>CM069540.1:20597500-23061250 GCA_035773235.1 Eospalax fontanierii
AGATGCCACATGTGCTTTTGGACTCCACCCCACACACCCAAAATTGACCTCCCTTAGCACAATTCAGACTGACACTGTCTTTCCTGAAACTTCACTGTGGGGTTGGGAAAACTGAGGCCAGAAGGCAGTTCTGTTGCAGGATGTCTTGTGCAGAGGCTCTGACCCATACCTGAACGTACCTTGGCAACACCTAGCTTCCCTTCTGCTGGCCTCAACTCCTATCCCCAGAACTTGACTCGACATGGGGACCTCTAAGGTGCATCCTAGGACATGTGGGCTCGTGGATCTCAAGTCAGGAGTCCAGGCCCTGACTCCAGGAGGGAGGTGGTAGACATAACCCTAACCCCAGAGCCTGCTCCTCTACCTCTGTGGAACTCCATGATTGTCACTCCCCAGTGCTGGAAGGGACCAACCAGTGCAACGTTACAGGAACTACTGGTAGGCACTACGTGGAGAGCTAGTCACCTCCCCCGGGGGACCCTGTATTCAAAGCTGTTCTTTATATGCCTGGACAGTTAGACCCAGTCGGGTGCCAAGCTATAGAACAAAGACAGATAAGAAAGGCAAAAAAGTTCTCACAGAAGTTTTAAACTGGGATGTTTGCCAACTTTCCCTGACAATAATGAAACACCTGAAGTAATTAACTCATGAAAAGAAAGAGGTTTCATTGGTCCATAGCTGCAGAGACCAGTGCGTGATCATGGTGGGTCTAGCAGCTTTGGCCTATGGTGAAACAGTACACCATGGTAAGAGCACATGGCAAAGCAAATCCACAGCCAGGGATCAAAAGAAGGGGAAAGGACTGGTGTCCCATAATCCCCTTTGAGAGAATTCTCCCAGTGACCTAGGACACTCCCACTAGACACCACCTCTTAAAGGTTTGCCCACCTCCCAATAGGACCATGCTGGGCACTGATCTTTTAGCAAATGGGCTTTTCAACATTCAGACTATAACATGGGCTTCTCTACCAGCATATTTTATCTTAGAGCTCGACCTGAGACAGGGTCTCGTAAAGATAAGGCAACATAGAGAAGCTTAAGTTAAAACATTAATATAAAAGAAACATTAATATAAAAGAAGGAGAGATGGAGTCATGGCGGGGCACTTATAAAAGAATGGTCTTCTTTACAAGCCCGATTCTATGGCAATGTTTCCAATAGAACATTGCTCAGCGATGCAAAGCCCACGTCCTTATACAAAGTGAACATGAACAGCCCCTGCCGGCTACATGTGATCACAGAACACCTGACGTGTGACTTGCGCCACTTGGGACTTGAGTGCTTAAATGTAAGTTTTCATTTAAATAGTGACCTGTCTCCAGTGGCTACCGTGGCAGAAGTTTCTAGAAGAAAGGAGGTGTGTAAAGCGGCTGGCATTCAAAAATCACTTGTTGGTTGTATCACAAATCTCTGAGGATTGAGGCTGTTGTGGACAAGCTTTATTAAGGGGAGACTTGAGGCCCAGAAGGTCTTCCAGACAGTTTGCCAAGGGTGGGGGATCAATCCAACCTCACTCCCCCAGGTTGACCCTGAGCCATGTAGTTTCTCCAAAGTCCAGGACACCAGTTTCCCCAGTGTCTTCCTTGAGCTGAGTTAGGGGTGGCCTGAATTGTCTTTGTTTGGGCTGTTTGTTTTGAGTGGTATCATTATTTTATTTTTAAATTACCTATAATGCACCCTTTAAAAATTCCCTAATTACGGATAGGATAAATACATAATTGCAGACTTTTAAAAAGCACATATTATTTACTCAATACTCCATAATTACGGTCTTTTCCATGAAATGTATTATTTCCTGGATGGTCCGTAATCGTTCCTTTGAAGCTGGCTGGGAAAGGCCAAGTTGCTCCTCCACTTTAGTTCACAGGTCACTGAGCACAGCCGGGCAAGCAGCTTAGAGCTACCAGTAAAGGCTGCGGGAGCCCAGCAGGCCTCCACCTGCAAGAAACGCAGGGCTTGGCTGCTGAGAAGACAGCTCGGTGCCGTCGGCACTGGTCCAGCTGAAGATGGGCGGGGTTTGGGAGAAAGGCTGGAGTCTCATCAGGGACCCTCGGGAAATGACCCAGAAGGACCCCAGCCCTGCACCTCACAGGCAGTGCTATGAGTGAGCCTTCCTCCACTGCTTTCCTCACCTTTGAAATGGGCATGCACTGTCCTGTCACTGTATCTTTGTGAGGCTGAAATGAAACAAAAGGCTCTGACAGAGCACACAAAACCCATAAATGGTGCTCAATAAATGCCTAGTCTCTTCCTACGGCAATGCGCAGTCCCACTAGTCCCCATGCAGAAGGGCAGCTATGGGCCTCCTTTAACACTCACCAGAATAGTTGTAACTTCCCTGTGCCGAGCAATACGATTCCTGCAACCATGAGAGCCAACTGGGATGTGGACACATTCTCAGGCCAGATAAAGGACAGGGTCTGAGGAGGAGCTGTGTCAGCTGCTGATCTGATGCCCCAGAAACCGCACTGGCTTCAAGAAGCATGTATCATCTTACCATCAGGACACTATCTGTCCCCAGCCCTCTTCTGCCCTGCTGTCCCATTGCCTCCAGCTCACCTGAAGGTCTCAGATCCCCCTTTCAGAATGGCCAGTCCTGTCACAGCCTGCAGGCACCCCTGCAATCTGAGTGCTAAGTGAGTCATGCTTGTTATACCAGCATGCAGGAACTTGGGGCCTGCAAGTTGCCTCAGCCCAATGCTTAAAGACACAGAGAAAAACTAGCCACCCCGTACCCCAGTTCTGTACCCCTGTCACAGAGGAGCTGCCCTCACAGGGAGCCTCAGGGACAACCTGCCTTTCTCTGCAGTAGATGCACACTGTTGGCAGCCAGGTTTCCCACAGAGTAGAGCTCTGCACCAAGCCTCTTCTAACCAGCCATAGGCGCCATGACTCCCACACAAGACCTACTGGCCAATGAGTTTTATGAAGACAAATTCTCTTTTCAAAGAGATATGTCATAACCATGACATCAAACCCCTTCCAGCAGTCCCTCAGGTCAGGGGATGCTGAGAAGGAAGTTCTACCTCCTCAGCTGTATAGCTAGGGTGAAGCTGGGGACTTCTTAAGACCTTTCCCAAAGGTAACTGCTTGAGGTTCCTGTGAGCCCTCAACAAGGCCAAGTCAGCCCTCAGTCCTCGTTTCCATTTCCAAATAAGCTCACCCACGCAAGGCCCTTGATGGTGAGCAATGGGTTCCTTCAAAGAGACCAGCCTGCAGACAGTGGCCTGAGGTGACGGGCAGCAGAGCATTTGCATCCATCCTAGCTGCCTCAGGGAGCCCCACAGAAGCCCCTCTCCCAGACCTTTACATGGCTGGGGAGACCTTGAACAGATATAGCAGACAGATCACCAAACCCCCATTCCACGTCACCGTACTGCCGTTGCCGGTTCCCAAGATTCCCTGAGACTTTCTTTCCTATGCTTTTGAATTCTCCACGTAGCTCAGGCTGGCTTTGAACTTGTGATCCTCCTCCTTCAGTCTCTTGAGTGCTACGACTAGTCATGAGCCAGTATAAAAGACTCTCTTGAGACACCTTTCTCCTCTACACACAGACAATGATCTGGCCAGAGCACACCCAAAATATAACCCCTCCCTCTCAGATGGGGGAATCTGTGCCCCCACCCCACAGTGGGTGATGGGAAAGGTGTAACTTCCATGTCCTCTCAGGTACCCTTCATGGGGCTGAGCCTCAGTTGCCCTTAAGCACATGCATATGTGACCCCAGCAACCACAGCATCTGGGGTGACCTGGCTCAGCCAGTCAGGCAAAGAATAAATTCAAAAGCAGGTAAAAGGGCTGGGGAGATGACTCAGTGGGTACACGCGGGAAGAACTGGGCTCAAATCCCTGCTATCTACATAAAAAGCTGGACATGGCTGAACATACCTGGAACCCCAGTGCTGTGGGGGAAGGCCGAAACAGCCCTGCTGGGGTTGGCTGTCTGCCATCCCGGCTCCAGGTTCAACGCCAGACCCTGTCTCAAGGGAATAAGGTAAAGTGTACAAACATGTTTCCCACGGACATGGTGCCTCAGGCCGTGCAGCTGCCTGATGCCCAGCCTGCCTGCTGAATGCCTTGGTGGGATGATCGAGTCTGCTTCCGCCCTCAGACTTCCTGTAACTAAACAAGTGCCTGTCCTCCACCCTTTCTACATATAACTTCCTCCATGCTCCATCCAGGGTCGGCTTCTAAAGCCTCAAAGTGCTGTGCACCCAGGGAGCGGGGCCTGACATGCCTGCCACAGGAAGAAGGTGGTGACTCTGGAACGAGGCAGAGAGGAAATGCAGAAGGGTTACAGGAGCTGATGCCCAGGGATGAGGCAGACTCGACTGCCGGAAGCCTCGGGCTTGCCCCGTGCTCTCCAGTGCAGGGGAGATGGGCAGGAGAGGAGATACAGGCTTCCAGACATTGAGGGTTGTAGCAGTTTACATGGAATAAGCCTATCTGTCCTGGGTCTCCAACAGTTCAGGTGATTGTTAGCATATTTTTGGCAATAAACTACTTTTTAATTAAGGTGCATACATTGTTTCCTAACACAATGCTATAATGGCACATCTCATAGACTGCAGTAGAGTGTAGAGATAACTTCTGTACGCACTGAGACACCATACAATTCAGAGAACTTGCTTCATTGTGACATTTACTTTAATGCCAGGGTCTGAAATGGCAGCATCTCTGAGGTCAGCCTCCAAGCTAGTCGACCCAGAGTGAGGGAGAGAGCTAGAGATGACAAGGGACAGGGACAGGCTCAGAGACCAGGGAGGAAGTTCATGGTTGAGTGTGGCCAAGCAAAAAAGAAAGAAAGAAAAAGGGGACAGGAATGAGTGAGCAGACTGGGGCTTCAAAGTAGCCCTGAAAGGCGGGCCCAGAGCCCAACTCAGGATAAATCACAGTGCAGTGCCTGGCTCTGCCTATAAAGCTGGAAGGTCGGTGTGTGACTCCCTGGAGGGACAGCAGCTCTCTGGGGAGGTCCTCAAGTTTGTCAACAGATAATAGGAAGTAAAAACACATCCGTTTGTGTGCAGGCCTGCATGCATCTCCATATGCATGCGTACACGCACGCACGCGCACACACACACACGTGCACACACACACACCTGAATGCACATATAATATCCTTCCAGGAAGGATACAGAGTAGACAGTGTGTGGTCAGAGCGGGACTCCCTCCTCCTGACTTCAGAGAAGAGAGCTGCCAACCCCAACATGGCTTCTTCTTTTAGACACACGAATGGAAAAGCAGGAGAATATTGATTTGGGAGGCCAGTCATGAGGACTGCCCAACTGATGGGCTCACTTGAGGATAATCTCTTTTCCTTGCTGGGCCTCAGTTTCCCCATCCATAGGATCTTGAGGAGATTAGTCTAGATCAGTCAATGATAAAGAGTTGGCATATTACATGATGACCTTACTAAATCCAGAGTAGGTTCCTAGAGCACTTGGATAAGAAGGATCTTGGGCTAAGCGAAAACATAATTGATTAGTGATGTCTGACATAGGCACAAGCTGGAGTGGAGGAGGCCTGTGTGCTACTCCATCCTTTGCCTTTTGATTCTTTTCTGTATGTTTCTGTGTATTTTGTATATTTAATTGAATTTTTGTATATTTCATACAAAACATCTTAATCATCTTTATAACCCCTTCTTCAACTGCACCTCCAATAGTCCCCCCACAAGATTGCATGCATTCTGTCATTTATGTCAAGTTCTATTGAGTCAAGTTAGTATACCCAGTCATCCCTCAATGAAAGTTCATCCACTGGGGTCTAGTCAGCCTATCTATAGTCCCTCTCTTAAAGAAGATCAACTCTCTCACCCAGCAATAATCAGCTGCCAACAATGCTTTGGCTAAGGTTGAAGGCTGCTGCCCATTTCCCCAGTTATATGCTGGGTTTTTGTCTGCTTCAGTTTGCATGGGTCTTATGTATGCTAACACCATTGCTGTAAGTTCACATGAGCAAGGTCCTAGGAGCCTGTAGGACTCTATTTTCATATGATCATGCATCTTCTCCCCTGGCTTTTACAGTCTTTCCACTTCCTCTTCTGCAATGGTCCCTGAGCCCTGGGTGGATGAAGTTTAATATAGGAGTCCTGTCCAGAGACCCACACTCTGTAGACTCTTATTCTCTCTGATTTAGCTGTTTGTGCCCTTTGGTGTTCATTGCCCTCTGATGCATGAGTAGGCTTCATTGATGAGAGTTCAGAGATGCATCAGTAATCTCTCTACCCCTTGTTCCACTGTGGTTCATGAGCCTTAGGTGTAGAGTTTCCATTGTAGGCATCACTTAGGGTTGGACATCTCACAGACATTTATTCTCTGTTTGTGACTGGTTGTGGAACTCTGTAGTAGTCTCTGTCTGTTGCAAAAGAACACACTGGAGAAAAGACATCATCTTCAACAAATGGTACTGGCAGAACTGGATCTTCACCTGTAGAAGAATAAAACTAGACCTTTACCTTTCACCCTGCACAAAAGTCAACTCCAAATTGATCAAACACCTCAATGTGAAACCTGAACCTCTGAAACTGCTAGAAGAAAACATAGGCAGTGCCCTATAAGATATAGGTGTAAGAAAAGACTTTCTAAATCAGACATTAGTTTCTCAGGAATTAAGGCCAACAATCAACAATTGGGACCTCATTAAACTAAAAAGCTTCTATACAGCAGAAGAAACAACCACGGAAGTGAAGAGAAAACCCACAGAGTAGGAGAAAATCTTCACTAGCAACACATCTGCCAAAGGATTAACATCTAGAATATATAAAGAACTCAAAAACCAAAAAAGCAAGAAAACAAATGACCCAGTTAAAATATGGGCTAGGGATCTAGACAGAGATTTCTCAAAAGAAATATCTTTAAAATATTCGACACCCTTAATAATTAGGCAAATGCAAATTAAAACCACTTTAAGGTTTCATCTTACCTCAGTCAGACTGGCTAAGATCAAGAGAACAAATGATATCAAACACTGGACAGGATGTCGAGAGGGGGAAAGTTCATTCACTGCTGGTGGAAGTGCGAACTCACATAAGTACTACGGAAAGCAGCGTGGAGGACTTAAAAACTAGCAATGATCCGACCATATGATTCAGTCACACCACTCCTTGGCATACACCCAAAGGACTCATCCTACTGCAGAGATACTTGTACATCCATGTTTGTCGCTGCTCTTTTACAACAGGTAAGGGATGGAAGCAACCGAAGTGTCCCTCAACTGACAGCAGATAATGAAAATGTGATACATTTACACAATGGAGTTGTACTCAGCAGCAAAGAGAGATAAAATCATGAAATTTGCGGGTAAATGGATGGAACTAGAAACTGTTATACTAAGTGAAATAACAGACTCAGAAAAATGAACGACGTATATTCTCCCTCATTTGTGGATCTTAGTACCAAATCCTTATTTATGAGTATATATCCTGATGTAACTGCAAGATCCAGGAAAATGGAAAGGAACCAGGGAGGTCAAGGGAAAGAAGCCTGAGAGAAAGGACTAGTAGGAGACAGGTGTTACCAAGGGGAAAATGGGTGTTTAACAGAAGAGGGAAGGTTACGCAAGGAACCATGGGGCGGGAAGTGGGAAAAGGAGCCCAAGAGATGGGAGGCCACGGGAGACAGGTGTTATTAAGGGTGAAACGGGAGGAATGTGGGTACTTTAACTGGGGAGAGAGGAAGAAATGCTAGACAGGGAGAGAGAGAGGAGAGAGAAATAATGCTTAGCTGGTGTGAAAAGTCAAAGGGAAATGTATTAGTCCAAAAGCCTTTTGATTCTTGATGCCATGGAAGCCGCTAACATGACTCCTTTGGTCCACGCTGGGCTCCAGTCTGTCCTGTGCTGTTCTGGAGATGCTCACACTCAGTCATCAGAGCTACCTGTGCTCATCTCTAACTCCTTCTGTATTCAGTGACATCACACCGGCATCTTGAAATTGGGCATGGTGGAAGTGTTTACACCATGGGGATTGGTATAATGCTACACATGAGTTTTCCCCCCCACATTTACCAGCCTACCAGTTTCTGTCCCTTTCACAGAAGGGTAGAGCCATGGAGGAAGGGACTTCAAGAATCCTTGTCCGCTAGAGACTGTCAATGCCTACAGGCACCAGTGTCCAGGCTGAAAGGCCCTATGACCTTTCTTACACACAGTCCCCATCAGTGCTCATCCACCTGAGTACCTTTCATAGTCTCTTCCTCCAGGAAGCCTCCTCGTTCTGCTTTCATTCCCAAAGGTCCCTGACCTTGACTTCTGTTGTCTGTGTTTGTTGCCTCTGAGAAGAAAACTTGGGAAGAGTCTCAGATCAGGCCCTGTGCCTTCTCCCTCCTCAGTCCCCACAAACAAAGCCTTACCTAGGCTAGGCTATGGGATGAGACCTGAGAGGTGTCACCTAAGTCACCCTCTGCCTGAAATGTCCATCACTATTACCCACAACCCCTCACTTAACAAATGGGAACCTGAGGCCAGATAGTATGCTACTACCTCTGGGTAGCTGGACTCACTCTAGAGCCCAGGTCCCCAGACTCCCACTACAGACCCTAGAAGCCTCTAACAGCAGAGGCAGGGCAGAACCCTAGGCCCCAGCGTCCAACTGCCAAGCCTTCTCCAGTGGGACTGCCCATTGTCTTTCAGTTAACTGCAGACCAGCTCAAACAGACCAGGACACAAGCTATGCAGGGCTTTGGGACTAGCCTATTCCCTTCTCTCTCCTCTCTCCTCCCCTCCCCTTCTCTCTCTCTCTCTCTCTCTCTTTCTCTCTCTCTCTCTCTCTCTCTCTCTCGGATTGGCCAACACCAAACATTGGGGTGTCTTCTCCCGACTCTCCACTCTTGCGGCTGCTTAACATGCACACGGGAAGCTGGGAGCACTGCGTATAGATTTCTCTTTGTCTTTGGTGGTAATTATTAGCTGTCTCGGCGGGTGAATGCAGGCAGAAACAAAGGCAGCCAGGGTTGTAAAACCTTTTATCTCGATCAAGCCGCATTATTTGATAAGGTGCTAAGCTAATAGCAACGCATGTCAAATTGTGTTTAGACAGTTCGAGGGGCTGGGATGGAGGGTATATTTGTCTCCAGAAACTTGCACCTGGAAGGATAAAAGGAAACGCACAGTGATATTCGCAGCCTGTGCAGAATGCCAACAGCCCAGCCTCTGGGTTGATGCAGAGGCTCCCTGCAGAGCTAAGAAGGGAGACAGGTAGCCCACAGAATGCTCATCCCAACTCCTGTCCACCTCAAGGCTTTGTCCTGAGTCCTGTGGATTCCCAAAGGGGTCATCAGTAAAGATGGGACTCAAATCTTGGCTCTCTTGACCCATTTATTTATTAAGCCTTGTGCATGTCACCTGTCCTATGGATGGCACCAACTTCCAGACAATCACTAACCACAGGATGTAGCATAGACCAAACAGAATTAATATTAAATTCTACACAGCATTGAGACAGGACCCACAATTGTAGGAGAAGGCAAGGAAGGCTTGGAGGAAGTGGTAGGTTTCCACCTTTTGCCCAGCCTTGCAAAATAAGAATCTGTGAAGAGACACTCTTCCCCACCAAACTGCAGATTCTACATTGTGAGCTCACAGATGAGTATCTAGCTATCACCCTGGATTCTGCTTGGCATCTCAGGTGGCATCTAGGTTACCTTTCTAGATTCCTTCCAAGTACTCAGAGATAGTCTCTCTGTGTGCCCTGTGGGCTGCAAAGTGGCATTAGACCCAGATAAGAAGGAAAGATCTGAATACTCATCAAAGTTCAGGAACACTCATCAAAGCCTTGGGAAAATGTACCCCTTTTGGACCGGTGGCTTTGTGTCTAGGAATGGTCCCCAAGGTGATAATTAAGAATATGCACAGAGAGGGCCAGAGAGATGGCTCAGCAGTCAAGGGCCCACACTGCTTTTGCAGAGGTACAGTTCCCAGCACCCACACAGGACCTGTAACTCCAGCTCCAGAGGATCTGTCACCCTCTTCTGGCCACAAAGGTACCTGTATGCACATGGTGCATATACATACACTCAGGCACACAGATACACACATTAAAATATATAAATAAATAAATCTAAAAAATGTATTTTAGAAAAGAGTATGCACAGTGCTGGGAGATGGCTCAGCCAGTAAAGTGCTTACTACACAAGCATTAGGGCCTGGGTTTGATCCCCTGGAAAAACGTTGGGTATGGTGGCATATGCTTGTAATCCTAGCACCTCAGGGGCAGGCAGACCCTTCGGCTCCACTGGTCGGCCAGCCTAGCCCACTTGGTAAGGTCTAGGCCAGTAAGAGACTCTGCTTCAATAAACAAGGTGGACAGTGCCTGAGGAACAATGCTGAGTTTGACCTCTGGCACATATACACACACACACACACACACAAATCTACTGAGTTATAAGAATATCCTCCACAGGAATGCTTATGATAGAGGGGAGGCTGGAGTGCTGGGGAACAACTGTATTCATGCAGAATTGGCTGAGAAATGTATAGTATATTCACAGGAAGGCAATGAAAAGTGACCGTGATGGGCCAGGGAAATGGCTCATGGGGTAAAGATGCTTGCCACCAAGCCTGAACCCCTAAGTTTGGCCCATGGGTGATCATGGTGAAAGGAGAAAACTGATTCCCACAAGCTATTATCCTCTGGCCTCCACATGCAAAATAAATAAAAGTAATAAACTACATTTTTCCCCCAAAATGACCATTGATTGATAGTAAGTCTTGGGTCCCTTCAGCAAATCGGGACTCAGATACAGACAGGCTGGAGGTAGGTGATGATACTGATGATGGAGGTAGGTGAAACCAGGCAGGAAGTTAGCCACAGCAAGTTTATTTGCAGGTCAGCAACTACAGTGAGGATTGAGCCCATCCCTCTGAAAAGCTCCAGATACATACACACTACACACACACACACACACACACACACACACACACACACACACACACAAAGCAAACAAAAAAGGTTTTCTTTGCTTCAAAACCATCTTAGGAGCCAAGCACTGAGGATCTTTATCCACACTAATCCTTTCAGTCAAGAGTTGAGGGCTGTTGGGGGCCGGGGTAGGGTAGAGATCACACACTTCTGACCTGCCCTGGACACCTGCATTAAGAGGAAGACCTTGGGCAATACACCAGAAGATGCAGTATGGTGCCTCAGGGCAGCAAGGGCCAAGTCAGATAAGCCAGGCTGAATGAAGATAAACTTGTTCTTTTGCTTCAGGACACCTCTGGACGTACTAACGGGCACTGGTGAGTTTTCAAAGCATTGCTTTGAACTGGTCCAGCCATCCCCTGAATGCACTCCCTGTCCACCCACCTGATGCCTTCTCTCCCTGGGTACGCCTGTCAGGGTCTCTCTCAATGCATCCATCACTGGTGGCCATTATCTGGGAAATGCCTTCCTATTAGCATGCAAGAGTAGAGAAGCCAGCTTCCCACAGCAGTGGTTCAGTGTGCGCCTGCGTTTTCCTAATGTGTGAAAGGAAAATAACCAGCAGCAATTTCTTCTTTCCACTTTGACCTAGAAAGGCATCTCACTGAAGAGCCAAGTCCAAGAGCAGCAACAGCAGAGCAGCAACAGCCCAACACAATGGAAGCTATCAGAGCATCCATTGAAAGGAGACAGCTGAATAAACTCCAGCCTGCCTATACCAGGGACTTCCATCCCGCAGCCTCAACAGAGGAGTGAGTTCTCTGAACACTGGTACTAAGAGAACTGGAGACTACTAGTCAAGGGCCGAGATCAAAGTGAAAACAATATATGGGACTGGAGAGATGGCTCTGCGATTAAGAGCGCTGACTGCTCTTGCAGGGACCTGAATTCGATTGTCAACACCCACTTGAAAGCTGACAACCATTCTTAACATCCTAACAACCATCTGATGGCTTCTTCTGACCTCTGCAGACAGTGCACAACTCAGGTGCACTTACACACATACAATACACTCATACACAGAAAATTTTAAAAACTAGTTTTTAAAAAGTTTTAAAAATCAATATATATGGCATGATGCCATTTCAGTTGAAAAAACCCCACACACTCAAGATAAAACCATGTATCTCAGGATAGGGCTGTGACTCAGTGGGTAGTGAGTTTGTCTAGAATGTGGGTTTGAATCCCAGAACGGTATAAACTAGGCACAGCAACACATGCTTATAATCCTGACAAAGACAGTACAGTAAGAAGTTCAATATCAGAGCTGGAGAGGTGACTTGGTAAGAGCCCTTGCAGAAGACCCAGGTTTGGTTCCCAGCACCCAGGTGGCAGCTAACAACCATCCATAACTCTAGTTCCAGGGAATCCAGCACCTCCTTCGGACCTCTGTGAGCATTGTACAACATGGGTGCACTTACATACATGTAGGCACTACAATCTTATCATAAAATAAATAAAAATAATAATAAATAAATATTTTTAGAAGAAATTCAATATCATCTTCAGCTACATAGGGAGTTCAAAGCCAACCTGGGCTACAGGAGATACTGTGGTAAAAATAAATGATAGAAAGATGATAGATAGATAGATGATAGATAGATAGATGATAGGGATAGGAAGATAGATGAGAGAGAGAGAGAGAGAGAGAGAGAGAGGGAGGGAGGGAGGGAGAGAAACTCAAGTTTCAGGGAATCCAGTGCCTTCTTCTGGCCTCTGCAGACACTGTGCACACACACATGGTGTACTCACATACATGCAGGCAAGACAGTCAGATACATTAAATAAGAAAAATAAATAATACATCCTCATGTGAAAATATATAAATGTGTATGACTTCATTTTTTATCTTTTACTTGTTTTGGACAATTCCGTACATGTACACAATGCACCTTGATCCTTGCATCCTCGCTCCCGCTCCTGCTCTCCCTGGACACCTACAACATGCCTTTCTCCCTCCTTCATGTCCCTTTTTGTAACCTACAGAGTCTAATTAGTGCTGCCAACTAGAATGTTGGCTCCATCCTTTATAGGTCTCGGGCAGCTGCTGTGATTTCATGAGTGCAACAGTCGTGACGTGTCCAGAAGACGGCTTTCACGGCCCTCCTCCCGGACCTCCAGCTCTGACATCCTCGCCACCTCCTCTTCTGTGATGCACCCTGAGCCTTGTGGAGTGCTAATATAGGTGTCTCACTTAGGGCTGAGCCCTCAACAATCACTTATTCTCAGCACCTTGGCTAGCTTTGAGTCTCTACGTTAGCTACTGCCAAGGTTGAAGGCAGTCCTTATCGATGGGCATAAAGAGAAACATTTAGAAAACAGTTTGACACCACATCCATCTAGCAAAACAACAGAAATAGGTTCTGCCTAGGACCTGTGACTTCGAAAGCCATGGCATTTGATCAGGTTTACAGTACCAGGCTGAGAGCGGGACAGGCAACTTCAGTGTGATCTGAATTACTGGAATTTTTCTAACAAGAATATATTCCAGTATTATGTGTGTAATTAAAAATAAATAAAATGCTTTAAAGAGGAAAAAGATGGCTAGAGAGATGGCCCAACAGGTAAGAGCACTGGCTGCTCTTGCAGAGGATCCGGGTTGAATTCCTAGCACCCACAGAGTGGCTAGCAACCATTCATAACTCCAGGGGAATCCAATGCCTTCTGACTCCGGAGGCATTGCATGACACTGGTGCACTTATACACTCAGACATATAAAATGAACATCTTTAAAAAGGAAGGAAGAGGCCTAGTGGGGTGCCCACCCCACATCCTGAGTATCTCTGAATATTGGAATTATGGGTTTCTAATTTTCCTTAATTATCTATGTTTTTTTAAGTTTTCTTTGTGTGGGTTTTTTGTGTTTGTTTGTTTGTTTGTTTGTTTATTTGAGACACGGCCTCATTACATGGCCCTGGCTAGCCTGAAACTCACTATGTAGACCAGGCTGGTCTCGAACTCAGAAATTTGCCTGCCTTTGCCTCCTAATTAAAATGTGCACCACCACACCCAGAATGTGGTTCTAAGTTTTCTACAAAGAGTATGTGTATTTTTGTAAAAAGGTGGAGGAAAGCATGGTAGCGACTTTTAAGTTAGTGTCACCCTCACTCCAGCTCAAACCAGAAACTGCTATGCTCTTCCCCGGGCCCTTCTCAGCACTTTGGACAGCTACTCCAGCCTTCAAGAACAGAGACCAACCCTCTGGCCCTCAGAAGCACCAGCTTTGTGGTTCTCTTCTTATGTGACCTCATGGCCCTGCAACACCCTGCCTGGGTATCAGCGTCCTCCCCTGCCCCACACCAATCCTAAAATCCTTTTGCTCTTCCCATTGCAAGGGAGGGGTGAGGATGGACCATGGGTTTCTCTACATGGAGCCCTGTACTTACATTCAAGTCACAACTCTGATGGTCAGCCTGTCAATATCCGAGTCCAAGTCAGGCCAGCTCCTGGAAGTCCTCTGGAATTGAAGTCAGACTGTGCAGAGAACCATGCAAGAGGCAAGTCAGACACATGAGTGGCCGAGTGGAGGGGCTGATTCCCAGAGGCATAGAGTGTCAAATTTTCCACTCTGTTTCTCTGAGCATGTTCTGCACATCTCCGTGCTAAAAATAACTGTGGCATCATGTGGATGGGAGAGTAGCCCCAGAGTGACTCCAAGAGCCAGTGGGGTTGATCTGGAGCACCAGACTCCCTGTATCTGGGCATGGCAGGATGCCAACAAGATCGGTAATGGCTACCCACCGTCTGACCTCTCTACATGGTCCTTTAAACCCTCATTCTCTGAGTTAATGAATTCTTCCTCCCCCAGGGGCTCCAGGGACCCTGGGAAGCAGTGGTATTGGAAGTGAAGTCACAAGGATTGAAATGCCCCAAATGTATGGTTCCATTCAGCCCCTGGAGGTACAGTCACCCCAAGTCTCTTCAAATGATAGAGAAGGCCCCCAAGTCCAAGACACAACACTGAAATGGAATCTGCCAATGGCAATAGCCCTTACAATTAGAAAATCATTTTTCCTGTGTGTAGCTGGGCTTTTGGCCACTATATCAGTTCCTAGTATCCCTCTGAAGAGCGCAGATCTGAGTTCAAATCCCACTGGACAGAGGGAGAGATGAGGGCTAGTGGAGGGCCTGGGAGCCCCTCAATAGTACAAGTAGGAGGCAGCGTCCTTCTTCACCCAAGAGTGCAACTCCAGCCAAGCCAGTGCCCTCCTCAGCTCTCCTCAAGGCCCCTGTGGGCTGCTGCAGCCAGAAAGGAGCGGTGCCTCTCCACTCAGCCCAGGGAGGCCCTTGGGAGACACTGTTAACACAGTGACATCTCCACCTCTGAAGAACTTAAGGCTGAGTTTGGGGGCCAACAGTTGTTTGTGGGAAGAAAACTCACCATGTCCAACCTGCCGCAGAGCGAGACAGCAGTCAGCACACGGCCAAGGCACCTGGTCTATGGACAGAGGGTCCCTGGAGGACCTGTTCTGTGGACTAAATGGAAGGGCAAGGTGAAGGCTTGAACAAGTCTGGGAACAGGTGAGGCACCAGGGAATGCTGAGATAAAGGAAGGCTGAATGGAAAACAGGGACGACACCAGCAACAGCCTTTCTTAGGTCACCAAGACATTTACACTCTGCCCAGAAGGCTGCATTGCTTACAGAATAGAAACTACAGAGATGTTAAAAAGTGATTTTGTGGGTCCAGGTGTTGTGGGGCATGACTTTAATCCCAGTACTCAGTAGGCAGAAGCAGGTAGATCTCTATGAGTTTGAAGCTAGCCTGGTCTACACAGCCACTTCCAAGCCAGCCAGGGCTGCATAGTGAGACTCTGTCTCAAAAAAACAAAGTGATTTTATGAACCTCAAGGGAGGCAGGTGCCATGGTTAAAGTTAGCCAATTTAGAAAAGACAAAGAAGACAGGTTTGGGCTAGGGATGTGGCTCAGTTTCTACAGTATTTGCCTCACACGCAGGAAACCCTGGGTTCCATCCCTGGCACCAAATAAATTGGGCATAGTGGTGTACCATAAACCTCCCAACACTCAGGAGCGGAAGACAGGAATATCAGAAGTTCAAAGTTACCCTCTGCTACATAGAGAGTTCCAGCTCTGGAAGCCAGGAACAGAAGGATCCTTGGGCACTGCTGCCCAGCAGGCTTAGTCAATCAGTGAGCTCCAGGTTCAATGAGAGACACTGCCCCAAAACATAAAGCGGAGAGGAGCTGGAGAGATGGCTCAGAGATTAAAAGCACTAGCTGTTCTTGCAGAAGACCTGGGATTGAATCCCAGCACCCACATGGAGGTTCACAACTATCCATAACTCCAGTTCTAGGGGTACCAGCACCCTCTTCTATCCTCCATGGGCATTGTATGAAACAGGTGCACTTACATACATGCAAACTATACACATAGACACAAAAAAATAAAAGTAATAAATAAAATATTTAAATAAAAACAAAATAAAGTGGAGAGGTGAGTGAGAAAGATGTCTGATGTTGGTTTCTGGACACACACACACACACACACACACACACACCATTTGACTGCTAAGCCCTTGGGTCACAGAGTGCCTAAAAGAACAGTACTCTAGTATGCTCATTCACAGAAGCCTGAAAGCAGACTGGGAGTTGCCAAACGGTTTGGGCAAAGCCAGGAGCATCATGGAACCAGAGTTCCAGGACCTTGCTCTGAAAACTTGTTCAGGTCCTGCAGACAGGCCTGGCCCACGGGAGGTGGCAAGGTGTAGTGGACACGAAGAGAGGGCAGACCCTCGAGAGGAGCAGTGGCCGGGGATGGATAGGTGGAGGGTCAGTAGGCCAGAGTACTAGGCCTCAGAGAATCAAAATCCACGGTGTAGCTGCAGGGACCTGGAGCCTCCTTTCCCATAGCAGAGGCAGCAGCCCTCCCAGAACCGCTGGGAGGACCCCCAAGTCTAGAGAGCTGGAGGAGTCTAGAGATCTTTCATATCCACTGCAGAGCAGGCGCTGCAGTGGGTCGTCAGCAGCATGAAAGAGGAACCAATGAGGAAGAGGGAGAGGCAGCGTGAGCCTCTAAACATGGGACGAGACCTTGACTCCACCCAACTCCCGTTTGTACTGCTTCTTCCTCACTAGCCCCTCTGGCCCCTCTGACCTTGAAGAGTGCGGGGGGTGAGACTGTGATTGGAAGAGAGGAAGCCTGCCTTCAAGGCCTGCCTCACCTCAAGCATTTCCAAGAGCCCGTTTCTGAGCTCCTCTGAGCCTCAGTTTCTCCATCTGTGAGGGCAGAGAAGGAGGTGGACAGTGATAACACACCTGAAGATTCAGCATGTGGCAGGCCAAGCTCTGCATCCCTGACTTGATGAGGGCTCAGTTCAAATCATTTCTGTCTTTTTAAAATACTATTTTAACCGATTTGTTGAGAATATCACATAATGTTTTTTGACCAGATTCAAGCTCCCTCCCCATCTCCTCTTAGATCTGCCTCCCTAACACCTCTCGCTTCATGTTCTTTATTATTTTCTAGTTTAATTTATATTCCTTAAATGTTCTTAAGTGTGGATTCATCCCTGGAGCCTGGTCCACCTATCCAGCATCACACCCTTAAAGAAAACTGACTCTTGCTCCCCGAGCAACTATCAGTTGCCATTTGTTTTTTAGTTAGGGCTCAGGCTTCTTGGTCACCTCCCTCTCCGTGCTGTGTTTTGTCTGGCTTGGGCTTGTACAAATCTTTGGTGTGCTGTCACAAGCACTATGAGTTCATATGTATAATTTCCCTGTTGTGACTGGAAAACATGGTTTCCTTGTATTCATCCACCACCTGTGGCTCTTACAGTCTTTCCGCCCCCTCGTCAATAAACGATGAGCTTTGGAAGGAAAGAATGTGATATATATGTCCCATTTAAGACTGAGTACTTTGTAGTCTCTTATTTTCTACACATTGATCAGTTGCGGTTAATCTGTTAATCACCATCTGCTACAACAAGAAGCTTCTCTGATGAGAGTTGAGAGATGCATTAATCTTTGGGTATAACAAGTCATTATGAGTCAGTGTAATACTACGTCCATTTAGCAGGATGATAGTAGTAGGCTCTCTCCTATGCCCATGACCTGTCTGGCCGGAGGTTTTTCACCCTGATATCAGCACTTGTGCAGTGGGCCTTAAATCCAATCAGAAAGTACAGTCATGTCACTGTTGCACCAGTGGGCATATCTTGCCAGGCCAGTCACTATTGTAGCTCACAGAGTTCACAGCTAGGGAAGGTTAATGATTACTTTTTTCTTCCTATGTACACATAGCACCTTCCAGCACCATGAAAGATAGATCAGGAGAGATGAAGCTTCAAGGTCAGCACCAGTTTGATTCTCCTTATTCGCTCTACAACTCACATATGTAGTGTCTTCAGCAACAGGGTCTTGCTGTCAAGTTCCAGAGAGCAACCAAGGGCAATGGCAGTAGCCAATATTGTTTGAGGGTCAATGGGATCTCCCCAATCAACAACTCCAAAATAAGAAATCCATTTCTAGCGTTGGGCTTTTTATTTGCTAGCCTGTGGTGTCTGGTAGGGGCATTGTCTCCTTTTACAGGGTCGCTCCATTTAAACTCTTTTTATGTACGTATATATTTTAGGAAGCTTCTACCGCAATAGGTTTCCATACGACTTTTTCAAAAGATCTTAGTGTTAGTTACCCTTCCCATCCCCCTCTTCTGCCCTGACCGCCCATTCGCCATTCCATTTAACCCTTTCTACCCTGTTAACAAACTTGAAAACTAAGAATCACAGAAAATGAGGGTGGGGGAAGAATTAAACAGGGAATTCCCAATAGATGAAATGCGGATGGCTGAGGAATATTTCTTAAGTGTTCAGCATTTTTAGCCATCAGGAAAATGCAAATTAAAACTACTCTGAGATTTCATCTTAGAATGGCTACGATCCAAAAAAAACAAGTGATGACAAGTGCTGGTGAGGATGTAGGGAAAGGGGAGCACTCACTGCCGCCTGAGTGCTAGTACAGCCTCTATGGAGATCAGTATGGAGAGTACCCAAAAAGCTAGAAATCGATCTCCCATTGTCCAGTTACACCACTCTTGGGCATATACCCAAAGAGCTCTCTATCCTACTACAGAGATACCTGCTCGTGTACCTTCACTGCTGCTCTGTTCACAATAGCCAGGAAATAGAAAGAACTTGGATGTCCATCAACTGATGAGTGAAGGATGAAAATACGGTATATTTACACAATGGAGGATTATTCAGCCATTAAGAAAAATGAGATTCTCAGGTAAATGGATTAAACTGGAAACAATCATGCTCAATGAGGCAACTCAGACCCAGAAAGACAATGTTAAATGTTCTCTCTTGTAGGTGGATGCTAGCTTTGACATCTCTAGATATGCCTGTTTCAGTTGGAAAATCCACAGAAACGAGGAAACTAGGAAGGAGCCATGTGGAGGTTGCTTCCTGGGAGAGGGGAGAGGATGTACTCATTGCTGTCTTAGAAATATGAATGGTGAAGGAAGCTACTCGGGCCCACAAAATGGTTCTTGAGAGGACTAGAGGAATGGCAGAGGAGACCGACTTTGCTCACCACTGTTCCACATCACCGAGGCGCTATGGCACCATCCTGCATCCCACAAGTTCCCTAACCCCATGACCTCCTTCTACCCCAGGAGAAGAACGTTCTGTTTCTCTCCCCTCTTGAATTTAAGTGGGCCTGTGACAACTTCGAAAAAGGAAGTGATGCTGTAAATCCAAACCATGGCATGGCCTTCACCAGCCAGTCTGTTCCACATCCTGTGCTCTGGGAGAGAACTGCCACATAAGAGGTGTCATTGCTCTGAGCCATCCCTGTGAGAGGAGGCCAGGCAATGTGAAGAAGGCTCAGATGATGAGATGCTGTATGGAGAAAAAGACCAAGAACCATGAGGGGCCAGGTGTGATTGCAGAAACCTCAGCCAGTCACATGAGACCACTGTTTCACCTGGCCAGCCCAGCAAACCAGGTGCAATAGCAAGTTGCTCTAAGTCTCTGTGTTTGGGGGGTTAATAGATATAAGTCAAAAGAGAAGCAGATGGCTGTCTCGCCTTCGGTTACCATAAAAAGATGAGGAAGAGCAAAGAGGCAAAGATTGGGCCGGAACGGCAAGGAGCAAATGCAGGTGCCCCTGTTCTCTGTCTGGGGTACCAGCTTAATGTTCAGACATCACCCTGTTGCCAAGGCACAGGGCAGGCCGTTGGCCCTCTATGATGCCTTTCTTCTTCTGTTGCATGAGCATCTAGGGCTGACGACCTCTGAGGTCTGTCCTAACTGGGTCTCCAACACAGAGACATTCTGGCACTGATTCTGTCCAGCAGAGCCAAGTCCACTGGGACCCTCCAAATGCCCACTACCCTTGGGCCTTCTACCCCTGGAGAACAGATACTTCAGGGCAAGTGTTCAGCAAGTCATGCTCAGCCAGCAGTGAGAGTGGACAGCAGGAGGCTATACCCTGCTGACCACCAAATACATGCATCACAGCTTGGATTCTGGACGGTTCTAACCGTGTGCCCAGTGCCCTGCCAGGCTCTTTACCTATTTAACCTACAGTCATCCAGAGAAACAGCCCTCCCTAATATCTCAGTTTTCAAGTGAAGACTCTGAGGTTCAGAGAGGTATTAACTGACTAGGTCAATATCACACAGCTATTTGTGTAGAGCCAGAACTGAGAGCCTAGTGGCTCTCCCTCTGGTCCACTATATGAAATTGCTGCCAATAAGGATGTGTGCACATACAAATACGTTCCCCTATGCTCTGCACACAGCCCACCCCTGTGCCAGCAAGCTTACTTGTGAGGACACCACCTAAGAGCCTGACATCAACAGTGCACGTGACTGGACAGACCTTGCCTGGCAGCTTTCCATCTATAATGAAAGCTGCGGACACATAGCCACACACAAGCACTTGTCTGTACAGCCGCACGGTGTATAAACACAGTCACCCATGGGATTAGCAAGAGCACAACACACACATTGCAACCCCACAGATTGCCATGCAGACACCAACACTCACATAGACGCATCACACACATCACACACACAAACACTGCACCTCGTTTAATGATGCCCAGGAAATGAGAGCCATTATTTTTATTTTTTTAAAAAGCTCTGAAAATGCCTGCAGATTCCTCTGTGTGTGTGTGTGTGTGTGTGTGTGTGTGTGTGTGTGTATTTCAGCGCTAAAAGCAAAAGCCACCCAATAGTGCCACCTACTGAAAGCTGACTTCACTTTTCCTGATACCCTCCCCTCCAACTCTTCTGTCCTTAGTAGGCTGAGACTCCAAAGAGTTTCCCCAAAGTGCCAAGGACTGGGACTGAGGCAGGGGAAGCTGAGAAGGTGGGCAGAGATGGCAGCAGATGGCCTGGGGTCTGGGTCAGGGAAAGTTTCAGAGAAAGGTGGGAAACCAGTTTCCAGACCTAGAATTGTAAAGTCCTGAGATTGAGGTCAGTCAGAGAACAGAGAGAGTCACAGACAGAGAGGGAGAGAGAGAGAGAGAGAAAGGCAGAGACAGAGAGAGACATAACAGAGAAATTAGCAGGAAGAAGGGCCTAAGAAGTCAGGCCTACTGCCTATTAGAAGCAGACAATGAGAAGACAGACAGAGAAGTACAAAAGGCCAGGTGAGGGCCAGAAGGGTGGCCACATCGGGCTGGGAAACTTTTCATCCCATGCTGGCCCCTTGCACTGCCTATGGAGCAAACCAGGCTTGGCCAGCCTCCCTCTAGGAGGGGGACTCTGTGCAGGGACCATAGTGCTGGCTTGGACACAGAATATCCCTGTGCCACCAAGCACTTGTCCTTCAGCCCCTGTCCCTTGAGAGCTCAGGTATGCTCTCACACACATATGCACACACACACGCATATAGGCAGACACATATGTGCTCATGAGCACATACCTGAGGGCTGGGTAAGAAGGCTGACTCAACAGGGATAGGATCTTCTGTGAAGTGTCTGGTCAGCTTCTGTGGTTCAGAATGATAACCAGAAAAGGGGCTTGTACAAGGCTACACAGTCAATTAGGTCAATTAGTCAGAGTTGGCTCTGGAAACTTCTGGAAGCTACACACAGCCCTCCATCTCCATGACAGTCTAAGTAAGAGTCCTCACCCTCTTGGTGTGTGTGTGTGTGTGTGTGTGTGTGTGTGTGTGTATGTCTGTGTGTGTCTGTGTGTGTGTGTGTCTGTGAGTGTGTCTATGTGTGCATGCACATGTGTGTAGTGGGGGTTTCTTGCCTGTGCATGCATGTATGGAAGTCAGAACAACTTTGAATATCTTCTTCTATTGTCCTCAAGTTTATTTCTGAGTCCTGAACCTGGAGTGTGTTGTTTGACTAGACTGGCTTGTCAGAAGGCCCCTGGGATCTTCCCGTCCGCCTCTTGCCACAACTCTGGGGTTATGCAGGCATGTACCACTATGTCCTATATTTTATAAAGGTGCTGAGGATTTGAACTTAGGTCCTCATGCCTGTGTAGCAAGCACTTTACCCACTGATCCACCTCCCTCAGCCACCTCTTGTTTCTTGATAGAAGTTCTGAGGAAAGAGAGATCTGAGTAGAATGCCCTGGGTTTGCCTTGCCATTCTTGGGGGTCCCAGGAGCCTCGGTCTACAGCAACATCTGGGCAAAAATCCAATGTGGGCAGGGAAGGGGGTGACCGCTGAATCCTCCAGGAGGAACTCAAGATGTTACACTGCCACCAAATGTGTCACAAAGCAGCTACTTGGCACAGAGGAAGGCAGCTCTGGACAACCATTAGCTCAAGAGAAAGCATAGGCCTTAGACTCTTAGCATCACTTCTGCAGGACCCTGCAGAGGCATGGGGTCTGGGCAGAGGAATGAGCAGCCTGGCCCTCCCAGGACACCTCCCACCTCATCAAGGCCTCCCAGTCCTGAGGCCAGGCTCCCTTGAGAATGGTCACCTTGGTCTTCGTCCCTCACTTGTGGAGCCCACATTCTGATCTTCCTTCTCCCCCAGAGGAAGTCTTGAAGCATATTCTTTCTCTAGCAGCCCTGTGATGCCTGGCACATCCTAGCTGAAGCCCTAAGGATTGGCCTGCTCGCCCCCTTGCTACAGAAATCGGCTGACTAGACAATGCACAGCAGGTGCTGGCTTGCATCTCATTTGCATATGGTTTGCATACATTTTATGACTTCTCACAATACCAAGAAGGTATTCTCTACACCCCAACCTAAAACTTGCTGGCATTTACACTTCCTGCTGCCTGGACAACTGGCATGGGGTACCTCAATGCTATAGCCTTCTGTTTGCTTAGCTAGAAAAGGGCATCATGGTACATCAGCTGGAATCGAAATTCTCAGAAGAGGCATCCAGGCTGCAGGGATCACCTGGGTTCCTGCTGAGCCAGACTGGATCCTCCCCACTGAAAATACCCTAACTGAGAAGAATTTGCTAATGCTGGTTCCTGGGAGACCCATTCCCCTCTTCTGTCTGAAGAACTCCTACTCAACCTTCAAGACCCCACTCAAGTGGAACCTCAGCAAAGTCTCTACATACCACTTTCCCTGCCCAGCACGTGAATATAATCATTGCCTCTCGGGTGCCTCCTTGAGTAAAATGTTGTGCAAGCATGGGGATCTGAATTCAGGTCCCCAGAGCACACATGAAAAGCTGGGTGCATCAACACACACAGCTCCTGTCTCGCCCTGGGGGAGACAGGGGCATCCCAGGGGCTTGTCGGCCAGTCATTGTAGGAACTGGCAAGCTGCGGGTTCTGTAAAAGAGTTTTGGATCCTCACTTTGTCTGCTTAAGCAATGTTGTATGAATGAAGGGGTGATTTATGATCTTAAAGGTCTTTCTGCCCAAACATTCTCTTTTGTAGCTAGCTCTGATTGGGTTATTGATACCCCAGTTCCATTCTCACAACTTGAAACAACAGCCTGGAGCACAGGGTCCCTCAGCACTCAGCTCCAGATGGACAGTCACCTGTTTTTTAGTGCCCAAAGGAAAGCTCCAACCAGAGTCTACTCCTTGGGGCAGGACCCTGGGCCCACAGAGTGAAGCATAGGACCGAGTCGCTATCTAAGAAGCAAGTCACCACAAGGGGAAATTTACCTTCAGATAATTGGCAGATCTGGTGTACAATCAAGTGCACTAAATTAAGTGTTTTCCTGTAAATCACGTTTATGATTTGCACTGGAGATGTAATTGTTAAAACTGTTCATTTTACCCGCAAATAGCAGTTGAAAGAAACCAATTTGGGAGTGACAGATTGGTTTTGATTCTAAATGTAGTGCTAAAATAGTTAATTTTAATAACATCCATTGGACAGGAGTCTGCCTGTTACTTAATATCATAGACAACAATTTGAAAACTGCACGTTCAGCTACTGTTGCTTTGGCCGAAAATTAATTCCAGCCCCCCGACCCACTCACCCCATGGAAGCATTCCTTAACAGGAAGCTTCAGATCCCTGAAAAGGGGCTTTCACCCAGCTTTATGGCCTCTCTATACTAGGGCAGGAGGCCATCAGAAGGTCAGCTAGAGGCATCAACAAGAGAGACAGGACCTGGAATGTTGGAACCACAATGACCCTTTCCCAGGACAGGGACAGCCTCCATGGCAAGCGGGAGTACAGCCAGGGACTTCTGCTTGCACCACCTTTCACACATGTCCCTGCGAGGGAATCTGCTCAACTGTGCACTCCAGGATACTACAGATGTCCACTCCGGTACTTGCAGTCAGCCCTCCAATGACTGGAAGGATCTCCTGGTCTCTGTCAGGTTAAACATGCAGGTGGCTTTACACTCCTACACACACACACGCACATGCACACACTCCAAACACACACACTCCGGGGGTGAGGGGTCTTGGTATGTATAGGCCTCCTACACACCTGGATATCCATCAGGTTAATCTTGTCCTCCATTGTTACCCTCTTTCTCGCCGTCTCAGGACACATACCCAAGTCTGTCCACATTCAACCTCAGTCTGATAGTCAAGACTGGACCTACTACTTTGGTTATCAGCCAACTTGTGTCTTAAGCATCTGGTGGGTGTCTGGCTCTGGCTACTACTGGGTTAAAGATGCCCATGGACTCTGAGCAGTTTACTCTGACCTTGACCTGTTACCAGCTCTGCATCCCGAACAGTCACGTGCGTCAGAGCAACTCCACAACAGTGTTGTCTCCTGTCGCAGAGACTGGGATTTCATAGTCTGGACAGAGTCACAGTCTTAGCATCTCTGGCTAGCTCTCAGGTATGCTTGGAGTGCTGACTGAGCAGCAATGGGCAAGAGACATCACCATCACCACCATAACTGCCACTCCAGATGGGAAACCTGAACCTGGAGAGGCAGGAGGGAGAGCCAACCCTGAACCTCTGCACAGTGCCCTCCTGGCAGCCAAGAATCTCAGTGTCTGAACACCAACCTCTTCCAAATCCCCCAGATGGTGGGGGGTGTCCAGTCTCCCCTAAAGAAAGATGTGTGACTCAGTCCATCGGCCCAGTTATCATTCAATTATCTTCAAGAAGTAAAAAGAAAAACTTTCAGGTAGGCCCAATAGTGCTGGCCAGTAATCTCAGACACTCAGAAGACTGAAGCAGCAGGTTGCAGGTTCAAGGACTATCTGGACTACAGAGTGAGTTCAAGACCAGCCTGAGGAACTTAGAGAAATGTCTCAAAAGAAAAAGTTAAAGAAAGAGCACAACAGCAGAGCACTGGTTTGCATAAAGCCTTAGTTTAATCTCCAGTAATGCAAAGAGAGGGAGAGAGGGAGAGGGAGAGAGAGAGCGAGAGAGCGAGAGAGCGAGAGAGAGAGAGAGAGAGAGAGAGAGAGAGAGAGAGAACTTTTGTGACAAAAGCTATTCCCATTCCTGGCCACCACTCGCAGGAACACTTTTGGCTCCTTGTGTGATCGCCTGCAGAGTCTATTATAAAAAGAAGCCTAAATCACATTTATGGCTCATACTGTACAGCAAATGTAGGTATTAAAATTGTTCCTTTTAAATGATAAACATCCCTGAAATAGCCCAATAGAGCCCCATCAGAGGCTGTTTCCACCCAAAACAAACTGACTCAGGAAAGGCAGTAAATAGGGATTCTGTTCCGCATCGGGATGGGGTGGGGGAGGGACTGTGAGGCAGAGGAATCACTGGCACAGAGAGGGTCTTTAAGGACCTTCATCTTCTTAGTGACACCCTCTCCAAGCCCTGAGTAACACTTCATCACCAAAGGGCCTCCCCAGGTAGAGACTTCTGTGTTCTCCCCCGGCTTCCTGGAGTGAGGCCCATTTTTACTGTGTGTATTACAGTTGTGGTTTTGCTTCTGAGAGAGAAATAATGAAAAAAATAGTTAATCACCCATTCATAATCTCTTAAACATTATTTTTAAGCTGATAGTTGCAAAACAAAATGCAATCTTTCTAACATCTTCAAGCAATTACTTGCCATTTTTCTGGTTTTCATAATAAAAGGAAATGAGTTTGGGGTGGAATTGGGGGGAACAAACGCCTGACTTTGAGTCTGGGACAGATGAAGGACAGACAAAAAGGAACTCTTGCCTGGGTTTTTACAACAAAAATGAAGCCAAGGCAGACTGAGTGATGGGATCTATTCAGGCCCCGCCCACCTCATGCCAAGTATAACATGATGTGGGGTCTAATTGCCTGAACTTTACTGAGTAAACCTGCTTCTACCCATCCTCTAGAGGAATTTGGGATTAGGTCTTGCCTCTCTCTTCTAGCCCCACTAAGTCACAAATGAGTCACAGATGCTAAATTCTGTTCCTCTGAGCAAAGGGCTAATCTGTGACAAATGAATGATGGATGGATGGATGGATGGATGGATGGATGGATGGATGGATAAATGAATGGAGGTATGGACAAATGGGATGGATGGATGGATGGATGAATGAGTAGGTAGATGGATGGATAATGAATGAATGGATGGGTGGATAGATGGATAATGGATAGATGATGGATGGAACGATAGAGATAATCACGGTTTGACATTTCATCCCTGCTGAGACAAGATGTCTCACACTCTCGGTGTGGAAGGACCAGTTTTCATTTCCAATGGATTTATTTTTCCAATCTCCTTAAATAGCTATTTTTATCAAATAAGTGAAAATGTCACAGTAATGTCAAGTTGCTATACAGTTTTCTAACCCTTACTGCCAATTTCTGTCATAAAAAGTCTATACACAGTCCAGAGTCACACATGTTAATTCACCATGTTTGTGGACAATTTCTAGACAGGGAGCCTGAGGCCCAGAAATGGCTAATGAGGTACCAAAGACAATGCTCACTGAGTTAAGCTTTGAACCAAGATCTCCTGGGCCCTGAATTTGTACATTTTCTTGAACTTGGTTTCTAGAAGTAAACTTAAAGGATACAGAATTAAGAGACTGACATCTTCTGTATTAGTCCAATTTCTGTCACTAAAACAAAATACCTAGAGTTAGATGTTTTACAAATTAAAGAGGTTTATTTAGCTCATGGTTTTTAGAAGTTTGGGTACAGGGTGCTAAGCCATGCTTGGCTCTGGTCATGGTCTCCTTGGCTGCATCACACAGCAAATGGCATCACAGTCTGAGCCAATGCAAGGAGAGACAAAGTAGAGAGACAAGAAGCCAGACAGCAGAGAGGGCCTGGACTCAGACAAGCGAGGTCTCTTCACCCGGGTCAAAGACCTGGGAGTGACAGAGTTGAGAATCAGATCCAGGTCTTTCTTCTATAGCTTCAGTCTCCATCCCTAGAAGATGGGGCTGACACCTTCTGGGTACATACAGCCTGGTCCAGGTTTCCCTCAAGAGAACTGAAGTGAGCTGAAGCCCTCACAGCAGTTCCAGGGGCAGAGAAAGGGGCTGAGGCCTCCGAGTGGTGAGAGTGAGTGGATGGGGACTAGGGAGATGCCTCAGTCAGTAAAGTGAATGCTGTGTCAGCACAAGAACAGGAGGCCCGAGCCCCAGCGCCCACGTAGAAAGTCAGGCATAGCAGCACATGCCTACAATCCCAGCACGGGGAAGGGACAGACAGGAGGACACCTGGAGCTAGACAGCCAACCAATCTAGCCAAATCAGCGACCTCTAAGTTCAGCAAAAGACCTTGCCTCAAAAAAATAATCTGGATACTTTTACCACATTCCCAGACCAACTTAATTTCTTACTATATTCTAATTCTAAATAAGCATCCTCAGGGCTGGAGAGATGGCTCAGCAGTTGACAGCACTGGCTGCTCTTGCAGAGGACTTGGGTTCAGATCCCAGCACCCACATAGTAGCTAACAACTATCTGTTCTAGGGGATCCAACGCCCTCTTCTGACCTGCGCAGGCATTGTACAACACGGGTGCTCTTACAAACACGCAGGCAATACACTCATACACATAATAAATACATAAATAAAATATTTTTAAAAAATAAACATACATCCTCATGTTTACAAACAAGTGAACCTCTCACCACTCATCAATGAAACTTCTTTTTGCAACAGATGGGGGCTACTACAGGGTTACACAACGGTCAAATGCAGAGAATAAGTATTTGTGAGATGTGTAGTCCTAGGTGACACATCTTCAATGCAACCTCTACACATAGGATGAGTGCATCTCTCATTTCTCACCAGAGAAGTTTCCTTCTGCAGCAGGTGGTGATTATGCTGGATAGCTTTGTCAACTCAACACACCTAGGTTCAGGGAACCTCAATTGAGGAATTTCCTCCATTGGACTGGCCTGTGGCCATGTCTGTGGGACGTTTTCTTGATCGCTGAGTGAGGTGGGACGACCCAGCCCACTGTGGGTGGTACCATCCCTGGGTGGATGGTCCTGCACTGTATAAGAAAGCAGGCTGAGCATAGGCAGGGAGCAAGCCGGTAACCAGCTTTCCTTCCGTGGCCTGTGCTTTAGTTCCTGCCTCTGGGTTCCTGCCCTGAGTTCATACCTTGAGCTCCCTCCGTGACGAACTGTAACCTGGGAGATGTAAGTCAAAAAAACCCTTTCCTCCCCAATTTGGTATTGGTCAGAATGTTTTGTCACAGCGATTGAAGGCAAACTAAAACAGTGATTAACACAGAAACCCACAACTAACCAACGTGCAGAGAACAAGAGGCCACAGAGTGCTCATCCCTGAATAGGACACCTAGTTCAAAAATCTGCCTCTCGAGGCTCAGAGATCATTGCAAAGGAGGGAGTGGGAAGATTGTAAGAGCCAGAGATAGTGGATTACCACAAGAAAACAGTTTTCCAGACAGCTGGTCAGTTAGTTACATGTGTGAACTCACAGCAATGGTGACAATATGAACAAGCCTCATGCAAGTTCAAACCAGACAAAATCCCAACATAGACACAGGGAAGTAGAAGAAATCCCAAACTAAGATACTTTTGGCAACTGATGGCTGCTTGGAGGGAGAGAGACAGTGTCTTACAAGAATGGGATTCTTGGTAGGTTAACCAGGTTCCAGTAGATGGATCCACACTGAAGGACATTTGGGGACACAAATCAGACTTTATAGGTCATATTTTATATATATATATATATATATATATATATATATATATATATTACATATAGTATATATAGAGAGAGTATATATAATACAGTATATATATAGTATATAATATATAATAGAGTATATCAAACTGAGCAGGGAGGCAGTTAAGAGCAGTGTAAACAAGGGAGGGACTGAGTACCATCAAATTATATTTTATGAAAATCACAAAAAGTCAATAAAAACAGTAAGGTGGAAAGAAATTGAGGAAAACACCAGATGTCAACTTCTGGCCTGTATTCACATGAGCGCACACACATGCGTGCCCACATACACACACACACACACACACACACAGGCACACACATGAGTGGATGAGAGGGATGAGAGGCCCTGTACCAAAGAGCATGTGGCCCTGGAGAACCTGGAGTCCAGAGCACCGAATGCAGAGGGAGTTCAAGAACCAGGGCAGGCCTGGATGGACAGGGGCCTTCCCATGCAGTGATGTT
This sequence comes from Eospalax fontanierii, assembly GCA_035773235.1. NCBI lineage: Eukaryota > Metazoa > Chordata > Mammalia > Rodentia > Spalacidae > Eospalax > Eospalax fontanierii. The sequence continues at coordinate 20,627,364 of CM069540.1, forward strand.
AGGGACATTTCAGAAAAGGGCAGCAAAGCTGTGCTGTACCCACAAGATCCTTCATCTGTAGAGTTTCTGTAGGCAATGATGTGCAAAGATTAGAAGAGCCATGGGCACACTTGCAGCATGTGTGACTGGCAGGTCCTGGCCGGTGCCAGATGTCTGGCATGACAGTCCTCACTGCAGACCCAGTTGCTAAGTCTCATCTCAGGGAGAAGCAAGACTCAGAGGTCAGGGCTCTCCTCAACTCAATCACACCACTGCTCAGCGTGCAGTAGGGATTGTCCCTGGACGGTGAGGCTCTGAACTTGCTCTACACCCCACTAGCCCTCTCCCCAAAATCCATGCATAGTGGGTGGTAGACAGTGGAAGATCTCAGCCTCAGCTGGATCTGAAAGAGCAGCTTTCCCATTTCCAAAATGGGAAAATTGAGGTCTGGAGAAGCCTAGAGATGTTTCCAGGGTACAAAAGGTCTCAGCTCCTATCGTGTCATCTTGTTCTGTTAGGGGATATAACCAGCAAAACTGATAAGAATATTTCACTTCCAAATCCAGAGTTTGATAGATAAGTAAAGGACTGCAGGGATACTCAGCAGTTAAGAGCACTGGCTGCTCTTGCAGAAGACCCAGGTTTGGTTTCCAGCACCCACATGGTGGCTAACAACTGTCTGTAACTCCACTTCTAGAGGATCTGACACCATTCTGGCTCCATAGGCATTGCACACACATACATCCACACAAAACAGTCATGAACATTAAATAAAAATAAATAATTTTTAAGAGATAGGTAAGTAGATAGAGAAATAAGTAAATGAATAAAACATAGATAGATAAATAGGTGATAGACAGAGCCAATGAAATGGCTCAGGGGAAAAGGCACTTGTTGCGAAGCCTAAGGACTTGAATTTGATTTCCAGGACCTACATGACAGAGGAAGAGAACTTACCCCCGCCAGTTTTCCTTGATCTCTACATGCATACCATAGTGTGCACACTCGTGTACACATACGCACACAATTAATTAATTAAAATAAATAAATTTGGTAGATTGATGACACATCAAGTTCCATCTCTCTCACACACACTCTCCTCTTCCACTTGCTGCTCTGGGATGAAGCCATGTGAAGTCCTCGCACATGTCCAACACTCATCTTGGACAACCTGACCTCCAAGCCTCCAAACCAAGAACATTTTCTGTAAGTTGCCCAGTCACTGCTGGTCTGATAGAGCAACACAGGACAGACTGACAATATTGGGCAGACGTTTCCCAGCGTTTCCTGTTTGTTCCCAGACCCACTGCCAGCAGCTGCAGAAGAACAGAAGCAAGTAAAGACAGAGCAACCATAGTTCCAAGCGAGGTAGGCCAGTCACCCTCTGTCCCTGCCACCTTCAGTGAAACAGACAGCGGGCCTCACGTCCTCCGCCAGTCCCAAACACATTATCCAAAATTAATTAGCTTAAGTAGGTGTGATTACTGTTCTGGGTGGTTAAGACTGGTTTGAGTTGGATGGTGGGGCCACCACTGGGTTTGGGGTGTACAGGAAGCCCAGGTAAGATAAGATGTGCCCTTTGGATTTGCAAGGTGCAGCAAGACAGGGCCAGGGACGCAAGAGCAGGCAGAGAAGAGAGGGTGGTCACAGACAGCAGTGTACTCCATCATGAAGACCCCTAAGCAGAGAGAGCAGGGGCAGCTGGCAGGGCCTGGAGTTCATCCTTCATGGAGCTCAGTGTCCCCAGGCCATGCTGCTGGACTGACAGGGCCTCAGTTTCTCTATGCATAAAGGGCATTTTAGCACCGCCATAAAATGTATCAGCAAACCAGGAAACTTCTCCATCTTTCAATTAAACTATATGAAACTGAGATTTGATCCATCAAAAGCATTTGACTACTGACTGTCAATTGATCCCACTTTAGAATAATCACTCTAGGACACTAGGCACAGATTGAGATTGTTATGCAAACCAAGATGGGCTGTCACCTTGTGGCTCATGACCATACCAACTGCTCCTCCAACTGACCTCCAATCTGAAATCCCCTCCTGCCCCCCAGCCCCTCTGTCATTAAGCTGAGGTATAAAGATTAAGTTAATGGCGGGCGGAGAAAATCAGCTTTGTTGGCAAATTGTCTCTGATATTTATTTTGAACATTAAAAGGAATCATTCTAACTAAAGAGGGCCTTAGTGCGCAGCCCATTAAAATGCATGCATTATGTATAACCCTCCCAGCATCACCTCCAAATGTTATCACCCTAAAAAGAAAACATGGTTTTAAAGCCCCTTGTTTACGACATCCCCTGACAGTTGATAAATGGCCACAGTTTCGAGATCTGAAAGCTTAGTAACCCAAGCTAGAAAATTCAATCTTATTCTAATATAGTTGGGGTGGTGGGAGGGAGCACACACTGTGAGACAGGGGCAGAGCTGAGCTTTGCGAAGGGAACCAAGGCAGAGAGCACTGACTTCAGCAAAGCAATGCAAGTTGGGCTCTCAGTGAGTAGCATACACCTGGGGCTGCCACAGAGTATCCCACAGACGGGTGATTAAAAGCAACGGGAATGTATTTGTACAATTCTGAAAGCTTCCCAACATCTGAAACCAAGGTGTTCACAGAGTCAGACAGACACTTTCTAAGAAAGCAGGCTGTCACCGGCCTCTTTAAAGCGAGGTGGCTGCTGGGCTTCTTGATTTGTTTTTCTACATCACTCAGGTCCCTTCCTCTGTTTTCTCACCACCTTCCTCCCGGGGTCTTCGGGCTTCTCTGTCTCCTGCATCACTGGCTTTAGGATACAGCTCGATGCAGAATGACCTTACCTTTGAGTCTCACCTTAACTGCGTTGGCAATGATCTTTGTAACAAGTAAGGTCATGATCCCAGGTAGACACAGTTGGGAGACACCATCTGATTTTCCACGTTACATGATTCCTTCCCGCTCCCAGAGTCCCCTTCTTGTCTTGGGACCAGCTAGACCTGTAGATTCTACTTTATTCTCTCTGAGCCCCCCACCTCCTTGATGCCACCTCCTGGCCCTAGACTCCAGCCCACTCTCCCACCTACACTCGAACTGTGATGGCACCTCTGCAGTACGTTCCCTCGAGGGAGCCAGGGGACTCTGCCATTTCTCCCATCCCTCATATCTAGACCCAGCCTACCTTTCTCCTTCACAGCCTCCATCACACTTGCAGCATGTAACCAGAGGGCATCCTTGGCCTTCAACACTTCATATTAGAATGCTATGGCTGGTCTGTGCCAAACCTCCTGTATCACAGCCTTGCATCATAGGCCCCACCTGCACAGTCCAGCCTCTATCATTTTTCGTCTATCATTCACTGGGCTCCAGTCACAGCAGCCTCCTTCTGGTCACCAGAATGCAAGTTCATGCCTGCCTCAGGGCCTCTGCATATCTGCCTAAAATGTACTTCTTCTATCCTGTCCCTGTTCAGTCCATTTGTACCACCCAGGACTCAGTTCAGATGGTACCTGCAGGACAGTTTCCTGACTGACATCGGCCCCTCTATGACAGCAGCAGGCCCATGGCTCTCAGCCTCCTTTAATGTCTTCTAGCAACCCCCGTCTAAAGACATCTCTGCCTTTGTGCTTTGTGTTGTTTATGTTCTGCGCTTTGTCCTCCTCCACTGGGAAGAAAGCTTCCCTGGGAGTGGGGTATGAGTCTCCATCATTGCGTCCCCAGTGTCTGCTGCATAAGAAGATATTTGGTGTTCTGTAAACTCTGTGAAGAGAAAGATTCAGAGTTTGGGGGCTGGGGCCTGGCCCAGTTCTCAGGACAGAGCCTGGAACAAATTCCCTGCTGCTGTGCTCTGTGTTGCGGGGAGAAAGTGGTCTTCTCAGAGCTTCTGCAGGCTGCCAGTGTGAGTCCACAGACAGCATCAACAGGCCGCAGGTCTGCCTCTGTCCGCATCTATGCGTTCGTGGCCGTGGGTAGCACAGCCAGCTTGACACACACATACTCACACTTATGCACATAACACATACACAAGCACACATTCAAATGCACAGACACACTAAGAAATACACACACTTACAAATGTACAAATACACACTTGTCCATACACTTAAACACAGTCACACACACTCAAATGCACATACAAACGCACACTCACACTCATGAATTTAAAATCACACACAAGTGTACATATGTTCACAAACACACGCATGCTTGTACCTTCATGCATAATCACTCCCAACACACACACACATACACACACACAAATGTACAGGCATGTTTGCACATCTGATGTGAGGCCCCATGTCCATCCACTCTGCACACTTTTTCTGAGCACAAGCCATGAGCCAGACTCCATTCTGTCCCCAGAGACACCACACTCCCTTCTTGAGCCTGCTTTTCTCATCATTCACAGGAGCAAAATGCACACAAGAGAAATGGAAGGCTCCCAGCTGAATGAGGGCTGGAAGCCACCTTCAGAGGACAGGCCCTATGGAGTGTCCCTGGAGTCCCTTCCCCGTGCCTGGCCATGCCGACTCCCCTGGCCCAAAGGAGCCTGGCCCTGGCATTAGACATATCTGAGCTTCAGCTCAGCTCTGTAAGTGACAGAGGGTGACACCTAAGTCCCCAGAGCTGGAGCTCCGGCTTCCAGAAGATGGAGGAAGTACCCTACGTGCCGCTGTGGGAAGGGCAGGATGAAGCAGGCCTCTGAAGCTCCTGGAACTCTTGGGTCCCAGAATGTCATCTTCCCTGCGGACTAACTGAACCGCTTTCCACCCCTCGGAGCCCTTCCTTGAGAAGTCCTCACTCCTTCCGGTCCTTACTGTGCCCACCCCTTGTCCACCCTGTCCAGTCTACTGGCTATTAGTTTTCTCCCTGGGCACATGTGTGGGGCAATGCCCGCACCGACCCTCAGTAATCACCATGGGCCTGGCAGTGCCAGGCCCATGGTGGTTACTCAGCATCACGTTCATTCTCTCTTGTTCACAGAACACCTGTTACTGTCAGGCCTCGTGCTGGTTTCTGGGGACCCAGAAATGACATGGCCCCCAAGTCAGAAATTCCAAAATCTGGAAAGACTTCAGACTCATGGGCAAACATTCCCTCACAAAACCCAAAGCAGAAATGTGGCCCAAGGAACATCCAGAGGTCATCCCGAGAAGCCAGGGTTCTCAAGGCTCCCCCTGGCCCTGGGTGGGAGAAAGCACTGGCTCAACCAGTGTTGCTGGGTAGGTTCTGGGAGTTGCATGCATCTGCAGGAAGCCCCCTTCAGGTCAGCCCACAGTCCTTAGTCCTCATGGCCACGTACTAGCTTGCAACAGCTAGCTTCTGGTTGTCCAGGCCCTGGCTCTGCATCATATAATGAAAGGCTTGTGAACCAATGCACAGAGGGGTGAGACTTGGGGACTGACCCAAGGACCTCACAGTGCAAATGAGAGGGCTGCTGAACTTGAGCACCCCGCCCCCAGGTTTGCTTTGCAAGTCTAGAACACAATGCTTCTAAATTCTCTGTGGCTCTCAAAAGCAGAGTAGTGTCTTAGAAGTTCGTATGTATATATGCATGTTCCTGCATACACAGGCATGTATGTGTACTTGTATGTGGAGACCACATCAGGTGTCTTCTTCAGTTACTCTCCACCTTAATTTTTGAGACAATCTCTCACTGAACCTGGAGCTCACCAACTTGGCTAGGCTGGGGAGCTAGCAGGGTCCAGGGGTTCAGGGGTTCGCCTATCTCCACCTCCCCAGCTCTGGGATTACAGCCACACATCATCATGCTCAGCTTTTTAAAAATATTCTATTTATTATTTGATGTATATGAGTGCTTGTATTTAAATGCACCCATGTTGTACAATGCCTGTAGAGGGTCAGAAGAAGGTCAGTTCAGATCCTCTGGAACTGGAGTTACAGATGGTTGTCAGCTGCCATCTGGGTGCTAGGAATCGAACGCCAGCCCTCTGTAAGAGTAGCCAGTGCTCTTAACCCCTGATCCATCTCTCCAGACCCCATGCTCAGATTTTTGTATGGTTCTGGAAAGCAGAACTCTTCATGTTTACACAGCAAACACTTGACCTCTGATTCATCTCTCCAGGCCTTGGAAACTCTACTCAAAAAATGTCAAGACATTTGAACCACATAGAAGTTGTCATTTTCCATGACTGTTAGGGAGGTGAGGGCCAGAAGAAATGATGGGCCGTTATCACTGAGCCTCAACTCCTATTGTGCAGCCATGGACTCCACATTGCTGATGTGGTTCCGGTCAGAGAAATGTCCTAAACAGGTCTCCTCCCATTCGCAAGACTACCTCCTACTCCTAACTCCCCCAGGCCAGGAAGAAAGAAGACTGCTAAGGGGCTAACCCAACTCTCAGGAGGTACGAGAACTGACTGACCACTACCCCACTACCCCAGGTACACCATGAGGACCGTCAATTAACTTAATAATTGTGAAGTCCAGGTGCAGCTGGTGACATTGGCCAACTCCCACATCCTGTCCCCACCCCATTCAGAGACCCCTCTCAGGGTGTCCTTTGTGTCAGGCACAGCAATTGCCTGTTTTGAGTCTCTCCTTGGAGAGCCACTCAAACTGGGTCCTAGCTGTCACCTCAGCTATGTCTCAGACGCAAGGACATTCACACCACCCCTTTCCTAAAGACCCCAGGAGGTATGTCATCAAGACAGGGCTCAGTGCGGGCCACGCCTGATGCATACCCAGTGATACAGTCTCACGTATCACCTACGCGTAGCTGGGGGCCAGAAGCTCCAGTTCTGGACAGCACGAAGTTCAACCAGGATGGCACTCAGGGCTCCAGCATTCTCCAGCCTCAGCCTACTTTTCAGCAGCAACCTGGGCCTCACTACTTCCCTTATTCAGAATGCCCCCCTAGCTGAGCTCTATGGTCAAACTCCAACCCAAGAGTCCTCCTGCACCAGAATGCCTCACCTCTCCCATACACCATGGGAAAGATATGTGTCTCCTAACTTAAGTCATCTTGTCATTTGGGATCACCATGTGCTTACCTGGGCTGTGAGTTCTTAGGAGTAGGGACTCTGTTTTATGCATCTCAGTCCCCAAGGGATAGCATACTGCCTGTCACAAAGTGGTACTCAATACACATTTGTTGTTTGCCTCTAATTGGATAGTCAAACCTTGCCAATTTAGACTCAAGGGAGGAAGATTGTCTCAATTAGTACCATGACTGAATTTGAGGATGTCCAAAAAAACTACATGTCACTCTTTTTGTGCATATATGACAATCCATGAACATAAAAACTTTGTATCATGCCCCCTACATCTGGAAACTTCTAATCCATCCCCAAAGCCCAGTGTAGCTGTCTCCCTTCTGGGAAGCCACTGCAATGCTGCAAATAACCATTGCTTCCAGCCTTGCTCCCTCTTCAAGGCCTTACACTATGCCTCTTACCCACATTGGGGGTAGGAGGAAGTATTCAGGGAGACTGGAAACCATCCAGATGTATCCACCAAGGCTGCTATGGGACACACAGAACCCCCATCACTGACAGTGTATGCATCCATCTTCTAGTCCAATCTAGATACATCTCTTGGTATCTAGGAGACCCTCTTCTTCTCTCTTCCTTTTTCCCTAAGGGCTCTCCTATGCTCCCCTCATTCTCTACCACAAATGTCACTGTCACAAGGTGGCATCAGATGGACATCCAGGGCAGGAATTGTTCTGGAAATTATACCCTGCTGGTCACAACTACCCTGAGGTGGGAGAGCTGGGAGCTGCTACCTATTTTGAAGAACAGGGATAAAACACCGCAGTCTCATCCTCAAAGATTCTATGTCTTTGATGGCATCGAGAGATGTCAGGGGAGGGAAGGGATGTAGCTCAGTTGGTAGAGTGCTTGCCTAAGATATACAAACCCATGGGTTTAATCCCCAGCACTGCATAAACTGAGTGAGGTGGTATACACCTATAATCCCAGCACTTGGGAGGTAGAGGCAGAAGGATCAGAAGTTCAAGGCAATCCTCTACTATGTAGTTCAAAGAAAACCTAGGTTACACAAGACCCTGTTTCAAACAGATGAATGAATGAATGAATGAACAAATGAACAAACAAACAGATGAATAGTAAAAGAGGCGTTAGGCGTATGGCACGTGCATCATCCTGCAAGGACATCTTCCCTTGGGAACTATTAGGCTCACTCCATGTTGACTATTGAACTATTGAGTGGGACTTAGAGTCCCTTGGGACACAAGTGCGAGGCTGAAGTAGGCACACTTTACTGTCCTATTTTGTGTGGAGAATTCTTTTGTTACATCATACAGAGGTATTCCGATAAGGTAGGAGGGTCACTAATGACTTTGTAATAAGTGCCAACTTTATAAGTGGTTGACTCCTTTTATAACTGTCAATCTCTGTTCCAATATGCACTCGTCAGTGGGAGACATTTCATAACCATTCCTGAGACAATTTTATAGGATCCAGTCAGAGAGACCTAGAGATCACAAAGCCAGGAGTCCCTTGGGCTCAGGAAGATTCTAACTATACCAGCAGGGAGAAGGGATGACAGCCTGGAGGGTGCTCCCCTCTCCAAGGAGTAGGGCCTCCACTCAGCACTCTCAGTAGGAGCACCAGCCATTAATTATAGACTTCCTGTGTTTTTCTAAAGAAGGCAAAAGTTTTATTAGAGTTTTAATTTTAATCTTCTGACTTGTGAGCTGCTCATAGACAACATGAGCAGCTTATTTGAAACATCATAAGCTAAGTACAACGCAGCTAAGTCTGGAGTCTGACCCAAGTTGCTTTGGCAGTCTCTCATGAGATCTAGGAAGCACACTGCTCAGGCGAACATCGCTAGGCCTGGCCCAGGAACTAGACTGAGAATGTGCAGGTGTGTGCAGGTGTGTGCAGGAGAACTGAGAGGTACAGTGAGCTCCAGGGCAGATCACGAATGCATGAGAACAAGGAAGAATTCTCTAAGATGCTGAGCCAAGGCTACCTCCTTCTTGCAGCCCCACAGCTGATACCAGCCCACCATCCTCTCAGGTAGAGACATGTCCTGCTCTGTGCTGCCTGTCCTTCCATGTCCGTGGATGTGTACGTGTGTAAAGATAACACAGAGATGAAGATGATGACATAGTCATCTCTTACAGTAGGTCAGTGAGCTTACTGAAGGGTGGCAAGAATGAATGAATGAATGATGAATGAATGAATGAATGATTTCCACATAAAAGTAAGAGTCCTGCTTGTCATTCTGCGTACCTGTTATGGTTCAAATTTGTTCCCTGATGGTTCGTAGAAACCTTGGAAATATGACCTTTAAATGTGAATGTGAGTGGTACTTGGAGGCAGGACCCTTGGTAGGTATTTGGAGTTTGATGAAGTTATGAAGGTGTGGCCTCTGTGATGGCATCAGTGCCATGACAGAAGAAGTTAAGCATGTTCTGTCTTGTCACTTGTGGTTCCCTGAGGCATCTGCTCTGCCAGCAAGAGGATCATCACACACAGCCCTTGACCTTGGATTGTCTGGCCTCTAGGACAGCAAGAAATAAGTATCTTGTCTTTATAAAATAACCCATCTGTGATTTCAGTTATAGCAACGGAACACCGACTCATACAACCCCACAAGAAGGGCCCACGCCTCAGAGTCAGGCTGTCTGTGAAGACAAATATGCTGATCCAATAAGCTGGGGGAGCCATGCTGGGCAGACATAGCACCACTTCCACTCACTGCACAGATGCTGTCCTACTGTGACTCTGTCCCATTTGGCAGGCACTCAGCAAACCACATTCTAGAAGGCCTGGCAGGCAAAAGAACAACCATGGCCAAGGTGGGTGCAGTGACTGTTCCTTGTCATCCTGGTTAGCTATGCTTAGGGAAGGTTGGTGCTGGGATAGAACAGGAAACTACCTAGAGTCCTATCAAGTGCATCAGTGTCTGCCCACAGGCTCTACCCAGCCGGGCCAAGCTACTGGTTTGAAGTCACACCAGGAGAGCTGCTGCAGATCTCCATGCTAGCTTTCTGTCAGATTCTCTCTCAAAGGGCTGCTGTGAAGATTAAATCTCATGGAGTCTGCACACGCCTGGCCAGGCCTGGCACAGAGCAAGTGCTCAGCAAAAGGTTCTGTCAGGAGCCTGTGATGTCTCTCTCCGGAGTTCCCTGCCGTGCAGATGGACTGCGAAGTGTCGCTCTCAGCACTGCTGTGTCTGCTGAGGGCGGCGGTGGGAGGACCAGCACCTCTCCTGCATTCCACTCACTCTGTGTTTACTGTCTCTCAGTGCCAGCTAACAGTTCACAGTGGGTTCTCTACTGCAGCCTCTAACTCTGTGTGCCCTGAGCCTGTCCCCATGCTCCTACCAGACCCCTAACTCTGGATCTATCCCCCGTCAACACCTGCTCTGACTCCTCTCTCTATGTGGCTCTCCACGGAACAAGCAGCAGTGCGATACAGTTGCACCCCATAAAGATTCACACACAGGGGGCCTAGAAAGATGGCTAAGCAGTAGAGAGCACTTGCTGTTCTTGCAGAAGACCTGAATGCCTACATGGCAGCTCACAACCATCTGTAGCCCAAGGTGCAAGGGATCTGATATCCTCCTCTGGTTTCCACAGACACCAAACATACACATAGTACGCATATGTACTTGCAGGCCAAAGAGACGAGACCCCCAAATTCTACCCTCAAGTAAACCATTTGGGTGTGTGGTTCTGGGAATCAAACCCAGGGCTTTGCACATGGGAAGCAAGCATCCTATTGCCACCCAGCCCCAGCCTTCAGTGACTTTCTATCTGGGGACAGAGTTTCAGACTGCATCCCAAGCAGGCCCTGAATTTGCAACTTTCCTGCCTCAGCTTCCTAAGTGGTACAGGCCTGAACCACTGTACCCAGCTCAAATACCTATTTCTTTATTCTACCATGTATGAAAGCCATTTGGAAGATTTTTAAAGCTCCCAATGGTGGGCCCCACTCACAATCTCTGCTTTAGTAGATCTGGCCTGGGGCTAGGGAATTTGTACTTCTGACAAGGACCTTATTGGCGCTGATGCTGAAGCAGATGTTGATGCTAAAGTGGATGCTGATGCTGATGTTGAAGTGGATGCTGAAGCTGATGTTGATATTACAGCAGAAGCTGATGCTGAAGTGAGTGCTGAAGCTAACGTTGATGCTGAAGCTGACTAAACCGAAGCTAATGCTAATGCTGAGGCTGATACTGATACTACAGTTGACACTGATGCTGAAGCTGAATGTGATACTGATGCTAAAGTTGATGCTGAAGCTGAAGCTGATGCTGGCGCTGATGCTGATGCTGGTGCTGATGCTGGAGCTGAAGCTGATACTGATACTGATACAGATGCTGAAGCAGAAGTTGATGCTGATGCTGGGGCTGTTTGAGGCTGAAGCTGATGCTGATGCTGATGTTGCCAGTCTGAGTTAGAGCTAGAAGTGTGAACAAGCTGAGGAACTGCTTAGTCATAAAAGATGCAAATGTAGGTTGGATCAAGGACAGGGAAACAAACAGGTAGCAGAGACAAAATAACGAGGAAAGCCCTGATGGTTTATAGCTCCTTGGGGCAGGGGTTGTGAGATCACAAGAGAGGGTAGAGCATTTCAGACAGAAGTAACAGCTGGGAACATGCCTTTAATCCCAGCACTCGGGAAGCAGAGGCAGGTGAATCTCTGTGAGATCGAGGCCAGCCTGGTCTACAAGTGAGTTCCAGACCAACCTGGGCTGCCGGGTGACCCTGTCTCAAAAGAATCAGACAGAAAGAATAATACCTGCAAAGGCTGTGGAAGGGAGAACACAGGCCCTTGGATGGACCAGGAAAAATCAACAGCTGGAACAGGGAATGAGGTAAGCATTACAAGTAGGACGGTAGTTGGGTGCAGGCTGTCCAGCTGTGTAGTTCCCAGCCTGCCCTACACATGACCAAGCTCTGGAAAGTAGGTGAGAGAAAAGTCTGCCACTTCCAATCTGGCACTTCCGGTGCATTAGGAGCACTGTGATGTTGTCTCCGTTTCCTCCAGTGTCCACCAGATAGATGAGGACATGTCCTATGAGACCGGAGAGAAGGTGGCAATGCAGAGAAATCCTGTTGACTGAGTCAGAAGTCTTCTTTACAGAAAACACAGGGCTCCTAAAAGACTGTGAGGGACAGAACTGTCCTTGGCCTGGAGTCCCCTGTTCCTCTCTCACCCTGGACCCCACCCCCAATGCCTCATCCTCCTAGTTACTTACTGGCGTGGAGGCACTTTGTTCTGCTACGAACTCCACATCACATTCAAGGATTCTGGCTCTTTCCTGGGTCTGGCGGACTACAGCCTCTGCAGTTCACATAGCCCCTTGGGGCCTGGGATTTGCAAAACTGCCTCCAGAGCTTCTCAAACTTCTTCAGAGGCAAGTCTCAGAAGCCCCTGGAGACTTAAAAGAAATACACACCAAGCAGGCAAAGTGGTGAGCCTCTCTAATCCCAGCTCTCAAAAGACTGAGGCACGAGGATTGTGGGAGTTGATCCCAGCTTGGGCTACATTTGAAGACTTCATCTCAAAAACAAAAAACAAGAATATTAGTTGTAATAATAACTACGCATGCATACGCAGAGAGATGCAAAGCCACTCTCATAGTTTCTGATTCAGGGGTCTGAGAAGACACCAGATGCTACATTTCTAAGCTCTCAAAAGACTGCTGATGCTGCAGGTCTAGACACTAAGAGCCATCATCCTGGATAGCTAGCTGTGATATTAGAGGAGACGGTCCACCATTCATCCAAGACCAGAATCTCAATCTCGAATCACAGTCAGTTAGACAGGATCACCCAAGGATTGTCCTGTAAGCATGGGACAATAAATACAGTGAGGAGCATCCTTGGTCTCTCACAGTCTGTTGTAACAATCAGAAGTGTCTCCCCAAGAATTGTGATATGTCCCCACAGAGTCAGAATGACTGGCTGTTCTATACTAATGGCTCTCCTCTGAGGTGCACAGCAGAATCACTGAGGGGCTGGAAAAAAAAAGATAATACTTGAGGCAGGCAAGGTCGTATACATCTCTAATCCCAGCTCTCAGAAGGCTGAGGCAGGAGGATTGTGGAGGTTGATGTCTACCAATGCCCAGGGACCGCTCCAAGACCCTCACTTGATTGTTCAGGGTATGACCAGCAAACTAGTTCTTCCAAAAGCTCTGGGCATGACCTCATTCTTCCCCCAGAGTATTAGTTTGTCCAGGTTCATCACCTCTGGGCTACCTAGATGCCCGGCAAGTGCCCACTCTAGCCAGCCCATCATTGACATACCCATGAGTGTAAACACGTCATGGATCTGTACACGGAGCTTATACAAACACAGTGGAAGTAGTTTAGACCTGAGCGCCATCTTGGGTCCTCCTGACATCCCCTGAGGACTCTTCCTCTTAGCTCCTCAAGGTCAAAGCAAGGCTAAGCCTTGGAGATGAGCTTCTGTTCTGTGGCCACCTGGTGCCGAGGCTAATCCAAGATGCCACCTCTTCCAGCAAGTGTTCCTGATGCCCTCTTCCCAGCCCCCAGCAAACCTGTCATGTGCAGTCCAGTTTCTTCTGGTCACCTCCCCCAACACTGGGGTCCCTCATGGACAGAGTCTACATCATGATCACCTCTGTACCTCACAGCCAGCCCTGTTGGAGACTCTGTCCCAAACACTGGGATCCATGTCCCTGCTGCAGAGGACTATCCTTATTGTCAAGAGTACAGATTTGTTGGAGTGGGCCTCAGTGGGCCCAGCCCCAGGAAAGCCAGGCTCACACAGGGTCCCTTCCCAGTCACCCAAACACCGATGCTACCCAGAGACCCTTCCACTTACCCACTGCCGAATTTTAACAAACACTCCAAGAGATAACAGTTAATTTCACAGAGCCCTGAGTGGAGGCTGTTAAAATGTTAATATTATTTAAATTGTTTTACATTTTCAACAGTTCAAGCCGCAAATATAAATGTTTCCCCATGCTTTCCACGGAGCCTGGCTCACAAAAATGATTGATGAGGCTCCAAATATGGAATTTCCCATTTTAAATTAAGAAACGCAACATGAAGGCTATGAAAAAAGTACTGCCTGCCGTCTGTGGTCTTCTGGAAGCCAGCTCCTCACCACCTCTGTCACACAGCCCCAGAGTGGGTCGTTTGTCCCTGGTCCCTGGTGGCTGGGTAGCTCTGGGCTCCCCACTTAAGCTCCTTAGATCTCACGTCCTCATTTAGGAATGAGGTAATAGGATCTAACTGGGCACCACTTCGCAGCCAGCTCCAAACAGTGGGTGATCTCCCTGGAAGTACACTGTCACCCACCCCTCATGGAGACCAAAGGAGGTATTATTTTACAGCTGTGTTATGCAGTCGCACATTCAGAAACTGGAGTTACCTGTGTTATGTCAAATCTGGTTGGTGCTCACACACTCGCTCTAGAAAGTCGGCTGTATCTGCCCCACAGTAACAGCTCACTAATGACAGGGATGGGCCTCCTCCCACCTCAGTTCAGCCTCTTCACCTACGTCTAAACCTTCTCCCGGCCTCAGTGTCCCCACTTTGTAAAATCTCAGTGTTAGCTCAGACTTCACAGTGATGGAAGAGTTAGCGTAAAGTCAGCCTCTGTGCGCCTGACTTCAGCCTGTGGGCAGGAACATAGGGGATATCCTGAATCTTCCTCTTCTCCTCTCCCTGATTCCAGGGATCACAGCCCTGTGATTCAGAATCTAGCCCCAGTCCTATGTCCTGGCATCAGAGAAGCTTCCAGAAGCTCAGCCCCAGCCCCAGAGGGGGCCCCATACCTGCTCTGTACCTCGCCTGGACTGGGTGCTGTACTAGCAGCAACTGCAGAACTGTTCTCTGCCAGTAAAGGAGTTACTATCATCCTGCATGGAATGAGTCAGCTGAGGCCAGGAGGCTGAGAAGCAAGGACGCATGGATTCTAAGCACTGGCTCTGGCGGGCTCCTGGTGCTGTGCTACCACCTGTATCTTGAGCCCTGATCTATGCCATACCTCTGGGTCTGCCTCATCCATGCCCCAAATCATTCATTAGTGAGTGCATCATGGCCACACTCAGCCCTGGAGACCTACCTGCAGAGTGACCCCCTGCCGCACTAAGGGAACAAACTGGGGGGACACGATCACTGACTGCTCAGACCTGACACGCAGTGGAAAGAGACAGGGGAGCAAGCGGGAATACTCTATGATGCCACGGCAGGGGTGGGCCTAAAAGGCCCCCGCCTCATGAGAAGGCTTCATGGTAAAGTTCTTGCTACACAGGCATTAGGAGCTGAGTTTGCATGGGAGCTGGAGAGATGGCTCAGCAAGTCCCAACAGCCACATGGCAGCTGACAACCATCATTACCTTCAGTTCCAGAGGATCTGATATCACCCTCTTCTGGCCTCTGTGGGCACAGCACAACATTGATATACTTCCGTACATGCAGACAAAACATTTATACACATAAAACAAAAATTTATTAATTAATCAACCATAATTATTAATTGATCCAGGTATGGCTGCTCTTACTATCCTAGCGGGTAGGAAGAGCAGAAGGATATTGCAGCTCACTGGCCAGCCAATCTAGTCAAAACAGCACCCACACACACAACACGCACATACATACATGCAGTCCCCTGGGGACTCAGGGGAACTCACCCAGATTGGATCTGCACCAGGAGCTGGGGTCACCAGGCACTGAGGCCCGGATGACACTACTGCTCAGAGTGAGGCAGAACCCCCGTGTGAGGACAGAAGTTAAGCCAGGAGTCACACCCTGCCCAAGGGAGGAGATGGGGTCAGAGTCACTGAAAGGGAGCCAGCCAGCAGACTTAGGCTCCTCTGGTAACATCTCTGGCCTCCCTGAGGAGAAGAAACTGGCAAGATGAGGCCAGAGACAAGCAGAAGGCCGGGGCATTCCCCAGGAGAGGCCAGGAACTTGGGAAGAAGGCTAGATTCCAGACTCAAGAACTGTTGTTCGAAGGAAGAACCAGAGAAGCAGCCACCAACAGCTATGACTTTGGGTAAGGGAAGCAAGGCACCCAGCAGCCTGGATTGGCTTATACTAGGTGGGAGGTACAAAGTTCCACCATCTGGGAACAGGTATCCTGCTGTTCACCTTGTGCTGGGGTCCTCAGACGGCCCTAGTCAGGGTTGCCTTCCTACAAGCAAAGGCCTGCTCCTGGACCGTGACACTCCAGTCCCTGCTCACTGCCAATACCTGCCCTCCCACCTACAACCCCAGCAGAGAAGGGCTGAAGGGGGTCCAGGCTCAGAGCAGCTGTAGCACCTCCAAAGTGCCTGTAGGCTGTGGTGATACTGAGAAGGCAATGACAGCTACCCATCAGCTGTCACGGGAGTTCCACGGGATGAAATCTGTGACAGCACTGGAGAGCATCAGGCTCGTTTTCTGCTTATCTGGTTGTTTTCTGTGACCACCATGGCCACAGTCAAGTAGCACCCTCTCTGGTTCCCAGAGCTAGAGGACATGGCTAGGTGGAATCCAGCTCTGGGAGCAGGTTGGGAGGCAAGCGAGGTACGGCCATGATGGATGACTTTTGTGATTCTATAGTGCATGTCAAATGTGTAATGGAAGCCAGCCAAGTAGGCCTTTCCCTAGAGTCTGGCGCAGTGGGGTGCGGGCTGGGGCCCTCCGCTCCTGCCCAATGCTCTCCAGTGCTGGCATACACTCACTTGGGCCCTAGCGGGGAGGGAGGGAATACCAATGAAGTAGAGGCTTCCTGCCCGGGTATGTGACAAGGGCACACAAAAGAATGCTGGGCCCCACTCTCCTGAGTCAAGAAGGCAAAGGGAACACAAGCAATCCCCACCTCAAGCACACTCCCCCACCTGCACCAACCCCTGCCTGACCCTACATAGGAGATTCCACCACATTGAGAGGCACGCCTGATCTCACCTCCAACTGGGAAATGGGGTACAATGAGATGCTTGCAGTAGTGATGACATGGGATGCACCCCAGAAGTGAGAGCAGTGCCTGCCATGGAAGACACTCCATGAGCGCTACCTAACAGCATAGAAAAGAACGAGGGGAGGCCCCGTGCTGCCTGCCACCCAGCCCTGGCCTACGCCACCCTGCACATTCCTCTAGAGTGAAGGTGCTGGCCGCTATCACATCTCAGGCTTAGACCTTGCCTTTTTCTCCACAGAGCTGTGACACCCAGGTGATGCAAAGCCTCCAAGGAAAACCCACAGGCTTCCGACCTCCGGCAGCCAGTGCTTTGCCTCCTCTGCAGACTGGCCTCCAGCCTCTACCCTTGTCTACCTATGAGCCTTTTCTCCTTGTTCTTCACCTCTCTTTCCCCCACACAGCCATCCTGCCCCTCAAATATACCTCATCCAGGCAGCCTTCCAGCTCACAGACACCTGCTCCCACTTCTCACAGGACAGGCAGGAATCGACACTGCAGATTTTGAAGGGAACATGACAGATTTGAGCAGAACAGAGTGGAGCAAGACGGGTCAGAGCTGGTGACCAGAAACGGCGGCCAGGCTTAAGCAATGATCATGTCCAATAAGCCGTGAGTAAGACAGGCTACACCATCTCCAGCCACAGTGACTTTATAGGTATTGTCTAGCCTGAGACCTCAAGCACCTCTTTCATGCAGAAGGCTGGCATGTGGGGGCACATGGCCCACCCACTTGAGCTGCCTGCAGCCTAAATGCCTAACAGACTTCAGTTCTTCCTCCTCCTCCTCCTCCTCCTCCTCCTCCTCCTCCTCCTCCTCCTCCTCCTCCTCCTCTCCCTCCTCTTCCTCTTCTCCAGCATCTCTCTTCTAGGGAAATGTCCTAAGCTGGCTGTTCTGATAAACTGGGGGTTTGGAGACTTTCTTCAAGTGCCTTATAAATGGAAGTGTCTCCAAGCGACAGAGCTCTCAGTGTTCAATGAGATTATATTTCTTATTTAAATTACTGATTGGAGGCTTGGTTTCAAAGTAAGACTCCATGTGCCCATGGCCTGCTCTGGGCTCCCGGGGAGAGGCAATATTGTGTAGCATTGTGCAGCATCCTTCGGAGCTCACCGCTCTCATTCAGCCGCCTCCAGGATAGGGAGCCTTGTCGCTAACGTGGGATGAAAGCTGCCTCCCCTCCTAGTTTGGGGAGCCAGAGATTATGCCTTTCATTCCAGAGTGTCTTAGCTGGGGCTCCCCCACCACGCTCTGCACCAGCCGGCTCCCCTCTCAAAGGGATGGGGAGATAAAAGGCACTGTGTGCTTCCTCCCACCTCAGGGAGAGCACCAAGCAGTCTTTTGTCAGTAGAGGATAAGCGCCACCATTTTTGGAAGGATTGTTGTTCTGAGTGCTCTGTTGGGAGGCTTTCTGCAGGCTCCCCCGCCCCCTGCTGCAAGTATGCCACAGTCCTACTATCCCCATGCTGGGCTGTGGCTGGGCAGATGCATTCTCTCAATGGGTGTCATCCCCAGCATGAAACACCAAGGCATCGTGGTGGGAAGCCCAGGATCTCTAGGTCTTCGAAAGGGCGAGGTTTTTACAGGACCGAATTCTGCTGGAGCCATGCTGTGCAGACCCTGCAAGCTCTCAAGCTCTTCACTTCAAGCAAATTTTTCAGTTCATTGTATGTCAAAATAATATATTAGTAACAGCAGCGTCTGGACTGTGTGCAATTCATCCCCTTTCAAGCCTTTGTCTGCCAGGGGATGGAGGGGCTTGTCAGGGCAACTTTGAGACAGGCTGTTGGTCCTGTCAAAAGCAGTCCTGGGATTTCGGTGACTGTCCCAGAGCCTTGGACAAGATAAAAGGCCAGTGCTGGCCTTGAACGCTGCCCTACTCTATCGTCAGGGCTGGGAGGGGCTCACGATCTTTACTACCAGCAGCTGCGGCACCAAGAAGGCAGTTTGGTATGCCAGGCACATCCGGTGCCTTGCGCATCCAGGGACCGCAATCAGGTAGCTGATGGGGATGCAAGTCACATCGCCTGGACCATTGCCGCAGTGAACTGATTCATGCTGCTACTTTGAGGCGGGAGAAAGGACAGTGGGGCCCAGAGACAAACCAGTCTTGCTTTATTATACAGCTGCTGTTTCTAAGATGGAATATTCTGTCCTCTCCAGCTCCCTCTCTTGCTGCTGAGCTGGCTCTGGCTGCATACCTGCAAAGACTGCGCATTCTGGCCGCAGGCTCTGGCTGAACAATAGTATTATGTGATGCATAAAGAGTACCCGGGCAACGGAGACAAGCATGGCTTAATTCACTCAGTGCCCAGTGGCTTTTGAACGCCCCTGCATTCAGCCTTTATCCACAGCAGCCCTGGGCCTCCCCTCCCCTTTATTTCCCAGCCCTCCTCATCACAGCCTCTCCTCAGTCTGCAAGAGAGCTGATGGCCATGAATAAGAGCTACAAAGGAAAGCGGGGCACAAGAAGCACTCTCTGTAGTCAGAAAGACTCCTGGTCATAGGCAGGGGATCTGGGGCTGGGTCTCTGCTGCCATCAACTCACGGGGACACCTTGGGTACACCTCTTTCTGACTCTAGATTCTAGTCTGTGTCTGCTAAGACTGAAAGAAAGTTCCAGAAAAGCTTTTTCAACTCTGACATTCTACCATGCAGAAAGACTTGGATGGAAGGCATCATCCCAGCCTCAACTGCTGATTATAAAGGTCCTCTACCCTATCAGGGGCATTCTCCTTGGCTGTGACTTAAGGCCAGGCTACAGGTCAGAACAAAAAATGAGTGACACAAGTCAGGTGATTCCCACGACCTGCCAATGACACCCCCTCTTCTGGAGCAGAAGCCACTGTTGAGTCCCTGCTTACCATTTGTTGTCTTAGAAGAATAAAAGCCCAGTCTTACAACTTCCTCCTCCTCCTCCTCTGTCTTCAAAACTAGACATGAGAACTTGAATGCAAAACCACAATTTTTAAATGTTAGCTTCGTTTTTTTATAATAAACACTGGCTGGTCAAACAATGTAGACCAGGGGTCTTACTTGAACAAACAACCTTATCTTCTGGACAAGGTTCCTTCTTGTTAAGTCCAGAGATGACAGGATCCTAAGAATCTCAATTCTAGAGGCTCTATCCTACACAACCCTACAGTCAAGCAAGTCAGGGTTCCTGACACTGGACAGATGAGGATATCCCATATTGTGAGGGTCTTCTGAAAGGGAGAGAGAGAGACAGAGGGAGAGAGAAAGAACAATGAAAACTGGGCCCAATGCATCAGCTGTTGACCACTTACCATCTGCGCAATGCCACACTGTCCCCCTTTCCAGAGATGAGGGATATAAGCCCACTATGTCCCATCTCCTCACTGCCCCTGCCACAGGTGGGCAGGGCATAGGTGATGGCTTTAGATCTCCATCTCTCATGACCCCAAACAGTCAAGGAAATACCCTAGTCTGAGTTCCTACTTGTCCAGATGTGACCTCAGTCTCTGCATCCTGCTTTCCTAATCAAGCCTTTCCCACAGGGAACATATTCAAAGTTGCTCCTGGGAAGCCAGGGATGGAGAAGGGACCACAGAGAACTTCAAGTGGACACAGGCTCCACAGAATCCCACACTGGCTATAACAGCCCATGAACTCAGCTTCCAATGATAGACCATGGAAGAGCTCATTCATCTTCATAGTATGCACATCAGTCTCAGAAGTCATAAGTTCACATTATTTCAACAAAGATTGAACAACTAATATTTGTTGGCACTGAAGAAAAAATATTAAGTACAAGGAGTTCCTTGAAGGCTTGGAGAAGACAAACTCTCCTAGACACTCTGTTACATAAGAGCCAGACAGCACGCAACCTGGGGCTAAACAAAAGCCTCTTCACTGCTGATGGTGGAGAGCTGTATCACAGTCCTACTCAGCCATCAAAAGTATCTCCACCACAGACAGCATCAATATAGCGTTAACACAGGAGGCAGAAGGCCAACGCCGTGCTTATCACTGTAATACAAACTCAAATCTCTCCCAGGACACAGATCATATTGTACGGGATGTAAAACAAGAAGTTATCTGTTTTCTACACATACATGTGGAAGTAGAAAGTGGCGGGATGGGGCACTAGCTGGACTAGTCCAGTGAGCTGGGATGATCCACTGGGTCAGTGGTCCTGAACTTGGGGTCAGTTCAGGCTGCTGGTGCAGTGGAAACATAGAAGGAGATAGAAATAGATGATGAGGTTAATTAGGACTGAGTCACAAAGGGAAGACAGAAGAGTTAGGGTTTTATTCTGTAAGCTACAGGCAGCTATTTGAAGTCCATTAAGAGAAGGAGTCCATGAGAAGTGGGCTTTAGAATGAGCCTCTGCAGGCTAGAGGCCAGAACAGTGGCCAAGAAGCGAAAGCAACAGAGTGGTCAGCCACCACACAGTGGCAATGGGGGTGGGCAAGGAGGACACAGATGTTGGAATGGGTACAGCTGGACATTGGGGGTGATGAGCAAAGATGCCAGTAAGTCAGGGAAGATGACCATGTCAGCCTTCACAGAAGAGGAAGTACTAGGGAAAGAAGACGACTTCAGACTTTTGAATAAATGATGAGGAGGGAACTCCTAAGAGACCTCCAGCCATGGCTATGTAGGCTGGAGAAGAAGACGGTCTAAGGCTGACCGCGTTGGGTAGCCCAGTTCCAAAGTGCGCACCTTGGAAGAGCATCAGCCCAAACCACTCCCAAGCTTTTGTCCACTGCAGCGTGGATAGGGCTGTGAATGCAGCTTCTGGAAGCTGTGAGGCCCTGAGTGCCTGATGGGGACCGTAAATATTTGCCTGGCTGAGAGCCCCAACTGGAGATGCTGCAGCAGCTCCTCCACACGTGGTAATCGACGCATCTCTCATGAAGGGCTTAAAGAGGGGAAGCCATCTCAGTGATGGCACTTCACACTCTGCACTTGACATTCCTAGGCACTCCACAGGCATTAGCTAATTAATCCTTGAGTCTGTTTAGCCCCCAAAAGAACTCCCGGAGGCTCCACTTCTACCCCATGGGCGGGGAGCTCCATTCCCTGCTGAGGCTCAGGATCCAACCAGTTGAGAAGACTGCCGGGCAGATAGCCACTCCCACTCCATGTGTGCACAGGACATCAGTGGAAAATCAAGAAGGAAGATGGTTTCACTCTTTCTTAGAAGGTGACAGAGAGAGAGAGAGAGAGAGAGAACAGAGCTCAGTATCCATTCCAGTCCATGCTTGCTGTGGCTCTCTGCACTCTTCATTGTCCCTAAATGTGTTACGTGCTTTCCTATTTAATTCTCAAACTGCCAAGATATACCTGCTTTCTTAGGTTAGATTCTTCCAAAGGAATACCTGAGGCAAGGAACCAAGCTCAAGCAAGCAGTATATTCAGAGTGTAGCCAGGAAGCACCAGGGATGAGAAGGAGATCATGAAAAGGATGCTAGAGCACCCTGTTACTGTGGGCATGTGAGACCCCATTTGCTGGGGCTATCTCGGGATCCAGGAGTATGCCTCAGCCAGCTGCTGAGGGCCATGGGAGCTGGGGTACTTATTCTTCGAGGAAACACTAACTCCCCATGACCGTCGATCCATGCCTTGCCCCAGACAAATCAACCTCGAAGCCCTTAGGTAAATGACCACAAGTGCTTGTCAGAAGAAACAAGGATAAATGCGAAATGGTGAGAGCTAGACAACAAGGACAAAGCACTAGCAACACATGCATTGTGACCCTCCTGGATGAGGTGCTGAGATAGTATCCAATATGACCAAGGTCATACAAGGTCATGCAGGTAGAAAGTACAGAAGTCTAAATTTAAATGGAGCCAGTTTGCTCCAAGGTTTTCTTTGTTCTTTCTTTCTTTTTTTCTCTATTTATCTATGTCTTTCTTTCTTTCTCTACAGGGTCTCATGTAGCCCAGGCTGCTCTCAAACTCTTTATGTAGCCAAGGATGACCTTGAACTTCTGATTATCCTGTCTCCATTTCCCAAGTATTGGGATTACAGGTATGCACTGTTATGCACTACTGGGTAACAAATGCATAGTTTTTGCGCATGCTGGGCAAGCAACTCTGACAACTAAGCTACAGTCCCAGCACAAAATCTCTATTCTTTGAACTGTGCACTAACTTCCCAGTCTAGCTTTCCTCTTCTCCGTCCCTTCTCCTCATCCTTGTTAAAGACTCTATTAAAAATTAGATCATATGTCCCTGAAATAAAGGCTTGATAGCAAGTCTGCCTGTTGAGATTCTGGAACCTGGTGGGGTCCACTTGGTTCTTTTTTTTTTTTAAGTGCGCATGTGCATGCATGCATGTTCACATGTGTGCATGTGGAGGTCAGAGAGCAACCTCAGTCGCCATCCTCAGGAAAGTGGTCCACCTGCTTTGAGATAGGACTTCTTATTAGCCTGGAAGTCATCGATTAGGTTACACTAGCTGGCTGACCAGCCAGAGGGAGCCTCCTGTTTCCAGTTCCTCAGCACTGGGATTACAAGCACACCATCACCCTTAGTATTTTTACAAGAGTGCTAGTGATTAAACTCAAGTCATCATGCTCTTGAGACAAGCAGTTTGCTGACTAAATACTTCCCCAGCATACTTTGGTCCTTTATTTCATTCAATAGCTTCCTGAGGCACAGACTCACCATTTCAAAGGACTGTGGACTCCCCACCCCAGAGCCACTATTCATGCTGTTGAACTCCTGCTTTGGTTTTGCTTGCACCAGCCTGTTCTATCAGGATCCAGCCCAGAAGCAAAAGAGGAGTCAAGGGCTAGCTAAAAATGGGAACAGATGAAAAGGGGTGGGAGCCTGGGAACCAGAATTGTCTCCTTGGGTGGGGCCGCCTACCTGGAGTACAGAATCCACAAATGGGCAGATGCGGGTGTGACAGGAAGTAGGGAGAGGGGGGCCAGCGATAAGAAGTCTCAAATACGGAAACATAGTGGTGTGGCATGTGTCTCTGCAGGTCTAACAGTCATTAGTGACAGCTCTCAGGAGGCAATTGTTAAACTTTCACAAAGTTTGCAAGCCTGTTGTTAAAGATTCCATTAAAAATTAGATCATATGAAAAGGGTGGAAGAGACAACTCAATCAGTAAAGTGTCTGCCATACAAGCTTGAAGACATTAGGATTCCCAACATCCATGTACAAAGCTGGACACAGTGGTGTGTGTTTGTGACCCATGCCGAGGGATAAGTAGAGACAGGGATCCCTGGAACTCATTGGCTAGTGAGCCTGGCTGAATCACTGAGCTCCTGGTTTGGTGAAAGACTCTGCTCCAAAGAAAAGATGGAAACCAATCATGAGAGATAGCTGATGTTGACCTCTGGCCTACAAACACACACAAAGGTAAAAATACTCAGATTATCTTGCTAGGTTTACTCTGATATGTATAGCTGAGTTTATTCAGAGCTACTGTGTCTGTGTGACAGGAATTCTAAATGATGATGACTGCCACCCATCTCTTCCCATCACAGCACAGTGTGCTGGCTGCTTGAAATGGACTGTGGTGGTATTAACACCAAAGAAATTGGCAAACTCTAAAAATGAAGGCTTTTTTCAAAATGAGTCATTGTTTACCTGCTGTTACAGCGCACACTGTAATGCTACCCTCACTCTGGCACTCACAGATCTGCCCTACGAGGCATCAGGCTAGATGTGGCACATGCGCACATTCCAACCTGCACCACACACACCTCTATGTTGTCAAAATGATGACTTCATTTCAGTTTGGCTAGTAAAATCTGCTATCTCATGCAACCTGCGTATCTTCTTCCTCTCCACCTGCCCTACACTGCCTCTAATACCACTCAGTTGACCCTGCCGTGGCCCTGATTGGCCAGGGTTAGGTAACATGAACAGCTCAACCCTTTTACTACAATCTCTGCTTTCAGTTATTCTACAAGTTGGGTATGCTATCATCTTTTGGTAGATAAGGAAACTGAGGCTGTGAGAGAGAAACCATTTGATTAGAGCCACGCTGTTAAGAGAACACAGAACTGCAATGAACAGGCCTCAGTTGGCCTAACCATGGTGAACTCTAGGCTTTGTCAGCATAGAGGCCCAGAGACCCAGGGGTTGGTGGCCGGGGCTGGGCCTCAAGTCCTGGAGAATGATCACAGTGAGGCGTGGCCTTTGCGCAGGCTAGTCCATGTGTTCAGGATGCAATGGAACAGGTCTACAGCATAAAGTAAGATCCCAACGTACTTGCAAGGAGTAGGATAGGGAGCAAAGAGCAGGCTTGCAAGCATGAGGACCTGAGTTCAATACCCAGCAACTAAGTAGAAAGCCAAGTGTGGAGGCACACACCTGAAACCCTAGTGCTAGGGGAAGCTGCAACAGAAGGATCCCCAGGCTCATGTTCAGCCAGTCCAGCCAATCAGTGAAACCTGTTCAAAAACAAGGAGAGCAAATGAGGAAAATATCCCACATCAACCTCCAGATGGGAGTGTACCACACACAGTAAAATAAATAAATAAATAAATTTTGATTAGTTAAAGTATTTATTTTATGTGAGTGTTTTGCCTGCCTGTATATAAGTGCACCATGTCCATGCAGTGCCTACGGAGTCCAGAAAAGGGTGTCATATCCCCCTGAAACTGGAGTTACAGACGGCTGTTAGCCACCATGTGGGTGTTGGGAACCAAACCCAAGTCCTCTGTAAGGGCAGTCAGTGCTCTGAACCACTGAGCCATCTCTCCAGGCCCGAACATATAAATATTTTAAAGGAATAAATTGTTTTTTTAAAAAAACCTATTCCAGTGGAAGTCTCCAGAGAGTCCAAAGAGCAGTCACTGGTGCTGACTAAAAGCCCCACGTTGGTTCTATTTTGAGCAAGACACATTGTGGATAAGCTGAGAGGTGAGATACAAAACATGCTGTCCCAGTGCATAAGATGAAGATGACACTGTTAGCTGTGTGGGCCCCGAAGGCTTCGTGGAGGTGACACCTGTCCCCCGTCTAGAAGGACAGGTAGTCTCTCAGCAGGCCTTCGGGGAGGATGGGGAGAGCATGCGCTGACACAGCACACAGTGGGGAGAGGTGGGTGAATGTGCATTACAAGGACACAGAAGTCAGGAGTCAGGCCATCGCCTCCCTCCTTCCAAACAGGCAGCTCTGTCTCGGGCACCTTTTCTGATCCAGGTGCGGGGGGAAGCTAGATCTCCTCACCCTTTTTCTTAAACATCATTATTAGGATGTAATTGACATGCAATAAGATGTGCATAATTAAAGTGTACATTTTAATAAGCTTTGACATATATAGACAACCAGGAAGCCATCATCATAATTAAGATAATAAACTTATCCATCAAGCCCTGAAAGTTCCTCCCTCCCACCCGTCCTGCCAGCCCCTTGCCCTCCATCCCCCTCACTGCCAACAGCCCACTATCTGCTTTCTCTTCCTATCTATAGATTAGTTTACATGTTCTAGAAATGTATTACAAGTAGAATCACATAGCGTCACTCCACTTTCTAGTTCTTTCAACATAATTATTTTAGACTAATTTATACAAGTGTACATATTAATGTTTCATTGGTTTTTATGACCCAGCAGTTTTGCATTATATGGACACTGCATCGAGTGTGAATCCAGTCACCTACTGATACTATTGCAGTAGCAATATTATAAGTTAAGCTTCTATATAAACTTGAGGACAAACCTTTGTACAGACATGTACTCTCTTTTCTACAGTTATAAAGAGATAACTGTAGGCTGACTGGATCATGTGATGCATGCACATTTAACTTAATAAGAAACTGTCATGCTCTTCTCAAAAGCATTGCTGCATCATGCTTCTCTCTAGCAACATATAAGAATTTCAGTTCCCCAAATCCTTTCCAGTACTTGGTATGATCAGTCTTTCTAATATTAGCACTCAATTGGAATGGATAGTATTATCTTACTGTGGCTTCTTTTATAAAGATCTACTTTATTGTTGACCATGAGTATGTGTGTATATCTGTATGTGGGCATGAAAGCAGGTGCCCACAGAGGCCAGAAGAAGGAGTCGGATGCCCTAGAGCTGGAGTTGCAGGCAGTTGTGATCCACCCAGTGTGGGTGCTGGGAACAGAATTCAGGTCTTCTAGAAGTTCAAGAAGCATTCTTAACTACTAAGCCATCTCTCCAGCCACTTATAGCCTTAATTTACATTCCCTCATGACTGAGGACAGTTAGAATCTCACTATGCACATACTATCCACATGCCTGCTTTCTCTAGTGAAATGTTCATTCAGTTCTTTTACCTGTTTTTAACTAGATTGTTTTATTATTGTTGAAAGACCTTTGTAACTTATGATACAAATCCTTCATCAGGCACATGATTTGTATATATTTCCTTCTAGTCTGTGGCTTTACCTTTTTATTCTTTTGATGGTACCATTGTGATTAAAAGGCTTTTTTATCTGAATTAAGTCCAATTTATTGATTTTCCCCCCTTTGGTGGACTACGTACTTGGTGTCTATATTAGGGTTCTCTAAAGGAACAGAACTAATAGGATGGAGATAGATGACGATAGATAGATAGATAGATAGATAGATAGATAGATAGATAGATAGACACACAGACTGATAGATTGATTGATAGATTGATAGAGTATGGAGAGATAGATGGATGAGTGAACAGATGGACAGATAGACAGATGGAGACAGACATAGAGAGATATATTAAAAAGTGATTGGAATTTATGAAATTGGCTCACAGAATCAGGTCCAGGTAGTCCAACAACGACTGCACCACACTGGAAAGGTTGAGAATCCAGAAGTTGCTCAGTCCACCAGGATGGATGTCTCAGCAGTCTCAATCCAGTGCTGAAAGTCTGGTGGGTTCCTAGAGAGCTGATAATCTTCAGTCTACATTGGAAGGTGGAAGAAGCTGGTTCTAATATCAGCAAAGGAATCAGAAGCAACAGGATATATGAACTTGCCAGAAGGAGTGAAAGCAAGCAGGCCAAAAGCAAAGCTTCCTTCTTCCATGCCCTTATCTGGAATGCCATCAGAAGGTGCCACCTGTATTTGGGGTGGGTCTTTTTCCCACACAGTCATTAGTATTTTCTTCGAGAACTTCTACTTTTGGATTTTTACATTTCGGTTTAGCATCCACTTGAATCTTTGTCAAAAACAGCTGCGGAGCCGAGGAACTCCACTCAGTTGGCAGAGAGCTTTCAAAATATGTAAGCGACCCTGGATATGATCCCCTCCACTGCAGAAAACTGGATACAGTAGTAACACCTATAATTCTAGCACTGGGAGGTAGAGACAGGAGGGGAGGAAGTTTGCATTTATCCTCAGTTATATATCAGGTTCAAGACCAGCCTGGGCTACATGAAAGCCTGTCTCAAACAAAGAACAGTAACAAACACAGTGCCCACCTGTGTATGGGTCTATGGACTCCCAGTTTCACTACATATTATTGGTCTGCTTGTCTGTCTTGAGTTCCTCACTAGACTGACATGATGGCTGTAACTCACATTAAGCTTTTAGATCAGGTGGTGAATCCCACAGCTTTGCTTCATGTCGTCTTGGCTATTCTGTGTCCAGTGCTCATGGCCCCTTCCTTTGCCTTGTGTCTGTCTCTCCCGACAATGTCTACTGAAGGCTGAGCTGAGTGTGCTCTGGATTCTTTGCTTACCCACACAGGGTAGGTATAGAATCATTCTGGGAGAATTCCCGGACAGAAAGCACATCCATTCAGAAAGGCCAGAGTCAGGAGAAGACTCTAAGGGAGGCCTGAGAGCTGAGCTCATGGCAGAGGAAGGTGAAGGGCTCAGGCTCCACTTGTTCAACACCTCGGACCCAGGGTGATTTGCTTGAAGAACAAAGCTGTTCTTGCTCCTTCCTGGAACCTGGGAGGCCATGCTTCAGTTCAGTCCTGAGCATCTGCTGGTCGGAGGCATGGCGTGTCCCTGAGCTCAATTTTCCTTCTATCAAATGTAATACCTACAACTCTACATTGGCTGGGCAGCTTTGAGGCCTTTTTGAGAGAATTTCTGCTAATAATAGCTCTACCTAGAACAGGCCAGGCTAAGCTTCACTGTCCATGAATGCCCTCATTCAGTCCTTCAAAACATCTATTGTGGAAAGAACTTCATTGTATCCATTCTGAGGCCTATGGTGAATGGATGACTTGTCCACTGCTAGAAACAGCAGCTGGGGTCTGTCTGTTCTGTGCCAAAGCCCACCCTGTAGACCAAACCTTGGGTTGTTCTGCCTTTTGCCATAGAAAACAGGAGCCCTAGAAATGTGTGCCAGAGGAAGGCTAACGTGATTTAATGAGCCACTGCAATAAGTCAGGATTGTGCCCAGCACCATCTGACAGGACCATATGGGCCACCACATCCAGAGAAAAGGCTGACTCTACTCTAGTCAACATGGAAAGTCCCGACCTGGCCAGGAAGGGAAGAGTTTGATAGATTGAAAACAGAGAGAAAACCTGGGAGGACTAGTTCTTGGGAAAGAAAATCATCTGGCTGGATCTTAAGTCTGGAAGCTTCTCTTGCAACCTAAACACAAAAGAGAGTTTGTCATTTCTAGAATCAAGATGGCAGAGAAAGCATTGCTTGGAGACTGTTGGATCAGAATTCTGGTGTTCTCAGCAGCCTCATCCTAGGTGGCACCAAGCTCACTCTCCAGCTTGGAAGTTCCATTATAAGTAGGGTCCCAGCAAAGACTCAAATTAGCTTCTTCCTGCCCCGAGAAAACCCAGTTCTAAACTCTCAGACCCATGACATTCTCTTGGGTCTGAGACCCACCCTAAACACTGGAGTAGAGGAAGCCAGCCCCAAACAGCCCCTGTGTCTGAAAGCAGGGGTGCATGGGCCTCCCAAGGGAAACAGAGTTCCTGGCCAGATGTTCAGTAGAGCAGGCACAAGTACAGTTGTCCCCTCAGCCTCCAGGAGCTGGATGACAGGCCAGGCTTGCTCAGTCTCTTAAGATCCTGCTGAGCAAACTGTGTTTGCCTGGCTGGCCCCTCCTCCGACTGTGGATTGCCACAGAGTCACAGGGCAGACTTCTGACTGCTTGACCCTCCTTTTCTGTCCTCTTTGGTTCAGCAAAGTTCAAGGACTGGCCCCTACAACCTATAGAAGGCATAAGCTTCTGCCGTAACAATGACTGTGTTTCCCATGAATTCTTGTCCTCCACACACAAAATTGACATTTCCTTCCCCAGACTCAGGTCTGTCATTTGAAATGTACCCCTGTGCATAAGAAAGACAATGGGAAGCTGGAGAGATGGCTCAGCGGTTAAGAGCATTGACTGTTCTTGCAGAAGACCAGGTTCAAATCCCAGCACTCACGTGGCAGCTAACAACTGCCCATAACTCCAGTTCCAGGGGATCTGATACCTTCTTCTGCCCTCCTTGAGCATTACATAACATGGGTACATTAACACACATGTAGGTAATACATTCATACACATAAAATAAAAATAAACTAAAAAAACAGTTAAAAAATGAAACAAGACAATGGGAAGGGGGATATCTGGAATCAGGAAGGTCTCTGAGATCCCAGGTTACATGGTCACTCTTGTCCTCTACGCAGACAACATGATGACAAGACCAGGAAGCAGTGCACAGGTCTCGCCTCATCAGATTCCCTTGGAGAATCAAGGGATCTAAGTTCCAAAGCCTGAAGGGCCTTACCAGAAGCTGTGGTTGGATAATTTTACAGATGAGACTTCATAGAACCCTGTGACAGTGATCAGGAGTAACCAGGTACCAAATTCCCATGTCTGGTCTTGCTCACCACTTCCCAGCCTGCATGGGGGAAGACAGGCTCCTCCTTTCCCAGGGGGAATGAATGTGAGACATTTTGCATGCAACAGCAGCAGCCACCGCAGCAAGAAAAAAAAGGCAAGTTCAAAGGTAATTGGACAAGGAGTATTAAGTACGGCTGTTCCTGTGGCAAACTGCTTCATGAATACCCATCAGGAGCTGTCCATATGGGCGGCAGAAGGGATCCTGCTGTTCTTTTGCTAATAAAAACTGTTGTGATTACATTTGCAATCCTCTTGGAACAGGGTCTCTGTGGGGCCACAGCATGGCATGCTGAGAACGTGTCTTCTGGGCTGATGGGCACCCCTTCCTGCTACAAAGGGGTTCAAAGACCCATGCCCATTGGGCGCAGAAGGGAGTTCTGAGAAGTGTGGAGCTAAAGAGAGGTGTGCGCATATCTCGGACAAAGAGGCACATCTTCATCAATGAAACCCCTTCCATAAACGGTCCCAGGTCCTGGCATCTTGAGGTAAGGAGACTGAGCCTGCAGTGGCTTACTTCAGCCTCCTTGAGAACTGCTTTCAGCTCATTTTACCCCTTTTGTCCTGCCCAGCAGTCACTGTCTGCTCAAGAGCATCTTGTCCCAAAGTCTAGACCAAGATCTTGGGCCTTCCTGTCCCAAGTGGGTTCAGCCTGCCAGACTCCCATCTTCAAATGCCCCAGGTCCTCTCATGAATGGTCCTAGCCTTCTGGGGAATCCTCTTAAAACACGTTTGCCACTGTCTTTTTGGGCCACGGAGATGTGGTTTTTCTGTCTTATCATTCCTAGAAAGCTCCAAGTTCTTTGGGGTCATTGATGTCTTACCCTAATGCCTGGAAAATAGCAAGTGCCCAATAAATACATCCTATGAATAAAATAATGCAATCTAAAGGTTTAGGAGACTGGGATCCATCAAAATGCAAGACCTCCAGAAGACTACAATGCCCAGGATTTTTTAAAATCAATTCATGCTTTTCCTTATTCTTTTCATTTTCATAAAAGAATTAAAAAGCTCAACTAATTGGCTATATGTTGATATAAGTATCATGTATAAATCCCGATGGTTGGTACACCAGAAACACAAACACATGAAGAACATATGTACACACAGATATACCCAGTATCAATGTTTTCAGGATCTCCAACCTACAAAAACTCTAACTTGCAAAACGTGGCAATGAGAAAGCCATTCCTCCTTCCTACAAAGTTCTTTTTCACCTGAAGATTCATTCATTCACCTTCCCACTCCGAACAGGCTCTCTCACCACACCTAAGTGTTTGTTTATTGATATTAGCTGCTTGACTACAGGGGTTAGAAGGCTTCCAGTGACTGTGGTGTCTTGAACTTCACTTGATGACAATCAAAAAACAGTCACATGTCACTGTAGGTAGAGCAAAGTCATCGGACAAATGGAATCATTTTGGGGGAAAAAAACTATTCATATACTATTTGTTACAACAAAGATTATAGAATGTTGCATAGGACTCTCCTCCAATGGGCAGACCATGAATAGATGCCATCTTCCCAAGCTTGGTTGTACCAGCTTGCCTAGGATCATCATAGCTAAGCTTGTTAATTATTACCCTTAGCAAGAGAGGAGGAGCAGAGAGAATCAGCCATACTCCTCAACAAACCAGTCACCCTTGTTGCACAAGGTGGAGGGGCTGAGGATATATAAACTGAGGAGGTGAGGGAGGGTCTCTTGCCATTTTGTGCAGTTGTAGGGAAATTAAGATCCACACCTAGATGGAGACTTTCCAGTACAGCCTTAGAAGGTGAGGACCCACATTCCTATAAGTAAACCTTCACCAACTGCTATGTAAGTAAGCCCAATAAGCTCATTGTTTTCCCAGACTGCAGTTTGGCGAAATCAGACCGGTTTGTTGTAGGGACCAAGGGTGGAGCAGGACTGACGTTATGTGTGCCTAGATAGAGTATGGCTGTACCTCTGAGCAAAATGGCCTTACGTGTGTTACTTAGCCACTTTGGGAAACTTTACCTCCCTGCTGAAACAGGTTGGTGGGGTAACTGAGGTCTAGTGTGGCATAATTGCAATGTGAATGGTATCAATATCTTAACTATCAATACCACAGTGTTGCCACTACCTTTCCCAGGCATCTCATCACTTGCTTCACTGTGGAAATAAGCCCCCAACCTCAGCCTAATCCACAAAAGCTTATCTCTTGCTTGGCCACCCTGAGAATGAGGAGGTTCTGCAGCCCCTGGCCTTTAGGGATACTGGCAGACAGAGATGTCTCCACCTAAAACCCCTGGCCAGCTTTCATCACTTAGTAGATGAGAGAAGCTGCAAGTCACACACCAGATCTTCCATACTGTAGCTCAGAAGGGACCCATTTCCCTCTACTCACAACCCACTGACCAGAGTAGTCACAGCTCTGCAGGAGTAGGCGTCACTGCTGGCTCTGTAACCCCAGGACATTATACCTTCTAGAGATGCCCTCTATTCTCACTTTGCCTTCCACAGAGCCTACTAAGTCACTTCCCAAAGACCTAGAAATAGCCAGACTACCTCCCCCAGGATGAACCGCAAGATGACAGCCAGCACAAATGTCACTGCCCAGAACCCAGTCCCACCATAAAACCAGTGAAGACCTCACCTACAGCAGAGTCTGGTTGGTGCCACTTGCAACCAAATCAATGCAGCCGTTCTAAGGTCCCAGAGTCAACCTTATTCCCATTGTCTTGTGCCCAAAAAGGCAAGTCTCAGCTGCCTACCCATCTGCCATTTTCTACTTCCAGGCTAGACAAGTCACCCATTTACAAGGTCACCATGGCAGAACCATGCCTTGGGTCCTGCTATCTCTGCCACCTGGGAGGACCTGTGCCTTTCACACACTGGGCATTCCCAGGGAGATGGCAATAGCCTGGGCAGGTCCTCCATCCAAGTCACCAAGCCTACCATCTTCCCCTGACCCCAGCCTGGAATCCTAGCAGCAGAGGGAAGATGAAGGACAAAGAGGGACTAGAAATTAGCCTAGCAGCAGAACACTTGTCTAATGTGCCCAAGGCCATAGGTTCTAACCCCAGCACGGCCAAAAAAGAAGGGAATGTAGTTCGTTCCCTTCAGCCAAAGATCAGCGTTGTCCATGAAAAGGGAAGACATTGGGGTGTCTCCACCTTTTTCAGATGCTCCAAGACAAGCCACAGCACCTCTGAAGTGACTGAATAGAAGAGCATCCCATGGCCAGTGTGTGACGAACGTCCTTCGGCTCATTCTCTGTGGGGTAGCTGATGTCACACACAAGCCAACGTAGGATCTGGCTAAAAGATTGTGGGAAGATGGCTGATGGTGAATGTCCACAGCTAACATTTTGGCATGAGATGATTCTTTCCACACTACAGGTGAGCAAGCTGAGATCTCCACTGGTTGTGAGAGAAGCCTGAGTTGCATAGCTAACAGGTTAAGAGCTCAAGGACCTGTCCACCATCAAACACTGTGCAGGCTCTGGGAATCATCCAGTTAGAGAATTTGATTGGAACTCAGCTCATCAAAATTTGCTAAGGACCTGCTAATTGTTTATGGGGTCCCCAGCAAGTGATCGGGGGAAGAATTTAGTGATGGCAGGCCTGGGTTCCAGCAAGAGGTGCCATGTGGCTGTTAGAACTGTGCTCTGCCACACTCCACTCCTGACACACTCTGCACCTCATTGTGAAATACCAGTAATAGGAGGTCCTGGAGAGAGCTTTTGTCATGGTTCGCTTTGGTTGTCCACCTGACACACTGGGAAGAAGGAACCTCAACTGGGGACTTTCTTCTATCAGACTGGCTTGTGTGCATGTCTGTGAGACATTTTCTCCATTGTTGAGTGATATGGGAGGACCCAGAGGACAGTGGGTGATCCTGGCTTTTATAAGAAAGCAGGTTGAGCACAGGCCAGAAGAGCAAGCCAGTGAGCAGCATTCCTCCATGGTGTACGCTTCAGCTCCTGCCACAAGAATCCGGCCTCAAGCTCCTGCCCTGACTTCCTGCAAAGAGTGATGGTGACATGGAAGTGTAAACAAAATAAACTTTTCCTCCATAAGTTTGTTTTGGTCAGTGTTTTATCACAACAGGAAAGTCAATTAGAACAGCTTCCCAGGGGAGGAGGTGTTTAGAGACAGCCTCTTAGAAGTTGAATTTCTACAGGCAGACAGGGGTAAGTTAGATCAAGGGCCATGCAACTAGACATTTGGTATGACAACCATAACTTATAAAGAAGAGCCCTGAACTCAGCTTTTACAACCAGAGTTCATGTCCCAACCCACAAAGTGCCCCTGAGGAAATCCCTGCACTTCTCAGAGCCTCTTTCCTCATCAAGAACATGGAGAAATCGATGAGGATGCCACACCCCAGATCTATCAGGAGGTTGCAAGTGGAGGCTGACTGGAAAAGCACTGGGTAAACAAGAAATGCACAACAAATGTAGCTCATTGTGGTTGCTATGGCTACATACAGGCCACCAATGGGAACCCCACTCCCAGCCGGGAGCATCGTGATGAGGCAGAAACCATGATTTCAGCAAAGCAGGTGGGTTGAACCCCTTCTGCTCTGAATCACAGAGACCATGAGATAGAGCGTTAGGAACAGGAAGGCCTATTGCTCCTGGGCAAGACCCACAGTGGGGAAAAGCAGCGTAGGCAAAAGCTGTGTGAGCACTCCAAACACCATGAAGACTCATGCCCAGTGACGTGGGAGGCTCAGTGGAACACAGCTGTGCATCCTAAATATAGCCTGACTTCAGCTCCCAAGGAGTCAGAGAGTCTAAGCTGGCTTCCAGGGGAGGCTCTAAAAATAAAGCTGACAGCAGTCCTCCCATTCCCCTCGCCTGCTCACAGGTTGAGTCTGTACCTGGGGGCCAGGAGAGGAGGGTGGGAACGAGACACTGGACCAGAGACTGCCTTCTGAGGACACTTGAGACTCTGACCCTCTCTACAGAAGTGACCGAGTGAATGAATTCAGTTTCCTGACTTCAGTCAGGTTAGTAGAAAGCATCTGGATTTGATCGTGTGCTGGTAAGATGTCTCAGTTCATCAGTCCCTCTTTGCAGATGAAGAAACAGAGGCTTCTTCTCAGCACAGGGACTTGGCCAACGTCATGGGGATAATAAACAGTAAAGTCTGACATCACTGAATCTTTCTAAACCAGTCTAGCCAATTCTTTTTTAATGATCTTATTAGCATGTTTAACTATACATGATAATGGGTTTCATTATGACATATTCATACATGTATACGATATACCTGATCATATTTCCCCGCCCCACTGGGCTCTCTTGTCTCTCTTCTACTGCTGATTCTGATACCCTTTGTTTCCCATTAGTTCCCTTTCTCCTTTGTATCTTGCGTGTGTTGAGGGGGGAGATTCAATGAATTTCATTAGAGTTGCTTACTGTAGAACATGATTCCACCTCACCTAGCAACCACTGACTGACTGCCTATAGACCTCAAGGAGGAGTGGGGCCTTGTGAGTCCCTCCTGCCTCCACGACAGAATGTTGATGGACCCAACATTGTGCAGGTAACAGCAGCGTCTGTGAGTTCAGAAGCGCAACACTCCACCCCACTCTCTGGCTCTTGCACACTTTCTGCCTTCTCTTCTTTGACAGTGTTCTCTAACCTGGGCGAGATTGATATGATGTAGATGATTGTCTAGTGCTGAGCACTCAACAGTCCCTTATTCTCAGCTCTTAGACCAGTGATGGCTGCCCACTGCAAAACAACAAGCTTCTCTGACTGGGCCTGACAGCGAGACTCATCTTTGGAATAAACAGCTATTTAGAAGGCAGTTTCACAGAGGCCAGCCAGTGTTTACATCAAAGGGCCTAACGTCACCCTCTGAGCGTCCGTCACTGTCTCCATCAGGCACACGTGGCCCCTCCTTTGATTCCTCATCCAAAGTCCCATGCCACCCCAGCCTTCCCCAGTCAGGCAACGAAGAAGTGTGGAATGTGAACTCCAGGAGAAAAGATATTACTATGTCTATTCTTTCTCTCCACTCAGCCCCTAGAACAATATTAGGATAGGTATTCAATATTTATTGACACCTAACTCTTCTCTTAGGCTCCAGGTCCAACCTAAAACAAATCCCATAGGCTCTTCCGTCACTGTATAACCAGAACAGTTACTAGAATAGCTACTGTGTGAAAGACTGGCCATGCCAGGTGTTGGAGAAGAGAAGGGGAAGAGAAACTCTCTGGTGCCTTATAGAGGGATGGTAAAAAGGCAGTCATTCTGGAGGGGGAAAAATAGGACAGCTGGCCATCAGGCTAAGCCTGGTCCTACCATAGGACCCAGCCAAATACAACTAGCCATGACCTGGGGGAAAGGAAAGAAGATGTCTGCACAAAAGAGTTCATGGCAGCTTGAGCTATAATCACCCATACCTGGAAAAAACACAAATATCCATCAGCTGTACTGTGTACATATAGTGGAACAACACTGTAACATGTAGTGAACTATTGACACACACAACCAATCCCTGGGTCTTGGAGTGACGATGCTGAGTGAAAAAAGGGGAAATGTACACACTGTATAACTCCATACGTACAAAACTCTAGAAAATTCAGATTAGCCTGTAATAACAGAAAGAAGATGAGTGATTGCCTAGGAGATGGTGGGGAGGCAAGGGTTAGTGCCAAGGCTACCAACGAGTATAAGGAATCTTTTGGAGGTGGTGGAAATGGTGGAAATGATTGCTACCTTGGGTATTGTGAAAATGTTATAGATGCATGTATATATTAAAACATACCAGCTGTGCATTTCAAGTGTGGCTTTCTTATGCTGATTAGAGTTCAATAGAGTTGTTCTCCAAAGCTCAACCATTTCTCAGCACGTCTGCTGCTACTTGTCCTGGCCCAAGGTCTTACCACCTTCTGACTGCCTCATTCTGCTTGCCCCCACCCAGCCTTGCAGAAGTGTCACTATCACCAGAGAATGCCGCCCTCTGTCCAGTAGACTCTGAGGTTCCCTATTGCCATGTTCACCCACTCCAGCTGCATGCCACTGGTTGATAATAATCACTACTACCACTTCTCCAGAAAGCGGCCCTTGACTGACAAGTGACGTAGCCAGGAAGCTTACGCCCCTCATCCAAGGGACATACACAACTGCTGCATGATACAAAAGTCCAGCAGGTGATCCAGGTGGAGTCTGGCGTATCCCATTGAACTCCTTCCTCTGCCCTGTCCCAGTTCATTTCTTTTTCTACAGTTTTTTCCAAAGAGCGCAATAATCACCTGAACTTCTCAGGTGCAGAGAACCACCCAAAGACAGCTGCAACCCAAGTGATCCAGGGAAGCTGATGCAAGGGGGCAGTTGTGGTCCTGGGAAGCTGATCTAAGGAGGGAATTCTGAAGAGGATCACTCACCTGAAGACAGGAGAAAGTATGTGATCAGAGCATGTGGTGGCAATGCAGTACAATTGCTTCAACTTGTATGTTCATTTGCACAGATATGTATGATATGTTTGTACATGCATATGTGTTTGTGGAGCATGTGGAGGGGTGCATGTAGGTGCTTTCTTGCCCCATATATGCAAAGGCCAGAGATCAATATCAGGTATTTTACTCTATCACTCTCCACTTCGTTTTTTGAGGCACGGTCTCTCACTGAACCTGGAGCTCATTGATTCAGCCAGACAGACTAGCCAATGACCTCTGAGTCTCCTGTCTCCTACCCCCAGCATGGAGATCACAGACACACACCACTGTGCCTGGCTGTTAGGTAAGTACTGAGGATCCAAACTCAAAGTCTTCCGGCTTGTGTGGCAGACACTTTACTGACTAAGCTATCTCCCCAGTCTAGTTGCTATGACTTAGCTGTGAGGCTCGGCTGGGTGCCAGGAGACAGGAATGCACAGATTTGTGCAGTAGCCCCAGAGTTTGAGAGAGACGGGAGGAGTAAGTACAAGGACCCTCAAAGTGGTTAGCTGTTGCTGAACACTTGATGCTTTGAAGGGAGAAAATGACAAGCTTGAGACAATCAGTGATTTAAAGCAATTGTGGGAGGCAGAGAGCTCCCTGAATGGCATTTCAAGAGACACTCATCTCCTGCAGTTGGATAGCAGATGGAGCACAGACCAGACACAAGACATAATTGCAAGAGTATCAGGACTTTAGAAAAGCTGCCTTCTTAGTCCAGCAATTCTCATCTGCCAAATTAAGACCCCAATGAGAAGAAATGGGACCTTGAAACTTAATATAGAGATCTAAGTAGAGACATTAGAATTTTCCAATCTGCCTAAAGCCCCAGGGCCTGCAGCACATGCCCACTCCATCCAGAGTCCTTGTCACCATCACTGCCATGATAGAAGTCTCCTGGATGCCTCAGTGAGGCCATCCTGCACAGTGCTGACCCTCTTCAGCCACTAGAAACGTGGGGCCAAATCTAAGAGACCCACTAGAGAAGCTATGAGACCTGGATGGAAAGGACCAGCAGACACTGGGAGAGGTGTCTGGAAACAGGTGCCAAGGTGCTGACACGGGAATGCTTCGTATCATTTGACTGACCCCTCCACGTGTTGGTTCTAGTGCCGGCATGGTTCTTGGAAGTTACTGCAACAAATTGTAGAGAGGAGTCCATGGACTCTAAGATTCTGTGGTCTTGTCTGGCCCCTTATAGAAAGTGTCTGCTGATATCTAAGGCATGAAAAAAGTTGATCAGCCAATTGATTAAAAAAAAAACAAAACAAGATTATACAATGGAGACGAATAGTCTCTTCAACAAATGTTACTGAAACGACAGGATACTGACATGCAAAAGAATGAATCTAGAGCCTTATTTTATAATATACAACAAGTAATTCAACTGGATCAACAATTTAAGTATGAGCTAAACCCACAAAACTTAAAACATGCGGTAAATCGTCATCACTTTGAATTGAGCAATGGAACCCTAGATATGACAACGAAAGAGAAAAGTAGATGAGACATCATAAAAATTAAAGTCCTTTGTGCATCAATAGTCAGGTGTGGTAGCATACACCTTTAATCCCAACACCCAGGATCTCTGTGAATTCAAGGCCAGCCTGGTCTACACAGTGAGTTCCAAGTCAGCTAGGGCTATAGGGAGACCTTGTCTCAAAAAGACAAGAAGGAGAAGGAGGAGGAACGGGGGGGGGGGGATGAATAGGTAACCCAAACAATGGGATAATTGCAAACGATATGTTTGGGAGCTGGAGAGATGGCTCAGTGGTTAAGAGCACAGCAGAGGGCCTGTGTTCAGTTTCCCAGCACCCACATGCTAGTTAACAACTGTCTATAGCTCAAGTTCCAGGGTAGCTGGACACCTTCGTCTGGCCTCCAAGGGCACTGTACGTACGTGGCACACTTACATACATGCAGACAAAACACTCATATACATAAAATATCTGATGACAGTCTAGTACTTGAAATATATACAAAGAATTCTAACAAATCGGCAGCAATGGAGACAAACAATCCAATCCCAAAAAATGATCAAAGAATTTGAACACATATTTCTCCAAAGAATATATAAAACATCAGTGTCATTGGTCATTTGGGGTATGCAAATGAAGATTACAATGAGGTGTCATTTCATAGCTACTAGGATGGCAGAAATAAAGCAGAAAAACCAAGATAATAGGTGTTGACAAGGATGGTGTATATTGTTGATAAAAATGTAGGGCTGTAAAGTGTTTTCCTCGACAACTATGAAAAACAATTTGATGGTTCTTCAAAAAGTTACATATAAAGAGCTGGGCACAGTGATGCCTGCCTTTAGTCTCAGTACTTATAAGGCAGAGGTCAGAGGCTCTCTGGGAGATCAAAGCCAGCCTGGTCTACATATTGAGTTCCAGGACAGCTGGAACTACAGGAAGATCCTGTCTCAAGAAAAAGCAGAACAAAAGGTTTTGGGGGCTAGAGAGATAGTTCAGTGGCTAAGAGCACTGGCTGCTCTTGTAGAGGAACTGAGTTCATCTCCAAGCACCCACATGGCAGCTAACGACCATCCATAACTCCAGTTCCAGGAATGCTACACCCTCTTCTGGCCTCCACAGGCATTGCAGGACACAGGTGCACAAGTATAAGCTCTCAGTAGTTCTTTACATTTCCATGAACAGGACATTCCCATGCACACATGCATATAAAAATAAAAATAAATTTTAATTTTAAAATCTTAAGTGTAGAATTTCCCTGTAGCTCCACAAATTCCATTCCTAGATGCATCCCTAAAATGTTTTGTTTTAATCTGATTTGATTTATTTTGTTTTGTTTTGAGATAGGGTCTCCCTATATAGACTAGGCTATCCTAAAAATCACAATATAGACCAGAGTGGCCTCAATCTCATGATCCTCCTGCCTTAGTGCCCCAAGTGCTTAGTACTACAGGCATGTGCCACCATGCCCAACTGCCCAAAGCAGTTCAAACAAATATGTGTGCATAAATGTTCATGGCAGCATTATGAACAATTGCCAACAGATGAAAAAATGAACAAATCCCAATAGACAGACAGATGCATACATAAATAGATATGCAGAGATAGATATAATAAAATGTGTTCACTAATGAAAAAAGGGCAAAGTACTGACACATGTAAAAGAAGAGATAAACTTCAGAAACAGCACAATCAGACTCATGCAATAAATGGACATGTGTTTCAATCAATGGAATTACACAATGCTATTTGTTGAAAATATCTATAAGCGGTAAATCCAGATGGATAGAAGGCAGCTTGGTGGCTATGGGGCCTGCAGTGAGGCAGGAGAACATGGTGAACCAAAGGAGTGATGGAATATTTTGGAACTGGATAGGAATGGTGGTTATTCACGATCAAAAATGTACAAAGTGCCATGGAACCATTCCCTTTTGGATGCTTGATTACATGTGATATGAATTTTGCCTCAATAATGCATTAAAGCGGGAAGGAGATGAAGAATAGATGAGCAGAAGGTTGAGAGGAAACCTCTGGCACATGGGTCCTTGGAAGGCAGTAGAGGAGTTCCGTCCGTCATGGAGTGAGGAGTGCACGAGAGAGAGACACTGGCTGTGCTGAGAGGAGAATCTGTGACCCTGGGCTCCTATGGCAATCTAGACTGACAAACATTAGCAGACATGGGGTGGCTCCAACTTCCAAAAGCAAAGTGGATGTAATCGCCTTATACTCATCAAAGTTTGGACCCCCTACAAGTGTCAGCAGTTATGAGCTGCCAGCCAAATCCTGCTCACTATTTGTTTTTATAAATAAAGTTTTATAAGACAGACTCATGCCCATTTGTTTAGATGCCATTTACAGTTGCTGCTTTGGGGCTACAGAAGCAGAATGGGGTGTTTGTAAAAAAAAATAGCTTTAAATCTTCATGGCCTAAAATATCTACCCGATCTGCCCGTCTACCCATCGCTTTGCAGAAAACATTCTTTGATGTCAAATCTATGGAAATGGCAAAGAGAGCACAAGGGCCTCACGGCCCAGTCAGGGCTCTCTGGAACACAGAGGCTCAACAGAGATGAAGGATGTATGAGCAGAAGACTGAGCTTAGAATCCCAATGAGAAAAACAATTTTTGCTTGGTTTTCAGACCTGGGCCAGATCACAGGCCCAGAATCCATCAGCTGGGAAAGAAGTGTGGTTCCTGAAGAGAGGACCTTACAACACTGCAGTCAGTATATGACAGTAATTTTTCCCATCATCTCATGGCCATGCCCTGAGAGAAAGGATTGTGATGAAGGAACAGAAACTCCAGATCTTGAGGTGTCAGATGCTGATACGAAGACTCAAAACCCCACCATAGCTCCTCTCTTATATCTGATCTTAGAGATCAGGTAAAAGTGAGTCTTGGGCCAAGAGGTGTAAGCTCTCAATAGTTGTTTACAGTTCTAGAATGCATGGTTGGAATACACACAAACACACACACATGTACACATGTATGTATTTTGCTGTATCATATGTATCAGTGAAACCCCACCACCTAGTGCCATGATGCCCAGTGTACAAATCATTCTGTGCACTTATGGCAACCCAGAAGCCAATGCCTTGGCCAAGGTCACCAACTTCATAAGCAGCCAAGCAAACCCTTGAACTTGCATCTTTTGAGGTCAAACCCTGATATGGTAGTAGTGCCTAAGAGGATGAATGAATGACAGAAAGAATTCATGTGTGTGATGGTCAGTTTTAATGGACTTGATTAGATTGAAAAACACACTTAAGAAGATTAGTAAAGCACACTTGGAAGAATCTGAGATGGTGCTTCCAAGCAATTCAATCATAAGACTGTGACCTAATGAATGGCTGGATCCCTTGAAGGATTCATAAGATGATGTCATTAGTGAGATGTGGTGAAAGGTGGCAAATGGAACCTGGTTAGAGGAAATAAGTCACTGGGGGTGTGTCTTTGGGGGCCATTTCTTGCCCTGGCCTCTTCCTGTTACTACTCCATCCTGTTTCCTGTCTACCAGCTTTTCTCGCTATTGGAGAATTCAATTTCCTGAACCATGAGCAAAATAAGGCTTTCTTTCCTTCCTTTACTTTTTCCTGTAGGCATCTGGTCACAGCAATACAAAAATAATGAACACAGTGCTTAAACAAAGGTGCCCTCTAGACAGACCCAGTCTAGACACCTGTGGTCAGCCACCTAATACAAATGGCACAAAAGTCCTAAGAATTTTAAAGGGCAAATGAAAACGAACACTGTGTTTAAAGATTTATTTTTTATTTTACATGTATGAGTGTTTGCTTATACACACACACACACACACACACACACACACACATATATATATATATATATATATATACATACACCGTGTGTGTGCCTGGTGCCAGCAGAGGTCAAAAGGTGATGTTGGGTCCCCTAGACTTGGAGTTTCAGGCAGTTGTGAGCCACCATGTAGGTGCTGGGAACTGAACTCAGGTCCTCTGCAGAAGTAGCCAGTGTTCTTAACTGCTGAGTCATTTCTTCAACCCAGAAACTAATCCGTGTGTGTGTGTGTGTGTGTGTGTGTGTTGTACATGTTCCTGTGTGTGCAATGTGTACATGTAGGTGCACATGTGAGCACATACTGCCTTCTTCAATTATTCTCTATTGTTGAGACAGGATCTCTCTGAAGCGGAGCTCGCTGGTTTGTCTACACTGGCTGACAGCAAGCGCCAGAGACCCTCCTGTCTCCTCCCCACCCCTAGCACTGAGGTTACAGACACAAGTTGCCATCACCACACTCAGCTTTTTATGTGGGTGCTGGGGACCCAAACTCAGATCCG
Organism: Eospalax fontanierii; assembly: GCA_035773235.1. Classification (NCBI taxonomy): domain Eukaryota; kingdom Metazoa; phylum Chordata; class Mammalia; order Rodentia; family Spalacidae; genus Eospalax; species Eospalax fontanierii. The sequence goes on from CM069540.1 coordinate 20,671,158, forward strand.
CATGCTTGCAAAACAGACACTTTACTGCCTGAGCCATCAGCCCAGCCCCTGCAGGAATACTTTTTAACCCATCATGTGCCAGACACTTCCCAGGCATAACTTCATTTCACATTAATGATGATCTCAGGTACAGTCTTGTCAGCATCTTCACTTTGACTACGTTCAAGGGATTGTGGCAGAGCAGGGATCTTGAGCTCAGGAGCCTCGGAAGACCAGATAGATGAGAAGAGCAAAGAGTCTGCCTGAGCAGGTAGCTGGGACTGTGTGGCACCAGACAGTGCCTGTCCCATTCAAATGGAGTGGCACCTGCTCACTCAGCTGTAGAGGAGCACACATGGTCCCTCAAAGGAGCTGGAAATCAGGACTCCAATGTGAAATCCTCTCATTTGTAAGTGTTAACAACTAATTCCACAAATTATAAAATACCTGACCAACCTGTGGGCTATGAGCTTGCAGCCTCAGTAGCCACGGACTTAATCATTAATGGATATTCACATAAAAGTGCTTATGGAACCCTGCATACCCAATACTCTGCTCTTCTGTGGTTTGAACATGCCCGCGTGGCTGTGAACCCAGGTCTGTGCAGAGAGTCTTTCTCTTCTTCTTCTTTCCGCTTTAATTTTTGAGACATCCCACAGACTTACTGCAGGAGAGGATGTGTTCCGCCTTCCAGGATCTAGTTTTTCTTTCTCCAGATAAGGGAAAGAAGCATAGCAGGCTAGAGGAAGAAAAAAAATCAGAACCTCTGACATCGCCATCATCCCAGGTTCCTTTTAAAGAATTTCTGCATGCTCTGTTTCTTTTGTTCCTCAGCTTAGCAGGGCAGGTGCTTCCACCTATGTGACAAATGTACAAGGGAGATGTTTAAGAAAGTCCCAAGTCCTGTACAAGGTAATACCACAGTGTCACTGGAGCTAGACAGAAGTGTCCTGAAATTTTATTCAGGGCTCTTTAGGAAGCCACATCACCAGAGATGACGGCTTCCCCAGAATAGAGCTGGAGCTGGCTGGCTCACGCTGTGAGCCCAGCAACACAGCCAGAATCACGTGTTGCGGGTGCCTGAGAACCAAGGACAGTCCTAGGAGCCCTCCTCCTCACCTTGAGTAGTTTGGGAACCCTCTCCATTCCTAAATTCAGTCCTGGACCGCTGGCTTCAAGGCTTTCCTGGTATCAGTCCTAGTATGGGTCTCGATTCACAGCCTGTAGGGAGAGGCTCATCTGGGTTCCCCAATGGCTGAGAAGTACTCCGAAGCCAGGAACTGCCGCTGTTGCTAAGAAACAGGCCCTCTAAATTCAATTTACAAAAAAGATTGAGCGAGGCAGCGAGAGCAAGTGAGGGGGATGCTGGAACATCTGGTTATCTTCCCTGGCTGTCTCCGGTGACCATGAAAATGAGATAAGGACGATCCAAGATGGATGTGCCTGCATCAGACCCATTCCTGCCCTTCCTCTGGGCAGCTATTTCAGATCCACAATGGGAGTGACAGCGCAAGGAGGAGGAAGAGTTCCCTTCTGGGAAACCTAGTGGATGAAAATACTCCCATCCCAGGTCCCCTGTAGCAGGGATTCCCAGCACAGAGAGTTCAGGTTCTTAGAGTTGGTGCCCCCGCCCACTTCTGCCATTGACACAAACCACTGGGCACATTTGTAGAATCTCCAGCGTACTCAAGATTTCCACATTACATAAGCTCTTTTTTTGTTGTTATTATTTTCTGCAGCTCACAGGTAAGGAAAGAGAAGTGCCTTTATCAGGCACGGAGAACCACAACTTCCAACCCTTTACCGCCCATAGAGGGCGCTGCTGCCCACTTCACCCCAGGCCTCTGACAGTGCCACATTCAACTGCAAGGTGGGTTAGATACTGATCCCCCAGTGTGGACCTAGGCCAATCTGGGAAACCCTATGTTACTGGCAAACAGAGTTTCTCATGACACAGACCGAGGGAATGTGTCTCCCCAAAACACGTATGGTAAAGCCTGGACCCCAATGTAATGGAGATGAGGCCCTTGAAAGGTGATTAGGTCATGAGGGTGGAGCCCTTGTGATGAGATTAGCATCCTCTCAAGGAAAGCCAGAAGAGGAACAGTTCCCACTTTTTCAGCTCCCTTTGTTCTGCGGGCACAGCCATCTGTGAACCAGGAAGAGGAACTTTGCCAAAACCAGCCACACTGAGTTCAGCCTTCTAGTCTCCAGAGCTATGCCACATGGTGTGTGGTTTAAGCCATCCAGGTTATAGAAATTCATAACGGTAACAAAAGCTAACCAAGATTCCTCATTAGAAGCTCTCTCAAAGCTTTCAACTTTGATATACTGCAGGAATCCACAGGAGCAGCGATCTTATTGAATCTCCCTAAAACAAACTATGATGTGGAGGTCGGAGGGCAAGCGGAGGACACCAGGAAGCTGAGGGAAATGGCGATAGGAGTCAGGATAGAGATGTTACCGGGGGCTGGAGAGATGGCTCAGTTGTTAAGAGCACTGGGTGCTCTTGAAGAGGACCCAAGTTCAATTCCTAGCACCTACATGGCAGCTAACAATCGTGTTTAACTCTAGTTTCAGGGGATTCAACACCGTCTTCTGGCCTCCTTGGACTCTGTGTGACACGAGTGCACTTATATACATGCAGGCAAGACACTCATACACATAAAATAAAAATAAATATATAATTATCTATGGGTACTTGGAGCTTAACCCCAACTCCAGGGCCCTGGGCAGGGGTGGGAATGTGCCACCCCAACCTTAGAGGAAGCGTTATGTGGACACCACATCTGCAGGGGATATGCTGTGGCCACGTCCGGGGATGGAGGGGGTGTGAGTAACCACCCTCATTCACCTTGTCTCCCTGGCAGTTAGAGTGGACCCCGACAAATCTAGGCTGGCCCTTGACCATGGCCAGGCCTGAGAGACCATGAAGGTCTCTGACATCCACTGCTGTAAGGGGACAGAGCTGCAGTTTCTGAGACTTGTTTGATAACAAAACTTTGGAGAATGGCTCCCAAGACTCAGGTTCCATGAAAGAATCCATGGGATTAAGGAGCTAGGGACTCCCTAGAGGTTAGATAACTCTAAAAGTCTAAAGTCACGACCTTGTAATGACCAAAGCGTCTGCTGCTCACCACCTCCCAAAGCTAGCCAGACAGGCCCTCATGGACACGAGGCAAGCTCACCTCTGGGCTGCTCACAGTTCATTTCCAGAATCCTCCATCTCATCTCTGTGACCCCACCCCCGACCGTGGTCTTGATTACACAGCCTGACCTCACACCCACCCAGTAGATTCCTGCCAAGGTGGGCACACAGTATCCCTGCCCCTCAGCTCAGTGTCTCCTGTGGATGCTCTCTGAACTTGACTGAAAACAGGCAAATGGCCCTGGAGTGCTCCTCCTCCTCCCTTCCCTCCTCCCAACTCTCTTTCTGAAAATAACACTAATTTCAAGAGAAGAGAACAGGTAAGATAAAGATGCCCAGGCTCAAACTGTGCCTCCACTCCTGTGTAGCCCTGAGCAAGTTACCTGACCTCTCTGAGTCTCAGATTTCTATAAAGTGGGGAACTGTTCCTTGCAGAGCAATTATTACACTGTGTTCATTGTTATTAGAATGTGATGCAGAGTGCTTGGGGACAGTAAGTTCTCAATATGCTGCCATCAGTATTAACAAGATGACAGCAGTCTGTTTGCTGAGCCCTATCTACTTCATGCCAGGCACTGTGCTAAACATTTATAAGCACTAAGTCCTTTAATCCCAGCCATCCACCTACCTGCTTACCTAGGCTATGATCTTCATTTTAAAGGTATAGAAAGAAGCTCAGAGCAGCCACAGTGCTGGCCCAAGATCACTCCATGGGTAAGCAGCGTTGTTCTAGTCTCAGGAACAGCTGTCTGATGGTAACTCAGGCAATGGGAAGCAAGGCTTGGTGCTGTCCCACCACTGGGGTGGGCTTCTGTGTCCAGTCCTTTCTCCTCTGCATCCCAGGAATCATAGTTCTCTCTGGTTCCCAAAATAAACACTTGTTTTAATCTGAAAGTGAAAGCTTTTTCTATACCCTCTGTTATTATGACCCATTAGGTCCCTTCATCCAAGAAGCCTCCCATGATCCTTCTCACACCCAAGTGCAAAGAAGCCTTCCTCTTCTGCTGCATGTGACACTGTCTCAGCATGCTGGCCTCTGCATACCCCTCTGTTAGTCTCTTCCCACAGTTGCACTTATGAGTAGGTACCACTGTTCCACGCAGGGAGAGGCACTGCCTCAGACTCCACGTCACAATACCTAGGCCAGGCGGTGTCCCTCATAGGGACACTCACATAGAACACTCAATAAAGAGTCAAAGATCCTGGTCAGCATGGTGGTACATGCCTTAATCCCAGCTCTCAGATGGCAGGGCAGTGGCTAGAGAGATGCCTCAGCAGTTAAGAGCACTGCCTGCTCTTGCAGAGGACCCAGGTTCATTCCCAGCACCCACACAGCAGCTAACAACTGTCCATAACTTCAGTTCCAGAGGGATCCAACCCCCTCTTACCTCAGTAGGCATTGTAAAACAGGAATGCACCTGCATGCATGCAGGCAATATATTCATACACATAAAATAGAAATAACAAATAAAATATTGTTTGAAAAAAGAAGAATGGAGAAGCAGGTGAGATGGAGGCTAGCCTGGTCTACATAGTGAGTCCCAGGCCAGCTATGGCTACAAGAGCCCCTGTATTTAAAAAAAAAAAAAGAGTCAAGCATCCTTGACAGTCAGACATGGAGGAAAGATGAAGGAATCCCCAGGTGCCTCCCCAGCTCCCTCTGCATTTCCCAGGAACAGGAACGGAAGATACAGAGAGAGACACCTGCAGCTAGAATCACCCAAGCAAGGTAAGAGCCAGACTCAAGCCCAGATTTCTGGCTCCCAGGACAGTGCTCCAGCATTGAGGCATTGGAGGATTGTCTCCAGCATGGTTTGTATTATATTAATGCTCAGTAGTTCTAGCAGGGACTCATACGCTCCTGCCTTCGCACCATTAGGACTGAGTGTCCTCTCCTCCCTTGACCTGCTAGCTCCTCCTCTCCTCCTAGGACCTCTCTATTAGCCAGCCCAGTATCTACAGTTATAGCTCCTGAGACATTGGGATGCCAGTCATTAGTCTCCCCTCTGCACTCCCAAAGGAGAGGCCAAAATGACTGGGGATCGTCTCTCGATCCAGAGGCTCTCTCAAGCAGGGCTTTCAGGCAGATGGATGAATTCTGTCTGACCTTTTTCTTTTCCATGAGAAGACTTATGATGCTCCCACATCTGGTCCTAGCCCCGTGTGGGGAGCAGCAGCTGAGTAGAGCAGCCTGCCACTAGGCCCCTTCTCAGCTTCACGTGATTACTTCTAGGAATAGCTGTGTGGGAGTGAAGTAGGTAGAACTCCTAAATGTTCCCCCAAACTCAACCCGCACATTCCTAACAAGACACAGGGACCCTCGTCTCAGGGGGACGTACAATGTAAACCACTTTTTCACAGACATCTATACATATAAATGTCTTGAGAGAATGGCGTGTGTGTGTGTGTACATGTGTGTGTGTGTATGTGTATGTATGTGTGTGGAAGTTGGGTATAAGTGTAGGGTATGTGTATGTGTTGTGTCTGTGTGGTATATGTATACATGTTTAGTATGTATGGCATGTGTGATGTAGTGTGTATGTGTGGTATACACGGTATGTAGTATGTATGTGAGCATGTGTGGTGTGAGTGTGTGTATATGTGTGTGGCATGTGTGGTGTGTCTGTAGTATGTGTGGTATAAATGGTGTGTGCATGTGCAGTATTTGTAGTGTGTGGTATATGTTTGCGTATATAAGGTGTGTGTGTATATGGTATGTATAATGTGGTGTGTGTGATGTATGTGTGAGTATGTATGTGTAGTGTGTGGTGTGTGTACTGTGTTATGTGTGTGATATATGTGGCATGTGCAATGTTATGGGTGGTGTGGTGTGTGTGTGGTGTGTAGTATGTGTGAGATGTGGGGGTATTTGTGTTATGAGTATGTATGTGAGATATGTGTGGTATATGTGGTGTGTATGGTGTGTGGGTGTGTGTGTGATATGTGGTATGTGTGTATATATAGTGTAAGCATGTAAACACTGTGTGATGTGTGTCTGTGTGTTGTGTGGTATGTGTGATGTATGTGGTATATGTGATGGCGGAGGCAAGAAAAGGGCTGGTTTCTACATCTGCCCCACCTCCACATCTATGGACAGAAAGACACACAAGAGACCTTTAATCATCACTCAACTGAATATACTCAATCAAAGCTCAGTACCAGAGATGTCCACAAGTCGTTTAGGAATTTTGAAAACTGTTGGGGTCGCTCGTTTATGACAATGATGTCCATGATCTAAGGGTTTTACTCAGTGGTAGAGCATTTCCCTGGGATGCCAAAAGCCCAGATTCCATATCTAGCACACAAAAAAGAGCTTGGGCAATGGCTCAGGGGACAGGGCATGGGACCGGAGCCCATAGAAATGCCCACCTGTGACACGAGCACACGGGAGGTAGAGACTAGGAATCTCTGGAGCAAGCTGGCCAGCCAGCCCAGCGGAGATGCCAAGTTCGGGGTTCACTGAGAGACCTTGCTGCAATACGTAAGACATAGAGCAATCAAGGAAGACACCCAACGTCAACCTCTAACCTCCACACACATGCACACACATGTCCACACATATGCAAACATGCATATCCACATGCACACATGGCACACACATACATGTACCATAAACTAACCGAACAAAATAACAAGAACAAAATAAGGCTTAGGAACACGAAATTCAAGGGAATCTTATCTAGTTCTTAACAGGCAGAGTGACCCAAGATGACATTTGAGTTACAGATAAAGACTGATGTCATCTCTCTACCACTAGCACCCACCTGTGTCCCCAACCACATGGTTGAATGTCATCTCCAGATAGTAGGGCCAAAGCCTGGGGCCTCTCACTAAACACAGCCAACGCTGCTGGATGCCTTCCCAGAGTCCACTCCCCGCAGTCAGAACCACTCCACTTCCCGGCCATCAGAGCCCTGATTTGCTACAGTATGGCCAAGTGCCCAGCTAGAAGAAGTGGACTATAGTGGTGCCGATCCATCACGATAATCTTAACCCTCAAACCCTCTGCCCCTTTGTAGCTAGGGAAAGTCCCGGGATGCAGGCCTACCCGAACATACGCGAGCCGAAGTCTGATGGAAGTAATTCTGACACCTTATTTGGCTCATCCAGTATCAGAAACTGATGGACTCAGTGCTTCACTGCTCTTCTTCCTGGGTGCAGCTGTGATATCAGGAGCCCCAGCAACCATCTAATGACTGCAGTGAGAAGGCAGGAAAAGCAGAAATGTAGGCTTTCATAGTCCTCAGTAGCTGGCCTACTGCAACCACTAGTTCTCACATACTGTTTTTAGGGGATATGTGTGAGGGTGGGTGCACACGTGGGTGCAGGGGTTAAGTACACAAACGTGTGTGCATGCAAGGGCCAGAGGTTAAACTTGGTTGTTGGTTGTTGTCCTTCAGGAGTTATCCATCTTCTCTCTCTCTCTCTCTCTCTCTCTCTCTCTCTCTCTGTGTGTGTGTGTGTGCGTGTGTGTACAAGCACATATAAGCAGACAGAGGTCAACACCATAGTATTCCTCACCTTTTTTGAGACAGGTCTCTCACTGAATCTGGAGCTCGCAGGTTGGCTGGGCTGGCTGACCAGCAAACCCTGAGGATCCTCCTGTCTCTGCCTTCCCAACGCCACAGTTACAAGCATGTGCAGCTCTCTGCTCAGCCTTTTATATGGGTCTGGGGCTCAAACTCAAGTCCTCATGCTTGCACAGCAAGCATTTTACCAATTGAGCCATCTCCCTAGCCCTGTCTACCTATTCTTTGAGACAGGGTCTCTCATTGGCCTGGAACTTGACCAACAGGCTAAGCTCAATGACCAGTGAGCCCCAGGAATCCACTTGTCTCCACCTCCCCCACTAACACTGCTGGCTTTTTGGTGTGGGTTCTAGAAATCGAACTCAGGTGCTCATGCTTGCAAGCTTTACCAACTGAACTATTTCCCAGCCCCATTGACAGGCACACTGGTACCCGAGGAACTCAAGGCTTCTATCATGTTCTGAACAGATCCACCTCTTCTTATATATCCAAACAGGTACCAGGTTCCTTGAACTCTGCCTCCCAAAAGTGTCCCTTTGTGCACCTGCTCTGCATCTGTGCTCAGCCCTGTTCTCCACATAGACACCAGAGGGGTTTTTCCAAACTACAGATATATGTAAAGCAGTGACTCCCATCACTTCAAGGGAGGACTAATTTCAAAGCTCTTAGTATGGCAGTGATGCATGACACGCCCAGCTGCCCTCAAGCTCCTTCTCCATGACCCTCTCCCCTGCACACATACCCCAATACACACATTCATCTTATCACGTTGCTCCCCATAACTCAGATACATGAGGCTATCCCAGGGTCTTTTGGAAATGTCGTTCACTCCATTTAAAGCCCCTCCCTACCTCAGAGAGTTGGGAGCATCTGAGCTGCACCTTAAAGGATGAGGAGGAGTTTTCCAGTGGGAAGGTCTCCCCCCCCCACCCCACACCTCCGTAGTACTCAATAGCAAACACTTCTGCCACGCCACTCCTGATCATTAGCAGAGTTTTCTCAGGGTTTATTTCCACACTCCCCCTTGAGGGAGAAAACTCCTGGCTGGAAGCTTCCAACTTCTACCACTCTCTAATTTCAGCACCCAGCACATACAGGCCCAGTCCAGTACCACGGTCCTGTCTGCTTTTCCCACAAGGACAGACATGGCTTTACCACATAGTGTTATAAGGAGAAAAAGAGCTACATGAGGCAGAGGCCTCATGCAAGACAGAGCTGAGGAAGGTCACATTCAGGACAGCAAGCAACAGATCAATCTCAGGGTGTGGGATGAAGGCTAAAGGCTTCAAGTTCAGTGTCTCTTATTTGTCTTTTATTTCCTGATGATCTTGGCTCTGATCCTTTTCCTTTAAGAGCCCATGGCCACTGGACAGGTCAGTATCACACACACACACACACACACACACACACACACACACACCCCACAAACATATTCACTCCTGTGTTGACAATAATGATAAGCAAAACCACCTATTTCCCAGCTGGTTATCATATCTGTACAAAAGGAAGATAGTACTTGAGTTTCTGCTTACTCACTGTATGAACAAAGTACTTGCCATGTTCTAGATCCTGTAACCAGGCAGTCTCCAGCTATCTCCCTAGGCCTAGAGGAGACAATGTCAGCATTTCAGGGAGAAATCACATAAAACCTTTGCATCTAGAGCCCATGAAGAAGGAGGATGACATAAAGGAGCCCGAAGAAGAAAAGGAACTTAGTCATGAAGAGGAGCAAAACGCAAGACAGGCTCCCACCCAGAGAACATGGCCCTGAGTGACAACCCAGCTCATCCTCTGCTTTATCTGGTATTGCTGTCATAGCTTGTATGAGCAGATGTGTGTATCCATGGGTGCATATGAAAGACCAAAGGAAGACTCTGGGCATCCTGTTCCATCATTGCCTGATTTGCCTCTCTGAGGCAATCTCTCACTGAACCTGGATCTTGCCATCTTTTTTGGCTAGGCTGGGTGGCCACTGAAATCCAGCAATCCTCCTGTCTCAGTGTCCCTGAGCACTAGGGTTACAGGTATGCTGAGCCACACTGGGCTTTTACATGGGTGCTGGGTATCTGAATTCAGGTCCTCTTTCTTGTACAGAAAGTGCTCTTACCCACTGAGCCATCTCTCCAGCTCCAGTATTTCCTAGTTTTTTTTAAAAAAAAGAAGAGGCAGATGTGATTTAGAGCCTGATATGACAGATGATAAACTCCATGGCCTGAACAAGCCTGCTAAGGAACCTGGACTTTATTCAACATGAAACCATCAAGAATCTCTAGGATCTGGGGCCTGTTGGCAGAGCCAATATCCCAGGCACAGGGCACAGAGGCCAGAAGCTGGAGGCTAGCTGTTTTTCAGGCCACTGGTTGCCATCACAACCTCAAACTGCTTTCCATCCACTGTTCCTGCTATGCTCCGCACAGACATCAGCCAGGCCATACAAAACTCATACAGGAGTGCTGTTCAAAGGTCTTTCTGGTAGGGACAAAACAGTAGGCTTTCTCCACGGTGATTCAATGCCGGTGGGGGCTGGCTGAGCAGAGTCTGCCTTGCACCTGAGCAAGCCTTGTACCACCACAGCATGGGGCAATCACCAGAGTAGATCTGATTTTGAACCAGAAACAGTTTGACATCATCCTTTGCTACAAGGAACAGATCTACCTCTGGGCACCCCAGGGCTCACCGGCAATTCAGACGCCTTGTCGCCATAGCTGCCCCCTTTGGTGCTGTTACAACACACTGATAAATATTCTGATTAAACAAATGCTTTGTCTTCCTTGCAGAAAACTGTATTCTTATATCAAAATAACTGAAGCTTGAAGGTCGCAGTTTTTAATAAGATGATAAAAACTGCATTCTGAAATCTACAAAAGCACACTACCTTCACATGTGAAAGAGAAAACTACAACAGCCCACGTGTGCCTCCCCAGTCTGCTCTCCAGAGTCCAGAAGCCTCTTTGCCCTTGGCAGCCAGGCCGAGAGCCTCCCATCCCCACCATCTGGCATTTTTGTGTGCAAGCACAGGCCTGCTACCCTGGGCTGCCTGCCACTCTGCCAACAGAGACCGGACTCAGGAGAGGGCTGCCAGGCTGCATCTCCTGCTATGGTCCCAGACATGTCTGTGCACACACATGAGCACATGCAGATGCACACACACGCACACACAGAAGCAGAACAATACTCAGAGCTCCACTCGCACTTCGGCCTTGCCAAAATGGGCACAGGCCAGCTATTCCCTCACACCATCTTCTCCACTCACCAGCCAACGGGGGCAGATGTCAGTGAGAAAAAGGGAGGGTGAGAGCGGCGTGGGGGCGCCAGCAGGACTGGAGGGCGGAAGCAGGGCCCTAAGGGAGTGCGGCAGGCAGGTGGCAGAGGGGGCCTCATTTGCTAGGCCATCTGTCAGGAGCAAAGGAAAGTCCCCCAACTCCACAGCCCTCCCCTGCACACGCATACACCACACACATAGCCCCACATGCAGATGCTGACACCAGCACAAGAACCTAGGAATATGGCCAAACACACACACATCCACATATACATATCCGTACCTGTAAACACCCGTGTACACAGACACATATAGCCCCATGTGCAGATGTCCAGGTATATAATCAAAGCCACATGTACCCTACATATACCTACATACCCAATTGCATACTCACTCATACTTATCCACTGCCATAAATATTCATGTGAATACATGCACATGCACCCATATGTACACAAACGCATGTGTACGTGCAATGCCACAGGTATAAAGACATATACATATGCACTTTCTCACATGAACGCATATGCATATACACACCATAAAAGTATGTAAGTACATACACAGAACATTTAAATCCGCAGCCACATACATTGGCACATACACACCAAGTTGCTCCTCCACAGCTGCTTCCAAACCCTCCCCCAGGATACCAAGATCTACAGTCCCTTAGATAAAGCCAGAGTGTTTTCATAAACCTACGCCCACCCACACCTTCCTGGAGACTTTGCATCACCTCTAGATGACTAATGCCTCATACAACCCAGTGCCGGGTAAATAATCTTTATTTCACATCATTTAAGGGATCACGACAAGAAGATGACGTGAGCGCACATCAGGCATGATGCAACTTCCTTTTCAATTTTCTCCAATCCAAGGATGACTCTATTCATGAATGCAGAACTCACCGTCTGAGAAGAATGACCATTGTCTCTCTCATCTCTGCAGGAACCCACACAAGCTCATGTCTCCTCTGCCTGACCTCCACCACCACCACACTCTGCTGCCTGCCAAGTAGCTGTCTGGCCTGACTGTGTGGCCTCCCACTGGAATTTCTCAGGGACTCTTCACCAACACTGAACCCAGAATCTTACTCCAGAGTTCCTGATTCAACTGATGGTGGTGGGGAACTTAGAAGAATGAGAATCTCTTAGGTTGCAGGGTTAGCAATCCTAGCATTCATTCCTCTGCCCAGATCCACAACCTAAGGGGAGATAAATTACACAAGCCCACTGGCCTCAATTTGTTCACCCTTAAAATGGGAGAAGCAATAGTGCCTACTACATAGGATTGTTCTGAGGATGAGCTCGGATGGTCCTTCTCAAACATGCAGCACCTGACCCCGCTCAGCAACAGAACATGGATCTGCCACCACTGCCACTGCTGACACACACCCTGAAATGTACTGAGTCTGAGAGCTTCATAACGAAAGCTCTGGTGCTCATATACCCTCTGAAGCCTAGTCCACTCTGACCCTTGGTCAGGCTGAGGAGTTAGATGACATCTACTCTTCACTTTTTGTTTTCTTCTCTGATGTTTTAGTGCAGATAACAGCAAAGACTCTACATACCTAAGCTTAGCCAGCAAAGACTCTCCACATGCCCAAGCTTGGCCACCAAAGACCCTCTACACCCCCAAGCTTGGCTGATCTGGAGTAGGTTTCCACTACGGTGGTTCAACCTCACTCCAGCCCACCTGGAGGATCCAGCTGCCATTTTGATGTAAAGAAACAGCCACAGAGGAAGCTGGAGACTCTCACCAAGTCGCATCATCAGCTGGTGGTGGATGTCTCTGGCTCTATTTCCGGGGCTTTTTCTACCATCATGTGTCAGGTTTCAAGTCATCTGCCTCAGTTCTCTGTGCCTCCTCTATATTCACCACCACAAAGTCCTTCTTGGAACTCCAGGCTGTCATTCTTGTCATAGAGGAAGCGTTGGTTGAGACAGAGACTCGGTGGGTAGAAGTACAACACAGAGTGAGAAGAGGCTGGTCACAGTCATGCTTTGAGAAGGCTAAAAATAGGGGGAGAAGAAGACAGCCTGCAGCAGCCTGAGGCTTTGTGACTTGACCACTAAACGCAAGACCTGTGACAAGAGCTGAGGTGGACCCTTTGCCCTGGCTACCTCCCTAGCATAAGATAGTCAGAGTTTCCAATGGATGACCATGAGGAAACTCACAGCATTTTCTGCTGGGAGCACTTTGAGTGTTAGAACCACTCCTAGTCACTGCTGGCTCTGCGATCTTGGTTTCTCAACCTCTCTGAGCTAAAGCAGGGACTGCACCTTCCTTACCAGAAGAGTATGGGATCTGAGGAGATGCTTGCCATGTGATTGCCTAGGATGTGATGAGTGCCAAGAACTCAAATCAACCTTGATTGTCTTAACCTTGTCAACAACTGCCCAAAATCCAGATGAATATTCTACATGATCACAAAATGTATTTATTTTGAATGAACTGGGATGGGATCCATTGGTCAGGTTCTACTGTCAATACCAGAGGACAGAACTGAGCCTCCACTGTGACAGGATGATGTTCGTACTCATAGCTGTAGAGGAAGCAGCCCCTGCCCACAAGGAGTTCAGATTCTCTTCCAGAAGAAAGAGAAGTCTAGAATTAAACACCATGTGAAGAAGAGGAAGAAAATAATCGACATCCTTTTGCAAGTGAAGAAAATGAAAGTCTAAGTCTACCCTTGCAAAAGGGTACATGGTTAGTGTCAGGCACGGATGAGCCTTGGAACATGCTTTATTTCCTTCCTCTCTCAGGATGTGGGTGCTCCAAAGAATCTATTGAGGGACTGGAAAGTCAGCTTAACGATTAAGAGCACTGGCTGCTCTTGCAGAAGACCCGGGGTTCAATTCCCAACACCCACATGGCAGTTAACAACCGTCCATAACTCCAGACCCAGGGAACTCCAACACCCTCTTCTGACCTTCATGGGCACTGCATGACACGAGTGCAGTTTCATACATGCAGACAATACATTCAGACACATAAAAACGTTAAATAAAATATAGAAAAAGAATCTATTGAAAGAAAACACAAATTCTGGCAGTTTGGGAGAGGGGTTTCTTAAGGTGCAGGTTGGACCTCTCAGAGCAACTCAGAATAAAAAGGCTTTGAGGATGAAGAAAGAAGGCACCATGGAAAATTCTAGCTCTCCTATCCATAAACAACACCAAAATACATACACCACCCAGAAATGACCCTCACAGGAGATAAGCACACTATCTTTTTTTGTTTGGGACTTACAGGACCTGAGTCAAAGACAGGCATGCCATATTTCTAGATTTGAGTAGTAACTACAGAGAAAATGTTCATTTTTCCAACTCGGCACATGACATGAACCAGTTGTAATAAAAATCCTAAGGGAATTTTTTTTTTTTGGAAAGAATGATTTTAAGTTTCACGTGGAAGAACGGACGAGGTTGGGCAAGGAAACACTGAACCAAGCAACACAGCGATGGAAGAGGAAGCACAGTGGCTATGAAACTTCTGTCTATATCTACAAAATTAAAACAGCAATGTCAGGTGAGAGCAGACAGGTCAATAAAACAGAATATGTAGCCTGAGACAGGTGCAGGTGCATAAGAGAACTCAGTACCAAATGAAGGATCGGACAACTGGATGGATGACTCAATGAGCAGAGTTGGGAAATTGGACACTAGGGGGAGATCCTGTCGGAGGCTCGCCTCACTGCATTATATCAAAAAGCAAAACAAGAAGACAATGCTGCTTTATGGGCTCTTCTTTTTTATATTTATCTGGGAGCAAATTGCGTACAGATTTGAAACCTGTGAAAAATCAAAACTCATGTTCAACCCGTGGTGAAAGCTGGATGGTGAATGTCGGGGTGGGGGTCATTATGCTGTTCTGAGTCTCTGTATGCTTGAAAATGTCCACAGAGAAAACTAAATGTTCTCAAAAGTTTTAAAAATTGGCATAAGCCTGCTATCAACACTTGGGAGGCAGAGGCAGGAGAACACGAGTTCAAGGACAGCCAGGGCTAGAGAGACTCGGTCTCCAAGGGGAAAGGACAGCCAGGGCTATAGAGAGAGACTCGGTCTCCAAGGGGAAAATAATCAACATAAATTTAAAAGACAAACAACAAAAGAGAAAAATACATCTTCTGATCTTTTATTTTTAAAGTGTAGAGCTCCTCTGAATGGCCAACACTCACTAAATCATCAGTAGGTAGAAAGTAGCCATATGTTGATGATCCTCTCAGCATCCCATCCCCTCCCTGATGCCTCACAGTCTTTCTCTCCATCGAAAGACTCACAAGGTTATAGGGAAGCTAATTCTATCCCTCCATCTCTTCTGGAGATCATATGACCTGACTTTTCCAGTCAGTATAATCCATTCCCTAGCACTGTCATTGGGCTGAGAAGAGGTGTGTGTCTACGCCAGTCCACATGATGAACCTCAGTGCTCCTGGTGGGAGGAGTCAGTCAGGGAACAGAATAAAGAAGGTCTTTCTCTCCTGTGGGACTTCAGTGTAGTACCAGGAGCTTTGGGAGAACCTTGGCCAGGAGTAAAGAGAAGTTCCCTGAGAATGAGGCTAACAGCACGAAGAGGCAGAGCCTGGAAGTCACGGGGAAAAAGCAAGCTCTGGGACAGCATATGAGCTCCAAATCAGGCTCTACTTAAAACTGTATCTAGTCTTGTTGAACTACATTAGATCAAGAAAAAGTACCCCTACCCTTGTTTCTGTTAACTTGCAGCCAAAAGCAACCAGACTAACACAGGCTAAATAAGCACAAACGGGTAAGTGCTCTCCATGCTGACTCCTCAGCACAGGTCTAGGGATGGCTTTTCAACGTGACCATGAGTAGGCAAGGAAGCTCAGGGAGCCTTGGCCAGGCATAGTCCCTGCTCAGAGGTTAGGAAGGTGCCACAGTCCCCTGACTCCTGCCCTGACCTCCTTCACATTTCCCACAGATCCATTTCTTTCCTTCCTCTGAGGGAGTGAGAGATAGACTCAGACATCACTTGAGCCTCTGGAATTGCCCCGGCGAAATGGGTTCCGTCAGCAGCAGAACGTGCTCTACCCAGGTAGATCCTGGGGCCAGGCACTCTTGGATCACTTTGACAGAGGCCCAGAATGTCCCACTTGAAGTGTCTCCTTCCATCACTTTGATAGAGGTCTGGAACCTCCCATCTGAAGCTTCCCCACCACTTTCACAGAGGCCCAGGATGTCCCACCAGAAGCTTCTTCCTGCTACCTTAGACTGAAACACAGGTCAGGGAGTTTTCTGAAGGAATGTCATTCCAGTAGAGAAATACAGCATGTATTGTGGGGTAGCTAAGGAGGCCAACACCACTAGTCATCAAGGTAGTCTCTGTCACTATACTAGGTTCAAAAACGGGCCTTCTGTGCACACACAGGAAGGGTCGCCTCTCAGTGACAGTGCTATCAAAACACCTGGGGCAAACCCTCCAGGGGCTACTTCTGTAGACACAAAATGCAAATCCCATGGGAGGGCTCCTTCTAGAATCTCAGTCTAATGAGAGCACTGGACCCAATGCAGACTCAAACCCTCTCCCAGACATGGGGAGGCCTATGTGCTCTGAACTGAAGGCCTGTCCTGAGGGACTAGGATACCCAATGTTCCACCTATGATCCCAGATCCTGGTCCTGGACTCTGTCCTCAAATGGATTTTGTCAAATTTGCTCCAAGGAATCTCAATATTTCATATTTTCACCTTTGTCTGTTTCTAAAAGATTTGCTAAGGCTACAGATACAGTTAATAGAAAGAGCCCTTGCCTAAAGTGCACAGGGCCCTAAGTTCAATACAAAGTCCCCCTCCACAGAAAATGAAATTACTCCCTTATTTCAGTGATTTTTTTGCATTTTCTTCTAATTACGTTCAGATAATATCTAATAGCAGTATTGAAAAGTAAATTTAATAAATGCACATTAAACTATCTGATATTAAAATGATCATCCCTCAACTCTCCATGCAACTGGAAAGCTAGAATGTCACCAGTAACTTATATCCAGCCCATCCTTCGGCTTCCCCATCTAAATGAGTCAAATTCTGAATTCTGTATGTATCCATTTACATTCTATTCAGTGTTTTGATATATGAATGGATAGAATAACTGGAGTCGGTACATGTGGTAGACCTGCTTGTTTCATTCAGAAGTATGTTTCTAAGATGCAGTCATGGTATTCCAGAAGGCTAAGGCTGATTTACTTTGTTTTATTTTATTTTTCTCTGATGATTTCACGCATGTATATAAACTCCCGTTGCCTTCTCTCATCCCCCTCCCTCCTCCTATTTACACGTAGTTTTGTTTTGTTTGTGACCCGCTGAATTTAATTAAGGTTATCTGTATAAGCACTGGTTCATTTTAGTTGCTAAACATTCCCTTTTCTAATCCACATCTCCATTCGCTTATCTACAGATATTTTAGTGGTGGGGATTTATGTGGTGTGCTAAACATGCTGTGGTCACATATCTGTATATCTCCCAATGGTGCCTTGATGCAAAAAGTTCTGTGACAGGGCTGGAGAGATGGATCAGTGGCTAAGAGCAGTAGTCGCTCTTGCAGAGGACCCGGGTTTGATTCCCAGCACCCACATGGCAGCTAACAACTGTCAATGAGTTCAGTTCCAAGGGATCCAACACCCTCTTCTGATTTCCATGGGCTTTGTACAACAGAGGTGCACTCACATGCATGCATGCGATACACTCATACACATAAAATAAAATAAAACTAATAAATAACTTTTTAGAAGAAGCTCTGTGTGTACCTCCCCCAAAAAGGCATTGCTGGGTCAATAGATATTCAAACATTTGATTCCTCAAGATTCTGCCCTTACTCCTTTACCCCTGTACCATAACAACAGCATGCCAAGGTGGAAGGTAATCCACCAAACTGGGTACCATTTGAGCAACATGGGGCAGAGTCAGAGTCAACAAAAATGGCAGCAGACACAAGCAAGAAATGAATCTTTGTTGTCATAAACCATTGAGGGCGTGATGTTTGTTGCTGCAACACAGTACCGTGAGTCTGTAGTAAGACCTTTAACTGAGATTTATTGATCATTTTCCACTTGCCAGACACTAAACTACTTTCAAGAGTAGTCTAGGTAGATAAGGTTCATGGCTTTGTGACACACTTTGGCCAATGAACTGGTCCCAAAGACCCCACAGACTTTCTAGTGAAACCCCCGGAGACAAATCTTCGATTAGCACCCCGCCAGCAGTGATGCACTGGCTAAAGAATCTATGGGTTTTTTTATTCTCTCAAACAAGAGTCCAGGAATGAAGCTTGAAGCAGGGATCGGTCCAGGAGTTCCTCTTCTTGGGTCCCAGTTTTGTTTTCTACTGTGTTTGTGTCCATTCTCCAACAGCCACTGCCCCTGTGGGACAAAGCAGCCACCAGCAGACCAGGTACTCTTCCACAGTTCTACAACCATCAAGTCCTACAAAAGTCTTGAGCCTGACTCCTAGAATCACACTGGATCACAGATATCCCTAAACAAACACTGTACAGGCAAACACTGGTTGCCCAGTCCTAGGTCATGAATCTTCTCTGGAAATAGTGATGGAGTTACCATACACAGACCTCATGGATAAGACACGTAAGGAACAATCAGAGCTCTCTACCCAAAAAGCACTGAGCAGACATGCCACAAATCCCATGCAGCACTCTCACGGTCCTCAGGCCCTTACCAATGGAACCCTGGAGTTGGCCCAGACAGGTTCAGGAAAGATAAATATGTATCTTTTCCTAACTCCACATTCAGGGGCATCACGTCAGTGCCTAAAATCAGCCATTGCTAGAATTATGTAAGCACACAATGGAAAGTACTTCAAACCAGAGCTGTAACTATAACAGAGAACCGATAGCTACACACTCACCATTAGAACCCCAGCTCCATATGAGGAGACAGTGTCATCCAGAGAAGTCCCTGCATTCCCATGGACTTGACCTTTTGCAACTGTAAAGTAGAGAAATTGAGCCTCCCCTGCTGAAGTCATATTCTATCTCTACTAGCTTGAGATCCACAAAAGTGAATGTGAGTATGTGTGTGAGTGTGTGTGTGTGTGTGTGTGTGTGTGTGTGTGCCTATACATGCACACTCAAGTTTCAATTTCTTCCTGCATCAGAAGTCCTAAGTACAGGCTCCAGCTATAAACTCCAGTGTGATTTGGTGAGCTGTACCTCCTCTCTTGGTCCATTAAATCATTTTCCCTCCAAAGGTACACATGTTGTGGCATAAGGAGCAAACTGTTGACAGATGGTGGAGAAACTTCACAGGCCCATAATTGAGACTTATTTTCATACATTCGTGCCAGTTTGAAATCTAATTGCCAATAAAACAATACTGTGATACTGCACATCTAATACCTCCGCCACTCTCCAAAGTTACACTTGAATCCACTAGTAAATCCTAATCTCCCAGAGAAAAATATTTCCCTCTCTCCATCGGAAAAGCAGCACTATAAATCCACGTACAGTGGTTCATTTTCAAATGCGAGCCTCCTTTCCCTGGTCCCCAAAGAGCCCTTACTCGGCTAATGTTAGTGCCTGCCTGAGAGCACTAGATATGCTTTGTTTACTTGACAGAAGCACAGATGTGTCTTGGCTAGCCTGTGATGGGCTCTTTTGCAGAGAAATGCAGAGGCTTTCTCTGGCCAACTTAAGCACCTCCCATCTCTGGTTATATGCTGTGCCAGTAATGGAAAGTTGGTGAGACACCCAGCAACATGTGCCCAGGGAGAGCCCCAACCTCCCCTCCTTGCTTCTCTATTTTCACTCTCTTGATGAAAAGGTTTAAAGATAGATCGATCCCAGTCAATTTGAAGCTGTAAATTAAAAAAAAGCTTTCAGTAGGATGAAGGAGCTCAGTGGCTGGGTTCATTTTTGTGGACTGAAAAATGCCACCTGTCACCTCAAACCACAAACCTGCTAAAGGCAGTCATCCTTCCTCAGGCAGAGAGAGTCCTGCTCACAATAAGTAGAAAGAGTTGGGGGGTGGCGGGCAGAGTCCAGAGATGCTGTGGCAGACGTATATATGATCCTTGCCTGTATCATGTTTACATTCTCCCTGGGTAATGGCTTAGTATTTTCCCCTTTTATAGGTAATAAATGGAGGCAAATTTTAAACTAGGCTCATGTGATTTGCTTCCAAGTCCCGGGTCACCTGTCACAAGGATTAAGTGAGATAGCTGTCAGTAATACCTCCCCCTCCACATCTGTGGCCACAGGTCCTCCACTGGAGTGGCATCTTCCCTATCACAACATTCCTTGAAATACTCAATGTTCTAACTTCCTGAAGGGTTTCCCTTTGCATGGATGATATACTCATTTCTCCAGACATGCCCCAAAGCCTGTAATCTAGACAAAGGCTTCTCAAACTAAGACCAGCACAGAGCTTGTCCTGGGGATTGGCTGAAATATGAATTTGAATTCACTCAAAATATGTGAATGGGGCCTGAGATTCTGCATCCCTAGCCAGCTTCCAGGGGACACTGATGTTGCTGGCCCATGGACCACACTCTAAGTAGTAAGCGTATTAGTAGTCAGTTGCTGGTGGGGATCTTAAGACCCTGAAGAGCTGCCAGGACAACTAAATAAGCCAATTTTTATAGCTCTGAATCCTAATGACTAAATTTTTTGCCTTCATGAGCTGTCATCCATGGTGAAGTGGGCTTTTAGTGATGCAGCTGTCTTTGAGTCATTTCTACTGCTGTGACTCCTCTATAAGTAACCCCAGTAAACACACTGGTTCACCAAGTTGGACTTTAATGGTATCTTTACTTTGGTTTGTTGTTAGACTTCTTTAGCTGGATTCAGTAGACTTGGTCATGTCTTCCCAAGAATAGCTTTATACAGCAGTCAGGGTTTCCTAAAGGAACAGATCTGATAGAATGTGCATGTATTATAGACTGATGTACATAGTAGAGGTTGGGTAGTCTTAACAGTCGCTGCCTGCATTCTAGGGAGGATGACAAGCCGCTAGCTGCTCAGTCCATTAAGCTGGTTACCTCAGAGTCCTGAAATATTTCACAAAAGGCCTGAAATATTCTTGGAGAGGTGCTGGTCTTCAGTTCACATTAGATCTCAAAGAAGCTGGAGTCTAATGTCAGCAAGAACGAGAATGGGAGCAGCAGCAACGACAAAAAGACTCAGCAGCAAGATCTGAAGGCAGGTAGGCAAGCACTGCTTCCTTGCTCACTCAGATCTCTTCACGTCCGGGCCACTGGCCCTGGACGGTGTTGCCCACTCAGGGAGCGTCTAACCTTTTTAGTTAATCCTTCTTGGAAAGACCCTCACAGACCTGTCCTCACAAGTGTCTCTCAGTTGATTCCAGATCTAAAGCAGCTGACAATCGAGATCAACCATTACAACTTCCCAAAGCCCACTTCTGAACACAACAGTCTTACTGGGTTTCATCTTCTGGATACCCCATGATGAGGATTAAGCTTCAGCATTAGTTTCAGGGGGGACACACCAGACTAAACCATAGCACCGTCTCTTCATCCAGTGGTCTTCACTGTCCATTTCGTTAATAACAACCAATAAATGTATGCAAGTGCTTCTCTGGTGTTCTAATTTGCTTCTCTATTGCTGTGATAAAATACTCTGACCAAACACAACTTAGGAGAGGAAAGGGTTTATTTGACTTACACTTTCAGGACACAGTCCATCACTGAGAGAATTCAGGGCAGGAAATTAAGCACAAACCACAAAGGAGCACTGATCACTAGCTTGTTCACTGACTGTTACTCAGCTAGCTTTCTTGTACAGCCCAAGCCCACCTGCCTAGAGATGGCATCACCCATAATGAACTTGGACCTCCCACATCAATCAAGACAACCCCTAACAGACACCACCTCAGGCCAATCTGATCTAAGCAATCCTTCGGTTGAGACTGCCTCAGACCATTTAGATTGTGTCATACTGACAGCTAAAGCTAACTAGGACGCCTGTGTCCTGGGAACCCCTCTAGACAACTGAACCTGAGAAGGAGCTGTGGGAACTCTGCCTCATAGCTGACCAGCCAGAAGCACAGCTAAAACAACCTGTGGGCTGTGACTAATGTGGGAACGGGAGCAGCCATGCGGACTGTCTGGGAGATCTGATACTATGTCCAGATAACCTGAGTCAGAATCGAATCAGAGAATAGCTAGCTGGATCTCCTACATAACTGGTTGCTTGCTTGGTGGGAAACCCCACACACATACAATCACGCTGTACGGATTGCTAAGTGAGAATACAGGGAAACGAGTTTGGGTTCCCTGTATCCTCAGGTGAGTGAATGTATGCAGCTTGGGCTGAGTTCCAGCTCATCTACATTTCACTGGCTTGTAGCATAGATACACTCAAATGGACAGAGCTTGAGGTTATTGGGTGTCCTGCCCTGAGTCTAGAAAGTCTAGACACATGTCTATCCGCGTGTCCCCTGGCCCTCCTAGGCATTAGCTAAAGAAAGACCTTTGAAATGTTACTATTGTTACTGTACAGTTTTCCCTTTCTAATTTGTCCTGTTTTTCTAACCCATTCCCCGTGCTAGTCAGGGTCTCCTATCGTTCAGCATCGCCCCTCTCAACCTCACAGCTTCTCCATGTTTGATAAGTTTACTTCCATGTATTCAATGGAGACAACAATTAGATGGCCCATGTTTAGAACTTTTCTCTGCCCCACCCCCGTCCTGCATCAGAGAAGACAGCGGCTACACATCAGCACCTTTGGGTGCCCACTGTTCATCCCAGCTCGTCCTGCCAGCTCCCTAAATCCACTCCTGTTTTTGACTTCCAACTTGAAAGAGTTTATCCACACCTTGTCTGAAATTTCATTACAAATGGAATTTGTCAAAGGAAATAATCACAGATATATGTGAGAATACAGCCCACAAGGAAGTACATAGTGGTGTTTATAAAACGGTAAACAAGCACTTACATAATATCTGAAATATGAATTGGTTAAAATGGAATATACACCCACCTACCAGGAATGATGTGCATGCATTTTTTAATGATGTTATAGAAGAGTACATAATGACTTGGAAAATTGTCCTTAATACATATTTAGGTGCTAAATGCTTGTTACAGAACAGTATGTGAAGAGTGATGCTATTTTTGAGTATTTATTTATATATTTTCAGGAAAGACTTCAAAACACACTCAAATGATCAACATCATTATCATTTGTCGATGAAGTCACCTTTTAGTTTCTGTGCTGAGGATTCTGTTTGCACTGCTTTGCTCAATAGTCTTTAAACCTCTGGGGAGTAGGCAGGATATTTTGAGTTTTACAAAAAAGATCAAGAGTTAGAGAGTTTGAGAAGTTACCTGACCTGTCACAGGCATATCAGTGGGAAGTGCTAGACTGCTGGAGATCCAGACTTCCCATGGACAAAACCACAGAAGTTATCCCCAAGAGTGGCTGCAACCCTCATAGAAGGTGGGACCTGAGAACAAGGTTTCCACAGAACCTTTGGTGACAGCCAGCCTCCCCCGAGTCAGCCCTCTCTCTTGCTTACTTGGCAGTGTGATTTCAGCTACCCTTCCTCTTTTTCCAACATAATCATGTCCCCTTTTCTATGAGACTATGCTTTTCAGCATACAAACATGTTATCCTAAAAAAATTTTTTTAGTGCTGGTGACTGAATCCAGGGCCTTGCACTTTCTAAGCAAGCATTCTACCAACAAGCTAAATCCTCAACACTACCTTTTCCCCCAGCAAACACTCCATTTCTCTCCTTCCCTTTTCAAAAAACAGCAACCAAAACTACTGGAAAGAGAAGCTCACAAGTGTATTCAACAAATGGGGCTAATTATTAGAAATTTCATTAAACAAGGAAATAAGATGACAAGGTGACCAGCTTTGCAAGACATGTCATGACAATTGTCTCTAGTAGGGATCACAGCCAATGTAGCAAGGCCTAGAACATTCTACCATTGTACAATCCATTCTCTTGGAGAATAATAAGGGATTTCAGGGGCACCTCAGAGCCTATGACACCTGGTTCTCAGAAGAAACCTACAGAAGGCATGTAATGGAACTCCAGGAGCCCCTAAACACAAATGCCAATGACCCAAGATTTCTATGACAACAGCTAGAATGGAATCCTGAATAAAGACAGCAGAGAAAGGAGCTAGAAAGATGGCTCAGCAGTTAAGAGCACTGACTGCTCTTGCAGAGGACCCAGGTTCAATTCCTAGCACCCACATGGACACTAACAACCATCCTTAACCCCAGTTCCAAGAGATGTATTGCCATCTTCTGACCTTGCACCCATGTCATGGGCATTGCACCCATTTGGTGCACTTACATACATGCATGCAAAACACAGATAAAATAATCAAAAGAGACAGCAGGGAAATTCTCAAGAAATATAGCACCAGATAAATCATTCATTATGGGGGGGGGGGGGGAATCTGTCTCACATCTCCAGTTTTTTGGTCACTCCAGGTATTGCTTGGCTTATAGCAACATTATTCCAGTTTCTGCCTCCATCTTTACATGGCTGAATGCTTTGACTTAAATAAGGAGATTTATGGACCACTTGAATAATCTAGAATTTACCTCATCTCTAGATCCTCAGAAGGAATACTTCTGCAAAGACCTTTTTTTCCAAATAAACCATAGTCACGGGTCCTAAGATATAATATATTTGGAAGGAGCTGCCATTCACCACATCTCCTTTTACTTTGTTGAATGATCTTAATATAAAAAGGGGTTGCCTTTGTCAGTGATTTTTGCCCCTCTTGACATGATGTGTGGTTTTTTCATTCATTCTATTAATAGATTACTTAGTCAGATCTTCCAGCGTTAAACTAACCTTGCATTCCTGGATAAATGCCTCATGCTGGTGGCATATAATCTTATTTCCCAGTTGCTGGATTCAATTTACTAGTGTTTTACTCCAGAATTTTACATCTATATTCATAAAGTATATTGATCTGTCCTTTTATGTGCTTATGCTATCTACATCTGATTTGGGGTACTTTGTAGCCCTCCTACTACGACATAGGCCCCCTGCTTGACCAAGGCTGAAAAACAGATTAAACCAGGTGGCCCTTGGCATGTGTCCACTCAAGAGCCCTTTTATTGTCCTCTTGAGAGCTTTGATTGGAAGTTTAGTGTTTGAAGTTCCCACAGAGTTTACCTATGATAAGTCCTCAAGCAGTGCAAAGCACATAGGAATTGTCCCATCATAATGGTGAGAATTTAAGTACAGCCAAGGCCATGGAGACTGTCCCAGTAACAGACCTCCTTTGATGTATGCAGAAAGATAAAGGGGTTGCAACACCTGCTCTGGCATTACAAGGATAGCTTCTCTGGTCTTCCCAACATTCTGGGAGCAAACAGCCCCCTCCTCAAGCCTCTACACCCACAAAGTCCAGAGAAGTCTGTTAACTCTTAGTGAATTGTGTGTTATTGTCCTTAAAGGACAGGAGAGGTAACAAGAGTATCTGGATAATGTATTTGGCCCCTAAAACATACTTTCATGCTATCAGCAAGAGATTTTTATTATTATAATTTATATTTACATATTTGATCAAATTCACCAGTGAATTCTAGATGCCATCTTGACCTAATATTTTCTTTCAGAAAACTTAATTATGAATGTAATCTCTCTATTTATGAGAGGTCTGTTCTATTACTTTAAGCCAGTTTATGTCTTTCTGAGAATTTGTCCCATTCTATGTGCTTTGTTGATAACACAGCTGTTTGCAATGTCCCCTTTAAGCTGTTTGTGCCTCGAGATCAGTGTAGTAATAATACCCTCTTTTTGACTCCTGATTTTAATCATTTGATTCTTCTCTTTTTTTTAGTCAATCTGGTGGAAAGTTCTCAATTTTGTTGATCTTTTAAAATGATCAACTTCCCGTTTTATTGGCTCCCCTCCCTCTTCCTCTCATTATTTGAGACAAAATCTTACTATGATACCCAGGCTGGCCTCAGATACATTATCCTTCTGACTCAGCCTCCTGAGTGCTGGGATTACAGATGTGCACCACCTCACCAGGCTCTATCAAGGTTTACTGAAACCTGATTTATGACCTAGCATATAGTTGAAACTAGGACTGTTCTACATGTACTTGAGAACTTGAGAAGAATATATGTTTTGATGTGTTGGGTGGAGCGCTCTACATATCTATTAGGTTATTTGTTTTAGAATATTGGTCACATTTTCAATTAATGTTAATATCTGCTTTCTTCTATCCATTAGAGAAAGTGAGACATTGAAATAGCCAGCTATTACTGTTGAGTTGTTTATTTCTCTATTCAAAACTGTCAGCTTTTTTGCTTCAGGCATTCAAACTCTGCCGTTAGGTGCACATATTTTTATGATTGTTATGTCTTCCTGATGCATTGATTCTTTTATGCTTATGAATGTCCTCCTTTGTCTCTAGTACTAGATTTCTTTTCTTTCTATTATCATTTTCATGATATTATTTTCTTATCCTCTTACATAAATCTACTTATGACCTTTCAACTGATGAATGTCTTTTATCAATAATAGCTTGTCAGCTTACTGAAAAGTAAAGGCCAATTATATCATTTCATCAATATCCAATAGATATCTAAAAGACTGGGACTGGGTCAACAAGATGACCCAGTGAGCAAAAGTGCTTAGCACAAAGCTTAATAACCTAAGTTCAATCCTTGGAACCCACATAACAGGAGAAAACTGACTCCCACAAGTTGTTCTCTGACCTCCTTGTGCATGCTGTGGCACAGTCACACATGGACACACAGAGAAAGAAAGAGAAATAAAGAAAGAAGGAAGGAAGGATTCCATGATTCCAACTCACCTTGCTCTTTAATCACATCTTAGCTCCTGTGTCCTCTCATTGGACTTTTGACTGGTCTTTATCTCTTAGCTTGAATTTCCTTTTTTGATTTCCTCATAGTGCTGTATTTGTACTATGTTTGAGGTATAACTCAAAACTTAATCCTGAAACTAGCTCATAAAAAAGCTTTTCTCACTTACCCTATAAGCAAGGACATGGTGACCTTGCTCACTTATCCCATAAGCAAGGACATGGTGACCTTCATCTTATTTTGTTCTCATTGAGATTTAAAAAAAAAACATAAGCATGTAGCTGGAGAGAGGGCTCAGTGGTTAACAGCACTGGTTGCACTTGCAGAGGACCTGGGTTTGATTCCCAACACCTACATGCCACTGTCTATAACAACTGTCTATAACTCCAGTTCCAGGGGAATCTGACACCCTCTTCTGATCTCTGCAGGCATTGCACAACACAGATGCACTTACATATTTGTAGGCAATATACTCGTATATAAAAAATAAAATATAAACACAATACCATCATTTCACCTAAAAGTTTACAGCAATTTTAAATATCATGACTGTTTAGCAATTAACATTGCACTACAATGGTCCTCTGCTCCTGAACTCCTGGGCATAGAGCTCTCCTGATCTACTTCGTCCCAGAGCACTTCCCTTGTTCCATGAACTATAATCCTTACCTAAACATTCATAAGTTGTAACTCCTCCCCCAAAGTCTATCTTTAGCTCTCAAGTCTTCCATCACCAATTCTATCAGGAAGAGCATCATCCTAGAAGACTAGCAACAGCCCAGCATATCCAATTACTCTCCTACAGGAGTTTCACACCCTCCACGGCCAGATGGAGCATCTGTACAGAAGCTGTAACTCAAGCTTCACCTTTCCAAAGCTTGACACTGAGCATCAAACTTGCTCTCTACCCATCTTCTCCATCCTGGTCATCCAATAGCATCCCACCAGTCTGCTGCATTCAATGTTACTATCTCTTAAGTCATTTTCTCTGCCACCTTCCACATGTGCCCTGCAAGTTCCCCAATATTCCCTACCTATATCTTCCTAGTCCCCTCTCATACACCACTGGAGTTCAGATCTCATAACCCAACCCTCCTTAGCTACATCCTTGCCATCACACTGTCAGTCACATGTTTCATTATCAGCATGACCTCCAAGAAACTTCTCTCAGAGATCCTTAGGTCTGAAATGGGTTTGGCATGTCTCTTTTGAGACTCAAAATGCAGCTAATGACATCGGTGGCCCAATGTCACATTAACCTGAGATGTGAACAAATATTTACACACTCCAGTTATGAACGTTAGTGACAGAACAAAGGACAACTCTATCCAAGTCCAGCCTGGTGAACCAATGACTTTATTGGGCTTACTTATAAGAAGATGAGTAAAGACTTAGTTAGAGGCGCATGGGTACCCCAAACAGCTACCTCACTGAAAAGTCCCACCCAGCATAGACGATGACTTCCCCACAGCTGCATACATGAAGTCCTCCCTCCAGTTAGCCTAGCGCTCCTGGAGACCACACGCAGCTGGGGCAGGAGTCCATCCAACCGGAAGGGAGGCACAGGAGTGTGTCTGGAATCTCAGGCAGAATGACCCTCCCCACCCCTCCTTCTATGAGGAAACATCAGCAGGCTTCATCTTCGAGGTCTCTGAGGAGCAATCGCAGCTGCTCTGATTAAGATGGCAAAAGCTGCTATGCTAAAGATACTAATTCAATTTCCCAAAGACACACAACTATTAATTGGTAGCCTTGAAACCTCATCCAGATCCACTAACCTCTGAGTTGCTATCCCCCATCTAAATGTGTAAGTGACGTCACTAGTTAGAGAGGACAAATATGACTAAGCTATCTTCTTTGCCTTCTGGGAGTTCACCACTTAAATTGGAAGGAAAGCAAACAAAATAGTCTCTCTGTCTCAAAAACATTTAAATCTTAGGAAAAGAAGCTGTAGGCAACAACAGAAGGATTTCTCTCTCTCTCTCTCTCTCTCTCTCTCTCTCTCTCTCTCTCTCTCTCTCTCTCTCTGTCTTTTTGAGACAGGGCCTCCCTATAGCCTTGGGGAGCCTGAACTCACTATGTAGACCAGGATGGCCTTGAACTCATAGAAATCCATCTGCCTCTGCCTCCCAAGTACTAGGACTAAAGGTGTGCACAACCATGTCCAGCAGGTGTCTCTTTTTTAAAAGACATATTTGTTATTTTATGTGTATGTGTGAGTGCCTGCATGTATGTATGTGTACTGTGTGCATGTCTGGTGCCCATGGAGGCTAGACGAAGATGTCAGATTTCCTGGAACTAGAATTACATTTGATTATGAGCCTCCTAATGTGGGTTCTGGGAACCAACCCAGGTCCTCAACAAGAACAGCAAGTGCTCTTAACCGCTAAACCATCTCACCAGCCCCCAAGTCTCTATTTTTTAGCCCCATTATATAGGTAAGAAAACAAGAGTCACACGGATGTTAAATATTTTCCCATGGCCTCATGGGTAGCAAGTGATGCCAACAGCATTCAGATCCAGGCTGTCTGGCCTCGGAGCCTGTGCTCCGAACTAATACGCTCTCCCACTTCCCTGATGGACTCTGAAGGTGTTTTCCTGTTTCAGAAGGACTCCGCTGTAGGAAGTAGGGAAGCTGAGTGCCTAGTGTGAACTTGTAGCTCTTCTCGTGAACCATGTATCTCCTTCTCCAGCCTGATACGTAGCATAAAATGACAGCGAGGAGGTTTTAAAGGTATTCAACCCAATTCAATGAAAAGAATAAAGCGAAGATACCCATGGAGAATGACTTCACATGCTTAGAGAACACAGAAACTGTCTGGAAACTGACTAAGTTGATGGAAGAAGAGGCAGCCCAGAGCCTGAGAGAATGGGCCAATGAGGAAGCCGCCCTGCTACGCTCTACCTTGGAGAGCTTGAGATTCAGGGCTGCCCTGTAAGAAGGAGGAAAGAAGGCAGAATGAGGAATGAACAAACAGGGTGAAAACAAAGACTTTATAAGGCGCTTCCCTCTCCACCCAGTGGGCCCCATACCAAAGAATGAGCCACCCAGCCAGAGGAAACAGCATTCCCCAGAGGTAGAAGGGGTTACCTGGGAAGAGCGCTGACAGCTCACGTGGGCCTCCAGCTGCTGGCACCGAGGTCCTCTCCGGGTAGCAGCAGTTTCCTGCTCAACCACCAGAGGCATCCGCTTTCAAGCCCTCTGTCCTCAGAGCTTCAAGCCCCACTTTCTTATAATGGACAACTAAGCATCAGCTGACACTTGAGGTGAAGCTTCATCTTGAAAGTAGGGAGACCAGGAAATACAGCTGGGGAGACAGCTCGGAGACTGGGAGTGCTCACTGATCTTGCGGAAGACCTGTAACTCCAGCTCCAGAGGATCCAGTGCCTTCTTCTGAACTCTGTGGACACATGTATTCACATGTACACACACACACACACAATTAAAAATGTTCATTACTTTTTTTTAATTTTATGTGTATGAGTGTATTGTCTGCATGTATGTAAATGCATTCAGGCCGTGCAATGCCCACAGAGGTCAGAAGCCTGGTGAATGGAACCTTACCAAGAGTAAACTCTAAGCCCAGGGAGAATTCTGGCTAACACACCTTGACAGAATTTTTGCTGAAAGACAGCCTGGGCGATCATAACAAGAGCTGGGAATGAGGAATCTGATCCCATTTAAGGTTAATTACACATCGAGGAAGAGGGACTCTTGCTAAACTGACTTAGCAGTTATCAATGCAAAAAGCACAACTCTCACCTCAAAGGGGACAAGAGATAGTTTATTCTGGAGCCAAATATGAGTGACCATGGCCCAGCAACAGAGACTCAACTTACCCAAATTCCATGTTCCAAAGTGGAAGAAGTTTCATGAAGTTTTTTATAAAAGCAGAGCAAATAAAAGTCATAAACAAAGGCATTTTTCCAAATACATGGGTAGAAACACTAAGTAGGCCATTATAACAAAAGAGAAATCTCAGCTATAGGCCACAGATGGTATCTGATGATACTCAGGCTTTTTGGTTGGTGGAAGTTGGTGGTCTGCTAAATTAATACATTCCAAAAGTCTTTTATCTGTTAGTCACAAGATGTTAAGTCAGAAACAAAGGTGGACAAAGAGTGGCTATTTAGGGGGCTAAAGATGACCCAAGATAAATGGCTCTGGACCTGCAACATTCCAAGCTTTTCATAAACACTGAAGTTCTAATCAGTTGATCAGTCTTCACAGAAGGTTCAGTTTCAAGATGCAGGTTTTCTGGGAACGTTCATTCACACAGAGTCTTGGTTGAAGCATGGTTTTAAATAAGGAAGTGCAGATGGATCCAGAAGGAAGGCTAGAAGCCTGGGAAAAGTGTGGGTCAAGCAAAGAAAGAATCTTTGACAGAAGCTATGCTCACTCAGCAAACAGAAAAGCAGAAAGATTCAAGAAGTTATTTTGCCCATGAAGTGAACACTATAAGCACCAGGCACTGAACTATGTACAATGTAGCAAAACATGAAAGAGTTACAGTTTAAAGTGTGATTATCAAACTAAATTCTCATAAGAAAACATAAAAGGAAGCTCTTCATAAAATCAAATAACGGAGAAGGTGAAAAGAACAGTTGAGAGAGAATACAGTGGTTCAACTAAGAGGTTGGACAATTGTCTGCCAGGATTTCAAGAGAAAAAGAGAACATGGCTTCACCGCAAAGGAGTCAAGTGACATAGACAAGGACAGTCATCTGGAAGTGCAAAGACACAGAAGCCCAAGAAAGCATACGTTGCTTTGGAAGCTAAAAGAAGTTCTGATAGGCAGAAAAAAGGGATTCCTGGGAGAAAGAGCTGAGAGGCAAAAACTTAGAAGCAGATCCACAAGGTCTTGAATACAATACACACGTGTTTGGCCTTTTTCAGCGGGGTTATAAGAATCTTTTCCTTTTTTCTTTCTTTCTTTCTTCCTTTCCTTCTTTTAAAATAGACAGTCTTGCTATATTGCCAAGGCAGGCCTTGAACTTCTGGCTTAAGGAATTCTCCTACCTTGGCCTCTGCCAGTGCATGCTGCAGCCCCGACTACTGAGGATTTTAAGCTGACCATTAGATGATGAGATTTGCAGTGATGGACTATTAAGAGTCCACAATGTGAGAGGTGAACTACTTTAGTCCTCAGTGCTCTGTGACAAATCATCACAAACCCAGTGGCTAAAACAGCAAAAGCTTTGCTTCCACTTGATATGTGCATTTCGAACAGGTCTTGGTGTAAACAGTTGTCTCTGTACAGTGGGGCACCAGATGAGCAGGCTCAGAGGCTGGGACAGGCTTAGGGGCTAGAATGACAAAATGAGGCCACTTGGTAGGTTAGATGACAGGCTGAAGTGACATTTACTAAAGGGTACACTGAGCACAGGAGTTCAAGACCAGCCTAGGGTACATAGCCAGATTCTCATAAAATTAAGCAAAACAATCAAAATGGTCACTGCAGCCTCTGCCACGCATGCTCTCTGGGAACACCGATAGAATGGCTTTGCCTAAATTCCCAGCCAGTGCCCCACTGAACCTCATGATATTTGATTGGGCCATACATACCCATTTCTGAACCAGTCCCATGAGCCGGGCAATGCAGTACCAGGACTGACCAAGCCTTGGTCATTTGGAACACCCCACTTCCCTGTCAACACACACACACACACACACACACACACTCACACACACAAGCTGGAGAGGGACTCTTCTCTAGCAGAGACTGGAAGTGGTGATGAGGAGCAGCATCACAAGCAGGGGAGGAAGTGGGATGGATGCTGGGAAGTCAAGCCTCGAGCATATACACCTCCATCACCCCGCCTCTGCCTGCCCTTCCAGAGCAGGAGGCTCCCTGCTCCCAGGCTGGCTAGGCGGAAGGAATGCTAATTCCTCTAACTGGAGAGCTCAGTACTCAGAAGGGCCATTTACACTCAGCTCAATACAACTGATGAAGCGTAAACTAATTAATTCTCAGAATGAGAACATCCCTATCAGGTTTGTCCCCAATAGTAATGAATCACCAGCAGCCAAGACCTTAGCATCTGCTTACTCCATCAATCCACCTCCACTCACATGCTATGAATATCAGTGGACATGCAGTGCCCGGCAGACTGCATTCCTAGACCCCAAAGTACCATTAGCCTAAGCAGCAGAGGATCTCAGGCCCAGAAGGATGCCAATGCTATATAGCACAAGGGTGTGGCTTCCTGAGGGATAGCTGTGGACTAACCCTTCTCACCAGAAAATCTCAGAGTTGAAGAGATCATAAGGCCAAATGGTCCTCCGGCCTCTTCTTGCACACCTCTAGTGACAATGAGCTCACCACCTTACATGTCAGCACATGTTTTGAGTATCTGACTGTTAGAATTTCTCAGTCTGTGTCCAGTTCATTAGGTAATTATATTCAAATATGAGGCAGCTTAAATGAAGACATCCAACAAAAAGGAAAAAAGAGATAAACAAAAAAGGACAAAGGGGCAAGAAAATAATTAAGCAAGGGTGTGGTTAGCCTGCAGAAAGGCAAACAGCCCATTCTATAGGGCTACAAATTCAGCTTCCATGTGGTCCAGAGCAAAAGGGAGTCATGACAAGTTCTAAATTCACAGCATCAGTAAGAAAAGAACATAGATGATTAGATACATACATCTAGACAGACATATGTAGGTAGACACTGTACTGTAATTCAGAGATGCTCTGAGTATGTCCCAAGGGTTCATGTGTTGGAAGCTTGGTCCTTAGTGTGGTGGTCCTGAGAGGCGGTGGACCCATTAAGAGGCAAGAGTCAAGGGAGGTCCTTAGCTCAGTTAGGAATACTACCCCAGAGGATGATGCTAGCCTCCTGGAGAATGTTCGGACTCCTGAGACTTATGGTATGGATCTTAAAATTGGCCCCAATGCCATGTGTTGAAGGCTTGACCACCTTTCTATGGTATTAAGAGGTGATGGAACTTGTGGAGGTTTTAATCAGGAAGAAGTTAGATTGCTGGTAGGGGGGCTTTTGAAAGGAATATTGGGACACTTCCCCTTCCTCTCTCTTTCTTTTATGTTACTTCCCAGCCACCATAAGATAAATAGTTTTGGGGCTGGAGAGATGGTTCAGGAGTTAAGAGCACTGTTTGCTCTTGCAGAGGACCCAGGTTTGATTGCGACCATCTACGTGGTGGCTAACAATCATCTGTAACTTCAGTTCCAGGGGATCCAACACTTTCTGACCTCTGCAGGCTTTGCACAATATAGGTGCACTTACATCCATGCAGGGAAAACACTCATATACATAAAATAAAAATAATGAAATATTTTTTAAAAAATAAGCAGTTTTGCTCCACCACAGGCCCCCAAACAAGGGAGCCAAGTGACCATCGGGGAAAACCTGAGCCAAAATAGACTTGCTTTCATTTTAATTGATTATCACAGACATTTTGTCTCAGTGATAGAAAGCTGACCAGCACAGAGAATACATTATAAAAGAGAACCTCGTCTCCTAATGACTTTGGCCCAGCACAGGAGGCACCTACCACCTAGAGAGATGGCTCAGCACATAAGAGCATTGGCTGCTCTTGCAGAGGACCTGGGTTCAATTCCCAGCATCCACATGGCTGCTAACAATTGTCTGTAAATTCAGTTCCAGGAGATCCAACTCCCTCTTCTGGCCTTCATAGGCATTGTACAAAATGGGTGCACTTACATACATGCAGACAAAACACGTATACACATAAAAATTAATAAAAAAAATTAAATTCAATAGAAAAAAGGTTGGGATACTGCATGGTGGCAGAGAACTTGCCTAATATAAAGTGCAGCAATAATTAATATATTAATTAATACACCTACATTGCTGAAGAAGCTAAAATGATTTTCCAAGTCTCAATTCCTAAGAAAATAAGTCACAGTATCCTAATTCTGTTGAAAGAATTAACACTTATCCATACGCTTATCCATAGAGATTCATGATTCAAAGGAAGTCACTGATGGCGGGTAAAAACCAAAAATAGGAAATACTGGAATTGGAACTGAAGTGTGGGTGTGTAGGTGTGTCTCACCTATTACAGTTGTCATGTTGTTTATGTTATGTCATGTTGCACTTTTTGTTATGAATGCTGGGGTACTCCCACAAATAAAACAGACCTTAATATGTTCTTATGTATTACAGACTTTGTACAAATTCTGTGAATGATGTTCCAAGAAATGGTGCTTTGAAATTTTTAAAAAGTCATTGTTAGTAATCTTGACACAAAATTCTAAGATTTATTTTTTACTATTTTTATTATGTTGTATGTGCGTATATGTAAAAGAGTGTAGGTACCTGCATCCCCTGAAGCTGGAGTTATAAGTGGTTGCAAGCCACCTGCTCTGGGTGCTGGGAACTGAACTCCCATCCTCTACAACAGCCATCAGCACTTTTGAGTGCTAAGCCATCTCTCCACCTGGGACATGAGAGTCCACATGAACTGTGAACCTTGCTAGGAAATCTCAAGGTTATATTATTCAAACATTTTCCAGTAATTCATTGGTATTTTCTCATATTTTAATATCTAACATTTTGCTAACTTGATAGTCCTCATCTTTTTAAACTAGCATATATTCACTGCATATAGTGAAGGGTTTCAATAGATATTTTTCCAAATATATTGTGTAGTATGTGTGCGTGTGTGTTATATGCACATATGCGCAGTTGTGTTCACCCAGGCTGTCATGTATGGAGGCCAGAGGTTGAGACCAGAATATCTTGCTTAATTACTTTTCTAACTTATTTTTTGAAACAGGTTCATTCACTGAACCTTTTCCATTTCAACAGACTGGCTGACCAGAGAGCCCCTGGGACCCTCCTGTTTCTGCCTCCCAGTGTTGGAATGCACCACCATGCCCAGCTTTTTATGTGGATCCTGCAGATTCAAACTCAGTTCTCAGACATGCACAGCAAACACTTTACTCACTGAGCCATCTTCCTAGTCCCTCACATATGTTTGTGTGTGTATGTGTGTATGTATGTGTATGTGTGTGTGCAGATCCTTGTTGTGCAGCCCAGGTTAGCCTTCAATTTGTAGTCTCCTGACTCAGCATCCTAAATGCTGGGATCATAGTCATGCACCACTAAAAATACGTCTTCAAATAAAAAGATTAATATTACATAATAATAAGAGAGTCTCAGAAATAACTAGTGGCTTTGAAAGTTCTCAAGAATCTACTGAAAGCTCTCTGATTTTTCTTTTCTTTTTTTTTTTTAATTTTATGTGCACCCATGTGTGCAATGCCCATGGGGGCCAGATGAGAGCAACAAATCCCCTGGAACTGGAGTTACAGGTGGTTGCCAGCCACCATGTGGGTGCCGGGAACTGAACCCAGGTCTTCTGCAAGAGCAACCAGTGCTCTTAACCACTACGCCATCTCTCCAACCCTGATTTTTCCTTCCTGAATCCCGAAGATAGGCATCGTAGCATTTAGACACTGCTGCTTCTGTTCTGTGTTAGTGACTCACTCATTATCTCAGTGCCTCCAATACACAGCTTCTTAGGCTGGGGGTTCCAACCCCATACAGGATCATACAACTGAATGTAAGGGTTGTGAAAAATTTGGCAACAGTAAAAGGTTTTGAAACACACAAAACCCAAACAGTATTCAAAGTCAAATACGTAATAGACTTGAGGGGCTTACAGGGGTGTTCGCCCATATTGCGCTACCTGAGCTCACGGTGGCCTTGGTTCTGAACACAGCATGTACACTGTTCACTGTTCGGGCCCTCACCCCATGCAACACTGGCGACAGTGCCTGAAGCACCTCCACTCAGATTCTAGAACACTGCACGTTGTGAATTACAGTGTTTTTACTGTACATACAAACTTTCCTGCTGATTGAGTTACGGAAAACAAAGTCTTTAAATATTTCCTACCATTATTCCTTAGCAGGTATCAAATTGGTGTTATCTTTGGGTTGGATTGTGTTAGACTGTTCGATTTTTTTAATTGCTGTTTAAGTTGCTGACTTTGAGTTTCATAAAAAAAATCAATTGATGAATTTTGGCTTGGGATTAGGACAGAATTTTCAGTAATTTCTGAAATGGCCCTAGGCATACTTCTGACATATATACTTCGAATTATATATTCATGCAAACAGAATTCTCAGAATAGATGATTATAAAATCAAAATATTGATTGTAATGATTAATTATGATTATCAACTGGACAGGATTTAGAGTCACCTAGGAAAAACCTCTAGGTGTGTCATTGAGAGTATTTGCAGGGCTTTCACTGAGTTGGAGAGACCCAACCTTGTTGTGGGTATGTCATTCCATAAGCTGGGTTCCCAGGTAGAACTGAAAAAGGGAAGTCTCCTGATGGTGGATACAAGGTGACCAGATGCCCCAGGCTCTTGTCACCATGCTCTGCCCACCTCAGTGCACTGTCCCCTCAAACTGCAAGTCAACAGAAGCCCGTCTTTCCTTAAGTTGCTTTTCGTGATCGTTTTTGTCACAGCAACAAGAAAAGTAACTAAAACACAGATCACCTCTGAAAATCACTGAACATGTTCTGCATCCTGCCAGGATTTCACTCTGTATGTAAAAATAAACAAGCAGGGCATGGTGGTACATGCCTTCGATAGCTACATTCAGGAGGCAGAGGCAGGAGGATCTTTTTTAGTTCAAAGCCAGTCTGGCATATATAGTGAGTTCAAGGTGAGCCTGAGCCAGGGTTATATGTATATTTGAGGCCAGGGTTTTACACACACACACACACACACACACACACACACACACACACACATTTGAAACCTGTCTGAAAAAAAACTAAAATTAAACAAGTACATTCATCTTATTAGTATGCAACTACCTTTCATCTTAATGCTTGCCATTAGAAAATGGCAAACTTATATGCATATCAAAGCTTGTTTTAAAATAATTTTTTTTAGGATTTGTTATCGACAAATGTTTGATTTGAATACATGGCCCAGAATCATGTAAAATTTTCTTGTGCAAAAAGGGGTCACAAGTGGACACAGCTTAAGAACCTTTGCTCTAAAGTTCTGCTGGGTTTGATAAGATTCATGCTAGGTTCCTCTTAACCTTTTCACCTCGATCCGCTCTGATTAGCATGGACCTTACACACAGAAACCCAAGAGAAAGCCTCACAATAGGAAGAATATGAGAACTGGAGTTTAAATGCAAGCCCTATTGCTTTCTCATTGTCTAAACTTGTAAGTGGCTTAAGCTTCAGCTCCCTCTTCTGTACCATGGGGTAATAATATTGCCTGTCTGGAAGGGCTGCGATGGGAATCAAATGAGGTAATGGACTTGAGATATGCCCAATCTGTGTCTTCCCTTTCTTCCCAATAAAAGCTCTGTGGTGACAGGATTATTTGCATGGATGGATGATTTAACTGTGCTGGAAAAAATGTCACGTGCTTCCTCTACACACATCCTCCTCCTTCTCCCTCCCCTCAGAGGAAGAGTCTAAACTAGAAGAATTTAAGGAGAGGTAGTGATATTCTCCTGATTATGAATCAAGGAACTTTTCAAAAGCTAGTATGGGGCTGGAGAGATGGCTCAGTGGTTAAGAGTGTTGATTGCTCTTGCAGAAGAGCTGGGTTCAGTTCCCAGCACCCACACAGCAGTTCACAACCATCTGTAACCCCAGTTCCAGGGGATCTGATGTGCACTTTCTTTTTGTGATGTCATAAGCTCCAAGATAAGCAAGACCAGAGCTTATGTGTGCACGTGTGTGTATGTGCGTGCTCACGCACACGTATGCACCCCATGGTGGCCCTTATTCAACTTATTTTCCACTGTATTGAGAAATCCATACAGTCTCTACAATAGCCAGAAAAAAAAAATCAGAAAACAAAGTTTATCCAAAGGCTGTTTTAGAAACCAGACAGGTGGCCCATACCTATAATCTCAGCACCCTGTAGACTGAGGTAGGAGGATTACTACAAGTTCAAGGTCAGCCTGGGATCCAGAGTAGGACTCTGTCTCAAAAAAAAGAAAAACCACATAGGGCTGGGGTGATGACTCAGCAGGTAAAGCACGGGTTGTACATGCAAAAGGATTAGAGTTTGGATCCCCAGCACCCACACCAATGCTGAGTGGGCATAGCAGCACTGGCAATGAGGGATCCCCAGAACAAGCTGGCTAGGGAGACCAGTCAAACCATCAAGCTCTGGGTTCAAGTGAGAGACCCTGTCTCAATGTATAAGGTGACAAGTAATCAAGGAAGACACCCAATGTCATCCTCGGGCCTCCATTTGCATGAGTATGCATATGCACACCCACCTGCATCCACACATATGACCAAACACATGCAAACACACACACAGCAACACACACGTGCGTGCGCAAGTATACTTATATGCATACACAAAACCATGCTTTACAACAGCAGCCAACAATATAAACACTTAGGCATGAATGTAAAAGACCTCTGTCTACACTGAAAGCAATGAACAATTGCTGAGAACAATTAAAGAATTGTGTAAATGCTCATTGACCACGAGCATTTGAGGAGTCAGAACAGATTAGGTATCAACCTTCTCCAAATTTATTTTGCTTCTGTAATATCCTAACCAGAATTCCAGAAAAAAATGTGATTCTCAAAAGTATGTAAAAACTTGAAAGGCCTCATAGAAGATGCAGAATATTATATATATATATATATATATATATATATATATATATATATATAATATTATATTATATTATATCACTTATCTTCAAGACTTACTATAAAGTCTGGTCAAGCTGCTAATTGCAAGGCCCTGGACTCAATCCCCAGCACTAGAAATAAAAAATACTTACAAAATTACAGGGCTAGGAAGGTGGCTCAGTGGGTAAAAGCACTTGCTATACAAACAAGAGGACATGAGTTTAAGAGCACACAGTTATCTGTATCAAATCATGAATTAGTTAAGTAAATAAGTAAACAAAGAGGCCAGCTGCCATAGATGGAAACTTTTAGCTAAGCACAAATGGTTGATATCAATCTCCACCAGCAGCTCCCAGAGGACCAGAGACAGCCCATTATCCCTTCAGGAGCAGACCAGACTAGCCCCTGGATATGGAGAATGCCATGTAGATCCAATGCTCTTTTCTCTTTGCTGCTCAAGAATGCAATTAACATCCCCAATAACCAGGCACCATCTTGGAGAGGCAAAGAGGAAAGAATGAAACTCTGAAAGACTGAGCATTTATTTGAAGAGACATGGAGGAATCCCAGAGGATCTCCTTCAACCAGTCCTGATAGGAAGAGAGAAACAAAGAAGGGGCAGATGGGTGAGAGATGGCTCAAACTATCATCTGAGTGCAAGCCTGATCGCCTGAATTTGATCCCAGAAGCCCACTGTGGAAGGAAAAAACAGACAAAAATTGTCCTCTGACCTCTGCATTTGATTACAGACACACAAATACACATACACACTAATAATAAATAAAGTAAAACCAAAGAGTGGGAGCATTTTAGCTGTAAGAGAACAGTCACTGGTATGTGTCTATAGGAAAGGGGCTCATGGAGACCACATGTTAAAGCACAGTGTGAGGAAATTTGCAGGTCTATAACACAGTGGAAAATTACTTTATTGGTGGTGAGTTGTTCGTTTTGTATTTCACGTGTCTGTCAGAAAAGCACGATGATATGCCCAGGGTTCTAGAGATGCTGAAAGATTGGCTGAGACATGGGTGAGGCCAGCACATACCAAGGCTGCGTCATCTCTGCCGCCCTGTGCAGCCTCCTTGTCTGCATCTGGAACGTTCCCCACTGTCTTCCCATAACCCATCATGCCTTTCTTTTGAGGGATGTTTCCGCCTAACCTTGGCCTTCCCTGTCTTGCACCTGCTAAGGGGATAATGAGTCTCTGAGCTGGAAGCCCTGGAACCCACTAGGGCTCAGCAGCAGCCTCAGTCACCACAGACTCCGAGTTTCCTATCACTTCTCCATCAGCATGCCAGACCTCGCTCCAAATGGCCTCCCATCGCCTGAGGGAACAAAGCCAAACTCCAGGGTTTGGCATTCCAATCACTCCCCATCTGGCGCCCACCTGCCTTTCCTCTCACCCCCACTGTTCCTACACTCTTGATGCCAATCAGTCCTGTCTACTCTTTGTCCCTGAGCTCCCTGTCGTACCCTCACCAGCTACCCTAAGCCTCTTGCCACACCCCCTCACTCTGGAAGCCCTCTGGAAAGTGATTTCCATCCTACAATGGCCTCTTGGTCCTCCAGAATTCCTTCACTGGGAAATTTTTGCTAGATGAAGAGTTTTGAAAGGCAAACTGCCCTGGGTTCAAATCTTAATTATTAATTGCTTGGCATTAGGCAAGTCCCATTGTCTCCTGATGCTTGTGCTTGGCTTACCTGCAAAACTGGCATAGAAATGCTTACCTGGTAAAGTCATGATGAAGATTAAATGAGATAACGCATATCAGTTCTCTAGTAAAGCTTGACACTGAGCAGGTGCCCCAGAAATGCTGTTTCCCTTTACATTGTGCTTTGAGTCTGCAATATCCCCCAAAGGATAAAGACCTGACTGCTAGTTATCTTAGTG
The DNA here is from genome assembly GCA_035773235.1 of Eospalax fontanierii. Classification (NCBI taxonomy): domain Eukaryota; kingdom Metazoa; phylum Chordata; class Mammalia; order Rodentia; family Spalacidae; genus Eospalax; species Eospalax fontanierii. Next base: position 20,712,396 of record CM069540.1, read on the forward strand.
TTAACTTCTGTTACTGTGATAAAACACCCTGGCAAAAACAACTTAAAGGAGAAAGGGTCTACTTGGGCTCATAGTTCTGGAGGGGATCCAGTCTATCATGCTGAGGAAGGCATGCCCGCTTCCCATGTAGCCAGCTCCTAACACTCCTCCAGTAGTCCAGAAGAGAGAGAGAACAGGAAGTGGAGCCAGGCTATAAAATCTTAAGGCCCACCCCCCAAGGACCGGAAGGCTCCACTGCCCAAAATTTCCACCTTCCCAAACAGTTTCCACCAGCTGGAGACTGAATGTTCAAACGCAGCATTTGAGTACTTCACATTCCAATGGCGGACATTTCACATTCAAACCCCCAACGCCAGCTGATGGAGCTTTAAGGAAATGAATAAATCATGAGGGCTCTGCCCTCATTCGTGAATTAATCCATTGGTGGTTTTATAATTTGATAGATTATTGAGAGGTGGTAGATACTTAGGAGATAGAGCCTGATTGGAGGAAGTAGGTCACTGTGGCCATGCCTTTGAAAGACATCTCGTCCTGGCCCCTTCCTGTCTATCTCTCTCTGCTTCCGGACATGGACAGCTTTGCTCTGCCCTGCCCTCCACCATGATATTCTGCCTCACTGTGGCCCAGAAAAAATGCTGCAAGCCAACCATGAATGGAAGCCACCAAAACCGTGGTCCAAAATAAACCTCCTGTTTTGGGTAGAGGGAGCCTCAAGTAGGGAACTGCCTCCATTGAACTGGCATATGGCCATGTCTGGGGCATCTTCTTGATTGTTGAGTGATATGTGGGGACTCAGCCCACCTTTGGCTGTGCCACTCCTGGGTAGGTGGTCCCAGGTTGCATAAGAATGCAGCCTGAGGGATGGAGAAATGGCTCAGCATTAAGAGCACTGGCTGTTCTTGCAGAAGACCTGAGCACCCAGGTTTGAATCCCAGCACCCACATGAAGGCTAACAACCATCTTTAACTGCAGTTCCAGGGGGTCCAGTGCCCTCTTCTGTCCTCTGTGGGCATTGTACAACATGGGTGCACTTACCCACATATAGGCATACACATAAAATAAAAATAAATCAATCAAAAAATTTAATTAAAAAAAGAAAGCAGGTTGAGTAAAGGCCAGGGGAGTAAGCCAGTAAGCAACATTCCTCCATGATCTGTGCTTCAGCTCCTGCCTTTAGGTTCCTACCCTGAGTTCCGGCCCTGACTTCTTTCAGTGATGAACTGTGACTGGGAGATGAAAGATAATATAAACCTTTTCCTCTGAGTTAGTTTTGGTGTTTTTAGCACAGCAACAGAAAGTAACCAGAACACACACTTTTGCTGCATTGTTAAGACCTTTTTAACATAGCCCTCCTGCCCTCAGAGGCAAAAGGTATGTCTGTATGCATGTTTCTTCTTGCCTGCTCCAGAAGTGTCACTTAATGGTCACTGATGGTACAGTAGAGCCAGGATGGCCTTTCAAGGTGTTGCATCCTGATGAACTGCTTCATCTGTGTGCCACTGGACACATTACTTCTCTTTCCCTTGCTGGGCCTCAGTTTGCCACATATAAAAAGGAAGGTAATAGTTGTGACTACTTCAAGGAACCATTTTAGAGACTGGATGTATGGACATTTTGTTTAATAGCATCCGATAAGCAAACCACACATAAAAACCAGCTTTATGCTTTTCTAAGCACTGACTTCATCCATGCCCTGATGGATCACTAGTTCCTATTCTGTATGCACATGATAGGAAACACACTCAGCTTTCATTTTTAATATTTAAATTGAAAGTCCAGTCTGCCATAAAACTGCAATTGCACATCTAATGTCATACTCTGCATCTTCTCCTTCTTCCTTTGTTGGCTAGATTTCTCTGATGATACTGATTGTCAACTCAACAGGACCCAGGACCACCTAAGAGACATTCTGTAACGGAGCTTCTAGATTAGGTTATCTAAAGTAGGAATAGCCACTTAATCATAACTAGCCTCACTCCATGGGCTGGGGACCTGACCTAAATAAAAAAGAGAAAGCAAGCTGGCCACCAGCATTATCTCTCTCTGCTTCCTGACTGCAAGTACAATGTGACCAGCTGTCTTACGCTTCTGCTGCCAACCTTCCCCTCCATAATGGATTGTATCCCCTAGACCTGTGAGCCCATATGAATCCTTCCTACCCTAAGTCGTTTCTTGTCAGATAGTTGGTCACAGAAGTAAGAAAGTAACTAATACAGAAAATCATCCAATAATCTTGCCATGAGGAAAGGATATAGCCTTTTCTTCTGCCTTCCTTCCCTTTCTCTTCTGAGGCCCTTTTTCCTCCAGAGCTTTTGGGTCTGGAAACAAGGATTCAAAAGATTGAAATGGGTATTGATAGACATTAGTGCTGGTCTATAAACACAACTAGCTCTAGCCCCTTCCAGGCACATAATGAGATTATATTTTTTTCTGTTCCCTTAAAGTAGATAAAGCTATGTGACTCCATTTAGTAAATGTCCTATGAGCATAGATTTCATGAGGTTGAGTAGTAACAGACATAGGTAATGAACAGTGAACATCATAAGGCACTAAGATTTAGGGACTGTTTGTTACTTAGCATAACCTGACCTATCTAACTCTTACCTAAACTCATATGACATTCTCTTCACAATCTCTGATAGCAATCCCTGTATGGTAGGTTCCCAAAATCATCTTGGAACATATGAATAAGCTCTTCAGACCTTTCAAGAAGAGGGGCTATCCACTACTTACTCATCAGGAGCTGCTCAGCTGGATCTCCCTGATCCCCCTCATCTCCAGGCCTTGGTGGCCCATCCCGAAGACTTCCTCATAGCTAATTGCTTAGTTGGGTCTTGGCAAACTCACTTAAGTGTAGCTACATTCCAAAACGTCCACTCAACTTATGAGCAGCTCATGCAAGACTACAGATGCCCCACTCCAACTCATCGTCTCTGTGTATTCATTTCCTATTGCTGCCATGACAAATTTCTTCAGATGTGATGGCTTAAAGCAATAAGAATTAGTATCATGCAGTTATGTAAGTCCAAAGTCTAGAAGGATGTGAACATGTGGGATCAGCTGTAAGCCATCTTTTGACTTTTTTGTGAAGTGGAACATCTACGGTGGTCAGAGCTTGGCCCAGGCCATGTAAGAAGGACAAATTCACTAAACCTACTTTGGGTCTCTGGTCCATTCCTCTGTGTTCTCAGCTTCCAGTGACCATCTGCATTTCTTAGATCACAGCTCCCTTCCTCCGTCTCCAGAGCTTTCAAGGCCCTGTAGCACTTTTGATTTCTTCTGCTTCATCACCTTCCCAGTCATCCCACCTCTGATCATAGCCAAGAAAGGTTGAAGTTTCCCAGACTTGTGATTACACTCCAGCATCGTCTCTCCATATCAAGGTCCTTAACTTAATCAGCTCTACAAAATCTTTCACATATAAAGTAACATCCCACAGGTTGCCAGAACAAGCATTTAGACATCAATAAGGAGGAATGTATGCTACTTACCAACTCATCTGCTGTTCTTTATATATATTCAACTAAGCACAAAAAATAGATTGGCCAATCCTCTGCCTAGGAAATTAAATAAAAAATAACATGGTGATCTTTCATCCAGAATCTTCCCCCACCCTTTTTGGCTCATTTTCTTAGAATCCTTTACATGGTGTCAGGAACAAACTGTCCTTTAGCCTCCTGCATGAGAAATAAGAGGAGAAATGCCCTCCCAGGATTCCCTTATCCAATGAGATCAATTCCTTGAATGTCTAAAACAACACTGTTCAATAGGAACAGAATACAACATATATGCAAATTTTGATTTTTAGTAGTTACACAAGTTTCAAAAAAGATAAAATTAATGCTAGTTCTATATTTTATTTAACTCAATATATGCAAAATACTATAATCAATAAAATACTACAAATGAGATACCTTACATTCTTTTATTGCAATAAATTTTTTGCATCTAGCATTTGCTTTACACTTACAGTACATATCCAAATAGACTATCCATATTTAAATACTCAGTGGGGTATTTGGCACCTTGGGCTGATGGCACCATATTGGACAGCTCCATATTTAGACTTGCATTTTATTAGGCTGGGACTATATGAGGACAAAGTCAGGCCTGCAATGGTGTTTGGAATCAGATAAGTCCACTCAGTAGTTTCTAGGGGAGGAGCACACCTTGAATTTGGGTGTTCTTTATTACGCGGGTGTATCCTGCCTCATGCTCCTTTCAAGCCAAGGACTCAGTTTGAAATAAAGATTCAGAAATGCTGGGGCTGGAGTGACAGCTTAGCAATTAAGAACACTGGATGTTCTTGCAGAACACCCAGGTTCAAACCCCAGCACCCACATGACAGCTAATGACTGTTCCCTCCAGTTCCAGGGAATCCAATGCCCTCCACAGACATTGCACTACATAGGTGCACTTACATTCATGTAGGCATAACACTCATACACATGAAATAAGTAATTTTTAATTAGAAAAAAAAGATTCAGAAGTGCTTCATGTGGCTTTCAGAGCAGAAGAAAAGCAATGTTCTGGCTAGGTAGAGAGAGGAATTATGAGAAGTGGTCAGAAACTTTTCAGTCTACCTCCAATTTCCCATGTGGTCATGAAAGACTCCCTTCTCTGTAGGGGACCCATCGGAACTAGAGGGCAAGGAGAACAAACCATGTGTGATGAGTAGTCATTATCAATTTGACTAGATTTACAATCACCTACGAAACATACCTCTGGTCTAGTCTGTGAAGTCATTGTTCCAAAGAGCTTTGGCAGAGGAAGTAAGACATGCCTTAAATCTGGGCGGTATTATCCCACAAGCTCAGACCCATACTTGGAGCAGAAAACTGACGGACACCAGCATTGTTTGCTCTCTGCATCCTTACTATGGACACGATGTGGTCAGCTGCTTCATCCTCCTACCTCCATTCCTTCCCTGCTATAATGTACTCTATCCCTCAAACAATAAGCCAGAATAAATCCTTCCTCCCTTAGGTTGCTTCTTGTCAAGTATTCAGTTATAGCTACAAGAAAAGTAATTAGTAAAGAAAAATTGGTACCATGAGTGGGGTTGTTGCTGTGACAAACTGAACCATGTGATTTGTAGTCCTTTGGAATTGACACAAAAGAAGACTGTGGAACAATGGTGATGGCTAGACTACAGACATCCCTAGCATACTTTAAGCAAAGCTTAATGGGCCATCCTGGAGGGGTCAAGGAAGACCAGAATGCTAAGAGAAACAAAGACAATAAAGACTGTGCTCATCAAGCTTCAGAGAAGAATAAGGACTCTATTAGGAACTGAGCTAGAGGCCGTTCATATTATATTCTGGCAAAGATAATCTGACCACATTCTGTCTCTGTCCTGAAAATGTGAGTGAGGCTGAATTTAAAAATAACGCAATAATATGTTTGATGGAGGAAATTTCAAGATAGCAGAATGTTCAAGCTATAGTATGGTTATTGCTCAAGGCACTCATTCCAATTTACAGTAGAGAGAATAGAAAGTGAAGCAGAAAGATGTGGAAAATGTACAGTTCAGCAAGAAAAGGAGCATGAACCCTATTAAAGCTGCAGACAGAATAAACAAAGTGACTGTAATTGTTAAAGAGATTAGTGCCTGTTGTGTAACAGAACTTCCTGGGGAGAAGCAACACATACACCCCTGTCTACTCACCCCAGAATGGGACCCACAATAGACCAAATCTGGAGTGCACCACAGTCCAATGTAGTGAATCAATGTCTTTTTACTGGGGTTACTAACAGGCACACGAGTAAGGGAGTACTTAAAGGAGCATGGAAAACTCAAAACCAGCTGCATCACCCTAAATCCCAGCCCAACATGGGTGATAACTGATCAAAGCTGCAACCCTGGAGCTCTCTGCACAGCTCTCAACAGTCTAAGAATCTCTCCCTTCCCGCTCAGCCGGTCAGTCTCCTCCACAGCAGCTTACCCTTTTTTATACTGTGAAGAAGGGATTGTCAAGAATCATCTGAATTTCACTCTTCCCAGACATATTATTATCTTTTATTTACGTCCTGATTCTCATAAGCCTCCCTCTCCTCTTGGAGAGAGTGTTTCAATACAACACTGTCACTCAGGAGAATCCTTGGACTTTGCACTGGAACAACAGGAAAGAGGTATCGAAGGCAAGACTCCACCCATCAAAAGTTCCAAGTTATAACAATGCAAATTCATTTGAAAGAAGAGTTCCTGAACCAGTTCAATGTGCTCTGCTAGAAAATTATTACCTATGGACCACTGTGAAGACAGAGGTGCACAGCTGTGGTCCAAGGGGCTCAGACTACATCTTGAACTAACAGCATAATTTAGTGTTATCCATATGATGCTGGTTTGGCAGATATGCATGTTATAAGAGTGTGGGAGTCACCAAGGCTCACATCAATGTTCCAGAAAGCTGCTAAGGTCAGGCAGTATGTGGTAGGCTTCAACTACCTGCATAGAGCATCTGAATGGGATGTGTGTGAAGCTGTGAAGACAGAGCCTAAGTTGCAGTAATAACGCCAACATTATTGAAGATGCTGGGCATGTAGGATGTTCACCAAAGAAAGCTAGAGGCACTGAATGAAACCAGCCCAAGAAATCAGCCACATAACCTATGTCATAGGTAGCTGAACTGGAGGAGGTGGGGCTGTTGACACATGAGGAGTCCAGAGAAAGCCATCATTCCAAAGGTCAGGCAGGGAACTGCAGTGTCTGCTGTTTGCCTGCTGCATTTTGGTTTGATTGTCTTCTTGATATCCCCCATTCTTCTATTTTGGAATGGGAATGTTTACTCAGTCCTTTTATGTTGTAAGTATATAACTTGGTTTTATTATTGTTTTGTTTGTCTCTTACGGAGATTCATAGTTAGAGATTACCTTGAATCTCAGGAGGAACAGACATACTTTGACTTTTGAGCAATGTCAGAACTGTTTAGACCTTAGAGGCCCTAATGCATTTTGCATTATGAAACGAATAGGAGACTTCAAAGTCCACAAGTAAAATATTATGGCTTAAAGTGACTGGAACTGGAGAGATGGCTCAGTGATTAACAGCGCTTGCTGCTTTTGCAGGGAACCTGGTTTGGATTCCCATCATCCACATAGTAGCTTATAACTGTTAGAAACTCTAGTTTCAGGAAACCCAACACCCTCTTCTGGCCTCCATTAGTACTTTATACACATGGTACAACACACAAACGTATGCAGACAAAACACTAATACTCATATAAATAAATATTTTTTTTTCTTTTTTGGTCTTTTTGATACAGGGTTTCCCTGTAGACCCAGCTGGTCTATGTAGACAAGGCTGGCCTCAAACTCACAGAGATCTGCCCGAACTATGCATCCTGAGTGTTGGGATTAAAGGCATGTGCCACCAAACCCGGCAAATAAATAAAATTTCTAAGTGATGTATTTGCCTGTCAAGTTGGGAAGGAATGGATTTGTGATGGCTAATCTTTCTTGTGAACTTGGCTAGATTTAAAATAACCTAAGAGTCACACCTGTAGGTGAGTCTATGGGAATGTTTTCAGAGAGATCCGATTGAGAAGGGAAGACCCGCCTGTACTGGACAGCTTTAGTCATCAACTTGACACACGTGAGTAGAGAGAGGGCCTCAGTTGGGGAATTGCCTCCATTAAACTGGCCTGTGACCATATCTGTGGGGTCATTGTTGAGTGATGTGGGAGGGCTCAGTCCACTGTGGGCAGTGCCCACCTCCCTGGGCAGGTGTCCTGTGTGTAACGCCCAGAGAAGGACTCCCAAAGACCACCAAGGAATTGGGAGTGTATGCAAAAACAAAGAGCCTTTATTCAAGCTTAAGCTTGGACTCTCAGACTTCACCAACCTCACCAGTGTTTCTGTGCTGAGAGCGCCAAGGGGAGGGGCCAGGAGCTTTTTATTGAGGGGATTTTATTGAGCTTTTTATTGCAGGATCACATTATGGTTGGTCAAGGAAGCCCAAGGCGCCAAACATATTTCAAATTGATTGGAGGTGGGGTAAGGAGTCTTATTGGTGGGTGTTGCCTCCGAGCAAAAGCTTATTGTGCACGGGCTTGCCGGGGAGCCTGTTCCTCTGCTTTGTCGTGACAGGGGGACTTACAATAGCTCAAGACTGGCAAAATGGAGGCAGCAGATCACAAAATGGAATCATAACTACTTGACTCTTGTTATTTTAAAGCCAAGCATTTTACATAAGCCAAAAGAAGCAGAGAAGTTAGAGTAATAGGGCATAGGGGATGAAGGGGGAAAAGAGGATTCCACACTGTGTTATATAAGAAAGCAGGTTGAGCACAGGTTCAAGGAGCAGGCCAGTAAGCAGCATACTTCCATGGCCTACATGCCTGATTCCTGCCCTGAGTTCCTACTTTGGGCTCCCTCAGTGATGAACTGTGACCCAGGGGATAGAAGCCAAATAATCTCTTTCTTCCCCAAGTTGGTATTGGTCAGTGTTTTGTCACAGCAACTGAAGGCAAACTAGAACAGAAATTGGTACTGAGCGTGGGGTATTGCTTTTGGGAGTTGTTTTTGGGAGGATTGTGGAAATGTTTGGAACTTTGGGGTGGAACTTTGGGCTGAGTAACAAGAGACCAGCATCATTGTAGCAAAACCTTCCAAGAAGTATTTCCTCGGGGTCAGCACACAGAAGCTGTACCCCAGAGGGGGCCCAAGCCTCCATCTCAAGCTGGAAGCAGGACTTGGTAATGTGTTAGAGTCTTGTGCATGGTCCTGATGTTGAAAGCGTGAAGGGGTCACAGAGAGCAGCTGAGATTTGGCACCCTGAGAGACCAGAAGAGCCCATTGGTGAAGTACTGCCTCTGATTCAGAGACCCCAGATTTTTGGAGATGCCAAGCCCATTGGATGACCACTAGGGACAGCAGCAGGTAGGTCATGGAGCCAGTCTGGGCCTGTGAGGCAAGCTATGTGTGCTGTGGATGGCAGAGCCAGATAAGTGGAGTTGCCAAAACCCTTTAGAGCCCTGAAAATTGTGAGTGCATCCCACATGTCCAGCCTTGAGCTATTTTGCTGGACTTCAGTTTTGCTTAGGTGTGCCCAATTCTTCCCTTTTGAAATAAAACAGCACTCTCTTGTTTTAGATTTTACTGGAGCCCACAGGTAAAAGACTTTTAAGAGACTTTGAACTGTTAAAGTGTTTGAATTTTTAAGAACTGTGGGACTTTTAAACTTTTATGTTGTGACATTAATATTAGTATACTTTGGGGATAAGAAATGGGAAGCTTATCATTTAATAATGATGTGTTTGTATGTCAAGTTGACAAGGGGTCAATTGTGCTAGATAGCTGTAGTTGTCAACTTGACACATCTGGGTAGAGGGAGCTTTCGTTGAGGAACTTCCTCCATTGGACAGGCCTGTGTCCATGTCTGTGGGGCTTTTTCTTGATTGTGGAGTGATGTGCTGATGTGCTCACTGTGGAGAGTTCCACCTCTGGGCAGAGCATGTGGTCCTATATTGTACAAGAAAGCAGGTTGAACACAGGCTCGGGGAGCAAGCCAGTAAGCAGCATGCCTCCAAGGTCTATGCTCCGGGTTCCTGCCCTGAATCTCTGCCTTGGGCTCCCATAGTGATGAGCTACGACCCAGGAGACGTAACCCACAGAAACCCTTTCCTCCCAAGTTGTTATTGGTGAGAGTATTTTGTCATAGCAGTTGAAGGCAAACTAGAACAGCATCCTAAGCATGGGCAGCACTGTCCCATGGGGTGGAGGACTAGAAAGAATGAAAAGGAGAAAACAGAAAGCCTGGTGAGCACCAGCATTGAACTCCCTGCTTCCTAGATGAGAATGCCATATGACTAGCGTCTTTCCACTCCTGCCTCCACTCTCCGCCCTCATGGTGCACCACACCCCATCAAACCATGAGCCACAATGACTCCTTCCTCCCTTAGGTTGCTCGCTGTAAGGTAGTTGGTCAAGTAATGAGAAAAGGTAACTGCAAAGTAACAATCACACCAATGAGAAACTGCCAGCCTTCTGCTGAGTTGTCCTAAAATCATTCGACCATCTAGCACAAGCCTCAGTTGTCAGGTGGCAAAACTAAGGTGCAGATGAATGGATTAAAATAAGATCACTCAGCAAATAACTGTCAGATTCTCACCCAAGGCTACAGATCCCTTTCATGTGACATGAAGTGTCTTCCCAGGTCACAACACATACTTCCTCTGCATTGTAACTCTATGCTTCCCCCACCAGGCAGTGTGATCACCCTTCTTTGAAAGTGGAAGAGGAGGACAAGGCACCCAGAAGAAGCATGAGCAGTTGGATTTTTCTAAGAAGGGTTCTGACACTGGGAGGCACAGGGAGGAATGGGAGTCCTAGGGCCAAGCTGGGGCAAGAGCTGGCAGCCAACAACCCGAGAAAAATGCAAATGAAATGCAGTGCAAGAGAAACACAGAAACCTGAGGCTGATTTCATTCAGCACGCACGCACGCACGCACACACTCACACACACACATACAGAGAGAGAGAGAGAGAGAGAGAGAGAGCCCGCCGCAGCCTTGCATCCCACGTCATTCAATTCCCCTGCGTGTTCTAAACCCAGATGATCAGATAATAAGAGGTTGAGTGGTATGCATAACATCAAGTTGATTAAATTTGTTTACTGATAATTCTTTCAGGTTCCCATGAAGATTGTGTAATTTCCTTGCCGTATTTCAAACAGATTTGGGCTAATGCATTATTGACAGCACCCTTGCAGACCATCTCCACAATGTCATTCAGGATAATTATTTCACAACAGATTTCCAGGGCCTCTGGTTCCTGTTGGGATTCACTTGGGCATAAATTACAGAGCCGAATATTTAATCAGTGTCCCCATTAGAACCCCGTGGCTTATTTTTAGGAATTGAGGAGGGAGAGCGGGTGAGAGAGAGGATATTTGTATTATTACGACATGAATACATTTCTTCTATGCTGGATGGGTTGTTGTCTTTTTTACCCCCAAAGCTCAGCCAAGCTGAAAGGCAGCCTAAAGCATCCTTGCCTTTTTTAGAAATAAACACGCGCATTAATCTTTTGACTGCATTAAATTAAATATTAATGTTAACGGATCACGTAATGTGAAGTTAAAAAAAAAACGATTAACATTTACACCACATTCTCTCTCTCCGTGACTTTTCCATTACACAAATTAGTTCCTCTCTTAGCGAATAAGATCTGAGGGCTGTCACCTTGGAAAGGTGGGATCTGGGGAACAGGGACTGGGTGATTGTTTGGGGCATTTCTAAGAAAAAAACATAGGGAAAGGTGTCCACGGACAGTAGCTGACCCCACCTGCCTCCGATGCAGGCAGTTTAACAGTGACTCGGGCAAACCAAGATGCCCCTTGCAAGGAGTCTTCTCATGGCTAATTAGCAAGGCCAAGGAGTGCTGTTTGCGTTTCCAGTCATTGTGCTGAAAGTGGTAGTCAGTGAGGCAGTCAGGACTATGCTAGGTGCACATTCTGCAGCCCACCACACCTGCATGGCTTGCCTCCCACTGCAGTCTGTCTTTATCAACCACACACTTCAGACAATAAGCTTCAAGCTGCCTCCTAACTAGAGCTCCAGCCACCTCTTGCAAGCCCCAGACCATCCTCTTTTCAGGTCTGTGAAGTGGGCTAGACAATGAGTCTTATCAAGCTCCCCAGCTGAAGCTGGATCCACTAAAGCCTAAGAACCAGTAATTGCTGAGGGACCCCTTTCTTTTTCTAGGGGCCTTGATTTTCCCATCTCTAAAATGGGGGATTGGAATGGATTTGTGTGTGCATGTACATGTGGGTGTGAATGTGATGTGTGCATGATGTATGCTCCCTGTGTACATGCATGGAAGCCAAAGGAGGATGCTGTGTCATTCTCCATCTTATTCCTTGGAGACGGGGTCTCTCACTGAGCCTGGAACTATACTGGTGGCCAGCAAGCCCCAGGGAGCCTCTTGTTTCCACTCTGAACAGCACTGGGATTATAGTTATTCAAAAAGCCATACTTGGCTTTTTACTTGGGTTCTGGGATTTGACTCAAGTCCTCTTTTTTGTGTGGCAAGCACCCTAACCCATTGAACTATCTCTCCAGCATCTTGGAATCATGATTTTTAAACGACAAATCCAAATGCTTTACAGGGACTGGGGAAGCCCGGGTTTCCTCATTCTGCCCTGTTACTGACTAGCTGAGTGTCTCACTGGGTAGATCACTCAGTCTTTCTGGTTCAGTGTCATTATCCCTCAAAAGAAAGGCATTCAAACATGGAGGAAGGGGTGCCCAAGGCACAGGCTGGTTGGTGGCCTTCGTATTCTGCCTGTAGACCCTGTGTGAGCCGTGATGTGTTTGCCGGGTACAACCCTGATTTCCATAGCACAGGGCTGGTAACGGCTGCACATCCATACACAGGAAATGGGTTTTAAGTTTGGAATGAAATGCCCCCTCGGACTATGCTGAAACCTTGGCTCCCAGCTGGTGGCTTTATTTTGGGAGATACTGGAAACTTTAAGAAGTAGGCAATTGAGGGCATGTTCTAGGGGCTATAGCTTGTGTTTTCTCTCTCTCTCTCTCTCTCTCTCTCTCTCTTCCCCCCCCCCGTTCTCTTTTCCTCCTCTCTCTCCCTCTCCTTGTCTCTCTTCCTTCTTGGCTGCCATGAGGTAAGCTGCCTTGCTCTGCCCGATACTTGTTCTGTTTCATCAATGACCACAGCAATGGAACCTAGGATGATGGACGGAACCCCTGAAACTCTGAATCCAAATAAAGCCTTCTTCTTCATGTGTATGTTAAAGTGACAAAAGCTTGACTAACATAGTGACTAGCTAGGTAAATTATAGTTGCAGCTATATGATAAAATATTCTGCATTATCAAAAAGACTGAAGAGACTCTATAGACTCCTTTGGGCCAGTCTATCAGATACACTAAATGGAAAAAGTAAGGTAGAAAAAAACATGTATGTTATATGAAAATCAGTGTTAAAAAATCCATATCCAGGGTCAGCGACATGGCTCAACTGGTAAAAGCACTTGCAGACCAGGCCTGACACAAGTTTTCTGACCTGTCTGATTCCTAGAACCCATGATGGAAGGAGAGACCTAATTCCAGAAAGTTGTGTTCTGACATCCACAAGTGCACCATGGCATGTGCAGGCATGTGCATGCACATAATAATAAATAAAATTTAAATTTAAAAATGCATCTTCCTGTCTAAATGGATGGCTACAGCAGATGTCTCCACTGAGGGGTTCCTTAAGGACTAGCTTTGGGGTGGGTGGAAGTTAGTCTACTTTTCACTATGTCTTCTTTGGTGTGTTTTGGGATTTTTAAAGCCTATACATATATTTCCCAAAAACCCAAACAAAACAAAATAACCACCGCAGAGACTCAGTGTCCCGTCTCACCCTGTGATGGCTGAATCCTTGGAGTTGGTTAAAGATAAGTCAGGTGTGTGCTGTGCCCTGCCAGAGAAGTGACAGCCTGCAGTAACCTGCTGGAGGAGGAGAGGGAGCGGTAGCCACTGCTCCCAGAGCACCCCATGACACCCTCATAAAGGCTCCCCCTGCCTCTCTCCACACCTCATAAGGGAAAGAGAGTCTGGAGATGGGGAAGGTCCCAGCTTTGGACTAAAATGAGGAGAGAGGTTTAGGGGCAAACTCCTGCTTGCCTGGCAGTGGGGCTTCTGCTTGGCAACGTCATGCGGTACTTGGGGCTGGGAAAGACCTGGTGTGATGCTTAATCTTCAATGACAACTTGACTGGATTCAGAATCACCAGGGAAAGCACATGTGTCCATGAAGTGCTCCTGGAAAGGTTTAATTGAGGAGAAGAGACCCATCCAGAAAGTGGCCAGCACTGTCCCATGGGCTGGGGTCCTGGATTCATTAACAAGGAGAACACAGACTGAGCATTAGCATTCATCTCTGCTTCCTGGCTGCCAAGGCAACAAGACCAGCCACCTTGTGCTCCTGCCTCCAGGCCGTCCTCACCAGGATGGCCTGCACCCCTTCTTAAACCCGGAGCAGATTGACCCTTCCTCCCTTTGTTGCTTCTGTCAAGTATTGATCAGCGCAACAAGAAAAGTAATACGCAAGCCAAGCACAGTTTGGCCCTCTTTGACAGGGCTTCCCATACCAACCCCTTCTCCCTATATGACCTGCCACATTCCTGCAGGGGGCATTCTGTTAATCCTTTTCTGCACATGAAAAAATGGGGACTCATTTCTTCTACAACCTGTACACATCACATTTCCAGTGAACGGCAAAGCCAGGATTACAGAACCCCAAGTGCGGGCTGTAAACCCTGAGAACAGCGAAAGGAACTGGCTGATTGCTAGTTGCCTAGGAAGGAAATGGGAGTTCTCCTCTTAGGGTCCAGAAAACTTCCTTTTCTTTGCCTAGCTGGCAGAACTCAGGGTCAAGGCTTCAAGATGTCAGAGCTGATGATTCTTAGGAACTTCCTCTGGCTGAGACTGCAGCTACTTCCTTGTAAGGGAGGAGGAGGAGGAGGATGCTTTTGGAACCCTGGGAGACGATCTTCCCCCAACTGGTCCCAATTCCCTTTTCTCATTACCAAGTGCCAATCAGGTCAGACAAATGACTTACCGATATCCTGTTCCCTGAAATCCCCTTATTGCATTAGGTTCAGTTCAAATGTCCCTCCTTCCCAATGCAAGTGTTAGGTTAAGCCCTGTGGGCTGAATCTCTTTATTCTTGCCCAGCTAGAACTCAAGGCAGAGAGAAACATACACAGATTCCTTCCTTTAGAAAGCAGGACAGGGGCCCCGCTCTCAGATATCACCCTTTGAAGACAAATTACAGGAGTGTAGTAATGTCTAGAGAAAGCTGTGAGGTCTCTTGCCATTTCTACAGCAGAAGGAAGGGTTCTGTGAAGAGGAGTCTCCAACGGTTACATAAGGTGTGAGGGCAGGAAGCAGTCCATGATTGGACAAGGCTCAGAGCTGGGACTGGTTAAAGGAAGGTTTGTCTGGCAGGAGGCACCGATTCAATCCTGTTGTGTTGTAAAGTGTCTCTCTATCAGTGGTAGGTGAGAAGTCTGGGCTGCAGGTTCAGCCTGAATAGGGACAACCAGGAGACTCAGAAGGCTTAAGGAGTCTTAAAATGCTGAGTCTGGATTAAGCACCCTTGAATCTAATGCAGGAACAGTCAGAGTTGGAATCAGCAGTCAGGGAAGATGGGGAGAAGGAAGAGGCAGGAAGAAGCCTTCAGGACACTTACATTTTGGAGGACAGGGCTTTAATGGGTCAGGTCAAGGTTGAATTCTAGGTTGAAGGGTGAGGAGACGCGTGGGGAGGATGGCATGGAGAGAAGCTTAGGAACACCAGGCTGGCTCTGAGAATCTACGTTTGTAACACATCCCCAAGGGACACAGAAGTTGCCGTGTTGGACACACACTTAAGAGTCATTGCCCAAAAAGTCTTTAGTGTTCTTCAAGTAACCAATGCTATAGAGGAGCTGAAGCCCTCCACCCCTTCACTGACCCACCCGCAATCCTGACAGAACCACTCTACTGTTTCCTGTCGTACAGAACAGAGCAGCTTTCATCTTTCATTGCTGTTGAACTGCTTAAGTACTGTGTGGAAGAGTGCAGTGATGCATGCCTGCAAGCCCAGCTACTCAGGAGGCTGAGCTGGAAAAACATCTAGCCAAGAGACTGAGACCCAGGTCACAATGAGACGCTACCTCAAAGCTCAAGGTGTGCGTCTGTATGTGTGTGCTGTGTATGCGTGTGTGTAAAATGAAATACATGATGGAAATCAAACCATCTCCTCCCCATTAGATGCCCTACATCCAGAGCATACAGAGTGGGTCCCAGTGAGGAAAGGTATCACGATGCAGTGTGCCCCCGGTCAGACAGCACAGAGAGCCCAACACAACAATACCATCACTGTCCCTTCCTGAGACCTTGGCTCTAAATGGCTCCCTTGACTGTTGGATTTGCCTCCCCTTGTGGACCAGTTGCCTTCAAAGGCAGGGATACATCCAGCTATGATTAAGTCTTTTTCCTCTCTTCCTCTCCCAAGAAGCCGACCACTGCCCATCTCAAGAACCAGACATCAACTCCCAGGCATTTAAGTCCCTTTCTCAACACAACAGAAAGCACAGAAGTACTAGTCGACTCCAAAGTGTAACAGATGAGTGGCCAACAAGGTGACTCAGAAGGTAAAAGTGCTTGCTGCCAAGCCTGTCGACCTGAGTTTGAACCCTAGGACCTACACAGTAGAAGGAGAGAACCAGCTCCCTCCAGTTGTCCCCTGACATGAGCTATATACACTCATACACACAAATATACACATAAGTAAAACAAATAAATAGGTTCTTTTAAAAAAAGAAATATGCCAGGTGATATTTCAACATCATCTTAATCCCCTGGATGTGGATGCTTGGTGAGCTCTCTTACCTGTCTATGACTCACATTCCTCCCTGGCTGTCCTATACCTTAATCTTCTCACCCTGGGTGTACAGCCCTCCTCCTAATGCCAACCTTTCTTGAGGAAAGGTCTCTTGTAGCCCAGGCTAACCTAGAACTGACTGTGGTTGATGATGACTTTGAACCTCTGATCCTCCACCTCCACTTCCTGAATGCTAAGATTACAGGAATGGACCACTCCCAGTTCATGTGGTTCTGCATCTAGAATACAAGGTTTCATGAATGCTAGACAAGCATTCTGCCAACTGACCAACAGCTCCAGTCCCCAACACATTTCCTTTTGGTTTTTTCCATTGGTGGTGGTGGTGGTAGTAGTTTGATTTGGTTTTGTAGTACTGAAGACTAAACCCAGGGCCTTGCACAGGCTAGGAAAATACACTCTCCCTAAGCTACATACACCTTTAGCCCTTAAAATGAAAAAAAAAAGGGGGGGGGCTTATTAAGTTGCTCAGGCGGCTTGAATATGCATGTAGATGAGTTTACAGGCATGCACCATCATGTCTGGTGAACAAACATCTTCATTAGTCATATCAGCAGATGTCAGTACTGGCCTCCTATACCATGAACCCAAATAAACCTCTTCTGTATAGATTTCTCAGCCTGGAGTATTCTGTTATGGCAACAGAGAACACACTAAGATACTATTCCTGCAGGATTCTGGGTCTCTAGTTCTACTTATTGGTAATCATAATCCCTAACACTTTAACAACTATACATGTTTCAAAGCTGTCCTATATACTACCATACCTCATTACCATCTCAGGTGAAGCATGCAAAACAGGTGATTGTTGGCAGGCAAAGTTGACAGATACCAAAAGATATGAAATTGGAACTCAGGACCCTCAAGGACAATTTCCTTAATGCTATTCCCAGTACTATTAAAAGCCACCATTGTTAGGGGTAGACTGCCTATAGGTATCACATTAAACACTTCATACACAGTATGCAACCCTGCAATGTACTTATTCTGATCTCTATTCGCATAGGAAAACAAGTGAAGAAGAAAATGTGTCTAGATACATTCAGCTGCACAGAACAAGGACTTGAACCCGTCCTATCTGCCTCCAAATCTAGAATTCTTAGCCATCATATCAGAAAACCACCAATATTGGCCACTGCCTGGGCCTCTGACATGCCATATGAGCCCTCCAGGCTCCAGGGTCACCTCTGGGACACTACAATTGAGATCCTCCAGCCTTGAAGACTGACATCCTTCCAGAGTCCTGAGTCCAGCTCTGCTGAGAAAAGGAAATGAAGTAGAACACAGATCTCCAGCACAGAGGCTGAAGGGAAAGGCTTCTGTGTACTCCGCCATGGAGCCCTGACTCAAACCTCCTCACTGACATGCCCTGTCTCCAGCTCTTTGGGCTGTCTGGGAGGCAGGAAAGGTAGCTGGCTGGACAGGAAGTAGGTATTGCCACATTATTAACTTGTACACAGAGTCACTTAGCCTCCTAATTGGGAAAACTCTAATTACAAAGCCCCAGAAAGCAAGCCCTGAGGGCTAGTTGGACCTGCCTCTTAGGGTACATTAGGGTTACTTGCCTTACCCTGGGGGGAGTGCAGAGCAGAGAGGCACTAGCCAGAATATGTGAGGAGTGAGGAGAAAGGAGCAGGCCTTGGCTCTGTCCCTTCCCCCTTCAGCATCATGGCCCAAGTTGCTGACTCTGCCCTTTTCCAGAGCTCAGAGGAGGCAGAGCCACGCCCATGCGCAGCCCAATGGGACCAATTAGAGCATTTACAGCCAAACATGGGAGGGGACTTGCCTCCTCAGCTCTGGCTTGCCAGTTGCCGTAATAAAGGAGCGCCTATGACATTACACAGATTAATACTCCACTGAGCAAATTAATCCTTGGGATTTCACTCACTACCTGTGCCTTATAAATTTTAATTGGTTCTACACTGCCACCTGAACTGATGTGAGAAGGTGGCGATGGAAGGAAAGACACCAGAAACAACACAAGCCACACACATACATGGACCCAGCTTCTAGAAAAGGGGGCAGGCTAGTCCAGGCAGCAAGGGTGAAAGAAAAGGAGCACATCCTTCTGGTGCCGATCTCCATATTCCCATCATCTTCAAGGGAGTGGGAGAAAGAACACAGAGGCCCTCTTCCAGTCCTCCATCAACTGACAACTGAGCATTTGGTTTGTGCCCTGCCCTGTGCTTGGTGGTAGGCATCTATGCATTGAGAGATTGCCAGGCTGCAGGAGAGAAAAATCCCCTCAAAGTAGCCTAGGTGAACACAGAGGCACAGACAGGTGGGGTGCACATCTTTAATAGTCCCAGCACTCAGGAGGCAGAGGCAGGTAGAGCTTTGGGAGTTCAAAGCCAGATTGGTCTCCATAGCAGGTTCCAGGCCAGTCAAGGCTACATAGTGAGACCCTGTCCCCAAACAAACAACAAAAATGCAGAGGCGCATTGCTGTGGGAACCCCCAGCTGCGGGCTGGAGAGATGGCTCAGCAGGTAAGACCACTGAGGTCCTAGATTTGGTTTGTAGCCCCCACATGGTGGCTATCAACCATTCCATTTCCAGGGGATCCGATGTCCTCTTTGGCCTCTACAGGCATTGCACACAGGTGTACTTAGATACATGCAGGCAAAACACTCATACACATAAAACATAAATAAATAAATAATATTTTTTTAACAGAAGATGGCCAGCTAGAAAGGGAAGGGAGAGCCTCCTGGTGACCAGGGCCTATTCTATGTGCTTCCGTTGCTGCCAGGGCTGTAGGTATCTTCCTTTCTGAACACATAGGCTTTGCTCCTCTTTCTCGTCATAGACTTCTTTACGCAGCCTCTATAACTTTACATGGAGGCCTCCACAGCTGGAACCTAAGGAACTTGCAACTTAGCTCCACCCATAGTCTGTCCTGAAACTAGGGGGCCCCTCTCTGATCCCCCACTATATCCCTCTTTCATGGCATGAAGAATCCATGGATGTGTGGGACACACCCAACTGACAGGTGATTTCCTGAACTTTCTATAAGTCTATATGTGCACTACTCGATGGGAGCAGCTACATGTGTCAACAGAGCCTTGAAATACAGCTGCTTCCACTGAAGAACTGGCATGTCCTACTTCATCTTAACTCCTTTCCCTCCACCTGATCTCTCAGCTCTGCCCAGCTTGATCTGTCAAGTTCCTGTTAGACTTCTGCATCTCCCTCAGCTCCTCCTTCCGGCCCTCCTGCACACAGCAGCATCTGACCCTTCCCCTTTGCTCTGTGAACACGCCCTGCTTTTTCTCTCCTTTCCAAGTGGCAAAGACTGTTCCCAATGCTCCAAATGTTTTCTGTCCCACCCTCACTCCAGTGCTTGGAAGTCCAGATGAACTGGACTCACCACCCCTGTGACCTTCCCTGGCCCTCTTTTTCTCTCTGCCAGTTGGCCATGCCACCCTTCGTGCCCAGATTCCAGCCCAGGCCTAGAGAGAACAGACTTGGGCCTGTGAGATTTAATATTAGGCTGACATTCCTATTGAGATGCTTCTACATACTTCTCACAGATCCTTGGAAGCCTCCAAACAGGACCTCATCATTTTGCAACAATGTGGGTCTGACTTTCATCCTGGAAGGCTGGTGTGAAAAGGTAGTGTGACTCTCGGTACCTGAGCTCAGCCAGACACTTAGCTCTCACATCTCTATACACATGGCTATAGTCATTATTTATGACATACAATGACTTTTCCAATGAGGAAAAAAAACTTGTGAAAAAAAAATAATCTGATGATAGGGAAAAAGAACTCTGTGACAGTGGTGGACATGAATTCAGACAAAGCACGACCATGTCAGGAGGTAACCTCCTATACTCCAGGAGCCAGCTCTACTAGCTCTCATGGATGATCCCTAGACTGAAGCATCAGGACCCCCGGGGACCTCTCTGATGGGTCAGTTATCAGCTCTCTTTCAGACCAGCTCAGTTAGAAAACTTTGGAGTGGAAACCAGCAGCCACGTTTTAAATTGTGTGTGTGTGTGTGTGTGTGTGTGTGTGTAAGTGTGACATGCATGTGGAGGTCAGAGAACAGCTTTGTGGTGTTTGTTTTCTCCTCCTACCTTTATGTAGGTTCTGGGGCACCAACTCAGGTTGTCACCTTGTATGAAAAATGCTTTTACCTGCTGAGCCATCTTGCTGGCCCAGGACCCTGTGTTTTAAGAAGCCGCTCCAGTGGCTTTGATGCCCTGGCCTGCAGTTGGCCCTCCATATCTGAACACTCTGCATCAAAAGATTCAACCAACCTTGGACAGAAACTATTTCAAAGGAAACCACATCTGTACTGACCGTGTACAGACTTCTCCCTTGTCATTATCCCTAAACAATACAACTTCAGCATCTGTACTGTGTTGGGTATTAGCCATAATCCAGACATGATTCAAGTGCATGGGAAAAGGAGGGTAGGTTACCAGCAAATACCATACCACTTTATATAAGGAACTTGAGAATCCTTGAATGTTACTATCTAAGGAAGGTCACGGAACACATTCTCCTGGGATCCAGAGGCTCAACTGTATGATAGATCATGAGAGTCCCTGCAGGTGGGAGTCCTGTCATCCACAGCTCTATGTGCCCCACCTTGGCACAGAGCCCTGGTGCGATGAAGCTCTCAGTTCCACACATGTGTACTGAATGGGCACATGAACACATGCTTGAGTGAATGAAGAGAAAGTTAACAAATAGAAGAGAAATTGTGCATCGAATCTAAAAGAAACTCAGACAGCTTGTCATGGATTCATTCAGACTCAGATGCAATGCACAGGAAGAGAAGGGGCAGGAAGGAACAATGCAAGTGTTCCCCAAGGTGGCCTCCCTATACACACACACACACACACACACACACACACACACGGTGCACTAAGACCTGAGTGACAGCCCTTTGACACCCAACCACTCTAACCTGAGCCCAGGTGAAAACTCCCTGTCCAAACCACTTCCCCAGACCCCAGAAACAAGAGAGTGCTTGGTCCTAAATAGCCTGTACAGGACCCCTAAGTTAATTACTTAATATCATTTACAGAGGGCCAGGCCGTCTCAGGGTGAATGGGGCTAATGCTGTTCTTGGCATCCAACTTAAAGATTCAAGGCGCCAGAAATACAAAGGAAGTGTCTTTCAACTTCTAGGCTAGACTGTCGAACAAAACTAGAAAGATGAGGAGGGGTTTGGGGGGCTATTCAAGGGAAGAATAAAGGTTCCTTTGGTGAAGAAATATTAATCGCAATATTCACATGGCGTTAAAATATATGTTTGAGATCTCCAGAATGAGATGTTCATAAATAGATAAGCTCTAAGTGGATGATTTTTTAGCCTGGATTTTCCTTTACTGAAATATAATTAACACTTCCTGAAACCAGCTAGCTTGGGATAATTTAGTTCAATTGTAAGTATGCAAAACACTTAACAATTAGCTCTGTGAAATGAGACCAGCAAGCACTGAGCCGACTTCATTAATGCCCTAAGTGCATATGCCCTATTATAAGAGCTTTCAGAAATATTGTATAAATCTGAAATGCCCCCATAGAATGGAACGGGGAGGGAGTTTCTGATTATTTCCATTCATTTGAGAGCTACATCTCATAAACGCAGCGGTCTGAAAGATGACGGCAATTGGTTTTAATATTTTTACAGCCGCTTCCAAGGTGGTAAAAAGAAAAGAAACCAAAGAATTGTAATGGGGTCTTTAAAGCCAGCGTGATTTAATTTGCCATAACGAGGGACAGCTTGGGCAGAGAGTGAAGCTCACTGGCTCTCAGAGTTCAGGGGGCCTTGTGTATGGCCTTCACCCATCTGTTTTCTCATCTGTACAATGGGGATAACCAGAGGTTCTAATCAAATGAGTACCTCTAGGGCAGAACTGGTCCTGACTAATCAAAATGATTAGTAAACTGCCAACACCTCAGTACATCCTTGAACGTTCTGGAGCCAGAATAACAGAGCCTCCTTCAGAAGCCTGTTCAGAGTATTCAGAGCATTCTATGAAATAATAATAACTGTAACAGGAGCTCAGAATCTGGGGTCAGAGTGTGGGGGAATGAGGACAGAAGGATTTGGATAAAAATGAAGGCTGGAGGCAAACTTTCCTAAGATGAAGATCAACTCTGAGGCTGAAGAGACAGCTCAGTCAGTAGTGCAACTTGCAGCAAGGAGGACCTGAGTGGGATCCCCTGAGCCCCCCAAACCCTGTAGTAGTCCTGCAGAGATCCCTGAGGCTCACCAGCCAGCCAGTCTAGCTTAATCCAGCAAGCTCCAGGCCAGTGAGGAATGATGCACCTGAAGTTGTCCTCTGATTTCTACATGCACACGCGCACACACACCTGCACACACGAACATGTACACACACAATTTTTTAATATTTTATTATTTTTTTACTTTATGTATATGAGTATATTGCCTACATGTGTACAGCTATACCTGTGTCGTGCAGTGCCCTTGGAGGTCAGAAGAAGGTGTCAGATTTGCCTGAAACTGTAGTTTACAGATGTTTGTCAACCGCCATGTGGATGCTGGGAATCGAACCCAGGGTCTCTGCAAGAGCAGCCTGTCCTCTTAACCACTGAGCCATCTCTCCAGCCCCCGCAGGTTTTGTTTTTTTTTTTTTAAGTCAGGTGTGGCTACCTCCATTTCCTGAAGCTCTGAATAGAGCCAGAAATCAAACGGAGAAAAACAGATGAAGAGTTTTCACTGTGCACACTCACTAAAATGTTGTTTTAACTCACTACCTCAGATAGAAGGTTGGAAGTCCTTTACCCCATAAGGCCTGCGTCAGTGCTTACCCAAAAGACCCTTGTGGAACAGACCCCAGATGGAGACAGTCATAACACAGCGTCTCCAACGTAAATAAAGCCCAAAGCATTAGTTCCAACTCCAGGAAACTGGGCCAAAAGCAGTCTTTCCACTGCCACATCTGTATTCTGTCCTTGTCACTGTAGGACAAACTGACTGCTCCCAGAAGAACCTCAAGGACAAGAGGCCTTGAACGTGACCCTAAGAGGCTGCTTTTGCCAAGAAGGGCTCTCTTAGAGAAGAGAGGTAAAGGATTCTTTTGGGAGAAGCATACAGCACCTTCAATTGGGTCAGAATCTACTGAGCACCCAAGCCAGGATCAACTACTTTCTATGTGTCCACTACCCACTTTGGAGAAAAGGGAACAGAGACTTAGAGAGTCGGATGACTGGCCCAACATTACTTTGCTAAGAAGCAGTAGAACTGACAGTGGATTCCCACTCAGACTTTTACATCAAAGCCCCCACTCTCTATCCCCTCAGCATTGGGCTTGTGGAAACACTCCGAGTAGAAGAGCCTGCAGTGACAAATCCTCTGGAGGCTGCATGGGAAATAGCCAGGTTTGCATATGAATGTCCTCTTACTGTGGTAAAAGACAAAACAATCACAACAGTCTAGTGGCTTAGAACACCACAGATTTGGGAGGCTAGAGAGACTAAGTAGGTAAAGTGTTTTCTATGCAAGTATGAGAACTTGAGTTTGGACCCCAAGAACCCATGTAAAAGTCAGGCATGGCAGAGGGACATAGACAGGCAGATCCCTGGAGCTCATTGGTCAGCCAACCTATCAGAATCGACAAACTCCAAATTCACTGAGAGACCCTGTCTCAAAAAATAAGGTGGAGAACAGTTAAAGAAATCCAAAATAGGTTGGCAAGGCTTCATGCCTTATGGAAATTTGGGGGTGTATCAACTGTTCTCTGTCTCTACCAGCTTCTAGAGGTGACAATATTCCTTGGATCCTAGCCTCTTCGTCTTCAAAGTAAGCAGCAAACCACCTTCACACCTTTCTCCCTCTATCATCATAGATCCTGCTCTAACTCTGATTCTCCTGTTTCCTTCTACTAGTGCGGCCCTGTCTCATCTAGGATAATCTCATGACAGTAGCCTTCATATCAGACTGGCATGGTGACTCACTCCTGTAATCCCAGTACTTAAGAGACTGGAGCAGGAGAATCATGTAGAGCTCAAAGCCAGCCTGAGCTATATAGTAGCACCATGTGTAAAACACACATACACATGAACAGTGGCAAAGAAAACACATATACACATGAACAGTGGCAAAGTCCACCTGCTAGAGAAGGCAGCACAAAATTAGGACCAGACACTTTGGGAAGCCCATTAGTCAACCACAGGTCATAAACAAAGTCATAGTAGCCATGCCTTCTTTAGTTAGAACAAACTTAATTGCAGACTTTTAAGCATAAATCTCAATATCCAGTAACGGCACTCTGTCAACCAGTCATCATCATCATCATCAACTAGTGACTGTTTATATACCTGGTATTATAAGTTTCTTCCAAGGATTGTGTCATTTTATCTTCAAAAGACAGAATGGCATGGTGGTACACATCTTTAATCCAAGCACTTGAGAGGCAGAGACAAAGGTATCTCTGTCATCCTGATCTATATAATAGGTCGTAGGCCAGCTGAGGTTACAAGGATACTTTAACTGGAGAGGACATAGAGGGAGGACTAAACAGGGAAGAGAGAGTGCAGAGAAAATAATGCCTAGTTAATGTAAAAAGCCAGAAGGAATCAATTAGTCCAAAAAACCTATTGAAAAACTGCATATACAATATCGCTATATGAGTCCATATGCGTAGCTGAAGGCTACATAACAAGAAACAGTGCCAGAAAGGAGAAACCTCGTTTTGAGTTGTTGGCCAGGGTGGTCTAAGAGACTCCCAAAATTACACAGGCCATTGCCACAGCCCTTTATTGCCTCCCAGAACTTGAAAGTAAGACCCAATTGCTGAAGACAGGACATACTATGGACACAGGATTTGGAGCAATGGAGCTGGAAATAACGTAGAAACCTCCTCCCCTGAAGGCTAGCTCTCACAGTTTTGGAGAACACTACACAAGCTACTAAGAGAGAACATCAATTGCTGGTCCAATCCCAGTTTTAAGACCTAATAACCATATCAATGACCAGTACAGCAAACCGTATCAGTGCAGTAAGAGGCACTTTTCTCTTGGGGGTAATCAACAGCTACCTAATTGGACTTAAAGCTCACTCAGTGGGAGGAAACTCATGTGTGGTACTGTAAACATAACCAAATACACATGGCTGGAGAGGTCATAGATCTTAGAGAGATCCCCAAGGCTGTCATATCCCTAGACAGATATAATTTCATACTTATATTTACTGACAAGTATCCCAGTCATCACTCGTTCTAGAAGCTTCTTTTTCATCAAGTGGGGATTATTACAGAGTTCCACAGTTGGTCATATATAGAGATTATCTGTAAATTTCCCAAGTCTAAGTGACACATCTACATTGCAATCTCTACACCGAAGGCTCACAGAACATAGTGAAACAAGGGGTAACGAGAACAATAATGAAAGTCAGCTCTCATCAGTGAAGTTCCTCATGCAACAGAGTGCCATGAACAGAAAAGGACTAAGCGGTCAAAGCATAGCGAGTTGGAGTCTGGAGAGTGTGGGTCCTTGGACAACACTCCTATGTTAAACTCCACCCACCGGGGCTCAGGGACCATTTTGGAAGAGGGGATCAGAAAGACTGTAAGAACTCTGGAGGAAGAGCATAGACAGAGAGTCCTACAGGCTCCTGGGACCTTGCTCATATGAACCTACAGCAATGGTGTCAGCAGGCACAAGATCCATGCAAATTCAAGCAGATAAGCACCCAACATAGAACTGTAGAAATGGGCATCAGGCCCCAATCTTAGCCAAAGAGCTATTGGCAGCTGATTACTGATAGGTGAGGAAGAGCTGATCTTCCTACTAAACCTCAGCGAATGAATGTGCACTGAGGGACATCTGGGGTTACTAAGGCAAATGACAGAAGCATAAGTTCCAGGGGGCGCTATGGGAGGGTGCCAATGGGGGAGGGGTGTAAAAACAATTAAGATATTCTGTATGAAATACACAAAAATTCAATAAAATATTTGCAAAAATAAAGACCCTGCTAGGATGGGGATGTATCTCAGTTGGTTAGAGGGCTTGCCTAGCATGTGTAAAACTCTGGGTTCAATCTCAGCAGCACATAAACCTGGTTTATGGTGTATACCTGTAATCCTAGCACTCAGGAGATAGAACTAAGGGGCTCGTGAGTTCAAGGTCATCTTCACTACATAGGGTTCAAGGGCAGCCTAGGCTGTATAAGACCCTGTCTCAAAAAGAAAAAAGGGCCCTGCAGGTTTGGCATGGTAGTGCACAGCTGTAACCCCAACAGTCAGGAAGCTGAGGTGGAGGATCAAGAGTTTCAGAACAGGTGCTAGAGAGATGGGTTTGTGGTTAAGAGTGCTTGCTGCTCTTGCAGAGGACTGGAACTCAGTTCCCAGCACCCACATCAGGCAGCTCACAACTGCTTATAACTCCAGATTCAGGAACTCTAATACCCTCTGCCCTCCATAGGCATATGCATGCATATAATACATATAAACTTATGTGCACATACATATAACTTGACACAAATAAATATTTTTTAAAGAGTTAAAGAACATCCTGGGCTACATGATAATACCCTGTCTCAAAAACTTTTGAGTGGGGTGGGGTGGATCTAACTCAATGGCAGAGAAATTTCCTGACTTCTGCAAAGACCTGGGCTCAATTCCCAGGACTCAAAACAAAACAAACAAAAAACTGTGATTTGGATTTTATTATTCCCAGTGTACAAGGTGGACACTAAGATTTCCCCATTGGTCTAACCTAACCTGTTCAAGGGCATTCAGTAAATGCTGCATCTGAACCTGACTTGTCTGAGGTTAGACTAGCCATCCAGTGAGGAATCATAGGTTCAGAAAGTGTTACCACCACACACACACTCCATGCACAGAATGGAAGAAGACATGCTAGAAGATATAAAGATGGTCTCGGTGTTAGGAGGAAACACAGAGGACCAGGAATGGACAGAGGACCAGGAATGGGGGCCGGCAAGAGAGTGATGGCTTAGTTTGCCCTGGGTTAGGACTCCAGCACTACATAAACGAAAGATAAAACTGAAACAATGCCCAATCCACAAAGTGCCATAGTACAAGCATGAGGCTCTTAGTTCTACCGTGAGCACCCATGTAAAAAAGCCCAGAGTGGCAATGCACGCTTTTAGTCCCAGCACTGGGAACGCAGAGACAGGTATAACTCTGGGGCTCCCTGCTTGGCCAGCTCTAGGCTAGTGAGAGACCCCCCCCACCTCAAAAAAAAAAGCTGCACAACACCCAAAGACTGACCCCTGGCCCATATATGCATGCATACATGTGCATGCTACCTGCACACATACATGTGCACACATAAACAAACACATACACAAATTTAAATGACTAAAAGAAACCCAAGGAACAAATCAAAAGCTTTTGGGGCCAAATCCAAGTCCAACCACTCTGGCCTCAATTGCCTCATCTATAAAGTGGACTTAACACCTACCTCTCACCTCTCTGAGCTAGGCACTGACTTGAAGAATCTAAAGCCGACTGACCTTGAACTTCCCCCCTCTGTCTTATGAGAAACTCCAGCCTCCAGTGGAAAAAAAAAAAGGTGCACTAGATACTATCTGAGGCTCTCCTCCCTCTGTCTTGATTGGCTTCCTATGACTCCAATCAAAGACCAGCTTTTCAACGCTGCCAGCATCCTCTGGTCCTAGGGCAGCAAGGATGGATAGGATGTGTAAAAAGGTCTTAGAGACTCTTGCTCAGAACCACTTTTCACAGATGCCCTTCAAGCCTCTGCGGCAGACTCGTTTATCAGGCGTGTGAAAACATGGCCATGAACCAGAGTCTGCAGCCCAGTCCCAAGCTGTGCTTCACATGGCGATTGATGACTGGCATGATGGAGCTCGAAAGGCTGGCTGGGGCTGCTCCTTTGTCCCTGGGAAGAGCAGTTCCGTCCCTGGCTACCTCATAGCCTTCAGAGAAGCTCACAATCTGACTTCAGGGCCCAAACAGGGCAGAAAGGGTAGACTGGTGCCAAGGAGACCAGGTACTCTGCCAAGAGGCCCAGGTCACAGAGCAAGGCTATGCGCAGTCAAGTGGCTCCTATCTGCCACTACACTGAGCAAGTCACTACCCTCTCTGCTTCTTTTGAACAACTCTAAACTGAAGGAAATAATACCTTTTACATGGTTGTTTAGAACATTAAGTGTGTTCAAATATGAAAAAGACCTAGAAAAATGCCTGGTCCACTTTAAGATCTATATAGTATTAGCTACTATCGTGTCTGAACTTGGCACTCCCTGGTCTTTATTATTGAAGCCCCCTGACTCCCATATGAGTGCTACACCAGAGCCACCTCTTTGGTGCTTTGGTTTTGTCAT
Organism: Eospalax fontanierii; assembly: GCA_035773235.1. Lineage (NCBI taxonomy): Eukaryota > Metazoa > Chordata > Mammalia > Rodentia > Spalacidae > Eospalax > Eospalax fontanierii. The sequence continues at coordinate 20,741,082 of CM069540.1, forward strand.
ACCTCCCCAACCCACAAGGACCCCAGGGCTTTCCTCATTCTCCCCTCTCATCCCAAACAGGCCTGGCAACCTCACCAGTGTCCACACTCGTGACTTCTCTTCTGAATTGGTACTAATGTCACACATTAGCCACAGAGACCTAGGAACTTATCACAAGCAGCTGGACAGGGATGAAAGTGACTGGGCAGAAAGAGAAGTTCTTACCCAGACCACAAAGCTGCCCAATCAGTCTGTGGTTGCTGCATCAGTATCCTGCTTTGGAGGGTCAAGGGAAGCTAATCTTTATTCTGCAGGTGCCTGATGCCTTTGAGTGCTAAGGGATGTCTCCACGTGACACCCAAGGCATGTCCTTAAAGGAAGCAGGAGGCCTATATGCATGCAACAGAATTCAGCTGGTTGTTGTGTTAGCCAATTAAGAATGCTCACCTTGTCACTTGGTCCATTAAAAGTCCTTATGCTGAGGGACCAGTGAGATGGCTCATGGGTAAAAACACTTGCCATGCAAACCTGATGACATGCGTTTGATTCCCTGAACCCTCACAAAGGTGGAAGGAGAGAACTGACTCTGCAAAATTGTCTTCTGACTTCCATATGTCTGTTGTGGCACATGAGGGGACACAACACACACACACACACACACACACACACACACACACACACACACACCAGCTAGGCAGCAGAGTCCCCAATACAAACACACTGTGTAGATGTGAAGATCAGGAATCTCTGTGACCACAATGTGAGGAACAAAACAGCAGTGAGACCAGGAAGCAGAAGTGACATCCTGGAGGGGAAGGAGAGAAGGAGGGAGGGAGGGAGGGAGGGAGGGAGGGAGGGAGGGAGGGAGGGAGGGACAGTGGGAGGGTGGGAGGGAGGAATGGGAGGCCAGAAAGAGGGAAATGGGAGGATGGAGAAATGCATTTTCCACTCAGAACTTCAGGGGTATTGTTTCTTTTTTGAGACAGTCTCTCATGTAGCCCAAACTGGCCTCAAACTTACCATGTAGCTCAAAATGACCTTAAACTCGTGATCCTCGTGCCTCCATCTGTTGAGTGCTAGGATCACATTTATGCGGTGCTGGAGATGGACCCAGGAATTCATGTGTGCTAAGTGGTACTCTACCAACTGAACTCTGAGTGCCGCTGAGGAGTGCGCTCTCCACAGGTTGCTGCCTGAGTGACCCAGCATTGCACGGAGTGACTATATGACCTACAGAAGACCACGTCCTGTACCCCCCTGAAGACACAGGAGTCTTCAGATACGCATCCCCTTTAGGGACCCTCACTTCAAGATGTGTGAGATGGTGATCAACAATCTAAGCACAAATAGATCTCTGCTTCAAGGATATCACAGGATTGTCTTCTGCACAGCTTTGAGTGGTCTAGTACCAACTGAGGATGTCATGAGTCAGGCATATGACAGCACAAAGCCTGCTGGCAGCATCTGCATCAAGTGATCATGGACATATCCATCCTCCTCAACAGAAGCACAGCCAATGACAAGATCACATGCAGCCCCCAACCACTTGCTTCCCAAGTGAACAGGGGTCAGCAGTTATCGCAGGGCCATCAGCTACATCTCAAGGACCTGAGTAAATTCCAGGATACCAAAGATGCTCACGCACACTGTACACTGACACCCACATAAGAGCACCTCATTGACAGTGAGCCTATGATTCCAGCACTCAGGACACTGATACAGCAGGACAGTGCGTTCCAAGCTATACCATGAGACCTGTCTCGCTGGGAAACACGGGGCTTGTAGACTAAGAAGGTGCTGACTCTGCTCCTCCAGCCCTGGAGGAAGATGATCACCTCCCACCTGACTCCTGCTCCAACCACTATTGCCCTCTTTCTTCCTCTGTTCTTGGCACTCATCCCCTCCTTCAGCTCGGGAGGGGAGAGGAAAGGCCCCAGGTCATCTCGTTCAAAGCTAGCACTCGTTCAAGCTGCAAAGATCAGGTCTGGCAGCCTCTGCCTAGGTGCCTCTTCTGGCTTCTAGCCATTGTCTTCTCTGTGGGAGAGGAACACAAGTCCAATCCCTGTGCCTGAATAGGTCACCCACTGCTCCAGTCAGGGACCTTTTGCTTTGCCCAACTCTATCCTTTAATTATTTTTTTTAATTTTATGTGTATGAGAGTATTGCCTGCATATAAGTGTACATGTGTTATGCAATATCCACAAAGGTGCTGGATCCCCTAGAATTGGAGTTACAGATAGTTGTAAACTGCCATGTGGGGTGCTGGGAATCAAGCCAGGGTCCTCTGCAAGAGCAGTCAGTGCTCTTAACCACTAAGCCATCTCTCTGGCCTCCCAGCTTTTAAAAGGTCTATTATAATTTTAATTCTGAGTTTATATGTATGCGGGTATGTGCACATTTGAGGAGGAGAGAGGAGAGCAGATGAGAGGAGAAAAGACGAGGGGGGAGGAGAGAAAAGAAGAGAAACTGAGCTGCGTTAGATGGTGATAGGCCTGTGGAGTTGTGACCGCAGCAAATGGCTCCTCCCTCAGAGGGAAACCAGTGAAGGTAGGGCCTGCCTGGAAGGAAGCAGAAGCAAGGCTCAGAAAGGTTGAAAGGTTTGTGTCTCCCATGGGGGGACCTGCCTAGGGGCAGGAGCATCTTAAAGGCCTCTGCATCGTGGTACAAAAGACATGACTCCATGCTACCTGAATGCCCTTCCCAAGGGCCCAGGGCCCAAGAGCCCATGGAGATTTCCCATCTGTACAGCAAGCTCCGAAAAGAGCCCAGCTGCATCTGGAAAGGAGAGGAAAGGCCTAGAATATTCCTGAAGCTACGTACTGACCTTCACTGAGGAAGCATCAGTCCAGCCACGACATGAAGGATCGCTTGTTTTGATTGCCTGGAACTGACAAAGACGTGCCCCTTGCAAGGTCGTTGCATCGTTAGCAAGCAGGCTGTTTGGAGTCAAAAGACTGCGGTGTAAATGATGGCTCTGCTACTGAGGAGCTCTATGACTGCAGGAACACTATTTAACCTCTCTGTCTCTCAAACTTCTCATCCCAGGCTGGGAATATGTAACTCTCTGGGAGAAAATGTGCACAGAGTACTAAAGGCCTTAGGATCGGTCCCCCACGTGACAACAAGATTTTTTTTTCCATCTCCCATGGAAATTGGACCTGTTATAGTTTAGAAAATATTTAGCAAAATAAAGGGAGGGAGGAACCTTTTCTTCAGTGGTACAGCAAGCAATTGTCCATGCTTGTGTAAATAACTACCTCATACCTATATTCTTATAAACAACCTAATTAAACTTACTGGGACACACACACACACTCACACACACACTCACACACTCACTCACTACATGGAAGCAGAAGGAATGCTAGATGGGAAGAGAAAGACAACAAAGAGGATAATGAGGGCCGTGAATATGATCAAAATACACTATGTGCGTGTATGAAAACACCAAAACCAGAAAATATTGAGCAAAATAAACATCAAATAAAACACTGCGAGAGGTTTTCTGTCCACCTACCTGCCTTTCTGGCATATGAACGGCCAGCAACAAGTAGGCATTGGAGAAATGTTGCGATGGGTGGAAGGGAGATGGAGGATGGGTACGTTGCCTAGCTGGTTAGTTTTTATAAAAAAAACTCACAATGGGGGCTGGAGAGATGACTCAGAAGTTAAGAGCACTGACTGCTCTTGCAGAGGACCTGGGCTTGATTCCCAGCACCCACATAAAGGTTAACAACTGTCTGTAACTCCAGTTCCAGGGGATCCAACGCCCTCTTCTGTCCTCCTTAGGCACTGCATGACATGAGTGTGCGTGCATGTGTGCACGCACATGTACACACACACACAGGCATAACACTCATACATATAAAATTTAAAAAGAAATTTAAGAAAAGGAACAACGATAGTAAAATCAGACAGCGTGTGAGGAATGTTTCTCTAGTCAGAGGCGCTGATCTCTTCCCAGGGCTGCCACAGATGGCTCCTTCCTTGTTTATCACGCCCCCTCCAGGGAGGCAGAACTTTTGTCTCCAACACACAAATGTGTCTGACTTCTAGCTAGTCTTCTATCCTCACCAGGGCCTTCTGAACCCCTGTGCCGGAGGTACAGCAAAGAGCACTAAGTGTGCTCAGGTGGCCAGTTGACCCTGCCATGAGTGCCGTTTTTTTTTTCCAAACAGTTTTGGGACTTTGGGGAGCTCCCAAGCAGAGCTTCTGACCCAGGGCAGTGAGCAGCCCTAGACTGAGTCCAGGATCAAGGAGATCTGACCCTATAAGACTTCAGAAAGCTGGCTAAGTCGCTCTTTCAACCTCAGAGCTATTCTAGAGTAGACAGCAGCCACAGCCCTCCCTGCCTGTCTGTGTTGATACACAGCTGCACCGCAGAGTGCCAGCTTGTAGCTTGCATTCACTCAGGAACTCAAGGAATCCTACACTGTGTCCATATTCTAAGCCTATCCCTGCTGCTCTGTGCTAAATGACAAAGGACATTCAGCTCGCAGTCCCTGAGCATGCTTCCTCGGCTGGAGCAGCACTGATGTCATCAGGTAAGGAAAGTGATTCAAACAGGTTCCCAAGCAAACACATGGCAAGGGCTGGACAAGCATCAGCCCTCTTCAACCTGGGCAAGTGACGGGTAGTTGTGGCCATGTTGTTAAAACATACACATCGTAGAACCTGCTAGCTGAATCCTCTCAGCCACCAGCTCTAGAGAACAGGAGACTTACCTTAATCGCTCTGCTGGCTCTGGGGAACGAAAGAATGAAGAAACAAAGAAATGATTTGCTTCTAGCACGTCTAGTTCCCAGAAACATTCGTTCTATTTGTCAGGAAAATACATTCTATGAGTCCCCTGTCACCTGGCAGAGCATGGCCTTCACCAAGGTTTGGCATGAGGACATCTACCAAATTGGGCTGGACTACACCTCTGTGAACAATACAGATGGAGCCAGGTGATGAGGAGCCAGGTCAGTAGAGAGGGATGCCTCAATTCCTCTAATTCTAGCAACAGATTTGGAGCTTGGACACTGGCTCCCCATCATGTTTTTATTTGGTTGTTTTCTTTTGGAGGGTTTTTGTTTGTTTTTTTTTGTTTGTTTTGAGGCAGGATTTGAGGTCCAGGTTGGCCTCAAACATGGCATCCCTTGCCTCAGGCTTCCAAATTATGAAATTACAGAAGTGTGTCACTGCATCCAGCCTAGTCTCCTTAAAACATTGTGTGTTTATGCGTGCATGCACACACGCGCACATATGCAGCCAGGCCAGGGAAGAAAGTTCAAGCCAACCCGACCTAGAAAGTCCTTATCCTCCTGGACAGTTGGTGAAGACCAGGAATTGTGGGGAGCTGGGCCAGGGAGGAAACTATACAGAAACTCTGCTGCCAAGAAAGTATATCCTGCCATTTGCAAACTAGCAATAACAACAGAGATGGGTCCAAACTGGCTACTTATTCAGGGGACCAGATGAAATCAGGGAGTCAGGTTCTGATGCAAACCCAGGAAGCAAACAAAAGTCAAGGACGAAGAAGATTCAGAATTCAAGAATTGAGCCTAGAAGGGGAAGGATCAGGACTTTGGGGCTGGTGGTAGGGGGAGCCTTAACCTCAGCTCACCTCCACCCTCAGTGGCTCCTCCCACTAGAGAGGCGGCTCCTACAGTATTCTGCTACAACGTGTAGAGGGAACAAGTACCATGTGATCAGCCATACCAGCATCTGCCCTGTGATGGGAGGACTGCTGAGGCAAGGACCAGCTGAAGAGGAGTTGACTACAACTCACATGTTGGAGAGCCAGGAGAAAGCAGCTTACACTCTCCTCTTACTGCGTTCTAGACCCCAGAACCACAAGCCGTCTGGTCTCAGCACACCCCATGCTATTCAATGCCTCTACACTTCTGTTCTTGCTGCTCCCACTTCTCACATGTCTAGCCTTGCTGACTATTATAATCCAAGACTGAGCACAGAGCTGACCCATCCATGAAAGCTTGAGTGTTTATCAATCTTTTGCCACTTCTTCATGAGAGTTTCACCACCGGTCCTTGACTCCCACTGGACCCTACAGGACAGCAACCATTCTAGGGAGTCCCAATGCCTATCATGGGACTTGGTATAGAGTAGTTGTTTAATCAATGTTTGTGGGTTAGTTCTAACTGGGGAAAACACTGGCTTGGACTGTAGGGGAGAGAAGGGAAGGAAAGGTGATATTGTCATTAGTTTTCTACAACTGTGATAAAAAACACTGACCAAAACCAACTTGGAGAGGAAAGGATTTATTTGACTTACAGTACAGTCCATCATCAAAGGAATCTAAGGCAGGAACTCAGGGCAGGAACCTGGAGCACAGACCATGGTGGTCCACTGCTTACTGGCTTGCTTCTCTGGCCCACTTCTTTATACAACACAAGACAACCCGCCCAAGGGTGGCATTGCCCACAGTAGGCTGGGTCCTCCCACATCACTCAACAATCACGAAAATACCCCACAGACACAGACACAGGTCAACCCAATGGAGGAAGTTCCTCAATGAGATTCCCTCCACCCAGGTATATCAGGTTGACAACTGAAACTGTCTCACACAGGTGACAATGCTGGATATCAGCAGACTGAAATTTGGTGTGGTGCCCAAGGGCAGACAGAGCCACACAGTGCTTGGGCTAGTCAGAGGAGAATGGGGGTCTCTTATACTGGGCTGGCAACCAGAAGCATGAGAGTATCGTGGATTCTTTGGGCTAGGAGGTGACTTGGTTATTGGACAGTAGAAGAAAAGGTAACACTCTTCATGATGTTTCTGAAGTCATTCTAGGCATGGACAGCTCTTCTACAGGTGGGCAACAGCATGTCAATGGGGCACTTTACTGTTACTCCAGGATCAGACAAGTGGGCACAAGCCAAGATAAAGAGAAAAAGCAAAAGCTAAATAGAACTACTAGCAGCAGATGCATCCCCAAGGGTTTCCTCAAGAAGAACCTGACGCAAGGCCTGGAGAAATGGCTCAGTGGTTAAGACAACCTGGGTTTGATTCCCAGCACCCACATGGCAGCTAACAATTGTCAGTAACTACAGTTCCAGGGGCTCCAACGCCCTCTTCTGGCCTCTATGGGCACTGCACACACATGGTGCCCTTACATACATGCAGGCAATACACTCATATGTATAAAATAAAAATATATTTTTTAAAAAGAACCTGACCCAGACCCTCTAATATGGGCTTCTGTCCCAAATCAGCACGTGCACATCACACACACACACACACACAACTAAGATGGAAGGGAAAAAGAACTCAAGAGACACACACTGAAAGAAGGTGCCTGGTGGACGGGGAGGTGGTAGTCCCCTGCCTGGCCAGTGCCGTGGCATCTGCAGCCCCACTCTGCTGTTGGTGGGACTGAGTACCAGAGCTGAGAGGGAAGGAGAGGGTGAGGCTGAGTGACCCCTGGATCCTGGCGCTATATGGAATATAGTGTGCAGTACTCTTCTCCTCCTGGTGATCAAGGCTTGGAAGGAGCCAGGGGGATGGCCCACCCAGAAAGGGGAACAGGGGTGCACACTATATGTGGGAGTTTGTTTTAGGATTCTCAGTGCTGTGTAGTGCTGGCCTGAACTGGATCCTGCTCCTGACACCAACCCCATGGTCTATGTAGAGCCCACCATACCATTGAAGGAAGCAAGCCATCGAGAACAGAAGACCAGAATGGTGTTTCCTTTGACCCTCCATGGGAGCTGTTTCACCCACTACCACCTGGAAGTCCTGTCTCCAAACCCAAAGCAGATCTAAGGGTCTGCATGGGCAGAGGACAGTCAACATATACTGCCTCTTAGGGCTCCTGTCCCCCAGTTCAGATGTGACCCTTGATGGGGAGAAGAGAATTTCAACTCTCAAAGACCCCAGAGTATTTTGTTTTAGTGGTTGTTGGTTGATTGTTTTTGAGACAGGGTCTTGCACAGCCCAGGCTGTTTGTCATTCCCTCGGTAGCCATGGAAGACCTTGAACTTCTGATCTTCCTGCCTCTATCTCCCAAGTGATGGGATTAATAGGTATGTGCCACACCAAGTTTATATGATGCTGGGGATCAAACCCAGGTCTTCTTACATGCTAGGCAAGCACTCTACCAACTAAGCTACATCCCCATTCCCAAGCCTGTAGTTTTGACACACGTGGTCATCGGGCTATAGACTCCACTCCAGCTGGTGTTCAGGGTAATTTGACAGAGTTCAGCAGAAAGAAGTGGCTGGAGAAAAATGAAACCATTTCACATCTCTACACCGTCAAGTTGACATTCGTCAATAAGCCAATTATACGGAGGCCTTTGTGGAGCTCCTCTCTGGGCTGAGGCAAAGCAAAGGGCAAAGAGGGGAGCAGCTCTCGGCTCCCCACCTCTGTTTCTCAAGCACACAGAACTCAAGTCAAACGCCCCTCAGTCTTAATTACCAAACAAAAAAATCACCAGCCCAGCCTCTCACTGTATGTCTTCATTTATACTGTCATCTGCTCTGGCATTTTAATATCCAACTTTCCGTTGGAAGACAGATGCCTGGATGTTCACACCCCGTTCTAATGGCTTAATACCCTGGGTACTGAAGTGGGGAGGGGGCTTCAGAGAAGGGGAGGGATGAAAGCCACCACCACATTGAGCACAACTTTGGAGCAAATGGATTTGAATATTCATTAAACAACATTTAATTTAAACACCCAAACTCTGAAAGCAGCAGCATATGGCCTGTTTTATTTTACATAAACTGAATAGGAGGTGGGGCCATTAGTTCCTGCAGACATAATGTTCATTACCAATGAAGAATGCTTTCCTTCAAAGGCACACCAGCACTGTACAGGGCCCACAGGCCCACTGTCCCTTGAGGGACAGACAGGTCTGGCTGGGTTGAGGGCTCCCTGGCAGCCCACTCTTAGGGCAGTTATGTCAGTCAAATCCCTGTCCCCATGAGGAGGCAGATTAAGGCTTTGTTGTCCTCCTGGTTTATGCCTCAGAGAGTATTTTTGTCCTCCTGGACTGAGTCCCTTGATACCTGGGAGCAGTGTGCAGGTGGCATAAGTCTGACCCCTTCTGCTATGTTAGCAGCCACCCAGTGGCCATATCAAGGCTAGGGACTCTGTCCACACTGAGACCTGATTGTGTTTATATGTATGCAGGAAGGTTTGGGTTGAGCCAGGTACGGATGTCCACACACACACAACTTGACACAATCTAGATCATCTGAAGGATTCTCCACTGGGGGATTCCCCAGATCGTATCCTCCTGCGAGAGACTGTCTTGATTGATGATTGACGGAGGGCCCAGCCTAACTGTGGCCAGTTGGTCCTGGGCTCTATAAGAAAGCTGGCTAAACATGAACCTGGGAGTAAGCCAGTAAACATCATTCCTCCCTGGTTTCTGCATCAGGTCCTGCTTGAGTTCCTGCCCTGACCCCCTCAATGATGGATTGTAGCCTGGAAGTGTAAGCCAGATAAACCTTTCCTCCCTAAGTTGTTTTTGGTCAGGGTATTTATCACAGCAACAGGGAAGCAAACTAGAACAGGGCCTCATGTTCTAGATGTGAGTATTCACATGTGCATACATGTAGGTCTCTTTAGGCTTACCTGTGGCTGTGTATGTGCGCACAGCATGTGTACTTGGGGAGATAAGAGGTGAGCTCTGTCAGTATGTGTGAGTAGGATTCTGATATAGGAATGGAGGTGCATATAGCCATAATTTTCTATACACATATGTATAGAAATATTTTTATTAAATATTTTTATTGTTTGAGAATTTCATATAATGTATTTTGATCATATTCACCCCCAACTCTTAACTCCTCCCAAATCTACCCCACCTCCCTCCCCCCAACTCTACATCTTCTTTATTTTTTATTCTACAGATATGAGTGTTTTGCCTGCATAAAAATGCATGTGGCGGCCAAAAGAGGGTGTCATATTCCCTGGAACTGGAGTTACTGACCATTGTTAAGCCATCGTGTGGACAATGGGACTAGAACCAAGGTCCTGCATGAACAGTGTTCATAACCACTGAGCCATCTCTGCAGCTTCCCCCAAATCCCTGCTTTCAGAGCCATCATCTCCAGTCGGTACTGTCCATATACTCCTAGGTATGGAGCATCCACTGGAACACGGTCAGCCTCTCAGGAACCACATCCTTAAGGAAACTGACTCTCCCTCCCCTAGAAGCCAGCAACCATACATAGCTCCTCAGTTACGGGTTGGGACTTAAGAATCCTTTCCCACTTCACGCTGGAATGTTGACTGGCTTGGTCTTGTACCAGCTGTGTCTTGGTCACAGCTGCTGTGAGTTTTAAGTGCAGCGGTTTTGTCATGTCTGGAAGACATTGTCTTGCTCTGGTCCTCCCTGTCCTCTAGCCCTTTCTGTCCCCCGAGCCTTGCCAGGGGCAGGGTGCTCTATTATAGCTGTCCCATCTGGGGCTAAGCACACCACAGTCACTTATCCTCTATACTTTAAGTAGTTGTTCTTTTCTGTGTTAATCACCATCTACACTAAGAAACTTTTGGGATGAGTTCTGAGAACTGTACTAATCTACAAGAGCACAGTTTGATACAGAATAGTAGTAGCTGGGCGTGACACACTCCTCTAATCCCAGCACAGACTGATGGATCTCAGAATTCAAGGCCAGCCTGGTCTACAAAGTGAGTTCCAGACCAACGTGGGGGCTACAGGGATACCCTATCTCAAAAAGACACACAAAAAAATAGTAGTAGGATTCTTGGCCAAATTTGCAGTGCCAGGTATGTGCATCCCCATGTGGAATGGTTACCTACCCCATAGCATGCATGCCACCATTCCACAGGCATGTCTTGCCATGCCAGCCATCATTGCAGTTCACAGGGTTCACAGTAGGTAAGACTGTTGACGACTGTTTTCTCTCCTGCAGCCCGAGTAGCACCTCCCAGTGCTCTAAAGCTAGTCATCAGGGAGGAGGCTTTTTGGTCCTATGACCAATATGTGTGATGTCTTTAGCAACAGGATCTTACCATCAAGTTCTGATGGGCAATCAACTGACAATAGCCTACATTGTTTTGGGAGTCTTCAGGATACCACTGACCAACAACTGGAGAGAATGTATCCACTTGGCACTGGGCTTTTTATTTGGCAACCTGTGGTTTCTGGGATGTATAATCTCCTGTGTCCAGTTGAACTCTCTTATATGAATATATATACATATATATATATATATATATATATGTGTGTGTGTGTGTGTGTGTGTTTATAAAAATAGGTTTCTATATGGCTTTTTCAAACATCCTTAGAGTTAGTTATCTTTCCTCCAACGCCCACTGTGGAAATGCTTTTTAACTGTCTGACACTAAGGGATTCATAATTTGGAGCCCACAGGTACCTCCTCATGGAGAACGTGGATAGAATGTGGGGTTCAGGGGAACATGAATATCACAGAGACAGGCTGAGCCCCGAAGTTCATTGGTTAGTCAATATAGAGACAGGCTGAGCCCCGAAGCTCATTGGTTAGTCAATATAGAGACAGGCTGAGCCCCGAAGCTCATTGGTTAGCCAATATAGCCAAATCAACAAGCTCCAGGTTGAGAGCCCCTGTCTCAAAAAACAAAGTGGAGAGTGATCAAGGAAGACACCCAAAGCAGACCACAGGCCCCCACATGCATGTACACATAGGTTCACCACTCACAAACATGTGCATACACAAAAAGTACAAATATCACCCCCATCCCCAGCATGATGCATTTGTGCCATATGTGGTGATATGTAATTCCAGCCCTTGCAAGGTGAGAACAGGAGGATCAGGAATTCAAAACCACCATTAGCTATATAGCAAATTCGAGGCCAGCCTGGACTACATGAAACCTGACCTGAAAAAAGACAAATGTTTTTTAAAAGCATTTCTGGTTTATCATTTGAAATGGCTAGGCATTTTGCTGTCTTTGAGCAAACTTGGTTTTCTTTGTAAATTCATGTTTCCATTTTTTATTTTATTGTTTTGTTTTGAGATAGGGTCTTGATATGTGGCCTCAAACTAGTGATCCTCCAACCTCTACCTCCGGAGTACCATGCTTATAGGTGTGTGCCACCAGATTCATCTTGTTTATACATTTATAAATATGTCAAAAAGGAGTCCATTGGCTACCACCTGCCAGGGGGACAAAGAGAAATGAAGGACCCCGTGTGTGGTGTGGCACCAAGCCACCGTGGCTATAGCAGGTGCTGACTCGTTATTCTTAAGCACATGTGTGCAGAAACCTGTGGCAGAAGCGGCAGTTGTGGTCCCAGATGGCAGAGACCCAGAGGAATTATGCCCACAGTCAAAAATAGAAGGGAAATAAAAATCAGTTCTTCTTGGCCCCAAATGTCACCTTCATCTTCAAGCAAGCTTCTGTAAGATACTGATTACTGTGACACTGTGTGGTTCCAATAGAACCAAGCTGGTAGCCCACTCTTCCTCCTTTCAGGAAGAAACTATTCAGAGTGTTTCTTGGACATGCCCTCCAGGCTGGTGAGGAGCTGCAGTGTGGGCAGGGCATTGAGGCGTTTCTCAAGCAAAAGCTACATCAAAGTCTGCCCTGACTCCCATCACTGCCAGTTGTCCAAATATTAATACAGCAAGAATGTTTTCCTTGACAACCCTGGGAATACACATGACTGACCTTCATGGAGATGGGCCATATGTCTGAGCTCTGTCACTCTGACACCCAAAGGCTCTGATTATTACACTCTTGGTCACAGAAGAGTGAAGATTTTTCAGAACTTCTGAGACTTGTGAGAGGTGTGGCGAAAGCCAACATAATGGGAATCTTTCAAGCAGCTCAAGGCAAGTGTGTGATTTTATCTATGATCTACCCACAAGACTCTTTTGTTCTTTTTTTCACTCTACTTGGCTGTGTATGTCTATAGTTGTTCACATATGATGTAATTACATGTGTTTCCCTCTTGTAACCCCGTGTTATTGATGGTTAGGACAGCACAGGCCTTCTTCCTGACTATGTTGCAGAAAGGAAAAGAAAAAAGAAAAAACTGCATGAAGAAAACCTTTAATATAGTATCATTGCTATTTTTAAAAATTTAAGAATTTTTTGCGAGACAAAGTCTTATGTAGCCCACGCTGACCTCAAACTCAATATCTAGGTGAGGATAACCTTAAACTCTGACCTTCCCTCCATCTCCCCAGTGCTGGAATTACACACGTGCACCACCATGCCCAGCAAAAAGACTTTTTTTTTTTCAATGACAAGTAACAGATAAACCAACCCAAACCCTATTAAACATGTATTTAATGCTTTTGCTTTAGTACTGATCAGCTTCTATAACTGGAGCGCAGGGGTATGGTCTCTCCAGGCACTTTGTCCAAGGTTCCAGCTATTCTCCTCTTACACTCTCAGCTCCATCCTGGAACAGCTTTTCTTCATGTCAGCAAATGTCTTCCTGGTTTCAATCATCTGCCTATGACACATCTGGAGGAAGAGAGCGCACTTCCCAAGATCACCAGTTTTGATTGAACCAACCTCAATCAGTCACTTGACCAAGGGTAATTCTTGAGCGTTGGCTGGTTGCATCATTGCTCATTCCTAAGTTATCGACACTGTACTTTTGCAAGTGGAGGCCAATTAAGACCCACCTCCAAGAATAGGAAGAGGAGGGATACAGAATGGATCCAGAGAAGTAACCAGAAGATCCTGCGAGACCTGTCTTCTCGTGAACCCCTAGACCAACTTAATCAGCAGTGCCCTGGAACAAAAGCCACCTCATGACCCCCATTCGCCAACTACAAAGTGAACACTGAGTAAATACCTCTTGGGTCCCAGTGAACATGACAAGCCTTCAGTGTGCCACAGAAGTCACTACTGAACACGGAGGGAGTTCAGGAGGAGATAGGAGGCTGGAATCTGTCCCCTGGCTTAGGAGACTCCCTCTGTGTGCCTAAGTTCCTCCAAACTAGAAATGCGGGGTTAGACGCATAGGGATGGCTCAGTGACTCAGAGCACCGGCTGCTCTACAGAGGACCCAGGTTTCGTTCCCAGCACCCACATGGCAGCTAACAACTGTCAGTTACTACAGTTCCAGAGGATCTAATGCCCTCTTCTGACCTCAGAGGGCACCAGGCACACATGTGATGTATATACATACATGCACGCAAAAGACTCATACACAAAAAAATAAATCTTTTTAAAAACTAAAGAAAGAAATTGGGGTTTAGAAAGTGTAACCTAAAAGCTTTGATTGACAATTGACATCTGCAGTGGGGGAAGCTCCTAAAGGAATTACATAACTATTCCACAGAAGCCTTTGCCTTTATTTGCCTCCTTTCTGACAAGGGAGAAATCGGTAAAGAAGATACTAAATGTGAATGCTGAGGAGAAAGGAGTCAGAGCCCAAGGAAACCCTAATACAGAGTCACAGCTGGGGCACAGGGGCAGATGTGAAGCCCTGGAGGGTTTAGGACAGGGTTTCAGGAATACTTGCCTAGCGTGCATGAGACATCCGATTCAATCTCTAGCACTGTAGAAACTGATAGGCACATGCATAGAATCCTAGTACTCAGGAGGATTAAAAAGTTCAAGGTCACCCTCAGCTATATATTAGGTCTTAGAACAGCCTGAGCTTTGTAAGGCTCTGTGTCAAAAAAAAGTAACTGAAATGATAAAGATGTAGTTGAAATGACGTTACAATAAGAGATGGTGGTGGCTCAAGATCAGAGTAAAGCAACGGGGTGGTAAGCAGCCAGGCTCCAGACAGGAAGGAAGAGCAAAAGATTTGTCAATGGACAGGATGTGAAACATGAGAGCACCCAGGCTGCTGAGAAATGAGGCCTTCAGTCCAGGCAGGTGAGGGGTCCAGTTGCTGTCCACAGAGCAGGGAAAATAGGTAGGAAGACAGAACCCCAGGGATCCACATCTGACCAAGGCCCTCCTACAATGCTCACACCCTATCTCACGTGTCCTCCAGGTAAAGCCCACCTATGAAGGCCTGTCACAGCCCCGCAGTCACCCTACCCACAATCTCCAGCCCAGTCCATGCACTCCAGGTCAGGCAGTTCTGTGAAGGTTCTCCTCTCTCTTCCTGGAGAAGTCCTCACATTTGCACCCACAAACCAAGATTCCCTCTCCTGCAGCAGGGCAAGAGGAAGGACTGCTCAGGATCAGCTTATATTAAACCATCCTCCTGCTGGCATAAGTTGCAGTCTGCTGCCCTGGGTTTATGGAGCTTGCTAAGAGACTCTCCCACTGCAGGCTGGAATGATGGCCAAGGCCAGCCTGAATTCCCAATTCCCAGGCTTGAAGGAACAGAGAATGGGTAGCATGCGAAAGTCAAGTGCCCCTGAGAATCTGAGGAGAGACAGGAGTTCTAAGAGTATGGTCTAGAGTAGACAATAACTCCAAAATCAGCTTGCTTGTTCGGCAGGGCTACTGAAATGGTTAATACTGAATGTCAACTTGGAAACAACCTCTGGGCATCTCTATGAGGGAGTTTCTAGATCATCTTACTTGAAAGTAGGCAGACCCCTCTGAGATGTGAATGGAGTTCACATGGTTGGGACTGATCACCAGCACGCATCTCTGTTTCCTGACTGGGGAAACCTCACCTTCCCCACCACGATGAACTATATCCCCTCAAACTGTAAATCAAAATAACTCTTCCTAAAGTTGCTTTTTTGTCAAATATTTGGCCACAGCAATGAGAAAAGTAACTTCATCAGGACCCCTTCCCTTCCATTCCTGCTCAACTTTCCCAGCCTCCTCTAGCAGTCCTCTTCCAGAGGAGCCTATTAGTCCTTCTGAGAATAATCAGGCTCCCTAGTCCTGCATCAAGAATCACTCCAGGCCTGGGCTGAAGATGGAGCAACGTCATCTGGGTATACCACCCCAGCCTGGAGAAAGCGAGCTCCAACATGGATGTCACCTGCATCCCATGACCAGGAGGTAGGAAAACCAGCTGGAACTCTCAGCTGCAGACTGCAAGACCAGGATTTGGTCTAATATGCTTTCCTCCCTCTCCCCAGGAAGCCATCCTGATGCTGAGGCCTATCTCCTCTGACACAGTGGACACAAGTCTTTCCTCCTACACCCAGGGGCTCAGGCATCATCTTGCACACTTTCACACCTACCCTCCCTGACCAATGATAGTTTCTGCTTAGGAACTTGTGCACAATGGGTATATCATAAACTTTTTGTGGAACTAAACTACTAAACTACCAACACCACATTGCCACAGACATGAGCATCATGCTAGAAGATGCTCCCTTTACCGAGGGGCAGCCTGTTCCAATGAGGACAAATCCAAGAGGCAGCGATGCAGACCATGCCCCAGCCCCCAGCTTGTTCCTACTGCAGCCCTCTCCCCTCACCTTCAGGATGTGAAGAAGCCAGAGAGATCCCTTCTCGTCTCTCTGCTTGCTCACCTTCCGCCCAGGGATGTTATGAGAATTAATGGGATAACAGATGAAGTGCCTCCAAGGAAACAGGCTACATAAATCCAAAGTGTTATTATTAAATTCCAAATTTAGCCCTTGGGATCGGTGAGACATGACAAATCTGGGCTGAGAGCAATCCCAGCTGCATGGACAGGAAGTCCTTATAAAATGAGAAGCCATGATGTACAGGCTTTGGAGGCTAAAAGAAACCCTTACCACCCTCACTGTCTCAGCTCTATGTGTCACCAAAGGCCCAAAGAGGCTCTTAGGGCATCCCACCATGGAAGCAGCCAGTCTCTGTTTATCCTCCACCAGGGACAGGACGCTCCCTGGTCCTAAGTGGCTCCTATTTTCTTCCATTAGTTCTGATTTTGGGAGCTGGGAATGTAGCTCAGTTAGTAGAGTGTTTGCCTGGCATGCACAAAGCCCTGGATTTGATAACCGGCACTGCATAAAAGTGGGTGTGGTAGTACCGTAACAGAGATCCACCTGCCTCTGCGTCCTGAGTGCATCTCATGCATTCTGCCATACATGTTAAGTCCCTATCCAGTCAAGCAGTATTTATACCCAAATATCCTTCAGTGCAAGTTCACCCACCGGAGTCTAGTCACCTTATGTAGAGATCTCAAGTAAAATCTGCTCTCCCTCACTCAGTAGTAATTTATAAAATATTTTATTATTTTCATTTTATGTGTATGACTATATTGCATCCATGTATGTAAGTGCACCTGTGTTGTGCAATACCCACAGAGGTCAGAAGAGGGTGTCAGACTCCCCTGGAACTGGAGTTATTGATGATTGTTAGTCGCCACATGAGTGCTGGAAATTAAACCCAGGTCCTCTGCAAGATCAGCCAGTGCTCTTAATTGCTGAGCCATCTCTCCAGTCCCAAGCCCCTGTTTCTTTTTGTTTGTTTTTTTGGTCTTCTTGAGATAGTTTTCCTGTAGCTCCAATTGGCCTGTAACTCACTATGTTGACCAGACTGGCCTTGAACTCAGGAAGATCCACCTGCCTCTGCCTCTCAAGTGCTGGGATTAAAGGCCACCACACCTGGCCTTTTTAAAGAGTTTTAAAATTTTAAATGTATGTGTATCTCTGTAAGCCAAATGCCATGTGCATGGGAGTACCTACAGAGGTGAGAAGAGGACATCAGATCTCCTCAGCTAGAGTTATAGGCGGCTATGACATCACATGGGTGCTGGGAACTGAACTCAGGTCTTCTGGAAGAACAGTAAGTGCTCTTAACTGCTGAGCCATCTCTCCAGCTACCTAAATAAAGACCTCTTACCAGCTAGACTTGTAGCTCATTATAGAACATTTGCCTAGCATATACACAGCCCTAGTTTCATCCCTTATACCACTCATACACACACACAAACACACACAAACACACACACACACACACACACACACATGAACCCTTATAATTCAACAACAGCAAAGACAAATAAGGGCTAGAGAGATAGCTCAGTCAGTGAAGTGCTTGCTTTGTGTTCTAGTTTAGTTTCTGTTGCTGTGATAAATACCATGACTAAAAGTCACTTGAGGAGAAAAGGATTTGTTTGGTTTACAGGTTATAGTCCATCATCGAGGGAAGCTAAGGCAGGAGCCTGAAGGCAGGAATTGAAGCACAGACCACCGAAGAATGCTGCTTACTAGCTTGCTTCCCTTGACTGGCTCAGTTACCTTTCTTATAGACTATTGGCCCACAGTCGGCTGGGCCCTCCTACACCAATTAGCAATTAAGAAAATGCCTCCGATTTGATCACAGGCCAATCCAATAAAGGAAATTCCTCAATTGAGGGTTCTTCTTTCCAGGTGACCAGTTGATGTCAAGTTGACAAAAACTAGCCAGCACATTTTACAAACATGAGGACCTAGGTTTAATCTCCACAAACCATGTTTTAAAAAAAAAACAGGCACGTTGACATGCACTTGTAATCCTAGCACTTGACAGGCAGTGCCCTGGGCTCACTGTCCAGCTCGCACAGCTTACTTGCTGGGTGGGGTCCAGGTCAATCAGAGACTCTGTCTCATAAAACAAGGTAAAGGTTGGTGAGCTGGATCAATGGTTAAGTGCACTTACTGTTCTCAAAGATGACTGAGGTTTGGTTCCCAGCACGTATATCAAGTGACTCACAACTGCCTGTAACTCCAGTTCCAGGGGATCTGATGATGTCATTGGTACCTGCATGAATGTGGCACATATAAAGTCCTGCAGGCACACATACATACCATAAAGTTGTTTTTTAAAGGTGGATGATGCCCAAGGACTGATATCCAAGGCTATCCTCTGGCCTCTACATGCATGTGCACACACTTGCACTCCCCACATAACCATACAACACACACAAAAAACAACTTAATTTTAAAATAGGAAAAGGATTTAAAAAAATATTTTTCTAAAGACATATGGATTGGTTATTTTTAACTGTCAGTGTGACAACTAGAATCACCTGGGAATAGCCTTAATCAGGAATTATCTATATCAGGTTACTTGTGGGTACACCTATATTTTTAATTTAATGCAGGAAGACCCAGCCCATTTGGGGTGGTGCCACTCCTAGGCAAGGGCTCCTGAACAGTGTAAGAGAGGAGAAAGCTAGGTTAAAGAAAGCAAGCAATTGTGTGTGTGTGTGTGTGTGTGTGTGTGTGTGTATTTATTTCTCTCTCTCTGCTGTGGATGTGATGTAACCAGCTGTCCCAAGCTCCTGCTGCTGTGACTTCCCCACAGTGATGACTGTGAACTAAAATAAGCCCTTTCTCCCTTCAGCTGTTTTGGTCAGGGTATTTTATCATAGCAACAGAAATGAAACTAGGAAAATATAAACATAAAAAGATGGCCAAAACCATTAGTCATTATGAGATGCAGATCAAAACCATAAGGGAGGTTGGAAGTATAATTCAGTGGTAGAACATGTGCTTAGGATGTACAAGACTCTAGGCATGATCCCCAGAACTAAAAAAAGAAAGAAAGAGAGCAAGAGAAGCAAAAACCAGGCAAGCGAGGCCTGGTGGTGCATGCCTTAGTCCCAGCCCTCGGGAGGCAGAGGCATCCAAACCAAAAAAAGAAAAAGGTATGATGACACACATCTGGGATCTTAACACTAGAGAGGCTAAGGCAGAAGATCTTGAGTTCAAGGCCAGTTTGGTCTACATAGTGAATTCAAGATCAACTTGGGCCACTCAGTGAGACCTTATTTCAAGAAAACAAAACAGAGGCTGGGGATATAGCTCAGTTGGTTGAGTGCTTACGTAGCATGCATGGAGCTCTAAGTTTAGTCTCCAGAACCACATAAAACCAAGTATGGTGGTACATGCCTATTATCTGTAATCCCAGCACTTGGGAAGTAGAAAAAAGATGACCAGAAGTTCAAAATTATCCTTAGCTACATATCCAGTTTGAGGCCAGCCTGAGTGACATCATAAGACTGATTTAAAACAACAAAGAAAACATAATTAGTTTACCTCTTCACACTCAGTTGGGTAGCTAAAATCAATACCATAGATACTAACAAGTGTTGGAGAGGATGTAGAGAAATTGGAGCATAAAGCTTACTCATGTTCTGGAGTGATTTTCTTGTACCAATCCCAGTGAAGCCTCTAGCACTGCCTGATTTTTTGGTACTGTTAAATACCTGCCAGTTTTCTAATAAATTTTTCCTCATGCTCCAGAGGCCTCTGTTCAAAGGATCCTGCAAAGCATCAATTGTCTTCTACCTGCCACAGAGAAGACTGGTAGTTGCCCCAAACCATTCCCTATTGGTGGCCTAGACTTGGAGTGGGTCTACCCCACAAGCCTCCACCGTGAGTTAGCAAGGTGTGCCAGGAGATCAAGTTCCATCCAGTGCCTACTGCTTAGGCCCATGTGGGGATGGTGTAACTTCTCCCAGACTTGCTTTGGGTCAGAAAAGGGCTGAGCTTGTACCTGTGTCAGCCAGTGTGAAGAAGCTCTCTTCAGATCTCCCATGCTGAGCACTTCCTAGCCCCACTGAGATTGACACATCCCACAGAACAGCGCCCACTAGAGACAGCAAAGCTGAGGAGGAAGCGAGAAACCATCTGGGTACTTGCTGACATGTATCTGCTGCATCCACCAACCCGGCCCTTCCTCAGCTGTAGCGGCCTTTGCATGTAAGCCCTGTGGCCTGCAGGCTCAAGGCTACTTCAGCTGAGAACCACCTCCTAACACATGAAGTTGATGACAAGGCAGCTCAGAGAGCACCAGGGGTTGATATGTCAAGTCTCAGCCTCCCAGAGGACACTTCTGTGCTAATGACAGACTGCAGGATGGTACAGGGCAATGAGCTGGACAGCTTGGAAAACGTCCCCCAGACAGCATCCACAGAGCTTCAGAAACTCAAAGGCATAAGGAAATGAGGTTTAAGCACTTGACTTGCATGTGCAAGGTTACAGTCCTGGCACTCACTGCATGTGCATGTATGTACAAATAGCACCTGAACTTCAAATACTCACCTGCTATCAGAGGGGGCCTGAGTTCCAGGTGAAGAGGCTTGAAGCCCAGTTGCCTCCTTACTACTAATGACATGAGGGACTTGGGTAATTCACCCACCCTCTGTGTGCCTCTATGGAGATACCACATCAGCCAAAGAATTTGCCCTTGCTTCTCTGGGGAAGCTGAAAAAAGCATCTTGTTTAACATGTATCATCCGCAGTGGAGGGTTATGGTTGGACGGTCTTGCCAATGGGACAAATAATTTTAAATCAGATTCCCTACATAATCATCATACATAGTGGGAACCAGGAAGGGGCTGGGTCAGACCCTCTCTAGAACCCTCCTCCTTGGGACTGTGCATATCGACAGGCTCAGAATAGACAATGCCAGAGGCCTACTGCCCAGCTAGCTAACCACTCCAATGGGTGAGCAGCCATTGTGTGCATAGGACATCAATCCCTGGATTAAGGGGGGAATTGCTAGAGCCCCTTTGAGGTGATATATTTTCTGAAGAAATACACACTGAAGGTGAGAGGAGACTGTGGTGTAAATCTTTCATTCTTTCAAACAATACAGAAGAGAAACCTAGAGGCAAATCCTGGGTGTCTGAGGATCTAGACTTTTTTGGGGAAAAAAAAATCCAATTTGATAGGTTCCACCTTGCTGTCATGTAACAAGTCCCTGGAAACGCTTACTTAAATGGATACCAGAGATGGATGCCACAATGCAGTGCTTACAGCACCCTGGTATCCCAGGTCTTTGAAAACATGTCAGTTTCTTCTTCTACTCTCTGGGGCAGAATTTTGTTTGTCTATTTACATGTATATATATTTTTTTCTTTTTTTGAGACGGGAGTCTACTTTGCTCACAGTTTCAGAAGCTTCAGTCTGGTGGTGGCACTCTTCTGGCTTCCTCCTTTCCTGGAGCATTATTTTACAAGGCAGAGGGTGGCAAGGGTGGGGAGGTTGGGGGACGGGGCAGTGGGGGTGGCTGAGAGCCACTCCCTCAGCCACTCA
This sequence comes from Eospalax fontanierii, assembly GCA_035773235.1. Taxonomy (NCBI): domain Eukaryota; kingdom Metazoa; phylum Chordata; class Mammalia; order Rodentia; family Spalacidae; genus Eospalax; species Eospalax fontanierii. The sequence goes on from CM069540.1 coordinate 20,762,925, forward strand.
GCCAGAGGCAAAAGGAGAACTGCTCCAGATCACAATGGAGTGGGACAGAGCAAAGGCTTAAAGACGGGCCCTGAATTCAACACCTAGCCCCCAAACGAGTCTAAGAACAAGACTGAGGCAAAGCAGTGAATGTAGTGAGCTGACTGCTGAGCCATAATCGACTGCTGTGGTTCTAGCGCTCTGGCCTCCACCCCCCACCCCCAAAGAAACTATAAGCTGCCTGACTGGGCAGCTACAAAGGGGGAATGCCGTCTGCAGAGGATCTGCAGAGACCTTGCCGCTCGGGTGAGTAGGCATCGCCATGCACATGTCAACAGCAGCAAGCCCTCCAGGTTCAGATTCCCTACGAGAGCTGAATCCTATAAACAAGATTACCACCCAGTGGACCTTCAGGAAGAAGACAGACTGACCCTTCCAGTTCATCTGGCATCGGGCTTTCTTCAGGCTTCCACAAGGGCAGCCAGCCTTGACAACAAAGCAGGCAGCTGTCAAGCCTGTGCCCACAGTGCCCCCTCGTGGTGTGTGGTCAACAGCACTCTTCCCTGGCCAAGTATAGCTATCCCCTCCACAGCCCCAGAATCACCTGCTGGGGTTGTTAGAACACAGGTTGCTGGGTTCAACCCTCACTTTCTGATGGAGTCACCAAGGTAGGACCTGGAAATTCATAATTCTAACTAGTTTCCATATGATGCTGAGGCTAGAGCCAAGTCCTCAAGCACCAAGTCTGGATAGTCCCCAAAGGTCCCCAGGCTCATCAGCGAACATTGGTCAGAGCTATGTGACTGGCCAGTTGTGCAACCTTAACTTCCTGTAAGCCTCAACTTTCTCATCTGCAAAACAGGAGTAACAATACCTCCAAGTGTTTGCAAAGGTGTATTCCACTGTGCACTGTGCTCACACATGTGGAGGCCAGGAGTCAGTCTTGACTTTCCTCTATTGCTCTCCACCACCTTATTTTTTGAGACAAGATCTCACTAAACCTGGAGCCCATCATTTCGGATAGGCTGATGAGCCGCCAAGATCTCCCTGTCTGTTCCCCCAGGACTGCGATTACAGGCATTGACTCAGGTCCTCATGCTTGCAGAGCAAGTACTTCCCCACTGAGCCATCTCCCCAGCCCCGAGCTCATCACCTATCTCTGTTACTTAATGGTATTACCATTCATTTGCCAGCTTCTTCAGAACAAAGGCTGACATTACAAGTCATGGACTTCTCAGAGGCAGAAATGACCTTTTGTGACTTTCAGTCCAAATCTAGAAGTTGTTATAATTTCAGATGCATGAGTATCACCCAGATGTACCAGCTCAAACTGGTACAAGCAGCTGGGCATTTGTATTAAGAAACCCTCAAGCCCCAGGCCTGGGCGCTACAAAGCTAGCCTTTGCAAACGATAGAAGTAGGGAGGTGAAAGCCAAATGGGAAGTCCTTTTGCTCCTGGCCCCAGCTGGCTGGAACCCATCTGGGTTCCCAGACTGGCACCGTTTCCCAGCTACAATGCTTGGATGACACCTCACCAGCCCCAATCCTGCTGTGCAAATCTCTTCAACATGGCTGATGAGCCGTCAGATGGTTCAAGGGCTTTGTTGGAAGAACTCCGATTGTGACAAGGACACTTGATCAACATCTAATTCTCCACATTTCCTTTTAACTCAACCAAAATATTGAAGGAGATAGGTTCTTAGCCTGGCACACAAGGTCCTCCTTATACCGTCCCCTGCTGACCTCACTTACACCTTAACTCCCACCCAGCCAGAGGACATCGTAGACAGTATTGTCTGGCACACAGGAAACCTGAGGACAGATGGATGGGTCACACAGGTGGGAGGATGTGGGGCGCTCTAGCACTCAGGAGAGCTCTGCTTTGCCAGCTTAGCTCAACCAAGTCATGTTTCTGGACCCCTCTGCCAACTGGAGATGTTTCTGAAATGGAATTTTCCTGACAGAAATGCACTGCACATCCCTATCTGAAGCCACCAGTCACAGGGCCTTCCACCTCAACCCAGGAGAATGTTCTCTGCACAATCTGGCCCCACCCTCCCATCTCCACCCTTCTCCCTCCTGCACCAAGGCTTGATGGCTGCTCTCAGCTTGTGCTGTTTAATCCCATCTTCCACGGCTTTGAATGGGACTGCTCTTACCCATCCAAACCAGATCATACCACTTGTCCTATTGCCTCCCCAGGAGCCTTCAAGGGCCCAGATTCCTACACCAATTTTGGCTGTGGACCACCTTCATGTCATAACCATGCACTCACTACCTGCTACTCCACAGGAAAAAAACCAGGCCACGAGATCCTAAGTTTACCGTCCTCTTGGCTTAAGTGCAGGAACAGCTTCTTTGTCTTACCTCCTCAGGCTCCAGATCCAGGACTGGTGGTGCACATAGAAACTAGGTAAATGAGATGTTTGGTTGGCTACCTAATACCTGTTCAATATCCCTATGGAAAATGCCATCTCACTGAGCAATAGTGGGCAGATAAGCCATGAGTCATACAGCATTACACACCCAACAGAAAGCAGCTGCACAACTGAATGGGCAAATACAGGATATACAGCAATGCTTTGGTGTTACACACTGCACTCGGGTCTCAGTACCACCACTTGGTAGAGGACCTTGGTAAATTATCTTCACCCTCTCCAACATGGATGAGACACCTGCTTTTTGAGATAATTACAAATCGTTGTCCACACAAAGCTTACAACAGCACCTGCCTCAGCTTCAGTGTAAAGTACTCTTAGGACCAATCAAAATTTGCCTGGGAAAAGTAGCAGAGGGTAGTAACTGAAAGCTGCCTACTTGCTTAGACATAGCCACTATAAAAACAAGGGTCCTGGGGCAAACTGAAAACTACACCTAGTGCTCACTGGAGATACCATCCTTCTGCAGAAGCACCTCTCTAGCCTTAACGCCCTTTGAAAATTCCAGCAGGCGGGAGAGACTCAGTACACCTTGCCTACTAAGCACAAGGTCCTGCGCTTGATCCCTACAGCCTCTCAGTTCCAGACTCAAGGGCTGTGCTCTGAATTTCCTTGGTAAAATTAAGTTTGTAACCTCAGCCAGCAGAGCGCCAGTCTGGTTATCGTCAGGGCCAACAGTGCTGCATCCCTAAGAAACCTCAAGTTCAACAGCACAATTGTACAATCTGGTGTCTCCAAGCCCTTGGTACCCACCACAGCTGCTCAGCACTTCAGCCTCCACAATTGCCACCCTGAATCCCAATTAGCTAACCCACACAAGGAACCAAGTAGACTCCCAAAACATCCAGGTGGGCTTTCAAGTACCATTCAGAGGGGACAGACTAGGAAAGCTGACAAGAGTGCAGGCTGGCTGTCATGGCAGAGGCTGTAGCCAGGCTGCCAACTGTCATGATACAGGAAGGTGGGCCACACTTCAAAAGGCTGTAAATGGGAATCTTATGTAAAACTTGCTAAGTTTCAAAATGCCATCTGTATCAAGCAAAGCTCACAGGCAACGCAGCCAGTTTGACTTCTCTTCACAGGCAGTTTCTCTGGAAAAGCCTGGCCCAGCCCATTCATCAGAATTCCCTTATGGAGTACAGGCGACAGAACACCAGACAGCCCCTAGAAATGCCTTGTGCACATCTTGCAACCCTGGTGCCAACCTGCACCCACTCTAGTTCACCTGCATTCTTCTCATCATCTGACGCCTGAGCCTATGGAAACACCACCCACCCCATTTGTAGCCCACTAGTCCAGACCATGGTCTCCCCTGCAGCTTCCCTTCCAGTCCCACAAAGCCCCACCTATGACAACCACGGCTCACAGGAAACAATCTTCCACTAAAACCTTTGCTGCTTCTAGTTATCTGAGCCACCATGTACTTTGCATGCAATGCCAGCTGCTTCAACTCCATGCAACCCTGTAGCCACTATGGAGGCTGAACTCCATGGCCCATTCACACTCTACCAGAGGCCATCTAGCAAGGGAGCAGAGTCCCCACTAGAAAAAGCCCACAAGGCTGCACCCCCACGCCTGCTGTTGCAGAGCTTCACAGCCTTGCCCGACCCCCAGACCTTCAGGCTTGAAGTACTAATACTTTCCCAAATTCACCTGCCCAGCCAACCACCGGCTTTCAGTAGTGTACTGCTCCAAGTTTCCGCCCACTGTTCTTACCTATCTACATGGACCATCATAAACAGAACCTCTAGGAGGTCGTCTAAAACCCAAGACTGGGGTGCAGTTGTTAAAGCTCTGGATTAGCATGTGGGAGGCCACAGGCTCCATCTTTACTACCACAGAAATAAACAACTGAAACTCCCATAAGCCAACGACGACCCTCAGGCTGACTCCTATTCTGAGGGGCCTCTGGAGCTAGAGATAGCTCAGTAGTTAAGAGCACTGCTTGCAGAACTCAGGTTCGGATCCCAGCATGCACATGGCAGCTAAACCACCATCTCCAGTTCCAGGGGAATCCAACACTCTTGTCTTTGTTGGGCATTGCACCACACAGGTATGCTTACATACATGCAGACAATACACATAGAAATAATTTTTTTTTTAAAGGGCACCTCTGCCCCAAACCTGATTTCAAAAGCCAGCTCAGGCCCTTAACTCTGATCCCTCCACCCGAGACTTTGATGTGACTGGAGAATATAGGTCAGTGACGGAATACTTGGCCAGCAAGCCTGGAGACCTGGGTTCAACCACTAGCACTGCAAACAAAATGAGCAGATCCACCTTACTTCAGAGTAAAAATGTGATCCAGTAAGGCCATTATCACCTTTGTTGTTTTTTTAGCCTATGGCAATAGGGTCCCCCCCTTGCAACACAGACTGGTCTCAACTGCTGGGATTATAGGAATGTGCCACCTCACCATTAAGTTCAACTTCACATGCAGCCAAAGTAACTTTTTAAGTACTAAGGACCATGCTGAGGTCTAGGAACACTTAAAGGGGATTCAGATTCCATGCATCTCCTGGAAATGAACCTACTACAATCAAGGCAAATATGCCAACACTGTGTACATCAGCTTGGACCTATATCCCCCCCATGGCAGTTAGACTCTACCTCTGCACCCACCTCCACCAACCCACCTCCACCACACCAAGCTTTTGCTTTATGTTCAGTGGAACATGTGAATACAGGCAGCAATTTCACCCTGCAAAAACACCTAAGTAACCGTGGAACACTTCTAGTACCCAGTAAGTGTATTTCAAAGAGACACAGGCAAGTTTTTACAGTTTATTAGTCCTCTCCTTAGATATGTGCACACATCATGATGGCAGAGCAAGTCACTGCAGACTCTTTACTCCTTTTGCTGTAAATAAAGAAAAATCAGTTTAGTCAGAAGTTCTTAAAGCTCAAAGTCCTTGAAAAACTAAAAATAACACTCATGCAGAACAAGATTTAGTAATTTCCAAAAATAATCACAATTGTGAGAATAATGCAAACATTAAGAAATTAAGCTTACAAAAATTCAAGTTAGGAATTAAACAAAAAAGTCAAATGTCACTAAATTTTAAAAACAAAAAACGCATCCCTGTTAGTATTTTATGCGGTTACAACTAGTACATTTGCAAATCTACTGGAAATGTATTTCACGTGCTCTAGTAATCTACAGAAGGTCTTGAATTATACCTGTTATCCAATCTCCAGCTCACTGAACCAGTGGCAGGAAAGGGGAAAAGGGAAGGAGGAAAAACAAACAGTTCATTAGTGCTCCTTTTTCAACCTCCAAAATTCTTTGCATTGAAGTTCATGCAACCAGACCCCGGACTCTGCTGCTCTCACTGCAGAGCATTCCTTACCCACCACCACTAATTTTCTCAACAGAGTAGTTCGTCCGATTACTGCAGTTTGACTGGTGGCACGGTGACTGTGTAATGTCAATGTAGTACCAGACCCAGGCTGCCACTACCTGATATAGATGCAGTAGGCATTCCTGAGCCCAGGCCCCTTGGCTCTAGTTCTCAGCATGCCGGGCACAGAATATAAACCAGACTTGGGAATGTTATAGACCCCAACTGGAGAACTCTAAGTACCAGACAAGTCCTTTAAAATCAGTTTAATACTTTAAAAGACACCATCCACAGCCAGAGTACAAATTAGCAATGAAATCAGGAGATGGAAATCAGCTGAAGTAAAAATACCATAGCTATGCAAATAGGCGACAACTAAGGCCTCAGGTTCAAACTCCACTGCACAAACAACAAAAACTAACATCAAAACTGAATTCAGAGGAACATTAGTGTCCCAAGCTTATTTAAAGCCAAAGTTCAAGTGCTCATTTTGCATTCATGATTGAGCTGGTCTTTTCAGGGTGGTGCTAGTGAGGCTATCACAGCAACCCAGAGCAAGAAGTGACAGGTCAGGTTCCCATAGGAACACCATCCACACAGAGATTCAAGCTGAACACTAACACATGGAACTCAGAGGCTGTATACAGTTTAATGTCCTTCAGGTCTGGGCTTTGGCCAATTACCAGCATCCTATGTCTGGGAGTAGTGTGTTCATCACTAACTCCAGTGCTTAAGAGGTCAATGTGATTCTGGTCCCAGGCAGATACTACCAGATTTCCTGGAGTCACAGGGGTTGTCAACACATTTTTAAATCCACATTCCATCGCATTAATCTACTATTACAAATTTAGGCTGTCCAAAGGCACAAATTATGTCTGACATGGAACAGTGTACCAAATGCTTGTGGGAAAAAATGTTATCAAAGGATTCCTTGTGAACTTAGTTGTCTCAAAGTCTTCTATTAAAAACACAAGGCACCAAAGCCTGAGACTAACTAGTTTTGGGCAGATGCTACCAAGATAAAAGGCTTTGTACCAGAGCTGTCAAGAGAATCTGCATGACTTATGGCACCTGAGGGGAAGACCCTGGATAGGACAGTTCTTTCTCAGCCACATTCTGAACATGATGGTCTCAAAGTACAAGGTTAAAAGAAACCCATTTGGTAAGGCACCTACCTTCCTCAAGTGAGTCACCTCACCACCACGTTACATGCATTTTTTAGTTTCCAAACTAAACGTGAATTAAGATTTTTCCTTCTGGTAGAATAGTATTTTAAAACAGCATTGACATTTTAACAGGTCATACTATAAAACTGTTGTTCAAAAGCCAACATGCAAAGCATCAAAGCAAACTCAGTGAAGGTAATGCATCCCCACACCGTGCTCAATCTCAGTACCTGCTCAGACATTTCATTTCTGCTGAACAAGAAATCCAGACAGTAGAGGGGAAAGGAAAGAAAGTTCACAGAACACTTGATTATTTAGCAACCCAACACCTTAATTCCATTCAGCTATTCACTACTAGCTAGCGACACTGGGACAAAGCTGCTAACATTAAATCACTTTGATCTCAGCTAACTAAAAAGGAAAACAGTTCTGACATTTGGAAAACATGGGCCACATTGATTCAATCGCTTCATAAACTAGTGTCCCTGTTTAGAAATGCACTGAAATCCCAGGGAACAAGATGTGCTCCCCCTGAAGTAGTCTGTGCCAATTAGCTTTAAAACAACTTCTTGTGACAAGGCTTGAAAGCACCCACGAAGATCACTGAATCAATGTGGCCCTTGTGCAATGCTAATCTATGAGCAGGAAAGAGTGGGCCAATCTATTCTACAGAAGATACTAACTACACAGCTTCTCAAAATGTTACCTTCTGTAATCCAGAACAGGGAAAAGGAAAAAAAAAAAAAATCAAGAAAGGTTATTTAGGAAAAAAAAAACCTCCTTACAGAAAATATTAACAATGAATGACATTTGTCTATCTTCCTGGACCCCTACCTTTTTGCCAGCACCAACGTTGGCCTTTGCAGTCCCTCTGACCTTCTTCATTCTGTTCTTACGTTCCTTCCGCTGCTTTCTAGAGGTCTTTTTCTTCTCATACAGGCCATGCTAAGGGAGAAGAGCGCATCCAGTTGAATAACCAAGTATTCTGGTAGGGAAACTGAGGCAGTCAGCGCACTCAGGCTACCAACACCTTCTAACAGCCTTTCCTTTCTTTCAAGGTCTCTACTTCTGTGAAAATTTTACGGAGCACTTTACCATCCCCATATGGAGATCCCAACCTATTCATCTGTTCTGGCTCTTCCTGGCCAAACCTTCACAAGGATCTCCGCTTACACATCTGCAGTAAGGTATTCCCACAGCACCAATTAGTCTCTCTACCACACAATTCCTCTCACAACTGTTATATTTGAGGATTTACCTGACAATAAGGATTAACATGGGTTGGAGACATAACGGAAAAAAAACACACACACAAAACCTCACTCACTGGGCATGGTGGCTCACATTTATAATCCCAGCACTTAAGAAGCTGAGGTGAGCCTGTGTCAAGAGGGAGATCATGCCTTGCAATTAAAAAAAAAAAAAAATTAGCTGTTTTCTGATGAGGAAAGGCTGCACACATCTGAAAGCCCAACCCATCCTGGGGTACAAACCAAGACTCAAACACAAGCCAGGTGTGGCAACTCACACCTCTAATCCCATCACTTTCCCAGACTGTTAGGTATTATTGTTCATTCTACCATACCCAAATCACAATGCTACTAGGAAATAAAACCCTTTTAAAACACCCAAACACCCAGGCCAACCTCCATCTTGAGCTCCTGCCCCACTCTGCCTCAGAGGTACTGGAAAATTCTGACACGCACCCAGAGAAAAAATGGCAATCTTCAATAGCTGTTGCAAACAACAAGAACTACCTACTCTGGCAAGTCTGTGTTTGGGTTCGTTTTTCTTTGCATAATCCAAAGAGTCGTAAATCATGCCGAAGCCAGTTGTCTTGCCACCACCAAAATGAGTTCTGAATCCAAACACAAAGATGACGTCAGGTGTGGTTTTGTACATTTTGGCTAGTTTTTCCCGAATTTCTGTTTTTGGTACTGTTGCCTTTCCCGGGTGAAGGACATCGATGACCTAAAGAGATGAGGTCAGTATTCATTAAAACACCTTCAAAATAAGAACAACTGACCCAACTCTGACACACCCATCCTTACCATTTGCTTCCTCTGAAGCAGCCGGTTGGTCATGAACTTCCTGGTCCGGATAGTCACCGTATCATTCTGAAAACAACACATAAGACCAATTAACCTTTTCTTGCCCTCAATTTTTTTCCAGCATCTGAAACTATGCAGTCAGTAATAAGTAGCAATATAGCCAAGCAACTAAGACGGGTACAGTGCCAACCCCACCTACAGTACCATCAACTGCATTCCAGTATTCTGTCCATCTGTGCAGTTCACTTTTAGTATCCTCTGGAACTGGAGTTACGGACAGTTGTTAATCGCCATGTGGGTGCTGGGATTCCAGCCTGGTTCTCTCCAAGAGCAGTCAGTGCTCTTAACCCATGAGCCATCTCTCTCCAGACCCCACAGTTCACTTTTAAACTATGAGCATCACCTGAGTTCTCAGCCTCAGCAGTCTGGTTGTGCGGACTACCTTGTCACTGGATTCCCCCTGCCAGCAGCCACAATCCATGTTGTCTCCTGTCTAGGCCCACTCTTTGCCTCAGGAGTCACTTCAACAGTGACCCGAAGTTAGACTCCCGATAATACCCTTCATCCACAAGGCACGCAAAATGTTACACATGGAGTCGACAGCTCTGTTGGAAAGCTGAGCTCACACCAGAGATCCTCTGTGGATGTCACAACTTTTTAATGAACTACCTCAGGAGCTAGCCTTTGGCAAACTTTTGCTGACCAAAACAAAAACGATTTTAAGCCAGCAAGCGTTTACAGCTGAGTTTCTACCATTGAACCTCAGACTGAGAAACCAGTCTCAAGTCACCTCGACGGTGACTTTGTAGATCTAAATAAACACAGGACTCTGCCTGGGATGGAGATGGAGACTGGGTAAGGCCGCCTTTGGGTAGCACGCTTTCTAGCGCGTCCATCACCCCAAGAAAACAATATTCCGCTGCACTGCCCAGTTGGCTAGCTTACTGGAAGGTTCCATTTGCCAGGGCACCGGAAGCCCCTTCTTCATCTCGGGCTGCCCATCCCAGTTTCCGGCCACTGGCGAGAAGCGCCTCAGATAGCCTGTGCCTGCCCCGTTCGCTGCACCCAAGGCTTGCAAGCCCTCCGCGGTCCCTAGGCCAAGCAGTCGGAAGCCCGGCGTGTCCTGGATGGCGGCGCCTCCTCCAGCTCCGCGGCCCCGGGCGAGCGGCCTCGTTCAGACATGGCGGAGGGGCGCAGGAGGGCCTCCGACGGCTGCGGCCTCACGTGTGGACCTGAGGGATCAGGGATGGCGCGGATGCGCGGCAGATGGTGGCGCCGGGATGAGGAGACTCACCATGATGGCGGTGATCACCGAGCAGCCAAGAAGGAAAAGAGGACCGCGCTCCGCCGGCCAATCATATCAACGCGCACCGAAGGACCCCGGGCGGCCCGGAGGGGGGCGTGTCCACGTCTTGAAGCTGTCTTCGTCAATGCCTGATTGAAACGCCTAAGCCTTTAGCCACGCCTCCAGGCCAGGCATCTATCCTGGCCAGCTCTGAGACCCATCAGCTCTATCTGATTTAGATTTAGGTCACTTTTTTTGAATCTGGATCTCTCTGTTTAGCTCTTATTGGCCTGGAACTCGCCATGTGGACTAGGGTGGCCTTGAACTCACAAGAGGTGCACCTGCCTCTGCCTCCTGAGAGTTCTGGGATTAAAGGCATGCGCCACCACGCCTGTCCCAGTGCACTCTGCTGTTTCTAGGAAGTTCCCAGCGGTAGTTTGTTTAAATTGCTTCCTTCGGGGAAGGCATTTTAGATTTCTCAGGGAGCCTCCCCATGGTTTACAGCCAGGAAAACCACAAAAGCTTGACTCGAACCTTTGTTATTTCAAGTACACAACACTGCACACTGTAATTTTTTTTTTCTTCCTAAGGCTTTTTTTTTTTTTTTTTCTGGTTTGTTTCGTTTTGTTGATTTGGGTTCTCTGGAACAGAACCTCTAGGAAAAACCTTGAATGTGCAATCCTCCTGCTTCGGTATCGTGGATGCTGGAATTACACCCCTGTGCCACCAGGTCCAGATTTGTTTGGTTTTTTTGAGTCAGGATCATGGTAGAACTTGCTGTGTGCTTGAGGATTTGTTGATGGTCATTTTGTTTGTTTTGTTTGTTTACAAAATGTCTTACTGTGTAGCTCTGATCTCATTAGAACCAACCTTTAAGTATGGATTTAACTCCATAGGTATCCAGGAACCTCCCAGAATCTGGCACCCAACTACCTTTCAAACTCATCTGCTTAATCTTTAATCCCTACCCCTAGCCCACCTCCATAAACTGTGTAAACCAAGCTGGCCTGGAGCTCACAGAGATCCACCAGCTTCAGCCTCCTGAGTGTTGGTTGGGTTTAAGGTGTGCTCTAGTACTGAGGAAGATTTGAACTCTTGATCTTCCACCTCCCAAGTATGCCACCACACCTGGTAATGTGTTGTTTTGGAGTTGTTGTTGGGTTGGTTTGAGGGGTTTTTTGTTTGTTTGAGGTGGGGTGATGATTCTCTAAAATGGTTGTTGAGTCAGGTATGGTGGTATAAGCCTATAATCCCAGCTACTCAGGAGGCTGAGGCATGAAGATCAGAAATTTGAAGCCTACCCAGAATACATGGTGAGTTGGAGACCAGTCTGGGCAACATAGCTAGATCCTGTCTCTAAGTAAAAATTTATATTTAGGACTGGAGAGGGCTCAGTAATTGGGAGGGCTGACTGCTCTTGCAGAACACCTGGGTTAGAATCCCAGCACCTACAGGATGGTTAAACAACCATCCATAACTCCAGTTCCAAGGGATCCAACACCCTCTTCTGACCTGTCTGCAGGCATTGCACAAGACAAGTGAACTTACATACATGCAGGCAATACACTCATACACATAAAATGAAATATTTTAGTTTATTTCTAATATTTATTATTTCTATGTATGAGTGTTTTGCTTGAATGTGTGTAAGTGCATACCTGTCTCAAAATGCCAGCGGAGGCCAGAAGAGAGTGTCAGTCTCCTAGAACTAGAGTTACAGAGGGTTGTTAGCCATCATGTGGGGACTGGAAACAGAACCTGGCTCTTCTGCAAGAGCAATCATCACTCTTAACAATGGAGCCATCTCTCCATTCACATCTAATAAATTTTTTAAATTTCTTTTTTTAAAACTTTTCAAATTTTACTTATTTTTATTTTATGTGAATGAGTGTTTTGCCTACATGTTTACCCATGTGTGAATACCCATGAAGGCCAGAAAAGGATGTTGGATCCTCCTGGATCTGAAGCTATGTATGGTTGTTAGCTGCCATGTGGGTGCTGGAAACTGAACTCTGGTCTTCTGGAAGAGTAGCCAGTGTTCTTAACCTCTGAGCAATCTCTCCAGAAGTTTGTTTTGCACAAGCTGAAACAGTATATGCAAGAATGAATGTAAATATTTGAAAGCCTGCCCAGGGGTTAGTATGGATAAGGAGGCCAGGTTTTGAAATAGAGTTTCTGTATTCTTCAGGATGGAAAAAATTAGTACTCACTGAAAGTTTGCTAGGTGCCTTTTACATTATAACGACATTACCTTGATTTAACCTCACTAGCTCTAAGAAATAAGGTATCTGTGCCCTGTTATAGATGGAGAAAATAACACACAAGGAAAATAAATGACTACACAACTTTTATTATGTATTTACTTATTCTTTTTTTTTTTTTTTTGTCTTTTTTGAGACAGGGTCTCCCTGTAGCCACAGATGTCCTGGAACTCACTATGTAGACCAGGTTGGCCTTGAACTCATAGCAATCCACCTGCCCCTGCTTCCCAAGTGCTAGGATTAAAGACATGTGCAACGTATTCTTTTTTTGAGACCAGATCTCATGAAGCCCAGGCTCACTTCAAGCCCACTATGGTGACAACGCTGGTCTTGAACTAAGATTACAAGCCTCTGCCACTATGCTCCCCAATCACATGATTTTTAAAGGGTGGTACCTGGATGTCCATGATGGCATCATGAATCTCGTACCTTCATTCCTACCTCTAGTTGATAAATTAGTCCTTGTTCAAAGCCTGTTCATGGCCCAGTGAGGCAGCTCAGAGGGTAAGGGAGCCTGATGACCTGAGTTCAAATCCTAGAGCCCACATGGTGGAAAGAGAGAACCAACTGCCACAAGTTGTCCTCTCTCTATTACACACACACACACACACACACATATAAATAAATAAATAAATAAATAAATAAATAAATAAATAAATAAATAAATAAATGTAAAAAAACTACAACAAACCCTGTTGGTCTAGTTGTCTACTTGTATTTACAGGAAATTGGTTCCATCACCCCCTCTTCCACCAGACTACCCAACCCCACAGATGTTAAGTTCTTTTCTTGAAATTGTATATTTTCTGGGCATGGTGGCTCATGCCTTTAATTCCAGAAGTAGAGTCAGGTGGATCTCTGAGAGATCCAGGCCAGTCTGGTGTACATATTGACTTCCATGCCTGCTGGGACTACAGGGAGATCCTGTCTCAAAAAGTAAAAAACAAAATGGTATATTGACATATCACCTACATATATCTCTCATTTATTTTAAGTCATCTCTAGGTTACATATCATAGCTAATACAATGTAAATTGTATGTAAATAGTTGTATTATGTAGGGAATGATGATGAACAGTCTACAAGTTCAGTAGAGATGCAGTTTTCCCCTGAAATCTTCCACCTGCAGTTGGTTGTATCCACCACAGGAGTGGAACCTGTGGAGAACCAACTGGACAGGCTTGTCAGCACCGCTCTGTTGAAACAGGTCAACACTCTCATTTGCTTTGCACTGTTCCTCATATTGTGTTTCGCCATGATATCTGGAAATCAAGCTAGCACACCCCCCCCTTAAAATTCAGAAGTGCTGAGCCATTTTGTTGGGTTCGTCTAGTTTTTAAAAAAGATTGATTTATTTGTTCTCAATTATGTGTACTTGGGCAAGTGATATGGCTTATTGGGTAAAGTTGTTTGCCAAACCTGGTCATTGAATTGGAGTCCCAGGACCCATATGATAGAAGGGGAGAATGGACTCCCACTGATCCTCTTCTGACCATACGCATGCCTTGGCATACACATGCCCACACACATACATGCACAAATGAATGTAATAATACATGTGTGTACTTGTAGGAGGGACAATATGTGTACATTAGTGCATGTGTCTGCAGAGACTATAAGAAGGCATCAGACTCCCTGGAACTGGAGTTACAAGCAGTTGTGAGCTGCCTGACATGGGTGCTGGGAACCAAACTCAGCTCCTCTGCAAGAACAGAACACACTCTTAACCTCTGAACCATCTTTCCAGCCCCTTTTTAGTTTCTCACAAATAGTAAGAAATCTGCTCCAGGTTCTTGCTACTAAGCCCTGGTGGTGAGATCTTCTTGTCGTGTCCCAAGTACTGAATATCACGGTAAGACATTGTTGCAGGTTGTAGGTGAGGGATTCCTTTCTCCACTAATGAATGATCTTTACTTTTCTTCCCCAACTCATCTTGTTTCCTTAGCTCGCCATGGCCCAGCTGTACCCTAAACTGACTGATTTTCAGCTTCTGATTTTGTAATCAAAAATATAAGTTTAGGGCTGGAGAGATGACTCAGTAGTTAAAAGCACAGGGTGCTCTTGCAGAGGACCCAGGTTTGATTGCCAGCACTCACATGACAACTAACAACCAGTTCCAGGGAAATCTGACGCCTTCTTCTGACTTCCACAGGCATTGCATGACACAGGTGCACTTCCATACATGCAGGCAGCACATTCATACACATAGAATCAATTAAAAAAATAATAAAAAAAAGAGAATATAAGCTTATAGCCTGGGCTACGTCACAAGTATGAGGCCAGCCAAGACTGCATAGCAAAACTCTGCCTCACCCTCTCCTCACATGCATACGTAATATATATATAGAAACACGTCAAGCATGGTGGCATGTAAACTAAGTGCTGGGATACGGAGGCAGGAGGATGGCAAAAGGCCAGCAGGGACCACATAGTGAGACCCTTCCTCAGGAAAAAAATTACACACACACACACACACACACACACACACACACATAACCTGAGGGTGGGCTTCTGTATGCTACATTTTCCTTTCAAATAGTGTTATGAAGGCCAGAAGAGAGTGTTGTATTCCCTGGTCCTGGTATTATGGATGGTTGTGAGCAGCCATATGAGCACTGGGATTCCAACCCAGGTCCTCTGGAAGAACAGCAAGTGCTCTTAACTCCTGAGCCATCTCTCCAGCCCCTACTTTATGAACTTAAAAAAAAATGTATTTATTAGTTTTATTTTTTATGTGCCTGAGTGTATTGACTACATGTATGTGAGTGCACTTGTGCCATGCAATGCCCATAGAGTCAGAAGAGGGTGTCGGATCCCATGGCACTGGAGGTAAGGATGGGTGTTAGCCTCCATGTGGATGTTGGGAATCGATCCTCAGTCCTCTCTGTAAGAGCACCCAGTGCTTTAAACCGCTTTTTTTGTATTTTTGAACAGCGTCTCCCTTTAGCCCCATCTGGCCTGGTACTCCCTATTAGACCAGGCCGGCCTTGATCTCACAGAGATTCGCCTGCCTCTGCCTCCCTTGTGCTGGGATTAAAAACAAACGCCACTAGGTAGGACTACCTTATGAATTTATATGAACTCGTGTGCAAGCTGTGTCTTGAGCCACTATTTTGCCTTTTAGTTGCCCAAATGGTACCCATCTGTTCCTTTGACTTCCAAAGTTTCTGAGACAATTGACGATGATTTTGGGGGGGCAATTTTACTTAATTTTGGTCCTGAAATACAGCGTTGTTCTTCCTTGCTGCTCTGACACACAGCTGGGACAGAGGTTTTGGTCACCGCGGCCTAGGTGCAGTTTCAGGGAGCGGTCGCCAGGTGGCGGTGTAGGGAGAGGGCGCCATGCAGCCGCGCGGAGCCTCTCTTGACACACACGGCGGAAGAGGACGCGATCACGTGAGCGCGCTACGGTGGCCGGAGGAGTGTTGAAAAAGCGTTATCTGAGTCCACAAACACCACCAAGAGGTGCTGCAAGCGTGGTTTCTGTGCTCGCAGCCCCGAGGAGGGCGCCCGGGCAGGAGGCACCATGGTGAAGGAGCAGTTCCGCGAGACGGATGTGGCCAAGAAAATGTAAGGCGCAGCCGGAGGGCGGGGCTGGGGGTCCGGGGCTCCGAGGGTCCCAGGTGGGGGACAGTAGGAAGAGAGGCCTGGGGGTGTGTCCAGCGCTGCCTAGCGCCAGGGTGGGGTTTCAGCCTCTGGAGCCCCAGGACGTGCGCCGAATGGGCCGAGCCGGTTCGGAGAGAGCGTCCTCGGCCGAGATCACAAAGCTGCTGTTCTGGGCTCTCCGTTAAGAGTTCTCAGTAGAAGAGCGAATCTATCACTTTTGCAACATGCAAAACGGAGTCCTGCGTGCCAGGGCCAGTTTTGGGTGCCAAAGGCTCGGCGTGAGTATGGTCTTTACTGTCTAGTGTAGTTGAGAGTAGACAGACCAGCGGTGCTTGTATGCAGCAGGTAGGCCGCGGATTCTGAGAACATCTGAAATGAGCAGTCCAGACCAGGCAGGCATACCAAGGGGCCTCTTCCGAGGGGCGTACTGAAGGGACAGAGGGCGATGGAAATTTACACTACGGGAGTCATCATGCAAGTAGTGAGGAACCTCTGAACCGCTTAACTAAGGCAGTGTTTGGGTAAGATTTCGCCTTCTGGAAGATCTTTTGTTCGTCTATCTGTTTTTGGTTATTTTGAGACACGGTCTTCCTGTAGCCCCAGCTAGGGCCTTGCTACGTAGACCAGGTTGGTCTCGACCTCACAGAGATCCAACAGTGGTGGGTTTGCATCGGAGAGAAGTAGATTTCAGAGCCGCTTAGGGTATAAAGTGAAAGAAGTATAGGTGAAGATGAGGGAGAAATGAAATTTGCGTACAAAATTTCTTTCTGCAACAGTTGTGTGGATGGTTGCTGTTCACTGGAACAGATGCCTTACCTGAGTGACCTCCCCAGCTGGTCCCAGTATCCACCCATCCTGGTCCTTCACACCTACCCGATTCAGATAGAATACTTTCTCACAAAGCAACCCAAGGATGCTGGTAGGGTACAAATTAGGCCGAGTGTGGTGGCACCAGCCAGTAAACACAGCATTCAAAGGCCAAAGCAGAAGCAGGTGGATAAAGAGTTGAGGCTAGCCTGGGCTACATAGCAAGACCCTGCATTAAATAACAAGACAACAGCAAAGTGAGCTAGTTCTATGTCACTTTGAACTTAAAAAAATCCTCTAAATCTATTACACTGACAATTCATGCCTGGTTCCCAAACTCTTGGTGACCTGGCCCCTTGCACGCTTTGCTAGCCTCATCTTGTACCCTTAACTGTCCGTGCCCTCACTGTGAAGGTTGCTTGTGGTTCCTTTACGATATCCAGTTTGTGTCTCCTGATGGCTTTGTGCATGGGCTCCCTCACACTTGGAATTCACTGACATGTCATAGTTTTACAGAGAGGCTTTCTGACCATGCCATGTTGTCTCCTTAGATTCTACCATTTCATGTCATTTTAATTCTCCATATCTTTTGTTAACAGTCATTACTCAATGGGAAATTGGTAACACACATTGAAGTATGAGAATGTTCAGGTCTTTATATAAAGTGGCATAAATCTGCATATAATCTCCTTATCCATGTAAATTGTTATATTGTATTTTTTCTTTTCTGTTTTTTGGTCTTTGAGTCAGGGTCTCCTTATAGCCCCAGCTGTCCTGAAACTCACTATGTAGACCAGGCTGGCCTTGAACTCACGGAGATTGACCTGCTTTTGCCTCCCAAGTGCTTGGATTAAAGTTGTGCACCACCATGCCTGGCAATAACTTATATTCTTTTTAAAATCATGATGAGGAGAGGAGAAGAGAGGAGAGGAGAGGAGAGGGGAGGGGAGGGAAGGGGAGGGGAGGGGGAGAAAGAGAGCGCACGAGAGACTGTACATGTTCAGTACAGGCATAACTTTTTAGATACATTGAGTTGGACATGCCTGTGAGATGACAAGTGAACGTGTCTAGAGCAGATGTGGCACAGTTGCCTAGTTTTGGCTACATAGAAACTGGACAGACATCAGTATATACACAAAGGATATATTCAGGAGGGATGTCCAGACTGAAAAGCGGGGAGGATTGTAGCGGGGATAAGGTGGGGCACTGGTACTTAAAGAATGGTAACAGAAGAAGAGACTTCAAAAGACACTAAAGGATTAAAAAAATTAATAAAAGACACTAAAGAAGGAATATCCAGAGAGGAGAGGGTATAGAGTATCCACAGAACGGAGAGAAGGAAGAACTTCCAGATTGGGTAGTGGGAGCTGTGGCCTACCAGTGTCTGGGGAAGAGTAAAATGATCAAGTTACTAGATTCATCCATAAGCAGATCACCTAGGTGACATTGGTAATCACTATTCATCTCATGGGGAAAATAGAAACTGGCTTCCTATAGTGTAGGACTGCAGGCTGTCCCCTGACCTTCACCTGTGTGCCCCCCACCCCCACAAATACACAGTATAATAAATGTAATAACAATAATTTTTAAAAACCACCTTTGTGTTCTGTGCATGGAACTGAGTGATCATCAGCATAATTTTCTTGTTCCCTCTTTTTGTCTGTTTATTTATTTTTATTTGTTGTGTATGAGTCTTTTGCCTCCATGTTCATGAGTGTACCCATGCATACAATACCTGTGTAGGCTAGAAGGGCAATGGATATCCTGGAACTGTAGTTGCAGACTTACTGACCATTGTGTGTGTGCTGGGAACCAAACCCGGGTCGTCCTCTGAAGAGCAGCCAGTGCCCTTAACCATTGAGTCACCTCTCCAGCCCTTAAAAATGATGTTTTGAAGGGAGACTCTGAGAGATTTCAACCTGTTTTGGATGGAAGGATAGGTTGATTGTGGTGGGTTGCCTGTAAGTATTTGGATCCATATATGCTTTATGTAGTTTTTCCCTGTTCGGTTCTATTCCAGAAGCCACATCTGTTTTGGAATGAAGTCCCCTGAGGAGATGCGCCAGCAGGCTCATATCCAGGTTGTGAGTAAGAACCTGTACAGCCAGGACAACAACCATGCCCCCTTGCTGTATGGCGTGCTTGACCATAGGATGGTAAGGCTCTGCTCACCCAGTATCGAAGACTTGATACACCAGGAGATTGGGCGGTGGTTTTCCTCCCTGCTTCCCCTGCATGTCTGAGGCCAAATCAGTACCCCTGGCTTCATGTGGCTGATATAAGTGCACTGTAGCTTCCCAGCTGGTCGTGAGTCCCCTGGCCAGATGTGAGGGCTGGGCCTCTGTCTTGCCCAGTGATCTCTAGTAATATGTGGATGTACTTTCCTCCAAAGGGTACAAGTGAAAAGGACCGTCCTTGTGAGACCTGTGGAAAAAACTTGGCTGACTGCCTAGGCCATTATGGGTACATTGATCTGGAGTTGCCGTGCTTTCATGTGGGGTACTTCAGAGCGGTCGTCGGCATCCTACAGGTGAGCACATAGTGTTGATTTGTTTCCAAGATGTATATTCAGCAGTGCTTGGTCAGGGACATTTGAGTGAACCTCGGAACTGTGAATGACAGAGTATGCGTCCAGGCACGTGGTTATGCTAAGTACGTACTGTCTTCATATTTCATTGTATTGATTCCCCTGCAGAATCTATATTCTTTAATTTTACCTGGGAAAGTGGTAAGTGGGCCAGTGAGATGGCTCAGCAGGTAAAAGTGCTTGATGCCAAGCTTGAGGACTTGAGTTCCATTCTTACAAGTTGTCCTCTGAGCTCTGCATGTGAGTCCTGGCATTTGTACGCATACAACATACATGCGTGTACACACAAATAATGGTTAAAAAAAAAAAAGAAAAGAAAATGGTAGCTATTCATTATTTAAAAATATAGTACTAGTATTAAGCTAGGCTTGGTAACACACACTGTAGTCTTTGTACTCAAGAGGAGGATCACCAGGTCAGGGCTGGCCTAGCCTGTAATGGCACATTGACTTCAGTTTTTTATTTTTTACTGTTTTTATTATTTTATGTGTATGAGTGCTTTTCCCTCATGTATATAAGTGCAGCATGTATGTGCAGTATCCAAAGAGGCCAGAAGAAGGTTGTTGGATCCCCTGGAACTGGAGTTATGGACGGGTGTTAGCTGGGAACTGAACCTGAGTCCTCTGCAATAGCAGCCAGTATTCTTAACCACTGAGCCAGCTCTCTAGTCCCCCCAGTTAAAAAAAAAAAAAAAGCGTAGATTCCAATTATTAGAAACTGTAAGTGTATTATACACATCTGTACACACTAGAGAGGCAGAGGCAAGAGGATTGTAAATTCAAAGCTGGCCTGA
Organism: Eospalax fontanierii; assembly: GCA_035773235.1. Classification (NCBI taxonomy): domain Eukaryota; kingdom Metazoa; phylum Chordata; class Mammalia; order Rodentia; family Spalacidae; genus Eospalax; species Eospalax fontanierii. Next base: position 20,783,239 of record CM069540.1, read on the forward strand.
GCCACTTGGTGAGTACAAAGTCAGCCTGAACTATATATAGCACGATCCTATCTCAGAAAATCAAGACTGTGGAGATGTAGTTCATTTGTAGAGTACTTGCCTAGCATGCATAAGATCCTAGGTTCAATCCTCATCACTGCACAGAAACAGGAATTCAAGCATTCCAGAAAGCACAGAATGAGAATAGTTAGCAAAAAAGCATTGCAGTCTGGCCGTGAGCACTAGCATTCTGGGAGCACAGGCTGCCTTTCTGTGAAAATTATGCTGATGATCACTCAGTTCCATGCATAGAACACAAAGGTGGTTTTTAAAAAATATTGTTATTACATTTATTATACTGTGTATTTGTGTGTGTGTGTGGGCACACAGGTGGAAGGTCAGGGGACAGCCTGCAGGAGTCAGATTTCTCCTTCCACCGTGTAGAGCCTGGGGATGATCTCAGGTTGGCATGTTTGGCAGAAAGTACCGTTATCAGCTGAGTCATTTCATTAGCGCCAGACGAAGCAATTTAAAGGGGAGAATTTTTTTTATCCCCTCATCCCTGTCTCATTTCTGCTTGATCTTTAACAGATGATCTGCAAAACCTGCTGCCACATCATGCTGTCCCAGGAGGAGAAGCAGCAGTTTCTGGATTACCTGAAGAGGCCAGGCCTGACCTACCTGCAGAAGCGAGGCCTGAAGAAGAAAATCTCTGACAAGTGCCGGAAGAAGAGCATTTGCCACTACTGTGGTGCCTTTAACGGTGAGTGGCTTGCCCAGGAGGCTTGGCAACGGCCCTATGCTCTCTCTTGTTGAGTTTATTAGTTTGATGTGATTTTAGAATCAGCATTTCTCTGGTGAATTAGGCTGCAGGGCCCAGCAGCTGATGTATCTATTACTAGGAAATGCTCCTCTCCTTTCATTGCTGCTGGATTTCATTAATTAGACCTTACTCTTTGATCAGAGTAATTGAGAACCTAATTTTTCTGTCCTCAGTAAATGAATGAACTCTTATAGGTACTGTAAAGAAATGTGGCTTACTGAAGATAATCCATGAAAAATACAAGACCAACAAAAAAGTAGTGGATCCCATTGTATCAACTTTCCTCCAGTCCTTTGAAACAGCCATTGAGCATAATAAGGAAGTTGAATCACTGCTGGGAAGGGCACAGGTGAGCCTGAACATGCATACCCACCTGCCCTTTCTGTATTACAGCAGGGTGGAGGGGAAAGGGGGACACCCGGGATGACACACACACACACACACACACACACACACACGCACGCACATACACATGTGCACATTTCCACCTTCTTCCAGAGGAAATGAGGAGTCCAGTTCTCTTAGTCAACTCCCCAGCAACTCTTGATGGGGCTGTGACCGGTGCTTATTTTGCACTGAGTTATTTCATTAGGTTTGGTAACTCTTTTGTTTGTGGTTTTTCTCTTTAGTAGTTTTCTTTGGGTGGGTGTGGGGGCAAAGGAGACAGGATCTCATTGTGTGTGGACAGGCTAGATCTAGTTGATCTAGCCAGTAATCCATCAAAGGTGTTTCCACCTCTGCACTAAAATCAGTCTTAGCCAGGTGTGGTGAGCACCCCCATAGTCCCAATACTCACAAGGCAGAGATAAGATTGCTGCAAGTTCCAGGCCAGTCTAATCTATAGGGTGAGTTCTGGGCCAGTCAAATAAAACCAATAGTAACAATAAAAACACAGTTTGTGTTTTTTTGAGACAAGATTTGTCACTGTGCAACTCATATTGGCCTTCACTGCAGTGATCCCCTCCTTTTAGTGCTGGGATTAAGGGTGTGCCACCACACCTGGCCTAAGAACTGCTTTTGTGAGCATCCTATAGCTGAATCCCCTGCCCTCACCTCTGCCTGAAGGGCTTTGAACTCACTGAATTCGTAATCCTTCTGTCTCCACCTCTCCAGTGCTAGAATTATAGGTGTGCAGCCCCATGCCTGGTTTATGCCTGCTGGAGGTGGAGCAGAGGCTTTGTGCATGCTAAACATTCACTCTCCCAATGGAACCATGTCTCTGATCCCCTGTAGCCAAATCTTTTTGTTCATTTGTGATATTATACCAATTGAAATAATTATGGAAGGCTTATAATTGAAATAAATGGCCTGCATGTTTTAAAGACTTACACATAAAGCATGTTCACTGATGGAAATTTCTGGCATTCCTAATGCTTATCCTCAGTAGGGGTCACATATAGTATAGAGATGGAGCCAGGCATGGTGGCTCATGCCTGAAACCTTAGGACTTCAGAAGTAGAATGAGGTTCAAGAGTTCAAGGCTAGTATTTGCCACATAACAGGTTTGAGGCCAGCTTATACTACATGGGAACCTTATTCAACCTGTAAAAAACTACTGTCTCCATTCCTTCCTTTCTTCCATAGGAAAACTTGAATCCTTTAGTAGTTCTGAATTTGTTTAAACGCATCCCTGCTGAAGATGTCCCTTTACTTCTGATGAACCCGGAAGCTGGAAAGCCCTCTGATTTGATTCTCACTCGACTTTTGGTACCTCCCTTGTGTATCAGACCCTCTGTTGTGAGTGATTTGAAGTCAGGCACCAATGAAGATGATCTGACCATGAAATTGACGGAGATTATTTTCCTAAATGATGTTATTAAAAAGGTCAGTAATTCTCAATAGCTTGAGCATTCTTTAATATATTTTATTTTGCTACTTTTTATTTAATGTGTATGAGTATAATGCCTGCATGTAGGTAGGCGCACCCATGTTATACAATGCCCATGGAGTCAGAAGAGGGTGTCCTAACCTCCTGGAACTAGAGTTGGACAGTTGCTAAGTGCCTTTTGGGTGCTGGGAATTGAACCCAGGTCTTCTGCAAGAATAGCTGGTACTCCTAACCACTGACCCATCTCTCCAGTCCTGCCTGAGCATTCTGTACTGTGTGCATCTCGAGATGTCTAGGTAGGAAATGCAAGGAAATGCAAAGGGAGCAAGTTTGTTCCTAATTGTGCTGTGCACTTGTAGCATCGGATCTCTGGAGCAAAGACGCAGATGATCATGGAGGACTGGGATTTCCTGCAGCTGCAGTGCGCCCTCTACATCAACAGTGAGCTCTCTGGCATCCCCCTCAACATGGCACCCAAGAAGTGGACACGAGGCTTTGTCCAGCGCCTGAAGGGGAAGCAGGGTAGGTTCTTACGAGACCTGCCTCTAACCCTTGAGGGAGAGTGTGTCTGGCTTAGCTAAGCTAGGTGGAGTACAGGCTCTCCTAAGTCTCACTGTTCACATATTTCCCAAACAGCACAGGTTGTGTCATATGAACTTTGTTGTATTTGATTTATTTAGGTCGATTTAGAGGTAATCTTTCAGGAAAAAGAGTGGATTTTTCTGGCCGAACGGTCATCTCGCCTGACCCCAACCTCCGGATTGATGAGGTGGCTGTGCCAGTTCATGTGGCCAAAATTCTAACTTTTCCTGAGAAGGTAAGTACTATCAGCTGCCCGGTTCTTTGTATAAAATCCAGACTTTTACATTTTGACATTTCATTCTGTAGATAGAGGAAAGTCTCTAGAAACTAACACAACCCATAGTTTTGCTTTATGACTGTATATCATTCTGTTTTGTTACACACACGACCTCCTGTAACATTTACCACAGGTACAATCAAAGTTGTATCTGGTGGTTTGTCTTTTTCTTTTTTTTTTTACATAGTGGTAGAGATCCAGCCTTGGGCCTCCTGTGTGCAAGGCCCGTGAACACTCTACCATTGAGCTATCCCCCCACAGCAAGAATGGAGTCTTGTTTTTGCTTTTTTGGTCTTTTTGAGACAGGGTCTCTCTGTAACCCCAGCTGGCATGGAACTCACTATGTAGACCAGGCTGGCCTTGAACCCACAGAGGTCTGCCTGTCTCTGCTCCCAAGTGCTAGGATTAAAGATGTGTACCACCATATTTTATTTGTCTTTATTTTATGTATGTGAATGTTTTGCCTGCATATATGTAAGTGTACCACATGCTTGCAAACCCATAGAGGCCAGAAGCAGTTGTTGGATCCACTGAAACTGGGCAGGTGTTAGCCTCCATATGGTGCAGGGAGCCAAAAATGAAGACATTTTTAATGTGTATGGATGTTTTGCATGTATGTATATGTACCATGTGTGTGCCTGGTGCCAGTAGAAGTGTGTCAGGTACCCTAGAACTAGAGTTAAGGACCTTTGTGAGTGCCATGTGGCTGCTGAGAATCAAACCTGGGTCCTCTGCAAGAGCAGTGTGTGGTCTCAACCTACTGAGCCATCTCTCCAGCACCTCAGTAATAGTTTTTTAAGTTTTTGAAGGAGTGATTGACAGTACTTAAAGTTATTCTTCTTTTTTTTAATTTTAGTGTTGTGTAGGAGTGAGTGTGCACGTGCCACAGTGTACCGATCAGAGGGCAAGATGTCAGGAGTCAGTTTTTTCCTTCCACCATTGGTTCCTTGGCTCGAACTTAGGTCATCAAGCCTGCGTGGCAAGTGCTTTTACATACTGAACCATCTCACCAGCCCTTAAAGTTACTCTTTACCAGATGACTATCTGTTATATCTGTAAGTTGTAAATAGCCCCAAATGAAAAAAATAAAGCTTTTTTTTTTTAATTAATTAAAATTTTTTTTATGTCTTCAAAGCAATCAGCTTTTTGTTGCTCCTTTTTTTTTTTTTTCTACACAGTGCTGGAGGTGGAACTGGGGCCTCATACATGAGAGGCCAGCTGACCATATCCCAAGTCCCCTCAGCAGTGTTTTAAAACAAAATAATGTCTCTACTCCTCCTGCCACCCCAGACACGAAATCCTGCGCCATAGTACATGATCAGTTCAGTGTCAGGCAGCCATTCTAGTTTGCAGGTTCTGTTGCATGTAAGCATTTGGAGATGAATAACAGCTTTTGGGGGTGTCTTGTTTTTGGAACAATGCCTGCTACTAGATGTTTATGAAGGCCTACACATTCTACCTTCTGTGCTGCAACTTGTTTTTCCTACTAATAACATTTGGCACCTTTGTATGTTAGTTTATTCCTCATATATTAAAGTGCTTCACTGAAATCATTTTCCTAAATGATGGTGCTATTTTTATTTTTTTGTTTTGTTTTTTAATTTGTGCTAGGGGCTGGAGAGAGCAGTTAAGAACTCTCAACTTCTCTTGCAGATGACCTGGGTTTCAAACTGTTGTAATTCCAGTTCCAGGAACTTTCTGGCCTCTTCAAGCACTGCATACGCATGGTGCACATACTTGCATGCAAGCAAAACACTCATACATATAAAAATAATCTTTTTTTAAAAAGTTACTGTTTTTCTCTTAGCTTGTACATTTTGAAATATAGCCATTAAAAAACTTTTGGCCACAAACATGTAAGAAAAATCAAAACAGAGCTAGAGAGATAACTCAGTGGTTAACAGCACTGACTGTTCTTCCAGAGGACCCAGGTTCAATTCCCAGCACCCACATGGTGCCTACTAATCATCTGTAACTCCAGTTCCAAGGGATCAAACACTCTTTTCTGACTTCCATGGGCATTGCACAACGTACATGCAGGCATTACACTTATACACATAAAATAAAAATAATAAAGGAAAATAAAACCATATAGGTTTGTGAGGTTCTTTCTAGTTTCTTTGGATAGGTCAATCATTTTAAACTATAGAAATTACTGAACCAAAGAGAGCGTTTGAAGGCTATTGCTGCCTACTCAGAAAGTCCACAGGGTCTGCATTCTGTTTACACTCTTTGTGGCTATAAAATGGTGGTTACAATTCCCATTCCCTTTGCATTGAGGCCCAGACTACTCACTGCAGAGCCTGATAGTAATAGCATGCTGCTTGGCTGGACAATTGAGATTGATAGGCAGGCCACATCATTATTGCTATAGTAAATCTTCTGTCAAGAGTCCTCAGCTGAGTGAAGAATGATCTGAGTGCTTTCTCTGAAATTCTGCCCAGGAGACAGTTGACCAAGAAGTTACAGAGCTTGGCTGGTGCATGAATCCTGTGTTGCTGCTGTCACAGGGTTTAAGCCTGGTAAATAACAGCAGATGAAGTTGCTATCTGCTTTCTAGACCACAAATGTGTACCAGTACAGTCTTTATTTTACTGATGGGGAAGCTAGAGTCCAGAAAAAGACTTAGCCATATGTCTTCAGATCTGGGTTCCTGTTTGCCAGTTTGTTGTTCTTGAGAGTTCAGTCAGGGCTGCAGACCACAACTGCCCAGTGGTACCTCTCTTCCTTCTAGAAGCAACACAAGGAACAATTAAGTATAGTTGAATGGCCTATGGAAATAGAAGAGGATCTTACTATGTTTTTTTATCTTGGTCCCCCAGGTAAACAAAGCAAACATCAATTTTTTGAGGAAATTGGTTCGAAATGGCCCTGACATTCACCCAGGAGCAAATTTCATCCAGCAGAGACACATGCAAATGAAAAGGTAATGCTTTCTCAGTCTTATTGCATTGAACTGCCTTATGTTTATGTTCACTGGCACCGTGGAATGCATTCCAAATTATGGTGACCGGCATTTTGGTGTGTGGAAAATAATTGCATTGTACCCACGTGTGTCACTGTTTGATTACTATGTACACATGAATTCTCTGGCATGTGACATTTTTAGATGTAGGTGCAGAGAATTCTGCCTTCGGTTACAGAGGGGATCACGTTCTGTGTCACTGGCTCATGGGGCTCCATTGGTGTTCGTTTTACCATATCTGGCTTGCTTAGGTGGGTGAACTGACTACCAGTGGCTTATGTTGTAAGGGTTTTATCATGGGTGCGATGGAAAAAGATATATTGTTGTATTTTATTATATTGCTGTGATTCTAAAACACAATTTTCTCATGTTTCAAGAGCCATTTCTCCCCTTTTTCTTGGGTTTGGAGGTTGAATCCAGGACCTTGAGAATGCTAGATAGGCACTCAGTCTACTCGCCACTCAGCTATGCCTCCAGCCCTCCTTTTTGAAAATTAGGGTCTCACTTTATAGCCCAGACTAGGGTATAATCTTAGAATAGTAAAAGGACTTAGGCATGCATCCAGTGGGCCTCACCCATGATAGGCAAACACTAGCTCTGAGCTATGCTTCCAGCCCTATTTTATTATTCCTAAAATTAGGATATGTCCTAATCAAGACAGCATAATTTAATTGACAGCTTTTTTTTCTTGGCGAAACATAAGTAATGTTATGATTTATGGCATGAATCTATCTCCATCCCAGGTGTGGTGGCACATGTCCTAGAACTTAGGAAGGAGGCTGAGGCAAGAGGATCATAAGTTCCAGGCCAGCTACATAGGAAGGCCCTGTCTTAAAAATAAGTAAATGAAATGATGGCATATTAAATTAGGTGAAATAATATTATAGACACTGAATCTTGATTGAAGCCAGAGAAACTTGTTGAGAGAACTTTGATTCAGAGCTTGTATGTATCTCGTATGTATCACATTAGGTTTTTGAAGTACGGAAATCGGGAAAAGATGGCTCAGGAGCTTAAGTTCGGTGACATTGTAGAGAGACACCTGATAGATGGAGACGTGGTGCTGTTCAACCGGCAGCCCTCACTGCACAAGCTGAGCATCATGGCCCATCTGGTGAGTGTGAGATGGCCACCTTTATTTCCTGTTCAGTGGAGAGTTACTGGGTGTACTCAGAACTAAATTCTCAACTGGTAAAATTAAAATTGCATGCCTGCCTGCCTGCCTGCCTGCTTATGCTTGGGCACACGTGTAGATTCAGAGAGCTGCAGAAGTCAGTTCTCCCCTTCCACCAGCTCTCAGAAGTGTTACAGCAGCTAGTTTGTTGAATTGGGGTGGGAAATGTACACAGTACATTTGGTTGTTACTCCTTAGTCCCCTGTTGTAGAACAGTCTCTCCTCAAGATTTCAGCATCATTGTGGAAAAAGTGGAGTCCTTTGAAGCTTGCCCATAGCCAACACAGCTGTTCCCATCTGTCCCTGTAAGCTGGAAATTAGCCTGAAAGCCCGACCAGATTCAGGTTCAATTGAATTGGCCAAAATAACCAATGGTGGTTGTTATTTCCTTTCGTTTATCTGATTTCTTTGCATTCTCGTGTATTACTCAGAATTCTTGTAATGAAAAAATTTCCTTTGCTGTTAGGATGTTGCTTATCCTGAAGTGTACTTGAAGGAAAGGTGGCATGCATGGCTAGTTCTTTTTCCTTCATTACCAGTTTGGGGAGTTGGAACTCATTGACTTCCAACTTGACGGGCTTAGGTTTCTTGCTTGTTTTGACTTCCCCTCTTCCAGCTGTTATTATAAACTCAGGTGTTTTATTACTCGTGTGTTTTAATTGACCTCAATTATTAATCTTGGCGAATATGAACTCTGCGCACTGTCTCCCATGTTGGGATTTGCCACATAGCAAACTAAATCCACTGATTTGATCTAATAAAGCTTCTTGGATGATTCTACAATTGATCCATACTTCTGTGACTGAAACAGAAGCATTTGGATGCATACCTAAGTCCTTTTTCTGTTTTATTTGGTTTGGTGTTCCACAGGCCAGGGTCAAGCCCCACCGGACCTTCAGATTTAACGAATGTGTCTGTACACCCTACAATGCAGACTTCGATGGTGATGAAATGAACCTTCATCTTCCTCAGACGGAGGAAGCCAAAGCAGAGGCCCTTGTTCTCATGGGGGTAGGTAGAGGGGTGTGGCCCAGTGGGGAGAGCAGGGCAAGAAATAGTGAGAGACTCTAGGCTCGATGTTCTTGCACATGCCACTGTATCTGTGCTAGTTCAAGTTTTTTGTTTGTTCGCTTTGAACCTCTGAACAATTTTGAAACTGGTAGAAGTGAGTTACTAACAGGTGCTTTTTTAGGACATGATGATGTTTTTCTGATCTATATTCTGAATTCTTGGGAGAAAATGTATACATGAGGAACAATTATGAAAATAAAGAAACTAAATAGCCAGGTATAGTGGCATAAGCTGTAATCCCAGCACTCAAGAATCTCCATATGTTCAAGGCCAGCCTGGTCTACAGAGTGAGACCCAGCACACTGGAGGCAAAGGCAAGAAGATTATGAGTTTAAGGTTAGCCTAGCTATACTCCTAAACTTTACTGCACACAGTGCTGTGTAGTATCTGTTCTGTGGTATCTGCTCTGCCCTTTTGATCCTAATAGTTTCTGACTATCAACTTGTTACAGCTTTGGGCTTTTTAATCGGAACTAGCTATATTGCCCAGGCTAATCTTGAATGCATGACCTCAAACTGATCCTGATCCTCCTGCCTCATTCTCCTAAGTGATCAAGAATATAGATATTCACAGTACATCTGACTTGGGCTTTTTTTCTTCTCTGGTCCAGCTTTCTGCATTATAAACTAACCTATGATCTTAGTGGTTAGAAGACTTTTTCTGTAACATTATTACAAATAAGAATATTTAAAATGCTGTTAGGAATAACAGCTACCACTTGGAGACAGCCAATTAGATAGACTTTGCCAGTCAGGAACTATACCATGGGCATTTTGTTATAGGCACTCGTTAACTTCATTGGTTAAAATGACAACCTTTAGGGTAGGCTTGGAAACTTGGAATGTGGAAGAATACTTTGCTCTATCTGAACAAATCTCTTGAGTTTCACAGGAGAAAGTTGTAAACTGCCTCCCTGACCAGCAGTTCTCAGAAGGCTCATAGGGCTCTAGCTTGGATTGGGTCCAGAATACCCAGGAGACTTTCTCAGACTCCATGAAACTCCATCTCATATCCCCTGCACTTGCCTCCTGACGACCTGTTGCCCTTCTCTGAGGGGTTCTCTAAACCCACAGTGAGGGGAGCAGGTGAGTGTGTCCTGGCCCACCCTGGATGCAGGCTCACTGTTCTGTGTATTGGCTCACAAGGGGGCAGTAATAGGTCTTCCTTGGAGGACCTTGCACTTGGGATGAAGAAGGCCCAGATATCATACAAACTCCACATCACCGCATATACATTAGCACGTCCCCACTAGACATGGAGCCTTCTTTTTTTGTCTGTTGCCTAATTAATTCCTGTCTCAAGAGAAAAATGAACAGTTCTGTAATCATTGTGGAGAAACAGAATTGGCTGATTTCAGAAAGATAACTCAGCACCCTTATAACTCACAGAAGGGAATTTTCTTAGCTGGATGTGGCAGTGCACACTCCTAATCCCAATACTCAAGAACCAGAGGCAGGAAGATCATTGTGAGTTGCAGGGCAGCCTAGGCTACCTAGTGAGTTCAGGCCTGGGCTGTAGAATGAAACCCTATCTTGAAAAGCATAAATAAACCGGGAGTTCTCCTTTCTCCCAAGGGAACTAGGAGTTGGCGCAAAGCCAGAGTAAAGTCCTCTAGCTCCTATGTCTCAGCTTCATCTTTCTGATGTTTAGTTATCTGTTCACAACTCAGCAGATCATTGGACTGCATTGGGCAGCCAAAATGTCTAACTTGTGCTTCTTTTTCCTTCAGACGAAAGCAAATCTTGTAACCCCAAGGAATGGGGAGCCACTTATTGCTGCTATTCAGGATTTCTTGACAGGTGAGTTTATTGAATTCGCTTGAAAGGAGCTGATTCTCAGTGATAATTATTCAGATGCCAGTCTGAATACTGCAATTACCTCTGTTTAGGGATATTGTTTTGGGTTTGAAGGAGGGTCTTTCTGGGTTGCCCAGGCTGGTCTGGAACTCAAAATCCTGTCTCTGTGTTGTTGTCCCATGTTTCCCACTCCCACCAACCTCCCCAATGCAGGAGGAGAAGTGGGGTTTACAGGTGTGGACCATCATGGCATGCCCCACCCTATATTTACATTTGTTATTTGTTGGCTAAGTTTACTCTTGAGCCTATTTGAGGGTTTTGTGTGTGTGTGTGTGTGTGCATGCGCAGTGCCTGAGGAAGACAGAGGAGCAAGTCAAATACCCTGGAATTGGAGTTATGGTCAGTTAGCTAGGGTTCTTGAAATCTGGCTTGGATCTTCTGCAAGAATAGCCAGTGCTCTTAAGCTCTGAGCCATCTCTCCATCCCATCTGAGGTATTTTTTATTGGTTGGTTATTCATAGGTCTCTCCAAGTACTCATCGGTCTCCATAGACTTGACATTTTATTTTATTTTTTTGTTTCTTTTCTTTTTGGGGGTGGGGCAAGGAGCATTTGACATAGAGTTTCATGCACATTGACCTTGAGCTTACCACATAGCCACGGCTGGCTTTAAATTATCAATCCTCCTGAAACTGGGCATTTTCTAGACCTGCAGTATGTCTCAGATTCTGTCCCTGCACTAGATAAAGGAGTGAATGGAACAAAGATGTATTACTTGAGCTTGGAGTAGAGCTGAAGGAGAGAACCAGCCAGTAGCTCTGTTTCATTTTTTCCTATAGTAGTCCAACTTTATTTGAAGGGTGACAGGGTTTCTCCACTGTTATTCCTTTTCTTTGTTTTGTGCTGGCTCTTAACATTCCTAGGTGCCTATCTCCTCACCCTCAAGGACACTTTCTTTGACCGAGCCAAGGCTTGCCAAATCATTGCTTCAATACTGGTTGGCAAGGATGAGAAAATTAAAGTGCGCCTCCCGCCCCCGACCATACTAAAGGTGTGTGCCTGGGTCCCTGTGGGTAGGCTGGTGGCGGGAAAGTCATGGGGCTAGTGCTGGGATCTGAGACTAAGCCCATCTTCTGATTTGCCACCTTTCCTCCAGCCTGTCACCCTGTGGACAGGAAAACAGATCTTCAGTGTCATCCTCAGACCTAGCGATGATAACCCCGTCAGGGCCAACCTCCGAACCAAGGGCAAACAGTACTGTGGCAAGGGGGAAGACCTCTGCGTCAATGATTCCTGTGAGTCATCGGGGTAGGTGGGGTGGGAAGAGCAGGAGGCAGAGAATAGGCTTTGCTGGGTGCCTTTGCTTAGCCAGCAGCTTCCAGAGGAAGCATGTTCTTTAGGAAAATGGAGCTGCTCAGCACCTCAGCAGTCATTCCTACTTCCTCCGGACAGGGGAGGTCCAGTAGTTAGAATGTTCTTACCTAAATGACTCCTTTTGTCAGCTAATATATATTTATCATATTTTGCCTTTTGCGGAACACAATCAATAAAATTTTTTAAGGCACAGAATTTTTTTATTATTATATGTGCCTTTTAGACAGCAGTGTTCATTGTCTAATAGCACAACTAATAAGGTTTTCTTTAATGGAGACAGGGTCTCACACTAGGCCAGATTGGCCAGGAACTCACAGCAGTCCTCCTGCTTCAACTTCAGGTGTGCTGGAATTTCAAGTGTGAGTTACCACACCTGATTCTTTCTTTTGGTGGTGAGAATTGATTTCAGGGTCTCATGCATGATGCTAAGGAAACAGAGTGACTACCACAGAGTGACTACACGCCAGCCCCAAGTTTTGGGGCTGATTTTTACTGATTTTACGTAGTCAGACAATGTCTTGCTAGCATGAAGATTCAGTATATATGACAGAACAAGGATTTAAAGGCACGGAAGGCACCTGGGTCTGTAGTAACCCAAAGTGTACTCCACAGCCAACCTCCAGTGGTTACTTTTCTAGCACAGGTTTCTTAGCACTGCCCAGATTACTGCAAGTGGCCTTCAGTAAGCCATTTGAGTAGCACAGATTCAGAATGGACTTTGGTAGCAGGGCCTTGGGGCTAGCTGCAAATCTTAGGGATGCTCTACTGGAATACTGACTTGTTGAGGTCTCTGAAGCTAAGAATTCTTGCTGTGTTCTTATTTGAGAGGGTGCTGGTTTTCCTCACATTTGTTCCCTTGAAGAGGGAGAAGGAAAAGTGAAGCAAAGTAAATAAAAATTTTTTAAAAAGGACAAAAGTAAAAAGAGGAGAGGAAGGGAAAGAAGGCTCCCTGGGGTGTGGCTCGGGGTAGAGTAGGTACTTAGCATGCATGAGACCTTGTCTTCAATCCCCACCCACAATGAGTGCCCAGTCTTCCACTAAGCTACACCTCCAGTCCAAGCTTATTTAATATCATGTTCTGTTCTTTCTAGAATATCCCTTTGTTGTTATGCGGTTATTGATAATGGTGCCTCTGTTAGCTTTTTATATTTTAGATAAATAACAACTTGTTCTACAGTTTACAAAGCACTTTGCCACACATGATTTGAACTGATGCTCAAATGTCATACCTGTGACATAAAGATGGTGGATGCTTGGACTTGCCCTCCACAGTTCCCAGACAAGGAGATTGAGAGTCCTGAGCACATTTCAGAGTTTGTGCTATAAGCTAACCACCTGGGACTTTCATACTTTTCAACAGTCCCTCAGTTTTCTATTTTCCCCTTAACAAAATCTTTAAAGAGAATTTCTTTCGGCTCTGCTTTTACACGTTTTTCTCAACTTCATTTTGAAATAAAGCAAGTATTAGATACTCATGCATTGAGATGCATTGTCAATCATCCTTGCAGACGTCACAATCCAGAACAGCGAGCTGATGAGTGGCAGTATGGACAAAGGAACCCTGGGATCGGGATCCAAGAACAATATCTTCTACATTCTGCTGCGAGACTGGGGGCAGAATGAGGCTGCCGACGCCATGTCTCGGCTTGCCAGGCTGGCTCCTGTCTACCTGTGTAAGTATCTCAGAAGTCTTGTGTTACTGCTGCATATAGTGACAGTTTATAAAGCACTCTGGTACTCTGTTCTTTCACTGTTGTTTTGTTCCCCACCCATTTCCCACCACACCACACATGCAAGAAAACGCCTGCCAAATCCTTTGTGCTTTTATCATTAAGTTAACTCAGTACTGACTAGTGGGCAGATTTGAATTTGATGTTTAATTTTGGTCTGATTTTTAAATGTGTATGAATGTATTGCCTGTATGTGTATGTAAGTGTACCTATGTTTTCAATGCCCATGGAGGTCGGAAGAGGGCGTTGGGTTCCCTTGGAACTGGAGTTATGGACAGTTGTTGGACCATGTGGGAGCTGGGAATGGAACTTGGATCCTCTGCAAGAGGAGCCAGTGCTCTTAACTGCTCAGGTATCTCCAGCTTCAGTTTTTGGTCTTTTTGAGATAGGGACTCCCAAGCTGGCCTCACACTTGCTAAGTAGACCAGGCTGGCCTTGAACTCACAGAGATCCACCTGCCTCTGCCCCCCAAGTGCACAATTAAAGGCTTGTGCCACCATGCCAGACTGATGTTTAGTTTTTCTAGAAATCTGTGGTAACTTCATATTGCCTACAAGATGGGGTGTGTGGTGCAGAAGTCCTTTGTGGGCTGCTTCCAAGGTATCTGTGAGTGTTCTGTAACCTGCTGAGCCTCCCAGAGTTCATCCCAAGCAGATGATTCAGTGTCACCCTACTGTGCTCACTCCATCCTCCTCTCTGCTTGCTCATGTGAGCATGGCATATGATGTATTTGGTGATTTTTTTTTGCATGTTCCCCAAATCTTGTTTTTTTTTTTTTTTTTTACATTCCCTCCCGCCTCTCTGTGTGTGTGTGTGTGTGTGTGTGTGTGTTGTACGTTCATGTCACAGCACATATGGCACTCAGAGGACAGCTTGTAGGAGTCATATCTCTTCTTCCATCCTGTGGAGCCTGGGGATCAGACTCAGGTAGTCAGGCTTGGCAACTAGTACCTTTACCCACTGACTGATCTTCCCATTCATAAAATCTTGATTCTTTTCACACTTAACTAACTCTTTGCCTAGATTGAAAATCAGTTTCCTCAGAATTTTGAAGGCATTGTTGTACTCTATTGTAGCTTTCAGAGTTGCTATTAGAGGCATACAGTTATTTTTATTCCCACATTGTTTTTAATTTGCTTTTTTCACCTGAGAAACTTGGAGTTTTGTGTTGGTTCTTGTTCTGAAAGTTCACAATGGTATGCTTAGTGTGGGTCATTTTTAATATCTTGTGCTAGTCACTCAGTAAGCTCTTATAAATCTGCAGCAGTGTGTCCTTCCATTTTGGAAATTTTCCCATGTTATTCCTTTAATAATTTTCTGTCCTTATCATTTCTTTCTTTTTGGAACATCCATTGATTGTGTTTAGAGAATTTCTTCCTGTTTCTCTGTTGTCTGTGACCTTTATTCTAGATTCCTTGCATCTTTTAAAAAATACTTTATTTGTTATTTTTTTTATTTTATGTGTATTGCCTGCATGTGTGTAAGTGCACTCATGTTGTGCAGTGCCCACAGAAGACAGAAGAGGGCATTCGATTCTCCTGGAACTGGAGTTATGGATGGTTGTTAGCCACCATGTGGGTTCTGGGAATCAAACCCTGGTCCTCTGGAAGAGCAGCTGGTGCTCTTAACCATTGAGTCATCTCTCCAGCTCTTTCTTTCATCTATTATTATTCTGTTGATTTTTAAAAAATGCTTTCTTTGTGTATTGGATTTCTAATCAAATTTCCCATTGTTATTGTTATTTGCAAATATTTCTGTTTGCTTTGGATTTTTCTGGCTGCTTCATCTTGATCTCTAGGTTTGATTACTCTGAAAAAATATTAAGGAGTTTTACTATATCTGCTCCTTCAATTTTCCATTTCCTTTTCATTTCTTTTCCCTGTGTATTTTTTGCCTCTGTTTTAGATTTTAAAACTGTCCTAAAATAACCTGGTGTTATCTTGGTGGTCCATTCATCTTTGGGGCATGAGATACTAAACACTGACTGGGATTAGAGCTGATGGCTTTTAATGGACCTCTCAGTTCCTTAGTTGAGCTGGGAGCCAGCTTTCTCACCAAGGGGCTACCACCTATCTCCATCAGTGATATGCTTTTCTCTGAGGAGGCTCCATTTCATCAGAGACATCTCTTCTAGACCCAGTCTCTCACCCAAGTTATAAAGACTTGGCTGCTGGGATGCTCACAGCTTCCCACCATGGAATGTACAGGTGTTTCCTCAGTGCCTTGTCATCCTATCTCACTAAGCCTGGTATCCTCAAATCCAGGGTCCTTCATTCATTCCTGCAAACTGCTGTAATGCCCAGATTGAAGCCTAAAGCCTGTTCCTTACTAAACTCTCACCAGTTCTCCTTGTTTCATGCACATTCATCTTCTTCCACTTCTGCAGAAACTAAGGATCTCATTTCTGAGCCTCTCTAATCTTGTTAATTCTCCACCTGCAGATACTGTTGGCATCTCCCTTCATACCCAACTAAGACTGACCATCCACCCACACACTTTCTTCATACTAGCTTCGTCCTAATCCCCCAGAGATGGCATTTACACTTAACTCTTTTTATAAATTCTGTCTTCTGTTGGGGACTCAGTCCAGGTCTCACAGAGTAAGCATGCTCTCTTTAGTGAGGTACTCCCAGCCCTACATTCCCTTTTCAAATCCTTTAGAGTGATTTCTGAGAAGATGAAGCAGGCAGGCTTCTTCTCTGTCATCCTAGACCAGTGGTCAGAGGCTCGCTTTCCATAGCTCACGTCATAGGCTGTGCTTTCTTGTTCTTCACTGCTTCGCTTTATTTAATAACTAGGAACATTGTTGTGTTCCCTTGGGACCACAGGTCTCAGAGAAGAATTGGTGAATCTTAGCTGTTTTACCTCAATTCCTGGTGACTGAACCAAGGAGACTATTTAATTGAATTATGAATTGAATTATGAAAAATTCTTGAGAAGATCTGAGCTTTTTATAGTTAAACTGCATAGTTGGGAGGCATGGCTCACTAGTAGATCATTTGCTTTGGCTCAGTAATAAAGCATTTGCTTAGCATGTGTCAGGCCCTGGTTTAGTCCTCAGCACAGCAAAAAGGATTCCACATTGCTCCCTGCAGTGACCCTCTTCTGGGGTCTCACTTGCCACTTTCAGTTACTATAGGTACTTGGGGTGTTGCAAAGGGTGAATTAGAACACATAGTATTTAAAAGAGAGACCACATTCACCAGCTTTTACAGCATTTTGCTGTAATTGTTCTAGATTTTTATCTCTTAGTGTGTCTATTATAATCAAACCATCTCCTAGGTAAATAGGAAGACACAGTTCCTATGGCATTTGGTGAGCACTTCAGTGTCAGGCATCTATCTACAGGGTATGTAGTGCACAATACATGGAGTAGCATGAACTCTTATCTGACAGCTTTGGCAGTGACATCGTTTTCTTCTTGCTCTGCCTGCCAATTCTTCCACAGCTAACCGTGGGTTCTCCATCGGGATCGGTGATGTCACACCCGGCCAGGGCCTGCTGAAGGCCAAATACGAGCTGCTGAATGCTGGCTACAAGAAATGTGATGAGTACATCGAAGCCTTGAACACAGGGAAGCTACAGCAGCAACCAGGCTGCACTGCTGAAGAGACGCTAGAGGTAAGACAGGCCCTTCACATTGGTGGGTGTCAGAGTGAGTGTGTATGTGTGTGTGTTGGGATTAGGCCAAAAGCTAGGAAGAGAAGGAGGCAGAGGAGCAAGAAGAAAAGCACCATCTTGTCCCTGTACTGGTGTATGTTCTTTGTTTGCCAAGGCAGGGCCTTTGCTCCCGTTAAGCCCATCACTCCCTCACGGATCCTTTTTTCTCCCCTACCCGATCCTAGGCCCTGATTCTGAAGGAGCTGTCTGTGATCCGGGACCACGCTGGCAGTGCCTGCCTCCGAGAGCTGGACAAGAGCAACAGCCCTCTCACCATGGCCCTGTGTGGCTCCAAAGGTGCGCCGAGCCCTCTGGACTAGAGCCTGTCAGTGTGTGCTCCCCCAGGGCGTGTGGTTCTAGAACATGTGCCTTCTGTAGTTGTGACTTCAAAGAGGCTCTTCATCTCTTTAAGTGCCTGTTTGTTTAAATCATAGAAAGACTGAGCCTTAATTACTTACATTTGAGGAAATTTAACTTTATTGAGTAAACCAGTTGGTAATACTAGTGGGATTTCTGAGTTTGAGAATACTTTGAACAAACGTGATGTTACAAATAGGAAAGCTAGAGGGGCTTGGGGCAAGAGAGATGACTCAGCACTTAAGAACACTTGTTCTTCTTGTGGAAGACCGAGCTTCAGTTCCCAGCACCCATATGGTGGCTCACAACTGCCTATGAATCCAATTCCAGGGGATCCTGCACCTTCTTTCAGCCTCCTTAGGCACTAGACACTTGTTCTGTATCCATACATACATGCATACAGCTACTCACACATACACATAAAATAAATCTTTTTTAAAAAAAAAGAAGAAAGGGGGCTGGAGAGATGGCTTAGTGGTTAAGAGCACTGGCTGTTCTTGCAAAAGACCCAGATTCAGTTCCCAGAGGACCAAGGTTTGATTCCTAGCACCCAAATGGTGGCTAACAGAGGTCCGTAGTAACTCCAGTTCCAGGTGATCTAACGCCCTCTTATAGCCCTCTGGGCATTGCAAGACACAGGTGCACTTACATGTGGGCAATACACTCATACACATAAAATAAAAATAATATTTAAAAAATGAAGAAGAAAGCTAGAAATTTGTAAAATATTTGGTGGTAATGGCTTCTTTTGTGTATGTGTAGTACTGAAGATCAAACACACGGCAAATGCTCTACCCCTGAGCTACAACCCTAGCCCTAGATGTGGCTAAATTCTTTAACTTTATAGTTACTCAGACCCTTAAAGCATTGGGTTTTATAATATTGTATTCAAAATCAACCTCTGGACTTTTCTTTCTGTAATTTTTGCTTTACAGAGTGAAGTCTGGTGTCTGACTTAGTCGCTTTTTGCCCATTGTTCCCCTCCCTCTGCTTTGGGTGCACACCTTGGACCTCTTTGCCTGTCTTTGCTTCTCACTCATCCACATATATTGTAATTTCTTCTCCCAGCCCTCCTTTTGCCAAACCACGTGTCCTCCAGAAACCCAGTCTAGTGGTTACTTGCCTTATGAAAGGCGGCTGCTGTGGGTTATTCCTTAGCCTTCCCTCCAACCCAGATGAGCCGGAGCGCTCGCAGTTGCTGCACTTGTTTACCACAGTTCTACCCTTCACTATCACACTGTGAGCCTGAGAATGAGCACTGTTATGTTCCTGTTTTCTCTCCATTCTGCCTGGCTTCAGTTGGTGGTGTTTCCTTTTACAGTGTTACATTTCTGACCTGTTCCCAGGTTCCTTCATTAATATATCACAGATGATTGCCTGTGTGGGACAGCAAGCCATCAGTGGCTCTCGTGTGCCAGATGGCTTTGAAAACAGGTCTTTGCCTCACTTTGAAAAACACTCAAAGGTACGTGGTAGTGGATCAGGTAGAGGCTTGGAAGTCTACTCATCCAAATCATCCTCTGAGGAACACAGACCTATGTCGAAAGCTAGGGGCCATTTTCATGGCTGTGTAATTTGTTACTGTGGTATTAGATATACTGCATATCATAATATTCACCCATTTGGAGTGTTCAGTGCAGTGACTGTTAGTATGGTCACAAACTTGTACAACCATCCCTGCATTCTACTTGTGCATTTTCAGTGTTCCAGATTGACACTCCGTAGCTTTAGCCGTGCTTGGAGGTGGGCAAGATGTTTTGAAGACAGTAGCTTCCTAGGGAGAGGATCAGGTGCCCTGAAAGGTCCTTGCCACTTTTGGGGTAGCAACTCGAGCTTAGGTTCCCCTCTTTCTGAGCCATTTGCCTGTCCCTGGCACCAGTGCCTGCTCCTCTGGGCTCTTACCTTCCTTGTCTCTAGCAAAGATGACCTGTCCAAATTATTTTGCCCGTAAGCAAGAGTGTACATCACTAGCAGTTTGTGAGTCAGTGACTGAGTATTTGTAGCCTAAAGGTGGGGGCATTTTCTGATTTTAGCATTGTGGATGGATTTTAGCATTGTGAACCTTGAACTTTATTTGAATTTTCTCTTTTTCTTTAGCTCCCAGCCGCCAAAGGATTTGTGGCTAATAGTTTTTACTCTGGTTTAACACCCACTGAGTTTTTTTTCCACACAATGGCGGGCCGAGAGGGCCTAGTCGACACAGCGGTAAAGACAGCTGAAACAGGATACATGCAGGTAACTTGAAGAAATGTCCACCTTTAGTCATAGAGCAGACAGTTCTTTGTGGGCTTTGATGCTCTGTGTGTCTGTATTTTGTACATGAGCTGTAGTTTATACAGTCTTGGCCTCGAAGGGAAAATTGTAGACAAATAGGTACACTGGGACTAGAGAAACAAATAAAGTATTAATATATTTCAAATTACGCTCTGTGCCTTGAAAGATCAAGATCAGGCCAGAGTGCCCAGGTTCCCCTAGAGGGAAGCGTGAACTGAACATGTGTTCCAAGACACATCATCTAGCCTCCTTGAGCCCATTTCTGACATGACTGTGAGGTGATGTTGCCGACTTCTAGTTACTGAGAGGATTCTGTCTCATGCCTTGACACTGTTTAACTCATTCACCATTAATCTACTTGCTGGCACCCCAAGCTCTTGGAGGGTTTGGACCTTAGAGGGAAGCTGCTTCCCCAGGGAAGCCCAGGGCTGAGGCAAAGGGCTGTCTGCTGTGCTTCTCAGACTGCTACACATGCAGATGCTCCTGGACTAGCAAAGGAGTGAAAATGTGCTCTTGTGCCTTGCATCACAGCGCAGGATGTCTTTTCAGGCTTCACTGGTCATTTCTTCTCTTTCCTGCATCAATAAGTGTATTTGTTGGGAAAAAAATCCCATGTGTTTGTATTGCTGGGAATTGAACCAGGTTCTCAAGCATGCTGTGCAAGTGCTTTACTACTGAACCAACTTTCCAGCCCCCAAAATTGTTTTTGACTAGTACCAGTTGAAGATGACAGGCCCCATTGGTTGGGTCATGAGCTTGTTTTTTATTGCCGTTGTTGTTGTTTGTTTTGGAGGTTTTTAAAAAACATTTTATTATTTTTATTTTGTGTTTGAGTGTATTGCCTGCATGTGTATAATTGCACCTGTGTCGTGCAGAGTCGATGGAGGTCAGAAGAAGGTGTTGGATTCCACTGAACTGGAATTTAAAGATGGTTATTAGCTGCCATGAGGGTCCTGAGAACCAAACCTAGGTCCTCTACAAGAGCAGCCTTTGCTCCTAACCACTGAGCTATCTCTCCAACCCCTTGCTTCAGCTTTGTATCCCCTCTGACTCCTATGGAAGTGTCGCCTTGCAGGCTAGATTGATAACTATTGGGCCACACTAAACAAAGGTGATGAGATTGAAATGGTGACAAAAGGCACCTGTTACAGAGCCTCATCTGTACTTGTTTGCCCTCGTCTGGTGCTTGTCATCTTCCGATGGGGACTGCTCTTCAGTTTTTCGATGTGCTGCTATTGTCAGAAAATCCAACGGACTGTGAGATGCTTTTTCCACTCTTGTCATGATGTACTTTGACTTTGGTTTCTCAAATAACTAGTACACCTTTCCCAGAGCAGTATGTTAACAGAAGGACAGTTGGTTCTGGCATGAAGGCATGTGCTTTTCTTCTAAGTCACCCAGAAGAGGATTTCTCTGATTCTCTTGGCCACCGTCACATTGTTGGCTGCTGCTGTAAGGTTCTCTCTGAGCAGTTTAAGAAATGGTTGCTGCTGGCTGTTAACCTCTTCTTTCTCTTCTGTCTCTGAAGTGGCCTTACTCCTAATTTCCTGTACTTCGTATTGAAGTATGCAAGGGTCCTAGCTTAAGTTATGTTTAGAAATGCAAAGCCACTATATTAATTGATACCTTAGGGACCAGAAAGAGAAAGCAAAGCAGTCTAGGAAAACAGTGTTGCAGAGTCCTTTGGGGCTGGTACGGTTTCTGTTATAGGTAGTGGAGACTGGAGGCTGTGACACAGGATGCCTCTCAGTGCACTCCTGACCCTGCTATTCTTGGGCAAGGGGATGCTTGTTAATGTAATTAAAATGTTGATAACCTTGTGCTGGGGATGTGACAGAGTGTTTGTCCAGTGCACACACAAGACCCTGAGTTGGTCTCCAGCACCACAAAAATAAAGTACCTGTAACCATAAACTTTATATGGCAAGTCTCATCATGTGTACATGTGAGCACTCTCCAGACAGCACGTTTTCTTCTTTCTCTTTAGAGAAGGCTGGTCAAATCCCTGGAAGATCTCTGTTCCCAATATGATCTGACAGTGCGGAGCTCCACTGGTGACATCATCCAGTTCATCTACGGAGGAGATGGCTTAGATCCTGCAGCCATGGAGGGGAAAGATGAACCGTTGGAGTTTAAAAGGGTTCTGGACAACATCAGAGTAAGATGTTGCTCTTGGATCATGGGGTTTCTGGAAGTGTTAAGGTTGGAACCATTTGTAGTCTCACTTCATACTGCAGTCATCTCTACCTCAGTATGAGATTGATGTCTTTCCTCCAAGTTACTCTCTTTCCAACTTTAAAAGGAAAAAAAATTTCATTTGAAAGTCTACTATTAGTCATAATCAAATGCCAATGAAAAAGCTTTTGGTTTCTCTGTTTAGTGGAACAGACTACAGACAAGTTTTAAAAGTCATGGCTGTTGAGAAGGAGCCTCATTTCACATACAGCAGCTGGGAATATAAATCAGAGCTACACTTTTTAGAGGGTAGTTTGACAGTGTTCACCTACTTTTAGGTGTCAGGGCCTATTGATGCAGACATTCTACTTACGGGAATTTGTCTTACTGAAGTAACTTAAATGTGTCAAGAATGTTTTCTCCAGTTTGTTTATAGTAGAGACAGGCCATCAGTAGAGAATGGGTCACATGCATCACTTTCTGCACCCACAGTAGAATAATATGAGCTACTAAAACTTTGGGGAAACCTCTGAGCTTGAGGGATGTTAAACTATTTTTACTCTTGAAGTGTTTAGTTGGTTGGTTTTTGTGGATTGAAATGGAACCCAGGACCTCAAGTGTGCTAGGCAAGTGTCCTACTGCTAAATAGTGTCCCCAATGCTTTTTAATTTATTTTACTTTTAGGCGTGGTCTCATTCAGCTGCCTAAATTGGCTTTGAACTTGTTTTGTAGGCAGGAAAGCCTTGAACTTGTTACCCTTTTTCCTGGGCTTTCCAAGTAACTGGAATTACAGGTCAGGTCACTAGACCTGGCTAAACAATGTGCATTTTAAATACAAATCTGGGCTGGAGTCTGGAGTCAGGTTCAGAAACAATGAAGCCACATTCACTAAGTCCACTGAAATTCTTTATAAGATGGAGAGTCCTATCTGGGCATAGTGGTGCATGCCTTTAACCCTGGAAATTGGGAGGGAGAAGGATCAGGAATTAAAGGTCAGCTCCCACTACATAGTGAGCTGGAGGCTAACTTGAGTGACATGATACTCTGTCTCAGACAAACAACCAAACAAAAGGCACAGTGAGCATGGCACGGGTACACTTACACAAATGCAGGTGTACACGCCTACACATAAAATAAGAATAATTAGAAAAAAAGGCACAGTAAGTGTCAAGTTTATCTGGTTTTCACCTTCATTGAAAAGCAGAGTTCATAGTTGTTTGGAAATACAGCCAGGAGTTGCCAAAAGCCCACCATGGGTAAGATAGTTTTATGTCTCATAAATTCCTCCATCTTGAACCACCCTTCCCTCCTCTCCCCACAAATATAACTCTGTATCCCTTTGATACTCAGGCAGTGTTTCCGTGTCAGAGCGAGCCTGCTCTCAGTAAGAACGAGCTCACTCTGACCACTGAGGCCATCATGAAGAAGAATGAGTTCCTCTGTTGCCAGGAAAGCTTCCTGCAGGTACGCTCTGCCAGCTGGTGCCACCTCCTTGCTGATACCATGAACTCTGTCTGTCAAGTGCCCCACAATGCGTCTTATAAACCAGGGTTTTGACCCGGCAGTATTTCATTAACCAGGATGAAGAATTTTTCTCTTGTCTTTCACACAAATGATTCTTCATTGGGGAAAAAAGTGAGCTAGAGAGCCTATCTGTGACACCCCTGTCCCGTCACAGGCCCTGCCCACTTTCTAACCCATCTGAATTCCTAGAGTTGTTAGTTGTTGCCATTTGTTTCTAACTGCTACCTGTTTCCATTATGGCTCAGAAAAGCCTGGGGTCAGCCTTCCTGGGGTCAGCACCGTGGTGTTCTCTTTGGTTAGTTTGCTTTTTGTTTCTGTGCGAACCTCCTCAAATAGCTTCTTTATGTTTATAATCATCATTGGGATCAGAAGCACAGGGATTCAGACCAGCCAGTGAGCACGGATTGGGCACTGATTGGGGCTCAGATGTGGCACAAATCCACAGGCCAGTGAAGAGTGTCTCCACCAGCATGGTGGAATGAAACAAAGTGAAACTTGTGTGGAATGCATTTGCTGGGAGAGTTACACTCTCCTGGCCCATGTAGAAGTGTGGAAGGGGACTGGCTCTCCCAGGGTCCATATAGAATATCCAGAACATGGTGGGGTTATTTTCCCCCTACAAGTTTTCTTCCTTGTTTTATTTTTAATAGATTGGAGTTACAATTTGGTTTTTCCACCTGCTTGTATTTCATTTTCTCTTCACCCTCAAGGCCTTCACTGAGACGGGTTATGAGAAATACAGAGAGGTGCTGTGCTCGCACGGTGTGAGAGCTGCACAGAGGGTGGCTCCAGCAGCCCTCCGGCTCTTTGCCAGCATTGGAGCCACACAGTTTTGCCTCTGGTCTGGCAAATGCAGGCTTCTCTTTGGGCTGGTTCCTGTCATGCCTTTGACCAGTTTTCATAGGTGGCTTGCTGGCTCACAGCCTTTGCAGTGAGTGCTGGCTTAGCTGGCACCCTGTGTCACTCACATTGCGGACTGTGGAAATGGATAGTGGCTGAACAGGTCATCTCAATCCAGTAGCTCAGTCTGCTGAGAGAACTAAAATCCACTGACCAGAATTGTTGAGACCAGGCCACAGTAGTGCTGGGGCAGCTCCCGGTGGCCTTGACCCCTCCCAGAGGTCTTGTGTGTCCCAGGCACACTGGAGTGAATGTGAGACTAATGATTAGTTGACTGTTTGCCAAGTGCCTTGCTGTGGATTTTCTCTAGTGCACGGAGATTTACTCAGCTGGATCTTCCATTACTTATTTCGGTTTCATTTTGTCCAGGTGAACTTTTTCCTTTTTAAAAAACCTTACTTCCAGAATATTTGCCCTAAGCATTTCATTCCTTTCAGCAGAGCCACTGGGAGCATGTCATCATGTCATGTGGGAAGCCACTGACAGGTGTCACTCCCAGTGTCTTCAGGGCTGTGGTTGTATGTGTGCCTTTTTGTTGCTTGTGTGTGCAAACTCCTGACAGCGGGAAGCCTCTGGGCCTGCTTGCTAACAGGAGGCAGCACTGAACCCCTAGGGATGGAGAGGCAGCTCCTGGGCCAATGGGTCTCCACTCCAGCCAGACAGGTTACAGGAGGTGAAAATCAGGAGTGTGGAAGAGGCTCTTCGCCAGAGAAAAGCTGCCCTGTCCACTGGTTTCCCTCCCTTCACAGTTACTAATGCTGCCCTAAAATGTGGCTTGAGGCACTTTAATTTTTACTACATTTTAAAATTTTACTAATTTGGGGTATGGGATGCGCACCCTGCCATGGTGTGCATGTAAAGGTCAAACAACTTGCGAGAGTTGGTTCTTGCCACTGTTTGGGTTTCAGGGATCAAATGTAAATTGTCATACAAAAGGCGCCTTTACCCACTGATTCATTTTACTAGCCCAGAGACTTTTTCTTCGACATACTCTGAAACTTCAGTTCTTACCATTTAATGAGTTGTTCTTAATCTTCTCAGTGTAGAAGCATGGTTGGCCTGCAGGGTCACCCTCCCTATGTCTCTATGCTTTTCTAATGGGAAGAAAAAAGAGTTGAGGTACATGGGTAACCATGAGAGCTGTGACCTTGGGAAAGTGACAGTGAGGGTGAGATGGTGGTCCTTGGTCATCAGCTTATGGGAAACAGAATTATTTTTTGCTTTTTTTCTTTCCATTCTATTTCTTTGTTTTCTAAGATAATCTCACTATAGCCCAGGCTGGCCTTGAACTTAATATCTTCTTGCTTTGGCTTCCTGAGTACTAGTATTATCAGGATGTATCTCCTCCCCACCCGCAAGCCAGACTAGATTTCTCAGTTTTCAAAGGTAGTGTCACAGAAACCTCTTCCCAGACAGTGGACTTTGAGACAATATCTGACTTTTCACACCTCAGGGTCCTCCACCGCAGAGTGAAGAGGTGAATGTCAGCTCCCTCACAGGGAGGACACCGTGGCCAGGAAGCAGTTGTCTGGGAAAGGCATGTGTGGACATAGGTACTAAGACTGTTTAACAGAAGAGCACAGCTGTGGTGGCATGTACCTCTAGTCCCAGCTACTAGGCAGGATGAGGTGGGAGACTCACTTGAACCCAGGAGTGTCAGGCCAGCCTGGCCAGCATACTGGTGAACCCCTGTCTCAAACAGCAACAATAAAAAAGTTCTTGGGTTTTGCTTTCAAGAAAAGTCAGTAACTAGAAATTGCTGGGTAGTCTGTGGGAAATTAACAGATTTTTTTAAATAAGGTTAAGATTGAATGGGGCCAGGAAGTCAAGCTTCCAGAAGGTACTTTACAGGATTTTTTTGGAAATAGGCTTATGGTTCAGTGGGTGGGAAAATGTTTCAGGTTTGGACATTTTAGCAATATTATTGCATTGTCATAGATTGAGCAGGGCACACTGGCCTTTTCCCTGGGGCTGTAGGGCCCACCTAGGAGAAGCTGGAGCTCATGAGACATCTTTGGCCACCATACTGTGCAGTCTACCCTCACACCAGCCTACTTATCTGCCTGTGTATGTCTGTGTGTCCTTGGCCAGCCACATGAAACAAAATGCTGTCCAGGTCAATGCCACCATGATTTGTCTATAACCATTGAGGGAACTTATATTTCTGGGGCTGCTGAAAGGAAGCACCATCTATCTGATCTTCCTTACATTCTCAAAGAGCAACCTGGGCCAAGGCTAGGTAGCCTACTGAATATTGTCTCTCGTCTGGCTTCAAGAGTGGTTTCCAGGAACCTGTGAGTTCTTATTTGTGTTTGGGAAGACAGTGTAGGGCTGAGAGGATTGTGATGCCGAGGTGAGGTCCAGAGAAGATAGCTGAGATGGGCCAGTATTCTCTTTGAAATGAAGGTAAACTTGACGGACTTTGAAAAGCTTATCAAGTCTATAGAGGTTTGCCTCCCGCAGCGATGTTTAGAGTGAAAGTCACACCTTCTAAAGAAACCCCCAAGAATCATTCCAGAGAATGAAAAGCACAAAAGGTGAAGTCACAGATTCTCTGAGTGTGGGAATGTAGACTCTGTGGAGTAGGGGAGCACATTGGTGAACTCCCACAGCCCTAGGGGTGAGATAAGGGCCAGATATAACAATTCATGGGAATAGTTTGGGTGTCAAGTCTGACCAACACTTTAATCAGGGGATCAGTATCCTGGGTGTGATAGCATGGTGTGCTCCTCACAAACTCCCTTTATGAGGATCCGGTGTCCATTAATTAACCTGGAGATAAGGCGCACTGGGTACAGTGCTGACGTGTATAATGAGGATGATTATAGATGATAATGGTATCCAAATTACTGAGAAACACAACTGATGTTTGCTCTGTAATCTTAGGAAATAAAAACATTCATTAAAGGGGTTTCTGAGAAGATCAAGAAAACCAGAGATAAATACGGCATCAATGATAACGGCACAACCGAGGTAATGGCCTTCCCAGATGTGTTGGAACACAGATTCTAGCAGGTGTTCCTGGCCTTGACTCTGCGTTTGACTTTTATCCCTTTAGCCTCGTGTACTCTATCAGTTGGACCGGATCACACCCACTCAAATTGAGAAGTTCCTGGAGACCTGTAGAGACAAATACATGAGGTGGGCACACTGATTCTCTTAGCCGGCAGGCATCCATGCAGGGCTGTCCTGCTCCTCCTGTTCTCTATGGCTTCAGCATCCTGGATGTTTTAGTTTCACAAAAACAACTTAGGAGAGGAAGGGTTTATTTTAGCTTAAATGTCATCATTTGGGGGAAGTCAAGGCAGGCTCTCCCGCAGCTGGTCACATCACATCCATAGTCAGGAGCAGAGAGCTGGATGCCCTGTGCTTCCTGCTTCACTCTTATATAGTTCAGGTTCCAGCTGATGAAGTGGCACTGCCCACATTCAAGGTGTCTTCCCACATCATTTAGCAGTCAAGACAACTGCCCCCACATACCCACATTAAGATTCCCACTTCCCAGATGACTCTAGGTTGCGTCAAGTTGGCAATAAGACCTAACTAGCCCACTGCTGCAACATCATTTATTGCCAGAATTTGAGCTGAATTGTACCTCACATCTAGGGTCTTGAGTTGGGGCATGACTGGATGCTCCTAGACATGAGTGGAACTGAAAAAAATTTCCTGAATGTCTTTGCCCCTGAAGAAGTTCACATTATATATGGCAGGTGCCAGCTCTCTGATCACCGTTACTGTCGTTTGAGACCACCAGTTCATCATGTTCTGACACACAGAGTTCTGTTGCATTGTCAGCCCCTCTGACCTTCTCACTTCTTTAATGGCACCTGTTCTTACACAGCCTGGCTTGTTGCCATTTCCATCCTAATCCCAATAGCATCTATCTGTTTCCTGTTGGGAGGCAGCAACCAGAAGCCTGTCCACAGTATATTGCTACATTTTTTTCTTCTTCTGTCTCTTCTAGGGCACAGATGGAGCCAGGTTCTGCAGTAGGCGCACTCTGTGCACAGAGCATTGGTGAGCCAGGCACCCAGATGACCCTGAAGACTTTCCACTTTGCAGGTGTGGCCTCCATGAACATCACCCTGGGTGTGCCTCGGATCAAAGAGATCATCAACGCTTCCAAGGCCATCAGGTAGCTACTCTCTGGCTTGTTTCTTGGGGACCAGTGGTCCTTGTGCCTGTGAATGCTGTGGTATGCTAACTGCATAGTGTCTGATGTTCAGAGGCAGGTTTGCTATGTTGATCATATTTTGGATTAAAAAAATATTATTTTATGTGTATGAGTGTATTGCTTGTATATATGTAAGTGCAACTGAGTTGTGCATTGCCCATGGAGGTCAGAAGAGGGCACTAGATCCCCTGAAACTGGAGCCACGGAGAGTTGCTAGCTGCTAAGAGGGTGCTAGGAACTGAACCAGCATCCTCTGCAAGAGCAGCTGGTGCTCTTAACCGCTAAGCCATGTCTCTAGCCCCAGATTTTGGATTTTTAAAAGGTCATTCAACTCAGAACAATATTGTCAAAACTGACGCAGTGACCTGGGCGTGGTAGCACATGCCTTTAATGCTAGTACTCAGGAGTGGAGGCAGGTGAATCTCTGAGATCGAGGCCAGCCTTGGCATGAGTTCCGGACCAACTGGGGCTACAGAGAGACCCTGTCTTAAAAATAAAAAACAAAAATGAAAGAAGCAGTTATTATTATTATTTTTTTTATTGGCTACAGTTACATGAAAAGGAAACACTAACGCGTACCAGCAGTACTGAGCATTGTGTCAGCAGACACTTCATCCCTTTAATGTTGTTATTCCAGGCCTAAGTAGGCCTAATCAGTGAGTTTTCTGCTTGGCCAGTGGCATCTCTGTAAGCCTGTAGTGGTTCAGTCAGGTCTGCAGAGCAGAGACAGAAGTAGAAATACATCACATTACTTCCAGTGACAAAAATCATCTCAGCTGTGCCTGCTTCCTGCAAGCTAGTCAGATCAGTCTGGGGGCCTGTATGGGAGATGCCATCCCACATGAAGACAGAAAATGGTGGTAGTGGTCAGAGGAGTAGGAAATATTCCTGGAGGACAACAGAAGAGCATGAAATACAGTCAGTTTCCTCAGAACTGCATTTCAGAACCAGAGAAGAGGCAGGGTTCCTGTCAGGACTAATTTTCTTGGTCTTCTCACTGATGGAGTGGTGCCTGAGGGCTCCAGAAGCTAGTAAACATCAGTGAGTGCGTTTGTAGCAAGCCTGGCCCTCCATGAGTGCACAGTACAGTGCAGGTGCCGTCTCATTCTGTAAACAGCACTCTGATTAACAGAGCAGTCTCTGTACCCCGTCCAGGCCACCTTCCCTGTGTGGTAATCGTTTCTCCTCCTTTCAGCACTCCAATTATCACAGCCCAGCTAGACAAGGATGATGATGCGGATTACGCCCGCCTGGTGAAAGGCAGAATTGAGAAAACCCTCCTGGGAGAGGTAAGGAGTCCTTGATAGAAAGAAAATGGGCTCAGCAGTGTTGGGAGGAAGTGCCAGAGCCCACGCAGGGGATGGAGCCTGCAGCAGAGGCCACATGACTGTGGTAGAGCGTGAGCTGTCCAGTCAGAGGTGGAGGATGGCGACAGGAGAGGACAGCTGACAGTGCTCTTTTACCACCACAGATCTCAGAGTACATCGAGGAGGTGTTTCTTCCTGATGACTGCTTTATTCTCGTCAAGCTCTCCCTAGAACGGATCCGACTTCTGAGACTGGAGGTGAGTTATGGAGTTAAATGTGTGGAGGAAGTGATCCTGTGGGTCCTGAGACAGGTGCTGACAAACCAGGGCGAAATACACAGCCAGAGAAGCGGGGCAGAGACTTTGGCTGGTCTCTTGCTGGTCACCTTCTCTTTCTGAGCTTACCCTGAGACAGAAATGGCCATCTGTGGACACAGGAAATAACTGGTTCAGGCCACACTAGTAACTCACTACAATGTAGCCTTGGTCTCCTTGTTCATCTTCTCATGTATGGAAGGAGCCCAGGGCAGCTGTGTCTTACTCACTCGTGGGTCCTCAGCACACTATTGGCTGGTTTGGTAAATGTTTGCAATGGGCGTACTAATGACCTCTTAGACCAGTATTTGTGAAGGTAGTGACAGCTGAATGATGTCAGTGTTTCTCAGGGTCAACTGAGGTGAGTGGGCATTACAGACTGATAACTCTGGCACCTTCCTCTCGCCCCTGGATAGTTAAGCCTGTGTTATCTTTGAAAGTGTTCTGACAGGCACTCTCAAGGACCATAGTCTTGTGGTGTCCAAATGACAGTTGAATTGGTCTTACTGTATTCTTTATGGTTCTGTTAGCAGAATTGATTTACAGGTCTGGGATGTGCCATAATGGGAGGGTACTTGCCTAACATGTACAAGGTCCTGCATTTTATCCCCAGACCCCGGGAGGAGTGGGGGTGATAAAGAATCCAGTTCCATCTGAGGGTGTAGTATACCCTCAACAAAAGTGAGGCTCCAGACAGGCTTTTTAGTTCTCTTAACTTCCAACCTCTCTGAATCTTCCTTTGGGGGTTCTGTTTGTTGCCATGAGTTGAGCATGGCTTTTCAGTGAGGTAAATGCTTGTTTTTTTTTTGGTGAAAAGAATACTGTTCGTGAATAAAGCACAGATCGCATATAGAACATAAATACACAGTATAGTAAAAATGTGTGTCTGGAGAGACGACTTAGTTAAGAGCTCTTATTGGTCTTCCAGGAGATCCAAGTTTGGTTCCCAGCACCAATATAGGGCAGTTTACAGCTGCCTGTTATTCCAGCTCCAGGGGATCCATGCCCTTCACATGTGGCATATACTCATAGAAACACACATATGTTAATGAAAACAGAATAAATACATTTTTAGTAGAGGAGACAGAACAAAAATGACTAAAAAGGCTTCTTAAAGAGTCACCAGGAAAGCAAAGATGGAAAACCACTGTCACAGAAGTCTGCAGATGTCCACTGGTAACATCCTCTGGTGCCTTGCAGGTGAATGCTGAGACAGTGCGGTATTCCATCTGCACTTCCAAGCTCCGAGTGAAGCCTGGTGATGTGGCTGTTCATGGCGAAGCTGTGGTATGTGTCACCCCCAGGGAGAACAGCAAGAGCTCCATGTATTATGTGCTGCAGTTCCTGAAAGAGGATCTTCCCAAGGTAAGGCCAAGCTACTGCTCATGGAGAAATAGCCGGAGTGGGGCTTGGGAACCAGGTCACTATGAGATAGAGAGGATGGTACCCCAATTCTTGGTAACCATATTTTTCATGACTGTATCCCCAAGGGATCAATTACATTTTTTTTGTTGTTATATTTATTTATTGAGAGGGGAGTGTGCCACAGTGATCAGAGGACAACTTGAAGAATCAATACTCCTTCCACCAGGCAGGTCCTAAGGGTTGGACTTTAGGTTGGTTGCAAGTGCTTTTCCCCTCTGAACGATCTCATTGGCACGCTCAGTCAGACTGTGTCCTGGCGCCGACTCCCAGTTCTGCCAATTAGATTCCTTTCTGCTCTCATCAGACTGATTATAGATGGGCACAGTCCTCCGCACGTGTTATTCCTGACAGCAGACAACACAGAGGCACTCCTGGGTTATGTGCATGACTGGTGGCATAGCTGAGGATGGGCTGGACAAGGTCACCAGCCCTGGGTGTGGTGGCCCCACTCTTGCAGTCCTATGTTCTCTGAGACTCGGGTAGAGTTGAGGGGCTGAGGGTCTTGAGCTTCTGTGTCTGATTCTAGGTGGTGGTACAGGGCATCCCAGAGGTGTCCAGAGCGGTCATCCACATCGATGAACAGAGCGGGAAGGAGAAGTATAAGCTTCTGGTGGAGGGTGACAACCTACGGGCTGTCATGGCCACCCATGGTGTGAAGGGCACCCGGACCACTTCCAATAACACCTATGAGGTATGACTCAACCCAAATTCCCTCAGTGCTAGGCTGCTCCCCACACCACCTCTGGAGACTCAGCTGGTAGCCAGCACACTTTCCTGATCCTGGCATTTGCCCTGACTTCCCCTAGCATTTGCACAGCAGTCTGTCTGGGAGTTTGCCTTGCACTTGTCAGGCAGAGAAAGAAATAGGAATGCAGTAGCATTCCGAAGGGTCTTCCCCCTCTCCCCTGCTCATCTCCAGCTCTCCTTAGGTGGAGAAAACCCTGGGCATCGAGGCTGCCCGGACAACCATCATCAATGAAATCCAGTACACAATGGTCAACCATGGCATGAGCATCGACAGGAGGCATGTGATGCTGCTGTCTGACCTGATGACCTACAAGGTATGTGAGGCGACTATGGACTGCTAGGGGATTTGACATCCAATGCCAGAAGGAAACAGCTGTGGAACTCCTGTAGCATGTAGACCACACTGCTGTGAGGACTGCCCTGAGACAAAATAAGATGTTACCATTACCAAAAAACCAGTGTGGTATCGAGGCAAGGTATTCTGGTCAAGTCCCAGTATGAGAATTGCAGTTTCATGACAGACACACCCTGTTGGAGGAGGAGGAAAGCTGGAACATGGCTTTTGTCCTTTTCCCGTGTCTTACTCCATGACAGAATTGGCCATTGCTAAAAGCAGGTGCTTGTGATGACCCAGTGTGGTTCTAGTTAAAACCGCTCATTGTGCTGCGACCGTAGCCATTTCCAGAGAGTAGGATGGGGATGTAGGTTACACTGGTGGAGCATCTGCCTTGTGTGCTTGAAGATCCTGGATTTGATCCCCACTACCACCAAATCTACA
This sequence comes from Eospalax fontanierii, assembly GCA_035773235.1. Lineage (NCBI taxonomy): Eukaryota > Metazoa > Chordata > Mammalia > Rodentia > Spalacidae > Eospalax > Eospalax fontanierii. The sequence continues at coordinate 20,816,471 of CM069540.1, forward strand.
CACAAGCAGCTTAACTTACCATGTTCTCAAGTGAGAAGGTAGGGGATGTCATGCCAGGATCTGTGAGTGACTTTCAAATTGTCTTCCCTGACACAGGGTGAAGTCTTAGGTATCACCAGATTTGGCCTGGCCAAGATGAAGGAGAGTGTGTTGATGCTGGCCTCCTTTGAGAAGACAGCTGACCATCTCTTTGATGCTGCCTACTTTGGGCAGAAAGACTCTGTGTGCGGTACGTTTGTGGTGTCAGAGCCTGTTGCTTATGGAACCAGTGTGTCTTGTGTCTCCAGACCCGTTACGACCCTGCTTCTCCCTCACCCATTTGTAAGCTGGCTACTTTCTGTCAGTACAGACAATTTCAGCTCCAAAAAAGGTTGACCCTGGGCTGAAGGGGACCTTTTAGCCCTTAAAGTTGTCCTTGGCCACACTCATTAACACCCTGTGTGTTGTCCAAGGAGGTGGACTAACAAGAGTGGAACAGCACCGGGTAGCAGCTGGTGGCCTGCTGTTCTGCCTCCTCGGAAAGACAGTGAATCTACAATTTAGGAGCCAGGTGCCATACATGCTGATCCAATCCTCAGTTGAGAGGGTGTTCAGTGCCTTCTCAATGACAAGACCCAGGCAAAGGGACGGGCTGTGTCTCCCCTGGCACTGTATTTGTTTCCTCTTCCCCCACAGAAAGTCCAGTGTAATGGGGCAGGTTGGCTTGGTAGAGGTGGAATGAAGGAGAGCCATCAGCAGTGCCTGCCTGACCATGTTTTGTTCTGTGGCCAGCCCTGAGTACTAGGCTTTGTTCTAGCTCCTGAGTCCACAAGACCTTGTAGGCCAAGGTGGAAAGTGTTAAGGGGCTGAGTCTTGGGAGCATCTGTAATCTGGCTCAGGCCTCAGGTCAGAGCTCTGCCTCCTGGTAGTCCTTTGCCGTGGTCCTCCGACTCTTGCATGGTTGTGCTAAATAGAGGGTGATCAGGAAAGGTTTCATTCATGTGCCACACTTTTAGAGTTTTTATCCCCCAAGTGGTCTGTCTAGCTAAGGCAGAGCTCCAGCTCACCATCCTCCTACCTTAGCCTCCTAAGTAAATGAGAGTCCACTGTGCACCATCATGTATGCTTTTCTTTCTCCCATCAAAGAAGACACAGGTTTAGCACTGTAGCTCCTTGGTAGTCTTGTTTAACATGTGAAAAGCCCTGGGTTCAATTCCCAGCACCACGAGAAACAGAGTAGGAAAATGAGGATTGGCAATGCAGCTCAAAGGTAAAGTGCTTACTCAGCATAGAAGAGGCCTCGGATTCAAAGCCCCTAACCCCAGAAACCTGAGAGAACCTAAGTTGAAGATGAAGGGAGAGATAAAGAAGGGGAAGGGAAAGCTGGGCCCTGTGGTGCACGTCTTTCATTCCAGCACTCAGGATGCAGTGGCAGGTGGGTCTGTGAGTCTGAGGCCAACCTGGTCTACATAGCAAATTCCAGGCCATCCAGTGCTACATGGTGAGACTTTGCTGTCAAAAAAAAAAAGAAAGAAAAAAAGATGAAACGAAGGAAGGAAAAGTGAATATAGATTGGTGTGGAGAGAGAGAATTGAAAGAGAGAATATGAGAGGCCCAGGCACAAGCCAGAGTGCAGCTGTCAGGTAGCACACTTTCCACCTGTTGCTCTCTACCCATGACCCTTTTGCAGCCCTGGCACAGCCACTGCCTCTCCCTGCCACTTGGCTCCTCCTCCCGGGCCTTCATCACGTGGCAACCCAGGATTAGCCCTCACTGCAAGCTAGTCTTTAAAATATTTTTATTTTATGTGTATGAGCGTATTGCCTGTATGTATAAGCGCATCCATGTTCTGCAAGGCCTGCGGAGGTCAGAAGAGGGCATCTGATGCTCTAGAACTAGAGTTAAGGATAGCTGTTAGCCATTGAACCTGGATCCACTGCGAGAGCAGCCAGTGCTCTTAACTGCTTAGCCATCTCCCCAGGCCCAGCATCCTGGTTTGTAGTGTGGTCCTTTACCTCTCTGACTTTTTTCTTTTGTTCTTAGCACAAAGTTTAAAACCTAATAGCTACTGAATTGCTTCTTGTAGAATCGAAACCATAGTACAGAACCAACATTTCCATCTAGTGAGAGCTGTACTGGAGCTGGGAAGGGGCTCTGCAGCCCTGTTCCAGCCTCAGACTATGGAGGCCTGCCTTCTGAGATCTGGTTTGGGCAGGGGTCTTTTCTGCTTCGGTGTCCAGCTCTTTCTCTGAGCACAGCTGACCACTGTCTGCTCTCGTTATCAAGAGCGGGCATTGTTACCAGCACTTCTAGGCTCTAAACTAAAGGAGGGCAGGTAGAAAACTCACAGTTCCCTGATTTCATATAGTGTCCTCACTGCCTAGCTAGTTTTCTCAAATGTTGAGTCCATAGCCTGCCTTGACTCAAGTAGGAGAAGACTGACTAGACTGACTAGGCCTCCAGTGACCTCCTAGGCTGAGGCAACACTGTCCTTTCTGAAACAGTACTCCTGGGTTTCCCCTTTTATAGACCAGAAGAGAAAGAATGAGCCTAATTCAGTCAGGTGGTTTGTGGTGGAACCAACCTTCAAATCCCAAGTCCACAGTCCTGGGTCAATAGTGTTCCTTCTGTGTGTGAATTGCTTTCTGACCTTGGCTCTGGTTGGTTCCAGGTGTGTCCGAGTGCATCATCATGGGAATCCCAATGAACATTGGAACTGGACTCTTCAAGCTGCTGCACAAGGCCAACAGGGACCCAAACCCACCCAGGAGGCCCTTGATCTTCGACACAAATGAATTCCACATCCCTCTTGTCACATAGTTCAAAGCAAGAGGGCACAGATCCTGATCATGACTGCTTGTCCTGTCTACTGCTGGATGGAGGAACTTTGTGCCCCTGGGACAGAAGCCTGGATGCCTCCACCTGTGCCCATGCTCAGACAAGGACCCTGGCCTCCCCATCCTCAGATGGAGAATTGGCATGCTGCTTATTACCTGAGGTAGCTTAGACCACCAGCCCATCCTGCCTCCTGGAGTTGAGGAGGCACCAGCCAGGGGTCCTTGCCCATCTAGACCTCACTGTGTCCCTGTATAGGCCCACAGAGGCCAGAACAGTACTGGATAGTCCTGGTTTCCCACTCCTCCACTGTGCTGACTCTTCTCCACAGACATACTCATGTAAATACATGACTGTTATTTATTTGATCCTTTGAGAAATTTGTGGCTTTTGTTGTTTTCTTTTACTTCTGAAACTAAAAAGCTGTAGAAACCAAGAAAGCCAGTCTCAGAACAGTACCTGAAAAACTGGTGATAGGAATGAGACCAACTAGAATTGGTAACTGAGCTAAAACTTGAGGCCCAATATTTGAAATATCTGTATACAATGACTATTTCATTGTATATAGAGACCCTCTGGCCCCCAGGGTCTCTACCTTGTGATAAAACCTAGACTCGTTAAATAGTGGCCTTTTAAAGCCTCACTTCTAGTCTTTTGCTGGGGACTAGAAGCCTGGAGTTAGTGGTATCTATGGAGATGATGCACCTGCTGTGCCTTATACTGGAGTTTACACCAACACCTGAGATGCCTACATGTCTGTCCCACTATCCAGAGCCAAAGAACACACAGGGCCAGTTCCCTGACAGGACACCAAAATACTATGAGAAAGGGACAGGCACAGGCCTGGGGCAGATCATGAATCATTTCTCTGGGTTCTCCCAGTGATTATCTATTGCTGAAGCTCTCGGGTTCTGGGGTTCATCCAACATAGGAAGCAGTGAAAGTCGCTGTGTTCTTACAGGCTTTGCTCCTGAGACACTGCTCTTTGTGCTGAATGTGCTTGGTGGGGTTCATGGAGGACAAAGGAGAAATGGTCATGGTCATAGCTCCCTCTCTCTAGAGAGCCTTCTGTGGGCCTGGCCCCCCTTCTCCTGCCCACGTGGTTCTACTAGTCTCTCTCTTCCTCCCTGGACAGTGATGTGACCAGGTTGGGATTTGACCCTGCTGTTTTGCTCTGTGAACCTCTGGTTTACTTCTCTAATGGTGCAGCTGGTCTAACTGTCTCAACCACTGTAAGGAACAGCAGTCCAAATGGAAGAGAGAAAGTTTGAGGTGGAGCAAGGAAATGGAATTGAGTTATTAAAGAGATGGAGGCGATAAAAGAAAACACGAGAGGGTGTCACACATTAGTGCATTCTCTCCCATGTACTTAGATATTCAGATGTCCACTGGTTCATTTCGCAAACCCTGAGTTTGTGGTGCTGCTGGTGAGCTCAGTGCAGTGCTTCATCTTGGACTGGGTAGAACATGCTTTTCTCCCCTACTGACCTGGTTCAGAGTCCACTGTTACCATTTGTTAACATATTTTGAGGTAGGCATTTCTTGTTATGAATCCCCATATCTTGTATTTCTTTTTAAAATATTATTTTTATATGTATGAGTGTATTACCTGCATGTATGTAAGTACACCTATTGTGCAGTGCCCATGGAGGTCAGAAGGGGATGTTAGATCCCCTCAACCTGGAGTTATGGACTGTTGTTAACCACTGTGAATACCAGGAATCCAATCCGGGGTATCGGCAAGAAGAGCCAGTGCTTACCACTGAGCCACCTCTCCAGCCCCCCTTGTCTTGTATTTCAAATCATTAGGGGTGGTTATTTCGAAACTCCCTCACATGTGTGAAACTCTAGGTTGATCTCTAGCGTGGAAATAATTTCCACTTTTAAGACTTGGCTCACCTAGATGGCCGTGTGTTACTGTAAAGAAAGCTGATGGTGCTCAACGTGGTGGCACAGGCCTGTAGTCCCAGTACTTGGCAGGCTGAGGCAGTATTGTTCTGATCCCAGGTACTAGAGACCATCCTGGGCAACTAGGAGGACACCCCCATGCTTTTCCCCCATCTCAAAGTCCCAGGACAACAGATACTGCACCAGGACAGCCGAGCTGGGAGTTCTAGATCTTTTTGTTGCTCTAGAGTGGGAAAGCCTTGGTGAAAGCCTGTGGCTCCCTCTGAAACCACAGAGAAGGCCATGAACATGCAGAAAAGGTCAAGCCTTATTAATGGGTGGAGACACCCATAGCCTCCCAGGGTTGGAAACTATAAACTGAATGAGTGGAGACTGGTTTGGTAGATGCAAGCTAGCTGGATCCAAGTTGGAATGTTTTTTACAAGTTCAAGGCAACAATTCTCTGGAATGTCAAGACGCTCAGGGATTGGCAGCACCAGAATTAAATGTGAGGCTCTGAGCAAGAGAATTGAAATTTTCAAGAGGGTAGATATCCCAAGTGTTCTATTACAGTCCGCCTCTACACAACTGGTAGAAGACTATAATTTTATTTTCAAGATCAAGTAAATAAGAGGTCCCTATGTTGGACAACACAACTGACTGGAAGACCCAGAGCAGTTGATTGTACCCAGATGATACAAACACACACTGTGGAGCCCTAGCCTTCCTCATTCAGCGACCAATGAAAAGTCTGCTTTGGGGACTCTGGCCTCAGAAAAGAGCCTTAAATGTGCTAATTACAAGGAAATGACTCAGGCAGTTCATGCTTCAGTGAGGCTCATAGACCAAGGCTCGAACCAGGATGAGATGGCTTTGTGGGTAAAACCACTTGCTGCCAAGCCTGATGATAAGTTTGATCATACGTGGAGGGAGAGAAAGGACTGACCTCCACCCTCATGTGGTGGCACACATACACCCACACTCAAAAGTAAATATATAAATAATGCGCAAAATTTAAAGTTATATGAAATGTTCTAACCATGTACGCGGCCTGTTGCATGACAACCTGTTGCATGACATGTAAGTTGTTATTCCCTGAGGTGCCGCTTAGCCCTCTAGTCAGGGTTCTGGCATTCCCACTCAGATAGCGACCATCATCAGACATGAAGTGAAACCTACAATCTGAAAGGCTAAAGGTAAAGTTAGCAGAAAAAGCAGCTTGGAGAAATTGTGAAATCCACTCCGTCCAAGGCAACACGCAACCCCTCCTACTCCCCGCCCAACCGCCTTCACGCACCCGGTTCCTGCCTGGCGAGTCCGCCCCAGCCTCAGCCCCGGCCACTCGACCTCCCCCCTTCCTCGGCCCCCCACCACGGAGGCCTTCCCCTATCACGAGCGACTCCGACGCTATCACGAGCGGACACGTGGACCCTGCTGCACCTGCACCCCTGCACCCCTCACACAACACTGCCTTGGCTACAGTGGACCCTCAGGTTATGTGGAATGAAGAGCAGATAAGTTAGACACCTGCTTCTGGCAAGTTTTTCCTCTTTTGTATTTTGCTAAAAAAGCAAACAATCAACACACAAAAAAAACCCAGACTTCTGCCAAAAGACAGCAAAACAAAAACGACAGAAAACCTCACTACTGTGTCAGGTTCAGTCAGTGTGGACCCAGGTGGAAAAGCCCAGAACCGAAGCACCATCAGTGACATAAACTGAGCCCCCAGAAGTCATTAGCACCCCCACAATGCTGAACAAAGCAGAAGGCGGTAACCAAGCAGACAGCTTGTGTGCTGGATAGTTTCAGTGGTCAACCTGATACACCCAGGAAGGAGGATCCGCAATTGGGAGATTTCCTCTATCCAACTGGCCTGTGGGCAAGTCTATAAGGCATTTTCTTTATTGTTGAGTGAAGTGGAAGGGCTCATCCCACTGTGGGCGGTGCCAGCCCTGGGCAGGTGGCCCTGGGTTGTATAAGAAAGCAGCTGAAGGCTGGAGAGATGGCTCAGCACTTAATAGTACTGGAGACTCTGGCAGAGGACCCAGGTTTGATTCCCAGCACCCACTAACAACCCTCTCAAACTCCAGTTCCAGGGGAGTATGTTGCCCTCTTCTGACCTCTGCAGGCATTGCACCACAGGGATGCACTTACACACACCTAAAATAAAAATAAAATTGAAAAACAGAAAGCAGCTGAGCGCAGGCCAGAGGAGCACGTCGGTCTGCAGCATCCCTCCTGGTCTCTGCTCCGGTTCCCACATCAGGTTCCTGCCTGAGCTCCTGCCCTGCTTCCCTCCTCCAGGAAGGTCTGCACTGTAAGCCAGAATCAGCTTTTCCTTCCCCCAAGATGGTGTTGGTGAGAGCACATTTACTCACCCTGGGAACCAAGGTATGAAAAACCACAGAGGACCGGGCAGATCTGTAGACAGAAATACTGAGCTGCTCAGGGACAAGGTGGATTCCAACAATTTCCTCATTTATTCCCAGGAGGCCCAGAACCATGTGTGGTGGCTCATGCCTGTAACCTCCCTATGTGGAGGACTGAGGCAGGAGGATTGCCACAAGTTTCAGAAAGAGTCTGTTCTCAATCAAAGAAACTAACATTAAAGAGGTTCAAAGAAAAAAAAAAACCCTATGTAGATCCTTATTTTCGTTTTTATATTTAAAATTAAAATTTTTTTAAACTTACAAAATTAAGTGTATGCGTATATGTCTGTGCACATGCATGTGATCCTCACAGAGGCTCGAACAGGGCATCAGACTCGCCTGGGTGGAGGATTTGGTGCATCTTACTTAAGGGATAGTTGAATATATGACATCAAGGAGACAGAATGGTATAACAATTCCATTATAAAGTGGGAATCCATGGAGTAAGCCAGCCACGCTTCCACACCAAAATCATAGTTCCCAAGTAGTCGTGACTGGCCTAGAACTCACAGTGAAGACCAGGCTGGCCTGGAACTCACAGTGCACAACAGGCACACCTGAAACTTGTGGAGATTCTCCCATCTCTCCCTTGTGAGTTCTGGACTCGCAGGGATTTGTCATCCTTCACGGCTACAAAAGCTGATCTTGGTGCAAAGTTGGAAATCACATTTTTTATTAAAAAAAATATTTTGCTCAAAGGGGGTCCAAAAGGGGCAATCGATACACACAGTGAAAATAACTGAAAAAGCAGCCTTAACAAAATAAAATTAACCTCAGCAACAAATCCTCTGGCTGGAGATTGGGGGGCACACATCCACATGATGCCACTGGCCTTGGACACAGGGTAGCAGTCCAGTCACGGATTGCAATGGGCTTTTCAAGTTGAGTGCGGTGATGCCTGTTTGGGGATTTCTTGGTCAAAGATCAAGGATGAGTCATGGTACAGTCTTTGGTTCAAAGTCTTTCAAATTTACTTCGTATCTTCCACCTGACAGTGTCTGTGCTGCCTGTTCTGAGCAGTGCAAAACGAACATTCAAATTCCTTTTCCTGGATGGCCAGCGGCTCTGGATGTGCTTCTGCTCTTCTCTGAAATGCCCTCCCCTCGGCATCCTCAGCAACAGGGGAACTTGACAGGTCCCAACCCCTCTGAGTGGAAATGCATCTCCATGATTAGCATTCCCTTATCTTGAGCTATGACTCCTTGGGCCCAAAGTGCTCCCTCTGTTAGAATCTTTCATTCCTGGTGGAACATAGACGTTTTAATAGTTCATTCTCTTGGTGCACACCAATTTTGTAGTGTACAGTACTAGAAGCATTCGTTTCCTGATGCTTGGTCTCTGAGCTCCATTGATTTTTTTTTACCCTCCTGTAACAGGTCCTGGCCACTGCTGGGCTTTTCTGGATACAGTGTTATTGTTCTGTTCTAAATTGGCTCTTCAGGCACACTGAAATTTTGCCTATTCTCAATGCCTGTAACTTTCATCTTAAATGGCTGATAGTGAAGTCTCTTAGGTGGCCTCCGCTGAGAGAACAATAGGAGAACCTTGCAGTCCCTCAATAATCATGTCGAAGAGCATTACCTGGGCTGTCGTTATAACCCCAAGACTCGAAGAACCTCAGCAACATGGGGTCCATGTTCAGACACTGGACCCTGTCTTTGTGATTTGAACATAGTTCATCCCACTTGATAATGTGACCCCAAATCTTGAGCCCTTGGACTGTTTTCTCACAGAAGGTGATGTTGAAGAAGTTGCGGTAGAGGTTGCTGATGTATTCTTCTGCAGTGAGTTACTCACTGTTCCTGTTTTCAGATCATCACTCTGAAACACTAAAAGGAAATTACTGCCAGGATCAGGAAGGGCCTATCAAGACCACCTCATAATCTGAAATCTCTATGGGATTCAGTTTAAGTCTCTCAGGGAGGACACACCTAGTATCTTTGACAAATCCTATCTGTCACACATAAATGTGAACAACTCATGCATCTGTAGGATATGTACGGATGTATAGGCTACAAATGCACGGCCTGTTCATATTTATGCATGACAGAACAGGATTTATCCACGATACTGGATGAGTCCTCCCTGAAAAACTTAAATGGAATCTCATGGAGATTTTAGATGATGAGGTGGTCTTGATAGAACCCTTCCTGATCCTGGCGGTGGTTTCCTTTTAGTGTTTCAGATCGATGACCTGAAAACAGGGAAAGTGAATGACTCATTGTGAAAGAATACATCAGTGACCTTTACCACAACTTCTTCAACATCACCTTCTTCGAGAAAACAGTACAAGGGCCCAAGATTTGGGGTCACATTATCTAACAGGATGAATTATGTTCAAACCAGGAAGACAGGGTCCATGTCTGAACACGGAGTCCATGTTGCTGAGGTTCTTCAGGTCTCAGGATTATAATGACAGCCCAGATAATTCTCTTAGGCATGTCTGTTAATATTCTGCTCCTCTCTCAGCCCAGGTCTCCTTGTCTGCACTGAATACGGGACACCATGTGGCCTCTGAATAATTCTGGAATGTGCCTTCTACCCCTCTGCATTTCATCTCATTTCTCATATTATCCAGCAATATTCAACATATCTCTTGAACTCGATGCTTCATAACACTATAACATTTTCCAGCTAATGACTTCGTTGGGATTTTCTCCTCCTGTAACTGTGGGGTTATCACTGAGCTCAATTCTTGAAGAGTACTCTGCTTTGCTGCAGGGAGGCGTTTCAATGACTCGCCGCCCTCTAGTGGCACCATGTACAAAGGCTTTTGTAGTTGATCTGTGAACAGTAAAGTCTTCAGCAGGCTTTTCCTGTAATATGTTGATGTCTATGTGAGTCCTTAAGGCAACATATCCCTTTTTTTTGCTTCTTTGAGTCTCACTCAGCCCCACAGGGAGCATCCAGAGGTGACTGCAACATCCTATCTAAACCCTTTTCAGGCCTTGAAGCTAGAGACTCCCCCGTTGCTTTCTTCCTGGAGAACAAATGACTATCATGAGGACTGAGTGGCTCGTCATCCTCTGTGAGGTGCTGGTGGCGGCTTCAGCATCGCAGTGCAGACAGAGTCCTATGCTTACGTGGTCTGATCTTCCAGGACAGCCATGTGTCCTGTCCATGATCTTCCACAGCAGATGCAGAACCAAATTTGGACTTCTAGGAACCAAGAGTGAGCCTGCAGAAGCCCTCCATGGTGAACTGACAACGTAGGTCTGAATGACAACCAATGTTGTCCTTCATGACCTCCTTTGGGTTGCTGTGACTTTCCCATAGATGACAGGGTTCCGAGATGTTCTTCATGGGTCATCTGTATCGCCAGCTTAACGTTCTTTTCCTCCAGGAACAGTAGCCAGTAGAGAGATGGATCAGCGGCTGATGCTGGGTCGGCTGGGGAGAGGTGGACATTGCATCACTGGTGTTTCTGGGGGAAGCCGTGCTGTGGGGTTGAGAATGTCTTGAGTTCAGGTTCTCCACAGCTTCCCCCGGCCTCCTGCATTGACTCAAGAGCTGCAGTCAAAGAAGGAAAAGCAATCAGACCTACAAACAGTTTTGATGGGCTACTGGATAGATCAAATCATGGCCTAGTCACACATAGGAACTGATACACTCAAGAAAAAACATGTCCCCCAAATGTCATGGTTTGGAGATGGGTATCACGAATGGGGCACTTGCCTAGCAGGCTTAGTGCTCTGCTGTATCCTCTCTTCTCCATGAGGAGGGTCTTCTTCTGGGCTTTGGCCTTGGATCAGCTGCTGCATGAGATATGCAAACCTAAGGGAGAAAAGGACATTGGCTGATGGGGATTTGCCACATCAATTGTTGAGTTGATCCCTCCGCCGCAGCTCTGTGATGATAAGTCGACATGATCTTTAAGCTCATGAACCTGGTGAAGAGCCTGTGCTCTGTTGGAATGTGCAGTACTACCTCTGGATGGGAATCACAGCCCTGAAGATCATGTTCCTGAATTAAAATGAAACTTCAGGAGACACCCAGCCCTGTACAATCAACTTTCCCATCTGCTCAGTGAGGGCCAGCTCAGAGGAGAGGTTTCTGGGGAGGCGTAAGAGACAGGATTCTCCTGCCACACCAGAGAGCTCCGAAGGGAGGAAAGGAACGCACTCTCCAGGCACCGTCAAACCCAGTGTCTCCGGACAACTCTCATAGGTTCAACTCTCACATGTTCTGAAGTGTTTTTCTCCTGGATGTTGTTGGGAGTCTTACTAAGACTGGACATAGGCAAAGAAGACCCATCAGGCTTCCTCCCCCTCCTGAGCTCCAACCTCTTCTCTGAGGTGGCGAAGTGTTCCTGCAGCCGCACTGCCAGGTCCCTCTGCTGGATCAGCTGTTCTTTCTGCTTCAGCAGGCGCTGGACGTGAGCTTCCAGTCTATTTTCCTGTTCATCATTAGAAGATCATGTTCTTAGTGGACGGTGAGACCAGAGAGAGGGAGAGAGACAGAGACAGAGACAAAGACCCACAGACATACACAAAAAACTCATTGTTGAGTCATGTGTAGCCCTCCACGTGAGGCTAAAGGAAGGGAACAACACCTGGGAGGCCCGGGAAAAGAGGGTCAGCTTCCACGGACTGGAAAAACGCAGACTGAGGACAGAGCTCAGTCATGAAGGGCTTCCCTTGTAAGTAATAGGACACGAAAAAAAGAAGAAAAGCAGGTATAAATCCGTCTTCTAATTCCCTTGCATAGGAGACAGATACAGGGGACCCTGACGAACCTCGGCCAGCTAGAGAAGCTTGGCTGCACTTTGTTTTTCTATCAAACTCTAATAAAATTTTCTCCCGGGTTCCTTGAGTCCAGCTGTGATTTGTTTATTGTGGAGAATAAGACCTAACAAGAGGGACGGGAACATATGGGCCAAAACTTATTTCCACTCCCAGGAAAGTTTCCTCCAACCTGAGATTCAGTTGTCATCCAGGTCAACACCATCAACCCCACAACTAGGCCTGATCTCTGATGTCCCGTTCCCCTGGAAAGACGGCTCCCCACAAAGCCCCAGACAGTTCCAACTGCATCCACCACAGTTCCCCCAGCGCCGAACCTGGTCCTTCACACAGACCTCTATAGCATTGGACAAAGAAAATAAGCCCTGTAAGCAGCTCTTCAACAGAACTCAGAGCACAATGGGGAACCCTGAAAACAGCCTGGGTCAGTGCAGAGTGGGCGGCTGAACGCACTGCAGTGCTTTTCTGCAGCTCAGCACTCTGCAACACTATGAAGGGAAATCTGCCAGGACAGAGTGATGCACAGGATACACTCAGCAACAGCACATCAGTAAGGAGAGGCCCTGGATGGTTCTGTGTTGTGAGATGAATTAGGTACAGAGCCCTTTCTGTACATGAGGACAAATCTGAAATGTCCTGGGAGTTAATTAGTTTATTTTTATTTTTAAATTATCAGTCTTGTTTGATTCCTGTTCCTGTTAGTTTTGACAAACCACATTAATTTCCAAAAACAAGAAAATATATAAAATGAAAAGAAAGCCATGTCCTTCCCTTTTGGAACACATGAACCTTGTAGCCATTAGAAGAGTCAGAACAAGACAGAAGGCCCTTTCTGGGGGCGCAGAGGATCCTGGCGGCCCAGACTAACTGAAACAACGAACTTCAGGTTCAGTGAGACACCCAGTCCCATGGAAATAATGCTGAGCCACCGAAGGAGGACATCGGGTATCCTCCTTTGTCCTATGCACACGTCTGGACGCATAACAGACACACAGACACACACACACACATGCATACATGGATGTATAACAAACACACGCATATAGCTCTTTTGAGAACAGAAAGAAGCCTTCATTCTATGAACTTGTGAGTTTAGACGGCATACCAGATATGTTTCAAGGGGGTTCCACAATTCTTGCTCTGTCTTGGGCACTGACATTGCTCTGGGGGAGCACGCTTTTCTCGCCAACACTATGATGCAATGGTTGCATTTTCTCTTGAAGGTTGTAATCTTTCTCGCCTCACCTGCAGCCTGTGATGGGTCCTTCTCAGGTCCTTGGTCAGCTACTACATCTAGACTGTAAGCTCTCTGAGGGCATAACTCGCCAGGGTACACACAGTCGACAGGGCTAAGAAGCCGCTGGACTATATGAAGACACCAACTCAAGGTACGGGTGCACAGGAAGAAAGGCCAGGCTCCAACAAAAAGGGGATAACGAGAATCATTCACTTCGTATCTGCACAGGGCTCTCCTGTCTAGAAAGGTTCTTTCCACCTGGGGTTTAACAGGATCCGTGCAGGGGAAGGAGGCAGACACAGCCCAGACCTCAGACTCATCCTGCTGCTAAACTGCAAGAGCACAGCTCAAAGCACCCTCTTAACACAGCGACACGTAGGTGTGTGATTATGTGATTGACACGTCTCCCTCACGGGACTGCAGGCTCTAGCAGAGATAGGAGAGTTTGCCTACCAGTAATGCAGTTTCTCACAAGAGGCTGCCATCCCAGAAATGCTTATGAGTGATCACAGAAAGGAACAGTTGGAAGAATGTAGGGGCATGGCTAGGTGAGTGGATAAAAGCTTATGGGTGAAGACATGGCTGTGTGGACGGGCAGAGAGGTGGGCAGTTAGATGAGCAGATCGGTGCTAGCACTTATCCTGTCTACAGCTGTGAGTCCCTACCTGGTCCCCCTCGCTGCACACCTTCATGTCCTCCAAGCACCGCTGCAGCCGGTTCTGCTCCTCCAGCAGCTGTCTATTCTTCTCCGCCAGCCTGTCCACACTGCCCTTCAGCTGAGTCTGCTCACTCAGGAGCCGGCTGTGGAGGTTGCTGAAACACCACGACCCTCATAGTGAGCCCCAGCCAGTCTGCACCTGTCACCCCACCTCCAGGTACCACCAGCCCTTCCAGGACCCGTGTCTCTGGGAAGATCCAGACAGAAGCCCGCAGGATCCATGCCAGAAGCACTCAGGACAGACCAAAAGCAGAGACCAGCCAAATCCCAAAAGAACTCAAACCACTTCTGAAAAATCCTGACACAACAGGGATGCATGTATCTCCTAGGAAAGAAGATGGACACCTGTGCTTGTGTCCAGGGTAACAAGGAAGCACCAGCAGACAGGGGAAAAGACCCTCTGAGGGAGGCCAGGAGAGCACAGGAGTGCACATTCCTGTGGAACAGGTCATACACACAAGCTCGGTAATCCAGCTGAGTCAGAAATGCACAGCTGATGACCTCCCTTCTCATGTGTAACTGCTCTTCTGTCTCCTGACCGCTGAAGCTGGCAGGATGACAGCAAGGACTAACAGTCTCCGTCACAGTTAGGGGAACTGAGGCCAAAAGATGCAAATCCTGTTATACACGACAAATGGCTTTCTCAGAGACAGAAGCCCGACCAGAACCAGAGTCCTTGACGATCTAGTTCAGAGAAACACGAGGGCAGAGGAGGCCGCGCCACCGTGAGTGCCAGAATCCCTGCCAACCCACACTCACCGGAAGAAGCCTGTCTCCTTTGCCTGCTTCTTGCACATCTCTGAGGCCTTGATGCACTCGATCTTCATTTTCCGCAGGTCTGACAGGATCAGAATACGCTCCATCTTCATCCTCTCAAGGTCAGTATTCAGCCTGTGGTAGGGCCTGGCCCCAGGACACAGCGTTGGCTTCACACAGGCCTCAATTTATCACAAACTTTCAGTCTGACTTCTGCTCTACACAGCCCACTGGCTCCCACATGCTGGATCCCACACACTGGGTCCTCCTGCTGCCTACTAAACTTGCTGTCCTGGACCCAGGCCAGCTGAGGCTGGGTGTCCAGACGGAGGAGACCTGACTGCATCTTCCTAAATGTTCCTGGAGGGAAAGACTTGTTCGCTAAGAAGTTTTCAAGAATCTGAGATACAAGACTGGGTCTACCAGAAACCTGTGCTGAAGGTTCACCTGTCTTCAGAGCACTAATTTGCAATCCTGCCATCATATTGATGCTCAGGCAATACATAACAGCAGGTCTTAGGGTGAGACTCAACATCGAGATGGCTTCATAAACCACAGAGGATTCCAATGTGCAGCTAAAGCGAGCACACTGGCCGAGACAGTGCTGCTCAGAGCGGGGGTCCCAGGTCCCCTGGATGGTCATGAGACGGGAGAATCCTGAGACTGTTCCAGAACTTCTGACAACCATGATCAGGAGGGATGGAATGCACACACACACATGCACACACGCATGCACGCACACACAGAGGATTCAGGGAGGTCTATTGTCTCAGGATGGAAGGTAGAGGACAAGAGAGGAGCAGTGAGGGGCCCCAGGCCTTCCTGTAAACAGTTAAATGCATCAAGTAGGACAAGTATCTGCCAGGAGATGCCAGGACCCCACCACACACTCACCTGCAGAGCAAGTACAAAGACTCTCCACAACTCACACACTTCTAGCCTCTCATGCAAGAAAACACCAGGCTCGGCCTCTCCAAGTGCACGATGGGAACACACACACTGAATGCCTAGGCTGAGTGACTCAGTCCCCATGCTCATCTGGAATGAGCACCACAGCCTATGTCTCCACCTTGCTCCTGCCCAGGCTTCAGGTTCTGCCTGAGAAGCAGTTAGTGCAGCTTCCTGAAACCCAGGAGGTGGGGGGGAGGGCAAAGAGGCACACAGTGATGTCAGACAGTCCCCATGGAGGACACAGTGACTACCTGCTGTCCGAGGCTCCCCATCGGTGACGGAGGCCAGGCGATCGCGCAGCTCATCCCTCTCCCGGGTCATCAGCTGTAGCTGCATGGTCAAGTTCTTCACCTCCTCGTTCACCTGCTGCCCGGCAGGGAGGGGGGGTTGGGCTGGCTCCTCAGCTGTCCCTGTGGGTCAAAATACACAAGTGTACCTGCACAGTGACAGCAAATAGGGGCTGGAAAACCACTCTGAGAACCAAGGTACACCCTGAGGAAAAGAAGTTGCTCGGAAGGCAGTGGTGTGCCTAAAGAGCTGGTCTGCATCCCGAAGCTGGTGCCCAAAGCCATGTCCCGTCCTCAGCCACAAAATCTGGACACTGACTTTGGTCCCTATTGCAGTCCTATGGCCACTAGAGCTGCCCAAGGTAGCCCAGCCATGCTGGCTTGGAGAACACTGCCAGCTCACAAATGACATGATGCAGATGAGTCCTGGGGCCCCCAGGGCTGAACCCCAAAAAGTCCTCATCAGCTGAATGCAGGAAATCATCTGAATGGAACTCTGTGCCTGTGCCATCCATCTCCACAAAAGGCACAGGGCTGTACAGCAGATGCATCCCCACTTCAGCAGTGAGGAACTGACACCCACCAAGCTGAAGTACCTGAAAGGCGAGCTCCAGACTCAGGACTTGGGGCACTGGAGCTGCACCCTGAGCCTTCCAGCCTCCCCAGTCAATGGCTCTTGGCACCATTAATTTCCTTCCAGGAACTTTATGAAATGCTGCTCACTCGCTCCCTATTCTAGTCCCAGAGATGGATGTCATCTTTACTTTGCACGTTAGGAGACACCATAGGAAAAAAACCCAGAACTACTCTGACAGGATGTTCAAGGCCTCAAGCACTACACTTCACTGCTTTCCAACAGAGATGGACCCCTGTCATCCCCACACCAGGTCACCTGTGCCAAGATGTGAGCACACAGTGAACATACCAAGGTGAGACCAGCATCCCTGAAAATCCCGCAGGTGGCAGGCTCTCTGACCTGGCCAGAGGATCCGCCCCACATTTGCTATCAGACCCCTGTCCTTCTCCTTATTTGGGACGTCACTACTCCAGGGTAACTTCAGGTCTGGAATCGGAATGTCAGACCACGACAAAGGTTGTGGGGAGACGTGGGGTCCTACAGGGCAAACAACAGATTTCAACCCACTTCCCAGCGCCAAATCCCCAGCTCCTCTGGTCACCCTGGCTGCTGTGGCTAACACCACACCCGCCCCAAGGATGAGGGGTGGGACAGGCCAGATGGACACCGCTGAGACTGGTTCTCGTCCCCGACTCCTCACCCACAGCTCACAACCGAACAGGATGCGGCTGTGCTTCCGAGACTTACACCTGTGATGTCAGAAGCCAAGGGGAAAGTAGAGTTGTCCAAAAGTAGTCAGGCGGTGTAGGGCACCCATGGACCTGTGTTCTGTCTCCAAACACTGACAATCAAGAGAACCAATTCTAGCGCAGACCATGGTCAACAGACTCACCAAGCCAGGTACCGACAGCCCAGGACAATCGGAGCTGGCAGCAAGGAACCCAGTCCTCGTCCTGGGACACTGCTTTTTAAAGCTCCTTAGCTGCACAAAAGAACTTCTGACCACCGCACCTGCTGACCCGGAAAACTAAGGAGAGCTGGTCAGGGAGCAGCGCCCAGGAGCCTCCAGCCCTCCTGCTGCTTCTGCTCTAAGTCTCAGAACCTCTGCCTTGACCAGAAGGGCTTTCTCTTCATCACTGGAGTCACACGGACACTGAACCTGAAGGAATCCACTGGGGTGAAGTGCAGTAACGCCCTGTATTGTCTAGGGACACCTCCTCGTCCCTCCTTGCCTCCTGTCCGTCTCTTAACACACACAGTCAAAGTCAGGCCCTCCTAGCACAGCAGCCACAGCCTTGATAGTTCCTGACTCTCTGGTCAGAGAAACTAGTGCTCTGGATCCCTCACTGTCCAGGGCTTCCCAGTGCCTCCAAGCTCCAGGGCCCCATTCCTGGAAGGCCCAGCTCAATCCCCATTTCTCCCAGGAAGCTGCCCATTCCCTGCCGGAACTCACTGCGCCTTCCTCAAGACCATCTCTTGCCTGCTCTTCTCCCCAGAGACTGAAGGTCAGCTTCCTCCAGCCTTTCTGGTCTTGCTCTATGCTCTCCATTCTATCTGAAATAGCTTGGTCAGTCTTCCCAAAATGTCTAAGGCTATGAGGAGCTGCTGACACCTCAGGTTGGTGCCAATGCAGCACTGATACCCCTTGGTGAGCGCTCAGACAAGAGCAAACACTCCCAGAAAGACAATGATGGCAAATCCTGGATTCAAGAAACTTCGTCAAGATAACTGGCAAGTGCGAGGCCAGCCTCGGTTACATAAAGACACCGTGTCTGGAAACAACTCATTCAGCCACATTGTGGGACGCCGCCGTGGTGCTTTTCCCAGAGCTGCACAAAAGCCAAATTCCTACTCAGGCTCCACCTGCCGCCATAAGCAGGAAACCTGTGGGAGAAACAGCTCCTCCCTGGATCCTCCTGTGACAATGACATGCTCTTAGGAAAGGGGACACTGCCAGCTTTGACTACAATACGCATTGCATCATGAGAAAGGCCAGCTGGGAGAGGCCAGGAAAGGGCAGAAGCTGAGGGAAGCTATGACTTACAAGTTTACAAAAGCCCTGCCTGGTCCGTCTACTGCTCCTGACAAGGCCTGTTCATGAGGAGCCAGGCTCATGGACAATGTGGAATGAAAGACTCTCTGGGGCTCTGAACTGTGGTCCTGAAGTCTGCTCCTTAGACACGGGGCAAAAATAAAGGCTATGGGGTGAACTGTCTTTTCAGTTGTTGAAATCCTAATCCAGTGCAAGGAAATGCAAACCTGATTTAGAAACAGGGTCTTTTAGAGATCAGCAAACTGAGGCCACACTGGAGCTGAGGAGCAAGGTGTGTCCCTAAATGGACATGAAAAATGTCCTCATGAAGAGAGGGGGAAAGAGAGAGGGAGGGAGGGAGGGAAGAAGGGAGGGAGGGAGAAAAAGAGAGGCTGTATATATGAAGACAGAGTTGGTCCATGACTCTGCAGCGAAACAGGGCCCTTAGGCTTCTAAACAGAATCTAAGAAGGAGGCCTGGAATGGATGTGTCCTGTCCCATTCTGGCAGCTTGACTCTGCCACAAGTAACTGTGTGACATCACACTTCTGTGGTCAAGATCCCAGCCTGCGAGATGCAGTATTGACAGTCCAGGTAACTCCCACAGAGCCCCTCACTGATCTGCTTGCCTCTTAGCACACTGACCTCTTGTACCAGAAGCGGTTTGACTCTCACACAGACTCTGAGATCCAGCAGCCAGGGAACAACACCTGCCCCACATAGCACTTCATTCCAGCCCAGCCCTGACACACAGAAAGGTTCAAGGTGACTGGATATCAAGGTGACTTGATAGATGACACACCTCCACAGTTGGTTCTGGAAGCCCAGTCTTGAGACTCCTCTGTAGATGCCAACTTCCCCATGTCTCTAGAGGGAGGTGGGCATCTCAGCTCTCAGCTGTTTTCCTCTGGTTCCCACAGCACATGCTGCAGGGGACCCTGGGGACAGCTTCCTCAGACTGTTCAGCATGGAACTTGCCTTCAGAGCCCTCGAGCCATGAGTGTTAGAAACAGGAAAAACCCGCACAGTCCATAAACAGTCAGGGGTGTGAGGCCCCTCCGACACCTGCCTGGCCACTCCAGGCCCTGGTTGGTGAAGGAGAATCAATGCATGAGTAGAAAATGGTCACCAGAATCACCAAGCCAACCTCATTGACAGTTCAGAGCAACCAGAGCTGCAGCCATGACCCAGTCCCTGTCCCAGGCCACTGCTTCCCACAGCTCCTCAGCCTCACTAGAGAACTGCCCACCTCCCACACCTGCTGACTCAGAAACCTAAGGAGACCCTGCCAGGGAATGACAGCTGAGAGTCTCCTGCCTTCCAGTGCTGTAGAGTCACACTCCTGGGCCTTGACAATTCCTCAACCCCAATTACTGATATCAGGCAGACACTACACCTGAAGGAATCCACTGAAATACAAAGCAGTGAAACCCTGCTTTTCTCTGGGGGAATCTGTTACTTCCTTCCTGCCTCCTACTGACCCATAATGCAGAGTCAAAACCCAGGTGTCCCAAGCATGACAACTGAGCCTTGACAGTTGCTGGCTCTCTGGCCAGACAAACTAGTTTTCTTAAATCTTTGATTGTCAGGAACCAAGCCAGGTAGGGAACTCAGTTTCTGCCCAGTGGCTCCTAGCTACCGCACCCCATTTTGGGGAAGGCCCGCTCAAGCCCCACCTCCTCTAGGAAGCTGCCCCATTCCCTGCTGAAACTCACTGCGCCTTCCCCAGGGCCATCTCCTTCTTGATGACCTCCTCTGAGACTGAGGGCCGGCTTCCTCTGGCCTGTCTCTGGTCTCGCTACGCTCTCCGTTCTCTCTCCTAAATAGTCTGGTCAGTCTTGCCAACATGTCTACGGGTGAACCCAATAGGCACTGAGCAAAGCCTCCAACAGGAGTCAACTGCCGCCACAAGACTAGTGACATCATCAAAGGTTGCCAAGGGACCCCTGGGGTACAACAGAATGTCCAGGGAAGGGACTGCTGAGGTTAAAGGAACAGCACTCGCCTTTCCCATTCTCTGCTGGAACTCACTTGCCTGCCCAAGGACCATCTTTTTCCACAGAGATAGAAGGGCAGCTTGCTTCTGCCCCTTTTGTCTCCAGTCGCTCTCTGGAGCTCTCTTCGTTAGTCTTACCAACATACTCACTAGGGATCCCTAAAGGCGCTCAATGCGTGTTCCCAGAGCAGAAGGTCTTCTGCAAGTCTGGAAACACCATCAAAGTGAGGATTGCAAGGGCTGCCAAGACAGAAAAGGCTGGCTAGGGGCCAAAGATGTAGTTCAGGTGGTAGAGAATTTGCCCAGCATGCACAAACCTTGGGATGATGCCCAGTCCTGCAGAAACCAGCTGCCCTAGTGCACACCTGTAATCCCAACACTAGAGTGGTGGTGTCAGAATGATCAGAATTTCTAGCTTATACTACAATGAGTGAAATCCAAGGTCTTGTCTCAAAGAAGGAAAACTGGAGTGTGAGAGATAGCTAGAGGGTAACAGCTCTTCCAGAGGACCCGGGTTCAGTCCCCAGTACCAAAATGTTTGCTGACAAGTGTTCATAAATTCAGTTCCATGGAGATGTGATGCCATCTTCTGGCCTCCATGGGCATTACATGCACATGGTTCGTTACCTCTCAAACATTCATAAAGTAAGAATAAATTAAAAATTTTTTAAAAATTTAAAACACAAAGGCTGTCAAGAGACAGACTGCTAGAACACAGGGAACACTCCCAGCCTCTAGATGACCTGCACTAGTCCCAATCCAACAGAAGCCAAGCTTCCCTGTTCAGGAACCTTCCTTGGGATTCTAGAAGTCCTTCAGCTGCTCCTCCAAAAGCCAGAGAGCTCCCTCCACTTCAGCAGACCGAACCCCCCCAGCACCAACTGCAGGGAAATGAAGACTCACTTTCTAAACACTGACTAGGAATGTGTCCTTCCCTTCTCAATCTCCCCACTGAAGTCAAGATTGGAATAAAAGTCTACTGAGAACTTGGATCAGGATGAAGGAGAAGGAAGATGAGTGGCCTGAAGCAAACAAGTACACCCAGGAAGATCCACAGGGCGGTGACAGCGTGGTGGAGGTGCTCAGAGAAGCCATGCACCGTAGCTGGTGAAAGTCACCTCACTGGCCTCAGCACACAGACCACCAGCCAGCACGAGTTGACCAAGCTGTAACCAGCTGCTGGCAGAGGACACTGGAGCAGGGGAGCTCCCCAGGTGAACCCTCAGGCACCTTGAGTGTGGCGATCCAATCTTAGACTAGGTCTAGGTCTGAGGCCAGTGTGGGCTTCATTGTGAGTCTGAGAGAGAAAGGGGGGTACACAGTGAATTTAGCTGGAATTTCGCTCTGTATTTCCTACTGGCTCATTCAGTGGCAAGACTCACACTCCGACCAATAAGGGGCTAGAAGAGGCGGGCAGAGGAGGGAAAAAAAGAACTGCAAGAAAAAGGTGCAGTGAGCTGCTGGACAGAGGAAGGTCATACTGGAAAAAAGTTGGGAAGTATAACGAGACCCACCTGGGAAAAGCCAAGTGGAAGTCCCCAGGGGAAGGAGAGTGACACAGCCACACGTGTGCAGAGGCAGCTACTCTGACAGCCGCAGCTTAGGGAGTGGATGAACTCGGGAACAGAACTTAATGTGGACTGGCTGGAGGCCAGTACCATCTTGCCAGCGGCTGTAGAACAGAGAGCCATAGTTACCGGCTTCTCACAATGCGAAGGCATCTTCCCAGCCCCTCCATGCAATTAGGCCTTTGTAAGTAAACCCTATATAAGGGGGATTTTCTCCCTTTTGTTCAGCCAAACTGGGGCCAGAGGGCGGGACCAAAACCCGCCCACCTAGGCTCAGGAAAATTTTCAAAACAAAAGAAAGAGAAGAAAAGAGAGGGGACTGAAAAAACACCTGGTTGAGATGTCCCTCAGTAGAGAGAACAGTTGCCTAGCATGTACAAAGGTCTGTGTGTAGTGCCTTCAATAGTATTACATGCAGAACTTAAAACATACACTCACACATACTTCTTTATGAAATAAGTAAATCTTTAAGATGAAACCAAATCTAAAGTATTCCCTCCTCCACTCTTAACCTACCAACCCCTCCTCTGTTGAGCAGAACTTTCCGGTCCACTGTTCCATCTTAGGGAGATACATCAGGAAAGTAGGAGCAACTGTTCTCTTTTAAGGACCTTGCTCCCCCTTTCCCTATGATCTCAAACACCAAATAAAAGTGGGTATCACTCTCCAACCTCACAGGCAGCCCACCCCGGGTGTGTGTGCAGCATGCTCTGCTTCTCCCTGTGTGGGTGGGTCTCCATCTCCAGCACGGCTGTTGTGCTCCAGCCACGCCAGAGAATGGAGGACGATTGAACGGGACCTCAGGTGGCTCAGAGTGTGGCGGGAGGAGGAGCTCCTGGATACTACCTCGGTGGGTACTTCGGTTATTAGAGCCAATGCAGAGGTTTATATAGGGAGGCCTTTCTGACTGTTCCAGAAGGCGGGAAAGTTAAAGGTGGGGTTTGGGGGTAAAGCCGGCAAGGTTGTAGCTCTGACATGGAAGTTCAGGAATGAGGAAACGAAACCCAAAAACCTGGTTCTGGTCTGGGCTGGGGGAAAGGAAGATTCATATCTACAGTAGCTTCCTGGGGCCAGGATATCACATCAGGCAGAGCAGGCCAGACACCTGTCGTTCCTTCAGGGTATCTGGGGTTGCTTGCCTTGCTCAATACCCAGACCCCCACATCTCCCTCTTTGTGTTTTTATGTAATGGGGAGGTATATAAGGGCCCAGTAAAGGGAGGAGCCCTGCCATGAGGGGATTGGCAAACCGGGGGGATAATGGCTTTTAAGTTCATTCTTGAGCTTATGGAAGGTATTAGTGAGAGAATTTATAATCTCTCAGTTAGCTATTTGTTCTAACATTCCCCTTCTGAAGAGGTAACCCTAAAATCTTTTAGGAATCAGATAAGAGCCCCCAAATATTTTGGACATATTTGGCCTTTGATATAGAGTAGGCTGCTGAAGGACACAAGGACAGTTTCTGCTCTTTGGGGTCTTTTTACCCTAAACTGCCTAGCCAAATTCTACCTCCTATTCTCATCACCACCCTCTGAAGAGGTCACCCTGATTGCCAATAGGGAATTGGGGCGCTGACCGCTCTTGGCTGCTTCAGGCTGAACAGGGACGTAGGTTGTGGCAATTGGGGTACCCCTTCAGTGAGTCTATCTAAAAGACCCCTGAATTGCATAACTGTTAGTTGTAGGGAGAAAAGAAAGTCCTTGACTGGTCCCTGGAATATGAAGTAAAATAGTCAAACAGGGAAGAATTCAAATGTCCAATTCAAAGTCCATTAGAATTTCTTGCTTAAGGACTTTCCAAAGGCTTCCATCTTTTGGGTTCCTCTTTGTTTTTCTTTTTGACTGCCAAGGCTGACCTTGAGTGCCTTGAAGTCAGGATTTGTTTCCAGGCACCTCGATAGGCTTCCTGGAGTGGCTAGAGTAGGGGTGAGTTCCCTCCCAAATGGCTTCTAGACAGGGAGAGAAAAGAAATCATTTAATTTGGGGGTTAGAACAATGGTGGGCTTGCCTTTCTTGGCCACAGGTATGCACTGCAGTGTTGAGGTAGGTCAAGAATTGAAGTCTTACATCTGACTGGCATTTTCTTATTAAGAACAAAATCATTAGTGAGAAATTGTGTAAATAACATTTTATATAAACTTAAACCTAATATCTGGGAAGTATGATTCCCTGTACTCTTGAAGAAGTATACTAATCGCTTTAATTTTTTGGTTATACTTTCCTTTTGGGTGTTTCAGATCATATAATTTGGCCCGAATAAACCAACTTAATTTGATTCTTAAGGTCAGCTGAGTATCTTTTCCTCAGGGGGATCACATGGGCTTGAGGAGCCCCTGGCTCCATAGGCCTTTGTTTTACCAGTTCCATCTATGTGAAGATAAGTCAGATAAGATATAAGTCTTGCTAGACCATAGCTTCACTTGGAAGCAAATCAAGGAAACGTTTTCCTGTGCTGACCCTCTTCTTTGCAGACTGGACACTGGTTCAAGTCCTTCTAGTGGGGTCTCCATGACCTCCCTGAACAGGAAGACAGGTGGCACATCACAGGTATAGGACATTTCAAGAGATGCCCCATAGTCCCCTGGAACTTAGTTGACCTTGGAGGGCAAGAGACAAAAAATTGTCCCTTTAAGTCCCTCTGACCAGATTAGAGGCCTTTAAATATGGTTCTTAGACACCCAAGAAGGTTATATCTTAAAAGTAATATATTTGACGGTCAAGCTGACAAAGAGAGGAGTGAGATGGCTAAAGATAACTGCCAACTCTACCTTATTCTAAGTCTCTATGCTTTTATTTTAAATGGTCCTCTTATATTTATCAAATTGTATATATACAAACTTTTCCTTATTGGGAATTGAGGTTATTGAGCAAACCAAGCAATTCCAGATACCCTGAAGGGACGACAGACAGGTATCTGGCCTGCTCTGCCTGATGTGATAACCTGGCCCCAGGAAGCTACTGTAGATATGAATCTTCCTTTCCCCCACCCCAGAGCAGAACCAGGTTTTTGGGTTTCGTTTCCTCGTTCCTGAGCTTCCACACCAGCTCTACAACCTTCCCTTTACCCGAAAACACCACCTTTAACTTTCCCGCCTTCTGTAATGGTCAGGAAGGACTCCCTATATAAACCCCTGCATCTCTGGATGACACTGGGTCAGCAGGAACTGTCTAGACATTAGGCTGATGGATATGGTTTCTTCAGTGCTCTAGATATTTTACATCAGCCCAGAAATAAGTCAGGCCAGCCACAGCAAGCCCAATGGGCTTGTTTCTACAGACAGAAACTGTGAGGTAGGGTTTCCACTGATTGGATGTAGGGTAGAGCTCCAGAATTTGCACTCTTGATGAGGACTCAAGTACACTGCGGAGGGGCGGGGGATCCCAAGCTCTGTGCCATACATCTGAACACAAACCAGCAACTCTACTGCTCCCAGCGAGAGAAGACCCTGCCCAGAGCCTCTGGGGCAAGTGCCTTTGCTCATAAGGAGACATTACAGGAACTGGTTCTCCTCTTCCTCTAGATTCTTGGTGACAGAATCCACTGGTCACAGGTGACTACAGAACCACTACCACAACTGACAATCTAGAAATTTCTCTTTTATATCATCTTAAGGCATTTAAATTTCATTAGCCAGTGGATAACAGCTCCAAATAGGACATCACAGACCTGGACACTACCTCGTCAGCTGTGAACAGAAGAGCAAGAAAAGCAAATCTTGGTTCCTATGAGCTTGACAGTGCTGACCACAGAGATGCCAGTGCTTGCTTCTGAAAGACCATGGCCAGTGCAGGCTGAGCCACAGGGCACATGTCAAAGCTTTGTTCTCAGTCTGCTGGTGACTCCCAAGAAGTATCTGGGGACACTGCTGTCCATCAGCACAAGCTGCCCTGCATTCATGTGCAGCCAATTGAGCCAGGTGTGATAGCACACACCTGTAACCTCTGCACTCAGGAGACAGGATCAGGGAGACAGTGAGTTTGCAGCCAGCTTGTGCTACACAGACACCCTGAGTGAAAAAGACAAAAGCCACCTTCCTGCTCAGGCTCCAAACACCTGCGTGACAAGAAGTGCTGTGGGGGAAGCAGAGCCTCTCTCTGGAGCCCCCAGGGCCTGCACATGCTCCTAGGAAAGGTGATACTGCCAGCTCGGGTGACGACGTAAGTCTGCAATGTTCATTAGAGATGAGCAAGGCAGCAAGAGGCAGGAAACAGAAGCTCTACCTCAGCCTTCTATCCCGATAGCCCGTTCCTAAAGAGCCAGCCCATAAGCTACCTGGAATGCAAACTCTGTAGAGCTCTGAACCTGAAGGTCCTTCCTGAACCCTTGACACAATGAGAGATGCAGGGTGAACTGTGGTCTTTTCAGATACTGAAGTCTTAATCCAGGAAAGGAAAATACCAGCCTTATTTAGAAATATGTCCTGCACAGATGACCAAGGAGAGGCCACACTGGAGAATGACTACAGAAAGATGGATCATGAATGAAGTGTGACCAGTGTGTCCTTATAACACACACACATACACACACACGGGGGGGGGGGGGATATCAGAGAATCCTGGAGCCCGTGCTGTCCCCATACTTGAGAGAGCATGGACCTGCCAACTCTTTAATCTTGGACTCCGAATTTCAAAAAGTAACACTAGAGAAGTAAGCCTCCTCACTACAAACCACTGAAGACACTGTCGGTCCCAGGTATCAATACACTGGGTGATTCACTCACATACTGGGCTCTTCTACTAGACACCTATTCCAGAATGTCAGACATTGATGCATGCACTCTGTGCAGGGTTCCAGTCATCTGGACTGTCACTCATCTGTGCATCTAAGTCTCTCTTATCACCATTTCCAATGAGTCATTTAAGAAAGCCCATGCAAGCCAAGAAAGCTGCACAGTGTTATCAGACTGATTTTACCTGATCATCTCTAGCTGTTGAACAATGTCACCTGTCAGTAGAGATCAGTTCACACATAAACACAGTGTCTTACAGCTGTCATGATTTAGATTCATTTATTCATCAATACATACAGAATGCTACTAGAACTTACTGGAGAAAATAACTCAAACACACTAAGTGTAGAGTACTACTCAGGCGGCACTAGACTGACTCGTGTAGGCTGATATGTAATGGTTTGAGACATACTACTAAGATAATTGATACCTACTCCACAGTGTGCAGTAGTCACCAACACACAAAATCATTCATTTAGCTTGCTCTGTCCAACTGCTCTTTTTACACTAGAGAATGTAGTATAATGACACACAGCTGAGCAGTGTTTCATAGGTTGTAACTGATCCGCTTATGTGGATCATGGCACCCAACTTCCTGCAGTCCCAGCACCTATGGGAAACTCACCTGGCATCTAACTGGCCACTTGAGTCCCCTCCCCTGTGATTTTAACAGGGGCTGGTGATTTGGAGCCTCTTGTTACATCGGGGTTGGAGGTGGGTTGGTAGAGGTCCAGGGAAGTTGGGGATCATGAGAACACCTGGAGGGCAGGACAGTGCATATGTGTTGATGGCCACATCAGTCTGTGGACAGAAGGACTGTATTGCCACTTCTGTGCTATGAAAAGGCATAAGGGACATATTGTGGACAGGGCCCTGGCCACCTTTCCCAGGTCATAAAGATGTTCATAATCTCTGTCTACAAGGTCACTGAAAATGTGGAAAACCTACAGAAAGAGGAGGTCATACAAAAGAGAACGCCAACACAAAGGTTGGGAAGGAGGGCTCGGAAGCAAAGAGGCAGGGCTGCCCGGATGTGAGGGCACCTTGGTGGCCCTGCATGTGTCCGCCTCCATTGCACCCACAGCAATGATATGGAGAGAAAATACTTTAAAGTCCATCACTAGAAAACTCTGTATTATGTCCAAAAAAAAAAAAAAACTTTCATAATGAAGAATTTATTTCTTTTGACAAAAACTTAATCAGTATGGAATCCCAGAACCCTCCAGTGCATAATGCCTGGATTCATTCTGTGATGTGGTTCAGAGGAGGCCCAGACCTGGAGGCCAATTTTGCACCTATATAGTCAGGGACTGTAGCAGTATGCGGGACCGGATTCTAAAGCTAGGCTTGGACCGATGTGTACAAGAAGGTAACTCTCTGAATGTGCCCTTGAAGCCTGTGCCTGACCTGGGTCACTCTGTCCCAAGACAGTAGACTGAGGACCATGGGAGAACAGAGTCCCATATAGAGCTGTGCAGATGATCCTACCTGTTCTCCAAGGCATTTGGACAGGAATTAGACACCAACAAACTCTCCTTTGCTCTGAGGAAGACACTCCACCCGTGAACTGTGATTATTAAACATCTCAATAAGTAGATCTGTCCATTCATATGCATTTCGAGACTCATGTGTGGCCAATGAGGCAGATGTCTCATTGCTCAGTGGCCTCTAGAAAATAACAATGTTCTCTGAGAGCCATATCAATGCTCATGTGACTTTCAGAGTTGACTTGTGTCCCCCAATCTATTTATAACAAACAGGAGGCATGGGAACCAGGAAGCAGAATGAACTATGCTCAGGTGTAAGCAAGGGAAGAGAGAAAGGAACAGAATTTTTTGAGGAAATAATGTCTGAAAACTTCTAAATTTTTGCAAAGGTTAGGAATGCAGCCAACTAAGAAGCTCCAGGAATTCCAGCATATACCCGGAAACCTATTATGACATTCATTATGATTGAAACTTGAAAGACAAGGATAACAAATAATCTACAGTGGTGGTTACTGTGGTTCTACTGTAGCACAGAATGGCCTTGAATTTGCAGCAATCCACCTGGCTCAGCTTCTCCAGTGCTGGAAACACAGGCGTGTGCATCACATTCAGTTTAAAGAATCTCTGTAGAGAAAGGACTGCACAGAGGATCGCCAGTAAGATAGTGTGCCTATTTCCCATTGTGGATTTGCAAGTCCAGAAGACGGTGGGCTGAAATATTTAAAATGGTAAGACTGGAAGGGATTACTTTTAATCATGTTACAACATATATACATCTACCTATCTTTACACACACAGGCACCAAAAATGGAACTATGATGTTTGGCAATTTGGAGTCACTCTATTGCTTTACATAGGCGTTATCTCTCTGGCCTTCCTTCTAAACTGACATTTACTATATCACAGTTCAGACACTGCCAGTGACTTTTAGGCATCTCATTTTCATTGAAAAGCCCAAGTATATTTACCTCCTAAAACTGAAATTTACACTCAATAGTACTTTAATCAATGTCAGTAGAATTGTGGCTAGTAGGATCCAGGGGAAATGGTACTACATTGCTCAAACACACAGAACATCTTTCTTTAAAAGCTGGGTACAACTGGGAACCTGGAGGCAGTACGTGTAGTATGGCCATTTGCTGACAGACAACTCCAAAAGGGCAACAGCTTAATCCACTAAAATAATCAAGACAGCTACTGACATGACACTTTTGTCAACCCACTAGAAACACTCTAATCCTACTATAATCTATAAAACAATCTAATGTTATACATAAAGCATGGAATGCTGGATTATAAACAGATGCATACACAAGTGTACTTTAAATTTCAGCTAGACAGTACTGGGCAAATTTTATTCTGAATCCTGTTCTCAATCACAGTTTTAACTAACAATTTCCTCTTCTTATTTGTGTTTCAACTGCATGCATGCAAGTGCATATGTGTCACGCAGTGGCATTAGATCCCCTGGAACTGGAGTTTGGGACAGTTGTTGGCCATCAGATGAGGGTGGGGAACTGAACTCAGGTCTTCTGCAAGAACAGCCAGTGCTCTTAACCACTGAGCCATCTCTCCAGCCCCTACAATTTACTCTTTAGGTGAAAAGCCTGATAGGTTCCCAAGCCACATTACAAAACAAGTAGCTCCCAACAGCAGGTGAGTATCAACAAGGGGCCCAAGTATCCCTCCTGCATAACTGATTCTAGTTAACATCAGCACGCACTAAAGCAGATGACAGACCTTGAAACAGCTCCCAGCAGGAAGTTTAAGCAGGATGCCATCTGTTCTGGTTAGCTTTCAACTGTCCTGACAAAACTTTCTCACCAGTACCAACTTGGGGAAGAAGGAGTTTATTTTCCTTACATCTTCTGGTCACACAATTCATCAGGGAGTCCAAGACAGGAACTCAGCGCAGAAACCTGGAGGCAGGAGCACAAACCATGGAGGAACGCTGCTTACTGGCTTGCTCCCCTGGCCCAGGCTCAGTCTGCTTTCTTATACAATAGACAACAACCTGTCTAGGAATGACACCACCCACATTGGGTTGGGCCCTCCTGCGCACTCAACAATCAAAGAAATACCCCACAGACATGGCCATAGGTCAGTCCAATGGAGGTAATTCCCCAATTGAGGCTCCCTCAGCCAAGGTGTAAGCCAAGGTGTATCAAGCTGACACTAAAGCTATCCAGCACAACTGACCCCTTGTCAACTTGACACAAACACATCACTTTTAAATCACAACCTTTCTTTCCATTTCTTGTCCCCAAGATACGTTAACATTAATATTACAACATAAGGCAATAGAACCTTAAAAGCCCCACAGGCCTTAAAAAAAAAATCCAAATACTTAAAAGTTCATACTCTTTTAAAAGTCTCTTATCTTTGGGTTCCTGTAAAATCGAAAACAAGTACTGTCTTACTTCAGA
Source organism: Eospalax fontanierii (assembly GCA_035773235.1). Lineage (NCBI taxonomy): Eukaryota > Metazoa > Chordata > Mammalia > Rodentia > Spalacidae > Eospalax > Eospalax fontanierii. The sequence goes on from CM069540.1 coordinate 20,847,105, forward strand.
GGGCAGAATCGGGCACACCTAAGTCCAGCAAATAAGCTCAAGGCTGGACATCTGGGATTCACCAATGATCTTCTGGGCTCCAGAGGGTTGCAGCAGCTCCACTTCTCTGGTTCTGTTGTCCAAAGCATGCCCAGGTTGGTTCCATTCCACACCTGCTGCTGTCCTCAGTGGTCATCTCATGGTCCCGGTATCTCCAAAAAGCTGGGGTCTCCATTACAACTGAGGCTGCGCTTTCACCAATGGCCTTTCCTGGCCATTCACAGTGCTAAGCCTCAGCTGCTCTCTGTGACCCTTTCACACTTTCAACATCAGAACCATGTGGGAAAATCCTACACACACCAAATCCTGCTTCCAGCATGAGAGGGAGGCTTGGCCCCCCTCTTGACCAGTTTCTGTGTCCTGACACTAGGGAAATACTTCCCAGATTTCACCACAGTGATGCTGGTCTCTTGTTACTTACACCTGATGTTTTCAGCCCCGGCTGACCAACCTCAACTGTCCCAGTAAAGCAAAGATTTCATGTTAGGTTCTGGTCTCTTCTTAATCACAGCTGATTCTTCAGCCCCAGCTGACCAGAACCCACAGATTCTCAATTCAAATTATCATATAAACAGCCCTGATAGTCTCTGCTTCCCTCTGAAGATCCATAAGCCAGGCCTCCATGGTCCACCACTCTTTCAGGGTAACTGATCCAAGAGCCACAGCAATATACTCTAAGTACTCAATGACTTTTCTAGCCCAAAGTTCCAAACACCAACCTCAGGTCTGTCACAGCAATACCCCAAGATCCTAGTACCAATTTCTGTCTTAGTTTGCTTTCAATTGCTGTGACAAAACACTCTGACCAATACCAACTTGAGGGGAAAAGGGTTTGTTTTACTTCTATCTCTGGAGCTACACAGCTCATCAGGGAGTGCAAGGCAGGAACTCAGGGCAGAAACCTCAAGGCAGGAGCTGAAACACAGGCCATGGAGAAAAGCTGCTTACTGGCTTGCTCCCCTGGCCCAGGCTCAGCCTGCCTTCTTATACAAAAGACAACAACCTGCCCAGGGATGGCACCACCCACAGTGGACTAGGCCCTCCTGCAGCATTCAACAATCAAGAAAATACCCCAGAGACATGGCCACAGGCCCATCCAATGGAGGCAATTCCCCACTGAGGCTCCCCAAGCCAGGTGTGTCAAGCTGATACTAAAGCTATCCAGGACACTATCCTGTCCAGGCTTCAGGATTCTGTATTCTTCCCAGCCTAGGCCTCTCACACAGACCACACCAATGCAAACCCTGGTCTGCAATGCTGACTAAAAAGGAAAACATAAACACCAAGAAAGAGGACACCACGTTGGGAGGGGCTGTTTTGGGAGCAAGTGGAGGGGATAATGAGGATGCATATTATCATATCTCATGGTATGTAAGTATGAATTTCTCAATAAAGAAAATTTATTTTTTAAAAACAGATACATCATGTTAGTAATCTCAACAATTACGTTGGTAATCTCAGTACTTGGAAAGTTGAGACAGAAGGGTTGAGTTCCCAGTCAGCCTAGGTTACATCCTGCAATTACGTTTCAAGTAAGAAAATCCAAAGCCAACCCTCCAAACCCAGATGCATATTAAAGTCTATGTTCCTACATCTTTCTTTAACCCATTGTTATTTTATCACCTTGCAAAAAATCACGGACAGGTTTATTCATTGTATGTTTACATATAATAAATTGGGAATTATATAAATTAACAAATCACTAAAATGTAATCGTTCTTGACTTTCACCTCTATATAAATTACCTCACGTGAACTACCACAGCAAGAACACATTTGCTATCGTTCAGTTTCTTCCAAGGCTATTGGTGAGCAGTATGCCAATGAAAACCGCAAACACTTCACCCTTCTCATTACCTGCCCTCCTTAGGATGGCTTTGCTACAAAGTAACTCACTCAACCAAGCCTGAACAGGCAGGCTCTCTGGGTCAGTTCTCTCCTCCAGCAATTTCTGTACTTTCCCATCAGCACAAACTATCTTCAGACAGCCCAATTCTACACCTTCAGAAGCAGAGACCAGGTCTTTCCCACAGGTCACTGCCATGACCTCAACAGTCTCGGATTTTTCCCTGTCCAAATCTATGCTGAGCACTCACCCACAGATAATTCTGAAAATGCAAATCTCACCCTACACTCCGTGGAAAGTGCAAAAAGTAACCTACAAATTCCTCTCATTCCCCACATGCGTTTTCACAGTATGACACTGGTGCTGACTGCATCAGATGATCAAATTTAGAGCTGTGATGTGTGTAGCTCATCTGTACACAGAAACACATAAAGCAAAAAACACACAAGGAAAAACACGAACATGTTCTAATTGAAAACGTTTTCAGCATTTGGGAAGAATTGCCAAGATTCAGTTTTCCCTACACAACTAAGACCAAAGATAATTACATTTCACGGAGTTGTCGATATGTAATAATTTACACAATTGCTGTTTCCTCATCCACCCATACTTGCCTCTCTGGGAAATTTGTGTAACAAAAAAAAAAATCTTCAAAACTTCTTATGCGAACAGAATACACAAGTGAAATATGGGGCTTGAGAGATAGCTCAGGGTTAAGAGCCCCGGCTGGGTTAAGAAAACCCAGATTCGATTCCCAGCATCCACAACTCCATTTTCAGGTGATTCGCCCTCTCCTTCTTACTTCCGTGGGCAGTGCACGACGTGGATGCAGTTACACACATGCGGCAAAACACTCACACATATAAAATATACTAAGTAAAATGCTTTTAAAAAGTGAAATAACCACACCTGTAGGCGCTTCACACTCCAGCCTGGCTCCCCGCCGCCTCCTCGCTGAGTCTTCAGGGTCCCATCAGCCGCCCGCGTATCTGCAGCCCGGCTCCGGCTCCGGCCCCGGCCCGGAGGGAGGAGGAGTGACGGGTGACGCCGCCCGCACCCCAGCCACCGCCCAGACCCACCATCTGGCCAGGGCCGCCCCGCAGGTTCGGGCTCAGGGCGTCTTCTTGGGCTCGGCGGTCCACGACGGCTGCTGCGCAGGTCGGAAGGATGCAGGGCTCCATCCTCGGCGGACCTCGACCCCAGAACCCACATTCCTTCAGCCGCGGAGTCGGATGAGACCGTGGGGTCTGGAGACCGCCGCATCCAGCCAGGGCACCAGGGAGGTGGAGGCTGTGACCCCGCCCCTCGCCACCCGCTTCGGCCCAGTAGACCCGCCCGGCGCACGTGCCTCCCAGGAACTGGGTCGCGTGGGCGAAGCTTGTCTGAGCCTCGTGGTTGGGGCGGGGCCTGCACGGGGTGGGCGGGGCCGAGTGTCAGGGTCCAGGCCGCCTGCAGGGAAGAGGCCGGAACAGGTGCGGAGCGGAGGTGAGGCCCTGTTCAGGGTCCAGGTGTCCGCTCGTGATAGCCACGGGGTCCGCTCGTGATAGCGGCGCGGAAGGCCTGCGGGTGGGGTGGGCAGGTGAGTGGGGTGGAACTGAGCACTCTCCCAAACGCCACCACGTCCCTGGGTTGATGCCCAGCAGCCGGGAACCCTGGCTCCTCCCCACACTCCTGTCCCGCCCCTCTCAGGACCGCCCATCCGCTCACTGGCCTGCCCCAGGGTGCTGGGGGTCCTGGCTGTGTCAGCAGGCTGGGAACCAAATTCTGTTGTGTGCAAGAGCCACAGGGATCCTAACCGCTGAGCCATCACTCCAGCCTCTTATTTTTATGTTACATGTATTATTTTCGGAATAAGAAGGAGTACAACAAATAGAGGCAAGTGCACAGGGAAAGGTGAGCCCCTGTTCATTCTCGGTGGCATTGCAAACTGGTGCCACCACTGTGGAAATCAGTGTGGAGAATTCGCAAAAATCTAATAGCACTAAGTGGACCCAGTCAGATATATATACACATATATATGCATGGATGTGTAACTGGTAACTTATGGAAGAGGTCAGGAGTCTGCAGGGCATGGTGGGAATATGAATGGAGTTGGAGGGGAAGGAGAAGAGGAAATGAGTAAGACAGCGTGCTCCTGAATGAAGTTGTCAAGATTTTATTTTGAAATACCAAATACGTCAAGACTATACTCGGCATTAAAACAGAAAAAAAAGGCAAAATCATTTTCTCAAAAATATCAAGAAAAGGCAATGATATTTATAATAAATGTTAAATTACATTTAAAACCATAAATAGAAAAATAAACAGATCAATAAAATCAACAAGTACAAAATGTTTCAAAATTCCAATTCTTATTCCCTCCCCAGTAAAACGCAAGAACAGCTGACAGACGGAGAGAAAGGGTCGGTTGAACATGCAGAGGTGGGAACGTCTTAGTTTAGGCCCTGGCTCCCTCATTGTCTGCTCATACCCTCTCCTCCCCAGCGTGGAGACATGGACACTCAGTGGCTGGCAGGGACTCCTCCAGTAGTGCAGGGACACGTCTGTTCCTCCGTAATACCTTCTGTAAGGTAGCCCTGAGACCCGGGCTGGTAGGTGTGCAAGCCCATCACTGAAGCCTGAGGCCAGCACGTTCTGTTGGGCCTCCCAGTCCTGACGGTGGTCATCTGAGATAGCCATCTGCAGGTTGGACATGACTGTGGTCTCCATGAGGGGAATCAAGGCACAGGAGTCTGAACTTTAAACAGGGTTGGGGTAGACCCAGGAATTCCAGAGGCAGAGGTAGTTCTGGGATCCACTTAGGAAGGTTTGTGCCCCAGCTCTTAAGCTCCACCTGAATGTAATTGAGCTGCCTTGGGGCTTCAGCGCTGGACCAGGCAAATCAAAGTTGCAGACTTTTGGGAGTCCTTGGAGCCCCAATGAGACAGGGAAGCTGCTGTTCTTACAGCTGGTGTCTGGGGTTCTGGTGGGTTTCTGTAAGGGGGTCTCATCTTCCTCATCAGTCAGGAAGCCTTTGGAGGATGGTGAGAGGCCATCCCTTGAATACCTATTTTCCCAGGCCTTCCTGCACAGCTACTGTGCGGCCACACAGGAAGCACCAAGCCTTGTGTAAAGGGAAGCCCAACACAAATATCAGCAGATTGCCCAACAGAAACTTTAAAAGGGAGGATGAGGCTTGAGATGATGCATTTCAAACTGTGAACAACAGCTGCCAACCCAGACTATTACACCGTGCAAGAGAGATTGTCAAGTGAAGAGGAGAGAACAAACTGTCACTATCAAACAGGCTAATGAATTCATGAGCACTAAGCAGCTCTGCAGAAGACACTGGAAGGGACGGCTCTTCAGGAAGGGGAGGTGGGGGTTTCAGGATAGGTAGAAGTGCCCAGGGGCTTCTGTAATGTGTAAACCTGATTACCTGCTTTCCTGTCTCTTCCTGCCCCTGCTCATCTCTAATGGACAGTGCAGACTCCTTCACAACATCACTTGGAGCTGCTGTGTCACCTCTCCTAAGAGCATGTGCGTGTTCCAGGGGCCCCAGAGAGAGGTTTTGCTTCTCTCACATACTTCCTTCTCTGTTGGCGTTTTGAACATGACTATGAAGATAAGCTTCTGGATCTCAGGAAGAAGTGTCCTGGCAGTGACCCAGCATTTGGAGGAACTTTTTTACTTCCAGACGGGAGTCCGTGTAGCCCATGCTGGCCTCAAACTCCTGACTAAAACTTTTCCTCCAGTGCAAGGAATATAGGTGTAGACTACTACACTTGGTTCAATTGTGTGAACTTGGAGGCATACCAGGTCTTGTGCTCAGGATGGACACTGTCCCCAGATCCTTCCTGGGAGATCAGGGCAGACTGACAGCCAAGCTGGGCTGGGTGTTCTGCAGCAAGGTCAGCTGGGCCCAGTTCTTTCATGCAGGACTATTTCTCTCACTGTGGCCAAGCCTCTCAGGCTCACAGGAACCAAGATGTGCTCTTCGTGTTCACCTCCTCACAGCTGACATTGTCTTTTGAGTGCAAGTAACTGTGTAACTCTGGACAACTTTGTTCATCAGTGAGGAAATCTTACCACTCTCTGTAGAAGGCATGACCATGATTCTACCAGACATATTCAGACAGGACTTGGCCCTCTCAGGTACATGGCAGGATGAGTGCAGCAGAGTTCAGCTGTCACAGCTACTCCTGAAGGTGTCTAGGAATGTGAGATTCACAGTGGAGCTGCTGGCACTGTCTAGGCACTGGTTACTTAAATTTAAATACCCGGGGGCTGGAGAGATGGCTCAGTGGTAGTAGTGCTTCCTGCTCTTCCAGTGGACCCGTTAGGTTCCAGACAGGACCCCCACTGGGGGACTTATAAGCCACCTGTAACTCTAGCACCAAGGGATCTGATGGGGAGCTGACACCCTCTTCTGGACTCTGCAGGTACCACACACACATATGGCATACACATACATACAAATAAAATAAAAACATATCTTAAGAGATAAAAGAAATTTGAAGGCATTGAAATAAAATTGAAGAGCAGTTTCTACTTTCCTAGTTACATGAATCATCTTTTTTTTTTTCTTGACAGGGTTTCCATGTACTCCTTACTAGCCTAGAATTCAATGTGTAGATCCAGGTGTAGACCTGGATCTCTAAGATATGCCTGCCTCTGCTTCCCAAGAGCTGGGAAGAGTGTGCCATATGTCCAGCTAAAATTCTGAGATTCTTTAAAAAATTTTTAAAGTTATTTATTTTTATTTTATGTGTACAAGTGTGTTGCTTCCATGTTTGTAAGTGGGACCCATGTTGTGAAAGGCAGAGGTGAGCAAAGGGCATTAGATCTACTGAAACTGATTTAGGGACAGTTTTTAGCTGACATGTGGGTGCTGGATACTGAACCTGGGTTCTCTGCAAGAATAGCCAGTGCTCTTAACCACTGAGTCACCTCTCCAGCCCCGCGAATCCCATTTGAAGTGCTCTGTAGCCCCATTTAATACATCATAAGTAAAAGAATATCTCCAACATTTTTAACAGTCCAGAGGAAGAAATGACAGTTCATCAAAAGTCTCCTCATAAGCAAGGCTCCTTCGCTAGGGGCACAGAGTCAGCAAGGATGCTGGTGTGTGTCCAGAGCCGTAACAGTAATTTGATACATGGATCATTATGTGTGGACACTCATTTAGTGGTGCAGTTGCCTGGACTCCACCCTGTACTGACCATCAGGACTTCTGAAGGCAGAGACGGGTAGGATCTAGCATCTGTGGTAAAACTGCCGATTCCCAAAAGGGAAGCAGAGTGTCTGTGATGGGGGTGTCTGTCTCTGAGAGGATGATGGAGTTGGTCTCAGGTCCTAGCACTTCCTGTGTTCCAGCATCTCCAGTGAGAGGCAGAGCATTTCGTAGGCCACTTTCACGGTGGACCCAAGGAAAGGCAAGAACTAGGACCTTAGAACAGAAAGATCACCTCCCATTTCCTGCTCCATCTCCCTCAAATGAAACAGTAGGGTGGTGAAGGGAAGGTCCTGCTCAAGAGGAGAGGGGTTGGTAGGTGGTGCTTTGTAGATAGGGAGGGCTTGTTTTTTTTTTTCAGACAGATTTTCATGTATCCCCTAGTCTGGCTTGAAACTACTAGGCAAGTCTGACCTTGAACTTCTGATAATCCTGCCTTGTGTTGGAATTACAACTGGGGCAACCAGAGGTAGTGAGTACAATGCAAGTAATTGGACCCTGGCTTTCTTCATGCTAAGACACACTGCCAGTTCAGCTCCATCTGCAGCCTTTATCCTGTGTGTGAGTGTGTGTGTGTGTGTGTGTGTCTGTGTGTTTGAGATGGAATCTCACAATGTGGCCTCTTCAGGTCTCAGTTAAGAATCCTGCTTCCTTAATATAGAGCTGGAAACGTGCCAGAGTCTGTCTGAGAGAGTTTTGTCCTGGTGGTTGGTGGCAAGGAATCACATCAGGAACTCTACTATTCCAGCATCCTCTCCCTATAGTTCATTAAAACTTTGTCTACAAGTAGAAAGCTCTACTGCTTATCTGTTGAGGTCTCTTAGGGCAATTTTCATCCGCTAGACCTGTGGGTTCTCTAAGCACACGTATCCCCCAGGCAAATCTCACATCAGAACCAGCACTGTGGATCTGCCTGCGTATGTTTCTAAGCTTCTACACTGCAGGCTACTGAGCTTTCCCTCCTCCCCATTCAACCTCACTCTGTTTCTCACTAGCTCTTTCTTTTTCAACTTGCATGGTTCTTAGGAGAGGACATGACATTTCTGCGCAGTTTCAAAGGCAATCTTTCAGTTTCCCAGAGATGGAAATAGTGTTTTCTAATGGTGCTGAGATAGATCTGTGGCTTGGGTAAGAAGGAGGTACTGCAGTATGTCAGCTGTGTCCCTGGGAAAGCCCATGGTAGGGCAGCTTGGCTTCTGGTGATGGGAGGGGGTAGTTAGTAGCGAGGCGAGGGCTGTTCCTTTAACCTCAGCAGTCCCTTCCCTGGACATTCTATTGTACCCTGGGAGTCCCTTGACAACCTTTGGTGATGTCACCAGTCTTGTGGAGACAGTTGACTCCTCTTGGAGCATTTGCTCAGTGCCTATCGGGTTCACCTGTAGACATGTTGGCAAGACTGACTAGACTGTTTGGGAGAGAGAATGGAGAGCGTAGAGAGACCAGAGAGAGGTCTCTGAGGAGACCATCAAGAAGGAGATGGTTCTGGGGAAGGCACAGTGAGTTTCAGCAGGGAATGGGGCAGCTTCCTGGGGGGCAGGGCTCGAGCGGGCCTTCCAGAAATGGGGCTCTGGAGCTGGGAGCCATTAGGGAGAAATCTGACTTCTCTTCTTGGTTCCTGACAGTTAAAGATTTCATGACATTACTTTGTCTGGCTAAGAGACAGCAACTGTCAAGGCTCAGTTGCTGTGCTGGGGGAACATGGCTTTGACTCTGGATTAAGAAGTCAGCAGGAGGCAGGGAGGAACCCAGAGGTTCCCCTGATAAGAACCAGGTTTCGTTCCTTTTACCTCAGTGGACTCCTTCAGGTGCAGTGTCTGCCTGACATCAGTAAAAGGGGTTGAGGAGCTGTCAAGGCCCAAGCATGTCAGATTTTACAACAGAGCCTCTAAAATGCAGGAGACTCTTGGGTGTCAATTCCTGACAGGGTCTCCTTCAGAGAATCTTCATTCCAGGCTGACCGTGGGGCTGGTTCTTGATGAACAGGTGTTGTAGGAGCAGTAGAAGGACCAGGCAAGACTTCTGTGAAGTTGTAAGCCACAAGAACCTTGAGCATCTCTCAATGGGTAAACCACACATACATGGCTTATACACACAGACACATATACTTACAAACACATTTTTAAAAGAAATATTCTTAGACAGAGTCCATGAAAAGCTTTTTGGCTGTCACTAGTTTTAAGAGTTTTCAGAGTGGCTCTTAGTACAGAAAGTTTAGAAACTGTCTAGAGGGTACCTCAGTGTGAGAGTACATGCCTGGCATTTACTAGACACACATACACACACACACACACACACACACACACACACACACACAGTGCACAGTGAAAATGTCTAGAAACCTTTATCTTAAACTTTGCACGCTGGGATCTGATAGAGATCCACATCCAAGTGCTGTCTCTAACAGGCAATCGACCTAGAGACATTATTTAATCTTCACAAGGTTTTGTCACCTGATGTGCAAAGTAAAGACATCTGCCTTCTGGGAACAGCATGGGGAGCAAGAGAAAGTTTAAAAGGGGGAATGAACCTTGGTGACCTGCATTTCAGACTGTGAACAGCAGCTGCCAACCCAGACAACCGTACCCAGCAAGGGCAACGGTCAAGTGCAGAGGAGAGAAGAAACTGTCACTATCCAACAGGCTGGAGCTGCCTGAATTCCACCCCATACTGACCATCAGGAACTCTGACAGCAGATGGGGATGGGAATGAGCATCTGTGGTCAAACTGCCCACCAGGCTTGCAATGGGTCAGCTCAGGGTGATCCCAAGAAGGGAAGCTGAGTGTCTCTGATGGGCTCTGTCTGTCCCTGAGAGGACCGTGGAGTTGGTCTTAGGACTCAGCACTTCCTGTGTTCCAGCACCTCCAGTGAGAGGCAGAGCATTTCCTAGGCGCACTACTGCACTACTGCACCACTAGCAGGGGTGGACGGTGCTGGTAAACCAGGTGGAAACACCCGTTTTTAATTTGGGCTTTCACTATGGATCTAAGGAAAAGCAAGAGCTAGACCCTTGAATAGAAAGATTGCCTCCACGTCCTTGCTTCATCTCCCTCAGATGAAACATTGGGGGGGGGGGGACACGGAAGGTTCTGCTCCAGAGGAGAGAGGCCCAGGCTGGCCTGGAACTGGTGATTAGGGAAAGTGATCTTGCACTTCTGATCATCCTGCCTTGACCTGCCAAGTGCTGGGATTACAAGTGGGGCTACCACAGAGTGAGTACAGTGCAAGTCATTGAACCCTGGTTTTGTTCATGCTAGGACACACCGCCAGTTCAGCTCCATCTACAGTCTTTGTGTGTGTGTGTGTGTGTGTGTGTGTGTGTGTGTGTGTGTGTTTGAGATGGAATCTCACAATGTAGCCTCTCCAGGTCTCAGTTAACCAGTCCTCCTGCTTCATTTATATAGAGCTGGAAACATGTGAGCCTCTGTCTGGGAGTGCTTTGTGTTGGTGGTTGGTGGCAAGGGATCATATCAGGAACCCCATACTCCAGCGTCCTCTCCCAATAGCTCATTACACCCTTGCCTAAAGTTGATGGCTGTACTGTCAATCTGTTGAGGACTTTTCTAGCAATTTTCATTGGGAAGACCTGTGGGTTCTCTAAGAACACTCACCCCCTGGCTAAATCTTACATCAGAGTCAGTCCTGTGGATCTGTCTGGGTGAGTTTCTAAGCATCTACACTAGTGTTGGGGAGACAGTTGACTCCTCTTGGAGGGTTTGCTCAGTGCCTATCGGGTTCACCCATAGACATGTTGGCAAGACTATTTAGGAGAGAGAATGGAGAGCATAGAGAGACCAGAGAGAGGCTGGAGGAAGCTGGCCCTCAGTCTCTCAGGAGACCATCAAGAAGGAGCTGGTTCTGGGCAAGGCGCAGTGAGTTCTAGCAGGGAATGGGGAGAAGGGCTGGAGGAGTGTGACTTGACTGGAGACTTTCAGGAATGGGACCATGGCGCTGTGTGTCATTGGGGAATAATTGAACTTACCTTTTTTTCTTGGTTCCTGGCAATCAAGGGTTCCAGAGCATTAGTTTGTCTGACTAGAGAGACAGCAACTGTCAAGTCTGCAACTGGGAAGCTGGGATCGCCTGGCTTTTTTCTGAAGGTTAAGAGGCCTGAGGAGTCAGGGAGGGAGTAACAAGTGAACCCCAGATAAGGGGGTTATCTTTGCCCCAGCAGATTCCTTCAGGTCCAGTGTCTGTCTGGTACTAGGGACAAGGAAAGAAAACCCTTGTGTTCAAGCCTGGAGGTTCTCGGACTGCAGCACGAGGTTGAGCATCGAGGGGCCACGGTACCACCACTGGCAGTATCCCTCGGGATTCTGGTCCACAGTTCTCTAGTGCAGCTGAGGAGCTGTTAGTAGCAGTGGCCCAGGATTAGGACTGGGTCCTTGCTGTCAGCTCTGGTTGTCCTGGGCAGTGTGTGAGGCTTGTTGAGGCCGGTGACCATGCTCTGGCCCAGAATTTCTTCCTTCTGGAAGCCAGTGTTTGGAGTAGCTACAGAGGTAGCATGGACATCCCCACATCGCCTGACTGCTTTTGGACAGTTCCACTTTTCTCTTTGGCTTCCTACACCCCAGATTTATGCTGCACCCTGTTCAGCTGGGACCTGTGCATGAGGAGCCAGGGAGAAGATCCTGGCTCAGAGATGTCATCTGACCTGTCGCACCCCTCATCTTGGGAGTGTATGGTGCTAGCCACACCAGCCAGGGTGACCAGAGGCGCTGGGGTTTGTCAGGGGAGGAAGCAGGATCTGCTCTGTAGCTTGCTGTCTGTGACCTGCCTTTCCTGCTCACAGCCTTGCCTGCCTCATGGCTGCTCTGTCCTTCAAATGTGGCCTGGTCTGGCACTCCTGAGTCTAGTCCTGATATTAACTTGGAATAGTGAAATCCCAAAGTAGGAAGTCCGGTAGTCATGCTGTGGTTTGGGGACTCTGGGAGAGCACTGTGGGTAGGAGTCCTCAGGCCAGGTCACGGAGCCTGCCATCTGTGGGATTCTTAGGGTTGTCAGCAGGTTCAGGGGGTTGAAGTCCCTCCACCTGGAATGCTGACAAATGATGGGCTGAGAGCTTGAGGCGCTCACCTCTCACCATGACAACTCCAGTCCCTGTCCCTCCTCTACCCAGGGGAACTGTCTGTTGTCCCTGAACCTCCTGAAAGAGCATGACCCAGCGTTGTCTAGCAGGATGTTTGTTTTGAATGAGCCATTAACCAACAAGGAACAGCAGACAGGGGTGGTCAAAGTGGCACATATAGAAGGCGGAGGGCAGGTCCTTTGTGTGGCCAGGTCTACTTGGGATACAGGACCATATCCCTAGGGTAAGTCAGCTACATCTGCAAAATGAAATAGATGGTAAGACTTCTTATGTGTCTACCCAAGCTCTTCAATCAAATGTGAGGGTACAGGTAGACAGTGACAGGCTCAACAGAAAAAGTCCATGGCATAGTCTTTAACATAAACAGGTGTGTGAAGTGTTTTCTCCAAGCGTGCACGATGGCTGTTGTCCTAGAGATCCATTTTAATCTCCTCAGCTGCAGCTCTCCTGAACATAAGGCAGAGTTTCCTTTAGATGCTTTTGGTCCTGGGTTCAGGTGCTGAGGACCCGTTGGAGCTCAGTACTAGAGGGCCCAAGGCTCACTTGCAAACATCAGGTGTGGCCTGGCAGTGTCCTCCAAACTAGCATGGTTGGGCTACCTTGGGCAGGTCTAGGAGCAATGGGTTTGCAATAAAAGCAAAAGCCAGTGTCCAGCTGTTGTAGGTGAGGACTGCACATGGTTTTGGGCCCCAGCTTAGGAAAGCTGCCCAGCTCTTTAGGAGCACCACTGGCTTCCAAACAATTTCTTTTTCTCAGGCTGCTTCTTGGGACTCAGAGTGCTCAGTTCAGCCCGTTTGCTGTCACTGTGCAAGTTCACTTGTGTTTTTCTACCCCCAGGAACAACTGAGGTGCTAGCATCCCCACCACCCCTCCCTGCCGGGCAGCAGGTGAACAAGGAGGTGGAGAACCTGACCATGCAGCTACAGCTGATGACCCGTGAGAGGGATGAGCTGCGCAATCGCCTGGCTTCCGTCACCGACGGGGGGGCCTTGGACAGCAGGTAGTCACTGGGTCCTGCTCCCTAGTGACTGTTTGACTTCACTATGTGCATCTTTGCAGCATCTCCTTATCTCCTGTGTTCCAGAAAACGGCACAAACGTGCCTGTCCCTAAATGTTTCCATGTGCAAAACCTGAAGTCTGTACAGGAGCGAGATGGAGACATGGGCTGTGCTGATTTCTCTCAATGTCAGTCAGAGCCTGTGGCCTGAGTCACACAGGATAGAGCTTGGGGAGAAAGTGTGTGTGTTTCCATCATGTATTTTGATGGTGTTACCTTCCATGAGAAGCTAGAGCTCTGTGAGTTGTGGTGAACCTTTGTGTTTGCCTGGCAGGTGATTGTGTGGTGTGTGCTCCTGTTAGCAACTGGTGGGACCTGGTCCCACTTGGTGCTTCTCACTGGGTGCCTAGCAGGCCTGGGTCTCCTCATGGCTACTCTCTAGTCTTGTGCCTTCCAGTTTGAGAAAACAGGGCTCTGCCTGCTTCTCTCTTCTATACCTCACCTCATTGTTTCTGTCTGTCTGTCTGTCTGTCTGTCTCTCTCTCTCTCTCTCTCTCTCTCTCTCTCTCTGTGTATGTGTGTTTGTGTGTACACATGTGTACAAGGACATGCATCTTGATTGGTGGAGCCAGGAGTTCTGTGGCTGGACCTGAGGATTTGCATGTCTCCCAGGCTTCAAGGTGATGCTGTGCCGAGGCCTCCGAGCCCTTCTCTGGGCAGCACTGTCTTTCCAGTGTGCTCACTTAGCTGCAAGTCGTAATCCCCTAGGGAATTTATGATGCCAACCCAGTGTTGAGTCTAACCCCCAGAAATGCTGCCGTATGTGTCTGAGCAGTGGAGTGTTGGGCCCCCAGACTGAGAATCACTGTTGTAAAGACAGAAGAGCCTTCATTACACATTTCTGGTGGCCCCAGGACTGTGGCATGGACTAATGGAAATTTCCTGGAGACCAGGTCTGCCCCTCTAGGTCCACTCAGGGAGCTGATGTAGCCAAGGCCCCCTCCATCTGGATACCCAGCCTCCTGGCCTAAGGCCAGGATAGCAAGTTTAACAAGCCCCAGGAGGAGGTCACAGTGTGCTGGAGGCAGCATGTGGGAGCCGCAGGGCTGGGGTAGTGCAGGACACAGTCAATGGTGGGATTCCTTTTTAAAAATATTTCTTCATTATTTTACATGTATGAGTGTGTTGTGTGCTTTTATGTAAGTACACCCATGTTGTACAATGCCCATGGAAGTCAGAGATGATGTTGGAACCCCTGAAACTGTAGTTTCAGATGGTCTTTAGCTGTCATGTAGGTGCTGAGAACTGAACCCAGGTCCTCTGCAGCCCGCGCTCTTAACCACTAGTATATCTGTCCAGCCCCGTGAAATTGTGTGAATCTTGAGGCCTGTTTTAACCTGTGCTGTGCTCCTGGGACCAGGCCCTACCACAGGCTGAATACTGACCTTGAGAGGATGAAGATGGAGCGTATTCAGGTCCTGTCAGACCTGCAGAAAATGAAGATCGAGTGCACCAAGGCCTCAGAGATGTGCAAGGAGCAGGCAAAGGAGACAGGCTTCTTCCGGTGAGCGCTGGGCTTGGCAGGGACCCTGACACTCCCGCAGTGGCCTCTGCCCTTTGTCTCTGCACTAGAGAGTCAGGGGCTCTGCTTCAGTCCTGCTTCTGTCTCTTCAAGGAGCCCGCCTTCTAGGAGAGCATTTGTGTCTTTCGGGCTCAGTTTCCCTAAGTGCGCAGAGACTGTTAGTCCTTCCCATCATCCTGCCAGCTCCAGAAGTGGGCAGACCAAAGAGCATCTTACCCCGGGAGGCAGGAGGTCGGGACCTCTGGAGTTGACTGGGGCTTTACTGAGCTTGTTGCCATAGCACCCTCGGAGGGTGTGTCCTCCGTCTGCTGGCGTTTCCCTGTTACCCTGGACACACAGGCACAGCTGGGGTCATCTCCTTTCCGAGGAGACACATGCATCCCTGTTGTGTGAGGATTTTCAGAAGTGGTTTGAGTTCTCTGGGGATCTCATTGGTCTCTGCATTCGGTCTTTCCCAGTGCTGCTGGTGTGGCTCCTGTAGGCTCCTGTCTGGGTCTTCCTGGGAAACTGGGTCCTGGAAGGGCTGGTGGGACCTGCAGGTGGGGTGACAGGTGCAGACTGGCTGGGGCTCACTATGAGGGTCGTGGTGTTCCAGAAACTTCCACAGCCGGCTCCTGAGTGAGCAGACTCACCTGAAGGGCAGTGTGGACAGGCTGGCGGAGAAGAATATAAAGCTGCTGGAGGAGCAGAACCGGCTGCAGTGGTGCTTGGAGGACATGAAAGTGTGCAGCGAGGGGGACCAGGTAGGGACTCACAGCTGTAGACAGGATAAGTGCTAGCACCAGTCCTCCCATCTGGCTGCCCACCTCTCGGCCCGTCCACACAGCCATGCCTCCCCGCCCCCGTCTTTTTATCTGCCCACCTAGCCATCCACCCACATTCCTTCCAACTGTTCCTTTCTGTGGTCTAAGTATTTGTGGGCTGTCAGCCTCTTGTTGAAAACTTAATTACTGGTAGGCAAACTCTCCTATCACTGCTGGAGCCTGCAGCCCTATGGGGGAGAAATGTCAACCACATAATCACACCTTACATGTCGCTGTGAGTGTTAAGAGTGCACTTTGTGTCAGTGTTTAAGATCACTGGGTCGTCTTGCATGGGACCCTACTTGGTACTCAGCATTCACCTGCCAGATAACAGCCATTTACACCTCCAATACCAAAGGACCTCCTCAGGCGTCCCACGCAGGTGGTACCTCTTCCTGCCCTCCAAAAACCCACTTTACACAAAAATACATCATTTAAAAAGTACTTTACTATTTTTATTTCGTGTGTATGAGTGGATTGCTTACATGTATTTAAGTGCATCTCTGTCATGCAATGCTTGCAGAGGCCAGAAGAGGGCCTCAGGTCTCCTGGCGTTATAGAGGGTTGGTGAGCTATTGAACCCAGGTCCTCTGCAAGATCAGCCAGTGCTTTTAACCCCCGAGACATCGCTCCAGCCACCTAAATACATCAGTTTTAAAAAAAGAGTGCTATGCATCTCAGCACTTGGGGTTTAGCAGCCCAGTGTGAATGAGTCTAAGCTCTCTGGCCTGTGGCTCTTTCCTTTGCATGTATCCTGTGAGATCCCAGATGGAAAGAAGCTCACAGTGGGAGAGCCCTGTGCAGACATGGGGTGAATGAGTCATCAGCTTCTTCTTTGGTGGAGTGTGGCTTTCTTCCCTGTGCTCCTGCACCCCATGATGCATTCTCCACCCTATCCCGCTCTGGTTCACTCACACAGATGTGTGAGTACTGGCTTCACAGCCCTGTGTCCTGGGAGCGCCCGTGAAGGGATCTCCCCTCCTGGAGCTTACAGTCTGGAGCTGCTGGCTGACGAGGGGTATGGACAGGACTCATGTCAGGCTGCGGGTAGAGGCAGAGCGACTGGTGGCTTCAAGAGGAGAGTTTCTCCAACCACCCCGACACTGTCTGTCCAGGGAAGCAGGTTCTACTCCAGCATTTTTAGGCCTCAAGGACAGCGAGGCTGGTGTGGCTCCCACGAAACCCAGCTGGGATGCTTAGTCTAAACTCAGCTGTTCATGGCACGATGTCATCCTCAGTCCTTTGTGTTCACTGAGAGACAGAGAGAGAGAGAGAGAGAGAGAGAGAGAGAGAGAGAGAGAGAGAGAGAGAGAGAGAACACATACCCTCCACTTACAACACAGTCTTCTAATGATGAACAGGAAGGTGACAGACAAGAAGCTGATGTCCAGCACCTGCTGAAGAAGAAAGAGCAGCGCACCCAGCAGGAGATCTTGGTCGCTCGGCTGCAGCGTCACTACGCCATGTCAGAGAAGAGGTAGGAGTCCCCGACGACGAGCAAGCCTAATGGGACCTCTTTACCTGGGACCCCTTTCTTTGGTCTTCTAGTCATCTGCAAGGCTCCCAGTCACAGCCAGGAGAAAAACACTCAGAATATCGTGCCAGTTCAATCAACAAGATCTTCTGTCCAAGAATCAGTGTGATTGACAGTGAATGTGCTGGGGAACCGTGTCCCTTTCCTCCCGTCTGAGCTCCCTGGTGTGTTAGGGGATCCTGGCTCTTACTAGTCCCACAACCCTCTCCCATTATGGTGGCCACAGAGCTAAGCAGATAGGAGAATAGATAGTACAGCGTGGTGTGTCCCCTGAATTTCATTTTTATTCAGCAACCTGAGCGTTAGAGATGGGGTTCTGGCTCGGGCGGCATTCCACTTGGCCGCAGAGCACAGGCTCTCCGCAGCGCCCGTCTGTTTCCCACGGAAAGCGTTCTCTGGGGTAATAGAAATGGAGTCACCAAGCTGAGCCCAGACAGCCATCTCTGCTGCAGGACTGACACAGCCTTCACTGCAGTGTGCTGAAGCAGCTTCCCCTAGAGACCTCGGATGCAGTTTCCCGAGGTCCAGTCCGCAGGAAACACAGCTGCTTGTATTTGTGCCGGAGCCCTTGCAGGATCGGTGTTCTCAGGCACACGTTTAGGACGTGGTGCTCTAGTGTGGCAGGCTGTGCCTCGCATGATGCCTGAGAGAAACGTGAGTGCTGGGCAGGAGGACAGAGCTAGTCGGACCTTGTTCAGACACCCCTGTCGAAAGGCTGTGCTGTGTCTGTAACAGCAGGAGATTACTCAGTAGCTCAGCATCAGGGCTGAGTGTATCTGTCCTCTGCTGTGACTCTGGGATTGCCATGCCTTCTCTCCCCAATGTCATAGCAGGACTGTAGGAGAAACATGCAGTTCTTTCTAGCAGAGAAGAGAACTTGCAGCCCTCAGTTCAGTATCTGGCATTTGATAAGGCTGAGGAAAGTTCCAGGCCCAGGGTCTCTGTGACCCTTCTTCCTTGGGGTGCAGAGAGTGGCCTCAGCCTAAAGATGATGCTGTCTGTGCTGCACAGTGGAGCGATGGGAGGGAGCTCTCCGCAGCTGATGTGGTGGGTCCCTACCCAGCCCATGTCTCTGGCGCCTTCCTCCTGTAGGTTTGAAAAACTCAAGCAGGAGCTGGACCGGGCCAGAGCCCAGAACAAGACCCTCCTCCTGGAGATGGAGCGGCTGAAGCTGGGGCACTGAGCGTGCCAGGCAAGTGCTGCCACTCGAGCCCTGTCCCCAGAACCTTGACGTTGTGGCGGGAGGTTTTTCTTGAGTTTCTGTACTCCCGTGTGTGAATAGGCCATGGTTCAGTCACCCGTCAAAGTTTTTCTAGGTCTGATTGCTCTTTCTTTTGTGACAGTACCCCATGAGTGAATGGAGGAGGTCTGCGAATCTGAAGACAACTTGAACTCAGGGCATTCTCCATTTCACAGTCAAGGCTTCCCTAGAAGATGCCTTCTTCTAACTGTGATCGCACCAGAGGTTCACTTCCTGCCTCTCCCCATGTTACCTGGCACCGGCCCCTGACCCGTCTGTGTGCGGGCAACCTACTCCTGAGGAAGAATGTAGTACAAACAAGCTGGAGATGAAGCCCTGAGATTCCTCAGAACTCTGTCATCCGTGGGTCAGTGGCCCCGAGTGAGGCACAGCACTGCAGAAGAGACATGGAGCACGACGTCACTTCATGTCATTGTGGTGGCTTCAGCAGGCTGACTGAGGCAGTCCTTAGCACCCCGTGTTTGGTGAGAATCTGCCATTCAAGAATTTGGAGATGCACAGCTGTTATGCACACAGAGCACACCAAAAATGCACAGGATTTTGTCTGCAGTGCAAGGCTGACACCAACTCCACGGCACGCACAAGCAGAGCTGAAGACAATGCATCGCACAGCGCATAACAAGCCGCTCAGTTCTTGTGTTGGTCGTTTTTTATTCCATGAGGAAACCCATGGACTGGTCCTGATAAAGGATTTATAGATGATGTCAACGTCACCTTTGAAGTCTTTGGACAGGCAGATGCTCCCCGTGGAGCTCTTGGGTCTGGAAGAAGCACAGGGACAGGTGTTAGCTGAAAGGTGCTCATAGCAGTGCACTACAGAGCAGCCTGCTCCAGACTGTATTTGTTACAGTCAGCCATGAAAGGCTGGGTACAGGATGCCATGATTCCAGTTAAAGCATCCATTTCACTTTTGCAAACAGTGTTCTATGAAACAGCAGAGCAGTAAACATATAAAAGAAATAAAAAGCTAAAAACCCCATTTAACTGGGAAATGTTAGATGGCTTCATACAGCATGATGTTGAAGAGCTGTATTGAGTGCTGCTGGGATAACGTGGAAAATAAGATGAAAGGAAGATACACACCATTCCTGAATTATTCAGAGGCCTAGTGTCCTACATTCAGTGCAAAGAGGTTGAGTCCTAATCTGATAGAAGAGTACTATGATGTTATCCAGCTAAGAACAGAGAAAGGAAGATGCATCGGGAATCACTGTGGAGTGTGGGACAGTTCATCAACTGGCCAGTGACAGCCAGTATGACCCTGCGGAGCATGGCCTGCAGGAATCACAGAAAGGTTTGAAGTTGCTGACCTCTCCCCAGTGCTGCCCTGCAGCTGATGAGGTTCAGGCATGACCACAAGACCAAGACAGCAGGGTCCTTAACATGTTTATGTTTCCAGTACAATATCTGCTGAGTTTGGAGAAAAACCAACCCTAAAGACCCAAGGAATTATATTCTCCCTGAAAGTCTGGTTCTCCGTGGAGAGAACATGGACATTATTTGGTTAATGTGAACCACAGGATGGTGGCAAATGGAATAATTTCAGGTGATAAGGTTTTCTGAAGAAGCAACTTTGATAAAGTTATAATGTGATATTTTCTTTCAATATGATGTAGTTCTAAAACATGGAGCATGAGTTACTGTGGGCATATCTACACAGCCCTACCTATCCTATAAATACATGACTTGTTCCCAGTTCTGTGTTACAGAGAAGGATTTATCCTGGATACTAGAAACATCCTCCTTGAAGTTACAGGAATTAGAGAGAATTCAGGTTTATGACACATGTCTTCACAGCACCCAACTGGTTGTTGGTGACATTTCAGTGTTCAGGAGGGATCCCTGAAAACACTACTAGTGAATAACCCCCTGCCAAAGAATGTTTCAAAGATTTTTACTGCCCATCAACATCACCTTCTGTGTTAAAACCATCCCCAAGGAGCCTGGATTTGTTGTTACCTTGTCAACTGGAATGAATTATGCTCAAGCTGCAGACAGTGTTTCAAAGGCTCAACACTGACCCCATTTTACTATAATTTTTCAAGTCTGAAGGTTATTGGTATGGAACAGGTAGTTCTCTTAGATATAACTGTGAAATTATTTTCAGAGAATCTATAATTCTTCAATTCAAGACAACCTAAGGTGCTTTACTACTCGTCACTTAAGATAAAAACACAGGTTTTGAGACTAGAAGAGGTTTAAGTGTCTGTGCTTAAGCAGCCCATTTAGGGCAGAGGAATAACACTATATTCCGACAAGCATGATTGTTTTGGGACCTGTTAGAAGAATGTAAAATAGCTGTGGAGCTCAGGGACAAAGCATCAGGCAGACTTACACTGCTAGAAACTGTAACCTGAAATTTTTTCATGCTCATCAAGAGGATGAACTATGAGAACATTTATGTCCTCATAGATTTGAGAAGAGGAAAGACCTTGGGCCCAAAGAGACAGAGATAAAGATAAGGGAATGCTAAGCACAGTGGTGCATTTCCACACACGAGTGTTGGGACATGTGAATTTCCTTTTTGGCTGAGGAGGCACTGGGGAGGGCATTTCAGAGAATTGTCGAAGTGCATTCTGAGCTCTGGATACCCAGGAAAAGGAGTTCGAATGTTTAAAGTTTCTCTAGTCATGATGGACAGCACAGATGCTTTAAGGCAGAAAAATGCGAAGTGAATTTGAAAGATGTTGAACCAAAGCCTATGATGTCTCATCCCTTCGTCTTCGTGAACATTGACCAACAAAGCCCCTGAAAGGCATCATTATACTCGTCTTGAAAGGCCCGTTACAATTCACGAATGGGTTCCTACCCTGTTTCCAAGGCCAATGACAGCATGTGGGTATGTTCCCCCAAGTCTCCAGCAAGAGGAACTGCTGCGGAGATTAATTTTAGCTTATTAAGACTGTATGCTCAGTTTAGATTCACTGTATGTACTACCTGCCCTTTTTGAGCCCCATTTGAACAAAATGATTGCATTTTTTAATGAATAAAAAATATGATTTCCAACTCTGTACTGGTAAGATCAGCTTTAGGAGCCAGGTATGATGGCTTTTGATTTCTGAACTCATAGGCAGAGATGGAAGGATCTCCACAAAGGTCCAGGCCAACCTGGTCCGCATAGTGAGTTCTAGCTCAGCGGATGTTTTCTTGGGTGTGGAAGGCATAGCTCTGTGTTTGCATACCCACTTTGTAATGGAACCAGTAACCTTTCTGTATCCTTGACACCATATATTTAGCTAACCCTAAAGTACAATACACCATATACAATGCTGATATTTTGAAATGACCTTGCCTTAAAAAATATCGGCACACCTGATGTTCCTCTATAATTGTTAAGAAAATAAAAACAGTATTTAAGGGAACGCTCAAAAACTGTCAGGAAAAGCAGAGATATTTGTCTCTGGTTTTCTTGAAATAGAGCTTCAATGACAACACTACAGAAGGAGTGACCTCCTGACATGTGCTAGACTTGGGTTTCTGCAGGTGCTGATGGCTGGGATTGTGCACTTGGCTTTTGTCCTTCCAGCTTTGGGGTCTGTGCTAGTTAAACTGAATCACTTCTACCCAAGTCGAGAAGTTTCTAGAGACAAGTACAGGGGGTGGGCATGCTAATTGTCTTGGACTGCCAGGCATCCAGACAGGGCTCTTCTGGACCCCTGCTCTCCATGGATTTAGGATCTAGTCCCCGCATAACTTATTACAGGGTTGGACCAGATTCATCACCTCCCACGTAGGATGACACCTGCTCAAAGGCAGAATAGAGAATGTCCTCCAAAGGGAGATGAGTAATCCTTCTTGATAGTAAGAAAATGAGCTCAGCAGCGCTGGGAGGAAGCACCGGAGCCTGCACAGAGGTGCAGCCTGCAGCAGAGACCACGTGACTGTGGCAGAGCGTGAGCTGTGCACTCCAGGAATGCAGAGGGTCGGGGGACAGTCTGCTCTTTTGTCACCTCAGATCTCAGACTACGTCAAAGAATCACTTCTTCCTGGAGTTCAGGGCAGCTCTGTGTCTTGAATAGAGTAGAACATGCTTTTATCCCATGCTTTTATCTCACAGTAACCTAGTTGAGAGTCTGCAGTTATCATCTGATAACATATTTTTAGCCTTGTATTACTTGTTTTAAATCCTCAAATCTTATATTTTAAATAACTAAGGGTAATGTTTTCAAAAATCCCCCTGGTAGGATGTGGGAAGTCCTTTGTTGATCCCCACACTATAATAATGCCGTTTCAGGCTTGGCTAACCTCTAGATACCCCAGCACAGGGAAAGAAACCTGATGCAGTTGTTGCAGTGACTAAAGCCTGCATTCCCAGCACTTGAGAGACTCATGTAGGAGGACAATTCTAATCCCAGGTGTTGGAGATCAGCCTAGGAATGTAGTAAGATCCAGTCTCATAAGCCCAGGAAAACAGACGCTGTCCCTGAATAGATGAGTTGGTGTTCCAATGGCTTTTTCATGCTAGGCAGATGCCCGTTGGAATGAAAAAGCCTTACTGAAAGCATGTGGCTTCCCTGCTGAAGCTGCAGAAATGGCCATGGTTGATTGACCAGAGTAGTGTAGCCTCCCAGAGTTAGAAACTGGAAATTGAATGTGAGGCAACTAGTTTGGCAGATGCAAGCCAGTTGAGTCTAAGCTGGCAGGGTCTTGAGGAGCTCAAGGCAAACAAATTTGCTCTGGAATGTTCAAAGTCTCAGAATTGGTGGCACTAGAATTAAGGGGAGATTGGATATCCCAAGTGCTTGTTATAGTATGCTTTCTCCGTAGCTGATCTAAGAGTAATTTCTCAGGAACAAGTAAATGAGAGTACTCTAGGTGGGGGCATACTGGGTTCAGCTGGCAACAGGACTCCTCACTTAGAGCAGGGAATCATGCAAATGTCAGCTCCCAATCAGGTAGCAAATAGGAGTCTGCTTTGGGGACTGTGGCCAATGAAAGAAGAGTCTTTGACAACAAGGGGATGGTTCTGCTAGATCACGCTGCAGTGAGGCAGAGTCTGAAGCTCTGTCCACGAGCTCAGACTTTCTCATCAGCTTTAGTTTTTTATTCCATTTTGGTAGCGTCAGGGATTGAACCAGAGTCTTGGCATGATCTGTAATTAGTTAACCCCTTGAGGTGCAGCCTATCCCTCCTGTCAGCTTTTTAACATCGTGTCTCAGATACCTGAACAAAGCCTCCAGTGTGAAAATCTGAAGTTGAAATAAACAGAAAAGGTAACTTTGAAGAAATGGGGTGTGGTGGGGGGGGGGGAGAAAAAAATATCACACAAAACTCATATTTCCTGGAGACAGTTTTAAAATGTCACATCCTGGCCCAGGCAAGGTTCGCTCACACTTGTTAACTCAGTACTTGAGAGGCCGAGATAGGAGGATTTTCATGAGTTTGAGGCTAGCCTGAGCTATACAGTAACAGACTAACCAGGGCCACATACCAATTTCCCCCAAATATCATATCGAGTCCCTAAAGCAACAACACAATGCTATTTTATATATATAGTAGTACAAATTGATCATGTGGTACAGGTCTCAAAGGACAAAAAAGAAGCTCTTAAGAATGGACAGCAGGCCCTAATCTTAGTCGAAGAATTATTGGTAGCTTATTGCTGCTGGGTGAGGAAGAGCTGATCTTAAAGGGAGGGACTCTACATAGGCTGACTAGACCCCAGTGGATGAACTTGCACTGAAGGACATGTGGGGACACTAACAACATGATAGGCCTTAACACAGATGACAGAATGAATGAATTCTAGTGGGAGGGCTATGGGAGGGTGCCAGAGGGGAAGGGGGTGTAAAGATGATTAAGATGTTCTGTACGAAATACACAAAAGTTCAGTAAAAATTTACAAAACAAAAAGAGAATAGAAACCAGGCATAATGGTTGTGGTGGCTTAAGTGCAAAGCCCCGCCCCCATACGCTCAAGGATTAGAACACTTGGTCTGTTGGTCGCACTGTTTTAGGAGGGTCATGGAACCTTTAGAAGGTGTGACCTTGCTGGAGAAAACAAGTCACTGGAGTGGACTTTGAGAATTCATAGCCTTGTCCCACTTTCAGTTTCTCTACTACCTACGTGGGCTTGAAGATGTGAACACTCGGCTTTCTGCTCCGGTTGCATGGAGCCTCGCCTCCCCACCACAATGAACTTATCTCTCTGGAATTGCAAGCCCAAAGAAACTCATCCTTCCAAAGTTGCCTTGGTCATGGTGTTTTTACCACAGCAACAGAAAAGTAACTAATACAGGTGTGTGTCCTTGTAATCACAGCACATAGGATATGGAGGCAGGAGAGTTAGGAGCTCACTGTCATCCTCAGCTACAAAGAGTTCAAAGTCAGCTGGTTGGGTTACATGAATCCCTCTCTGAAGAGTTTAAAATATAAGCCAAGTGTGGTGGTCCAGGCCTGTGATCCCAGCATACAGAAGGAAGAGAAGCACTACACTGTCAAGGATCTTCCCTGGCTGTGCTATTCGCTGCAGGGACTCTCCAAGTCTCCAGAGTGCTGGGACTGCAGGCTTATATTACTGCATCAAGCTGCATCAGATTTCTTTCCCTGTGCCGGAGCATCTAGAGGTCAGCCAAAACTCAAGAGGGGTTTATTACAGTGCTAGGGATCCATGCAGGGCTTTACCTGTCCTACCAGGGGGACTTTTGAGATAATCACCCTTAGTGAGAAAGCCCCTCTGACCAAGGCTGGTGGTTCTCAGACTTTAGAGAAGAATCCCTAGGAAGGCAGAAGACTCTTGAGTACCAATCCCTGGCCGGGTCTTCTTAGAATTATGTATCAGCAAGTGTGTGAGATAGGCAGTCCTCTGGCACAGCTGAGGAGCTTTAAGAAGCAGCGTAACCCTTAGGGAAGAAAGATCTCAAGGGAGGAGGATAGGAATGGAGAAAGGAATGAATTTAAGTGGGGAGCAGAAGGACTAAGGAGCGGGTTGAGGAAAAAATAACTAATACTAAGGAAGTTCGAACAAGCCATATAGAAAACTCATAAACTCTAAACACACACGTATGAAAGTGTTCAAAAGGACTTGCCTTATACAGGATAATGTTCTTCCCAGAAGCCATATGTTAACAAATAAAAAGCCCAGTGACAGGTATGGGATACTTCCTCCTTGTTCGTCAGGAGTGCCAGAGACCCTCCACTCAAACCAAATAGGCACTTGCCATTGTTCTTGATTGCCTTGCCCATCAGAATTCGGTGATAAGATCTTACTGCTGTGAAGACACTATATTTTGGTTACAGGATTTGGAGTCGTTTTGGGAAAGCTGGTACTGTAACAGCAGACTAAAAATTACAGAGAAGGAGATATGATTTATCCAGAAGCAAGATTCCTCCTTAGCTGAGCACTGATATTAACGTAGACAAAGCCCTGCAAACTCACTTTTCCCATTTGCCATTTTTCACTTGGGAAACTAATTCAACTCACCTGGTGCTCTGACTTCTAGATGTCTTTCCTTTACCTATTAGTATGTTAGCAGAGACATGGGATGTCTTGGAACCTGAAGAATTCCAAAGGAGAGAGAAAAATCAGAGCATGGGAGAAACAAACACTCCAGGTTTGGGAATTTCCACCCATTGCCCCATATAAACTCCTGAGAGCACCTCCCCTTTCAAAGGAGGCGAGTGCTTTTCTGTGAGACATATTGTCTCTATCCCATTTTCCCAAGCCAGACTCGAATGAAACTATCTCTTCTACCTATTTCTATTTCCTGGTTTATTTCAGTGAGGACAGCTGGTGGTAGGCCCTCCAGGCACAGGCTTAAGTACTGATCTGGAAGCTTCCTCCCTGTTGGCTAGCTTATGCAGATCCAGTGGTAGTGGGTCAAGGCTGGTGTTCGACCAGAGCAGAAACTTCTCTCTGAAGCTCTTCTGTTTCTGAAAGAGATTTACAACCTCATAGCAGGATTACACATTGATTCGTTCTGCACAGACATTCATATCCCTGGCCCTCTCCATATATTTTAACCTCATTTCAGGACTTGAAAGATGGCCTTGAGGGGATCACTGGATATCTTTGTCCCTCTCCTTAATATAGCCATATTGAGTGGATCTCCTTTTTCTGAGTTTTAATATTAATTTGGCTATTTAAAATTGGGTTATCCATGGGTGGCTGAATCTGGCTTCTTGAGACATAGACTGTGATCCCCAGTCTAGTAACAGGCCCTCTCTCTCTGCTGTCTGCAGGGCTCCTGGCCACAGCCAGTCTAGTAACAGGCCCTCTCTCTCTGCTGTCTGCAGGGCTCCTGGCCACAGCCAGTCTAGTAACAGGCCCTCTCTCTCTGCTGTCTGCAGGGCTCCTGGCCACAGCCAGTCTAGTAACAGGCCCTCTCTCTCTGCTGTCTGCAGGGCTCCTGGCCACAGCCAGTCTTGCTGCTCTGACCCACATTTATTTTTCCTTAAAGCTATCTACAAAGCTATCGCCCTATGAAGCCATCTCCTAGCCTTTTGTTTTCTTGTTTAATACATGAAAGTTAACTTTCCAAAGTATTCCACACGTTCTCCTCTTCTTGTCAGTCACCTGACAAGCTAAACAGGTGACTGCAATTCTGTCTCTCTCTGTCTCTGTCTCTCTTTCTCTCTCTGTGTGACCACACACCCTCTATGACTTCTGTTGATGACAAAGCACAGGTATGATTCCCAG
This sequence comes from Eospalax fontanierii, assembly GCA_035773235.1. Classification (NCBI taxonomy): domain Eukaryota; kingdom Metazoa; phylum Chordata; class Mammalia; order Rodentia; family Spalacidae; genus Eospalax; species Eospalax fontanierii. The sequence goes on from CM069540.1 coordinate 20,874,104, forward strand.
TCACTTTCTGTCCTGCCTCACATTGTCAGTACCTAGAACACTACTAGCATTTCACACCCTTATTTTAGAGAGATCCCAATACCGTCTAGATTCTGTGATTTGCTAGGATTCATAAGATTCAATGCATAATCACCCTCATTGGCTGAAATTACAGCCATAGACACAAAGCAGAATCAACATGGCAATCGAAGGGACATGGGGTGAACCCAGGGCAGACCAGGTCCAAGTTTCCCAGGTCCTCTGGCTCTACAGTTATACTGGATACACTTCATCCCCAACAGGGTGCTGTAACAACACACGTGACACACTTACTTCCAGGAAAGCACACTGGACAATCAGGACCTAGATTTTCCTGGGAGCTGGTCACACATTCCTTCTACCTAGCAGGGACTATTAAGTTGCAGACTCTAAGAAAAAAGCAGCGGTTCAGGGCAGCCACAGCCACACTGCTCAGTTTGCTGATCTTATCCCTCAGGAGAAGATTTCTATCTCCATAGAGAACTGTTCACCAGCAGGTTCCCAGGTGCCAGTCAGGAGTAGCCTTGCACACAGGCCTTTTTAAGCATAGAAGTCTCAAGTCAGCCATGATAGATGCCCTTAGGTGGCCATGGCTGCATCTACTGATGTCTATTGAGAGGGTCGCAATCTTTGTCCATTTGTCCAGATAACAATAGTTCTGTGACTCCTCTCTTCTCTCTCCTAGTTGGTACCTGCCTCATCTCCCAACTTTAGAGTTCTCCATTGTATTTCCCGTCCCATTTCTCCCTAGACATCCTGAGTGTGTGCTGTGCTCAGATCAAGGTCAGCCTCTTTCCTTTGAAAGCTTCTGATGAGAGCAATGAGTTGGACATTAGCTCTTTCTGCGTACTTGCAGGGCTTCATGATGCCAGCGTCTTAGGTCTCTGAGCAGTGATTGTTTTGGTGAGGCTCCCATGTGTACATGCCTATAAAGGGCTGGAGCCACCTGAACAGAAAGCTAGTCAGGGGAGGACAGGACTTGAAGGTGACTGCTGTTCAGGGCCTCAGTCTGAGCTGTTATGAGGAGAGGCAGAACATTTGGGACGTGGGGTTTCCCCAGAGAGGATGCCATTTGAACTAGAGCTTGAAGCCCAGTGTAGTTTCTACAGCTGGAGAAGAGAGGTAGACATTGCACATCAGGAGAGCTCATGTGGTGTGGTCAGGGAAGGGGTGTGCATGTGGCTGGGTCCTGGGCATAGGCAGTCAGAGGTAAGAGGATGACAGGCCAAGGTTGACAGGTTCTGAGGGTTTTGAATGGAACCCAAGGGGTTTGGACATAATCCTGAGCTGGGCCAGAACCAGATGGTGGTGGTGGTGATGGTGATGCACTGAGTTGGTCACAAAGGGAATTCGGTAAGATCATCTGTAGCTATGCACAGGAGACCTATGACCCTTCAGGGAGGATTAGGAGGAAGATGTGGTGAGGTCCTCCCAATGGGGAGGATTCAGGGTCCCAGTGTGGATTGGAGAGGGAGCACTGAGGCCTGGTGGGTGTTTCCTCTTTGTTCCTGTTCTGACTTGCTCCCCACGTTCCTCTGGGATCCTGAGCTGGGCTCTGATGACGGTTAGGATGATTTAGAGCTGTGGAGACATGGGGACCCTCTCTTCGGCAGATAGCAGAGCATGTCATGTATTCCCTCCGTCCTTCCTAGGTGACTGTTGTGGCCTTGACTCTCCTTTCACAGTGACCTGCCAGGATTGCACCTTGTACCCACACAGAGCTCAGGGCTGAAGAGATAGAGATGGGGCTCTATATCCTGGTCTGAGTGCCTCTCGGCCTAGGTGCAGGATGCTCTATGGCTCTAGAAAGTCCTGTGGGTGGGAGGAGTTAAGGAGCACAAGGTGGACTCCAAAGCTGGGAGAACCGTTAGGGAGGCTAGGTCTTCACAGCAGAGGCCCTGCACTGTCCTGAGTTAGGACACAGACTGCTGCTGAGGTGACACTGACTGCCCTGTGTGGTCCTTCTACTGCATGCACATCCTCCTAAGATGTCACCTCTGAAGAGTGGCTATGGTCAGTCTGCTGTCGTTGGTGAATGTGCTGCTGTTTTCCTGGCTCAAGGGAGGCCCGGGCCCATCAGTGTGTCTCCTCAGCTGCCACACCTGATCTTGGTCCTCCTCCTGAGCTCCAGACCTCTTTGGTACAGTGCCTAGCACCAGGGATAGTATCCAGCCTCAGCCTGAACTTCAGCCACAGGTGAGCTGCAAGTTCTCTGAGATGAGAGCTTGCTATTTGCTCTACCAAGCATCCACCTCAATAACTGCCATGGGTGTCATCACCCTACGGCCAGATCTCTAAGTGGGCTGACCACATGGCTCCTCTCTTGGACTAAGTTCTGCTCTTTCCCATAGAAATCTGTCTAATGCAATTTGGCCTGACTCATACCTAGGACATACTCAGAGCCACTGTCCTCAATGTGACTGTGTGGATGTTCCAGACGAACTCTGGACTGGAGCCTTGCTTTCTGTTCTTGACCTTGTTTGTTATTCTGGGGGACCTGTATGGCTGTTCACTTAGGGAAAATATAACCAAGAGGAAAGTCTCAGTGTTGACTGCTTTTGAGACCCGGGGGGCTAGAGAGAGACAATGAAGCAGCTAGCTGCATGTGTTCACAGTGCTGAGGGGCCAGAGGCAGCCTGAACAGTGGGACAGTCAGGGAGGACAGTATGTGAAAGTGAACTCTAGGGTCTCAGCCAGGGCTGTGGTGAAGCATACACAGCCCTCAGGTTGTGTGGATAGCTCCTCAGAGGGGATGCTATTTCCTCCAGAACCTGTAGAATTGGTGTGGTTTCTGCAGCAAGACTGAGAGGGTAAAAACCACGAAGAAGTCTGTGGAATACAAGAAGGAGCACCCTGCATGTACCGTGAGTGCAAGTTCATAGAGAACCAGATTGCCAGGACAAGTCACAGACAGAGGTTGAGATCAAGGTCAATGTGACAATAACCCTGGGAGAACTCAAAAAATGTTCTGGAAATTCTTCAAAAGCAGTGCAAAGTTCTGTGACAAATGCTAAAGGAAGCTTTCTGGGAGCCTGATGGGGCCAGTGCTGTGCTGGAAGGTTCTGTGTGCAGTACACAAAAATTCAATAAAAAGTTTACAAAGAAAATTTAGTGAACTAACTTCGGCAAGGAACTGCTGGCCGCTCATCACTGCCGGGTGAGGGAGATGGTTTTCTTTAAGGGAGTGAGTGATACTAGAGGGTGAACAGGCCCCAGTGGATGAACTCACACTGAGGGACATCTAGGTATGCAAACTTTATTCATTGGGCCTTAACTTATATTACAGAATGCGTGAAGTCCCGTGAGAAGACTAGGCGGTGTGCAGATAGGAAAGGGAGGCTAAGTATGATAAAGATACATTGTATGAAATCTGCAAAGATTCAATAAAACCATAATTTAAAAATAAAAAACAGTGTTAGGTGGAGACCAGTGTCCTCTGTTTACTTAGATCTGGGAGGTCTGCGTATTCCTGGAGTCCTCATCGGAATGGATCACCACCGTGAATCCTTCTAACATGAGTATTCATTAAGAGACCTCTGCAGGTCAATCACATTTTCCTGAACGCTGTCATCTGAATCCTCACCACTGTCTCCAGTTGCTCTTTGGGAAGGAAGATCTGCTTTCCTGGGACACCTCAGTCTGGCACCAGAAAGCACAGTTGGAAGAGCCCACAGCTTCAAGCTGAGACTTTGAGACACTCCTTTCTAGGCAAGAATTGCTCAGAGTACTTCCTTTCTAAAGTTATTTTTATTGAGTTTTTGTGGATTTCTTTATCAAATTTAGACTCCTTCCCCGATTCATGCCCCACACACTGATCTCATCCGTTCTGTCGTATATGCTAAGTCCTACCCATTCAAGCATGTATATCCAGATGTCTGTCAGTAAAAAGTTCATCAACTAGAGTCTAGACAGCCTATCTAGAGATCTTAAGAAAGATATCATCTCCTTCACCCGGCAGGAATCAGTTGCAACAGTTTCCAGGCCATGACTGGCCTGCTGCCCATTTTACGTGCTGCACACTGAGTCCCTGTCTAAAGGAGCTGGTGTGGGTCTTGTGCATGACGCCAGCATTGCGTTGCCACAGTTCTCATGAGCAAACTTCCAGTGGCCTGAAAGCCTGTTTCCCCATGTTTGTGGACCAAATCTGGCTCTTACAATCTTCCTGTTCCCTCTTACAGAATGGTCCTTGGGCTGAGGGCGGGTGAGCTTTAATGCAGGAGTCCTATCCAAGGACACACACTCTGCAGTTTCTTATTCTCTAAAACTTAGCCAGGTGTGTGCATCACAGTGGTATGAAAGAAGCTTCGCTGGTGAGAGTTGAGGGAGGCTCTAGTTCTCTGCACCCCTCTTCCGCTGTGTTCCATGAACCTTAGGTGTGTAGGTGCCGCTGTAGATATGTCAGCCAGGGCTAAGCATCTCTCAGACATATATTCTCTGTGTGACCAGTTGTGAAACTCTGTAGTAGCCTCCATCTGTTGCAAAAAGAAGCTTCTTTGATGAGGGATGTACAGTACACATGTAAATATTAGGATCCATATTTAGCATGTGGCAAGACATTTCATTTGTCTAGAGATATGAGACAGAGTTTTCTCTAGGATCTCCGACTTCTCCAGCCATATGTATTTGGCTATAATTATAGTGCCACCCATGAATTCCCTCCCGTTGAGAGGGCCTTAAGTCCAATTGGATAGCTGTTGATTCCCCAAATAACAGTGCGGCTACTGCACCAATAGGGGCAGTGTGCTGTGACAGTCATGGTGGTTATTAGGCTTTAAAGCTTGGGTGGACCATTGATTAATTTTCTCCTTTAGCAGCTTGCATAGTATCCTCTAGGACTATGAGAACTAGCCTTCAGGGAGAAGGCTTCCTGATCAGTTCCAGATCCATTGCTACAAGTTATTTATCCAAATTATGTCCTGTCTTCAGCAATAGGGTCTTACCTTCGGGTTCTGGGAGATAACCAAAGGCTTTGGCAATAGCCTGTGTTATTTTGGGAGTCTCTTGGACTACTTTGACCAATAATAACTTGAAGGTCTCTCCTGTCTGGCACTATGATCCTTGCCATACAGCCCCAGCTATACACATGCACTAAAGTTCAGGTACCGTATATTTCTCAGGGGGTTCCTGAGCCAACATATTTTCCTCTAGCTTCCCATGCCACACAAGTTTCACTCATCTTCCCCCACCCCAAATCAGAATACTTTCTTGACTGTTTGGGTGAAAACCAGAATAAGAGGGATCAGAAGGTTCAATGTTTGCTAATGCACGGCTCCCTCAGCTCGAAGTACCCAGAATAGAACATCTGAGGGCTGAACATGGACTCCAGACTTCCAGATGGCACCCGTCTGCTCACCACATCTGCTGCAATCTTCTTGTTCCTTTTCATTCTTCCTCTGAGTGATTTGTCTTCTGAATTTGTTCACTTATGCTGGACAAGAGTCAACAATTCACTCAGTCTGTTCTACATCTGCACGCACTGGCTGCCCTTTCTCCTCGAGTGAATTGTAAACCTGATATCTTTCATGACTCCCTCCTTGTCAAGAATGTCAGTACTTCCGACTTACCCATGTTCTTTAATAACTTTGGCATGACTCTGGGAAGTATTTGGCACTGAAGACAATTTGTGCTGCCTAGATTGGGAATGGCAAGTGGTATCCTTTGATTATACCTGCAATTTTAGAATACATTTAGAGTGTATTCTAAAGCATGAGTGGGATTGTTAGTGGTAGTGATGAAGCTAAAGGGAAGGAAGAAAAGCTCTGGCATGCCAAGGGTGCAGGGCAGCTGCCTATGGACGACTTGCTCTCTGTAGGACACCTGATGCTATGTTCCGCCAGAACTTGTACTACCCAATAACTGTCTTCTCCTATGTTTAAGAATTATGTCTAGAGATTAAGTGTTGATGAGATTCCCAGTCCTTAGTGTGACATCTACAATGGAACCTCTACATCTAAGTTTCCAGAACATAGTGGAACAGAGAGTAGAGAGAATACTAATGCATCTCTCAACTGTCATGCAACAGAGGGTGATTAAAGTAGAAAGCCACAATTGGCCAAATGCAGGGAATAAGAGACTGCAGAGTGTGTGTCCCCAGATAGGACTCCTATGTTAAACCTGTGCCACGTGGCTCAGGGACCATTGCAGAAGAGGGGGCAGAAAGTCTGTAAGAGCCAGGGGTGGTGGATGAACACAAGTAAACAGAGTTTTCCAGGCTTTCAGGAACTTACTCATATGAACTTACAGCAATGGTGACAGCATTCACAGGATCCATGCAAACTCAAATGAGACAAAAAACCCAGCGTAGAACTGGGGAAAAGGGCCCCAAGCTTAGCTGAGGAACACTTGGCAGCTGATCACTCCTGGGTGAGAGAGAGTTAGTCTTCTTTAAGGCAGGGATGCTACACAGGCTGACCAGGCTGCAGTGAATGAATTCATACCAAGGCACATTTGGGGATACAAACTTGACTCGATAGGCCTTAGCATGTATAACAGAATGCATGAAATTCTGTGGGTGGGCTATGTGGGGGGCTCAGGTAGAAGAGGGGGTCTACATATGATTAAGAGTTATTTTATGAAATGCAAAATTCAATAAAATATATTGTAAAAAAGAAAAAAAAGAATATAGAATATTCAAATAAAAAAAAGAATTCTGTCCAAACTTTCTTCATTTACTTTGCCTATATAGTCATAAAAAATCCAAAAAGTTTTAAACAAAGTTGATGGTTATGGATTTCAATTACTCAGAAATTCTGTGTTGCTGATCTGTGAGTCACCGATGCTAAAAATTCCCTCCTGTCTTACTTCTCCCAACAAAAATCCTTCATGGTTTGCATTGCTGTGGATGCTGTGGAAACACACAGGGCTGAAGTTCTAAAAAGTACTTTAAGTATATGATTTTTGTGGCTTTTAGTACATTCACAATGTTGAACAAATGTCACTGTTTAGTTCCAGAACATTTGCATTCTCCCAGAGCCTACCTACTGGGTGGTCATTTTTCAGGAATCTTATGCTCACAGGCTCTGGAGTCTACTTGCTTTCTATTTCTTCACATTTTCCCATTCTGAATGTTTTATTTTAATTTTGTGTATGTGTGTGTCTATGTGTGGGTATGTGCATATGAATGCAGGTGCCCAAGGAGACCAGAGGCAACATATCCTTCTGGAGCTGGAGCTATGCTGGGAACCACCTGATGTAGGTGCTAGGAATCGAACCTGGGTCCTCTGCAAGGGCAGTATGTGCTCTTAATCACTGAGGCATCTCTTCAGTCCTATGGAGATTTTATATAAATGAAATCATATAACAAAAGCGAAAGAAAAGAAAGAAAGGGACATGTAATTTTGAGCATGGAAAAGCATAAAGAATTGATCATCACATACTTAATTCGGATCCAGGGGTGACTTGTGCCCATAATCCTGGCAGTTGGGAGGCTGAGGCAGAAGGAAGCCACTGTAGGCTACACAGTGAGTTCCAGGTCACCCTGGGGACCCTGTCTCAACAAATCAAAACAATACCCCCCATAGCAACAACAGCAAAATTGTGTTAGACTCAATGGAATTTACTCCAAGGGAAGTGAAATGGGATGAATTAGTATTAAATGATTGTTCTCGGTTTCAGGCCACACAGGGGCCTCGCAGTGCCAGTGGGCTGGGCCAGAAGTCAAAGTCAAACGCAGTGGGAGCAGGCAGTGAGCAGCAGAGTTCCAAGGGAAAACCAAAGCTGTGGGTGAGAAATCAAAAGCAGCAAGATCCAGAATGGTGTTGCTTTTCCTACTAAAAGGAAGATGGCATCCAGGGCCCAAAATGAGACAGCTTTTCCAGGGGGCTGTGCTGGGGACCAAAACCAAAGTACCTATTCCTCCTCAGGGTGTGAGACCCAAGGCACAGCTAACACACAGGGAAAGGAAGGTAGGGGTCCCAAAGAATGATGAAGGCCTGTGTTACCGACCAAAGCCTTGTCTTCCAGGATCCTGGTGAAGGACAGGGGCGAAGGCGAGGGAAACGATGACTTCGAGCTTTTACTTTCTAACAAACTGGAACTCTATTTGTAACTATCAATAAAGACTTCTCTTTCTGTTTATTCACAGAGAAGAAAGAAAAAGAAAATAAGAGAGGTTTGGACGGTAGAGGGTGTTGTGTCCTAGATGAAGAACCAAGGTGAGAACGTTAGGGAGAGTGTGTGGCTGTGAGGCAAGAACTGAAGCAAGGCCAAGTGTCTGAGCCAGGAAATACCATTAAACAAAACCAGATTCGAAGGTGGGAACTGTTGCCTTGAATACCAACTAGCATCCCAGCAGGTCATTCTTTACAGCTTAGTGCTGATGAGGCATGTAATGAGCATCCTGATCTGGGAGTTCCAATAGCGATGCAGACAAGTACCCAGTAGGCGAACTTCATAGCCCTGACAAAAGTGCAAATAATACAGCCCATTAGGTCCTGAAAATATTGATGGGGCAGTAGCAGCTTGTCCATACAGCTGCCAAAGAGACCATTGTTCATCTTTCCTTGTCTTGGGAAGAGAGAGGGGTTCAGAAGTCTAATAGACACCACTGTGGTCAGCATTTAAAATCCAATCATTCTTATCAAATGTAAGTATAAGCTAGAGAAACAGTGTTACTGTCACAAGTGTCTGCATTTGAGAGAAACAAGACATCTGTGTATCAATAATAAAACAGGTCTATGATCAGGGTCACTGAGTGACTTTGCAATGGGATCCTGGTGTTAAAAAAATACAATAGGAAAGCAGACATTCCCTACCAACTGGGGACTGTAGATTCTGCAGAATGCAAGGAGATGCCACAGAGAATGGCAAAAGCCAGGAGCAAGTCAGTGCCAGGAGTGGGTAGCCAAAGGAGAGGACTGGAGACATAGGTCTGCTTACATGTGGAGTTAGGCAAAGAGCTGATGGAAGAAATCAAGTCAGAGAGGATAGGGAGGTGGCTCAGTGGGTGAAGTGCTTTCTGGGTCGGCATAAAGAACTACGTTTGGATCTCCAGACCCCTTGAAAAGCTGGACATACATGTCTGTAATCCCAATGATCCTACTGCAAGATGGAAGGCAGAGACAGAAAAATCCCCAGATGCTCAAAGGCCACCTAGCCCAGGGTGCACAGAGCAAAGGACAATAGGCTCTGCCACAAAGAAGGTGGAGGGCAGAGACTCACAGCTGAGGTCGTCCTCTGATTCCGCACATATGTAATGACACACACACGCTTGCATTCCCACATACGTACATGCATACATACACAAAGAGAGAAGGGGGGCAGGAGAGAGAGAGAGAGAGAGAGAGAGAGAGAGAGAGAGAGAGAGAGAGAACAAATCTCAAGTCTCAGGAATGTAGAAACAAGTGAAGATGATAGTGATTGTGGTAAGATGGACAACTCTCCAACAGACTCTGGAAGTTAGGAGCTACCTAAAAGGTGGTCACCACTGAGTGTCATCAGCTCGGGGTGGGGGTTCTGACTAATCACTAGAGGAACATACAAATCCAGCACCTGCTAGGAAGATGGAGAGTGCATGCCTGAACAAGGGCCAGGCAGCCACCTGCAAAGGGACAAATGAAGCTCTCAGTGTCCTAGTACAGGGTACAAACGAATGACCTGTTCCATGCACAGCTGAACCAGCTACTGCCCCCGAGAACTGCTACTCCAACAGCTCCTCCACCTGCCCCACCCCTCCGGGACATGCCAGGTAGCTCCATGCTCTTTCCCAATATCTGGACAGTGCTTTTGAGATGGAAAAGGAAGTGGACGCAATAAGTCCTGGCTTTTGAGATATGCGGCTGTGAGTTGGTTTCACAATCTTTGTGGGTCGTTGTGTAACGTGCTGGGCTCTGGACCTCAGATTCCTGGACATCTCTGACACCCAGACATCAATGATGCCTCATCACTCCCAGGACTGCAGAGACGGTACAGAGGCTACTACGGGCTCAGAGTGTTCTGGGAGCATTAAGGTGACAGGTGTGCATGGTAACAGTCGACAGGTGTATCAGTGGCAGATTTCCAGGGTGTACGTGGCTAAGGGTGAGTGAGTCAGTCAACAGGAAGATTTTTTTTTTCTTCTCTTTGAAGGGGGTGCTCAGAAGACCAAGGCTGGGCGGCTCCAATTTCTAGGCAGGCATAAATAGTGGGCACCTGCCAAACAATCACATTTGCCTGGAGCTACTGGGTCCTAGAGGAAGCAATCTGTGAGTGGTTCTGCCTCTGTCTCTCACTTGATTTCCCCATGTCCTGTGAATGTCTCTTTGTCCCTCTGGGCTGTTTATCCCACTTGCATCGAAGAAGGGGGGAGTTGTACTCTGGATCTACATTCTGGCTCAGGTGTTGTGGATGTGGAAGGCGGAGGGCACAGTGGGGATACACGATGTTCTTCTGTCTCTAGCTCACCTTTCTTGACTCAATGGGAGATTTGCTTTCTGAGCTGGGGTAGAGTGAATGAATGTGATACAATTCTCTCTCGGACCTCCATGTGCTTTATGGAAAATTCAGCTGGAAAAATGCAATTCTAATTTTTGTTTTAGCTCTTTCTCTGCCCCTAATTTCTTCAGAAAGAAAGATAGAGGAAAAACTGGCTGGGCATTTTTACCTTGGTACTAATAATCTAGACACAGGGACAAATTTATTCTCTTAGCCTCAAGTCTTTACTGGAATACCTGTTTGCTGCATGAGGTCTCTGACTTGCCAACTACTTTGGGAAGAACCGCTTTTCTTAACGAATTGTTACTATGAAAGTACAGTTATGAGCCGAGTGCTGCATGAGTTCAGGGCCTGGGCTCTGCCCACTCCATCCACTGCCCCAGTAAGCTCCCTTGCTTGCCCCAGGTCTGGAATCCCATGAGTCTGCTCTCTGTAGGCCTTTTCGAATGGGTAGTAGAGTAGAATGTTCACTGTCTTCACTCAGAATGAGGCAGAGGACCCTTAAGTTGAGGCTGCTACAGGCAGAGATGGTGCCTTTTGCTCTGACCTGGGTCTGCCCCTCCCCCATCCTCATGATGGAGTCTCTGCCAAAACTAGAGTAACGAAGTGGCTATTACTGGCCTATGAGCCCACCAGGGTACTTCTAGAGAATCCCAAGGGACCTGAGGAAGCTGTGACTAAAAACTGGAAAAAAACTAGTAGAAAATGAGACTCTCCCACAGCCTAGAATCGCCGGCAGGTGGAGAACCAGATGCTTCTTTGGCCAGAAGCCCTGGTAAGCATGCAGCCCAGGGAGCTTGATGAACCCTTTCATCTCTGCGACCAGCCTGGCTTTGCTGGCTTTGCTTCCAGCCATTGTGCCTGATTCTTTCTACTCGCCAGAAGATGCTGTTGTAGTTCGGATCTTAAATGTCTCCCAGTGCCCACAGGTGGAAGACATGGTAGCTAGCTCTGGGGCACTGCTGGGAAATGGAGGCAGTTTTGAGAAGTTAAGCCTTTGGGAAAGCTGCCGCAGATGCCCTGTGCAGGGACTGACCCAGGTTGTATACCCTAAGGCGGGGTCTCAGCTGCTAAGTCCCTCTCAGGTGCTACCTGGATGCTCTGCTAGATGGTTTTTCTTGCTTCCTTCCCAAACCAGCCTCTCAGCTGAATAAGTCCACCTTGTATACCCTGTCTCTCCACCAGGCCTCTCCTCCAAGCTCTCTCAGAGACCTCTGGGTCTCTCGGGCTGCTGAGTATCCCTGAAACCCTTCAGCTATGTCCGCTCTCGGATTTTCCTCCTGGACTTGATGCCTAGTTCAGGAATGCCAAAGGGCACCGCAAGCATGCCGCACTCCAGCCTGAGCTAGCGTAGGCATCTTGAAGCACTCAGACCGAGGCTCATTTACAGACCAGCCTTGTGAGCAGGAGGTGCTGATGCATTCCAGGTGACAAGTGAAAGAAATCAGATTTGCTTAATCTCAGCTGAGTCTGCTGCCTTAGTGCCACAGATAAGGAGAAGGAGATCCGGGGAGGGGGAGGCCTTCAGTGAGGAGCACTACGCCTAGTCACTGTTCTCATGGGGTGCCTGAGGAGCGACACCCACCCCTTGGCTTGGCCCAATAGACTTGGGCTTAGGTTTCTTAGGGTAACTACTGTTAACCCTTGTGAGAGTGCTAATCAGGCAACTTGTGTCCTGGTCCTCGAGGGCCAGACCACTAATGCCCCTCTCTAAGCTGCCTTTGTGGTCTTGCTGCTCTGGGCCCGAAGCAGAGAGGAAGGCATGGGGTGGAGGCTTCTCTGATCTCCAGGAGCTGAGCCACCACCTAAAACATACTAGAACCAACACTGCCTCTTCCCTTTCTCATCTCTACAGGCCATGTTGCAGTTCCTATCCATGTTAACCCTGCTTACACTGCCCCTGGGGATCCTGGGAGCAGACGTGAAGACTCTCTCTCGGAGATCAGTAGCCAATGCCTGCATGCTGGTTACGTGTAGCCCTGTGGAGAATGGCCTGCCTGGTCGTGACGGACGGGATGGGAGAGAGGGTCCCCGGGGCGAGAAGGGCGATCCAGGTAGAGCTGGGATTAGGGGCTCAGGCTGGTGGGGAAGGGGTGAGTGTCTGAATGAGAACCAACCTGCACCTCTGGATATGCTCTAATAGACTTGGGCTTAGGTTTCTTTCTCCCAGAGAGTGAGTTTTCCACGATGTCCATTCCACTGAAGATGATGCTTTCCCAAAGCCAAAGACATGTCTGTCTTGGCCCGCTGTGAGCTCCCACTCCATTTCTCGGATGCTTCCCTTGGGATCTGTAGATTCTCCTTTGTTTCAGCAGTTAGCAGTTGTTCATGTTGAGTAAATGGTGCCTATGCAGGATGTTAATGTTTTTCATATTTAAATTCCATTGCATGAATGATGAGGAAAGATGAGGTCCCACAGTCCCATAAACAGACCCGATCAAGACGATCTGCCTTAAAAAAATTATAGGATAAGGAGAGTTGAAACTCATGTGTGTTTGTATAGACCTGTGCTTGGGTATTCACTTGAGAATACATTTATGCCGTCCAAAACCACAAGGAACATACCAAATTCCTCTGACAGGTAAGGGAGGGGCAATAACCATTCCAGAATTTGAAAGAACATAAATTTCTACATCAAACAGATCTGAGCTTGACTCTCAGCTCCCTTTCCATGCCTAGAACCCTCAGAGACAACCTACTCAGTGTCATATAGCCTCAGTTTGCTTTTCTCCAAACGTGGATACTATGTTTCAAGTACTATTTTTCAGATGATTGAGTCAAAAGTTTTATTTTTTATTGAGTCTTCAGGATAAAGTTCTATCTTCCTGCTGACCAAGCTGGTGAGTTCTCCTGACGTTACTAGAGGTACTAATAAACAAAAGAATTTACTCTGAAAATATTGTCCCTGTTGAGTTTTATTGGCAAGAAGAGGAAATTCAAAAACCCATCACAGACCACTTCCCTGAGCTGAGGCTTTGATGGCATCAAATCCTGTGTAACTTGCCAGAGTTTTCATTTTGATTGGAATGAAACTAGTGATACTTGATAGAATCAGTAGCATCCTTAGGCTGCCTGACGGGGAGGGGGCAAGTGAATATGTGTTCCTTATGAGACACAAAGTGGCTCCCTGTGGACAGCAGCCAGGATGATCACAGGGGGCAAGTGAATGTGTGTTCCTTATGAGACACAAAGTGGCTCCCTGTGGACAGCAGCCAGGATGATGACAGGAGGAATAGGACTCAGTTAGGCCCTCTCTCAGAGATTCCCATTTCTCCACAGGGAGCTGTGGGCTGAGTGTTGGGGGTCCATTCCCATGGTGGCTCTTAAACTGGCCTCATCCCTGTATATTCCAAACCTGGCTTTGAGTTGGCCTTGGTCAGAGGACAGTACACATCAGGGTGGGGAATGAAGCTCCTCTCTAACTCTTTCCTCCCAGTCACTTTAGACATAGGTCCATTACAGATATGAGAATGTCCTGGGGAGCTTGGAGTACCCTCAGCACCCTGACCCAAGCACCTTGGTGTGTGGGCAAAATCTGACCTTGTGATACCCTCTTAGGCAGATTTTGAAGGCTGTGGCTCCAAGAATTTATTGAAAATGACAGTTGGGGTCTGAGAGAAGATTCTTGAGTTGAGGTGGGGGTAGCTGGGGTCCTTGTAGTGAGCTGCCAGACAGACAAATCATAGAGAACATAGAAAGCCCAGACCAGTCTTCGGAGAGTAATACCCTTATTACTTAGTACCTCCAGCATTTCTGCCCAGAAAGATACAATGAGAATCCTTCCTGAGATGCTGATTTCCTTCTGAGTAAAGATATACACTTCATAGTACCCCACAGGCCCACATGACTGCCCACCGTCCATCTGGCTCCATGCTGGTCCTTAACCCTGATTCTTTCTCTCCTTGGGCCCTGCAATTGACTCTTTCAATGGATGTCCCTGATTCTTTTCACCTCCATCAGAGTTTTAATCACAGTCTACTTTCCAGCAAGGAGCTCCCCAGTCATCTTCCTGACCATGGTAGGGTCCAAGATAGGCTCGGCTTGAGTCTCAGCATGGTGACCTGTTGGAGATGCGATGGAGATCTACCACCTAGCCCTCTTTGCTTACATTTAATCCCTAGGAAGGACTGTAACCACAAGTCCAGCACAGAATCTTCCAGAAAATTCACAGACACCCCATGCCAAAACAGTTTTTGCCCTGAGAAGGCCTGGTTTTTGCTGTCATAGGAATAATTTTCAAACCTGAGATTTTATCTTTCTTCTTTTTCAAATGCTCTATAGAGGATTGTTTTCTTTAGTCTCTCCTAATCTTGCTTCTTCCTTCAGAAAGACAGTTTTAAGGACGTGGTATGCTGGGGCAGGGACTCTGTGAGGAGAGAAACATTACCTTCCTCGCCTGCTCCCCTTGTCTCATAGTTCATTGTGAACAGCTTACAGATCACACATGCACACAGTTCAGCTTCATTTCATCAACCCCATCCCACTTCACCTTCCCAACTATTCTAACTAATCATTCTTCTAGATTCAAGTTGACTTTTTAAAAAAATTTCCACATATGAAAAGAACATGAGCTATTTGTCTTTCTGCATCTGACTTTCACTTAATATGATGTTCTCCAGTTCCACTCATTTTCTTACAAATGATGGGATTCTGTTCTTTTTATGCCTAAATAATATTCCACTGTGGGCGCATGTCAGATTTCCTTTATCTATTCATCCACTGATAGACACCTAGGCTCATGGCCTATTTTAGCTACTGTAAATAGTACTTTAATGAACATGGTGTATAGGAATCACTTTCATTTCCTTTGGCTATATGAGTGGCCTAGTAGGATCATGTAGTAGTCATCTTTCTTTCTTTTATGCTATGCCTGGCATATATGTAAGTATACCTGTGTCATGCAATGCTCATGGAAGTCAGAAGAGGGCTTCAGATCTCCTGGAAATGGAGTTATGGATGGTTGTTAGCTGCCTCGTGGGTGCTAGGATTTGAGTTTGGGTCTTCTGCAAGAGCAGCCAGTACTCTTGACTGCTGAGTCATCTACTAGTTACATTTGTAGTTTATTATTTGTTTAAAAAAGCTCAGTGCTGTTTCCATGGCAGCTGCACTAATTCACATTCCTATGTAAAGGCTCCTTCTTCTCCACATCCTCTTCAGCAGTTATTCCTATATTTGTTTTATTTTATAATAGCCTTTCTAACTGAAGGGGTGAAATGTTATTGATGCTGTGATTGAATTTCCCTGGTGGCTAATGATATTGAATATTGTCCATACATTTGTTGGCCTTCAGGTGTCTTCTTTTATGGAGTCTGTTCAGACCGTTTGCCCATTTAACATTAGAGTATTTGCTTTTGGATGTTGATCTTTGAATTCCTCGTGTATTCTGGGTAGTAATCTTGTGTCAGGTGAAGAGTTGGCAAATATTTTTCCCATTCTGTAGGTTATCTCTTCATTTGCTGATTGTTTTCTTGGCTCTACAGAAGATCTTTAGTTTGATGCAGTCTTATTTGTCAAATTTTTATTTCTTGTGCGTTTGGGGTTCTTTATGAATAAAAATAAATGATCAAGTGGGTAGGATAACTTAAAACAAGTAAGTATGTGGTGCTGTTTGTGATAAAAAAATAACAAAATAGTACATCCACATCATCATGTACACATTTGTCTCATGGTTACTGATAAATGCTGACACAGTGGCCTTAGGGCGGGGGAAGGAGCCCTGCATAAAGGTTGTGAAGCTCTTGGTTTGAATTCGACTCCAGGCCTATGAAGCCTGACATCCATTTACTGGGTCACCACTGGACCAGGGTATGTGACTGCAGATCCCTGTAGGAATGCCAGAGGTTTCACCCTGTAGGCATGGGCTCTTCCCAGCCTAGGGCAAACTTTATGTCTATTTCTTTTGCTACTACAGGTTTGCCAGGAGCTGTAGGGCTCTCAGGAATGCCTGGCCCAGCTGGCCCCATAGGGCCCAAAGGGAACAATGGCTCTGCTGGAGAACCTGGACCAAAAGGAGACTCTGGGCCAGGAGGTAATGGGTCACAGGTTTCAGGTGGTGCCTCCAGCTTCTGCTTTTGCTGTGAGGCTATGCCAGTCAGTAGCAGGCACAGAGCCTGTCCCGGAAAGGGAGAAGAAGAATGTTTTAAAGGAGGCTTTGGGCTGTTTGGGGTTGCACTGGATTCCCGTGGTTGTAGGAAGATGCTGCTTGCTGCCTCTTGGACCTCTGCTCTTACTTGTGTCTTTGTATTCCCATTGCTAAAGGGACCTAGTGTCACTGACTGGGCTGGTGCTTTCTCCAGGACCTCCAGGTGTGCCTGGTCCAGCCGGAAGAGAAGGTCCCCCTGGGAAGCAGGGGAATGTAGGACCCCAAGGCAAACCAGGCCCCAAAGGAGAGGTTGGGCCTAAAGGTAGGTGGATGGGAAGGAGAAAGGAAGAGCAGTGGAGGCACTTGGTATGCCCTGAGGCATGCTCAGACTGCAGGAGGAACCCAGACCACTGGTACTGTGAAGGCCTCAGCATGCACATCCCTCTCACATTTCCCTACATAGACAGTATTTCCTTCTCAGAAGAACCCCAGTCATCAAGGAATGGTCTCCCCAGCTCTCTATCTGACTCTGTAGTTCTGGGTACAAAGGTCTACTGCTGAAGAAATTATGCGGATGAATGTGCTTTTAGCATAATTTTTCTTTATTTGTTTCTTTCCCAGGAGAAGTAGGTGCTCCAGGCATACAGGGCTCTGCAGGAGCAAAAGGCCCCACAGGCCCTAAGGGAGAAAGGGGTACCCCTGGTGAACGAGGTGCCCCTGGGATGGCTGGAGCAGCAGGTGAGTGATGGATAGATTTGGGGCTGGATCTGATTCTATTGTGGCTGCTGAGAGCTGGCTCAGCCAACCAGTAAAGTCAGATCTGGTGGTGCTGGGCAATGGAGACAGTCTGTCTCTAAGGACAGTGCATTTGGGGGCTCTAGGACTGCCCATATGTAGTGGGAGTCAGTTCTAAGCCACAGGGAGAGTATCTATACAGGGAAAGTTAGTTTTTGGTGACAGGGACAGTTGTACATAGCGGAAATGATTTGCCAGGGCAGTCATGGAAAAGCTGGCATATGACTGGCTTTCTGGAAGACTCTGTATGTGGGCGGATGTAGGGCCGGGTAATATGGACAGACTATGTGCAAGGTAAAAATGCTGGAAAATGGGCATGCAACTCAGCCAGTTCTTCTTGGATTCTAGGGCCTGCAGGAGCTGTGGGTCCACAAGGAGCTCCAGGGTCCAGGGGACCCCCAGGACTCAAGGGGGACAGAGGTGCTCCTGGAGACAGAGGAGCCAAAGGGGAAAGTGGGATTCCAGGTAAGGTGGCAGCGTCGAGTCCTGGGAACCCCCAGTAGGATGTACCATTCTTCAGCTAGAGACGACCACCCCATTAGTACAGATAGTGAATGGACCTTGGGGCAGCTGCTAGGCTCTGGCTTAGTTTTCTCTCTACAGTATGTGGGAAAGAAAATCTGGGCAATTTCTTCATCTGACCATGGGACAAAGAACAGCTGCCTCCCTGGTTCATAGATAGCTCTGCACGTCTACCAACTCAGTGGGTGGGAATTATATGAGGAATGTCTATTCCGACCCTTCCCCCAAGAATGGGATGCCATTATGGTCCCAGAATCTTGAGTCAGAATGTCATCAGGTTTGGTATCTGTGAGGCTCTGGGACTTGCTTAGGGACCTTAAGAAATCCCTGCAGAGGGAGCTAGAAAAAGATGGCTCAGCAGTTAGGAGCTCTTGATGCCTTTGGAAAGGACCTGAGTTCTGTTCCCAGTCCCCACACTGTGTGACTCACAACTACCTGGAACTCCAGTTCTGGAGGATCCCAAGCCCTCTTCTCAAGTCTCCATGAGCTCTGCACTCACATGGCTGGCACACAGAGAGACAAGCAGGTACATACACATATAAAATAAAATCCCTGCCTAGGGTGGGTTATACCTGTAATTCGGCATTAGGGAGGCCGAGGCAGGAGGAGCACTGAGTTTGATGTCAGTCTGAGTTTTATAATGAGACTTTGCTTCAAAAAATAAGTAAATACAATAAAATAAGTAAAAGTGGATGGGGAAGATGGCTCAGTGGATAAACCACTTGCCACACAACCATGAGATCTAGAGTTCAGCTCCCGGTACCCATGTAAACGCTGGGTGGTCATGACAGCCAACCTGTAGTCCCAGCACTCCTGAGTCAGAGACAAGATCCCAGCACAAGCCAGCTAGCTAGATTAGTCAAATTGGCAAGCTCTGAGTTCAAGTTGAAGGCCCTGCCTCAATACATAAGGTGAAGGGCGATGGAGGAAGACCCAGCATCAGTCTCAGGTCTTCATACACAGGCACACATGTGTGTGAACATGCAAACACATACATACCCCACATACAGACATAGGAAGAAAGACAAAAAGAAAAGAATGGAGTCTCTGTACACAGTGACAATATGTGTCAACAGATGTGTGCTCCCCAAGGGTCAGCCTGGCTCCCCACCTCCACCTATCCCCTTCACCTGAGGCCCGGGCCTGAGCTAGTCCCAGGCTCTCAGGTCAGTCTCTCACAGCCGTTTCTCTGCTTTCCCTCCCCTGCAGACAGCAAGGCTCTGAGGCAGGAGCTGGAGGCCTTAAAGAGACAGATGCAGCACCTTGAGGCTGCCGTCGCTCGTTACAAAAAAGGTGAGTTCCTGGATCCATACCCAACCTGGCACTGACACTGGGCCCCAAACTGCTTCCAGGGCTTGATTTGGAGTTGAGCGACAATTGCACATTTGACAGAACTTAGCTCTGGATCTAGGATGGGAATGATCAGGAACTGATCATTCTAGGGCTGAATTTGGGGTTGGAGCAGGGAGGCGAGTAAAGCTAGGGCTGAGCTGACGCTTTAAGAGATGGAAGCAGACCCTAGGGGTGTAGAAGGATGTGGCCTGTGTCACTGGTTTATCAGAATGACAGAATCACGGCCAAAGCTACCAGGCTCCTGTGCATCCTCCACCTCAGGAGGAACTGTGTCCTGAATTAGTGCAATCCCATTAAGTTTTCAGTCCTTCTATCCTGTGCTGAACACTATGACATGCAAGAGGCTCATCACAGTCTGTGTTCCTTACTTCTGTGGGATGTTTTGGAATGTCTAGAGATGTGGTTACATAGCCCAGGGCAGCACAGAATCCCAGTGAGGCCTGGGACTAGGACTCTGGGGACAAGGAGGTAGAGGGCTGACTCTGATAGAAACCACCAATTCTCTCTACCTGCTCTCAAGTCAAGCAATGGAAATACTCTTCTGGGATGTATCCCAGACTGGACTCTGTCCATAACTCCTGATGTGTTTAGAGCAGAGATTCTTCACTAACTGTGGGATCCTGGGGTATCAGCAGCCTCCAGGAGCACACACATGTGTACCCTGTGTCATTTGGCATCTCCATTTCTGCTCATCTCTAACATATATAACATCAGTTTTGACTCCAGACCTTCAGGGCAATCTCACTGTGCCAGAAATAGTTTGGTGAATGATTACCTCATTGATGGGGTTTGTTTAGGTAAGGCAGAGATTGGCTTCTAAGTACCCAAATTCAGGTAGGGGAGTCTTAAGCATTTATATATCTTGTACCCTCCAGATTTGCACATCCACTCATTCATAGGCATACTGATGCAAACATAAAGAACACATACATATGCACCTGCTATACATGTGTGTATGAAATATCACTCATTTCACATCCATCAGCACACATGAGCTTAAATGTGTTATTACATTGTACGTGCATCCAGATGGACTTTAAATACTCCCATGAGTCTTTGGATGGATGTGTGGGCTTATTCATGTAGGATAAACTTAGTGATAGCACATGAATCTTGCACCACTGTTGTCTGTGTGCCATCCTGAACATGAAGAATCTTCTCCAAGCTCTTTTTAAAGATACTCAGAGAAGAATGAGTCAAGGTGCAGCCTGAACTCCAACCAACCTCACAGGTGTGAGTCCAGGACACCGCGCTCTCCAAAGTCCTATGGATCCAGTATCCTTGTGATTTCCATGAATAGACAGAGAAACAACAGGATAGTGGCATGCCAAGCAGATGATGCTTTTGTCATGTGGTCCATCACTTCAGAGATGAGAAAGGGGAAGGGGAAGTGACAGTCTTGCCCTCTCAGATGCACATTGCCAAGATGGGTCTTAATAACTGATTTGGTCCCTGTCTGAAGGATCTTCACCACTTATCCCACCCAAATTCAGGACCCCATACTTGCAAGGCTGGCACTTTACCCAGTGAACAATTTTCCTAGCCCAACCCAATCCTTACTTTGGTGTCAGTCTGAGTGAGTTTCCCCACAACTGCATGTTTAATGGTTGAATGACTTGGGATCTTGCATTTAACTTCTCTGAGCTCAGGTACTCTTATTTGTAAACGGGGACATGTGGCACCCCCTCATGGAGTGCACTGTGTCACTGAGCTCTTCTGGACAGAGGATCTGCCTTCCAGGCTCCCTGGTTCCAATACCCTATATATCTGGAGGAGGTTCCAGCTCCAATACAGGTATTTCAGGGCCCTTGAACTCTGATTGGGGGCTGCCGCAACTTTCCCCTGCCTTTCCTCCTCTTTCAGTTGGCCTTTTCCCTGATAGCAAAAGTGTTGGGGACAAGATCTTCAAGGTCGTGGACTCTGAACAGACTTTTGAGACTGCCCAGGAGGTGTGCAAGCAGGCTGGAGGGCAGCTGGCCACCCCACGCTCTGCTGCGGAGAACACCGCCTTGCAGCAGCTGATCACAGTCCACAACAAAGCTGCTTTCCTGAGCATGACGGATGTTAACACAGAGGGCACGTTCACCTACCCCACAGGGGAGCCCCTGGTCTTTTCCAACTGGGCTCCTGGAGAACCCAACAACAACGGTGGGGCAGAGAACTGTGTGGAGATCTTCACCAACGGCCAATGGAATGACAAAGTTTGTGGAGAGAAACGCCTTGTGGCCTGTGAGTTCTGAGCCACTAGGAGGAAGAGGGCGGGGCAGGACTTGGCCAGTGAGGTGTGGACACCCAACCTGTGTGCAGCCAGGATCCTAATAAAAGGCGACCTCTTGTTCAGCCTGGGTTTTCTGTGGAACACAGCCAAAAGGCAGGGTTTCTGCACTATGCCTCTCTCAGCGTGTAATGCAAGGCTGCCCTCTTTAAAAAAAAAAAAATCTGCTTAATCTATTTTTTAAAAAATTTTATGTGTATTGTCTGCATGTATGTAAGTATACCCATATCACGCAATGTCCATGAAAGAAGAGGGCATTGGATCCCCTGGAACTGGAGTTTTAGGCAGGTGTTAGCTACCATGTGGGTGCTGGGAATCGAACTCTGTTCCTCTGCAAGAGCAACCAGTGTTCTTAACTTTTGAGCCATCTCTCCAGCCCCAATCTGCCTTCTTACACTGAATCACAGGGGGGAGAAAGAGGGAAGTCTGCTTTCCCACTTGTAGGGAATAAGTCAGTCTCATGACCTGCGTGTCCTGAAATCCCCAGGTTTCTTTTCAGCCTCACTGCTTCTCAAACTATCAGTTGTATTTCTTCTCTGAGCTTTGAAGACACTGGTCTTGCCTGCAGTTACTCGTAGCCTCCTGGCTGCTCCTTGTCAGTCTCTGTCTTGCATCCCTGTTGCTCTTACTGAACACTTAATGGGTGAACAGGCCCCAGCTCTCAGTTTTCAATCACTCCAGGGTGATCTCATCCTGGCTCCTGACTCCATATTCTGTCTACAGGCGACGGCTCCCATTTGTTTATTTCTGTTCAGGGCTTCTTGCGCCCTGCAATTCTCTAGCCACCACAGGCTGGAGATTTCTGGCTGCCTTTATCTTCAAGACCCAGGCCTCAGCAGCTGCAAGCCCAGCAGGCTGGACCTGGTGGGGAAAGTCTCCCTTCCCCACCAGACTGCACGGCTGCACCCAGAGCAACTCCTCGTCTAGGCAGGACTTAGCATTCCTCATCAGCCCTGTCCGTGGGACTGTGCCTTGGCCAACCCAGTGGGAGGCAAACTTGCCACACAATCCTAAACCCGTCAGGAATCTCAGGAAAGTAGGAGCGAGAATCCGGCCATGTGCAAACTCAGAGCGAGGATCCAGCCATGTGCAAACTCACTCTGCTTCTGCGGTCTCTCAGCTCTGGGTACATTCTGTCCCCTCTGTGTCAACAATAACCTAGTTAATCCTCCTCGGCTTCTAAAGGTGGAAAGTGTGGTGCACAGAAGGGAGAGGACTTGTGCAAGGACAAAGCTAAAGATTCTGTGTATTTGGTTGATTTTGACACACTGTTCCAAAATTTATTTTAATGGCACCTGCATTCAAGAAATGGGAAGGACACCCTGGTAAACCATAGGTCCATAAAAAGGGCAAAAATACCTGTTCTCCAGGCAGGAAATCACCCTCTCTCTCTGCCCTAGGGCCATGGGGGAACTTCCCTTTCTTAATAGGCCCCTATACCACAGTCTCTCATGTCTTATGGGAGGAAAATCCAATATGTTCAAACAGTGTGAAGTCCAGACTCTCAACTAAGCTCTTTCTCCTGTTACTGAAAGAAAAAAAAAATTCCTGGCCCTCCCTGAAATACAAGTCAGTTGCACAATAACAGGCAGGGAATTTTTCAGAAGAGAGGCCGCACCTGGGCACACCCATGGAGGGGCTTAGAAAGGTTCTTTACGTAGCATGAAAAGGAAGCAACTGGATTTACTTTAAGGCTAAGGCAAAGGCAAAGATTTTTTTCTATAAATATATGGCTCCCAATGTGCTCAAGAAACACTAGGGGAGAACAGAGGCAGTCTTCCCGGCTCAGGCGGTCTCCTTGGCTCTCAGGTGGTCTCCTGGACTCTCAGGCAGTCTCCAGTCTCCCTGGCTTTGGTGTCTTTCCATGTATCCTGCCTCTTTGGTCCACTGCCTCCTTTCCTCTGTCTCTCGACTGCCAACTGTCTAAGGGTAGAAGCATGCGCAGAGAAGGATGCTCAGAAGTAAGAAGTCCTGCACCTGCTACCAATTTGAAACTCCCATAGAAGTGAGTCTGCTTGTCTTAGATGCTCTCCATGGTCCAATTAGCTATGTTTGGGGGGATGCGACCTCAAAGAGCACAGTGTAGCTACCGAGACCCATTTGGGGTCATGGCAGTCTTGACATACGCTCTCAGAGGAACCACTATCCAGCCCAGCACTTACACCCTGCCTGTTTCTTAACAACTGGAAGGAAAGGGAAACAGCGTTCTATGAAGCAAAAACCATCTCCTGTGGTGTCGAAGGTCTGGAATATTGAGAACACCCCACCCCCAACCTCTTTCAGAAGAATCTTAAAATCCACCAGCACCACAGACTAAAAGGGATTGGTTTGCTCCCACCACAGAGAACATATCAGGAGGGTTATTTGGACTCTCTAGACACAGCTTGATTAAAGAGAAGATGGAAGCAAATATTTCAGAAGTTCAAGTCCTAACAAAGTTTAGAGCACAGAGGCACACTGCTCACTAAAACTAGTGGAGCTCTTAAACACTTCGTATAGCCCTCAGCCATAACAGCCATGTCCCTCAGCCCATAGCAGTCAAGGTCCTTCAGCCATAACAGCCAAGTTCCCTCAGTCATAATAGCCAAGGTCCCTCAGTCGTATTAGTCAAAGCCCCTCTTTTTCTAGCTTGGGTGTGAAGCTGGGATTATGTGATTCATATGCTCTCGCATGACATGAGAACCTGCGTGGTGCCAGGTGAGTCATGCTGTCCACTGGCATCCATCTGTGTCTTCGAGGGGGCCTTCCACAGCAGGTATGTTGGGAAGCCCCTTTCAGTTTAGTAATGTATTTGTCTTATTTTAAGATTCTTTTATCTTTTCACCTTGTTTTGGTTTATTTTTGAAACAAAGTCTCTGTATGTAACCCAAGCTGGTTTCAGACTCTCCATTCTCCTGCCTCAGCTTCCTGAGTACTGAAATCGCAGGTATGCATCACCATACCCACTTAGTGTAATAGTATATTCTCAAGGCTCCTCCTGGTTCTCAACTTTCCTGTCACCAAACCAGCCCACACCCTATGGTGCATGGCTGGTGCAGACATTTTGCTTTTCTAGAATCCTGTTTTGCTTCTGAGCCTCCTTTTTATTGGCCACTGAGTTTCTTAAGTATGAGGAATTCTCAATAGCATCTTGAAGTTCATCTTATTCAAACCTGATGATGCATTTGAAAAAGAAAATAACACCCTTGCCAACCCCCCCCCCTGTTTCTATAAAAGAAAAAATGCCAGTTTAGATGTCAAATATTTATCCTGGCACTGGACACAGAGATGACGTGGCTGGGCAGGCACTTTGTGATCCCTGAGGTTGCAGAAGAGTGATCTGTAGGACTGGTCACAGTAGGGAACAGTAGAGGTGTTCCCCAGTAGATTTAGAATGAACAGACAGATTCTAAGAGCTCTTGATGGGGATCACAGAGGAAAACAATCTCTTGTGCTGTCCCCACACTACTCAGAAACCACAGCATCATTGCCATACATCCTTATTGTCTGTGACTGTTAGGCTTCTGCATACTAACTGCAGGAATCTCATGGTAGAATTTCTAGTTTTCTCTAATTTTCCAATGACAACTCTTATGAGACAGGTGTGAACCTCTGGCACATGTTATTTTTTTCGGTGATTAGAATAGAATCTGGGCCTATTTCTGTAATTCCTTCTCTTCTGTGACATGGTGAATGTGGAAAGACTGGTGGATATGAAATTGTACATTCAAACATTCTGCGACCTTCACTGCGCGGGAAGCAACAACAACGAGGATCCGCTGGGTACGCTTATACTATGAGTGAGCTTCGGGGGTCCTTAAGTGGATATATTTCCACTATTAACTGAGTTTATCTACATATACTTAGGAGTCCACAAGTTCTGTCACCCTACTTGGATGAACTGCCTTTGTGCCACAGAGGGGCTTGCCTGAGCAAATCTCTTCCATATTTATTTAGTATGGGGGAATGGTGAATGGAATGAATGACCAAGAGAGTCAAGTAAATGAGATCCTTAATTATACTTGAAAGGGCTGAATGAAGTGTTTGTAAGATGCTACCAGGCCCTTTGATTTGAGGTGAGAGAGCAGTGACCTCACTTCAGTCCTTCTCCGCCTGCTTACTTCCCTTAACACTTCAAGCACTAGTGGCTGGGGAGAGGCCAGGGCTGCAAAGTCAGATGGAAGCTTCAGAAAAGCAATTACCTTCTATGACCAGAGGGATGAGTCAGGGCAGGAAGGAGAAGAAATCAGGTGGTGGGTTTTGAGCAAACCTTGAATACTTGGTCCCAATCTGGAGAAGAAGAGGCTGAGAGGGGTGTGAATTCTAGAAGGATCTAGAAACTGGATGCATTACCTATAAAATGTTCCCAAGGGAGAAGTGATTGAGATACAGGGGTCCTCATAAAATGACTCTAAAATTCTTAGCAAAGAAATAATCCTAGTAGAGTCAGGAAAATTGATTGAGATAGTGTAATTTGAATGGAGTTGGTCCATCTTATGTTAAAGCTTTTATAAAACTAGTAGTATGATTAAAACAGTACATTAAATGACACAGGAATAGACAGAATCATGAGTAGAACAATAACTGTCACAGAGGACCCAGGCACACATACTATAACACCTGATAAAAACAGGTTACCCAAATTACTTGTTAGGGGAGGGGTTCTGAATACCATCAAATTACATTGTATAAAAGTTGCAAAAATTCAATTAAATAATTTAAAAGACAGGAAAATGACTTGTTAATTAATGTGTCGAATTCATGGCCAAACATTTAGAGAAAAAAATAAAATCATTTTCTTTTGGTTACATATAAAAATCATCAAAACCGGTGCTGGACATCAGCTCAGCGGTAGAATGAGCACCTAGCATGTACAAGTTCCCGGGCTCTACCCGCAGTGTAGAAATAAATAAAGAAATAGGAGAAAAATGTAAGTGTTGATTCAAATATCCTTGGAGGGGACATAGCTACCTAAAAATGCTATCCAGGAGGGAAATTTAAAATGATAACATTGTAATATGGGACAAGAAATATATAAAACTCTATTGACGATTAAAATACAACATATGATTCAAAAAACAGTGCTGGTGTGTTCATAATGTATATGACAGATAAGTCAATAAGAAGACTAATAAATACCATATCTAAGTAGGAAAAATGGTATAAGAAGAGGCAATCCACAAAAAACTAATGGTTAATGACACTGAAACGTGGAAAAATGCACAATGTTAGTAATGATTAAAAGAAAATAGTCTCCCTAGATCTATGAAGAGACTTCACTGACATTATTAAAAAGTAAAAAAACAAATGCATGGACAACTTGGCATACAGGCTCATACTTGTAAACCCAACATTCAGAAACTGAGGCAAGGAGGTTACTGTAAATTCAGGGCTAGCATGGATTACATAGTAAGACCCTGGCTTAAAACAACACCAAAAAGACTGAACTGAAAATAGTTGAACTAAGTGTTCATCTTCTGCTTTCTTGGTCTCAGTGTGAGTGCATGTGTGTATATGCATGTGTACACATGCATGTGCAGGGGCAGTTGCCCGTGTGTGGACATGCAGGCCAGAGCTCAACATTATGTGTCTACCTCTATTATTCTTCTCCTTACTGCTTTGAGACAGGGTCTCTCAGTGAATCCTGAGCTCGCCATTTTGGGTAGACTAGATGGACAGTGAGCCCCCTGGATTTGCCTTTCTTTCCTCTGCCCATAGAATTGGGATTACAGATGCATACCCCAACACCTGACCTTCCAGATGGGTCCTGGGGATCTGAACTCAAGTCCTCATGCTTGCACAGTAAGCACTTTATCCATTGTACCATATTTCTCTTTAAAATTTTTCTTATTTTTTCTTTTTGAGACAGGGTCTCCCTGTAGCCCCAGCTGGCCTGGAACTCACTATGTAGACCAGGCTGGCCTTGAACTCACAGAGATCCACTTGCCTCTGCCTCCGGAGTGCTGGGATGAAAGTCATGCGCCATTAATTTTACTTTTTTAGACAGGGTCTTGCTCTGTAGTCCAAGCTGGCCTAGAATTTGCTATGCAAATCAGGCTGATCTTGAATTCATGTGAGTTCTCTGGGTTCTGCCTCTTAAGGACCGGGATTCCAGATATGCTTTACCATGCCTGGTTAGTGCTCACCTTACTTTAAAAATATTTATTTTTATGTTTAATTATGTATATGCATGTGTGTCTGGGGGGGGCGCTATATGCATATGAGTGAAGTTGCTGTGGAGGCCAGAAGAAGGCATCAGAGTCCCTGAAGCTGAGTTGAAGGCAGCTATGTGCTACTCATGGGTGCTGGGAACAAAACTTGGGGCCTCTCTTAACTACTGTGTCATTTCTCCAGCCCTAGTTATCAACATTACAAAAAAGTTTAAGCTGAGTGTGGCGGGGCATGCCTGCCTGCATCCCAGCACTTGGGAGGTGGAAGCAGCAGGACAAGGAACTCAGCGTCGTCGTCTTCGGCTACATAGAGAGGTCAAGGCCAGCGTGCACCAGGTTTAAAGGCTCAGACCTAAGGACAGCCACCCCTGTCTTGAAAAGCCAAGCAAACAAACAAATTACAGCAGCAGCAACAACAAACAGAATCAGAGTCAAAAACTAAAAATATCAACAAAATTTTAAAAATAATAACAAAAGACAATAAAGATAAATATTAAAATTGGTTAAATGTGAAAACAATAAAAATATCAGAAATTAACCAAGAGGCCAAAACAATAGAAACTGTAAATTAACTAAGAGGCCATATCTTTAAAAAATTATATTTGAGGGGCTGGAAAGATGTCTTGGCAGTTCAGAAACTGGCGGCTTTTCAGAGGACCTGGGTTCAAGTTCCAGCACTCACATGGCAGCTAACAACCATCGGTTACTCCAGTTCCAGGGGCTCCAGGGCTCTCCTCTGGCTTGCACAGGCATTGCGCAACATGGGTGCATCTACATATATACATGCAGAACACTCATACACAGAAAATAAAGAAATAAGTAAATAAATAATTTTTAAAGTTAACCTTTGGAAGACTATATCCTGATAAATATATGCAAAAAAATTCACCAACATTGAAAAATACTCAATGATTTACAGTGAAATTATGTCCCCATAGACCCACCCGTAAGTTTAAAAATATCCCAAGTAGGCCCCTAGCCTACTGAGTATCCTGACTTAGCCCAACCTGGCTTGAATGTAAGAGCTTTTACACCAGCCTATAGCTGGGTAAGGTCATCTAGCCCCAAACCTAGTTCATAATAAAGTGGTGATTGTCATGTGTATACATAGAGGTGGGTATTTTTTTGAAGACATAATGAAATGTGAAAACACAACACCCCCCAAGCTGGCCCCACTGTGTAGTATACCTGTGATTTCTCTTGTGATCTCAAGCCAGAAGCTGCAGCTCACTGCTAGGGCCCAGCACCTTGAGAGAGGATCATAGATGACTATTTCTGCCCTGGGAAGGTCAACATCTGAAGTATGATTTCACACTTTCATAAAGTTGAAAAATTAGGAGTCAAACCATTTAAAGTCAGGAAAGCAGCAATTAGAAAGATGCGTATAAACCACAGCTATCTTCTTGGCACTATTGGGATCGAAAGAGGCAAGGGAGAGGGGCTGGAGTGGTGACTCAGCAGTTAAGAGCACTGGTTGGTCTTGTAGAGGACCCAGGTTTAATTCCCAGCACCCACATGGTGGCTAACAACCATCCATAACTTCAGTTCCAGGAGATCTGATGTCCTCTTCTGACCTCTTTAAGCGCAGCACAACATGGGTGAATTTACACACATGCAGGCAATATACTCATACACATAAAATAATAAATAAAATATTTTTTAAAAAGAAACAAGGAAGAAATTTGATTGACATCCCTCTCTGACCTAAGTGCCACCTCTTCCCATAAGCTCTGGGTGGTTTATAACTCCCTAGGACTCTACATTTTTTCCTGATCTGGGGCTGAGCCTGTAACTTTGATGCATGAATCAGGACACATGAGGTAGCAGTGAGCGGGATGCCCAGTTCCCCTTCTGTCTTCTGGCAGCCCAACTGATAAATAGATCAGAATTCTTTCAGAGGTCCAAGAGAATATCTTTACTGGGTTCATCAATGAAATTCAAGGTCATTCTTTTACTTAGGTCCCTCCTATTCTGCAGGGCAATGCCCCTGTGAGCAAAAATTACCACATACACTGCCCCTCTTTCCTCTTGTCAATAACAGTCAAAGCCAACCGACTAACTGGCAGCAACTGGCTGCTTCTACCTCTGAACTTCAACCCATGGCAGCGAATATCAGAGTGACACGAGGCACATGCGAAAGAGTGGCCAAAAACGTAAGTGCCTTAATTATGACAAATCACTCTCAAGCACCTAATCCAGCCCTGCAAGACTTACAGCTCATCCTTGTGAAATGAGCATTAACCCCTTCTGAGAGTAACACTTTCACCAGTCGAATCCCTCCTGCTAGGCCCTACCTCTTAAAGGCTCCACTGTCTCTCATTACTATTACTGGAGGCCAGCTTTCCAGCATATGAACCTCTAAGGGACAAGATATTTCCAATCCATAGCCGAAGATATGGTTTGAAGGGCTCAGAGAGCTACCGGGCCACAGCACCCTTTATTTTCTGCTCTTAGGAGTATCTGGGAGCCAGTGTCCAAGAGCATAGGTGAGGTGGTCACCACAGCTGCTCCAGGAAGAGCATTGCAGGGTCAGCACTGCTGGGCACAGTGATCTCTGCATGATGCTCTCACTGGGGACCAGGGCCTCACATGCAGCTTGGCATCTGGCAGGACTTTTGTGATGATCAAAGTCATAGATTCTTACAGGAACAGGAAGTGGAGCGTTTCAGGAATGTCAGGCAGGATTAGACCATGAGTTTTTTCTACATACCATCTCAGCTCCCTTGGTAATGACTTCCAGGGTCGTAGCCAGGCAGTGAAGAAAGTAGTGGGCTCGCGTGCCTGTCACTGCAGGTACTTAACAAAAAGAATATCCTTGAGATTCTTCAGTGAGCCAGGTGAAGATGCTGGGACCTCTGAAAGAATCCTGGTACTTTGCCCAGTTGGGATACTGAACCAAAAACCAGGGCCGTGTGGACACTCCCAGTTATAGCTGGTGGCACAACAGTATCTTCTTGTGAGAGATAGAAGACATGTCCACCATCTCAGTGCCCACTGACCTTCTGCCTGGCGAGTCCCAGACAGGGTTCCTAGAGTGTTCTTAGTTACAGGTCCCCAGGCTGAGCATCTTTTCACTTCTGAGATTATGTGAGGTCTTTGCAAAGATCAGAAGCATGCTTTGTCATGTTCTCAGAAAAAACTTGATTCCGAGAAAATTCCCAATTTTTTTCTCCTGCTACTGCTGAGAAAAGAAGAAAGTGGCTTTGCTTCAGAGACATATGCAGGGAGTCTCCTGAGGGACAAACTCACTAATTCAGGCCCCATCAAAACAAGAAGGTCACATAGCAGCAACGATGTCCTGCCTTGACACAAAGTCACCCTGGACAAAAAGATTAGGCAGGAAAGAGGATGGAAACAATATGAAGGTCTGTCTCTGAAGAGCTCGTCTTCCAGATTTCAAATGGAGCAGACAGTAAGACAAGGAATAGAATGTTCCAGCAGAGCTGTGGCATGCTGAGGACTACAGTCAGTAAGGGCAGGCATCTACATCTGGCCTGAAAGGTGGACACATGATCCAAACTGGTGTAGTGACCAGGGCAGTAGAGACAAGGCAAACAGGACTATCCCAAGTTACAGACAAGGGTCTTCCGGGAACCTAGGGCTCTTCTGGCTCTGTGTGTATGTGAGCCCCTCTGGGCTTGCTGGCCTTGCCTTCAAGGTAACCAGCAGAGGGCAGCATGAGACCACTGCACTTGCTGCACAGGGCCACTGTTGATCCTGTCAGGGATCCCAGAATACATGGAAAAAGTAGACTACGCCCACAGGCATCCTCTAAAATGAGCTTTGCTATTTTTGTTGACCCCAGCCTGGCCCCAAGTTAATCTCTGGAGTCAGGGGTTGGGTCTCACATTTGGGAGTGGGCTCAGATTTATTTACTTAGCTGTTCATTCATGCATTCATTTATCAGGTATCACCAGAGTAGCTCCCACCCTTCTCTGGACACCAGGACTCCTGAGGTGAGGTTGTGGCTTTGGGATGCTCACATCAGGGCTACTGCTGGCGTGGCGTGCACTGTAGGACCATGCTGTCCGCTGTCCTAATCACTATATCAGCTTATCTGTTTCCTCACGACATGGAGAATATATGGACATTTTGTATATGACCAACACGCACTCTTCTTATCCAGAGCCTCTAGAACCACCTAGAGCAAATACTTCTCAGAAGGATGGGCAGAGAGAGGCCTGCACACAGTCTGGAGGAGGGCTGGGATGAGCTGCTGGCAGCAGGATGCAGGGAGTTTCAAGCTTTGGGTTTGTTGGTTACTATCTCAACACAGTACACACACGTACACTAATATGTACTAACAGCCTGAACCCCTGATTATGCAAGTTCCCACATGGAATCTCATGAGTCAAGAACCTGTCATACTCTGAGAACTCCTCAGAGCTGCTCCAGCCTTATCCCTCACAGGAGGTGATAAGACCTTGGACAGGTTTCAAGTCATTAGCTGTGCTGTAGGCAAGGTGTTGGGTGAGAGAGATTGTTCATGGGCAGACATTATAAAGCAGGATCCTCATTATATCGATCAGGAGACCTCCAAAGAATGAAGTCCTTGCTGCTGACATTGTGAGAAGCACACGAAAGTCACTAGGGTGACTACACTGCTTTGGACAATGGTTTCCCAAACAGACTAAACATCTAGGTCACCTGAGAACCTCATGAAGACAAGATATTTCTGAAATTATATCCCACAGGGTCCAGGAGAGGGCCAGGGTTCTATGGCTATGTCAGGATTCTAGTCAATTCCGCCAGTCGTTGCTCTGACAGGCCACTTGAGGTGCACAAGCACAAGACCTGCTGGGGGAAAGACAGGCCGGCACTGCATGCTGGCAGTGGCTAATCAAATCTAAGTCTTGGCTTAGTTACTAAATGCCTGCTTGGATTCTACTTCTTTAAAACATGGCTATTGCATCTACTAGAGCAAGACTAGCTGTCCTCAGGGACCTTCTCCCTACACAGGTTACTGCTTCCCAGTCCATCTCTTACAGGAAGTTCCTCTCATCTTCCCAGCAATCTATTAGCCACTCAGGGTTACCAGGGCAACATCTCTTTATACAACCCACTTCCTGGCATCTCCAGCCTGGGCCCCTGATGACAGTTGATCCTGTCTTGGCTAATGCTGAAAACAAAACAAGCCAATTCCTGGCAGTTTCCAAAGTACAGATCATTTACACAATAGCAAACAAACAGTCTTCCAGGTCAGAGGCTCTGCTGTGACACTCATATCCAAGCTCAAGGCCATGGCAAGGCCCCTGGTGCTAGTTAATCTCCAACAGAGAAATGAGTCTGCGTGGACACAGGCAGGAAGGAGGTGTGACTGTCATGCCTTTAGCTGGAACCTGAAGTTCCTAGCTCTGGGGAGAATGGTTGAAAGTATCAGCAGCAGGGCTTTAGGACTCCAGGGAAAGTTTGTCCTGAGAATAAACACTGCAGTTCCAGGATGCAGAACCTTGACCGAAGCCTGGGTTCTGAATGTCTTGAGCTTTAGTATTTGTTTTTGCTTGGTCACATGAAGCAAATAATAACCCTGGGGGCTGTCTGAATTTGCACAGCAGGAAAATGACTCAGACGTACTTTAAACCCCACGTCCCGTTTCATGCGTAACTTATATTGGCAGTTACATTGTACCCCACCTGGGTTCCTATAAACTCAGGAGTAGTTGATGTATGTTTAACCACAGTTAGTCTGGGCAAAATGGACAGACTATAAAACAGAAACAGTTCTCAGATCCCAAAGCTCTGCTCCTACATTGTAAACCTACGTGTGCCCAGTGATTCAGATGGACGAGAGAAACCTTTACAGACTAATGCGCATACAGGACACTGAGGCTCAGAAAGCCATCATGGCATTCAGCACATTGACAGAAAGCTAAACTCAATTTGCAGACTCCACTTTCTGAACTTCACACCCACCAGCAGTCTCTCCTTCAACCCTAGCAAGGCACATGGAGACCACCTTCTCTCCCAAGCATGACTCTAGGACCAGAGTCCAGGCTGTAGAGAACTCTGAGCACTGGCTTCCTTAAGGCTGCAGCTCCAAGACTTCTGCCACTCTTAGATCCAAAAACATGGCAAAAACTTCCGTTCCAGCAGAACAATGGGGCTTGAGAGTCTACCTGAGGTTGGGGTACTTACTCTGTATGAATAAGACACAGGAAGCTTTGGGGTCAATACCCAGCACTGCAGAGAAGGGAGAGAGAGGAGGCAGGGAGGAAGGAATGGAAGCAAAGAGAAAGGGGGAGAGTGAGATTGTTAGCCATCTCCATCTCTAAAATCCTGAGTCTGCTCCTGGCTTGTCTGACTTTATTTGGTTCTCTAAGCAAGAGACAGTAATCATTAGTGACAGCTGCCCACCCTCAGACACTGAGAGAAAGCAAGAAGGACAGGAGGGAGGGAAGGAGGGAGGGAGGAAGAGAAGGAGGGAGGGAGAGAGGAATGACCAGAGACACGGTGCAAATGAATAGGCTACTCTTTGGAACGACACATCAAATCCATCATTTCTATTATTCTAAGTCCCAGGAGGCCTAGAGAACCTGTAAGTTCCACCTTTGGACACTCTCATGAGAAACTTGTGCTTTTAGATTAGTCCCTCCTTCTTCATGGTTACTGGACCTGGGCCCCCATTGCTTGTTGTTATGAATTGAGAAATGTTCTAGAATGAAGTCAGGGTTGTGTTGGGGAGACATTTAGAGAGAGAAGCTCTAGGGACTGGATAGATGGCTCAATGGTTAAGAGCACTGGCTGCTCTTGCAGAGGACCTGGGTTCAGTTCCCAGTCCCTATATGGTAGCTAACAACCACATAACTCCAGTTTCAAGGGATCCAACACAGTCTTCTGACCTCCATGGGCATTTCATGACATGGGTGCACTTACATACATGTAGGAAATACACTCATGCACATAAAATATAAAAAATATGTAGAGAGAAACTGTGAAAGGACTGTCAGTGTACAGCCATTCCACCATGAATGCACCTAATCTTGTCTGAAAGGACTTTCAGGGACTGATTGATAAAGAACAAGCCCTAATCACCCAGAGCCTGTGGATAAAACTTCTTGGGCTTCAACATGGGCTGTAGGAATGAATCAGCAAGGATTTCAGAATGGTAGGGGTGGGCAATGGTCATGAAACAGGAGACGGATGTTCCAGAACACAGAAAGCTCTGAGACAGAACGTGGGGCTCTAGTGATGGAGGGATGCAGAGAGAAGGGAAAGAGGAAGGAAAGAACCAGAGTTTGCCCTACAAGTTGATAGGCACCAATCTGTGCCCAAAACACGACAGCATCTGTGGTTTTACAGCTGATGATGTTTGAACAATAGCCTTTTTGAACAATATAGCTATTCATCTCAGGGCAGCTTACAACAGTCCTTTACTGTACAATAGAGAGAATTCCAGGAGAGCTGCCAGTCTATCCTCTCATTTTTGTCTTGGCTATGAGAAAATTCAGAGCTTTTGTGTTTGGTTATAGTGACACTCTACTGGTAGGTCATCTTATACACCTACCTTCCTCCTTTCTTCAAAGTTCTATGTCTATCCTTCTTCCACATGGTCAACATTTCATAGGTTCTTCTAAATATAAGTAGTTCCTCATGCCTGTGACAAGCATCTGGATTTGAACTGAAATTGTGACCATTCTGTTCTACATAGCATGAGTGTGCTTTGCCTGAAGAAAGCTCAGTAATATGACAGGTTAGGTGAACTAGAAGCCAAGGGCACAAGTCATGCCACCTCCACTCTGCCAGCTCTGGGGCCTTCGACAGTTCCCAACCCAACTCCCATACCTGCTGGGCTGGGAAAGTCCCCGCAAAGGAGTACGTGACATCCATCTATTTGTAAATGTTTGCGGTGTCCATTTAACAAACATTTATCAAGCACTTATTAACTACAGAGTGCTTTTCCTGGTGGTTCAGAAACAAAGAGAAATAAAATAGAAAGTGAAGGTGAGTGAAAGCTTCTCACTAAGTAAGAATGACTCTTGGACCATTCCTGAAATGTTTTCCACTCTTATTTGTGAACAGGAAACTACGGGAGCCGGAATTTAGCCCCCTTTCCTGACTTTCTGCACTGTGCTGTTGAATCTCAGCTGCAGGTAATTGAGAAATCCCCAAGGTCAGGGTCAGCACTGTGAACCAAGATAGTACCAGAGTTGCTCAGGAGGGAGGTTCATTGGTTAGCCCTGCTGCTGCATAATTTAACGATTAGAGCCCTAAGCTCGCCTTTTGGGGGCGGGGTTTCTTCTGAATACTGATAATAGGCACACTGGCTCCTAATGGGAAGAAAATGCTACATGAAGAGGAAGGGGGGTGGATGATGGATGTATGAGGCTGACAAGGCACAGGCGGATGGGCACACCTTACGTGGCCAGTTGTCTCATTCTGTGTTGCTGGCACAGGATATCAAATCAGCCCCCTACCCTGATGCAGGGGAGAAAAGGCTGCTCTTTTAATTCAAGGTGCAAAGTGACTAGAGAGAAAACAGCTACTTGGGAAGAGTGAGGGCATGCATAGCACTGACAGTGGCTACTTACATAGGATGCTGCCGCGGGTTATGGTCAGGCAGGCAAAGGGCTCTGGGGACAGGACATTAACGTTAGAAGTAGTAGCTGTGTCACGGAAAGGGCTGGTTAGCCATGGGGTGGGGGAGGGGGCTTGAGCAAGTGAGTTGGATGCCACTTAGTGGCGATTCTTAGAAAAAAGGAATTGGCTGTTTCGGTGGTTGAGAACAGCTGCCACTCTGACACAGCTGTGCCCCATCTTTGGTCCCTGTAGTAGGTTGCAGGGTCTTCAGCGTAAAAGGATGGCATTTATTATGGCTTTTTTACAGTTCAGTTTGGTTCCGTACTGTGTGACTTTTATTCTGTGCTGGACCAGACCCTTGTGCCCATGGTCAACTTCTCCTCAAGTCTTCATCCCACAAACAAATAGATCCTCTCCCCTCTCCACATCCCATGAAAGAACCACTTAAGACTGAGCATGGGGAAAATCAACACTGAATTCTCTTTGGAAGCACCTGAGAGTTCAGTAAGGAGCAGAGGAGGTGACGGAAGCCTAAGTTTCCTCAGGCTGGGAATTCACAGACAGCCACGAATTGGGCATTGCAGGAAATGTCGTTCCAGATCCCTTCCCTTAGAATCACGACACAGTCCTCCTCTCCACCATGATTATTGGGCTCATCCTTCTTCCAGTTGCTATAGGTCAGTGTCCCTCCTGTCACATACTTGAACTGGCCTTCAGTCACCTCATCTGTGATGCCTAGGAAGGCATTGTCTTTGGCCACATCTTGAATGGCCTTGTTCTCCTCAGCATTTCTGGGGGCAGCCACATTGCCTCCGAGTTGTGTGCACAGAGCCTTCACTTGGGAGAAAGGCATCTTTTCACCATTGGTCACAAAGAGCTTCTTTCCAGACTTTTTGCCCAAAGAGAAGGCTTGCACTGAAATCATATAGTAGACAAGGCTCACTCAGTTTGGAACCCAGTCATGTGAGAACTCAGAACTCTGAAAAGTTCCATGTTCAACCACCCTATCCCAAAACCTCAGAATCAGGCATTCTCCAGTCCAGCCACAGAGGTCGGGAATGGACCACAACCTCCTGAGGATAGCCTGGACCCTCCTGGGTATCCCACCCTTGGCACCAACATCACTTAAAAATGGGCAGCAGGACAGGTGTGCACAGGGTGACATGTATGGGCCTTACTTACACCAGTTAGGAGAGAGACACTGATAATTATGTAAGAACAGTGGATTGGAAGCAAGAAGGAAAGATTGTGGTGACCACAGCCTTCCAATCTCTCTGTTTACTATGTGATGTGGGTAGAATGAATTACCTACATTTGAGGAATTGTTTTTTCCTCAACTGTAAACAAAACATGCACAATACCTTAATTTTTTTCACTGTGTGTGTGTGTGTGTGTTTATGTGTGCAAGCATGCCATGGTATGCATATGACAATCAGAAGACAACTTTTGGGGATTGCTCTTACTCACTAGTCATCTTTCCAAACTCAACACAAGTATAATACCACAACCAGACTTAATGAGAGAATTGAATGAAACCATCTTATAAGAAAGGTACAACCCAGTACACACCCCAGAGTAGTGAGTATTCAGAAGTGTTAGCACTTGTCTACAATCCTCCACATCTAGATCC
The DNA here is from genome assembly GCA_035773235.1 of Eospalax fontanierii. Lineage (NCBI taxonomy): Eukaryota > Metazoa > Chordata > Mammalia > Rodentia > Spalacidae > Eospalax > Eospalax fontanierii. The sequence goes on from CM069540.1 coordinate 20,911,854, forward strand.
CTCTTGAACATGTGGGAGGCAAGAATACCTTAGGGGCTGAGAAAAGCTTACATTTCTTGGTGCGCTCCAGTTCTGCCTTTAGGATCCCTATCTCTCTTTCCAAATTCAACAGCTTTGCCTCAGCAACTGTAAGAGCAACGGGAAGAAGGGGCTCAGTGACAAGGCAACTTTAACTTGGGGGGAAATGCTCATGGGCTGGAGAGGTAGCTCAGTTGGTAAAGTGCTTGCCATGTAGAATGAGGATCTGAGTTTGATCTTCATAGTCACATAAAGCCAGGTGTAATGGAACATGCACATAAACCTAGTGCTGAGATGACAGAGACAGGTGGATCCCTGGGGGTTGTCACCAGCCAGCCGGCCTAACCTACTTGGCAAGTTATGGGTCAATGAGAGAGCGGATCCCAAAGAAAGATGGATGGTGTCTGAAGAATAACACCTGAGGTTGACTTCTAGCCTCCAGAGGTGTACACACACACACACACACACACACACACACACGCTTTCTGGAAGGTAAGTTTATTCTAGAAAAAATATGAAAGCAAAAAGAAGCAAAGCAAATGAGGAAAATTGCATTCCTGCTTTCTCAGCTGTATCTTAGTCACCATGACAACCTGTTGCCGTAGGCCTAGGCCCTCGTCTTACAGAGTGCTTAAACATTGTAATATAGTCATTTAGAAGAAGATGCTCACTACACACTGTAATTTTTTTCTTTGTGATTCTTTTTCACTTTTCATTCCAGATTAACTCTGTGTGTGTGTTGTACATATATGTGTGTTTGTGGGGGGGTGCACATATATGTGCTGGTATGCATGTATGTGTGTACGTGTACCTGTTCAGGTCAACCCCAGGTGTCATTCCTCTGTATCCATCCATCTTATTTCTTTGAAAGTCTCTCATTCATTCAATGCTCCCTGAGTAGGCTAGACTAGATGGCCAACGAGCCCCAGGGATCCACCTGTCTGCCTCCCCAGCACTGGGATTTAAATGTGCCTTTTTTTACATGGACTCTAGGAATTGAGCTTGTATGGCAAGAACTTTACCGGTTGAGGCATCTCCCCAAACTCCCAGGACAACTCTTTAATATTTTAAATTATCTTGACAGACTGGTAGACAAGCATTAGAAGGACTGTCATTTTCCTTTCGTCCTTACTGAATTTGCTTTCTTTCACTCTGAATCAAGTTATGATGATATTCCTCTATTACCCAGATGTTCAATGAGGTGCATCACTTTCATGCAACTCTTGTGACAGTAGACATGGAAAAGGGCAGAATTTCCTCCCACACAGCCTAGAACACTTTCATCTGAAGAAAAACTAATCCCTTGTCATGGACCCTGGAAGGTACCTCACACCAATGGGAATTCTTCAGGCCCCAAGTGACGGTGAATCAGAACGCAGCATTGAACATCATCAGGACCTTGAGCATCTCCTATCTACCCTCCAGTTTCCAGAGCTCTGGGTCCCCTCAGGCCAAACATCATTGCGGGGAGGGTAACTTTCTACCTGAACTATCTCCACGATCTCCTTTTTGGCCTCTTGGTCCTGAAATTCCCGGAGGCCCTGCATTTCCTGGAGGCCCCAATTTCCCTGGAGGGCCCTGTAAGCCCCTGAGCCCTTGACCTGTTGGGAGACAAAGGCAGCATGACTCAGTGGCTGACAGGCATTCTCTTTTTCCAGAAGTGCAACATTTTATTCACATTGACCCTGGGAAAGAGGATTGGTAGTGACCTAGAGGAGAAAGTGCCTTCTGCCTCCCAGGGCTGGACCCGTTTGTGAAAGTGTCAGAGAACTGATGGGCATCTTTGATCGGAGGGTGGTGATATCACCTAGGGAAAAGCCACCTGCCACAATGAAATCTGAGTCTTTCCAGATCTCTGTGAGCAGCCCTGGGGACACAGAACCACCCCCCACTGGAGGAACAGAGTAGAAAGCCAGAGTGGCCTGCTTCGCACCTGGTTCTCCCTTTTCTCCCTTGAGTCCATCTCTTCCATCTCTGCCTGGGGCGGCACAGGCAACCACGGAGCAGCTTTTCAAGCTATCCTCACAGGTTATCAACTCTGACAAGGATACTCCCACCTCATACAAGAGGAGGACAAGAAGGGATGGAAGCAGGATCATGGTCCTTACCTTAAAGAGAAGAAAGTCAAGGCAGGAATTCTTCCTTGTTTATTGACTCTTGTTCTTAACTATGGTGTACTGCACCCTGGACTGGAATGTCACACCCCTTTGGATCTGATCTACTCCTAGACCTCTGAAGTAAAAATGAGGAAACTCAGATCAGTGCTGAAACACGAAAGGTACAAGAAGCTGGTTCTCAGGCTAGAGAGATGGCTCCGTGGTTAAGAGCCCTGGCTGTTCTTGCAGAGGACCTGGGTTCAAATCCCAGAATGCACATGGTGGCTAACAACCATCCATAACTCCAGTCCAGTCCTGACCTCTGCAGGCATTGTATGATATGGTGCATTTACATCCATACAGGCAATACATGCATACAAGTAAAAAATTTTAAAAATTAAATAATAAATAAAATATTTAAAAGGAAGCTTGTTATACCAGGGGTCCCGGGAGCCCCAGTGAGCATGAAGCTTAGGGGTCAGGCATCCTAAGGCTCCACACAGTGCTCCTGCTGGCCTGGCAGAAAGGCAGAGTGCCCAGCAACTGTAGGACTCCGGGTCTCTGCTTTGCTTCTTCACTCCCTTTCTGCTCCACGAGAGCCCCAGCCTCCACTTCTAACCTTTCCTACAGGCCCTCAAGCGAGACTGCAGGGAACTTAATGTCCGACAAAACCTATTTTCTCAGTCAGACCTGGCTAATATTCATTCTTCTATCACAAGTAAAGCTCCCTGTCACACACACTTAGGCCTCACCTATTCTCAGGGCTACATTTATTTCCTCAGCATCTTGTCACTGTCTTATACAGCCTCTGTTTTAAGACAGGAATTTGCTGGAGGCAGATCGTGCTCCAAAGTGGTACCTTCTTGGGTCACTGACTCTTTCCACAGGAGACTTCCCTCGGCATGAGAGTCTATCAAGAGGCCATTTCAACCAGGCAGAGCCCAGGTTCCTGAAGCGCCTGCTCATGAGGTCTGGCTACCCCATGCTTCTGCTGGAAGAACAGTCTGTGCAGTGCAGGTCCAGCTCTGAGCCCACATCTGCTCTAAGATTGCTCTCTTCTGGAGAGATTATACATGTTGGTGGCACACAGATACCTCCCCCACCCAACCTGCTGCATACATGCACTTCTCTCTTCCCTTTGGAAAAGACTATCCTTTAGTTTGCATATAGTCAAGTGGATCTAGGAAGGGCACCGATGGTCTAGACCAGAGAGAGACACAGCCCAGGTAGGCCAGACTTGGCAGATGATCCCCTCCCCTCGACGCACACATCAAGCTGTCCTTCTACTTTGCCTGGCCTCTAATCCCAGTGTCCTTGGCCTTTAGTATACAACTGCTGCACCTGCCCTTGCCTATCCCACTGTTCACCTCCCTTAACCTTCCCTTCCTCCAACACACAGCAAGGGGCAGCCAGATGGAAGGCATTTCCCATGATCGCACCCTTCTCTACATTTCTGCTTTCTAGCTTTTGATTTTTTTTTTAATCTCCTTTGACCAGGTTGGAGGGCATCCATAGTCATACCTGGATTATACATGTTGGTGGCACAAGCATACCTCCCTCAACTGATCCTGCTGCATACATGCACTTCTCCCTTTAGAAAAGACTATTCTTTAGCTTGCATATGGTCAAGTGGATCTAGGAAGGGCATAGATGGTCTAGACCAGAGAGAGACACAGCCCACATAGGCCTGTTGACCTGACTGGAGCACTTGCCTGGACCTTTCAAGGTTCAAGCCAGGAGGCTAGACTCCAGGCCCAGACCTCTACCTCTTTCATCCATAAATGACTTACTGGGCTTCTTCAGAGCTTGAGGGTAGTGGCCAGCAAGCTGCCTCTCCAAGCCAGGCTTCTGGCAGCTGCTTCCTCAATATCAGGTCCAATCAACGTGGTGACTAGAGACCAAGTTGGACTGGCCTTCAACCCCAGATTAATAAACAACCATCCTTGGAGCTGTTGTAACTGGACAGACGTCTAGTGCTGCTGGTGGGGTCTCAGCAGAGTGCCGAGCAGCTCCCCATTTCAATACCCTAAATTCTTTCTTCTACTTATCCCCTGGATTCTGTCCTACAGCCCAGCCACACTGATCCTCCAGATATCAATTTCCAAAAGAAAAATGCTTATTGTACCAGACAAGCATACTTGCTCATATGTACACAGACATAGATGCGCGTGTACAAGAGCACACACCTCTGTATCAGCTGCTCTCACTAGTTTACCCTTCCATTTGAGTTTTATTTATTGTAGGACCATACTGAGAGAGTAGAGACCTGAAATCTCAGGGCATCTCATTCCTCCTTTCTCATTCAGAACATGTATTAAATGTCTCCTTTGTGCATGTCCCAGGTCTAGGCACAAGAAGAAGAAATAGCTGTAGATAAGAAATTCAAACCTGACTGTAGCCGTTTACACAACTGACCACGCTACTCAGATAGTTCCCTCTATCTTTAAAGTGTTTGTTGTTATTCAGATTTCAGCTTAAATATCATCTTAAGAGAAGGGGATTTCCTAACCATTTAATTTTAAGAAAGCTATGTTGGTAAATTATAATTCTCTTATCAAATTTGCATCCACATGTAGAATTGCCTATTTATTGATCACCCGATGCCTTTAAAATGAGAGCTTCATGAGACAACAGTTTTGTTCTCTTAATGCTGTGTACCTGGGAAAGAAGGACCCTCTTCTATTAAGGCACTGGGGTTAGCATTAAACACTGTTAAGGCATTGTTAATGCTAATTTCAATAAAGCTTTATTGTAAGCACCCCTTTTAATCTTTACTTTCCCTTCAAATAAGCAGAGACACTGGGGCTAGAGTGACTTGACTCCCTAATTGGCAGCTGTTAGACCTTTGCCTTCTGTGGCTTCTAACTTGAGCCAAGGACTATCAGGCAAGCAGCCATCAGGATTTCCATAATGCCAGCAACCGCTTCTTTGAACACTCTGCCGATGCCGTGAAGAAGTTACGTGGCAACTACAGCTCTGCTTCTAGAATGCACTGTCTTAGCTATGACTCTTTCAAACAGCTTACATTGGACTTTGGCCATCATAAGCTTTGGGGACCTCGATAACCCTGTAATCATTGTTACTCAGGTGGGCACTTTCTCTAGTGGTGCAGTAAAAAGTCCTGCGACAGGTACCAACACAGTCCTTCATTTATACTGGGGACTGCGGTGCTTGGTGGGTGCTCTGTCGTGTGTGCAGGATTGTACTGTGGCTGTGGTAAACACAGTGCTTCACTGACATGAAGAACCGCCACCCTCTTTTGACTACATCAGCTAGCTGTTCAGCTCACTTTGACAGCCGGTTGGGAGGCATTCTTCAGAACTGCCTCCCCCGGTGTTGCAACATTAGATGCCACAAGAGGCTCTGATTGTGTGTCCTGTTCTTGTCCGCTTTTTATTTTCACTGTAAAAATCACTACGGTGTGCTGAGATGACAGCACAAAGAAGGAGAGGGCGGTCGTGAAGGCGGCGGCCGCTGCTCTGCCACACTAGCTGTGATGGTGCTACAGTGAGGAAAGGCAACTGAAGAGTCCCAGAGAGTGGCCAGGGCAGAAGAGAGGGAGGGAGCAGAGGCCAAGGGGACAATAAAGTTTGCAAGAGCTGACAGTGAGGTGCTGCAGGGCCTGGCCACTGGAAGAGTTTCAAATGATCAAGGGTCTTAGATATTCCAGGCCTGAGAACTCTAATACTTAGAGGCTGTTGAGAGCTGAGGGTCCTGATATACTAGGGCCTGTATGACACTGTGGAGCTGAGGGTCCCAGCACCCAGAGCCTGTATGAGCGTTGTAACACTAGAAAACTTGTTTCTGCCACTCACTACTGCTAGAAGCCAAGAATTACAATAGCTGTTAAATGCTGGGGCTGTTGGCTCTTTAAGCCAGGGCAATAAACCTCCAACCTAAGTGGCTAGGGCCACAAGTCTCTGGTTTCTAGAGCCTCTAACAATAGGCCTCTATCCATCAGGGTTTAAAGATGTAAGGTTCTAGGTCTCTTAGGTCCTGCGCACTAAGCACCAGAAAAGTTTTATCTTATATGTCCACGGTTCCCTCCAGGAAGCATAAAAGGACTCCAGTCCGCGGGTGGAGTACTGGAAAGCCATCAGTACTCAAGAAAGACCTGTGGAGCAAGTGACCCTCAAGCATCACTTCCCTGAGCAGCCCTCAAGGCTTCTCCATCCAGAGCTGACATGTGGGCCCACTTCATCTGTACTGTTACGTTTCCTGGGAAGGAGTTCTTTTCAGTTCATTTCTTGTCCCCAGAACATAACCCAGGACTGGGCACACAGGAACAGAGCCATGAAAGATGTGAGAGATGAATCTTGGCAGATAACAGACCAGGCTAAGGTTTCTTGGTGTGTCCAGTACTTGTGATCAGAGACTGATCAAGTCTTCTGAGTCCCTGATGTGACCTTTGATGGCTGCCTTTCCTTCAGACTCACACCCACTCTTTGAAACCCTTCATCTCACCAAACAACTTGAGAGGTTTGTTTTCCCTAGTGCAGAGCAGGGCCAGGTACTTTCCTTTACTGTCTTGTGATTGGTGTTTTGGCTTCTCAAGGGTTATTAGTTCATGCTTACTCAAGATACCATGTCCCCTACCGATTCCTGTTAGGGAGCATGCCAGACACCTAAACGGGCCCCTATTGTCAAGAAGACCCTTTCAGGGATGTGTTTCTTGCTGTTTATACAGTAGGCTAGAGATCCAATGGCATTCAATGCATACAGTAGATGAGTAGCTCTCCCCCCAAAGTAGGGATTTAAAACTTAGAGATTTACATAAAACCTGACCCCAAATGTGCTTCATTCAAAGAATGGCTGTTTTAAGCAGGGAGGGTGAAGTATACCCATGAGCAAAAGAACAGTTCAATGGCCTTGATCACTCCTGGTATAGTGGTGCCTGCTGGTGACCAGGACCCTTGGGAATCTGAGACAGGTGGATCCCAAGTTCAAGGACAGCCTGGAATGTATAGTGAGTTTTAGGCCTGCCTAGACTACACAGTGGGACCCTGTTCCAAAACCCGAAATCAAAACAAAGGAAAGAAAGAAACCAGAAAAAAACTGGAAAAAGAGAAAATTAATGAACTGAAATCAGAAAAATCACAGAGCTATTCATAAAATAAAAGCTGATTCTTCTCCATAAATGACTAAAGTTTGGAAAATATGCCATGATAGCCTGAATTCTTGCTTCCACTTTTTTTCTTCCTTCTTATTATTATATTTGCAGAGGTGTCCACTTGAACATGGAGAGCAAACACCCAGCCCCTTTGCTATTTGACTTGGCTTTATGACTGTGAGCAGGTTGGAAGGAAGCAGTCTCAAGGGTGCTTACAGGTTAAATGTGTTCTTTGTGTTTCTTTCCTACCCTGGGAAGACTTAAATTATTTCATAAAATAGAAATGAAGGAACACCCCAAAATTCCTTCTATGAGCCAGTATTTCTCTAATACCCAAACCAAGCAAAAACAAAAATAGAAAATTATAGACCAATCTCTCTGATGAACATAGATACCAAATTCTCAACAAAATACTAGCAAACTGAATGCAAGACCACATCAAAAAGATTATCCACCATGATCAAGTTGGCGTCATACCAATGATGTGTGGATGGTTCAACATATGTAAACAAATAAATGTAATCCACCACATAAACAGTTTAGATTCAAGGACAGAAACCACATGATCATCTCATTAGATGAAGAAAATGCCTTTGACAAAATACAACACCTATTCACAATAAAAGTCATAGAGAACTTAGACATACAGGGACATATCTGAAGATAATAAAGGCAATATACCACAAGCCCACAGCCAAGATCATATGAAATGGAGAAAAACTGAAAGCATTCACCTTAAACTTAGGAAGAAGATAAAGATGTCCACTCTGTCTATTCCTATTCAACATAATACTTGAAGTCTTAGCTAAAGCAATAAGACAAACAAGGTATCAAGATAAAGAGGATACAATTTGGAAAGGAAGAAGTCAAATGGACCTTTATTTGTAGATGATATGATTCTGTACATAAATGATCCCAAAGAATACACCAGAAAATTCCTAGAGATGATAAATATATTCAGTAAAATAGCAAGATATAAAATTAATACCCCCAAACTGGTAGTCTTCTTATACACCAACAACAAACATTCTGAGAAAGAAATCCAAGAGATGATCTTGGAATCCATAAAATATCTTGGAATAAATCTAATAAAGGAAGTGAAGAACTTGTACAATAAAACTTTAAGACATTGCAGAAATAAACTGAAGAGGATGATCAAAAGATGAAAAGTCCCCCTCATGAATCAGTAGGATTAATATTGGGAAAATGACCATCCTACCACAAACAATCTACAAATTCAATGCACTACCCACTAAAATTCCAACACAGTTCTTCACAGAAATTGAAAAACCACCTCAAATTTCAAATGGAAACACAAAAATCTCAGGATAGCCAATATAATCTTGAACAATAAAAGAACTGATGATCTCAATTATACTACAGAGCTATAGTAAGACAAACAAACAACAAAAAACCCAGCATGCCACTGGCATAGAAAATGACATATTGGTCAGTGAAATAGAACTGAGGACCCAGATTTAAATCCACACATTTATAGTCACCTGATTTTTTGACAGAGGAGCCAGAAACACAAATACACACTGGAGAAAAGTCAGCATGCTCAACAAATGATGCTGATCGAACTGGATAAGAGCATTGCTGAAGAGTACAACCAGACAGCCCGAACAATCCAGGTTCAGCCACTTATCCTCAATAACCCAATTAAAAGAGCCAAATTTTAATAGTGAAAAGCAGAAGATTTACTCTATGTGGCCACATTAGGAAGAGGGACAAAGAGATCTGGTGACTCAAATATATCTTCAGGATTCTGACATGAGATTAAAGTGTAAATAGCGGACTAGAGTTATACATATATAAGCAGTTCTGGTCAAAGTACTGTCTCACTTGTGCTAGAGACTGTCAGTTGTCAACTTGACAACTGAGAAGGGGGACCCTCAATTGAGGCATTCCCTCCACCAGACTGGCCTGCGTGGCAAACTGTGAGGCATTTTCTTAATTGCTAATTGATTGGGAGGGTCTAGTCCACCGTGGGCAGGTAGCCCTAGGCTGTATAAAAAAGCAAATTGAACGCAGGCTAGGAGAAGCAAACCAGTAAGCAGGTTTCCTCTATGGTCTGTGCTTCAGTTCCTGCCTCCAGGTTTCTGTCCTGAACTCCTATGCTGGCTCCCCTCCATGATAAACAGTGAAATAATCCCTTTCCTTCCTGAACTGGAAACATACCTGGAACAAAAGTTTGTGTCAGGATTGTGGGGTGTTGCTGTGAGGGATCTGACCATATTCTAGGGGAGGATTGTGGAAATGTTTGGAATTTTGGGTTGGAAAAGCTCTTGAGTATGTGGAATGCAGTGAGCTGTTCTATAGAAGCTTGCAGAAATGCAAATGCTATAGGCCTGGCTTGTGAAGTTCCACAGAGAAGCAAAGACTGTATTGGGCTGTTCAGGTGATATATTTGAATTGAGAATTTGTGGAAGACCTTTTGTGTTTTACTGGGATAATTGATGCTGGTTAGCTGGGGCTGAAAATCTGTGATTAAAAAAGCTGTGATTAAGAAGAGGTCAGCATCATTGAAGTGAAGTCTTCTGGGAAGTATTTCCTCAGGATTAACACACAGAAGCTATGGTCTAGAGGGGACCATGGAGCATCTCAAACTAGAAGTCAGACTTTTAAATGTAAGAGTCTCTCACATGGTGCTGGTTGAGTCATGGTGATAAACTGAGGCTTTGCACTTTGAGAGGCTAGGAAAGGCTGTTGGTGAAGGTACAGCCTCAGTTGCAGTGGAGACCCCAGGATACTGGAGATACCAGACTCATGGGATGTCCATCCAGAATAGCAACATGTGTGGAGTGGAGCTGGCCTGAGCCTGTAAGGCAAGCTGTGTGTGCTGCAGATGGAAGAGACAGGGAAGTGGAGATGCACAAGACTTTTGCAGCCCACGAGATCATGAGTGACTACTAGATGTCTGGCATTCAGCTACACTGCAAGACTTTGGTTTTATTTAAGTGTCCCTGGTTATTTTGAAATAAAGTATGTAACTTTTATTTTATAGGAGCATACAGTTGAGAGATTTTGAATTATTTTAAGGAGACATTAAGTTTTTAAAGGTATGGTGGTCTGAATGAGAATGTCCCCCATAGGCTCTAAGTATTTAGATATTTTGTTCCCAGTTGGTGACGCTGTTTTTGGAGGTCTTAGAGAGTGTGGTCATGCTGGAGGAAGCACATAATGGGGGATGAGCTTGGAGAGTTCTTTAACCTTGCTGGCTCTCTAGTCACTCTCTGCTTCCTGTGCCTGCTTGAAGATGCAAGGGCTTAGTTTCTGTGTCTATTATAGCCACCTCTGCCGCCATGCCTCCCCGCCATGATGGACTCTGGCCCCTTTGGAGCCATAAACTAAATAAACTCTTCCTTTTATAAGTTCCCTTGGTCAGTGTTTCTATCACAGCAGCAGAAAAGTCACTAATACAAAAGTATTGGAACTTTTAAGGACTATGGGACTTATAAAGTTGTACTATGCTTTATGTGTGATATAAATGTTAACACGAGGTCCTGGAGATAGGAAATGGAGAGGTTATAGTTTAATAGTGATGTGTTTGTGTGTCAAGTTGACAAGGGGTCAACTGCACTGGATAGCTTCAACTGCCAACTTGACACACCTGGGAAGGGGGAACCACAATTGAGGTACTACCTTTATTGGACTAGCCTGTGGGCACGTCTGTGAGGCATTTTCTTGATTACTGAGTGAGAGTGCCTAGATCACTATAGGAAGTGCCACACCTGGGCATGTGGTCCTAGCTTATATAAGAAAATAGTCTGAGCATAGTCAAGGAGGAGCAAGCCGGTAAGTAATGCCCCTCCATGAGCTCTCCTTCAGCTTCTGCCTACAGGTTCCTGCCCTGGCTTCCTTCAGTGATGAACTGGGATAAGGACAGGTACCTAAGTTGGAGTTGGTCTTGGTGTTTATCACAACAGTAGAAAACTAACTAGAACACTGTTTATCTTTGACTCACTATTGACTTGGCTCCAGTCTTTCCTGCAAGGTGGTTTGATGATTTGTCAACACTCTGAGAAATCCCTTTCTGGAAGACAAATTCCCCTCTGGGTGACATCAGACTTCAGTCTTTTCTTCTGTCATGAGATTGTCTGAGGAAATTCCAATTCCCTGGCGTGTCTTATTTCATAGTCTGATAACCAAAGGGAGGAACACAAGTGTCTCCAGAATATTCTCACTCTTCTTAGGCATGTATGAAGATTACATGAAGTTATACACATGAAGTTTACATACATACATAAAGGTTACACTAAGATACATAAAAAATAGATTATTGATGCAAAGGTGGGACCTATCTGTTCTCACAAGGAATTACATGTCACTGAGGATATTGCTTCTTCTTCTCAGAAGACACTGATAGGTTATTGGGTCCATTTGCCCAATGGCTTATGAGAGTTCTTCTTAGGAGGTGGTTCCTTTGGAAAGAACTCTGCAAGAACCTCCCATCAAAGCATGACATCAGTTTCACCTGTTGATCAACAGTGTCTTGTTGCTAGAGTCTTGTGTTTTAGGCTCATGAGTAGGACCTCAATGGCAGGTAGTTTTTGTGATGCTGTCATTCACACAGCATATGGGAAACTTCATTCAAGAATTGGAGCCCCATTCCATGCACATGAGTTTGGGACAGCTCATGGACACCTGCACCTTGAGTCCTCCCTGCTTCCACCTACAACACTGCAGAAACCATCCAGGTGGCTAGGAATGGGGTGGAAGGCATGATGTCACCACTCACAAATGGACCACATGGGCTCCACTGGAGTTATCGTGACATCAGTCATCAACAATGATGTCAGGTTCTTCCAGATTCTTCTAAAACTCCCATCCCTCTTACCTAAAGATCAGATTTCCCTTCCCACCAAACAAAGAAAGCATATCCTTAGATCAAATTTTCCATGCTTCATGCAAACTGGGGGGAAAGGGAGCCTGGGCAAGAAATAATTGGACTTACATAAATACAGAATTGTGATGTTTCTTGGAACCACAGCATTGGAAACCCATTTTAATACTTGCACAGTTTATTATACTTAAGTTATCACTGCTCAACCCAAGGGTGAGTGGTTGTGAGTAGCAGCTTCTGGTCACAACAGACAGATTCAAATCTAACATCTGACGTATGGCCTATGTGATTAATTCTCAAAATATTCAACTTTGTGAGTCTTCACTCTTCTTGAATAAAACGTGGGGAAGATAATACTGATTCCATGGCATTATATGTAGATTAAATGTCATTTAATAACAAATATTAGAAGTAATTGTCAAGGTACTTGGCATGTAGAATGTGCTTGAGGAGTAGTCTTTTTGTTGTAGTAGTTACAGTAGTATTTTTGGTAGATAGAGTAATTATAATAATTATTTCATTTCATAGAAATAGAAATAGATTAAAAGAAAACAGATATTCCCAAGAGTCACCCCAAGACAGCCAGACACCTAGAACATAGATGACTCTAATGAAATAGCTGGTTGAGAAAGGAGAAAACAGAGCCAGTGATGTGGTTAGTGGTATGCAAGCCTCAGCAAGATGTGAGTGGAGTGAAGCTATGTCCTTTAGCAGGGAATTTCTTGAGTTAGGTCTCGGGTGGGAGACGTTCTTCCCTAGAAACCCATATGGCTACTGTTGGTCAGAATGCTGAATTGTCATCTCCAGACTCAAGGAAGTAGGTGGTACATGCCCATGAGGGAGGCTGTGTTCCGCCAGCACTCTGCTGGGGCCCAACTGGCTCTTCTCCTTCTTTGAGACCAGCGATGTCTCTCTTGAGAGCATAGGTACAGATGGTACTTAATATAGTCTGGTTCCACATATCAGCATTTCCCAGCAGTCCATGCATGTCTATCTTTATGTTTAATTAGAACTGCTAAATCTTGATGGGACAAGGCAAAGGTGGACTGCAGAAAAGGGGCAGAAGGGCCAGGAGGCAGCATCCCTCCGTGTGATGAGGAGGATTTTTCCATCTTGGGATCTCCTGGCCACCATTTATAAACAAAGGCACTGTACTGGGTGGATAAAAAGGAAGTTTCTGTTTCATGGTGAAAGCCAAGGTTGGCAGTGACTGCCTTAAGTGCATGCTCAGAAGGGGCTGTCAAGATGGCTTAATGTTTAAGGAGAAAACTTGGGGTCCATCTGGGAAATGAAGTGACTAGGAACTTCTAACTTCTAGCTCTTAAAAGCCTCACACAAATTTGGCTGAAAAGTAGCTACAGCACATCTTACAGATCAAATGGACTATCAGGATGAAGGCCACCTAAGTACTTGCTCAGAACTCACAGATGGCCAGGCGGTACTGCTGGCAGCTCTTGTCATTCCATGTCCCATCTGTATACATCTCCACACACTTCTCTTTGCCCCGACCCTTGGGCTCCCCTGGGTACCAGTTAGTGTAGTTCAGAGGGGCCCCATCCAGGTAGCGGAAGTCTCCAGGAGTCTTGCCCTCAACCATGCCCAAGTAGGCATAAGTGTTGTACTTCTTCACAATGCTTGCAAGGACCTTGTTCTCCTCTGCATTCCTCGGAACAGCAATGTTACCACCTGCTCTGGTACATGTCTCACTAATGGCATCAAAGTTGACTGTCTGCCCATTGGTGGAGAAGACCTTTTCTCCCACGGCCATCATGGACCCTTGCAAGCTGAGGACTAAAAGCAGAGAAACTGGATGTAGGCCACTGATCTCTGCCTCTCCTTCCATCTCATTTGCCTGGGTCCCTGCCATTAAGCTCTCTCTTCTCTCACCCATTTCACAGTTACTTCTCACTAGGGGCTGGTATTTTGTGTCTTCCCACAACACTGGGAGCAAATCCACGCCCACTTCTGTCTCCTTGGGGTCATTCAAAGACCAAAGAGGAGAGGAGGAAAGCATCCTTCTCTACCCCAAGAGCCACATATCTACGCTTACTTGTCAATCCTCTAGGTTATGGATTCTGGTTCTGGGGATTATCTGGGATCTGTGAGAGCCCCACACCCTGTGGGATCCCAAGCAGTCCCCTCACCTCCCATTGTCTGCAGGATCTGATGGCTGAGCATCCGGAGTTCAGTCTGTAGCTCCTCATCCAGATAAGCCGGAAACCCTGTGAGAAACATCCCCCCCCCCGCCAGGATGAGGGTCAAGCCAGGAAAGAGCCCCACTTGCTGCAGATCAGGTATTGTGCCAGCTGCAAGTCCAGAATTCTGCCATTTAATGCCATGCCAGGCCCTTCCTGCTCTTTTTTCCTGTGCTACCCTTGAATGCCCCCATGTGCCCACTTACAAGTTTCTTCTGGCTTATAGAAAGGACCCCCTCCCTCACCCTCTACCAAGGGCTGCTATGCTGACCTCTGTACTCTTCCAATGGGCTATGATACCGTTCAGTGCCCTGGAGCTGCTACCAGCATGTGAGACTCTGGATCACATCCTCTGCCTGGTCCCAGGTCCATGCAGTTCTTCTACCTTTCAGGGCGTCCCCAGAGTCTTAGCCACAAGGACTCCTAGGCCTCCGGAGTGCTGTTTTTCTTTCCTTTTAAGCTACCCTGTGTCTCTCCATCAGCAGTCATGATGCCTGTCAGTCCCTGAATTGTAGTGCTACTCAGACTCGTGAGATTTCTCTTTGCAACCACACTGTTTTCACTGAGCAGTATGCTTTGGGCACCTCCGTGGTTTGGCATTCCCCCATGACAGACTGTATAGGTGTCATGCCATGTCACCACTGCCTGTTACCCCCAGACCTGCTCACCTGGAGGACCCCTCTCGCCAGGCTCTCCCTTGTCCCCATGTTCTCCGGGTGCACCAGGGGCTCCTGGCAGACCATCACGCCCAGGGAGACCTGGCATTCCTCCAGGGGGACCCATCGGGCCTGCAGAGAGAAGGGGACCTCCATTATCATATGTCATTCTATGGGGACTTTGAAGACACACTCTCTAGGATGCTCCAACCTAAGGAATCCAGGAAAATCCCATCATGCCCCGCCCACCAAGAGCCCTGAAAGAGATGGGTCTCCTGAAGCAAAGTATCTGTCCTCCAGCTGGGAGTGGGTCCTTCCACACAGTACCTGGGGGCCCAGGGTCTCCTTTGATACCATCTCTGCCATCTCTGCCAGGCAGCCCGTGGTTTCCAGGAGTTCCAGGGATGCCAGGGCTTCCAGAACACACTTCTGTCCCATTGCATTTGATGCCAGAAACCACCATCAAGATGAGGGTGAAGGCCAAAGAACACAGCAACATGTCTCCTGCTCCAGCTGTTTCTCCTGCAGAAAGGGAGGCCTAGCAGCCTGTCCGCAGCATCTGCACAGGTCTCCTCTGAGCCCCCATTTCTCCTGCCCTTTGAAGGACTCAGGAGCATAGCAGAGCAGAGCAGTCAGACAAGTGCAGGCAGAAGCACCAGAAGGACCCAAACTATCCGTACTCAGAAATCCCCATCACCATTAGACAGCTGGGGAACATGATCTCAGACTCTAACCCTCCTGTCTGATTCCAGGCAGAGGAGAAGCAGAGCCCTGGTGACCCAGAGGCCCAGTCCTCACGGAGGCTCTTTTCTGTTATCTCCTCACTGTGTAGCCCCAGGGGATTCTCTTGCACCTCTCCGACCTTAGCAGAACCTGCTGTGCTGTATAAACAATCCGAATGGGATGGTCTGTTGGGAAGGAGGGATGTGGTCCCTCATCATTTTCAGTTATCTCTAGGTTCTCAGGGATCAGTGATCCAAGGATAAACAGAGATGACCAGAGTTCACAGCCTGTCCCCATAAACTGTCAGTGATGTGACATCCTTTCCTTCCCAGCCAGCCCTTAGTTAAGTGTGTGGACCTTACCACCTGAACCCGATACACTGGAGGACGTGCAGGTGCTGGAGGCCAAGCTCACCTGTACACAGAGCCTGCAGGCTGTGTGGATATCTGCCTCTAAGTCAGAGTGGACCATAGGACGGCAACATTTATAGACGTTTGGACTGAAGACTTCCCCCACCCTCATGTGTCCTGTCACAAGGGAGGGCCTGCTCCCAGGAGAAGAGGGCCTGGCAGGAAGCAGCCATCTTGTTTGCACAGCTCACTTCCCCACAGAGCACTCAATGAGAAGGGCACTTAGGATCCTTGAGGGAAGAAAATGAAGAAGGTAAATCCAGGTATACAAGAAGGGAATCTCGCCCTCGCCAAGGGCATCTCTCTGTCCCTAACATGATGCTCTAGCAGTACAAAATGAAAGTCTACTCAGGTACAGATGAGGGTCCACTGGGTTCCTGGTTTGGCCTTGAAGGTACTTAGTACCTTGGAGCACACCTCTGCACTTGGGACCTCCCATCACACCCTTTGCCTGCATTCCAGGTCAATGTAACTGTGCATACCTTTCAGGATCAGAATCAAGGCCCACAGTCTGTGGCTCAAGTTCAGGGTGGTCAGTTTGAGTTGGTGCACACTGGTCACTGAACCCCGGGGCTCCCAGCCTCAGCCTCTGCTTCTGGAGCCTGTACCTTCACTGGTGTCCCATGAACAATGGTAGGGAAACACATACTGTTCTACCCCCTCTGCCTCGGCACAATCAGCTGAGGGGAGACAGAATGGGCCTGGATAGCTCCAGGAGAGCTTTAAGTTTGAACCATGGATAATGTCTGGTAACCTGCAGTGGGGATTGTCTTAGATGGTTAGATGACATCTGAAGCCCTAGTTGATGGAATTTCCCTCTGTTGGCAGCTTCAGGAAAGAACTCACAAGGAAGTCTGGGGATTTTCTCTTGCCATGACTCCCCACTTCATGTTTCTCTGGAAGTGGTTTAACAGTCTTGAAATTCTCAAGGAGTTTGGAGACCTTGTAGGGAGTGGGCAGGGACAGGAAGGCAGGAGGTTTCTCTAGGAGTACTCAGCAGTTTTAGCTGCCCTGCTTTGTGTCTCTGGGGTGGGTTCTGGGCCAGCCACGGGATGAGGGAGCAAAGGCCTGTGGCGACTTGGGGTAGGCTAGAGGAGCAGCTCCACCCACCTGCAGGTGAAAACTAGCAAAGGAGGGTGGGACTTGATAGGGTGACAGCCTCAGCCTCGTTCCAGACTGGAGCTCCCACTTACTCTCTGTCTGATTACAGCGTGAAAGTTTTCGAAGCTCAGTTTTCCTTGTTCTTTTTATGATATTGACACAGTATGAAACTTATAGAAAAGCTCCAAGAAAACAAACACTTCCCTGAAACTATTAGAGTAGGCAGTCAGGACTGGGTATGTAACTCAATGAGACCCTGAGTTTGAGCTCCAGCCTTGAAAAGAAAGACTGCATGATCTCCAGTAGCCCAATACTTTGTGTAGTTCGTAGGAAATACTTTCCTACGGAATCACGAAATAACCATCAAAGTCAAGAAATGACCGCTGACATAGTAGCTTCCAAACACTTTGTGCAATTCAACAGATGCCCCATAACATCTTTGATAGCAAAAGGATCCAGTTCAGACTCAATGCATCCCAGTTAGTCATCACGTCTCTTATATCTCTTTAAAAATAAAATGGTTTCCCCGCCTTTCCTCAGCATAACACATTCTGGAGCTCACAAGCTAATTACTATGTGGAATGTCTCTTACTTCTTTGCTTTTTTTTCTGATATTTTACATCATGTTTAGATTCATATTCTGCATTTTGCAGAACACCCATGAAAATGAAGGTTCCCATCACACTCTACCAGTGATACATGTTTTAATCTGTCCTGGTACAATGTCTGCTTTAGTCATTTGATTAATGCAGCTTGCACCAGCATTCTCTATCACAAATCTATTCTTTTCCTTTTGTAAATTAGTAATTATATGTGGTGAAACAAATGAGAAATGTCTCCCATAGGCTCATGTATTTGAATACTTGGTCTGCATTATTTGTGTTATTTGCAGATTAGGAGGTTCAGCCTTCCTGGAGGAAGTGTGTCACTGGGACAGGCTTTGAGGGTGTATAGCCTCACCTCACTTGCTTTCTCTGCCTTGCATTTGTGGCTGGAGATGTGAGCTCAGATTTTAGCTCCTGCCTCCATGCCTGCTGCCTGCAACCATGGCTCCTGCCCTATGGACACTCTCTCTGGAACTGTAAGCCCAATAAAGTCTCCTAACCTGTTGTGTCTAGTAGGGGCAGTCTCTCCCCGTTTCAAGATAACTCTATTTAAACTCCTTTATGTGTCTGTATGTTTACATGTTAAGAAGGTTTTACAGTAGGATGTTTCCATACAGCTTCTTCTAGCATCGTTTGGTGTCAGATAGCCCTCTCTGTACTCCCTCCTCCGCCCTGCCCTCCAGTACAGCCCTTTCCCCTTCTATATCACTGCATTCTCCTTTCCCTCCCACCACTCTCCCTCGTGACTCCTTACTACTTTCCTGACTCCTATTTGTATTTTCCAAATAAAGTGCACATATTCAAAACTAGCATCCAAATATGAGAGAAAGTGTGACACCTGTCTTTCTGGGTCTGGTTGCTTTACTCAGGACCATTGTTTCCAGCTCCATCCATTTACTCGAGAATTTCATAGTTTCTTTTTTCCTAACAGCTGAATAATATTCCACTGTGTAAATGCACCACATTTTCATTATTCTTTCATCTGTTGACAGGCATCTAGACTGTTTCTATTCCTGGGTTATTGTGGACAGAGCAGCAATGAACATGGATGAGCAGGTGTCTCTGTAGTACGATACAGAGTCCTTTGAGTATATGTCTAAGACTGGTGCAGGTGGGTCATGTGGGAAACTTATTTCTAGCTTTTTGAGGAAATGCCACACTGAATTTCATAGGGGAGTGCCAGTTTGCACTCCCACCAGCAATGTTAAATGTACATAATATTAAACCAACTCCTAATGACTGTCGTTATGCATCTCTCAACTCCCAGTGCAGTCGATGGCGATGAATGGAGACCCACAAGTGATCAACATGCAGAGAATAAGAGATTGTGGAATGCTCAATCCGAAATAAGACACCTGTATCACATCCTTACCTGCAAGGCTCAGGGATTGCCATGGAAGAGGGGTGGAAAGATTCTAAGAACTAGAGGCAGTAGATGAATACAACGAAACTTTTTTTTTTTTTTGGACACAACAACGTGGTGTGCATATGAACTCAGAGCAGCTGTGGCAGTCATGCGTAAGACGTGAGCAATCTCAAGTCACACAGAGTCTTAGCGTGGAAGGAGAGGGCACGAAGCCCCACCCCAAGCTGAGGAGCTATTGGTAACAGATAGCTGTTGGGAGAGGGGGAGTCAGTTTTCTTTAAGGGTATTGACCCCGAATAGTTTTCCACCCTCTAGGAGATGGACCCACACCCAAGAGTACTTGGGGAACACAAACTGGACTCGAAGGGCTTTTAAACAAAAAGGACACAAAGTTGGGGGTGCTGTGGAGGTGGGGTGGATCTTAGAGGAAATGGGAGAGGAGGGCTGAATATGATCAAAATACAGTGTATGAAATCTTCAAAGAATTAATTAAAATATGATTAAAATTAATAAAGTTCAGCTACTCTACCACTAATAAACATAGAAAAGAAAGTGGTACAAATACTGTAATAATAGCAAATAGTTAAATAAAGGAGGGGCAGGGAAAATAAAAAGCTAAAGAAGCAAGGTTAAATAAAAGGAAAGGATGAGGGAGAGGGAGAGATCAAGAGACAAAAGTCTGATTACAAGATAACAACTCATGCAAAAAGTTATAGATAAAGTTAAAGAGGGGAATAAAAAATAGAAAAGATTTTTCAGAACAAAGAGCAAAACTGGGGACTGAGGCGGCTCAGCGGGTAAAGCACTTGCTATGCAAACATAGGTAACTGAACTTGGATCCCCAGAACCTCCATAACTCAGCAGCATGTTTCTGTACACACAGCAGTCCTATTGCGAGATGAAAAAATCCATCTGGAAGCAGAGACGGAACCTTCCAAAGCTTGCCACCCAGCCAACTTGGTGTACACAGTGGCAAACAACAAGAGATCTTGACTCACATAAGGAGAAAGTTAAGGACAGACACCTGGGGTTTTCCTCTGACCCTCACACAACTGGAGTGGCACATGTGTGTCCACATTCACACATGTGAACCTGTACACATATGTACACACAAGGTAAAGAAAAAGTATCCTAAAAATATATAGAACTAGTACAGGGCATTAGTAAAAAGACAATCCAGTTTTAAAACAAACAAAAGATCTTATTGGACATTTCTTCCAAGAAGATATACAAACAGCCAGCAACACATTAAAAGAGACCCAATAACGGGGCAGAGTGTACAGAAGTGGGTGGATCGAGGCCAGCCTGGTCTCCTTAGTGAGTTCTAGGCCAGTTGAGGCTACAAGGGGACCCTGTCTCAAAAGGACAAAAAAAAACCAAAACAACAAGAAAACCCAAACATCATTATCAATCAAATACAAACAAACACCACAATAAGATACCATTCACACTAGGATGGCTATAATTTAAAAAACAAAAAGGACAGGGACAGGCCTGGAGAGATGGATCATCTGTTAAGAGTTCAGGTTCCAGAGGCCCTGGGTTCAAAATTTCCAGCACTCACATAGTGACTAACAACTGTCATTCCAGGAACTTTGATGTACTCTTCTGGTCACCACAGGCCTTGTTATAAAAGGGTGCACATATACACATGCAGGCAGAACATTCATAGACATAACATAAAAAGAAATAATATTTTGGTTTTTTGTTTTGTTTTTAGTTTCTGTTGTTTTGTTGATTTTTTTATTGATTGGGGGGGATTTCATATACTATATCTTGATTATCTTTAAGCCCCTTCTATCCCCATAGCCCCCCGACCAGTTTTCATGCATGCTGTCATGTATGTTAAGGTCTATCGTGTCAAATTTATGTCCCCAAATGTCCCTCAATGTAAGTCCATCCACTGAAGCCTGGTCAACTTAGCTAACATCACTAGTATACTTAAAGAAAACAAACTCCTCCTCTTCTAGAAGTCATCAGCTGCCAATAGCTCCCCAGGTAAAGTTCTAGGTTTATGGCCCTCTTCTATGAAGAAGAAAACTTCAATCCCCCAAAATAACTGTTCTTGAACCATTTAGTAGCGCAAAGCAGGTCAGGGAGAAGACAGAGAACACACATGCCTACAGAATCTCTCCATATTCGGCTGGGCTCTGCTACTCATTGACCATAGTGGGTTTTCAATGGGCCTCTGTTCTTACGTTTGTAAATTGTACATAACAGCAGACAGTTCCTAGCTGACTGGTGGCAAGCATTGCACAGAATAACATTTTTATGACTCCCTCAACAATGGAGCATTCCATGGGACAGGACTGGGGAAGAGCATAGGTACATCTAAGCCCCAGGAACCTTTGTTGAATGGGACATTAATACAAAAATTGCAGGAGCTCCGTCGGCCTCTTGGAATGAATGGGCCTCTAGAAAGGACTGTGTGGATCCGCTCTGCCCTCTGCTGGTTGCGTGGGGAAAATGCAGCCAATTAACGAGCTACCCACATCCGCAAGGAGCTGCTTTGTCTCAGGTCCTCGTCTAACAGGTAGGAGATGGGGGTTTGCTTCTTAAGCCTCCCAGTGAGTTCCTTCCTGATATTCCCATGCTAGGCTGACAGGAAGAGTTTTTGTTCTTCACGCCTCCCTTTGTGGGGTTCCTTCTGCCTCCCCTTCTATCCCCGTTTTCCCAAGACGCCAGATCAGTGCTGTGCACCCCGAGAAGCCTAACGGGAAGCACTGTCCAGAGTCGTAAGTACTAGTGAGACCCTTTATGTCTACCACATCTTCCCCTGACTCATCTCCAGACGGGGTCTGTCTTTACTCCCTGTAACATGGGAGGACAGAACCTCAGCAAGGTTCCGCAACTTTCCAGAGGTGGCACAGCCTACAGGTTCTGGAGCCTGGTTCGACCTCATCTTCTTGGTCTCTGAGGCTCTCTTGAGGTTTTGCTAGAGACCCCAAGGCAGGCTCTGCCAACAATGGCCACAGCCATGAGTCAGGCTCAGTTTGACCTTCCACTCTGCAGGATGGACCTGGCCTAGGCCTCAGCTCCCAAGGCTGCCCACCATGTCTCCAAGATGCTCTGGCCTTACTCTGTCCATGATGCACCCAGCCCTGGATGTGCTGGACCCTGGCTTAGCTGGCCTACTGACCATAGCAGCACTCACTTCCCAGTCTTGGTCCTAAGGCTGGTAGACACCACAAACATGGCACAGGCTGCCCTGAGGTGCTTATCACATGCTCTGTGTGTATGGTGATGACACTGAGGCAGGCTGTCATGGCCTAGATGTTCTGACGAAGTGGAGAATAGCTGAGGGATCAGGAGACTATCTGCCTTCCCCTTCCATGGGAAACGTCCTTGCTGGCTGCAAGGAAGCAGTCCTGCTGAGCCTAGACCGGCAGGACGCCCATGGGTCCCTCATTTCACACACCTACCTTCACAAAGTCAATCTAGTCGGAGCGTAATTGAATCAAATGACATCCATGCAAAGTTACAACCAGCCATGTTCTTTCACTAAGCGACATGGAAGCGTGTGCTCAGAGTGTTTTGACATTTCAAATGCCTCTGGCTGAACCAGTCCTAGATAAGGAAACAATACACTGTGTCACTTAATTAAAATTAATGCTTTGTATGTTCTATAAATCATAAGATAAATAACCACAATTTATTCAGTACTCTCCATAAATTTATACTGTTGAGATGCAACTTCAGAAAAAGTATACACATTTTAAACTAATGATACCTATTAATGCTTCATTAAACTGTTTAAATAAAAGTAAGAAATTATGCAGGACCATATGGTGACCAGAGATTTGACCCAACTCTGTCATTTGGAGGTTCAGTGAAGCTGGGAGGCAACACACACCTTGTGCTTGAGAGTTTCCAGATCAATGAAGGAAGAGAACAATAATGCCTTTGAGTCAGCTCTGGGTTCCATTGGAGAAGAGGCTGGAAGAGGATATTCCCTTGTCATGAACACTATAATCACGCTTTGGGAATGACGGTGCACGAGTGGAGGGCAGCAAGGCCTGGCTGCTGGTATGGGAATGTGGCAGGAACAGAGAGAGGCCACATCACATTTGGACCAGAGGAAGCCACATCACATGTCCAGAGCTTGGATCAAACGCTCTGTCTGGATCATCTGCTGCTTGAAGAGCTGCAGCTAGAAGCTTGGGCTTACCCACTCTTTTCTTTTCTTTGTCTCAGATCAGGGGTGAAGAGACTTCCCTCAGCCTCCCAGGCTCTCAAACAATGATCAAGAGCTTTAGGGTTCCAGGAGCAGCATCCAGCTCTCAGAAGAAATAGTTATGTGTTTGTCAGCTCTTTGTCCCTGGAATAAACTGTGTGAAGACCTCTGAGGAGGAAGGGTTTATTTTGGCTCACAGTTTCAGAGAGTTCAGTCCATAGCTGGTTGGCACGATTGCTTTTGGATGGATCATCATGGTGGGGAATATGAGGTTGGAGCAAAGCTGCTCACCAGGGTAACCCAGAAGCAAAAGAAGGAGGAACGATATGGGTTCCCAATATCCCTTTCAAGAATCCACTCCCAGTGAGCTAACTTCCTTCAACTAAGCTTCCCTGCTTAAAAGTTTTACCACCTACAGACTGGGAACAAGTCTTCAGTGCCTGGGCCTTTGGGAGACATTCAAGATCCAAACCATGTTTTGGTGGGAAGGTCTAAATGAACCCCTCAGCTCCACTAGCTTTTAGCTGGCATTTTCTTGATTTGGAGGTCACATATCTGCACAATTTGGGTTCCCACTGGCTTTGCTGTGAATACACCTTTGAGTGAAATCACCTAATGGGTTCTAAACCGGTTTCCAGTGGCCGCTCCTCCTCATGTCCTCCGAGAGAAGGTGCTTTTCTCTATCTCCCCTGGTCTTCAAGGGAAATGTAAACTGTCAGTGTCTTCTTCTGTTCTCTGGTGGAAAGACATCTTTGTTTCCTAATAGTTAACTGCAAAATGGACTATTCCATGGAAAAGGGACTAAAAAGACATGCATTAGATGACTCTCTAACCAGTAACTTTTCAGAGATTGCAGAACATCCCATGACTCAAGAACAGCAATCCACAAATCAGAAAAGCAAAACACACAAATACATGACACTGCATCCGCCCACCTGGTAGGCTCCCTGCAGGTCCCTATTTAGCTTTGTACCTGCAGTCCTGAGGCAAGACTGTCTTTGTCATGACATTTTCCATTAGGAGGTAGAGGCAGGATGACCACTGCAAATTCAAGGCTGGCCAGGTCTAAATAAGGAGTTTCATGCCAACTGGAGCCCTGTCTTAAGAAATTAAACAAACACAAAATTCCTGTCCACGGGAATATCTGTACTGTGTCATTAAAAATAGAAATATATGTTATATAATGCCAAATGTTCAACAAATGGGAAAAAAAACCCGAGAATCTACACCTTGACAGCAGATAAGCACATGATATTTATTAAAATTCACAGTTTGGGACTATGATGAAAACTTCAAATTTTTGAAAATAAATAAAATTTTTGAAAATAAAAATAAAAATTGCCTGTTAGTGACACTAGAAACAGATGAGGAAAAAAGGCAAGAAGTCAGAAAAATGTAAACTCTAAGGTCTTTTGCTTCTTCCATATTTTGCTGAGAACTTGACATTTAAGGGCTCCACGGCTCAAAAGTTCTCTTTCTTACGGTTTATTTTTTTCTGCATGTGCCTGTGTATGTGGTGTGCATATGTGTGTGTCCTTTCGTGGGGGGGCATATGGGTGTGTGCAGGAGAGCGCACCTGCATGTATGTGTACCTGAAGCGGAGGCTGATGTCAGGAGTTTTCTACAGTCACTCTCCACCTTAGTCCTCGAGGAAGGGTCACTTGACTGAACCCAGGACTCACAGATGTGGCTAACCTAGCTAGCCAGCCTGCTCTGGGGAACCCCTGACCCCATCTTCAGAGTGCTGGAATTACTGGTGGGCTGCCATGGTCATCAGGCAATGACATGGGTTCTGGGGAGCTTAACTCTAGTCTCTGAACTTGCTACTTTCATAGAAAGCACTTCATCTGCTGAGCCCTCTCCCCAGCCTCTCTCTTTCTTTTTTTCCTTTTTGCTGAGAATTTCATTCATGCATGTACTGTGCTTTGATCAAATCCCTCCCTTCCCTGAACGTCTCCCCATCCCTCCTTGCATTATTTCTTCCCAACTTCCTGTGTTCTTGTTTTTTAAATTATTTTTATTTATGATTTAATTTTATGTATATGAGTGTCATGCCTACATGTATGTAAGTGCACCTCTGTCATGCAACGCCCTCAGAGGTCAGAAGAGGGCTTCGGATCCCCTGGAACTGGAGTTACCAGCGGTTGTTATCTGCTATGTGAGTGCTGGGAATTGAACCCAGGTCCTCTGTAAGAGCAGTCAGTGCTCTTAACTGCTGAGCCATCTCTCCAGCCTCCCTCTGATCTTCTTAAACCCACTGAATTGACTTAGTGTCTGTGGGTATTGAGCAATCCACAGGAGCATGGGTGACTGCATCTCTCCCAGCAGCCACCAGGGGGCAGAACTTCATGACCCTTCCTTGACCACTACTGGGGATTTGAACCTCTCTCTTTCTTACTTTCAGTAATGATTTTTGCCTTTTCTACTCATAATGCTCCTTTCACAAATAGGAGCTCCCAAGTGTGTCATGAGAGGCTTGCTGTTCGCACATATTCTTCTAGAATGTGTGTCTTTCCATGATGTGCAGTATCTTAGTGACTGCTTTGAATATACAGCCACTCACACACAATACCTGAGACACAGAGTCCTGAGGAAGACTTTGGGTGTCTTCTGTCACTTTCTATCTTATTCCCTTGAGACAATGGCTCCCACTGAACCTGGAGCTAGGCTTGTAACCAGCAAACCCCAGGACCCTTCTGTCCTCCCACGGTACTGGAGTTATAAGAATGCACATGGCCACACCCCACTTTTTACATGAGTGCTGAAGATTTGAACTCAGGTCCTCATGTTTGCACACAGCACATACTCTTACCCGCTGAGCCATCTCTTCAGCCTGTGTTCCTGGGTTCCTCACAGCCATCAAATCCTGGGGCTGTGTGTGACTTAGAAACTTGGGTCTTTCCATGGGACTCCTGGCTGCCTGAGAACTCCAAGTTCCTCTCATAATGGGTGTGCTGGCTAAGATCTTGTAACTTAGGCTATATTTGACTATATTCCTACCCTCTGATGACCAAAGAGGAGAGGACTGTGGCAAGGGTGCTGTGTTGGCCAGTGGCTCTGTCTCAGTGTGCTCTTGACACCAAGCATGGCCTCCCCTCAACATTGTCAGTGTGTCTCGTTCTTCTGCCCCTTCCTGCAGGTTATCCACAGGAACGTAGGTATGAGGTGGATGCTGGGGCCAATCTGTAGAATGGCCCATGTAAACAGTGAGAGAATGAAAGGATGTGGTCTGCAGAGATGGGCCAAGTCTTTCAGAGGCAATACACCTGTCTCCCCTTCCCACTTCTCACACTGTCAGCTGTGAGAGAATAACCAGATGACTCCAGTAGAAGACTGTTCTAACGGTGACCCTGCTCACAGTTTCTTGGAAGCTTGTTTGGATCAAGGGGAAAGCTGGGACCTGCAAAGTTTCCCATGAGCAAGTGGTGGGAAAGGAGTGGGTGTGGGGATACGTGCCTGCATTCTGCGGGCAGGTCTGTGTGGCTCTGGCTCCCCTCCCCTGTGTGCCATGAAGGAGAGAAGTGCTGGAAGAACCAGGTCTATGGCAGAGAAGAGAAGAGAAGAGAGAGGCAATGGCTGTTGCCTGTGAGGAACCCAGGAACACAGGCTGAAGAGATGGCTCAGTGGGTAAGAGTATGTGCTGTGTGCAAACATGAGGACCTGAGTTCAAATCTTCAGCACTCATGTAAAAAGTGGGGTGTGGCCATGTGCATTCTTATAACTCCAGTACCGTGGGAGGACAGAAGGGTCCTGGGGTTTGCTGGTTACAAGCCTAGCTCCAGGTTCAGTGGGAGCCATTGTCTCAAGGGAATAAGGTAGAAAGTGACAGAAGACACCCAAAGTCTTCCTCAGGACTCTGTGCATATGTGCTGGTGCATGTACACACACACACACACACACACACCAATCACAAGGTAGTTGCTCCTTGAGTTTTTATTAACCATTCTAACAGGAATTATTAACAAATAAAGGCTTTGGTTTCTTATGAAATGTTGACACACACACACACACACAAAAAAAAATTCCTTTTCTCTTGGGAATAGACCAAATATAAAATTCTGATTTTTTCACTTTGTATACCATCTAAGTTGTAGGATCTCAGTGAACCAGCATACCTAGTCCTCCCTCTGCTGTAAGGAACATGGGCTTCCAGGCACCAGGAGCCCAGTGGAAAGACCCAAGCTTCCATGGTACACAGTCCCTGGTTTTGATGGCAATTAGGGCTCAGCTAATTTTCCCTTCATCAATTCCTTTCCCTGGTGGGAAGGGAAAGCTAGGGTCTTTGTGGTTCAGTCAAGGCACAGGTGCAAGGGGTCTGTCTGAATGAAGCCGTCCAAGCCCTTCTCCCAGCCAGAACCTGACCAGTGCTGAGAGCCCAGAAAGAAGCCAGGTCCCCAGTGTTCTCCCGGGCCTATGGAGGCTGCCTCCTGAGCCTGTATGCCTGGGAGCTGGGGAGAGGACAGATGGTCTGCTGCTGGAGGCACAGGCTGGGGACAGGTAGGATAAAGGTGCCTACCCTGGTGGGAAAGAGAGAAACACATGGTTTCTAGGACCTTGCTGGGTAGACAGGCATCCAAAGGCTACTCAAGAAAGGCGTATTCTTACGCCATCTTGGGCAACATGTCCACTCCCGGGAGGCCAGCCTTTGGTCCATTACTTCCCCTGCAGCATTCAGAGCAACAACATGGGCCAGGGAAGGAGAAGGCCTTGAACAGGACAGGGTTCCTTTCTCCGGCCATGGGTTAGACTCCTACGCTGGGACGAGCTGATGCTTCTCCTCTGGGGGTGAGGTGGAGCATATGTGGGGCTGGCTATGATTAGACCCGATGACCAGAGGATCCACACCAAGGCCTGCCCATCGCTGAGTGATAAGGGACTAAGACTATGAAGCTCTTTCTTAAATCTAGACTCCAGTCCAGGCTGACAGGCCAAGATGTCCAGCTTGCCTCCAACTCTCCTTTAGAACAAGTGAGACATGTTTAACTTTCCATCCTGACTTTGTAGAGCCCTTCAACGGCTCACCAGAAACCACTGTGCTCATCTCCTAATTCCCAGGGAGCCCAGAAATTCAGGACAGAGGTCACAGCCATATGTCAATCCACATGGTCAGTGCTCAGGTCTATTTCTGGCTTGGGAAGGGAAGATGTGGGTTGCAGAGTCAAAGCTCCTAGATTCATTTCTGGGCCCTGACTCATGTGGCTGTGGAAACTTGTAAAAGCTAACAAGATGTTTTGTGTCTCAGTTTCCCCATTTCTCAGGGGGGATCATAAAGGTGCCACCTCATCATGTAGTGAAGAGCACGCTGAAGCCATGGCTGGCTCAGTCCCTTGCATACTGTGAATGCTCAGGAGACAACAGCCGTGTCAATCCTGGCAGATGCCCAGCCCAACCCTTGAGAAAGCCCTGGCTCTGGAGTCCTGGCTGAAGTTGTGAAGGGGAGGCCAGTGGTCTCTGCAACACATTCATTTGGGCATGTGCCCAGGAGAGATGAGGAGATGGGCTCGTCAGGTTCAGACTGTGGATGGGAGGAGGTGAGGGAGCAACTTCACACGTGGCAGGCATGGCTTTTCCATTTAATCAACATAGCCCTCATCTGAGGGAGGCAGGGAACACTGTGACTATCCTTGCAGAGAGACTTGATTCCCAGCACCAGAAAATCAGCAAGAAAGACAGTGACAGGTGGCTATCGATTGTTGGCTTGGGGAAAATAAGAAGGAGCTGACTTTATCCTGGGAGCTGGGAGCTGGGAGCTGGGAGAAGAGGACTATGTGGGCTGAAGGCTAGACCCCCCACTAGCTCTAAAACACAAGCTTCTTGGGGACCTCCCAGGGAAACTCGCTTCTCCCAAAATGGCCGTAGCATGCGGTCTTCTGGTAGATAGGTCTCTTCAGATCCAAGTCCCTGCATGATCAGCAGAAGCCAAAGGTCATTTTAAGATGGGAAAGGGTGGGGGCTCTTTCTCTGCAAGTGGCAGGTTCTGGGGATGGTCCTGGGTGGAGCTTCAGCACCCACATTCATCCTATGCATGCCACAACCCTTCTTGTGGCATAGCTAAGGAAGTGAAGGCTCAGAGGCTCAGAGACAGTTAAGCACAAATGCACCAGGGCCAGGACTTGAACTCTACCCAATGGTGCCTACCTCTCCTCTACTCCATTGGCCCCAGCCAGCTTTCTTATGGTCAAACACCAGGGAATAGGAGGCATGAGAACATGTAGGAATGGAGTTGCCTACTGTATCTCAGCCATCTGGCCCGAGATGCCCTGGCTACTCAAAGACAGTCCACTAGGGACATAGCCTCCTTCAGCCTGAACACCAGACATCCCAGTCTGTTCTGTGCACTGTGCTACTGGGTCAGGTTCTTGAAACCCTCGTGCTGTGAGAGGCTGGGAAGTCATCTCGGCTGAGGTGTCTATCTGGGTGGGGAAGGGGCGAGGTCTCAGGCGAGGTATGGCTGCACTTTTACCTGACAATGACACCAGGCCGGAGGTCAAAGTTCCTATTCACCACTTCTAGCAGCTCCCGCTCCGTTTTCTCTGAGGTCCCGTAGGTGAAGATGGAAATGGAGAGAGGCTCGGCCACACCGATGGCGTAGGAAACCTTCCAGAAAAACGGCTCAGGAACTGAGGTCCTCACAGAGGCGAGGCAGCAGGGATCACACTTTTCCTCCAACAGGCTCCCCTGGCTCACCTGCCTGGCAGCCCTTCTTCAGGCTTTCTCTCTCCCTGAAACTTGTTCTTTCCCAACTTGCCAGACCCCTAGTTACATGTGCCCAGGGCAATATAATCAAAGCCACAATCAATGGCAAACAGGTGGCTTTCCCACCAGGCCTGTGTCCCCTCGCTCCTGGCTGGGCTGGGGCCCTCAGCAGGGACAGGAAGGTGTGATCAGAGTGGGAGGGGCAACCTACCTGAACCAGCACTCTCCGGCAGAGCCCTGCTTTTACCAGGGACTTGGCCACCCAGCGGGCAGCGTATGCTGCCGAGCGATCCACCTTGGTGTAGTCCTTTCCAGAGAAGGCTCCGCCGCCGTGTGCTCCCCAGCCGCCATAGGTGTCCACAATAATTTTGCGGCCTGTGACACCTGCATCTCCCTGCAGAAGGAGAGAAATGGAGAAGTGATAAGGAGCCCCTGAATGCTGGATGGAGCAGAAGCCCTAGGAAAGAATGACCTCACCACCTGTGGGCATTCTCAAAGACCCGTTGTAATCAGGCAGAAGCCACAAGCTCTCGTCCCGGTCCGGACACTGATCAGCTATGGAAATCAGGCAACCTGTCAAAGCCTCAATGGAAAGAGCAGAAGATGGGCTAGAGGTCATCTGGGGTCATGCCTTCACTTTTGAGTCCATCATAGCTAGAGGTCCACCTGCAACAGGAATTACACTGCAATAAACACAACCCTGGGCTGCAGCCCTGGCCAGTGCCACCAGCAAATTCCATGTCACTCACTTCCCATGTGCTCTGTGCAACATCAGATCAGAAGGACACATTTAAAGGGGGAGGCTGTATTAAATGACTTGGGTAGAGTCCAGTTACTCTAATCTCGTTTGGAGATCCTCATTTCATATGTCTAGGCTTTTGAGACATCCTTCAAGAAAACAATGAACTTGACCTCCAGTTTGGCCTGTTCAGACGCTATGTTACTCAGAGTCTGCTATGAGGGTATCAACTATGAGGGTGACAATACCCTCAAATTCAGTGCTCTACCAGTCCGCACCTCCTCTCTCCTGCGTGCATTCAGGGGAAAGGGGCAGCATCTGTCCCTGCTTTGATAAGCCCTGACCTCTGCCTTCCTGCCCATAAGAGCTGGAGACAGGCACGGCAAATACCTAGTTAATGCTACCTTGGAGTCATCCATAAGCAAGCACTGCAGTTAAGTGAGTGCCTGACAGAGCAGGGAGAGGTGGCAATGGGCAGGCATGAGAGTATTTGGGGTGGAAGATGGGAGGGTCAAATAATGCTAAGTGAGTGACTCCTATAGATGACTCCTTCTTCACGTACTGACAGATACGCAAAGGTCCAAATTCCTTGAGCATGGTCAGACCCTGCTGAGCTACTCAAAGCCATGTCTAGTCTCCTGTGTGCTCTAGGCATAAGCAGCCGCA
This sequence comes from Eospalax fontanierii, assembly GCA_035773235.1. Classification (NCBI taxonomy): domain Eukaryota; kingdom Metazoa; phylum Chordata; class Mammalia; order Rodentia; family Spalacidae; genus Eospalax; species Eospalax fontanierii. Next base: position 20,943,255 of record CM069540.1, read on the forward strand.
GTCATTGAGACCCAGTAGCACGGCCTCACCCTGAGACAAATACATACCTGGGGACCTCCGATGACAAACCGCCCACTTGGCTGCAGGTGGTAGATGGTATCTTCATCCAGGTACTTGGCTGGCACCACGGCCTTAATCACCTGTTCCTTCAGGGCCTCACGCATGGCCTCCAGTGTTATGTCTTCATTGTGTTGCACAGAGATGACGATGGTGTGGATGCGCATCGGGATGACTGCACCATTTTCCTGGGTGTACTGAACTGTGACCTGTCCATCAAGGGAGATACTGTGAGATCCAGGCCTGAGCTGAGGGTTCATGGTTGCCAGGAACAGATACCTAGGAGGCAGGCAGAGCTTTTATGGGGCCAAATGGGCCCTCTTGCTCTCTCAGGCCCTTTGGAGACTCAATATGATACATTTGAACATTTGGGGGTACAGCATAAAGCACAGCAGCTGCCACACACGGCACTGCTTCTCAGCTGTGATCACCGGATTCCTCCCTTTCTGTCCCAGAGGCTGCTAGTCCAATGACTATCTCTGGCCAAAACCCTCTTGCAACTTTCCATGGGCTTGGGCCAAAGTATCCCGGTTCTTACCAGTGAACACAGGAATTCAAAGTCCACGTGCCACTGGAAGGGACTAGGGTACCTTGATCCTGGACTATGAAGGATAAAGAGGGTCTTTGGTAGGGCCATATTTGTTGGTACACAGAGCTTCTGAGATAGGGGAGGCGTGTGTAAGGGGGCCCACCACCCTCAGCAAAGTATCCCAGAAGTGCTTTGGGGCCAGCAAACTTTGCCTGCTATAGGGATGGCTGAAGTTCAGGGGCTTCATGCTCTGGACTCCCAATGTCTTAGTACTTTGCCAAAAGAGAGGAGGATCAGTGTGCACCTGGAAAACAAGGACTCTCCCTGTCAGGCCTTACCAGGGCAGGGCATGTAGCATGCATAGAAGATTCGCCTTCACTGTGGCCAGTTCTGTGCCTAGTACTGTGCACCATTTGCCCTCACCTCAAAAATGAGATAATCAAAGAGATCAAATGATGTGAAACAACTTGTCTGACGTCACACAGCCCGTTTGTGAAAAACTGAGGAGCCAGACCCTGCTCAGCATGATCCAAAGCTTGTGTCCCACCCACTCAGTACAGCCAAGAAGTTGACTAGACACCTTGCTTTCTAATGACATGTCATTGAGAGTAGAAGCCTGACATCTCAGATGGCAAAGGAAAACAGCCTGGGCCTCTGAGTTTACAAATTAGGAGTAGGCAGTGGGACTAGTATGTGCAGACGGAGAAAGGAAGCAGTGTAGGTAAGCAAGGTTTGTAAGTTGGAAGCCATGCCGAATTCGAGTAGCTGTTATTGCCCTAGTCTACAGACAAGAAAGCTGAGGTTCCAGAATGCAAACACCTTGGTCAAAATCACACACAGTTGCTAGGTCTGATATGATGTTTTATAGCTCCTTAAGACTCTGAGTCATGTGTGGGCTGTAGGCTCCATGCTGCCCAAGGCAGTATATACCTATTAGGGAAGTATTTGGAGACCTTAGGGCATACATTGAATGCAGGAGTGTGCCTATGCCTAAGTAGGGATACTAGCCAGGTGGTAAACTGGTATAGGGTTGCTTTCTAAGTCAGGGTCCGGTCAGGCCCTTGCTGTGAGCAGTGCTTTGCTAGGTCTGTGCTGCAGCAAGGTTTCTGCCTGCCCAAGGCACGTTAGACATCCATCCAGAGTACAGTTCATCTTATCACTTCTCAGTCTTTTGGCTAAGATCAAGCATAGCAAAATAGAGCCTGTATCAAACTCCTGCTCTGTGTCCTACTACTCCAAAAAGCAACATAGTGAGATCCAGATGGAGAAACGTGAAAGAGCCTCGGCCATCAAATGCCTGACCCTAGTGAGGTGGGAAGATGCACCATCACTGAGGACTCTTAAATTCTGCACTGTCTCCACATGGAAAGTGTCCTCAGGTGGGGCCCCATGATCGGGAGCTGGAGTGGGGTGGAGACTCCCAAGGGAGGAGACCCATGGCAAGTTCTAGAGCCTGAATTACCTCAGGGAGCATCGGGTGGAGGTGCAATCTTGAGGAACTTCCCCAATCTGGCTTGCCTTCCCTGAGCCCTGATGTCTCCACCCCTGCCAGGCAAATGCCACGCCGCGTCCTTGCAGGACTCCTGGAACAGGGTGGTAGAGCAAAGGACCCGAGCTCTGCTCTTATCTCAACATGTCAGCAGATATGGAGAAAAATACACTGTGGAAAACAGTTCTGACCTGGTACAAAAATAGCCATCATATTGCCACCCTGATTCTCAGTATCAGCAGCAAGGATTTGTTCAGGTGGAAGGACTCATCCTGTTCACAGTCAACACAGGAGACGATGGAAATCCTTTACGAAGACCCTGCAGAGAAGGCTGGCCACTGTTCCCAGCACAGTGCTTGCTGCTTGGAGGTGGTGCCAGGAGCCAGCTTCAGCGCTAGCTACAAATTCCCACAGAGTGCCACCCGCAGGCCCACACTCTCGACGGCTAGAGTTGGCTCACGGTCCCCTGTGACAGGGAATGAAGCCGGCATCTATATTGGCATCTTAAGAGAATTCAGTGCATCCTTGCAAGAAGTGAGGTCTACTAGACCCCTTACCTTTCTCTTAGTGCTCCTGAGACAAGGAAACCTTCTCTCTCTTATTTAGGCCAAATGGGCAAGGCCTTTCCTATAGCAGCTGGCCCCATAGGTATACCATCTGCTTCTCTCCCACTGGAAAAGGAAAGTCCAGTGAGCCCTGCTGCCTTCTTCCCACCCCTGGTCTGGGGTTGCCTTTTCTGTAGAGCTTCACCCTGATTCAAAATTGAAGGTCCATTCCAGTGCAGGATGGGCCGGCGCATGCCAGCATTTCTGCACACTGTCTTTTGGTAACACCACTGTCTCCATGTTAGCTCTCTTGTCCCACAACTTCCAATAATATCTGAAAGACACCAGTGACCTCATCTCCGCCTTGGGAGTCTCATGAAGAGCACAGGAAGTCTGGAGAGTAAGTAGCGTGAACGTGGGGCCTATGCCCTGTGAGTGGTTCCACCCCTGACCTGAGGAGGATGTATTTTTGGTGGCTGGAGTAACAGGACAGAAGCACATGTACTATCCTGGCCCTTAAGAGCTATGTAGACCAATTCCAAGTGGCAGGAGTGACAGAGAGAGAGTGTTATCTGGCGGTGGCCAGAAGTGAAGATGAGCTTTTCTGGCCCCGGAGAAGAACCACAAATAAGATGAAGGTAGGACTGCAGAACCCATGACACAAGGGGAACCTGAACGACATGATGTGGTGGAGTGAGGAAGCTGCAAGGGAGGCAGGCAGGAGAAGGCAGGCCGCAGAAAGTGATGATGTAAAGCCTTAAAAGCCTTTGAATGGCAGAATGGCAAGTGGATTCTGCACCCCTCCACGGGAAGCTGAAAATTGTAGCAAACACTGGAAAGATGGTGCAGCTTGTAGGAAAGACGAATGGGAATTCTCACAGGAGAACCTTTGGGGTCACTGGGTGCTGATACTGGATTGGATGAAATCGGGGCAGCTCTGGGAAAGGCTGAGCTAATGCAAGAGGATGGTGAGACCTGGGGTACAGGTAGAACGGAGATAGGTGGCAGCAGCAAGCACTGGGAGGCACGTTGTACTCATTCCTCAGCTAAGCAGGAGGTCCAGTGAGCGCACAGTAGGTTCCCAGGAGCATGTGCCCATAGGGTGAGAGAGAGCTGGGGCTGCTGATTTAGAGGGACCAAAGCTGAAAGATTTAGGAGCCAAGTGTGTGACTAGAGGAGGACACTTAGGAAGAAAGGCCGCGACCTTGGGGAGCCACACTTTGGAATGTGGAAGAGTTGCCGGGCAGGTGGCCACTGGCAAAGGGCCGTTAGGAGACCCAAGAACGCTGGGGAACCTTTGTGTGTGCTAATGTTTGCCTCAGCACCGCCCTTCAAATAGAAATGGATTTCAACAGACAAGGAGGTGGGAGGTCGGGACACACAGTGTTGGAACAGGACACATCAAAGGCAAAGCATTCTGTGAGAAACACAGACAAGCAAAAGGGCTCAAGTGAGATACTGAGAGCATAGACACTGTGCTCAAGATGAGGAAGCCTGTGTGTGCATAGAGGCAGGGACAACCACCATGTCTGAAGCCAGTGAAGCAAGTCTGTGGCAGAAATTAAGGAATCATCTGAGTCTACATATGCCAACAAGGAAAAAAAAGATCTTGTCTGAATTTGAAAAAATTATAATGAACTTTGATGGGGGGTGAGGGTGGGAGAGATACCTAGCCTGAAGGAGTTTTCAGATAAAGGATTCTTCTCAAAACAGATAGTGCTTTGGGTGGCCAGACAGAATATTTTAATCTTAAAAGTAGCATAACTGTTTTGGGGGTAACCAGCCACTTTCTGATTAGATTTGAAGCCCATTCCACCAAAGGGAATTCATGTCTGGTACTCTAAACCTGGCCAAAAGCCCATGGCTGGAGAGATCATAGGCCCTATGGGAGAACCTACCACTGTCATTTTGTTAGGTAGACAGGGTGTCAAACTGCCTTCTAAATATTTATGCTTACACCCCTAGGTTAGTATTGTCTCAGTCTTCCTTCATCAGAGAAGCTCCCACTGCACTGCATGATGGTGAATGTAGGGACTCTTAACTGGGCAAACTGTCAAGAATAAATGATTGTTGAATGCTCAGCCATAAATGGGACCGCTACATTACCCCCTCCAAAGCTCAGGGAACCCGAGATGAGGGCGCAGAAAGAATATGCGAGCCAGAAGGAGTGCTATGAAGTGCCATCCTCTGGACATGATAGGACTGTTGAACCCATGAACTCATGACAGCTATGGTTATTTGCACAAGACTGGACCCATCTCCATTCCATCATGGACGGAAGAGGTCCTGTAAGACCCATGCTCCCAAGGAGCTATAGGAAAGTGATGGGAAGGAAGAACCTTATTCCTTGGTGATGCTGCTACTGGTAAATAGCTTTAGCTCAAGCAAATAGCCCCCTGCCCATGCTCATGCAAGCAACTATAAGAAAATGCAGTGGGGTGGGGGAGACACCAAGATATGAAATTAGAGAGAGAAACTGTTAGGAAGAAGAAGGCGCTAGGCGGAAGTGGGAGGGGATAAGAGGCTAATAGGAGACATGATCGAAGTATATATATTATATATATATACATATATATATATATATACACACATATGTTTGAAATTGTGAAAAAATACATTTAAAAAATAAAATAAATATACAAATGTTAAAAGGGCTTCTGGGAACTTATTCATATGAAGATACAGCAATGGTGGCAGCATGTGCAGGACCCATGCAGACTCAACCAGAAAAAACCAGCATGTCGCTGGGGAAACGGGCAGCAGGCCCCAGCCTTAGCTGAGGAGCTCCTGGGAGCTGATCACTGCGGAGTGAGGGAGAATTGATCTGACAGGCTGACCAGGCTCCAGGGGATGAACTCACCCGAGGGACATCTGGGTAGCAATGCTTGACCGGACAGAACTTAACGTATGACATATTGTGTGAAATCCAGCAGGGGAGGGGGGGGCTGAATGTGATTAAGATCTATTGTTTGAAATGCACAAAAATTCAACAAAAAGATACATTTTAAAAAGCATTAAGACAAATAATGACAATAAATAGATACTAACCAGCGGGGAAAGTGGCCAGAACCAAGAGGATTTGGGGTGCGTGAAGTTCCTGTGAAGAACTCTCTGCAGGAGTCCAGGGAATCAGCTCACCTGAGTTTTAGAGTCAGGTCTTAGCCAGGACAGGACACCAGAGCGCCTCAGTTCCGCCATCCGGATGTTGAGTTTGTGAGCGAGGATGATGGTGAGGGGCATGCATTCCTCTGTCTCATCAGTGGCATAGCCAAACATCAAACCCTGTGGCAGGAGACCCACCTTAGATCAGCCGGGCAACAGCTGTCTCCAAATCTCACACTGGGGTCGACAGTTACTGAGTACCCGATATAAGAGACACTTTGCATTGGCCATTTGGAAAGGGGAAGACATTGTTCCTGCACACAACACTGGGAGGAGATGAGCCCGTATGTGGCATCACATAGCCAATCACCTGATGCTGCCGCCAGCTAATAGCGGTCAGCTCACTCCGCACAGGCTTCTCCTCGGCTCTCTAGGATGACGACTGTCCACTGGCAGCAACACTTTCCTCATGCATTTCCCAGCTAGCTTCTCCTCACAAGTCACAGCCCAATCCAGAACAGACTACGCTGGAGTGAAATCACCATTCGTCCCCCTCCCCTTCCCCAAGGGTTGACATACCTGATCTCCTGCACCAACATCCTCCTCATTTCTGTCTAGATGGACACACTGGGCTATATCTAGAGACTGTTGCTCCAAAGCCACTAGCACATTGCAAGTCTTGAAGTCAAAGCCTGGGTAGAAGCAATTCAAATGGGGACATGATTTAAGACAGGACTGGAAGCTTCCTGGTGGACTGCTGAGTCACTGATGTGGCATTTAGTGTTGGGGGAGGTGACCTCTGACCTACAGCTGAGGCCCAGGATGTGGGAAGACCACACATCCTCCTCCATGGTCATGTAGAACTCTTCTGCCAAAGAAAATCCTCCATGGGGTATTTTACTATTTTCAGCTATACCTTGATTTAAAAAGTATATTTTAGACGGGTGTGGTGATGCACACCTTTAGTCCCAGCACTGGGGAGGCAGAGACAAGTGGATCTCTGTGAGTTCAAGGCCAACCTGGTCTATATAATGAGTTCCAGGCCAGCTGGGGCTACAGGGAGACCCTCTCGCACAAAATACCAAAAAAAAATTTTTTAAGTATATTATACACAGAACTGTGACATTAAAACCAGATAACACTGAAGATGTTCTGTCTGATGTAAGAGACTGATGATCTTGTTCCCTTAGTTACTTTCAGAGGAACTTTCTAGAACCCCATTTGAAAATCATGGCATGGTGGTTCGTGACTACAATCCTAGTACTTAGGAGATGGAAGCAGGAGGCCATCCTTGGATGCACAGGAAGTACAAGACCCTGCCCATAAACAAACAAACAAACAAACAAACAAATAAATAAATAAAGCTGACTATGGATAAAGGAAAGAGAGAAAGAGAGATAGAGAGGGAGATAAAATATGAATCACTGCATTGACTGAAAATCAAGGGTCTTTCCGATGTAGTTATTTATAAGCCCAGGTGTGCACCTAACCAGGGATAAAATGTCCTGAATAAATACCATGTACGTGAAACATCCAGAGAGTCTCCCAGAGCCAGGGTCCTCTGAACCCAGATGAGCACAGGGTCTGTGACAAATAGGAAGAGCTACACGTCTGGGGCTAAGGGCCTTCTACAAAGCTGTGCACAGAGTTGGAGACCCACCTCTAGCATTCTGAGTGCTAGCTCAAAGAAGTCTAACCACAGCCTCTGACAAGGTGTCAGGACTCCTTTATACAACCAAGTCAGGGCCAGCCTTAATCATGATTTACTTTTCCACTTTCCCTGGGTGTCTCTGCCTGGAATGTTCCCTCTCTGGCTCTCTCCCCCACTACGCCCAAACACCAACTCCCAGTTAGTGTCCCTGGACGTTTACTTCTGCAACTCTGCTCCCTCATTGCATAAGATGAAAACGGACTCACACAGAGCACCTGACAGTGGGTCGTTCAGGGTCAAGCAGTCCCTCTACCCCAAACATCAGGTCACCTTCGTTCTTTGTACCCCCTGTTCCACAATGAATGTTTTTGATCTACAAATCAATGAATAGTCCTTAGAGAGGTGCCAAAGGGCTCTGTGTCAACATTAGACATTTCACTTTTGCCTAATCATGTTGCCAGTGCTGAAAATCTAGCAGGGGATGCAAGTGACTTGGAAAGAGTAGAATTTATGGAGTAAAGGAACAAGGGAAGAATTTGGATGGGGTTGTGACCCCAGAGACCCTACATCAAAAAACACTGTAAGGAATGGCTGGCCGCAGTCTTCACCAAAGCAGCCTTCACAGACCACAGTGGTCCCTTTGTCACAAGTCACTGACAAGCATGGGTGCAGGGACGTTCAGTCAACCAAGTACAGCTCATCCAGAGCTGACCTCTATCACTTATCTCTTTCTAAGGGACCTTACCGCCTGGAAATTTTCTTTGCTCCCTAATGCAAGATTTAGCCTTGAATAAGGTCTAAGTATCTAGAAATAAATTGGGTTTTCATGGAAGAATGGAGAAGGCTTTACATGGTAGTGTTGTCTCAAGAAACTGTTCTCTGGGACAATACGTTTCTTCTACAGAGTCCCCATATCTTGGGTGGGAAAATTAACTTGCACGCACTGTTTCTGTTCTCAGCCCGAAATACAGACATGAGCATGTTTGCATCCCTGGCCCCCAGAGATGTCACAGTTCACCCTGAATGACCAATATCAGACAGTGGCAGACATGATAGTCAGTCCTATTTGTGAGGACTGGTTAAAGGTAGAAGCCTAGGTGAGTCTTAGAAGTGGACCCTAGGATTGCTCAAGCTCTCTATATCCTTTGCAATGGACCTTTGGGAATTAGGAGAGGGCCAAAAGGAATTTTTCTTTAAAACCTGAGATTGTATGACTATCTCTGCCAGAGGCTTTCATAGAATCTTAAAGCAGTAGGACCAGAGCCTTCTAGGAAGCTGTGTAGATAGAGAGTCCCTGAAGCGTCCAGCCCAGGAAATGTCTCTGCATATGGACCCTAATGCCCTGGGTCTTCTGATGCACTCACAGGCTGGGCTGTTTCCTGGTGGCCTGCCCCGGTTTAAGCAGAGGAATCTGCTGTGAAGCCTCCTATTCTTCTCACTCTCACTCTGCCTGGTCACATTGGTGTTTCTCCTTACTTCCTTGCCAGAGCTGTGCCTCTTCTCTGGCTCTCTGCGCCTACACTAATTACTTAGAACCTGTGGTGCTACTGATCCACCCAACCTCCTCTGCCTGCTGTCAGGCCCTGGTGCTTGAAAATGAGTCTTTATTCCCCACGTCTATAGTGAGATGCAGTGTAGCTTAGTGGAGAATACAGGAGTTCCAGTCCTGGTGGCCTCTCACTGATTGTGTTTACCTCTCTAAACCAGGGGCTCATCTGCTTAAAGGCACACCAGAACTTCTGGAAAGACAGTCAGACCACAAATACAGGCATCAGCACCAGTGCCTGGCAGAGAGAACATCCCTCAGGACAGGAGGGCAGCTCCCTTCATTTGGAACTTCATTCAAAGCCTCCATGAGCACCCAGAAGGCTGGACCTCAAATGAGACCAACAGTGGATGGAAACATGCTGGTAGTCCCACATAGCCAGGTGACCAAATTTGATTTTGGCAAGAGTTATTGACTCATAGGCCCTGCCAGATGGATCCAGGACTGCTTTCCCTCCTGGAAGGAATTGTATTTTCATAAAATTGAAGGGTCAGATTTGATTCTGTGTGGATGGGACACTCTGCAGAGACCTACGTGCACCCAGACCCAACAGCTGGTCCTCACCCTTGGCGGAGTCGTCATAGCCAATGTGCTTGATGGTATCTCTCACCACCCTCTGGTAGTCCACCATGGCCATGGAGGTGATCTCCCCACACAGCAGCACCATGCCTGTCTTACACACTGTCTCTGGAAGGGAAGGGAGATAGGTTACAGCAGAGGGAAGCTCAAATGTCTAGACCTTTGTCACCACGGTGTGGGTGAAAGGATTCACAAGGCTTAAATGTCTAGACCTCTCACAGTGTGGGTGAAAAGACTCACAAGGGGCTTTATGAGGAATGGATCCAAAGAAAGAATAATTACAGCCATAAAAAGAACAAGTCCAACACTGAGCACTGAGCACCTTCAGATGCTGCCGTGAGAGTGACACTTGGGAAAGAATCACTTAGATTTGAGTGTTATGCCAAGTGCCTACTATTTCTGGTATCTTGGACAACTTGTTTAACCTATCTCAGTTTCTTTGATTATTCTCTAAGGATAACAATGACTGCTGTGTAGACTGAAATGACAGTGGTTGAATAAAGCCCTTTTAGTGAATATGCTAAATGCATGTGGGACCTCCTCCCCCAACACACATACACACACACACACACACACAGCCCTCCACTTTAAGGAGATCAGGATCTAAGGATCAAGACAGACCAATCTCAAAAGAATTCTTCTTTTAAAAGTGGAACTGGATGAATGTCTAAGGCCAGAGACTATCACAGAAGCTTTAAGAAGCAGAGCCCTATCCCGGAGAACAGTATGGATAAAGGATGCCCGAAGTTCTCAGGAACTGTCACTCCTATTTACAAAGATACCCTGGCGGCACCAGGACCTGAAGTATCTGCCATGAGCCAGGATGCCAGGAAAGGATGGCCTGCACAGTGGATGGACGTGGCATGGACACTGAGAACAGTGGACTCTGATCTCCACACTGGGTTCCCATGCCCTGTAAGTCATGGTCATGGCAATGGTACAGTCAGCACTGTGACACCATCAGGTTGTGATCCCAGGTCAGCAGACCGGACCTGGCCGGTCTGGCTGGTCTCCAGATGGAGTCATTGTTTATGCTGAGCGCCAAGGCTTTCAGCCAGGCTAAGGGCTGACGTTGGAGAACTTATCCTACTAACAACAGTAAATATCTTCTGCCTTCGGGAAGCAACGTGAAGGACATGTGTGGAAATGGGCTGCAGTCCAGTCCCTTAGGAAAGCTGTGAGTTCAGTTATACAGGGGATGGAATCGCTACTCTCCATTTCTGTTAAATGGGGAGATAAATTATTTTAACATCTGAGTTATAGCACAAGCTAGGGAAGAAAACTAGAGGAATCGCTAGACATGTACACCCATCAAAATGACTGTCTAGAGAGCCTCCAGCATTTCAAGTTCTTTGACCTCCTTTGGAGGATACATCCATGAACCTCTAAAGGTCTTTCCACTCGCAATGAAACTGTGTCAGGGCGACCATGTTTCCTCTCAGCCCTCTGCTACATATGACAGCTAAGGCATACAAGCCACATTCTTGCTGATGAATTTGTTTCATGGTTAGAAATGTTTCTCCTCCTTGATACGGCACAGGACGGTCACTGAAGAAGAAATTCCATGCACACAGAAGGACACTGACTTTGGAACTGGAGAATGTGACTGTACAGTCTTATGTCCACCATGAACTTTTCAGTTCAACTCACTCAGGTTTTCAGCAGGAAGGGAGCTTGGTTCTTACCACAGGCCACCTTGGCATTGGGGTCTTGCTTGAGGTGGGCATCCAGTACTGCATCACTGATCTGGTCACAGATCTTATCTGGATAAAAACAAATATCGAGGGTTGCAAATCACATCCGTGCTAAATATGGAAATGACAGTGTTAAAATAGTTTGACATTTTATTTGTTTACATATCAACTCTACCTAACAAAGGAAAAAGGGACACTATCTTAAACATAAAAAGTGAAGAATAGGTTTTATCAGAGAAAGTCGTTGTGTGTTTTATTTATTCCTTGACAATGTCATACATGTATATAATGTACTTTGATTGTGTTCGACCTCCATTGCCCACTTTTATCTCTCTCTCTTACTCCCTCTTTTTATAAAGAAAAAGGAAATACATTTCTGAATCAGTTCTTCTAGGAGTCCAAGCAATTCATATACGTTCTTCTAACGAAAGGTCTCTCATTCTTCGAACTTACTCCTTTCAATTATAACATCTAGAAAAGTCCTAGAACTACTTTAAAATTCTTCATAAGATTAGGTTCTAAGTGATAAAAGCAGATGGATAAAGAACACACTGAAGGTTTCATAGATACAATGCATCAGATAGGAAAAATAAACCAGGAAAATAGTAACACCCATGAGAACTCCACTGGAACTACACATCACTGGTACTTGGCAGAGTGTTACCTAATAAGTATCTCTCAAATCCTCCCCCTCATCACTCAGCCTCCTGAAAGTCAGATGTTCTGATAGCTAGGCCAAGATGGGATTGATGAAGGTTCAACATGAGCTGGGAACAGAGCTCATTCTTCTGTTCTTTACATTAAGAACTCACTATCTAGTATGCAGTTTAGTAAGTGGCATCGTGCGTGCGCATGCACACACACACACACACACCAAACCCACCCCAGCCTTGGAGGTTACACAAACTGTGAATACTCACAAATTAAATAAAAGTGATCTCTATTTACACAGATTATCACTTACTGTTCAAAATGCCCAGAGAATCTGCTCTTAATAAGTTGCTTTTTAAGAATGACTTGCTTTTAATTTCGTGTGTGTGTATGTGTGTGTGTGTGTGTATGTAGAGGAATGTGCACATATGACTGCAAGTGCTCCTGGAGTCCTGGTGTTGGATCCCCTGGAGCTGGAGTTACAGGCAGTGTGAGCTGCCCAATGTGGGTGCTGGGAACCAAGTCTGGGTCTTCTGCAAGAGCAGTACTTGCTCTTAACCACTGAGTTATCTATCTCTCCAGCATTAGACTATTTTTAAGAATCCAGGTCATGAATCAAAGATTTCAGTTCTCAAAAGCAGATATTAAGATATTGATTAATTTACCATTAAAAGTGAACTTCCTTCTCCTTCAGAAGTGACTATCGAACATATGATAGAGGTTTCTCTGCCTCCTCTTGTCAGTGGCAGATCTTGGTTTTAAATCCAGCGACATCTGAGTCTATAGCCTCTGCCACTCCTATCAATGAAGGTCTCCTGGCAAATCCTAAAATAAGTACATGGTGGCTACTTCAGGCCCATAAGAATCTCTCAGAGCTGTTCAAAGGCTGACCATGGATATCTGTTTATACCTGTGCCACTGTGTAGGGAAATGCAACAGCTATGGGGAAAGCTGGAGTCCAGCAAGGTCATCAGGATAGCTGCAGGGGGCTGGGTTAGGTAGTGCCTGAAAGCTCAGGGCTCTAGCATATGTACATCTTTGTGTGCATTTTCTCCCCCTCTTTCTCCCCCTCCTTTCTCTCTCCTTCCTTCCCTCCCTTCTTTCCTCTCTTCTCTCTCTTCCCTCCCTTCTTGGATATTTGAGACAAGGTCGTATGTGAAGCTAGCCTTGAACTTGATATGTAGCTGAAGCCTCGAACTCCTGGTCTCCCTGTCTCTGCCTCCCAAGTGCTAGAATTATGGAGCTTTCCCTCTCTCTTGCTCGCTCTCTTTCTTTATATATCTATGTATGACAAACTCTCTCCCCCCCAAATATATATATATATATATATATATATATATATATATGTATATATCACATGTATATATCACTACTAGATACTGAACCTAGGGCCTAGGCAAGGAATCTACCTACCACTAAATTACAGCCATTCCCTGAAAGGGTTTTTTCTGACCAGTCTTTTCAGACTTTCAAATTTTCTATCTACCACTCAGTAGGCTTAGGACAGTCAATAATTACTCCCTTTAAAAATTAAAAAGAAGCATGAATTTATCTTTCTGATGTAGGAGAATTCAGCCATGAAATGACAATCAAGTCCTCAAACCTTAGAGAAAAATGACTCACTTAGACTGTCAATTTATAGAGGCAAGTGAATAGGAAATCAGACAAATCAATGGACTATCATTAAGAAGACAAAACAGTCAATGGATGGACAGAAATGTTCAATCTCTGTCCACTGGGCACATTGCTGTTGTGTGCAATAGGCCATGCTTGGGACAAGTGTACACTGGATGCCAAAGAACTCAATTTCTCTGGTTGTAGTTAATCCTTCTTCTAACCTATAGATGGCCTTCATAAGCTATAGATGCGCAGAGTGTGTCCAATATTGGTGATCTGTCTAAAATAATAGAAACTGATCTATAAAGTAACACTTGATGAAAGAGGTTATTCACATTGGCTGAAGTCTCATATATATAAATAATCTAATCCAAGAGTTTTCAACAACTGCACTACTGATATTGTGAGCCAAATAACTCTTGATCTTAGGACTGTTTTTTACAGTTTAGTCACATGCCTGGCCTCTACCCACTAGATAGCAGCCATACCTTCCCTCCATCCCCAAGGATATTACAATCAAAATTGTCTCCAGACACAAGAAAACATTCTTGAAACAAGAGGGATAAATTTATCTGAAGCGGAGGACCACTAAATAAGGCTCATAAGAGTTACATATTGAAAGGTCCAAAGCCAAGTTTCAAAGTATGAAACTTGAATCTCTTTGAGAATCAAGGAAGCTGGGAAAAGTTAAGCTTGGTAACAAGTCAACACACACCTCCAGTACTCAAAATTAATTTGAGGAAGTGCTTAAATACACGAATCAGCATGCCTAATTCCAGAGTTCTCCTAGAAGAGTGGATCTCAAGATACTATTCCCATACCAGCAGAGGCAGCATCTCCTAGGAATTGGTACATATTCAAAATTTTAACCCTCTATCAAGACCACAAAACTGGACACCCGGAGTGAGATCCAACCCTTGGCTTCAGGACGCCCTGTGGGGTTCTTCTGCATTCTGAGGCTTGGTAACCTTTCCCTACAATCAGAAGTCTCTGTCTTCTCCATGTCACAGTCCACTCCCCTTTCAGGGACCTAAACAATTAAATGTTCTTCTATAGGAAGTCACTGATACTTCTCTTAGAAAGTATCCCTGCAGTTGGAGTTCCATCTCAGCACCCTTTCTAATGCAGGGTGCTGATTTCTTTCTTATCTGCACATGGCTGATGTGCAAAACCTGGACCTGTTTGAGGAACATTTTCTATTGACTTTAATAGGTCACTGGTAATAGATGAAAGCTTTACTTAAAATTATTAAAAAAAAAAGTTTGATAATACACATCGTATGTACCCATCAGTCCCTTGTTTTCCGCATCAGCCCCATGTTGCTGGGATGCTGAGTGGGCAGCAGAGTGACTCTGAGCTTGAAGAGGAGTGGCATTTTAACAAACTATTTCATACGACTTCTCTAGAGAGTCTATACAGTAACTGATCTGCATTGTCTTTAAGATACCTAGTAAAAGTGACTCTCTGATCACAGCCTGGGAATAGCAGGTTTGTCTCTCAGTCCAGGGCAACCTACTTACCTGGATGTCCCTCTCCTACAGATTCTGATGTAAACATGAAGACTCCTTCTTCACTTAGAGAATGGTCACACAAGCCATCCACAGGTCCATTCATTGTGTCACACTTTCCACTCCACTTCTCCCAGGTGACAATTCAACGCTGTGCTCTGACTTTGCCTGGAGGGTTTCTTTTTTTAAATTTTTCCTACAAACCCAACAGGCTGGTTCTTTGGCAGAATCACAGGGATCACTTCTGCCTAAGTGCCTATGAGCACGTGAGAACAAGGTAAGGATGGGTGAGAAGGGAGGGAGTGGATGGAATAGAGATGTGTCACTCTCTCCGGCTGGTCAGAGCTTGCTCCTGGGTGACTCCTATATATGGAAAAGTGAAAGTGCCTGAATAATCATGTGAGGACATTGGAGGAGTCCATTTCCTGGGAGGGGAGTCTCCTTACCTTGAGGAATTTCAGCCTTCACCTCTGATATCTCACATGGGAAGCCTGTGGTCCATGTAAAGTGAAAAAGGTTGCGTAGATGTTCAGACCGGAAGTCCTGGAGAGACTTCCTTTAGCTTCCTAGCTGATCACCCTCTGGTTTCAGGGTTAACATTCCACTTTGTTATTAGGGGTGGGAGTGAGTTATTTACCCATAGATACAAACAGGCAACTCTCCCAGAAATATGGTTTGGACTAAGGTTGCAACATTGTGTGCTGCTATGAGGCTCCCTCTCCTCCCTCACACCTGATCTGGATCGCACTGTGATCTGTGATCTGGATCGAATTGCCTCCCCTACATCCTAGGGCCAGAGCAGGAGCCAGGAGCCTGCACCTGTACTCCAAACCAGCTGCAACCGATTCCTTTTAATTAGAGGAAAATCACTGGAGCCCCAGATAAGATAGATCATTAATTTTAAAACAGAATTTTTGAGAAACAGATCCATGACACAGAAATTAATATTAGAGTTAAGTTTTTCAAAACTCCCATATGAAAAAGTCTCTGTGATCAGTTTTATACCTCTTACAAACATCCTGCATTATTTTGCTTTGCCCAGGAAAATTAGTAAACAGGATTGTATCTTTAACCAGCTTATGTCATAAATGACAGCATCTGCCACCATTTCTTCCCCACGCTCAGGCTTAGCCGCAGTCTCCCACTCACAGAACAATAGGGAATTGAGATCACAGAGAAGGAGAATGGGGGAGAAACCCGTATCTTCTGGAATGCAACAAAAAGTCATCGACTAAAACTCCATGCATCAAAGTCGGTCTATGGGAAGCACAAGTCAGAAAGTGCGGCTGCCCCCAAAGAACCTTACTCCTCCTAAACCCTAAACCTCCTTTGTGCTTATTGCACAAATATTTAAAACACTTTCTTTCTAGCATACATTTTAAGGCTCTAACCCTTCATGTTTGTTTATTGGTCAGCAGTGACAGCACAGAACCTCCAGGGGGTTAAAACTTTATTGAAGTAAAATGTAATAATAAGAGGCATCTTATGCATACACAGTTCTCAAAAGAATTTACCAAAAAGTGAGCTAAATTGCTTAGACACAAGACTGCCAACAGTTTGGAGAGAAAAAGGCACACTGGGAAGGGATGGACAAATGAACCAAACTGGGATTTTAGATAAAATAGTCTTGTTATTGCCAACAGACAAGGCCTTTCGTGTTTGTGCTTAAAATATTTCAACATCATTGTCCCTTTTGTAAATTTCTTTTGGGAACATTAGTTTTAAACCTAGGGACAATATGAGCTAATGTTTAATTTGAACTGTAGACTTAGACTGCCCTAGCAGGGAGAACTGTGGTTGTTATGTTATAAATTTGCTCTAAGAGCAACTTGAAGTATCGAGTATTCATCCAAGTTCTTAGATGCAGCAGGAAGACAGAAAATAAGATAGTGACTCTCGTTTGAACTCTAAACGGAATCATAGCACCATGTAGTAGAGAGGTGGCAGCACTGGGAGACGTCCTGTGCAAAGAAACTGAGCTTCCAGAGTGTGTGCAGGAGCTATCTGCAGCATAGCCACCAACTCAGAGTGAGGGAGGGATCTGGAAGGCATCCTATTCAGGGTCTGTCTCCTATGGATTTCTTATAACATGCCTGCTAAATACAAGGATGCCTTGTGTTCCTTCAGAAAATAAATGTTAAGAGACAGCATACAGAGTATGGTGGTTGGAACTACAGGCTTCAAGGCTGGAGCCCATTTCTCCTCTAACCTATCAGGCAGACTGGAGCCAGGCACCTGAGCTCTATAACAGGTGGAACAATTAATTACCCGGCTTATAGCATTATTGTGAAAATGAAATGAGATCATTTAGGTATGAGGAGTCTTGAGTATACTGCTAGCAAACAAAAATATAATAAAAGCAAATATTTCCAAACAACCTATGAAAATATACACAATTTTCTTCTGAACAAAAATAGGACATTGTGTGCGCATGTATGTGCATATATTTGCTGACGTGTGTCTATTTGCATCTTGCTTTTTTCCCGTGTCATATTACTGGTCCTCTTTCCATCTTCTATGTACAAATAGACCTCGTTTCTTTTAGTGCCTGAACAGTATCCCACAGTAGGTATGTACTGTAAATCATTTGACTGTCCATTTCTTAACAGTTGAATATTTTTTACTTCTCCAGTTATTCGACATCACAATAATGATGTCATGAAGGTATTTACCTTATGCATGTTTTTGTGAAAAGTAAAATGGAAAGCCACGTTTGCACCTAGAAACTGAAGCACTTGAGGAGGCGGAGGGAGGAGGATGGAAGGTTGGAGATCATCCTGGACACAGAGCAAGATGATGTTTCCAAAGAGCAACAAATGAAGGCTTTTTAGCAATGCTGAACTAGCTAAAATATTTAACTTCTACAATAAATTTTATTAGTTAGATCAAATAAATACCAATCTGCTGAAGAGTTAAAATAACACTTTTAGTCCTGCAAAAAGAACTAACAGACCTTGGCAAAGGTCTAATTACTTTGAGAGCCAAATCCAAGGGAACTTCGTACCTCTAAATTACCACCTAACTGCAGATTGAATCTTTCCTATGCACAGACTGTCCTGGACTCCCTTACGCATGAATTGTTCCTTACTGATTGCCTAAGTTCAATATGTCAAAGGCTCACAATTGACCTCATTTCTGTGCAACAACTTTCAACTCTGTAACATAATTGGAAGCCTCTGAAGAAACTTGGCTTGTGGTCCTAGGAGGGAAATTTCTGAGTGCCTACACCAGAATTACAGAGCTCTCAAATAAATAAAAGTGATAAGCCTCAAGGTCTTAGAAAAACAGAAACAAGCCAACCCCCAAATTTGGAGATGGAAATAAATAATAAAAATCAGGGTAGAGGGGCTGGAGAGCGGCACAGCAGTTAAGAACACTTGAAAAACTAGTAAAATTATATATATATATATATATATATATATATATATATATATATATGATAGATAGATAGATAGATAGATAGATAGATAGATAGATATAGAACTGGAGAGATGGCTCAGTAGTTAAGAACTCTTGTTGCTCTTGCAAAAGACCGGGGTTTGATTCCCAGCACACACATGGCAGTTAACAACTGTCTGTAACTCCAGTTCCAGGGGATCTGACCCCCCTCTTCTGACCTTCACAGGCAATGCACAACTTGGGTACACTAACATGCATGCAGGTAAAACACTCACACACATAAAATAAAATAAAAAAATAAAATCTTAAAAAAGAACACTTGCTGTTTTTTCAGAGGACCTGGGTTTGAATCCCAGCACCCACATGGCAGCTAATAACCATCTGTAACTCCAGTTCCAGGGGAGCCAATGTCCTCTTGATATTAAGCTTGATGGACTACAGACTTACCACTGGAGCAAACCTGTGGACATGCCTATAAGGGAGTTTCTAGGTAATGTTAGCTGACTTGGGAAAATCCACTCTAAATGTGGACACTGAATCTTGGGTGTTTTAACACAGCAGCAAGAAAAGTAACTAATATAGAAAACTGGCACCAAGAACCGGGGTCATTGCTGTGATGGTTCATAGGTCTTTGGAACTTGTTTCCAGGAGAAATATGGAGCTAGAAAATCCCTAGAATGAATAATGGGAGTTTGAAAGACCAGAGTGCTAAGAGAAACACCGCTGGAGACCTAGCTTCTCAAATTTCAGAGGAGAGCAAATATTGTACAGGGAACTGGATTCCGGGCTATTTGTGTTATGCAAAAAGTGGAGGAAAAAGGCACGAAAACTATTCAGAAGTTGCAGATAAAGCAGGTTTGAAACAGTTATAATTATTAGAGAGATTGGTACTATTAGAGAAAGACCTGGTGCTCTGCCCCGCCATAACAGGAAAGGTACCTCAGACTCCACCGCCATGCTGTGAAAAATATCCATTTGAAAGGAGAGAGTTAACTGAGAATGCCACACCTGGGAAGGTTTCCAGGTCAGAACAACTCCCTAGGGGACTGGAGATGGTTCAGTAATTAACACTGACCTTGCAGAAGCCGGGGTTCAGATCCCAGCACACACACATGGTGGCTAACAACCCTCTGAACTCCAGGTCTAGGAGATCCAACACCTCTTTGTCCTCCACATTGCATAACCTGGGTGCACTTACCTGTAGGCAGGCAATACACCCACACTCATACAGTAAAAGTAAGTAAATTTAAAAAGAAAACTGTCTAGGAAAGTGTTTTTCCAGGATCAGCACACAGAAACTACTGCAATGAGGTTCAAGGATGACAGGCTCAACACTGAGCAGGTGACAGAACGTGGCCACATTGTCCACATGGTACTGTCACAAAAGATGCAAACTGAGGTGGTTGTGAAACCTCCAAGGACTCTTCCAGAGAGCGCCTGAGGCCAGGAACTATGAATGGAAGAGTCAGAGTCTCTGCAGCAAGACCCCAAGAGGCCACTGTATGAAGTTGTAAAGGTGAACCTGAAGGTGCAACGGGAGTCCCAGGGTGCTGGAGATGCCAGAACCATGGGATGTACCCCGAGGAACGCGGCAACAGCACCGCTGGACGAATGGGGCTACCCTGCCCCTTTGGAGCCCAGATGACTCCATCTTGACCCTCAGATACCGGACATGGAGCTGCTAGATTTGGTGTTTGCTGATGGGTTTTGGTTTTGCTTTGGTCTTGTCTGTCTTTGCTATATCCCCATTCCTCTCCTTTAGAATGAGAATATTTTACTCTGTATCATTGTATGCTGGAAGTGTGTAACATGTTTGATTGTATGGAGCTCACAGTTAAGAGAGTGCCTGAATTGCAAAAGAAACTGCACTTAAACTTTGGAGCAGTGTTGGGACTGTTAAAGACTGTGGGAACTTTTGAAGTTGGACTGAATGTATTTTGCATTAGGCAATGGCCAAGCACCTACAAAGACAGAAAGAAGGTGGAAGTTATAGCTTAAATTGATGTGTCTGGGTTTAGAATTGGCAAAGACTAAAGTTGTAATAGCTAATCCTTGTTATCAACTTGATGGGATGTAGAACCACTGTGGAATGTATGTCTGGGCCTGTGGGTCAGGGATTTCCTTGACTGGGTTAACTGAGGTGGGAAGACCTACCCTAAATGTGGGTAGTACCATTCCGTGGGGTCCTGGACTGAAGAAAATGAAAAGCAAGTTGAGCATCAGCATTCTTCGCTCTCTGCACTCAGATTGCTGATGTACTATGACCAGAAGCCTCAGGTCCCCAACGCCCTGTTTCCCTGGTGAACTGCACCCTCAGACTGAGCCTGAATAAATCCTCCCTTCCTTAGATTGCTTTTGTCAGGTATCTTATGATAGCAACAAGAAAAGTAGCATCTACCAAAATCAAACCAAGGTATATAAACAAAGGAAATCGATCAATAAATGAGCAAACTTCCAAACTCACACTATAGAGCCAGTATTAACCTGATGCCCAAACCGAAAAGGATACAAAGAAAGGAAGGGAAAAGAGAGGACCGAAGAGGAGGGAGGGGAGGGGAGGGGAGGGGAGGGGAGGGGAGGGGAGGGGAGGGGAAAGCTGCACAATTTATTTGATGAAAATGGATGTAAGAATCTTGTACAAAAGACTTTCAAATGGGACTCAACAACACATTATAAAGATCACAGAACACAATTCAGTTGCTTTAATTCTAGGAGTGCAAGGAGAGTTCAACATATGCAAATCAATAAAAGTAATTCAGTACATAAACTGAACCAAAAAGAAAAATGAGATTTCTATGATGACCTCAACAGATATAGGAACAACCCCTGATAAAATTCAACATCTTTTCATGATAAAACCCTGAAGAAACTGGGAATATAAAGGTGGTATCTCAATGCAATAAAGTCTATACACAACAAATTGAGAGCTAACATTATTCTAAATGGAGAAAAACTGAAAACCTTTCCCATAAAATCAACAATAAGCCAAGGGTGTCTTCTCTCTCCTCTTCTTAATATAGTGTTTAAAGTCTTAGAGCAATGAGACAAGAATAAGAAATAAAAGCGATATGGACAGGAAAAGAAAAAGTCAAGTTGTCTCTATTTGTCTATTTGCAAGTGATATGATCCTCTATCTAAAATCCCCTAAAGAGTCCACCTTTAAAAGATCTTAGATCTTTGGTCAGGCATGGTGGTACACAATTTTAATCCTAGCACTCGGGAGGCAGAGGCAGGCAGATCTCTGTGAGATTGAGACCACCCTGGCCTCCATAGTGAGTTCTAGACTAGCTGTGGCTGCAGGGCGACCCTGTCTTAAAAAGATGAAAAAAAATTTAGATCTTGGGCTGGAGTGATGACTCAGTGGTTAAGAGTACTAGCTGCTCTTGCAGAGGACTGGGTTTGGGCTCCAAGATCCACATGGTGGCTAACAACCATCTGTAACTCTAGTTCCAGGGGATCTGCTGCCCTTTTCTGACTTTCCTGGGCATTGCATGACACGGGTGCAGTTACATAGGCAGGCAATACACGTACACATAAAATAAAAAAAATAATAAATACGATAAATCTTAGATGTGGCAAGCATTTTTAGCAAATTGGCAAACAAAATCACTGATGTGGGCTAGAGATATACTTCACTTGCATGGGCAAAGCCTTGGGTTTGATACCTAGCCCTACAAATAAAACCAGAAACTTTTTATATAACATATCGGCATCATGAGAAAGAAATCAGGATACCCCGAGCAAAACAGTAACACTGGAGGTATCACAAATTATACTACAGAGCCACAGTAACAAAAATGAAATAGTAGAGTGACACAAAACCAAATATAGTGACCAGTGGAATCAGAACTGTAATCGAGATCCAGGAGTAAACCCATGCAGCTACAGGCATCTGACTTTTTGACTCTTTCCTAGAGGAAAGAGTGTCTCTTCAACAAATGTGTGCTGGAGATACAAACATCTACAAGTAAAACAAGTGAAACTAATCATATGATACAGGATGCTAATGTCAGGGGAAACTGGTATCAGTTTTGTGACAACTTTCTGTGTTATTTCTGTAATCATTGTGTAAAACTGAGTCTAAATTCTTAAGTTTTTAGAATTTAATAATGATCTTGCTCATTCACCTCTGCATCCATTCATCCATCCATCCATACATACATACATTTATCCATCCATCCATCCATCCATTCATCTATCCATCTATCCATCTATCCATCCATCCATACATACATCCATACATTTATCCATCCATCCATACATACATTTATCCATCCATACATCCATCCATCCATCATCCATCCATTCATCTATCCATCCATCCATCCATACGTACATTCATACATACATACATACATTTATCCATCCATCCATCCATACATACATACATTCATACATACATACATACATACATTTATCCATCCATCCATACATACATTTATCCATCCATCCATCCATCCATCATCCATCCATTCATCTATCCATCCATCCATACATACATACATTTATCCATCCATACATACATACATACATTCATACATACATACATACATACACACATTTATCCATCCATCCATCCATCCATACATACATACATACATATATTTATCCATCCATCCATTGTTTATCCATCCATCCATCCAAGCACTTCCTCGGCATCAGTTATGTCCAACACACTGCTCTAAACAAATGGCAAATATCCAAAGTTGTTCTTGCTCTTAAGAAACTTCTTGTTCTGTCAGAAATTTAACAACAAATTCTAAGTAATGCCTAATCCATAGAAAGAAGGAGTAACTACTTTCAAAACCAAGAATTACCTTCTTGAGTCTTTCTTATAAAGGAGAAAAATTTTGGAGAAAGGCTTAGGTTTAATATCAATTAAGCTGGCAATTTGGCAACCAAGAGTCTGATCTTCACAGAGGAATGAACAATGCAGATTCCCCGGAGGAGATGCAGCCTCCCAACCATACTAAGAACTATTATTCTGAGTCTAGAAGTATGTCAAAGGGCCAGGCTGGCTTTTGGCCTCTGCAAGCCAGATCAGTGCTGAGGGTTGAGATGGACATAGAAGCCTCCTTCCCGGGTGGAGAGCTGTCTGTGAAGGGGTCATGCAGGTTCTTCCTGTTGCCCATTCTTCCATTCCATTCATTCATTTTCTGAATGTGAATTAAGCATCTGATGTACACCAGCCTAAGGTGGGCTCTCAACAATGAAAGGACCTGATGCGGCAGGAAGAGCAAGTACTAAGGCCAGACACAGACAACGCATGAAATCTTCAGGGCATTTCAGGTGTGCTAGGGGCTAGGGCATGGTTTGTGGCTGGTGAAACAGCCAGAAAGAGATTCAGAGAAGGGGGCAGAGGCCAGATTACAGAGAACTCTGTGGGTTCTATGAAGAGTTTAGACTTTTATCTTGATGACAAGGAGAGATGTTTGAAGGATTTCAAGAAAAATGTGTCAATACATGCAGAGTACAACCTGAAGTGATATTTATAGGCACCACATTGCTGACCACTGCTACATGAGGTGAATGGACTCCACAGCTGCCTGTGCATATGTGTACCTGTGTGTGGAGGGTGGAGGGCAGCCTGGGGTATGATTCCTCAGGAGCCTTCCCCTTGCTTTGCTTTCTGAGACGGGCTCTCTTCCTGACCCGACGCTTGCTCATTCAGTGAGGCTGACTGACCAGCAAATCTCTTCTGTCTCTGCCTCCCCAATGCTGGGATTGAAAATGTGTACCGTGGTGCCCGGCTTTTCCCATGGGTCCTGGGAATCAAACCCAGGTCTGATTGCTCCCAAGGCAAGCATTTTACCAAGTGAGCTATTTATCCAGCTATCTCCCTGGGAAATATTTTAGATCAATGAGTAGTATTGCTGAGTCTAAATATTTTAAATGAAATAGGAAACTGAAATACTTGGGTAGTTTAGGTCAACCTGTCCCTCCCACCCAAGCTTTCATTCCCAACATACACAAAGCCTGTCCAAAAAACTAGTTTCCTGTCTGGAAATGACTGTACAATTAATCTCATTTTGGGAGTTGAGATATTGAAACCCTTCGTGTGGAAGGCACTGCATCTCTTACTCCTTCCCTCACAGCAAAGTTCAAATGAACCATTGTATTGTGTCTTGCAGTTTACAAAGCACTCCTACAAGTGCCAGCTCATTCCACTGTCACAAGGATCGCGATGTAGGCAGTCCTGGCTCCCCTTAAAAAGGAGGATGCTGAGGACCACAGAGATCAGGTGGTTTATTTAGGTTTTATACCCATTAAGTGACACAACATTCAAACTCATCTCTTCAGACTCCAAGCGTTCCTTCCTTGCACTGTATGGCTCACTTAACAGGTTTTAATATGTTGCAACCTACAAACAGTGGTTGTTTATTGTAGCTACTTACATACGAGTTGTAGTCACTTATTAACAAAACCCTAATGCTTTGCAACTGGGGGTGGGGAATCTTTCACAGTTGTGTTTACTGAGTGTTCCAGATCTATATCCAAAGAATCTTTGAAAGAGGAAGCAAGCACATCTCTAATTTCACTGTCCATATGATGTGCTTCTGCTGTCTTTACATTTTTTAGTTATACTCATTTATCTATTTTGAGGAAAGGGTGGGTTCACATGCCAAAATATGTATGTGGAGGTCAGAGGACAATGTGGTCTTTCTTTCCACCATGTGGGTTCAGGAATCAAACTGAGTTCTTTATGCTTGGCAGCAAGTGCCTTTATCTACTGAGACATCTTGCTGCTCTTTTTTCTTTTTCTTTCTTCCTTCCTTCCTTCCTTCCTTCCTTCCTTTCTTTCTTTCTTTCTTTCTTTCTTTCTTTCTTTCTTTCTTTCTTTCTTTCTTTCGAGTCTCATGTAGCTAAGGCTGACCCTATGTAGCCAAAGATGACCTTGAACTCCTGGTTCTCCTGCCCCTGCCTCCCAAGTGCTGGGATTACAGGGATGCACCAATGACTTCTGATTTATAAGGATCACTAGTAGTGAAGTAATGAGTCTATCTCATCAGACACCATAAAACATAAAGTGACAACAGTTCTCACCCTGGGTTCAGAGTCTGCAGCATGAGCCCAAGCCTGGCCAGCACCAACTTCCCACCCTCCACTGCCTCAGACTTCTCCAATAGTCCCTGTCTATCAAACCCTTTCTTTTCAGCCCATACTCTTTGAACACACTGTTCTGCCTCTATAAAATACAGATTCTATCTAAGCTATAAAAGCAGTCTAGATAATGCAGAGTCCTGCACTGTGCCTGGATCGCACTAGGTGTTTTCTTCCTTTGAAATGAACAAACCATGAAGTCACAGATAACTCAATTTCAAGGTAGCGTTGATTCAAATAAATAGTTGGTGTCATTTTGGCCAGAGTGGTCATGTAGGAGACATTCTGGGACATGTGACTATTTCTTGAAATGCACAAAATCTATCTGCTAATCAGTCAGCTTCCCCACCAGGGAAATCACTCTGCATGAGCCCTCCCTCCAACCCCTGTGAATTCTCCTGCCCCAGCTTGTATTTTGGATTTCTCTGATTCCAACACAGTTTCCTTTCTCCTTGAAGAAACTGTTTAGGTAGAAATTAAATAATCAAACTAAGAACAAAGCTAGAAGTAGGTTGGGATGTTTAAAGTGCAGCAGATAGGCTCACTCTCAGTCCTAAAATTACATTTCACTATGTAATTAACTAGAACTTTATTATACAGTATGGTAAAAGTGTATGCTACCATGTTTTTAAATTGTAAATTTGTTTACTGACTATATTTGAAGATGACTAACTTGAAAAGACAGTCCTTTCGTCAAACTACATAAACCCAAAGGTTTAATAAAGGTTCATTAACTTGTGAAGAAAAAAAGAAGACATGAAGGGACACATTTACAGCAAATAAAACTGACCATTTTTACCAAATGGTGAACATGGTGAATCAAGTTAGGTCGGACTGCCACCTGAGCGATTTCCCAACACATGTAATCAACAAGGAAAATCAATGAGACAAACAAATCAATACAGCATAGACATAAATAACCTGAACACAAGGTTCCCAGAAGAACAAATCCATTAGCCAATAAACCAAAAAGAGGTGTCACCTCAGAGAAAATGCAAATTAAACCCGGAAGAAACTACCAGAGTGCCCTTCCTTCCGTGAGGGGCGAAAAATGACTGAAGTGGAACATTAGGGAACTCCTGAAAAGAGAGCGAGGTCAGGGACCTGAGCACCCTGATGGCGGCTGTGGAAAATCACTTGACAATTTCAGAAGGCAGTTTAGCTTTACCTAGTATCTGGAGAACAGACACAGCCTATGCCAAGGGCTTTCACAGTGTGCTTTGTATACGCCAGAGCAGTGCTTTCCAGAGTGCAACTGTTGATCTGCCCAACAGTTGAATCTGGGAACTTGTTATGAATACTAAGTCTCAAGCTGGCTGTAGGGGTGCACACCTGTGATTCTATCATTTGGCAGGTGGGAGGATCTGGAGTTCAAAGCCAGCTAGATGAGCCCTGGGCCTCCAAAAAGAAAACAAAGGAAGGAAAAGATGAAACAAAACTAAACAAATTCTCCTGTCCTAGCCAAGAGTTACTGACGTACTTTTTCTAAGGAAACATGAACAAACTACTATCCACCCCAAATCATCACCAACAACACCAAATGACTCCCTCAAAGTCCAACTTGGCAAATCAATAGGTCTATTGGGATTGCTTGCAGGAGTGTGGGTGACCTTAAAACAGCTGTATCATCACAAAGTCCCACCCCGTCATGGATGACTGCCTTGGGGAAGGCACAGCATCTCGTCTCCCTTTCAGCTAAACTTATACTGCCTAGATAGCCCAAACACTCTCAGGGGGAGCCCAAGGGAGCAAAGGTTGGCATTCCAGGTGAGGGTCCTATAGGTAACCCTTCCCTCACTCCTGCCAGGAGTGCCAACAGCTGTGTTTCCATTACCATAGACCTAGCTATCTCTGTGCTGTTTGGTTCAATGAGCGGCTCCTGGCCAAGGTTCTCTCTACTCCAAGATGGCAGTGGGATGATTGATTGTGTATGCCCAAAGAAAAAAGCTATGCTATAACACAAATGGAAGGGAGGGGGTGAGGGGGTGAAGGGGGGAGAGATGGGGTGGGAGACAAGAGCAGGAAAAGGGAGAGAGAGAGAGAGAGAGAGAGAAATGGATGGAGGGTAAGAAAGAGGGAGGGAGGAAGAATGGGATGAAGAAAAATATTAGAGTATCAACTGGGAGTTTTAAACAAAGCTTCAAACTTATGGTAAAAGGGTAATATTTATTAAATGTGGATCAGGATAAAATACATTGCTTATGTATTCTTTGCATTCATTTGCATAGTTGAGCTATTTCATAATACTCTTATTTATTTAAATTTTTATCTATATTATTTATTATTATTATTGTTATTACTTCTTGGTCTTTTGAGAAAGGGTCTCCCTATAGCCCCAGTTGGCCTAGAATTTGCTATATAGATCAGACTGACCTTGCTCTCACAGAGCTCCGCCTGCATCTGCCTTCTGAGTGCTGGGATTAAAGGCATGCACCACCACCCCGGGCTATTTTTAATTTTTATGTTGCAATGCCTGTGGAGGCCAGAAGAGGGCATCAGAACCCCTGGAACTGGAGTTACAGATAGTTGCTAGCTGCCCTGTAGGTGGTGGGAACTGAACCCAGGTCCTTTACAAGAGCAGCCCGTGCTTTTAACCACTTAGCTATCTCTCCAACCCTCATAATAATTTTTAAAGTTAAAAGTATAGATGGCCCCTGGCATGATTTCTTGGCAGGTGTGAAAGCAATGTGTTCAGTAGGAATCACTTCATATTGTGAACTTTGATCGCTTCTGGGCTAGTGATAAGGGATACCATAGCCCCCTGGTGTTCAGCTCTTAGTCACACAGTGATGAGGGTAAGCAACTGATAATCAGTGCTGGACTGTATGGCCTGCACTGGGTGTTGTGTTTTGTGTTTCCATATTCTAACATATCTACAAAGCATTTAACCATGTTTCCTGAGTCTATTGGAAAGAAAAGAAAAGCAATCTCTCTCGAGATACAACTCAAGATAACTGCCCAACATCGTGGTCACAGGCCCATCATGACCATCATATGTGAGTTAGGACTTTCACAGTAGATGTCACCATCAACGTAAAGGATAAAAGTAAATAACTGATATAGTCAAATTATCAGTACATCTACTGTCATCACAAAAAATATGAGCTGGGCCAATTGTTGATATGAAAGATTTGTCAGGCAGATAAAAGACTAGATTCAGAGATGCTCATCACTTAGTCTACCGGTGATCCAGCAAATCTAAATTAGCACACAGGGAAGGACTTACGTGCTCTCAAATGTTTATAGGAAGTAATGGGCAGTCCTGCCCTTCAAAAGGCATCACAGTCGTTTGGGATGCAACTTAGTTGGTAGAGGGCTTGCCTAGCATGGATGAAGCCCTGGGTTTGATCCCTAACACGACATAAACTGGATGTAGTGGTAAACACCTAAATCTCAGCACTCTTTGGAGGCAGAAGCAGGTGGATCACCAGCTCAAGTCACACTTGGCTGCCTAACAGGTTCAAGGCCAACCTGAGCTACATAAGGTCCTGTCTTAACAAGAATGGCATCAAAATTTCCAAAATGTGAAGGTCAGCAGTCAGGTAGCAAATGCTGGTACTGAAGGAAAAGCTGTATAGGAGAGTTGTGGTTCCGAAATGTTCGTATAAACAATGACTTACTATTAATGAAATGAGCCTGCTCCTAGAAACACCTGACGAAGTGTATGCATTTTCATGCAGCATTCAAAGACTGTAGAATGCTGCTTTAGGTGGGGATGCCGAAGCGTTCCAACGAAAGCCCTTCCTCACCTGTAGCTGAGAACCCTGCTATTGCAGGCAGCAGAATTCAGGAACGTGAGCAAGCCCGAGCATTCGTTTGAATGGCTACTTTAACTATGATCTCTGTGATGTTTGTATTTGGGAGTTCATTACAGTAAGGTGATTTTTGTTTTAAAAAATTTATACGGGCAGGTGGAGAGATGGCTCCACGGATATGGAACCTGGCTGCTCTCGCAGAGAACCTGGGTTCAGTTCCCAGCACCTACAATGGCAGCTAACAACTGTCTGTGACTCCAGTTCCAGGGGATCTAATGTGCTTTTCTGGCCTCCATGGGTACTGCATGCATGTAGTGCAATTAACATACATGCAGGTGAAACACTCAAACACATGAAATTTTTAAAAGTGTATATTGGCACACCAAATATCCACATATAATAAAAACCTGGTTTCCTCTATTGACCCTTCAAATTTCTTAAAATTTAATTAAACTGCTTAGGTTTTAAAATTTTTTAAATATGTAATCAAGCACACACTCCCTATTTATTATTACCAGAGCAGGAAGGCCTGGGTGACGTCAGCATTCTCTGAAGACTGTTTTAAAAAATATTTAACCTATTATTTTTTTATTTCATGTGTATGAGTGTATTTTTTGCATGTATGTAAGCACACCCATGTTGTAATGCCCGCAGAGGTCAGAAGAGGGTGTCGGATTCCCTGGAACTGGAGTTATGGATGGTTGTTGGCCACCATGTGA
Organism: Eospalax fontanierii; assembly: GCA_035773235.1. Taxonomy (NCBI): domain Eukaryota; kingdom Metazoa; phylum Chordata; class Mammalia; order Rodentia; family Spalacidae; genus Eospalax; species Eospalax fontanierii. The sequence goes on from CM069540.1 coordinate 20,973,197, forward strand.
GTGCTGAGATTCTAACCTTGGTTCTCTGCAAAAGAGCCAGTGCTACTCTTAATTGCTGGGCCATCTCTCCAACCCTTGAAGACTGATTTTTGAATTGTTTTATTCCACAGGCAAGAATATGCTGTAAACAAAACCAACATCCCATTCAAGAGTCTTCTGATCTGCAGGGCATCTGCAGTATGTGGGTACCAAACATCCTAATGTAAAGGCTGTGTATTTATCACTAACCGTGACGGCATTCATTCAACCAATGGACCAAGTGCAAAAGTTGTGTTCGGAGTACCCTATTTACAGCCAGTGTTTGCAGAGGCCTTTGGAAGTAACTGAATCTGGGCTAAACACCCTCAGAGTCTTCAAGTAGTATTAACATTCTGTCTGAAACATTGCAGCAACATGGGAAGATGTCTCACCACGATGCATCAATGGCATTTGGAAAAACAATTTAAGAACATATGCAAATGTCAGGGTTGTCCTTCAGGCAAGAGATTTATTTGCACCACAGTAAGCAGTGTGGCGGGGGTCTGAAGTAAGAAGCTTCAGTCCCATCTTTGTCTTAGAGGTTTCTGAGGGAACGGGAGTTCTTGCATTGTGAGGAAGCAGGCTTAGTTAATATGTGGCCTACATGACTGAGGTAGGGTAACGGGCATTCATGGCTTAGGCTATGTGACTTATTCATGGCTTAGGCAGTGGTCAGGCTGCCTCCTATCTCTGGGAGGTGGTGGAGTTGGCCAGATTCCCACCCTGCTCCCAGTCCTCTCTGCTTAGAGCCTGGTTGCCTGGAGGGCCTGGATTTTCTAACAGTAAACACATCCAAAAGCTATAACAAAGATTCAGCTGCTGATGCAAATAGTAACAAAGTGTTAGTGCTTGGAAAACTTCCAGAATTGGACATCGATGAAGATATTCCCAAGCTTGTTGGCATTAGGCTAAGGAACCTTCTAATGAGGAACTGATGGATGAAGAAAGAGGTCAAAAAGTTGAAGCAGAGGAAGAAGTTATACCCAAGACACAAGAAAGTTCACAGCAAAGAAGCTGGCAGAGACACACGATGCTCTCGGCAAAAGTGCAGGGAAATCAAAAGAAACAGACTACACCGAGGTCCAGACGAGCCAGCGAGCAGATGCACCACGCTCTTGCTCAGTATAGAGAAAAAAATGAAAAGAAACATCGTGCAGCCAACACTGGATATCTTCCCAAAGAATATCTGTCCCCCAGGCGAGCAGGCACTGTCACCCTCCTCCCTTCCTGCTCCTATTCTGGGCCCTCATCAGAAAGAGTAGCCACTCCACCAACCAGCGAGCAGTTTTAGTGTGATCCATCCTACATGGTCAGCTGTGTAGATTAATGGTGGGATCCCATCAGCCATTCTGTGTTGCATTTCCATACAGCAGTCAATATGCTACACAAGCATTCAACACTTCATTATAGCATGGGCTTTGTTTAGATTGATTTTGCCCAACTTTAGGCTAATATAATTGCTCTTAGCATATTTAAGTTGGGTTGGGCTAAGCTATAATGACTTGTGGGTTGACTGTATTCTGTGTGGATTCATTGAGTTGTATTCTATGTGGATTTATTGAGTTGTATACCATTGTAATGTTAGGAGTTAGAGAAGGATGGGCATTTAGGGAAAATGTCAGGTGCAAGGAAGGAAGGAAGGAAGGAAGGAAGGAAGGAAGGAAGGAAGGAAGGAAGAGCATTCCCATTTATTAACTGTTGGAATATGTCAAAACAAGGCCATGTACAGAGAGGAGAGGAGAGAGAGAGAGAGAGAGAGAGAGAGAGAGAGAGAGAGAGAGACTGACTACCGAGACTACCCACCTGACAGGGCCATCAGGCAGACAAGGGCATCTACTTATCTGTTTTAGTTATCTCTATCCTGGGTCAAGGTCATCAAAGATAAAGTGTGGGAAGAGGGGTATCAAGGGAGAGAAAGCCCTGTAAAAGAACCAGCCCAGAAGCCACCTGATGGTCTGCCAGCTCTGGAGACCCCAGGAGTTAAAGGCCCAGCACGGTGTCTTTAACCCTTGCTCTTTAATCTCTGCTTTCATCCTTTTCTGAATTTTTACTTCATTCATCCTTGGGTATTCAATTCTTTGTCTGCATCTGGAAAGAACCCAGACTCCAGGGCAACCGGTCCTCAACTCTTACCCGGGTGACAGGAAGTCAAAGAGTAGCTCTAGTCCATCATCCTCATGAATATCAGAAAATCTTATTTCTAAGAAGAATCTTTCAAAATGACCACCTTGAGTGGCTTGTAACAATTGCATGTGTGCGACATCTAGTGGTCACAAGAAGTGTTGCAACTTATCACACAAGTCCAATTTAATGTATTATTAATAACCCAGTTCCTGTTTTCATTTGATTGTTCAAAAAGTTTCTGCTGTATTGCTTATCCTCTACTTTTGGTGATGGACTATAACTGAGTCTTTTTAGTGGGTAGGACACTTTACGCGGTGTACCCCGTAAACATTAATATGTCTCAGTGACTAGCCTCCTGGAAAACATAACAATTATGTCAGTTCAAATGTCCCTAAACAGGTACCCCTTGTCCCACTGCTGACCACTCACAAATTCAGAGAGAACAACAGGAAGGAGCTTGGAGCATCTGTCTCATGCTGTGCCACACTCCCAGCCGAGGCCAGCCTTTCTGAGCAATCAGCATCGTACCCTTGTTCCAGAAGTCAGGTTTTGCCTTACCCTTTCTTCCCATTCAACCAACTCAGCTGCCATATATATCTATGGAACATGTTGCTGATCTCTCTCTCTCTCTCTCTCTCTCTCTCTCTCTCTCATTTTTTTTTTTTTTTTTTTGTGTGTGTGTGTGTTGTTTTTCTGTAGCCCTAGTTGGCCTGGAATTTGCTATGTAGACCAGGCTGACCTTGATTTCACAGAGATCCACCTGCCTCTGTCTCCCAAGTGCTGGGATTAGATGTGAGTGCCACCACACCCAGTCTGTCACTCTCATTATGTCCCCTACAGATTGTGAATTACTTGAGAGCAGGGACCGTGTCTTACATATGTTTTCCCACAAGAACCTGGTAGAGTGTGTAAACACTTCTTACAACTGAAAAACAAGAAGACAAACAAACTTAAAACAGACAGAGGACATCTGCAGATACTTCTTTCAAGGTGTGCAATGGCTAGCAAGCACATGAACAATAAATGCTCAAGCTCACATGCAAATCAAATCTCATGAGATACCACTTCACATCCATTAAAGCAGCCACGAGTTACAAAAAGAAAATAATAACTCAGAAATAAAATCTGATGGTTCATCTCCAAAGTTGCCTCAAGCCAGATGCTATACTACAAATGAATAAATGAATACTAGCCCCCCAGTTCCATCTTCTAGTCTAGCTATCATCCCCGTACACACACCATACCCAAACTCTGCTAGGCTACAGCTCCCGTACCCAAACTAGAAGTTTGGAGTAGGAAGTTATGAAACCGTCAAGCTTGCCTGCAAGGTTTTGCATCAGTTTGAAAATAAACAGGCTGTAAAATGTAGAGATGAACCCACACATGGTTTTTGTTGAGAAAAAGGCAAATGTGAGCAACAGATGGAAAAAATGAGACCTGGATGGCATGTAAGATGGTAGATTATTCAAACAGGAAGGGGTCATGAGTAAGGGTTTATAAACTGCTCTCTACGCTTGGTCGTTCTAGGCTGCTGCCTGACTTTGCAAAGTGGCAGTATAAACTGCTTCATTTTCACTACTCTAAGTCCCTGGTACTCTTATTATGAAGTGGGGATCACTGTTACCATAGTTATCAGTAACTATGGTAGGAGGTAGAGACCTTGAAACACTTCAGTTCTGCGGCTGATATGGCTAAGAATTCAGCAGTTCCTTGGTGACACCAACATTGAATGGGTGTGACCCAGCAATCTGCTCCTAGCATGCACCCCAAATGGCTGTAAACATATGTCCAGATAAAGTAGGATTGTATACAATAACTCTGAAGCCGTAAGAGCCAACCCAAGTGTCCATGAATTGATGAGTAGACATTTAAAATGTGGTGTATTGATACAATGAAGTATGTTTTAGGGACAAAAAGGAAATGAAGCATGTATTGGTGCTGTACATGGATGATCTTTGAAAACATGGTACCATGTTTTCATGCTTCTCTAGGTTTCTTCAGCAAACTTTCTTTCCTACTTCCCTAATGGCTCACACAAGTGATCAATTGTATTGGGAAATGTAAACCATCTTTAAAGCTACCCTTGAAGCCCATTTATAAAGTTAGTGGGGGTGTGAGTTCAGTTTGGGGAAAAAAAAAGAATCAGACCCCTTATGATTTGAACCTTGAAAGAAGCAAAAAATTTATTTCTCTTCAGTTGGTTGATGCTACAAATCTTGATCAATATTTAAGGCAACCTAAAAGCAAATACAAAGTAAATATACTTTATTACAGTGAAAAGATGCAAGTCAAAGAAAACAGAGTTTAAGTATGTCTATGTGGTCCTATAGATGAAGTTTCTTGAGAGTTCTGGATGATTTAGAATACCTAAATACACTGTAGTCATATATTATATTCCAAAGCTAATAATTACCTAAATATAGTCATATTATGTTCCTGATCTAATAATTACCCCCGCCTTTCCTTTTCCTTTGATTCCTTTCTCATCCTTCCTGGCGGTGGTGGGGGTTCCTTCGCACAGCTACCCCTTGTTAGAATTCCCAGTCGTGTCTGCCAGATCCCAGGCTCACACACTGCACACTCTCCTCAATGTCTTGCTCCTGCCCATAGCTCAGTTAGGGCACATTTCTTTGGCTGTGGAATTTTTATCTTTTGCCTGGGCCTTCTTCCTGTCCTCCAGAGCAACACCACATAGGAAGAAGCCTTTGATGGTTTCCACCCAAAAGCTGCTGTTTCAACTGAAGCCTCCCTTTTCAAACACTGTACTTCCGTTTCTTATGTTTACTCACTCATCCATGGGAATACTCTGAGTCCAGTTACGCCAGAAACGGGCTAGGCTTCACCCTTGGCTCCCTCTCCCTCTCCTGAACCAAACTCAAGTCTGCCCTCATCTCTTCTGTGCTGTCTAGTCCCCATCATATCCCATCTAGATGACTGCAGCCACCTTCTACCTGATCTCACTTTTCAATGCCTGCTTGACTCCAACTCTCCACCTCCCAAAATCCTTCTGTCATCTCCCAAAGCCCCCACTACTCCTAAGTCCAAGTTTCCTAAACTCGCATTCATAGACCAATGTGATTTTGTTTTCTTATTTGTGTGTATTTGCATGTACTGCCTGCATGTATGTGTCATGCAATGCCCACGGAGGTCAGAAGAGGATGCTGGATTCCTCTGGACCTGGAGCTGCGGATGTTTATGGATGGCTGTTAGCCACTGTATGGTGCTGGGAACTGAACCTGGGCCCTCTGCAAGAGCAACCAGTGCTATTGACCACTGAGCCATCTCCTCCGTGATCTGGCTTTTTCCCACGTCTCCCGCTTTAAGTGTCTCCACTCTCCTAGCTTTCTCAAACCCTCTGTACGATGGGCTATTTCAGACCCTGGGCAGCAACTTGTGCTCTCTTTATAAGACTGAGTTCTTGAACCTCATTTCCTCAGAAACACTTATTCGGACAAGGCCAAATCTTCCTGTTCTGTCTCTTATCGCACCTTTTTACATTGGCCCATGTGCTAAAGGGAAGGGATGTTGTTTATCGTTGTTTTCTAAGCTCCCTGTCAAATCATACCAGGCACTGAATTAAGCATTTATTCACAGACTATCCAGTACCAAGTCCTTCCAGCCCCACTTTCAGAAGACCTCTTGAAAATACAGGGGATATTTCCATAGCTACCCCTTAAATATTAGATAAATATTAGAGTTCCTAGTGGTTTCTCCCAAGCCTGCAGGTCTCACATACTCTCTCAGTGGCTTCTTTTCTCCCCTACCTCACATATGTCTCTGGATTACTATCAAAACCTAATTGGTCTGGGAACTGGATTGATGGTTCAGTGGTTAAGAAGACTTGCTGATCTTTTTGAGGACCTGGGTTCAGTTCCCAGCACCCACACAGTGGCTAACAACTATCCGTCACAGGGGATCCAAACCCTTGTCTGGTCTCTGTGGGCATTACATGTGGTATACGTACAAGCAAAGCACCCAGACACCAGACCCACTTCCCCATGGTCTTCCCCACACTACAGGGAGATGGGCTTTCTAAAGTGCAGCTCTGACCACACTGGCTTCTGTTGCCTGCAGGAAACCATGTAAGCAAGAATTACAAGTCCTTTCACTGTCTGGCCCCTGCTTTCTCCTCACCTCATACTTCATAGGCCTGGTCCCCACTCGGCTGCACTCTCTCCTACTGTCCTCCTATCACTCTCTACTCCCTCCCACCTGGGTCTTCAGCCCTCTTGTGTTCAAAGTACTTCCTTAGATTCCCTTTCTACACCGCTGAGCAGCAGTCACTGACTTCCTTCAGGACCTTCCCTCACTAAGCCTCCCCATGTCCTCGCTCCGCAGTACACACAGAACGAAGCAGCCAGATGTGCCCTCCTGACAGAACAGTTCCCATGAGCACCTGCTGATCTGACGCAGCTATTAACAGTATTCCTTTCATTCACAAAACCATACTGGTATGGACAAGAGATGTCCTGATCATTCCAGCAATGACCATGAAGCACTTTTCTAACTGTGTTTCCCTTCTGGACAGTAAACTCCACAAGGTGAAAGCTCTCTGTCTTATTCCCAGCTGCATCTGGCACAATGATTGACACATGGAGGTCACAATATGCTTGTTAGAGAAACAGATACACTTCAACCATAAAAATACACGTTCTCTTTAGAGTATCGTTTCCACAGTTTGTTCCCTGCCAAATTTAAGAATTATATATTTCACAAAATTATTTTACAGCTGCATCTTGAAGAGATTTTGATATTTTCAAACTCTAAAATACACAGATATGGATGGCATAGACAAATATAAGCACAGACAGGTATACAACTATAGATGTAAATAGGTACACAGATATACCTCACAGACAGGCAGAATACCAATTTAGAGTTTGGTTAGCATCCATGGACTGGATCTTCTTTGTATGAAGGAAAAGTCCTTTCTGCTAGCCAATCTGGACTCAATATGTATTAGACTTTATTGACATTTAAAAACATCTGCTTTTAAACGGCACTTCTGGATACTCACATCAGACAACATCGGTTCATCAAGTTCTTCCACCCTGCTCAAGTTAGGTGCTCCGTATCGATCACTGATCTCAGCTAGGGTCTTGCCTGAGTCCATTCCTGATTCCTACAGTTATAAAACACATTTTTTTAACTTTTATATGGCTTCAAAATTAACATATTATTTTTCTTTAAACTTTGATATAAACTTTCTGAATTACAGCATCAAAATTCAACATTATTATTTAGCAGAATTAACCAATATGTTAATGGCAAGAGAATTCAAATAAGAAGCTGCAAAAGTTATTTTGAAAAGCCACATTCATAATTTTAAAATACCTAATTTGTAAGGAATTCTAAGAGCAATGTAACAGGACATTTCAGCTCTTCAAAATGTAAACACGCAGAGAATATCTAATTTTTATCTGCTTTGAGATTTTGTTTCAGAGCACAACACACTTGTGATCTATCACTAGAATATGCATTTAAGACTATCAGTTTTATAGGGTTTTATTTTGGTTTGTTGTTTCGTTAAGCAGCCAGGCAGACCTAAAACTCACGACCCTCCTCCTGTTTTATCTTCTGGGTGCTGGGATGATAAGCATATGCCACCATGTCCATCCTGGGCTAACAGTTTTAATAATGCCCTCATTAAAATGCTATGTACTGATGCATAAAAGTTAAACCTTACATTCTAGGACATCATTTCACATAGACAGACTGGCTTCTCCTTCTCACCTCTGACTGCATGGAATCCTCACCCCTCGTTGTATTCTCTAGGTTCATCATCATCGCCTAGAGTGTATAAAAGTAAAGAAAACACTGAATAAACATTCTTCATTTTTATTCCGTGTTTAATTTTCAAGCATTTTTATTTTTGTATAATGTTATGGTCTGTTTAATAGCAAAAACAATTTATTTTGTAAGGAGTGATCTTAATACATTGAACACAAAACAGTGAATCACAGTTTCAGTTAATACCCTATACTAATAGAAGACAACCATATTTATTTATAAGTGAACCTTTTTAAAAAAATGGGCTGAAACACTAAAACTGACGCTAATATACTAGCAAATGTGAAAAGAGATTTTCAAAGGTGGCGAAATCTTAGATTAAGACATTTTTCAAGGGAACTTAAAGTTGGATTTTACAGTGAAAAAGGAATGATATCTTTGTAATTAATCTTGAGCAAGCTGCTATCTAACTCCAAGTCACCTTCATGGAGCCTTAGCAACACTCACACTCTGACTGCTGCAGGAATGTTCTGTCTGGTGTGGGAGGTTTGTGTTCTTACAGGACCATGACCCTCAGTCACCAGGATGGATATGTGGCACAAACCTTCCCCAAAATTCTTTTGACTGAAACCAGAAAAGAACTCCATTCTTCTCCAATGGTAATGCCACAACATGCTGCTCTCAAGAACCAGTAAGGACCAGGCTCCTCATCCTGTGCCACAAACCAGAGCATCAGGAGGAAGGCTGAGAGGATATCCAGAGAGAAACAAGGGGAGCAGCCCAGTAGAACTTGATTCTCTTGCTCCCAAAGGGCTGAAGCAAACAGCGTCTAGCCCCCTTGAATCAAGATTCTCCCAGTATATTTGGGAGTGGTGGTTTAAATTGTATCTGCAGTCAGAAGGAGGTCAGGGCAAGGGATGTGAAGGGACTTGCCTCTGAGCAGTGAGACAGGGATACTTTCCACTGTAGAGATGAGGGATGCTAGGCCAATGGGGGCATGACATAATAAGGTTGTGTTGACTCTGGTCACTCAGGCTGATACCTGGAAACATGGGTGGCCCCCTCTGGTGTGCTAATATGTGTATGTGTGCTGATGTGCACACTCAATACACAGATTAATATATCAGTGTCTGCATTTAAAAAATATTTTATCTATTTTTTTATTTTATGTGTATGAGTGTGTCACCTGCATGTATGTAATGCACCCATGTCATGCAATGCCTGTGAAGGTCAGAAGAGGGCATTAGACTCTCCTGAAACTGGAGTTATGGATGGTTGTTAGCCACCATGTGGGTGGTGAGAATCAAACCTGGGTTCTCTGCAAGAGCAGTCAGTGCTCTTAACCACTGAGCCATTTCTCCAGCCCTCAACATCTACATTTTTTAAATTTGCACAGATATTTGCATTTATCTTTCAAAATCTCATCTTCTTTATTCAAATACCCCTTCAGATATTTGTAATGCTTTTACTGGGTGTGGTGGTCCATACCTATAATCCTAGCACTTGGGAGGCAGAGGCAGGTGGATCTATGTGAGATCGAGGTCAGCCTGGTCTACTTAGTGAGTGAGTTCCAGGCCAGCTGGGGCTACAGGGAGACCCTGTCTCTAAAACAAAACAAAAAACAAAAAACAAAATCTTTTAAATGATGATGTTCTCATCTAACCCATTCTATAAACACAGTCTATAAAACTTGTTTCTGATCTTTGTTTTAATTATAGAGTCAGTAAGGGAAGCAAGGGAGTAGCCAAAAACACAATCATTCAGAACTTTGACTATATGATGCACATTTTCACAATACTAGGAAATATTTATCCAACTGGAAATTTGACTTTATATATATATATATAACCAGTGAAAGTAGACTTTTGGGAAACACATTACTACATAGTTCATTTTAATAAAATGAAAAATCCATATGACAGATTTTTTAAATGCAAATGATTTTTAATCAATCTGACATAAAGAAACATACTGCTATAAGAATACCCTCCACACTACAAAGAACTTAGCCTTCAGGGCAGCCAGTGTAATTAACAACAGCTAGCTCCTGATGTTGGTGTGCCACTCTAGAGCCTATCACTTCAAACAGAGCCACTGAGCACATTGATTACATTTGACCCTAGTGTGGTGTGATGCTGTCACTGTACTATGATCCTAAGGCTTGATCCTAAGGAGAGCAGCCAAAAAAGGCTTGCTGAAGCCCCACAGTGAATGTGGGGCTACTGTCTGGACTTTGAATCCCACAGTTTCTTTGCTGCCACAGCTAGAAGAAATGGTCTGGGGAGTCTAAAAGCTTCAGATAAGCAGACATTTACAAAACTTCAGATTACCTTACGTGATTGTTCGTGAGCTCTCTGGAGTTCTTCTGTCTTCTGCTTCTCTTTTTCTTGCATTTCCAACTCCAGCTGGAATGCCAGCTGCTGCTGAATATTCACGCATATGTAAATCACATTACAGTTATAATAGATCAGTTGCAGGAATTAATGCCATCACTCTGGTTTGTTTGCTTTAAAAAAGGATCTCCCCTATGTAGCACAGGCTGGATTCTAACTCCTGACAATCCTTTTGCCTCAACCTCCCTAGTGCTGGGATTTTACAGAAATGAACCACCACACCTGGCTACGTTTCATTTTTAAGATCTCCAAGATAATTTCATTTATTCCCACCTAAATTTCAGAAACTTATGAAAATGATCATAGTCACATAATCCTTAGCTTTTACCAATATTTTCTTGGACATAATAAAGGAAGTTTCTTTAATTGCTAATTGTAAGAAGTGGTTTACACAAGGTCAAGTTATTTCCCTCTTGTTCTTGAAACTACAGTTGATTTTTCTTCAGATAACATTTCTTTAAGCAATGGATGAATATTGAAAGAACCAAATCTTGGATGAATAGGTAAAGAAAATCTTATGACTATGGAATATGCATCTGTAAATGTAGCTAATGGACAGTAAGTTTGATCTTAACTCAGTGTGTACGCCACACTAAAACGGATGTCAGCAATGCAGCCTGTGGGACAGATCTGATCCTGCCCTTCTTTTGGTATAGCTCAGAGGCCAAGAATATTATTTACATTCTTAAATGATTGAGGGAGTAAAATCAAATGAATAATACTTCATGTCACAAAAGCTATAAATAAAGTTTTATTGAAACACAGCCTTATTCATTCAATTATGAATTGTCTGTGACTACTTTCCACTACAACAGTAGAGCAAAGTAGCCACTAGAGAAATCACATGTAGCACCATCTTGGCTTTACACAGCTGCTCAGCACACAAATCAGGGAGTGTTCGGAATACTGTGGTATCACTGTGCTGTGACGTTTTTATTTTTTGAGACAGGGTCTCCCTGAACCCTGGCTTGCCTGGAACTCACTATGTAGACCAGGCTGGCCTCAATCTCACAGAGCTCTACCTGCCTCTGCTTCTCCAGTGCTGGAATGTAATGGTATGTGCCACCATGCCTGGAAGTACAGGATTGTTTCTCTTTTAAATACATGGACATGAGTTGAGAATCTAAAGTGAATACTCTGCAGTAGACCTCTTATAGTGGTCCCCATGGAGTTTAGATGTTTACTGTAAATTAAGTCAGTTTAGAAGCCACTCTGGAATTATCCTTTATCCAAAGTATCCTCTATGACCCATGCCTGCAGCCTTTTCCTTACTAACATCTTCAGCTCCCAGTTCTGTGGCCCCAGACCTACTTAACAAAGGGCATTCCTCCTCCACTGGTACAGGTTATATATATATATATATGTCTTGCAAGATGATTCCTAAGTCTAAACAGAAAATTCAGTTATGTTTTACCTTTCTTCTACATATCCCCTGAAAGTCATATAAATATGCTAATAATTTGGGGCATAAAGCAAAGTTTAATGCTGTGATATTTTCCACTTGTGGCACCATGTAAGTACAGAAATGTTTCATACATATTGGGGAATATTTTCAGGTTAGTGGTGTGCAGTCTATAAAGCTTTGGTCAACTGGCTCTTCCATCTTCCAAAGGCAGTGTTTTAACATTTATGACTCTCCCCTCCTTCCCCACCTTGTCATTTTATTCTTGGTGGATGATCATGGTTCTTTATGACAAAGAAACAGTCACAAAGAGCCCATTTCCAACTTTTTGTTACAAACCAACACACCCACCTATGTCTGTGTTACCTTTTCTTTGTCTCTGAGTTTCAATAAAAGAGCTCTTCCACTTGTATTCCAGACCCATTTCCTCTTCTCCCCATGGACAGAAGGCTCCGTGGACCTTCCTTTCTGTTTTCTTATGTCACCCATTTTCCCTTCTGTGTTACTCAGTCAAGACAAAAAGTGCTGCCTTCCCCTCACCATCTCTATGGAAGCATTATGCTTACTCACCAGCTCCCTTCTTACACACTGCACTCCTCCACTGTTCCTGGAGGGGCTGGGGATCTTGAAGGATCATGAGCTAGCTGTGGTGAATTGATCACCCTGTCCCCTTGGCTTCTTCCATGACACACTCTCTGGTTTGACCTCTTACCAGATGCTGCTGGTTCTCCAGCAAAGAAGGATGGAGATACTAGAGAGTGACAGCTAAGGCAGCATTGCTGGGGGAAGGTCAACAGTTCAGCACTGTTCATCTCCATCACCTTTGACTCTGTCTCACCTGCTGAAACAAGAGCTCCTCTGCTCTCAGGCGCTCCAACATTTCCTGCTCCATTATTGCCAATTCTCTCTCATGTTCCAAATCAATCATTTCTTTCTGTTTCTAAAAATTGGTAAAAGTAACAGTACATAGCTTATCAGAGACCAGAAGAAATCTGCAAAGGCAATCTTATAAGCATGTTAGTCACAAACAATACAAAAAGGGGTCAGCAAATTTGGGCATATTCGTTTGGAAACTATATAATTTGGGGGAGTTTTGTGTTAGCTGAGAAAATAACATAAAATTAAAATTATAAATTGCATATAAAAGAAAAAGAAAACATCTATAAACAAATATAAAAATGCCTAAAAATCAAAACAGAAGTTTTCCCATCTTTATATGTTGCCCAAAGTTTTTTATAGCAAACTTTTTTCATAATAGAGAGAACTAATATTGATCATAAACATGGACAACTTGAATCAATTATTGGGGTCCTGTAATTTCCTGAAAGGAGATCCATACTTACCTGCTGTTCCATGATCAAAGTTTCCTTGTACTTGTAAATCCACAATGCTAAATATTCTATTGGGTCCACTGGGCGAACTTTCGCCACTTCTGCAAGACCTTGAGTTAGGCATGTCCCGAGACAGTTTTGAAGATACGTTGACTCCATTTCTAACTCCTAAATAAAATCATCTTTGAAAAAGTTTTTCCTGGGGTCGCAAAGTTTTCCAAGAAGACACAGTAAAAGTGAAGTCCAGAGAAACCACCAAAGCATTCCGCCTCCCACCAGTCATGGGCTCTTCTCATTAGGGATGGCACAAGCAAGCAGCCCTCAGAAGCTCCAAACAGTTTCCAAAAGGGCTCTTCAGAAGTCATTGTAACCAAAATTGACTCTACATCCTGAAGGGCTCTCAAGTTAAGTCCCAGAGTCCAGAAAAGGATGCCATCATTATCCATTGCAGGATGGCTTTGTGCCAACAAGTGCTTGTGTCACTCAATCCCATAACATCCCTGAAAGTGGGTATCATTATGCTCACTGTTCAGATAGGAAACAGGCTCATAGCGTGTAAGTGAACAGTTCATCTGTCGGATAAAGGCAGGGTCTACACTCGCTTCTTGATTCCAGGGCCCTAACTCCAGTGATTTCTCTAGTAAGATGCTTCTCCTAAGTCATGAGAGCCACTTTCACAAAACATTACAACCATACATCTCTGACAAAATCCATGTATTTTCAAGGCCAGAGAATAAGAATTCAGCCTCAAAAAAAACAGCATATGAGGTCCCTCAGAATCTGAATATAAACCTCTGGTTCACCTCAAGCTTTCCCCATCCCCACATATCCTGTGCTCTCACCACATTGAATATCTTCCAGTCTATAGACTATGTCCCATCTCCATGATCCCTTCCTTTCTCTACTCTTGAGAAATCTCTCCTCACCTGCAAGACACAGCTCCTGTCTTACTCCCTGAGCTTTACCAAGCAACACAAGTGAGTTCCTTCTGCTCCACTCAGCTCACACAACACTTGCCATGCTGCCCAGGAACTAGCGTGTGCACATGAGCTTGTGTCTGTCCTTCTAGGAGACCAGGTCCTATAGATCCCTAAGGAGTGTTTTGACCACAGTGCCAATACTCCTGTCTTGCCACAGTGGCAAATGAGTTCCTGCCCGCTCCCAGTTGTGTACAGTCTTTTCAAGCATGGAGACTGCATGTCTTCTCCTGGTTAGACTATTTCTATTTACACACACAGAGGAGCAACAAGAGATCAAATAAATGATTCTATCTGAGTCCAGCTTGGTGACCCAATGAGTTATTGGAGTTACTTACAGAAGCTTGAGGTGAGATCATATGTCCCAGTGGAGGAGGGTGTTGCTAGTGTTTTATTAAACAGATGTGGTGTCTATAAATTTTTCTAAATATTTGTGTTTAGATTCACAGATTATTATTTTCTTTGTTGCCATGGGTGGCAGTTACAGTGGAGACTCGTGACCAGTCAAACTTCAGAGAATAAGTGACTATTGCTGTGGCGTAGCTTTCCAATGCTTATGCCATAAATGGAAGAGAGTAATCACACATCTCCTCCAAGGCTAGAGGAACATTGTCAAGGAGAGTACAGAAAGAATGCAAGAGCCAGAAGACGGGCTGCGGTGTTTTGTAGCTATTTCCTCCAGGTTGGAGCATTTTCTTGCAGAGGAATGTTGAAGGAGAGGTGAGGCCTGTGGCTCAAGAAACTTGTAAGACTTGTGAAGTCCCTCCCTGAGGTTATATAGAGGAAAAAAGTTGTAGAAAGTCAACTCTTTAGTGGTGTACTTGTAAGCTGTGCAGGAGACTCCACAACACAGCAAAGTAACACAATGACAGTGACAATTAGAACACGTGTATGGTGCATTATGTATGAGTGTGCAGGTGTGTGTGCCCCTACACACACATATGGAAGCCACAGCAGGATACGGAGTGCCTTCATCTATTGATTTCCACCTCATTTCTTTTAGAATGTGTCTGTCACGGAACCAACACTCATGCTCAATGTTTTGGCCGAGCTGAACGATCAGAGAGCTCACTGGATTCAGCTGTGTTTCCCACCAATGCAGGGTTTACAGGCGCTAGCAGCCAGACCTGGATTTTCATGTGGGTTATTAGTGATCCCAACTCAGATCACTGTGCTTGCAGAGACGTTCTCTAACCCCCTGAGACCGAGCCATCTCAGTCTAGTCCAGAACAGGTGTGTGTGTTTGTGTGTGTGTGTGTGTGTGTGTGTGTGTGTGTGTGTGTGTGCAGACACATATATGCCATGGAGCGTGTGTGAGGTCAGAGGACAACTTTAATGAGCCAGTTTCCTCCTTCCATGGTGGAATCCGGGGATCAAACCCAGATTGTGCTTTTATCTGCTTAACCATCTTGCCAGCTATAGAACAGATATTTTTTAAAGAAAGAAAATATATAGCAACCACTACATTTCAGGTACTTTGAAAAAGAATGGATCATCTCATATTTTTTGCAGTGCTGAGGATTGAATCCAAAGTAGGCAACTACTCGTATACTGAGTTACAGCCACAGTTAAAAAAAAAAAAACAAAAAAAACCCGTAACTTTCACATTATCCTTATAGTTTATGAAATCTAGATTTTTCTGAGAATCTGACAAAAACCATCAACAAATATATGCTGAATACCTATTAGATGTGTGTGTGTGTGTGTGTGTGTGTGTGTGAGTTATCAAATAGGTACTGGGAATACAAAACTGCAATAGATTACATATTTATTACCCCCACCTCCAAATCCTAACTCCCAATGTGATAGTAGAGTATAGGAGGTTAGTGTCTGGGATGTATTGAGGTCATTAGGGAAGAGCTCTTGTGCATGAGATTTGTGCCCTAGAGATTGAAGAGTTGTGCTTGCTTTTATGCTCCAGTATAATGTAAAGACAACATGCAGTAACTAGGAAGTGATGTGTAGTAACAAGGAAGTGAGCCCTCATCAAACTCCAGTCTAGGGACTTGAACTTCCCACCCTCCAGCTCTGTAGAAATAAAAGTTTAATATTTAAGGCCACATGGTTTACATTGTTGCAGCCCAAATTTCTTATTCTATAAGTTCAAAACAAAATGAAATGAGTCTCTAACTTCATAATTCACAGAGATGAGTGAAGATAAATATTAATCAAAAATAAATAAATTCAAAATTAAACTGAAATAAGTACTGTGAAGAGCAAATAGGAATGTTGTAGTTTTCCTGTCCGTTGCTGTGATAAACTGACCAAAATCAACTTGGGAAAGAAAGGGTGTATTTTGTCTTACAATTCCCAGGTCACAATCTATCACTGAGGAAAGTCAGGGAAGAAACTGAAATCAGGAACCAAAGCAGAGATCATGGAGAAACACTGCTCACTGGCTTACTTCCCCGGGCTTGCTCAGCTACCTTTCTTATTCAGCCCAGGCCCATGTATCTGTGATAGCACCATCCACAATGCCCCCCTACCACACACATCAACCAGCATTAAGACAAAGTCTCACAGACACAACCCCAGGCCAGTCGGATGGAGGAAACTCTTCAGCTGAGGTTGCCTCTTCCAGGTGACTCTAGTTAGTGTCAAGTTGACAAATACTAATCGGCACAGGAGATCTGACCAAGTCATGGAAGTCAAGAAAACCTTCTGTGAGGGGTGACATTTGAGCTAATCTCAGACCTCCTGAAGTAAAAACTGAAAACACTCAAGGCAAAGAAGAGAAGAGGCAAGGTTGGTAAGTCCTGGGGACAGACTCGTCTGTGCACCAACGCACCGAATTTTGTATAAAATTTCAGGTGTTCAGAATATTAACTCCTCGTAGACACCAATCCTATTCTTCTGTCATGGAACTGTGAGGGGAGAGAAAAATGGTCTGACTATGTGCAAGGGAATTTGGCAACATCTAGAAAGATCAGAGGGTGTTTACCCTTGCACTTCTTGGATCCTGTCTCAAAGATGCACTTGTAAACGGTGAATGGACAGATGGACATGGTATTTGCTCTATTATTACCACAGTCTGACTAGAACACCAGCTGAATGTTCATCAAGTAGAAGACAGACTGGATAGAATCGCATGGAGTCTTGTACAGATTAAAAGGAATGAGGATGCTCAACAAATTGGGAGTGATACAGGACCCAATGAAGCGGGAAAGCACGGTGCCAAAATCGCTTATGGAGATTGGTACTCCCAGTGATAGCGGAGAAAGGAATGTACGTAATTACGTAGAGATGTGTACATAAGTGTAGTCCTAAAACCTCTTAAGAATGGAACGAAACTGGCACAAATGAGATTTCCTTTCAAGGTGGCATTGGTGCCCTAGCCACACAGAGAAAAGCATCGTGAACGGAACAGGGTCTCCACTGTGCTGCAACAGTGGGAAATCCTCTAGAGACAAAATGACCTCATGGCCATCTCAGTGCCACTTGAAGTTAAGTTACATTAAAAATGGAAGAGAATCCTACTGCTGCTGCCTTAGGATACAACACAGGAAGAGTGCAAAGATCCCCAAGGAGGAAACTGGAACCTAAGAGACGGCCTGGGGTTGTCTGGTTTTTGTGGGAGCTGTGTGCACACTGTAAGTGGGATCTGTATTGAGGCCTGTAATGAGGTCCTTCTGTCATCTCGGTACCACCTGTTTCCTGCCCACTTGAGGGACACAAACACACATCTCTCCTGCTCTAAGCACACCAGTACCCATCTCAGCTCCACTGAAGAAAGCTTCTTCCCACAGAAACAGCTGCCCCCAGCCAGGAGCAGGCTCCATGAGCTACTGAAGGAAGGAGTTCTGCCCAGATCTGGGAGAGGGCTGGCCGGGTGAACTGGAAAGCAAGGCGCCAGATTCAGCAAATTAAAAATACATTAGGTCCAAGTCAAATTGAATTTCAGAGAAATAATGAATAATTCTGATTTCTACTATCAACCCAGGACACTTACGTTAGTTTTACTATGGAATGGATGTGGGGGAGAGAAAGGGGAAGAGAGCAGGAGGAAAAGGAGGAGGAGGAGGAGGGAGAGGGGGAGGAGCCATTTAGTGGCCGGCCCACTGGGCCCCCACGCAGGAACTAACCCTCCCTTGGCCTCCAGGGGCCGGACCTACGTGGCTTTCAAGGTGCAAATTGTGAGAGCTGGTTCTGCTTCTAGGTTCCCAGAGAAGCCAAAGAAACAGTTCTAGGCAAACTGGTCTGACCTCTGAGGTGCGCTTACGTGCCCCTCCTTGCTAGCTGCAGGTGAGTAGCGTCCCGTTGCCAAGCCACGAGCGCGCAGGGGCTGAGCTGGCGTTCTAACGCGGAAGAGGCACCGGAAGCGTTGAGCTGTGTGAGTGCGCACCCGGGCTGGGGCGTGGGGGGAGGGGCGGTCAAGGACCGCGCTCTAGAGGGGAGCGGAGGGGAGACTCTGGGCACTTGCAGAAGCAGCTCAGAGGAAGAGCTTTGTAACAGAGAGGTGGAACTCCGCATGCATCCAGAGATGCACTCCATCCCCAGGGTATCCACCAGGCACTGGAGCATACTTTTCCCCGTGGCCTAGGGAAGTGTGCATCATACTGGGACGTTTCCCGTGTTCTCTTCTAATGTGTGTAGTCATGGCATTACCCAGTGGGAAAGGCTTCCATAAATGCACAGTGGGCACTGATGAATCAACAAGTGTGAGCCCTTCCCTTAGCTCCCAGGCATCACAGCTCTCAAGACATGTTTGCTGAGTTACCTAAGTGCATATGCCAAGTACCAGGGATAGTTTCCCCATAGGGTCTGTCAAGCTTAAGCAGCTTGGCAACCACCCAATGGCTCCGGAATAGATTCCAAAACTGGGCGTCATAAATTGCATTCCAAGAAGCCCTTCAAGAATTCATCATGAGATCGCTCTGAACAGCAGGGGTGTAGAAGACTGTTAATCGGTGCACCTACCCAGTTGGGCCACAGACTGGCAGAAAGAGATGGCAGCCTCTCCAGGTCTCCCAGCCTTCACACTAACCCTGAGGTTAGTGGCTTGAAAGACAAATTTACTCTCTAACAGTTACAGGGCTAACCCAAGTGTCAGCAGGGCCGGTTTCCTTCTGGATGATCCATTCCTCCCTTGTCTTCAGTTTTTGGCTCAAGGCCCTAAATCTCTCGCTGCTTCTTCCTCTGCCTTGTCTCTATGTCACCCTCCTTGTCTGTATCCCTCTTATAAAGACTCTTGTATGGTAGGGGTGGGGATCTGGGCTGGGTGTTTTGTCCTCTTATCCAAAGATTTGAAAATAAGGACCTATTCAGATTTGCAAGAGTAGCAAGATAACCTTCTTTGGAACAAAGGGATTTACAGAGTACCGAGGGTATGCTGTCAAAAGAAGGAGCTGGGTACTAAAGGGTGTAATTGGGATGGTTCTCTGTTTTGATTGGTAGGTTAGGTCATGTGTTCATTTCTCTTCCTTTGCATGTCTTTTTTCATAATGTATCTCATTTTAATCATATGCATGCCCAATTATGCATAAGCATTAGATGTAAAAGGAGGATTGTCCTTACCTGCTTACTAGTGGGCATAGTTTTGCCTTATTAAGCATGTACCCAAAACCAGCATTAGATCTTCTATTCTATTCTATCAAACCCAGATACAGTGGGAATGAATACACTTGAATGTAAACTATCCAAATTTGATTGTTAACGGGGACAGGGAAGTTAAACCATCATTCAGAGATGAGAGTATGTGTAGCTCTGTGCAGGTTGGGAGTTGAAGGGGTCTAGGTGGCTAGGAACATTGTTTTGAGAGGGGTGTGTGAACACCAAAGAAACTAGGCTACCACCAAGTGCATTATTACAAGGTGTGTGTGCATTACCCAAATCCAAATGGAAAGTCCCACGCTAAGTTATCTGTTATATCTGCCTCACTTATGATTACAGTTTGCCTGTTTATGAGCTAGAGAGATGACTGAGTGGATAAAGACATTTGCCTCTAAGCCTGACAATCTGAGTTCCATCTTGGGACCCACATGGTAGAGGGAAGGAATCAACTCTCACAGTTGGTACATATACTCCTCATATGCAAATGAATAAATAAATGTAATAAACATTTTTAATTGACTTATGCATATAATCTACTTCCCATCTCAAGATCCTTAATCACATCTGCAAAGCTTCTTTTATCATAAAAGGTAACATCATCATATGTTGCAGGTTTGAGAACATGGGTACTTTTGGGCGATCCGGTTCAGCCTTGGAATAGGTCTTCAAGATGGTTCCTGTATCCACAACCATTTTATTTTTAACAGACTTCTTACTTTCTGGCAGAACAAACTGTTCCAGGCTCATTGGATCCTCCCCGTCTCTTCAAGCAGCTAAGGGAGAACATCAGTTGATGGCCCAATACCAGCTTATGACCAAATAACCATATCAAAGACCAGCACAGCATATGACACTGGTGCAGTAGTGGCACTTTTATCTGGGGGTGGTCAACGGCTACCTAATTGGTCTTAGAGCCCACTAAATGGGAGGAAACTCATTTGAGGTACTGTAATCATAGCCAAATACACATGACCGAAGAGATCATAGATCTTAGAGAAATTCCCAAGGATGTCACATCCCTTGGCTAATGTAACTTCTTACTAAGTGCAAAATGTGTATCTTGTCAGTGAAAATTGCCCATGCCTAAGTGGCACATCTACAATGCAACCTCTATACCCAAACTCACACAACATAGAACAAGGGGTAAAGAGGACACTAATCAATCTCTCAACTCTCATCAATGAAGCTCTCTCACTTGCAACAGAGGACCAGTAACACAAAAGGTCACAAATGGCCAAATCATAGAGATTAGTAGTCTGCAGAGTGTGGGTCCCTAGACAGAACTCCTATATTGTTTTACTCACCCAGGGCTCAGGGACCATTGTAGGAGAGGGGGCAGAAAGAGTGTAAGAACCAGTGAGGAGGTGTGTGACCATATGGAAATAGAATCCTACAAGCTCCTGGGACCCTGCTCATATGACCCTACAACAATGGTGTCGGCATGCTTAAGACCTACGCAAACTCAAGCAGACAAAAATCCAACATGGAACTGGAGAAATGGGTAGCAAACCCCAATCTTTGCTGAATAAATATTGACAACTGATTACTTTTGGGTGAAGAAGAGCTAACCTTAAACTGAGGGACTACAGACAGGCTGACTGGACCTCAGGGGATGAACCTGCACCGAAGAACATTTGGGGACACTAACTTGACACAATAGACATTAATGCACATGAAAGAATGTATGGATTCCAGTTGGGGGCTGTGGAGGGGTGCTGGTGGGGAAGTAGGTAAAAAGATGATTAACGTTGAGAGAGATGTTCTGTATGAAATACACAATGATTCAATTTTAAAAAACCTTTAAAAAGGAAAAAAAGAAAATGACAAAAATGATCATTGTAAATTTTATTCTTGATTTAGGTCAGATAGTTCAATAAAGGAAATGATGTAATAATTTGATTTAAAAAATAGATTTTCCCTGTCTCAGACCCGAAACAGGCCCTTCTTTAAGGAACTCTGAACCCTTTAAAGGATGAAGGATATTTAATAACAAGTTCTGAAGCTAGGTATGATGATGCACACTTATAATCTCAGCACTCAGGAGACTTAGGCAGGAAAATCACAAGTTCAAGGCCGCATGAGCTACTTAGTGAGTTCCAGGCCAGCCTAGAACATAGTGAGACTCTGTCTCATAAAACAAACAGCAAATAAAAATAAATAAGTAAGGAAATAAAATCTCTGTATGCTCAGCGTTCTCATTTGTGCTGAAGTATTTGAGCTTCTAGATCCAAGAGGTAGAAAATATATACTTTTCCCCCATATGTAATGTCTACCCATCCTTACTTCCTTAGACTGAAAAATGGGAGCAAGGACTTTTTCAGGAGGAGGTAGGGATGGGGACCAGGCCATATCTTGCTCCATAATAGCTAATATTTATGAAATTCTTTCTGTATGCCAGGCTAGGGATCTTTTCATGTTTTATCAGTTCTATTCACTTTTCCTTATTATGAGGCACATAATTTATTTCTGTTTTCCAGAGGCGGAAACCAAGACCGAGAGACCAAGTAACTTGCTGAAGATCACACAGCTGTAAGTGGTGGCCCCAGGCCTGGAGTTTGTCTGTTTTGCAGGTATCTATGCTTCCTGGGGCTCCGGTTCAGTCACTCCTCATGTAGCGTACCAACTCAGGCTACTTTACATTCCACTCTGCACAGCTATTAGGAGTTCCAGGAACGCCAACTCCACCTAAAGTGACCCCGTGGGAGAGTGCGTTAGCAGGGACTTTAGAAACCCTTCATTGTCCTTCTTTCTCCCTGTAAAGCAGATGAGCATCTGTTGTCTATGTCATAGACTGGCTTCCAACCTCACAATAGCACAGCTTGCTGTGCACTCAGAGCTCCCCTCAAATCTTAGACCTCATTTTATTTGTATGTAGGGATAAATATGTGCAGGTAAATTAAAGGTCTTTTATCATCCTTCATTACTAGTGTGCCAAGCCCCCTCAAGACTTGGATCTACATTATTTGATATATTCTAGCTGGAAAGCTTTAGAGAAAAAGCCCATTTGAATATAACAGCTTTTGGCAAGTATGATTTTTGTGGGTTCTTTTGAGAAAGGTGGTGTTATGACTTGACTTTTAAATATTCCCCAAAGACATATGCTAAAGGCTTGTTGCCAGCCCGTAGCACTGCTGGGGCTCATGGGAGCTTTAATAGGTGGGGCCCAGTGGCAGGAAGGTAGGTCACTAGGGCCATGCCCTCGAAGGAGATGGTGTGGCTCTGACCCCCTTCCTCTGTTTCTCCTTGCTTCCGGGTTGCTATGATGTGACCGGCTTTGCTCTGCCTTCTTGCTGCCCACCATGAAGTTCTGCCTTTCCACAGGCCCTGAAACAGTGAAATCCAGTAACCCCGATCTGAAACCTCTGCAGCCACGGATGAAAGTAAACCTTTCTTCCTTTCAGTTGTATATTGCAGGCATTTCATCATTGCAACAGGAAGCTTATTGATACAGAAGATTGGTACCAAGCAGTGAGGTCATTGCTTTGGCTACTTGATGATGTGGTTCAGAAATTTTTGGAATTTGTGGGAAGAATTCTGATTTTTTTTTTTTTTTTTTTTTTTGAGAACTGGGTTAGAGAAAACCTCCAATACTATAAGCAGAACTTGATGGGCAGGTCTGGTGAGAGCTCAGAAAACCAGAACACTGATAGAAATGTGGAAGACAGGCTCATGAGGTTTTAGATAGGATGAGAACTCTATTGGAAACTGGACTAGAGGCTATTTGTGTTATATTCTGGCAAAGTAGATTTTGTCCCAGCCCCTAGATCTTATGTGAGACTGAGTTTAAAGGTAACAGACTAACCTAGCCAAGGAAATTTTAGACAGTACAGCATTTAAGCAGATTATTGATGGCTTCTTTTAACCAGATTTACCAGAAGAAGTGGGAACAAAATGTGGAGTGAAAAGATTTGAGACTTTCAGTTTGACCAGAAAAGGGACCCTTTCAAAGTCACAGCCAGAGAGATTCATGTCGAGTAAAAGCCAAATACCTTGTACCAGCACAATGGAAAGAATTCCTTGGAGGCATCGCAAGAACCAACAAGACCCCACCCATCACAGGCTCAAAGACTTATCTGTGAGGAGGACCCAAGGTTCTTTTTGAACACAAGGTTGCCTGGGAAATTGTTCTCTCAGGGCTCATTTCTCCATGCTTGACCATCCACTTACTCAGAGTCTGCTATGACTGTGGTCCCAGTGGGCCCAAGCACTGCTCAAGTTGGTGACAGACTTCTCGGCTGTCCATGTCATGCTGGATTTTCAGGCATGCAGAATGGAAGAACTATGGGATCGTGGATGCTTCTACTCAGATCCCGTAGGGACAGCCTGAGAGATCAGTGTGTGGCAGGGTCAGAGTTCCTGCAGGTAACTCCTGAAAGGGCGATGCCTAAAGCTATGAGAGTGAAACCAGAGATGTGGTGAGAGCCCAAGAAGTTAGAGATGCCGGAAATGTGGCACACAGGGATCAGAGCCAGCCTAAGAGAGAGGCCATGTGGGCTGCAGCCAGCAAGGACCAGGAAAGGGGCTTCCTCTGCGGCTCACATAGCACTGCATGTTGGTAGAAACAGAGTCACAGGCCTTCATGTTTGCCTTCCTAAGCTTCAGTCTTAATGTAGTCTGGGTTCTCATTCTTTTCCTATTTTATCCTTTTAGGGTAAGAGTATGTACCCTGTGTCATCGTCTCCTCTTATTGCTCCTCTTCTTCTTCCTCCTCTTCCTCCTCCTCCTCCATTTTTTTTTTTTTTGGCAGTACTGAGGATCAAACCCAGAGCCTTGTGTATGCCAAATAGGTGTTCTACCACTGAACTATATCTCTAGCCCCTTTTAAAATATTTTCTTTATTTTTAATTTTACATGTATGAGTATATTGCCTACATATATGTAAGTGTACCTGTGTTGTATAGTGCCCATGGAGGTCAGAAGAGGGTGTCAAATCTTCTGGAACTGGAGTTACAGACAGTTGTTAGCCACCATGTAGGTGCTGGGAACCAAACCCAGGTCCTCTGTAAGAGCAGTCAGTGTTCTTAACTGCTGAGCCCCCTCTCCAGCACAACACCTACCCCAAATCTCAGATGCTGAGACTGGCCTTGAGATCACTCTTTAGCTCAGGCAGGCCTTGAACTTGTGGTCCTTCCTTTTCAGCCGCCTGAGTAGCTGGAATTATATTTCTGCACTTTCAAGCCTGATCTCCACTGTATGTTGGACATGTACATTAATAAATTTGTTCTTTTGACTTTTTAAAAATTTTGAGACAGGGTTTCACTCTGTCAGCAAAGTGAGTCATCCTCTTTCCTCAGCCTCCTGACTGCCAGGTATGTGCCACCATATCTACTTCTTTTGATTTCTATAATGGTGCATATCTTAAGTTTTCCCAGAGTTTCAGAGGAGTCTTGGGATTTGGACCTTTGAACAGTGCTGGAACTACAAAAGACTTTGGGACTAGGCATAGCTGTACGTGTCTGTAATCCCACCATTCAGGAGGCTGAGGCAAGAGGTTAACAAGATTGAGACTAGCTTAGGGTACGTTGCAAAAAATCTATCTCAGAAAACAAGACCTAAAATAACAACAAAAGACTTCAGGGACTGTATTTATTATTTCTATTGTGTGTTTATGAGTGTATTGTCTGCATGTTTGTAAGTGCACCTGTATTGTGCATGCTCATGGAGGTCAGAAGAGGGTGCTGGATTCCCCTGGAACTGAAGTTATGGGTGAGTGTTAGCTGCCATGTGGGTGCTGGAACCTGAACCTGTGTCCTCTGCAAGAGCAGTCAGTGCTCTTAACTGCTGAGCCATCTCTCCAACTTGACTTCAGAGACTCTTGGAAATCGACTTAATATATTTTTCATTGTGAGACAGATATAAACTTTTGGGTTCCAGGGGCAGAACGTTATGATTTGGATCTTAAATATCCCCAAAGGATATATGCTAAAGGGTTGTTGCCAGGCTATGGTGCTACTGGAAGATAACAGAGTCTTTAAAAGGTGGAGCTTCATGGAAGGAAGTTAGATCATTAGGTCATACCCTTATGGGGACAGATTATATTACTCTGTTCCTCTCTCCCTCCCTCCCTTTGGCCGCACTTTAGGCACAAAATGATAGGGCCAAATGATCATAAATTCAAACTTCTGAAACCATGAACCAACATAAACTTGTCCTCTTTTAAGTAGCTCAAGAATTTTGTCACAGCCATGGAAAGCTAATCCAGACATTTCTCTTATTTTCACCAGAATAAATCCAACTTGGTTAGAAGATATCTATTTCTAAAGCTAGATTGCATTTGTAAAATAGAGTCTCTACTTTGATGGTTCCCAGATCCCCAGAATGGAAACTGCCTACTTGAAGAAGTGCTTTGGAAACAGCCTGGCCCAGGCACTGGCAGATGTGGCGAGAGTGCGGCCCAGTGACCCCATAGAGTACCTAGCTCACTGGCTTTATCATTACAGGAATGTAACCAAAGCTAATGAAAAGGTGTGTATGTACTGGGCCTGCCCAGGGAGGTCTTAACTTGCCCAGAACAACTTGCCATCCAAGGCTGAGTCCTGAGCTGGCCTGGAGAGTTTCTTGGCTCATCCATCCTGTGAGGATTGCTTGGGTCCAGGTATCATTTAAGTGTGAAGACTCTGGAGGGTAACCCAGCTCAGAGAGTTGTGGAGTTGGGTTTGTAGCTACTGGCTGGCTTGCTGTTTATGGGAAGAAACTCAGTGGGCCTGGTGTACCCAGGCAGATCTTGATCTCCAGTGAGGGTGGGCTCCTGCCTAAGGTGTCTACTGTGACCTAATTTGCCGCTGTCACATCACCCAGAATAAGCAAGAGATGCTGCAGCTGAAGGAGGAGTATGGGAGTACCCTCAAGGAAGCGGAAATGGCAGAGATGCTGAAACATGAGGAGCATCAGATTCAACTCAACTGTGAAAAGTGTCGCAAGGTAGGGAGGAAGCACGAGAACTGGGCTCAGCCACTCCTGGTGGTGGCTTTCAAGAAATTCACAAGGCACCGGGCAGTGGGTAAAGCACACTGAGGCTGTCCTTAGCCAGCACGTCCCTCACAGCCGCACATTAAGCATAAGATGATTTTTATGATGTCCATAAAATCCTTGGCAATGGAAGACTGAAATGTAAAATAGAAATTTTATTTCAGATCGCAGAAAATATCACTTATGTTAGTTGCTTAAAACTCACTCACACACACATACACACACACACACACACACACACACACACACACACTTAGAGCAAATATTTTTTTCATCTAAGATCCTTTGAGTCCTTTTCAAAAATTATCCAATATTTTTCAGAAACCAAATATGTGGATCAATGTATATTTTAAAAACAGTATTTTTTACTTAGCATTTTGTTTCTGTTTTTCTATATTATAGCTATTTTAATTTTATGTGTTTGAGTGTTTTGCCTGCATGTATTTAAGTGTACCACATGTATGCAGTACCCAAGGAGACCATAAGAGGGAGTCAGATCCTCTGGGGCTGGAGTTTTGGATAGTTATTAGCTGCCATTGGGTGCTAGGGTCTGAATGAGGGATGTCTGGAAGAGCAGCCACTCTTAACCATTGAGCTGTCTCTCCAGCCCCAGCATGTTTTTATATGTTATGACTATTTATGTGTCGTCCTTGTTTGCTTTTAATTGCCGTGCCAAAACATTCTGACCAGTACTGACTTGGGGAGGAAAGGGTTTATTTGACTTATATTTCCCAGGTCATAGTTCATCACTGTGGGAGCCCAAGATAGGAACTCCTGGAGGCAGGAGCTGAAGGCCATGGAGGAATGCTGCTTACTGGCTTGTTCCCCTGGCCTATGCTCAGCCTGCTTTCTTATATAATACAGAACAACCTACCTAGGGATGGCACCACCCACAGTGGGCTGGGCCCTCTCACATCATGCAGCAATTAAGAAAATATCCACAGACATGGCCACAGGTCAGTCCAATGGAGGAAATTCTCCCATTGAGGCTCCCTCAACCCAAATGTGTCAAATTGACACTAAAGCTATCCAGAACAACTGACCTCTTGTCAGCTTGACACACAAACACATTGCTGTTACACCACAACCTTTTCATTTTTTGTCCCCAAGATAGGAAGTTAACAATATCACAACATGAGATGTGATGTTTGAGAACTAAAGAGATGAGGCTTATTAAACAGTTATCATTACTTACTGTCCACTGGAATCATTTCCTTACACTACGTTTTCCTGTTACTAGAAGTAAAAATATGTAAGTTAAGGGAATGACTCCCAGACCCCCACCCTTGTTTTATGTAAGCATTACTACAGACAGCTTTGCTCACCTAATAATTTGAATTGACCTTTTTGTTACACACAGAAGGTTTTATATCCTGGAGCAATATTCCTTAGCAAGATTTAGATATCAAAAAAGTATGTTGTTCTTTCACCTTGCAAGAGACAAGGTGAGTGTGAGGAAAGATGCGTATGAGAGCCAGCCACGGCCAGATGTGTGCTATCTCTCTCTCAGAAGAGTTTGTAGCAAGCTGCCGTTATGGACATTAATTTCTTTCGTTAGAAGGAACTATGGGAAAACTGGGACTGATGGGAAACAAAGCTGAATGAATTGCTCCCCTGGCAAGGGAGAGCATCCTAACTCAGGTGCAAGTTATGTCCAAATAAAATCTGAAAGGATTTGGCAAAGAGGTGGAAGGTGGGGGTGGGGGACACCAAAGCAAGATTTTAAGTTCTGGTCTCTGAGTGACTCTATATGGGTTTCAAAGTACTGCTTGCTATGGATCACCTTCAAATTTTATAACACTAGCGTTGGGAAACTTGGTTTCAGACATGCCCAAGATGGGTTGTATAAAATTTCAGCAGGACTGCTTGTCTACCTGATGGGCTTATGTAAACCTATTTGAAGTTTTGCAAGGTTTGTCTTCCTTCATCTCTCCCTTTTTTAAAAAATTTTCATTTTATGTGTATGAGTGTATTGCCTACATGTGTGTAAGTGCACCTGTGTTGCACAATGCCACAGGAAGTCAGAAGACAGCGTTGGATCCCCTGGAATTGGAGTTATGGATGGTTGTTAGCCACCACGTGGGTTCTGGGAATCAAACCTGGGTCCTCTGCAAGGGCAGCTAGTGCTCTTAACTGCTGAGCCATCCTTCCAGCCCCCTTCATCTCTTTATTTTGTTTTGCTTTTTCGTATTGTTGTTTGGTTGGTTTTGCTGTTTTTTTGTTTTGAGACAGGTCTCATTTTGTAGCTCTGACTGTCCTGGACTTCATTACGTAGGCCAGATGGCCTCAAATTCATGACATTCTTCCTGCTTCAGCCTCCCAAGTGCTAGGATTTCAGGTATGAGTCACCATGCCCAACTTTATGTCTTAAACCCATCTTTGCTTATATCTTAGTCTTTTAGTTCCCTAGATTGAATGCTGCTAGTCTAGTAATTTGTCAAAAGAGGAACTGAAAGTGAGTGCTAGGTATGGTAGGACTCCTTTTCAAGGAGGAATCAAGGGTCACATCTTGGAGAAGGTAGCTCTTGAGTTCAGCCTAGAATGAACCTGCAAAGGTGGCATTCTTCTAGTAGTTTCTGTTCCTTAAGCAGAGGGGCTCTGAGCAAGTAACCTAATGTTTATGAAGATCTGGATCACACAACTGTTGGAGAATATGTTTTTATAGAATCAGCACAGGACTTTGCTGCATAGACTCCGCACTTTGAAGTTAGAAAAGTCTTGAAGATCAGGTAAGCAGGTGTGTGTCAGGGTTTTCGGTTACAGTCCCGAGTCTACTGCAGAATAGACTTCTGGGATTCCCAGGCAAAGACTGGGCAGAAGTGGCCCACGGAGCTTCAGTTAAAGGGTTCTTTTTGTTTGTTTGCTTTTTAAGACAGGGTCTCCCTGTAACCACAACTGGCCTGGAACTTGCTATGTAAACCAGGCTGGCCTCCATCTCATGAAATCTACCTGCCTCTGCTTCCTGAGTGCTGGGATTAAAGGTGTGTGCCACCACACCTGACAGTTCCAAGGATCTGTACTTCAGCTAGGGACATCCCCTGCATGGGTATCAGACTGCATGCCACTGTCTCATAGACCCCTTGGGCTCTCATCATTTTTTTGCTTGTGTTGGTTTATGCAGTGTATGTACATATGTGTGGGCACAATGTATGTGTGAGGATGCATATGCACAGGTGTTTGCATACATGTGGAGGTCTGAAGCTGATGTCAGGAGTCTTCCTGGATTGCGCTCCACTTTATTCATTGAGGGAAGATGTCTCAGTTGAACCCAGAGCTTCCTGATATGGCTGATTTAGCTAACTAGCTTGCTTCTAGTGTGGGAATTACAAGCAGGTCACTACTCCCAGCATTTACATGGATGCTAAGGGATCTGAACTCTGGTCCTTACCCTTGTGTGACAAGCACTTTACCCACTAACCCATCTCCCCCAAACTCTCATAATTTTTTTCACTCTTTTAACTCAGCTTCAAGTTGGATAATTACTATTGATCAACCTTCAAGTTTATTAGGCCTTTCTTCTGCCATGGCCAACGTAGAAGCAATCCTACTGAGGAATGTCCGTTTCATTTTCTTTTATGTGTATGAGGTTGTGTGTATATTTGCATTCATGCAGAAGCCAGAGGTCAGCCTCAGATAGTGTTCCTTCTCAGGTGCCTCTGTCTTGTTTTTTTGAGACAGATTTCTTACTGGCCTGAAGATCACCGAACAGGCTTAGCGAACCCCAGAGATCTGCCTCTCTCTGCACCCCAGTTCTGGGATTACAAGCACACACCACCAAGCCTGGCCTTTTTGCCTTCATTCGGGGGGGGGGGGTGTCAAACTTAGGACCTCATGCTGGTGCAGCAGGTGCCTTCATCTGTGACAATCTGATGTTTCTTTCTATTGAATAGTTTTCCCTTTGGTTTATGGCTCATGTTTTCCTGTTTCCTTATCTGTCTAGTAATTTTCACCTGTGTGCTGGACATTGCAGTTATGACTTTACTTTTAGACTCTGTAGGGAGTCTAAAGTGTGCTGTTTCTCCTTAAGAAGATGTTGTGTTTTGTTCTGGTTGGCTGTGGCATCATTGGTGGATCCCTTTGATCCTGGCTGGTTTGGTTTCATGGTTTGTTTCAGCAAATCTATTTCAGCTTCATTTTAAACATGAAAATAGCAACAGTGTGCTCCTGCCATTCCTGTGTGTGCTTAATCTCCACCAATTCCTTCTTCCCTTTGTGTTTTCTGTTTAGGAACTGCTCCCCACAGATGTTTCTGAGACTTTGAAGACTCCAGTCCTGCAGGAAGACTCAGAGCCACTTGAGGAGGAGGCCTTGAGGCAGAAATCTCTTCCAAGTATCTCTAGTGTGACTCCGGAAGCGCTTCCGCGGGCTCTTCCCTCCTGAGAAGACAGCCTGCAAGGGGAGCTTTCACCTCAACTAAGATTCAAGAGGCTGCCAAGGAGGTGTCTGCAGATGCTCTGGTCTGTAAACACCTTTAACCATGTGAAAATTTGAACTCGCTCTAGGATAAAATGAACACAATAAGAATTAAATAAAATAAGTCATCAAACTGATGAGGCCTTTTCCTCCTGAGATTACACAGTGAAAACACTCCTGTTGTGTGCCAGTCTTAACTCTAGATACACGTATTCTACCCTGATACAGACCACATTCAATGCCAGCATTTCTGCATTTAATCACCACATGGTGGTGCCTCATGGATGTAAGAAAAGAGAGGGAAACCAAAAGGAATTTGGTTGATGATCAGGTAAAGATACTGAAGGCCCAGGCGATCTAAAACGCTGCTAGGTTTCTAGATTGGGTCTCATGAGTGAATGGAGTGGCTCTTTTTACAATATAGGAGAGGAGGAAGAGGAGGAGGAGAAGGAGGAGGAGGAGGAGGAGGAGGAGGAGGGGGAGGGGGAGGAGGAGGAGGAGGAGGAGGAGGAGGAGGGGGAGGAGGAGGAGGAGGAGGAGGAGGGGGGGGGGGGGAGGAGGAGGAGGAGGAGGAGGGGGAGGGGGAGGGGGAGGAGGGGGAGGGGGAGGGGGAGGGGGAGGAGGAGGAGGAGGAGGAAGAGGAGGAGGAGGAGGAGGAAGAGGAGGAGGAGGAGGAGGAGGAGGGGGGGGGAGGAGGAGGAGGAGGAGGAGGAGGAGGAAGAGGAGGAGGAGGAGGAGGAGGAGGAGGAGGAGGAGGGGGAGGGGGGGGGAGGAGGAGGAGGAGGAGGAGGAGGAGGGGGAGGAGGAGGAGGAGGAGGAGGAGGAGGAGGAGGAGGAGGAGGAGGAGGAGGTTGGGTCATTCATGGGCATGCTGAGTGTGGAGTGGAGTACCCGTGAGGACGCTAGAGGAGAGCAGCCCTCAGATACTGTCTGTACTCCAACCCCAAGAAACCCAAAGACCGACCCCAACCCTGGCTTTTCTGTAAAACCCCAGAGCAGGGTAGAATTCATTATTCATTTGAAGGGGCCTCAAGAGTTTATTTGTGTATTTTACATCTGTGTTTTTATTTATTGTGTGTAGAGGTTAGAGGACAACTTGCAGAAGTTGGTTTTCTCCTCTAACATGTAGATTCTAGGCATGGAAATAATTTTCTCAGACTTGCTTAGGAAGCACTTTTACCTGCTGAACCTTATCTCTACAGTCCCTTCTTAGCTATTTTTAAAAGCCTGTATTAAAATTAAAATTGTGCCTCTAAACAGAACTTGGAATTGTCTAATGAAATTTTGATCAAAGTATGAATATGTTTTCTGTAAACAGCTATAATTCTTGATAAACACTTTTATTTCAAGTAATTACTTCTGAGGACCACAATTTTATATGGTTCTTATTCTTAAACGTGATAGAGAAAAGTACCATGAAATTATATTGGATAAAATATTAATATTAGCTTTTTAGTTTTATCATTGATGCTAATTGAAATCAAACGAAGTAAAGTGGTATTTCTTGGTGGTAGCTTAAAGTCAACTTGGAGTTAGAATACTCTTACAAATATTCCTTAAAATGAGTTTCAAGTTTTGTCTCATTTAAGGCTGTAGGCTCCATATGAGAATGGCATTCACTGCCTAGAAGGTGTGTCTAACTTCTATCATCAAGAGCCAAGCACACTTAGGTCGATTCAGGACTTAGAACAGGCCCTCTGTCTTAATATAGAAGGCTGGATGTATTCACTTCCTATTGCTGTGTAACAAATTACCACCATCTAGCACTTAAAACTGTACCCATGTGTAGTCTTACAGTCCCTTAGGCAATAGGACCTGGTGTTGTCCATGACTATCATCTTATCAGAGGTTTGAGGTTCCCCTTTGTTCTAGTTTGTTTTTTGTTGCTCTGGTAAAATGCTGACCTTTTAAAACCTACTTGGAGAAGAAAAGATTTATTTCACCTTATAGCATCACCAAGGGGAGTCAAGGCAGGAGCTCAGGGAATGAACCTGGAGGCAGGCGCTGAAGCAGAGACCATGGAGAAATGCTGCATAGTGATTTGCTTCCCCTGGTTTGCTCAGCTATCTTTCTTATACAGCCCAGGTCCACATGCCTAGGGATGGCACTGCCCACAGTGGGCTAGACATTCCTACATCAATTAGCAATCAAGAAAATGCTCACAGACATGCCCACAGGTCAGTCTGGACAAGGTAATTCCTCAACTGAGGTTCCCTCTTCCTGGGTGACTCTAGTTTGTTTCAAGTTGACAAAAACCTAACCAGCACACCCTTCTAGCTCATTGGGTGTAGCACTTGTAGCACCAAGAACACCTTTTTATGGCTGATTGTTTGTAGAAAGTCCATCTCAGCATCCTGAAGCAATCTGCCATTCCCAATTGTGAATTCTCTCCAAAGAGCGTGCTGTTTGCTCTTTCACGACCCAGGAAAATCTCTGCTGCTTCTTATCTCCCTGACTCCCTTTAAGGGCTCACCAGATAATAGTCAGGCTTACTCATAATTGTTTCCTTTTATTACTTTTCTTTTTCTGTTTGTTGTTGTTTGTTTTTTGAGATAGACTCTCCTATAGCCCAAGCTGGACTTGCACTTACTATATAGTCAAAGATGACCTTGAACTTCTGGTCTTTTTGCTTTTACCTTTTTGATTTCTTGGATTATAGGCATGCGCCACCACAACCAGCTTAATGTTGTGCTGGGAAGCAAACCCAGGGCTTTGTGCCTACTAAGCAAGCACTCTACCAATCGAGCTACATCTCTACTCCAACATTTTCCCTTTTAATGAACTTAAAGTCAATGTGTTTATAACTCAGTCATAGCCATGATATCCCATGCTGTTCACCAGCTTTGCACACACAAAGAGGACATCAAACACAGATAAGCACCGGGGAACAAGGACCTCAAGGCCATCTCAGAATTCTGCACTGAACAAAGAGCTTTTCAGAAAGCAGACGGCTGTGACAAAGGAAGAGTATAAAATATTACACAAGAAATTTAGAGACCAGAGTCAATGAGGATCATGTACTGAGGAGCCCTCACCCAGCAATAATGAGAGAAGACCCTGTGAGCTGACACATGAATGGAGAGAGGAGACTGGACCAGCAGAGCACTGAAGGGAGGAAATCACACACAGAGAGGAGCAAATAGAGCTCTGCCCTGGGGAGACCTGGGAGTTCACTCAATACTGGGCTGTTTGGGAGACAATAGGAAATGGCAATAAAGAGAACCCAGTCACAGGACAGAAAAGCAAAATTC
The DNA here is from genome assembly GCA_035773235.1 of Eospalax fontanierii. Taxonomy (NCBI): domain Eukaryota; kingdom Metazoa; phylum Chordata; class Mammalia; order Rodentia; family Spalacidae; genus Eospalax; species Eospalax fontanierii. The sequence continues at coordinate 21,007,355 of CM069540.1, forward strand.
CCAATAAACTGCAGGAACGTTTTCACTGAGAAATGTTGCCATCATTCGGACTTTTAGAATCAATGCTAACTTTTTGAACTTAGAATTTGTTAAATGTGTATGAGTGTTCTGCCTGCATGTATGTATGTGTACCTCCTGTGTGAAATGCCCATGGGAGGCCAGAAAAGGGTGTCAGAAGCCCTGGAGCTGGAGTTAGTGGCGATTGTTAACTGCCATGTGGGTGCTGGGAACTGAACCCAGGTCCTATGCAAGAGCAGCCAGTGCTCTTAACCATTGAGCCGTCTCTCCAGTCCCTATATACTACTTCCTTTTAACTAGGTGCCCAAACTGACATATCACCTTTAGAGTCTCTTTTAGTAGTAAAAGCTGAGAGACCATAACTCAGCCTCTTTATGTTGTAATGTCATCAAAGGTCTCTCAACTGGAATGTGGTACCTAAATATAAAACTCAAAACTATCCAGGCATGGTAGCATAGGACTATAATTGCAGCGTTTGGGAGGTTAAGGCTGGAGGATTGCTATGAATTAAGCATAGTAAGTTTGAGACCAGCCTTGGGCTACAGAGTAAGACCTTGTCTCAAAAACAAAATGCCTCAAAATTATGACTCCTATGAGAGAACATAAAAGAAAACTTAGGTGATTCGAGATACATCAATGACTTTTTAAATTAATTTAATTAACAAGTAATATTTTATATGTTTATGTTATACAATATGGTATTTTGAAATGCACATACATTATTGAATCTCTAAATCAAGCTAGTGACATGTTCAGTACAACATTTATTAAAACTAACATTTCTTTTTTGAGACATTTCTTTTTGTCTTATGTAGCCCAGGCTGGCCTTAACTCACTATGTGGCTAAGGAATACCTTGAACTTCTTCCTGTCTCTACCACCTGAGTGCTGTAATTACAGGCATGTGACACTTAAACCTGGTTTTATGTTTTATGTGGTATTGGGAACTGAACCCACATCCTCATGCATGCAAGGCAAGCACTCTTCCAGCTAAGCTATATCCCCAGCCTTAAATGAACACTTAACACTTTGACTGATTCTCTATCTTGACTATTGTGAACAACGCTGTAACAAGCACAAGAGAGCAGATATCTCTTGTCTTCGTTTGGTTCTCTGGTGCTGTGATAAAACACCGATCAGAGGCAGCTTGGGGGAGGAAAGGGTTTAGTTCGCCTTATAGCTTATAGAGCTCATCATGGAGGGCAGCAGGGGCAGGAACTCAGGACAGGATCAAGGCTCAGATTCAATCAAAGAGCCTGGTATATATATAATGGAGCCTAAGCATTCCTGTCACCCAATGAACACATAAGTGGAAAAAAAAACCCAAGAGAAAATGAAACTGCCACAGAAGAAAAAGAATTCTCAAGAAAACTCACAGTGAACGGCAGCAGCATTTGTAGATCTCAACAAACTCCTTTAAATGTTTGAAAAGATCAACCCCAACACCAAAGGGTTCTCTTTCACTAATCAAGATAAATCATCACAGTACACTGTCTGCCTGCAAGCAAATTAAGATGGAAAAGGAGGAGGAAGAGGAGGAGGAAGAGGAAGAGAAGGAGAAAACTAAGCAATCTACAATGGAGGCATTTCTGAGACATGGTGACATTTTCTCAAGGGAAGCATCAGGGGAGTCCTGAAGAAGGAATTACATAAGAAGGAACTGTTATCACAGAAGGCCACAGCTCCACACATGTCATTACCCCTGAAGATAGACAAGAGATGGTGGCGGCAGCCCTGACAGTGGTGATCCTGACCCTGTGTAGGCCTGAGCCAATGTATGTGTCTGTATCTTAGTTTTTAACCAAAACATTTAAGAAATCAAAAGTAAAATAAGGCGATGAGGCACACACTTGAGGCTCAAATGAGGCAAGCATTCTTACCTCTGATCTGTGTTCCTAGTACTCTGTACTTTTAATTTTGAGACAGGATCTCAAAAGTGAGGGCAGTCTGGCTGTGACATTTGTCACCTCATTGATCCCCAGGGTTAATTACATTAATGTGGCCAGCTGGGGATGGGGGTGTCCCCTTACTCCTCACTGATTCACATGTGTTCCTCCCAAAGCTTAGCTCACACAGGACTATCTTCCTTCATAGAGACAGGGTCTCACAAGTTGCCAAGATTGGTCTTGAACTTGCTTTATAACCAGGCAAGCCTTGAATATGATCCTCCTGCCTCAGCTTCCTAAGGTAGACCTATACTAACAACCTTGCTCAAAATAATATTTTTCTGATGCTAGGGATAGAAACAATGCCTTGTACATGCTTGTAAACACTCTGTCACTGAGTTATATCCTCAGTTTTCAAAATAAAAAATTTAACAGAAAAAAGAATATGGCATAAGACTGTACTCTGATGGATAGCTTTAGTTGTCAGTGACACACCTGGGAAGAGAGAACCTCAACTGGAAAATTTCTTCTATTGGATTGAGCTTGTGGACACATCTGTGGGGTATTTTATTGATTCTTGAGTGATGTGGGTGGGCCTAACCTGTGGTGGGTGGCCTGGGCAGATGATCCTGTGTTGTATAAGAAAGCAGACTGAGCACAGTCCAGAGGAGCAAGCCAGTAAGCAGCTTTCCACTATGGTCTGTGCTCCAGGTTCCTGTCCTGAGTTCCTGACGGCTTCCCTTGACAGTGAACTGTGCAGTAAGCCACATAAACCCTTTCTTCTCCAAGTTGGTTTTGATTGGTATTTTCATCATAGCAATTGAAAGCAAACTAGAACATATACCAAAAGAAAACATTTTTGTGTCTACATTTTAAGCTAAGCATTACCACAAAAAAAGCCAGAAAGTTTTTTTTTTTTTAGTGTGTTAAGTGAAAACGTTGTAGTAAAGTAAGTTTAACTTTGAAGAACCCAAATCTAGTGCAGCCTGAATGGACTGTGTTGGTAAACTGCATAGCAAATGCCCAGCCATGTTCTAGGCCATCTGTAGAGTGAATTGCTTCTCCGAGGGAAAAGGTGGACAAACACCCCTCTCAGTGGCATCACCCAAGACCACCTTGAGCAGAAAGTAAGGAGCTGGGAAAGTCCTATGCCCCACCCACCCGGTCTATTGGCCTTGGATGTGAGAAGGGGAAGGGTTAAAGGTATTTAAACTGGGGGCGCCAGGAGGCCGGCCCTTTTCTCCCCTCCCCCATGGGCCATTAGGATCTGTTCACCGGGAAGTCGCAAGATCCCAGCCACGTGGACTTAATAATGGAACTTGTGGAGGGGAGGGTGGGCGTCTGTATTCTGTAAGTAAGCCCTTACCCATTGCTCTGTTAGTAAGTCCAAGTAAACTAGCTAGAACCGGTTCAACTGTGACTGGAGAAATTTGTGTGTTTGTTGCGAGGCCTGGGGGTTGGAGACCCTTTGGGTTGCAAGCAGGGAGAGAGAGGCAGGTTAAGTTAGTCTGCCTCTCCCAAAGAGAAATTTTAATAACACCATCAGACTCAGTCGCCTCCCACTGAATCACTCTGAGCAACATCCAGCCCTGCAAGTGCCACTCATGGGAAGAGTCCTGTATAGACACACCAGCTTTTAGTCTTTAATAACACACCTTTACTGCACTTGTTCTGTGTTGTGGTATGTTTGGATGTATAAGCATTAACCACTGTATTGCACGATGCTGCGCAGGTTTCTAGCCTGGAGCAATAATCTATAGCACGTGACTTAAAACAATTCCCTCATCAAGCAGCAAGTGACTATTTCCACTAGAAGTCACTGAGAGACTGGATCCGGCAGTTGCCTCGATGTCTCCAGCTGAAGGCCAGAAATGGGGTGCTTATGTTCCTTGGTCTCTTAACTAGCCCTTTCATTGGCTCTATGGGAAACTTTCTGTTATGTTCCTTAGCTACCATTTACCAAGCACATACGTGTGCTGGCCAAGACAGCTACACGATTTGTAGATCCCAGTGCAATGTGAAAGCGCAGGGTTACTGTGTTGAAAAGTCCTTAAGAATTTCAGGATGGTGACAGCAGAGCTTTACTTACTCAGAGACTGAACACTGTAAAGAAAAATGACCAAACTCCCTGACTTCTCTGAGCAGTGCTTAGTGGTCACTGCCAATGCCCCAGGCTGATGAGCACGCTCTTTTGGAGGAGAACTGGATGCCTTCATTCAAGCTGCAGTCTTTCTTGCCTCTCTCGGTAATGTGTCATTATAGATCTTGGCTCTAGCAAAGTGTGCCTAGCTCTTACAGGTAAACTGAAGAGACTGGCTCAGTGTCCTTACCTCCCAGTTCCTGCAGCCAGCAGCTCCCATTCCCCTGCACTGTCTGTCTTTCCATGCTGCTCTGACTGGGATGAGAAGTGAGGGATTCAATGCTGAGCAGGGGACGGTTATCCCTTGACTACGACAGAATTCCTGGTACAGAGAAGTGGATGGTATAAACAAGGCAGGTGGAACACAGCACAAAGGGTATTTCTAACTAGGAGCAGGGCATGTGCAAAGGCACAGTGGCAGGAGTAAGAACTCACTAGAACATAAGTAGGGTGTGTATGCAGGAATTGCCCATGAGGCTCAAGGGTGCATTGGAAGAGCTGGATTTAAGGGATGCTGGAAAGACAGAATCCGCAGTGAAGGAGAAGAGGGCTGGAATGGCTCCCGTATTTCAATTGTTAGGGACAAATTAAAGATCTGAGTGAAGGTAACTCCAAACAAGGCCTGCTTTTGAAGTGGACAAAGATCAAGGCCATTCCCAAGAGCTAAGGCCAAGAATGGAGAGACACATGTCCACAAGGCACACATGTCAATCAGATGTCCCACTCAGCTTTACTTCTCCACATGTGTTTAAGAAGAGAACACAGTTAAGAAGGACATAGTTTCCGCAGTAATAGCAGACTTACTTGGGATGTTTAACCTGAACCGGGCAGGTGCTTGGCTTCTTAGTACTGCTGCATTAAATTCTCACTGCACTCCATGTGCTGGGTGCTTTCAGAACTCTTGCCTTATAGATGAAGAAACAAGCAAGATTCAGTGAGAGTGATGGAGGCCAAGGTCAGCCATCCAGGAGGGAACACTCAGGTCTGTCTGTTAGGAGCCCGCCCTGGTCTTGACACTTAATAGAGTAAGTGAAATTTCTGTCATCCATGAGCATTTTGCTCCAAGTCTTTCTCTCACTCCTTAGATGAAATGAAACCTTCACAGAGCATTACTCAGAAACATTTATGCTCACTCATGAATATTGAATTTGTCATGATTACCAGCCCAAATTAACCAACTCTCTAAGAGTTTATAACCCTAAATGAGAGAGTTCAAAAATCCACTTTAGATCCTTCAGAGACAATGCTTTAACAAGATAAATGATAGAATCCATAAATTAAAGTTCTTCCTATGAGAGAATATTACCTATCTCCTGGAGAAAATATCCTTTTGATTTATAAGTATTGAGTAATATCATGTTTATATTTTTATATAGATTATAAATATTCTCTCAAAAGATTGAATAATAGCCTACGAGGAAATGTATTTCCTTTTCCTACCTGGAGTCAAAATGACTTTGGGGAAATAGATATAAAAGCTGTGATGTCACAGCCAGATATTTTTAGAAAATTAGAATGAAATGAGGGCTGGAAATCTCCTTCCGTTGGTATCATGCTTGATCATCATGCACAGAGTCCTGGGTTTTAACCCCAGGAGTGTATAAACATGGTGGTGTAATCCCAGCACTCCATAGTGGAGACAGGAAAATCAGTTCACTCCCATCTTCAGCTATAGAGCAAACCTAGTTCAAAGCCAGCCTGGGCTACATGAGAACTTGTCACAGAAAACAAAATACCTGATACTGTTCTCAGGGCCAAAGACCTGTGACTAGACAGATCACAGGCCATAGGGGAGAACCTACTACTAATATTCTGCTAAGTAAACATAGTATTAAATTGATAATATTCAATAGATTAGTATATCTCTTAACTCTCACCAGGGAATTTTCTCTTGGCAGATGGTGATTAACACAAAGACACCTAACTGGCCAACACACAGAGAATAAGAGACTATGTAGCACTCAGCTCTAAATGGGATGCCTATATCATACCCTCTCCTCCCAAAGCTCAGGCATCGTTGTAGAATAGGGAGAAAGATTGCAAGAGCCAAAGATGGTGGACAAATACATGAAACTGTGTTGTCAGGACACCATGGGATAGTTGCACATATGAACCCACAGTGCTTACGGCAGCATGCACAAGACTTATGTAAACACAAACCAGACAAAAACCCAGCATGGATGGGGAGATGGGCAAGAAGCCCCAGCTCTAGCTGAGGATCTATTGGCAACAGATAGATGCTAGAGAGGGAGAGTCAGTGTTCCTTACTGATGTGTCATCTGGTAGGTCGGCCAGACTCCTAGGGATAGACTCACACTCCAGAGCAGTTTAGAAAAACAGATTAGACTTGATAGACCTTTTTTAAAGGAGCAAATAATATAATAAAGGACACAAAGTCTTGAGGGGTGTAGTAAGGTGGAGTTGGAGAGGTGGATCGTGGTCTCAATTGATCGAAATCCATTGTATGAAATTTTCAAATCAATAAAAACAATTGTTTAAGTATCAGAGGACTTGTGATGCGACTCAGTGGTATAGTACTTTAGTAGATGTACAAGACCCTAGGCAGGATCCTCATCGCTGAAAAAGAAATCCAGAAAAGGACAATTTGCAAATAAGATTTATTAAGTAAAATCATTGCACGAAGACACTAGAAAAGAAGCTGGAGAGATGGCTCAGTGGGTAAAAGCCTATATACTGCTCTAGCATAGGGCCTGGGTTCAGTTCCTAGTACCTATGTTGGGTAGCTCAGATTTGCCTGTAACTCCGGCTCCTGGGGGATCCAATGCCTCTGGCCTCCACAGACACCTGCATTCTTGTGCATAGACAGACAAACACAGAGAGAAAGTCACGAGAGAGAGAGAGAAAGTCGAGAGAGAGAGAGAGAGAGAGAGAGAGAGATTTTAATCTTTAAACAGACACCAGAGGGACTGGAGAGATGGCTCAGCAGTTAAGAGCACTGGCTGCTCTTGCAGAGGACCCGTGTTCAAGTCACAGCATCCACATGGAGGCTAACAACTGTCTGTAACTTCAGTTCTATGACCTTCTACTGATCACTATGAGTACTGCATGACACAAGTACACCTACCTACATGCAGGCAATACACTCATATACATAAAATAAAAATAATAATAAATAAAGTACTTTTAAAAAGACACCAGAAAAACGATACAGCCTGGAGGGATTAGACTGATGGAGAATGATTGGCCCTAATGATGCCACCCGTGGCTGTAATCAGTCTGTTCTAGTTTGCTTCTCCAGTGCTGGGACAATATACTCCAACCAATACCAACTTGGGGAAGAAAGGGATTATTTTGTTTACATGTCCTGGGTCACACAGTTCATCAGGGCGTCCAAGGTAGGAACTCAGAACACGAACCTGGGGGCAGAAGCTGGAGCACAGCCAGGGAGGAACGCTGCTTACTGGCTTGCTCCCCTGGCCCATGCTCAGCAGGCTTTCTTACACAAGAGACAACAGCCTGCCCAGAGGTGGTACCGCTCACAGTGGGCTGTGCCCTCCTTGTAGCACTCAACAATTTTCAAGAAAATACTCCACAGACGTGGTCACAGGCCACTCCAATGGAGGAAATTCCCCAACAGGCTCCCGCAACCCAGGGTGTGTCAAGTTGACACCAAAGCTATCCAACACCCAGCCAAATTGCAATTATTCCAATAACAGTAACAAAACATCACTACTATATTCTAAGACTATAGTGGGTCAAGATAAAAGACCTTCAGATAATTTGTCAGAGGAAGTGAACTATATGAATAAAAGTAGCTTAAATAGAGACTTTGCAAGAATTATCATCAGAAGAGATGAATTCTGCAGATAGACCCAGCCAAAGAAAACCCTCAGGAATAGCAGTGTTCTGGCCCTTGTGGGCAGCTGTGACAAAAAGTCTTAGACTGCAGGGTTTATGAAAAGTAATTGATTGCTTATAGTTTTCCAGGTTAGGGCGCCCAAGATGAACTTGCTGGCAGATTTAGTGTCTGGTAAGTGCCCATTCTTCTTAGACATGCTTTCTGTGTGTCCTCTGGCAGAAGAGACAAATATGCCCCCTCAAGTCTCTTTTATAGAGGCATTGACTCTATTGATAAGGACAGAGCCCTTGTGGCCAAATTACTTCCAGAACTCCTCCTCTTGTAATGTTGTTACAAATATTGAATTTCAACATATGAATCTGGAAAGGGAACATCCAGATGCTAGAAATGACCAATAGAAATCAATTTCAAGAAAAAGCTAACCAGAGAGAAATTCCTTGTAGTCATTAATGTTACAAACAATGCATAAAATCAGTGGTTATGAGACCTCAAAAATCACTTGCTGGAGAACAAATTAACCACAAAGTAATTAGTCTAGAAGGCTCTCTCAGAGATCTGAAATTTTTATATAAAGAATCGAAGGCACAGTTCTTCAATAAAGCTGCGTGCGTGCGTGCATGTGTGTGTGTGTGTGTGTGTGTGCATGTGTGTGATTTAAAAGGGTGATTGAGAGCATATTTTTTTCAAGTGACATCAATAGGTGTTCTATCAATATACAAATGTAATTGGAAATTGGTTCTTCAAGCAGCAATTTCACTGATGGTCAATATGTAAAAGGAGTCTGACCATACGATGCCTCAAAAATATTTCTGAAAGTATTTGAGTCAAATTGACAGAGAAATCTAGAGGAAAAAAAAAACCCTCCAAATTATGATCTGGAAAAAAATTCCAGTACCCACAGGTAGAGTATAATTACTTGAAAAATAGCCTTAGAGGTAGGTTTGCAGACACAGGCTTATAAGTCTAGCTATTTGGGAAGCTGAGGTATAAGGATCACAAATTCAAGGACTTCCTACACTATAGATGTAACTCAAAACAGGCCTGGGCCACTTAATTCATCTTTGTCTCAAAATTAAAAAAATAAAAAATAAAAAGAAGACAGGTGTATAGCTGTATGTCAGAGTGCTTGCCGAGCATGCATGCCCTAGGGTCAAGTACAGAAGAAACAACAAACCTAGCAGCCTCTGTCAAGAGGATGACCAGAAGATCAGATGTTCAGAAAATATATATATAAAGCAATATCAGGGCTGGAGAGATGGCTTAGTGATTAAGAGCACTAACGACTCTTAGAGAACCTGGGTCTTTCCAGCACCCTTACTGTGGCTATCAGCCATCTGTAACTCCAGTTCGAGGGGATCTGACATCTTCTTCTGACTTCCACTGTTACTGCACACACGTAGTACACTTACATACATGCACATATACATAAAATAAAGACAAATAAATAAATTTTCAAAAAGAAAAACCATATCCAATGATCAAGTTATTCCAAACAAAAAATTTTTGACAGGGTCTCTCTAGTCCAAGCCTGCCTGGAACTCACTATGTAGACCAGGCTGGATTTGATCTCACAGAGACCTAACTCTGCCTCCAGAGTGTGGGTTAAAGGTGTGTGCCACCAGGCCCAGTGTTCAGAACAAAATACTTAATGGAACAGAATCTGAAGGGCGATTCACTGACTAAGGCAATCCATGGGGTAATGTTTCTAAGAATATGCCTTCAGTCACACTAAAACCTGTTACCAGATCTCTTCCAGACAAATTATCAAAGGTATAATCACTGCCATACTCCTGGGTTAAGGGAACTTTTTTTTTTAGCAAATGTGACCACAAATGGGAATACAATGCATACTGCAGTGTGTGTGTGTGTGTGTGTGTGTGTGTGTGTGTGTGTGTGTGTGTGTCTGTGTGTGTTTGAATAATGCCTTCTGGAGGATTTTTTAATGTTCAAATATAAGATTAGTAATGATGAAACTCTACCAATCAATTCTTTAGGAAAAGAAAGTAATGAAGACTTAGCTGGAGGGTGGTTTTCCCAGGAAAAGCTAAGGAGCTCTGTGATAGGAAATCAACTCAGTGAACGAAGCCCCCCAGGAAAGGCAATCAAAGGAAGAACGTCTAAGAGTCAACCCCAAATGCCTCAGGACCTGGGGCAGGCAGGAGCAAGGCTGGGCAGACTCTTTGTTCATGTGCCTATGCCATCAGGAAGAGGTCTGTGCTCGATTCTCTTCTGTAGGAATAGCCTCTGCGGAGGTCAGTTCCAGTAAACAGAAAACTGAGTGTGTTGGTCGAAGTTCTTTAGAGGAACAGAATCAACAGAATTCATGTAATTGCAAGAGGGGATTTATCATATCAGGATTTATCAGAGCAGCTGGCACGAAAGGAGGCTGTGTAGTTCAACAACGGCTGTCTGCATGCTGGACAGGTGGAGAGCCCGGCAGCTGCTCAGCTCCAGAAGCCAAATGCCTCAGCACAGGAGTGGCCTGGTTTCATTCTTGTTGCTGTGATAAAATACTCAGACAAAATGCAACTTAGAGGGTTTATTTTAGCTCATAATTCCGGGTCATAGCCTGTGATACCAAGGGGGTCAAAAGGCGGGCACTTAGAACAGTTCATTATATCACATCCACAGAGCAGAGAGAACTGAATGTGCGCACACTTAGAGTTCAGCTAGCCTTCTCTACTTTACGCAGCCCCTGGCACCAAACCAGAGAATGATACCACCACTTTCAGGCTGGATCTTCTCACGTCAATTAAGGCAATCTAGACAATCCCCCACAGACATGTCCACAGGCCAACCTGATCTAGACAATCCCTCATGGAGACTTCCTTCGCAGATGGTTCTAAATTGCGCCAAGTTGTTCATTAAAACTAACCCTCACAAAGCGGGCCCAAGGATGCAGCCCAGACTGAGGCTGGAGGCTGGAGGCTGGAGGCTGCTTACAGAGCTTCTGGTGTGAACCGGCATGGAAAGACTGAAGAAACCTGGTGTTCAGAGGAGGGCTGTAGTGACACATGCACTGGTCAGGGACAGCTTGCAAGACCTCTGGCTGGCTCCTTTTCCTGCTCTCATTTCATCCAGCCTAGTGGTGATGTTCCACGATAATGTCTGTGCCTCCAGAGGTAAGATGGAAGCAGAAATTGGGTGTTTACCGAATCATCTCCAGGACAGGTGCCCGCTAGAGACAACCAGGGAACAGAAAGCGAGAAGTGATAACAGATTCCACCTACGCTTCCACAGAGGTTTCACCCCAAGACAGAAGCTCCCTGGAGACTACTAAGTAGAACTGGGGTGCTCCCCTCCACACCTCAGTCACATTCCTCTCTGAGGGGGGTTATTCTGTAGGTAGATATACCTGTTTCACTATGTGCTCTTGATACTCCTTACACGTGAATAATAGTAGTGAAATTATTGATGATCTCTGTCTCAAGAGATTAGTCACTAAAAATATAGCAAAATATCAGCTCTAAAGATGAGTCAAACACTTCAGGCAGTTCAGAAGAAAAGCAGATGACTACACAGCTATCTAGTGGATGTAGAATAAGGCAAACAAGATAAGGCTTCTTCTTGAAACCATTTTCCCTTCCTCACTGAGCTGTTATTAAGACATAATGTTTAAATGCACAAACACTGGCTGCACTGAGACTTGGGTGCGAATCCACACTCTGGCATCAGTTGGATAGCCATGGCAAGTTAACTGCTTTGTGCCCCGGTAGTTTGCCTGCCCCACAATCACAATGCTAGTGGCCTTACCATGCAAAATTGTTCTCTGGTTTCCATGGAACACTAGTGTATACAAGTACTCAGTAAACAGTGGCTGGTTTGGGTTTTTTAATTTTTTTTAAATTGAGGTAAATTTTAATTTTTAAAAAGTCACAAAGAAAAAAGACAAAAGAATAAATGAGGCCCACTTATTTATATACACATCTCCAGTAAAGTTTGCTATCCAAAAAATTATTAGCCTGTGCTTAAAGTCAGGCATGGGTGGTGCACATCTTTAATGCCAGCACTCAGAAGGCAGAGGTGGTAGATCTCTGTGAGATCAAGGCCAGACTGGTCTCTGTAGCAAGACTAGCTGGGGCTACTGGGAGATTCATTCTCTCTCTCTCTCTCTCTCTCTCTCTCTCTCTCTCTCTCTCTGTCCTATATATAGAGATAGAGAGTCAAACAATCCAATGTAAAAATAAAGTATTATATATATATATATATATATATATATATATACACAGTTAAACAAAAACAAAAGCATTAATGCTCAAAATGTATAAAAGATGTTTGATTTCATTCTTATTCAGAGACGGTGAACTTCCATTTCTACTTACTATACTGGTAAACGTAAAGACAATGTCTGTTGCTGGAAAGAGGGGAGATCAGTAATGACGTGAACTTTCACTTGCCATTGGATTATAAAATATTGCCCTGGAGCTGGAGAGATGCTCAGCTGTTAAGAGCACTGGGTGCTTTTGCAGAGGACCTGAGTTAGGGGACCTGCTGCCCTCTTCTGGCCTCTATGGGTATTGCATACATGTAGTGCACTTACATGCAGGCAAAACACTCCTATTTATAAAAAATAAAAAAAAATTAAAAATAAAGAAATGTTACAACAAAACTTGAAGATGCTGCCAGGCATGGTGGTGCAGGCCTTTAGTTCCAGCACTCAGCAGGCAGAAGCAGGCAGAGCTCTGTGAGATCAAGACCAGTCTGGTCTACATATGGAGTTCCAGGCCAGCTGGGGCTACAGGGAAACTCTCTTGTCTCCAAAACAACAACAAATTGAAGATGTATATATCCTACTAGTATTCTAGCAAACATGTATATTTATACTGTTGAATTTTTATTCGTTTTTGATGTATTAATTTGGCATATGTACACAATATATTTTGATCAATTCACCCACTATTCCTCTCCCTAACTCTTCCCAGATCCACACACTTATCTCCCCAACATTTAAAAAATATATATTTTGTGTGTGTATGACTATTGCCTGCATATATGTAAGTACACTGTGTTGTTCAATCCCCAAGGAGGTCAGAAGAGGGTGTCACATCCACTGGAACTGGAGTTATGGATGGTTGTCAGTTGCCAGGTAGGTGCTGGGAACCAAACCCGAGTAACCACTGCCTTTAGCTTTCAGCCATCTCTCCACCCCCCCCCCAACATTTAAATAACCCATTGAGTCCCATTTGTGCTGCAGACATACTCACAGGTATGAAGGACAATGAGTATTTTCCCCAACTCAGCCCTGGCTGCTGAGGTAGTCACATTATGAGTGATATTCACAATCCACCTGTCCATTCAGACCACACTTGTCATCTTAGAGGATGTTTCCTGGGAGCTCGCACAGGGCTCCATGTAGTCCCTCTCTGACTCACAAGATCTGCTGTTCTCACTTCTGTTCTTTGCAGAGTGGATTGAAGGTATCTGTTGCCAACGCTCCCATCCCCTCCTCCTCCTCCTCCTCCTCCTCCTCCTCCTCCTCCTCCTCCTCCTCCTCCTCCTCCTCCTCCTCCTCCTCCTCCCTGTCCTCCATCCCCAAGGGCAGAACCCTGAGGCTATGGCATTGTGGTGGAAGTGGGAGAAAAACCTCTTGCCACCCATTTTCTCTTGAACTGAAAGCAAGCCATCGGCAAATTCTCTCTAGGAACCAAGGCTGGCCATTGTGAGAGTACCAGGGAAATAAAGGATGAAATAGAGCTTTTTAATATTTCAAAATGTTCCTAGCAACGAATCAGCCAAGGTTATTCAAATTTCCATTGAGATCATATGGTGTTTATTATGCTGTGTGTCTGTGTGTGTGTGTGTGTGTGTGTGTGTGTGTGTGCTCGCTCACGCGCCCGTGTGTGGAGAGAGAGATGGAGAGACAGAGACAGAGAGACAGAGACAGAGGCAGGTAGAGCAGTTGAGCTCTCCTCCCTCTCTAACACTTATTAGACTCAGCATCTAGTGAAACCTTCACCTTCTCTTTCCCTATTTTGGTCATTTTCCTCTTACTTAACTAGCACTTTTCAAATACCCAAGGGAGAAGGAAAAGACAGACATACCCAAAGGTTGCTAGGACCAACTTTGGTTGACCCTCACCAACACCCACACAAGGAAGCAGCAGAGTGTGTGTGTGCAGCAGAGCTCCTCGCCTACTGACTGTTCCTTGAAAAGATTTGTTTTACGTAGCTGGTAGAGTGAACTCCAGAATCTTGTAATCTGCTTAGGATCTAACCTTGTCTTAAAAGATCTGAATATTTCCTAAAACCGCCTCACAGAACAAAAGCAAAAATACACAAACATGAACTGAACCACTTGAGAATTACTTATATAAAGAATATTTTGACTTGGCACTTAATTTCTTATAGAAATTAAGTTCCATCTTAGGTAGATGGAACAGAATTCCTTCCTGAGATTCATCCTATAAATATTCCAGTATTGGTTATTATATAGCTATGATAACTGATAATGTAGAAAGTTACTTGTTGGCACAGCAGATGCATTGCCTCTGGGTGAGTGTGTGTGCACAGATAGGTGTGTACACAGGTGCTCACGTGTGTTTGTGTGTATGCATAGAGAACTGCCTAGAAAGATTATCATTTGAGTGATCAGATTACTACTGAATTTGTGCTTTATTTTGTTTTTCTGTGTCACATTGATTTCTTCCTCATCATCGTGAGTCCTTTATAAAGCTGAAAACATACATTTCTTCATTTGAAGAAAGTAATTTTTAGGTAAAACGTGCTAATATGAGCATGACTATCTCCATGTCTTCATGTTTGCCAACATTGTAAACATACAATCTCCATTGTATCTTTAGCTTTGTTATGACTGTTACATGGGGTCCTTAATTCCTGAATAGTCCTTATGCTTGAACAGAATTCCTCTGCAGCAGCGTCCAGTACTCAACAGTCAAGAGTGACTGCCTCTGATTACTTTCCCTCCCTGCCCTCTCTAGCTGTAAGGATTGTGAGGTGTCTGCTAGGCTTGGGGACTGGTTCCTCTATGGGGCACAGCGGGTGTATTAAATTCGGCAATGTTTACTTCAGCCTCTTTGCTCTCCTGAACCTAGTGGTACTCAGCTGAGGCTCAGTAGGCCTTTGTGAGCCCTCTGAAGCACTTCTGTCCACAGTATGGTAGGGAAGCCAGACTCTGGGAGACATTGTCGTGTTCTTCAGTTTAGATAAGTATCCATCCACTTGAACATAATCCTAACCAAACTATGATCCTACTGAAATATAAGGGGATTCACTGAAACAACCCCCTTTGTTGAGTTGCTCCACAGAACATTATTAGAAGAAACTTTTCATTGTGTTTTCATTGCTGTTGCCCAGGGCTACGATATTCTGCCATATTTCTACTGGGCTTGGTCCTCCAGGCTCCAGACGTGAACTCTGTCCCCAGCTTCTCTCTGACACTTAAATGAGTTAATTTGTGAAGAGCACATAGAAAGTCACGTCTTATCACAAAGAATTCCCACTACAGATAGCTGCTGGTGGTGTCTCTGTTAGCACCATCTTTGTACTGGACTCAAAGCACTTCAAGCCAATTCTTGCTGGTGGGCGTCAGACCTGTTCTTACTCTACAATGAAGTCCAGCTGTTTTTCCCTGCACAGCCACCAGGTGGCAGAAGCGCCTCACAAACTTTCCACTGAACTGACTAGTTTTGTTGTTTGTTCAATTAGCAGAAATTATACATATTTGTAGTATAAGACGATTTGAAATATGTGTACATTATGGAATGAAAAAATAGAGCTAATTAGTATATACATCACCTCTCACTCTTACCTTTTTTTTTTTTTTTTTTTGGTAGTGCACTCACTTAAAATGTAGTTTCTTGGTGATTTTCCAGTATATAATGCATGATTAGTAACTATGTTGGATGGCTTCAGTGTCAACTTGACACACCTGGGTGGAGGGGGCCTCAGCTGAGGAACTGACTCTATTGGTCCGGCCTGTGGCCATATTTGTGGTGTCTTTTCCTGATTGTTGAGTGATGTGGGAGGGCCCAGCCCACTGTGGATGGTGCCACTCCTAGGCAGGTTTTTCTGTATTGTATAATAAAGTTGGCTGAGCACAGGTCAGGGGGGAGTAAGCCAGTAAGCAGTGTTTTTTCATGGCCTGTGCTTCAGCTCCTGCTTTCAGTTTCCAGTCCTGAGTTCCTACCTTGGGCTCCCTCACTGATGAACTGTGAGCTGGGAGATGTAAGCTAAATAAACCCTTTCCTCCCTAAATTGGTATCGGTCAGAGTGTGTTGCCACAGGAGTTGAAAGCAAACTAGAGCAGTAACTACAGTCCCCGTGTTGGGCAATAGATCTTTTGAATGTATTCTTTCTGTCTAATTTAGAAATGTTCTATCTCTTGACCAGCGTTGCCTCCAGACTCTCACGGTACCTCACTCTCTGCTTACTGCCCTCTGAGATGGTTAGTTCTCAGTTCCAGAAGCCCTTAAAAGACAGGGCTTCCATGATCAGTTTCATCCGCTTATACAGAGTCAGTAGGCAACAAAATCTTCCTTGAGTTTCAAAATTGTTTAAGTGTCTGTGAGTGCTCAGTCACAAATGGGATCTCTATATTATACCCTCTCCCACCCAGATCTCAGGGACCATCTGACGAGGAGGCAGAAAGATTGTAAGAGTCAGAGGTCAGAAAGGACCAAGGTGAAACAGCGTCTTCTGGGTGCAACAGGACCAATGCACTCATGAACTCACAGCAGGTATGGTTGCCTGCACAATACCTGTACAAGACCAAGCCAGTCAACATTCTAGCATGGATGGGGGAGGGACTCCTGAGGAGCCATTGACAGACTGGGGGAGGGAGGGTCAGTTTTCTTTCTCTGGTAGGTCAGCCATACGCCTGTGGATGGCCCCACACTCATGAGTATATGAATATATTAGCAGCACAAATTGGATTAATAAAAGCATTTTTTTATTTTTTATTTATTGTTATTTATTTGGGGGTATTTGTGTGTGTGTGACAGCGTCTCCCTGTAGCTCCTGCTGTCCTGTAACTCACTATACAGAGACTAGGCTGGCCTCAATTTTGCAAAGATGCTCCTGCCTCTGCCTCCTGCGTGCCGGAATTAAAGGCAGGTGCCACCATCTCCTGCAAAGGTATGGTACTTCCAGAGACTAAACAATGCTTCCTTTTCGAGTTTGTTCTTATGCAAGTTTACTTAGCATATAATTTTGTGTAAAAATACTCTTGCTTTTGGTACCATAGGGCTCAGTAATTAGCAAGACTTTTAGACTGAGAAACAACTAAAAACAACAGTGGCTGTTTATTAAGCACCTACCAAGTTCAGTACCCCCCTGGGGTGTAGAGAGCAGCTGCAAGGAAAGATAATAAGCAGTTCAAACAAGTAAAATTAAAGTATAAAAATAAGCCCAGAGTGTGCGTTCCATGAAAGAAACAGGGCCGCAGGGGAAACCATATAATTTCGTGTTTAGGTCTGTCTGAATCCATTTTGCATTCCTGTAACAAAATGCCTTCGGTTGTGTAAGTTATGAAAAGAGAGGTTTGTTTTGGCTCATGATTTTGGAGGCAGAGAAGGAAGAGTTCAAGTGCACGGCCTCAACATCTTAACTCGCATAAGGGCATCATGCTGCACCACATCGTGGCTGAAAAGCAGGGGGATCCAGTATGTGCAAGGAAGAGGCCTGTGAAGCAGAGATGGAACAAAGGTACTGACTCACGTAGTACTACCAGCCGTCTCAGCAACCGACCCACTCCTCCGAGACAGGCATTAATCCTTTCAAGGGTGGTGTTCCCATGACCTAATCGCCTACCACTAGTCCTACCTCTTTAACAGCCTACCACCTCCCACTGCTTTCGATTAAGAACCAAGCTTTCAGGACATAACCTTTTGGGAGCAAACCACGTTCAAACATAGGAAAGTCTATGATTCATTTTGAATTAGTGTTTAGGAAAAATACAAGGTATAAATAGATTTTTTTTTCCCCACATATTCATCCAATTGTTCCAGCACTAGAATGTCCTTCAGTGAATTACCTTTGCATTTGTCAAAGATCAGTAGCCTGCATTTTCCTGGGTCTATTTCTGTAGTGTCTGCTCTGTTGGTCTACATGCCTACACATCTGTCATGCCAATGCCACAGTCTTCATCTGTATGGGAAGTTTGGACTGGGTAGTGAGAATACACCATCTTTGTTCTTCAGTACTGTATTGATTATTCTAACATTTTTACCATTTCATATAAACCTTAAACTCAGTTTGTTGACATCTACAAAATATTTTGCTGATGTTTTGACGGAGACTGCATTGAACTTACGGTTGAAGTTGGAAACTTCAGCGGACAAGCGATATTGAGTAATTCAATCTGTAAGAGCAGCTCTTCGGTTATTTAAATTTTAAAAAACGTTATTGTTCAAGAATTTCATACAATGAATTTTCATTGCATTCAGATCTCCTCCTCCATCTCCACCCTACACTCCCACTCCCCAACTTCCTGTCTTCTATTAACAAATGAAAAACCCCATCCATCTTACACAACACCTCCGGATTCTCACACTCCAGTGTGCTGAAGTCCGGGCCCACTCCCTGTCCTTTGTATGTGGTTTGAGGTCAGAATATGCATAGGTTTCTTGGAATAGAATTTTTCACTCTTAATTTCTGTTTCCCACACACTGCTTAGAAATGTCAAGTGGGGATTTCTTCTTTTTCTCAGTGCTCAGAAATGCTTGTATTTCCTCATCAAAATTAGTTACTCGAAGTTATTCAAATTTTCTTTGATTTACGTCACTAATATTTTGTAGATTTCCACAAATAGTCTAATTGGATTAAGTTTAGCATTTATTTTATCCAGATATCTCTGAGCACCAAGCAGCCTGTGATTGGTTGAAAACTTGGCTGCTGTGATTGGTCAAGGCTACAATCTATTATAAAACTGTAGTCTCAAGCTAGATTGCAGTCTGTTTGTAGTTAGTTACAGTTGGTTCTTTACAGTTCACTACATATGGAGGCAAATTTAGGTCAAATTTAATTGAACACTTTGAAAATAATGTATTTTGCTGTTATTGAGTAAAGTATTTTATAAATGTCAATAAAATCCAGTTGATTGATAGTGCTGCCTCGGTGATTGTATACTTACGGACTTCCTGCCTATTTGAGTGATCCATTACTAACAGAGAGGCTGAATTCCTCCACTCTAGATCTGCCTGTTTCTCTTTTCTGTTTTATCAATTTGGATCTCATTTCATTTGGGGCTGCTTACAGAATGCCTAAAACAGAGTCATTTACCCACACCAGAGGTTTATTTCTTACAGTTCTAAAGTCTAAGAAGTCTAGGGTCAAAGAACTGCTAAAGGCCTTCTTGATGCGTCATCTCCTGCTGTCATGCCCAGAAGGCAAGAGAATATCAGATGAGACAGAGAGAGAGAGAGAGAGAGAGAGAGAGAGAGAGAGAGGAGAGAGAGAGATTGTTTTATCAGGAGTCCATTCTTGTGATAACTAAACTACTCTTAAAAACAATTAATTCATGAGGGCAGAGCCTTAAAAATCTCATCATAGCTGAACACTGTAATACACGCCTTTAAGTCCTAGCACTAGGGAGGCAGAGGCAGGTGGATCTTTGTGGGGTGCAGGCCAGCCTGATCTACATAATGCGTTCCAGGACAGCTGGGGCTACAGAAGACCTTGTCTCCAAGAGCAAACAATCAACCTCATCACAATGTAAATATCTCAAAGATCTCTCTAGCAACATTGTGTATTGGAGTTGAAGTTTCTAACATATGAATTCGGGGGAGCGCCCAATTCAGACCTTTCTTATATATATGCAAAATAGCTCCAAAATCTACATTTCTTCCATCATCAACTGCAAAGTTCAAAGTGCAAAGTTTCATCTGAATCAGATGATAGGGAGACTAAGGCATGATTCATCTTGAGGAAAATTCCTCTGCAGTTATGAGTTGATGAAATTAGCAAACTAGCTAGTGTAGTGGTATACTCCTGTGAATTCCAGGCCAGCCTGGGCTATGTAGTGAGAGCCTGTCATCAGAAAATAAAAACAAAACCGGAAGGAAAGAAGGAAGAAGGAAGGAAGGAAGGTAGGAGGGGAGGAAGAGGAAGATCAGAGGAATAATGTCCTTCTAGCACACAATGGTAAGACAGATATATAGCAGATATTTCCATTCCCAGAGGAGACATAAGCAAAAAGAAATGGGTAGCTGATCCGAAATAAATCACCCATGGCTTCACGCAGTTCCGCCCTTCTGGCTTTGCTGGGAATTACTAGGCTCAGTCTGATAGCAGCTCTTTGGGAGTTCCAAACATTCTCCCAGGCTAAAGTCGAAGCCTACAGCTGTGGGGTCTTGGGGTGCGGCCCCACTCCCTGGTGGTGGCTGTCTGTGGTGGTACAGTTGTATAGGATTTTTTTTTTAGAATTTCCACCTCTCTGTTTACACTACCCAGCAGTTCTTGTGCTTTGTCTATTTTTCCCATTAAGGTCTTTAATGTGCCAATCATTGTTATGTTAAGGTCCTTGCCTGTTCTAAATTCAGAGTCACATGTGAGCCTGGATCAATGCTTCAGCTTTTCAGGGTTGAATGCTTTTTCTTGTCTTTTGACAGCACTTGTGATTTTTTTATTGCAGAAAGACATGTTATATCAGGTAAATAGGAACTAACATAAGTAGACTTTCGGTATGAGGATTTCTCGTAACTTCAGGAACGTGTGCTGTAACTGTAGGGACGGCAGGCATCAACTTCTCCTTATGTCACTGTTTACATCTCTTTTTTTAACTTTGGGTTTCCTTCTATGTTCCTGCTCAGAAAGTCTAGTCCATAATTATTATACTGTGACCTTTGGTGCAGTGGTAAGGCAGGGGAGCATTGTGTGATCTTTCCATTAGTCTCTGCATCTAGCAGGATTGTGTGATGAGACTTCCTGAGTGGTGCTGAGGCTTGCTGCCCAGACCCTTTCCCTGGCTCCCACGCACTCTAGGCTGTTTGCCTGAAGCACTGACTTCTGTTAACTTTGTTTTTCCTTCCTTAAGGGATACAGAAAGATTAAAGACCATGGGGAAGAGAGAAATGCCTTCCCCAGCTGGGTTGTGGACCCAAGAAAATGCACTGGTGTGTTTGACAGGGATTATTCTTTTATGCTCCTGTCTGCGCTCCGGGGCTCTGGTATGGTCAGATGCTTTCCCCTCACAGCAGTCTACACTGCCTGCGGCAATCACTCCAAATCTCCAGGGAAGCAGAGTGGAATGGGGCCTCTTTGTGTGAACCATTCTCTTCAGATTTCTGGGTGAGAACTTGCCCACAGTCTCTGTTTACTGATGAGTTCACTAAAACACATTCATTTTCAGTCTTTATCTTGCCTCTTGTAAATGTGGGAGTAATGGCTTGTTCTCTTTTCTCAATTAGTGTGTGTAATAATGTTTCATTTTGACATTTCATACTTGTCCATCATGTACCTTGCTCACATTCACCCCCATTGTCCTCTCTTGGGACCCACTTCTCACTGTTCTTCCTTCCTACATCCTACATCTAGATAGATACAGATATATTAAATCCACATCCTGCATAGGAGATAAACATGTGATATTTGACTTTCTGAGTTTGATTTATTTCACTTAATGTGATAATCTCCAATTCCATCCACTTTTCTACAAAGGACATAATTTCAATATTCTTTATGGCTGAATACAGCTCGTGTGTGTGTGTGTGTGTGTGTGTGTGTGTGTGTGTGTGATTTTTCTTTATCCATTCATCGATTGATGATCATCTGGGCCCATTTCTTATCCTGGCAAATATGAGCAGTTCCTCAGTAAACATGGATGTGGAAGTATTGCTCTGGTTTACTTAGCGACAAGAGTCCTTCAAGTGTATACCCCAGAGTGGAATGGTTGGATCATATGGTAATTATACTTCTAGCTTTTCAAGGAACTGCCATATTGATTTGCATTGTGGCTGCCCTCGTTCACATCTCTACTATCACTGTGTGGAAGTTTCTCTTTCCCTGGCTCCTCAGCAGCATCTGAGAATGTTTATTTTCTTAATGACAGTCATTCTGACTGAGGCAAGATAGCCTCTCACTGTAGTTTGATTTGCACTGCCCTGATGGCTAAGAGTGTTAAATTGTTTTTTTCATGTGCTTATTAGTCATTTATATTTCTTCAGGGGAGCTTGTTTTTCTAAGATTTGTTTTTTTTGATGGTGGGTTTATGTGTGCGGGTGTGTAAGTCTGTGCCCCCATGCAGAGGACAGAAGAGGATGTCTGCTGTTACTTTCCAGCTATCACTTCCAGTCAGGGTCTCTCCCTGAGCCTGAGGCTCCTGTTTTCTTGGCCTGGCTGAAAGCCAGCAAGTGATCCTCTTGTCTCAGTTCCCCTCAGAGCTGGGGTCACAAGTGTGTAGAGGATGCCTAGTTTGTTATGGGGATGCTGAGATATGAACTCCATCTTCATGATTGTGCAACAAGCACTCTTAACCTCTGAGCCATCTTTCTAGCCCTGCATTTGTAATTGTTTTGGGAACTTCGATTCTTTTGCTCATTTATTGATTGGATGACTGAAAGTTTAATATCTGATTTTTTTAGTTCTTTATATATTCTAGATGTTAATCTCCTGTCACATGTATACTTGGCAAAGAGTTTCTCCTAGTGTGTAGGCTGTCTTCAGAAGCAATAACTTCTGAGCTGCTTTTATGTCTGGAATGAGAAATCCTCCTGGGAGGCCACTTTGGATAGGGAATCAGGGAGTGACCAACAGATGAGATATAGAATAAGAACAAACAGCAGCCCTGTCAGGTTGATTAGTACTCCCATTTTCAGATAACTATCCCAGCATTAGAGACTGACAGTTTCCTAAGGACCAGAACCCAGAGTTTTGGGGCAGGACTCTTCTGATTCCAATGCCATCTTTCTTCCACTCTACCAAACAGCTTCAAACTCCTGGCAGAAAAGGAAAGACTGAAGGAGCCATTTGTCTTAGGAAATGCTTGAATATTTTCAGGGACTTTGAGACTGTGTCTCTTCTGATAGCTCTCCCCCAAGTAAACAAAACTATGCTGACTTTAAAACTAAGCAACTGGGGCTGGAGAGATGTCTTAGTAATTAAGGGCACTGGCTGCTCTTACAGAAGACTTGAGTTTGATTCCCAGCATCCACAAGTGCTAACAGCCACCTGTAGCTCTAGTTCCAAGGGATCTAACTAACACCCAAGCTGGGAAATTGATAGGAATGCAAGAACACATAGGGGTGAGGCAGATGAGCCAGCTGGGTGTCTCTGGAGAGGCTCTGCAGCGGCCTGCTGCGGCTGTGGCTGCGGGTGCTGCTGAAGCCAACCACCGCCACCAGGGGTCACCAGTTGGAGCTGCAGAGCCGAATCTAGCTGCAGAAGAAAAAGGGTGAGACTCGGATCAAAGGAAGGAAAGAACAGGTGGATGAACGAACATCAGGGAGCAGACTGAGCAAAGCTGAAGGCCCTGGTCAGTCTGGAGTTCTTTGCCAGTTGATCCTTAACGTACACGCCAAATGGTCAAGGGACAGGTTGATGAGTCCATTGTTGTTGCAATGCTGTGCTCACTTCCTGACGAAATCCAGGCGAGGGATGTACACCCTTTCTTTGGTCTGGTGTGTCTAGTAAGTTTTGGGCCTGGTTTTTCTGATATGATTTTATTATGACCATGTGTCCTACAGTTCCAATCTGTAGGAATGACATTTACAGTATGGACATAATCTGGCCTAAAATATCTTATTTAACCTAGCAACCAAAAAGTTACTGTTTATAATGTAAACAAGCTTGCTGAGCCACGGGCTCCTCTTGTGACCTCGGCATATTACCTTGACCCCTCTGGATCCACCTCCAAGGTAGGGAATGAATGTGGGTATGCTCTTAACACGTCAACGCGCTGCACGTAGCCTGTTATTCTCATTCCTAAATGAGATATTTTAGACCCAGGGATCAAAGGGCAAGATTTTCTGGTAAGGGTGGAGTCTAGCTTCTGTTTCACCAGTTGATGCTAGAAAGAATGTTTCAATAGAAGTTTAAGTGAAGCCTGTCTAGAGAGCACATCTGAAGGAACAAACTCTCAGAGTTGGGTCCACTCTTAGCCTTAAATGCTTAGAATTAGGCTATTTCTTTATTTGGGTATAACTATGATGTGGCTTAGTAATGGTACACAATCCGTCTTGAAAAATTTACAGAGTAGCAACTTTTCTATTTCTAGGAATAAGTAATTTCATCAGTCTGTTCCTTGTGGGTGGTGCCAGACAGACTGTGGCATTCCCATGTCTATCCAGGTGCAGAGTCAACCTCTACTCTCAAAATAGAGTCAAAAGCTGCTTGTAAAATGGAGTCTCTCAAGGGAAGACAAAGTCTGAAAGAAATCACTGTTTTACACAATAGAGCAGGGCACTGCCTGATCTCAACACCTACCTGAGATAATGTATATAAAGTGATTAGTATTGTGCCAGACATACCACAAGCATGTAATAATTGATTACATCACTATTATGACAATTAAGTCAACCTATAACCATGAAGAACCTAACACTGAGAGTGCTCCCTCTCTTTCCTTCGTCTCACTCTCTCATTCAGCTAGAGATAATGGTGGCAGCACTTGGGGAATGGTAAGAAATGAGGTGTTGAACACTGGTAAAAAGTTCTACATGGGTGAAACAAAAGAAGTCTATGAACTGTTAGATAATCCAGGAGGATTCCTCCTGCAATCCAGATTACAGCGGGAAATGCAGCCAGAAAGAACCATCTGGAAGGAAAAGCTTCAATCTCCAATAAAATTACCAGTTGTATCTTTCAGCTGTTACAGGAATCAGATCTGAAAACAGCTTTTACTAGAAAATGTGGGGAGAGAGCTTTCATTGACTCCCTGTGGGAAATGATTCCAATTGAATGGGTTTGCTGAAGAATAGCGACTTTTCTCTTTTCTCTTTTCTCAAAAGAAATCCTGGTGTCAAGGAAGGAGATAAGTTTTAGCCACCTAAAGTGGAGATGCTTTTTAACGATGATGCCAATAATGATCCTCAGTGGTCGGAGGAACAACTCACTGCTGCAAAATTCAATTCTACTGGACTTGCTAGACCAGGCTGAAGGGGATATCATGAGTCAGGCAACACAAGCTGTTTTTGAAACGCTGTAGAAAGAGTGGTTGCCCTAGAACTGTACACTGGTTGATGTGAAGATTGAATTTGGTGTTGGTTCTTGCTGATGTTACTGATAATGATTTCTGGAGACTCTGGCCATCTGGAGATTGGAGCCAGCAGAAAGACAGTCTTACCAGGACCTCAAAGAGTAACTCCTAAAGGCCTGCAGATGATAAAGAAACCCTTGAGTGGTTTGCAGGAAGAGCAGAGCTGCTTCTGAAACCAGAAGGTCAGTGCAGAGTTGTTGTATTGATGGGTTCAACTTCTGATCTTAGTCACTCTGAGAAAATCAAGAAGGTTTGTGGAAATTTGAGTATTCTGTGTGAACTTTGGATAGCATCTTCTCATAAAGGATCAGATGAAACTCTGAGGATTAAAGCAGAGTGTGAAGGGGATGGCATTCCAACTGTGTTTGTGGCAATGGGAGGCAGAAGCAATGGTTTGGGACCAGTAATGTCTGATAATACTGCATATCCAGTCATCAGCTGTCCTCCCATCACACCAGACTGAGAGCATAGGATGTGTGGTCATCTCTGCGACTACCCAGTGGTCTTGGCTGTTCGAACATACTTTCTCCAGAAGGATCAGCTCAGCTTGCTGCTCAGATATTGATGTTAAACAACCATTTGGTATGGGCCAAACTATGAGCAAGCATATTGAACACACTGACAAGAAAATCAGAGAAGGAAATTCCTAAAAGATGATGTCCTTTTTAATTTTTAGGAGAAAGTTACATATTCCTAGCTTAGCTATGAAAAAAATTAATCAAGATACTTTTACATCAGAAAAAAAATCAAATTTACTAGTGAAAAAATGCTTCTCTAGATTTGTGGGTTGAAAGATTATCTGCTGGCATTTGTTAATATTTTTTAGCTTGGTAGGGTGACGTAAACCTGTAATCCCAGCATTTTGGAGGTGGAGAAAGCATGATCATTGTAAGTTCAAGGAAGCTCTGTGCTAAGTAGTGGATTTAACACCTAAATTAATTTCACCCACCATAATGGTCATTGTTGAGTAGGTAACATAAGCAAAGAAATAGTTTATGGGGCCAGAAAGGTGACTCAGCAGAGGACCAGTGCTTACACTATACACGGTAATATCAATTTGGTCTTCTCACTATATGGTCTATAAGTTCTATGGGAGTGGTATTAGTCGTTATCTAAGAAAATAAATATTTTTGTGAAAAAAGAAAAAAGAACCTAACATTGAGCACCAAGCATGAGCCAGGCACTCAGAGAAATTGGAACCAGGGATGGAGCACATTCCTGCAACCCTGGCACTTAGAGACCGAGGCAGTAGATCGTGGTGAGTTTAAGGCCTAGGCTAATCTTACAGAGTGAGACTTCTATAGAAATGAAAAAGAAGGCCTGGCAAGATGGCTCAGCAGTTAAGAGCACTGTCTGCTCTTGCAGAGGACCTGAGTTCATTCCCAGCAACCACATGGCAGCTAAGAACCATCCTTAACGCCAGTTCCAGGAGATCCCAACGCCCTCCTCTGACCTCTGTGGGCATCACACAACAGGTGTGCACTTACACACATGCAGGCAATACACTCATACACATAAAATAAAAATAATAAATAAAAAGTTTAAAAAAAGGAAAAGAGAAATCGAACCAGATGTGGTAATGCACACCTGTAATACCAGCACTAGGGGGCAGAGAAGGAGGAAAGCTGCAAGTTCAAGACCAGCCTAGTTTACATACTTCCTTGTTTACACAGCGAGTTTCAGGTGAGCTTGTGAGATCCTGCAACCCCTCAAAACAAAGAAAAAAGAAAACCAGTCCAATGTAATTCCTGCCATAATCCTTCTTATTCAGGGGAGAAGCAATAGGCTCACATGGTGGACTACAGTTATCCTCAGGAGAGGAGCCACAAGTCCTAACAGCACTGAAGGCAAGAATATAGGTTCTGCATGTGGGCAAAGAGAAGTGGCCTGGACTCTGACACACATACAGGCAGGAAGTAGAAGGACAGAGGTCAGGCTCAAGAGAGAGAGGCCAGCCCCTCTGCTCAGAGTTCATTCACTGGGGCAATGGCAGCATAGCCAAGGTCCCACCGGAAGGGCCCAGGTGATATTTCCAGGAGAGCCTTTTTAAATCATATGCTCTTCTTCTGCAAAGCTTATGGAGGCCAACAAGCCTCCTGGCTCATGAAGGTAATACCCTGGGGTCTCACAGACTTAGTTTGAAGACAGTAACTGTGGAGTCTGCTCCAAGAAGTTTCCAACAAGTACAGAAGGAGCCTGAGCCCCCTGTTCCACACACACCTCCTGAAAAATCTATGCATGTCTAGCAATTTCCTTGCAACTACATTATAGACCAGAGATGTGATCATTTCCCAGAGACTATAAATCATCCACTCATACAGGTGTTTCCTGTGTGGAGGGTCTATAAGAGCTTCAGGAAGAGGGTGATACTGATCTGGGCCTCAGCAGGAAGATGCTTTTGTGGGGTGGGGCAGGGCCAGCAGAACAGAGACTAAAGACCAAGACTCTATGTAGCATATTGGACTCCTCTGCCATTGACATTGGCTATGATTTCCAAGTTCTTTAAATAAAGTGTTTGTATAGTGTCCCAGGTTCTACTGCTAAGATCTGGAAAGCATCTTCTCATCAGCCCTCACCTCCCACCCACTGAATAATGTTATCTTGTTTTTCTTTAGAGAAAGCACATTCTTGGGGAGATAAATGAATATCTGTGGTCCAAAGATAAAGCTGTTTAATGTGGAGTTCAACCCTGACCCCAGGACTACAATTCAACTGCAATGTAGTGTTGGCTTTTAAGGAGATTAGGATGGGGATAGGGAGGCCTTGTTCAATGACATTAACACTCCGCAGGAAGAACAATTTAGAGGACTGGAGTGAACAGCAGAATCTCTCCAAGCCTGAGTAGAAAATTTCACCAAGGCAACAGCCAGACCAATAGACAGACCAAGAAAACTGTGCTTTAGGTAGGGTGGTGTCTGCTGGGAATGAGATTCCTCATCTGGAATTCAGAAAATACCCCCAGGCACTGGGCATGCTCACTCTACCATTCTTTAGAAATTCTTTAGCTTCTGCCATTGTCAGAACCCAGCAGTGTTTGAGATTTATTTACATTATACATATATGTGTATATATATATAATGTAAATATATAAATATGTATGTATTACATATTTATGTATGTAAATATATATATATATATATATATATATATATATATATATATATGTTAGAGGGTCAGCTGCTGGGGCAAATAAAGTGAGAGCCAAGCCACCTAAGACAAATAGGAAAATGGCAGGTGACTCTAAAACCCTTCAGTGGCTTTTTAAAAAGACGTATTTTATTTTATTTGTGTGTGTGTGTGTGTGTGTGTGTGTGTGTGTGTGGCAGGGGAGAGGGAGAGCAGGTGCCTATGGAGGCCAGAAAGGGCTATCAGATCCCTTGGGGCTCAGAGTTGGAGTTACAGGCATTTGTAGCTGCCTGACATGGGTGCTAGGCTCTGAGTTCCAACCTTCTGTAGAGCAGTAAGTGTCCTTAACTGTTGAGCCATCTCTCCTACATGGGTTGTTTTTTACTTATACTCTTTTATTGTGGTTTTTGAGAAGCAAAACATAAAATCTGCCATTTTGACCACACTTGCATCGTTCAAAAGCATTAAGTATGTTGACATCGGTGTGCAGTAGACTTTCAGAAGCTGTTCCTCTCACCAAGCTTCAACTCCATCTTCATTAAACATTAACTCCCCATTTCCTGCTTACCCAACCCTGGCAACCACCACTCTAGTTTCTGACTCTGTGGATCTGACTGTCATAAGGCCCTCCAGTAAGTGGAATTGTACAGTGTTTGCCTTTTCTGTAACTGGATTACTTAGCATAATATCTCATGGTTTATCCATGTTGAGGCATATGTCATTTTCCTTCTTAAGAACAGAGATAGATTGATGATGGATACTGGTCTATAAATATGTATAAATGTGTATATATATAGTAACTTCACTGGATGTGGATGTATATACACATTGGAATACATCCAATATAATACACATCGGAACCTGCCCAGACGGCACAGGGACTAAGCAGGGTGGCAGAGAATGTGAGATGATTAATATTTGAACATAGGTGTGCCTGCTGGTTGGGTACAGAAGTAACTAATCACTGTTGGCAGAATCCTCTTTAGAGAAGACTGTAGTAAAAATTTGAGCCAATCCACCAAATAGTTCTGGGTTAATTTCCATACTCTGAATGTGAGATTGAGAGATAAATCTGCCTCACATTTTTTTCACTTGTTGGTGGACACTTGACTGACTTCCACCTCTTGGCTGTTGTGAGTGCTTCTGTTACAGACATGAGTGTGCAAGTATTTCTTTTAAACCTGGTTTGGCCCTTACATTTTAAGATGAATGAGAAATTAGATTGGTTGCATGTTCTATTAATATTTTGTAAGTCTCCCAAAGAGTGATCAAATTGAAAATGTTATTTCAGATAATACCAGAGGCAATCCTTTAGGAAATTTGGATACTCAATGCTAAGATCTTGGCCTCCAACTCTTAAAACAGAAGGAGCTAGAAAGGGGTCTCCCAGAGGAAGCCCTGGACTTGTGTAGTGTGGCATATTACAACTTTAGTCACAAGACTATTGGGAATTCTTTCAGGAAGATAATGGGTTTCTATCACTATAAATCACATGCTGAATGGGCCATGCATTGACTTGCCAGAAGTATTGGAGATTACTTGCTGGGTGTGCAGAAAAACATCCTCCAAACTTAGTCATGCACATGAACCCCTGGGGAGAAATATCTAGAGTCCATACATTCTTTTATGAAAGAAAGATTTAGCTTTCTTTCCTAGGGAGTGTAGAAAGGTCTGGCCAAGATCAGGCTTGAAGGCATGTTCCTAAATACTGGCACCTGTCCCTCTGGTATGGTGACTCAGCAGGGTGGGGGACTGTTAGATAATTAAGATGAGTGATATTTGAGTGTAGGTGTGCCCACCGCTTGGGTACAGAAGGCACTGATCACTAACCTCAGAATCCTCTTCAGAAATTAGAAATTTAGAAATTCTTCAGAGTTTAGAAAAACTTGTGTTGATCCTTCCGTACTTTCTGGGTTTGTATCCAACATCTGAGTGCCTACCCCATTTGGGCTGGTACTGTAACTGGAATAGCAGAGCTCATGCAGCCTGCCAGGACAAACACAATGTCAAGAGATGGGAACTGAATCTTTAAATTGTGCTTTAGAAAGCCAGCAATCAGGGAAGGCAGCAGATTAGCACCCCAAAACAATACTGTCTTACATCTCCTCTCCAGCCCGCAGATTACGCGGGGAAGGGAAATGAAGGCAGGCGGCTGGGCTATATCTGTCTTGTGTCTCTGGTCAGGTGTTCAGTCATATTTCTGAGACTTGCGATATCTGTCGCTCATTATCATCATCCCTTGCATCCCTCCCCCTGGCCCACCTCATTCTCTGGATGTCTGATCTCAGACAGTTTTTGAAATTCTGGGTCTAGTTAGTGTCTATCAGTATCAGCCTTGTACTCCCCCAGGGCTGCTGGGGTGGAGATCATTAACTCAGAACAAACTAACCATTTACAATGGGTACCTGTTAAGCTATTGATAATATGCACATGCAGATTCCTTTTTACATTGTGTTGTGTAGATGTGCCCGTATAAAATAGAGTATAAAAACATGCCTGTCTATCCCTGCTGTCTATCAGCTTCTACTGTCAATAGCGACTAATATCATAAGACCAGTTTTTGTTTTTTAAAGACTTATTTATTTTTGTCTTATGTGTATGAGTGTTTGCCTGAAAGTATATGTGTGCATGTGTGTATGCCTGGTGCTCATGAAGGCCAGAAGAGAACATTGGATTCCCCTGAAACTGGAATTACAGGCAGTTGTGAGCTGTCATATAGGTGCTGAGAACTGAACCTGTGTCTTTGCAAGGGCATCAAGTGCTCTTAATCACGGAACCATCACTCCAGCCCATATGAGATCTGTTTTACATGAAAGATTGTGTTCTATTGTCATAGATCCAGTAGACTGTCAGTATGGCACATAGTTGTTTGCACTGGAACATACCAAATATAACAGCAATTATTCCTTTTGGGACGGGTGTTGAAACAGGGTCTCCCTGTGGCCCCAGGTGTCCTGGAACTTGCTATATAGACCAGGCTGGCCTCCATCTCAAAGAGATCGACTTGCTTCTGCCTCCTGAGTATTGGGATTAAAGGTGTGTGCCACCATGCCCAGCTTGCAAACAGTTACTCTTAACGGGATAAATAGTATGAAAATCAAGCCTGTTGAGATGACTCAGTGGATAAAAGTGTTTGCCACATAAGCCTGATGACCTGAGTTCGATCCCCAGAACCTATGGTGGAAGGATAGAAAATGTCCTCTGACTTCCACACATAATAGATACAATTATAATTTTTTTTTTAAGTATGAAAGCCAGGAAGGCTTCCCTTCCTAGTAAGGCTTGAGAGATAAGAAAACATTATAAAATTGAAGAAATCTTCCTGCTTTTTTACATCAGAGACACTTTTATGAGCTACCTTAACCTTTTGTCAGATCTAAACAATTCTTAGTACATCTTGTGAAAACACATTTTTTTTGTCAGATGAGACTTTGTAATATCTCATTTCCTGCCAGGACAGTTAAAGTACGAGGAGAGTCAACCCAGTCTTCTTTACAAAATTTGCCTTTTCCTTGCCTGGGATGTGGACAGGATGTGTGAAGTCTCTGCCCTCGACACTGGAGATGCAAGTGGAGGAGGTGGAGAGAGGTGGGGAGTGTGGGACCAGAATCAAGAACCAGCCATAGGAACCTCAAAGAAGGGAACCAACCCAGGAAGAGGGAAACTCCTAGCTGGCACTTCAGCGAGGCATCGAAATATCAAGAGTGTTACAGGCAGAAAAGCATGGAGAAGAACAGTCCAGACTGAGGGCAGCGTGTGTGCAAAGATACCTGGGAGATTAGGTCGACAGAAGAGCAGGATGACTTAATAGAAGCCAACATGTGGGGTGAGGCTTCTGAGGGACTCTTAGTGAAGTGTGAGTAGTCTTGAACAGGGCCACAGTATCCCTAGGAACACAACTGTGAGCCCTGGCTAGACCCATTCCCATGCCTGGCCTCCTTGATAGGCAGAGGATTTAGCCAGTGAAAAGACACAGCTGTGACTCTGAGCTTGTGTGGAAATGAGGTTACTTACAGGTTACATAGGGGTCACTTCTATGGCAACTAAAAGGGAGACAGTGATTCCCAATTACCAAAGAGAAGACCTCAGCAAGCAAAAGCTTTGTGTTGATGTCCTGTCTCGGAAGTCTGAAGTGAGCACAGAAATGCCTGATGTTGTTTCTTCCTAAAATAATCCTGGCCACACTATCTCTAACCGGAAGTTCTGTAGCATCCCTGAGATGCAGAAACAGCATCCACTGCTCCACACTACTTCTGAGGGTGTCTTGCTAATGTGTGCTATTGTCCAAAGCAGGCAATGGCTTATGAGACAATACTTTTCTTTGTCATCACCAAGATCCTCCTGTCTAGGACATGTTATACTGAACAGGATGCTAGGAAAAGGGACAAAAATCTAGACAGTGTTAGGCAGACACGGACTCTTCCTACAAGGCTCTTTCCTTTAAACATTTCTAGAATGGACTGCAAAGCATCTAGGGAGAGCCTGTTGTGAAGGGAGCAGCTGGCTTTTCTAGATAAGATCATTGCCTCCGAGTTCTCATTTCCAGTTTCAATGAAAGTGTAGGTGAATTTTAGTAAATTATGAACAATTCAATGAGAGATGGGCAGAGACAGGAATAACTATACAGAGATGCTCTAGATCACGAGTGCCCAAGATACAGAGTGTGAGGACACTTTCATTTTTTAATATTTTCATTATTTTATTTTCAATTACTTTGCTTTAAAAGTCTATAAATTGGAACTGGAGATGATCTTAACTGGCTCCGTGGTTAAGATCACTGGCTGCTCTTGCAGAGGACCTGAGTCCGATTCCTAGTACCCACAGGGTGGCTAACAACCATCCATAACTCAGGTTCCAGGGGATCTGATGCCCGCTTCTGACCTCTGTGGTCACTGCATGACATGGATGCAGTTACAAACGTGTAGGCAATACACTCATAGAATAAAGTACAATAAATTCATAAAATAAAAATAAGAAATAAAATATTAAATTAATTAAAAGTCTATAAATTATAAAGGGAATCTCTCCTTCATCTTTTGCCCCTGCACTGCCCCCTCCTGCAAAACCACTGATTTGGATATGTAATGCTTCCTTCTAGATATTCTATGTATATCCAACCTTAGCGTGAACAGGTAGAGACCAGTGCATACTCAGCTCTGCACTGTCGCCCACACAGCACTGCCAGCAGTAGGAGTGCCCCTCTCTCTCCCTTAGAGACCTCCACTCGGGTAAAGATGGATTCTACAGAAAAGAATTTCAAGTCAAGTCTGACTGAAGCAAAGTCAGCAAGTTTATTGTTCATGATAGGCAGCTGGAGGGACAGATAGGGCCACACTTCTATTCCATATTGTAGAAAGGAATCTGCACATATGTACTATTCCTATCTTAATGCACACTCTCAGTTAATGGCCTGTTTGCTCTGAGTTCACTCCCCAGCCCACATGGCACTGGAGGAGCCCAGGACTGATACCAGGAGACACGGACCAGACTTGACATCCCCGGAAATGCTGACTCCCACGATCCAGAGAGACCATAATGAAGACGTGCAGGAGACAGTAAAACGAGAGGCTCTGACACCACATTTAGACAGAGAGATAGGAAAAAGGGAGTGTACACTTACACTGAAGACATCAGTGGGTTGGGCTTCTCAAGAGAGACTGGAGCTTAGGTGTATTTGCAACATATACAATACATATATACACACATGTACATATACTTGATCCTGTGGCTTTCTAAGTTACACTCCATGCAGGTTGTAATTTACAAGGTTTAAAGATTCAGCAAAGCTTAAAATTTAAGTGAAGGTTTTAAAAATTAAGGGGCTAGAGAGCTGGCACAGAGATTAAGAGCACATGTCACTCTTGCAGACAACCGGAGTTTGGGTCCCTGCACCCATGTTGGAAGCTCACAGAAGATCCACACAGCTCTAACTCCAGATCCAGTGGATCCAATGCTCTTTTCCACCCTTTAGAACTGCACATCCTTCTACAAACACACATGAATGCATGTAGTTAAAAATAAAAATAATTCTTAAAAAATTAAGAAAAAGTATATGAGCAGGCATATTGCTTTTCTTATCTTAAAGAATTTTCTCTTGTGGGTCTAGAGAGATGGTTGAGCTGTGAAGAGCACTGGCTGCTCTTGCAGAGGACCTGGCTTCAATTCCCAGCACCCACATGGTGGCTAACAACCATCTGTAAACTCCAGTTCCAGGGGATTCAACAACTTCTGGCCTCCTCAGGAATTTCAATCCCCAGGTATGCTTGCATGCAGGCAAAACACTCATATACATAAAGTAAAAATAAATAAATCAAAAAAATACTCTTTAAAAGAATTTTCTTTTGTAATAGTGAAATAGTAATGTAAGGTTTCATGAGCAGCGTTGCTTAAATTTAGGGATGAGTGCTGAGATGGTTAAACTCAAGGTTACAAACGTGCTGGCCCTTAGCACTGTTTATTGTTTTTAACCTCCTTCTTTGAGATGTCTACAGGAAAGCAAGCACTCTCTCTGGAGGTGATTTTAGTTCTATCAGTTATGCTCAGGTTTCTTGACTCTCAACTGGCAGGAAACATAAAAACATAAATTAGATCTTAGAATGAGGGGTTGCTCCCCTTCCTATATCCCCTTAATTTTTCCTGTCTTTCTCTCTTATCAGACTCAGACAGATGATGTCAGAGCTGGGCCTGCAACTGTGTTTCAGACAGAGAACGACTTAGCTGATGTCATCTGTTCCTTCCTGCCCTATAGAAACAGGGAATCTGAATTGCAGGCAGTACGGTTTGCGGGGGGACACAAGGAATCCTGTTCCGAGTCTGCTGAGGGGAATTATGTGAGAGTATCCTCACAGGGAAGAGAAAACAGGCTGAGCATGGGAGGCAAGAAAAGGCTCATCTGGGGATATTGAAATGTCTGAGACTAACAGAAGAAACGAGATCATGTGCGGGATCTGGGTCTATCGTAAAAGGTATTGAGCAAGCCAAGCAACCCTGGATACCCTGAAGAGACTGTAGGAGTCTGGCCTGCTCTGCCTGATGTGATAACCTAGGTCCCAGGAAGCCACTGCAGGCCTCAGCAGTTGCTTCATCTTTTCCCCCACAAAGATCACCCCAGGCCAGAACCAGGTTTTTGAGTTTCGTTTCCTTGTTCCTACTTTTCATGTCAGTCCTACAACCTTCCCATCTTTACCTAAAAACCCCACCTTTAACTTTCTCGCCTTCTGTAATGGCCAGAAAGCCCTCCCTGTATAAACGCCTGCCTTGGTTTCAATAATTGAACTGCCCACCAATGCTGTCTCCCTGGAATCTCTCCCACCCGACTCTGAGCCACCTGAGGACCTGTTCAATCGTTCTCTATTCTCTGGGACGGCTGGAGCACAACAGCCGTGCTGGAGATGGAGACCCATCTATAATCATGATCGAGGGGCTGAGCCCTGTCTGTCTTTAGATTGCTGTGGGGTTTTATGCAGATGGGGGCTGTGTGCACTAAAGTCTTGAGAGGCTTCAAGGGTCTTTCAGCCAGTGTGCTTTCTACAAGGAACGCACGCAGGAAGATTGAAATATTGAGGGTTCGTGAGAATGTCGATTGGAACTCTACTTAAGTAACTGTTGCTGGTAAGGATGAATTACCCTCTCAGGCACTCAGGTTTCCTTATAAAAATTTAATACTATTGGGTATGTCACATGCAGTTAAAGTAGTA
Source organism: Eospalax fontanierii (assembly GCA_035773235.1). Lineage (NCBI taxonomy): Eukaryota > Metazoa > Chordata > Mammalia > Rodentia > Spalacidae > Eospalax > Eospalax fontanierii. The sequence continues at coordinate 21,043,189 of CM069540.1, forward strand.
AAAAGCTGCCTTATGCTGGGTTAAGCAATATAAACATTACTACTTAGAAGATGGCTTAGAGGTCGACTGTCTGAGATAAGACCGAAGTATAGACTTTGTGCTTCCTTTTGCACAAAGTCCTTCAGCTTGTTGAAGATATATGCTAAGTGCTGCCTCAGTGTTATTCCATGGCTGAACATAGCAACTACATCCCTAGCAAGACTCTGTTCCTTCTGAAACCCCTTTTTTTCTAAGGATAAAAGGAAAATGTTCCTCAGGTGGCCTCAGTGATCGAGACCACTTCCCTTTATTTCGTTAGTGATAACTGGAATGATGCCCCCGTCCCTAGACAAGTAGCTGGCAAAGAAGAGTGAAATTCACAGCAGTCATTACTCAATGGACTGAGATAGGAACCAGCTTTCCCTGGAAACAAGTCCTGCCAACTCAGAGCCAAACCCAACGCATGGGGAACAATGGCTGAGTAGACAACAATGGCTGCCACATCTCTCCATTAAAGAATGTTTCATTAAAAAAAAAGAAGAAGAATACTTTGAGACTTTTATTTTGAAACATATTAAATTTATGGACTTATTTAGAAAGACTTAACGTTTCCATAACATTCACATTTTTCATCAGGAACTGATAAGCTTCTCTATTTGTTTTCATCCTGTTTTAAGAATTTTAATAACATCTCCAGTTTCCTTAATATAATTCCTGCACCTCTCTGATTCAATATAGACAAACATAAATATTTTAGAGTGTTTGTGAAAATTGTGACTGGAATGTATTCCCAGTATCTACAGCTTTTTATAGGCACAAATCCCTCATACCCCGTCACCTTTCTAAATTATGCCATGAAAGGGGATGCAACATTTAATGGTATGGAATCAAACTGCAAGAGAGTCAACCCTGCTGTGTGACCCAGGCAAGTTACCCTCCCTGATTAGCTTCCTCATCTGTAAAATAACTAATAATGTTTATAGAGGCTGCCACAGGATTTAATAGAATAACACATAGAAAGACTTCATAAATTACATATTAAGATTTCCCATCATTACAAAATAATGCCTTATTTTGCATAGTGCTGGAGATTGACTCTAGAGCCTTCCACATACAGGGTAAGCTCTCTACCCTTAATTAAATCCCAAGTTGGCTAATTCTAGTCATTTAAAAATAGACTATTTTGGGTTACTATCCTAGTTTGTTTTCCATTGCTGTGATAAACAGCATGACCAGAATTAACTTGGGGAGGAAAGGGTTATTTCAGCTTACAGCTCTCAGGTCACAGTCCATCACTGAGGGAAGTCAGGGCGGGAACCTGGAGACAGAAGTAGAAGAGGAGGCCATGGAGGAGTATTGATCACTGGCTTGCTCCTTGGGTTTGTGCTCAGCCTGCTTTCCTACAAGATGCAGGACCACCTCCCTAGGGGTGGTGCCACCCACAGTAGCCTAGACCCTCTCAAATCACTCAAAAGTCAAGAAAAAGCCTCAGAGACGTGCCCACAGGCCAGTCCGATAGAGAAAATGCCCCAGTTGAGGTTCTCTCTTCTCAGGAGTGTCAAGTTGACAACGAAAGCTATCACAATGATCTAGGTATACAGTCATACCATTAGCAAAAAGAGATAATTTTCTTTCCCAAAGTTTAAGCCACTTTCTGTTGAGTTTGTTAATGGTACAGGGGTAGTTCCTTGATTAATTAAAATTAACATTTTTCCCTTTATGATACTTGCTTTCTGGTCTTGGTAAATAATCCCTATTTAGAAACTGGAGATATAAGTCAATTGCATAAATCTGATTCCAGCGCCACATAAACCAGGTGTGGTGGTAAACACCTGTAACTCCGGCACTCAGGAGGTGGAGGCAGGAGGATCAGAAATTCAAGGTCATTCTTGGCTACTTAGGGAATATGAGTCCAGCCTGGGATATATGAGACCTTGTCTCAAAATATCTTTATTTAACTGATTTGCCTTTATTCTTGTTTAATTTGGGGCTGTTATTGGGAAAAGATGTCAGTTTTTTTCTTTTTTTTTACTGAATTCCCTTTGATATATACTACTTTGATAAACAGCTTTGTTACATTTAACTGATCCACATAGATTGATAGATGAGCTGATGTTGACACTGTTGCATCCCTAGTCTAAATTCTGTTTACCTTTCTCTTAGTTTTGTTTTCTGTTGCTGTGACAAAATACCATGAAAAAAGCAACGTAAGGAGAAAGGGTTTATCTAGCTCACCATTCTATGTTACAATGCGTCATTTTAGGGAAGTAAAAGTGTCAGGAACTTGGAAGAGCCAGTCAGACTCACAGTCAAGAGGAGGGCAAGAATAGATACATGCATACTTCGCAGCTTACCATCTCCTCTATTATACAGCCCAGAACAGAAACCCAGAGAATGATGCTACCCACTTTCAGATTGAGCCTTCCCACATCAATTAATGTAATCAAGGTAATTCCTTACAGACATGCCCAAGGCCAGCCTGAGACTCCCTTCCCAGATGATTCTAGATCATATTGAGTTTAACAATTGAAGTCAACCACCACAACCCCACCCTTTGTCAACCTGACACAAATAAATCACTTTAAGCCACAACCTTCCAGCCCTTGCCTCCAAAGTGTCATGTTTCTCTCCAAAGGTAAAATTCAGTTCAACTTTAAAATCCCCAAAGTCTCTTTTAACTTTGTGATCCTATAAAATAAAAAACAACACTTCTAACATGTAATGGCACAAAGCAAACACTATTATTCCAAAAAGGAAGAAATGAGATATAAAACAATCATACCAAAGCAAAAACCCAAAATCCAGCCTATAAACACCAAATCCTGAAACTCCAGATGTCCAGCATCTGGGACTGTTAATAATACATTTTCTGGGCTCCAAAGGGCTTGGGTAGCTTAATCCCTCCAATTTAGCCACTTACAGCCCATATAGGCTGTCTCTTAGACTTAGGCCAACTCTTCTCTGTGACTGCAGGTCTCCTTGGTTTTGGCATCTCTTTTATCCTGGGGTCTCCACTGAAACTGACACTTCCCTTTCACGGCTTCATGCAATGGCCTGTCAGGGCCAGCCTGATCTAGATCCTGCCACACAGTGCCTCAGCTGCTCTGTGTGACTCCCTCATTCTTGCATCTTTCATGCCTTCAAAACCAGTACCAACTAGACAATGCTACCAGCTCAAAATGTGTTCCAGCCCCCTTGGACCACAGCTGTGTTAGATTCTGTGCACTGCCCCTGAAGAAACGCTTTCCTATTGTCCCAGGGCAGCAGAGGCGGTTTCTCTACAATGGTGTCGATCTCTCTGTCGACAGTAGCTGCTTCTTCAGCACCAGCCTGAATATCATACTGCCTTGAAATGTCCTCTGGCAAAGAAAACAGTCCATCACCTTCAAACTTAACCCCATTCAAGCTTAAGGACACAGGTGGCCAGATTCTTGGCCAAACTGTCACACCAATGTCCTTGTCCTGATTCCTGTTAGAGTACTTGTTCCCCTCTGAAACGTCACCAGTCAGGCCCTTACTGTTTATGTTTCTCTCAGCACTCTTTATCTTCCAAGCTCCCACAAGGGGCTGGAAAGATGGCTCAGTGGTTAAGAGCACTGGCTGTTTTTGCAAAGGACCCCTGCTTGGTTGCCAGTACCCATATGGTGGCTAGCAACCATCCCTAACTCTAGCTCTAGGAGATCTGATGTAGGAGATCTAAAGCCCTCTTCTGGCTTCTGTGTGCATTGCATGAGATGCATATACTTACATGTAAAAATTAATGTTTTAAAAAGAATGGTTCACTGTGTTTATTGTGTGTGGTGGTTTGAGTGAGATGGTCCCCCATAGGCTCTCATGTTTGAACACTTGGTCTCCAGATGGTGGGGATGTTTGGGAAAGTTTGAAGGTATGGCCTTTCTGGAGAAAGTTTGTCACTGAGGGTGGTATTTGATAGTTCATAGCCTTGTCCCACTTCCTGTTCATTCTCTCTGCTTCCTGCCTGTGCTTGAAGATGTTAACTATTAAGCTCCCAGCTCTGGCTGCCTTCTCTTTCTCTCTCTCTCTCTGGAATTGTAAGCCCAAATAAACTCTTCCTTCTATAAGCTGCCTTGTTCATGGTGTTTTATCACAACAAAGGAAAGTAATACATTGTTCTTTGCATTGAGACACATACCAAAGAATTGTAATGCACTGTAAAACTTCCAGCTCTCTTAAAATGTATAAAAGAAACTTCAGGGTCGGTGTATGAACATGAAGAAACAGAGGCTTTCAGCTGACTGGGAACTTGCTCATATGAACTTGCAGCAATGATGACAATATACACAAGACCCAAGACCAGTCTAGTGTACATAGGAAATTCTAGACCAGCTGAGCTTACAGAGAGGAGAGAGAGAAAGAGAGAGAGAGAGAGAGAGAGAGAGAGAGAGAGAGAGAGAGAGAGATTACAATTCACATGTTTTGTTTTTTGGTGGTGGTGGTTTATTGTTGCTGTTATTGTTTTGAGAAAGAGTCTCAATAAGCCCAAGCTGGCCCACCACTCCTGCTTTTCCTGCCTCCACCTCCTAAGTGACATACTGGGAATACAGATGTGTGTTACCACACTTGACTGACTCATGAATTTTGAAAGACTGTCATTAAGATGTGAAACATGTCTTTATTTCATCAAAAATTTCCTGATAACTTTGAACAGAACTCTGCATAGAGAGAGCATTCTTTTAGAAGAGTTGCATTCCCTTGGCATGGTGCCACTTCCCTGTAATTACAGCACTCAGGAGGGGCAGGTAGAAGGACCACAAGTTCCAGGCCAGCCTGGCCTGCATATTGTGCCTGTGTCTCATAAAACAAAAACAAAGTACATACAAAGAAAGAAAGAGAGAGAAAAAGAGAGGGAAAGAAAGAAAGAAAGAAAGAAAGAAAGAAAGAAAGAAAGAAAGAAAAATAGTCCACAGACGTGACCACAGGCCACTTCAATGGAGGCAATTCCCCAGTCGAGGCTCCCTCAACTCAGGTGCATCAAGTTGACAACTAAAGCTACCCCCCTACATCTCTAATCTAAGGACAAGACTTCTACCATCCTGTCATTGGCTCACCTCATAATCCACTGGGCTTGAAACAGGACTCTAGAAACAGGACTTCACCGACTTCACTTGGCTGTACAGCACTCTACAGAAGTAGAGCATCCTTATGCTTTTAAAAATACGAGGTAGCCAGGGGGTGGTGCACACTCATTAACCCAGCACTCAGGAGGTGTAGGCAGGAGAACAGGGTGTGAGAAAGAACTGAACTGAGAATATTAACAAGTCAGGAAGATGTCTGCAGTGGATTCATGCACATTTACTGTTGTGGTTCATAAGAATTCTTAGTCTTGATTTGACTTTTATACATCTACAGAACTAGAATATGGGCTTGTGACCATGGACTTAGGCATTGAATTTTTTTGCTTTTTTTCTTAAGTGCACTCAGTGCTAGCTGCTCTAAACTGTTCACCCTGAGCCCAGATGCTATAGGGACATAGCTTGGAGAACCTTGCTGTGCTGCCTGCTATGAAAACAGAGTAAAGTCAGCCGAGTCTAAAGATTCTAGACATTGAATCACGAGTCTTTTTCTTTTTTGGTCTTTTTTAAAACACAGAATCTCTCTGTGGCCCCAGATGGCCTGGAATTCACTATGTAGACCAGGCTGGCATCGATCTTGCCGGCCTCTGCCTCTGCCTCCCTAGCGTGGGATTAAAGGCGTGCTCCATTACGCCTACCTGAATCACAAGTCTTTACCCAGATCTAAGCGTGTTATTTAAGTTGTCACTGCTGGGATGTACCCAGTGACTAAATGCAAATACTTTAACTTCTACCTCCTTGGGCTCAAAAATCTAAGACTAGCCAGGTATGGTGTAACCCTGGCACTCAGGAGACTGAGACAGGAGAATCATAATTTTGAGACCGGTGGGCTACATAGCAACAAACAAATTTAAAGCTTTTTTTTTTTTTTTTTACTAGTTTTGTCTTTAAAGTTTTGGGGCTATGTAGGTTTTAAACCTGGGGGAGGGTGGGTTGGGGTATGTGTGTGAGAGTGTGTTTGTGTGTGTGTGTGTGTGTGTGAGATGTTTTGCTTTGTTTTAGACAGAGCCTTGTGTATTCCAAGTTAGCCTTGAACTACAAGGATTACCTTGAATATCTCATCCTCCTGCCTCTGTCTTCTGATTGCTAAATGTACAGGTATGTGCCACCCTTCCCTTGCTGGGACTTCTACCTAAAGCTCAAGGCTTCATGCATGGTAGACAAGAACTCTGCCAACCGAGCTACGACATATACAACATAGCCACCTGATTTTTCAGGGATTTTTGTTTTGATTTTTCTAATTTGTGAGCTTTTAAAATAAATTTTCTAGGGCCTGCTTGTCCATGATTTATTTTTATGGTCTGATAACAGTTTAATGATTTTAGTCAGTGCCTTCTTGAACAAAAAGGAACTTGGGAATAGAAGTGCATATTATTAATTAGCTCTTTGGACCTAGTCCGGTTTCTGAAATCCAGAGATTTTGGATGCTACAGAATCATAAATAATAATCATGGTATGCCCAGCAGAAGCCTTCAAGTGTCTTATACCCCAGAATTCTGTTGTTCCTAACCCAGAACTGCACTATCTAAGCGTCCATGTTCTGAGGATGCTTGTTTTGTTCACCATGGCTTCCTCTGAGAATCACACTCACCTTTGGCCAAGGTTCCTATTTCAGGATGGAGAGCATGAGTCTTTCCATTTTCTACTCAGCATATTGAGAAATGAGACAGGTGTGAGATAAGTCCTCTGGGGGTAAACCGGCTTTTTATGTGTATGCCCACATTATACCAAATTATGCTGAATATTTCCCTGCCTTCCAGTTGGATGACCACTCCTGCAAGACTGGATTGCTGAGGTAATCTCACTTCTCAGTTTGGGCTTCCTCTCTTTCACAAAATTTCTCAGGTGCATTTGGATGCTGTTCCAGGGCCAAGATCTGGAGTCCCAGCAGTGAGACAAAGAAATTCATAATCTGGTTAAGGAGAGGCCGCTGAAATAGACTTTCTGGGTTGAGTGCTGTCATGAATTCATCTGGAATATGAGTATGATTTTGAAATCAGGGAGGCAAATCAGGAAAGCCTCTGGACACTGTCTAGCATGAGGTGTTTTCCAGGTAAACAAGGGAGGCCACTATAAACAGACAACTGTCTCTTCGTTGAAGAGATGATCATCAGGTAAGAGAGCTTGCTGCACAAGCATGAGAACTGGAGTTCAAATCTGTGGTACCCACTAAAGAGTAAGGTGTGGTTACAGGAATGCAGGCTTGTAACTTCAGTGCTGGGGGCTGGGCCGAGAGCAAAATGAAAGGGGTTTGCTGGGACTGACTGGCTACCAGCGTCACTCCAGGCTCAGTGAATGTAAGAAATAAGTCATATGGTCCATTTTCAGCAGGAGCCACATTTAGAGCTCATCACAGAATCACAGATAAGCATGAGGCCCCTGGGTTCCTTAGATAGCAACAGCTGGTGCCTGCTTATTTCTGTTTATCTTAGAGTTGAAATGTCCAGACAGTCTGCTGTGTAACTGAACCCATGTACCAGGAAAGGGAGAAATCTCCAGCCCCAGGAGATTGCCAGTCTATTGGGAAGAGAGCCAGGTATATTTACAGTCAGGGCTATCAAGACCACTGCTTCCTGTCACAATGGCAGAACAGCCATTTTGGCCTTTTGTCTAGGCTTATGACTAGTTCTGCATGACCATAAAATGAAAACTGCTGGGAGTGGTGGTGCATGTCTCTAGTCCCAGCAGAGGCAGAGGCAGGTGGATCTCTGTGAGTTCCAGGCCAGCCTGGTCTACATAGTGAGTTCCAGACCAGCTGGGGCTACAGGGAGACCCTGTCTCAAAACAAAACCAACAAAGAAACCTACCTCACTTTTGCTAGTCTCTTGAATTTGTTATTATAGGGTGAAGGGCCTATTTTTTTTTTACAGTGATAGAGACACCTTAGTCCTCCTGTGGCCCAGGTGGTTAGTCCCATCTCTCTCTCTCTCTCTCTCTCTCTCTCTCTCTCTCTCTCTCTCTCTCTCTCTCACACACACACACACACGTTCGGTAATCATTTCTGGTCCGTGTGGCTGTAGGTCTTCTAATTGATACTTCTTCACAAATTGTGCTATGACCAGGCTCATTTTCTGTTTTACTGACATTTAACTCTTCTACTGTGAGTTGGCTACTACTGTCTCTAACACTGTTCTGACTACCTACTTTTATGAAACAGTATGAGCACTTATTACAGGAGTAAAAGAATGAATTGATGATCACAGTGTACTCCTGTGATTCCAGCACTTGGGAGACTGAGGCAGGAGGATGACCAGCTCCAGACCAGCTTGGACCCATTTAAAATAAACAAACACGAATGTGTGAGAGACAAACTAGTAATAACAAACTTCATAAGCTGAGAGGAGCTGATAGTATCCAAGGAGCCCGTTCTTGACTGCTTTTCTCCACGCTGAGAAGCAGCATTTGGGGGTGAAAGGCAATTTGGGGTGAGGGTGGAGACTAAATTTGATAGAGGGAATACTCCCTCCATGCATGGAACAGGTGCTTCGGTATCTAAACAGAGCAGGGTCCACAGAACATACCAGGATCCTGTGTTACCAAATGAGCATTGTGCGAATGAGGGAGGGGAGAACTGCCCTGGGACACCGAAGTTCAAGGGTGATAGCGCTGCCGCACCCAGGGGGTGGGGGTGGGGGGGCAGGGGCGGGCCGGTCACGTGGGAAGGGCGCAGCGGCTCAAACCTGGAACTGCGCAGGCGCGGGGCCGTTCCCGGCGCTGCAGAGGTGGGTCCTGCCGCCGCGACCAGGCGGAGGAGAAGGCCGGCGGGAGGGAGGTATCCGGCGGCGCTGCTCAGCAGGCCTGTGACGTCGGCGGAGGCGGGTCCGCCGACCCAGGTGAGGATGCGGCAGACCCCGGCCGCGGCGTAGAGGGATGCGGGAGGAGGGTGATGTAGCCTCTGGCAAAGCGCAGGCCCTCTGGAACCGGCCGGACCCTCCCTGAGGACCGCGCTCAATTGTGGATGACTTCCCAGATCCCAGATTTTGAGCTGGACTGGTGGCATACAGCTGTCTGAGTTGTTGGGACAGAGGACTGAGAAACAGCTACTCCACCTCGTTGAGGGTGGGCCTGGGGCTGCCCAGGGGTACCAGTGGAGGTCCTGCCTCCGTGCTTGCGCGCAGCTCTGTGTCTTATGAGAACAAGAAGCTTAGGTTCTTTAAGTCTCATAGGCACCTGTTCCTCCAAAAGGTTACAAACCTCTGGCTTAGACAGCCCACATGTGAATTTAAAAACACCGTGCTGAGGTGTGGATATAAGACCATCAGGGCATTAGCGCAGCACATCCTCCTGGTCATTAGGCTGGTGAAAGAGTTGGTGGAGGTGGTCTGTTAAAGCAAAGAAAGTTAATGCGGGTTACAGAAGGGATTTCGGAGAGGAAGCATACCCAGGAGTCCAGCTGGCCTGGTGCTCGCAATGCTGTTTTCACAGCTCCGTTACCTAGACATCAGCTTAGTTTTTGTTTTTATTTCAATAATTTTTCTTTGAGTCTAGTAGATTATTTATTTCAAAAGAAAATAATTACTTAGGGTTTATTTTGAAAAGCACTGTTATGATGTCAACTTAGGAAGTCTTGTATGCTCTTGCATTGCCTGGCCCAGCCTTGGAGACAAATTCAGGATTCACATTGCACACTCTGACTCTTCAGAAAATACTCACTCATCAGGAAAACCTCTGCTTAGTATACAAATAGTACTTGGGGGATGATCATTGACTCACCCAGAAATGAGTAATAATTAAGCATCCTATGCCAGTCTTTGTAAAAGTGGCTTTAAGGTATCTTCTGTGTCTTTGATCCTTTGATGCTTTCATCTCTGTAGAAGGTGATTCAGGAATTGTTCCCGTTTTACTGATGCAAAACAGTGTCTTGTCCATGTTCATACAGCTTGTGGGAATTAGAGTTGAGTCTCAGTTATTCTTAGTCTGACCTTTCCCATATTCTCCTTCTAGTAAGGGCATGCCATTTACTTTCTCCCTCTGTCTCTCTCTCTCTTTCCTCCCTTTCCCTCCATCTCCTTTTCTTTTCCTTCCATTTTTTTTCCACACAGGGTCTTGCTATGTAGCCCCAGATGGTTTTGTACTTCCGTTTTGAACTAGCAGTCTTCCTCTCTCAGCCTGCTGAGTACTGGGATTTCCATCTTAAACCACCATGCTCCCTGCTGAAGACATTTCTCATGATTGCCTCTTCAGTCATGTGGCACCAGAAGGTTTTGTTAGGCCTGGAGAAAGGCAGCTCTGCTTTCTGAGTACTTGTCTCTTGAAATGCACAGCCAAAAAGGCTCAGTGTCTCCTTGATCGAGGCTTGTGTGGCAGGAACTGTGGCAGAGGTACTGTGGAAAGAGTGCGCTTCATCTCTGACCCCAGTGGCCTCTTGCCCAGGGAGGTTGCAGCTGAGCAGTGAGTGCCCTTTGCTTTCTCTGGCACTGACAGTGTGGAGTTACTGTAGAAGGCGGCTCAGAGTCTGTGCTGTGGAGAGGGCAGACACAAGCCAGGACTCCCTCCACACCTAGAACTTCCCCAGGAGGCAAGCTTGCAGTGACACAGATGGAGTTGAATATTTTGTGTGTGTTCTTTGGAATGTCCTTCTTGTCCTTCTGAGACAGTGAGTGAATCCAGCCCTGCAAAGAGAAAGATAATACTAAACCAGATGTGGTGGAACATGCCTATGATTCCAGTGCTGGGGAATCTGAGACAGGAGGATGGCAAGTTCTAGGCTATCCTGGGCTTACAAATTGAGAAGTTGTCTTAAGAAAAAAAGATGATGCTTCCTTTCAGTTTTCTAAGGTACTGTTGTGCTTCACATTGTTCTTGAACATTCCATGTGATAGTCCTTCAGAATGATCACCCTTTTTTGTATTTTTTGAGATAGGGTCTTGTTACATAATCTAGGCTGGTCTCAAACTCATAGCAATCCCCCTGCCTCAATCTCCTAAGAGCTAGGATTAAAGATATGTGCCACCAGGGCCGGAGAGATTGTGCAGCAGATAAGAAGAGCACTGGCTGCTCTTGCAGAGGACCTGAGTTGGGTTCCCAGAACCCATATGGTGACTAGTAATTCCAGTTCCAAGGGATCTGATGCCTCTGTGGGCATTGCACAACACGGGTGCACTTACACACTTGCAGACAATACATTTGTACACATGAAATAAAAATAATAAATAAAATATTTTATTTTATTAAAAAAAGACTTATACCATCACTGGACCCCAGCTAAAAATGCTCTTTTTTTTTTTTTTCAGAAGATTCTAAGGTACTAAGAGATAAGATGGCTTCTTGAGGCCATAATGGGGCTTAGAGTGTGATTCCTGGAGCCCAGTGTCTTTTGTAGGCTTGACCTTGCCTTCCTAGCCACATTCATTTAACTTGAAAGAGCATGTGTTCTGAGCCCAGGTAGGATACTGCACATCAAGGGCAGACTAGCCAGATTATTTGGGGGTTTTTGTGTCACCCAGAATCACTTCTCGGAGGAAATGACTCTCCTACTCTGCACATCCCTCCCCGCTTGATTGTGCCTCAGGTTCCCAGTAGTTGATTTGCCTTGTTTTGCTCTGAGAGTCCATTCACAATTCTGACTTTAATGTCTGAGGAGAAGGCTAGGCTAGAGTCAGGTGGTAACCCCAGTGAGCAGAGCTGAAAGCTGAAGATGGTGGTCAATGAGGACCAGCTCATGCAAGTGGCCAGTCCCACAAATGGGGTGTGAGGGCATCTCCTCTTGCCCATTTTGTCATCACATTGCTAAGTCAATATTTTCAACAGTGTCTAGAATTAACATTGTCTTGTTACTGTGGGTTGGAAAAGTTCAGACTAGCTTCTCAGCTGAGAATGGGCAATGTGGTCCTTAAGAAAACATTTGGCATTGGTTCAGAAGCTGCTTGCCAATAATTGAGCCTGGGAGAGATTGGAGTGCTCTCTAGACACCCGGCCCTATTCTGGAAGAGTCTCTCTGTCAGCCTGCTTAAGGGCAGAGATCAGGTTTCTACACCTGTAGGACTCAGCTTTCCTGATCCCCACAGTCCATTCTGTTCTAGCTTTAGAGCCTGGCCCATGGCTGCTTGTGTGGAACCTGAGTATTCAATGCAGGGTAAGCAGTCATGGACTGGCAGTGGGACAATTCAGACCTGAGGGTCAGTATAGCCATTGACACACTTTTCTGCTTGCCCATGTGACCTTGGACTGGCTAGCTTCGTCTTCATTTACTCAATAGATATTGAAGTAGAGCCTTCAGAGGTAGAGGGGTGTGGAGGAGAACAGGCGGGTGAGGCATCTTTCCAGTCTGTTTGCCGAGGGCATAAGGCAAGGAGGTCCTGCACCTCTCCTCTTCTCTTTCTCCTTACTTCCTTTCTTCATTCCCCAGGATCTGCCTCAGGCCAGCTTCTTCTGAGGAGGGAAGACTCCCTGGGTGAGGCTGGGCTAGGCAGCGTTCCCTTGATGTTTAGAATTTCTCACTGTCTCTACTTGTTTCTGACATGAGTTAACCCACCCAGTGCTGATGTTTTGTTTTATTAAGACTTTATCGGTCCCTGCCCAGAGGCATCTCTTTGAACAGGCAAGAGTTACTGCCAGAGAAGTAGAAAGTGAGAATGTGCTCACCTGGCAAGAGAGCTGGAGAGCAGAGCGTTGCTAGGTGCTCCATGGCTTTCCCTGCTGCGCAGCGCAGTCATGGGGTATTCCATGTCAGGCTCATAGGTCTGACAACCTCATAGAATGACTAGTTCCTGGTTCTGCCTATTCAGATCAGCTTATGTCAGGTCACCTGCCAGCAAGCAGCAGAGCTGGACCCAGTGCAGGGTCACTGAAGCCCCCATCCCGAGTGCTGTCTCTCCAGAATGACCTTCTATACCGAACTAAAATGGGTGGCTACAGGTTAGTTCCAACTTCCTTCACTGTGAAGTTTCAAGAGTAAAATTCATGAGCCGTGTAATGCCTGCAAAATCACAAGATTCACGTTAAGGGCTAAGGAGGTGTGAGTGAATTCCCCTGTCCTCAGATTGTGCTGCTGCTACATTGTGAAGACAGACAGATGACTAAAACACCTGAAGTCCATTTTCATATGCAAAGGTATGTGTGCACACATGCATAGACGCTGTAATCAGACTGCAGTCATTTGGCAGGGCTTTCAGGAAAGGGTTTAGGGAAAGTGTTATTTATATTGGGTTTTACAAATAGATAAGCATTTACTTAGTCGACATGGGGGGGAAGGAAATCTGGGCAAAGAAACAATAAACAATAAATAGTGTAATTTTGCATATGGACTTGTTTGATGAGAGTGTTGTAGTAGTCAGGGACGGTGAGTTAAAGTTAAGCTGTGGAGGCCATGTCAGATCTGGTGAGAAGTTGATTGTAATAAAATCAAGGGTAGGATGTCTTAAGATCACTCTGGCTATCGCATGGAGAAAAAGTGTTAGAGAACCAAAGTAGAGCCTGGCTGAGTTCGTTTAGTTCCATGGTTGTTGAAACAGGCTAAGTTCAATGTAATATGGTTTGGGCTTGACCAATAATAGTGAGGTAAGATGAGGTTTGGTAGGAGGGTTAGAGAAATGGCTCAGCAATTAAGAGCACTCACTGGTAGCTGTTTCAGAGGCCTGGGTTCTGTTTCAAGCACTCATAGGGCAGTTAAGAGCCATCCACAATTGTAGTTCCAGGAGATCTAATCATCATCTTCTGGCCTCTCCAGGCATTGCATGTGCATGGTGCACTTAAATACATGCAGGGAAACTATTCATACACATAAACTAAAAATTAAAAAAAGAAGAGTTGGATAACACACATTGTATATGATGGACAGAACTGTGACTGTTTAGGTGTGGGCTGTGAGGGCCAAAGAAGAGAAAACTGACTCTAGGTTTCTGACTTGAGCAGTGGGCTGGATGCTTATGTCATTCACTGAGCTGGGGAACTCTGGAAGAGAAATAAAAATTAGTGGGGTGAAGGTCAGTTTTGACATAGCGTGACAGATACATACAACACCCTCTACCTGGAGACTTGAAGTCAGATCCAGGAATGGGGCTTTGGAGGCAATGGTGGACGAAGTGTTGGAAGCATGTGAGGTCACCCAGGAAGGGGTGGGGGAGTAGGGAGTTAGAGAAGCCTCTTCATTGGCAGGTGATGAGACCTGCCACTTGCTGGTGGTCCAGATGACTTCCCGGGAATGAGAGGTAAGTGAGCAAGTTGCACATGGAGCCTCTGCGGAGGGGACTTGCCTCTTTGATGCTGTGAGTGCGGCAGATGGGCTGTGTGAAGGGCCCTGCTGAGTGTGCACCCGTAGCAGAGGGCAGTCCGCTGGCACTTGAGAAATGTTACAGTCTGCTTGACTGCAAATGACTCAAAACTTCGTTCAACTTTTTGAAGGGCTGCCCGGGGGGAGGGGAGGGGAGTTCTTGGCAGCTTGCCACTTTGATATTTTCTGGAGATTAACCATTGGCAGCTGAAGAAGCCCGAGGGTTACTGTGTGGCCTGGCCCTGCTTGTGGCGTGGCTGAGCTTAGGGGCCTAGGCAAGACTCCAGAGTCCCACCTCCAGCCCTCCCCCGCGCCTGCTTCCCTGCCTGCACACCCTGTGGGTCAGAATCTTTTGGGAGCAGAAGCAGAGGTGTACACACTGCAGATGGTAAGTGCTGTTCCCCAGGTTTGAACTGCCTGAGGATGTGGGCAGGGGAGGCTGGTATAAGGAAGAGCTGGGCTCCTAGCTGGATGGAGCATGAATGGGAGATTGGGCCACAGTGGGGTTGATGAAGAACAGGAATGTTGGGGCACCAAAGTGAGCTGTTTGTGTTGGAATCAGCGGATGCCCCTGGAGCCTCAGGAGATTTGGCACCTCCTGTTTCTGGAGTTGAGAAGACAGGCCTGGGGAAGGATGGCAGCATTTTGGTTTAGGGACTCCATCTGGGTCCTCTCCAGCTACCCCCAGCTCTCCCTAGACCAGAGCTGCCCACTCTGAGCTGTTACAGCTGTTGTTTGTTTGTAGGTCTTATCCAGCTTCACCTTCTGGGAGACAAGGAGGATCTGATAAGGCCCCCAGTGGGAAAATAAGGAGTGTAGCTATCAGGTTTGGGCTGGCTCTTTGTAAACAACCTTGCTATTCTCTTTCAGAGAGACTGGCCCTCTCCTTAAAGAAAGGGACAGAGGGGAGGATAGAAAAGGGACAGCTGGTGTATAGTAAATTTCCTTTAAACCAGACATGGTGGGACTGATGTATTTGATGGCTGAATACAATAAGCTGTGTGTTTTTAATTCTCCTGAGCATAAAGGGGATCATGCGCTTGACCTCCGTAAGCCCACTTCTATGGTTGCCTGGTAAGGACAAATATGCCAAGAGAAAGACTGTTAACTTTGAAGTCCTGTCCCTGTTTACCCTGGGTGGGCACCTCTTCCAGCTGACCTTGCGACAGTAGAGAACTTACTGAACTTCTCAGAGCCTCGTGTTGACTGCTACAGACAGAGCCACAAGACAGTTACAGGAATGAACTGAAGACATGTATGTCAAGGGATACGCAGGAAATTTGGGGTTACTGGCCTCTCTGCTTTTCTAAATAAAAGTCTTAGAGGCCCATATAGAAAAGCACTGTCCTGTCTAGATATTAAAACCTCTCTACCCACTGTTCTGTGGGGGATGAGAGTAACTGATTCAAGAATCAAGGTCAGCTCAGGTTGCACAGTAAGTTGCAGTATCAGCTCCAAGACACACTAGAGGAGGGTTTGCTTCCAGTGCTAGGGACTAGGTATTTCTGCTTATCGCTGGCAGAAGAGCCACCTGCTAGAGACCTCCTGGGAGGAGCACATTCACAGAGAGGCCTGCTTCTCACTGGCATTGCTGAGAAAACTCTACCGGTTTGGTTGTGTTCAGCCTGGGATGAGGCCACAAAGCTACTCTGCTCCCAATTCCTGGATCACAGCTGGGGGCTGGGAGTCAGAGTAAGGTAGAAAGTAGTGCTTCCTAGGTGACTCTGAAGCCGGGTCTTGAATCCCAGCACCTGAACTGGAGGTGGCTAGATAGGACATGTGAATTTGAGTTCTCAGGGTGACGTCAGCACCAGGTCAGATCTTGCAGGAGACAGTTGTGGGGATCTGGGTTTTGAGCAAGGCAAGCAACTCTGGATACCCTAAAGGGATGGCAGGTATCTGACCTGCTCTGCCTGATGTGATAACCTGGCCCCAGGAAATCACTGTAGATAAGAATTTTCCTTTCTCCCATCCCAGACCAGAACCAGGTTTTTGGGTTTCGTTTCCTCGTTCCTGAACTTCCACATCAGCTCTACAACCTTCCTGCCTTTACCCCAAAACCCCACCTTTAACTTTCCTGCTTTCTGTAATGGTCAGGAAGGCCTCCCTATATAAACTCCTGCGTTGGCTCTAATAACCGAATTACCCACCGACGTAGTATCCCGGGAGCTCCTCCTCCTGCCGCACTCTCAGCCACCTGAGGTTCTGTTCGATCGTCCTCCATTCTCTGGCATGGTTGGAGCTCAAGAGCTGTGCTGGAGATGGAGACCCACCCACAGAGAGTTGAGTCAGTTAGGTATTTACTCCTACCCCAGGCTTGTCTCCAGTAGTCTAAGTACACAGAATCAGAATCAGGCCGGGTCTGGGGGAGGCACCAGGATGAATGAGATCCCCAGATGACCCGAAAGCCAAATGGAGGCACAGGTGTCATAGGTGGTCGTCTGGAGAAGGCCAGCTGGATGCAGCTCTTGCTGCTGTTACAGGAGCGAGCTGCTTCTGGATTTCCCATCTAGAGGCCCCAGTCAGTCTGTTCCTTGCTAGGCTCAATCTTGCTGGCCCAACCAAGCTTTCACAATGTGACCTGTCTTATACCAATTCCAAAGCCGATTCTTTCCCGCACTTCTATGGCTGCCCAGAATGGCTCCTTTCCTGTGTTGCCATAACCCAAATGTTCTTACTTAGCCAAACTCCCTAGCTCTCTGCTTTTCAATTACTTGTGAACCCAGCTGATGTCTCCTTAAGGATTGTGTGTCATATTACCTTCTCCCAAATTGCCATTTAATCAACAGGCCAGTGTAAGTAGATGAATGGAAATAAATGTTCAGTCTAATTGAGCTGAATTCCTTTGTTGTGCTCACAAACAAACAAGCTGCATTGGGTAGTTGGGGGATGGAGCCTGGTTACCTTTAAGAGCGAAGTAGGGCTATGTTGCAAAGGATTTGAAATCTCTGGACTTTCTGAATGCACTGCTGGGTGCCAGGAGTCCATTTGCAGGGCAGATGTAAGCTGGCCTGCAAAAATGTTTACATATCTGTGATCAGACTATAACACTCAGGGGCTCCTGAATCATGCATATCTGTCTGAAATCCAGAGCTGTTTTAGAAGTGTACAAAGGCACCTACATTCTTCCAGGCTGATCCTTTCGGACTCTCCTGTTTATAGCAGGGGGCTGAAAGCTGTGATTTCCTTCCTAATTGTTCTGTGAGTTATAATCCAGTTAATGTAACTTTGCCACATGAAAGAATTGAAAGCAGGCCTGTAGAAAGTTCTTTTCCGCTGAGCCCAAGAACCTGTTTGTGTATAAATCATCTTCATCACTCAACTGCATTGAATCCATTTCAGCACTCACTATGGTGAGCCCATGACTGTGGACTGTATTTTGTGTAGTGTAGTTCTAAGAAAATCTTCCTTTCCAGCAGGAGTTGCTCACACCAGAGATGCAGTAGCAAGCCCCACTCCCCCAGACACCCACACTGGTCTCTTCTTCCTCCCCTCTTTCTAAGTATATCAGTGCCAGATTCCTCTTTAAAAAAAAAAAAAAAGTCAACTGGGTATGGTGGCACCCATCTTTAATCCTAGCCCTCCAGAGGCCTAGTGAATCTCTGTGAGTTCAAAGCCAGCCTGGACAGAGAAACCCTGTCTCAGAAGACAAAAAAAAAAAAAAAGTCATATTCATTTGGCCACTCCTTGCCTGGAGGTTCTCTTTAAAGTATTTTATTTCATAGCACTGGAAGATTGAATCTAGGACCTCATACCTGCTAGGCAGATACGCTACCACTGAGCTAGATCCCCAGCACTCTTTTCTCTTTGAGACAATGACTTAATAAGTTGCCTTTCCCAGACTGACCATGAACTTGGGTTCCTCCTGCCTCATCATCCTGAGCAGCTAAGTTCATAAAACTGTGCCAGGGAACCTGGCTGCTCTTTCATTTCATAAATCTGAACTTCCTAGGCTGGCTTCAGTGCAAGCCTCGTTTACTGTTTCCTTCCCAAAGTCACCATCACGGATCATTTCCTCCCACCCCAAAGTCCTCTCTCTCCCAGGGCCGCAGATTTCCCAACCTTTGCTTATCTTTGGAGACATCTGTAATCCTGTAGGGGAGAGTTGAGTCAGTTAGGTGTTTTCTCCTACCCCAGGCTTGTTTCCAGTGATCTAAGCACACAGAATCAAGCTGGATCTTGGGGTGGCACCAGGATGAATGAGATCCTAGGATGGCCCGAAAGCCAAATGGAGGCACGGTGCTGAAGGTGGTTATCAGGAGAAAGCCAGCTGAATGCCATCCCTACTGCTGTTACAGGGGTGGGTTCCTTCTGGGTTTCCTACCCAGAGGCACAGGAATTCCCGTGTGGAGGGAACTTTACCAGTGAGGGGCCAGGCTTTGGCTGGGAACAAGGCTGGGTTCAGACAGGACCTGCTTGGAAGTTTATTTCAGTTGCAGTGTCCCCACAGATACCTTGGGCCCAGCCTCCTCTGAAGCATATAGCATAGTACTTTGCTCCTTCTGGCATGACAAGACTCCACCCTCATTCATTCAGCAGACATCCATGCGTTCTGTTCACGGGAGGAAAATCTCCTAGACACTGGTGTTTAACTAGCCATCTCTAGGTGCTGGCGTCGGAGAGTGTTTGTTTTCTTGTCAGCTGTAGTTTAATGTACTGCTGTTGTTGAAATTGGTTTTTGTTTTGTTTTTAACAGGAGCCTATTTCATTTCTATAATGAGTAAAAAAGCTATTCTCAGCTGGGAGAAACTGACTGGGATTGCCTGTCTACCCGAGTGAGGCTCTGAGTGAGGCCCTGCTGGGGCCTTGATGAATAGAATGCTGTCCTTGTTTCTGGGGGATTCTTAAACTAAGAGGAAGCAGATTGGGTAACAAAACAAGTATTCTGTGATCACAGATGAGAAAGCTGTCCCCACCTAGGGAGGTGATAGCTGAGCCACTTGCCACTCATGCTGTGAAAGAGAATGAAGCATTGGCAAGGAGAGGGATGGGTGCATTCTCAGCAGCAGGCAGCACAGAGGGGCAGAGCTCAAGAGAAGCCTCCAGAAGATCATCTTTTCTCTCTCGTCACCCCCAGCTTCCTAGCGAGCTCCTTAGGGAACAAATCTGCGTGTGTCTGTGCTTTTCCCAGCTCCGACAGTGGGAGCAGCAGGCAGCTGAGTGGCACTAACCAGTCTCGTCTCTACCACTGCAGGCCCTCCTCCCCTGGTCCTCTGGCTGGCTGCCCAGCAAAGCCTTGTGCAGGAGGTCGGATTCCAGCTGTCTTGTGGGAACAGTAACCTTTTCCTTCCTCTCAATCTCCAGACATGTCTTTCCTCCAGGACCCAAGTTTCTTCACCATGGGTATGTGGTCCATTGGCGCCGGAGCCCTGGGGGCCGCTGCCCTGGCTCTGCTTCTGGCCAACACAGATGTATTTCTGTCTAAGCCCCAGAAGGCAGCACTGGAGTATCTGGAGGATATAGACCTTAAAACACTGGAGAAAGGTAGGCCCTGACTTCCAGAGTCAGTACTTTTCCAAGGTGTTGGGATGCATGTGTAATGATTTTCTTCCTTTTTCTTGAAACAACATTAGGGAAAAATCTAATAACAATTTTTTAATTACCAATAGTCATATTACCCTAACACAGTTGTTTTTATTTTTCATGTTCCTTTCCATATATACATATTGTTATAGGGATGTGATCCTGGTATTCATTTTAGTGATCTTATTCTGATCAAAATAATTTTTCATTGTTATTGACTTGATAAATTGCTCTGTGATATTTAGTAATATTATATCATCACTTAATAAGCCAGCCTTTCCTGAGACCATTCTAAGGGATTTCAAGACTTGGGAATTGCCTAAATAAATAAATAATAGATAAGTAAACAAATAAATAGGAGTCCCTGAGTAAAATAAGGCTGGAGAACACTGTTTATCCCATTCTGTGTTCCAGATGCACAGTACAAGGCCAGGTGCACTGTCAGGATTCACATATTGAATGAGGGGCCAGTAGAGGCACTGATGCTGCATGGGTACCCTGTCTGTGGTAAACCCACGACACATGGGGAAGCTCTCAAGGCCATACTTTAGAATACACCTGCTTGTGTGTCCTCCCCTCTGGCCTGCCGGGAGTCCGCGGTAGACAGCTGTGATCCTCACATGGTCATGACAGCAGTGCCCCTTGCCATGTGCGCTCCATACCAGAATTGAGGCTCAGTGGGGTTTAGTCACGCCCAGTTGTGGTGGAATTTGATAAATATCAGGGTGGTCCCCAGGCTAGTGTCCCAGAGGAAAGCCATCATCATGTGCTCAATAAGTGAGGAAGGTGCTCAGAGAAGGCAGAAATATGGTTGTGCAGGCTTGCGGTAGGTCAGCTTAGTAAGGTGCAGAGAGATACCTGCCAAGCTTTGTTCAGTCTAGAGCCTCAAAATATTATGTGACCACAGCCTCCCTCTTTTCTTTTTTGTCCATAGTGTATCCTACAGTACATGGTTTGCCTCCTGGGAATCCTAAAGTAATAAAGGCTCATACACACTGACTCCTCCAAACATTTCCTTGTTGGACATCTTCGCCTTGTTTTATTTATAGTATTACATTAAATAGTTAAGATAATTTACATATTTAAGATAATCTTTTAAATAGTTTACTTGCTTTGAGTATGCTTTTTTGTTTTTTGAGACAAGGTTTCACTATGTAGTCCTAGTTGCCTGGAACTTGCTATGTAGAGCAAGCTAAGTTTGAACTCACAGAGATCCACCTGCCTCTGCCTCCTGAGTGCTGAGATTAAAGGTATCTGCCACCGTGCCTAACTTGAATATGCTTTTGAGTGTACATTTTTTGGTCAAAATACAAGGCTTAGTTTGGGCCATTATTACAGTGTCCAGTGATGCCAGCCATAAATCGAATTGCCATTTTGCTAGAAATTATTGCAATTGGAATATTCACATTGAAAGATTCCCTCGGGGGAGGGGGTCCTTCGGAGGTGTGGTAAGGTCCTTAAGCCTTATTAGCTTTCCTGGGTTAGAGGAGTCTTCCCTGTCTGTGTTTGCCTTCTCCCAGGTGTGAAGTGCCCATCCTGGTCACTGAGTAAGGACTGGGCCCACCTAGAAGGAGAGAGTAACTTTACATTTCTTCTCCCTCAGAACCGAGGACATTCAAAGCAAAAGAGCTGTGGGAAAAGAATGGGGCTGTGGTTATGGCTGTGCGGAGACCAGGCTGCTTCCTCTGTCGAGCGGTGAGTGCCTTTGAGTATTTTGGGAGAAAAGGATCTCAACAAGTAGGGCCTGGAGTGTTTCCAACCTGGACCAAGGGCCTATGGGTACTCTTGAGCCTTCTGTCAGCTGAACGCTGTCTGTTATTTGCTTTATGTATTTGTTTTGACATTGGCTCTGGTCCTGTTTCTAACAGTTCCCCATCTCCTAGTGGGGTTAGTGACACTTTTGACTTCTTCTGCATTTCTTTGTCTAGTGCTGTAGCAGCCATGTTCAGCATTACCTTCCTGTTTGATCTAGAGTGGTAACAGGGGCCAGTTCTGGGGTGCCAAGCCCTCAGCACAGGTGCCCACTTGTTGAAATGAGGGTCTGGAGAGCTGCAGATGCCTCACAGTCAGCAGCTCTTACCTGGTAAAGCTGCGGCACTGGGGGAAGCTCCTCAAGGCCACACTTTAGCTATAGTGCCTATGTGCCTCCCCTCAGGGCCCACTGGAGTCCACATCCACGCTCTAGATCACAGCAGCTCTTCCATCTCCCTGTGTGCTCTCACAGTGAGCATGTAGTTCAGCATGACTTTGGTCATACTGTTAGTGTGGGTGCATTTGACCCGCAAGCTGAAGGAAAGTTGGAGCTCACTGGCTAGTTCCAGGTTGACCTCTCAAAGGGAAGCCATTCCATTAATGGAGAACACATATTAAGGGTTAGGAAGAGCTGTGATTGTTGAGTTACAGAGTGCTAGTGTGACAAGGAACTCTGCATTAGCTTGGGCACAGTGTTGTCATTCTGTAGATGTGTAAACAGAGGGCCAGAGCAGTTCTGCCCAGTTGGTGGCAGAGGCCCCAAGTTTGGAGATCACTGTTTTGCCTGGGAGAAAATGGACTGGTGTTCTCCCTTGAGTCCACTTGGCTTCTCAAGAGTAGACTTGGCTCTATCAGGATTATCATGTTCATTCCTCTCATTTCTCTAGCTCCTTGCCCCAGTCCTGAGAAAATTACTCCTGTGTGTGTGCGTGTGTGCGTGCATGCATGTGTGTGTGTTGAGTTGTTGATGCGCATGACATCTTGTAATACCTTACCATCAAGGTACTTTTTAAAAATAAAAGATAAGAAGGGTCATATAGCCTAGGCTGTTCTCTGATTTGCTTTGTAGCCCTTGAACTTCGTATCTCCATCTCCACCTCTTGAGTGCTGGGATCATAAGTATGTACCACCATGTCCAATTTTATGTGATGCTGGGGATTAAACCCAGGGCTTCATGTATGCATGAGGCAAACACACTACCAAATGAGCTCCATTCTTAACTTGTACAGAGCACTTCTGTGCCTGCTATCTTGTTGACTGCTCAAGGTTCTCTTAGAAATACAGCCTGCTGGGCTGGAGAGATGGCTCAGCGGTTAGAGCACTGGCTGTTCTTGCAAAGGACCTGGGTTTGATTCTTAGCACCTACATGGTGCCTAACAACCAACTGTAAGTCCAGTTTCAGGGAAATTTGATGCCCTCTTTCATCCTCCTCAGCATTACACAACACAGGTGCACTCACACGCATGCAGGCAGTGCACTCATGCACATAAAATAAAAATTATAAATAAAATATTTTTTTAAAAAAAGAAATGCAGCCTGCTGTTACTATTCTTTTTATGGAGGAGATGGTCCAGAAGTTGCACCAAAGCCAAACCACCCGCGTGTGTATTCACTTTTTATTGCTGTTGGAACTAAGTGCCACCAATTCAGTGGCTTTAACAACACATTATCGCACACTGCTGGAGGTCAGAATACCCAAGGAATCTGGTTGCATTCCCATGGAGTATGTAGTAGGGAGCTGTAGTAGGAAATCTATTTCTCTGCCTTTTCTGGCTTCTAGAAGCCACATCAGTATTCTTTAGCTTATGACTTCTCCCTTTGCTTTTAAAGTCAACAATCACTGGTCAAGTTCTTGTCACATTGTATCCCTACAGTACTGACTCTCTGCCTCCTTATTCTGTGTTTAGGACCCTGTGGATGACATTGGACCAACCCAGATAACATTAGGTCTTTAAGGTCACGTGGTAGGCAGGCTAAATTTCATCTCTGTCTCAGTTCCCTCCGGCCCTGCAACAACATAGTAGTTGCAGGTCTCAGGCATTCAGAATTGGTCATCTTTCTGGATTCATTATTTTCTCTATCATTAGAGGTGGAATTTAAACCCAGGGCTTTAGAGTCCAAATCTGTGAGGCCTCCAGATACCAGCAAGGAAGCTGTTTTGACTTGATCTGTTGAAGTCAGTGAAACTGAGAGGTTCCAAGAACAACAACCCATACTAATTGCAGCTTGTTCCCCTGTGTGCCGCTCAGAGCCCTGGCACAGCATTGTGTGGAAACTTACAGTGTTCAGAATGGTGGGTGGATGGCAGTCTGAATGACTGAAGAAGCTTGAGTAATAGTGATGTGACTCAGTC
Organism: Eospalax fontanierii; assembly: GCA_035773235.1. NCBI lineage: Eukaryota > Metazoa > Chordata > Mammalia > Rodentia > Spalacidae > Eospalax > Eospalax fontanierii. The sequence goes on from CM069540.1 coordinate 21,067,100, forward strand.
TCCTCCTGATGGCTTTGTACAGTGACACACCCGGAAGAAAGAGGCCAGGAAACACAAGAACACTTCATCTTCACCAGGTGGTCTTGGAGCACATCGGACACTCTAGCCTCTCCTGTCTGCTCTATGGCAAAATTTGCCATGCATTGACACTCTTGTGTCAATGTGTGTTATAATCAATTCACCTTTACCTAGCTGTGCTTTTCTTTTACTTTTAATTAATTAATTTATTTATTTTCATGGGCATGATTGTTTTGCTTGCATGTATGTAGGTATACACATGTCATGCAGTGCCCTTAGAAGCCAGAAGGGCACTGCATGACATGTGTATACTTACAGATATCCTAGAATTGGAGTTAAGATGGTAGTCACCATGTGGATGCTGGGAACTGAACCTGGGTCCTCTGCCAGAGCACCTCATGCTCTGAACTGCTGAGCCATCTCTCTAGCCACGCTTTCCTTTTTCCCCCTTGTTCTATGAAATTATAGTCGCCACCATGCAGTAGTGTGTTTATTTCAAGGTAAGCCGGCTGCATTTAAAAGAACTTCTTGAGGGGGCTGGTGAGATGGTCAAAGATGTCTGTGCGGCTCAGCTCAGCCACATTCTGCTGTTATCTGTCTTCAGATCTTTCCACCAAGTATTCAGTGCCCTCTGCATATCCAGTCCTGTTCTGGGCACTGAGGTATCCAGGAATTGGACATAGTTTCCGACTATGAGACATACTGGGAATCAAAGTGACAGCGTTCAGTGATAGCACGAAGACTTAGCACAAAAAAGCCATAAGCAAAAGATAGAAAGCATACATGAAAACTAGAGCTTTATTCCATGCTGGACAGGCCCAAGAGATCTTTCTAGAACAAGGATGCCTTTCTAGTGGGTCAGATTTAAACTGGAAAGAAAGAAGTTTCCAGCAGGAGAGGGGAGTCTGTTTCAGAGAGGCATGATGGCCTCGGTCATGTGGCCTGCATGTGCCTGTCTGATGGGTCCTCGGGCTAGTTTGGTCTAGTGCAGGACAGAAGCTGGCCAATAGATAGGAGAGAGGCTCCCTGGCTGAGAGTGATGGGCATGTTTGGGAGCAGCCTCTGCTCCCAAGGCCTTTATCTTCTTTCTACTGTGAGAAGACAAGAAACCTGGACTAAGGAAGCTCCTTGGGTGGCTGAAGAGATGGTTCAGCATTAAGAGCACTGGCTGCTCTTCTAAACGACCTGGGTTTGGTTCTCAGCACCCACATGGGAGCTAACAACCACCTGTATCTCCAGTTACAGGGGATCTGCTTTGGGCCTCTATGAGCATTGCACAACACAGGTACACTTACATACATGCAGCCAGAACACTCATACACATAAAATAAATACATTTCAAAAATTAAAATATTTGGTACCCTGTCCCGAGGCCCAGTGCCTACCTGGGACAAGCACATGCTGTGCTGTGCAGGCCTGACTTATTTCTGTTTTGTCACCTGTTTTTCCACTCCATGTTTTGGGCCCTAGTAGGTTTTTAGCTGTGGAGCTCCATGAGTTTATTCCTCTGAACCTTCCTGTTTTCCACAGGAGGCAGCAGACCTGTCTTCCTTGAAGCCCAAGTTGGATGAACTGGGGGTCCCCCTCTATGCCGTAGTGAAGGAACAGGTTGGGACAGAAGTGAAGGACTTCCAGCCTTACTTCAAAGGGGAAATCTTTCTGGACGAAAAGGTATGTCACTGTGAGCTGGTGGGTCCCAGGCTGGTGGGGACGTGCTTAGCTGGGAGATCTACCCAGGGTGGGTCTGGCCTGGAGCTGGAGGCTGGTCTCCCCTTCAGTTTCCCTCAGATTGCAGGGCTCCCTAGCTGTCTGAGCACAGCCCAGGAAACCCCCTGAAAGCTATCCTTTTATTACTAACCCTTCCCGCAGTGTGCCTGGAGGGTGGGAAAGAGAGGACACCTACTCCCCCTCCCTAGTACAAACCCATGCACTGCTGCAGAGAGAGGTAAGGAGAGGGTGGGTTGGGTCGGCCTTAACCGGAAGTCAAAGCCAGGGGTAAAAGCACTTGCCTGGAGCAAGGGCCTGGATTCAGTCTCTACCTTGCAAAAATAAAATAATACAAATGAAAATTCTGTTCCTCCTCCTTCTTCCTGCCCCCCCACCCCTTTTTTCTAAAGAAGTCAGAGCTGAGTTCTGTTTCCCTGGCCGTTGAGTGTGACCCTGAGTGGGGTGATGTGTATTGGTCTGGACAGAGAACATGAAGCATCAGGCTCTGGGGCTTTGGCTTTCGGCTTCCTTCCCTGGGGATGAAAGACATAGAGGCTGCTTACATGGGGTCTTCCTTGCTCCACAGAAAAGGTTCTACGGTCCACAGAAGCGGAAGATGATGTTCATGGGCTTAATTCGCCTGGGTGTGTGGTACAACTCCTTCAGAGCCTGGAATGGAGGCTTCTCTGGAAACCTGGAAGGCGAGGGGTTCATCCTTGGGGGCGTTTATGTGATAGGAGCTGGAAAGCAGGTAAGATCTCCCCGTTTACTGTGGTCCTGTGGGTGCTGCAGCTCTCATCGGGGGCTGGGAATGTGGGGGTGAGTGTCCGTATTTAGAGCCTCCCAGCCTTCCTCCCAGTTTGTGATCAGTTGTTACTGATCTCACATCTGTCTGTTGGCACCTCACACACTTTACAGGCATGCCATGAGTTAGTCTGTCCATGCTGGAGACAGTGAACTTGAGGCAGAGATCAGTTCAGCAGCTGTACCAATGAGCTTGGTCCAGTGTGGTCTTGCAGGAACCTGTGCCCAGGGTTTCTGACTTCAAACCTTATTTTCTATGTTCAGTCAGATAGACCATTTTTGTTGTGTTTATGAGTATACTCAGCATATTTCCAGGCCACAAAGGATGGATGATGGAGGAAGGTAAAGAGGAAGAAGGGCTAAAGACAGGCTCGATGAGGAGGAGTGGCGATCAGCTGCTCTTCCCATGGGAATCTTGGTGACAGAGAACAGACTCCTCTGTGGACAGGCCCTTGGGCAGCCTGGCAATGAGGACCCAGATTCAGTGTGGGGACACTGAGGAAGGTAAGGGAAAGAGACATGAGATGTCTGTGGGCCCAGGAGGCAGGCAGGTGCTCCACATTGGTCCTTGGGGCTTCCTGTGGACGTATGACCAGGGATGGGTCACAGAAAGAGGACCTGGAGACCAGGTCCTGATTGCAGCCTTGGACATGGCATGCACATATGCAAGAAGTATTTCTTTTCTGTAGAAAAACAGTGTCAGTCTGCATTGTTGGAGTTCACTACCAATGCAGGAGAAATGAGAATGGAATAGAAAACTTTGAATTTTAAACTTTATTTCTGATCTCTTTATCCCTTGGTAATTGTTTATTTGTATTAGAATTTAACATTACATGGTGTCCCATTTGATGTAATTCAGTTTGCTGATTTTCTGGTAAATGTATCAAAATGCCTGGGTGGCAATGACTGCCGAGTTGTTGCCTGGTTGTTTCAGGTGCCCATGTAAATATGTTGTTCTGTCTTTCTTACAACCCATCTGGGATGTTGGGTTTCTCCATCAACATGTAAGGAGATAGGCCTAGAGATATAAAATGTGTCAGCCAGAGACATGGCTAGTAAGTAGTTCAACAGAAATCAATCTCAGGAACTTCAAGAGGCCCTGCCTCATTCTCCTCCACCAAGAGTGTCTTTGGAAGTGCTTCCCAGTGTCCCCATCCAGATGCCCCTGGAAGGCTGCCTCTCTCCTCCACTCTGGCCCTGTGGGATTCCATTGTCCTTCCCGCCTCTGCCTTCTGTGGTGGCCTCTGGGGAAGGGTTTGTCACACTTGCCAGCCTTTTCTTGCCTGGTGATGACTCACCTGGTACTCATGGCTGGGCTGGCACATTCCTGGTGTTGCTGGGTGTGGTGTTTATTGAAACATCTGGCAAGGTGGAAGGTGATCTGGGATGGCTGAGCATAGGAACTCCCTTGAGTTCTTCTTGGAGTTTCTGTAGTTCCTATTTGCCAGGTGCCTGCCACTGGTTGTGAACTTTGAAAACTAATAACAGTCTGTGAAGCAGAGCTACTTTAGAGAAATGCATATGCACTGTAGAGAACATAAAAGAACAATGGAAGGTGGGCGGGGTCTTCCTGTCAACTGCTGTGCACAGCCACTGGAACAGAGCTGGAAGGTGGGGGCTCAGCTTACTCCCATGCATTTCCACCTTCCACATTTTGGCTTTATTGAGCAAGTAAATGCAGTTTCCTTGTCCACTTCCCAATAGACAGTACAGTGGAGTTTTAAAATATTTATTTATTTATTATTGTGGCGGGGGGGCATGTATGTGCTACAGTGCCTATGCAGAGGTCAGAGGACAGCTCTTGGGAGTAGTTTCCTTCCTCTACCTTGTGAGATATTCTCAGGTCATTAGGCCTGCATTCAAGTACCTTTACTGGCAGAGCTTTCTTGCCAGCCCGACTTTTTTTTTTTTTTGAGATAGGATCTCCCTGTACCTGTCCAGCAGGCTGGAACTCTCTACATAGATCACATTGGCCTCAGTCTCACAGAGGTCTGCCTGCCTCTGCCTCCCAAGTGCTGGCATTAAAGGCATGTGCCACCATGTCTGGCCCTAAGTCTTTTTATTTTTTAATTATAAATTATTTATTTATTTTTAATTTTATGTGCATGACTGTATTGCTTGCATTGCACCTGTGTTGTGCAATGTCCTCAGAGGTCAGAAGAGGGTGTCCGATCCCCTGGACCTGGGGTTAGGATGGTTATTAGCTGCCATGTATGTGCTGGGAATCGAACCCAGATCCTCTGTAAGAGCAACTAGTGCTCTTGACCACTGAGCCATCTCTCTAGCCCCAGGCCCTAAGTCTTCGTAATGACAGAATATATTACAGATTTTTAAAAACTGAAGAGTGTCTTGATCCAGTTCGTTAAAGAACTTTAACAAGGATTCCTGGTGTTGATCTCAAACACGTTATTTTATCTTTTTTATTGCTTTATGGTAACTTTGGGGTGTCCTTTGTCTTAGTGGCTTTTGCCTCATGGCATTAGAGGTGTGACCTCTAGTTTCTTAGGAAGATTCAAAGAAGGAGTGGTTATTGGGAACTTCATTCAGCACCCATCAAAGTGACCGCTGAGCTCTACTTCACAGGGTCCTGTGTGTTCTTTCTCTTCTTTCCAGCGGGACTGTCCTTTCACCTGCCTCTCTACACACAGATGCCCTGCCCACCTCTATGTTGTATGATTCAGGAAGCCTTGAATTCAGGAATCCTCAATGCCTTGAAATTTACCACACCTGACTTTCTGAGTCCCACATATAATGTGGTCTCCCCAGTCTACATTCCCCAGAAAACTGGACCCCTTGAGGGCAGAAGCCAGGCTTGATCAGACTTGAGTTCTCGGCTAACCAAGCATGGGGTTTGACAGACAGCTGGCGCTGAGTTTGTGTCATGAATGAGCAGCCCAGAGTGAGAAACGATGTCCCTTCTTGTTTCTGCTTTAGGGCATTCTTCTTGAGCACCGAGAAAAAGAATTTGGAGACAAAGTGAATCCGCTTTCTGTTCTGGAAGCTGCAAAGAAGATCAAACCACAGACTCGGGCCTCAGAGAAAAACTGATCACGGGCAGCTGCTGACTGAAGAAGAGCTGGGGCTTGTACCTGTGTTCACTGGATGAGTTGTGTTTCTATGACCCTGAGGACTTAGAAACCCCTGGCACCATAGTCTCACTGTGGATTAGTCATGTATTTTAAGATTATTTTCTCTTTAGACTGAGTAAGGTAAAGAGGACCGAAACAAAACTGACTATAGTCTAACAAACCAGTGAGAATCATTTCAGGAAAGACCTAGATAATCCAAGGTTTAAAGTTAACTGCTACATCTCCTTACAAATTTGTTTGAGTGCTGTTATCTGAAGTGATTTTTATTTTCATATCTTCAAAATCTAAAAAAAAATTAAAAAGGGAAAATGGGACTAGATACAGCTCAGTGGTAGAGCACTTACCAAACATACACAAGGTCTTGGGTTTAATCCCTAGAGTCACACATACATATACACATCCTCCCCAAAAACAATTAAGAAAAGTTGATGATTGACTTGAAGATTAGAGAATGTAAGGCTTTTGGTTTGTGTATTTACTGTGAATGACTTGTTATGTAATGTCAAAGTAATTAATCTGTAAAAGAATTGATGTTATGAGATAGTTTGATAAAGGTAAATTATAATGTGGAATACCCTGTTTTACCATGTGTTCTAAACTCTGAAGTTTGTTTTACTAGAGAAAGCCATCACCTCCGGCACTAATAAATTATGCATCAGAAATCACCTTTGTGCACAAGTTTTTCTCCTACCAACCCCCTTTTGTTTCAGTTTCATAAGTTTAGAAATTACAGCCACCACACTTGGCTTGACACAGTTTTTCCATTAATGAATAATAAAACTAGTTTCTGTATTATTGGCTGAAAAAAATTTTAAAGCTATATTTCCCAGGTATGTGCAGTATGTGCAGTAAGGAGGGGCAACTTTATCAGCCATGATGTACAAGGTTTGAAAACGACCAGAAGTCACCAGAAGTGGTGGCACATGCCTTTAATCCCAGCACTCAGGAGGCAAATGCAGGCAGATCTCTATGAGATCAAGGCCAGCCTGGTCTACATGCTGACTTTTAGGCCAGCTGGGGTTACAGGGAGCCCCTATCTTAAGTGTCCCCTCCTTCCAAAAAAAAGAAAAGAAAAAGATCAGAAAGATTCATTCTGACATTCTTGTTAGTCGTCTTGCTGTCTTCTCTGAAGGAGAGATAACTTTGGTAGCTGCTTTCATGTTGATCCTGTAGCCTAATCTGCTGTGTCAGGAGAAGGAAAACAAAGAAGATTAATTAGATCTCGCATTCAATCATTGGTAATATTTGAATTTTGCCTTGTCAGTAGAAATTATGGAAAGCCCTCTTCCAAGGAGTCTCAACCAAGACACCAATTGGCCCAGAAGGCAAGGGAGAGGGATGGGAATCAGAAGAGGACTAGGCTGAAACAGGAGAAGGGACTCTGCTCTCTAGGAAAACCAGGAAGGAGACAGGCTGGAAGTCAAGCCTAGAAAGTAGGAGAGGTGGAGACTGAGTGTGCAGTAAATAGGGGCAAGTGATTCAGGACGAAGATAAGCATGGTTCTGATGGTGGCTGCATGGAGTATACACAGCCCCTGTTGGACTTCCTTCTGCAATCTTTGAAGTAACACCCTTTGGTACTTACGCAGGGTCGGTATGACTTCTCTCCCAGAAGCTGTGATCCCTGGGCCTCCAGTTACCAATAGGATGAGATAACTAAATCAAGTTCTTTGGTGGCCCAGAAGACACTGGATGACCCTGAAATAGTTCTCTCTTTCAGTTAAAGGAAAGCAAAACCGGGCTGGAGAGATGGCCCAGTAGGTAAAGTACTTGTTCTTGAATTTTGTTCTCACCATTTATGGGGCAGCTCACAACCACCTGTAAACTCCAGCTCCAGGGGGTCTGACACTCTCTTCTGCCTTCCAAAGGCACCAGCATACATGTGGCATACACTCACACAGACACATATGCATAAATAAAAATAAATCTTTAAAAAGAAAAAGAGAAGAAAAGCAAAACTCAGATGGAGAGATGGCTCAATGGGCAAAGTCCTCTCTGTGCATATCTGAGGATCTGAGTTCAGATTCCCAGCACTCCTAAAAAGCTTGTAAAAGGCTATGCATGGGGGCTGGAGAGATGGCTCAGCAGTTAAGAACACTGGCTACTTTTGTAGAGGACCTGGCACCCACCTGTTTCCCAGCACCCACCTGGCACCTAACCACCATCTGTAACTCCAGTTGCAGGGAACCCAACACCCTCTTCTGGCCTCCATGGACATTGCATACAGACAAAACACTCAGACACATAAAATAAAAATAAATAAATAAATAAATACATAAATAAAAATTTTAAATGAAAACTCAAAAGGTGGACAGCAGCAGAGGAAGACATTCAGTTTTGATCTTTAGCCACCACACATTCACCCACAGGTGCATGTACTTGTTACATGTGCACATACACACAAATACATTTTTTAAAAAAAGGCAAAACTCAAAAGAGCTGATTTCGAGGATGGGGGCGTACATGGGTGTCTTATCGTATCTCACTCAGCAGCTCTCTTCTCTCGGGGTTCTCACATTCCAGTCCTCTCTCCTGTTACTATGCACTGTGGGGAAAGCACTGGGTTGAGCCATGAAGTCAGCTCAGTCTCTAGTTTACCATGACTTTAAGTAAAACTTTGATCCTCACCACTGGTAAAATAAGTATGAAATCCCTACCAGCCATTCAGAATGATTTATATATAAAAAGTCACTGCGGGATCACTAAGCATTATACCAGTGTCTCTTTAACATGGTGAAGCGTCTCATTAAAATGGAGACTTGAAGAAAAACAAAGGTAGGCACTAAAGGCAGTAGGGAAATACGTCATTCTCTTTAGTGGACAGTAGGGCATAAACCTTAGTATAAACCTGAGGTCAACTTTGATTTGTACAAAAGTGAGTGGGAATTTTGTTTATTATTTGGAGGTTTAGTTGTTTTAGGGTTTTTTTGTTTGTTTGTTTTAGTTTTGTTTTGTTTTGTTTTTTTTTTTGTTTGGTTGGTTGGATTTTTGTTGTTGTTGTTTTTGTTGTTGTTGTTTGAGACAGGGTCTTCCTGCAGCCCCAGCTGGCCTGGAACTCGCTATATAGATCAGGCTAGCCTTGAACTCACAGAGATAGGCCTGCCTCTGCCTCCCTCCCCCACCCCCTAGGACTGGGATTAAAGGCTTGTGTCACCGTGCCCAGCTGTGAGTAAGAATTTTATAGGGAGAATGGGGGAGCAATGGAGTCTAGTCAGAGAAACAGAAAATTAGAAAAACTGGTCAGGGTGTGTGAAAGACTAGGCTATGTCTAGCGACTATCAAGGTTTTGAAGTTAGACTTCTAGCCTCCCATGAGTCTAGCAATTAGTTTTCCTTCCTTGACAACTACATTTCAAAGGAGTAGCAGAAACTTAGGTCCTTGCAGAAACCCTGGCTTGTAGGAGATACTTATGTATTTACATGTTTGTTTGCCCGGGCCCCACAAACAGGAAAAAAACCTCCCAATTGCTGGGTGGTCTGTGCCACCACACCTGATTTATTCACTGCTAGGGATGGAACCCAGGGCTTCAGGCTAGACAAGCAATCTAACAACTGGGCCACACCCACTCTCCCGCCTGACAATGTAAATTTTACAAGGTAAATGTTCTGGAGGGGGATATTGCTCAGTGGTAGAGTACTTACCTAAAATAAATGTTCTAAGGAAAGGGAGGTTAGCTGCCTACACTCAGGTAGTCTGTGTGTTGGTTGGAACAAATGGTAAAGTCTTTTGGCAGCCTTGACCTTCCTCTGGTGGGGACTTGAGCTGTAGAAAACTGTGTGGTACTTGTTCAAGTCTTTCAACGTGTGTTGGGGTGATGGTTACATCAGCCTTTGTGGTCTAAGTTTTGCTGCTCTCTCAAGACTTCAGTGCACCAGCCTAGGGCAGGGCCTTTGGTTTTGAATTTTTAACAAGCTCCAAGTGGTCTTGATGTTTTGCTCGTCCATGGGTCACACTTTGAGAATCGAGGCTCTAATGAAGACCCTGTGAAGGTATTCATCTCTGTGGGCTTGGGGCATGAAGCTTCGGCAGTCTTTACAAGCATTATCAGGGTTTCATTTCATTTATTGAGAATCCATAATGGGAACTACTGAGAGACAATTTTCCTACTGTAAAACCTATGGAGATTTTTTTTGTTTTCTTGCTTTAAAAATAAAACAACAAACTGCTGATACCCAGGCTACCAGTAGATCCAGAATCGCTGGAATGGGACCCAGACAACAGTTTTTTTTTTCCTTATTGTTTTTTTTTTTTGGGGGGGGGAGGGTGGGGGTAATGAGAGGCATGAGAAAGAATCTTGCTATATACCCTTGGCCAGCTTGGTAACAGCATTTCTTTAATTTCCTGGGTGATTCCATGTTGTATGCCGTGAGCTAGAGAAAACAGCCAGCTTGTAGTTTGAGTTCATCTCAGAGGAAATCAGCTTTAGGGAGATTTCACCCCCTGTGACCACCTGTAGGTAATGTTGACAAACTCAGCCTTTGATCCTTGTAACTAAGCTCCACAGGAATGTCCTTGGGTCTGACCAAATGGCTATCTCACCTGAGCTGAGTTACAAACAGGCGCCATGGATTTAGCACTTCCCTGGTTCAAAGCCCCTGCCTCCCCTTTTAGTGCCACCTTCCTAAAAGGCATACAACTTCCTGGTGGGCTTTGAAGGTTAGAGATAATGTCTCTCTTTTAATTACCACATTCCTGTATTCCTGAAACTCTGTATAAGTACCCCCTAGAACAATAAAGCACGTGGCTTGAAGAGAGATTTCCCAAGCCGTCATTTTGCGTGTTCCGTCTGTGTGTCTCCACTCATTCCAGGTTACTGGAGAAGTCTCAAGCTCACCGTTGAAACCCGCTGGCAGGGACAATTCCAATATACAACCAAAGGTGAGACCCAAAGCCCTTTTGAGTGGCAGAGGGACGATGTGGACACTGGTGGGTGGTTTGGGACCTCACCTGCTCCCAAAGCTTCGCAGTGGGGAGATCTGGACACAAACAATAGCCAAAGGAAGATGGGGAAGAGTCTCAAAAGGGCTTTACCTAATGCTGCTACCCCCCTCCCATGTCCTAATTTCTCAAAATCAGGCCTGGTCTGTACCATCTGTCTTTCCCAAGGGTAAGGCGTTTCATTGTGTGTAGAAGCATGGCGGCCAGGGATGTAGGGAAGAAAGAGGCTTCAGGAGTTTGGAGTACAGAGTGTGGGTGGAATCAGAGAGCAGAGACTGAATGCCTCCTCAGGCTCCTCCACAGTCTGCTTTCATTGCTAACTCCCCGGAGGCAAGCAGGTGGGTGAGCATTCATCTCCGAGAGGAAGGTCAGAAAAAGTTGCTCTTCCTGGTTTAACCCCTTGACTCCTTCCTGGGTTTAAACGAGAAAGGTTGTTTTAAAGGAACTTCCATAGGGCTCATTGGTGGGACTGGGGATCCTTGCAGGAGCATGCTCTTTCCCAGGAGTAGCTGGTCCCCCTCTGTGATATATAGTGGTGCTGGATGGGGGGATCAGGCCAACCCTACATACTAGTCAGGAGAAGTCAGTTCTTCTTACACTTAGTAAGCACACGGAGAATGATGGAGAGTCTGCACTGCCTGCGAAAGGTTGTCTAGAGCTGGTGTCTCTCATAAGATGTCACCTGTCAGATACCTGAGGGAAGGAAGTAGGTCAAATGGATATTGGATTAAGAACATTCTAGGAGAGCAAATTGCGAGTATAAAAGCCAAGAGGTGGGGATGGGATTGCTGTGTTCAAGGAATAGTTAGGAAAGCAAGAAAAGCCAAGCATGATGGCACAGACATTTTTAAGCCTAGCACTCGGAGGCGGAGGCAGGTGGCTCTCTGTGAATTTGAGGACAGCCTGGTCTATATAGTGAGTTCTAGGCCAGTCAGTGCTACATAGTGAGACTCTGTCTCAAAAAACAATAAAGTAAGAAAATGAGAAAAAATGAATGTTGGGACAGTGGCAGGAGATGAAGCTACATGAGGAATTCAAGCTATCTGGTTCTAGCAGACTATGGTAAGAACACCTGGATTTTGTTTACTTTGTGTGTGTGTGTGTGTGTGTGTGTGTGTGTGTGTGTGCATGTATGTGAGTGGAGGCACATATCAGAGGATAAACTTTAGGCGTTGATTCTCTTCTTCACCCCGAGTTCTGGAGATCGGATTGAACTTAGGTCACCAGGTTTGGATGACATGTGATGTTGCCAATGGAACCATCCATCCTACTGGCTTCTGACTTCTGAATTTTAGCAATCAAGGTAGGAGTCCATGGGAGAGTTATAAGAAGAGCGACATGATCAGGTTCTCATATGCTGGGTGTTGGGAGAGAACAGTCCATAAAAAAATCATAGACGGTTTCAGGGAGATTACTCGGGGAGGCTGGGGCTAGGATCCAGGGAACAAATAATGGTGACAGGAACCATGCATGGGCAGGGCTGGCACTGAGAATTCTCAGAATCTGAGTGGACTTGAAGGCATAGCCAAGATGATCCTGGATATGTGTGTGTGTGTGTGTGTGTGTGTGTGTGTGTGTCTATGTGTGTTAGAGAGACAGAGAGTGGAAATTTTTAATGTGCTGCCACAGTGACAAGGAATGAACTAGAGACATTGAGTGTCAACTTGCACACTCTGAAACAATGCTAAATAATGCTTGGAAGGATGAGAGAGTCGCTGGGACTCAGTTCACACAGATGTCTGAGGCATGCCAACAGTGTGGTTCAGGGCTCTGGCATAGTAAAGTGGTAAAGTGCCAAGACAAGCATAGGATGATAGACATTGTGACCACCACGGTGAGTCCCATCCAGGATCTTCACACTTTAAAAAAAATCCCATTGCTGGGGACTGAGGAGGTTGCTTAGTGGGTAAGAACACTTGCTGTGCTGCCATGAGGACCTGAGTTCAAATCCAGTACCCGTATAAAGCCAGGCATGGCTGTGCACACCTGTAACTCAGCATTAGGAAATGGGGATGGGGGTGACAGGAGGATGACTGGGGCTCACTGGCCAGTTGGTTTAGAAAAAATACAAGCTCCAGGTTCAGTGACAGATGATTTCAGGGGAATATGCTAGTGACAGAAAAGTACACTCCACAGGACCGGAGAGACGGCTCAGAGGTTAAGAGCATAGACTGCTCTTGCAGAGAGGACCTGGGTTTAATCCCAGCACCCATATGGCAGTTAACAACTGTCTGTAACTCCAATTCCACAGGATCCGATACCCTCTTCTGTCTGTGGGCATTGCACAACATGGGCGCGCTTGAATGCATGTAGGTAATACACTCATACACATACAAATAATAAACTAAAAAAAAAAAAAAAGAACAGTATACTCCATTATCCTTTTCTGGCCTCCGCACACAGAAAACCACACACACACACACACACACACACACACACACACACACACACTCCATCACTCAGATCAGATCCTAGACTAGCTAAATCAGACTCTTGGGATGGCTCTGGACATTAGTTTGTTTTTTTTTTAATTCCTTAGGGGATTCTGATATGAAGTCAAGGTGGAAAACCACTGCTCTAAATTGAGAAACAATTGTGAAATCTTTGAGAAGCAAAGGAATTTTCCCCTTTATATCAAAGCCCTTGCCAGTGTCTGTTTTGGATTTAGCCAAGAGACACCCATGCCCTAATTTCCATGATGTTTATCCAGGAAACATGGGTAAACTTTCCCAGGAGGCAGTTGAGCCCAGACTGTGGCTTTACAATATCAGTCTCCAGAAGAAGGATCTCTTTAGGGAGATGGCTGATTTCAGGCTAAGGCTGAACATACAGACCAGCTTTTCCTATCAGATTCCAAACAGGTTCACAAAGCCCATTGAGGGCTTTAGAAAGTACAGACTCAAGCTGAGTATGTTGGGATACGCTTTTAATCCCAGCATTTGGAAGGCACAGGCAAACAGGTCTCTCTAAGAGTGAGGTCAGTTTGGTCTACATAGTAAGTTCCAGGCCAGCTGGGGCTACAGGGAGACCCTGTCTCAAAAGACAATAAAACAAAAAAAGGAGGACTTGAATTTGGGGGGGAGGTAGGGAGGTGGGACAGAGAGCAATGGGCAGCGAATATGCTTAAAATACATTGTATTAAATTCTCAAAGAATTAACATTTTTAAAAATAAAAAAGAATAACTGCCACTAATTAGAAACACACCAGATGTGTTTAAATCCATGAATTCATAAGATCCTTTGGGTGATGCTGAGAACATGACTTGTTTTGGAGACAGCAACTTGATGGAAGTTTCTCTAACATGAAGTTGCTCAGGGAGAGGTCTGAGTCCTGAAAGCCTTCTTTGTGTTTATTAGAGGCAGCACCTTGCAGAGCTTTGTCCTAGCAGTGGTACCTCTCAGCACAGGTAGCTGAGATCTGGGTTCTACCATCTCACTTTATTGGGGGGAAATGTTCTCTGGGGGACGATGATAAACTCTCAAATTGGGCCAGGCACAGCATTCTTTTTTAATAGAGGGATTTCTCCAGCACCTGTTTTCCACAAAACCTTTGACTGGTTCCTTCATTCTCTGGGTTCATTTCTCCATCTGCACTATTCAGATATGCTGGGTTTGGAAGCTGTTGGTACAACAAATTGGCAAAATGCCTCAGGTGGAGTTGAGGTCTCTGTTCACATCCAGTGCTTCTTTTACTGACCCACAATATCTGGACATACCAGAAAATCAAAAGAACATGGATCTTCTCCATCCTGGTTTCTTTATCACCCATCAACAGAGCCAGGCCCTCAACGGAGAGTATGCCTTGTAAAACAAAGGCTAATGGGTAACTGGATAAAAAAAAAAAAAAAAAAAAAAAAGAGATTCATAGCAAAGAGGGCTGGGCTACCTGCTGTGAAATGAGCTCTTGCAAGTTGGTCTTTAAAAAATGAAAGTCTAGGGGCTGGAGAAATGGCTCAGCAGTTAAGAGCACTGACTGCTTGTGCAGAGGACCTGGGTTCAGTTCTCAGCACCCACTTGGCAGCTAAACCATTCGTAATCAGTTCTAGGGGATCAGATGCCTCTTCTGATCTCCATGGGCATTGCATTACATCGTAATACATTCATACACATAAAACAATAAAGTATTTTTTAAAAATGAAAGACTAACAGTGGTTTCCAGTCCTACATGTAAGTTGTTTAAGACCATAGATCTGTACTGGGCACATCCAAACATTTAACATTGTGAAATGCTATAATCTACAAAGTTCACACTCAAGATCCACACAATCAAGGTACGAAAAGAAAATTGAAAAAAAAAACACAAAGAACAACAACAAAAAACAACCAACCAAACAAAAAAACTTGATGATGTTGAAGTAAGTTTACAATTTTGTGTTGGGCCACATTCATAGCTAGCCATAGGTTGGATACACCAGCTCGACTTTCTTTTAGCTCTACTGTACCTGAATGAACACCTTGGGTAGCACAGAGGTAGAAGCAGAGGAGATCCAGAAGTCTACCACAGTGGAAGGAAACACCTGTAGTATCTTCTGTGTTCTCTTTAGCAACACCTTTTCTGTGTCACTGGGTCCTGGGCTAGGTAAGATAATTCTATCTGTGGTTCTGCTCCTCTTGGGCAAGGTAACATGGATTCTGGTTCTGCCTCAATGTCTTCCACTGAGATTATGTCAATTAAAATGTTATGAATCTAATGACAGAAATCTCTGCCCCACATCCAGAGAGGTTGGTGAGCATATGAAATAGACCACTGGGCTGTGTTGATGGCTCAGCGGGTAAAGTACCTGCCATGCAAGTGTGGGGACCTGAGTTTGAATCCCTAGCATTCATTAAAAGCTAGGTGTGGTAGAACTGTAATCCCAGTTCTCCTATGGCAAGATGAGAGGCAGAGCTAGGAAAACTCCTTGAAGCTATCCTGGTATATGCGGCAGCAAACAAGAAAAGAGACCATGTCTCAATGTGGAAGGCAAAGGTAGACACACTAGTTGTCCTCAAACCTCCACATACTTACATACATGAATGCATGCACATGAGCAAACACACACACAAATGAAAAAAAGATTAAAGAACAGACTAGCTTCACTAAGGGGATTATATGGGTGAAGGATATAGACCACAGGACAGTTCTCCGAGTGGCCTAATTCAGCTCTTTACATTGGGGAAGAGGGGCTTGTAGAATTGTAACTGTAGCATATAGAAGGACTCCAACGTCTTGAGATAAGGAGGAACTGGACAGAACAGACAGAGTTCTGTTCCCACCACACTTGGCCTTTGGCCCAATTAGAGTCATTTAGCCTTGAAGTATAACACCCGGGGTTCACTGATCTATGGGCTGCATTGGCTACAATGCAAGTATGTCACAAAGAGACAAAACTCCACCCACCTCAGCTTTGCCAAGCCTTGCGGGAACTGCTCTTAATGAATCCTAAGCTTCTATTGTTTCTTACTTCTTGTCTGTAAATGATAAACCTGATTCATGTACTTTGTTTTGTGTATTTTGTCTCAGACAAGTTAGTAACTGGGTCACAATGAACCTGCTTCTCACAGAAATAATAAGCCATTTAAACCTGGCAAGATTTTATCAAAATTTAACTGACCAGGTAGGGACTAAAATTATCAAATCTGTCTCACGAAAGAGAATGGAAGGGAGACAGAGAAACACTTGTGAAGGTCACATTCCAGAAGTCCAGCTTCCTGAAAGATTAAGACTTAATCATAGGACTGAGAATGCCTCCCCTTCCTCCCCATTACTAAATTCTATCACCATTTTACAAAAGAGCAATTTATAGAAGTTCTTTTTATCTGGTACATTATGCTCAACTATCAGGAGAAAAATACAAGGCTTACTAAAAAGCCAAAAGTATAGTCTGAACACACAGAGCATATCAGAACCAGGCTCAGACGAAGAGGGACATTGAAATGATCAAACCAAGAACTGAAAGCACCTCTAGGACTGGGGGAAGGGGGGCGTATCTTAGTTGGTAGAGTGCTTGTCTAATATGCATGAAGCTTGGGGTTTGATCCCCAGGACCACGTAGCATAGACATGGTGGTGCATGCTGATAATCCCAGCACTCAAGAGGTAGAGGCAGGAGGATCAGAAATTTCAAGTCATCATCAGATACATAATGAGTTTAAGGTCAGCCTGGGATGCATGGGAGCCTGTTTTAATATATTGGCGAAAGAAAGCTTAATAAATCAGTAAATATGTGAGGTAAAAAGAAAATAATTATTAATATGCAATAAGTTCTGTTGGCTAAAGTAGATGGCATGCTAGGACATCTGTAGGAAATGTAAGCAGAGATAGAAATTCTAAGAGAAACTAAGACGTGCTGGAGACAAAGCATTAAAAAAGAAATGGTCAAACTATTCTGGCAAAACTGAAAGGAAAAAAGGTGGAAAAACGAGTATATAAAACTATGAGACAGCAGCAAAAATTATAACAAATGCACGAATTCTGAACAAAAAGACTAGAAAGGAACAAAGCAATGCCTCAAGTAACAATGACTGAGAATTTCACCTAATTAACTAGGATGCCCAACTGCAGATCCAAGAGTCTCAGAGAACACCAAACCGAACAGATGCTAGTGCGCATGCGTGCGAGTCAGCAGGCGCCATATCTGGGCATTTTGTAATGGTTATTTTTGTGTTACTTGACCAAAATACCTGGCAGAAACAACTTAAAGGAGGATGGTGATTTTAGGTGCTGGTTTCAGAAGGATTTTGGTTCTTTATCAGGGGACGGGAGTGAAGGAAAGAGCTCTGTCAATGGTGCCAGGAGCATGTGGTGGGAAATCCCCACATGGTGGGAGCCCAGAAAAGCAAGGAATGGCCGAAACTTGGGGCCAGGCTAATAATCTTCAAAGTTCATCCTTTTAGCCCTACGTCCACCAACGTCTAAAAACTCCATGGCCTTCAAACTAGCACCACCGGCTGTGGACTCAGCATTCGAACATGGGTCTGTGTGTGGGGGTAGGGGGGTGGGGGGCGGGGGATGGGGGGGTGGGGGGTGGGGGGTGGGGCGGGTGTTTCAAACTCAAATCATAACAGCATTTCCTATTCAGGCTGAAAAAAATAATCAAGAATGACAAAAAATCTTGAAAGAAACCGTGGAGAGGAAAAAAAACCCACTTATAAAGGAGCAAAGATAAGAATTACATCCAAGTTTTCCTCAGAAAGCATGAAAGAGAAGAGGAGGAGGAGGAGGAGGAGGAAAATGGAAGAAGGTGGGGGAGGAGGAAGTGGTGCATAGTTGCACATGCCTGTAATCTCAGGACGTGGGAGGCTGAAACTGTTAGACCTTGAGTTAAAGGCCAGCTAGGCTACATAGCCAGACCGTCTCACAAAAACAGAACAAGGTGCCAACAGGTAAAGGCACTTGCTACATAAGTCTATTGACCTGAATTTAATTCCCAAAACCTACATAAGGGTAGAGGAGAGAACAACTTCACACAACTATTCTCTCACCTCTACACCTGCATGGCATATACACCCACATCCATCATGCAATACATACAATAATAACAAATAAACTTTCAAAATGTTATGGATTCTTCAAAGCTAAAGCAACTCTGCGAGTAGATGCCTCTGAACCAGTAGATGCCTCTGTGGAAGAATCAGTTTTAACCTCTTCATGGGTATATGTTAGGAACTAATTGTACAAAATCTACAATTTGTTAGATCTTTAGAGATTCAGTAAGCACATCACTTAACTTGCTTTTCTCAGAAAAGGCTCTAACTTGTCTGATAAAATGCTATTTTAAATGTCAGAATTCATCTCTGAAGGAAAGTCTCCAGCACTCCTTGATACCCTGTGCCTGTGGATAGTAACTGCACCATCTTTGGTTACTTAGTGCTTCATTCCTCTTATGTTTCAATTTTCAAATTGAGGTTATAAAATACCAATGATTTGTGTAATTTAATATTCATAAAGTTGTGCCTACTATTAATGGAAATACATATGTCAAATACTTAAGTGTATATGACACTGTGGTGTTTAAAACCAAATATGTCCATGTCTCTTTAGTTGAACCTGTGCCTTTTGGTAACTAAATGTTTGTCACAATTTACTTTCATGGTATGTAAAACGAAGCTAATTTAGTAATAGTTTATTCATGTGTGAAATATTGTAATCTAGGCTGCCATGGGTTTCACTATCTGCTGTATGTGCTGAGGTCATATTACACATATGTTAAGATAACCCAAAAGGCCACTAATATGATGCTGATAACATAATGTTAAATGTTATCCAATCATTAAAAGTTAAGGTTTTTGATTTTTTGTTTTGAGACAGAGTCTCCCTGTAGCCTCAGATGGCCTGGAACTCACAGAGGTTCACCTGCCTTGCCTCCAGAGTACTGGGATTAAGGTGTAGGTCACCAAACCTGGCATAAAAGTGAAGAATTTTTGATGCACTTGATAGGCACATCAGAGATTAGATATCATTATATTGGGGCCTTGCTTTTGAGCAAAGTCTTGCTCTGTTGCTCAAGTTGACCCTGGGTGCAGGTAATTCACTTGCTTCAGCTTCCTGAGTGGCTGGAACTATAGGCATACACCATACACCATCACACCTGGCTTAAAAGGCATTTGTAATACAAACCAAGCTATGTTGACAAGTCAAAATATATTGGTAAATTAAAAACAAAAGCATAGGACTGAATGTAATGATAGTTCAGCAAGTTAAGGGACCTGCTTCCAAGCCTCACTGACCTGAGTTCCATCCCTGGGACCCAAGAAGGAAAGAATGGATTCCTGCAGTTGTCCTTGACATGCATGCACCCTCCTTACACACACACACACACACACACACACACACACACACACACACGAGTTCCATACAGCATTCCATGTACTTTGTTTAGCTCTATGTATATATTATTAGCTAAGGTCAAGCGAGATTGATCTATATTTCTGTCTTACATACTCATCTGTACATAAGCAACGCAGGGATGGGAATGTCAGGAGACTAGTTGGGTCAGGGGCCAGGTTCTTCCATATTGCCACTTATCATCCTGGGTTGATGGTTTCTGTCTAAAAGATACCCACAGTTCACAGAGCTAGTGGGGAGCAAGCGTAGAGGTGGCACTCTTTCCCTCAGGGCACAAGCTGGAACCAGCATACCTCAGTTTTGCTCTCAGCCCATTGGTCAAGACTCAGTGTCTTAACTGCAAGAGTGGCAAGAAAATTTTCTTTCTTCCCTCAGTCCCTCCTTCCCTCCCTCCCTTTCTCCTTTTCTTTCCTTCCTCTCCACTCCCCTTTTCTCCCTCTCTCCCCCCTCCTCCTCCTCCTCCTTCTTCCCCCTCCTCCTGTGCCGAGTCTCTAAGTCTGAACCCTACCCAGAAATGAAGTCTTCATCATACATGACTTTTATAATTTAGATTCTGTCTCCACAAAAGAATAGATTTCAGGGTGAATCCTGCCCTAATATATACAGAAAAATACACGAAAGTCTAATGATAGTATTTGCCTCTAGGAACAGAGTGCTACTGGTTGGGAACATAGTTTGGAGGGAAGTGGTCCATTTAATATTTCTCTATACCTTTATGACTTGTTCCATATGAATGTAAACATTTTAAACAGAGTTCTAACAAGTAATAGCACATTATGTGCTCTGCAAACCTTCTGCCTGGTTCACTGACAAGAAGTTTGCTTGTCCTCTCTCAGTCCCCCCAGACAGGATTATAGATAGATGTGCTGTGAAACACAGGCCACATAAACTGCTGAAAATCCATATGGTTCAAGGAGCCTAGAAAGCCCCATGGGCAACATGAGCAGGGGCCTGGAAAGGAACATAAATCCAGATAAGGGTCTAGGAAAACCAGGCTTCCTGAGCTGGTGGACCCAGCTGGCGCTGGTCATTTTTCCAGACCATGCCTGGCTCATTAGAGGGACCAAGGCAATTCTGCTGCTAGGCGCCTGCCCCAGTGGGACTCAAACAGAAGCAGAGGAGGCCAGAGACCTCTAGGCAGGGCAGGAGGGAGTGGGAGAGGGGCCTGGAAACCTGAACACACCCAGCTCTTAAGGCAGAGAGTGCTACTTGCCCTTTGAAGTTGTGAGCCTTTGACACTGTTGCCAGGCAGGGGCCAAATTGCCCTTATTTGATTCTTCTCTGGCTTTTGTGGCTCAAGAGAACCTTGTGGGCAAACTTCAGGACATCAGGGGTAGGGCCTGGCCACCCTAGTACAGGAGGATGGATATCCCTTCCCCTGGTTCTGCTGGGATATGAAGAGATCACAGGATGGACTTCCTTCCCTCTCTCAAGCACACATCTCCTGCTCCCTGGCCTGATTCCCAGCACCCTCTAGAGGTGTTTACTGGGTTCTGTTCACATCGAGAAACAAAGCCACCTTCACATTTTGTCTAATGTTCAATGAAAGAAAACCAAACTTAGGAGTCTCATAAATGTTTCAAGCACCTTTAGATACTGGCAAATAATGAGACAATCACAAAACTCCACCGGTATCCGCATGCTTTGAAGATCTAAACTTGTTTATGTTTTGCCATCATGGACACTATGTGCCCGTATGTCGCTCATCGTTGCCCTCTCCTGGGGACATGGCTATGCCATACTCACCCAGGCTCTCCGTGATCTATGCCAAAGCTTCTTAAATTCTTTACACTTGTGGCTGCTTTCATCTGAAAATATTTTCCACCACCCTAGGCACAAGTAGACATGTAAAAAAGCCAATTATGGAATGATTAGATGATTCGGTAGGTAAAGTCGCCTGGCAACCTGAGTTACATCCTAGAACCCAGATAAAAAGCCAGATGTGATGGTGTGCCTCTGTAATCCAGCTCTCCTACAGCAAGATGGAGAGATGGAAAGAGATGGAAGGTGGAATTGAGAGACAGTTCTGGGTGCTCATGGGTCAGCTGGCCTAGAGTAAACAACATGGAAAACCAGGTGAGACCCTCAACAAGATGTGAGGGAAGACGGGCTCCTGAGAGTTGTCCTCTGAATGCCACACATGTGCATCCATACACACATACACACAACAATATTAATACAGTTTGAAGCAAATTTTCATGTTAATGAGATATGTGTGTTTGTTTGTTTTTATGTAAAGAATTAAATCTTGGCTGAATACCTGGTACAGCAGGATGCAGATCATCTTCAATGCTTTTAGAGTGGATCCACATTTTGATTTTATAATCATCAATGCTGGGAACAACACTCAACATGTTTAGGGTCATTTCAGAAATTGTTGGAAATCCTGTCCTAATCTTAAGCCAAAATTCATCTACTGATTTTTTTTTTAATGAAACTCAAAAGTCAGCTATTCAAACATCAGTTCTTAAAGTCAAACTTTGTAATGAAATACCAAACAAAGATGTACTGCTTTGATACGGGCTGAGGAATGGTAGGAAAATAGTGAACTCTTTGTTCTCTGTAATTAAACCATTCTGTTTCTATAAGAGGAGAAAACTTCTTATGTACAGCAAACACACCGCATCTCACAACATCCCGTAGTGGTGACTCTGAGGTGAGACAGTCCAGGCTGCGTTTGTTGGTATTGCCTGGTAAATGCACACATTTCAAGGCTTCAATGGAATCCCATAATGCAGCATAGGTGAGCACTCCCCCACACAGGGATTCATAACATATTTACTTTTGAACTCATTTTTGATTTGAAAGTGCTCAGAAACCTTTTACTGTTGCTGAAGTTTTCACAACTCCCGCATTCACTGATGTGAACCCAAACACGGTTCTTAAATCCACAGTTTAAGAAGCTTTGACTGGGGCTGGGGAGATGGCTCAGTCAGGACAGCACTTGCTGTGCAAACATGAGGACCTGAGTTTGATCCCCAGTGCATATATAAAAAGCTGGAGTTTGGTGGTGGTAATCCTAGTGCTGGAGAGCAGAGACAGGAGGATTGCTGAGGCTTGCGGACCAGACAGTCTAGCCGCATTGGTGGACTCTAGGTTCAGTGAAATGATATCTAAAAACCAAAAAGTGGACAGTGATTGAGGAATACACCCAGCACCAATACCTACCTGGCCTGTATACACATGCCAAGTTGCATGTACCTACACAAACATGACCTGTATGACATCTGAGTGCACCTCCCACACACATGGAGAAAGAGAGATGACTAGAACTGGAGTGGACCAGTTGGCTAACAGGCCTTCATTGGCTATCTATTAACCTGTAAGACCTACACAATAGGTCTACTCATTGTTGGGAATGGTGGCGCATGCCTATAATCCCAGCACTTGGGAGCTGAGGCAGGAGGATGACTATAAGTTAAGGCCAGCCTGGGCTACAGCTTGATACTCTGCCTCCTCCCCCGAAAATAGTGTGCCCAAGAAAGGACACAAATGCTACTGGCTGACCAGAGTGATAAGCATTTATTTTAAGAAGCTTGAATTCACTTTAGAGAGGCTCGAGGCAGAGACCAAAGACTTACAGGGGATGTGATGGACAGAAGTCTAGCACAAGCTTGAGGGGAAACTGGCCAGAAACTGCTGGAGCAGTGAAAACAGAGACTTGGGGCTGGAGAGACAGTTCAGGGGTTAAGAGCACTGGCTGCTCTTACAGAAGACCAGGTTTGATTCTGGAAACGTGGTTAACAACCCTCTGTGACTCTAGCTCCAGGGGATCTGATGCTTTCTTCTGGCCTCTGTGGGCTTTTCACAACATAGGTGCACTTACATACATGCAGGCAAAACACCAGAACACATACAATAAAAATAAATAAATAAAATTAAACAACAACAAACTCCAGAGACTCACACTATCAGCCCACCAATGGGGAGTGGAGGAAACGGAGATAACACTAAGCTTGATCCCTTCAAGCTTGCTCTTCCAAGGGCCTTGCTGGGGGTTGCTCCAGGAGGCTTCCTCCCTCCCTCCCTGGGACCCAGGAAGAGGGAAGGGGCAAAGGTGAGGTGAGGTAAGGTGACAAAATGTACAGGAAACAGAGGCTGTTCCAGAAGCGTATATACAGGAAGGGAAGGATGTGGGATTAGGTGGAGAAGAAAGAACTGTGTGGCCTCAGTGACCCCATCAGCTTCTGGGATAATGCCAAGCAGGATTTCCAGTGTCTTTTCATCACCACTGAGTGGGTGTGGGTGGGTGGCAGTGTTGGTGGTGGAAGCAGAGTCTTGGGTGAGTGCTTTCTTTTCCCACCACAATTTCAAGTGAATGATGAAGCTCAAACCGAGATCTTATCAGTGCAGCCACCATCTAGAAGGTGTTAGCCTGGCTCATAGAGTGTGTGTGTGTTGGGGGGCTGGGGAGGAGGTTGGACTATGGTCACAATGTGGTTGTCGCAGCCAATTCTGAAGCCAGGCCTGCTCAGCCTCTGTAGAACACAGGAAGACACTGGTATTCAAAGGGAGGGAGAGACTGACCCATCATATTTTTGTTCTAAGGATGGAGAGGGGAGAAGGAGACCATGGGAGAGAACAAGTCTATCAATAAAGACACAGTGTGATCAGTTCACAGAAGTCATCTAAAGGTGTATGAAGCTAAGAGTACAGGAAGCTTGTAGAGATGGGCATGGAGCGTGGACCCGAGTCTGGGAAGAGCAGCATGTTCTTGTCCTGGCAGTCGGGAGCAGAGAGCAGTGGGGAGGGGTTGAGTGGGTACTATGTGGTCCTGAGTGTGGGTAGGCAGAGCAGAATGCCAGAGAATGGATGTTCTTGGGTTGAAGGAGACATGAACCATGTCAGAAAACACTGTGAAGACCTCCCCCTTCTCCTTCTCCTCTCCTAGAGAGAGAGAGAGAGAGAGAGAGAGAAAAGTAAATTCAAATATTTGGGAAACAAACAGCCCCTAGGTGGCAGTATGCACACGCAGTAGTAGTGACCTGCAATTCTCCCTAAGGATAACCAGATTCTCCCTTGGGACCAGCTATACATACATACATACATACATACATACATACATACATACACACACACACACACACACACATACACCAGCTACGAGAGGGACAAAGGATACTTGTGAGCATCCACCTGTGCTCTTCTCTGTTTCAGGTGATTCAGGGTATGTCTCCTTGAATTCTGGGGTGGGAGCAGAGGGAACTTTCTGGGCCTCTCCTCCCATCTGGGCATAAAGCTGAACTCTTCTCTACCCCTAGTTTGTTGATGGGATGAAGACTTGAGAGACACAGGAACTACTTATCACCACAGTCTGCTAGTACTGTTCTAGACTCTGTCACTACAGTGTGGGTCTTCTGCCAATGATCACACATAGTGTCCTTTCACAAATATCAGCCCTATTTTGTAGGGGACACTGTCAGAGGGCAGAGGTCCCATGGCTAAGGCTGCAGGTGTCAATCAGAATAAGGTGCTTTGAAGTTTGCAAATTCCTTAAAATAGATCATTCTAGAATAAGGTAGGCACTAGATGACAAGTCAAGAAACAAATTTCTGTTTTGTTCTCTTTCCTTTAGGTATTATTGACTTATTTTAAGAAAGGCAACATCAATTGAAAACTGATCTTAGAGTGAAAAGGCTATCAAAAATGCTGGCTGTTGCCTTATTGTCATCTCCTGTACCCTACATCTTATCCTACCTTGATAAACTGACCCATCCTCAAACTGGCCTCCTAAGGCCACTGACCCTCTCCTTGAGCCCAGCTTGGTCACTCATTCCAGTGGATACAACCTTCTCTCTGGACATAGCCTCATTTCACAAAACCTATTGTCTTCACCCAGCTCCACCTATCTCTTTGCCCACCCTACCAGCCCTGCACTAAACCTCTTCCTTACCAGTCAATACTCATTATACAGACTGGGTAGGCTGGACAGATAGTTCAGTTGGTAAAGTAGGTGCCTCAACTGCCTTCATTCCAAACCTTCGATCTTCTGTATCCTTGATTTTCTTTTTAAATAAAGATCTTGTAATATTTCCATTTTAATTGTATGTGCGCACACACATGTGCCCATGTGGGCAGGTATAGAAGTCAGTAGATAACTTGTGGTGTTGGTTTTCTCTTTTCATTGTGTAGGTCTCAGAGTAGAACGCATGGCATGAGGCTTGAGAGCAAGCATCCTTACCCACTGACCATCTCACCAGCCCTGTGCCCTTGTTTTTCTAGAAAGCCTTTTTGGCACATCACAAACATTGGTTCATTCTACTGTGCATGCTCTCTGTGCCTGTGATGACCCCAGCTTCTGAGTGCTGACGGAGCAAACTACATAAACTGGGATCTGTGCGAGTCTGGTTCCAAACATCCATCTCAGTCAGGCTCACAACCCTTCCTTAAACCTTTTTGTCTTTCCCTTCTCAGAAGCCTTCTGGGAGCCCACCCACTGGCATCTCCATCCTCACCCTTCCCCTTCCTCCAGTCTCCATGAAAGCCCAGCTGCCCTCCCTTGCTCTGAATTCCAGTCCTTCCCACTTTCTCCAGCAAGCATCTTCTGGCTCTCCTCTTCTGCCTCTTCCTTTCATTTATACAGATTCACAACCTTCCTTTTTCTAAAAACAAGTTTTCCCTTTAACCCCCTTTTCTCATCTTCCAGCTAACCACCTCTTTCGTCTTGTCCACTGTTAACTGGCTTGGGAGCGCCTGCTCCACCAGAACAGATCCCCCATTCCCTCTTCAGCATGTCTCACTGGACTCTGCAGCCCTGGATACTGGACCATCCCTGCCTTCCCCAAAGTCTCATGTCCTTTTGTCTTCCATGCAGATCATCCTCCTGGCCCCCTTCCTACCTCAGTGGACACTCTTGCTTTTTGGCTCTTCTCTTCTTTCTCTATCTAGTCTGTCTATTCTGTCCTGGGTCCTTTTCCCTTTTCTATTTGTTTTGCTTTGAGTCAGGGTCTTGCACATATGCAGACTTGGTCAATGACACACAAGTGGCAGTCTGTGGGGCTTTCTGGGAAAGTGCTGCCTTCCTAAGACAGGAGCAGCTCTGTCTTCCCTCTTGCTTTCTTCTTCTGATGGGGAAGCTGGAGCTGGAGCAGCCATCATATGGTCACAAACTGACCCTGAGGATGAAGCTTTGTCACAGGACACAATGGCCCAGCAGATCTGGGACCCGAGAGAGGACACTGTGAAGATGCTGACCAGCTCTGTTGTGCTTACTTTTAGACTTCTCAGTGTGTGACGGCAGTGTTGTTTTTAACAACTACAACAACCTCCAGCAACCAGAACCATTTAGTGAGTGTGTGAGTATGTTGTCTGCATGTTCATAAGAGCACTCGTATTGTGCAATGCCACAGCGGTCAGAAGACAGCATCGGATCCCCTGGAATTGGAGATACAGATGGTTGTTAGCGGCCATCTGGGTGCTGAGAATCGAACCCAGGTCCTCTGCAAGAACAGCCAGTGGTCTTAACCATTGCGCCATTTCTCCTGCTCCAAGGTGGACATTTTGATGGCTTTGATATTATAGGTAAGAACATCAGAGATGGGACACAGTTTGCTTAAGGTCAGGACATTATGAATTAGGAGAGCTGGTCACCACAAGTGCTGTGGTTTTGCACACACAAGTGCTGCAAAGTAGGCCCAGGGTAACTTCAAGACAGGGTGCTGTGGAAGAAAGAGGAAGATGAAGACCAAGTTCTTCCACCCCAGCTTTATTTATAGCCAGGACAAGAGGAAGCTCTCGGTCTCTTTGTTTTTCCTCCTTCCGGTCCTGTTTCTTGTTTCTGTAATCCATGTCAGGCTTGTAGTCTGTCTGCCCTATAATTCAGCTACATTCTAGGCAATTACAGCTTGAAGGGCTGGCCTGCAAAGTAAATCACTGGTTACAAAGCAACCCTTTTATCAGCTGGGGCTGTCTTTATCCTAATTCCTTTTATTTTTTAATAAACAAAAATAGAGATATGTATCCAATGCTCTGGGAAGCTACTGCATGTTGCTATAAGGGGAAAGCATCATGAATCTTATAGGGAAGTGGGGACTAGCAGGAAGTGTCAGATAGAGCGATCCACAGAGGTCTGCTGGGGGTGGGATGGGTCATAGTGACTTTGTGGGTCAAGGGTAAAACTTCATCTCTTGGAGCAGTGTGGCCAATTGGTCTAGAAAGGAAACGTCCCTAGAGTCTGCTCAGTCTACAGTACTCTGACAGCAGCAGTCCTTGGTTCACAGTGGTGGCTTTCCCTTCTCCTGTCATCTTGTTCTACATTCATAACCTTTATCACCTCCAGGATTACCTAGAAACCATTTAAGTGAAAACGGTCACCTGCCCTTCATGGGAAGCATCTTTGTAATCCTTCACCCTCTCTTTCATGATGGTAGGGATAACTCCATCAGAGGTGACCCCTCCATTAGTGCTCAAATTCTAATTCTGTTCATCTGTTCATCAGAGTCATCACTCCTTCGTCCTCTGATGAATCACTATTATCACCATACAAACTTCCTGTAATATCTCCCACATTCTAATCCCCCACACCATAGGCTAACCCAATTTAAAATTAGATATGGTGGACTGGATGTGGTGGCACATGACTTTAGTATCAGCACTTGAGAGGCAGAGGCAGGTGGATCTCTGTGAGCTAGAGGACAGCTTGGTCTACATAATGAGTTCCAGGCCAGGCTAGCCAGGGCTACACAGTGAAACTGTCTTTAATAATAATAAAGAACCCTGACTAGAAAGCACATCACTTCCCTTTAAAGCCAATTTAGAATTTGCGCATGGACTCTTCTACTTCTGATTGGCTGGAGCTGAGTCACATGGTCCTATATAACTGCAGAGAGGCTGAGACATTTGCCTTTATTCTGGGAGACTGTGTGGTCAACTAGGATCAGAAATTATGCTATGAATGGCAAAGGGAGAGACTCGCTATTACGGCTGCCTAAATCTCCACCAAAGCCTCCCATGTGCCCACATCCTTAGCTAAATCGCTCTTGGTTCTCTGTTCCCTACTGGTTCATCATGCACTAGCTCTAGTGCGGGCTGGTTCCTAACCCACGTTCCAGGACCACTGCCCTTAACATAATCACCAGTGACTTCACACTGCCAGAGCCAGGGGACACTTCTCTAACCTTATCTTACCTGAACCCCAAGCAGCATCCAACACAGCAAACTCTTTTCAAGAAATACTTCCCCTTCTCAGTCTTGGGGAATTAACACTCCTTTGTTCTCCCCAGCTTGTTTTCACTATTTCCGGCTGTGAGTCATCTCTGATTCCCCGGGCACCCACCTCAACCTTGTCTTCTGTATCTACCTTTCTTTTCCTTAGGCACTCTTCTCGTATCCCATGGCCTTCACCACCTGATGATCCTCACAAGCCCCACCTTCGTCCCAGACTTCTTTTTTGTGTTCTTAGTGACTGGACAACCAAGCTAGATGCCTAACAGGCCTCTCCAAGTTAATGTGGCTGAAACGAGATTCTTGATGTTCCTCTTTGAAAAGTGTTGGCTTTCCTGAAGGCCACCCCAGCCAATAAATGAGGTACGGTTCACCCACTCCCTGGGAGAAACTTGAAAGCTACCCCTTCATTTCTCCACTTCCTCCTCCCACATCCGTCTTGTTGGTATGTCTTAAGTCCAAAATAGTATCTCAACTACTCATCTTAGCATACCCACCACTTCAGTTCAAACAACCCTCATGCTCGGCCTGGATTAAGGCAAAGGTTTAATTGTCTACTTACTTTATTTTTGCCTGACCCCACTAAACTTACTCTTATCCCAGCAGAAAATCAGAACGTTAGTCTTCCTCACAAGTCTTTCGATGGCTTAACAAAAAAGCTCCATCCATTGATACAACTTATAGGCCTTGCATGCCCAGGGCTCCATTTCATCCAGAGTCTTCTACCCAGGCTAGACACTCTAGTCCCCTGATTTTCTTTCAGCTCCATGACACATGTAGAGCTTGCCCTTCTCAGTGTCCTGGCATATGGACTCTCTGGGCCACCTGACACCTTTCCCAAGCTAACTTCAGTTTCAATAGCACCTTCTCTATGTCTCTTTCCCGGATGGCTCCATCTGCAGTAGCTCCTTATTCTCTAACTCAGACCTTCGCTTTTAGTTTTAGAATTTATATTAACCTGAATTATTTATCTTTTCCACTGAAAAGAGACTGTGTGGAGCAAGAGGCTTAGGTTGCTGAACCACCAAAAGAAGCCAGGCATGGCACTCACATAGCAGACACCCAATCAAGCACTTGCAGGCTGTGGATAGTGACAGCAAAGGCAGGCTTCCTTGCACTGGAGGTCCCTGAGCTGTCTGTCTAGATAGGCTGCATCCCCTTTCTAAACAATCACAACAACTAGTGGAATGGAACAAACACCCTCCATTTCAAGATTTTTCTCTTTACAATAAACACATGTTGGCTGTTTGTGAAAATATTGTACCAGTTTTATACCAGTTTTGTGTTGCCAGGTGGGGCAGACGATCTGGCTCTCAGCTCCACGGACCCCATGAGTTTAAGAAACAGTAGCAAATTTGTGCTTAGCTCTGTGGATAGGCAGGCCGGACCTGGGGACCGCGGCCTTTCATCGCAGCGGTGTGGATACCTCTGTACACCTGCCTGGTCTTGTGGCCTTCTCTGAGAATCAGCCCAGCCATCTCTGTATAAAGGTGAGGAACAAATCTCAGCAGGCGATCCAAAGAAAGCTTAGTATTTTTAGCACCAAGACGGGAAAGAGCGAGTCTTTACAGCTAGCTGCAATGAAATCTCAATTTACTACCCCTTTCTTGTAGACGACGCCCGCCTCCAGTTTCCAAGGCCCGGCAGTAACGCCTTCCATCTTTAAACCAGCCATTTTCCTAATCCTTCGCCCACCTCTACCCCAGTCTCCCCGAGCATCCCTAGAAAGACGGCTTCCCGCAGCTCGCACTTCTCGGTGGCTGGGTTCCAGCCGAGGCGTTTCAGCAGCGCGACTCAGCCAGGAACTCACCAGAGGCCACAAGTGCCTGGCCCGAGTCCAGGCTCCGCCTACGTAGCTAAACCGTGGAGAGGGCGGACCAGAGCCACCCCCGCCTCGGGCACCGTCCCAGAGGGACAAGGGGGCGGGCCAGCGACGCGCCTCCTCACCCCCGGCGGGGGCTGGAGGGCGGGGCGACCAGGGGGCGGGGCTAAGCGAGGGCGGGGCAAGCGTCAGGGGCGGGCGCGGTGGGGGCGGGGCGGGGCGAGCGGAGGGGGCGGGCCCGGGGTGGGCCGGCGCGCGGGGCGGCTCGGGCGGCGCAGGGGAGCGGCGCCTCTTTCTCCGCCACAGCCGCCGCCGGCGCCGCGCCCCCGGCCCCGCCCCTCAGCGCCCCGCCCCGCCGCTCGGACAGCCGGAGTCGCGCCCTCCCACCCGGCGCTGCCGAACTTGCTCTAACTTCCTCGGCCCGGTCGGCCGCGCCGTCGCCGCCGCCGCCGCGCCCGGGTGAGTAGAGCGCGACCTCCGCCGCAGCGTGGGCCTGTCCCGGTCATTGTCTCAGGCCGGCCCTGGCGGGCGTCCTCGGGGGACGGCGGCTGCTCCCCGGCTTCCCGCTGGGCCCCGCGGACCCCCTACAGACCCCGGGGCGGCCCTGCGTGCGGCGCGGGCTTTGTCTGCCGAGACCGCCCACGAGCGCTGGAGGCCGCGGCCCGGACCCCGTTGAGCCGAACTCGGGCGCCGGGCGGAGTGGGAGGCGCGGCGGGCGGCCGGGATCGGTCGCCCTCGCTGGGTCTCCGTTACGTCTCCGGCTGGTGTGCAGCGGGTGGGACGCGAGGGGCGGCGCCCGGGAGGATGGGGCTGCACCTCGCGGTCCCTGGGCTCTGCCCGGGTCTTCAGCCCGCTTCGGCTACGTCCCGGGACCCGAACTCGGCGGCCCCAGCCCCCACCCGCCCTGGGTGTGCTCCAGCCGCGGCGTCCCGCTGCAGTTTGAGGAGGCGGCGACCCCCAGCTTCTCTGTGCAGATCGCGAGGGGCTGTGCTTGGAAGCAGAGCCAGACCCCTGACCTAGCCGGAGCTGTGGCCAACTTTAGCTTCTGGCTGTGCTTGACTGGGCCCAGGTTGCAGTCCCCACTGGCCTTCGACTTAAGAGTGCAAAGTGTGAAGGGGGGGAGGAGAGAGAGAGAGACAGAAAGAGAAGGAGGAGAAGGAGGACGAGGAGGAGGAGAAAGAGAAGGAGGACGAGGAGGAGGAGGAAGAGGAGGAGGAGGAGGAGGAGGAGGAGGAGCGAGAACTTCGGCCTCAGGACCACAGAAACACGTGTTTCGTGGACCAAAACTCCGTCTCCCATGAGAAGCGGTCAGTACTCACAGGAGTCTATAGTCTTCAGCCAGTGCTTCCCTGGTGCTGGCCTCCCAGTCGTCGCGTTTCGTGGCTGCCCCTGAACTCTGATACCTGGGGACATCGAGACGTGCTGGAAATTGAGTGCAGGACACTGGGTTGGAGCCTCTGCTGATATCTTCCCAGCCCTCTTAGGAGGTCGCCCCTAGGGCTGATGGGTTTGAATCAGCTGCATGCCAGATCCTTAAACATAATTTTTGTTCTGCACCTTGACTTGGGAGTGGAAGTTGGTACCTGCAGAGTGCTTGGGTCACCTTTCCCTATTTGTGAAAGGAAATCAGGAACCCCACATCCCACTAGTTCACTGGTTGGGAGAGACACCCTTTTTTTCAGGGTGCCTCCTAGGCTTTGAAACCCTCAGAATCAAGGCCAGACCCCTCTGTCACAGTCCCACAAGACCTTCTGTTTACTCCCTCAGCTGTTCCCAAGCTTCGTGTCCCATGCTGAGGGTCTCTTTGTGTAACGCAGGCTAGCCTCAGTGACTCTCCTGCCTCAGTCTGTTGAGCATGGGTGTTACAGTGGCGCACCACCTATACCCGGTTCCATTCTGAGGATTTCTAACGTGGGGGAGACAGGACTTGGAAGCCCTGGTCACTAGATGATTTTTACCTTTCTCCAGATTCTCCACTGTCCATTGGAGAATGGCTTGCTACATCCCTTTCTACATTTCTGGGCTCCTTTCCTTTGACTGCATAATGTGTTTCAGAGATGAATGCTGTGGGCTTTTGTAGGCACTGCCTTTGGGCTCCTACTTCCTGACCATCTGTAGGCCCGGGATGTCTTAGAACTCACGTTGGACCGTAGTAGGTGCTCAGTAGTGTTTATTGATGCTAGCTTGATCTAAGCTTAGTTGCCTCATTCAAGCAAAGTCTGTGGAGGTTTGTGGCTGTCCTCAGAAAGAAAAGGGGGTGGGGGAGGGGCTACCCTGGGAAGACTCCTTGCTTTCTTAACAGGGCAGCTGTGCTGACTGGTCTCTGAGGACAGGTAAAGGCTTCTCCCTTGCCATGTTTGAGAATAGAGTCATGGTGAAGATCATGCCTGTGTGGGTGAGAGGAGCCTGCCCTGCAGGTCATAGAAGTGAGGTGAAATTACCAAGGAGGCCAGGGTGCTGGGAAGCCCTGGATTCTCAAACGACTTCCTGGGGCTTTGCTGTAGGCCACCATGTGCTTAGGGCTCTGATATGTCTTACCTTCAGCTGAGACAGTTCATTTTGGCAATGCCTAAAAATGCAACTATGTCTGTCCTTGGGAG
This sequence comes from Eospalax fontanierii, assembly GCA_035773235.1. Classification (NCBI taxonomy): domain Eukaryota; kingdom Metazoa; phylum Chordata; class Mammalia; order Rodentia; family Spalacidae; genus Eospalax; species Eospalax fontanierii. Next base: position 21,100,065 of record CM069540.1, read on the forward strand.
CACTTCGCTGTGAGCTTATGGACAAGCATACAACTATTAACATGGAGTAAGGGCGAATTTGTTGAGGCTTAGTATTTACTGCAACTTAACATCAAATGCTATCCCAGTACTTATATTGTTTAATTCTTGAAACAACAAGGTGTGGTAGATATTAACTGCCCTGTTTTATAAATGAGAAGACTCTGGTCCAGAAAGGTAAGAGTGATTTGCTTGAGGTCTCAGTATGAGTTGGATTTTCTTAGTTCTAAAGAGACAATGCCTTCCTCTTGGAGATGCTTAAGATTGATTAACATAGTGAATAAGCCTGACCCTAGGCAGAACTCCTGAGTTGTTTCAGTGCAGGTGCCATTGTGGCCCAGCTTCCTAAGTATTTTACCTATCTGGCATGGCCTGAGTGCTCAAGAGCACCCCTGAATCCCTGTTGGTTTGACTGATAGCGGAGCCTCTGCCCCCTTAAGTCTTGGGGAATGGGAAGTACAGCTGGAGAGTTACTGCCTGTCTGCAGAGATCAGGGTTTGATGTGGTTAATAAACTTCCAACTTGGGAGGCTTAAAGCAACAGAGTAGTTTATTTCTTGCTGAGTTCACATACCTGTCACATATCTGCTTTACGTTGCCGTCACTGTAGGACCAATGCTCCTTCATATCAACTGATCTCTTGGGAGAGCCAGATGATTCTTATCCTGGCTCTTAAGCCAGGGAAGTGACATTTCATTGGCTACAGCAAGTCACATGGCCACATTTACCTACAAGGTGGAGAGGAAGAAACATTTGGTGAACTACTTGAATTGCCTTTCCAGATTCTGGGTCCTAGTTTCATTGTCTCTATGCCACCAAACACTGATGGGAATTAATCAAAGAAATGCTATTTAGACTAAAGATGGATCCAACTGCCACATTTGAACCTTAGAGGTCTGGTAAACATTAGGATAGTGAGATGTCGCCTCTAAAGGCCGTCATTCCTCTTCTGACCTTGGGTGCATTACTTGAACTCTTTATATGTTCTTTTGCTTGTCCATTAATTCATTCGTTTATTTGTGGGCCTAAGTTCCCTGTTAGGATTTCTTGCTAAGCATGCTCAGGAAGTCCCAGTCTGGAGATTGTGAATGGAGGTGACAATCCCTACTTCCTGCTGTTGAGTTTTAGTGGCCTTTAAAGAGGAATAATACTGCCCATGGGAAGGGAAGCAGACTCCACCACCCTACCATCGTGGCCTGTGAACCCTTGGACATGTTACACTTCCCATCCTTGTCTGGATGTGAAGTAACTTTTCCTAGAAGCAGGAACAGGTAGAGATGCCCCTTGTTTGCCCACTTCCCTCTGTGACTCGGTCAGAGTCTGCAAGGCTAAGGAGCATGGAGCAAAGTGGTGGCTTGGTAGGGTGACTGGAGGGTGGCTTCCACAGAATGGGTAGAAACATGCTAATTGCATTTCTCTAGCCATATTGTGATTCTTTTTGACTCTCACCTGCATACACATCCAGCAGGGCCAGTGGACTGGAGCAGAGGTGAAGAGACCTTAGGTTTTTCTGCAGTAGGGCAGAGTCTATGTTTTGGGGCATAACTGTTGTGTTTTCAGGGCCTCTGTTTTCTCACCTGTGGAATGATGGAAGGAAGGATGGCAGCCTGTAGCCTTTCCCACATTCTTGGTTCCTCGCCAATCCTCAGGAAGCTGCATGGACCATGATGGACATTTTGAGAGTCTTTGTCCTGGCGAATGGCAACTTATGGTTTGCTTTATCTTACATTAGAGCAGTGCCATCTCTGACTGTGAGTCAGAGTAGGGTTTCACTTTCTCCTGTCACCGCATATGTGTTCAGTTCAGCAGAGCAAGCAGTTGCTTTGGTTCAGAACAGGACGACAGTGGGTGACAATCAGTGCTTCTGCCCACTTAGCATGAAGGTACCTGCACCGTCCAGCTTCTAAGTGGATCGGAAGGAGGCCAGCTTTTGACTGATGTCTCATTACTAGCTGTGTTACCTAAACCAAAGTTTCATATTTTCTCATCTGTAAAGTGAGCAGAATCTCAGGTCTGCTGTCCTTCTTGTCCCAGTTGCTGAGGTACTCCCACGCTCTTGAGTTGGGTCTGATACGCCTGTTTCGGGAGAGCCACTATCTCTCTGTCAGTTCTCAAAAGTGCTCACCAACAGCTGGTTCTGGGAACCCCACTTCCTCCACCCTTGAGTGTTGGGTGGAGCTGGGTGGGGCTGTGGTTTTTCCTTTAGGGGGTAGTAGGCCGGGTAACCAGAGTGTAACTGAGCCTGGACCTTTTGAGATCTGCCCTGCCTCCCTCTCTGAGCAGCCTGGAAAAGGCTTAGAATCTGCATCTGTTAGCTAGATGGCTTTTCCCTCGGGATCTCATGGCCTATACTGGATGGCTGAGGACCAGAGCAGTTGCTTTAAGTGGTTGCTGGCATCCTGGTAGGAGCTGAGTTCCTGGTGTCCCCAAGAGCCTGTGTTCCCAGTCATCTTGCAGAGCTGAGGTGGTAGGGAGACTAGGGAGGAGCCAGGTCAAAGGCTGTTGAATCTTTCTGGATTTTCCCTGGCTGTCTGTGCCAGATATTGGGCGTCTGATCATATATGCTACAGGGCCCAATGAACATTCAGAAACAGGTTTTGAGGAACTAATAGCTTTGCTGTCCAAGAGAGGGCAGCTGGAAGGGAATGAAGATCCTCTGTCAGTGCCTGAGGCTGGCATGGTGGAGGAAGGGATCTGCACATTCAGGACATGCAGTCTTCAGGTCATCAGAAAATAAGAAAAACAGTTTCTTTGGCTTCAGGTTTGGGCCTTTTAGGGAGGAGCAACCTAACCCTGAAACTTGCTGCCCACTTCAGCATAAGGAGGGTATCCAGTCTCAGGAATATCCTTTGCTTCTCATACCGCCCCTTCTTAGAGAGGCCCAGAGTGACAGTTGCTTTTCTCCCTGACCTAGATGATATCTGACTAGCTTCCACTTGAGCAGCTCTTCACCCCTGGACCAGGCAGACTGTGTCTGTACTTGAGACTTGCAGGAGGTGGCCAAGTCCAGACCAAGTATGGGTGATGGGGCAGGAGTGATGAGACCAGGAAGATTTGAGGGCTCTGTGGAAAAGACAAAATGATTTTGGCACTTGTTGAAATGTTAGTACAGACTATTCAAGCCTGTTGCAGTGGGGTTTTAAGAAGGGTAAAGAGACTGGGCTACACTCTAAACAAGGAAAAATGGGAGCTTAGAGCCAAGGAGCAATGTGCCAGGATCCTGGAGAATTTCTGAGGGGAGGGACATTTTTAGCTGAATGGACCTGACAGAGTGCTTCCTGAAGGCAAGCCAGGTGACAAGAGAATTTTTTTTGTGAGGAGAGAGGATGATAAAGCAATTTGATTAGAGTTGTGGATAAACTGACTTAGCAGAATTCTTGCTAATATGGGGCTCTACAAAGGACAGAGACTAAAGTCTAAGGTCAGAGCTAATGTAGCAGAAGGCTCAGAGCCCTGATTAAAGTTGGGTGAGGGACAGAATTTTGGTCAGTATCCTGTGTTCCGTGGCAGCCTGTGTTCAGTCTTATGAGTAGTTCTTACCTTGCCTTGCCCCAGTGACTATCTGTCCCTGCCCCTTCTCTGTACCTGTCAGGATTGGTGCTTTTCCTTTGGGCATTTCTCCTCCCCAGGGCTGTTCTCTTTGACAACATCATTATAGCTTATGAATTACAGGGGGTCATCATTTCAAGAAACCTTGATTCTTTTGTTTTAGCACCTACTGATTCCTTGTGTCTTATCTTCCACTCTGTCTATCTGCTGGTCTTCCCTTCTATGCTTCACTTCTATGCACTTGTGGCCTTGCATCCCTGCAGCCCCTGCTCCTAAACCTTCTTGCACTACTGAATGGATCTCTTGGCTGTCAGATCACAGCCACTGTCCTATGGACACCCCTATTAACCCAACCCTGAAGTTCTCTGCAACTGCAACTGAGCTCTGGCCCTCTGCCCTAAGCAAACTAGTCTGACAACCCTGCAGTTCCCTCCTACTAGCCAAAGACTGTCTTAGTTAGACTACTTTGGGCCCTAAGAGGTGAGATAGGTGATCCCCTCCTTTGCTTAGACCTGGACTTTTTTTTCCCTGGACTGCATGTTCCTGCCTTATCTAGGCAGCTTTATCCCATCTGAAGCCTAGTGATCCCTGCATCTAACTCACTGCCTCCTTCTTCAAGAGTTGGGCTCCTCTAGCTCTCCAGCTGCCTCTGTTCTTCCTTGGTTAGCCCTGTCTCCCTGGCACAGGTGACCCATTGGCGTGTTTCCTCATGATTCTGCTCTTGTTTCAGTTTCATAGAAATCGGGCTGCCTGCTGCAGTAAGAAAAACCTGTCTATTGTAGGTAGGGGCTTATCCACCTTCCCAAGGGGAAAGCTCTGTGGTGATGTCTATCCTTGCAGGGAAAGAAGAGAGATCATGGCCTGTTCTGTGCAGCCATCCTGTCTCCACTGTCATTGTCTCTTGCTGACCTAGCTGCTTCCTGTGACATATAAGCAGTGGTGTAAACAGGATAAGTTGGGCGGGGGGCAGTTGCCAAGAACAGAGTTGGAGATACAGGGCTATAGAAGGCCACAGGAATGAGAACCGGAGTGGTGTGTGTCTGGGTACTGTTGGTGGGTGGCAGGTTCTGTGCAGAGACCTTCTGGGTTTAAACAGCCTTGAAGTTCCCCTCTGGGAGGATCAATAGGGTGGTGGAAACAGGATATGCTGTGGACACTCAGTGTTCCCTGAGGTGGGGGTCCCTGGAGAGGGGCTGGTCTTGGTCTAATGTAGGGTTGTGGGGTTCCAGGTGGGCCCTGAAAGGAGCAGGTACTTGTTCTTGGTACTGAGGTACGAGGGCTCTGAGTGCCAGTATGTTCTTGGTTGCTGTGAGATCTCATTTGTGTTTGTTCATTTGGGGGTCATTTGTTGGACACTTCAGTCGAGAGCACCTTAGAAAATAGGGGAACCCAGTATACTCTGTCATCCATTCTCTGTGCCCTGGGTGAGCTGCGGGCCATTAGGAAATTGTGCCAGACGTGTTGTCCCTAGGGTGGGAGTTGTCTACACAGGGAGGGTTGTGCTCATGGACCACTCCCTGCTGTTCAGGTCTCTCTCCCAATAATATGGCTCCTCTCTAGCCCTAATGGTCATTGTGTCATCCCTTCTGCAGCAGGAGAAGCTGGGATGGTTTTTTGTATTATTCTTTAGGGGGGAAATCACACGAAGGAAATACATCAGTATTTCTGAGTGCTGAGTATTGATACACCCATTAAAGGGGGTTTTAAACAATACATAGAACCCGTTAGCAAGAGAGATACAGCTGCATCTCTCAACCCCATTCTGTTCTCCCATTTCCTGTATGAAAGGTACATGCAGCTTACTGGCTAAGGGTTTGGGGTTTTGAGCTGAGATTTTGGAGAGACTGTTTTTAGCTTGTCCTTGGATTTTGTCCAGGCCTAGAAATCTGTTGAAATAGCTTTCTTTAGCTGCTGAAATGGGGATGGGCTCATAATACTAGGACTTTGAGGCTTGCTGACTGCTTGGGAGGCCCCAGGAGAAGAGTGCTTACTGGATGTCTGGTTTTCAGCCTTCCTAGGATAGAGACTCACAGGGGTGCGCAACACAACACACACACACACACACACACACACACCCTGGACCTTGGGGTCTACAGGTGGCCCTCGGTGTGGAATAACTTCAATATTCTTTCTGCCATTGTCAGAATCTGTTCTTGCTTTTTTTTTGTAGGGAAACTTTCTATTTTGGGGTTTGGGGTGGAGTTGTAAGCAGGGAGTTGATTCAGAGGCTGGCACTCCCCTCCTCTGGCCTTCTCAGTATCTTCCTCCCTCCCCTTCTACTCTAGTTCTTGGGAGATGCCAGATGCTGCCTGCAGAGAGCTATTCATGAAATTTTCTTTCTTTCTTGTCTTTTTAATTATTTTTTTGAAATAGGGTCTCAGTGTATAGCCTAGGCTGACTAAAATCATCTACTGTGTCAGCCTCTTGAACACTGGGATTACAGGCCTGTGTAACTACAACTGGCTGTGGTAAAATTTTAGGTATCTCTAGCCACAAACTTTAGGCACTTTAAATATATTGAATTCAATTTAACTTTTGTGTCTTTTAAAATATGTACACGAAACACACAGAACCAAGACTAGAAATTCATATTTCTGTCCTGTGTCTTCAGTTGCTCTCCCCTAAGGCCTCTACCAGCCAGGTGTTCAGAGCCGAGTGACCTGTGGTGGACTGCCCCTCCATGCTTCTCCCCAACCAGGTGTGGTATGCTGATTACAGTTCTGTCCTTACTGATGTTCTCCCTAGACTGTATCCTGGGATGGCTCCATTTCAGCACACATCCTTTTTTAATGACAGCCAGGCATTTTGCTGTGTAGTGGACCTTGACTCACTCTTCCAGCCCCCTGTTGATGGCCTTTGAGGTTGCTTTCAGTTTTTGCTTTTACAAGCCAGGCTGCCCAGTGCCTTTTTGCTGGTAGGTCTGAGGTGGCTGGCTGATATAGAGGTGAACTCTTGGGGGGTCTTCAGGAAAGAAATGTGGCTGTTTTGTTCTAAGAGGAAGAGATGTTTCCAAGGTTTGTGGCAGGAGGGAATCTTATGGTTCTGTAGTCAGTTGCCCAGAGTTGGCAGCCGGCAGTGTACTGGTTCCCATCTTGTTCTGCCTGTGCACTCAGAAGTATGATTCAGAGTGGAGGAGGAGGCCGGGGTGAAGTAGAGTGCCCAGAGGGAGATGGCTTCTCACACTGTGCCTTCGAGCTGCCTAGGCCCTGGGTGGTGTGAAAAACAAGCTGGAGCTGGTCCAATTCCAGGAGTTAGCCTGAGGATCAGGCCTCCCTGGCCCTGCTGCCCTGGAAGCCCTGGTGTGCTGTTTGCTCTGTAGTGGGTCTGACTTGTGAGGTGCTGCTTGTAAAAGCTGCATAAAAGGCACCTGAATAAATGGTGACTTTTCTGTTTGGAGCAGGCCCTTCCTCTCTGTAGAAACAGACCGTTTTCCTTCCTGAGATGGCTTGGGGAGGGAGGGAGGATTGTGAGAGGAGGCATAGGCTTCTCCGTCTTAGGAGCTCGAGGGCAGTTTCCTTGACCCTGTAGCCATGCGTGCCTTTGAGATGAGTGGTCATAGCCCTCCCTGTGTGGCTGTGGCTGACCCGCACAGGGGTAGGACAAGGACAGGAAGCGGGGTGATTTTACAGCTTGGAGGCATGTACATAGCGCCTCCTTTCCAGATCCTGGCCTGGTGGTTTTATGTGCCCCTGCACTGTCCCTCACAACCTTCCATGCAGAGAACTCCTAAGCTCTGCAGTCACGTGTAGTCCCTATGAGAAACTCAGCTCCCCATGCTTCAGCTCTGTTGTTGGGAGCTTGGGCCCTCCAAGCACAGAGGTTTCTATTGTGGCCCGGTGGCTGCGAGGCTTGACCTGTGGGGCCTAGGAGGTGGGGCCTAGAGACTGACAGTAGAGCTATTCATGGGCTTTGCCTCGGTTTCCTGCTGCCTCCCATTGTGGATTTGAGTGGGGGCGGGGGGAGATAGGAGAAAGAGAAGAAGGAGGGGCCAGGGCTGCTATTGTTGCTGGCTGCTGGAACACATTGTGCTTAGTGGAGGTCCATTGCTGACAGCCCTGAGTCACTGGGCCCACCCAGTTCTCATATTCTGGCCCCGCCCCTTCTCTGTGCCTGTCCTCCCTACTGTGGGCTTCCCTGTTACCATCTCTTTCCCCTTTCATGACCCCTGCTTTACTTGGAGCCCCCTGGGTAAAGGTCCAAACAGCTGGGAAGGAGCAGAATGCCTGGTCCAGCCTGTCAGCCGCCTGCCTGCCACTTTAGGAAGCCTGTTCCCCAGGAGCCCTCCCAGCCCAGCTGCACCCTTGGGTGGGGGCCAGGCACGTGCCTGGGCTGCTGTCAGTCTTGTAGCCCCCTTCTCCCTGTGCTCACCATCCAGTGTGTCCCTGGACCATCCTTGAGCTCTCAGCTGTGGAAAAGCCTGCTCTCCTGACAGCCCAGCCTATAGCCACCCCAGCTGCCCAAGCCACAACTCTCTCTTCCCCTTTGTTCTGCAATTTCTGGGCTCTTGAATCGGAGGTGGGCAGCAGACAGCAGGCAGCGTGTGCACTGTACCAGTGGAAACCTTCACAGTGCAAGTCTGCCCACAGAGACCAAGGCTTGGCAGTCCCGACTGTACCTCCATCTCCAGTGAAGCTGAGCGACCGTTTGTTTTGTCATCCTTCTTATCAGATCACATAGTGACTCCTATGGTGAAGACAGAGCATGCTTACCAGGTGTTGGCCACTGCTCTGTGTGTGTGTGTGTGTCTGTCTGTCTGTCTGTCTGTTTTTCTGTGCTCACTGAAGGGAAAGAGAGGGAACTGGCCACCTGGTTCTAAGAAAAAGCCATTCCTGACATAGAGTGTGCTGAAGTCTTGTTGGACGAGTTCCTGGCCCGTTGGTGGAACAATAGTTTATTATGGTTGTAATGATTTTTCTCCAGCTGGGGTCTGGGAGAGTGAGGAATATCCCCTGTCCCTACACTTCTCAATGTCTCCCTGATTCCACCTTACCAGTTTTGGGTGGCCAAAAGGAACATTCTCTTTGGAAGGCTATTTTCAGACCTGTGTGGTCATGGAGGGGTGAAGTTGGGGCCTCTCACCCCTGCGTCAGACATGTCTCTCTGGAGGTGTGTCTGCTCCAACCGGTTGGTTCTGTCTCCTCTAAACCGCACTAGGATCTGTCAGAGCTACTGCTTTTTGAATGTAGGCTTGTTTTGTACAGAATGTTTTCTTTGGCTCTTTCAGAAATCACCATCTTCAGATTATCCCGGTTGACTGTATGGCATGACACTTGTCAGCCACTTCTTATGGATTTGAGGGTGAGTCTCAGCCCCAGAACCTTGCATGTTGGACTGTCCTCATTTCAGCAAAGGCAGCATTCACAAGACTCAACAAGAAGGGCTGAAGTTCAGTGTTACTTGCATGGAATACAGCTGCCATTTTGGGGGTAGTTGTATCCGAATGGTACCTGGAAAGGTCCCAGTCTAGGCTGCCTGATGCTTGGGACAAGACACAGGGAGGTAAAGGTCAGGGTTTGAATCCTGCTGGTACACTGGCTGGCTGGGTGACCTTGGCAGTTCACTTCTCTGGATGTCAGCCTCTGACTGGTTAAGGGAGGGAGGGAGAGTTGTTCAGGCAAACTTGAGAAAGGTTTTAGTGGTGACCTTCTTCTATGAGTCTTAACTCCAAAAGGGTGGAACACTACTTGAACCTCTCTTCTTAGATCAAAACATTTTGAAAGAAAATATCTTCAGATAGATAGGGTAAACAAAGGGCCTTCCTCTGCTAGACATTTTGTCCCCAAGTTACTGGGGTGGTGACCCTAATGAGTGTCTAGTTTCCCTCTGGAACTCTACTTCCCTGAGCCCTAACACTCCTACCTGTCTGAGAGAATGGGGAGCAATGGCTTCTTGGTGAAACAGTCTTGGGTAGACCTTGATTTGATTCTTTTTGGTCATGCCACATTACCTGTATTTATTATGTAGCCCCTCTCTTGTGAAGTTGGATCTGGGAAGAGGTAAAGCTTGTTTTACCTCAAAGCCAATGTTCTTGGCACCATTTCAGGGTAGAATCTGGCCCTTTGTCTGCTTTTCCCCACCCAACCTTGCACCCTGGTCCCCAGCCTTAATCAGCCCTGTCTGCTTGCTCCCTATTATTTACTCAAGAGGGCAGGAGGGTACAGCCATGTCACTGGCCTTGCTGTCTATCTGCTCCATCACTGGATCACTGGAGACCTGTTTGGAAGAAGTCCTGGGGGCCCAGAGGAAGCAGGCATCACTCAGTTGGTTAGAGTAGCTTTCACAGCTGTGAAATGAGAATAAAAATAACCTGTGATGGGCTGTGGCTCAGTGGTACATGGCTTACCTAGATGCAGGAGTCCTTGGGTTCCATCTCAGCCCCTCCAATGCACATCCACAAAAACAACTCTATGAGCTGGGGGCAGTGGCCCATGCCTTTAATCCCAGCACTGGGGAGGCAAGAGCAGGTAGATCTCTCTGAGATGGAGACCAATGTGTTCTACATAGTGAGTTCCAGACCAGCTTTGGCTACAGAGTTCCTATCTCAAAAAGAAGAAATAAAACCAAAACCCCCATGATGGTCCAGAAGGATACACTAAATACTGAACAAATCTCATAATTGAAACGTTTCCCTCAGGAAAGCTGAGTACATCCCTGCAAATGAATGTACAGTAAGGGCGTGTGTCCCCTGATGGGAATTTCCCCTCTGAGCATCCGTGTTCTGGCTTGCTTTTCTCAGGCCTCTCATCCTCACTCTTCAAAAGTGCCGCCCCTTCAGCATCAGCATCAACATCAGCATCAGCTTCCTTTGGTTGCTGTTTGTAATGCAGAATCTTGGGGGTGGGGAGGCTTTCCACTAGACCAACTAATCAGAGTTTGTGTTTTAAAAAGATTCCCAGGCACTTCCCATGCACTTTCAAGTTTGAGAAGCACTGGTCCAGACACCTGCCCTGTAATTTTCACACTGTGCTCAGTGTTTTGTGGTTTTGCTGTCTACCCTCTGGCCTTCTGTAAAGTCCCGGGCTTTTCACAGGCCTAGAGCTCCAGCTCTGTGTCTCCTTTCCCCAGGTGTGCAGCATATAAAGGTGTTTGAAGTTCTGGGGTGTCCTGGAGGTAGAGCAGAGACCCAGGAAGCCCTGTTTGGCTCCAAACCTGCTGGTGAGGTTGTCTTTGGGGCAGGGAGCTGAGGGAGTAATGGGAGCCTCCCTGGGCCATCTGGTGCCACTTACCTACCCCATCTGTCCTCAGCCCCTGCCAGCTGGAGGACAGAATCAGAATCATGCTGTAGGTGTGGTTTACATTTTCGGGAAACTCAAAGCATTCTATATAAAGATACTTTGGTATATGTTGAAGTTCAAATAAATAGCACAGAAGAGGAATTTACTTTTTACTTTTGCAGGAAATTGCTTGAGGTGGCTTTGCTGATTACACCAGCACCACTTGCCAGCCTCTGCATTCTGGCCATAGACTGTGGGGAGCACATCATCCCTCGGAGGGGAGGAGACCCTGCTCTACCTGCTCCACTGCTGCCCCCTTCTCCCTGCTTTCTGGCTGTTTTGGGAGCTGCTCTGCTTACCCTGTCCTCACTCCGTCCTCACATTCCTCCCCGTCCTGTCCCCAGTTTCCCACCATAGATGACCAGTTTTTAAAGATTCCCCTTTCTTTTTCTCCTTTGATGTTCTTAAATACGTTTGATTTTCCCCTGTAGGCTTCACTTCTTATAGCTTCTAATGGAAGGTTTTTGTTTGCTTGCTTTGTCTTCGTTTTATAAATTTTCTTCCCCCTTCCCCCAGGCTCTTTGCTTTCCATGGAGGAGGAGATCCAGAGCCTGACTTTCCCCTAGGCTGGAAAGTGTCCTGCTTGAGAAGCAGGGAAGAATGAGAGAAATTCTCCAGAGTACTGTAATCTTGGGAGAGGACAGTGTACTCTTGTCTTAAAGCATAGTATATGCAATTTTGTATACAAACATTTTTTAGCATCTTAGAACCGTAATTTTTATGCCTTTCATGTATGAAAAAAGTGTTGAGGCTAGGAGTAAATACTTCTGATTCAGAATTCTCTTCTGTATTTCTTTGTGTTAGAGAGGGGGGAGGAGGGAGGACCAACCCATACAAAGAGAACACTTCAAATCCCTATTAGGCATGCAGATCAAATCCTTCCAGCTTTGTGAACTCCCTTAGTGGCCAGTGGAGACCTAGTTATTGGAGCAAAGTTAATTTCTTCTCCAGAGTGGGCCAGTTCTTTACCAGGAATGTCTATAAGTGTTTAGGAGCTGCTCTCATCCTGCCCATTGGCCCTGCAAAGTTGGCCTCAGTGTGTTGTCTTGATATTATGGAGAGCTGGGCACCTGTAGTATCCTCTGCTGATAAAATGCACTGGGGCTGGAGTGTGGTCCCATGAGACAGTTGTCTGCTACTGGGTTGGGTTGTAGCTTGTCTCCATGTCAGAGGCAGTACCCTTGCTCAAACCTGTGCCCGCCCCGTAGACGTGATGCCCTCATCCGCTTCACGTCTAAACCAGCTGCTGTATCATTTCCCGTTTCCTGCCTTCTAGTGCCTACTTACTGCATTTTGGAGAAGGAATCTTTCTCCTAAGACCCCAGCTAGGTTCAGCTTTGCATTAGTGTTTTCTGCTGTGTGTTGTTCTGGGTTTCTGCATGGAGAAGTACCCTGATCATGCAGAAACAGGCCCTGAACTGCCCTCTCCCACAGCAAAGCCTTCTCAGAGACACTTGCTGAACTAGCCTGTGCACCAAGGGGTTGCAGGTTGTCTTCAGCCTTGCTGATCTAGGGAGCTGTTGGTGCTACAGCTCCCACTGGAGAATTTTGGAGTGGGACAGGGCCTAGCCTGGTCTTCCTGAGTTCTAGGGGCACACAGTACACTGGCCTCCTGAGTTCTTCTCCCCCTCAGAGATGCTCTAAGCTGGTCAGATTCTCCACATTGTGTGCAACGGACTGAGGTTCTCTGGTGTTCTTGGGGGATATAAGAGGATTTCGTATATAGAGGTTTGTCTGGACTTATATTTTCAGAGGATTATCAGGCACAGCACACCCGGGGTTTCTGTGAGTGGGTGGCGACATCTTTGATGGCAGAGAGAATGTGGTGTGGGAAGTGAACTTGTAAGCCAGAGTGTTGCCAGGCTTCCTCTCCCCAGCCATTTGAGAAGTTGGGGGCGGGCTGCAGCTGTGGGCGCCTGGGTCCTGTCTCACCTGGACTTGCAGGTGCTGCTCTTGAAGCTGCCTGTGCAGTTGAGCAAGCTGTACGAGATGAATCATACTGAAAACGTCTATTGGGGCCACAGGCTTTCTTGTCAGCTGCTGCTCTTCCTCCTCCCCCTCCTCCTCTCTCCTTCCTCTTCCTTCTCTTGCCCTCTCCCCCACTTTTCCCTCCCCTTTTTTCTCTTCCTCCTCCTCCTCATCCTTCTCTTCTTTTTTAAATCCCACAAACTGTTTTGACTTGAGGCTCCTTATTGCATAGAACCCTGTTTCATTTGTGTTTGATGTTTCTTCATGATTAGATTCAGGTCAGGCACTTTCCTCTTCCTCAGCAGCACTTACTGCTGGAGCCATGTGGCCTTAAGTGCCTTCCCTGGGGAGCCGCACGAAGTCAGTTTGACTCAGTTTGACTCAGTTTGACTCATTACTGGTGATGTGAGCAGTGATCATTTGCTTAGTGTGTTGTCAGCTGGGTTTCTCCACAGCCGTTACTAGCCTGTCCTTTGCAATTAGTCAGTGTCCTGTGGAGGTGCTTGGAGACTAGGAAAACGTGCTGTTTCCCATCAAATGTTCACCAATTGCTTCAGGACCCATTGAAGATTATTTACAGAATGGATTATTCCTGTCATGGTTACTGACTGGTGATAATTCAATTTCATAATTCCTTCTGCATTTTTCTTTTGGCATTTTCTTGTGAGGAGCTCTTCTTTGTTGTTTATCTTGGTTGTGTGTGTGTGTGTGTGTGTGTGTGTGTGTGTGTGTGTTCTAGTTTATTTGGATACTCAGATTGCTCCCAGTTTGGCCAGGAGTGGATATAGGGGTGGGGCTTCTTCAAACCACTGGGAATCATAATTCTCTAAAAAGCAGTGCCCTTCCAGGTGTATTTGCATCACTCCTATGAACGAGCCTTCATGGGTCGTTGATGGTCATCTCCCTGACCTATCCCAACACTAGAGTTGGGATGGCTGGACCAGGGCCATCCTTTTCCAATGGGTACCTCATGGTGCTGCTAACTGCAGAGAAAACTACCAGCTCTGCCTACCTCCATGCTGGGTTTCTGGGTCAGGGTTTCTTTGAACAAAGGCTCCTCTAGCCTAAAAAAATAAAATAAAACCCATAAAAATAGTAAGTTTGAAAATCACTAGATTAGGTGACCTCCATTTTAGGCCCAGCAGTGGCCCTCCTCTGACCCACATTCACCCTCCCTTAGCACGTTTGGGGTTGTGGACTGGTGGTGGTAGAAACTCACAGTGTTTAATTTGCCAAATTCAGTGTTTTAACAGGAAGCTGAGCATTTAGAACCCCAGGCCCATTGGAGAGCCTGGTGGGGTTCAGAGCCGAATACCTATCCTCTCTTAAGCCTAAGCATGGAGGCCACACTAGGGCTGGTAGTCTAGGGCCTCATGATGGGAACACTTGACTCCCTCTTCCTTCTCAACTATACTTTGGGGCAATATTTGTAATAAAGGAAAATGCCTCCTCCAAAGCCTTATAGTGCCTTCTCAGGAAGGAGTCCCATTTTTTGTGCCTGATAGGCCTTGGGTGTGGGGTGTTGGGCAGCTGGAGACTGGGTCAGCAAAGAATGTAGACACTTCTGACTCTGAGGGTGAATCAGAGAAAGCCAAGCCCCTTCTTTGCTTGAAGGGTGGCAGTGCCTTAGGCTGAAGCATAATAGAATTGCTTTGTGAGATTCCTGTGGGTAGTGAGGCAGCTCTTTTGGCCTGTCATTACATGTTTCTCCCTTACCGGAGCCCCATCCCCTTCTGTGCCCACTTACCCATACCTCTTCTTAGCCTGCTCCCTGGATCTACCTGTTCTTCAGCCTGCGAATGAATGTCCCCACAGCCCTGAAGCTTGAAAGACTTCTCAGTGGGAACATCCAGGGCCCAGATATGCTACTTGGAGGCACCGGAACATAGGGCTGCCCTTCTAAAGAAGGGCTTGGGCTTAGCTCAGGTGCTAGTGCCAGGAGCCTTGCAGAGCCTGTAAAAAGGTTGAATCTTGGTGAATGGCCAGCTCTGGAGAATGAGAGGGAGGAGAGATCGCAGCATAATTAACTGGCGGGAGGCAGTCATAGTGTGGGTTATGGATTAATGGTGTTACTGAGATCAGTTGGTTCCTTGGGAAAAAGAGAGGTGAGAGGAGGGTGTGGGAGGTAGTAGACAGCAGATAAGAGACCTCAGAACTTCAGTGTGAGGTGGTGAAGGGCTGAGCTTCACCAGGAGGAAGGGAGAGGAGGCAAGACAGCTGCTGAACAGATGGCTCAGAGCCCTGTGTGGAGGTGCCCTGTGGACTCAGCGGCTATACTGACTAAGGGACCCAGGTGAGGTGGACCCTGGTCTACTTTTGTGCCTGGGGTTTGGGGATCAAGTTTGAATGGCCAGACAGATGTGGAGCCACCAGTGGAGTAGGAATAGAGGGTCCATGATGTGTGTGACTGCCTTAGAGAAGAGTGGTAAACAGTATTCCAGAGCACAGTACTTGAAGCTGGCAAGAGAGCTGAGCCTCCTGTAGGTTTGGCAAGTTCTGCAAGGTAGGTCAGGAGTGTGTGTGGCCATGCCTTCCCAGCCCTGATTCCCCTTTCTTCACTGTCCTCGGATTTCCTTTCCTTTACACCAACGTCTGCCTACCTGGTTGTCTGTCTCTACCTTCCTCCCCACTATTTGTAATCAGAAATGAGACTTGCTTCCAGAGCGTCTTGACATGAATCTTACTAAAACACCTATTGAGGGGGGACCGAAATCTGCATTTATTTCTAGCAAGCTCATGTTCCTGGTGATGATACCTGATCCAGAGAGTTAGTGCTCCAGTTTAAATCAGATACTATCCAAAGAGGGCAAGCCAGAGTGAAGAGATACTGGACAGTTGCTGGGAGAGGAGACCCTAGGAAGAAGGCATGCAGGAGGAGGCTTGTCTTCCCTGTGAAGGTTTCTGCTGGGGGAGCAAGAGCCTGACTCCTTTGGGTGTGGTACAACCAAGCACCAAACCACAGGCTCAGACAGCTGGTTCTGAGTGTGTGCCAGGGGCTGAGGACAGTTTGATAGCAGATCTGGAAGTGAATGGAGAATACTCTCTCTGACCTGAGTTTTGTTTTGAAGAGCCAACCTTTATTCTGAGTTGATCTTTTTTTCTCCTGCCTTTTCTTACCGTCCCATCACTGCTTTAAACCAAGACATATTTGATTATACAATAGTTTAAAAGTCTAAGTTCAGTGGAGCTCATCTGGATTTCTGTGTGGGGTCTCACAAGGCCCAGATTTCAGTATCAGCAGGGCTGTGTTCCTTCCTGAGGCTCTGCGGGGGGATCCATCTCTAGACTGATTTGAGGTATGGCAGATCCTTGCTGCCACAGGATCCTGTTTTCCTTGCCGAGTGTCAGCCAGGGCTGTACACATACATAATTCCTATAGTGTCTCAGGTGCCCTTCCATCTCGGAACAGCAACCATGCTTCATGTTCATGCTTCCAGTCTGACTCCTGCCTTCACCCAAGAAAAAGCTTTTCTTTTAAGGATTTTATAGTTGGCCCTGTTTAACTGTGTTCTGAATCTGCGGGTTCAACTAACTACAGATCGAAAATAAAATATTTATGTGTGTTCTGCATGTAGTTATTTTCCTTGACATTATTGAATACACAATACTATAAGCAACAATTTACAGAGTATTTATACTCTATCAGGTATTCTAAGTAATCTAGAGATGATTTAAAGTTTGAGAAGATGTGCATAGGTTACGTGCAAATAATACACCTTTTAAACCACGTTTTATTTATTTGTGTGTTTATGTCCTAGTTTGGTTTCTCTGTTGACCAAAAGCAACTTGGGGAGGAAAGGGTTTACTTCATCTTACATTTCCAAGGAACTGTCCATCTTTGAGGAAAGTCAGTCAGGGACCTGGAGGTAGGAGATGAGGCAGCCGTGGAGGAACTCTGCTTACTTGCTTGCTCCTCTGGCCCAGTGTCCAGCCTGCTCTCTTATGCTACCCAGGACCACCTGCCTAGGAATGGCACGACTCGCAGAGGGTTGGGCCCTCCTACATTACTTAGCAATTAGAAAATGCCTCTTAGACGTGACCACAGGCCAGTCTGATGGAAGCCATTTCTCAGTTGAGGTTCCCTCTTCCCAGGGGTCAGGTTGACAACTGAAGCTAACCAGGACAGTATGTATGTATGTATTGGCGGGGGCATGTATATGCTAGAGCTCTCTTGTGGAGGTCAGAGGACAACTTGCAGGAATCAGTTCTCTCCTTCCTCACCATAGGGAATCTGAGATCATCAGGCTTGGTGGCAGGCACATTTATCTGGTGAGCCACTTGCCCCTCCACCCCCACGTCCCCATCCAAGGGATCCGAAGGTTTTTGGCTTCCCTGGCATTGCTGCATATGAGCAGAAACAACTGTACATTGAACTTAGTCATCCCATTTAAGACCTGATGATCAGTAACCTTAATTGCTGTGCAAAGTCGTCTTTGCCTTTTATATGGTAATGGGTTATGTTGCCTGGTGTTTTCACTTCACTGAATGAAAAGTAGCAACTAAAAACATTTAGGAGCCTTCCTAGGAGTGTTATGAATAAAAGTGGTGAACTGAATACAGGTGCCTCATTTCGCTTTCTCTTGAAACACCATACAAGATAGGAGGAATTTAACGAAGGAATCAGTGTACCAGTTTGGGTGTCATGGGAAGGAAACAATGTAAGGAAATGCTGTAAACTGGGAATAGGCAGGTAATTGATGCATTCTGAACTGTAAGAATTGATGGCACCAGGCCTCTTTGGAGAGAGAAAAAAGGGAAGAGTGCATGTGTGAATTCTCAAATGATAAATTTAAAAGACAAGAGAGGAGGGTGGGACGAGAGGCAGGGATTGTGTGAAGAGGTTGAAAGTGGCTGACGTGGTCATTGACGCAGTCATACCCTGACTCCCTTTTTTCTCTCTGTTGTTGGCCGTGTCCCTCTCCCTTGTTAGCTGAATGTTGGAAATTATTCTACAGTCGGAAGACCCAAGAGTTTAGGAGACTCAGGCAGCCTTGGGTGTTATATTGAGACCACTTCGATTCTTCAAGTTTTCTAGCCCCGTTTGTTTTCTGGAACACTGGTAGCCCTGCACATTAGAAAGGGATCTCACTGATGGAACTTAATCAGCTTGAGAAAAAAACAAAAAGCAAACAAACCAACAAATAAAAAGAAATGATGCTCACAACATGAATTTCTCATCAAGTGGCTCAGCCAGATTGTTCCAAATAAAAACTTACCTGCCAAGAACTCAGGAGTTTCCATGTATTCGTTTGTCATTCATTCTCAATAGCAGATTACTCATCATACAGAGAAAATACCTACCATAAGAGAAATCTAAGCAAATAAACTAAAAAAATAAACAGCCTGTTTAGATAAAAGACTGTTTTGAGAAAAAGACATTTCATCAACATTAAGAGGGATGCAACAGTATGAATAAAACAGGTTAGTGTTTTCAAAGGACACGTGTAGAACACAAAAGGTTACTTAAACTACGGGCTGAGCGAAAGTATTAGTAGAATTACCTAGAATGATTAAGTGGTAAATTTGAAATGATCTTCCAGAAAATGGAGCTCAGAGATGAGAGATGCATAGAAGAGCAGAAGAGGTGATCAAAGGGCAGCTCTGCCTGCTGAGCCTTGGGGCGAAGGTAAACCTAGACCAGTACCCAAAGTCCCAAAGTGCTGGGTAGACGATCCTGCAGGTTTATAGGGCACAGTTGAAGTGCAGAGATGAGGAGTCAGTGTGACTTTTCAGTATTCTAGAATGCAGAAGACTCATGAGCAATGTCTTCGTCTTCCTGTATGAAATCAAGTCTTGGTCTAGAACCCTATGTGTATATATAGCCTAACCCTGGACCAAGTCCGAAAAGCACAGATTTCCTCACAAAGGTAATTACATACAGTCAGGATCCCCTGTGGGCTGTACTTGAAGAGCTCTGTGTATCTGTCCAGATTATAGCACCTCAGAAAACCCTGCTCTGAGAAGGATTTCTTCAGGAAGTAGAACATTTGATGTGTAAGGACTTATTGAGAGCAGATTTAGGTAACTGTCCATTTGAATTTGAGGTTGATTATTGGTAGAAGAAGTCAACAAAAAAGAATTATTAATGCCAGAGAGAACAAAAAATTTACAGGAAAAGAAAAACAATCATGGTTTGTGTGGCTCACTCTGCTGGCTCACATGGCCATAATATCAGCTCAGAGCTATCCCAGGCAGCTCTGAAGTTTATAATTATAGAGTGGAGAGACAGAAAAGGACAAGCTTGAGGGGGTGGCTGAGAAAAAGCAATTGTTTGTAGGGAATAGAGAGCTCAGTCCTCATCTTCCAGAGTAGGAAATGAACAGGTAATGCTTACTTGGTGGTGCACTCCTTTAATCCCAGCACTTGGGAAGTAGAGATAGGCAAATCTCTGAGATCAAGGTCAGCCTGGTATACGTAGTGAGTTCCAAGACAGCTGGGCCTACAAGACACCCTGTCAGAAAACAAATGAAACAAACAAAAATCTCAGTGTAAACCAGTGAGTAATAATTTAAGCATATTGTATAAACTCATTTTCTTTCGGGGGGATGTTGAGACAGGGTCTCCTGTAGTACCATCTGGCCTGGAACTCATTTTGTAGACCAGGCTGGCCTTGAACTCACAGACAGCTGCCTGCCTCTGCTTCCTGAGCACTGGGATTAAAGGTGTGTACCATCATGCCCAGCTATAAACTCAATTTCTAAGACATACTTAGATCTCAACAAGTCATCTAGAAATTGCATGTCCCTTGGGAGCAGGGCTACAGTTTGCTGCTTTTTCTAACATTGTAGTTTATTCTTGTATTTTATAATAGTTGATTATTCTGTGTAGGTATAAATTAAAAAAAAAACACATTTAAGACAGCAGGGAACCCAGAGTGCCTAATATTCAATAAGGAGCATGGTTTCAGGAAAGGATCATTTTGCTTGTTTTGAAAGTGGCATACTGCATCCATCCATCCATTGTGGTAATGCTGTGCTCTATGCTGAACAAATCTTCTAGCCTATTACCTGTATTTCTTATTGGGCCACAGTGAGACAGTTGATGTGTTAGTTTTTTTCTCGTGTTGCCTGTGCCTGAGCTACCTCATAGAAGCAACTTAAGGTAAGGAGGTTTACTTTGGTTCAGAGGGTCCCAGTTCATCATGGCAGGTAGCATGGTAGAGTCGTGGCAGTGTGAACATAATCAGGGTGTCATAGGAGACCAGGAAGCTAGTGGCAGGAACTAGGGGTGGGATTGTAACCTTCAAGTACCCACCCCTAGTGTCCTGCTGCCGCCATCTAGGTCCACCTCCTAGAGACTCCATAACCTTCCCATGTAACACCAGCATCAGGAACACATGAGCCTGTGGAAGACATTGTGGATTCAGATCACAGCAGCTGGAGAGCAGTTGTTTACTGGTTTCTTATTATCAGTTCACTTTGGTTCTTCTGAATTGGGCAAATATTTCATAGTTGAGCAAGTGCTACTTTTATTTTTTTATGTGTATGAGTATATTGCCTGCATGTATGTAAGTGCACCCGTGTTATGCAATGCCCTCAGAGGTCAGAAGAAGGTGTTGGATCCCCTGGAGCTGGAGTTACAGATGGTTGTTAGTTGCCATGTGGGTGCTGGGAATTGAACCTGGATCCTTTGCAAGAGCAGTCAATGCTCTTAACTGCTGAGTCCTTTAATTAGGAAAGATCAATGGAGAGGAAAGTTACAGCTTAATGTAATACCCAGACCAAGAGGAGCCTGTGTATGACCACTGTGGGGCTCCGAACCTCGCTCCCCAACATGGGTCTCCATCTGCGTTTATGATGCCAAGATGGTGATGGCAGGTGTGAGAGTGGAAACCTTTTTGGAAAAATCACGTGGGTCTACCCCACATAGCCCTTTTCACCCGTCCTCTGTTTTCCACTCCAGCCTTTACTCATTTGCTTCCAAATTGTTCCATAATTGCAAACCATAATGTTCACATTTCAGACAGTGCATAGTCTTTTAACTCTACTGGTTTATTTTTATGAGGCAAATTCTCAGTCCTTATTTTATTGGATTAAGGATATGAACCAGATTTTTTTTTTTTTAATGTCTGTAGCTATGGACTAACCAAAAGGGCAGTCCGAGGCCAGCCAGGTGTGAACCTGCCTGCTCTTAACAGTGATGGTCATTTTGTTAAACTGAAAAAATACTGGCTCCATATTATCTGTAAAGTTAATTTTTTTGAGGATAGTATTTTTACATCTGTTAATTATACTGATTTTCCATTTTTCTATAATGTCTGTACCCATTGTTTACTTTAAGCCTGTCTTTGTTTTATTAGGTATGAACCTCTGTGTTATAAATATTTACCCTCTGTCCTCTGTTGTTGCTGGTGCAGCAGAAAACTTTAATAATTTGTGTTTCTTTTATTATTTTAATGTTACTTTTAACCATGTGGGAATTTTTGGTAATCTTGTACTTTAGATCTTTTTCCTGTTTCCTCGTAAGAGAAGATGATTAAGACGAAGAGAACACCTGTTCTCCAGGGTGTACGTACACATGCATGTGTAGCATGCCAGTTAAACCTTTAGATCCATTTGTACCGATTTAATGCCCATCAGTTTGCTGATCAGCTCTCTCAACACTGTAAAATAATTCTACCTTTGCCAGTTTTCAGAGGTTGATAATGAGACAGGCATGCTTCCTGTTTGCCTTGTGTTTTATATTTATAGCTTAGTTCTTGGAGTCCAGACAGATTGAAATCCTGATATTTTTTTTTTTTTTTTTTTTTTTTTTTTTTTTTGAGAGAGGGTCTCCCTGTAGTCCCAGCCAGCCTGGAACTTACTATGGAGACCAAGCTAGGTTTGCTCTCATAGAGATCCACCTGCCTTTGCCTCTCCAGGACTGGGATTAAAGGTGTGTGGCACCATGCCTGGCTCTTGATAATTGTTTTTTATGCATACAGAGTAGCTTTTAGATTCTTTTCTGATTGGTGGGTTGGTATCTGAAAAGTTTTTCTACTTTTAGGAAGCCAGAATATGTGTGTGTGTGTGTGTGTGTGTGTGTGTGTGTGTGTGCGTGTGTGTAAGGTAAATGGTATTGTTGTTAACTAAAAACAGTTGGTAGTTGGCAAAATTCTGCCTTTTGCTGGTGTGTCTAGTTTAGCAGATGAGGAGATGAGGTGAGATACCAGGGGCCTGGGTCACTTTGAGTCAGGGCTGGTTTCTTCATCACTGTTGCCTTATGGCCTTCACAGAATTTTTGTAAATGTGGGTAGAGCCTGGGTGAGTGGCTCAGAAGTGCTCAGTACTTTTTCTTTCCCCTGAGGTTCTGAGATGGCTGAGCCACACCTCAGGAGCTCCTTCTAGACTTTGCTTCCTACTGACAGAAGATGATCATGCACTGTTGTGTGGACAGACTTTGGCTGGGGTACAAAGTTTTCCCACTGTGCCTTCCATATAAACTGAAGGCTGTGTCTGGGCCCCTGGCTAGCAGGAGAGAGAAGGCTTCCGAGGGGGTGGCCAGCGCCCTTTCCTCCCTGCCTGAAGCTCAGATGGTGACAGGGTTGGAAAGTGGGATGGAAAGACTGGAATCTGTGGTTCTCCTGAAACAGTTTCCTCACTGAGAAGTCAGTGCTGTTGAGGTCCCCACACCCTAGGGCCAGAGTTGTCATTTGTTCAAAGGAAATGCTATGATGTTCATACATGTTCTTGCTTGTAACTGGCAGGCATGACATGCTGTGTGAGTGTGGCATCCTGTACCCTGGATGACTAAGGAGTTTGTGGCCATTGCTGGTGTGCACCTGCTGGTGCAGCACTAAGTGCTGGGAAGTAACCACCACACGTGAGGGCTTAGAGTTTATGTCCTTACTGTTGGGGTTCTCTGACTTGAACTTAGACCCCAGTGTATGATCTGTGCAAACAGTTGTTTCCTGTTTAGTTGTGGGGCTTGAAGGATGGAGGATAGCGAAGAGAGAAGCAGATGGGGAGGGAAGGCAGTACTCTGAATTCCGCTTTCTCTTGCTCTCTGTGGTGCCCTGTGTGTGTCTGTTCTTCACACTGAACTGCTAGAGCTGAAGGAGATTGGAGATCGGCAGTGTGATGGTCCAGTGGCCCCTGTGTCACCATGGGACAATCAGCCTGGGCCTGGGGAGCTGTGTGAGTCAGCAGCACTGTGGAAAGCAGACAGATGTGTTTGCTAGTGAGAAAGGGCAAGGCAGGCTTTATTGTCTGTTCAGAGCTCTTTACTGTGCTGGCCTAAACAGTAGCCACAGAGCACCTTCTAGAATTTCTAAACATTGGGTGTATGTGTGACCTGCCCCTCAAACTTCTAAAGGAATCCCAAAGAATAAGGGGTGATTTGGTGCTCTAAGGATAGGATTGCCTTGTCTATAAAAAGGAACAGGGTTTCTGACACTTGGGACATTTTCCTGTCTCATGGCCCCATTTCTACCTGAGTTGGTTGGTTGTAATGAGTTTTAGGTTTATTGTTTTTTTCCCCTATATGGGGGAATCCAGCTCTCTGTAGTTATCCCTCTCTCCCCCCAGAGAGCTAGAGCTGTGGGGATACCATCTCTGGCTAGGTGTTTGTGTGGAGGGGGGGCATTGTAGCCCAGCTGGGGTGTCACACCCAGCGGGGCTCTTTTACCTTTCAGAATTCTCCACAGAGATGGTAGGCCCCTGCCATGGTAGCAGCTCCACCGGGCATGAGTCATCCGAGCAGTGTGTCCACACAGATTCAGAGCCCAACCAGACCTCAGCAGAATGGGCATGAAGGTGGAATCTGTAGAATGTGAAATTATGATGCTGTCAGATGGGACCCGCCATGCATGGCCTGTTTCAGGAAAAGACACTGAAACCTCCGTAGGATAGGGACTCGTGTCTCGCCATGCTGCTGAAGAGCAGTGCCTCTCTTTCAGAGAGAACCCATGTTTCTCCCTGCAGCTGCTCATGTGGCCTTATGATGCTCAGGCCTCTTGGCTGTGTACCTGGTGTCCCAGAGCCCAAGGCACCTGGGATACATATTTCTACTTATTCCTAGGGGACAATTTTGTGGAAGTGTTCTGATGGTGGAGTGATGATGGAATAGAAATGGGGCTTCTGGTTGGCTGGCAAGCTTGGTCTCCTAGCTGACATTGACTAATTCCCCTCAGCCAGGGCAGGCAGGGCAAGTGAGTGGGGAGGTCTGGACCGTGTGTGTGGATTCCACACATTGGATTGTGATTTCAGGGCTGATTTCTAGAGGGTTGTGGGTTTATGTTCCTTTTTTGTACCATCTTCTCAGAATATTGAAAACTAGCTGCTATGCTGTCAGGGCCACCTCTCCAGAACTGATTTTGAAAATGACTTCTCCCCGGGAAGGCAGCAGAAGTTATATTTTGCAGGTGCCAGGGTAGAGGGGTCACCCCTTCACCGCCAGGGTTAGCCTTGTTTGTACTTGTTCTGGGTCCTACTCCTGATCTGTCTGCACTCTCCTTACCCTGGGAAGTATGCCTGTGTGTGTGTGTGTGTGTGTGTGTGTGTGTGTGTGTGTGTGTATGTGTGTGTGTTTGTCTGTCTGTCTGGGGGGCCTAGGGTGGGAGTGTCCCTTCCCCTCCTAGAGCCTCAGGTTTTGTCCACTTCTTTCAGCTTGGGCACCTCCTCCTATCCCACCATTCAGCCATGCTTTATGGGTAGGGAAGGTGGAAATGTTTGGGGTCACCTTGACTGTCACTAGTGTTCAAGTGGAAATCAATACCGGTGGGCCTGGCCCTGTGAGTACTTCGGGAGCAGATAAGAAGTAACCCACTCTCTTCACCCTACAGTTCCCATGTAGTTCCCACAGGGGTGGTATAGTCCAAGCTTTATTACAGCCCAGGAGGCCAAAGCTGTGGTCACGGTGGCTGGGGTGGGGGTGTGGAGAGAAAGACTGGGTAGAGGGAGTGTGGCTGCTGCTGCTGTGGACCTCAGAGGTCTCCGGCAGGGCCTTCTCACTTTGGATTAGCTGAGCCTGGCAGCTTGTCTCAATGTTAGGGAAATGAACATAGACACTTAACTCTGTCTTTCTGTGTTTTCCCCATGGTTGGATCCTGCCCAGGCCTGCCTGACATTTCGGCTCTTCTTCTCAACAAGGACTCCCTGTGACCAAGTTATTGTTCCCTTGATTCACTCTTGTGGGTGGAAGCATGGGAACTGTGCAGTCCATTCTCTGTGGTTCAAATCCTGGGCTCTGTTATTGCCCATCTCCATCCTCCCTCATTTTGAGAAAAGGTCTCAGTCTCAGTCTTAGTCCAGGCTAGACTCACTATGTAGCCTAGGTTGGCGTCAAACAGAAGTCCTCTTCCCTCAGTCTCTAAGAGCTGGGATCATACGTGTGCACCTCCATGATCAGCTTCTCAGTCATAACCCTTCTGAACTCCAGTGTCCTTGGCATGCAGTGGAAAAATCAGTACTCAACTGAGAAAGGGCTGAGGTAAATGGTTGACAAGGTTCCAAGTAGAGTTCCTTGTTTGTAGAAGACACTTAAAATTATCATTCTCCCTTCATTCAATTTCCCCTCTTTTTCTGTTTTTCAAGCTGACTAAACACGATGGCTGCCTGACCGCTAGCTGGCACTGATAGTAAACCTGTGCTTGGAGGAGCAGGTGACCATGAGGGGACATGAGACTCCTGGAATCTGAGCTGGAGCCTCAGTCCTGCCCCTTTCTTGGGAAGCAGGTGTAAAGCGGACCTGTCCTCATCAGTCCCTGTCTCTGCAGGTCCTGCTTCTCAGAAGATGCACTATTATAGATACTCGAATGCTGAAGTCAGCTGCTGGTACAAGTACCTCCTTTTCAGCTACAACATCGTCTTCTGGGTAAGTGCATGGCTGCAGCCCTGTTCCCTTCGTCACAGAGTCAAGGTTCTCCCCAAACTTCTGATGACCAGACCTCAGGCCCCAGAAGAGGCAGGAACAGTCTTCATGATCCCCTTCCTCATAGAACCTGCCAAGAATGCTGTGATGGGGCCAAGGTGATTGAAAGTCAGATTAAGGGCCTCAGTCCCATCTTGAGGATTCAAGCCTTGGAGCTCTGGATCAGAGGCTTACCTGTCTTTCCAATGAGACATGGACAGCCAGTAACTGTGTGGGCCAGGCTATCTTCTATGTTCTGGGAGTTAATAGTGGAGGAATGCTTTAAAGTCTTGCCTTTCCAGTGCTTGTGGTTCATCAAGAACAGTGCTAGCCTGCTGAGCATCAGGGATGTGTAGGGAACACTCCCTGCCTAGGATCAGGGAAGAGTATGCTGAAGAGGTAAGCTAGGGACTGAGACTGGAGTGCTGATAGAGAGGTAGTCCAGGGCATTTGAAGAAGAAAGCTTAGTAAGAATGGCAGTTACAAAGGCTTTGAGGCAGGAGTGAGCTCAGCATGTACACAGGACAGTGGGTGTCTGCAGCTAGAGCAGAGTGAGAAAGAGGGTGACAGATATTCAGGTGACAGGTGAGGACACATAATTCAGAAGCCAGGTCATAATATGTCATATAGGTCTCAATGACATTTTCTACTTTTTTTTTGAGTTCTAGATATTGAACTCAGGGTCTTGTTTGCATTTGGCAAACATTCTACCTGTGAACTATGTCCCTCACACACTTTTAATTTTAGTCAGTCTTGTTATGTTGCCCAGGCTGAACTTGAACCTATATCCTCCAGCCTCATCCTCATCCTGGAGTTATAAGCATGTGCCATCATACTTGGCTTTCTGCTAATCTAAGTAGCTCTATATATGTTCGATGGTATGATCCCAATTTGGAGTGGCATCACATCAGAATGAGGAAGGGGGATGACTGAATCATGTGCTAGGATGGGTCCTTTGGGCTGGAACAGAAAGCTTGAGCTTATGACAGTGTCAGTGACCATCCTGGAGTTGAGTATTAGGAAGGCATAGGCAGGATGAGAGCACACTGGCCAAAGAGAGTCTGAGTACTGAGCCTGGGGTGCTCTTGGAGTACACCTAGATGAGTAAAAGCCTCAAGTAAAAGGAGGTTTTATATTGTAACCTTTCTGGTAGAAAGGAGCAGTCAGCTGTGCTGAGTGCGCTGGCCTTGTTTAGAGGTGGGAAGGCTGAACGCTCTTTGTAGGCTCACCCAGGAGCCAGTGGAAAATGAAGAAGTGAAGCCGTGGCAGCTCTTTCAAGGACTCTTGCTTCAAAGAGTAACAAAGTTGGGCAGTGGTTGGAGATGGTCAGGGATTCAGGAAGATGTATCTTATATGTTTTGCTAACAGGACGGGGCCAGGCAGAGGTGCTGTGCGGGAGAGTGAGGGCACGAGGTCTTGTCATCTTTGTTTCAGTGTGAGTTTGGTGTTGCTGGAGAGCAAGGCGGGGCCACTCAGACTCTGTTTCTTCCCTTCCTCCCCTCCGTCCTCTTTCATTTGTGCTCCTTCCTCCACCTCTTTTCTCTTCTTTATTGCTGAGGATAGAACCCCCGGCTTCATGCATGTTCTACTACTGAACTACATCGTACTGCCCACTTCTCACCTTTCAATTTTATGGCATCTGGAATTGTATTGCGCTTACTTGACGGAAGGACTTGGTGTATTTTAAGGGATTTGCAGAACTGGCAGTTAGTGTTTGGCTGAGAGTTAATCATTTTTGTTAGTGAGCACTGGGGTGGAACAGGATGGAACAAACAGGAACAGCCAGAAAATGAGGGAGCATGGCTGGGAAATGCCAGGCATCTTGCTGCAAACCCCTTCCTGCACTCTTGACCTGGGCAGAAGCCTGCAGTGTGGAGGGAGGCCCAAACTTGGGCCCCATGGCCTTCTGGGAGGCTCAAGAACAGCATGAGGAGACCAGCCTACTTTGGGCACCTGGAGGCGGTTTGATCTTGCCCCTGAACCGAGTGACCAGGAGAAGCCTGGTGTTGTCACTGAGAAGCATTGATAACGGCTGCTTGTTGTCTCCCTCACAGGGTTGCTGAAAAAGCAGAACATGGTGTGCGGCCCTTATGTCTTCCGAGTTTTCTTTTTTTAAATAGAAAAATGTACCAAGGCTCATGTTCGGTCATCTGGCTTTAGAAATGATCGGCTCTTCATCTGTGTCCCCCACCCTCTCTGGGATTACTTTGAACCGAAGCCTGGATGGATAGATCACGTTCACACCCGGTGTCTGTGTATATTTTTCTTTGATGAATTCATGGTGAGCTATGCTCAGAGGCCAGTTTGACTGTGCGGAGGGCAGCCTCTTGTTTCTGTGGCAAGTGGAGGTGTTGAGACAGTTGCCAGCTTTAACCTAGCAGTTTGTCCCATAGTCATTTTCTTTGGTGGATGGATCCTTGTAGCACTAAAACAGTTTTTGTCAGTTTTTTTTTTTCTTCTGACTTTGAGACTGGGATTTGCCCGAAACCATTATCTACTGGGGATAAGACCTGTGGCTGCCACTGTCTCTGCAGAGGTTAGAGTTGGGCTTCATGAGGAATGTTCCAGAAAATTGCTTCCAACTGGCTTAGGACTTGTCCTTATTTTTTCTTTAATCAGTTTTTGGTTGTGTTAGATCTGTTTCTAGTGAAGAATTTCTGTTCAAGGAAATGCAAATCAAAACCACAATGTGATACTTCACACCCACTAAAATGTCTGTCATTTAAAAAAATAGCAGAAAATAAATGTTGGAGTGGATGTGAGAAATTGGTGCCTTTATATATTGTGGACAGGGGTATAAACCATGAGCTGTGGGGGCAAGCAGTATGATGACACCCCAGTCAGAAGCGGAATTGTCATGTGTTCCAATAATCTATGTCTGGGTCTATACACAGAAGAATTGCATACAGAGTATCAGATATCTGCACACCTGTATGCATAGCATTATTCACCAAAGACAAAAGGTGCAAGCAACCTGTGCCCATTGCTGATTTAGGAATAAATAATCTGTGTATTATACATGCTGGAGAATCTTATTCACCCTTGGACATGTTGCCACGATGTGACTGAACTTTTAGGACACTGTGCTAAGTGTAAAAGAATCCAGATGCAAAAGCAACTATTTGAATCCACTTACAGGATAAATACTGCATAGTTCTGCTTATGGTACCTAGAATAGCCAAAAATCATAGACACAGAAAGTGGAATTGGTGTCTGGGTGACGAGGAGGTGGAAATCGGGACCGTGGTCTGTTTGTGCTGCGGTCAGAACGCCACAAGCTGGGCACTGATGACCAACAGAAGTTTATTTGGTTCATGGTTCTAGAGGCTGAGAAGTTCAAGACTGGGGAAGTTCATAATGTGGTGGAAGTTTGAAAGAGGAGGCTAAATTCAGTTTTTTGTGCAATGCTGGGATGAACACAGGGCCATATGTGTGCTGGGTAAGCGCTTCACCACTGTGCTAACTCTCCAGTCCCCAAACTCACTTTTGTAAGAAATCTACTCTGGCAGTAATGACATTCGTCCTTATGACCTAATTGCCTCTTAAAAATTCCCCCTGTGTGTGTTACTTTTCTGTTTTTGTGATAAAACACCATGACCAAAGCAACTTATAGAAGGAAGAGTTTATTTGGCTTATGATTCACAGCGTCAGAGTTCATAATGGAAGGGGGAGGTACATCTGCAGAGGTGGCCAGAGCAGGTGCAGGAAGCAGAGTGTGACTGGAAATCTGGCAAGCCTTGAGAACTCTGAAAGCCCACACCTAGCAAGGCCACACCTCTTAAGACCTCCCAAAACAGTCCCACCAACTGAGGTCAGTATGTCCAAATACTTGAGTCTATGGGGGTGTGCATTCAAACCACCACACGCCTCTCAGTACTGTTGCTTTGAGGATTAGGCTTCTAACACATGAATCTTAGGGTACTCATTCAGACCGTAGTGAAGAATTATTGTGTAGAGGGCACAGTTCTGTTTGTAAGATGCAAAGAATTCTGGATGGATGGTGGTTATGGCCAACACCACTGTGAATGCACTCAGTGTCACTGAGCTGTGTGCTTAAAATAGTTATAATGTTTTATGTCATCTATGTTTTACTACAATCTGAAAAAAAAAATCTCAAGGCTAGACAGATGACTCAGTGGTTAAGAGCACATACTACTCTTGCAGAGGACCTGAACTCAGTTTCCAGTTCCAAGCACCCTCATTAGATAGCTCACTACTGCCTGTAACTCCCACTTCAGGGAATCTGACACCCTCCTGCCTCTGCGGGCACCTGCACAGACCCCACACACAGACAGAAATGCATATACATGATTAAAAATAAATTCTGGGATTGGAGAGATGATTCAGTGGTTAGAGCACTGGCTGCTCTTGCAGAGGACCTGGTTCAGTTCCCAGCACTCATACAGTAGGTAACAGTCTTCCATAACTCCAATTCCAGGGGGAACCAGGGCCTTATTCTGGTCTCTACAGGCATTGCATGCATATAATACACAACACAGACAAAATATGCACATAAAAAATAAAAATTCAAAAAATCTTTTAAAAAACATTAAAAGAAAAATCTTACTTTAGCTTGCAGGGGAAGAGAAACTAGAAGAGGTGAGCCTGGAGGAGCCATGTATGGTCCTGTCTCTGTTCATACAGGGCCTGCCTGGACCCACAAAAAGTGTGAGCTTTCCTGGATTTGCGGAGTGAATGCTCTTGAGCAGTATTATTACCTGCAACTCCAAGATTGCTTTCCAACACAAGCATTGACTTTAATCTCCAGAAGTTCAGATAAAGCTCTTGCCTGGATCTGCTTCAGAGATACACTAAAAATGAAGACTCCGATCATTTCTAAATACAAACACAGGCCTGTGCTCGGAGCAAGGAGAGCCCTCTGCTTGTCTTTAGTTTCAAAATAAGTTTTAAAAAATATCTTCTGCCATTGACGTCCTCAGTGACTTTGAGGTCTGAGCCACAGCCTCCTTGCTTGTGAAATTTGTCATTTATCCTCTGAGCTTCAGTGTGTAGTCTGCTTCTGAGAGAGACAGGAGCCACGTCATCTGTGCTCTGTGACCAGCCCAGCTTAAGCCCTGTCCTTCTAAGTAATTGATGCCTCCTGTGTGCCAGGCGAGCCTAATTTATAATCCAAATTGGGAAACGTAAGAATGAGGGTGAGGGAGAGGTTATTGGTTGTTTGGCCAGAACAACAGACCATTCTTAGGCGTACCAGGAGCTGTGGCCCCCTGGCTTCTCTACTCAAGACGAACAGCAAGCAAGTCTTGGTAGAAACAGTAGCTCCCCCCCCCAACTGACGGAGAATTGTCATCCCTACTCTCCAATTCCAGCTGTTTCGTTGAGGCCCAGGTCTGAATACAGATGTCTTCTTCTTCATTTGTTCTCCTCTCCCACCCCTCCTTTTGCTAAGACAGGACCTCAATAGCTGAGGAAGACCTAGAATTTCTGATGACCCTGCCTTTACCCCTGGAGAGCTGGGATTATAGGCACTGACCACCATGTCTATTTCATGCAGTACTGGGGATTGAACCCAGGGCTTCATGTATGCTAGGCAAGCGCTCTACTAACTGAGATACCTATCCTAGCTCCTCTGATTTTTGTCTCTTAATTGATACAAGTGAAAGAAGAAAGTTTTAACAGTGATATGTTGTATTTTCATTTTCACTGCTGAGTTGCAACTTTTTCTTCCAGGTATTATTGAATAAACATTTATAATTGAATGAACATTCCAGAACTCTAAACAACACATTCCAGAATTGCTACATTCCTTTTCCATGCAGGAGTATCCTGTCAGTAGGCATGCATACTGAGGACTATATCCTCAGATTTTAGAGAGCTGCATTATCACATCAGCATCACTGCATAGAACATTCGCGGTTGCCTGATGGTATTTTTTGTAGAAGCTCCCATGTGGGACATTTAGATTGTTTCAGTTTTTCACTGTTCTAGATAAGGATGTAGAGACTAGGCTTTGTTACAGATTTTTCCCTGTAGGAAGGGAGGGAAGTTATTTGTTAGAATGGATTCCCAGGAGTGAGATTAAGTGGGCCAGAAGGTGTGTACATTGATTTGACCTGCCTGACACTTCCACTGTCAAAATCACTTCTCCAGAAGGACTGCCCCAATTCACCGGAAATGAACCACCTTATCTCTTGGCACAGGTAGGTGTATATGTGTATACACACTCAGTATTGCCAAGGCTGAGGGCAAGGGCCACTTAGTGGGAGACTCCCCTGGAACTAAGGTGTGGTCTGGAGTGCTGATCTCCACATGCCTCAGACTCGGCTCTCCCCTCTTGGCCATGTGTGAAGCTAGGATCACTGTGAGGATTATGCAGGAAGACTGTCCAAGGTGCAGTGAAGTTAGGGCCTGGTACATGATTGTTACATGCCCACAGAGTATGTACAAGTCCAGGTAGAGTGTGTGTGTGTGTGTGTGTGTGTGTGTGTGTGTGTGCGTGCGTGACTCTCCATCCCTTCCGTTCCACTCAGCCATCAGCATGACACAGGCTGGCAGGGTGATTTGCCTTCTGTGTGGCCTCTTTGCCATCTTGTTTATACTTTTTTTCCTTCAGAAATCCTTTTCAAAAACTCTATTGAGGTGCTGGGAACATGCTTGTGATGCAAGCATGAGGACTGGAGTTTGGATCCCTAGAACCCACATAAAAGCTGGATGGACATACCTGTAATTTCAGAGCTGGTCAGTCTAGAGGAACCAGTGAGCTCCAGGCTCAGTGAGAGAGACTGCCTCAGTAAATAGAGAGTGAAGAAATCAACCTCTGATCCCCACACCCACATACACAGGTCACCCCATGGCATTTTCACACAAGCCTAGTTTGGGCTGACCCCTCCCCGTTCCCCCGACGCCCACTGCACCCTTCCATCCCCAGTATTGCCCCTTCCGCTTTTAGATCGTATATATTCCCCGCCGCCCCCAAAGCTTCGTTTTGCATCTCATGGCCCCATTTTAGTTTTCTGGCCTCTAACACGTCTCACACAAATACATACTGAACAGTGAGAAGCTCGGATCCACAGAAGTTTTGAGAAACTTCTAGACTGATGTCCATGGCGGTGCTCCAGTTCACACCCTCACTAACAGCTTTTTCTTCATAATAGCCGTTCTGACAGGGGTGAGGTAGAATCCAAAGTATTTCTGTTGCTGCTGTTGTTTTTGAGTCAGAGTCTCCCTGGAACCCCAGCTGACCTGGAACTTGTTATGTAGACCAGGGTGGCCTCTCTTTCACAGAGATCTGCCTGCCTCTGTCTCCCAAGTACTGGGATTAAGGACCAGTGCAGCCACACCTGGCTGTTAAAGTGGTTTTGTGTTTTCTTTATGTATTAGGATGTTGAGCACTTAAAAAAATATTTTTTACAAAAGGGTGTGTGTATGTATAAGAGCACTCAACTTTAATCCCAGTACTAGACAGGAAGTGGCAGGTGAATCTCTGTGTTTAAGGACAGCCAGAACTTCATAGTGAGACACTGTTTAATGTATATGTGTGTGTGTGTGTGTGTGTGTGTGTGTGTGTGTGTTATTTGTTATTTGTGTTTCTTCCTTTGAGAACTGTTCAGTGTATTGGCCTGTTTATTGATTCGCACTTTCAATTTTTGCAGTACTTTGTATATTCTAGATATCAACCCTTCTACTTGAGTGCACAAATATTTTCTCCAGTTCTGCAGGCTGCTTGTTCACTCAGTTGATAGTTTCTTTTATTGTGCAGAGACAATTTCATGTGATCCTGTTTGTCAATTATTGGGTCTTTTTTTTATGCGATAAGGGTTTTCATTCAGAAAGTTCTTGCTTGTACCTGTATCCTGAAATGTTTTCTGTATGTTTCCCTTTCGAAGTTCCAGCGTTTCAGGGTTTAAATTAAGGTCTTTGATCCAGGTTGAGTTTTTTTTTTTGTGCAGGGTAAGAGATAAAGATCTAATTTCCTCTGTCTGAAGGTAGAGATCCAGTTTCCCCAGTACCATTTATTGTAAGTCTGGTTTTCTTCCGGTGTATGTTTTTGACACTTTCTCAAAAATGGGATATGCATGGCTTTGCGGGCTACTTCTGGGCCGCCCATTCCACGCCATTCCGTTGTCTACAGGTCCGTTTCTTGCTTGTGCCATCTTTTCCTTGTGACTCTGTGGTAGAGCTTGAGGTCAGACAATGTGATACCTTTGGCCCTGTTCTTTCTGCTTGGGATTGCCTGGTTATCTGTGCTCTTTTGTGTTTCTATACCCATTGTGGGATTTTTTCCCCTAGTTTTGTGAAGACTGTCATTGGAATTTTGGTGTGGAATGCATTGAATCTGCAGACTATTTTTGCCAATATAGCCATAATATTAATTCTGCCAATCCAGGTTTGCCTGGAGAGTCTTTCTGTCCCCTTGGGTCTTCTTCAGTTTCTTTTGTCACTGTCCTTATGTAAGTTTTTGAAGCTGTGCATTGTATGTATCTGACACAACTTGATGTTTTTTCTCCAGTTAAAATATTTTGTGCATTTATTGTGTATGTAATTTGTCTCTCTACCCCCAACACCATGCTGGCTTCAAGAGTCTCTCCTTTATACTGAGTTTAACAGTTGCATTATGTTGGGCTGGTGTGGTTGTCTTTAATTATTCTATTTAGGGTACATTGAACCTTTGACTTTTTCATTAATTTTTATTTAGGTATGGGGGCGCTCATGTGTGTCAAGGCACACATGTATGTGAGAGTTAGAGAACATGTGGCAGGAGTTGACTCTCTTCTTCCACCATGTGGTTCCTTGGGATCAAACTTAGGTCATGACAGGCACCATTATCCACTAGGCAATCTCGTCAGTCTAGGCCTATGACATTTTTGAGTTTATAGAGATTGGTTTATTTTTTTCTTTCAGGAATATATATATATTTTTAATATATGTCCCATTCCCCACCCTTTTCTCTGGGCCTTTGCTGTCCAGTGTGTTTGAGGCTTTTATCCTCTAGGGTCCAGCCAGCTGCTGAGTGCGTGTGTGACTTCTCCATTTCCAACGGATTTTCTGTTGCTAGGACTTGTTTTCTTTGGGTCTTTTTGATATGAGTCCTTTGCACCTTTCCTTGAAGTTTCTGAAGTATTTTCAGTGTCTGTCTCTCATCTCTGCTGGTGTCTTTTCTGTCTGTTACTTTTCTCTCTATGATACTGATTTTGGCCCCTTGTTGCAGATCACTTTTTCTTTCCATTTAGTAACTTTTCCTTAGATGCCAGATAGTTTTAACATTCAAATAATCTTTCCTAACAGTATGGTCTTGTATAATATTGTGTTGTGGGAAATATGTCATTTGAACTGTTCAATAATGCGAAAGCATACCAGTGTTAGAGCAGAGTTGAATGACAGCCAGGGTTTGAGGGGCTGAGCTAAAGGAAATCCTGTCTTCATCCCTAGGTCCAGATGGTGTTAGTGTGATAGCTTAGTGCTGGACTGGTTAATCCTGTGGCTCTTAGGTCGGATGTGGTCTTCCGCCTATTTTGTGCTTCATTTTTATCGGAACTCAGCCACACCTACTGAGTTTGCCTGTTATCTCTGGCTTCTTCCTTGGTGATGCCCCTTGAGTACTGCCAGCAGAGCACATGGAACACACACAGTTGAGAATAGTTACTGTCTTGCCCTGGTTTGGTAACCTGGATTTCTACCCACTTAATCACTCGGAACTAGGACAATGAAGGCAGACTAGGGTGGGGTGCCCCTCTGACATCCTGGGGTGCTGCCTGGAGCTTCCCTTAATAACTCTGTTCCTCTGCCTTCTTTCCTTGACCTCAGATTACTGGGTAGGGCTGGGTGGGAGTTATCAGGTAACACAGGACAGCTGTGGAAACTGCCCTGGAACAGTCCCTGTCCTCCCTCTGGGCCTCCATTCTGGCTTCCCAGTGGTGCTGCAAGAGGGCATGTCTGCTTCTTGTTCGCACAAGGGTAGGAACCACCCTTCCGGAGAGAGGAAAGGCTGGTGTGTGATTGCTTTGTGACCCTGGACATGGCTCTGGGCCCCTGCCCAAGGTCTCATTTCCCCTATAATGAGGAAGCTGGGACCCAGCAAACCTCTGGTTCTCAGACTTTCCAAGCTTCTGTTGAGAGGTGGTTCAATTCGGATTTTTAAAAAGTTTTTTTTTTTTTTAATTATTATTTTATTTATTATTGCGTGTACACACATGTGTATGTGGAGATCAGAGGACAACTCTAGGGAGTCTGTTCTCTTCCTCCAGTGTGGGACCTGGGGTTGTACTCTGGTCAGCAAATTTGTACAGCAAGGGCCTTTACCCTCTGAGACATCTTGGTGGTCTTCAGATTTCGAATGTGGGGCTGTTTGGAAAGAGACACCCTGTACTGTTTAGGACTCTGAGGGTCCCATTCTTATGGGGCAGGGCTGCCTGACCTCAAATGGATATATTGTGACTTACCCCACGTGGCTCACTGGCTGGATTCTCAAGGCCAGTCTGGGTTAGTGTCTGTGCCCACTGGAGCCAGACTGACTCAAGTTCAGCTGAATCATTGGCAGTTTGAGGGTACCACAAGTTTCTGTGATCACCAAACCTGGACTTGGGATTTCCTATTCTGGAGTGTGCTGTAGTCTTGGGCTTTCGACCTCACTTGGCAGGATTTAGAGTGGCAAAGCTTGGTAGAGGTGTTTGTGTCCTTTGGTCATTTTCCAGGTTGCCAAACTGAATCCCAAGAGATGGAGGGCTGCTTGAGGCTTCTGTGTGTGCTGGGAACAACGCTGATAGCCTGGTTTCCCTGCCCCTTGTCTTCAGCCCTAATTTCTATCCTCAGCCCTTCCTGCCTTGCAGGCAGTCTCTGGAAGCTGTGTGTTCCTGAACTCTAACGCAGTGAAGCAGTGCCTGGGGGGGTGGGGGTGGGGGCTTCCCTCAGGGTGCTGGCTGTGCTGCGGCACCCAGGGACACAGCTGTGTCACTTCCTCTCCTCCTTGCTGGACAAAGCACCTGAGAAAAGCAACTTAAGCGGGGATGGGTTTTATCTTGGCTCAGCTTGAGGGCACAGTCCATCACTGTGGGGAAGTCATGGGAGCAGGAGGGTGGGGGGCTGATCCGAGTCAGAAGCAGAGGCTGAGTGCTGGTGCTCTACACAACTTTCCTTCATTGTGCAGTTCTAGACCACAGCTCATGGACTGATGCTGCCCATGTCAGGGTAGGTCTTAACCACTTAGGTCAAACCTTTCTGGAGGTACCTGGAGGCATATCTTCCAGGTGATTCTAAATCCTATCAAGTTGACGATTACAATTAACCATCACAGAGGCACATAGTGTCTACAGTGCACCAAGTACGCCTTGGTGGCTCTCTAGACCTCTGCTCTGCCTGTTCCTAAGAGAGCAAGACTCCCCTGGTGTGAGTCCTGTAGGTCACTTCCACTAGTCCTTCTTTTGGAAGGGCCATCTCTTTTGTTAGAGGAAAATGGAGGCTCAGAGAAAGTCCTGGACTTGCATGAGGTCCTGCTTCTAGGCTGTTGCAGAATGGAGACTGGACCCTGGGCTACTGACCTGGGCTATGTGTTAAGCACTGCTGTGACCTACTTAGTATTCCAGCAGCTTACTCTTGGGTTCCCTTCTGGTTATCTCTGAGACACCTGTCAAGGTCAAGGGAAAAGGCTTGAATATCAGCCTTAGTGAGTGAGAGGATTGTACAAGCACCAGAGTTCAGCAGGGCAGAGCCCGGAAGAATCAACTTGCTTCTTATGGTTTGCTCTGTCCAGCATGGCAGGGGTTCAGAGAATCCTTGAAGAGGGGTGGCACAGCACTTAAATTAGACTCTCAAGAGTGTGGGACCAGGAGGCTCTCTTCAGAGGGAACAGGCCCCAGGTTCTTGTACCACTGTATTTATATAAGCAGGCCAAAAATGTTACTTACACTCAGTGCAGTCAGTCCTGGGAAAGCATCCTCAGGACTTCTAGGTGTGTTATTTGAAGCAAAGAATCTGTTTACTATAACGAAGACTAGCTGAGCACAACAGGGCACTGTGAAGTTAGTTCCTTACATAATTTGGGGTGGGGGCACTGTCCTCCTTTGTCTGCCTCAGCACACATGCTTATGTAGCTTCTGTCACACAGACAGTCTTGACAGAGTGTGGTCAGTCATGCTTTCAGCAGAGTTTAGATAAAGCAATGTCTCCAACAATGGTTTTCACTGAATTTGCAGCGGAAAGACATCTGGAGCCTGTAAGAGTTGCCCAAGACTTCAATATGTACTTTGACATGTGTTTAAAGCAATTGGGCAAGGGCCAAGGCCATTAAGTCCTGGATGAGAGTCTGCTTTTGACCTACTTGGAGTTTGGAAATTGTAGTGGGGTGTAGAAGTTCACACTTGTGTTGAGAACTGATCCTGCGTGGACAGAGTGCCGTAGACTTACTCTTGTGGACAAGAGGATTCCCATAACTTCCAGAATAAGGCTTAGGATGCCCCAATATCATCTCTTGCTCCTTGAGGCTTTTCGTAAGGTGGAACAGTCAATTCGAAATTTTTACAGTGGTCCTCAACGAGGCCTTTCTGCTTTGGTTAGGACACAGGCTCTTAGTATGGGCTCCTCAACACTTGGCTGTGTAGCTCATTGGCTTTAGAGTTGTACAGTACAGAGGCCCACCCCTCTGTAGAACTCTTCACCACTAGATCCTCTACAGATGCCTCCAAGGGTACAAGACTCAGAATATTGCTTACTGTACATATCCTGGGTGACCGCCTTGTGGTGGTGAGATCATAATATTAGGGTCAGACATACCCAGATTGGGTTCTTAAATTGGTCACCAGCTAGCTCTGTGACCTTGGATGAAAGGTCAGGGTGCTTCACGTCTGCTTCAGAGTTGCAGGGAGGAAGCAGCAGGTGCACTGGTTCACTCATGGGACTGTTGCAGGAATTGTGAGGTAGCTTACTTTCTCTGTCTGGTCTTCTCTCAGGCTCCTGGTCTCTAGAATGATAATTGGTTTCCAAAGTTCCTGCCTTGAGCAGTGTTCATTGAAACCACAGTCTGACATGTGACCCCTAAGTTCCTGTCTCTTTGGTGTGAGGTAACTTTAGTTTTTTTCTTCAAAACAAAATGGAAAAAAAACACGAGTCCTTATTCTGAGTCATTGTGAGAGAGAACTGTGCTGCATGGAAGGGGCTGCGCCAGAGAGAGAGAGAGAGAGAGAGAGAGAGAGAGAGAGTGTGTGTGTGTGTGTGTCAGGGAGGACCAGCCTCCATCCGCCCAGCTTTGCCTGTATGCTTTGCCTGAGCAAACACTTTATATCTGTGTGGTCACCCCAGGAAGGAATTAACGCAGCACCCCAGTGTGGATTCAGTGGCATTCCATGTATTGGAGAGGCTGGTTTAATGTGGGGGAAAACAGATGGAGTTGGGGATACTGGGAAGGAAAGACAAGTTCTGGATGGCCATTGAATGTTTCAAGGCAGCCTCGATCACCTGTCTGCCACATGGGCCAGGGTGTGGGCTGTTACAAATGGTTAGGAGGGCCTGAGATGTCCCATCAGAACAGTAGATGGGATAGTGCCAGACAGGAGGGCCTGAGATGTCCCATCAGAACATTAGATGGGATAGTGCCAGACATCCTCCAGCCGCATTCTGCCTCAGTCCTGTGGTTAATGCTCTGTGTAAGTGGTTTGATCATGGGCCCAGCAGGCCAGGTAAAGCTCTTGCTTGGCCCTCAGGAGTGAGAGAGACCCAGAAGTATGCTTGGGAAGAGAGTGGGGAAAGACCAGAGACCTGGTACCACCAGGTCTTAAAGCCCTAGCGAAGTTCTCACATGGCCCTACTCTATGCCTCTTACATGCTGGGTCCTCTGCATGGCTGTGTTACAGCTCCGAGCAAACAGACACGTCTGCTCTCAGAGAGTGTGACTGGAAGATAGGCACATGGTCCATTTGGGCTTGGATTAGTGCCATAAGGAGAACCAGCCAAAGGAGGTCCTTAGTGATGGACAGGGAACAGCCCTCTGTAGGATGGAAAGGTGAGCTTCTCAGGAGGAGATCTGGATGAAATGATGGAGGAGAACAGAACTGACATAGAGGAAGAACCTTTAGGCCAGAATGATGGGCTGTGGTAGAGTTTTAATTTTATCCTAGGTGTGAGGGGAAGTCACTGGAGAGTTTTAAGAAGGGGAATGACCTGGTCATATAGTTTTTAAGAATCTACCAGTGCTGAGTCAGTGAATTCACCCAATTGGGATAGAAGACGTTTTATAAAAGGTATTTGTACTGAACAGAAGACTTTTTTTTTTCCTTGTCACTCCTTAAACAATACAATATAACAATCATTTATATTAACATAGTATTAGGCATTATAAGTAACCTAGAGCTGAGGGAAGATGTGTAGATCATTTAAGGGACTTTAAGCATCTGATAATTTGGGTATCCACTGGGAGTTCTAGGGCCAGTCCATTGGATACCAAGGGACAGTTATATTTTCTTAGGATTGTTCCACTTGTTTGGAGGCCTGGGAAGAGGTAGATTGCAGACATAGGAACAGAGAATCAGGAAGAAAACCATATGTTTTGAAGGTGAAATGGCAGAGGTTCTGAGTCAGTGAAAGTGAGGGCTCTTACCCTCTGGTGTGTTTTGTCCTAAATGGCTAAGTGGACGTAAAGCATAAAGGAGAGAGGTGGGGGAGGGAGAGGGAGAGAGAAGCATGCTGGGGGCCTAGAGCCCACAAAGAGGGAGATGATAGGTATGAGACTTATCAGCGGTGAGGCTAGTGATCTGGACCTGTCAATCTTGGAGAACATGTAATATTTACAACTGTAGGAATCATGTGGTCCCTCTGAAGGCACTGAGGGTCTTGGGCTGAACTGTGAGGCTCACTATCTGGGGTCTGAAAGAGGAAGGGGAGTAGCAGGTAGAGAGGAAGACAGCCCCAGTGGTGTGTGCTTGGTGTCCATGGACCTGGTTGAAGGATGAGGTCAGACGAGAAGATCAGCTAAGTTAAGAAAGAAGTCATTGGGTCATGAAGAGTGGTGCGTGTTGCTCTCCATGCCATTGTGAAACTCTAGGAGGGAGAGGAAGTAGTCAGGCAGTCCATCCTGGGGAGACAAAGACCTAAGAAACTGCTGTCATGTGGGTTGGTAGAAAAGACTAAACTTCCAGTGCAGCCCAAGCCCTGGCAACCCAGGAAATTTGCCTGTGAATTCTAGAATGCTCAGCTGGCCCGAATCTGGGTTTCTGAACCATTGAGCAAGAAGCCGCAAGCAGATGAGCAAAGCTTCGGCTGGAGCCTTTCTTACTGCCTGTCTTGGCTTTCTCTGGGTGCTTTGTAAAATGTAGATATTGGGGACCTGACAGGGCTTTTTTAGTTGGGGTTCACAGACTCCCAACTGAACCAGCCATGGGGAGCTGTGAGCCCTCTGAAACTACAAAATATGAGGCCTGTGTACCTTTTCTAAAAGTAATCTGTGTTCCAAAAAATGGCGAGACCCCAGAGGGAGTTCATCATGGGGCCTTTCCTTCCCATCCAGTCATGTGGGTCTGACATTGAATAAAATGGGCAGAGACAGCTTAAAGCTAAGAGTACAGTTTGGAAGGTTGAAGAGTCCTAGAGAAACCCAACTGTTATTTATTATAAGGTCCTGATAAGTGGCAGTGAAATGCCAGCATGTTGTAGAGCAGAGAACAGAGAAACGAGAGTCAGCTTCATTTGCAGAGCACGAGGCCTTTTGGTGTTATATGGAAAAACCCTCTCTGCCATAGGAACCTGTGTGGTACACGTGGGTGGGTCCTGTTCTCTTGGACCATAGCGCCGTAATAGTGAGCTGCAGGCGGGAGGTTGGAGTTGCAGTGATTCTCTTCAGGGTGAGCTCACTGCTTATTGCAGGTTTATTTAACTCATT
Organism: Eospalax fontanierii; assembly: GCA_035773235.1. Classification (NCBI taxonomy): domain Eukaryota; kingdom Metazoa; phylum Chordata; class Mammalia; order Rodentia; family Spalacidae; genus Eospalax; species Eospalax fontanierii. The sequence goes on from CM069540.1 coordinate 21,141,524, forward strand.
AGCATATTATCCAGCATCTCCTGAGCACATGTGCATCATGCTGTGTATAGGTACCAGAAGAAGGAGATTCCACCCTGCAGTGAGGTAGCTGCTTGTCTGGTTGAAGTCTGAATCCTAGACCGTAAGCCCCAGGTGGGCCACACAGATGGTCTCAGGCTGTGCTTTACCATGGCCTTGCCCTACAGCTGATCTGGTCCATGCAGATCCTCAGCTATGGAGTACCCCTGACCCCGCTGGCAGCCATCAGAAGGGCAGTGTCCATATACTGGAGCACCTGCAGTGAGCGGAGTGCAAGGGTTGTGGATTCGGAAGGAAACAGACACAGTCTTTTCAGGATCGAGTCTACTTTGTGGTCTTCACCTCTGCTCTCTGGTTGGGAGGCCATCTGGAGTAGAAAGTGTCTGTCTGGTATTCAGAGCAGTTGGATGCTAGTTCCCTGCAGCGTTAATGTCCCTTTCCCAGGATAGAGAGCCTCTGTAGAAGCTGAGCATCACCCTGAGCAGGAGCACCCAACTAGAACACAGACTTTGCTCTTAAAAATCATGTTCATGGTGCTGGTTGTTTGATTTCTCTCTCTCTCTCTCTCTCTCTCTCTCTCTCTCTCTCTCTCTCTCTCCCTCTCCCTCCCTCTCTTCCCCCCCCCCCCCCCCCCGCTTAGTTGGCTGGAGTTGTCTTCCTCGGAGTCGGACTGTGGGCATGGAGCGAAAAGGTAGGTGGAACCTCTCCCTGGCCCTGGCCCTGGTTGTCAGGCAGCCAGACCCACTGGTCTTCAGTTGTCCCCTCCTCCAGCCTGTTCCTAACAAGTACTTCCTGTGCAATGTAAGGTTTGTAGCATTAACCCTCACAGATCTGTCCCCCTCCCCCAGCATTTGGGGGTTAGCTCTGTGAGTATAAGATTCTTCCTCCTGTTCCCAGAGGCTCCAAGTCGCCCCAGGCCTTGGTGGCTGTGCCTAAGACAGACCTGGGGCTGCCTCATAGACCCTTTCCATACCCATGGGAACAAGTGAGTGGACCCTCAGGAGAGTCATGTTTACTCCTGAAGCACTTGTCCTTGACCACAGAAGCAGGGAACAGGCCCTGGTTTTGTGCCCCTGATCTCCTTTGGGAATCAGTCAGGCAGGTCTTTAAGTATCTTTACACCCCTTGCCCAGTGTATGAGAGAAGGGAGACTAGGTCTTACTGTGAGACCAGACAAGGAGGCTGTTGGTGTTCCAGAGGGTAGGAACGGCCCTGATGCTGACTTTGCCCTATGGTATCTTAGGGCGAGTAGTTAGGTGGTGAGGCTCAATCCGTACAGGGCCAGGGGGAGGAGGGAAGCCCAGTAAGGTAAAAGAATGAACTGAAGTAGCTTTGGTTCCTTTGGTGGAACCTGACTTTGCTTCCAGAAAGGAGAGATGCACTTATGTTTCCAAGGAACTGGGTTAGGTCTGTTTTACAAGTCTGGGCACCTTTCAAGGTGGCCTGAGAACCTGATGGCAAGAGCTGGAGTACAGTTTCCTGGTCCAGTGATCAGGAAGCAGCAACCCATGACTAACAGCCCCACCGTGTGGCCACATTTGGGACTGCAGCAGCATGATCTGGCAGTGCCTGGAAACTGGCTACCCAGCTGCCTGGGCTGGGCACCTAGGCTGGCTGCTCTTTTCTCCTTTTTCCTTTGAGTTTCGCAGAATTACTCTGTTGTACCTGAGACTAGTTATATATAATATTCGTATTTGAATATAGCGAACAATTTAAAGTAAATTCTGAGGTGTTCTTAGCTACCTTCCAAGTATTTAAGCCCAGGGACAGCCAGTGGCTCCCTTAGGACAGTCAAATACAGAATGCCTCTATCAAAGAACATTCCACAGACAGCACTGTGACCTTCATCTACTCTTGTTGGGTGTCTTCACCAGAGGGTCAGGGTTTTTACATTTTTTACTTATTTTTATTTATATGTATAAGTGTTTAGCTGGCATTATGTAAGTGCAGCAATACATGCAGTGTCCACGGAGGCCAGAAGAAGGTGTTGGATCTCCTAGAACTGGAGCTATACACCAGTTAGCTGTCTTGTAGGTGCTGGGAACTGAACCCAAGTCCTCTGCAAGAGTAGCCAGTACATCACTTGAGCCCCAGGAGTGTCCATTTTGAGACTATTTTTGGTCTGTTTAGCTGCAGGTCATAAAATTAGCCTCCCTCAAGGTCTGGCCAGGGTACCCCACATGCCACAGAGAAGCCTGAGGTTGGGGGGGGTCACAGGACCCTCTGTTCTCCAGCCTCAGTGTGGGCCAGGCTCTTCATGGAGGGTCCTTGGGGGCTAGGCTGGGCAGACCCCGGGGGTCTAGGTGGCCTGACTCTTAATGATAGGACTGAGCTTTGAAAAGCAGATTTCTGGTCTCAGTTGCTGACCTAATCTACAACAGGGACTTGATTTCCTCTCAAGGTCAGTGGTCAGTGCTGTCCTTCACTCTTTTCTTCTTCCAGGGTGTGTTGTCCGACCTCACCAAAGTGACACGGCTGCATGGAATCGACCCTGTGGTGCTGGTCCTGATGGTGGGCGTGGTGATGTTCACATTAGGCTTCGCAGGCTGTGTGGGGGCCCTGAGGGAGAACATCTGCCTGCTCAAGTTTGTGAGTGGTCCTGGAGTGGGGGGCACGATGGGGGAGGATGACCAGGAATAGGAGACAGTCCCTGTTGTTCTCTGGCCCAGGCAGTGGAAGCAGGGCTGCTGCCTCGCTAGAGGCAACATTGTAAGAAAAAAATCCAGATGAGTTGGTTCCTCACCCCTGGAGAGTGGACTTCCTGTGGGTGCCGCCCTCCTCCCGTAGGAGGAGCCAGCAGTTGGGGGCGGTCCACTGCCCCTCTGCTTCTTATCTCCCCTTAGAAGCTCTTAAGGAATGTTTGTTTGCTGCTCACCTTTGCCCTTCCTGGCCAAGATCAAAACAGGCTGCCAGTAACATTAAGAAATAATTTCCCTCCTCTGGGGTTTGTGGATCTATTGGATGTGCAATGCAGAATCCTTAGTTTTCTGGCAGAGCTGTAGTTATGAAGAGTTCCATTTTATATTTAGAGACAAATTAATGTGTAAATGCATTTGGTTAAAATTAAATAGCACCTGGTGGGGAAAACACACTATTATTTTTTCCCACAATCTATTATTTTTTTAGTTTTTTTTTAGGTCAATCTTTCTTCATTTAAAAAACAAAGCATGGATTTTTTCCTAGATTCTTTCCATTTAAAAATACCGTGTTTGGCATCTTGCTTCCATGTGAGCAGACCCTGTGTGTGGATTCATGTGTGTTTGTGGTTTTTCTCTGGCTAACTTGGCAAGGCTTCTTCACATTTCCTGGATATGGCAAAGCTTCTTAGCATCTTTTGTGGCTGTGAGGCCACATGGGGAGCTTCACCTACCTCTTAGTGGCTACTCGGGTCGTGGTAAATTGCCACCACTGCCTATGACTGGGCAGTCATATTTCTAGAAAGGTTTGCATGTGGTTAGTGATCCAGCTCACATACAGAATGGGTACTGATAACACTGGTACCTCCAAGTAGTAAAGAGCCCTGACCAAGAACTCAGAGGTCCTGTGTAAGTTGTGATACCTGAGTGAGACTGTCTCAGGGGAGTGGCAGATGAGATGTCTGTGATGACTGTGGAGGGTGGGAACAGAGAGTGCCTGGTGGCAGGCCATCCGGAAGCAGCTGAGAGTCTGGTTGGGAGGACAGCATTCACCCCTTCTCCACAGGACTGGGGATGGGAGAGAAGGGCTGCCTACTAGGAAATGGTAGCTTGGAGCTTTGTCATCCCGTCATGCATTTCAGTTAGCATCTGTGCAGTGCTTGGGATGCTCACAGAGGAGCTCCGCACAGGCCCTGGTTCTGGGTCAGCTGGGTACGTGGGCAGGGCCACACCCTGGTCATGTGCTCACCTGTCCCTTTTCTTGTGCCTGCGCAGTTCTGTGGGGCCATTGTGCTCATCTTCTTCCTGGAACTGGCTGTGGCCGTGCTGGCCTTCCTGTTCCAGGACTGGGTGAGGGACCGCTTCCGGGAGTTCTTCGAGAGCAACATCAGATCCTACCGGGACGACATTGACCTGCAGAACCTCATCGACTCCCTTCAAAAAGCTGTAAGCTCTGCCCCTGACAGGCCCCCTGTTAGTGCATGCCCTATCTTGCCCTTTCCTGACTCTGGTCAGTTTGGGCTGCCCTGTAGTGGATTTTCTGCCACAGTGTAGCAGACTGCAAGGAGATGTGGAGCATGCCCTCTGCCTCTGCTCAGCTCAGCCTTGCCAGGCTGCTGGCGTAGCAGTCCAGGTTCCCTCTCAATGTGTTAGATTAGGCAGACAAGTCACAGCCCCAGCCCAGCCATCTTCCGATCCCGGGAGCTCATCCCTTCAGTTCGAGCCCAGCTCTCCCCGGTCTCATGCAGTAACAACACTGTCAGTCACAGTCCTCCCCGGGACCTTGGGCCCTGTGGATAAGGACGGGAGAGTTCCTCCCCCTAAGTTTGTGACTCACTGAGCTATTCCTGTCCCCTTCCTTTCTGGGACTTTTCCGCTTCCTGTTTGAGAAGGGCAAGCTGCCTGAAGGAAGACTTCTCAGATGGAGGGATGTGACCTCTCTGGAACTTTCCCAGGGGTTGAATAAGCAAGTCCAGGCTGTGTCCCTCAGTCTTCCTGCTCCTTCCCTGTGTGGAGCTGCACCTGGAGACCATCAGGACTACCCTGTGACCCTGCTGGGAGGAACTCCCTGCCACAACAGCCTGTTTGATCCCCCCTGCTGGAAAGCCCAGCTTCTGCAAGATCTTTTCTGTTTAACACTTGGTTCCAAAGAGAACATAAACTAGAAAGCATTAAAAATAACTCTGACCTACTCTATTATTAACCAGAACTTGTTCACCCTATTTTATGTATCATGGGGTCCAGCAAAACCCACTTATGTGACCAGAGAGAGCCCTGTGTCACTGCTGATCTGTCGGTGTCGTCCGTCCCCACCATCCTTGCCTGGCTTTGCTGCTTTGTTTGGCGTCAGTTTTCTTTTCATGTTCATATGGCCTTGGGTCTGCTAGTTTCATGTTCATATGGCCTTGGGTCTGCTAGTTTCATGTTCATATGGCCTTGGGTCTGCTAGTTTCATGTTCATATGGCCTTGGGTCTGCTAGTTTCTGGTGCTTCCTCTCTGCTCTGTTTTCTCTACTGCCCCCTCCCCAAGTCCATCTCTCTCTCTTTTGAGACAGGTAACAGGGTCATGCTGTGTAGCCCAGGCTGCCCTCAAGTTTGCAGTCTTCCTGTTGAAATTAGAGGTGTGCTTGTGCTCTCCCATGCCTCGTTCCTTTTCTTTAAAAGATAAAGAGGGATTCAGGAAGTTCTAGAGCGTTCTGGGGTGCAGGTTTAGATAATCATTAAAGCATCTCTTTCATCAGAGGAGTAGGAATGAGGAAGATGGGATTTTTTTCCCAGAAAAGTAGTTGTGGGTGTGGGAGAGGCAGAAATTCCCATCGTCTTTTGACTCCTCCTGTCGCCCATCAGCCCTGACGGTAACTGCAGGAGGGAGGGAGGGAGGGAGGGAGGGAGGGAGGGAGGGAGGGAGGGAGGGCCCCAGTCCCGGTGCTGCATCTGTCATGCCCATAGTCTCAGAGTGCTGCGTGTTTCCACATCTGTTGGCTGATGTGGACTGACTTTGCAGCTGAACCACACAGTGGGGAGTGGAGAGCAGAGGCTCCAGGTGGGGCAGAGGTTGATGAGTTGCTCTGTTCACTGACTCCAGTCATAGACATTTAGCAGCTGTTTTTTTATAAAAAGGCCAAAAGAGATACCTAGGGTCAGCACTGCTCAGTGAGGAAGGTTCCCACACAATGTTTTCTGGGTCAAGAGAGAGGTAAATCAGAGAGGCCCTAAAAGAGAGAAGGGGTGTGTGGGGTGGGGGACTTACTACCGGTCAAGGTGTGACAGTAGCTTACTGTGCTGTGCCCTATGCTGAGGTCAGGCCTACCTCTGAACCACACTTGGGTTGCAGAGAGGAGATGACACAGCTGCTGTTTTCTTCTTACAGGGCTACTATTGGGTGGTGTCACTCAATATCTCTTTGGGCCTTGACGTTTTTCTCTGGTAGATGGAAACATGCTTATCCATGCCATCCAAAGACACTTGTCCGGGGTGAACCTGGCCCACTTCAGGTGGCTCTTGGCTTTTCTTGCAGAATCAGTGCTGTGGGGCCTATGGCCCTGAAGACTGGGACCTTAATGTCTACTTCAACTGCAGTGGTGCCAGCTACAGCCGCGAGAAATGTGGGGTACCCTTCTCTTGCTGTGTGCCGGATCCTGCGGTAAGTGCATTTGCTAGTGTTGTATTCACCTCTGAATACAAAGATCCGCACACTATGACCCGGGGCCAGAATCTGCCAGGCTGTTTTGTATGATCTGTGAGCCAAGGATGCTTTTAGTTTTCAGTGGTTGTTGTAGTCAGCTTTCCATCACGATAATAGAGTATCTGAGGTGATGAAGCAGAAAGGTTTATGGGGCCCAGTGGTAGAACACGTGCTTAGTATACAAGAGACCCTAAGTTTAAGCCCTATATTTACAAGGATTGATTTTGACTCATAGTTTTAGAGGTTCTGTTTCATCATCATGTAGCCCTGATGCTTTGGGTCTATGGTACATGGCAGAGCTGAACGGGAGCACATGGAGAGGAGACTTCCCATTGCATGGCTAAAGAACAAAACAGAACCACTGTCCCCTTGAGGACACATCCTAGTGACCTGTGGATGTCCTACTAGGCCCTTGTCCTAAAGGCTCCACCACCTCCCAATAGCAGCACCTCGGGGACCAGGCCTTTAACAACATGGACCTTTGGTGGGGGGGGGGGCATTTTTCATCTAAGCTCTGACATGGTGAAAGAGAAAAGGAAGATACTATATTTTGATATGTGAAAATTTGTATGAAATTCAAATTTCAGTGTCTTCATGGTTTTCCGAAAATACAACCAGTCCTGTTCAGTTATGTGCTGTCCAGGTCTACTTTCTTGCTGATACGGTGTTGTGGAGTCCCTATTCTGCAGACTGTGTGTGTCTCCAATATTTACTGCCCCGATCACCACAGAAGTAGCTGGCTGACCCCCCTTCAAGCCTGCAAGGCTGGTTGGCTGCTGATGCTGGGCGTGAGCTGGGATGGAATTTCTCCAGGTGTTTCCTGGTTCTGTGTTGTCATTTTTCTAGTACCTCCTGCCACCATGTTTTCAAGAGAACAAGAGTGACTAATTTTTCTGCTTTTCCTACAGCAAAAAGTCGTGAACACACAATGTGGCTATGATGTCAGGATTCAGGTAAGAATCTCCCAGGGAGCCAGTTCTTTAGGTTTATTTCCTATGGTCTAACTTTCTGCTTTAGCAAAAGTACAAATTGAAATGGGAAAACTGGGAGAGGTTAGATTAGAAGGTGTCATCTAAACTGGGACAGTGCTGTAAGCGCTACTCCCATGTACACATGCATGTGCTAAGCGCGCATCCTGAGCTGGCAGCAGGATCCCTGGGAACAGTGGATAGAGATTTGAAGCCCTGTTACTACAAAGCCTTGTGTCCCCAAACATAACTATTGCTGCATTAGAAGAAATGTGGAAATTGGGGGAAGCAAAGGCTGTGTGTTTGAAAGGCCTCCGTTGTAGAGGAGCTCAGGGTAAAGCTGCAGGAGTATGTGGTTTGGTCCATCTTCCACATGGAGGCAGTAGTGGCAAGAGCAAGATACCTAGGCAGGAATGGGGCTCAGAATCCAGTGCTACCTTCAGACCTCAAGGCAGGTGCCTGCGGGTGAGAAGACACGTAAAAGGTATGCCCCCCAGCCCTCACCCTAGTCCTTGAGTCTGGTGGCTTTGGTAATATGAACAGCTTCTGTTGTAAAATGCTGTGTCAAGCAATGCCTAGAAGTTCCCCTTCTTAGTTATGGACACTGGGACAGCGTAGCTGCATCTTGGGAAACTCAGTCCTCCATTGATGTTGGTTTTGCATGAGCAGGTTGCTGTTTGGTGAATGTTTTTTGTTCCCCAGAATTCATAAGCTAAAACCTAGTTTCCAATGAGGCAGGACCCTCAGGACTGAGATTGGCCCTCTTGTTAGAAGATTCTAGCATTCTCCTCCTCTTCTAGCATGTGAGAATACAGTCTGAAGGCACTGTGCACCAGAATAGAACACCAGACACCAAATCTTCCAGTGCCTTAGTGTTAGACTTTATCCTCCACAGTGGTAAGAAAGAAATGTCTGTTGCTTTAAGCCACCCAATCTATGATACTTCGTTACAGCAGCCAAAACAGATAAAGCCAAAGATCTGTATCTCTACCAAACCCAGCCTCCCCATTTATGAGTTTCCCCAGTTTCATTACCACTTATATTAGCTTGCTAGGGCTGCCATAACAAAATGCCAAAGGCTAGGAGACTTAAACAGCAGTCAGTTCTGGAGGCTAGAAATCAAACTGTCAACTGAGTTAGCCCCTTTTGAGGCTGCTTGGGAAGGATCTGTTCCAGGCCAGTCTCCTGGGGCTTGTAGGTGGCCATCTCCTCCCTGTCTTCACATAGCTTGTCACTGTCTATACCTGTGTCCTAATCTCTTCTTGTATGGATAGAAGTCATATTGACGAGACTCTAATGGCCTCATTTTAGCTTCTAAAGGACCTGTCTCCAAACACACTCAGTCACATTCTGAGGTGCTAGGGTTAGGATTTCAGCAGATGAATATGGGGACAGGATGGTACAGTGCAGCCCATAATGCCACTAACAGGAATTGATGTTCTATACCTGTTGGCAGGGAGGGAGCTGGAGCTGATGAGCACCTAAGGGGTAGTAAGAGTACGGTGTGTGCCGGGACTGGATCCTCACATACTCACAGATTCTCCAACGGGGCTGACATTGGAGGAAGCTGGCTGTCTCCCTGAGCCAAGCTTGCTAGTGGTAGACATGACCTGAAGAACCACTGTCCCTTCTGCCAGCTCCTTTGACTGAGAATGCTTGCAGTCCCCTTTCTTGGTCTCTCTCTCTACCTTGAAAGGCATGTATTCTTCCTCTAGGTGAGTGGCCTCTCCCGTGTATCTCCAGATGTGGAGGTGTGGAGCAGGTTGATCTTTGAATCTGGTAGCCTTTGGTTAGATAGGTGACAGGATGGCAGTCTGTCCTGGGAGGGGCCCAGACTGAGCCTGGAGTGTTTTGTATAGGGGGTTTCTCTGTTGGTCCCCATTAGCCCCCAGATCATATCCATGTGCTATGCTTTGTTCTGCCCCATGCAGAGCCAGGCTCTTTGGGAGACCGGGGCAGGGACTGTGTGTGCCTGGGCTCAGGCCATTGTGCTGTTTCCTTGCAGCTGAAGAGCAAGTGGGACGAGTTCATCTTCACAAAAGGCTGCATCCAGGCACTGGAGGGCTGGCTCCCCAGGAACATCTACATTGTGGCTGGTGTCTTCATTGCTATCTCATTGTTGCAGGTGTGTCCCAGAGCTCGAGTGCTGGGCCCTTAAGAGATCTTGTCCATGTGGTATGTTGTGAAGGATCCTGGTCCAGGAAATTGGATGTTCAAGGAGGAGTGCGCATGTGTGTGTGTGTGTGTGTGTGTGTGTGTGTGTGTGTGTGTGTGTGTGTTGCACCTATATATTTGTGTTGGGAGGTGGACCAAGGATGGGCTATGGCTCCTCTGTCCCCTTGGTCTGCTACCCGAAGTGAAGCCCTCTGTGAGACAGGCAGACTCAGAGGACAGTGACTCTCTCTGGAGGACCTAGTAGAGCTTATCGCCTAACTGGTGGCCATGATTGGAGTGCATGACCAGGTGACTGTCACCTACTTTGGGATTCTTCCCTGCTGTGGGTGGAAGTAGCAGGATTTAAGGCAGCATCAGGGTTAGAGAGAGAAGTCATTGCCTCTTAGCTGCGCCTTGAAGAAGGAAGGCCCAAGGCTCAGGCCGGGGTAGTCACCTCAGAACTCCTTCCTTCCTGTGCCTGGCCAGACTTTCTGTAGTCTTCTCTGACCGTACAGGTCCCTCTGGCCCTTTGTGACTTAACAGCTGTGCTTAATTCATTTGAACCAAACTTCCCATGTGGGAGGACACTGGTGACCCAGGGGCAGTGAGACCTCGAGTGAATGGAGTAGCTGGTGTCTGCCCAGAAGGTGGTAGAAAGTCAAGAATTTAGTGATACCAGAGGAACCATCAGCTTTTCCAGGGCTTGTGAGGAGCGAGGGTGCAGTGCTTGCAACTTGGAGTAACTTCTGGGATGGTGGAGGCTGTTCTCATGGAGAGCATGCGTCAGGCAGTCTTGAAGAGGTGGTGGGTAGCCCTGACCGTCAGCCACGCCCCGTGTCTTCACTCTGCTGTTGTGTTGAGTGACTGTAGAGGGAGGCTTAAGAGAGAAGCTTATAGGAAAGGGGAGAAAAATCGACTTGTGAAGTGGGTAAGAGAATCAAAGTTTGGAGAGACTGTCTTCAATTATGAAACAGAAAGAACTTACAAAGAAAAGGAAAAAAAAAATCAAGCTTCTAAAGGTTACCAAGTTCATGTTCCTCTGTTCAGGTAGAAAAAAAGCAAGTTCCTCTCCTGACTTTCCTGTCTGCCCGGGTTAAGTTGTGTCTGCAGACACCAGACAGCCAGGGTCATGGCTATGCAATGATTCTTTTGGGAACCAGACCTAGTTAGGGTGACTGGTTCTGAACAGTTGGTGTTATTTTCAGTTTGACCCAGGCCTCCAGTATGTGGGTCCTGCTTGTGGCCTGTGGCATGTGGCATGCTCACTTGTGTCAGTGGGCAGAGTATCCTTTGCTCTATGGCACCTTCAGACTTGAGGGGTACAGCAGCCTCACTCGTTTGCCACGTACCCAAGCTTTGCTCTGGCTTTGTCCTTGGCCGGGTAGGGTGGGTGATGGATGGTATGCAGGTGGTCGTCACCCACTTGTCTGCTCCCTGCTCCCTGCCCTGGGCCGCTGACTGCTGGCTTCACTTTCAGATTTTCGGCATCTTCCTGGCGAGGACTCTGATCTCAGATATCGAGGCGGTGAAGGCAGGCCATCACTTCTGAGGAGCACAGACAGCAAGCAGAGCTGAGCCACGTGTGGAGGCCCAGCCCTTCACTGTCCAGCAGGAGAAGCCGGCACAGCCACCAGAGCCAGTGCCCCGTCTTCAGCACCAGTGTGGTGTGACCTCCCTTTGTCTTCTTGCTGGTGCTGAAGACCGAGGTCCCTTCTCATGTCCCAGACTCGACATGGCATCTTTGCAGGGGTTTGCCCAGAGACAGAGAATGTGTCTTTATGTGGAGTAATGACTCTAAGGACAGATGGCTCCTGTGGCTGCAAGGAGAGTTTGATGGCCCTGTTGGAGCCTGAGAGCATCTGTAGGCCCTGGCCCCCTCAGGACAGGCTGGCTGTTCTCAGCCATGTCTTCTGAGGGTGGAGCATGTGTGTCGGACCAAGAGGTGAGGACAAGGCTTCTGATTCCACCAGATCAAGAAGCATGGTCCTGCCACTAGCTGAGTTTGTGGTGGTCTGAAAATCCAGGGGTTGTTTGCAGGATCTTCAGCCATGTTCAAGTGAAGTAAGCCTAAGCCACTGTACGGCTGGTGCTCGGGGACCACCTCCTTGATGCCCTCCAAGTCCACACTGTTCTCCCAGGGCAGAATGGCCTCTTGTCCCTACAGCATTAAGCCCCAGGCCTCTGCTGAGAGCCAGCTCTTCTGTTCTTAAAGCGTGTAAATAGTTTATTTATAGGGGTAAGAGTGTTCCCACATCATGTCTTCATTTCCTCTTCCTCTCTAGCATTCTCGTCTCAACAGCCTTACCCAGTGTCTGGGACCGAGCTGTCACGTTCAGTTCTCTGACTGACTCAAGGACTAGCGGTGACAGTCTCTCCCTGCAGTCCATGTGTGCTCCCTTCCTCCATGCACTCCCACCTGCCAGCTTGGCCTCACAGCCTTCTGGTCCTGGTGCTACTGAAACTGCCACCCAGAACTTGAACCCTTACTGACCCTCCCTCCCCACCTCTCACCAGGGAGCCCCAATCCCAGATGGCCAGCTGGAACCTGGGCTCCTGTCATGGCCACATGCAGCTGGTGACCTGGAGTGTGCTCTCCCTAGAGGGCACCGCTCCTGTAGTCAAGCCCTGGTGAACTCCAGACCCCAGGCACTGTGCAGAAGCTTGGGACATCTCATTTCTAGCTTTTATAGTGAATCCTCTGCCTGGATGTCTATGGTCACTGTTGAAACTTCCTATTTTGGGGCTGCTCTTGGAAATGATGTCTGTCTTATGTACTGAATACTCCTGAGGCATGGCTGGGCATTTGTCCATCTTGGGCTGGGCTACTCTTTAATGCTTCTCTGTAGCTTGTACCTGTCCTTACCTTTCAGGGATTGAGTGCTACCTTCAGTTACTTGCCGAGGTGTACATTCTAGTGTGGTGTATACTGGTGATACTGGTGGGTGTGTGTTGATGATGATGATGATGATGATGTTATAATTTTTTTTTATAATTCTCTATAGACTAGAGGAAGAAGAATGCTTGTGTTTTTAGGAAGTGTGATGCTTCTCTTTGACTGCCAAACTCTTTTATGGAATATATCTTTATATTAATGTTGCTGTTTGGATCATTTTTGTTTTGGGTCACTATTAAAATAGCTTTAAGCATCTTGGTGACAAAGTCAGCCACCAGGGGACCTGAGGCATCAGGTGTGACTCTGTGGTACAAGAGCGCAGATGGTTAGGACACACCATCATCAGCATGTTCTGACATCAATTTGAATTATCCTTCATCTATATCGTACAGTTGAAACAAGGTGGTTCATGGCTTTGCCACCCCCAGCTACAAACATGAGTTAGAGGAACTTCAACGCCAGGGGCACAGGAAAGCTTGTCAGTTATTTGTGTCTAGCTCTGGCAGTACTGCTGACTCAGGCAGAAGCACTCAGGGATCATGGTTGGATCTGCTGTGTCAGCCACATGTCCTGGACATGCTGTCTGTCTGTAGTAGGTAGGCTAGGTGGCAGCTGTCGGTGGCAGTTACTGTAGATAGTCCCTGCTGGCATGCTGATACTGGGGTCTCAGGCAGCCCTTGCTCTTCATGTAGACCTGCAGGCTGGATCCCTCTGGAGTGTTTTCCCCATGTCACATAACCCTGTTTAGGATAAAGTCCAGCCATGACTTCCAGAGTTGGGTTTATTTCTCAATTAATTTTTAAAACAGGGCTACAACAGCCCATCTCATCTGACAGACTAGCTTGATGGTGAGTGAAAAGAACTGGGGGATTGTGCGAATGAGCGTCTGTGTGTGTGCTAGCTTTCTGTTGCTGTGATAAAACACTTACTGGACCCAGCTTGGGGAAGAAAGAGTTTATTTCACCGCATAGCCCATAGTCTATCATGGAGGGAAACCATGCAGGAACTCAGGGTGGGAGCCTGGGGGCAAGAGCTGAAGCACAGACCATGGTGGGAATGCTGCTTCCTGACTTGTTCCTCTGGCCTGTGCTTAGCCTGTTTCTTGTATACAATACAGGACCAGCTTCCCAGGGCTGGCACCACTCACAGTGGACTGGGCCCTCTGCAGTACTCAAAAATGCCTCACAGACATGCCCAAGACTAATCCAATAGAAGAAAGTCCCCAGTTGAGGTTTCCTCTTCCCAGGTTGTCAGATTGACATCTGAAGCTATCCAGCGCCATGTCAGAGTGTCTTATACATGTGGCACTAGGCACAAAGACTCAGAGTCCTTCCCTGGCCTGCCCTCAGCATTTACCTTCCCTGTCCTCAATCTAGACAACACATCATAGCACCTTTTTGTTTCTGTGACAAAACAGTGTAAGCCAAAGAGACTTCTGGAAGCAGACTTTATTTTGTCTTACGATACTGGAGGGAGAGTCCATAATGGCAGACTTAGCAGCGGCTGGCTGGGGCAGGAAGGTGAGAAATCACATCTTTAACCTCACTGAGCAGAGAAAGTGAACTAGAAGTGGGGTGAGGCCATAAACTCTCAATACCTGCTGTGATGTGTAACGCCTCCTAAAGGTTTTATAACCTCCCCGAACAGCGCCACCAGCTGGTGGCCAAGCTCTCAGATTCCTGAGCCTATGGGGGACATTTCTCATTCAGACCACCTCATGGCCTCTACCACATGCTTCAGTCTCAGAGGCTCGTCTTTCTGTGCCCTCATTCCCAACTGCCCATCATAAAGGCTTGCTTGGCCTGTTCTCTCCTATCCTAGGCAGTTTCGGCCCTGATTGCTGTGTCCTCCTCACTCCCACTCAATCTCCACATGGCCGGTTGTTAACCCTCTCAACTGCTATGACACCTAACACTGGACTACCCTCAGCCTCCTTGCTTTTAAGACCTACACACACCACTTCTGACCTCCTGTGTGTCCTCACACCTTGGCTCTCCCTGTCCTCAGTGAAGGCCTTTCATTGCCACAGGACAGAGCCCAGAGCCAGGTAGGGAAACCATATGCATTGCCCTTCAAGAAATGTGGCACACAGTGCTCCTATACAAATAGCATGCCAAATTAGTGGACACAGACCCTTCTAGGAACACAGGAAGTGCTGAGAACCCAAGAGTTTAAAAACTCATGTGGTTCCCAGAACAGCTATGAGGGAAGTCATCTTCGTACTCAAAACATGAGGGTGAGAGAAAGGTGAGTTACTAACAAGGGTATAGAAGGGCTTCATTCCTATCCTCCAAGCTCTGTCTTCTCTCTACTTGGAGCCTGGCCCATCCTGACTAGCAACCCTGGGAATGGGCATGGGCTCACTTTTCTACAAGACCCAAACTTCAGGAAGCACGGTGTTCAGTCCATAAACTGCCCTTGGATTAGTATGAGGTACTTACTTTCCTAAAGCAAGGTTACTGGGAAGGCCAGAGCTACCACTCACATGCAAGCTTTGAGCCAGCTTTCTATTCTGGGCAGTGCAGAATCAGAAGTGACCTTCTGTAGGAGATGTTCTTTGGAGACCATTGAGGCAGTAGGCCTGAGAGTGGGTCACTGTCATTGGAGGGTCTGAGCAGAAGGGGCCACTTAATGGCTCCTGACCAGCATCCGGAGAGGTGCAGGACTTGCAGAAGTATAGAGAAAGGGAGCCATATTGCTGGGGTCCTAGCTTGTTAGGCATCCTGCTGATGGGGAAAGTTCTCAGTATCACGTGACAACCGCAGCACCCATTGGTTGAAGTCCCTCAGCTGTGACAGTGAAGGAGAGGAGAAGCAGTGTATGACCATGGACAGGTCTTTGCTTCAGTGTTACAACATTGTGTCTGTGTCCCCAAAGACCACAAGCATCCAATTTTCAGTCTCGAATGATAGGAATATCCACCAATCCCTCTCTACCCGATGATGGCTCTTGGTCAAAGTGCTTGTGCTGATCCATCTTGCCCAGTGGACCAATGAATGTTGCCCAGCCTTCCGAGCAGTCTGGGCTTCCTGTAGCTTCATTCATCAGAGTGCCTTGAGGGTCCAGAGCCACCCACCTTTAGGACCATTTAAGCTCCTGATATAGTCTACAAGAACTGGCCTTCTTAAAGGTAAAAAGGGCATTCCTTTAATCAGTTGCTTTTGGTGTCTTCAAGGAGCCCCAGGGAAATGTCAAAGGATGTTATAAAACTGGGGCTTGGGTGTAACTTTGGGAAAAAGAGTTAAAGAATACCCTTAAGTGGGTACTTTTCTGGGGAGGTTCCCATTGTTGGGGTACCCATTTTGGAAAAGGAGGAAGTGAGTATTCCCTGCAAAGCTTGGAGATAATCATTTCTTCACTCGGCATTCTTCTGTGTTCTGCACCTCATTTCCAGCAGGCACTACTTTGAAAGGATGGTTTTATGACTACCAAAATAAATTATCACCTCGGACTGTAATTTTGTCACCTCAAACAACATTTAAACTAGTCCTTTTTTTTTTTTTTTTAAACATACATGAGTAAAAGCTGTCCAAATAGAGTGTAAAGTGAAAAGTATGTTTTCTGTTGCTCAGAGACAACCACTGTTAAGGATCCTTCCAGAAAATGTCTTTAGGCCTTCATGCAAATAGATCATTTTATTCCATATCCTGTCCTCCTTTATCTTTAATTTAATGTACTGGTCTGTGGTACATTAACCTGGCCAAGCTGTCCACTGTGGGGATGTGTCACGAGCGAGTGGACTTTTCTCTCCAGGAGATTGTTTGCAGTCCAGGTAATAGAAAACCCCACTAAACCAACCTGAACAAGGAGGGGAGGGTTTTGGCTTCTGAAATTGGAACGTCCAGAGCTGGGGTAGGTTTCAGGGTTGGTGTGATCCAAGTGGCTCAGTGATGTCAGCAGGATCTGGTTTCCTTTTCTGTCTGCCACAGTGTCCTCATCATCTGAGTATGAGGGATAGACCTCCCCCTCTCTTAGAACAAGCCATTAGCCTCCGGAACCATGGATGGAAGGTTATCTCGCTTTGCCTGTTCATTCCACTTCAGCCATATGGCAGGAAACTTCTGTAGACAGGGACATGGATGCTGGGAATGCTCATTTCCCATCACCCTTTTGTGGGTATGTTTTGCTCTTAATAAGGGCTTATAAACATTCCCCTCACCCCCAGTATGGTGAGGGAGATGGCTGGCTGAGTCAATGTTTATGCTACATTGAGGACCTGTGTTTGAAGCCCCAGAACCCACATAAAAGCTGAGCCCCTAACATGTCTGTAATCTCAGTGCTCCTTTGAGGACATGGTGGGGGGTGGTAGAGACAGGAGATTCCTGTGAAGCTTGTGAGCCACCCAGTAAAAAAAAAAACATAAAACATAAAAGACAAAAATCAGAGATCTAGTCTAAAGGTGGAAGGTGAGGCCCAACACCTAAGGTTGTTCTCTGACCTCCACATGTGTGCTATGATATATACACCCACATTCACTCACACAAATGTACACACACCCTTGCACAGTTGGTCATTCAAATCACTTCTTAATAGGGTTTTTAGGAGAAAAAAATGCTTTAAGAGAGTTCTCCAGGGAGGTATGCTCATTCATGCTTTAATGCGTTCTAGGGGCTAAGCGTGCCAGGCCAGACCACTGCCCACTGCTGGTTTTGGGTGAGTGCCCTTGGCTGCCGCTATTTTTGTAAGATCAGAGTAAATCAAACTCTTCCTCATGGTGGTGTTTCAAGGATTAAATGAGATGAGGTAGGT
Organism: Eospalax fontanierii; assembly: GCA_035773235.1. Classification (NCBI taxonomy): domain Eukaryota; kingdom Metazoa; phylum Chordata; class Mammalia; order Rodentia; family Spalacidae; genus Eospalax; species Eospalax fontanierii. Next base: position 21,158,627 of record CM069540.1, read on the forward strand.
AAAGCATTTAACATAGGCTCACGTTAGTTAGTATATACCCTCCCCAAATTACTAATCTAATCTTGACATTGGGGGGATATCATCTGTTAGCTGCATCCATGCCAGCTGAGCTCCCTGGGCTGAATGCCATGCAGCTGAGTCAAGTCTCTGTCTCTTTAGGAACAAGACTTTGAGGTCTGCTCAGAGTCTCAGCAGGCCCTTGGAGTTCCAGGTCTGTTGCCTTCTCTACTCTGAGAGTGGGGTGTTGGTTCTTGCCTGGAGTGAAGATTCTGCTAGAAGCTACACAAGTCAAGAAGTTGTCCCTGAGCCTGGGGAAGAGCCTAGCAGTTGGTATAGCAAGCTGCTATGCTGTGAAAACTGGCCCATCATGTTTGCTTGGTTGGTAGGCCCCATCTAGTCCCACTCCCTGTAAGAAGAACAGGCCTCGGGAAGTGCTGGAGTCCCTTGGAGAGGCCACGTTCTCTTCACATCTGGGGAAAGCATAATCCTTCATACCTCCCATGAGTAACCAGGCCCCTCTGTGGGTGGGTCTCCTCCCAGCACTGCAATTGTGCTCCAGCCACCCCAGAGAACGGGAGGGCAGTCAAACAGGTCCTCAGGCGGCCCAGAGCGCGGCAGGAAAAAATTCCTGGGAGACTGTGTCAGTGGACAGCTCATTTATTGAAATCAAGGCAGGGGTTCATAGGGAGGCCTTACCGAAGGCGGGAAAGTTAAAGGTGGGGGTCTTTTAGGGGCGGCAAGGTTCTAGGGCTGATGTTGAATTAAGGAATGAGGAAACGAAACCCAAAAACCTGGTTTTGGTTTGGGGTGATCTCTGAGGGGAAAAGAAGATTGAGCAACCGCTGAGGAACGAGGAAATAATCTTTCTGCCATACCTGCAATGACTTCCTGGGACCTAGGTTATAGCTTCAGGTAGAGCAGGCCAGGACACCAGCCATCCCTTCAGGGTCTCCCAGGTCACACTGCCCACTCAATGCCTTTATGCAGTAGGTCCAGGTCCCACACCCCTCTGTACTGGCCTGGGTCGCCTGAGAAAATATGATCTGAAAGCATGCTGAAAATCCACGTGGAGTATACCAGATGTGATCTTGTTTGCCCTGGAGCAAAGGGAGTGGGAGTGTGCAGCTTTCTTGCCTGTCACTCTACCTCTGCATCATCACTGTACCTGCATCCTTCTCCCCCTCCTCCCCCTTCTCCTCCCCCCCCCCCTCCACAACCAAATCTATCCTTGATGAGCCCTTGTAAGGAATCCAGGGTTAGGATTTCCTTAGGCTAAGCGGTCACCCAGCTATCAGCAAGATGCCATCTACTTTTAGCTTAGATTTTGTTGTGTAAAATCAACTGGCCCAATATGGAAAGAATTGGAATGGTCTTTTGGAGGAACTGAGCACCCTATCCCTGGAGGTATGTAAGAAGGCCTGGGTGCTTGTCTGGGACCATGTGAGTGAGCATCAGGGGAGGTATGTGCTTCATGGACTGCGGCTAGTCTTTTCATTTCTTGGAGGCAGTGGTCCTTCCCATGTTTTCTGTTAAAGAGAAAAAAAAAAAAACCCAACATTTCTAAATATTAGACATGCACATGTGAAGGATTTTTTAATTCATTAATTGAGGGAGATGATAAGATTAACAACTAATTCAAAAGAGAAATCACAACGAAGCATAAATCTGTGTGAAGTAAAGCAATATTAAAATGGGTTTTCAATAGAATAGTCTATTGAATCCCATTTGGATATATTATTTGCTCATTTATTGACAAGAATACGTCTGCGTTAACTGTGCAACTTAGTTGTAAAATATCTCAAAGGTAATAAAAGTCTAGAATCAGACACAGATAGCTATTTGGGTGTGTCTTATATAATATCTCATTGGTGACAGCTAGAATAGTTTTTTTTTTTTTCTTATTCCAAATTTCTTTTCAATTCCATCTAGCAGAGCTCACTTTTAAAATAAGACCCAGGCAGGTTACCAGAGGAGCCATTGATTTGTGGTGAAAGTGGAGCCTGGAGTCATCCCAGGATGCACCATGGAAGGTGTCCTCAGTGCTGGTGGCGCTCTATGGATAGATGGCTCCGGCCATGGGTGACCCTGAGTCCAAATGTCTATGGAGCTGCTTTGCGTCTGTCTCCCTCTTTACTCCTGTGGACATGTACTTCAATTGCTGCATCTCAAACTGCTGAACTCATCTTCCCTAATTCCAAATCCCATCCTTACCTCAACCTGCTCCCCACCTATTTATCCACTCCAAACATTATGTGGCCAAACATAGGAGTGAGATTTAGCACCATGGTCCTGAGGATGAAGGTCTCCCCATAGTTGTCAGGCCATCTACCCTGAAAGTTATAACAAAAGATGCTAATGCTTCCCTCTGGGACACACATAAGGACAGACTTAGTGTCTTTTCCCCTGACCCTTCTCTGCTTTTCCTGGGATTCTCCTTGTTTATAACACACACTTTCAAACCATTTTTCAGCATAGTTATATTTTAAGGTGTTTAATTCCTTACTCTGTGGATGACAAAAATTCCTGGAGGCTGAGGACGCAGGAGGACTTTGTTAGGCCAGAAGAGAATCTGTAGTGGATGTTTTAAGAATCTGGTATATGAAGGTTCCCAGTCCTTGCCTAGGTGAATTTTCTTCTTCCTTGTGACATAATTATAATTGGCAAAGGCACAGTTTAAACAGATTTTATTAATTATTTGAGAATTTTAAACCATGCCTTTTGATCACATTTGCTCCCCACTTCTTCCCAACACCTCCCAGATCCACTCTTACCATCCCCATCACCTTTTTTTTTAAAAAAAAACAAAAAACAAAAAACACTTCATGTGTATAAGTGCATTGTCTGCATGTATAGAGGTGCACCCATGTCATGCAATGCCCACAGATGTCAGAAGAGGGTATCAAATTCCCTTGGAACTGGAGTTACAGACAGTTGTTAGCTGCCATGTGGGTGCTGTGGGTGCTAGGAATTGAACCCCAGTCCTCTGCAAGAGCAACTAGTGCTCTTAATCACTGAGCCATTTCTCCAGCTCCCCCAGTGTTCAGTTTGTGCTGCCTATATGCTCATGAATGTGAGGCAGTTCACTGGAGTGTAGTTGACCTACCAGGTGCCACACCTTTAAGGAAAACTGACTTTCCCTCTCTCTAGAAGCCATTAACTATCAATAGCTCCTTAGTTAGAGGTCAGGGCTCCAGGGCTCTTCTGGCTTCCATGCTGGAATCTTGACTGGCTTGATCTTCTGTGAGTCTTATGTGGGCAGCCATAGCTTCTGTGAGTTCTTGGGCAGTGGTTCTGTCATGTTCAGAAGACAGTTTCATTCTGGTCCTCCCTCACCTCTGGCTCTTATATTCTTTCCATCCTCTACTACACTGCTCCCTGAACCTTGGGCTGGGTGGTGGTGGTGGTGTGTGTGTGTGTGTGTATGGGGGGGTGTGTGTTTGTGTGATATAGGTGTCTCATTTCTGGCTGAGCACTTCCCTGATACCTATTCTCTTAATTTTGACCAGTTGTGAGTGTCTGTGTTGACCATCATCTCCTGCACAAAGAAACTTCTCTGATGAGGTCCTTGAGCTGTACTACTCTATGTGTAGAGCGATACAAATTTAAAAGGTGGTTTGATACTATGTCCATTTAGCAGAATAATAATAGTAGTAGGCTCAGCTGGGTGTGGTGGCACATGCCTTTAATCCCAGCACTCAGGAGGTAGAGGGCAGCCTGGTCTACACAGTGAGATCCAGGCCAGTTGGGGCTATAGGAAGACTTTGTCTCAAAAAGACCAAAAAAAAAAAAAAAAAAAAAATAGTAGTAGGTTGACCTCTTAGGGGCCAACCATGGGTTCTTGCCCAGATTTACAGTACCAGGCATGTGTTTCTTCTGGTAGAATGGGCCTTAAATCCAATCAGAAAGCAGTTGGTTACCTGTGGGGGTCCCTTGGGGTCTTGCTCCTGTCCAGCAGGTCAGCTCCCGGAGGACTTTCCACACAGGGGGCTGGGGAAAGGTGAGTATGCTGTCCGCCCATTCCTCAGCCTCCCCTTCCCGGTGACAATCAGACACGACAGGGAGTCTAGTCAGAGCAGGGACTCGCTTATTAGGGAGCGCCAAGTAACATTTAAAGGCAAAAACCACAAATGGGGTTTCCATGGTGAGGTGAGCATAACCAATTGTTTTAAAGGTCCAATGAGTATGTACTGGATCTCACAGCAACCTGGGACACAGCAACCTGGGACTGATCACGTACTGTTCATGGGGGAGATAGTCCTAGGACCTAGCTATTAATCATACATTGTTCATGAAGGAGGAAGTCCTGAGACCCCACCAGGCTGGTCACGTACTGCCCAAGACCTAACTACCTCCTTTCCACACACAAGTCAGGACATGCCTGGACTGTGCCCCTCTTACTTCCTTCAAGCGTCATTTTATTGATATTTGCAAGGCCCCTCAGTTACCCCCACAACACATGTGGGCTTATCTTGCCATCAAAGTTGTGTATTTTAATTTTACTCTTTGCTTTTTTGATCCCCTTTAGGGACCTCTCTGTGTTCATTAGCTTTCTATCCACCATAATGAAATGCTTCAGATAATAATAAGGAGAAAAGATTTAGTTTTGGCTCACAGTTTTGGAAGTTGCAGCCTATGATCGATTGCCCTATTACTGTGGATCTGCGGTAAGGTAGCACATCAGGAGGGATGGCTGTGGCAGAGCAGAAGTGAGAGCAAGGGGCTGGAGTCTCATAATCACCTTTGGTATTATGGCCCAGTGACCTAAGGTTCTTCCACAAAGGCTCCTTCTCTTGAAGACCCATAACCATCTCCAGTAGCGCAATCCTGGGACCTATGGTTTTATCAGGTGGTGCCTTTGGAGTACAACCAGCATCTAAACTATAGCACCCTCTTCTCCACACTCCCAAGGCTGTAAGAGGCTAGGGGTCAGCCACCAGCCTTGGTGGCAGTGGCATCGTGAGCGTTCACTGTGGTTCTCCAGCAAGGCTGGATCCAGGGCTCTAGACCCAGAAGTTCTTCCTTCCAGTCGCTGCTAAAGAGTAGCCATCAAGCAGGTGTCCTACAGAAATTTACTGCTGACTTGGCCCCCAAGCAGGGGGAGGAGGAGATGACACAACTTTCTTCATTTTACATGAGAGGAAACAGAGTCAGCCTATAAGAGCTTGTGGATGTCACATAGTCGGGAAGTGGTATAACTGGCTTTACAACCAGAATTTGCTGTCCAAGGACTGTTCTTTTTCCTCTTGGTGGCCCTAACTCAAAGGACTCAATCAATGAGCAAAAAGTATGGGCAGGTGTTGGGGGCAGGTGCTGACACACCCACTGCAGTGCAGGTACAGGTAAGGAGCTGAGTTCCTTGTCCATGGCAAAGGACAGTACTGTACTCCCAGCCCTATTCCTTGGGAATTAGGACAGTGGTTCTCACAGTGTGGTCCCACACCACTAGCCCCAGCATCACGACTATGGTCCACCAGGACTGTAGACACCGAGAGAGCCTAGGTCTCACATCACATGACTCTAGTATACACTGAAATTTGAGACCCAGCATGCATGGTTTAAGTCAGAACAAATTAACCGCTAAACAAATGCCCATAAATTTGGGTGGATTTGAAAAAAGCATAATTTCTTTCTCTTTTCACAGTCCTTAATAGCTGCTGGGAGTTGGACTGGAGAATGCTCTGCTCCATGCTGTCTCTCAGGGACCTAGGCTGCTTTTGCCTTGTGGTTCTACCTCTTAGGACCCCTTGGAGAAAAGGGTGAGGAAGAGGGAAGAACTAGGACCACTTTTCCCTGACCAGAGCTCAGAGTCATTTACAGGACCTGACAGTGTGCTCAGGAGGAAGGGGCAGGGGCAGACACTGGATACCAGTGGTCTGTGCCCAGTTCAGTGGTTTAGAGAAGTGATGAAAATGGATTTCCTGATCTCCTAAGTTCCCTTGTAGGGAACTTGAAGCCCAGGCTGTGGAGCTGGTTTATCTCAATGTAACCTCTATTCCATACAGTGAGTGGCCTCCTCACGTGCTGGCCAGGGATATGGGCTGTGTCTAGGTTGGGACAGATAGTTCACAGCCTCCATCAGTGTCCTACAGGTGTATTAGTTACTTTTCCGTTACTGTGATAAAACACTGTGACCAAGGCAACTTATAGAAGGAAAAGCCTCATAGTTCTAGGGGTAAGAGTCTATAACGACTGGGGGAGGCATGGGTTACCGAGATGGCCAGAGCAGAAGGCTGAGTGGTTATATCTTCCGGCAGGCACAGGAAGGTGAGTGTAACCAGAAATCTGGCGAAGCTTAAGCACACTCAAGGTCCACCCTCAGTGATATGCTGTCTCCAATAAGACCACACCTAAAACCTTCCAGAACACTGCCACCAACTGGGGAAAATGTCCAAATACTTGAGTCCTGTTGAGGGCATTCTCATTCAAACCACCACAACAGGTCTGACTGTAGGAGGTGTGGACCAGCTCAGCTATGGAGACGGTGTCAGGGTAACCCGGAAGGACCATAAGAGCTGGGAAGGAAAGAGTTCAGAGGGCACAGGTAGGGCATCAAGTCATGATTTAGTGAAACCTGGGCCTTCATCTTGGATTCACCATTGGCTTTGGTTCCCTCAAATAGAAACATGAGATAATAAAAGTGGCTGAGAGATACAAAAGTAAAGCCCCTGGCACAGTGCCTGCCCCACACATAGGCGTGTTGAGAATACCGCAGTTCTTCCCCAATTGCTTCACCCACCAGGCCCTGCAATGGGACTTCAGAACCTGTCCTGGAGGGTTGGACTCACTGATGTCTCCAACCTCTGAGGCAACCATAGAGCTAATCACTTCTGGCCAGGTGGCCCAGGTCTAGTGGGGTCAGCTGTAGATGTGACCCTTTTGCACTGGAAGAGCTGCAGGCAGGGCCGGAAGACTGCTTGGTCTGTAGTGAATTCCAGGGGACCAGGGCAGGCCCCATGAGAGCCTGTGTGTAGTAGAACTGCTGCCTACCTAGGGCTGCAGAGTTCCTTCATACCCCTGCCTAAGGGCCTCAGTTGAGGGGAAATGGGATGGATCAGCTCTTTCTAACAGGACTGAGGCTCCGGGAGGTAGTTTATGGGGCTATGGGTGCAGACCAGTGGTGGCCATGTCTATCAATGATGAGTGGAAAGATGACAGCCAGCTTACTAGTCAGTCCAGCTTACTAGTCAGTCCTTCATCCTGAATACCCAGGGCTTCCTATTCCATGAGCTGGGTGTAGGCACAAAGGACTCACTTGTGAGCTGGTGACATGCCTCCTCAAGATCTATCCCTTCATTGTGTCACTGGCTTCCTCCAATGGGGCCAAGGAAGGGATTTCTAATAGAACCTACATCCAGCAAGGATACGTGGATTGAGAGGCTGGGAGAACTTCCTGTGGGAAGCAGCATTGGGAAGTGCCCAGATTCCTTTTCTTTGTCTCATTTTCTGCCCTCCTCTGCAGCATCCATGGCAGAAAAATTAGAGACACAATGTCCAGCCCTGGTGGGGTGCTGGGGTCAGGGCACACTAGTTGCCCAGAGCTAATAGATGGTTAAATAAAAGGTGGTTTATAGACTGCCTGGTATAGGGAACCAGGACTTCGGGGACCAGCAGGGGTCTTCATGTTCCCAGGGTCATATCTCCTGTTGTCACTTCTGCTTGTCTCTGCCATGGCCTAAGCTCTTCCTACTGCACATAGACCTGTGATCTGCAAAGAAGCTTGAGGGCCAACAGCCCCCAGTTAGTGACTAGCAAAGATCCAACCAGCTTCTAATGTTTGTAGATGAATCCTGGATGAGAGTCACATAGATGCCTGTCTAGCACATAGGACTTACTTTTTTAAACCAGAGGACAGTGGCGGGGTGTGGGGGGTATTGCTGGACAGATAGAATTGGCCACCTCAGTCCACTCCCCACTTCCCCGCATCTGATTATTTTGATTCATCGTAGTGAGGAGCCAGGTCCCTGAAGGGGTATCAGAGGGACAGAACTCACAGTGTCACTGTTGTATGCCTGATTCAGTTGTGCTCACTATTTAATGAGTACAAAAGTGTCCTGACTGCTTATCTATGTACAGATTCAGAAACTGAGTCACAAAGAAGGACAGCCTGGTACACCTCTGGGCTGTGTGGCTGGATGTAGTCTTGGTTGACTGGAGCCCTGAGTTTTGCTGCTGAAATCATTGTGTGTGTGTGTGTGTGTGTGTGTACAGTGGATTTTCTATTTCAAATGTCAGTGTTGGGTGTCCTTGCTCTTCAAAGATACTTAGATGTTACCAAATCTCTGGCGAGGAAGCCCCATGCTCTATGTGATTCCTACCAACTCCCAGGGACCATGTTCCTAGCAGCCCACAGGTTCCAAAGGAAAACATCACTTTTCTTTAACAATCTTTATTTGTTCCCACCACTTCCATTCTAAAAAACTGGTTAGGATTTCACTTTGGGGAGGGATGATAACAAATCACATGGTGTTTGTGGGCTAAGTCATTTTGATGAAGTCTGGGGTCCCCTTGGGTTGTATGGCTATGCGCTGTTTTCTTTCCTCTGCCATCTCTCCGCAGCTCAGAATTCCCCGTTTCCATCATCACTGCCAAACTTAACAAGGGACCCTGAACTCAGAACTCCTTCCTTGTAATGGGTCTTAATCACTCTCCTTAGAAAGCAGTTGTGGAGGATATGCGAGCTTGCCTCCCCTAAACCTATCGCCTGTTTTCCCTTAGCAGTGTGTTGGTGTTCCTCATTCCAGAATTCTTTTCAAGAGCCCTTGCATGGTGTGCTGCCTATTATCCTGCCTACCAATGTGCCATTGTTAATCTAACCTTCTTTCCTGGACCACATCAGTTATTCTGGAATTTTCACCATTATGATGATTGTTGTGGTAATTATCCTTAGATATGTCACACAACCCTCAGATGACCTGGGCACTGAGGGGTGTCCTGGTAGGATCTTAGGTAACAGAAGAGCCTAGCAAATTATGAGGTTCATTAAACATTGTCATTATATTTTTTTTGTTTTTTGAGGCAGTGTCTATGTAGCCTGGTTGGTCTCCAACATGCAATCCTCTTGCCTCATCCTCTTGAGTGTGGGAATTACAGGTGTGCCTTACCACATCTGCTTTCACGTTATCTATCAGAACTGAACTATTTAATTTTATTTAAGTTTGAATACTGGCAATAAGAAATTCAATATTCCTCACTATTTGTGAAGATTGATTTATTTGTTTACTTATTTCCAGTGCTGGGAATAGAACCCGGGAACTTGCAAATGCTGAGCAAGCACCATCCTGCTGAGCTACACCCCAACCCCTCATCTCGCCTTTCTTTTGGTTACCCTGGGAATCGTTCTACCAAACCTATTCCCACTTTCCCAACTACCTTTCATATTTGCCTTGAAGTGACTCCAAAGGTATAAATTGAGACTGTATTCTGTGTTATAACAAATTACCCCCCAAATTTTAACAGTCTATGTGAGTAATGCACATATATCTCATACCCATACAAGGAATAGGAATCTAGGGGCAACCTGTTAGGTGGCTCTGGCTCAGGCTCTTTTGTAAGGTCCATGAAGATATTAGCTGGGATTGAGACTCCTTCTGACCAGAGCTGGAGGAGCCTCCTCCAACTTTACCCACAACTTTGGGAAAGAAGAGTCTCTCCAGCATTTGCACAACAAATTCCACATGGAAAGTTCTTTCCTCATTATCTTTTGAGTTGTTGTTTTGAGACAGCGTCTCATACAGTCCTGGCTAATCTTGAGCTTGCTATAAGGCAGAGGATGACTCTGAGCTCAGGATCTTCTTGTCTTCACCTCCCAAGTGTTGGGATTATGGGTGTGTGCCATCATTCCTTGTTTATGTGGCGCTGGGGGTCAAACCCAGGGTTCCATGCAGGCTAGGAAATCTACCAACTGAGCTGCAGCCTCAACCCCTCACTATCTATTCTATAGATGTTTATCCAGAACCACACAAAAGCACCTGCCTTTGAGTGCTTATTATCTGCTAGAGGGACAGACAAAAATATAGCCACCAAATCAATAAATAAAGCAATAGTTTACAAACTTAAATGTTAAGGAAAAACATAGTCAAGGAAGAGAGTGGGAGGAATCAGGAGTACAGAGCAGTGAAGAGTTTGAACTGATTTGAAAAGGTAGCTTTGCAGCAGAGCCCATACAGTGCAAGGCCCCAGGTCTGAGTCCCAGAACTGCAAAAAGAGAACCAAAAAGTGTGAGTTAAGATTGGAATTTGGGGGCTGGAGAGATGGCTTAGTGGTTAAGAGCACTGACTATTCTTGCAGAAGATCCGAGTTCGAATCCCAGAACCCACATGGCAGCTAGCAACCGTCAGTAACTCCAGTTTCAAGGGATCAGATGACCTCTTCTGTCCGTTACAGGCATTGTGCAACATAGGTGCACTTACATGAGGGCACAACATTTACACAAATAAAATAAATAAAAAATTCTGAAAAGATTGGAATTTGGTGACCTGGCTAAGTGGGGCCTAGGCAGAGCCATAAGCCTGTGTGAGGCCCTAGGGAGGGAGGTGTCCAGTGTATTCACTGAGCAGCAAAGCAGTGACCAACCTCAGCTGAAGCCAGCGGGATTGGGACTGGTCGAAGGGCCACGGGGGAGGGATGTAGATCATCCGGGGTCTTGTGGATCCTGTGAGAACTTGAGATTCCAGATAACAGGTCCCACGGGTCCTCATTTGATCCCCTGGCAGTCTGTGTTCCTTATGTTCTTCTCTCCTGCCTGGCCTGGTGCTACCTCCTGCTCCCCGAGTGCACCTCCACCTCACACCCAGGCCTTGCTTTTGGAAACCTTGCAGAGCTCTTTCCAGCTCCTAACCTTCAGAGGTGAGGAGGCCTCGTTTTGCCTGCCCGGCTCTTTCTGGCATTGGGCCTAGTCATAGAGGCGTATTTCCAGGGCTGGTGTTTGTAGAGTACATGTTAGGACAGTGGGAATACATTTGGTTTGAGTCATATGAGTTATATATGAGTATCTTATTCATATAAAGAACAACCCAGACCTCACCCTAAGGAGAAACCAAATAACTGGGGTAACAATTAAGTGTGTAATCTGTATATTTTCCTTTGTTGACAGAGAAGTAACCAAACACAAGCTTTCTATTTTATTTTGCTTTACTTTTTCTCCCCTCCCTCGACTGCCCCCCTCCTCCTGGGTTAAAACAAATTTTTAAAGAGTCACACTGTGCACAGTATTTCACGCTGTGCCTTTTATTTCATCTGCTCTGGATGTTTTCCCTAGTTCAGACAATCGAGCTCATTCTCTGTGTCAGGAATGGTGTTTCATTCTGCCCTACTGAGGGACATCCAGGTGCTTTCCAGGCAGTTGCACAACATCCTTGCATGTGTGCACCTCTGGTCCCCCGCACCCTCTCTCAAGAAGGAACTGCGTCAGCCTGCAACATGAAATACACCGCGATTGCCATTGAGAAATAAAATCAAAATACAACCTGCAGGGAAGGTGCTGCATTGCCCTTGGTCCGGAGTCAGGTCCTCTTGCATCTGCAAGGGGCGCAGAGCCTTGCACTCACCTACACCGCCGGTGAGTCCCCGCGGGTTTCTAGGATCCAGATTCCAGCTCTTGCAGGCGCCCAGCGACGCTCAATGAGGCCGGCAGGGAGCGCTCCAGGCCAGGGTCAAGTGGACACCAGCCTGGTTGAAGCCATCCCTTTCTAGTGGTTCAGGAAACCCTACCCAACCTGCGGGTCCGTGGCTAGGTCAAATTCCCGGATTTGGTGTCGCTTGGCCTCCTGCCCTACTGACCTGGGATTGCCAGTGAGCACCCTTGTCCTGATGAGAGCTCCTCTGCAGCGCACAAGGGCGCAACGTGCTGTCATCATCTGGTCCCGTCTCGTCCCACAGGGTCACCACCACTTCCAAAGGACTGGACTTCCGGGCCCTAGACAGTCCATCTAATCTGCTGCTCTAAACTGTTATGTCTGTCCTATGTTCCCTTCTTGTGGGAATTTGGGGGTGCAGAAAGTGGCCAGACCCACAACCTGTGTCCTTCCTGCCTTACCTCATCTCTGGACTCTGAGCTACCTGCCAGCCACAGGTAGCTGAGAGATAATACCTATCTATGCCAAAGACTGAGAGGAGCTGGGGATGACTGCTGGGCACTGGGGAGTCCGGGTTCCAGCAGGGGCAGTGGGTGCACGCCGAGGTGGGGAAGGCAGCATGGGCCATCAAATGCACTATTCTGTTCTAGATGGTCGCTCCTGTGTGGGCGACCCCAGCTTCCGGTCACATTGGGATAGAGGAAGGACCTGGGGAGAGGACTCTGAACCTAGCCTGTGGGAGCCTGCTGGCCTTTGTGTTAATCCGACAAAGGGAGACCTGTGTGCACTTGTGCTTTCCACCCTCAGTCCTCAGGGAAGGAGACCTGAATGTCACCCATCCAACCAGCTCACAGTGCCAGATCCTATTTGCTTGTTTTCCCCTTGTAGAGTTACATTTTAAAAACCACCAACAGGATGTCAAATTTGAAACCTGGGTAGAATCCTGGTACAGCAATTTATTAGCTGCATAGCCCCAAGCAGGCCATTTCCCTTCCCGGTTTCCCTGTCTAAACAGAAGCACCCATCAGCCACTCTGTGTTCCAGTACAGATGGGAGCCTTTGGTCTCAGTGACAGCAGCTTCTCCCCAACCCCACCAAACAGAACTGGGCTCTGTCCACGTAGAAGCCCGGGTCCTGGCTAGGAGGCTCAGAGACTAACTCCAGATACCTTTACTACAGACAATAAAGACACCGTCAACAACAAGGATGTCATCATCATTAGCACCATCAGCAACAACTCCCCAAAGGGCCCCTGGGGAGGTTTGTCTGTCAGCACACGCATGGCTTCAGAGTTCATTATAGGGGAAAGAGGAAACGATCCCAGCTTCGAGGCACTGAAAGCTGATAACGCCCCCCGCAGTGCCTCTTCTGATTCTTTTTCGTTCTCTTATAAATCCGAAACAGATGGGGGGATTTTTCCTCCTCATTCTTCAGTCTGCCAAATGCCCCCAGATGAAGAGAGTTGGCCACGGTGCAAGCCATGCAGTGAGGGGCTGGGGAGCCCAGAAGCACCTGGCTGTGTCCTTGGGTCTCTGAAATCGGCTCAAAAGACATGGAATTAGTAGGCAGAGCTGCCTCCTCCTCTTCTTCCTCCTCCTCCTTCTCCTCTACTTTCTCCTTCTCCTCCATTTCCTCCTCCTCTTATCTGCAGGGGAGGGATCGGTTCTCGACTGGCCAGGGCAATGTCACTGATCCATCTGGTGTCATTGTTACCTTCCACTAACAGATCACTCGACACCTAGCGACCCAGGTAGGGCTGGGCCTGAGTAATAATGCACAGCTGAGCTGGGGGTCTGGCTCCTCCTTATTGCCCCAGAACCTCAGGTGAAGCCACAGCACAGGCACTCCTGAGATGTTGTGATCAGTGAGCAACAGAGGGCTAGATTGCTCACTGCTGCTGCTTCCCCTCACAGACTCCCAGCTGCCTTGTTGATTCCTGCCCCTTGCCCTTTGTTTTTGTCCTGGGCAGAGATGAGTTCATTGATGGCTGGGAGCTGAGACAGAGCAATGATGCTGCACAGGGAAAGGACACCTGGAGTGGGCCCAAAGTGAGGAGCCAAGGCTGAAGTTCGGCCCCAGGGCATCCACCTGTCCTGGAGATCCGCCTGGTCCAGCTCCCCTGACTGGCTACCCTTCTGGTGTGTGTGTCTCCTAGCATCATGCTGCAGCAGATCCTGCATGACATGTACATCGACCCTGAACTCCTGGCCGAGCTCAGCGATGTGCAGAAGCACATCCTCTTCTACAAGATGCGAGAGGAGCAGCTGCGGCGCTGGAAGGAGCGGGAGGCATGGGATGCCCTGGCCCAGGCTGGCGGCCTCAGGCCCCCGAAAGTCAAGCGAGGTATGTGGCTTGGAGTCACCAGTCCTCCAGGGGTGGAGAGGTTAGCGAGGCCCCTGGGCTCTTTTTCAATATTGTCACTGATGTGATGAGGCTTGGGGGCTTCAAACCCTTGTCAAACCCAATACCCTGGGCTTCTACCTTCCAACCAGGATTACAGGGAAAGACTGTGGCAGGGCCTATGTAGGAAGGACCCTGCAGGGCTGAGGAAATAGGGAGTTGCTTTGTCTTATTGTGAAAGTTCTGAGAAGGCACTGTTGGGACCTTAGATTATGTTCAGATATGGCAACTGGATAAGAGACAACATTTTTTTTTCACTTTTTTTCATATTGGGGATTGGACCCAGGGCGTTGCGCATGCTGGACAGGCATTCTACCAGCTATATCCCCAGGCCAAAGGCATGTTCTTGGCCTCACCACACAATTTTGGCCAGTGTGCATTGAAGATGTGTGATTCCTTCCTCCCTGGTATGTAGACTCAGTAGTTCTCAGCTTAGACCTGTACTATCTATGTACCATGGCCCCTCTCCACCTCTCTGTACATGTGAGATGATGCTGTGAGTTGTGCCCAGAGTCTCACTATACATCTGACAAAAGGATGCCAGGGAGTTTCCTCGCACAATGAGTCACTGGCTCCAAAAGGCAATAGCAACTGCAGGCAAGCAAAGGCAACCTGCCTTTCAGGTGGTTTTTATGCCAGTCATGTGCCAGTCAAGCCTGTGGACTGGTGTGACTGTAAATGAAGGTGGCTGCTCAGGACCCCTGGCCAGCAGCAGGCAGGCCACCCTGGTTTGCATATGATTCAGGGTCCTGGTGGACAGGGAAGATGTTTGTGGATGTCTTACTCACTTTATGCTTCGCAACACAAATTCACTTGCCTTCTCTTTTGCTCCCATGACTCTCACTTGGCTTCCGTCTCTTCACCAAATGAGTGTAGCTTTGATCTGTTCAAAGCGTTTGATCCAAGCAAAGTCCTGTTCCAGGGCTGGGCATACAGCCTATTGATGAACTGTCCTCTTCCTTCCAATCTAGCCTCACTGTTGGTTTGTCCCCAGCATGTGCCATAGGCATACTGGCACCACCTAGACATGCCCACTCTCTCCCTCTTTCTGGTTGTATATGTTGTTCTTACTGTTGGGAATGACCCCATCTTCATCTGCATGACAGATACCATCAGCACCTGCCCTGCCCCCGGAGTCTTTGGGGGTGTCCTTGATGTGGGGAGGACTTGCTCTTCTGTTGCTGCCTGGTGTGTAGGACCACTGCTGTAGTGTTGGCTACACTGTCATTGTTGCTCGTTATTCACTTGTCTGGCCTTCGCAGTGGATTCCAAACTGCTGGAGCATGGGGCTTTCCTTCATTCTGCCCTCTTCCCTTGGGGCCTAGCACAGAGCTGGGATGTAATGTCAAAGTCCTGTCTCAAATAAAATGTAACAGGACCCCAGGGAGGTTGTGGCAGAGCTGTGACCTGGTGGCAGGTGGCTGGTGCCAAGTCGGGGCCCTCTGGGATGGGCTGCTTTGGCAGTCGAATCACTAGCTGGGGAAGTCTCTGAGCCAAACCGTTCCAGCCCTATTCAGCCTGAGCCCTAAGGCCTCACGTGTCTGCTGGCTCCTTTGGGAAGAAGACAGATGCCTAAAAATTTAACTGCAAAAATATTTATGCGGAGATTCGTCACACATTGACATCTACATTTTCATATATAAATTATACATTAAACTCATTTGGGTTTCTGGTGCAGAAGATTCTTTTCAGGGTAATTAAATTTGTGATTTATAAAGAATGGAAAAGAAGGCGAGCTTGTTGGAGAATGTGCACACACAGCCCAGGCGGAGATCCCATGCAGATTTTGGCTTTGAGCTTCAGTCCTGCTCCTGGAACCTCTGGGGCCTGACCCTGGGGCATCCTAGGGGAAAGGCTGGCTCTGCCTCAGGAGCACAAGAACTTTTGTCTGGAGGGTAGTGGGTTCACAGTGCTTGCTTCCTATCTTGGGATCATGATGATGGGTCATAGAGACCCTTTGGGTATGAACTTTAAGTATACCATGTGTCCTCTGTGCCCCAAGGCTCCCATGTCTCTGAAGGGTGGAGACAAGAAATGGCAAGAACCTCTCACCCCATTTCATTTCATCTGAGGTTCACAAAACGGATGCAGTGCAGCCCAAATCACCTATGTGCTGAGAAATGAAGTCTGGATGCACATCCCATGACTTTGACCTAGAGTCTATGACTGAGGGTTTTTCCTTTCACTTCCTTTTGCTTGTGGAACTCCCATTAAATGAACATTGTGCACACTCATTCACTCACGTTTTCCAATGTTCCTGGGCTAACATTGGTGGACTGCATGGAATTGTAGCCTTTGGTACTTTGAATAGAAGGAACATAGTTGACTGGGGTACCAGGGGCCAGGTGTTGTGCAAGGCAGCTGTGGGAGGAGCATGGGCGGACAGCCCCTATCCAGTGTCTTTTCCTTCCCTTCATAAGCACCCACCTTCCCAGTCCTCCTCTTCCTAAGGACTCATCTGCTGCGTTCACATTATGTATGCTGGCCTCTTTGGGATCCCCGAGTAAGACTTTGCTTGGTCTTGGCCAGCCTGGAACGATATTGTGGTTCCTTCTGGCTGTGTCCTCTAATGCCCCTCTCCCTTTTCTGGGTACATTTCTCAGCTTCCCTGAGCTCATCTATGACCTCAGGTAACACTGATGACACTTACAAGTAGGACACAACAAGATGTGTTTGATGCTGCTGCGCGTAAGCCTAGAGGACATGGATCATTCTAGTTCACAGAGCCTCGGAGGTTTGATTGACTCTGGGGCATACATTTGGGGCCCACAGAAATAAGCTAGAGTGGTGGCTTAAGCAGAGCTCTCCTGTGAAAGGGGAAGGAGAAGATGTGGGGCCCATGGCTGGGTACACATTGCTTCCCTGACATCAGGGCACTTCTGTTCTTTTTTTACTTTCTATTTTGGAGAAAATCCCCTGCCCCAGCAGCAGAAGACAAACCCCTTGGTTTGGAAGTCTTCTCATCTACCATGTGTTGGCTGTTTCAGACTTCTGACCATTTGTTGTCCAATGGGAAGCTGTGTTATCATATTGAGACTCTGAGAAAGTCTGTTATAACTAGGCTCCTTTGGGATTTCATCCAGGTTACTGCATCATCCCAGGACCCGTGGAGACTCCTCTTAGTGCCCCCTGGCAATATAAGAATTCACAACATAAGTTTGAAATCACAAACTACAAATCTTGTGGGTCCCATCAGGGCTTGCTCACTCCTGCTTTCTAAATGTGCACTGGAGCTGTAAACGAGGCATGAGCCATGTCTCTGTGTATGTGTGTTTCTGCTTCAAACCGTCCAAGACTCTCCCCTCCCCTAGCATTGCAGCCATTTTATGTCCTCTTACAGTGTTAAAACAAAACACCAATCAAAATGTATATTGTTATCTGTAAGAGACATGAAATTAAAAAAAATTTAAATAAATGAATTTTCTTCGTCCTGCTTTAGAGAGCTCTCTCTCGGGGACACTGTACCACAGAGGCACTGTACCTGTATGATAAACTGCTTCCTGCTTAGTCTTTGGGGTCCTGTTCTCTAGTCTGTCTCTCCAACAGAAACACAGACCTCAGGACACATGTTCACACTGCCATTGTGACACAGCAAAGTTTTCTGTTTGAACCTGCCAGGTCCTCTACTACTGACAGTTCCTGCTGGGGTTAAATTGGTTTCCTCAAGTCCTTTTCATATATCCAAATGTCTTTCGCCTGGGATCCAGGGAGCTTTCCCTCTCTCCAGGCCTCCTCTTCCTCCCCCTCCCTTCTTCCTTCATCCCACTTCTTTTTAATATGTTTTTGATTGTTTATTGTCTGTCTTCTTCATTGGCCTAAAAACACCATGAGACTGTGGATAGCTCTTGCATTATTAAAATTACCATCCCTCATCTAGGAAGACCCAGGAGTGGGGTTGAGATTTGTGCGGGTGTGTAGCAACTAAGTCCCTTGTATGTATGGTACATCTGGAGGGCTTGGCTGAAGAAGCATGTTTTAGAGGATTATTTTAAATGCCTGTGTGCTGTGCAGTGAATTCCACCCTAGACCTTGCAAATCTTTAGAAAGGGTAAAGAACCCCACTAGGTGCTTGTACTTTGGTGTTTGGTTATAAAAGCCAGTATGAGACTAGACTACACAAATAAGGACAATGTTATCATTTTTTTTTTACTTATATTTGTAATACATTTCATATGTTAGGATTTTAACTTAGATTTTAGCTCCTGACCAGTATTGCTTTTTTTTCTTTTTAAATACCATTATATTTTAACATATACTTTTTAAAATTTCTTTTCTTCAGACACCATGGTCTCCCTGTAGTCCCAGTCAGCGTGGAACTCTCTAGGTAGACCAGGCTGGCCTTGATCTCACACAGATCCACCTGCCTCTACCTCCTGCATACTAGGATTAGAGGCATGTGACACTACACCTGGCCATAGTATACACTGTTTTGAAACTTTTTCTAAGTTAGGCACATACCTGTAATCCTGTATTTGGAAGCCTGTGGCAAGAGGTTGTTGAAGCACATCCTCAACTACACAATGAATTTAAGTCTAGCCTGGGCTACTTACACAAGAATATAGTTCAAAAACCTAACCAACCAACCAAACAAACCACCCCGCAAAACTTACTTTAGTAAATATGTTTGAACTCTTTCCTTTGTTTTGTTCAAGAATGAAACATTATCTACTAAGATGAGAAACACATTTTTACATTCTCCATAATTTTGTTGGTATAATCAATGATGCTATATCAAATTTTATATTAATTTTGTTTCTATGACCTAAACTTTAAGGTTTAAAAACTAATCACATATACAAATACACAAAATTAGGGAGCAATGCAAATGGCACAAAGTGGTTAATGCCCAATAATTATTGTTCTGTAATTTTATTATGAGATAATACCTACTTAACAAGCATAAAAAAATAAATTTTCATCTGGGAAGATGGCTCTATCGGCAAAGTTCTTGCCATGCAAACATGAAGACCTGAGTTCAAATCCTCAACACCCACAAAAGAACTGGACATGGTAACATGTACCTGCAATCCTAATGCTGGGGAGGTGAAGACAAAAGTTTCTCTGGGGCTTTTCAGCTGGCCAGTCTTGCTGAATCAGTGAGCTCCCAGCTCAGTGAGAGACCCTGTCTCAAAAGGTACAGTACTGAGTGACTGAGGAAGACACCTAGTCTCAATCTCTGATCTGCAGGGACATATATGTACATGTGTGCATGAGTGCTCACATACATATGCACCCAACACACATACCACACACACACACACACATACCACACACACACACATACACACACATCACACGCACACACACACACACACACACCCTACACACACACTAACGTGGATTGCGTTGCTTCCTACACCTTTTCCTTCTGAGGGTAAGATGATAAAAGGATTTGGTGAGCCAACAGTGAGACCGCATTGTTGGGACTCTCAGGATAACATACAGAAGTCACTAAGCATCTAGGGGAATCCGTGCTGGGAACTTCTACTTCTCTACTCTCATTGCTATAATATGTTGAGACAGAATGTCTTCACATCTCAGCAATATGTTTTAAACATTGCTGGCCATATCACTTCTCTCCTATAGCCCAGTCCTTCATCTGTATTTGGGAAAGTGAGTAACGAAACCACCTCCCTCCCTCAGTGGTTGAGAGATGTGAGCGGAGCACTGTACAGTGTTCCTGGAGCACTGTGCAGTGTTCCTGATGCCCAAGCCTGTAATACAGAACACCAACTGAAGGCCTCTGCTCCTTCTCATTTTGATTTCTTACTCCATTTCCTTCCCCAAGTGCAGGGGTGAGTTTCATAATGAGGCAACTCTACCTGTCAAAGAGTAAGCCCCTTACCTGCACGCCAGCCTTTCAGAAGCTGTGCAGCTCTAGATACACCAGGCGGGCAGTGAGAGGGGCCAGAGCAGAGCCCTCTGTGAAGGGGTGAGGGCTCATCCGAAGGGACTTTGGTGATAGCTCTTACTACATGGCAGGTGTGGGTAGCCCCAGGAGTGAGGTGTAGTTCCTGTGGTTGTGGAGAAGGGGTAACTTTGTGTGGAGTCCTGAAATAACAACTTTGGGCATTCTGAATCTATAGGGAGGGTCAGCTGAAGGGTTTTGGTAGGGAGATCCTGGACGGGTTCTCAGCAAGTAGGTATAGGAAGCAAAGACACAAAGGAGATCAGGGAGGCAGTCAAGGCAAGGCCCCAGAGCAACTGTGTTCTTTGGGAAGGAGAATTCCCCCAGATGGAGAGCAGGCTGATCTGTGTTAACTTTTTTTAGTTTCTCTCCCAGTGACCTGGAAGATACATCTGTATGCATTTCATAAATTAAGCCACCAAACATTTTTGATTGTAAAACACATCCTGATTTCAGAAATGTTAAAGTGTGTGTCTTGAATCAATGAAGTGAGGGATTACCTCTAGTTTAGTCAAGCAGATGCAATTTTAAAAAGGCTCAGCAGCCTGCGCTGGGTCACACTTGGGAGGTGGAGTTAGATTCTGAGTGCTGGCCTGCAAGGATTTAGATTTCTAGTCTTCCCACTACAATACACAGCATTTTCCCATTTACATTTTTCCTGTGTTGAGAAAGACTTACCGAGGTGATTAAAAGCCAGAGCACATGGGGTGGGAGAGACGGTTCAGCATTAAGAGCCCTGTCTGCTCTTGAAGAGGACCTGAGTTCAGGTCCAGCCACTAACACATGTCGCTAACTCCAGTTCCAGGGGCTCTCATGCCCTTTTCTGGCCTCCATGGGCATTGCATACATGTGGTACACTTACATATATGCAAGCAAGACATCCATACACATAAAAAATCCAACATACAAAGAGCAAAAGCATAACAAAATTATTCAAGGAATATAAGAGAATACCAAAGAATACTAGAGAAAAGACTTAAAATATACAACAAGGAAAAAAGGAAATAAAAACACAATTAACTTGAAAAATCTTAATAAAAGTTTTTAAAAAAGAACAAAGGGCCATCACAGCAACTTAGTGGGTAAAGATGCTTTCTATGCAAGCTTAATGACCTGAATTGAATCCCTGAAATACAGTGGTACACATCTGTAATCCCATCTCTCCTTAAGGTGGAGGCAGAGACACAAGAATTGATTCGAAGCTTGTGGGCCAGTTAGACTAAAGAATACAGCATAGTAGACGCAAGAGAGGCACTGTCTGAAAGCAAGGTGAAAGGAGAGAATCAACTCTAAAGTTGTCTTTTGACCTCTATTTGCATGCTGTGGCATTCACACAAATCATTCATTCATTCGTTCATTCATACATACATACATATATGCATACATACATATATACATTCATTTACACACAATAGTAATACTTTTTTAAAAAGAACAAAGCAGAACATATATTTACAACGTATGAAACAGGTAAAGATTAGCGTTCAGCAAGTATGAACAAGTTCCCCAAATCAATCAGGAAAAGACAATCAGCAGAAAAATTGAGAGAATATATGATCAAGCAGTTTACAAATGAGAATTTTCAAATCTCAGTGAAGATGTGAAAAGATCTTTGACCTTACCAGTTGTGTCAGTTAATCTTGTCAACTTGACAGGATTTAGACAAACCTCTGGGTGTGTCAGTGAGGCTGGTTATACTGAGGTTTTATTAAGGTGGGAAGACACACCCTGAATGTGGTCAGTACCATGCCCTGGCTGGGGTCCTGTATTAAATAAACAAGTAAGCATATGAGGCACCAGCCCCTCCTTCCTGACTGTGGATGCACTGTGACCAGCTGTCTCTCGTTCCTGCTCTCATACTTTCCCCACCATAATGGCCTGTACTCTCAAACTATGAGCCAAAGTAAACCCTTCCTTCTTTAAACTGCTATTGTGAGAGCAATGTGAAAACTAGTGTATTCTAGTGAACCACTTGAATACAATTAAAGCATTATGATCAGAAAGTGTTACGGCTTGACAGTATGCTAATGAGGATTCAGGGAGAGAGAGAGATACTTTTAGTCAGGACTGACTGGTGAGACACAAAGAGAGACACAGTCTTTGTGCCTTTCCAAATGCTTCTGAGTGGGGGCTGGACTGCACAGTGTGTTAGTCTCCCATTACTGTACCAAATACTGGAGCTAATCAACCTTAAAAAATAAAGTTGGGTACGGTGACTGGGGTCTTGTATTAAATAAACAAGCAAGCATATGAGGCACCAGTCCCCCTGCCACCTTCCTGACTGTGTATGCACTGTGACCAGCTGCCTTTAATGTCAGCACTTGTGAGGAAGAGGCAAGCAGATCTCTATGAGTTTGAGGACAGCCTGGTCTATGTAGTAAGAACTTGTCTCAGAAAAATAAAAAGGGTTTTTTTGGCTGAGAGTTCGGAGGCCTGTCCCATTTCTACCAATTTCTCTCTCTGCTGTCTGTGCCTGCTTAAAGATGTGAGTGCTCAGTGTTTTGCTCTGGCTGCCTCTGCCATGATGGACTTCTATCACTCAGGAAACATAAGCCCAATGAACTCTTCCTTCTACAAGTTGCCTTGGTCATCAGTCATGGTGTTTTATCATAGCAACAGAAAAGCAACTAATACACAGCTCTCGAAGTTTCCAGCTCCTTACAACAGCACCAGAATAAGTGCCAAACCTTTAACACAGAGTCCACTGGAGGGACATTCTAAATACAAACCACAGCTATGGCCATGGTATAGGGAGTGTCCTACATCAGAGTGCTTTAAAAAAATTTCTATAGGCTGAACAATTTATTTAACAAATATTTGGTAGCCAGGCATGGTGGTGCACACCAATCATCCTAGCATCAGGGAGGATGAGGCAGGGGGATCATGAATTTGAGGGCAACCTGGGAAGCATAGCAAGAGCCTATCTCAAAAAAAAAAAAAATTAAAAAATTTAAAAGACCAAAACAATAACAAAAACACAAAGCAAATTAAAAAAAAACTCACCATTTTGGAGGCTGAAAGTTTTTAAAAAACATATATTTTATTTATTATTTTTATTTGAGCCCTTGGAACTGGAGTTACAAATGGTTGTTAGCCATGTGGGTGCTGGGAATCAAACCCTGCAAGAGCAGCCAGGGCTCTTAATCACTAAGCCACCTCTGAAGTGCCTGACTGGAAGTTTTAGGTTCAAAGTGCCAGCATGGTCAAGTTCTTTTGAGGGACTTTTTTCAGGCTGCAGATGACTGACTTCTCTCCATATCCTCTCATGCATGACAAACAGCGAGCTGGTGCTTGGTCTCTTCCTACCAAGCGCACTTAGTGTCTTTTCCTGTAGCTGTGATAAAATACTTGGACAAAAGCAACTTAAAGGAGAAGGGTTTTATTTCGGCTGAAAGTTTAAGGCACAGTCCATCATCAAGGGTAAATCAAGACAGCAGGTGCTTGATGCAGCTGGTCACATTGCATTCATAGTAGACACAGAGGGCAGTCAGTGTATGCAGGTATGTGTTGTATATGCATGTGCTCAGCTCACATTTTCATTTTCATTCATCCAGAACCCAACCCCAGGGAATGGGGATGCTCTTTTTCGGGCTAGGTCTTCCCATGTCAATTAATGTAATCAAGATAATCCCTCACATACTTGGAGGCTTGCCTCTCAAGTGATTCTATATTCTGTAAGGTTGAAAATTAATACTAACCATCACAGACACTAATCCCATACAGGATGATTCCACTCTCATGACTTAATCACGCCAAAAAGATCTACCTCCTTATAGCCTCACATGGAGATTAGTGTTTCACTGTATGAGATATGGGAACTCCAGTGACAAGGGATCTCAGAGCAAAGGCTTATGTCTACAATCTATAGGTGGACCAACCGGAAACCTGAGTTTCCATGTAGTTTCTTTCCTCATGTTCTCCGTAGGCCCCCCGCCCGCCTCCTTCCCTGACCCACACTGCAGAAAGCCCAAGTACTGAAAGGATTAAGTTTTATTCACTTCTGCACTGAGGCGGACACCTCTCCTGACTGGTACAGAGTCTCAGTGGCTGAGATGCCCAGGTTTAATTTCTCTTCCCTTGTAGCAAAGACTCTTGTGACTGCCACTTCCTTCTTTCCTCTCCAGCTTGGAGGTCAGCAGCTGGTTATCTTCCTGTAATCTGACCCTGAGTCTCTTCTCCAGCTCACAGTAGCTGGGCCGATGTAACAGCTTGCAGATATCTGCCTTGCTCTGCTGTCTCTCAGTAGCTAGCTTTTACCGCTCTCTAGGGTTTTCTCACCTAAGAATTAGCAAGGCTTCTTAAGGGTTTCTCCTCTGGAAATAGACTTTTACATAGACTTTGAGGCCTAAATTCTTTGGGTTAATTTATATCAATTTCCCGCTTATAATTTCAACATTACTTTAAATTTCAAGAATTATTTATTTCTGTCCTGTTTCATGGGTGTACTTATTATCTGGTCATCAAGGTGGAGGATTCATATTTAGACTTTGTGATATGCTTAACATTTAGGGTGTCTAGGCCCTAAATATATGAAACTGCTCTGCTTTGGCTGGGTCAGGTGTTTGTGCTTCAGACATTGTCCTAGAGGGGAGAACTGGACTAGTACGGACCAGGTCAAAGATCAGGGTCCCGAGCTCTTCCCTGGCACATTGACTGTGCTGTCTCTGTACTGAAGGGATTCCATCCAGGGAGTTGGGATTGGAGGGGGAGTGCTGTGAATTCCTCAATAATAACTGCAGCAAATTCCAAGATAATCTCCTTCAACCAGAGATGTGGTCTTGAGTTAAAGTACGGGTGGAGAGAGAGGACATTTTATCATCATAAAGTGAAAGAGAGTGAAGACATCTGTTTGATATAAAGACTTCACTTCTTTTGGATACATAGATATGTCTCTCTCTCTCTCTCTATATATCTTCCTCTATTTTAGTTTTTGGAGAAACTTTGGTACTGTTTTCAATAATGACGTCATTAATTCACACTATTAAAACACCGCACAAATGCTCTTTTTTATCCGTGGCCTCCACAAAGCTTCTTATCTTACATATTTAAATATTTTTATTGAATTTTTTAGAATTTCATAACTGTATTTTGATATTATCAGATGCCCCCTCCCCTATCTGCACCCCTTTACTACCTCATGCCTGATTTCATGTCTATTATTATTATTATTATTATTATTATTTAAGGCCTATCAAGTCTAATTTGTGTCTCCAAATGCTCTTCAATGTGGATCAATCCCCTAGAGCCTGGTCACCCAACCCAGGTCACACCCATAAAGAAAACTGACTCTCTCAGCAGCTCTCAGTTACTAATAGTCAGTTAGTTTGTCCACCTCCTCCCCTCTGTGCTGGGAATTTGTCTGGCTTGAGCTTATGTGGGTCTTGAACATGCTGTAACAACTGCTGTAAGTTCGTATCAGTAACTGCCTAGACGATTTATGATGTCATTTAACTCTGAGGTTTCTGTAATTAAATTTTCGTCAGGATAACCTGTGAAATGGTTAGAGTAGGGTACTGAAATCACTCAGTGTTGGAGTCAATCTGTGATTTTAAATCTAAGGGCATTTCTTTTATGAAATTGAGTGCCACTGTGTTTGTTTGTATGTATGTTTAGAATTGTAACATCTTCTTGGTGGATTTCCCATTCACATGTATGAAATGTCCTTTCCTATCTCTTCAAACTTGTTTAGTCTGAAGTCTATTTTGTCTGATATTAGAATAGCTACACGTGCTTATTTCTTAGTTCTGTTTTATTGGAATATCTTTTTTCATCCTTTTACTCTAAAGTGATGTCAGTCTTTGATGGTGAGGTATGTTTCTTGGAGACAGCAAAAAGTTGGATGTTGTAATCCAGTCAGTTAGTCTGTATCTTTTTACTGGGGAGTTGAGACAGTTGCTACTGAGAATTATTACTGACCAATGTTTATTAATATATTAATTCCTGTTATTTAGTCTTTGTGATGTTGTTTTCTTTGGTCTCTTTTGATGAACTGCTCTGGAATTGTTTATTTATTCCTTGTGCGCTCTGAGGTGTGTTTAATCTTTTCTTCAGAGGGGAGTATTCCTTCTTTTACCTTCTTAGAGCTGCCTTAGTGGACATAAATTCCTTTAATGTGTTTTTTATTGTGGAAAATTTTCCTTTCTCCTTCTATTATGACTGATAGTTTTGCTGGGTATGGTAGCCCAGGTTGGTATCTGCGGTCTTTAAGATTTTATAGAACACCAATATATGCTCTCCTGGCTTTCAGAGTTTGTATTGAAAAGTCAGGTGTTATTCTGGTAACCTACTTTTATATGTAATTTGTTCTTTATTGTAGTTTTCAGTATCCATTCTTTGTTTTATAAATTTAGTGCCTTGATTATTATGTGACATAGGAAATTTCTTTGGTCTTATCTATTTGGTGTACTGTATGCCTCTTGGACCTTGATAGTATCTCCTTCTTTAGATTTAGGAAGTTTTCTCCCAGGAGTTTGTAAAAATATTTTCTGTGCCTTTGACCTGGATTTCTTCTCCTCCTTCCATATCTATGATTCTTAGGTTTGGTCTTTTTAGAGGATCCTAGAGTTCCTACACATTCTCTTCTTGGGTTTTAAAAAATACATTTAGCATTTACTTTGACTGATCCAAGTCTTCTACATTGTCTTCAAGGTTTGATATTCTCTCTTCCACTTGATTATTTCAATTGGTGAGGCTTTTTAATGGAGTTTTTTAGTTCACTAATTGAGTTTCTCGATTCAAGTTTTATTTCAGTTTGCCTTATTCTCAGAAGTTCTATTTCTTTATTAAATTCTATTTTCACATCTAGGATGGTTTTCATTTCATTAAGCTGTTTTTCTATTTTCACAATCTTCATCCTGGAATTTATTGATATCCTCTTTAAGTTTGTTGAACATATTTATTTACTTTTTAATATTTTATTATTTTTATTTTATGTGTCTGAGTATATTGCCTGCATGTGTGTAAGTGCACCTGTGTCATGCACTGCCCATGGAGGTGAGAAAAGGCATCGGGTTCCCTGGAACTGGAGTTATGGATGGTTGTTAGCCACTATATGGGCACTAGGAACTGAACTCAGTTGCTCTGCAAGAGCAGTCAGTGCTCTTAACCGCTGAGCCATCTCTGCAGCCACACGAACATATTTATAATTGCTATTTTGAAATTACTGACTTGTGCCTCAGCTAAGTTGCTCTACGCAGGGGACACTACAGTGGGTGTTCTGATTTCTGGAGGGAATGTATTGTCTTGGTTTTTCCATATTGTTTATATTTTTTGTTATTAGACTTAGCCATCTTGACCTAGACCTAGGTCATCGGTGGTGTTTCCTAGTGTGGACATCTAGTTTCACTTTTGTTGAACAGGCGTTTGGGTCTTTGCTGTTACCTCACTGTATCAGGTTGGGGACCAGCTGAATTGTGCTTGTGCTCAATACTATGGTAATTCTGTGTCAATGTGGGAGTGGGGTAGCAGATGTGTTCCCTATACTAATGGTGATATGTGAACTTCTGAGCCTGGGAGCCTTCTGACCTCCAGACATTATAGGGTGACTGGAGAATCCCTGGTATACATCTGACAGATTCTGGAAAATCCCAAAGGGAGAGGAAGGGGGTAAAGAAGAGGTGGGAATCCCTGGAAGGAGGAGGTAGCAGGGCCTTGGGATGATGGCAGGAGGGTAGAGGCAGTCCACCTGGGTCTTCAGGCCATGGTGGGCTGCCACCTGGTGTCTGGTGATTCTCAAAGGAGGGAGGGACCAGGAAGAGGTGTGGATACTTGGCAGGTAGAGGCAGCAGGGCCTTGGGATGGCTGTTGGGGGTGGGTGAAAGTAGCTTATCTTGGTTTCTGGGTCATGTGAGAGCACTAGCCTTTTATAGTTTTGATATTAGTTATTCTAACAGGTGCAGAGTGATACCCCTGACTGTTCATCTCCTTCTTTAAAGAAGTATCTATTCAAACCCTTTACTCTGAATTATTTATTTTCTCGCTATTGAGTTGCTTGAGCTCCTTATGTATTTTGGATGCCAACCTTTTATCAGATGTGCAGTTTACAAGTATTTTTCCTCCTTCCGTAGTTTGTCTCTTCACTGTGATAATTGTTTTCTTGGCTATGTAAAAGTTTTTTAGTTTGGTGTATTCTCATTGGTCTATTTTTGCTTTTGGCTCATATAAAGAACACCTATTTCTCAGATCAATGCCATTGAACTTTGCTTCTATCTTTTCCAATGATGATTCATTTTAAAAATCTCATTTCAATTTATTGCATAAAGGAGTTACAGTAGTCCAATATAAAAGTGGATTCCTCCCCACCCCCCAAAAAAAGAAAGGTTGGAGAGATGGCCCAGCAGTTAAGAGCTCTGGCTTCTCTGACAGAGGACCCAAATTTAGTTTGGTTTTAACTTAAGTTCCAAGGGCTCTGATGCCCTCTTCTGGCCTCTGCAGGCATTGTATGTTTGGGTGCACTTTAGTACACACAGACAACACACACATACACAAAAATAAAAAATAAAATAAATGAAAATATAAAGTGGACCCCATTATGTGAAGATTTTTAACTTATGAAAAGAGACAGAAGGGAAATTTTATGTCTCAAGGAAATCCTCACTTCAGCCCAAGCCACAAGCACTTAAAACTCATGAACCTGCAGCTGATCATCCTCAGCCAGCACAACTCTATCAGGAAGTGTTTTGGCTTTGGTCACCCTGCAGCTGAATTGCTTCACAGCCTGGATGCTCACTGGCAATACCAACACAGTCAAATGTCTTCTTCAACATCTTCACTAGTTTCTTTTTATTTTAATCATCACTGATTTTTCTGGACAGTTGTA
Source organism: Eospalax fontanierii (assembly GCA_035773235.1). Taxonomy (NCBI): domain Eukaryota; kingdom Metazoa; phylum Chordata; class Mammalia; order Rodentia; family Spalacidae; genus Eospalax; species Eospalax fontanierii. The sequence goes on from CM069540.1 coordinate 21,187,326, forward strand.
AAGGTCTTGCTACCATTTCTCCATTGAATTCTTATATGGATAGAATCCTCAGTGTCAGCGGGAAGCAACTCACCACACTTACTTGGATCAGCAAAAGGGATCAAAAAGAGTAGAGGTCTGGATAGTGGAAGACAATTGTGGGAGAAGGGGATGGGAACCCAGAGCTTCAGGAAGCAGGGTCCTGGAAGGGGAGGCAGCTGAGTCTTGAAGAGTACTCAGTAATAGGTCCCCGATGCGAACTCTTTTGTTTTAGAATTTATAGTTATTTTTTCATAAAACCATTTTATTCATTATTTTTAAAAGTATTTTATTTATTATGTGTATGAGTGGGTTGCCTGCATGTATGTAAGTGTACCCATGTTGTGCCATGTCTGCAGAGGTCAGAAGAGGGCATTGGATCCCCTGGAAATGGAATTATGGATGGTTGTTAGCTGCCATATGGGTTCTGGGAATCAAATCCTGGTCTTCTGCAGGAGCACTCTGCAAGAGAAGCCAGTGCTCCTAACCACTAGCCATCTCTCCAGCCCCAGGTTCATCTTTATTTTAAATAAATAGATATTTAAAAAGTTCTCACTTGACCTTGAGTGACAGAAAGAAATGGGGAGGCTGGCAGATGTATTCTAGACAATCATGCAGTGCAAGGAAGGTTTGGCAGGAAGTCAGATGTCCCAGTCATGAGCCACAGACTGAAGCAGCTTGGGAAACAAGGCTCCAGATAAGACCCAGATCCAAGGCTATATAGTTTCTGTCAGTAACATCTGCTCAAGTGGCAGTTGGGAAAGCACATGCTCACAGCCACAGTGTTTTGTGTCCCGAGTCACCTTATTCACCTTAAACAGTTGTAAAACTCTTAAGAAATTAATCTTTTGAATTTTTTTTTGAGATAATTTCTTACCATGTAGCCCAGGTTGGCCTGGAATTCATTATTCTTTTGTCTCAACACTACTGAGTGCTGGATTACAGGCACGTACCACCATGCACAGCTCATCTTTTGCCATTTGGAGCCTAGAAAATATTTTTCTTTTTTTCCAATCCCACGGACCACCAAATTTCTGTATTCTCCCTGTTTTCTTTTTCTTCCATTTACAAAGCATTTGATTCCTTCTTGAATTCATTTTTTTTCCTTCTCAGCGCTATGCGAATGTTTCATTTTCAACTTCTTCCCTTAGAATGTCAAATTCAGAAAGCACAGGCTTTAAGTTACGATACATTTGTGACATTTTGACCTACTGTTTTGTTTTTCCATGACACAGATCTCCAGCTGTTCTGCCTGCCAGGTGTCACTTACCACTAACTGGTAAGGCGATGACACACAGTTACTGTTGTAACAGAGCCCCACCATTGAGGTACATTTCCACTTTACTGACAGTCATCAATGGAACCTGTTGTTACTGACAGACTGAGGGATCTTGGGGCTGAATGTAGCACAGGTTCTTTTCTTGTTTAAAGGACAACGTGATATATATCACAGTGACTCCAGGCCCCGGGCTGTTTCGTCTTGCAACTCTACCATTTCTGATTCCTTCTTTTGAGTCAGCACATGGCTTCCTGTGTGAGGGGCAGAGAAGACTCACAGGAACCTGACTGCTTCCACTTAGGACTGGCACCAGTTGCTTCCTAGAGACAGTGCCACACTCTCCTTTGATGTGTTCTCGCTCGCTGATGCAGACTTCATTAGAGCTCATATCAGTGCCTGGGGCACTAACCTGGCTGTTGTGTGAGGGAGTGTCCTGAACCCGCACTCATGGCTATAGACCATGGTCTAGGTACCAGCTTAGCTTGCTCCTTAATTGGAAATCAAATATGTTTCTTCTTTTCTCTCTGTTCCTCCTTTCACCCTGAGGCAGCCAACAACAAGCACATCCAGTGGCTGCTGGGAGCCGATGGAGAGGTCTGGGTGTGGGTCATGGGTGAAGGCCCCGGTGACAAGCCCTATGAAGAGATCTCCGAGGAGCTGATTGCAGAGAAAGCACGGCTGCAAGCACAGAGAGAGGCTGAGGAGCTCTGGTGAGAGGTGCCAGCTTGGAGGGTGCTGGGTGGGGCCTGAGCCCGAACCCTTGGGTAAGTCCGAGCTATGAGCGCACAAAGGAGGTGCCAGTTGGAAGCTGGTTGTGCTGAGTTCTGCATCAGAGTCTTGTAGCAATCAGCATTGTTGTGGGTTCAAGTTCTTGGCCCTCTAATCAGCAGATCTGGGATCTCAGTTTTTTCCGATCAGCGATGGTAGTGTAGCCTAACACCATAAGACCCCTTTATATGCATAAAGTTAGGAATCACCAGAACAGTATGTACATCACATTTTAGATGTGCATGTATGTGTGTTCCTGTGCTCATGTGCATGTGATTGTGTATGCGTGTGTATGCAGAGGCCAGAGATCAATGTCAGGTATCTTCCTCTATTGTCTTCCATCTTATTTTAAAAATATTTTATTTATCATTTTTTTGTGTATGAGTGTTATACCTGCATGTGTGAAAGTGCACCCATGTCATGCAATGCCTGTGGAGGTCAGAAGAGGGCATCGGAGTCCCTGAAACTGGAGTTAAAGATAGTTATTAACTGCTGTGTGGATGCTGGGAATCAAACCTGGGTCCTAGTCAGTACTCTTAACCACTGAGCCATCTCTCCAGCCCCGTCAGACACTGTTCATCAGCAACTTTTAACTTTTTTTTTTTTTTGTTTAAACTTGGAAATCCATGTGACCTCACCTCTTATATCCTCCCCACCTTGAGTCTGAACGTTAGCATCTTAATTGTAAAATTGTAACAACATGGAAATAACATTGAAAACCATGAGGAATTAAAGAACACTCACCATCCACTGCCCAAGATAAAGATAAAGAGTATTTAAGTGACACATGTTTTGCAAACTACTTTATTCACATCTTGACAAATTGATCAGGTCAAATCCACAAGGCTAATGAAGATTCTGATACAGGGCTCTGTTTCACAAGAAATACAACGTATTATTCCCTTTGATAGACATTTGAGTGGTTCATTATTTCTTATTATAAAAGTTCCCTGATGAGAAATAGGATCTCCCCATATGTGAGAGTGATCATCGCCTCCCTCCCCCACCTTTGTCATATGAGTTCCGTTGACCTTGTTCTTCCTATTCTATATACCCAGGGAAGGTTGCTCGCTGTTTTCACTTGAAGTTGCATTGTGACATGATCCTTTAGTTTTTCACTCCAGCTCATTCCTGCTGATTCTCTCTTGGAAGGAGACAGAAGGAAGCAGAGATCACCAAGAAGTTCCGGGATGCCCTGGCCAATGAGAAAGCCCGGATCCTGGCTGAGAAGTGGAAAGTGGAGATGGAGGACAGAAAAGCTGCCAAAATCCTGGAGGAACGTATACATGAGGAATTCAAGGTGGGACAGTGCATGGGGTACCTGTGTGGGGTACCAGTCTAGCTTCTGAGCCCACTGGGGCTGGCGTCTGGTTTGCACCTGTCTTTGGCCTCTGGCTGGTCCTGGGTGCTTTTATGAGATAGAAGTCTGGCATGTCTGAGCAGGAAGGAACATCTTAGGGTTCATCTACTTATACAGATAAGGTAAATAAGGTTCAGAGAGGGAAAAAGAATTGCCAAGGCCAGATGTAATAGTGGTTGGGTACAGAGTTAGGAGTAGAATGAAGACCATCTACAGCTCAAAGATGGTCCTGAAATGAGTCCCAGGAGGACTGGGCTTCTATTTAGATCAATTGCAATCCACTCAGTTCCAACTTTGGAGTTGATAAATGCATTTCATTGCTCTCTGGCAGTGTGATGGTTAGTGTGAAGGGTCAACTTGACCCAATTTAGAATCACCAGGGAAAGAAGTCTTAATGAGGAATTGTCGAGATTAGGTTGATCTGTGGGTCTATCTGAGTGGGAGGTCATCTTGATTATAATTCATTTGGGAAGACCCAGCCTCAAAGTGGGCAGCATTATTCCTTGGGTTTGTGGCCTGGACTCTATAAAAGAGGTGGGGTGAGTGTCAGCATGCCCGCAGTCAACTCTCTGCTCCTGACTGTGGATGTGATGCACGGCTTCAAGTTCCTGCTGCCTTGAGCGTCCTGGTTATGATGAACTGTGATCTGGAACTGTGACCTGAAATAACCCTTTCTCACCCCAGTTGCTTTTGTCAGGGTATTTTATCACAGCAACTTATGAAATTAGAACAGGTTGGAAGCTTAAATTACCTGAAAACATTATTTTCTGCTATAAGAGCAATACATTTATTTAAAAGAAAATGAAACAGAAAATAAAAATCATGCTCAATCCCAACACTGCACTATTTTGTAAATTGTATTGTCAAAGCCAAAACAGCTGAATATTGGTTAAAACATGGAAACAGACTTGTGGGGTGGGGGTGTGCTGTGATAAGGCCCCGGATTTCATCCCTAATCCTTGCCAAAACATAAAACCAAAAATACAAACAGAATTTTTTTTTCCAGTAACTACTGGTAGTTGGGGAGATTGCCGAGCTCCCTCTAGGTGTGGGCTGAGGTGTTTGAACTGGAATGTGAGGACAGGGCAGAGGAGAGCCAGGTCTTATCAGTCAGAGAAGAATCTGGAACACTGATCAGAGAGTGTGCGATTAGGCTAGGTGCTATGTCTGCTGGCCAACAGTTACTGAAACTGGTGTCCTGTCCTCCCACGGAGACTGGGAGATGGAGAACCTCTCCTTTCTGAGGGTTACTGTTTCAAGAAACCATCCAGAGGCATATCACAACTATAAACTCCTTATAGTAAGTGCCTCAGGGCCAGAGGCCTCTCACCGGGTATAGGTGAAACCACATAGTGCATATTCCTGGCAGCACTGAGCTTTCTCAGAGGGTCACCTTTGGAAACAGTTATGTGCTGTGGAGAGTTTACACTTGGCCGTGTATGCATAGTATTTGCCCGATTTAGAACCTTTTTCCCTCTCCTATGATTAGATAATAAGGGTGTTGACTTTTAAAACTCACTTATAATGCAAATATTTTCCTCAGTCATTGTTTTCCTTAGTTTTGATTATTATGTTTCCAGGTATATAGAAGCTTAAAATGCTTATGAGTCAAATTTAACAATCTTTTTCCTTTTATTAAACTATTTTTATTATTTTCATCTTTTTGTATGAGTGTATTGCCTGCATGTATGTAAGTGCATCCGTGTCATGCAATGCCCATGGAGGTCAGAAGGGGGCATCAGATTCCCTGGAACTGGAGTTACAGTCAGTTGCTAGCTGCCATGTGGGTGCTGGGACTCAAACCCAGGTCCTCTGCAAGAGCAACCAGTGCTCTTAAGCTCTGAGCCAGCTCTCTAGCCCCTCAAGCCTTTTCTTTATCATTTGTTTTAAGCTCAGAAAGATTATTACCACGAGCTGATAATACCAGTCTACATTAACTTTTATACCTTTCGTGATATTGTTTCTCTGCATTTTACTTTTCTTCACATTGGGGGAATTGTATAATAAAGCACTCTATTTTTTTAAATGGTTAGTGAGTTATTTTAATGTTATTTAGTAGTCAATTTGTCTTCTCCCTTCCCAGTGGCCTGCTGCTTTGATTGGACTTTTACTTTTTAGCACATACTTCTAGATCTCTTCATTTTTCCTCTATGATTTATTGTTCTTGATTCAGACTTAATCGTTTAATTATTGTAGCTTTAGAATAATTTTAACACCTATTTAAGTAAGAACCCAATCGTTTTTCTTCATTTTCAAAATGTCTTTGGCTAATAGCCTCACCTATTTTTTTCTACCAGCAGAATTTTTGAATGATTTTCTTACTATTCTCTCCCTCAAATAAAATCCACAGTGATTTTTATTAGAGTGGCATCTAGTTGTAGCTGTGTTCCTGGAAAACAGACATTTTTACAATACTGAATCATAGAGTCTTCTTCAGAAATGTTTTTCTCTTATTATTCAAAGCTTTTATTTTTTGTTAGTATTTTTAGTAAACACTTGTGAAAGTAACAGTTACTTAATTCTAAGCATTTTTAGTAACTTATATAACCCTATTGACTTCTAGTTTTTGGACTCTTGATAAAAATTTCTTTCAGTATTCCAAATTTTAATTTTAGTTAAAGCATAGGCTTTACACACACATACACACACACGCACACATACACACACACACACACACACACACACAATTGCTGTTATGAATGAGATTGCCTCCAGTTTTTTTGTTTGTTTGTTGTTTTTTGAGGCAGGGTCTCCCTGTGTAGTCCAAACTGGTCTTGAACTCATGACAATCTTCCTGCCTCTGCCTCCTGAGTGCTTGAATTACAGACATGTACCTCTATACCCTGCTCACTCAGAATTCTTTTAAAAATATTTTATTTATTATTATTTTTATTTTATGTGTATGACTGCACTGCCTACATGTATGTAAGTACACCCATGTGATGCAAACCACTGAGGAGGTCAGAAAAGGAAATTGGATCTCTTGGAACTGGAGTTACAAACAGTTGTTAGCTGCCATGTGGGTGCTGGGAATTGATCCCAAGTCTTCTGCAAGAGCAACTAGTGCTCTTAATTGCTGAGCCATCTCTGCAGTCCCCTCACTCAAGACTCTTAAACCTATTATAATTGCTATTAGATTTGCTGTGAATTAGAATTTATTTTTTTGAGACAGGGTCTCTTTGTAGCCCCAGCTGGCCTGGAACTCATACATAGATCAGGCCCTTGATCTCACATAGATCTGTCGGCCTCTGCTTCCTGAGTGCCTGGATTAAAGGCATGTCCCACTATTCCTAGTAAGTGAGTTACAGTTTTTGAGGAGACATTCTCTTGAGTTTTTAAAGGAAGTAGTATTTATTCCCCAAATACTCATATTGTTGGGTTTTTGCTTATGATTATTTAAGTTTGCTGGGGAATAAAGCCACTTCTATTTCTGTATCTCCAGCAGTGATTATTATCTGCTCCATTTTAGGGCTCTCCCTCCACACATGGGGTTGAGTCCAGATGCTGGGAGGGGAGTGAGCTGCCCTTCCTGTGCAGGAGATCAGAGTGATCATGTTACAGGCAGAGATCTCTAGTTAATTGTCTGTTTGAGAGTTTCAGTGCTAGAAGCCGATATATTGTGGGGTGCTTGTACCAGGGCTCCCATTGGTTGCTCAGGTCACTAAAGGACTCAAGTCTAGGTTTTTGGTGTTTTTTCCAAAAAATTATAGTTATGATATATGTGTCTTTGTTTTAAAATTTAATTTGCTAAGTATGAATGTTGAATAGAGATAGTCACCCTGATTTAGCATGCCTTCATTTTGAGGAACCTCAGAAATGTGAGTCTGTCTGGGAACCCTAGAGAGGAAGCTTCAGGCAGCTGTCTATCTGGAACATCAGCGCAGGACTCTGAGGAGGCTGGTTCAGTCTTAGCAGTCAAGGTGATTTCTCTTTGGGTCTTTCTCTAGTACCCTATATCACTGTGTGGAGCTCCTCGTCTCAGTAAATAGATAGGCTGAAACAGTATCTCAGAAGGATTTTTCTGGTAGGCTACAGAGGGCTGGCCACAAATTCTTTGCCACTTCTCCTTTTAGAGCTGGGTCAATTTAGAGCAGGCTCCCCTTGAGTCTGCATTGACCTTGAGAAAAGCGTTGATGTGTGGAAAGGAGTAGAAATGGTTAACTAAAACCCCTTTTGCAAATCATTTAATTATCATTTATTTTGTAACATGGTACTAAGGAGCTCAGCTTAGTCTGGAACTTACTGTGTAACCCAGTTAATCTCAAGTTCAGAATATTTCTACCTTAGCCTCCCTCCTGAGTCCTGGGCATACAGGTATGCACTGTCAAGTGATCTTTTTCTTAAAATAAAACATTTAAGTAAACAAAAATATAGAAAATAATATAAAGTATTTGGATATCTCACTCACAAATGCAATAAACAATATTTCCCTTCTGAGGTTGATATTTAAAAATAATATTTCTAAAGTTACTAATAACTTACCTTCCCATATTACTTCCTTTTAATTTAGTTTTTTATGAATTATACAGTTGCTCTTGTAAATCATCCAACTTAATGCTCAGTTGTTTTCAAGATTTACTTACATTGTTGTATTTATGTAACAGCTTTGTAGGTTGAATGAGCATAGTATCTTTTATTGTTTTCCAGTTCTTCCTTGTTGAATCGATGTTATTTTCAAGTTGGGTTAGGAGGAAATATAATGCAAGCATGATCATCCCTGGGAGGCTTTCCTGTGTGTCTGAGGTACTTGGATGTATTCTGTCCACAGAACTGCTGAGAACAGTCATAGGAGACCTGAACTGCTTCTTTTGCCTCTTGTAATGCTTACTTTGGGGCATTCCTATAAACAGTCCTATCCCATAGGCTACCATGTTGAAAGGAAGCCCAGGCTAGCCACATGGAGAGAAGGAGGCTTATGCAGCTATGTGGAAGGCACTGATGCATCAGATCCATCACTGGGTCCCTCCTGGCTTTGCCGGCACATCCTAGGGAATGAGCCCAGGCAAGGATTTGACTTCAGTTGGGACAGAAAGCAGAGGAGAAACGTGGAATGAAGAGAGGTCTGTGGAGGTACCTATGGACCTAGCACCTGTGATGGGTGGAGATAGACAGAAGCCTAGAAGGGTAGATTGGGGTGGTCTTTGAATACTGCTTTAAGAGGGTGGCCTCTCCTTTGTGAGCAAAACAGTCTTGATATACAAGGACAAATTTTAGGATGGTGGTGATGGTATATTTCAAGTTAAAACTTCAGAAAAGGATGTCAGGAGATTTTTTTGTAATGGTCAAAATGGTCAAATGGGAGAGCGTCTGTGACTATGGGGAGGACATAGAGAGGTGAGAGATAAAACCAACAGGACTTGATGTCAGTTAGAGACTGGAGTGAAGGGAGCTCAGAACAAAGGCACCCCTCCCATCCTGGGGGTGGTAGGTGAGGGTGCCCTCCTACAGTGTGAGCTGGACATGGGTGCAGACTTGGATAGGCCATGTGGAGGTTTCAACCACTGAGAAGGGGGAGATGGGACGGAGGCTAGAGTGGAGAGAACCCGGTTGAGGAGCCCCAGTAGTGGAGGGAGTAGGCAGGGCTCATTTGGGATGGTGTGCCTTGAGGATACAGGCAGTTTTTGGTAATTCTCCAGGTTGTAGAAAATAGAAACTAAATGAAACTTCACTTTAGAAAAATAGAAAGATGTAAATCTCAGAATCTTTCTGTAGGGTTGGCAATTGAAACTCAATAAAGAACATAGTGATGAAGACTGGAGAGATGGCTCAGCAGTTAAGAGCAGTGGATGCTCTTGCATCCCGTGTTCAGTTCCCAGCATCCACATGGTGCCTAACAATGTCCATAATTCCAGTTCCAGGGAATCCGACGACCTTTTCTGACCTCTGTGGGCACTGTATGGCACAGCTGCACTTACAAACATGCAAGTGATATACACATACACATAAAAAATAAATAGTGAAAATCAAGAATCCGTTTTTAAAAACCATTCTGGCTGGACCTACAGATGAGTGGTTGCACACTTACTTAGCATTCTCACAGCCCTGAATTCAATCCTTAGTACTGCACCAGTATATAAACAAACAAACAAACAATACCATTCTCTTGTGGTTGATGCCACTTGAATACAGTGCTTCTTTCAAAAATAGAAAAAAAAGAAAGAAAAGACATACCGGGGCTGGGAAGATGTTGTCCCCATTCTCTCCTTCCTTATTATAAGGTTGCTTCTATGTGCTTTTCCTACTTAAGATCATGAGCAAGGCACACTGAGAATCCTGCTTTCTCCTTCTGCCCTTTGACTTTCCTTCTCTACCTCCAAACCCCCTGCAAATCCCCGCCTCCTTCTGGGCTCCCTGAGAAGAAAAAGAGTGAAGGTTTTTAGCTTCTTCCCATATCCAGTTTGAGGCCACTCTCTTTTGCTTCTGTATCCTTTTAGGTTGGATTCATTTTGGTGACAGCATGCCATCTGCTCCAGCTGCCCACCATCGCTGCCTTATTCCCAATAAGATCACGAGTGTGTGTGTGGGTCCCATTTTTCATTTCTCATTTTTTTTTCTCTTGGAAACCGCAGGCTCTTGACAAGGATGGCAGGAACAGAATAATGGGATCTGGTTTATCCTTTCTCTCTCACGGGTCATCACATTCCCTCTCTTCCTTTTAATGTTCCTGAATTCATTCCTCCGCTTGCATTTAAAGAACACCTACTGTCTACCAGGCCCTGAACTGTGGACTGGTGAGGGAGGAAGGAAAGGCAGAGTTCTAGCCATAATCTTTTGGAATATAGCATCTCATAGGGCACAGTGGCTTGGTAGGAGCCAGAATAACAGCAAAAAATGATGATGCCCTCAAGAAAAAGCATTTGTCTCAATGACATTTTCCATTAGGATTAGGCAGACCTATGCCTCAGTGGTGTGCTGTTACAGAGGGCTTATCAGGAGAAGCAGACTTAAAAATCCAGACTACTCAGAGGGCTTTGAGTGGCCAGCAGAGGGATATTTCCTTCCTTCCTGAGTGAAATGTGAGTTTGCATGTATGCTTCTTGCCTGGGTCGCCTTTAACTGCTAAACTTAACACAATGGATTTTTCTTCTGTGGCCTCAGATTGGTCGAATGATTCAGAGACTTGCCACAGTGAGAATTTTTAGGCACTTTCAGACATGAGAGTTGAGTCATTTTAGCAAGCCCTTGGACAGAAAGGACTGTATATTCTGTGTATTTGTGACTGGAAACGGTGTCCCTTTGTTGTTTTCATCCTTCTGAAGAGCATGTCTTTGTCACAGTAAATGGCCAGTCATTTTCCATTGAAAGGGGAGGCGTCTAAAGACCTCTGGCTCCCTGAGCAGTGTCCCCATCTCCAGAACAGAAGGAAGTGAACAACAACAATGTTGCTTCATGTTCTGCCTCCTGTCAGCCACAGTGGAGCAGATAGGAGTTCACACTGTAATCTGAAGTGAGGAAATGCCACTTATCTGTGGCGCATCAGTACCGATCCTTCTCTGGGTCTATGAGCCCAGTTGTGTAAACCCCGCCCCCCGCTAAACCTATACGGTGAAGTCCTAATTCCCAGTTCTTCAGAACATAGCCATATTTGGAGATAGGATCTTTACAGAAGTTACTTTAGTTAAACCAAAATCTTTATGGTTGGTTGGACCTGAATCCAATATGATTGGAGTCTTTCGAAGAAGAAGAATAAGGAGGAGGAGGAGGAGGAGGAGGAAGAGGAGGAGGAATAGGAATAGAAATAGGAAGAAGAGGAGGAGGAAGAAGAGGAAGGAAGAACAAATCGAATGCAGCAGGAAGGTGGCTACCTGCAGGCTAAGGAGAAGCCTCTGAATGAAACCAAAGCTCTTGACTTGCATTTGGACTTGCAGCTTCAGAACTGGGAGGAAATGTTTATTTCAGTCACACAGCCTGTGGTACTATGTTATGGCAAATTAACATACTCCTATATATGTTCAAGGGAATAGGAACATGGTTTGAAGCTCTTGGCTTTGACAGGAGCCAAGTGTCTGCCTGGAAGACCTCTGTGGACAGGTGATGGAGCTGAAGCACCACTGGGCTGGTGCCTTGTGACCTGAGTGACACAGTGAACATTATGGGAAAGCAGGGAGCACTGGGGAATGCACCAGGTACAGCGTGAAGGACTGTGCTCGTGCAACGAGTGATCTCCATGCTGCTGAGACTCCGATGAAGATGAAGTGGGGCTTTTAGTTAAAGCAGCTTGCTGTGCATTGGGGTTACAGGGGTGAGTTTCAATTTTGCATCAGTCAGTAACTGCCATCCGATTTCCCATCTAAAAGCTGATCACCCAACTCATCTTCCCATGTCTATCTTCATGGGACCTTAGCAAAAAGGCCAAGATGTGATCTGACGTCTATCTTCAGTTCATATCCCCCTCTAGCTGCAGTCCTCCATCTTGGGTATCCCCATGGGCTGTCTGTGGTCATCTCCGTTCCCTCTTGCTGGGACCTGGATCGCTGTCCCTCTGTTCCACGAGGGCTTCTCTGCTAAGATTTCCGGTTATTCTGAATGACCACAGCTGTCTGTGGCTTCCTCGTCTTTGTAATATTTTTGAAATGTTCAGCTCACTTTACTGTGTTTTTGCCCAACAGGCACCCTCCCTTCTGGGTTATTGCCTTAACCTTGGCTTTCCTTTGTCTCCTTTTCTGGTTCCAAGCTGTAAGTGATGGAGTGACCCAAGACACGTTGGTTGTCTTCTCTTAACATGCTCCTTTTCTCTCAGTCACACTACCAGGTTCTATTCATCCATAAGCAGATGCCCCCTCCATTTGTACCTTTACTCTGATTTTGCCCTGAATGCCCAGGCTTTGTATCCTATGACTCACAGCAGGCCTCCTGAGTTTCAGAGGGCATCTCTGTTAGAACGTGGGCCTGCACCTGTAGGGTTAATCCCACAACCTCAATCAGGCCATGCATTTCAGCAGCTCTCTGGAATAGCTCTCAGTTTATGGTACCTGACACCTCCATGTTTCCTGTCATGTATATTGTGCTGAATCAAGTCGCATGATATGAAACTTCCCATGACCCCTAAAAGGCTACACAAAGTCAGAAGCTCCTTGGGAGTTGGACCAGAGAGGAAAGAATACTCACTAAAGATCACTGAAGAGGGTCCTCCGGCTCCCCCTTGTCAGCTCTCTCATGGTAGCTCTCTTTCTCATTCTCTCTCTCTCTCATTCTCACTCTTAATAAGACTCCTCTCCAAACTTTAAAGGGGAGCCTCTCCTTCCCTTTAAGGCCCCATCATGCTTAGATCTCCATATGTTGTAGTGTTGCTGTCTAAGGCTCTCTGTCCTACCCCAATCATAGCTTTGAGGCTCTCTTACTCTAATTACCCTCACTGAGCAGAATATGTCAGTATTCTTTAGTGTCTTTTGGAGGGACTGATTGCTGCTTTGCTTCTTTTATAACAGTCTCAAACACATCCAACATAGAACTCGGACTTTTTTCATTCCAGCTACAATAGGCTGATATGTTTTGCAACCCATGTGTCTTTGAACTTGTGGTTCTGCTGCATGGGAATTTCCTTCCCTATACTCACTTGGCTGTCATCTGACGGTACTCGGGCTCAGATCGCATGCCATCCTCTCTGACGGACCTCCTGGTTACAACCTATGGCAGTCGCCTAGACTCTGTCATAAAACTGTTCTTCCTTTTGTGAAATTCTTGAATTTTAATTTGCTTGTTTAGTGCTTTTCTCGTCACTAGAAGACAAGTTCTGGGTGAGTGAGGACTCTCTGTCTTGCACACTGTACTCACAATAGGTTCATGGGCCTCACTGATGCTCAGTTCGCACTTGACAAATGTTTTAATGAAGCCACTTGACTTCTTTAGCCTTTAATCTCTAACTCTTGGAGAATGAGTCGTTAGTAAATTGGAATTTTCTTGAGTTTTTAGAAATGAAAATTGATCATTGAATTGGAGAAAAGTTCTTAATCTAAACCTTTTCAGAAACAACAACAAAATGTCACTTTTGAAATGTGAGATTAACAATTTAGAGCTATGTTGCTTTTCCTGTTTTATCTATTCCAATAGTACCTAAGGTCAGAAAAGTTCATAAACCACAAAGACAGAAAAAACAAGAGAGGAGAGAAGAGATGAGAAAATATCCCACAGAGGCAGGGGCTGAGGATTCAGTGGCATGCAGGTAACGGGCCAGAAGCTGGATCAGTCCAGACCTCCCAGGTCCAGGACTTAGAGGTTCCAGCTGCTGCAAGGGGTGGGGCTGAGAAGACGGGGTTAGGGAAGGATTTTATGAACAGCTGAACTGTCTACCTCCTCTTCACTCCGCCCATCCCCCCATGATATTGCATCTGTCCTTTCTTCAGACTAGAAGTCAAAAGGGAAGGCTTTCAGATCTGGGCTGTCAAGCAGAATGGAGAGAACAGGAGAGGGGCAGGTAGGAGAAGAGAGACTGAGTAAACATCTGGACCTGGAGCAGTGGGAAGATAGCCAGGGTTGCCCCTAGGGTATCAGGGAAGGTAGATCATTTTTTTGTAGAGCCTTTGTCTTTATTAATAATTAGTGCCACATAAAACCAGCCTGTTAATGTGTCCCAGCAGCTGAACCTCATGTGACCTAATGAAAATATACTATATTGGCCTTCACGCTGTGTCAGTTTGTCAGACCATTGTCTTGGAACCAGGGACCAGCCACTGGGCTATAGGCTAGGCTGACACCATAAACATGAGTCTTGGAATTCCTTGGTTATCTGATTAACCTCATGCCCATGTATAAACTGTATCTGAAACATAGAGAACATGTTTTTGTCCTTCCACAAAGTTAGAATTTATTGAATTACAGTAACTTCATAAGCTATCATTTTTTTTAGCTTTAATTCACCAAATATTACTGTTACCAAAATTGTTAGTGTCAGAGCCTAGGCCCTGGCAGCCTTAATGAGTTAGGCTTGGCCACCTGTCCTAAATAGACCTTTGAAACAGTCAGGGGAAAGCAAAGAAATCAGGTTTATTTGATGTGGCCTCATTGAGAAAACGAACAAATAAGGAGGTCCAGTGACTACCCTTCCTTGAAATTCACCTTCAGAGCCCTGACATGAGGGTTAGGTTTAAATAGAAGATCAGAGGTATGCATATTCAGATAATCCTGGCCCAGGGTGGTCTCACTCATTAGTGACCATTATTGTCTTGGCTTCAGTTTCTCCTGCGAAGTTGTCTGACAGGTTGTCAGAACAGTATGAAATGTCTTCCCAGGAGACAGGCTTCTCCTCTCGCTGGCACTAGACTTCAACATTTTCCCTCTCCCAGAATTTCTTGGGGAAGTTCCAGTCACTTGGCAACCATTGTTTCACAGTCTGATAGCCAAAGGATACACAAGTGTCTCTTCAGGACATCTTCATTCTTGCCAGGATACTTGCACCACCGATTTCATCGGTAGATATGACCAATGGCAATCACTGGTTTTTATGCCAATCTTAACTAACATAATTTTCAAATCACACGTTGCGTTTCACATGGTTGGGTAGCGTGGACATAGAGAATGTCTATGAAAGAGTCAAAGAAGCATGCAGGGTTCAATCGAGGCAGAGGGGCTGTATAGATGTAAGGAAGAGTCTCAGCAGGGAACCAGAGAAGCAGTTTTACAAACCATAGATGTGGAGCTTTTCAAAGCACAGAGTGGTCAAATGCTGGGTAATGGGTAGTTTTGGCTGTCATTTTGAAACGATATATGTCATGGGCACAGGGGACTAGGAGCCAGCCATAATTTTTGATAAATAGACACCTAGGGAAAGGGCTACTGATGAGCAATAAAACCTGAATACTTATTCATTTGAAGTCATAAACCTATCAGCCTTTTCAAGTTGACCAATCCAAAATTATGTTAAGGAGAGCCACTGAACCCAGGCCCTCCCCAGGAGACTTGGAGTCTGCTTTCCAAATCCCTTCCCCAGTTGGGAGAAGTCTTTTGCTCTGTGTGTTCTGCTATGTGGGTGTGATTCTTCAGTTTTTTCTTTTGGTATTTTTTAGACAGGGTCTCCCTATAGCCCCAGTTGGCCTAGAACTTACTGTATAGATCAGACTGACCTAGATCTCACAGAGATTCACCTGCCTCTGCCTCCCAACTGCTGGGAATAAAGTCATGTGCCATCATGTCCAGCTCTGATTCTTCACTTTTAATAAAATCTATTGCTGATTGCTCTCTGATGTATCAGAGATTTTTTTCAACCTTTTAATTCTTTAACTGGCTGAGGAAAGGAATCTTTCCACAACCTCTAGGCAGTGATCCTCCTCAACTTCTGGATGGTAACAGGCAGGAGAAACTGCTTAAGGTCACAGGCAGAAGTAGATAGCCAAAGTAAATTGCCAAAGCAATTTTCTCAGATGAAACTTGTGACAAGTGACTGGGTGGTGGGTCAGTGTGCCTTCCACATCTGAGTCTTGGGGTGCTTTTTCTCTCATAGTCCCAAGTGAGAGAGCTGCATCTGGTGTGAAGGGTAAACTTCTGTATATGGTATTTCAGATATGATTTGATATATTCATGTGTGTATTTATTGGTACAAATACATCGTTTATCACCTTGTGCCTTATGATGGTGATTGTTTAGTTGTATAAACAAAATATAGAGTCATCCTATCTTACCACATACTCAGGGTAATTTGGGTCAAAATTGTCACTTTGGGGCTGGTAAGAGGGCTCAGCAGGTAAAGGGGCCTGCCACCAAGCCTGACGACCTCAGGACCAACATGGTGGAAGGAGAGAACCGACCCTCACAAATTGTCTTCTGATCCCCACAGGATTGCCCACATATGTGTGCACTGATGCACATGAAATACAAGTTGAAAACATGCTGGTTTTGGTGGGGAAGAGGGGAATAAAGATGATTAAGATTGACTGAGATGTTCTGAATGAAATTCACAAAGATTCAATAAAAAAGATGTCCTAGTTAAAAAAAAAATCACTCTTGCTTTATATATGGCAGTATTTCAAGGCTAGGCACAGTCTCAAAGTGGCTGTTCTACACAGTTCAGGGTACAGTCTGATACCACACTCATGCACTGGGGAGAAGGAGAGACAGCTGGTGAAGAGAGGAAACAGGACCAGCGCTCATGCAGGGCCTCCTCTGGCCTTGAGACAACTTAACTTGGACAGTAGTGCTGTTCTGCTGGGGAGTGAGTTGGGGATGACGTTTACAAAGAAAGCCCTTCAAAAAATGAATTCCTATACAGCATGAGGCTCAGGCCAGGGGATCTAAGGCAGTTCTGCCTGCCCTTGACTCCCAGTAAGACACCACCAAGCAGGAAGGATTGGAGGATAATCTCACAGAAAGGAGATCTAGAATCTTTCATTTGGTGGTCTCTCAAAGAAATGAGTGCTTTCTCATGTAGTTGCTGCAGAGTGAAGCCTGCCTGTAGGTGAAGCTGGCCACATCCTCCCATTCAAGTCTAACTTCTTGCTTGACTTTGAACAGACAGGGACGGCATATCCAGCGTCTGAGGAATGCCTCCTCTAGGAATGGCAGATACCCAGTCAAATAAATGCAAAAAAAGGAAACAGAGGAAATAGACCTCAGTCAGAGCAGAAGGAAAGACAAAGTTCTGCAGTCCTCAGAGAGCTGGGTAGTTGCATTTCTGAAATGTATTCAGGATGCAATCAAGTGAAAGGGAGAACTAACCAGTAAGAAGGAGGGCTTAGAAATCACACATGCCACAGCTGAGATAAAATGAGTCACAACTCCTAAAAGATAAAGTCAGTGACCCATCCAGAGGCAGAGCAAAAAAGACAGGGCATGGGAAACAAGAGAGAAACGATGAGGAACTTAGAACGAAGACTGAGTCCAGGAGACCAGCACTTGACAAACAGGAGTCCTACACAGAAACAGAGAATTGAAAGAACTCACCAAAGCTAGGCCAAGCAAAGAGATGTATTGCACTGAACAGATGCTAGACTCCAGCCTGAGAGCCACTCAGCATCCATCATAATGAATGAAAGAAAACCCACACTGAGGCACGTCACTGAAAAGACTTTAGAACACCAGTGATCAAGAGAGCCTGCAGGCCTTCCAGAAAGGAAAGATGAATTCTCTGCGCAACGGATGGGAATCAAAGCGGGAGGACGAGGAAGCAACCGATGGCTTTACAATTCTCTAAGAGTAGGGTTTTTAACCAGATTCTATGCTCAGCTAAATTAGTAGTTATGTGTGAGGCTAACATATCATTATTTCCAGACAACACCCAGAAAGTGGCTGTGTGCATCATGAGACATATGACTGAAAAAGAGAGAGGCCAACAAAGAAACAGGACTTTCTTTCAGAAGGCTGAGAGGCAGGTCATGGAGGGTGGATGGTGAGGTGTCTGGGAAGCAACCATTTAGCCTATAGAAGGTGGAAAAAATGCTACCCAGGAGCAGGATGTCCCTTGGAAAAGGACAGTGACTATGTTATCTTTATAAGAACTTGTACCTGGTGTAAAGAGAGATTACTACACTTCATAAAAGTTTAGGAAAATTCAATATCCTACTTTTCTTAACCTGGGGCAGGGAGCAACTATGACAAAATGTTGGAAAAAAAGCCCCTCTTACTGCTAATTCTAAAAAGCATCATTTTGAGAAGAATAAAACGATTGCTTGTTAGAAAAGCAAGTTTTAAGTTATACAGTCTGTGCAAGTTTCAGAGATATTAAAAAATTCAAAAGTATACTCTATATTTTATAAATAACTCATTCCTTGGTGTTGTCATTAACTATATTGATATCAGTTATTGATTTACCACATATTGTAATGAAAATATTTTGTGAAGACAAGGAGAGGGAAAATATGGCTGTTTACACCTGTGAGAAATGTGTTAGAAACTCAGCTACCAACAATGAAGGGCAGAATTTAATGCTTATAATTGGTAAAGTAAGAAGCAGCATTAGGGGACTGGAGAGATGGCTCAATCAGTAGAGAGCCCCCTGTGCACTCTTCCTAGAACCTACATAAAATGTCAGGCATAGTAGCACCAGCCTGTAACCCCAACACAAGGAGGTAAATCCCTAGCCTAGCTGCACTGTGTCTTTCAGGGTTAGTGAGAACTTGACTCAAAAAAAGAAGAGAGCAATTGAGGAAGATACCTGACATCAACATCTGGCCTCCACACCTACACACACACTCGCACACATATAAGAAATCAGGTGGGAAAGACAAGGTAGAGACAGGTTTGAAGGGTGTTGTCTTAATAGATGCCTGGTAGCTATGATCACTGGGCTAAGGGAAGTCAGTCAATGAAGCCCGTATTAGTTACTCTCCTGTTGCTGTGATAAACATCATCACCAAAAGCAACCTAAGGAAGAAAGAGTTCATTTTGGCTTATGAATCCAGTGGGCTAGAGTTCATCAAGGTGGGAAGATGGCAGCAGCAGAAGGAGGCTGGTGGGCCATATTTTATCCCCCCACAGGAAGGAGAGAGGGAGGGAGAGAGAGAGAGAGAGGGAAAGAGAGAGAGAGAGAGAGAGTAGAGAGCAAGGTTATAAGACATTAAAGGAAGCCCAGCTCTAGTGACATACTTCCTCTGGCAAGGCTCCACCTCCTAAAGGTTCCATAACGTTCTGAAACAGCACCAACTGGGAACCAAGTGTTCAAATACATGAGCCTGGGGGCAGAGTTCTTATTCAAACTACCACAAAGCCTTTATAAGTCCCCTTTGCATTTTTAACATATACATTTTCATGTAAACAAAGGCAGGAAAACACACACAACCTTTTGGAACATGTAAGTGGGTCTTGGCAAGGAATAAGATATGTAAGTCCTGTAAACCTACTCTTTCTTGGCAATACTGTTATCTAGGTGAGGTCAAGACATACTCATGTCCAGATGAACAGGCTTTCAGGAGGACCAGGCACTGGTCTGTGTGCCTGCTTTCCTTTTTGCCCCAAATGGAAGCCTGTCTGAGGATGACCTAGTGTCCTCTTATAGATTAAAAAAAATTATTTATGTATTTATTTTTATGTGTTTGAATGTTTGCCTGAATGTATCCAAGTTCACCTGTGCATGCAGTGTTTGTGGAGGCCAGAAGAGGGCATGGGATTCCCCTGGAACTAGAGTTACAGATGGTTGTTAGCTGCCGTATGGGTGCTGGGAACTAAACCTGTGTCCTCTAGCGGTAAGTACTCTTAACCTCTGAGCCATCTCTCTATCCCTGAGGCTTCTTACATTTAAAGAAAGCTTTAGAGTTTACAGATTGCTTGTCTGGCGGTGTAACAATGGAAAAGTACTTGCCAAGTATGCACGAAGCTCTATGGTTCTTATCAAGTGTAATCCTAACATTTCAGTGGTGTAGGAACTGAGCCTGCAGTGGTCCCTGATGACCATCCTGCTTGAGACAGCTTAGCTCAGTCTGCTGAGAATCCCACAGACATTTCCTCACTCTGTCCCATGATTTTCCAGAGGAAAGAGGAAGAGGAGAGGAAGCGAGGAGAAGAGCAGATTCGTCTCCAGGAGGAGCAGAGGGCGGAGGAACTGTATTGGACCTTGAAGCAGGCTCAGCTGCACTGTCAAGCCAGTGAGAAGGAGGAGCAGGAATGGGAAGAACAGTGTGAGTAGAGCTTGCTTCCTCGGAGTCTGGGCCCCACCTCCCCCACATGGCTTCTCACACCATATATATGCTCAGGTATCATTTTGCCTCCTTTTCCTACTATACAAGGCTTTACCTATGTGCATGGTCCTGCCGGGGACCCAGAGGGAAAGCTCGATGTGCAAGGAGCTTCTGTGCCTGCCCTGGAGATGTCTTACATGAAAGAATGAAATCCTACATTTTCTGAGTTGCCAGTAATTTCCTGACTCTGTGCTGTGCCCTAGGGATCCAACTTATGTTGGAGGGCTTCCCAGCCAGGGACAGGTGGACTCAGGGCTTTGAAGGGGAAAGTGATGCATACTATTGGAGTGCATAGTGGCTTTTCGGGAAGACTCCAGAGAAGGAGTGTCAAGTGAGCCCTGATGGCAACATAGAAGTAACCATGGCAAAGATAACACTGAAAATAATTTTATTTTTTTGTGTCTGTGTATGTCTGTGTACATGCAAGTGTGTGTATGTGGTACCTGTGGAGGAGGCCAGGAAAGTATATTGGATTCCCTGGAGCTCAAGTTAGGGGTGTTTCTGAACCACCCGATATGGATGCTAGAAACCTAACCTGGGCCCTCTTCAAGAGACACAGATGTGATGCTCATGAAGGAGAGTTTTTTGTTTACACACCCTAGAAACTGGAAGTGTGCCACATGGTGCAGGGCCATGCAGGGAAGCCGTAGGATGAGTCAGGATCCAGGAGTGAGGAGGATGCGACACAGGCAGGAACACTTATTGTGGTTCAACGGAAAGGTAAGACCAGGCAGACTTATAATCTGCTAGTCTGAATAGTTTTCCTGGACTGTGGAGTGTAGGCACCATCTCTAACTGTCTCTTTTCTGGCTGTAGCCATTCAACATTGACCTCTGGTCTCTGCGTATACATGCCAATAACCAATATTTTGGCTATCTGGGTTCCCTTTATTTTCATACATATTTTAGGATAAACTGATCATTTCCTGCAATGGTAACAGGTGGGACTTTGATCACAATTACACTTGATCTGTAGGTCAATTTGAGGATTATTGCCGTCTTAATAATATTTAGTGCCAGGCATGATGGTACATGATTGCAGTCCCAGCAGGAGGATCATGAGTTCGAGGACTTGGGTTTAATACTCAGGACTTCAAAACTTTAATCTTTCAGTCCTTAAATACAAGATAATTTTTCACTTAAGATGAGAAATAAATTTAATTTCTTCAATAATATTTTGTAGTTTTCAGTGTAGTTTTGTTCTTGTTTAGATAAATTTATCGCTAGTTATTTTTGATACTGTAGTGCAATGGGATTCATTTTGTTTCATTTTGGCCTGCTCGTTATTAGTGTGTAGAAATGCGCTGGGCTTTGCATGTTCATCTCGCACCCTGAACTCTTTCTAAATTTGTTTATTAGCTTGAATAGATGATTTGTGGATTCCTTGTAATTTTGTACGTATAAGATGACTTCATGTGAAAATGAGAGAGTTTTGCTTCTTCCTTCCGAGTCTGGGAGCCTTTTTCTTGTCTCACTGTCTGGTTAGAACTTCCCATACTGTGTGAAATAGAAGTGGGAAAAGCAGGCACACTTATTTCCAATTTCAGGGAAAGTTTTAGTCTTCTTTTATTGGCAAATACGATGCTAGCTATGACTTTTTCATGCATACCTTCATTGGGTTGAGGAAGTCCTATGCCTTCTTAAATTGTTGAGTATTTTTGTAATGAAGGATGTTGGATTTGGTCAACTGTTTCTTCTACCTCTGTTGTGATAGTTATATGTTTTTGTTCTTTATTCTATTAATATGGCATATTCCGTGGTTGAATTTCAGATTGGAATCAGTCTTGTATTCCTTGGCTAAATCCCACTTGTTTATAGTATGTAATATTTTTAATATGTTCCAGGGTTTAGTATGCTAATATGTATTATGTAAATGTATGCATGGGGTACATAGGGCTGTGTTTGTGTACATATATGTGTAGATGCACATACATGTATGTGTGTGTGTCTCTGTGTATAGAGGCCAGAAGTCAATGTTTGGTGATGGGTATCTCCTTTATTTTTGTTGGAGACAGGGTCTCTACTGAACTTTGAGCTCACTGATTGGCTAGTCTGGCTTACCAGGTAGTTACAGGCTATGATGCCTAACTTTGACATGGATGTCTGGGATTCAAACTCAGGTCCTCATGTTTGTGTGGCAAGCAGTTTCCGGACTACCCATTGCCCCAGCCCCAGTGTGCTAGCATTTCACTGAG
This sequence comes from Eospalax fontanierii, assembly GCA_035773235.1. Taxonomy (NCBI): domain Eukaryota; kingdom Metazoa; phylum Chordata; class Mammalia; order Rodentia; family Spalacidae; genus Eospalax; species Eospalax fontanierii. The sequence continues at coordinate 21,209,546 of CM069540.1, forward strand.
GATCTCTGTATTTATATTCACAAAGAATATTGGCTTCTACTTTTCTTATGATGTCAAAAAGTCTAGTTTTGTTTTTATAATAATTTTGGCCTCAGGGAATGAGTTGAGAAGTACTTCTGTCATTTAGGAAGGGTTTGTAAAGATTTGGAATTAATTCTTCCATAAACATTTTGTAGAATTTGCCAGTGAAGCAGCCAGATCCATTTATTTGTGGAGAATTTAATCTCCTCACTTGTATTAAACCATTTTTTTTTTCTTGAATAAACGCTAGCTGGACTTCCTCAGGCTTTTGGTTAACTTCTAATATTTTGAGAATGTTGATTCTGACAATTTGCCAGTATTTCCACTGCTTGGGAAGGAGAGGATTTTCAGAGATTTTTTCCCCCCCAAATTTGAAAGAGGGTGTTGGATCCCCTAGAGCTGGTGTTATTGGTGGTTGTGAGCTGCTTGATGTGGGTGCTGGGAACTGAATCTGGTACCCTTCAAGAGCTGTGTGTGCTATTAACGATTTATCTGTCTCTTCAGGCCCCCTTTCAGTGGTTCTTAATTCACCTTTGCTACACACATAATATATACAAACACAATACATATTATATATTACATTCATCCCTGAAACACCCAATTTCTGGGGGCATATCTGTAGTTATACCTGAGGCAGTCAATGCATATACAAGTTATAATGTAGTCAGAACTTGGGATTTTTGATGAGCAATAATGAAAAATAGGATTGGAAAGGTAAGATGGGAACCCTAAAGAGGAATCCATTCATCCAAATTCAGAATGGAAGGACAAGGCAAAGGGGAAGAGACAGGAGACACTTAGGTTAAAAACATAGTGAGAGGAACAGAGTGAGGTCGCTTGAGATCACTGCAGTGAGCGCTGGGCTGGAGAGCTCGGCCGCTTAGCTGTGTGGCCTCAAGCAAGTTCTTGTTTGGTTGCTCAGGTCCCGGTTTGTGAAATGGGGCTAATTGTGCTGTGTGGAGAGAGAGGACCTGAAGAGGAGCTCTTCTTTGAAGCTACACTTGGTTGGAGAGTTTGGGACTGGGCTGCTGTTTCACTAGGGAGGAAAATTGGAAATCTTGTAGCCTTAGAGCTGCCTGATTGCATGCCAGAGTGCATTATGCCAAGTGAAAAGGGAAACACCTCTGAAAAAACAGACAATTTGTGATAATTCAGGCTCTCCGATTGTAGTTCTTCATTGTCTGCTTTCTTAAAGAATGAATGATGAGTTAAACCTAGGCTGTCATTCAAATCCAGCAACACCATTCTGCACTCAATTAACTTAACGTGAAAGTTACAGTGGGCCGTCGATCTATAGGGAGCAGAAGTTTTGAGAAAACAGTCAAATGAAATTCTCCCACTTAGAAAAAAGGGAAAGATCCTTTTGGTATCACCCAGGTGGAGAGTCAGTCATTCAGTTTAAATCTTAAAGGTCTGGGTTCTGTGGGTCTGAACAAGCAATTTAATCAGTTTTCAACTGTGGACTTGGAGGAATATATAGTTAGGCATTATTTAGTTTCTTAGAGATTTGAAGATGAGCTAGAAAATGATATAAATTTACAAAAACTGGGGCTGGAGAGATGGCTCAGTGGTTAAGAGCACTGACTGCTCTTGCAGAGGACCAGGGTTTGTTTCCTAGCACCCACGTGACAACTAACAACCATGCAGAATTCCAATTCCAGGGGATCAGAAGCCCTTTTCTGACCTCTGAGGACATTGCATGGTATGGGTGCACTTACACACATGCAGGCAATGCACTCATACACATAAAATAAAAATAATAAATAAAAATATTTAATCTGTAACAACTGGACATTTTGTATTGTTGTTGCTGTGAGATTAGAAATATAAATGGGGTTTGAGAGTCTTGAGTGAGAGGGAGCTCACCTCTGGCTTCTCTGACCGTAATTTGGGTCATGGCCCTCAGTGAACCTCCTGTGCTCTGTAGTCTTACTCCTTGCCAGGTTGCTGTGTGAGAAGTGTGTATAGGATGCCTAGCATGGGGTCCAAGTATGTTGCCTTCATCTCTTTCACTCTTCAAAAGAAGTGGGTCTGGGCCTGGAGAGATGGCTCAGAGGTTAAGAGCACTGGCTGCTCTTTCAGAGGACCTAAGTTCAGTTCCCAGCACCTAATAGCCAGTCGTAACTCTAGTTCCCCGGATCTGACTTCCGTGGGCATTGTATGACGTGACCCAGGTGTACTTACATACATTCAGGCTGTATACTCATACGTATAAAATAAAAGTAATAAAATATTTTATAACAAAAAAAGAAGTGGTCTGGGTTCTCAGTGGAATATTGGTGATTCTATAGTGCTGGAGGCTTGGGACATTCTGAGCCTGGAGGCACTGGTAAGGATGGTTGGTCCTGGAAGAAGGCTGGAGCAGAGAAGAATTTGGGAGAAAATTCAAAGTAAAGGACAACATGAAAACACGTCTTTTGCCATCCTCTGTATGGGATGTCTAACTGCAGAGTAATGGTTTGTATCTATTGGCAAAGCTTAATTGGACTAAGAAATATCTAGACCAAGTGTGAGGCATACCTTTGGCTGTGTCTGTGTAAGAGTGTTTCCAGGGAGAATTAACTGAGGGGGAAAGCCCATTGTGAATATATGGATGGCACCATCCTATGAGCTGGGTCCCTGGACTGAGTACAAAGGAGAGCAGAGGAAGCCAGCTGATTACCGTTCATTTCTCTGCTTCCTGACCACAAGAAGCAATGTGCATGTTGTCACGCTCCTACCACCATGTCTGTCCCACCGCAATGAACTGTCTCCTCGGACTTCCAGCTACAACAAACCCTTCTTCCCCTGAGGTGCTTCTTGTCAGGTATTCGGATGATGACAAGAAAAGTGACGAATACAGTTTCTCCTTGGACATAACCAGAGCTGTAATTCAACTTACAAGGAGGCTATGTCCCTGTAAAGCCAGCCTACGTTGAAATTGTTGTAAACTGAGGATTCGATGAATCTACCTAACCTACAGAACATCCAGGCTTAGTGGCTCAGGCCCCTGAGGAGTGGAGATTGTGACCCTTTGTGATCTCTTGACTGACTGGGAGGTATGGCTCCCTGCCACCAACCAGCGTCATCAACAGAGAGGATTGCACTGTGTACAGTAGCCTGGGAAGAGATCTACTTTAAAAGACTGAAATACAGTTTTGACTGAACTCATATTATTTTTACGCTGCTGTAAAGTAAAAAAAAAAATCACCAATTGAACCACCATAAGTTAGGGACTATCCAAACTCCGGGTACAATGTTCTGTTTTTTTTATTATTTTTTATTTTTTTGGTATTACAGCTCAGAATAGTGCTCCCCTAAGCCCTTGCATGCTCAAATCATGCTCTGCCCTGGGGGGGTCTTTCTCCTGTTGAATTGCTTATGAATCCCTGGCCTTTAGTTCTCCCAACTGCTGTATACACACATAGCTTGGGGAGGGATCTGATCCTAAAGGAATCCTGCAGTTGCCCCTGGTGGTCACAGAGGTCTCTGTTGTCAATCATGAGGCTTTTCCAGAGGCCCAGGGATGGTTGGTGGGGTCCCTCAGAAGCCTTGGGGTGTGGGCTGAGAGAGCCACTTTCACTGGGCCAGCTTTGCTGTGGGGGAAGCGTCTCATGTGCTTGCCCAGATCCAGACACTCGCTTTTCAGCACCTCCGGTGTTTGTTCTCAAAGCCACAGGCTCCGGCAGGCCGAGTCACAGGAGGCCTGTGATGATGGATACGCTCTCCATCTGGGCTGCCTGTATTCCCGCTCCAGAGCCCTTTCCACATGTTCATTTTTCCCGTGTGTTCACGTTTCCCATGCCTCCACCAAGGATGAACGATTTCTAAAGGGGGATTTAGTCCCTTGAATACACAGCCTTCACAGTAAGACCCTTGGACATATTTAATGCATATCTATAATGTGCCAGGACCTGAGCATTCCCTGCTCCCATGTTACCTTATCGACTTGCCAAAACAACTTCACGTGGCCCTCATTTTCTAGGTGGGAAAATAAAGTACAGATAGCTAATTCCCACTGCCCAAGATCATAGCATACAGCATGCAAGTATGTCTACACATATATACACACACTACACACACATATACACACATATACACATACACACACCACACATGCATCACACACATATATACATACATACACACATACATAGACACACACATATATATACAAGTACTGTCCACACACATACATACACATACACGTACATACCCTGTAAATATATTTCTTTCTGAATTTTTACTGTTGGTTCATCAGCAGCAGGTCCTGCCCTCTGACCAATAACTGGGAGTGGAAGATGGGGAGACAGGTGAGGGAAAGATGGCAGCTAGCAGAGGCAGGGGACACTGAGCTGCCTGACAGAGAAGACCCAAAGCCACGCAGAAGGAAAGTGCCATGGCCCCAGGCACACCGAGAGCCAGCAGCTCAGATGGCAGCTTTCCAGGTTTCCATGGCCCCAGAATAGCATGAGTGGAAATGGAACTCAGGCTGGAATGGGATTGGAGCTGTGCGTGCGCACCGTGGTGCTGTGCCAGGACTCTGCAGAAGCTTTGGCTACAGGCGGAGGGTAGTAGCAAATATTCAGATGATAACTTTGTGAGTCACCTTAAATAAATGAATCCCTCTAAGTGGAGGACTAGTCTCTGTTTTATTCTACCAGATTGACCCCCCCCCACCAAGGCGTGGATAATGAATTTAATAAGACATAGCCACATTACACACACATATACATGCATATATATATACATATACACATGCTCATACATATAGATATATCACATATATACCCACATACCCATACACACAATATATGCACATACACATATGTACACATACACACATATTCACACATTACACACACATACACATATGTACAATACAAATATGCACAAACACATCACACATATACATGTACATACATTTTTACTGCATGCATACACAATATATGTACATATAAACATTACACAACACATATACACATATTTCACACACATACTACACTACGCACACACACACACACACACACACATACACACAAATATCCTTTTAAAATGGTAGAAATGACTCTGGTCTCTTCCTTCTGCTCTCTCCCACTATAAAAGGTGACTTAGTTATACTTATGTTGTTGTTCCAGACAGTTTCCTTCTTGCTCTGTGAGGTCTGAGGTTTGCTCACAGCACTGTAGCTCAAGCATTCTTTTTAGAGTACAGACAGCACCTTGCCTGCCCATGGCTTCTATTCCTCTTTTCCAGAAGGCACCCCTGCTTCCTCTGGTCTTTGAGCTCCCTCTTCTCAGAATGCCTTCTGCTTGGCCACTGTTGGTTAAATCCCATGTGTCTACCATGCTCAGTTAAGACCTTCCTCCTCCAGAGACTGTCCTTGGCTGCATGAGGTTTCCCAACTCATCTCCGGGGCCCTAGTGGCCAGTGAACACTCGACCACAGCTCCTCTGTTTACTGCTGTTTCTCCCACTAGACAGTGAGCTCTCTGAGGGGAGGACACTGCTGTATCTGCTTGCCATAGCACCAGCCTCCTGAAAAATCAGCCACTCCTCAAGATGCATCACTACCATGTATCAGAAAACTAGTAAAACAACTGTACACATCTGTAAGCACCACTGGCCAACTTGAGCTGCTGGAATTGTGCAGTGTGACTTGCACAGTGTTAAGTGTTAGTGATGTGCCACATACAGCTGGCTCCTAGAAGACCACTAAGTAGACACATGCCTTCCTGGATATGCTACTCATTCATTCATTCATTTGTTTGTTCATTCATTCAGGTCTTTGGAAGCAAACAGGGTCTCACTATGTAGTTCAGGCTGTCCTAAAACTCATAATCCTCATGCGCAGCCTCCAGAGTGCTGGAGTTATAGGAGTGTATCCCCACATCTGGTCAACATATTTTCCAGAGTGGTAAAAAATCCTTTCTCTTTATGCTGGGTAGTTTTAATTGTCAACTTGACACATCTGGGTAGAGAGGGAGCTCAGTTGGGGAGTTTCCTCTATTGGGCTGGCCTCTGGCCCTGTCTGGGAGGCATTTTCTTGACTGTTGAGTGATGTAGGAGGGCCCAGCCCACTGTGGGCAGTGCCATCCCTGGGCAGGTTGCTTTGCTGAAACAAACAGGCTGAACACAGGCAAGGAAAACGAGCTAGTAAGCAGTATTCCTCCACGGCCTGTTCTTCAACTCCTGCCTCTGGGTTCCTGTCCTGAGTTCCTACCTTGGGCTCCTCTATAGATGAACTGTTTAAACTGAACTGAACTGAATAAACCCTTTCCTCCCCAAGTTGAGTTTAGTCAGAGTATTTTCTCATAGCAATTGACAGAATGTGACAGGATGTGACTGTGGAATAACGGGGCAGTCTGAAGACCAAGGATGGAACGGTCTCAATCATTCAGAGACGGAAAACTAAGACCCAGAGAGATGAAATATCGTTCTGTGCCAGACAGAGGGTCAGGAGCAAAACCCCTCCTAGTCTCGGACTCTCGGTGATTTGTAAACTTCCCAAAGTCACTTGTCCTTGTAGGGCAGAAGCTTCAAGTGTTTAATTTGCAGTGTAGTGACCATGAAACTGGTCCCAGTCATCCTGACCCTGCTCACAGAGATGAGTTATCAGGGGTTTCTGAAACCTGGGGTTTCTTACTGGAATGGGCTCTGCTCCTTCTTTTTCTGGCAACTTCCTCTTGATTTTCCACACTTGTCTTAGCTCATTTTCTTTGGCTATTACCGAACACTTGGGACTAGACAATCTTCATAAGGAAAACAGTATTATTTTGTGTCATGGTTCTGGAAGTCTGGGAGCAAGAGGAGGCAGGGAGGGGTCAAAGGAGATGATCTGTTTTAAACCATTTGCCTCTTAAGAACTGATCCATTCCTATGAAAATGATCCAGTCTCACTAGGAGGCCTCTAGTCTCTCAGAGGCCCTACATCTCAACACTGCCACACCAGCAGCTACATTTCAGGATGTAATAAGGTAGGAACAGGCCACCTCCACTATAGCCCAGGCTGATTCTCCTTTGATGTCTCTGGCTCCATGCGCTTTGCAGGTGCTGCTGTCTAGAACTCTCACAATAACTTATTGGTTCCTTTTGACTAATGATGCTATGACCTATTTCATTATGATTAGTAATATTTATCATCCTGTTTTTGCCAGCTTGGACAGAGAACTTGAAAGAAGCTGCTGTTTCTGTGTCTTCTTTCTTTCCACTTCTTTGGAGTGCAAAGCCAAACCATTGGATGCTTTTTGATTTTATGTTTGTATGTTTTCATGTGTATGTATGTATAAATGTGTGCATGTGTGCATATAGAGGCCAGAGATTGACATCAAGTTGTCTTCTTCTACCACCCTCCACCTGATTTTTTGACACGGGGTCTCTCACTGAACCCAGAGCTCACTGATTCAACTAGACTGGGGGGTGAGTGTGCCCCAGGGATCCTCCTGTATCTGCCTACCAGTGCTGAATTTCAGGTACATGCCACCATATCCAGTTTTTACATGGTTGCTGAGGATCCCACTCATGTCTTCATGCTTGTATGACAAACACTTTATCCAGTAAGTCATCTCTCTAGTCTCTGGGATGCTTTCACTGCCTAGAAGTGTGTCCTGCCTGGCAATCTGGTTGTAGGTACTAGAGTCCAGCAATGAGCTGACCAAGGCACCTGGCCCGCCTAGCTCAAAGTCTGGTGGATATTCTGTGCCTCCTGGACTATTGGTCTAGACTGATGTTCTGTCTCTTGCCTTCTAGTGCGCAGATCCAAGGCAGCTGATGAGGAGAGGAGTCGCGGAGCCCAGCGGGCCCGGGATGAGTACCGTCGCCACTCACTCCGTGCCATCCAGAAGGGCACAGTGGCAGGACTAAGCTCCATGTTCCAGGAACTCGGCCAGAGCCATGAGCAGGAGGCAAGACTCTACCACCAACTTCCGGGCACTGGTCCACCGTCACCCCTTACAGAGCCTGATAGGTGAGTTCAGATAGGTGCAGCTGCAAAGAACCTTGGGTCCCGGAAGTAAGCTATGTGGGCTCCAGTTCAGACTCTGTCCTTGCTCCTCCGTGGGCCTCAGTGTCCCATTTTGTATAATGGGCAGAAGTAGGGTGGCTTTTGGACATTCCTAACAACTCTGCAGTTCCGGAAGTCATTCTCAGGATCAGAGATTCCCATGATTATCTGAAGAAAGCTGTGCAACATTCTCCCGAAAAATCTTCTAAATGGTTGCATAGTTTTGAACTCCTAAGGCTCCTCTGTCCTAGCTAAAACCTTGTAATGAGACCTCAAATGGGTAAATATGGCCTGGTAGCTGGGAACCAGGGTCATGGTGTTTTCTTACTATAGATGGAACTAGTTTGTGTCGTGTTTGAAGAGTGGATTTGCAAATTACTGTGGGCAAATCAGGAGATCCTCATCCACAGGTGTGTGTCCCTGGGGGGCTGTTTGCCAAGGACACCTGGGTGACAGCCCATGATTGGCAGAGCCAAAGATCAAACATTTGCCTGGAGCCTGTCTACCTTCCTCCACCTGTCCCAGCTGGGCCGGCCTGGAGGTTTGGCCTCTCTCCATTCACTGGAGGCCCTTCTGCCATCCTTGGTGGGCAGCCGCTTCCCTGGTGACAGTGGAGGTAGATATGAGCATCTGCTGCTCCCTGACAATCAGAATGTTCAGGAGTCAGTTCACGTCCAGATTCAATGGCTTATTGGAGTTTTGCTTTAATTGTAGTTCGGGGTTACTCAGACCTGGATACCGTCTTCCCCTGCAGTCCTGTGAGGGGCTGGCTGTGCCTTCATTCCTTTCCTCCTTCTCTTCCCCTTCCTTCCCCATCAAGTATGATTCTCAAACTAGAAAATCTAAAGTTATACCAAACTGAGGAGAATCTGATTCCGCCTTTGTGATCTTTGGCTCTTAAGTAGTCACTTAAGATTCTTAGCCTCTTATGTTTTCCCCAGCCCAACTCCAGGTTTTTTTGTGTGATCATGAACATCAAAACATCTTATTCCCCGTTTTCCCCTTAATACCTGCCTAGTGTTTTGCCATGTGGATTTGCTATCATTTATCAGAAACTTAATCACTGGTCATTGCTGCTACTTCACATCTTTTGTATAAACTTGCAGAAATTAATTTTACATGTGGGCTGCCATCATCTGCAAAGAAATTCTCCCAAACAGGGTCACTTGGTCAAGAGCTTTACAATACCACCTGCCCTCCCCAGGCCTGGTAGCAGCTCACTCTCTCATCCCTCAGTCTGGCCCACTGTGTTGTCAAAGTTCTGTTTAGTGTGAGGAGGTAACATCTCAGAGGAAGTTTAAGTGTTCATGTGCATCTATGGGCCAGATTAAGCGTTTTGCATATGTGGAAGGCCACCGTTTATTCCCCTGCCCATCTGTTTGTTTTGTGATCCGTCTTTTCTTTATCCATGTCTAGGAACTCATTAAATATCAGAGATAAATATTCTTTGTGACAAACCTTTTTCTTCTGTTTGTCATTTCTCTTGGTTTTTGAGACATAATTTTCTAACACACAGAAATGTTTGATTTTTGTGAGTTGAATATTTCTTGTGTGTTTTCTGAAATTGGGAGCATTTTCAGGAACGCCTCTTGCTCTATGATTTTTTAAAGAAGTCTATAATCTGTCCCTTGGGCCTGTACAACACAGCCAGGAGGACCATGGAGTGGCCTGGCTCAGCTAGCTGTGTGTGGTCAGCAGGGAAAGACAGCCTCTGCAGAGTCTAGACCGGCGAAAATGCCCAGTACCTGCACCTGCCCCCTGGGTCAGATCCCTGAGGCCTCACTGTTCTCAGCCCTGTGGTGCTGGTGTGGCCCAGGTTTGTCTGTCTCAAGGGGTGGACACATTGTGCTGAGGGAGGTGAGTCCGAGGGATAGGACTGAGGCTGCTAGCCAGGGGCCTCTTGTACCATCTGTTCTAGTACTTCCATTCTGGGAAACCAAATTCCCTGCTTAGAAAGTCTCTGCCTAGAAACAAATTCAGATTCACTGCTTAGAAACAGGGACTGGGGGGAGTGGGCTTTCTTTGTTGTTGTTTATAAGCTCCTGCTGCTGTCTAGAACAGCATGGAGCCCTAGAAATTGAGGCAGCTTTCCTCTGAGTAGTATTTTTCACAAATGTGAACATGAGGATGAGGCTGCGTAGGGTGAAGCTGCCCTGTGCTGATTGGGACTGAGCAAAGGCTCCTGCAGGTTCTGAGAACTAGTCGGGGGAGGACTTTCAAGGAAGGGGACAGAGTGGCTGGCTGTGAGAGAGAGGGTTAAAGCAGAGCTGGAATTGGAAGGCATGGTTCATGGACTGTGGATAATATGACTGGGTGTGGTTTATGTTTGCCTGTCAAGGGTTCATGTGTTAGGAGCCTGGTTCCTAGTATGGGGTAGCTGAGGTAGGGCCTAGTGGAGGTAACTGTAGGCGTATCCTCAGAAGTGAGTCAGCTGATGCTTCTAGGAGACTGAGATTGTTCTGAGAGGCAGTAGTTATGAAGGCTCTATGCTGAATTGCTCTCTGGTCCTGCTTTGTGATATGACCTCTCACTTTTCTGCGAGCTCCTAACATGATACCACTACATGAAACTCAGGACTGGTAGAGCTACCAGGCCTGGACTTGCCATCTCCAAAACTGTGAGCTTAAAATAAACTTGTCTTCTTCATAAGTAGCCTGCATCAAGAATTCATTATAGTAACAATAAAAGAGACTAACACAGAGATGTCAAGATGTGCAGTATAACTTCACCATTTATTCAGTATCTTTTCTGAAATCAGCAGTATTTAGTACTGTGAGAATGCATATGTGTGTGTGTGTGTGTGTGTGTGTGTGTGTGTGTGTTCTGCATTCAAGCCAGTTCCTCTGGGATGGGGAAGAAGTGTTGAACTCCTGATCAAAGTATCATTGAAGAGTGGACACAGAGAGTCTATTTTATTAGCAGAAGGAAAACATGAACACATGAACTAGACAGATGATGGCTCAGTGGTTTAGAGTACTGGCTGCTCTTGCAGAGGACCTAGGTTCAATTCCCAGCACCCACATGGCACTTAACAACTGTCAGTAACTCTAGTTCCAGGGCATTCAGTGCTCTCTTCTGACCTCTATGGGCTTTGCATGACATGGGTGCACTTGCATATATGCAGGCAATACATTCATACACATAAAAATAATAACAGTAATAAATAAAATATTCTTAACAAAAAAAGAAAACAGGCCAGGCATGTTGGCACATGCCTTTAATCTCAGGATTCTAGAGGCAGAGGCAGGTGGAGCACTGTGAGATTGAGGCCAGCCTGAACTACATAGTTCCAGGCCAGCAGGGGCTACAGGGAGACCCTACCCTCCAAACCAAAAAAAAAAACGAAACAATGATGATAGGGTGACTTCTAAACTCAGTACTATTAGGTAGGTAGCAAGGAATGAAATCAGGGCTTCCCAGGTTTCCATTGCTCACTGGAGGCAGTGAGGAGCAGAGGCTGGGAAGGTGGCCAAAGGAATGAAATCAGGGTTTCCCAGGTTTCCATCACTCACTGGAAGCAGTGAGGAGGCAGAGGCTGGGAAGGCAGCCAGAGGCCTTGTTCTTTGGAGGCCCTGTTTTCATAGCACAGAGCCCTGTGTCCTAGTGCCTGTCACAAGCAGCTGTCAGGAGCTTGCCCTGTGTCTCTTTCTGTCAGAGCCTTCCTGTGTGTTTTAGTGTAACTCATACCATACGTAACAGGGGTCATGGGTGACCCAGTCTCTGTGTGCGTTCAGGAACCGATTCAGACACAAAACAGTGAAAATCTTGGCTCACTTGTGAGAAATTCTCAGAAGAGTTCAGTTCACCTGTGGTAGATTCTTCAGCAGCTCCTGTTCCACTCACTCCTTCCGGGGGCCTGTCCGTGGTCAGTCAGTGGGGCAGTGTTGCCTCCTCCTTTTTCCCTTTCCTCTGCTCCTTTACTGTTCACTTCTGAAGCAGGACTCGCGGCTACTTCTGTTGCCGGCGGAGGTTCACTGGTTTCTCTGTTCAGAGTCCTGGACCTAATTCTGCCACATAAGCATGGGGTCTAGCTGCCAAAGGCAGGGGTCCCTCAGAGGGCGGGGTGAGAAGTCAGAACTCTCTGAAGGGGAGGGAGCGGTGAGGGGACCATAGGCTAAGTTAGCTCTGCTTCCTCAGGATCCCCACCCCCCAGCTGATTCTTACCCCAGGGCCATTCTCCAGGGGAAAATATGTCTTCTTTCTTTCTTCTTTGTCTCCCCTTCACATTCCTACCTGTGTGGCTTTCTTTGAAGCAAGTAATAATGGTTTTTCTTTTTGAGGGGATAATACATCACAATCTGCAAAGTGTTCAAGTCCCCGGGCTCCCTGAACCTCTTCATTGGCATGAATGGACTTTGTGTGTCTGTCTACCCAGTCAGTGGCCTCCCCTTCCTTCTTATACCCGCTTCCTCCCTCCTCCTCCTCTCCCTCCTTCTCCTCTTCCTTCTTCTCCTTCCTCTGTCTTCCTCCTCCTCCTCCTCTGACTTATTACCTCTCTTTTTCTCTCTCTCTTTCTTCCAGCAAGACTTGGGAGCGCCCGCTACGTCCCCTCTCCAGAGAAGTCATCGTGCGCTGGTTTAAGGAGGAGCAGCTGCCTCGCCGTGCTGGTTTTGAGAGGAACACCAAATCCATCGCTCCCTGGTTCCACGGTAGGATTCTTTCTGGGCCCCAGGGCAGATGATGTCCACATATCTACCCCTTCTCGGATGGAGACGTTTTTGGAGGACAGCTCCAGTCAAGAGTGTACAGGATGTGGGATTCTGTGTTGCCTTCATTCTGTCCCCAACGCTTCTGACAGGAGTCCAAGAGCCCAGAGATACACAAAATACTAGACATGCATTCCCTGTCTTATGTGAAGACTTGAACATGAATCCTGCCCACTGCTGTCACCCTGTAGCCTCCGCTGTCATCAAGCTCCAGTAAGGCATACTCATAAGACAGGGAACTCATGGGCCCCAGGGTTCTGTTGGGGAGGACCCACATCTTGGTGCCTGAGCCTGTAGCCCTGTTCCTGGCCATAGCACAGCAAGCATGCTGTAGGCTCTGAATAAAGAGTTACTGACTGTCAGTCAGAGACTGACAGCCAAATAAAGAGTTCAGAGTCATCCAAACACAGAGCATTAGATTGGAGGTTCCTTGTAGATCATCCGGTCTCTTCATTACAAAGAGCCGAGGTTCAAAGAGGAGAGGAAGGTTTTCAAAAGGTACCATACTTTTTTGTTTTAGAGAGTCCGTGGATGGACACCTGCCCTGTGTTTTGTTACTGCACATGTGATTGTCGTAGAATAAATGCGTTGATGTCACTTCATGGAAAGCATCAGAGGGGATGTTCCAGGCAGGGAGAAAAATGTAGGAGGAAGAAGGTGATGAGGAAGGGCAAGGGATATACAGCGGAGGCCTGAGTGGATGGAAACAAGAAGTTTGTAAAGTCATCTTCAAGAATGTTTCTGAAAGGCCGTGATCCTGATCCAATGAGTTGATACGCAGTGGCTTCAGCAGGGAAATGGGACTGAGAGTTCAACAGAGACTTAATATAGAGAAATTGGAATAACTACTGGCTATTGATTCCTTCAGTATTAGTTAATTGTTGCTGTATAACAAATCATCCCAAGCACAGTACCTTAAAACAAGTACATCTTTATTATTTCTTCATGTGTTTCTGAGTCAGTTCTAGCTTGGCTCAGATGATGTTGGTTGAGCTTGTTTTTCTTCTGGGCAGGTATAGGTCAGCTGAGACCTGGCTAGCCCAAGATGGGCTCAGCTGAGCTGTCTCCTCTGTGCTGCCTGTGAACTCTTATCTTTGAGAAGCCTGGCCCAGACCATCAAGTTTCTGTACCTTGTCTTTTTGCTCCTTGAGTCTTCCTTCCCTAACCAGCATTTATCTTGGGCTGTCTTGGGATTCCTTGGGTCAGAACCAGCCTCCCTGCCACAGTTACCACCCACTGGACTCTGACCTGCCTGTGTTTCCTGACTTTTAGTCTCCTAGGGGCTTGGCCAGCCTCTGTCTTGGCCTGTATTTTCTGTGCATTTGTCCTAGTGATGTGAATTGTCCACCTGCTTCCAGGCCATCTTTTGTGTATTCTCAGTCCTGTCCAGATGAAGAGAGAGCCCAGTGCCATGGTGAGTGGAGAACTCTGGTGTTTTGAGGGTTGATTCACAGCTGGCAGAGAGAGGCCCTCACAGGCAAGCACTGGGTGTGGGTCTGGCTCCAGAAAATGTATATGTAAATGTCTATGTAGTACTTAGTAGGAAGTTCTGCTGACTGAGCAAAGCCATTAGCACCTTTGCCTACTGGAACCCAAAGAGCTTGTGAGCTCTGAATTGTAGGCCATAGGCACAGGCCGCAGATGGGACAGCTGAGGTACAGCACTGATGGATGACGAAGGTCACGGAGGGGACGGCACTACCATCTAAACACTGGGAGTGTTTTCTCTACAGTTCATCTTCCACAAAGCATTCTGGGAATTTCTTAAATGCAGTTATCCTCCACATCCCTTTTTGTATACAACAAACTCCATGCTCCATTCTGAGCTCCATAAGGCCCAGCTGGCAGGTCCTATCCCCATCTAAACCTTATGTCAGGATTCCGTCTGTGTTCACCTGGCCCAGATGAGCCACCTTCGCCTCCATGTCAGGCACTTGTGATTGAGCAGCCTGCCTTGGCTGTCTCTCCCCAGCTCTTTGCATGCAGGTAAGTTCTTATTTTCTATCTGAAATATCCAATCCTCAGAGATGGCATTCCTAAACCTCTTTCCTAAGGTGGTTTTCCTCAAGTCTTCTTGGTTCGTCTTCTGTCGTTCCTGAAGAGCACTCATACCATTGGTATTAATTTCAGTGCTCATTGTCTATTCTTGTATGTGAATGTAAACCTGGAAAGCCAAAGACCTTGCTTGTTTTCCCCAGTGCCGGCCACAGTGGGCATCTGTTGGAGGAATTATTGAAGATGGATGTGAACTATCAGAGTTGGAGTTGACGCAAGGATTTCCAGTCCCAAAGAACAGCCCTTGCTGTTCTGCATTGGGCCCTGGTAGATGTGAGTTCCCTCAGGGCCTAGAAACAACTTGAAAACCCAGAGCCAGATGAGAGAGGATTGGCTTGGCTTCCTAATTGATCATGTGCTCAACAGGGACTGATCTACTTCATAGTCACCTCTGTGTTCACCTGTCGCCTCTGCCTTCCTCCTTCCCAGCGATCAGGTGCAGAAACACAGCCATCTTCCAAGGTTGCCGCCTTCCACTGCTGTCATGTTATTGACCCCAGGAAGTGCACTATGGCATCCTCACTGTGTAGGTCACAATGTGTAGTTAATTTTGGTTGCTCCTTAGTTCACAGGCACCCAAAGGCTCAATGACTATCATCAAGCAAGGGTTATTTCATTATTTCTTATTCTTGTCTCATGCTTGTTGGGAGTTGGTTGTAGACCTTACTCTAGTCCTCAAAAGTTTTGTTTCTATTGGAGAGTCCAATGGTCTCATGGCAGAGCGAAAAGAAAGAATGAGTGAGTCATGTAATGGCCCCAAGGCTTCTGCATGGAATGGGCACCTGATGTGATTGCTCATGTGCCATTAGCCAGAGGCAACTCTGGGTCCATTGTGTGGTGGACGTGGTGTTGAATGACAAGTAGTCTCTACTGTAACCACTTTCCCCTTTGGGGCACCTTCCTTCTCTCAGACTTCCACATGTCCAACAGAAGTGTGGAATGGGTCTTTAAAGGCCCAGAGAGAGCACAGTGAAGTCATGGGTTGCTGAGCCATGTGTCAATGGAGCTGGATGCAGAGACTCCCTGCCTCCTCTAATACTGTGTATTCTGAAGTCCTTGACAGATCCTCCATTTGAGTCACCACTTTCCTGTTCATTTGTACATTATCACCACCATGGAAGTAGCCTGTGGAATTCAGGCACCTGTTCAAATGTCCCACGGAAGTGGGGCTTGGTGGCTGTGGTGGTTACTCAGAAGTGCTTCTGGAAGCTGATAGAGAAGGTGCAGTGGAAATGTTCAAACTTATTTTAGTTTTATTTTCTATCTTATCTAGTGGAGAAAAGGGTAACTTTTATGTTGTCATAGAACAAACAAAACCTAGATTTAAGCCTTAGAATTTACGTAACCGACTCTATGTTCTCCTGACAGTTTCTACCATAAAGCATGTGCGGAAGTTGTTAATGCACAGAGCAGAACTATTTAGTGACCACGTTTTCACTGATCTGTGACAGGATGGGAGAAAAGGCTCATGTGCGAAGGACAGTCAACTGCTTATCCTCAGAAAGAACTGTGCTGTATGCCAAGATTATACTCCTTTTAGGCTTTGCTGCTGACATAACCCATCTTTATGAACTGATGGGGATAGTTAAGAGGGGTTTTTATATGTTGTAAAATTTGGGAAAAGCAAAATATCAGCAGCCCTATGTTGCCTCCTGAGGCCTTTATTTATTTTTGTGACGTGTCTCATTCCTAAAATGCTAACCTTGTGAACAACTAGTATTCTCCAACTTTCTTCCCAACATAAAGATTTCCTGATGGGTTAATGGGACTCCTGTATGAAGCTCACCAGTACCCAGGCAGCCTGTACCCATCTAACTGCTAGCACTCTTGGCACAGGTCTCTGCTCATGCCTGGGTTGACTGGGTGCCCTAGCTGTGGAAGCCTTTTCTACACAGCTCTCATCTCCTGGGAGCACTGGGCTAGCTCAGGCGTGCTCCTGTCGCGGTGACAGAGCAGGTGGCAGAGAGTGAAGGGCAACATCTGAGCCTCTGGAAATCTAGGCCTAAAACCAACTCCCTGTCGTTTTGCTTCATGCTGTTGGCGACAATTTGTCTTAGACTTGAGGAGTAGAAAAATACACTCTTTCTTTTCCTTGTGAGAAACGTCAAAGCCATAGATCAAAGGGTGTGGAGACAGTGTGATAAGAAGAATTTGTGTCAATGATTCAATTCCTCACAGTTGAAGTGTAATTCTTTTCTTTTCTTGCTCAATTCACCTGGACTTTGATACAGGTTAAAAATGACTTCTGTGGTTTCTATTCTGTTTTCTCAAACATTTGGATGTTCTATGGTGGGTGAGATCTAAACACCATTGTGTACAAGGGATCTGACGATATGGGGCCCATTCTAGAACCTAGTAGTTTTGTGACCTTGAGCATGTTCTTAAATTCCCCATCTGTGAATCTGGCTTTATAATATTCACACCATAGGATATTTACAAAAATGAAAACAATGAAGATGCTTTGTCCCCCAAAGGAGCCACATGTCAGTGCAGGTAGTGCTGTCTCCTTGAGTGTAGGATTAATCACCAGAGACCTTACCTTTCCCAGGAAATGCATGTGGAGAAACAGGCTCAGAGCACAGTCACGTGGAAGACAGGTGGGATGGAGGCTGGCTTCTCTCTAGGACCACAGAGTTCCCAATAAAGGCTCCTTTGTTAAAAGGGCGGCAGAAAGTGACTCATTATTTCTCTTTTGCTTATTGGCAAGTCCCAGAAATTGTAAGAGACTTCCAGTTATATTTGAAAAAAATACCAGCACATAAGCTTGGCTTTGGGAAAAAAAGCTATTTTTGGATTTTGGTGTGTTTCTGACATTATTGAATGTTCTCTGTCTGAACATTGACTCATTCAAAATCCATTCCTTTTCCTCAGCTTTACTTCTAGAGAAGACTTTCAATATGGGCCATGGTTCGCTGTCTTGGCAGTGGCCCATGGTGATGTTGCTGTTGTTCTTGGTGCTTGGCATAGAATGGGGCAATGTGGTAGATGATGAACTTGGCACTGGTAAATGATTTCTGTTGCATTTTGTTCAGGTACTGGGAATTATTCCCAAGTGTGGACTCACTGAGCCTTACATAGGACAAATTTCACTCAGGTGATATGTAATGGGCTTGATGCTGCTTCCAACAAGTGTGAAGGGAGCATCAACACCCCGACTATGTACAGTATAGTCTTCAGGGAGCCTGGAAGCTGGGATGGCTTTTCCATACAAAGTAAGAGCCCTGTAGTGGATTGGTGAGGTGGTATAAATGAATGTCCTCCATAGACTCCAAGTATTTGAATACCAGTTTGATGGCATTGTTTGAGGAATATTAGGAAGTGAAGCCTCAACAGAAGAAGCACACCACTTGGGGCAGGTTTTAAGATTCTACAGCTTGCCCACTTCCAGTCTGTCTCTTTCTGCTTCTTGTGCCTGCTTGAAGATGCGAGTGCTCAACTTTCTGTTCTAGCTATGTCCTGCCATGCCTCCCTACCTTAATGGACTCTCTCTGGAGGCATAAGCTCAATAAACTCTTCCTTTTATAAGCTGCCTTGATCATGGTGTTTTATCACAGCAACAGAATAACTAATACAGACAGGAACCTTCTTGCGTGGAGACCACAGGGTATATTTAGATGTACAGTCCAGCTTCTGGAATCTAGATTAAACAGATACTTTTAGATTTATTGCACATTGCTACTCAGATGACACCAAAGCACATTCAAATGTATCTGAGGGAAGGATAGAAATAGAAATAGAAATTATGGTGGATGGTTCAAAGCATAACTTGAGGGGTGTTTGCCCTGGAAAAGAGAAGCTCTGGGGTGGAATAGATGGAGGAACAGAGCCATCAGTTCTCAGTGTCTTCAGCTCTGTCTTGAGAATAAGGGATTGTTAAAAAGGGAGAACCAGGATCCAGAGCTTGGAATTTGAAACAACACATGTCATTTCAATAACAGAAAGCCTTTGATGGTTACAGCTTGCTGTGGAGAGGTCAAGAGAACTCCTGAGGAGGGGAGTGGATGGCTGCCAGTGATGCACTGTGTTTCTGAGGTCAAGCTCTACTGGTGTTCTAGAACCACTGGTCTTGTACCTATCAAACTCCAATGTATACTCAGGTGTCAGGGACATTAGGAAGGCTGAGCCAGCAGGGCTGGAGAGCCAGTGAGTGCTTTGGGAGTCTGATACTGACAGTTGAGTCTTCCTTTTGCTAATTTCTCTATTGCTCTTGGCATTCATGGCCCAGCAGTGGAGACAGAGGTGGCCTTCCCAGAAGTCCTCTGAATGGGAGCAGACTCACCAGCTATCCTGCAGGAGTTGTCTTCTGGTTGAGGCAGGAAGCATTGTGTCCTGGGAGGCAGGTGCTGAATGGAAGCTGTGTCTAGGCTTGGCCCTTCTAGCTGCACGTCCTGGGAGCTCCCCTTTGAGCTACACAGAGCAGGTAGGGGTTACACTGGCTGAGGAGTGCTAACTGTTGACCGTTCTTCTGATGTGCCACTTCTGTGTAGTTCTGTGTTTCTACGTGTACTGCATACTTGGATCACACCATCTCACATCACTATCAATGGCTAGTTGGACTAGACATGGTTATCCTATTACAGGACCATCCTGAGGCCCAGCGAGCTTGAGAAATTGATGCACCTTTTCCTAGCAGTAAGCCAAGGAGCTGGGACAAGACACAGGGTTTTATCTCCTACTCTGAGTATTCCACTCCTTCTCAAATCCACTGTAATCCAGGGATGGGGATTGGGACAAAAGTGTTCTCTCTAGATTCATGAAGTTTTCCTGAGAATTTCTTTTCACCCATCCTACCTCTCACTTTCCCTGGTCCATGACCTTGCAGAGCAGAGCTGACACTGATCACCTGACCTGGCTTAAGGGACTATCTGAGGATGCTTGCCTCATGTGTTCTTTGGGATTGCTCTCGGGAGCTAGAGTTTTCAAGGCCAGAAGTAGAGAGTGAGCCAATAAGGTGCTTGATCAACAGGAGAGAAGGACTCATGGGGAGGCTTTGGGGTATTTCTGTTAAGGAACGGAGCCAGGAAGAATTGCTGGGATATGGGAATGCAAGCTCAAGTGCTAAAAATTTAAGTGAAACAGAAACCAGGGGTGGAGAAATAGCCATACCTGGTCATGTTCTGAGGGATACATGTAGTGATTTCTACAAAGTGGTCAGAACATGCCTAGCATATGATAAATAACACCCCTCTTATTGGGATAATCAGTTTGGCAGCCTTGGGAGGGGAACACTGAGAGGTGTATACATCAATGGCTTTGAACCTTTAGGGCACATTAAAATCAGTCTTGTCACTCAGAAAAGGAAGGGCTAGAGACCCAGTGAGTGCTTTGGGAGTCTGATGACTGACTAATGATATTAATTTAACCCATCACCCCCCTCCACCAAATAGCAAAAGTCCAAATCTTTCATTTTGAATATGGCCCTTGTCTTGAAGAACTTTAAAAAAGCCACATGGTGTAACATAGGCCATTTGGAGGGCTAGCTTGCATGTCAAGTTAGTGTTCATTTTCTTCTCTTGAGCAGAATTAGGAATGAAAATCTTCTACCAACTCTGAATTCAAATATATAACTTTCTAAAGATGATAAAAATAGGTCATTTGACCCATTTTTCTCTAAGAACTTTGTTAATGCTGGAAGTTGAACTCAAATCCTTGCATGTACTAGGCAAACATTCTACCACCTGAGCTACCACCTCAGCCTCTTCTTAAATTCTTACACTGTTCCCACTAAGAAACAAGAAAATTGTTTTCATTCTTGTTCTAGTTTTACAAAACACTCTGACCAGTACCAACTTGGGGAAGAAAGGGTTTATTTGGTTTACATCTCCCAGGTCACAGTTCATTACTGAGGGAACCCAAGGTAGGTACTTGAGGCAGAAACCTGGAGGCAGGAGTTGGGACACAGGCCACGGAGGACCACTGCTTATTGGCTTGCTCCTTGGACCCATACTCAGCCTGATTTCTTATACAATACAGAACAAACCGCCCAGGGGTGGCACCACTCACAGTGGGCTGGGACCTCCCACATTACTCAGCAATCAATAAAATACCCCACAGACATGACCACAGGCCGGTTCAGTGGAGGCGATTCCCCCACTGAGGCTCCCTCAGCCCAGGTGTGTCAAGTTGACACCAAAGCTATCCAGCACAGTTCTTTTCCTAAAAGTGTATACTGACTAGATAGTCTCAAAAGGGACCACAAAGAACAATGTTAGTTTTGCTTAAGGAAAGTATAGATTGCGCTGGTGTCCCCATGGTTTTGATTATTTCCTTTCAGCTGTCTAGGCCCTGTATGTCATGTGGGGCTGTGTATCTGGAGGTGTACATAGGTGTCATTTGGCTCAGTGGCTCAGTGACTTCCTCGGGTAGGGGACTTCTGACTACCTCTTCTCAAGTAAGCTCTGGTCTGTGTCTTTGAGGTGGAAACATGTTAGCTGTATCTATCATCTATCTGTTTATCTATCTATCTATCTATCATCTATCTATCTATCATCTATCTATCTATCTATCTATATGTTAGCTCTATCTATCTATCTATCTCTATCATCTCTATCAATCTATCTATCATCTATCTATCTATTTATCATCTATCTCTATCATCTCTATCTATCTAGCTATCATCTATCTCTGTCTATCTAATCTATCATCTATCTATAGATAGGTAGGGAGAGAGAGAGAGAGAGAGATAAGTTCTCACTCTGTAGTCTGGCTGGCCTAGAACGCTTTATGTAGACTAGGCTGGCCTTGAACTCACAGAGATCCACTAGCCCCTGTCTCCTCAGTACTGGAATTAAGGTCATATTTCATGCCTGGCAGATACCCTTTATCTATCTATCTATCTATCTATCTATCTATCTATCTATCTATCTATCATCTATCTAGTTTGTTTACTTGTTTTGAGACAGGGTCTCCCTGAAGTGCCAGCTGACTTGGAACTTGCTATATAGACCAGGCTGGCCCCAATCT
The DNA here is from genome assembly GCA_035773235.1 of Eospalax fontanierii. Classification (NCBI taxonomy): domain Eukaryota; kingdom Metazoa; phylum Chordata; class Mammalia; order Rodentia; family Spalacidae; genus Eospalax; species Eospalax fontanierii. The sequence goes on from CM069540.1 coordinate 21,231,270, forward strand.
TACAGAGATCTGCCTCCCACTCCCAAGTGAACCATCCATCATGCTATAAATTCATGCATACTGTCGAGGTAAGCACTGCGTAGAATACATATCCACTTCAGAAACCCCTTTGCTAGGTAGTGCCATCTTTGTCATGGGCAGTGGTACTATAGCGTCGATGTGAGTTGTCCCCAGAGGTCCATGTGAAAAAGACTGTTCTTGCGTGATGTGATTAGGAGGTGGATGAACATTAACAGAGAGTACTTCAGGTTATTGGGATCATGACTTGAAAAGGGACTGTGGGTCGGACCCTGTCTCTTCTTCTCTTTGGCTTCTTGGCCACGCATAGAGCAGTGTTTTTTTTTTCCTGTCTTCTCTTCACATGGCCACCAGGCACCTCCACCAGAGGCCTAGAGGCGGTGGGTCTGCCTGACCGTATACTAGGAGTTCTAGAGTGGCTGGGCACATCAAATCCTTGCTCTTTCTATGTCAATTATCTTGGTGCCTTTTGCAGACAGAACACTGACTTACACAAGTAGCCTTAGTGATTAGAACCTGGCATGTCAGCTGGGAGCAGATAGTTGTGGACATAGATACTCCCTCTTGTGCATATATATAGCTGGAACCAAGAAGCCTGTTCCCCGAAACCCTTGTCTCAGCAGTTAGCAGTGGTTCAATTTCAATTGGAGGCAGGGGAAAAAAAAATGAAGGCGTTTGAACTCATTCATCACAATCTCCATGGCTTTCGGATGCTTTGAGAAACTGTTGAGAATGAAGAGCTTAATAACTCCAGCCTCCTTAATGATATTGTCTGCAAAGTGTGGCAATCAGAAAGGAAAGTCACAAAAATGAATGAGCAATAGCTGAGCGGTAATGGGGGAGTTGTCAGTCAGTGAGGCGAGGCTGCAGCCAACGCTTTAAGAAATATGCATGACAGATAAATTGAGGCCATAAAAAGGGAAGCGTAGCGGCTAGCCTGTCTGCGTGTCTTTCTTTCTCAGAATGGAGCACTGACAGAAAAATAAAAAGAGCTCATTTGGCTCCTTGGGTGGCTTCAGTTCCCAGCTAATGATTCCAGAGGATGGAATGGAGGTGGAGGAGGAGATGGAACCCTGGGCCTGCTTTGAGGATGTGTTAATGTGTGGATTTATGGGTCTACTGGAGCAAGGCTCCTTCTGAGAATAGACAATGCCCTTCTATTCCTGCATAAATATTTTGATGGTGAACATGACAATCTTGATGGTGTTTGAGGACATACGGGCAGGATTTGGAGACGTGGTTAAGGAAGTGTCAGGATGAGCTCTCTTACACTTAGGATTCAGCAGCTGAGGAGAACTAGACACCTCTGGTCTACTCCCATCTTATCCCCCCACCTTGCTGGCTGCAGATGCCAGCCTTGGGACAGTGAGGTGCTGCTGGTGGGAGGGTTGAGCTAGCCTGGGCTTTTTTCCTAGCTCAGCGTACATCCCTCCTTCTGCACCGCCATCCTGCCTTCTGACCAAATTGAATCCTACAGTAGCCAGTAACCTTGGGCAAGAAGGCGGCTCTAAAGAAGGTCCTGTTTCTTGACTTTGGCTCTGTCCTTTTCTGAGGATGCCCAATTGGGGACACTGTAGGTATGTATTGGGCTGTCTTGGGCCCTGGGCACTTGCAGGCAGATTCAGGTATTCTCCTTCATTCTTGTAAAAGGCCCAGGTGTGCTTGGAGGCCTCTGGGCTCAGTTTCCTTGTTCTGTTCAGTTCTGCCTGTGACATTTGAAGCGAAGTAGGACAAGGCCAGCTGGACGTGTGCCTCAGCTGGCAGCACAGCAGCCCCTGTGGTCCAGCCGCCATGATTCCCTGGTGGTTTTGCACTTAGTGTGCACGCTTTATGTCTTCTGTGCCAGTGGGATCTGTATCCATGGATGCAAGCAACAGAGGGTGGAAAAATAGTTAGATCTACCATGATGTCATCAATAGGGAACCTGTATAGTTTTTTATCTTGTCATCATTGTCTAATATGTCATTGTGTTAGGTATTATGAGCAGTCTAGAGATGAATTAAAGAACCCAAACAGGAGGATGTTTGTAGGTTAAATGCAAACATTGTGCCATTTTATACAAAGGATGTAAGAATCTTTGGATTTTGGTTCCCTTGAGAATCTTGGAACTATCTTTCTTGGATACAGAGGGGTTACTGAACTTAATCTCCCAGTCCCTGCTGACAAGTCTACCCACGTTGAAAAGCCTTCCAATTTGGGCATGATTTCTGTTTGCAGATGTTTGCAGCTGTCCCCCTCCTCTACATCACATCCCTGAGCATTGCTTCTTCAAGCATTATACTTGGTCTGTACCTGGAGCCCTGGCCCTGCCTCATCTAAAACAGTGGTCAGCTGAGAGGCCTCTGCAGGCTTTCTGGTTGAGTCCTTGTAGGGTGAGGGCTGGTTATGCACATGCTAATGCACACCTCATCCACATGTTCCTCCGGGGTCTTCTGCATGGGAGAATAGACTGACAGTAAGCATTCCTCCATCATAACTCTGCTACTCAGTAGTGCTAAGACCTGATAAACAACTCAGGTTCTCAGCTTTGTTTTCAATCTGCAAAATGAGGAGGATAAAGGTACCTCTTTCAGGGAATTATTGTGAGACCTAAACAAAATGCTGCTGGCAGACTCTTAACACATAATGTTACAATACCCATGTCTCATAAATGCCACTTACAGGGTGTAATTTCAACTAATCAATCATGCGTTCAGTGCTGCTTATTGATGGCCAAAGTTCCTAGACATGAGGATACAGTGGAAGAAAACACAGAAAATCATTGCTCTCATAGGCCCTCTGTTTGTGACATTATGGCAATTTTAATATATACTACAGTGGAAACCATATATTTGGCATAAGTGATGGTATGCACAACTGTATTATCGTCACAGTGTCTTCTGTTTAGTTATCAACATGTTTTAGAGATTCCTGATCTGGTCCATGGAGGTGGTTCTCAGTAGGGGATTGTGTCTCTGGGAGTCAGTTGATAAGATCTAAACATATTTTTGGTGGTGACAACTGGGAGGTGCTTCTGGCATTTGGTAGGAAGAAGCCAGAGAGGCTGATAAACATCCTGCAATTCACAGAGCTGATTCTACCATGTTCTGTCTAAGATATCAATAGTTGGGTTGATAAACACTGGCCTATGTTTATGCTTACATTTACATCTCTAATTTTATTTTTGAAACAAGTGTCATAGAGCCCAGACTGACTTTAAACACCTTGTCAATGATGTTGAATTTCTGATCTTCCTTCCTCCACTATCCGAATGTTGGAATTATAGGTATATGCCACTATGCTTGATTTATGCAGTGTTGGGGATCAAACCCAGGCAAGCACTCTACTATGTGGGCTACATCATTAGCCCTCTTTCAGATTGTTCAATTGTTCCTACATCTACAAGGAGGTAGATCAGATGGAGCTTCTAATTTTCTAACTTTCAGGATTTATTCACTTATTTATATTTATGTCTGTGTCTGAATGTATGTATGGGTGTTCACAGGAGAGGACATTGGGTCCCTGGGAACTGGAGTTAGAGGAGATTCTGAGTGAGCAGGAGTTGAATTCCAGTCCTCTGCAAGAGAAGCAAGAGCTTAAGCTTAAAATTATTGAACTTTTGCCATAACACTGAAGAGTTAAACTGAAAGAGGCTCATATCAAAGGAGACAAGACTGTCTTCTTCACTGATGCAAAAGGTTAACAGTCCCATTCCTTTATGTGTCTCTTGGTACATATATATATATATATATATATATATATATAAAAGGTACATGCATCAAGTAGTTTATAACAAGTTATAAAGAATAAGTATGATAATAAATCATGAAGTAATTTATCTTTGTTATGCATGTAAATTTTCCATGTATTAAAGATGAAAACAAAGTCACATACTAATGAGATGGATGTGCTTGCTTGTCTACCGCAACACAATCAAGAGATAAATTAAATTTATACTTATAAGTTGGTAGGAAAATATTAAAAGTCTTTGTGCCGAGTGTGGTGGCTCACATCTGGAATCTCAGTAAGTGGAAGGCTGATGCAGGAAAATTGTCACAAGTTTGAGGCTAGTCTAAGCTAAATAGTGTGTTCCAGCTGAGTTTGAGCTACAGATTGAGACCCTTTCTCAAAAGTCTTTCTATAGTTACACCATCATGCTTCTGTTTTAGATGCATATTTTTATTGATTGTTTTGTGCATTTTACAGAATAAATCTTAATCCTTGTTTAGACTCTCTCCCCCAACCATGCCTCTCCATTGCCCCCACTGGATTTCATGAATTTTGTCATATATGTTACGGCCTATTAAGTGAAGCCCTTGTACCTAGATATCCCTCAGTGCAAGTTCATCCACTGGGATCTAGTCAACCTATTTAGAGTCTCTTCCTTAAAGAAGATCCTCTCTCCCTCACCCAGCAGTGATCAGTTGCTAATAATTCCTCAGCTAATGTTGGAGTCTGCTGCTAGTTTCCCTAGCAGAGTAGAGAATTTTGTACATAGGGTAAAACACTACAGTCCATGACATATCAATCTAGGTGTTTCAGGCTCCATTTGTTGGCCAGGTATGGCATGATGTATTCGCATGACTGTGGTGTAGAGTGCATCTTGTGCATTCAAAATGAAGGTTTCAGTGAAGCTGTGCGATATAAGACCAGTGAGTCCCACCTGAAACAACTTGGATTCATTATGTGTGTGATTCTGAATTAATTTTGGGCCACTACCCATTCAAAAATCTTGAATTGTTACCAGTTTTGTCTTGACCTCCACTTAAAGCTATATGACCCTTTGGGATTGCAACTCAGTTTAGGAAGCTTTGCACTAGAGCAGGCCTGTAATACCCAGCATTTTGGGGTTGCATATTTAGGCATTGCTCTTGATACAGAGGGAATTTTTACTTCCTTTCCTCCCTCCCTCCCTTCCTTCCTTCCTTCCTTCCTTCCTTCCTTCCTTCCTTCCTTCCTTCCTTCCTTCCTTCCTTCCTTCCTTCCTTCGAGACAGAGTCTCACTATATAGTACTGACTGGCCTGGAACCTGGAAAAATTAAATCAAAGCTATATCAAAGCTATCTACCTGCCTCTGTCTCCCAAGCACTGGGATTAAAGATACGCACAAACTGTGCTCAGCCCTCTTTGTTTTTTTAAAGACAGCATTTCATTCTCTAACCTAGGCTGGTTTGGAAATCACCATGTAGCCCAGGCTTACTTCAAATTCATGACAATCCTGCTGTTTCATCCTCCCAAGTGCCAGTACAGGTGTGAGCCACCATGCCCAGCCTGTAGAGGGAGTTTCTAAAATAGCAAAGCCATTTTTTCACATCTTGACCAGTCTTGTGTTGCGAGACTATTGACATACTAGCTCTGTGAGTCTCAAATCTGATTACATACTGAAGTCCCCAAGAAGATTTTAAACACCAATGCTTGGTGGACCCCAAGTAATTTAAATCAGATTGTCATGGAGTAAAAACTGGGCATCAGCCAAGGCCAAGAGCAGGCTGGCAGAGGGACTCTGGCAGCAAGTACCAGGCTTTAAAACTCATTAGTGATCCTTTTGTTCTAAGTGACAACCTGCCCAGCTCCCAAAGGATTTTGGCCAATTTTGAATGCTGCAAAGACTGTGTGGGCAGTGGCAGAGCCAACTAAAATGTTTTAATATTTTAAATTTGAAATACTGAATATGTGTGACACATACGTGTACATCTGTTTATAACGTGCTCAAGGGAAGGTTTAGAACTGGACACAGTAGCAATTCTGGGAAGTCTCTGGTGCTCTGCCAGCACAGCCCCTCCCTTCTACCAGGTGGGCTCCTTATCCCAAATGCTCACCTGTCATTTCTTCTGCTTCTTTTATTGCTTATATACTAAACTTCAAGCGCTAAAGTACTTAACTCTGTGAGCTTTTCAGTCTTATATGCATAGAGTCATGATGTATTTATTTTTCAGGTATTCATTTCCTTCATGCTTCAGTGAATATTTCCCCCTCATTTCATTTTCTGCCTCTATTATTTACAGGTTATATGCTTTCAATATCTGTCTTTTAGTGGCTGATTTAGATGATTTAACATGTGCAGCTAAGAAATTATAAAGTTAGTATATATTCAACCTAAACAAGCAGAATTTTTCAACTCTAATCAGCCTGCTTCCTACTGTTAAGGTGTCTGGTATGATAAGTGATTGTTTATAAACCCGCTCTATATTACCATTATTTTGTAAGGTTATTTGTGTGTGTGTGTGTGTGTGTGTGTGTGTGTGTATGTAGACTGACCTACTGTTGTGCTCTCCATTCTTTCTAGATTCTCAGCCCAGTGCACTTCTTCCCAGAGTGTATCCTTCCGTAACCAACTCACTCAAGTTTTTATTTACTTTTAGAAAATTAATTTTAGAAATTAATTTATTTTAGAAAATCTATTAAATATAGTTGTTTTTCTCTTGACACATGGAAAACATTATTCTATTCAATGTCCTCTGACTTCTATTACTTTAACTGAGAAGTTACCCTAACCGTTCCTGGGTTGACCTGCCCTTCCTCCCTGGTTGATAAAAGGAGAAGCTGAGTTAAGTACTGCCCCTTCCTCTTCCGTCCCTTCCCTTCTCCTTTTCTGTTCCCTTCAAAGTCCCACCCCTCTCCTCTTCTTGCTTTCCTTCCGTGGTTAGAGTATACGGTTCAGATCTCCTGTTCAATCCTCCATGTCTCTGAACCTCCTGAGGTTCCGACCTGACCTTTGTCACATTTGTAAGTGGCAAGCGAATGGGCTTCTCTTTGTCCTCAGTGGTTCTTCACTCTTCATCTGATCATCTCCCAGGACACCTTGCTACTTACTATTTCTTGCTGTCTGCATGATCTACATAGCTATCAAAACCTACCTGTTGGTCACCCAGACTCCTCCATGCAGCCTCTGAATCTCCTTCTTCCTTTGTCTATCATTTTCTGTCCTCTATGAGATAACATGGTGTAGAGCAAAGAACACTCACTTGGAGGTCTGAGGATCCAGGTTCAAATCCAGGCTCCACCCTCAGCAGCTATATGTCCTTGGGAAGTCATGCTCTTGCTGACCCTCTGTGTCCTCTATTACTACTTGTTGACAACAAGGTTATTAGGAAGACTAGATGAGATGAGGGTCACAGTGTCCCCAGCTAGTCACAAGTGCTGGCTCTGACATCTGCTTCCCATGGCCTCTCAGTGTGTCCTTTTGCTTTTGTGCCTCAAAACAGAACTATCTTCAGGAGACACGTGGTCAGTGAGCCGGATACCAATGGTATGGCTTAGGAATGCAGCTATGATGTAATCTTTAGGGGAGGAAGCCCCCAGTTGATATAAAGCCTTGTTTTAGTTTCATTTCCATTGCAGTGACAAAAATACCCTGACAAAAAGTAACTTAGGGGCGAAAGTGCTTCTTAGGCTCACCAGTCTAGGTTAGGTCACCATTCCATCACTGTGGGGAAGTCAAGGGTCAGGATTTTGAAGCTGCTTATGACATCACATCCACAGTGAAGAGCAAAGGGAGATGAAAGCACACCTACTGATTGCTCAGTTTGCCTTTTCTACTCTTAGACAGTCCGGAACCCCAAGCCTGGGAGCCCTATTGCCCCCTTTCAGGCTGGGTCTTCATTGGAGAGGAATCAAAACAACCCCACAGATACGCCCATAGGCTGATCTGAGCTAGGTAATCACTCATTGAGAGCCCTTTTCCAGATGATTCTACTTGACAATTAAAACTGAACATCTTGTAATTCCATTCTTTCTACGCCTCTGAATCTGTGCTTCTTCATTCTGTGTCCTGCATTTGAATATTCTCACTTTCTTCTTTTTCAAAAACATCAGTTGTTCCTCATTGCCATCAGAATTAAGTCCAGAATCCCATCCATGGTGTTGAGTACCCTTTGGGGCCAGACCCCTGTTGACCTCTACATATTTTGTCAATGTCCACATCCCATTTTAATCTTTCAGTTCTTTCAAGAAACTAAGAACCTTGTGCTAATTGCTTTGCTTTTCAGGTGGCCATCTTTGTCTCTCTCCTCTACCTTTATAGTAAACATCCATCTACCACTTCTGCCCAGAACTGGGTGGGGGAGGCCTCCCCTGGGTGTTTCTGTGGTCCTGGGGCCCACATCTACATGACATTTTCTACTCCTAGGTACTCCTGCCATAGTCAACTTTACTTTTCTGTAATAAAATAATTGAGGCAATTAAGTTTATAAAGAGAAATGGCTAATTTAGCTCACGGTTCTGGAGGATCCAAGAGAAAATGGCATATGCTTGGTGAGGTTACACCATCTCATGGTAGGGATTCCAATGATGGGGGATGCATGTCTGAACAAAACTTTCACATCTTCAATGGGAGCATGGAGAGACGAAGAGACCAAGGTCTTACAATACCCTGTCAGGTCATAACTCTAGACTTAAAACCCTTCTCTAAGACTCTACCCTTTAAATGTTCAAAGCATTTTCTACTAACACCACGCTGGGCACCAAGTCTTTAACATAGGGGCCTTTGGGGGATACTCAACATCCAAGCACGGCATAGCCTTTTACTTTATTTTCAAGTTTAATCCTTCCTTCAATTCTTTAATTCTGTGCAGTGTCAGAGACTCTGGAAGGCAAGACCTGGGTCTCATTCTCTTCTGACTCCTTGGGGCCTGGCTTGGGTCCTGGTCCTAGGTAGTGCTCAATAAACATTATCAAAAGGAAAATGGAGACTGGAAAGAAGAAAGGAGACAAAATGTTATCATAAATTACAGGGACAAGTGTTTCTCGTTGTCTATGTGTGAGAACTGTCCCATGAATAGTCTTCAGTTGACTACTGTAATATTCATTCCAGAACAGCCACTGGGAACACTGCTCAGGAAAGGGCCCATGAGAGTTACAAAGCTTGGATGAGTGATGCTCTCCCTTCTTGCTTTAGCCACGAGGAGCAGAGCATTTAGAAGAGAGAAAACTGGTTGGTGCTTAGTTCTCAGATGCTTCGCATGTGACAGAGAGCCTGGGGACAGTGAAGTGGAAAGGGCAGAGTACAGGAACACAGGGGTTGGTTTCTCTAACAACCTTTTTGGGACCGGGGAGGTGGCTCAGTGGGTAAGAACCCTTTCTCTGTAGCATGAGGACCTGAGTTAGAATTTTCAGTGCCCATAAAAAAGCCATGGCATGGCTTATAGCCTCAGCACTGAGGGACAGAGACAGGCATATCTCAAGAGCTCACTGGCCAGCCAGCCTAGCCAAAATGACAAGCTTCTGGCTCAGTGAGAGACTCTGTCTTCAGGTAATAAGGCAAAGAGTGATCGAGAAGGACCCTTGACATCTTGTTATAGTCTGTGTACTCATGTACATGTAAAATCTCACCCTCACGAGGCTCTGTACCTTTTATTTTACATCTGGCCTTTGGCCAAATTACAGTTTTGAGTCTAGACAAGCATGAAGAAGGGAGCAAAATTCACAGATGTTTAATATTTGACTCACTTGGAAAGTCTCCCAAGAACGTCCTGCGAACTTTACAGCACAGGCTGAGGCCTTTCCAGAGAGTCAGCCTTAGCAGCCTGGACGTGAGGGGACTGAGTATGTGTGTGAGGAGCAGCGAATCCAGGCAGTACCATGACTGTTGCTACTCCTGGCACACCTTGGTCACTGGCATCGGCATGTGTGTGGGCTACTGATGTATCCAACCTGACTACATATTATATTCAACATCTCTCACGCTCCTGAACATGTTGCTAAACCCACCAATGCATTGACTTAGTTCCCAAGCCTCCTTATGATAGAGATAGTTTTTGTTAGAATAGCTTAATAAATGAAGACTCCAAACCATGTTTCAGGATTGGGGATGTAGCTTGCCTATGATGTATAGAGTCCTAGGTTCCATCCCTAGCACCCTGTAAAACTGTAAGCCTAGGCACTTGGGTGGTAGAGGCAAGAGGATCAGAAGTTAAAGGTCATCCTCAGCTACACAGCCACTTTGAGGCCAACCTAGGCTACAGGATACCCTATTTCAAACCAACAAACAAAACTGTGTCTCAGAGAGATTTGACTTTAGTCCAAGTCTCTTGATTCCCAAAGCCACTTCTGAAGCAAGTCTCTGAATTGAGAATGTAGTCCAAGCACATTTCCTAACATCCTAAGCACCTCAGATCTAAAGGTAAGATGTATGGTTTCTGAGGTGATTCAGGTCATTCATCTGGGAAGCAGAGGTGTGAGTAGCTGTGGGAGGCTGTGTGGGGTGCTGCCTGAGGACAAACAGGGAGTGCAACAGAAAAGTGAGAGGCCTGACATGTGTGGGGAGGAAGGTGTTGGGTTGAAAGGAGCTGTCCCATGCAGTGCAGCTCAGACATCTTAGTCAGGCTGATGGGGAGCCCCAGAGCAGATTGCTCACCAGAGGGAGTGGAAGACTGGCACCTTTGGGACCACTGTACTTAGTCATGGGCTGGAGTGTCATCCTCTGTGGTAGCTCTTATAGGGCATGAACGGTTGTTCCTTGGAAGTCTCTCCTGAAGGGAGGTCCAGGTCCAGGCTCCCATGGCGGCCAGTTGAGCAGTTCCCAGACTGTGTGCTAATCTCCTGGAAGATTTTGGTAGGATGTTGGGAAAACTTAAAGTGGAAGGTCTAATGGAACCTCGTGACATAGTGATGCTCTTTTTGATTGGTTGAGTAGCTTCTGCAGTAAACAAGGACCCTGTTAAGGGGGCCAGTTAGGGAGTGCGAGGATTGACACAGTTATTCCCTCCCTCAATCAAGCTGTAGGCTTTGTCGTCTTGGCTCAGAGAGGGCCCTTTCTGTAATTCAGCTACTTTCTTTAACTTGTCCAGAAGCAGGACAAATGGGCCAAGGAAGGAGGATGAGACTTCAGCCCTAAGGAAGGAAACTCATAAACCTAGAAGAGGAGGCAGAATGCAGGACAAGGAAGCTGTTCTTCCATGCCTAGACACTCCTGGAAGTCAGTGGAAGCTGTTCAAGACCTTTAGCTCAAGGGTAGAGACATGATATGAGCATTTTGGGGCAGATGTCACAATGTGGAGGCACCTGATTCAAGCAAGACTAACTCCTGGAGCCATTTAAATTAAGATGAGCCCAGTCTGTTCTCAGAATTGTTCCATTCAGATTTCTCTTAGCACTGTTTCCCCAATGAAGGGCCGTCTCTAGATTCATTTTACCAGTATATCCAGCATGATATGGGAAAGGAAATGAAGAGCTTTGTCTTAAAGAGTCTTTAGCCAAGGAAGAAATTTACTTTTCTTTGATGCTGCTGATCTAGAACAGCATATAAAACCACAGTTGATATTATCAACTAAGCTCACATATTTACTGTGGGCAGTTCACTGCTTCCAACGTACTTTCCAGATTGCTGCTTTCAGGAATGGTTTTTCACAACACACACACACACACACACACACACACACACACACACATTATTCTGGGTCATTGGCAAGGAAGAGTCATGAGGGAGAAATAGGAAGCATGGTTTAAGATTAAAACTATATGTTTAGCTTAGCTAGTAAAAGCTGATTATAGAAGGTAAGGGCTAGTTAAATTTAAACAAATGCTTTCACAATAGGAAAACAGATTGAATACATAGTGATAAATGGTCTCAAAACATGGGATAAAATTTCAATTTATAAACAGAAGACATTTCAGGAAAGTCATCATCTCATTGCTCAGTTTGGGGGTATGAAAACGTTGAGTCCTATAGATAACTCCTGTGGAGGATGTGGAGGAACATTCGTTGCACTCTTGGAATGCAGATTACTACAGCCACATGAAAAACAACATGGAAATTCCTTAAGATATAAAAACATAGAATTGTCATATAACCTGTAATACTAATATATATTAGTATACATCTCCAAAGGAAATGGAGTAGGTTCTTGAAGAGACATTTTCCCTTCTGTGTTTACTGTGATATTATTTACAGGAGCCAAGGCACAGACTCAATCTGAATATCCACTGATAAATGAATGGAAAAATAATATATAATGCATGTACACAATGGAATATTATTTAGCTATAAGAGTGAAATCCTGATATTTGTGATAACATGGATGATCTTGGAGGACACATTATGCTAAGTGAAATAAATCAGGCAGAGAAAGAGAAATGATGTACAATCTTGTTCATGTGTGAAATCTAAAGAGGCTGAAGGTAGAGTGGTCAAAGGACAAAAAATAACTGGACAGGAAATATAATTTTAAGAGAGCTGTTGCACATTGTTATGACCAGTATTCATAACATTATTCTACACTTGAAAATTTCTGAGACTAGCTTTTATCATTCTTACCACAAATAAGCACATGAAGTATTACATCTATTAAGTAGCTTGAGTTATCTATTTCACAAAATGTCCTGTTTTATACTAAAACTTTGTTTAATCTTTGTCAATTAAAAAATAAAAATAACGAAGGTTAAGAGATGTAGCCCAGCAGAATGGCACCTGCTAGCAAGCACAAAAGCTTGAGCTTGAACTTGACCATTGAAGAATAAAAAACAACAAAAAAACCTAAAAGAATTGAAATAAAGATACCTGTTTAAAAGAAAAAAAATTCATTGACAGCTGAGGCCTATTCAAATGTGGCTTCAGAGCCTCCTGCTGTGTGTCACACTCTCTAACTCCTGATGCAGGCTGAGTCTTGGTACTCAGCATGGGTTTGGTGATGGCATCTCTGGCCCTTCTTCTGAGTCCTGGCCCTGCCTCTATGTTCTTGTGTTTACTGTCAGTTGTGGGCATTCTCAGGGTCTAGGTGTGCTGGGGAGGGTGGATGCTTAGGCATAGTGCTGAGTCTTTGGATGGATCCTGGGCATTCCTTTTGATCCTATCACTGCCTCTCTGGTTAAAGTCATCAAGGGACAACCCAGAGTGCATCTCCAGCATGGGACAATGTGCACAATGCACTTTCTTTAGCTGTCCTATGGCTAGGAGATATTCCTTCTTCTGTTCTACCTCCTGAGCTATCCACTTACTATCCCTGTTGGGGAGGGATAGCCAGCTTGATGGACATTTATTGGTCCTCAAGCACATTGGTTGTCTTTAAAAGGTGAGCATTTCACCATGTGGGTGCATGTGTCCTCTGCCTTAGGCACAGGAACAAAGGGGTGCGTGTACCTTGTCAGGTAGGTAAGTGGGTGTGTGGAGGGGATGTGTTGCAATTTACTGCTCCTCCAAAACAGAAGATGACAGGAACCAACATTTCTACAGGTATCACCAGGATGAAAAGTTGTCTCCAACTCTTTATCTGACATCTGACTTGAAATCCATAATGTACCTGTGGAATAGATGGGTTATAATGACTTAAATGTCAAAGAACCGTGGAGAAGTTAGGAGTTTGGCCAGAGATCCCATGGGGTGGTGGGTTGAGGGATAGTTCTACTATTTTTAGCTCTCTCTCCCATCCGTACCTCCCTGCTCTTCAGAGTCTGACCTACTGGACACGTGGCCTCTCCCAGTTACCAGAATGACAGCAGCTTCATGAATGTGTTTCTAAGGTTGGCTGCCAATGCGTAAATAGTTCCAAGGCCAGGTGCATGAGCTGAAACACTTCCAAAAGTTCTGTGCCTTGTGTGGAGGTAAAGTGTCACTATGGGCCCCACCATGAAACTTTGTGAGCAGTGAGCACAGGCATTCAGAAGCTTCTTCTGTGCCTGTGGACTGCCTGTGCCCCGGCTTACCTATGAACCAAACTGTAAACTTACTTAAAACATTAGGAAATACTTTTACTTTTATTTACTTGTAACACCGTGGTGCATCATCAGTGGTTTTGTTCTTCAGTGCTAAGATGCAAACTCAGGCCCTTTTGCATACTAGTACAAATGTATTGCAATGTCATAAATTTCCAAGGGTCTGCATGACATGAAAACAGTTTTCAGCTTCTCATCTGTTGTCCCAGGTGAATGTGGCATGGTCCTTTGTCATTCTGGTCTAGTTTTTAACTCTGGGCTCTAAGGCTCTCCACAGAGCAATGTCTGCTGATTAGTATTTGTAATCAATAGATGCTATAATTCCAGTTCATCACTAATTCCTTGTTTACCTAATTAATCCAAATTAGTGTGTTTACTTTGGAGAAGAGTATGCTTACCTCAGACATGTATAGAAATGCTATTCCCAGGCTCATGGCTTATTGCTCTGGGCCAGGATGCCTCTTCTATGACAGGAGGCAGAGGTAGCCAGCTCCCAAAGTCCTTACTCTCCCTTCCTAGCCCCCTCCCTGAGACAGCATGGTTGGTGTCCTAGTTTTCTTCTCTATTGCTGTGATAGAACACTGACTAAAACAAACTTGGGGATGGGAATGGATTTATTTCGTCTTACAGGTGACAGTCAATCAGGTAGGGAACTCACACAGGAAACTGGAGGCAGGAACTGAAGCAGAGATCATGGAGAAATGCTGCTTACTGGTTTTCTTCCTCTGGCTTGCTCAGCTAGCTTTCTAATACAGCCCAGCCCCACCTGCCTAGGGCTAGCACTGCTCACCATGGTCTAGGCCCTCCAACATTAGTCAGAAATCAAGAACCCCTCCCCAGTGCCTGTAAATCAGCCCGATGGAGGAAATTCCTCAGCTGAGGTTCCCTCTTCTCCAGTTTGTGTCAAGCTGACAAGACTAATCAGCACAGTGGCCCAGGGACCAAGCCTAAGGGACAGATTTGTAGGCCACAGAGTGGGAGGATGTGCAGAGTGGGGAGGACAAAGTTCTTTGTATTTTCTCTTTTTTTCCTTTCTTTTTTTTTTTTTTTTTTTAAACCAGGAATTATTAGCAGAGAAAATGCAGAAGATCTTCTGGAGAACATGACCGAGGGAGCATTCCTGGTCCGGGTCAGTGAGAAAATCTGGGGCTACACCCTGTCCTACCGTCTGCAGCGAGGCTTCAAGCACTTCCTTGTGGATGCCTCTGGGGACTTCTACAGCTTTCTGGGGGTTGACCCCAATCGCCACGCCACACTCACGGATCTCATTGATTTCCACAAGGTATCCTCTTTGGGGTGCTAGCCAGGCTCAGCAAAAAATCATCCTGAAGAAAAGGCCTGGAGGAAGCCCAGCAGGCTGGAGGCTCTGAGTCTGGGGCCGCAGGGTTCCAGAGCCATGGCACATTGGGGTAGAAGAGACCGACAGTTGTCAAAGGCAGGCTCTGGGGCTCCACCCTTGTTCTCTCTGCCTCATGCTCTGACCTGTGTGTGTACTTATAACTCTGCTCTGAAGCCTCTTCTTACCAGAGTACCTGGGGCCTGGTTACTAGCCCTCTGTTTGAGACTATCTCTTAGTCTCAGAAGAGCCCCTCTGGGTGACTTCTTAACCAGATGCTGGCAGCTTCGAGAGCTAGCTTAAGGGCAGTAAGTAACCCTGTGCTCAAAACAGCTTTTTTCCTCTCTGAATTCTAGCTTTACCACTTGGGACATGTGTAACCTTGACAGGTCCTCTGCTTTTTTTTTTACTGTTTTATAACAGAATACTACAGATTAGAAAATTTAAATGAACAGAAACTTGTTTTTCATACTTTGAGAGGATGGGGAGTCCAAGACCGAGGGGCCATCTCCTGAAGAGGGCTTCTTTTTATCTTCTTTTAAAAAAATATTCCATTGGGTGTTTATTTATTTAATGTGTATGACTGTTTTGCCTGCATGAATGTAAGTTGCACTTATGTCTGCAATGTCGATGGAGGCCAGAGGAGGGCGCGGGATTCGCTGGACATGGAGTTACTGATGGTTGTTAATCACAGTGCTGGGAACTGAACCCTGGTCCTCTGTGAGAGCAACCAGTGCTTTTAACCGCTGAGCCATCTCTCCAGTTCCTGGGTAGGCCTTCTTGCTGTATCATCGCATGACAGACACTGAAGGAGAAAATTAAGGAAAGAAGGACAGAGAAGAAGAGAATGGGTGAGTGCAAGAGGGGGCTGGAGTTGGGGTCTGGGAGATGGCTCAGAAATAAAGTGCTGGCTGGGTAAGCATGAGGACCTGAGTTCAGATCCCCAACTCCTACATAAAGCCAGACATGGCGAAAAGCTTTAGGGAAAGATGTCTGAAGTTGACTTTTGGCCTCCACACTTTCTTACACACACAGCTGTCTACCTGAGTATACACATGGGCACACATATACATTCACACACACACACAGGAGAGGGGCCAAACTTGCTTTCTAATAAGGACCCGACTGCCAAGATAACGGCTTTGATCCACTCATGAGGCTGAGCCCTGGTTGCTGCCTCGCTTTTTATAGGTCCCATCTCTATGACCATTAAAATTACAATTATGAGAGCTGGGCATGGTGGTATATGCCTTTGATCCCAGCACTTAGGAGACAGAAGCAGGCAGATCTCTATGAGATTGAGGTCAGCTCGATCCCCATTGCAACACCAGGTCTGCTGGGGCTACAGGGAAACCTTGTCTCAAAAAGACAAAAAAATTGCAATTGTGTATTAAATTCATGCTTTGGGGGACATTCAAACCATAGCACCAGGCCAATGAATGCAGACAATGCTTATTTGAGATCTTATGCACTTTGAGCAAGATTGGATCTATAATTGCACTCCATGACTGTCCACTGAGTATGGAGCTCCTGTGTCCAGTACTCTTTGTTATTTGTCCCCTGCCACTGGTTCATATCAGGAAAGATGCTGTCTTGCAAATGATGTACTTAGTAAGAAGCTGCTTTGTGTTAAAGTGTTGTTGACAGCTATCAGAGTTGTACCTCAGTGACTAGAAGGGCAGGTCCAGGGGACTCTGGGATACTGTGTTATGATAGCTTCATGTCCAACATGAACTTGAATGTTTGTGTAGCAGGGCATCTTGGAATTGCTTGCCCTGGGCTTTTACTATAATAGAGACACTTGGATTTGTGTTGCCTTTTCTTCATCTATCCATGGAAAACCCCAGAGCTTAAGAGATAGCTCCTCACCCAGTGTTATGAATAAAGCACATAGAAAAGTCACCTTTCAGCTAGGCATGGTGGTACACACCTGTAATCCCAGCACTCTGGAGGCTGAGGCTGAAGGATCATCAGTATGAGGGCAACTTATGCTACAAAACTATCAACAGCAAAACCAACCAACCAACCAACCAACCACCACTACAGAAAACTAGATCAAAAGTAGAGAAAGGCAAAAAAAAGAGAAGAGAGAGGATAGAAGAGAAAAATCACCCATTCACAGATACCCAGGGTTAGAATCCTGCTGGGCAACTGGAATAATCAGGTCAGAGCCTCCTAATAACCCTGACAAAAGAGAATGGAAGGGTATGTGTGGGCACTGGTAGCTTCTTGGAGTCAAATGCTGTTCTGGGTCATGTGTACCAGTGAACCAAGTGTTATGCCTCCAACTGCCGTCTTCTTCAGCTTGTGCTTTCCCACTAAGCTCTAGTGTTTGTTTTCCTTGTTCAAAATAAGCTACTGCAGCAGCCATGGCTCTTTGTTTCTGCCAGGGTCAGTGCTCAGCTCCCAGGGCAGGTTCTGTGCTGGAAGGTTGGGCCGTATGTCTTTGAAGCTCTTTATTAGTTTCAAGTGTAGATTCCGGAAGTCAACAATTTTGCTTCTAGCTCTATGCACACAGAGAGATCTGGTGGCCAGCTTTGATAAATGAAAAGTTTTTGTTTTCTTTTTTGAGACAGGGTCTCCCTGTAGCCAGAGCTGTCCTGGAACTAGCTATGTAGACCAGGCTGACCTCCATCTCACAGAGATCCACTTGTTCCTGCCTCCTGAGTGCTGGGATTAAAGGCATGCACCACCATGCCCAGCTTGCTAAATGAAAAATTTAATTACACAAATAATTCATGATTACATTAAAATAAAATGTGATACCAGTGATAACCTCATTCATTTCAACGCCTCAATTCCATCCTCCACCTTAAACTGCCAGTAAACCATGTGCCTATCTGAGTACCTGATGGGCAGTAACATTAAAATGAATGTAGGTAAGGGAATACATAGTTTTGTTATTTTTCACAGAATATAGTTCAATGATTTAATTTTTTCCCATATTTAATAAACCATGGAAAGTATATCAAAGCATGGTCCCTGGAATCAGAATGCCAAGTTTAAATCTCAGTTTTGTTGTTGTGTATGACTTTGGGCTCATGGTGTTGGCTCAGTTTCCTCCTCAGTAGGGTGGATTTATGACAGGACTACAAAAGTACAATGAGATGCCACTGAGTTAAGTGAAGAAAAAATATGCCTGATGTTTCAACATCATCAGTAGGTACTGGCTGTTATCAAAATGTGGGTAGGAGGGGCTGCGAATGTAGGTCAGCTGTCAGTGTCATTGCCTAGGATGGGCAAAGCCCTGGGTTTGAGCCCCGGCACTGCATACATGGGTGTAGTGGTACTAGCCTATAATCCCAGCACTCAGGAGGTTGAGGCAGGAAGATAGGGTGTTCAAGGTCATCCTCAGCTACGTATTGAGTCTGAGCCCAGCTTGGGATGCCTGAGAGAGAGATCCTGTTTCCAAAAAAACCGTGTCTAGATCTTTTTAGTGTATGTACTAGTCTTGTAAAAGCCTGAGGAGTTCCTGGTATGCATGTTTAATTATTTCTTCTCCTTTTATGCCCACCTCGCCAGGCCAGCTTCCAGTTCCGTGATCATAAACAGTCTTTCAGCATGATGTATATGTCACTATGCATACATAGGCAGCAATTTTTAGGATAGATTCCTTGAACTGAAATTTCTAGAAAGAAAGTATGCACATATTAATTAGAAAAGAGCTGCCAGATTGCTTTCCAAAGACACCGTGCCAATCCACGCTCTTGCCAACACTATATGAGGCTGCTTTCCCACATTGCTGCCAAGACCAGGGGTTTACCAGCCATTTAATTTTTCTCCATCAGATGGGCAGGCCCTGTAGCTCGCTATTGTCTGGCTTGCACTCTTCTGACGACCACCGATGCTGAGGTCTTTTCGTGCACTGAGTGGTCCCTGGGTTTGCTTTACCTGTGAATCGCCTTTACTTACTCATTGTCTTCTTTTCTATTTTTAGGGTTTTCTTTCTTGATGTTCCAATTTCTGCAGCTACTCAATTACTCTTTCGTTATGCCCATTTTATGTTTCAGTTCTTTTGCTGAAATTTTTCTTTTTAATTTAAATGGCCATGCTTTTCGTTTGCAGGTTCATTTGTTTCCTATAATAGCCCACTGTTGTTTCATGGATGGCTTACCCCATGGAGGAAGTTAACGTATGCTTTCTTAAATGCTCCTTCTGTTTGCTTGATAAGTGTAGCCTTTTCTTAGAAATCTGTTCAACTCTTGAATTTGGCATCTTTCTGTCATAGGTGAGGTGGTCCTAAGTACTTATAACTTTGGATTATGAGGCGATCTTCCAACTTTCAATTTTCTATTTATCCATGAGTGGGCAATTTCTATTTCTCAAATCTAATCTCTTACTGCTGTATCGTTGGAGCTGACAGAGAGCAGCTTTCTGTGGAGGGTATGAAAGGGTTTGGACTTTGGGTCTCCTCAGCCTCTCCAAGAACTGAGGCAAGCACTTGTTTGGAGTTGTGTCCCCAATCTGTCCTCAGCATACACTTGCCATGCAAACTCTCCTTGGACAATCTAAACCTGTGTGTCTTTTGATTTCAAAATTCCACATTTTTCCTTGTCAATGTTCTTCCTTCTTATTTTATAATACTCTAAATATTTATTTCTTCCTAAAAGGAGATTCTCCCTATTATTTCTAGAAATTTGAGTGAGGGGGAGGCGAATTCATGATCTTAGTTTTTCTGTCTCAAGCAGTTCTACAACCCCCTCTCCCTTGTGAATATTAATATCCTTTTCTTGATCATGAATGAACTTTTCCTTTCTTCCCCTTTTTAGGAGGAAATCATCACTGTTTCTGGGGGAGAATTGCTGCAGGAACCCTGTGGACAGAGGGACAGCCCACCAGACTATCATCTGTTGTTTGAATGATTTTCTTCTCTCCGTACTAATTGGACTCTTTTGAGCAACGCTTTTTGAAATAACCTTAAGAGCATCCCAAGGAAAACCTCCTGACCTTTTTGAAGATCCATCATTCTCTAGAGGAGCAACTAGACTACCTAGCGTGTCTTGAGAGGGTGGCATATATATAAATATAACTACATTTGTGGTACTGGTTCCTTCCAAGGCTCAAGACAGAAAACACAACCGATGTAGCTCTTTCATGGAGATATCTCAGAAGAGGAAGCCTCTCTGTCATGGCTAACCTAAGCCGAGCTCTTAGAGGGCATGAATCATGTCTTAGTAACTCAAGCGATTCCAGTGCCGAACCCACATTTAACATGGTAGACATCCAATACATGTTTGCTGAATGAATGTATACTGAAAATATTCCAACACCAGTGTGTAACAGTTCCTAGTAAGTTATTTTCTGGACCTTTTTATAAACTCACGGAGCTGACAGAAACAGACATGTAAACAGCATTACGTGGGGGACATAGATGTTCCTGTTTCCTGATGTTCATTACGCTCATTCATCTATCTCATCATGGGAACTACCTAAGGTTTCTGACCTTGGCTTTCAGAACAGGCGGTTGACGGTGCAGTTGTCTTTCCTTAACCTCTTCTACCTCCCTCCTCTTCCTTTGACTCAAATCTTGGCCCTTTTGCAACTTTGCAGTTTTAGGGTAATGACTTCATATAAATGTGCTTAAGACCTGGGATGGATTATAAATCCAAGGAAGGTTTTTAGATCCCTGACAGCTGTCTGGGACGCTGTCTGTATGTAGGCTGTTCCCCCTAATCTGAGCATATTCTCCATATTAATGAGAATAATCTCATAACTCGACTCTGGAGGTGTCCATTTTAACATAACCAGGTTACTCCTTTACGGTCACAGAAAAAGAGGTAACAGGTTAGGATAGAAAGATGGCAAGTTCTGGAATCTAGAAGGAGTGGGTTTGAATCCACACTTTGAAACTTATTGACATCATAATTCTTACAGCATTGTGTCCAGTACATATAAAAGGATGAATGAACTCTGGGGACATGAGGGAGCTGGTTTAGCTCCCATGAGAGTGTGTCAAGCATCTCTTAGGCTCTTCCTTACTTCTTGGTTCATCTGTTTCTCAGATTCATGGCCAGTTGGCCTACCCATCACCTCCATGTAACTGTCCACAACAAGTTTTGTGGAACTATGTTTTCATTGTTTCCTGTGCTCTTCAGCCTCAAGTGTGCGTAAGCCCATGGTGCTTTGCCACCCATGGTCCTTTGTGGCTTCTTACTTCCTGTTGTTCTTCAGGCATAATAGGAAAGCTGTAAAGTTAGTGTCTGTTTAGTGAACCGGGTCAGTGAGAGGCTGAGGCTAGTGGGTTATTCCTTCCTTCTGGGAGAACATTTCTAACAGACAGCTCTCCCTATGGCCTCTTAGAAAACAGTTCTGCAAAATCAGGCTGCTAATCAGGATGAATTAAGTGGTGGCCAGATCCGTCCCAGAGCCCTGTCTGTTCTCACTCATTCCTGCTCTGTTCTCTTTGAGCTGCTCTCTGGGATGATACTCCTCAATCAACTAGCTGTTCTTTTTAGAAACTTTGGCCAGAGGGTCTGCCTTTTGGGAAGCCAAGGTAAATACCCACCAAACAAATACCTATTTTAGTTTTATATCTTCAGACTGTCTGACCATGTAGTTCAGGAAGGCCTGGAATTCATTATGCAGTTCAGGTCTGGGCTCTGAGTTCTTGATCTTTTTGCCTTCACCTCTCCAGTACTGCGACGACTGGTATGTGTCCCCACAAGTGACTCCAATGTGTAAAAATATCAGTTTTTACATCTTAGCTCCACAGTGTCCCCTCCAGTCTGCCTGTCACACTAGATGGATGAATTGAAGTAAAAGAGGGACCCTGCTTTCTGAACTCATCTTACTCTAAAACTGTAGTCTAGTACTATCCTCATTACCTTATTTCTACCAGGACTTAGAAGACCCATCTTTGCTTTGATTTTGCTGTGCACAAGTTCTGTTGTTCAAGTCATTCAATCTCACTAAACTCTTTGTAACTGGGCAAATAATTTTCTGTATGGTCATCATTAGTTTCCGACAGACCAATTAAATGGCAAATATAGAAGCTCTGTCCAAATAAAGGGTATCGATAACCACAATCATGGACAAAGGAAGAGCTTTCTGCTAAGCAGTCCTGAGTCAGGGGATACCAGGAAATGTTTTTTTCTCCTGGTGGAAGAAAGTTCCAAAAGCAGCTTTGAAAGGAGACCAAGATTGGTTGAGAAGATGACTTACTGGGCTGTGGTTCCTGTCACCTCCTAACTAATATGTGAGAGAGCAACTGAATTTTCCATCCCTAACATATCCATTTTATTTTATTTGGGGCCTGTACTTTCTGTATGTCTCATATATTTTAGGTTTTACCTGGCCTTAAAATAAATTCCTTGTAAGTTGTCCTGCAAATGAAATTACTGTCTGGAAAACTGCAATTTCATCTTGAGAGTTTTATTATGCTAATAAATGTCAGAATTCTCAAATAAAGGAATTGCCTCTATTTTCTTTCTTTCTTTTTTTTTTTTTGCCTAAGCTGAGCCCTACAAATATAATGAAAAACAGTCAGCTCCAAGACTCAGCAGAAGGAAAATTTACAATCCATAGCTAGAAAGAGAAGTTGTAAAAAACAATATGCAACTTAATGGAAGATAAATTTTAGGGAATTAAAGGGCAACTTGGGGTACAGTTTCAGGGAGATTTCTGCAGAACAAATATTCTTAGGGACTATTTAAGGGTTCATGAGCCAAAATAAAAGGGGCAGGGGAGAGAGGGTACTTAAAAGCATGTGTGGATGTGATGAGCTAGGGTCTGGGGGAGCTCAGCTCCCTCTCTCTTTGTGCCTTTCTTTTCCTCAAGACTCACTTGTGATCTCTGGTGAATTAATTTCTGGCATTTCAGTAGACATTGCTTGTTTCAAAGAAGGGCTGTGAAAATCATGTAAGACTTCGTAATGATAACGACCACACTCTCGTTTTCAGCCCTGTGTGTGTACCTGTGTGGATTCTCACAACCAAGCCAGAGAGAGATGATGCTCTCAGCTCCATACATGGAGGAATGGAGACAAGGAAGCTTCAGAACTTTCTTGGGGTCACTGCTTTGTGAGGTGCAGCCCAGAGAGTCATCTTAGTGTGGTCTATGTGTCTCTGTTCCATCAGTGCTTTCCAAAGTGGAACATGTGGATGCCACCCCAGTATCTTCTTCATGTATTTCTTGTAGATGTTGCATGTATGGCTGGACTGTGGCCACCTGGAGAAATCAGCTTTGTAAAGTAGGAGCTGAGGGCTAGGGAAGTAGCTCAGTTCATAGAATGTTTGTCTTACATGCACAACGTCCTAGCTTCAATCCCTAGCATCATAGAAATCAGGCATGGTGGTGCATACCTGTAATCTCAGAAGTTCAAGTCCAGCTTTGGCAACATATTAAGTCTGAGGCTAGCCTGAGATACCTGATGCCCTGTCTCCAAATATAAAAAATATAAAGCAAGAGTTAGAAAATCAGAGCTGCAGGCTAGATTTGGCCTCTTGCCTGTGTCTCTACAGTCTCAGAGATAAGGATAGATTTTTGTATTTTTAAATAGTTGGAAAGAATTAAAATGAAGAGTAATATTTTATGGCCTGTGAAAATTACATTAAACTCAAATCTCAGTGTTCATCTGTAAAGTTTTATTGGAATACAGCCACACTCATCTGTTTACATGTTATCTTTAACTGCATATGAATTACAGGGATAAAATATTTTCTATCCGGCCTTAAAGAAAAACTTTGCTGAGCCCTGCTTTAAATTGAGGTGAATACATTCAGAATTATTCTCTTCTTTTTCTCTGCTTCATTGAACTCTACTCTTAGTGTTCAAGTCAGCCTTTCACTGACAAAATACTTGAGAGAATCAACTTACGAGGAAGAAAAGTTCATTTGGGCTCAGAGTTTCAGATCATGGTCCCTACTGCTGCTCTGGGTCTGGGGTGCCACAGTACAGCAGAGCTGGGAGTAGCCCCTTCAAGGGCATGCCTACAAATAACCTAACTTCCGTTCACTTGGCCTCATCTCTTAAGTGTTCTCCCACTTCCCCATAGGGCCCCAGGCTCAGGACCATGTCTTCAACACGTGGGCCTTTGGGGGACACTTCTAAACTATTGCACGTAGGAAAGATTCAAATGTCACCGTGCATCCTTCAGAGAGGCCAAGTAAATGTGTTAAATTTTGTAATAACATCCCCATTTTAGTTTTGAAGTGTATCTCATTTGTTGTGTTCAATAAGGAGATTTTCCCTGTGAAGGGATTCTAATGCATTGTAGACACGCAGTATCACAGTTATAGGCTTCGCTTGGTCCCACGATCACGTGTAACACAAGTAACATTCTGTTGTGCCCTTCAGTCTGTGAGGTCCTGGGAATCAGGAAATGTCATAGGTACTTATGTATTTTAGGGCATCTGTAGCAGGCAATGTAGAATTGCATTTGCTATGGATTAGAGACAGCAGGTGATGCAGATTCCAACGACAGGTTAAAATCTTTAGGGGATCTCTACCATATAAAACCTAAGTCTGAAAACATTTGCTGCTTTTGCTTAGATCTCAGAGTGACTGCTTTAGGTCAGTAAAACAAACGCTCAAACAAGTGGGAGGAGAGTCAAAAACAGCTTTGCCAACAACCGAGATAGGGAGAATTGAAACAAAAATCACACCTTGGAAAAAAAAGTCCAGCTTCAAGCCCTAGAGTGCTAAAGGAACTTCCACTCTAACCAGCTCCCCCAGAGCACCTGGGGAACTCAGATGAGCCAACATTAGCTCTGCTCGACTTTTTAAAATAATTGAGTTAAAGTGTAGATAATATTTACTGTTTATACCATTTATGTATGTATGCGTGTATGTGGTGTGTTATATGAATTGTGTGTGATGAATGTCCATGAGTGTGTGGATACCCATGCTTATGCCTGTGAGTGTGTGTGTGTGTGTGCAAACGTCAGAGAAGTGCATTGGCAGGGTGTCTTCCTACATAAGCTTACCATTTCGGTTAGGCTGGCTGGCTGTGGTGACTTGAATGAGAATGTCTCCCAATAACCCCAAGTATTTGAATACTTGGCCCCAGTTGTTGGTGCTACTTGTGGAGGTTTAGGAGGTGTGGCCTTTGGGACGAAGCTCATCACTGGGGCCGGCTCTGAGACATTTTAAGCCTTCCGCCATTTCTAGTTTCTCTCTCTGCTTCCTGTGCCTTCTTGAAGATGGGTGTTTTCAGCTTTCTGTTCTGGCTCCCTCCTGTGCACATCCCTATCACCCCATGAGGGACTGTTATCCTTCTGGAACTGTAAGCCCCTCAAAATCTTCCTTCTGTAAGTAGCCTTGGTCATGACACTTTATCACAGCAACAGAAAAGTCACCAATACACTGAACATGAACTTCTCAGGATCTCCCCCCCCGACTCGGTGCGGGGGTTCACAGGCATGTGAAACCATGCCTGGCTTATTAGGTAAGTGCTAGGATTCAAACTCAGGTCCTCATGCTTGTAGAGTAAGAACTCTTCCTCACTGAGCTATCTCCCCTGCCCCATGGTCTACACCATTCTAAGTGAAAAACAAATGCTGAAAAGGGTGTGGAGAAAGGGGATTCCTTACAGCTGCTG
This sequence comes from Eospalax fontanierii, assembly GCA_035773235.1. Lineage (NCBI taxonomy): Eukaryota > Metazoa > Chordata > Mammalia > Rodentia > Spalacidae > Eospalax > Eospalax fontanierii. The sequence continues at coordinate 21,256,787 of CM069540.1, forward strand.
ACAGAGTGGGAAGCAGTACAGATACCACGCCCACCTATTTTTTTCTTTTTCCTTTTGTGGTGCTGGTGCTTGGGATTGCACCGACTGTCAGAGCACACTAAGCAAGTCCTGTACTACTAAGCTGCATCTCTAACCCTTAGCATCACTGTGTGGAAGCTCTTCAGAAAAAAAAACACAAGTCAACTGCCATGTGATCCAGATCCAGATCCTCCACTTCCGGGTATATAACCAAAGGAACAACCAATGTGTCGAAGAAAGACCTGCATATTTGCACTGGTTTCAGAACTATTTCCAATAGTCAAAGTACGGAGTCAACAGAGATAATCATGGAGAGATGAATGGGCTATGTGCAGAAGTAAAGAATTACATCCTGTCATTTGTGGTAAAACATATGGAATTGGAGGATGTTACGTGAAATAAACCAGGTACAGAAAGGCGCTGTGTGTTTTCATCATATGTATAGGCAAGTATGTCTAGAGTAGTGATTACAAGAGTTTGGGAAGAACAGGGGAGAGGGAACTAATAGTAAGTAGGATTATGGGCATCCAAATCTGATCAGGACAGCTAGTATTCTATAGCACAGAATACTGGTCCTATATAAGAATGTATATGTTTTATAAATAGTCTGAAGACAGACATTTGAGGGTCTGAGCACAAAGGAGTGATAAATATCCAAGGAGACAGAAATTTTTTAAATTCAATTTTTAAATTAAAGTTTTGTGTATTTCATACAGAACGTCTGAATCAATTTTAATAACTTTTGTGCCCCCTTCCCAGTGGCCTTCTCCTCCCAAATTCATACCCTCAGGAGACAGACATCCAAATTACCTCGATTTGAGCATGCCTCACATATACATGCACTGAACTATCATATTGAACTATTCCATAAATATGTCCAACGATGTCTATTAAATGTTCAAGAAGACTCAATGTTTCTCTGCCCTGACCATGCCAAAACACCATGGTTCTCATGGTGCTTCTCCGGGGGAACAAGCTCAGGGACTTCCTGAGCTGTGCATTCAGCTGCCAGGGGGCTGCACCAGATGCTCTTCGGAAAGGTGCTTCCATACTGTCAGGGGAGCTCCAGCGCCAGAAGCCAGGGATTCCAGGGGATCCTGGAGAGGAGGTGAAGGAGCGGCGGCCAAAGGCATGTCCGTTCTCTGTGCAGGGATGATAGTAGCACTTCTCCATTTTGGGTCCTTCAGCTACTTGCCAAGAGACATCTGCCCATCCGTCCACATCGCCTTCAGTCTTCACCCAAAGGTAGGAGGAAGGGGGCGAGTGTAGAAAGAAGAGCGATATCTCAGGACCAGAGGTTTCCAGGAGGAGGAAAACAATTGGCATAAACAAAGATCTGGAGGTTGGAAATTGTGTGTGTGTGTGTGTGTGTGTGTTTATATGTGTTCATTTGTGTGTATATGTATGTGTGTGTGTTTATATGTGTTTATGTGTATGTATATGTGTGTGTGTGTGTGTGTGTGTGCATGTCTGTGTAGTCCTGAAATGGGCTTGTTCGCATCCTGGATCCTTATTTCTTTCTTATCACACAGACTAAACATTTTCACAGTCAACTTCCAAAGGGGACATTATGTCCAGACTCTGAGCCATGAGCTAAAGGCCTTGGACATTTCTTCAAGTCTTTGGTGTAACAGCAATTTGTACCAATGACCTGGGTATTGGCAAAACACTTAACCCAGTCTCCCTAGGACTTGGTTTGCTCGTCACACGGCTTTCTCCACTCCTTTACTCAGTGCTGTGTATGGCTAACCCCCACTATGTCCCGTGCTCGCATGCCCCTGGTCACTTTCCGTACATTCCTAAATCTTCATGGGTTTCATATTTGGTTTATTTTGATTGGCTGCAATTGTTTTTCATCTTCCCATTTTTGTTCTCTGGGAAGCTGATAAAGGGGAGAGCCTGACAGTCCTATGTGGCCAGTGCACTCTTTTCAGCCTATTCTGTCTCTGGGCATCTGCATAGGACTGTGAGGGTTCTTTGGGATAATTAAGCCTCTTCATCCATATTTAGTTTCTAAGCATATATGGAAGGTAAAGAACATTTATTTCAGGCTAAACAAACAGAAATAGAAAATTATTTCATAGAAATAAAAATAATAGTATTCTGGTCTGTCAGGGTGGTGCATATCTTTAATTCCAGCACTCAGGAGGCAGAGGCAGGTGAATCTCTGTGAGGTCGAGGCCAGCTTGGTTTACATAGCAAGTTTCAGGCCAACTGGCTACAGGGAGATTCTGTCTCAAAAAGACAAAACAAACAACAAGCAAAGTAATAGTATTCAGCTATGTGACTAAATTCATTCAACAATCTGTTAGCTGGTAGCCCAGAGTCTGGCTCTAGCACAGTATTTTGGCATCAAATCAGACCCTTGCCCGCCCGAGTCTGCCTAACCAAATATCACTTTTCATTAATAATTTAGCAATTCGTTTAAGAGGCAAGGGGTCCCTAAATGAGCTGGCTATCAGAAAGTGAATTGATGACCGCATTGGACGCTTTCTTAACTTCAAAGAGCAGATGCCAGCTCTGCTAAGGCAGACATATAAGATTATTTTAGCAACAAGTTAACTTTTATTGCACAGTACATACCAGGGGAGGAATAATGTGCGTTAACAGCATTTACCTGACACATATATAAGAACAATAAAACCCAGGCTAGGAGCTAGAGCTCACCTCATCGTTAAAGAGAAGGCGTCAGTATTCACAATGGAGATTTATGTCCTCCATTAGGCAATTCCATTATTGGTTTAAGGGAGGCACCAACTCTCCCAACAAGTTTAGAAGTCCCCAAACTCGAATTTTCACCAATTATGACACTCAAAGAAGAAAAAAAGTTAGAGATGCAGTTCAGACTCTGACAGGCTTTTTCTCTTGTCTCAGTTTCTTTAGGTGGAATCATTCTTCTGCCTCGTTGAGGAAGTAGTTTGTCTTCTTCCACAGACAGCTGAGAATGGTTGAGAGTGGGGAGGTGTGTGTGGGGGAGGCAGATCCAGAGGCTGCTGGCATTAGCATTTGTCAGGGTCCTTTGAGGAAAGTATAGAGAGCTTCAAAAAAAAAAGGCGTGTATGTGGTGTCTGTCTTTTGTCTTTTGAGCTGGGCCTGGTAGTAAAGGCCTGCAATTCCAGCTATTTAGAAGGTTGAGGCAGGAGGGTTGCTTCTTCAAGGTCAGCCTCTGCTGCACAGAGAGATAGAGTCCAGCCTGGTCAACTTAGCAAGACCCTGTCTCAAACTGAAAAGGAGCTGGGGCCATAGCTCAGTAGTATAGTGCTTGCTTAGTATATTAGTGTGTGGGAGGTCCTAGACTCAATCTCTAGTATCAGAGAAGAAAAAGGAAGGGTCATTTAAAGCAGGTTCATGACAAAGGTGGGGTTCAGGGAGCCGCAGTGGAAAGCAGAGTTACCTTGCTCTTTGTAGCATCTTGGTCTTTTTTGTTTTTTCTTTTTTTTTTTTTTTTTGGTCTTTCTGAGATGGGGTCTTGCTATAGCCCCAGCTGGACTGGAACTCACTATGTACACCAGGCTGGCCTTGATCTCATAGAAATCCACTTGCCTCTGCCCTCATCCCTGAGTGCTGGGATTAAAGACCTGCTCCACCACACCTGGCTAGCATCTCTGTCATACTCACCTTAGCCAGGATGACAAGATGGGGTAGTTTTGTGCTCTCTAATGCTCCACCCAGAGAGTGCAGTCACCGGCACAGTTACATAAATTTGGCTAATTTGGAACATTTGGAGTCTCAGTGGTTCTTCCCAGGGACCTTAGTGTCATAACTAAAAGATTCTTTTACCATCTCTATCTACAAGGGTTTAGGAATTGAAAGCAGAAGCCAAATACGTATTTTTCATTATTCCACAATACGTTAAGTCCTTCATCTATGGAGAGGTAGTGTTTCTCTTCCATCGACCACAACATCCTTTCTGGATCCCCACTTGATGTATCTCTCCTCTGCTTCTCTGCCTTTCTTTGAAGTGAGAAGTCATTTTTCAGCACCCAGAAAGGCTTTGAAACGGTGTTTTAGCGTCCTTACCATGAGGTGTACCTCAACTTTCCCTCTGTACCAAGAGACAGAAAATGTGGTAGCAATTAATGAGGCCCATGATGGCAGGTTGTCCTTCCTTTATACTCCAATATTCTTCGAATGTGCTCCTTTTGACCAGTTTCCCAAAATCCCATTTGGCTTCATTTTTAGCAATGAACTCATTCTTGAATCAGCTTTGACTCTTGGAACTGTTTCTAAAAAAAAGTTGACTACACACCTTCCAAACTTCTCCACTGTCTCAGGGTCTCGTATTTCCCCTTGGTGGAGTCTCCCACAACATGTAACAACAGGAGACACCATAATCATCAAGAAAGGTCACAGTTTGAGTCAGTGTACTGTGAACTCTTGCTTCTTTGCTTTATCTGAATCTGTGCTTCAGGGTTCAGGGCTGACTGGGATTTGCTGCTGGGGAAACACACAACCAGCCAGCTCTATCCAGTTTCTCCATGTAGTTGTTTTGTAGTTTCTGTAGAACCAGGGCTGCCATATGGCAGCTTGAGATAGAATTACCGTCAAGAAGGGAGATGTGCAATTTAACGGTAGCTGAGTTTTAAGGATGAGTTTGATATGGTTACATGTCTTGTCTAATGAAAGGACAGAAAACAATCTAAAGGGGTAAAAGGTCTTCAGCTATCTGCTTATGAGTCAGTAACTTGAGAATTACTTACCTCCCAGGCACGAACAGGAAGATTTGACATAGTTACAATTGTGCTCACATTAGATTAGGGGAACCCAGGGATCTTCAAATAAGCAGCAATAATGTTTTTACTGTAAAGATGCTGGTATCAGTGACCGGGCACAGAGCATACTTCCTGGTTCACTTGATTGAATTTACAATCACCATGGAAACATATTTGTTCTGGTTTGATTTTTGTTGCTGTGAGAAAACACTCTGACCAAAACTAGATTGGAGGGGAAAGGGTTCATGTTTTGGCTTACATGTCTGATCACAGCTTGTCCTTGAGGGAAGTCGGGGCAGCAAGTGCAGCCAGGATCCTGGAGGCAGGGGATGAAACAGGAACCACGGAGGAATGCTGCTAACTGGCTTCCTCCCGCTGGCCCGTGCTCAGTCTGCTTTCTTACACAACCTAAGACCACCTTCCAGGGGTTGCACCACCCATCCACAATGGGCTAGGCCCTCCAGCATCAATTAGTAATCAATAAAATGCCTCACAGTAATAGCCACAGGTCAATACGATGGAGGCAATGCCTCAGCTGAGGCTCCCACTCCCCAGGTGTGTCAAGTTGACAGCTGTGGCTATCCTACATTGTACTTCTGGATGTTTCTGTAAGAAAGTTCTGAGGAAAACTGAACGAAGGAGAGAACACCCACCCTGAATGTGAGCATCTCTATGACATGAGTTGGACCATGGAATGAATAAAAAGGTAAAAAAGGAGAAAGCAAGCTGAGCACCAGCTTTCGTTTCTGTCTGCTTCTTGACTCATAAGCAATGTGACCAGCTGCTTCTCACCCCTGCTGTCATGCCTTGCCGTCCATGATGGACTGTACCCTCAACCTGTGAGGCCAAACAAACCTTCTTTTTAAAAGTTGCTTCTGTTAGGTTTTTGATACAACAATGGGAAATATATATATATATATATATATATATATATATATATATATATGTACTTGAAGGAAATGAGGATTCTCTGTTTTAGAATTAAGAGGCCCCTGACATGGGGTACAAGATAAGGTGGACATGTATCTGTAGAGATGATAGTATTTAATCTAGTAAGAAGCAAGGCAAGAAACACAACTTCAATGTTCTATAATTGAACTCAGAACCAATTTTCACTTTGCTAAGAATAAAACATAGGGCAGTTTGGAATAAAGTCAATTTATAATCTTCCATTTTTTCAAGGGTAGATTTAGGGGTTCATGCTGTGCCCTGCTGCGTGATGTGGCTGACTGGATGTCTATTCCTCAGGAAATGTTCCAATAGCCTCTCATCTTTGGTCATATTCTGTTTCCCTGGTGGACATGGGCAGAGTTTTCCCCCTGTGTCTAAGCTAAAGATTCACATGACACTGGCTGGGAGTTCTGGCTCAGCTTCAAAGCATCTCTGTTTCTTTTCTCTCACAGTCACACTGGGAATGTGTGGTCTGCTTTCTGTATTCTCTCTGTCCAACTGTAGTAGACTCTCACATTACTTTGAAGCCATCCTCTTGGGCATCTCCTCTCAGCTCTGCTTGTCTGAGCCTGGTGTTGTAGGCTGTGGGTTTTGTTGGCCACTTTCAAACCCCAGTCATACCCAGTGTACCTTGTCTGCCTCTGGGTTCTTCCTACCTGGCTTCAGGATGGGTCACTTTGGGGGTCTGCTCATCTTCATAATTTTCTTGTTCTCTTCAATTCTTTTTTTTCCTTCTCAACTTGAAGGGGTTCTATTTAGTTCAAGGGTTGCAGTGCACAAGGCTGAACTGGATAGGTCCAATCTGTGGTCTTCCAAATTCATTAAGCTTGCACTGCAGCCTTTGGACTTATGTCTAAACTGGGCATTGATAATTATGGGGCTGTTGATGAGTACTTGGGGATTCATTATCCAATTACTTCCACTGGGGGGATATATTTGAAATTTTCTATGATAAAACATGGTGGAGGAATCATCCCAAAAGACAAATAACTGACACATAGATTCTCTGGTTCCTTTATGAAAACATCGCCAAAAGGCGATTGTGTCTAAATTTATGAAAATGCAAGGATCTCAGGTGTAAAAAATTGTGTGCCTGTGTAGGTGTCTGTGTCTATCTCTGTGTGTATCTGTCCCTGTGTCTCTCTGTATGTGCGTATTTGTGTGTATGTCTTTTTGTGACTGTGTCTATGTATGTGTGCTTGTGTGTGTCTTTCGTTATATGTATCTATGTGTGTGTGTGTGTCTTTGTGTCTGTCTCTATGTATGTGTCTTTATGTCTGTGTCTCTATGTATGTGTCTGTGTGTATCTCTCTGTGTGCCTATGTGTGTGTGTGTGCCTCTGTGTGTGTCAGTGTGTCTCTCTATGTATATGTGTCTTGTGTGTATGTGTTTGTGTCTGTATGTGTCTTTGTGTCTGTGTCTCTATGTATATGTAGACACACATAGTCTATGTATGTGTCTGTATCTCTGTGTGTGCCTATGTATGTGTGTGTCTGTGTGTGTGTGTGTCGATGTGTCCATCTTTGTATGAATGTCTTGTGTGTATGTCTGTGTATGTCTCCGTTTCAGGGGTTTCAAATCACTCCACTTTGCGTCTTCACCCTAACATGGGAGAAGAAATTGTTCCCCATTTTGCTCTTTCTCAAAGACACAGGATTAAAAATCCCCTGGCTTCCTGGATGAATCTTCTAGGGTTCTCTTGGGAAAGCTCATCTGTCAGGGCTTACAAGCCTGTTCAGTCCTGCTTGCTAGCTGGTGAGAAGCGAGCTGCCATGGACAATTGCCTGTGTCCTTTGGGTATTTTATGTGACTTCTGAAAGCTGCCCACATTAGTTAGCTTCGGCTTCCAGTCTCTTCCTCAGTGGGTGGAAAGCTGCATTCAGGCTGTGTCACAGAACTTCACAACAATGTTCCCTCTCTGGCGACAGTGTCCCCTGAGCAACTCCAGTAGATCCTTTCTAATGACAGGGGATTCTGGTCTTGGGAAGCACATGGATTTTTTTTCCCTTTGATGGAGACCCATTTCCAGGGCTTGTAAGATAATGCAGACAGTGTAAATTTGGATCAGCACTCTGGCCTTTAAGTGTGTTCTGTCTCTGCTTGAGTCTGTAAGCTCCCTATTGCTTCATTTTACACCCCCAAACCCTATGCCCTGGATGGCCAATGTCTCTTCACTTCTCTGCTGGAACCTGACTCCTGCCCTGTGCTGGGTGCTGGGAACCAGGGACAAGTGGCCTCAGGCAGCACTGGCTGGTCTGCAGGGGCCACTTCTAGCCATGATGTCAGAACTCCCCTCCACCCACAGAACTGCATTCATCATTGTCCCTGCCTGCCTCCTGCTCTCCATGGCTCCCATGTGCTGTTCATCCTCTGAGGACTGCCCTGGGAAAACTGGAGTTGATGTTTGCACTCTCCATCCCCAGCCCTGGTGCCATTATCAAGGCCTGCTAAATGCAGTGTGTGGAAGCCCAGTTTAGGACTGTTCTGAAGTGTAGAACTGGCTAGGGCTGTCCTCTAGCGTGTCTTTGGAGAGGGATGTGTCAGTCAGCAGCCACTCTCTGCTTCTTTCTTGCCTGGATCTCTCCCCGGCTGGCTTCCTCCTCCTCTTCTGTTCCCCTTTCCTTCTGGCTTACAGATCTACTCTGTGAGAACTCCATAAGTCACTTGTACATGATTCTTCCTCTCAAGGTCAGCTTTTGGGAACTCTGTGAAGAGGCAGTCATAGAAACCTAGTCAGAACAGCACAAAATCAGAAGAGTACGTTTAGGTGTGCTGGGGCACAGTTCTAGGGCTGCTTGTTTGCATGTGTGAATCTGTGACTTGCAGAAGAGGTACATCAGGGAAGGTCTAGTGCTCAGGTGGCAGGGCTGGGGCAGAGCAGCCCCCAGGGTGGGTGGCACTGGTAGGGTGGTATGCACATCCTTGGCCTTGTGTGGCTACTGGTGATGGCAGAGCGATCCCTGAACGGCACTGTGCTGAAATCTTGGTTCCCATTCTGACTATCTTCCATGATTATTGTCTGTGATGGTTAATTTTGTCAACTTGATTTAGAATCACTTTGGGTATACCTGTAAGGGGTTTCTAGATTAGGTTCATTGAGGTGGAAAGGTCCAGCCTAAACGTGGATGGTACCATCCTATGGGCTGGGGGCCCAGGTTGAATATCAAAGAAAGTGAACGAGCACTGTCATTTATCCTTTTCTGCGTCAGGACTGCAGATACAATGTGACCAGTTGCCGGAAACTCCTGATGTGATGCCTTTCCCTACTCTGAGAGCTACCTCGAAACTGAGAGCCAGAAGAAACCTTTCCTTTCTGAAGTCGCTTCTGTCAGGTATTTTGTTGCAGACAAGTGCCTAATACACTTGTCCACCTATTCAGCTGCTTCACCAGTCTTCCTTGTGGTCTTGAGTCTCTCATGTCCTCATAAACTGCAACCTCAACGCAGGTCCCTGGCAAGAAGTTTGGTGAATATTGCAGGAGAAGGACAAGGAGAGGCATGTGACCGGTATAGAGGTGTGTGAAAGTGCACCCGAGTCTGTGAGGGTGTAGGCATTGTGGATTGCTAAAGAGATCAGGAACAAGCTGGAGATGGTCAGAAGCCAGGCAGAGGGGGAGCCAGAAATGAGGTGTTCCAGTCACTCTGCCTCAAGGTGTATCCCAGATGGGAAATAGCCCTTCTACTCTTAGTGACCCAAACTCTTTGATGTAAAATGAATTGCTGTCTGCTTGATTTATACATGGACACTTTAATACACACTGCTTTTAATATCCTGGATTCATAGGTCCAGGGCTAACAGCAGTGTCTGATTCTCTTAAATTTTAAAAATATTTATTTCTTATTTTGTGTGTATGTTTTGCATGCATGCAAATACCTATGGAGGCCAGAAGAGGGCGTTGAATCCCCTAAAACTGGAGTTACAGATGGCTGTTAGCTGCCATGTGGGTGCTGGAAATTGAACCTGGGTCCTCTGCAGGAGCAACCAGTGCTCTTAACCATCAGTCATCTCTCTAGCCTAGTTTCCCTAAAATTTAAGCTCTCTCATTTAAGAGGAGGGCAAGGCAAAAAGGGGTGATTATTTTCAAAACACTACGTATTCTATGCTGACACTGGATGCATTATAATCATTATCCCATTTTACTGGCGAGGAAACTGAGGCTGCAATAGCTTGAGAGGCTTGCTGGGGGTCTCAGTTACAGAGAGCTGGTTCTAGCAGGTGAACACAGACTGTCTAGCTGCACAGCACCAGGCTTCTTCTGAGTTCTCAGGACATTTTACCTGCAGGTCACGTTCTGGTGTCTGCCCAGAGCACTTGTAAAATACAGCTCACCTCCAGTGTGACCATGAGGCATCAATCTTAGTTCTTTTGTGTCTTTTCAGTTTGAATGTGAGAGAAGACACACATTCATCAGGGTCAACTGAGAACACAATTAAGTGAAATGACTGTAAGCCTTGGGTTTAGAGATGTAGGTAGGTCTAACCTTGGCAGCAGGGGGCTAATAAATGAAACAGTGACATCCCTGAGTTTGAGGTGCTGTGGTTTGCATCTCTGTGTAAATCAGAGCCCTTTTCCTACACTGTCCATAGACAGCGCCCTGCTGAGAACATGAGTCCATTGGGAGGAAACCTATGTGATGGTAAGGGCCACCTGTTTACTATACACCAGACGTCATGCAAGTGCTTATGTGCTATCTGTACATTCTACACAAGAGCATGAAAAAGTACATGTTGTCATGCCTCTTTTAAATCTACAGAGTTCAGGGTTCAAGGTGTTTAAGTCCTTTGGATGAGATCATATAACTAAATGAAAATATAGAGACCTAGACAGTTCGCCCATTTGCCCAAGTCTGTGCACTTCCGCCTATAATTTTGCTATTCAAAATGCGGCCCTTGATCTGCAGCGGCACCTTGGAGCTTGTGAGGAGTGCAGGATCCCAGCCTGTGCCCTAGACCCAGCCTGTGGTCATCTGCATTTTTGCAAGGTCTCCAGGTGATACTTAGACACACAGAATTTTAGAGCACTGGTCTGAGTTATATTACTTAAATTTCATTCTTTCAAGGTCTCGATTAAATCCTAACCTGGACAAAGTCTCAGGGAACAGTTCCTGTCTTCTTTAATATGAAGAATTGTCCCATTTTAGTTCCCTTTCTTAGATACACATCGCGGAACCCACGGACCGACCTAATTTATGAAAAGGAGCTGTGGGACCTGCGATATTCCGTTTTGGCCATCAGGAGGCACTCAAGGCATCTTTCACAGAGACTTTTTTTACAACAAAAAAGAAAAGCAAGAAGTTAGAACATTGGCCACACAGGGAGGGTGCAGTCATGTATTAAGAACACCACCAAGGAGAGTGCTTGACTCTGTTGCACTGCACCAGTTTTTGTTAATGTGTGTGCTTCAGAGTACACTGATAACTAACCTCAGGAAAAGACCGTGCACTTGTTTGTGGGCTGCAGACTTGTACCCAGAGGCATGGGCACAAGTACAGGAGGCAGGGGCCAGGCTGCTAATTCTGACTTCACCACTAAGTCATTGTGGGACATTGGTGCAAGCGCTAGTGAATTTATAGGTGACACTGTGAACAAAATTGCTTACACTATTGTTGGTAGAATAGTACACCTTTCCCAAGACCTTCCAAAAAGAAGTACTTGTATATTAGTGAAGACTGGGCATACAAGCAGGACATGATTTCATCCAATAAAAATTCCAGTTTCTTGGCACTGGCTTCAACACTAGGGAGTGAAGCTGACTTAGTCCATCGTGTCACAGCTTTCTCTGCATTTGACTGAGCCTCTGTTGTACCAGGTAGATAATATCTGAGAGGGATTCATTTGGATTTAGGTTTTGGGTGGGAACTGGGCTAAAGTGTGTTCCCAGCTCACGTTCTGCATGATCACATTCTTTATGGGCCTTGGGTCCTGTTTCTGACTTTAGATTCCTCAGGATCTGAGGAATCAAGTGCGTAAGAGCACCTCAAAGTTCTTTTCCTGTTGCAACATCCTTTGAAGTCATAATTAAAAGACTCTTTGGTTAAATCAACTGTAGAGATAATTATCACTCCTGAACCTATCTACTTTATAACTTTCGCTTTTTTTTCAACTATTTTCATATATAAAGGTGAATATGGGGGACCTGGAGACGGTTCAGTCAGTAAAGTATTTGCCACACAAGCATGATGACCTGAGTGTGATGCTCAGCATTCATGTAAGAAAGCCCAGTGAAATGGCGAATGCCTATAATTCCAGCACTGGGGAGGGGGAGACAGGTGTATCGCTGGAGCTGGCTGACCATTCAGTATAGTGGAATTAGCAAACTCCAGGTCAGTGAGAGACCTCATCTCAAAGATAAGGTGGCAAGCAATTGAGGAAGACACCCAATGGCAACCTATACATATGTATGTGTGCAGCTATGTGCACACACATACATACACACGGTTATAAAAAAGTGAATATCTAAAATAGAAAAAGAAATCACAAACATCTCTGAAATCCTCAAATCCAAAATTCCAGTGACACACAGAATATTTTCACCAAGTAACTGCCCAGTGCATCTCTATAAGGATTTTTATCTTTCTACAGTTTTCTTCTGGGTTTCACATGCTTTGAGCATCTCTCCATGTAATCGCCATTGTGTACTATATTTTTTTTCATTCAAAAGATTAAAAAGATCAGCTAGCTTTTCTGCTTACAGTGTTGATTGGCATATATGTATGTTTCATTACTGACAGTTGGAATTTACAAATCATGCAACTTCAGAAAGAGACTCACTGCTACTAGTATGCTGCAAGATCGCTTTTCAAACCTCAGACCTGTAACATCATTTCACCCAGTTCCCATCAGCAAAGGAAACAGCTGTAGGATTATGTTCTGTAATGTTATGTTCTGTATTATTGAGTGTATTCTTGAAAGAACTTCCAGTTTGACTAAAAGTCAGTGAGCATTTTGATTCTGCCATTAATTGTATGTTTTATGTTTGAAGACTTTTCCTAGCTGGTTTCACACATGTCAACCCTTCCATTATCTCATTCCTCACTTACTTCTGGGAGCAGGTGCTCTGGAGCATGATCTGGTGGCTCTACATCTTCACATCATGTCAAATGAGCAGGAACCTAGAGTGTTACTGGGCGCTTTCTGCATTTGCTTTCTCCCGAGCTGTGCCTGAAATCAGAGCCGAGGTCCTGTCCCTGCCACTGAAGGATTCTCACCTGCAGTGGGCAGTACAAGCTGCTGGCTGAGGCTCTGGAATCCCCAGAGTTTCAGGAGAGGGATGGTGGTCCACTGGAAAGCTTCTGCAGCTTACTTTCTTCCTCCCTTCTGAGCTGGCTCACACCAACCAGCAGTGTCATTTCCCTCCTGACTGGTGTGTCCTTTTTACTTTTCCCATCATAATCCTGAAACCTGGACTATTCCCAAAGTGGCCTTGGAATGGAAACAGGTACACGCTACATTTTTCTCATGCTTCTAAGCACAAGTTGAGGCTTTGGTGTCAGCAAAAGAAGCGAAGGTTTATTCACCCAGAGAACATTTCTCAGATGGGTCTTCCTGTCTCTTGTTGGTGTTGGTGATTTTTTGGGCATAATGTAAGGTAGGCCTAGCCTAAGGCCACCCACTGGGAGGAATAGAGGAATGGCTCCTGTGGGTGTGGTGTTCTGCTCTGGCTAATTGTGAGACCAGCACCTGAAAGAACCCGCCTACCTGGAGACAAACTTACTATTGGCTGTTTTTGAGACCCCACCCCATAAGATCATTGGCTATCCAGACCTGTAAGAGCTTGTGTGCCTATTCAATAAACGAGTTTGTAGTGCCATGCGCTTGGGCTGCTTCCCGTCCAACTCCCGGAGTCTGTGGCTTGACTCTGCGTCTACTCACCCCCAACCCCTCAGGCCGGGCCGAGTGATGAGACACGATGGAAACGAACACGACTATCGTGATTTTCTGTCCCCACCCTTCCCCCCATTTGAAAACAACTGCATGACGATGTAGTGAGTCAAATGAAGAACTGAATCAACGGAGACAATGTAATTTTGAGGAGTTTATTTGAGCAAACATTTCGAGGATTAGGCAGCTCCAAACCAGAAGTGGTTCAGGAACTCCACAAAGGAAAGCCAAGGGACACAGTTTATAGGATGAACCAGAAGGTAGAGCAAAAGAAATATCTGATTGGTTACAGCTGCAGAACTGCCTATCCATCTAGCCCGCTGGAAAATCCCTAGTTAGATAATTATAAGTTAGTTGACTTTCTGATCGATTGAGCTTAAGTTCTGTTTCTCTTTAATAGGGATTTAAAGAAGTAATTGAAGAGCTTAAGTTTGCAAATCAAGCTGTTAAAGCCACTTGTGAGAAAGTCTTAAGTCATCTTTCCATCACTGTAACAAATATCGGAGATAATTCATGTGTAAAGGTTAGAGCTGCTGGGTTTTGGAGGTTCCTGTCCAGAGCTTATTCTACTGCCCTTAGTTGGAGATAGCATGCCCCAGCCGGAATACATGACAAAGCAAAGTCACTGTTCCCCAGGCTGGGAAAGGGGAAGGGGAAATAGAAGAGACTGACCCTGAGATACCTTTTCAGGACCCAGCAGAGTGATCTGAAGATCACCCACCTGTCCCCACCTCATCAAAGTTCCACCATTTTCCAACACTGTCACCTCAGGGACCCAGAATTTAACAGTGGGCCTTTCAGAGACATTCTAAACACAAATTCTAGCAGTCCTAACTGGATTTGCCTGATTAGAGAGTCTTTGGGCTTGGTATCCTTATTAATTTATGTTAATAACTCTATAGGACAAATGGTTCAACTCCTTCAGAAAATAAATGCCATGAAAATGTGTGTGTGTGTGTGTGTGTGCATGCGTGCACGCAGGTATCTTGGGAAGCAACTTTTAGATGAAAAGAAATGTAAAAGACAGGATTGCCAAGGACAATGTGTAGATATTCTTTGATAGATTAAAAACTGGGCGTATGTAACTCAAGCCTTTTCCCCATCCGTGGTCAAATTATCTTCACCTTTTAATTTTTTTCAGCGCTGGGATCAAATCTAGGGCCCTGTACATGCTAGGCAAGTGCTATAACCGGCTCTATAGCCCCAGTCATTTTGTGGATTCTGATTGGAACTGAGGACGAAAAGGATATTTGTGAAACATACAGACTATCAAGCATGGTTTGGGAATTAGTTGATCCAATGAATTTTTTGTCAATATGGTTAGATATGATCTGGTGATAGTTTAGATTGAGATTCAATAAATGTATGTTACTCTAAAATACCATCCTCTCCTGAGCTACAGGGGACATACTAAGAAGAGGCAGGTAGGAAATCTCTCTGGAGAGAACACGACCGGGACCTCAGCCAAGGGGTAGACCAGATACCATGTTTCTTTCCCTCTTTCTTATCTTCTCTTTCTCAGTCACCATTTCATCTCTTTTCTTGCACAAGGACTTTATTTAAGTCCTTTCTTAGGAAGCTCTCTGCTGTTCCCATTCTCTGAATTCCATTTTTCTGTCGAGCCAGGCTGGACTCTAATTTTATTAATCTTATTGACTGTCTATTCCCTGAACAGCTATTAGACTGCTACTGAATTTACACAATTATTACTCACAAATCAGCTCTAGGCCCCACGCTCATCTATCTAGATGGACAAAAGACTTTTTGTGGAAAAGTTAAGCTGGTCTGATATCTACTGCATTCTTTGTGTGAAAAAGCACACCAAGCCAAAGAAAACTCATTCTGAAAACTCTATTTGCATAGAGATGGGTGTGGGCCCAGCAGAGACTGTATCACTGAAGGAAGCTGGAGGCAGAGGGAGCATCAGGCAGGGACCTTCGGACGATAATGAGCAGTGAGGCCTTAATGCATCATGTCCCGTCGCTTCTGAGATGCTTCCTGAACAGTGGAACTCCTGATGGCGAGGTGCCAAACAGAAAAGAAAGGGACGAGGAATCATAGAAAGAGGAAGGGAGGAGGGAGGAGGGAAGGGGAGGAAACGGAAAGGAAAGGGAAAAGGAGAAGGGGATGGGAAGGGGAAGGGGAAGGCAGAGAAAGGAATGAAGTTCTCGGCCTTCACCGCACATTAGAATCATCTGAGGGTTGGGCGAGTGCAGACTAAACTCCAGTTCAGTTCCCCCTGAACAGTAATTAAAACACCTTCTTTTGGAGTGGATGCTGAAGCATCTTCTCTTTCAGGTTTAATTCAGATGGTAAGAGCCGAAGCAGGAGAGCACTGGACCGTGGCACGTTTGCCCATCTCCAGAACCGGGATTTCAAAGCGCCATCTACAGAGCTGTCAGCTGTTTCCCGATGGTTGTGCCCACAGAGAGAACAAACACAGGATTTTATTTCTGTGAAACGCAGTCAGTAGTCGCAACAGTAAGCAAAGGGAGAGGAGCTCCAGGATCAAAAACTAGAGTCTGGGCCTCTCTGCCTGGGGGAAAGTCAGAGACGTGAATGGAGAGCTTTCTGTAGAAGGAAGGGGGTTGGAGAATCAATTTAAATCGCTTGAGAAGGGAAGAGCCTGTAGAAGAGCTAGGTGGTAACTCAGGACGGGCGGGAATAGAAGCAGGCAAGAGAGGAGAAGGGAGGGAACCCCAAGTTGAACAGCTACCTGTGGGATTTATAACAGAAGGAAGCCCCAGAGGACTGGGTGCCTGCCACCTCGCTCCTCCACCTCCGGGCAATGTTCCTTTTCTTGACAGCACTGCTAAAGCTCTAACTGCTCTCACCTAAAGGCTGTGTCCTGGTGGGGAGTGGCCAGGGGTGAGCAGGGCAGGTGTGGGCAGAGGAGGGTTTCTATATGAAGACAGAATACTAGCCAGACTGGGGGCCTCCCTCAAGCTCCTGCATCCAGGCTCTTCCTCCAAGACCCGTATGACTGCTTGCCACACCATGTAACCTCAGGTGGGAAAACTGGTGTTACTTATATGATACTTAAGATACACAAAATGATAATGTTTCTTCACTTTTTCTCCTATCAGCCATCCTACTCTGAGGCTCAGCTCCCGAGGAAACTACACCTGTTTTTGGCCTTTCCGTGAATTAGTTCTGAGGCTGTGGCTGCGCTCTCTCCTTGTCCTGCTAGCAACGGCCCTGGCTGCTTAGAACAGCTCGGGGGTGCCTGTTAGAGTGTCTCTTTCCTCTACTTTCTTCGCGTGTTCCTTCCCATCCATGGTTTTGCCATCTTTGGGGTGCTGGGTTGGAGAGGGGCTGTGGAGCCTACTAGGAGCTGAAATCCAAACCCTCCCCTCCCTGTAGCAGCCATGAAAGACTCTAAGGAGAATTTCTTCAGGGTTTAGAGCTGAAGCTGCAATGCCTTCATGTTTGACTATTATGTTTCCATTGGGTTCACCTCGGGAATGTTTCGAACGACAGAGACTGACTCTTACCTCTGGATTCTCATTTAATTGATCTGGGTACAGTTTGGGCATTGGGATTTAAAAGTTCCAGGTGATTCTAATCTGTAGCCAAGGCTGAGCTCTACTGCCAACCCAATTCTTCTTCATTAGGCATAGAAAAATTTCCCAGTCCAGCTACCTGTAGAGAGCAAGTAGTTAGCATCAAGACAGGATGCCAAACTTCCAATCTGCTAAGATCCAGAGTCATTAAAATCTTGTGTAGAATGAAAGCAGTAGCTAAGTGTGGCCCTTAGGAACAGCAGGGGCCAATTGCCTAGGCTTTTGAAAACAAAAGTATGCTCATCTAACAACAAAGGAAGCCCAAGTTTTCAGGGCCAACAGGCCTGGGTTGTCTTTTTATGGAACAAACTTTGGCAATTTCTAAATGAGATTATGGCAGAGTTCTGAAAAAAAATCATCCTGGTATTCTGATTTACTTGTTGGTAACTGCCTTGCATGCCAGTTCCCCAAGAGCAGATGTTTTCTCTGTGTATTTCCTGCTGAACTACTTATGTGTATGACAGAGCACAGGATACAGCCAATTGTTGTTGGAAGAAAATATATGTAAATGGATCAGTGTGTGAATGGATGGATGGATGCATGCATGAGTGGATAGGTGGATGAGTAAGTTGACACATGTGTGAGTGGATGGACAGGTGGGTGAATGGATGGATGGGTGGGTAAATGGTGGGTGGATAGGTATAGAGGATGGATAGGTGAGCAGGTGGGTAGATGGGTAAGTGGGTAGATAGATAGGTGGAGGGATGGGTAGGTGGATGGGGAGTGAATAGATGGTGGATGGATGGACAATAGGTAGGTGGACAAATAAGTGGAGAGAGGCTGAATCAGAATCACTGCCACATGAACTGTTCTGGAAAACCAGCCTTACTGGTTCCATTCAAAAGCCCGCATTGGTAAGGGACATCCAAATGCAGAGAAACCCATAAATTCAATTTTTAAAAAGACTAGACTCTTAGAGCACAGCAAAGTTTAATTTTTACCTATTCATGTGGTTACAATTTAAGATTTTGTGAGTAGCTGCCACATCAGACTCTCCATCTTCTGAAATGAAGACACCATAACTAAAGACCCAGAAAGAAAGTTCTTAAGAAAGCCATCAGCATCAAAGAGTGACCTTTTAGACACAATGATTTATAAGAGAAGAAATAAATGCGGCAATGAAAAGAATAAGATTTTCTTTCATTCCTTTTCAGCTGTCTTTATTTCTAGTGGGAATGCCTTTGAGCTGCCTTTTATCTTTCCATTGTAGAGGTCTTGACTCTGCAAGCTGCATAGAAGGGTCCTCCAGGAGAGAAAGAGAGAGACTTCTGAGTAGGTGAGGGTGGGAGGCTTTCAGGTGACATCAGTCAAGTGTCCTGACTTGGTTTTATTCTTGCTGCTTCTAATCAGCAGGCAGGGCCTGATGATTCCTTCCCCATCTTCCTTGGGAGTGAGCAGAGGCTGTTTGTGTCCTTGAAACACTGCCAGGGCTGATGGGTCCACATCTGTCTGCAGGTACTTGTCTTGGAATGGGCAGATTATCCTTCTTGCTCTATGGCAAAGAAGTTTTCAGAACCTGGTATGGGGAGACCTTTAGGACAGAGGGGTAATGAGTTCAGAAAGAACTCTCAGGGCAACAGTCTGTTCCACAGCCTGGGGTAGAACCTTTAACCAAGAAGCCTGGACTTCTGACTCTTACCTGGGCAGGCACCAAGCCCAGTGAACCATGCTTATAGACTTTATGAATTTCAGGTTGATCTGTACTTCTTGTTATTGCAAAAAATACCTGAGATAAATCAATATAGAAAGAGAAAAGGTTTACTCACAGTTTTGTAGGCTCACAATTGCCTGGCTTCATGGCTTTCAGGCCTTTGATATATATAGTGGTCAGCACAACAAAGTCATACTCTTACCTCTCATAGCTGGAATATGAAAGATAAGGAAGAGACTGGGGTCCCCAAATCTTCTTTCTGGGCATATCCTCAGTGACCTAAACCTCCCAGGAGGCCCACCTCTTAAAGGTTCTACCATCTCCCATCAGTGCCAAACTGGAGTTCAGCTTTTCAGGTATATGAGCCCTTGGGGATATTTAAGATCCAAATTGAAGTACCAACCTCAGGAGGGACCAGTGCCCCTCCTTGTTTGAGGCAGAGAGCAGGAGCTAATGGGTGAGCTGTGTATAGCCTCCCACCTGCCCAAAGGGGTAGAGCACATAGCCATGAAGGACCTAGTGAGTCCATAGAGTGTCTTGTTTGAAGAGGTAAACTTTTATTATTGGAACCCTGCTCCTAGCAGACGTATCTTGGAAGCCAAAGGCAAAGCTAGACTTCTTGAGGAACAAAGTTAAATTCTTTACTATACAACATTTGATTGGAGATGCCAAGCTGAACAGTGTGAGTCTGGGGCTCAATGGAAATGTCCAAGATGGAACTAAAGTGGCTCGGAGTCCTAGATTGGAGGGCTGCATCAAAATCCAGGGATATATAGGAAAGATTCCAGGGTCTAGGACAAAGCCAGTCTGAACAGGTAGATCTTTAGGGGTCCTGGGTTAGGCCTGAGGACACTGAGTGGTATGAGCCAGTGTGGCAGAAGGAACTGGGCACTTTCAGAGAGTCTTTGAGGCATATGTTATCATGGTACAGAGGAGAATGGCAGAAGTTGTCAGAATGTTGAATTTAAGAGCTTAAATGGAAGAATAATTTCTAGTATTTAATGGAGTGCATAGTATCCATTAGGACTTATGTTTTCATTGTTTATAGAACATTAGGAGTTATGTTCTCCTTTAAAGTCTTCATTTTATAAAATTGCCAACATTAGTGAGCATTTAATATGAATTAGGGTTGGTGCTCACAAGGCTGCATGGGACATCTTTTTTATTAAATTTTCCATATTACAGAAAGGGTATTGGGCCTTTTTCTGTACCAGTGTATGCATATGTGTGTATCGTGTGTGTGCGTGTGGGTAGGTGTGTTTGCATGTGAGAGGGTGCATATGTGTGTGAAGGTGCATGTGCACGTGTGTTGTGTGCATGAGTGTGGATGCCAGGGGTTGATTTTGGTTGTCTTCCTGGTTGCTTCCCATTGTATTTTACCTAGGCAAGGTCTCATTTGAACCCATAGTTCACCAATTTGTTTAGTTTAGCTAGCCAGCTGGCTTTGGGGATCTGTTCTCTGTGCCTCCCAAGTGCTGTGATTATAGATGGGCTGTTGTGCCATCCTAGCATTTATATGGGTGCTGGGGATCCAAACTCCAGTCCTTATGCAAACTTGTGAATTTTCCTGCTAAGCCATTTCCTTTGCCCTGGGTTTTAGGCCTTAAGAGGAACTGAATCAGCAACTGGACTGGGCTAACAGAATCATTCCATGTTTACCCAACTCCAGTGTTGAGGTTCAGCTCTAGGTAACACTTCTTCTCTGGGGCTGGGCACTGGAAAAGGATCAAAGGGTCCTTAGCCGAGACAAAGTTACCATTTCAAGGCAGATATGTAGCAACAGAGAGCATACCAAGGGACAGGATGGGCCTATTTGTGAAGACCCCAGTCTGTTGGTGAATGAGGAAATGAAGCCAGACAAAGGACACATATCTCGATATTGGGGTTTCCACAGCTACTGAACGATGATTTCATTTGAAGCAGGGATGGCCTTCTAATGCTTAGGGCTATCTGAGCAGGACACAGGAAGCATAGCTCCCAGTGTATCGATGTGGGACAGGCCTGGTCAGTCATGGCCTTCGAGGCGTGGACCATGTGCTCTTTCCAACTCGCTCTGATGCTCTTTGTGTGTGAGGACTGCTGGGGGTGGAGTTCTTTTTCCTTTGAGCTTTCTGGGCCATTAGGTATAATTAAAACATCACAGTCTCTCTTCCCACTCACACCCTGCAAGGTTTTCTTTCTGTATCTTGTGTCTTCAGTTTCCTTAAATACAAATTAGAAAACCAATGGTGCATGCCATGTGGCTGGGGCCATGTATGCACAAAGCGTGTGCCTAGGCACAGCCCAATAACACAGTGAGACAGGTATCCTTATTTCCTCTTAGAATCAGGGAAACTTCAGAAGTGCAAGGCAATGAAGTCAGGATTCCTTCAGTGTGGACCTAGATGTTGTCCACTTAACTCCTATGTATGATTCTGACCAGATCCTAATGCCTCAGTTTTTTAAATTAAATGTCTAGGTTCATGTGCAAGTTGTCTTGTTAACCTTACAGATTAATCATGAGATTGTTGCATTTGCATTAGCCATTGAAGAGAAATGATTTGGTGTTGATGTTTTGATGAAGACCCCAAAACAGAATATTATCTGAGGAATAACATGTTCTCTAAGCAGCAATGGGCATTAGAAATGGGCATGTCACCCATGTCTATAGCTGCCAGTGTCTATGCAGAACCAGACACAGCCAGAGTTTAATCCTGGGAGGCATAGACTCTGTATGGGGTATGAGCACTCACATCTAGATAACATGCTAATTAATTAGTTTTGACTAACAGTACTTTGTATGGGACCAAATCCCTGTTAGATTTGTAAAGTGTGTTTTCCATAATCCTATATGATGCTCTGCCTGGAGGTTTCTGAAGCAGATGCTGCTCTGTTCCTGTTTGAAACAAAGATCCAGAAAGATTGAGCAAAATGCCAGAGTACCATTATCAATTAGCAGCAGGACAGAGACCGTTTATGCTTTCTGCTTCCTTTCCAAGGGTGTGACTGTACCGAAGAGCACATTGACTGTGGGCCCAGAGAGGGGACACCAACCTTCTTCCAGAGAGAATGTGGTGAGTGTTGGTAGGAAAATAAAAATGAGGACTTTGCGTTTCTCTATGACCAATCCTGTACAAAATTTGATTATTCCCAGATTGAAAGGTGAGGATGGCAGCTGAGCTAGTCCTTACATCTTCTGCTTGCCCATTCATGGAGGAAGTGGGATCCCAAAGACATATAAAGGAAGGTATTGGTGTTGCACAAAGGCAGGAGCTTGGAGTGACTGTGCTCCGAAATTTACCTGGCAGCTCAGCAGTGGACTGCAGCTGATTAATTTTGCCTGATTGTGTGGAGTCCTCTTCACTACTAACCCTCCCTCTCTGCTCTTTGCCAGATGAGTGAGGGTGCTGTGATGGAAATGGAATCTGTTGCTTGCAAAGTGGCTTCTGTGTGTGGCTGTCTGGCATTTACCCAGAGCCTTCCCTAGGTTTTGAGCATGGGCATTGGCTTCATATGGGACCTGGGTGGAAAGAAAGCTGGAGGCTCATGAGGGGGTTTCATTCACTCCCAGCAGAAGTGCACAGAATTGAAACTGAAGAGTCTGCAGGAGGAAGGAGATGGAGATTTAAGAGTCTGACTGCAGATTTGATGGAGAATTCAGTGAATTTCCTTAGAGCTGGAAAGGCTCTTAGAAACCACCTGTTCTGTTTTATTTCAGCACTCTCTTACATAGTGAGGTGATCTTTTACTTAACTTGGACAGAGTCTTGGGAGCCTGACCTGCAGGAGATAACTTGGATGAGGATCCACAGAACTATTGCCCAGTTTTTGGTAAGGCCCCAAGTGTTAGGGGTGACCTGTGGCTATAGGGATGGAGAAGAACATCAGATCCAAACTGACCCTATCCAGATACTCTGACTTCTGGAGGGGCCCCTATTAGGGCAGATTTTGTGGTTTCAACCTTGATTACTAATCATATTCAGGTCGTCAGGCTTGCATGGCAAATACCTTCATCTGCTGAACCATCTTTCTAGTCCTAATTCTGTGATCTTGTGATATAGGAAATATATATTTGATCTCTGTCTGTCCTGGGCTTCTGGAACAGGGATTCTAAAATCCTTGAGATTTCATAAATAATTACAGTGAGAGAAACATGCACTATTATTTGTAACAAACTACATTCAAACACCCCTGATGCTAATGAGTGACACTTAATGGGTCTTGTGGTACTTTTAGGAAGGAGCCTACCTGCTAGAGGAACAAGCCATGTGATCACAGGGTTGGAATGCTCAGGTCTACTTCCTAACCTCAAGGAAGTAGAAAGGGCTGGAGGCTGAGTTGAGTTACCAATGACCAAAGATTTGTTCAATTGTGCCAAACACAATGAGATTTTCATAAAACACCAAAACAATGGGGTTGGGTGAGTTTCAAGGTTGATAAACATACTGAGATGTTGGGAGAGGGTGCACCTGGAGAGGGCTCATGAGCTCGGGGCCCTTCTCCTGTACCTTGACCTTGAAGCTGTTCAATTCAACTGAACCTGAGTTGTGTAACTTTTTTTTTCCTATTAAAAAATGTGTGTGTGTGTGTGTGTGTGTGTGTGTGTGTGTGATTTCAGGCACATGCATGCCATAATGCACATGTGGAGGTCAGAGAACAAGCTTGTCAGTTCCAAATTTGAGTCTCTGGTTGCTTGTTCCTGACCCAGGAGCTTCCAGAGATCTTCCTGTCTCAGCTTCTCATCTCATTGTATGGATTCATGCTATCACATCTGGCTTTCTGTGGGATTAGGGGATCCAAACTCTGGTCCTCACGCTTGCAAGGCAAGTGCTTTAGGCACCATCATAGCATCAGCTGTCAACTTGACACACCTGGGATGATGGAACTTCAGCTGAGGAATCCCTCCATCAGATTGCCTGTGGGCGTGTCCGTGAGGCATTTTCCTGATTGCTAATTGGTGTAGGAGGGCTCAGCCCACTGTGGGTGGTGCCATCCTTCAGCAGATGGGCCTGGGATGTAGCTGGATGAGTCTGTGCTTCAGTTCTCGCTTCCGGGTTCCTGCTGGAGCTTCTGCCGTGGCGTCCCTCAATGACTGACTGTAACCTGTAAGCAGAAACAAACCCTTTCCTCCCCAGGTTGCTTTTGGTCATGGTTTTTATCACAGTAACAGGAAGCTAATTAGAACACCCATTGAGGCATCTCCTTAGGCCAATGAATTGTATCTTTTAGAATCAGATGGTGATAGTGAGTGAATGGTTTTTCTGAGTTCTGTGCGTCATTCCAAGAAATGATGGTACCTTTAGGGAAGGTTATAGGACTCTTTTCCCAAACTTTACAGTTGGCTTATCAAATTATAAGTAAGTTTATGAATGGTATCAGAAGTTAGGACAGGCTTATGGAACTGACCCCTTAGGCTGTGGAGTCTGCTAATTTGGGGGTAAGTTATTGTGAGAATTAAGTTAAATTGAAGCATAACGACTGCTGTACAGAGAGTTGCAGAGTTGCAGGTATGAGAAAAAAAAAAAAGTTCCCAGCTAAACAACCAATCAAGCAATAAATCCTTAGCAACAACCATTAGATACTTGCTGTCAGAAGTGTTTTATGGGCAGATGATGTTCACAGTAGTTTAGCTATTACACCTATTTTAATATATGTATTGTGGCATATTTATCAAAATTGATAAACCAATATCTGCACTGTTATGACCTGAAGTTCACACTAAATTCTAGTTTCCTCAGTTTTTACCTAAAAGAACATTTTCTGATCTAGGATTCCATCTGAGTTGCTTCATCATGTCAGCCTCTTAGGTTTCTCTTGCCTGTCTTTGACAGTTCCTCAGACCCATGGCGTTTTGAAAGGATGTACAGTATGGTCAGCTGCTAGTTTTGGATTACTCTGGAGCCTGAGTGATGAAAGATGGCTGGCCTCCCAGAGATGGATCTGGGGGTGGAAGAGTGATGGGTGAGCCTGCACCCTTCTCAGCTGAGACTCTGTCAGAGAGGCAGTAATCTAAGTGGGGTCATCTGTTGCTCTCTGTTTCAAAGCCATGCTCTGCTTCTGCCTAAAATTGCCCTTTTGTTAGATTTTCAAATTTATTTATACATAATAGTTTTATTTATCATCATTTCTTCCCTGCTGTGTCTGCAGACATTTCCCATCCCACCACATAGTTAGCTCATTTTAATCTTTTGACTTTATCAGTCTTGCCAGAATTTGTTGTTAATTTTTGAACAGCTGGTTTTTACTTTCATAAAATGTCTCCATTTAAAGCATATTTCAATTATTTTTTTGCTGTTATTATTATTTATTTTTATTATGCTATAATTTTCACAACTTCTTTTTCTTTAGAATATTCTAAAATTTATTATTTATAATTTCATGCATGTGTACAATGTATCTTGATCCTATCACCCAACTCCCTCTCCCAGGTCCCCCCTGACCTTGCCAACATGTCCTTCCTATTTTCATGACTTCTTTTTCTTTTGTAAATAGCTCATTGAGTTCAGTGAGTGCTATCCACATACACATAGGTATGGGGCCATCTACAAGCACACAGGCAACCTAACAACACCGCATCCCTGAAGAACACAATGACTCCCCACCCCTAGGAACCATCAACTGACAGTATCTGTTCAGCTATGGTGGGGTCTCATGAATTCCTCCCCCATCCAAACTGGAATACTGACTGGCTAAATCTTGTGCTGGTTTTTAATAGGTAGCCACAGTTGCTACAAGTTAATGTCATGTACTGGAGACAGATTTCACATCACTCTTCCCTCATTATCCTAATCCTGCCTTCTTTATGTCCTCTTTTCTGAGATGTTCTCTGAGCCTTAGGGGTGGGGCTGGGTTGATACAGATACCCCATTAGGGATGAACATTAAAAAATCATTTATTCTCAGCACTTTGACAAGTTTTGAGTCTCTGCACTGTTGTTCACTGCAAAAAGAAGTTTCTCTGATCAAAGTTGAAAGCATCATTAACTCATGGGTATAAACATAAATATTCAGAAGAAAGTTTGGCAACATGTCCACTTAGCAAGACAACAGTAATAGGTTCTTCCTGAGCCATGGGCTTTTGACCAGGTTTAGAGTACCAGGTATGAATTTCCTCCTGTGGAGAGGTCTTCAAATCCAAGAAGAAAGTGGTTGGGTCACCCCTGGAATGATTGTTGCTGCTATGGGGCGAGCATATTGCCTGGCAGGTTAGCATTGTAGTGTGGAAGGCTCCACTCCCAGAGAAGATCACTGCTGACTTTTCTCTCCCAGTGGCCTGTGTAGTACCTTGCAGCACCCTGAAAGCTGACCAGTAGGGATGATGTTTCCAGGTCAGTTACAATTTGAGGTCTCTGTTTTTCTATGGTTAGTCCTGAAACTAAAATGTTCTCACAATTTCTGGAATTGAATGTTTGTGTTTAATATTTGTTTTTGATAAATTTAGTTAGCTGAAATCTCTATTTTGACTATTCTCATAAGTTTGAAATGAGATACTGGAGAGATGGCTCAGTGGTTAAGGCACCGGCTGTTCTTGCAGAAGACCCAGGTTAGCTTCTCAGTACCTACATGTTGGCTAATAGCCATCTATAACTCCGGTTTCAGGAGATCTGACACCTTCTTATGGCTTCTGTGGGCACTGCATGAATGGGTGCACTTATAGAATGCAGGTAAGACACCTGTATACATAAAAATTTTAAAAATGAACTAAAATAGTTTAGAATTGAATATTTAAACTGTTACTGAGTTTAAAGTACTTACCAACTTCATTTATTGTGCTGTTAGACCAAATGTTCTTAGTAACAGGTAATCTTGTTTCCCGTTTCATGGGATTTCAAAACTAACTTTTTGATGGTAATTTCTTCCATTTGGTTTAAAATATGTCTAAGATAACTGTTGGTGGGTACCCAATTTGCTTAATCCAATGTGTGAGTTTTATTTTAAAGTGTAAATTTAACCCACTTGGAATTTTTGCTATTGTCATTACAATTAGGATTATTTCTGTCATTGTCATATTTTCCATTTGTTGTATTTTCTTTGTTTATTTTGTTTTTTGGGGGAGGTTGAGTTTGCTTCTGGATATAAACTCCATACATTCTGTTTTGTGGGTGTGTTTTCCTCTTGTCTGATTGCATTAGCTTTCATCTCCAAGGTGTAGTGAAGCGTAGTGGACATACTTGTCTTATGTTTGACTGTGGTGAGATGTTTGTGATGAATGGTGCATCATTTCCACTATCATAGTTAAGTATGAAACTCATCTACTCCCTCCCCATTGGATCCCAGTGCATGGGGAGGTTAGTAGTCATTTACTTTTATACTTTCTAGGCTTACTAGTGTAGCTGGAGCCTTCTGCATAAATGCAACATCAATATATAAATGCATGTGTTTCCTTTTTAAAAAATATTTACTTTTATTTTTATTTTATATATGTGTGCATGTCTGTGTGTATTTGCAGATACATGTAGATATCTGTGGAGGGTATGGGAGAGCGTTGGGCCTCTTAGAGCTAGGGTTACAGATGGTTCTGATCTGCTTAGTATGAGTGCTGGGAACTGAACCTGGATCCTCTGTAAGAGCAGTGAGTGCCGTAACCATTGAATCATCTCTTCAGCCCGCATTTTTTAATTGAAAGAGCAGTTTATGGACATAATTACTTTGAAATAACTGATATAACATTCACACTATAGTTAAATATTAAGAATCTGTGGCAGATATAGATAGTTCTGTCCTAGGGCATGTGGCTACATGGAATGAAGACGACATTTCCCATTTTTCTTTACATTTAGGCCAGTCTTGTGTGTGTGATATCTTCAGGGGTGCTTTGCCTGTTTCCTCACCCCTTGTTTCCTCACTATTAGGACAGGGATGTGACTGAGATTCATGCTAGACAGGAGCAGAAGGCTTGTCCCCCTAGAAATGATGACAAGCAATGATTCTGGGGGTGCCATGCCGGCCTGCTGACCAGCTGAGCCTCAGGCTTTGAAGAGGGAGAAGCATAAACATCCTGGTTTGAGCTGATTTCATTTTGGGTCACTGTTAGTTGCAGCTGAACTTAATTCTAGGTAATCTTCTCTGGATTCCTAACTGCTCATCACTTTATATGATAACTATCATGCTTTAAAGACATTTTGATGTAACATTTAGTCAAAGCCTTAAAATTAATTCATATTTAAGCTTCAGTTCTAGTTCTATCAATGATTAGTCCAAATCTGGGAATATTTTTGATTTTTGATCTTATTAAAAATTTGTATTAGTATCCACTAATAACACAGAATAACTGGTCTCTCTGTGACGTTTTTATACGTGTTTATGATGTGCTTTGGTCAGATTTGCCCTTCCCTGTTCTTTCACATGTCATTCCCCATCTTTTGTAATAGTTATCTTTAACTTACATGCATTTTAAACCTATAATCCTTTTGGTCCCTCTTCCACAGTGATCCCTGAGCCTTGGGGTACAGGATGTGATATAGAGGTCCCAAGAGAGAGGACAGGCAGCAGAGCTGGAGAAAGCTCGGGGGGAGTTGGTCTCCTCCAGGAAAAGTGCTGCAAGTCCCAGTGGACAGACCTGAGGAACCTCTGTAACACTGTACTGAGGCTGACTCAGAGAGGACGGGCAGCGGTTTTTCTGCAGAAGCATCGGGAGGTGACTGGCAGGTATTCTCTGTCTCCACGTGGCCAGACAGTGATGGGGTATTGATCGACAGGTGTGAACAAGAGCAGGAACAGGTGGCAAAGTCAAGGCAGGGCTTTCTACAGAAAGCGTTCCTGGGGCCCTGGCTGGGTCTTAGCTTTCTCCCCACAGCAGAACAACACTGAACCCGGCACTCCTCTTCGGGGCGCCTCACCTGTCACCCTCCCCAGCTCTGATTCCTTGCCGCGAGAAAGCACTCAGTTATTGAGAAAGGCAGACTATACGCAAACCACAAAGTGTCCCATAGCCTATAAAAATGAGCGGATTTCCTAGTTTGTGGAAGGTGTGTGTGCGCTTTGTGAGTTTTGTTTGTTTTTGGTTTTTGTTCTGCAATAGTAGGTTCTGAACTCAAGGTTACATCAAGGTATCCATGTGTGGTTGATGCATATGTCAACTAATAAAATGTAATCAGTCAATTTTGAGTATGTTTTTTTTTTTGAGGAAGGGAATTGCTATGCCTCTCACCCACAATCCTCCTGTCTCACCTTCCTGGGGGTGCGTTCCCACTCATCTGTCCAAAAATTTAAAAAGGAAAAGCTTAAAAACCCAGTTAGGGATTTATGTGATATTTTTGGGGGGGACATCGCTGAACAACCACATGTGGTACTTGGAGTGACTGGTTGGAAGCCTGGCTGGAAGGTGCTTACTGTCTGATCAGCTTGGGAAGCAGTCTGTATGTCAGGATTAGCTGCAGTTCCATGAAGGCTGGCTTTCTGCTTTTTCTACATACCAGAACCACATGGTGAGAGGCAAAGCCTTAGATTTTGAAGTCAGATATCAGACTTGAATTGGAACAGACTTGAAATCTATTACCTATGTGCAAGAGACTGGACCTCCCTGTTTGGCAGTTATGTTATTTCCAAAGACAAGGTGTGGGACTGTGTGTCATAGGAGCACTGTGATGCCAGGTGAGATAGAGCATATGAGACAACTGGTACCTGGTCGATGCCTGATCAAGGTAACTTCT
Source organism: Eospalax fontanierii (assembly GCA_035773235.1). Taxonomy (NCBI): domain Eukaryota; kingdom Metazoa; phylum Chordata; class Mammalia; order Rodentia; family Spalacidae; genus Eospalax; species Eospalax fontanierii. The sequence goes on from CM069540.1 coordinate 21,286,191, forward strand.
CCAAGAGACACAGTACTGGAGGAAGCCACAAGGAACAGAAGACCAGGATTCAAGTGTCATGTCCAAACTCCTGGTTCTGAAAAACTCAGTATTTTTGAGTTCTCATTTGCTTTATCCATTAAAAAGGATTAGTTGAAAGGTTAGGGAGATGGCTTAGTTGTTGAAGTGCTTGCTGCATAACCATGAAGACCTGAGTTCAGGTCTCTAGCCCCACACGAAAGCTGGGCATAACATCCCTGGGGTGGAGGGGAGGCAGGGACAGACAGAGTCCTAGAGCAACTTGGCCAGCCAGTCTAGCTAAATCCATGAGTTCTGGGTTTATGGAGAGACTGTGTTTCAAAAACTAAGTTGGAGAAGATTGAGAGAGACACGTGGCATTCACCACTGACCTCTATGTGCTCACACAGATGTGCATGCATGTGCATGCACTCGGGCATATGTAGGGTTAATAAATCTTGTACTTATCTTTCACAGACACTATGAGGCCTTCTACTCAGAAAAATGTTGGAAGTCTTTTAAGAGCCACAGAGCCCTCTTAGTTATCATGGTGTAGAAGGACATCTATGAGGGGATACAGAAGAAAGGGGTGGGCATATTCATTTGTATTGACTTTCTGTGGAGACATTCGTTAAGTATTCAGTGATGCTTTTTATTGTGGGCTGTAGCTGTGTCTACCATGAGCCTTAGGACTGTATGAAAGTGGAATTTGACTGGGGAGTTAATTTTAGCAGAGGGCATTAGGATCCTTTTGGACATGAAGTCGAGAGGGAGAGAGAAAGAGAGGAGGGAGAGGATGGAGGGAGAAAGGAGAGAGAGAGGACAGGAGAGGAGAGAGAAGAGAGAATCATGCTCCATATGCTTGGGTTTAAGCTAAGAGTTCACTGTGAGAGGGGACCTCCAGGATGTTAGTCCTGCCCACAAACTCTTTTAACATATGCTTGAACCCTAAATAAAGTAGGTCTAGCTGGAATACAACTTTATAGCCTCCTGCAACCTTGTCAAATGAATCTGGCACCCTCACCAACCAGATCCTCTGTAAGGTACTTTGAAGGTACATTTGTACTGAGTGTGTCTCTGTAGGGTACAGAGAAGTTGGTTTGGGAGTGCTACCAACACCGATATTCAATAAACTTGACATGGGTTTCACCGCCTAATAAGGAACAGCTAGGTCTTGCCTTGCTGGGCATTGGATCGTAGTTCCCATGTTTTGGTAAATGTACGTAATGTAGGTGGTGATACTGTGCTTCCTGGAGAACTAGAGGTAAACTGAGGTTATCTTAGCTAAAAGGGTTAATTCTCTAGGCACTTGTAGCAAACCTTCATGCCATTTGAGAACTGACTGTAAAGGACTTTAGAGGGTTTAAAGTTGCTGTAGAATGAGAAGAGCTGTAGTTAGAGAAATACTGGTGTGTGTGTGTGTGTGTGTGTGTGTGTGTGTGTGTGTGTGTTGTTTCTCAGAAGCTTTCCGTCTTGTTTTTAGAAACAACATCTCTCACTAGGACTGAGGTCTATCCAATTAGGCTTTGCTGACTGGCCAGTGAGTATCAGAGATCTGCCTATTTTCCCTCAGCCCTTGGATTACAAGTGTGTGCTGCCATGATCAGCTTTTTATGTGGGTGCGGAGATTGAACTCAGATCTTCATGCACAGGTAGCGATAGTTTATGGGCAGAGCTGTCTCCCCAGCTCTGAGAAATCCTTTTCTGATGATCAGATGATATGCCGTGGCCTATCCAAGGCATGCTGGAAAGAAACAAAGACAAGTAAAGGAGAATCTCAGCTCTTAACAGTGTTTATAGCTCTGTGCATAGATAGATATACACATCGTTAATATAGAGATGGGAAGAAATGAAGAGGGTCAGAAGAGAGGCTCGGCACAGGTAGCATGGGCCTGCACAGGAGAAGGAATGGCATCTGGCCAAAGTCGGGCTTTGATCTGAATGAGGCGGGCTGGGCGGGATCTGGAGGTCAGAGTCATTCAGATACCCGCTCTGAAGCCAACTGTTCTCCTATGTGGCATGTCTACACTGTGCCTTCCCACTGTGGTTGTGTTGGCTAGTTTCCGTTGTCAGCTTGGCATACCAGGGAAGAAGGAATCTCAGTTGAGGCAATTCCTCCATCACATTGGCTTGTGGCCATATCTGTGAGGCATTTTCTTAACTGGTAGTTGAGGTGGGAGGGCCCAGGCAACTGTGGGTGGTGCAACACATTGGTAGGTTTTCTTGGGTTGTATAAGAAAGAATACTGAGCACAGACCAGAGGAGGAGGTCAGTGAGCAGGGTTCTTCCCTGGTCTCTGCTTCAGGTCCTGCCTTCGGCTCCTGCTCTGGCTTCCCAAAATGATGGACCATGACATAGAAGGCTAAGCCGTATAGACTCTTTCCTTCCCAAGCTGGTGCTGGTCATTGCTATTTATCCTCGCAATAAAAAGCTAATTAGGACAGTGGCCAGCTGGGAGGTGGGGACGTGAGGGAAGGCGTGGACGTAGGGGCCTTCACTTCTTGCTCCTCCACTCAGGTATTAGAGATGCATCCCAGGAACCTCCCATTGCAACTTTCATTACAAGGTCTTGACGTCTAGCTGCTCATGGCCTGGCTTCCACAGAGCCACCTACTAATCTTCCAGAAACGCAGCTGTGTTTATATCATGACCCTGCTTGAAAACTTTCAAGTACCCTCAGTCACCTCCGCTGCAAAGTTTTTCAAGCATCCCCAGTAATCACAGTCACTGATCTGGCCTCCATTCCCAGAAGTCCCAAACCAGTGTCTAGGTTGGGCTCCAGCAAGTTACATCTTTAACAAGCAGTCCAGGTAATAATTCATCCCAAGCAAATTAGAGAGACTACTGGCCTACAGAGTGAGTGCTAAAATGATAAACTCAAGACTCTAGAGAATTCAAAGAAGTCATCTTTTAGATAAAAGAAAAAGGATAGTTGTTTGGGGGAGAGGCAAAGCTGCAAAGAGAGAAGTTTCCAGCAATCAGTGTGGTTTGAATATGAGTATGAGCCCCCTCCAAAAATGCATGTTAAATTTAATTGCCAGTGCGATGGTATTGAGAAGTGGTGAGGCCTTTAAGAGTTGGCTAGGTCAAGAGGGCACTACATAACCGTATGTTATGTTTTGTGATACAGGGTTTCATGTATCCCAGGCTAGCCTGGAATTTGATACTGTAGACGAGGCTGACCTTGGACATTGTTCTTCTTTCCTCTACTTCCCAATTGGTGCGATCATAGGTATGTTCCACTATGCCTAGCTGTGGAGTGGGTTAGTTCTCTCGATAGAGTGGGTTCTGGCTGAGTTAGTGATCCTGAAGTGATTATTATGCATCAAGCCTGCAAAATTGGACAAGACCATCTCCAGAAATCAAGCAGATATATGGGCCACGTTCATGAACTTCCTGCCTCTGCAGCCATGAGCCCAAAGGAACTTTCCTTTATAAACAACCCAGAAACTGAACCGAGATGCGTTTTCCAGTTTCCTTTTGAGACTGAGTCTATAGCTGTCCTTGAGCTCCCAATTCTTCTGCCTTTGTTGGGCCTCCAGGCCTGCTGCAGCTCCGGCCGGCCCTTTAAGGGAGGGTTTGCGGTTCCCCGTGGGGCCGACTGCAGCTGTCAGTTTGGGAGATGGAGGCGTGGCAGGCGCCGCCAATGATTGCCTTCTCCCAGGAGGCTGCCCTGGTCAACGCCCTCTCCCCAGGTGCTGCCCCTGGCGATCCCCCCCCCACTCCTGAGCCCTTGAGGATCGCCCCCTCCCGGGCTGCTGACCTCCGTGCCAGGCCGGCCTCCCACCCCGCACCCAGGCTGCAGTGTGGCTCGGCAGCTCCAGGCAGGGCGGGACGCCGGCCAGCCCCCGCTCCAGGCCTCTCGCAGGCTGCTGGGGGCCGGTGATGGTGGCGCACACCGGTAGGATAAGCTGATGGAGGCAGAGGCAGGAGGATCTGTGAGTTTGAGGCCAGACTGCGCGACACTGACAGGTGTCCTCACACTACGCACTGGGAGCTGAAGATTGACGTGGCCACGCCCAGACTTCTAACGGTTTCCAACTGTCAAACCAACCGTCATCAACCGTTTAGAATGCAGCTGTCAGAGCCTCACCCGAGTCTGACAGCCTATCAGAATGGACTTTGCCTGGCTGCAGATTATGTGACAGAGATTGATTGGTCCTTCACTCCCTTTTAGCCCCACCCCTACCCTATATAAGTCATTCTGTAAGCTTCAATAAACGAGATCCTGCTAGACAGACTCCCGACTTGGCGGGTTTTTTTTTTTTTTTTTCTCCAGAGCGGAGAGGGGCCAGGTCGCGACACTCACCATCCTGCTCAGCCCCTGGAGGAGACTGGCTGGACCAGCTTCGCCACGGCCCTACCTGCCCGCGATCCAGGCATGCCTTAGCCTCCTAAGTGCTAGAATTACAGGTGTGTTCCACCACACTTGGACCCCACGTTCCTTCAAAAAGAAAACCTAGTGGAACAAGGGATAGAGAGAACACTAATGTGTCTTTCAATTCTCATCAACAAAGGGCAGTGAACACAAAGGGCCACAAAAAAGAGAATAAGAGTCTGCAGGGTGTGAGTTCTTGGACAGGACTCCCATATTAGATGTCATCCACTCAGTGCTCAGGGACCATTGCAGAAGGGAGAGCAGAAAGACTGTGAGAGCCACGGGAGGAGGTGCATGACTGCATAGATACAGAGCCTTACAGACTCCTGGGATCTTGAACAGATGAACGTATAGCAATGTTGACAGCATGCACAAGATCCATGTAAACATGGCCAACAAAAACCCGTCATGGAACTGTGGAAATGGGCGACAGGTCCCAATCTTAGTCAAAGAACTATTGGGGAACTGATTACTGCTAGGTGAGGAAGAGCTCATCTTCTTTAAGGGAGTGACTCTAGATAGGCTGACTAGACCCCAGTGGATGAATGTGCACTGAAGGACATCAGAGGATTCAAACCTGACTTGCTATGCCTTAACATAAATGACCGAATGCATGAATTGCAGTGGGGGCACTATGAGAGGTGCCAGTGGGAAAGGTGGTATAAAGATGATTGAGATGTTGTGCATGAGATCCACAAAAGTTCAACAAAACAAAAGCGAAACAAGGAACAAAACCCACCTTCTACAGTTCTGTATTCTGTCTGAAAATACCTGCTCAGTGACATGTCACTCATAATTAACACAGAAGGATCACAAAAGGCGGTCCTTCTGCCCACATAAGGTCACAGGCTGGAGAGCATACTGCCACCTCCTCCAACCCTGGCCCCTGAAGGGCACCTTGGTTCCCATGCCTTCTCCATCACCCTCCCTCTTCTCCTTCTCTGTGAACCACAGCACAGGGACTTTAAAGTTTTCCAGATTGTAGAAGCAACTTGATCTTCCTCAAACTGAGCTTTGCTGCCTGAATTTCTTTTTGAGCACACTCAGCAGGCCCTCTGCTATGTCCCACCTCGGCCTGACACCTCGAAATGATGAGGAGCTTTCAGCTTAACAAGCCAATCTTCCAATTTTAAGAGTTCAGGTAGTTAAAATGTTGTTCTTTTATTTCCCTCCATTGAAGCCGGCTCTGCTCTCCACAATGACCCATAGCAACCCTCTCCTCTTTTCTACATTATTTTCACTAGCCATGTTCAGATATAATGTGTGTTTAGCTTTCTCTTCTATAAACCAGCTTTCTCCCAGGCTTCTGAACACAATTCCCTACATTGTTATTTTGAGTCAGCTACTTCTGAGCTGCTTTTCTTTGGGATTGCTCTAGCTTGTCAATTTTCCTCTTAAAGTGAATGCAGTTCTCCACATGGTGTCTGATTAGAAAAGTGGACTGTCTTGCTTTGAAATAGAAAGTTTGTGCAGCTTAATGTATATTTTTATATATATCACAGTAATTAGTCGGTGACTCCTGTCTTAGCCTATTTTGGATTACACACTGATTTATGATGAACAGGGCTTGGTTTGGCTCACAGTTCTACAGCCTGGGGTCGGGGGTGCCTTCATTTGTTGAAGGCCTTCTTGTTGCATTTTGGCAGAACAGAAGACATCACATGGGCAGATGAGAGCAAGAGAAGAGGCCTAACTCTTCCCTGTAAGGACTTCACATTAACCCATTCATGAGGACTCTGCTTGATCCCCTCTCAAACGTAACATCTCTCAAATGTACCATTTCACTAAGGGTTATGTTTTCAACATATGAACTTTGGGGCACACATCAAAGTCTTTGGATAATTTGGGAAATGTTTGCTTTGGAGTAGATAAATCATGGCACCCTTCAGTCAGCTAAAACAGATTCTTATCATAGGTACTGCTGATCACCCAAGTTGACTGCTTAATTATACATATATATGTATATGTATGTATATATATATATATATGTATGTATATATATGTATGTATATATATATATATATGTATATAAGTGTTTGCCTGCATAATGTTTATATACAATATGTATTCCTGGGATGGGGGTAAGCTGGAAAGATGGCTCTGTGGTTAAGAACACTGACTGGGCTTGCAGAGGACATAGTTTCAATTCCCCATAGCTAATGACCATCTGTAACTCTAGTTCCAGGGGAATCTGATGCCCTCTTCTGACCTCCACAGGCAATGTGTGACATGGGTGCACTTATATACATGCTGACAATATACTCATACACAAAAATAAAAATAATAGATAAAGTATATTTTAAAAGGTATGCCTAGTACCCATGGAGGCCAGAAGAGGGTACTAGATCCTCTGGAAATAGAGCTACGAAAGGTGTGAGCTACTACGTAGGTTCTGGGAACTGAACCTGGGTCCTCTGCAAGAGCAGCAAGTGCACTTAGCTGCTAAGCCATCTCTCCTGGCCCATATTCTCAGCTTCTATAGTCACATTTAGCTCTTCAGAGGGACATCAGGATGCCGAGTGTTGTTTTGAGGCAGGAGTATATCCTGAAGTGTGGAGTTAGCACAGAAGAAGGTTGGAAGTCTGTCTCCCAGATTCTCCATCAGCCTTGTTATCTCATAGTACAGCCTTGAACTCTACTTTTAGATCATTGGGCCGCAGTGTTTTCTCTATACCACAAAACCCAGAGCCACAGAGGCACCCAAGCAACCTCTGATTTTGACAAGGGCCCAAGGTGAGGCCAGAGATGTGTTCAGAAAAGTCCATATTCCTAATAGGGAGGGTGTGGGCTCAGAACAGAGTCTAGTGAAGTCCTACTTCCTCTTACAACTTCTAGAAGATACCACAACTTACTCTATTAAGTTGCTCCAGTGTAAAAAATTCCCTGTGTCTAGGGCTATCTTTTAAAAAACCATTTCCTTCCTGGACCTAAGACATGGTACAGAGGTGACCAATAGGCACAGGTGTGCTGAGCCCAATGTCTCAAGGGAGATGGGAGATGTGGAGTAGTGACAGTGATGTTACAGGTAAATTTGGAGAGCTTTTGCAGTTGTGCTACTGGGTCATACCAGGATCTTGCAAGGTGGAGCAATGAGGCAGAGTGGAAAGGTCTAGCCTCTAGACACTGTAAGGATTCTTGGGATTACTCATCCTGGTCAAGATGTTAAGAAATTCTCTATTTCCTAACCCCTAATCAGAACATTATAGGGGGAAATTGCCCCTTGATCTCATAGGAAAGGGAGAACGTTAGAGGCATATCATGTTTGCCTACTGTTTTCTCCCTTTTGAAGTTCCAAAGTTGCCAAGGGCAGCTGTCCTTGATTTCCTCTCTGAGGATCCAAGTACACCAAAGCATCTTGTTCAAGTCCAGGGTTAGGGCCACATAGAATCAGCCTGTTGTCAGGACCAACATGCACACTGTATTCTGTGTGGGCTGGAAGAAAAGTATCAGGTGTACGATCCAAGAGGAGCTGATGAAACCAGGGGTTAGGGCAGAGCTGGGCTGCAAAGATAGGACTTGATAAGCATCCACATGCTGAGCATTAGTCAGTGCCCTCATGTACTCCAAGACCAGTGGAACACCGGTAACTTGTGTGAGTCCAGTTGATTGAACTCTGCAGTTTCTAGTTGGATAAATATGGCTAGAGTTGGAGCCTTATGGCCAAAGACAATGACTCCAGTTTCCACCAGCAATTTAGAGAACAAATAGGTGTTATGCTTAGGATGTGGATGAACCCAGGAGGAACTTAAGGAAGGGATACAGAGAGAAGCTTCAGGACTCCAGGGTGTTCTCTGGGCAGGATTTGCTCCAATGCCTCTTCTTTCATCCCAGTCTCCATATCCCATCCCCTAGATAGACTTACTGGCCTATGGGATTTGTAATGTGTGTGGTCATCCTGCATAAGGTAAAGAAAGAGAGTAGCAGCAGCATTTGTTATTTTTGGAAACATCAGAACAGAAACCGCATGTCATTCTAACAAAGAAGAAATTAGACAGCAGGCAATTAGGCAGGAATGTATTAATTAGTGAGTCAGAAAAATGCTTTAGGATATTTTGATGATTCAATACTGTCAAACCAAAACCAAATTAAAAAACCCCAAATAGTAGAAATTCACAAAAATCTTTAAATAATGACTTCATTAAAACACATTTAAAAAGCTGTGTGCAGTGGTCTATGCCTGTAATCCCAGTACTCAAGGGAATGAAGCATTAAGATTGTGAGTTCAAGATCAGCCTGGTTACATGGTGAGAACTTGTCTAAGACAGACAGGAAGATAGAAAGACAAAGAAAGAAAGAAAGAAAAAGGAAAGAAGTCAAGAGCTGGAGGTATACCTCAGTGCTGGTCTATCCTGTGCAAAGCCCTAGGTTTTATCCCAAGTTCCATATATACAGAAATGCATTTAAAATATGGGAAAGAGAGAAATCCATTTGGTACAATCTGCTGAGCATCCCTCTTTGATTAACAAATTATGATAACCTGCCACCCACACTCTAGCCTGGAAAAATGAGCTGAGTCCTCATTGGAGTGGGCTCCTAGGACAGTCCAAAGCACATTCCCTCCTGGGCTGTGCTGTCCCTCTTTTGAAAGTCAGAAAAGCTGCCAACCCGGTATTGCAAGGAGTCTTTTGCAAGATAAGAAAGAAAAAATTCCTCTTGCCAGAATTTGGGTTTTATATCAAATCTCTTTTGATTCCTATTAGCCACTAGAAGATAGATTAGCTGTGAGAGGTCTAATTTCCCTATTGATAAGGCAGGGTAGTAATTCATACCTTGTGAGGTCATTGCTCAGATTAAATGAGAAAACATATGAAAGCTGGTGATATAGACACACATTTCTTTCCTCAGAGCTCAGTCTTGAAGACAAACAGCTTCTTCAGGTGAACCAACACCGACTGGCATGTCCCATCAAACCTGCCTTGTGGTCACAGGCATAGGTCCCAGAGGTTGTCCTGACAGTTGCATAAGTTGCTTTCTGCAGTGGACACTTTCTCATGTCTCTGCAACAGTTATGCGCCCAGAGGAAGCCTAAGTTCAATGTCTCCATCACTGACACCACCCCACCACCTTCTCTCTGAGTGGAATGCCCAGGGTGGTTTTTACTTGCTTTTCATCTGTGAAGTTCTTCAGTTTTGGTATATAAAAAAATATACTCAATGCACACAGGGATAATCAGTGTACAATTTCATTCCTTTATTCTTATACTCATCCACACACACTTATTGAATCATTCATTTGGTCTACATGCATATTTTTATTTCCTGGTTACCAGACAGTGCCAGTGAGTGTTTGTAGGGTGGAATGTGGAAGTTGGAGTGTGGGAGGAGGAGGTTCAGGGCACCACAAGTTGGAAGAACCAGTAGGTTGATTGTCTCTATAGGCAGTGAAGGGAAGCATTTACTAGGTGTGTTCAGTGACTCCAGCCACAGAGCAATGCCAGTTCCCAGGTGCCTTCTTGTGTGCAGGCCCTCAGCTGGGGGCAGGTGGGGTTAACTGGTCTTGTAGGCACGGCACAGAGTCTTTTGATCAAACAGGAAAGGTCCCCAGGTTACTCTGGGAAAGCCATATGCCTGCTGGGAATCTGGTCACTATTTTGAGATGGGTTCTGGGGCTGGTGTGACCAGGTTCTTTGTGACAGTCTTGATCATGGATGGCGTCCGCTTATCCTCACACTCAGCAGCCACAGTACAGCTGTCCACGTGCCCTGATGCCCACAGCTGGGAGCTATATAGCCACCAGAAGTCACATGGTTGGAACCACAATGACACAAACAACAGGGAAACTGAGTCTCAGAGCAGGGAATTCACAGGTCTACCCAAGGTCAATGAGAAGCTGAAGTCAAGGTCTAACCCCTGGGGTCCCCTCTCCCAACCCACCCAGTCCCACCTGATAGACACCCGTCTCCCACAATTCTTCAGTGGCGTCTTCTGCAGTTATCTTTATTCTCCTGGATTAAAGAGCAGATTCGCAGTTCCTCAGTCGGAGGCAGTTATCTGTGGATGTCTTGTGAGATAGGTGTGGACTCAGTTCTCCTGTCCCTGTCACCCTCCCGCTAATCTTCTCGTCAACCTTGGTCCTTTGATTTTAATTAAAAACATGTCCACTGCAGGCCAAGTCAGTCCCGTGATTTACCTTTTCTTTATTACATGTCTTTCCATCTTCCTGGAATTACTTGCGCACTTTTTCATTAACATGGTGTGTTCTGTGCCTGCTATTAATTTCTCCTATCAGACCTACGTCTTGGCAGGTGGGTCTTCCCAAATGGGGAGCTGGATTTTCAGTCATGTTTCTTTCACCCACTTCATTCTTGGGGTACTCAGTTCTTACTAGTCTGGTTGAGGGCACAAATAGGGTGCCATTTTACTGGAGCCATGGGCATCACTCCTTAGGGATCCAGCCTCACTCCTTACTGTCAGCCTGGACATCTCCTCCAGTCAGTTCACATGACATTAAGTTTCTGGTCCTTTTCTGCTATGTGGCTGTCCCTGTTTGTCTTCCTGCCTCTCTGTTCCCCCTGCTCTTCCCAGCTCTTCCCACAATCAGTGTTTCCTAAGGGGTAGGGCTTATGAGTGTGTAGATCTGGTAGCACAGGAAGTGTTCTGAGAGCCCGGGGATGCCAGCCAGCACTGTAGTGCATAGTAGAAACACGGGCTGCATGCTCCCCTCTGTGTTATACAACACTGGAACGTGGGGCTGGTCCATGCAGGGATATTCTACTTTGTATGGTCAGGGTGTTTGTGTCCCTGTTCCTGTTAATGGTGTCCAAGTCCCCCAAAGAGCCGTTGAAGAAGCCACCCTCAGGGACAGCGTGTGCCTGGAGCCTTTCCCCCGGGGTCCTGGTCCTTTGGCTGGCTGGTCTTACTTCCCTTTTCCCTGTTGTACCGGGCTTGCCCTGGACTCTTCACTGCTGCTTCTGGCCCCGGCACCCTCTCCTTTCCCTTGTTCTAGTCTCAGATATGTTTTGGGAGCACAATGAAAGATCTGCTCAGTGGGACTATGGGGATTGTCTTTATCCAGACTGGGACCTGCATGGTGGTGTCCTGGATTCAGCTGGGTTGAATATGAAAAGAGGTAAGGTTTATACAGTAAACCTAATCCATTAATTCTTTGAGGCTGGCCTGCCTCCTGGGAGGAAGGGAGGTCTTGTCCACCCCTGGGTACTTGAGGGTTACTCTGCTGTTGGGTTTGATTTTTGTTCCCTTTGAGAATCTTCACGTCCCCAAAATGAAGATCATTCCTCCTGCTCCTGGGCCACAGTCTCTGTTTCTGGATTAAGCTTATTCGGGGGCACTGATTCCCAGCTCCCTCAGCAGGAGCCCCGGCCTTCTGTTCCCGAGGCATCTTGGAACACATCCAAGTCCAGTGTGGGTGTATACTTGATTTAGATGACTTACAGCTTTCAATGGCTTTTGAAATGATATGTGTTTTAATGCAAAATGCTTTAGATCTATAATTATGATTAATTTCATAAAACATTTTATATAAATTCACATTTGAGACAATTAATCCTCCTTCCTCCTGTTTCTTCCTTGGAAGGCTCTATCTCTCACCATCTCTCCCTCCTTTCCTCTCCCAGTCTCTTCCCTTTCTCTGTCTCTTCCCGTCCGTCCCTCCCTCCCTCCCTCCCTCTCTCCTTTCTTCCCTCTTTCCCTCCCTCCTTCCGATGTCTTTTCCAGCCCTTTCAGTCCCCCCCCCCAGTTTCTTCATTTTCTCTTTGTCTCTTTCCTCCCTCCCTCTCTCCCTTCCTTTTCTCTCTCTGTCCTCTCTCTCTGTCTCTCTTTCACCCCCACTGTCTCTCTCCCTCCTTCCCTCTCCCTCAGTCTCTCTCTTTTTATACAGATACGTATGCCTTCTTAGATATGCCTGTTTGCATTTTTGACTTTAAAAAAACTTTTGAATTATTTGCATTTACTATGGAGATATCTTGGGGATGGTTGAGTCTCAAGCCTAAACATGAAATTCATTTTTGTTTTCCATATACTATATCCATACAGCCTGAAGGTCATTTTACACTATTTTTTTTTTCATGGTGTATGAGTTTTGATGACCTGCTATGTGAGATCAAGTGTAGAATTTTCCACTTGAGGCATCCTGTTGGCCTCAAAATTTCAAACTTTGGAGTATTTTGCAGTTCACAGTTTTAGATTACAGATTATCAGATGCACAAGCTGTATTTTGGTTCAGAAATCTGGCTCCTTTTCACACAGAAGGACAGGCCCAGCACTCATCCCCATTGTGGCTTGATTTGTGGGTTTCCTTCCCCAGCCCTAGCCAGCTCCTCTGTTTGCCCTGCCTCCAGGGAAGTTTTCATCAAGCAGATGGATGGGTGCTTCTCAGTTTTAGAGCAAAGTTGCTGTAGCGACCTGAGAGCAATTTGAGAAACAAATGTTTCTGTTGTAAGCATCTCACATAGCCATAAACTGCAGCCTCTCTTTAGGGCTCCTGTGAGAGGTGACCTTGCTCTTCTGTGACCCTTGTGACTGGACATGGAAGTTTATGAGACATTTCCTGTGCAGGAGGAATTGGTGGCTCTCAGGGCAGGGGCGGGGGTGAGAAGCAGGGGGCACACAAGGCCCTAGGTGAACCATATCTGGCTGTGCAGTGTGGAGCTTCATTGTAGTTGATCTGATGCTCTTGCCTGAGACTGGGCAAGAAAGCACGTGTTGGTTTCTGCTGGCTCTGCTCTGTGGAGGGTTGGAAAGATTCTGTGCTTAGGGAAGGTCTCTATGCCCATGGGGACCGAAGACTCTCATGGTGACTATGGTACTAAGAAGTCACACTAATTGACCAGGGCTGCCCTAACAAAGTTCTATAGATAATGCTACTTAAAGAGCAAAAATTTGTCACTGCAGAGTTCTGGAGGCTGATAAGTCCACGGCTGAGTGTCAGCAGTGTGGTTCCCTTCTCCTTGGTGTGACTGTTGTGTCTTCCTGTGGGGTTTTCTCTGCTATCTCAACAATTTTAAATAATACTTTATTTATTTATTTAGTGTCTGTGGTGTTGGTGTGTGTGTGTGTGTGTGTGTGTGTGTGTAAGGCGGGCCACACTTGTGGAGGAAGTCAGAGGTTAACTTTCAGTAGTCCATTTTCTCCTTTGAGCTGGTGATTGAACTCAGATCATCAGGCTTGACAACAAGTACCTTTACCTGCTGAGCTATCTTGCTGCCCTCTCTGGTCTCTCTTAAAGTTTGTCTAATTTTCTCTTTAGATTGACACCAGTCAAACTAGATGAGGCCCATTCTAATAACTCCATATTAACTTAATTACTCCTTGTCTCCAAGGTCAGGTACTAAGTTATCATTATGCTGGGGCATTGGCTTTGGTCTTGTGCCTTGTGCCCTGAGTTCCCAGGTAATAAGGTAAAGGAACTGTCCAGTTGCTTACCAACCAGTCTCTATTCTCCTATACACAGTCCACAGAGGAATAGGTTCTTTTCTGGTAATATTGGAGAACCTGAGATTATTTACAGGCAAACAGTTTCTACTTGTCAGGGGTCTGTGGTGACACCCACCCAGCACCTGGCTAATTTAAGCAGATGCACAATCACCTTGGAGTGCCTCAGACAGAGGCCTTTTTATGTTAGAAGTAGACAAGAACCATCTATAGAGGAGAAAAATCAAGATTAGGGGTCTCTAAGGAAGGAGTGACTGTAAGGGTGGCCTTGGGGTCAAGCAGGTGGAGGAACTCTGAGAATCAAGGACAAATAGTATAGACTAATAACTGGGCAGTTTTACTATCGAGTTATCATGTGATGGATCCAGATGTGGAGAGGGCCACACAACCTTCCTCTGAAGGCAAAATATCCCCTTCTTCTCACCAGGGTTGGGGTGGAGGAGTTGGTCTGGAACAGGAGAAGGGGGACCCAGGAAACTGGGTTGCTGATGAGGCAGCCGGAGAGGAGAATGCAATCTTCCAGCAGGTGGCGCCATCCAGCTGGGTATTCAGAAAGCCAGCTCTTGGCCCTTTACAGCAAAGTCTGCAGCAGACCTTTTCCCCACAAGGCAAGTTCCAGGCATTAGCCACGACACACAGAGGGCACCAGTGGGATGTGTCTTTATCTTTCCTGAGGACTGAGAAAGAATGTATTTGTAACTCTTGAAAAGTCTGGTCTGGACATGTGAAGTAAGCTGCAGGCCTTGGCTGTGCTGGCCAGTGGCCAGTGGGCAAGACTCCAGGACAAGCTAGAAAGTCCCACTGGCCCTAGCACCCTAGCCCTCTTCCCAGAATGGGGAGAGTGGTCCCAAAGTAACTAATAAGGACACATTCTCCTGAAAACCTCCCCCTCCTAAGAGGGGAGATACTATTAATAAACTTTTTTTTTAAAAAAAACATGCCCATTTGGACTCGAATTGATTTGTGTAAATTGCTGGGTGACATGGGCTCCTCTTGTCCCAATACTCAGCCTTTGTGCGTCACCTCATTATGAAGAGCCATGCTGCATGGGACTCCAGACACGTCTTTAGACATGTCTTTGACTTCCTTGTTGTTGGATCTAGGTGAGCTCTTTACCCTGTCTGTGCCTCAGGGTCCTCTCCTGTAAAATGGAAATATTAGCAGTTCTTATATTACGTAATTCACCGGAAGGATTAAGTTAATACATATAAGTACATAGGGGCAGCATCTGACACACTGTTATTACATCTAAGCTGTTATTACCATCAGCTGAACCCAAGGTAATTTTCTCAACTAGGTCATGAAACTCTAATGCCTGGCATGCAGTGGGTCCCCAGTAATGTTGAATGAGATTTAAATGATGGAAAACGAGTTTCCAGCAGGTTGTGGGAGGGGATAGGCATGCTGGTGGCTGGAGGGAACTAACCAAGGGCTACAGAAGTGTTCACTGCTCTACACAGAGAGGCTACCTGGTAGCCCAGCCATCTAGACCCAGACTTGGGGTGACATTGATAGGAAGAACAAAGGGGAGAGGTAAGCACCCTGGATTTTAGATGGAATCTCCCTGACTGGGGACCATCTATGGGAAAAAGCTCTGAGGGTAGGTCTGGCAGGAGTCATCCAGAAGCCCAGCCAAACAGCCTGGGCTGGGGCGGCCAAGACGTAGGGGGCCAGCTGAGCAGGAGCAAGGCTAATCTGGCAAGGGTAAGGATGGAGGGGCAGCTGGCCACTCAGAGGCCAGCAGGAGCCCTGATCTTTGCCACTCCACATGTGACTTGCAAGATCAGCCGGACAGATACAGGACTGTCAGATGAAAGGACGAATCTCTGTGGCCCATAGCTAGCTTCTGGGGACCTTGGGTATGTGGTGGGATCAGGAGAGATGGTGGACATGCCTTAATGCTGGACCCTGAAGCCTATAAGAGGCTTGGAGGAACACTCCATGGCAAGAAACTGGACAGCCGGGCAGGGGAATGGGCTTGAAGCCGTGGGATTTGACAGTCAATTGGGAGATTTTCGAGCGTTTCAGAGGCAGCCTGTGCACCCGGGTGGGCCTGTCCGGGTCTCTTCTCCGTCTCTGACTTGCACGGTTTGAAGGAGCTGAGCAATAGGTAAGTTGATAGGACTAGGAAGGCAGGCCCTGACTGACTGGCCTCTGCATTACTGTGTCATTCAAGATACTTCCAGGTTGTGTCATCTGGTGGTGCAAACTGCTGGTAAAGACACTGCCCACCTCCCTACCATCCTCCAGAATTGAACTTACAACCATGGTGTGACCTTGGGCAGGCTACTTACCCTCTCTGTGTCTCCATTAGCTTCTTTTATAAACCAAGAACAAATCTAGTGCCTTTCTTGCAAGGGGCTCTGGGTGTTAACAGAGCAGCATGTCCAATGCGTTTAGCACAGTCACACTTGTTTATGGCTAGAATGCTCAGAATTCTTTGATGCGTGTTAAGTTCACATTAGACTTGTATCCTTGCCCTTAAGCCCTAAACTCCTGGCCTGAAGGATTGATTTGTATTTGAGAAGCAATAGTCTACCCCTGTGGAGCATGGGCAGGAAGGCTCTAGGATGAGAGGGGAAGGGGTTGACTCATGACCTGAGAACACCAGACTGGTCCAGACGCTTCTGCAGGTCTAAAGCTCTGACACAGAGTAAAATGCTTATCACCTCTCCTTCCATCCACTGATTCCAGCCTGGGACCCGATCTCGGAGGATGCTGGAGAACTGAACACAGATGTTCATGCTTCATTGAGGTTTTGTTTCCAAGGGTCTTCCCAGCCTCCCAGAGGAGAGGCATTAGGGTCAGATGAGACAAGTGTAGGGAACAAATATTCAGGGATCTGGATTTGTTCTGGGGCTCACAGGATCTGAGAGGAGACTAAAGCAGCAGACTAGATTTCCTGCTGTTCCTGGGACTCCATCCCTGAAGCCCCATGACCCTCCTTTCTACAGGTCCAGCTACTTTCTCCACCTATTCTTTGCCATGGAGGAGTCCTTCCCACAGATTATATCTAGCGGTGAATGGTTGCAGCAGCTTCCTGTAGCAGACACCTCTGTGTGAGCTGCGGTGGACTCTACCAGTGTATTGGAGGGAGTCAAGAAAGACCCAGTGTGAACATTTCCTCAGCATCCTGGGTCCCTTTCCTTCTGTGTCACTATCTCAGCAGTGCCTAGCAGTGGTTAGCCTCTGCAGTAGGCCTTTATCTGTCTTCATAGGACTTGGCTAGGCTGGGAAGCTGATCCACCTGGGAAGGTCCATGTAAGCACAGCCAGCTGCCTGGCCCCTGGTCTCTGAATGGCTCTGTTCTCCAATGCTCTGAGATGGTGCCGATGGCTTGAGTGGTCCTGGTCCTTGGCCACGACAGTGAGGTGGAGGAGCACTTGAGAAGGAAGGAAGGACATTGACTGTCAAACCCTGTTAGTTGCTGTAGCAACATTCTGAAATGACTTCAGATCAATAGCGGCAGCCTGAATTTTATTTGCCTTTATTTTCTCTATGGGAACAGCATCAGGCCTAAAAATGAGAACAGCATCGACCTAACCACAGAGCTGGTGACTGTGATGGTTGGGGCTCCGGAGTCTGCAGGTCAGAGGGATTGAGACTCAGGGTCTGGGCCTGGGAGAGGGGGTGGGGCAGAGCCTGGAAGTGGAGGGACACCCCTGCCAGGCCATTTAACCTGTTTTGTAAGCACACAATTTGGCAACCTGGTGGCTCTGAGATGGGGGAAATCAATAGTGCTGCCCACACACATGTGCCTCTGCCAGCCTCTGACCACTTTAACTTTTATAGAGGCACCAGGAGTGCGGGCAGAGCTCAGCCGTGGGAGCGGGCTTTCTGCTGGTGTGGCGTTCATGCAGCAGAGGGATGGAAGGACATTGGAGGCAGGCCGCTCAGACGCTTGGAGAAAAACAAAAGGTGTGTGTAGTGGTTCATGCTTTGAGTCCACCATTTGGGAAGTGGAGACGGCAAGATGTGTTCATCTTTACTTACATAGTGAGTTCAAAGCAACAGTAGACAGATAAAGACCAGTGTCAATGCATCTGGGAAAAGAATAAAGGTTGTAGCATGGACGCAGTGATTTCTGGTACCCTATTTCCTCATAGCCTTGGCTCATGCCAGAGCCACTGCACTAAAAACATGAATTGGCCTTAAAAACCAAGGAAGCCCTGCGTTTTGCAACAGCGTGAGAGAGAACTTGCATGATACTATGCTAAATGAAAAGGGCCAGACTCGGGCTGGAGATGTAGTTCCATCAGTAGAGTGTTTGCCTAGCAAGCAAGCCTGGGTTCAGTCTCCAGCAAAAGTGGGTATGGATGAACAGGCTTGTAATCACAGCACTTGGGAGAAATTTAAGCTTGAGTCCAGCCTGAGCTGGTGAGGGAAAAACAGTAACAAGGAGAAGTGAAGGTCATTTGACTATAGTGATTATTTTATAATGACTATGTCAAGCTTTAAACATAAATATCTGTGATTTTTTTATTTGTCAATTCGACCTCAGCAAAGTCTTTTTTTTTTTTTTTTTTTTTTTACAGCACTGAGGATTGAACCTTGAACTTGTATTCCCCCTGCCTTAGTCTCTCTGATAGCTGGTATGCATTATCTGGCTTAGATAAGAGTTCTTCAAAACAGGAAAAGGGAGGTGTAGACCTGGGTGAGTGGATGAGCACAGCAGCTGTACAGACAGACTGAAGTTATCTAGGGCAGGATTCACTGGGTTGAATATATGGTGTGATATACTTTATATATGATGTAGGAAGGAGCCTGCTGTACAACCAATAAACCATTAAACTATAGTGATGACTCTGTACTATGAATATATAATTCCCTCAAATACCACCTGATTCCATCCATTCTATAGCACTCTGTCTTTTAAAAAATGTTTTTGCGTATCAGTATACTGGATCTTCAACTCCCCTGAGGATGCTAAGAGTCTTAACTACAGTGTGTTTGTTTGAAATGACATCTTACCAAGTCGCCCAGGTTGGCCTATAACTCTGTCTTTCTGCCTCAGCCTCCCGAGTGCTGAGATTACTTGTATGCTCCATAGTGTCTGTCCATACATTGACCTTTCAACATGAGATGACTTAAGCACAGAAAGATGGTAGTTTCCCCAAGGCCGTGTATCATTTCCATTTTATTTTGTTGATCCCTTTCACATTAAAGTTCTGACACAAAACCTGAGACTGCATATGCCTGTCACCCTCCCGACTAGGTAATGAATTCTCCCTCATGGCTCTGTGTACTTGGTTCCAGTGAGAGCTTGCCCAGTGTCCTAATTATCCTTGGCCCAGTGCTGAGGTAGCCTGGAGGAGAAGGAGACAGCAGACAGCCTGGTGGCAGCAGAAAGGAAAGTGACCATTGGTTGGTGAGGGTATCAGTGTTGAAGATGAACAGATTTTTTTCCATTTGTATGTTAAAAGTTGCCATGTTCAAAAAGGAAAAGAATGAATATAAACAATTGTAGCAAGTGGTAAAGAAGAGAGCCACAGAAAGGGTGCTCTGTGCCAGTCAGAAATCCTGGGGGTGGGGTGCAGGGGGAGAAAGAGAGGGAACGTCTTATTTTATTATTATATAATATTATTATATAAATGTTGACTACTACATACAATTTGGACCTTCTAATTTCTCAATCAAGATTGAGCTTTGTGATTTCAATTGACTTGATCAGGACAGTCCTGGGAATTTATCCCAGGAACAGATTTAAAAAACAACTCATCCTACTGAGCAAATTTAAAGGGCATTAGGCAATTTCAGCTAGGGAAAGCAGTAACTACTTTCTGTAGTATGGTTATGATTTGGGCTCAGGCCTAGTGCAGATTCAGAACCCTCTTCTGCTTCCGGTGACTGTACGTCCTGGAGAGTCTGTGTCCCTTCTTTGGGATTCAGTTCCTCATCTGTGCTGTGTCTGCCGGATGCCTATAGGCCACTGTGTTGGAGATGACACAGTGCTAGAATAACGGTACAGATGCTGTTGTTCACATAATTGCTATGTTAACACATTGTCAATGGACCAATTACGCAGCAATGGAATCGGTGTCAAGAAATGTTGGTTTATTGAGTCTGACTACATGCTAAGCTCTGGAAGGAGCTTGGAGACTATGAAAGAGAGCCTATAGGAGGGAGTGAGGCAGAGGGGGAAGAAGGGAGGAAGAGAGAGAGAGAGAGAAGAGAATGCAGGCCAGGATGACAAGATGGAGATAGGCCAAGATGCATTTCATGTATTCACGCCAAGCTGTGTTCACATTAATAAACAGAAGTAAAGAGGTGTCGAGACAAAGACAGGGATTAGCTTCATCTTGATAATCATATTGATATCCTCATTGATTCTCACAAGCTGTGCCTGACAAACATACAGGTTACACTTGGGGAGCCAGCAGCAAAGCCCAGAAAAGATGTAGATGCTGCATCTTTGGGGCAGTATTGGTGGTGAGCAGTAGTCTGCACCTCCTGGATTCCTGGATACCTACGCTATATTGAGGAACAGCTTACATGGGCTTGAAGGGGAGAAGTCCCTCCACTCCCACTGGGTGGCTGTGCTTCCATCAGAGCTGATTGTGTGGTGTTTGGGTGCCATTTCTCCTGCCCTCTTCGTATTTCTGAAGTGGGAGAGAGAAGAAAGGACAGAAAAGGCTGTCAGAGGCAATCTTCAAAGTGAAGCCTGAACCCTTGTTGCCTGTCACAAGCAAAAATAAAACCCCAGGAATTGAATCTTTAAATTGTGCTTTGTTCAGGGGCCCATCAATCCAGGAAGTCAAAAGGAAGTCTGTCTCCCATAGCCAACGCTTGTTAACATCTCTCGTAGGAAAACAGAACAAAGGTAATAAATCGACCTAGAATCAGTCTTGTCCCTCCGGCCAGGTGGCCAGCCTTGTCTCTGAGATTCTGTTTTCCCTCGTTGCCACCTCACAGTGCAGAGAGGGTGGGTCCCATACACCAAGGCCACTGGGTCTTGTAATTCACCTTTGGATAATGTCTGGATTGAACGTTAATGTAGAACATATATCAGGAGGAGTGTGTCCATGCTGGATTACTTACAATATGTATATACAGATTCCTTCCCACAAAATAAAGGACAAAGGCACTCTTAACATATAGATGGTGAAGTGCCTCTTTGCCCCCTAGCAACAAATTTGAGCTTCAGTGTCTAAGTCCGTGTTCTGGAAAGGTCTGTGAAACACATGACCATGATAACAGTGGAGAAAGCGCCGCTGATGAACTAGGGGAGACATCATGCCAAGTCCATGTAGCACATAGCATAGCCTACAACTGGAAAAGCAGTTGATGAGGTAATTAAGAGCTCCTGGCAGCCTGAGTCTTACTCTAAGCCCAGGTGTGCAAGGTGGAATTGCTATTCATTTTACAGATTGAATTTCATGTACAGCCTTTGACCTGTGAGGCAACTGAGAACTTCTTGGGGGTTTCTTGCCACTCAGGATGGCACCAAGAGCCAGGGGTGTCTGTAGGACCCACTCCTGGTGATGGGCACCTACCTCATCCTCACATGATCCATCCTCCCAGTCAGGTACCACTGGATGCTAGCATTTCTGGCTGGTGTGGTATCTTCAGTTCTCTATGCTGCTTTGTACTTACATGGCCTTCAGCGGCCACCCACTCAGGGTGACCATCAGTCAGTTCTTTAGGGGGATCTTTTTCGGTCCTAGGGAATGCTGCGTGAATGTTTCTTGTCTCAGAGCCATGGAATATGTGTTCTCGCTTGCTGTTCATCCTCCACAGATTGCTGTTTCTGGTCAGGGGTTGCTCACATGAAATCTAGGGTAGAGCTGACACCGACACTTTGTGCTCTTTCTCTGGGAAATAAAATCCTAAGAAGTCTTATAGGCTATTTTCTACTTTCCTTTCTGCTTGATTTACCACAGAGGCAAGAATGATAGTAAAGAAGAAGAAGACATAATTCTGAATTAGGCAGATAGTCAGGGGAGGCCCCAGACTAGAGTCAGATGTGTTCGGTTCCTCTCACCTGCATGCAAAATGGCCTGATTCTGGGTTCTTATTCAGACTTGGCCCTTTTGGTGGGCTTCAGCCTCCTGGAGGGAATTTGAAATTCCCTGTCCTTTCTCTGCTCAATCAGGTTCCTGCTTTTATATGAATGAATCAGCCAACAACACTCATCTTGCCCTATCTAATTCAAAAGCGAAAGAGGAGCCCAGCCCTGTTCTACCTTCTAGAATATGAAGGTCCAGACTCTCCAGGGGTTTAGACTGTGTTCCAGTTCTGCACTAGTCCCTACGCAGGGAGTCTATCTCTTTGCTGTGTGTGCTGGCTGTGCGCTGTGACTGCAAACTTCCTGTCTACTCATTCTTTACCTGGTGAGGAAAAGGACCTGGGAATAGACTCTAGGTGGCTTCAGTAGCTTTTATAGAAAAGATTGACCAGCTCTGGCAGGAGAGTAGGGTGTAGCGGCAGTAGATCAGCATGTGAAGAGCCATCACTACCCAGAAAGACTGGGAGACCTTTCCCACCAAGATGGCTGTGGAATAGACAAAGTGTAGAAACCATCAGGACTGCAGATGTCCTGGTCTGCTTGGTCCTGGGTGGGGCACTGAATGTCCAACCTCCCTTCCCAGTTCTCTGGCCCAAATCTTGCTCAGAATGGCCCTCTTTCCCAGTGAACTAGCTCTGTTTCTACTGTTATCCACGTGTCCCTGATCCTGTTCCTTGTTTGGAATCTAAGAACTCGGAAATTCCTGTGGGTGGGTGCACTATGAGATTCAGGCCTACTTACACCAGGGGGCAGCCTTCTGAAGATCTGGGTCCTGTCTAGGGAGTAGGGACATTTTTGTTTGTTTAATAGTCATAGATTAAACAGCCCTGCACTGATTTTCACCCTCTTCTGCTCTACGCAGACACACTAACAGGAGAGAGGCACAAATGATGTTGGTGACCCAAGTAGTGGTTGTCTGTCTGGTTCGATTGAAGCCCTTTTCTCCTGAGTTTTCCTTAATAGTGTGATTAGAAGTAAAATGGCCACATTAGACTATTTAATGTAGTTTTTAATTATAAAACTGATAGAAACACATTGCAGAAAATTTTAGAAAAGGATAAAGAGGAATGGGAGAAGAAGATAATGGAAGGGAGGAATACAAACAATGATGGATTATAAAAACATTATCATTTGGGGTTAGAGAGATGGCTCAGTGGTTAAGAGCACTGACTGCTCTTACAGAGGACCCGGGTTCCATTCCCAGCACCCACATGGTGGCTAACATCAATCTGTAACTCCAGTTCCAAGGGATCTGATGCCTTCTTCTGGCCTCCATGATAGTTTCACACACGTGATTACACACACACACACACACAGAGCAAAGCTTTCCTATACATAAAAATAAATAAGTTTTTAAAGTTATCTCTCTCCTTTTCTTCTGTTTTAATTTCCTTCATATTTTTTCATTTCTTTCCTCTCATTTGTTCTATTACCAGTTTTGCTTGTTTGAGGTTTATGATATGTGGTAGTCTATAAATCTCACAGTTATTTAATTTTGATTCTGTGGTGTGTGTGTGTGTGTGTGTGTGTGTGTGTGTGTGTTTAGCGCACTCACCCATGTGGGTGCATGTGGAGGCTGGGGTTGGTGCCAGCTGTCCTCCTCATCATTTCTCCACTTCATGTTTTGAGACCAGGTCTTTTTTCTGATCCTGAAATTCACTAATCTAGATAGACTGGCTGGCCAGGGAGCCCCATGGGTTTACTTGTCTCTGTCTGACAGTGTTGGAGTTACAGACACATGTGCAAATGCCCAGGTTTAACTTGTGAGCTGGAGATCCCAGCTCAAGCCTTCATACTTGCATAGCAAGCACTTAACCCACTGAGCCATCTCCTCAGCCCAAAGCATCGTCAAGGCAACATCGAGGCAATGGCTTCCTTTTTTTCTTCCCATGCTGGGGTTGGAACCTAGGGTCCCACACATGCTATGGAAATCGTCAGCCCATCCCTTTATCACTCACTTTTCACTACGAGTTCTCCTATGTGATGCTTCATTTTGAGCTTTTCTGGGGAACTGAATCCATTATCTAGTAGTTTCTACAAGACAGGCAGTTTATTCAACACACTTTATAATTCAAGCAGTAATCATTGTTAGACATTTTTTAATATTAATAAACAGAATAATGGTGGTAATACTTTTTATTCTTTTGAGAATATTTTACTTATTCTTCTACTATTTAATTGTTTTCCTTTTCTAATTGATGCTCCTTTGTTCATCACAGAATAAAATCACTACCTCTTTGTTTTTCCTGCAAATGTATTTACAGAAGCCTTTCAAGTCTCACCTGCCTTTTTATTTTGCTTTCTTTAGCTATGCAAAAACTTTAATTGTATGTAATTAAATCTGATGATCCATTCTTTGTGATTTCTTCTATTACTTCTAAATTTACATGCTTGATATTCAATTTTACAGTCTTATTTTTCCATAATTGGAATTTAATATCTTAATATGTAGCTCTGTAATTCATTTAGAAATTTATTCAATACATGATTTAAGGAGAAACTCAAAGTTAATATTTTTCCAAATTCATAACCAATGCAAATTTTTGATGAATCTCTTTCTATCTGTTGAATTTTGAGTTCTAACACATACAGCTGTGTGTGTACACACAGGCACACACACACACACACACTCATACAAACACACAGACAGACAGACAGACAGTTCTTTTTTGGTTACTTCTTTTTTTTCTTCACTATTAAGAATGTAATTACCTACTCTTCTACTTGATTTTAATTCAGTGCTCCGGTGAGTGACTTTCTCCTTGCCTTGTAGCTTTCACTGTCTCAATTCTCTAAATTAACTTTTCTCAAACTGCATCTCTTGGTTTCAATGAAATCACCACATAAAGTGTCAAAAACCTGTCTCCTTATTGCTTCAACACACACTTAGGAGGAAGTCAAACATCAGTGGATGTTTACTTTTGACTTTCACAAGTAGTTCTGTCTGTAAAGTCTGGGTGTGTAGCCTTACTTTTCACAGTGGTGACCTCTCAATTATGCAAATTGATCCCTTCCTCTACATCTACAAGTTAGATAGTCATAGAAGAGTTTCTTTATTACACATCTGACAAGCCACGATGGCCATAGGACAAATCCTGCTGCTCCCATTTCTATTATACTGCCCGTTAGTTTTTCTTGATTCATCATTTTCTAAATCAATCTCCCATGAATATACCGTGAGTTGGTGAAGGCAGGCAACACTCATCTTTTATTCTGATTCTCCAGGGCAGAATGCAAGGTAGGGGTTTAATCACTATTCCCTAGGGAACAGTTACGTTTTAAGCCCCATTCCCCTCCCCAAACCAGTCTATCTAACAAATCACTTGTCGAATCATCATGCACTCAAACAGAAGCAGTGATGTGACGGTCCAGGACAAGTGTCCAGATTTACTCAGATCAGTGGCATCATCTGCAGTGAGGCCATCTCCATTGTTGGATCTAGAGAATGGTAAATCTAGCAATGGATCAGACACAATTTCCTTCCTTAAGGAACCCAAACATTCTGAGGAGGAATGACAATTAGCTTAAATATTTGAAAGAAAAACTGATTAGAGCCTTATGAGCTATGTATCAGGAAACAGAAGAAAGTCAGAGAAGAATAATCCCCACCCATTAACCTTTTGGGATAAGAAACACCATAATTTTGGTCTTATTTAGGCTGCCCCATGATTAATATTTCCATCGAAGAAGCAATTAAGGAATTATTATCCAGGGAGATCGTGACAAAAGGAATTAAAGCATGCCGGTTCTGTTCAGTCAGACTAAAGATCAGCTTTGAGTATTGAAAATTAAGTCTATTTAGACTAAAGGCTTACATTTTCTGTCCTCAGCTTTTGCTCAGGTACTGTGTGAGGACTACTGAATGGATAAGCAATAAATTACCTAGAGCTATTTAGCAAATAAAATCCGCAGTGCTAAATGGAATACATTATAATCATGGCTCAATAATCAGAATAATAATTTAGCGTGTGTAGTAGACTCTGAGGGACAACAACTGTTTGAGTCTGTTAAAGCACTTGCATCTTGAGATATAAAACCATATTTTTCAGTTTGATGGGAAGTACTTCATCACGACTAACTGTTATCAAAATGGTAGGGAAATCACCTTGCCTCTTTCATAATCATATTGTGTTCACAAGTGCATCTAATTATAAACATTTTACCAGTTTTTACAAATGAAGCTGTATTTTAAAGGTGCTAAATGGATAGGTAATTATGCCTGTAAAACAACTTAAAAATACATATGCATCAACTGAAAAATAGTATGTCTTCCATATCCAAAGACTTATAAAAAGGCAGTGAAGGAAAGGATTGCTCCCTTACGTCGGAGAAGATGGTGCCTGGAGAGGTCAAATTCTTTCACAAGGGAAGGGAGGTAGGAAAGAAACCTCGCTTTCTTATCTTCTGATCTGCACGTAGAACATTGTGCCCTATTGTCTTTAATGGATGATTTCAGAAAGGAATATATTTTTTGTTTATCAGTTTGGAAGATGGAGACACTGAGGCATCCTGTCATGAAACCACACAGTTGAGCCATGTGGTCATAAAGGGCATGGGTCTCTGACCAGGATCAGAGAGGTTGCTGTATTCTGTTTTCTGCTCTGCAGTTGGCCCAAAGTTGAGCCCCTTTGTTGACACAGGTTCAAGAGAGGTTCCAGGTTTCCTGTTGTTTCAGTCCTTGACCTCAAAGTGGTTGGGGCGCTTTCCAAAAGTCAATCTTCCTTCCTTCCTTCCTTCCTTCCTTCCTTGCTTCCTTCCTTGCTTCCCTCCTCCTCCTCCTCCTTCTTCTTCTTTTCTTCTCCTCCTCCTCCTTCTTCTTTCTTTCTTTCTTTCTTTCTTTCTTTCTTTCTTTCTTTCTTTCTTTCTTTTTCTTTCTTCTCTCCTTCCCTCCCCCCCCCCCCTCTCCCTCTCTCTCTCTCTTTCTCTGTATGTATGAATGTGGACATACATGTAGAGGTCAGCTGACTACTTGTGTACTTGTGGCAGCTGGCGCTCTCCATGTGGGTCCCTAAGACTGAACTTAGGTGTCAGGCTTGGTGACAGGCACCTTAACCCACCGAGTCATCTGATCCCTGTGCAGTGACATGCCATTCATTTCTTCAGCTTCAAATGCTCACCTGTCTGCATTAGTCATTTCTTTACAGCCATTTTGGAAAATTTCCGCATGATTTGTTTTACATTGAAATCTCTCCATGTTGGGTATGTTTTTCTATAGATACCCCACAGCTCTAGCTGACAGGGGGTCACACTGGGTGATAAATGAGCCAACACAGTCCTGGAATGGCCATTACTTTCCTCCATGAACTCCATCAACCAATGGGTTCCTGCATTACCATTGCTTCCAGTGACACCTGAGGTGTGTGCAGAGAATTCTCCAGATGTGATTTTTGAAGAGCAGCCATTTGACATTCCCAGTTCTTCATACTGGGAAGAGGAGAAGTGGATGCCATTTTCTTTACATTCACACATGCAGCTGACAAGGATGACAAGGGAGGAAGCCGAAGCTGGTTGCTTCTTCCAACTCAGCCAGCCGGAGGGACGTCGGGAATCTCTTCCATCCAGTGGGGCTTCCCTTTCCAAGTTCTTGTGTGTTGCCGCGTGGCTTTTGGCCTATGGTGCCTGTCTTAGGCTGGAACCATGCTGTCTGTGGGCTTCTGTGAGTCCCAGAAAAGCTCTGACACTGTGCATGTCACTTTCTGTCATCTTTACCTTTACTTCATTGCCCACAGTCTGGCACTGAGCAGATCCTTCCTGTACACATGCTCTGAGAGGCCTCATGGCACTCCCGTGCTCCTGAGCCTGCACTGTATATACAGGCCGACGATCCACTGAGCAGTCAGCGCTGGCTTTTGCTCCCAAGGTTCTGAGGCCTCCTCTATTGCACAGGAAAAAGAGAAAATCTTCCCCATAGATAGGAAGAATGATTGCTTAAGATGGGACAGAAAGCAGAACTTTTTGAGTATCAACCAGACTGTCATGACAGTCTGAACATTAGATATCTGTGACAAGTCAGAACTATTGCCCCCTCTCCTTGTCTGAAATAGTCTATTCTATGTCCCAGATACAAGATAGTCAGAATGTGGGTAATTGCTGGTGAGGTTCTGACTAAATGAGAGACCAGTAGTGGTCACCGGAGGGACTGCCTCAGGGAGCAAGCTTTCCCCTGCGGACCTGGACAGCCTGATGGAGGTGCTCGAAGGCAACTCTTGTTTTTTCTCATTAGGGATCAAGTACACCAGCTTTTTAAAAAAAAAAAAAAAAACATCAGGATGTGCTGATTGTGCTCAGCATCCCACATAATACACCTGCTTCTCTGTTTCCATGGATACAACCCTATTCCAAGTCACCTTTCTTTCTGGGATCAGCACAGGGCCTCTGGAACAGATTTCTCTGCACCTATCTGGCCTTGTGTCTCCATATTCCCCATTGGATTCTGAAGTCATCATTCTGAAAATAAGACCTAATTTCTTAAAATCTTCGGATCAGCTCTCATTGTCCTGCGGGTAGCGTTCATGTGCTTTTCTATAACTGCAGTGATTTACCTTATCTGTCCCTGCTTACCTGACTGCTCAGCTAAAATCATTCTTGTTCATGAGTCAGCTCTTCCTTGCCTCATCCCTTCGACATGGATATCTCCCCTCTGTCTGGAAAGTTCTTCACATGCTTGGATCTGTTATGGTTCAAATATTAAGGATTCTCCCATAAGATTCAAGTTTTCACAGTTTGAACCCTGGCAGGTAGATCCAATCACTGAATTGTGTTTGGATTAGGGGGCTCTGCTATAATTAATGGATTCATCCACAGATGGATTCATGATTTGATGGCATTGTTTGGAGGTGATGGTAGAATCCATTGGAGGTGCCAAAACTGGAGGTCTGTCTTGGTGAGTTATCTCTGTTTCTTTCTGCTTCCCGAATGCCAAGGTGTTAACAGTTTTGCTTCACCTGAGGCTCACCTTAGTTTCTCTTCAGGCCAACAGCAATGCCACCAATGAAACAGAGACCTCTGAAACCACAAGACAAATTTGAATCTTTTTTCCCTTTAAGCTGTTGGTGTCACATGTGGAAGGCTGGCTTGTACACTATCTTGTTCTTCAGATTTGCTCGTGTCCTGTGTTCAAAGGCCTCTTCTTGGATCCTTATCTATAGCTTCTCTATCTATATTTTTTCCTGGGTACTCCAGTTTTGGGGTCACTGTAACCCTGACTCCTGAAAATTATGTGTGTTGTTGCTGTTTATCATATGAGATCCTCAATGGAAGGACTTCATTCCCTGTGAACATAATTGTCTCAGTGTTTACAACTCAAGAAAATATATGGCTGAATGTATTTGTTGCCAGAACTACTGGTCTGGAACCAGTGGTCTGGTGACCACTACTGGTCTATTGTTTTTTAGCTGCAGCTTCTAGGGTCATTGCATAGTTAACACTGGGGAAGAGGATAAGAAGAAAGAAGCCTTGAAAGGCTATTTTTGTATACTTGGGGATTTGGTTATTTCCTGTATCTCAGAGCCTCAGTTTCCTCACTTGTAATAAAAACACTTTGAAATGTACTGGAACACGTATATAAATTAAACATTCTCTGACTATAAATCACAAATTTATTTTCAAACAATTCTTTAGCATACATATAATTTCACTGCTTATTAAAGATTAAGGCAAGTTCGCTTAGTAACGAGGTGCCTGTGCGTGTTACTTCTTATATAAAGACTTAAACCATGGCTGAAAAGGACACAGACGGTCTTCAGTATTTTTCATAGTTGAACAATATTTTGATTTTATAATTATTAATGCTAAGAATGTTGTTTCATGTAAACACAGAGTGCCAAATAGCAGAAGACAAAATTCACTTAACATTTTTTAATAAAAAAAACTTTTACTGATTCTTTGAGACTTTCACACAGAGTATTTCTTTTATTTTTCTTTAAGACAGGATCTCACTATGTAGCTTGGTCTAACCTGGAACTCACTATGTAGACCAGGCTGGCGTTAGATTCAGAGCCCCACCTGTTCTGCCTCTTGAGTTTTGGAATCCAAAGCATGCACCACCACATACAGCTGGTTAACATTTTTAAAAATGAAACTCAAGTTAGCAACTCCAACAGCAATTTAAAAATTTGAACAATCTAATACAACAAATTCAGAGATATATTGACTTGATACATGCTGAGGGATGACGGTTGGTAAAAATTAAAGGTCTTTATTTTCCATAATTAAACTATGTTAGTATGAGTGCAAGGGCATTCTTAGGTGCAGTAAAAACACTCCAGGTTGTAACAAACAATGGTTTTGATTCTGAGCTGAGGTGTTTCAGGCAATGTCCCTTAGCACTGAGTGGTGTGACGAATGTGCACTGTAAAATACATGTGTGCTCACGACCAAGGCGGCAGTGAAGTCACCAGATGTGACACAGGTGAGCTCTGACCGAAATATTTCAGATTCATTATGTGTTTGATTTTGAATTAATTCTTGGTTGCTGTATGTTCAGAAACCTTTTACTCTTGCTAATTTTTCAACCCTTCACATTGAGAGAAGACCTGCCCTGAACGTGGATGCATCATCCCATAGTCTAGGTCCCAGACCAAATCCTAAAAGAAAAGGATAAAGCCAGACAAGCACCAGCAGCATTCTCCTCTCTGCTTCTCTTGCTGGGACCCGAGCAAGTGCACCTGCCACAGCTGCAGGCCTCTCCGGCCACTACGCCTTCTCTTCTGTGGTGGTCCCTGTTTCCTGAACTGTGAACCAACACGAACCTCTCCTACTGAACGAGCTGTTGTTGCTGTTGTTATTGCTATGACAAAATACTTCATGGGAAGAAGGGTCTACTTTGACTCACCGTTTGAGGGTTCCTGTCCATCATGGAGAGGAAGTCATGGTGGCGGAAGTGTGGGCCAGCTGGCCTCGCAGCGCATCTGATCTGCAATCAGGAGGCAGAGAGATGAATTATGGTACTCAACCGATTTGCTCCTTTTTATTCAGTCCTGGACCCTAGTTAATAAGATGGTGCCTCTTATATTCAGGGTGGGTCTTCCTTCTCAGTTAAACCTTATTGGACACACACTCATAGACACACCTAGAAATGTGTTTCCACAGTGATTCTAAATCCAGTCATGTTGACAATGATTAGTCATTGCACGTACCATAGGTCACTCCTTATTAGGTATTTGGTCACAGCAACAAGAAAATTAAGAATGCATACAGTGAGAAGAGCTGCCAATCTTGTCTTCTCTTGCAGGCCCAGACTTGAGGGTATAGAAAGCTAATTATCACCTCCTGGGATCCTTGAACCACCTCCAATTTTGAATGAACTGTTGCATGCTAAGGGAGGACACTCATATAGACAATTATTTCCTTTGTTCCATTCTACTCTAGGTCCATATATGTCTGTCATACTTGAACTTTGATTATGAGATTCAGGCAGAATTTGATGTAGAGAAAAGGGGATGCTTACGGAGTCCTCAAAGCCTCACCACTGGGTTTTGATAATGGATGTAGCATCTGCCCTCTGCTGAGTCACTGTGAGAGACAGGCAGGCTTCAGAAAAGACCATGTGTGGGGTCTCCTCCCACAGCTGGAAAGATTAGATTCTGGGTAGATGAAGAGGGCTTCCAGATACAAAAATATCCACTCTGCCATGGCTGACTCTCATCCCACCAGGTGATTATTTGTAAGGAGGCTGAGAGGGAGTGGCCATAGAGACATCTAACCTGTGTGGTCTGAGCCCCAGGAGTATAGGTAGGATGATGTCCTATAAGACAGATGATGAGGAACCCTTTTTAAGACAAACTGAAGTTTCATTGTCATCCCAGGCTTCTAGGGTCTGGCTTTGCACTAAATGAGATTTTGTCTCATTTAGACTTGGCAATGTCATGTGAAGTGAGATTTAAAATCACTGTGACACGGAAGGGGTTCTTTAAAAAAGACTACTAATTTACCCAAAGTTCCACAATAGGTACTCGAAAGTGAGATATTCTGGTTCTCTTTCACTGTGTAATGAGCTATCCCCAAACCTGGCAGCGTGGAGGAATGATTTTATTTTTCAGCTTTGGTGGGCAGCTTGTAGCTGGGATGGGTCATCTCTGCCTCACAAGCAATGTGGCTGCTGGGATGTGATATCTGGACTGTTATCCAGATCACTTACCTGTGACCTCTACCTGCATCCTGGATCAGTCACAATGTAGCACCTGGGTCCTAAAGAAAGTATCCCCAAATGACCTGCCAGAAACCAAACATCCTAAGGACCAAGGCAAGGGCTGCTAAGCATCTTTTGATATAGCAAGTCACAGAGCACTATTTCCTCTCCACTCTTATGGATGAAGCAGTCACAGCTCAGTTTCATTCCAGTAAGAGGGGACACACATCAAGGAGGTGAATGGCAAAGAATTTATGACCACATAGGAATTAATCCAAGTCCCTTGACCCTGGAGTGATGGCTTTCTCTACTGCACAGTCTTGTGGGAATGTAAGAGCTTGTGTGTCCTGGGGGAGGGGTCAAAAAGAAGGTAGAGAATGTGTTCTTGGCATGCCTGCACCAGCAAGTCCCTCTAGCACCCCTTTTAAAGAAAATGCAGCAGGTAGCGTCCTTGTTTACGAGGCAGATGCCTGGCTACAGGCCACATGGCTATTCCCAAGCAGCTGATGATGTTCCGCACAGTGATCTTGCCTTGGGTCCCCATCTGCAAGGCAAGGATAAACACAGTGTCCCTTTGCATGTTTGTAAGACGCAGTGCCGAAAGGATGGATAAGATAGCCTGAAAGACTTTCCAGCTCTCTTTTAGAGAGGAGAGCATTCTCTGTGTCCACGAGAGCTATGCCACTCAACTCTTATTACCCTTGGACACACTCAATGGCAGGTCAGCATTTGAAAGCAAGCCCATCTCCCAGAAACCTAACCAGGTCCCTTGCACTGGACTGCATGCTGTCTCCCTCCCTTCAGCATCCACACCATCGTGACTCTATTACACGAATGTTCCTCCATACACCCATGCCAGTAATCTACTCTCAGTTGAAAATTTCATAGCTGTGGCTGAATGTGCATCTCATACACTTCCTTCTAGCTTAGCAACATGGTGCACTGCAAATCACAGCAGTTCCCCTCACAGTCCCATGGCTGGCTAGAAGCTATAGTTCTGTGCTTCAGCACAGCCTCACAGGAGAGTACTCTACAGCGTGTTGGTAGCCCAGGAAAAGATCCAAGTTCAAATTTCCAAGTGTGGATGATATCAAATGTGCACTGCGATTACACCAACGCAAGTTGAACTATTGCAAGTTGTGGGAAGAATTGTGTATTGTCCATTGACCAGTCATTACATTCTATAATGACTAATAAATTTGGATTCACAATATACTCATAAAGACTTGGACTCACAGAGTCACAGGCAAGCTATAGTGGGGGGTATCATCTGCCCATTATGGCCTCAGTTTTCTGCAAAGCAGTGGCATATCTGTTCCTTAGAAAAGCCTTGAGGGTAGAATGAGCAGATAGGAGAAAGTATTTTTTAACCTGAGAAGCATAATATATGTCAGGTGCTTTTATTATCATCTCCTCTGGCACCTAGCAAGCAAAGTACTTCATTCCCTGCAAGTGCTTAATCAACATGTGCACTTCAGTCTAGATTTACTTCAGACCCCAGATGAAGTTCATGGCAGAAGGAGATTGGAATTTTCATTTCCTGTCCCACTTGGGGACATATGTCACAGAAGCACTTTTATATGCATTGGCCACGCTGTGCTTTCTCTTCTACTGCCAACTTGGAAGAGGGATTGCAGGCTTTTGTAACTGACATAATCACAGCATTGATTAAGAAAAAGTAACTGACTCTGTCAATTTAATTAAATAGCTGGGGATCTGCAGCCCCAATCTCAGGCTGTCTGCTTCAGGGTAGAGCCAGCCCGGGAGTGGGATCTGAGATCAGTAGCTCTTGTTCCAAGAGGTTTTAGATGCAGTTTTTTTTTAGTGACTCTCTTCATCCATCAGAGACTCAATTACATTAATCTTTGAAATGCATGGGACCTTCACTTTCCTCTAGCCCTCTGCAAAAGGAGTGACCAGAACAAACTCCTAAGACACCCATGTTCATACAGGTCACATTTCTGAAAATTTCCAATCTGTTTTATTTTTATTGTGATCAATGGATCTGTGTCTTAAGCAGCAGGTATTCACAGGGGTCCCACTGTGCTTTGTATTTAGTGTTTTAGAAGTTACAGAGATTACAAAGTAGAAGACGCTGTCCCTGAATTTATGACATTTTGTGTGTGTGTGCGTGCGCGTGCCCGTTCAGAGGAAAACCTTTCTATGCACAACAATAAATGTATAGAAAATGATCTCATTCTAGACAAAGCAGTGAGGCTGAGAGGAGCTCCAGGGCCCTGCTGGACCACTGAGAAAACCAGCCCGGGCATGAGTTTTAGAGATTAACATAGAGGTCTTTCTTTCTTCCTCCCTCTCCTGTTTGTTCTCACATCCTCCACACCTAAATCAGTCCAAGGTTCTCCTCAGCCTCATTCAGGAAGGTGGAGACCAGAGGAGCATCACCTTCTTGGTCTGGCTGAGGAAGCCTGTGGGAAGCTCGATCACTGGGGAAGGTGGGCTCAATGAGGTTCTGCAGGCTACTGGGACGCCTGAGAAGATGCTCAGGGTATCCCTTCCCCAGGAGGGCTGCTGGCTTGCTCCCCACTACCTTTGCTGACCCAGATGTCTCAGCTGAAGCCAGCACATCTCCAGCTCCCATTCCTCCGTCTCCTGCCTTGTCTTTTGGTCACTCTGTCAAGGTCACTTACCAAAGCTTCCTTGGTGAAGTGAATTTGTCTTTTTTCCTGTATTTAAAGCTCCCCTCCCAGAGATCAGTCAGGTTTGGGAAATTAGTGCCAATGTATTAATGTGCATTTTACTCAGGCCTGGTAGAAAGTGTTTATAGACCTCCAAGTGATGGTATTTTAGATTATTATTTTATTAATTCTATAGGCATGAGGTTTTTGTGGTTTTGTTTTTTTTTCTTTTATTTACACTGGGAAGGCTTCTATGACTCTTATGCTTTTTACAAAATTCTTTCTCCATTTGGTCAGTTCTTCCTATAAGCCTCAAAGCCACCTTTTCAGTGGAGTCTTTCTCCTGTCCCTGAAGTGTGGCACTCAGCCCTTTACTCTGGGCACAGCACAGGGGACATTATCTTCATCAGATTCTACGGAAGCTCTCTGAGGATGTGTTGCCTCCATGTCTGGACCATAGTTCCTCGTCTGTTCTGTCCCCACGGTACTCACACTAGCCCTGTGGGTGTCCAGGGGTTGCTCAGTAAAAAGGATGGGAAAAGAGCAATGGATACAGAAACAGCCTGTTCAAAGCTGACAGATGGGAGCTGCCAGATTGCAAAAAGCAGCTGGGTATGAGGAATAAAAGCCAAGACAGTTAATTAAAAACATTTTTATTTGACCTGATTAAACAGAAGCTAAAGCTATGACAAGTTTCTTGTGAGGAATTCAGGGAGATATAAGTTAGGTGGTTGGGGTGATGTGCTCTGAAGGAGAGGCTGAGGAGCCTGGACTCCGGGGCTGGACTCTGCATACCTACTAGTTTTGGGGATCTAAGCCTTTGTGTTCTCCATGCAAGGAAATGGGGATTTGCATTTCCCAGGGACTTAGGGTTCTTCTGGCAGAGGTAATATGATGTCTGGGCAGGCTGTGGCCAGCATGAGAGAAGTTAATTCCATGTGTGTTGGGCAGAGTCTAATCTGGGAGTAAGGGAGGCAGGGCAAACAGAAAAGTTAAGGGCCACCAATGCTTCCAAGTTGTACAGTCAGTTGTCTTTGCTGACAAACATGTTGAGCATATTATCTAGCATCCTCTGTGAAGATGCTTCAGGGAGCGGATGGACACCCTACCTTGGCTTTGCTTCTTTAATAACTAGTGAAAAACAGCTGTGTTAGACCCAATGGAAAGTGCCATTCAGAGGGCTTACAGGAAAGCATTTCAGCATTGTGTGTGGCTTTGTCTGAATGTTAGTGTTCACCCCAAGCTCATGTTTTAGATCCTAGTGTCCAATAGTGACAGCATTAAGAGGTAAAGCTTTTGGAAAGTAAATCCTTAGGCCCTGTCATTGTGAATGAGATCAGCGCCCCTAGAAAAGAGGCTCAAGAGTACTTTCTTCTATCTTTTTGCCGTGTGAGGGACCCTAGCAGAAGATATCATCCATGAAGCAGAGAACAAGGCTGTAGCAGGTGCGTTGGTCTTGGACATCTGGGCTTCTAGAACTGTGAGCAATAAACTGTTATTTGTAAATTAACCAGTCAGAGGTACTTTGTTGAGAATCCTGAAGGTTTCTTGCTGAAGTTGTTCCGGTACTTGCTTCTGTCCTAGTTTGCTTTTCTGTTGCTGCGATAAAACATTGATCAAAACCAATTTGAGAAGGAAAGCATTTATTTCAGCTCACAGGTCACAGTCCCTCACTGAAGGAAGCTAAGAATACTTTCAAGATAGGTGCCTCAAGCAGAAATTGAAGCAGAGACCACTGAGTAAAGTGGCTTACTGGCTCGCTCCCCTCTAGCTCGCTCGGCTGCTCTTCTTACACAGTGCAGGCCCATCTGTCTAGGGATGGCATTGCCCACAGTAGGTTGTACCATCCTACATTAACTGACAATTAAGAAAATGCCACATGGGCATGTCCACAGGTCAGTCTGATGGAGGAAACCCCTTGTTTGAGATTTCCTCTCCCAAGGTACATGGAGACTTGTGTCAAGTTAACTGGCACACTCCTGTGTACAGAATTCTCCCTTGAGAAAGCACTTATGTACCACAGATCAAGTAGGATGTGCCAACCTGCTTTAAGATAGAGAAAACTGAGATATTATGAGGTAAGCAGGCAAAGCCTTGTACAGCCATGGTCAATTACATGTGTTTTTCTGTATCAAAGGGGAAATTTCTTATGATAAAACTTAACCCGTCAAAGACAAGTTGAAGTTTCTGGACTCTACTTGGAGTGATGAATGCTAGGTTGACAGGGATTATCAGAAGATATCAGCCTTGATGCTAGGAATAGAAGATAGAAGCAGTAAGATTAAAGGTAACAGACACTTGGTGCTATAGACTAAAGAAGATAGAGAGAGATACAGGTAATATGAAGGGAATCAGGGCTGTGGAGGCATTTGAGAATTAGAGCGCCTTGTTCTGATGCAGTTTGGAGACTGAGAGGTGAGCCATGGAGGCAGAAATTGAGTGCCTTGGAACATTCTTGACTATCTGGAGTTAATCTTCCTGGAAAGCTCTCTTTTTTTTTTTTCCTACACAAATGGCTGCTTCTTGGCCATGTGCTGTAGTGGGAAGAACTTTAGAATTCTGTCCCTAACACATCCTATCCATGAGGCCTTGGCCAAATTGTCATGAAAACCCAGATTCCTTACTTCACAAATTTGGGAAATTAACCTTTGCCTCATTGATTTGTTGTGAAGTTTAAATTATTTAACATACAGAAGATTTCTACTTTAAGATGGCCTCGGGCAATCAGCTCTTGAAAGATTGTTCTCCCAGTTGTCACATGAATATTAATGAAATTTTACAAAAGCAGGTCTGAAAACAGAAACACGGCAATTCACAACATTTTGGATGAAATTTTCCTGACCATAGTCCTGGTGAAAGTTTGGCCTACCTCATGGAGGCTCCTTTCCTTTTCAATATATGCACATGATAGAACTGTTTCACAGTCCAGTGTCTATTAGGGTCATCAAAATGGCCTCAGCAATTTGAGCTTCTTCTGTGGCACAGTAAAGAATATACAGAGTTTACTCCCAACTAAAAAACAGGCACTTTCCTGAGGGTCCAGGGTCTCTCCCACTGCCTTCTACTTCTGTTGGATCTATCCTATCCTGCTTAGAGTCCCAGACTACTACATATATGGTGGCTATGGTGTGTTGCATCCTGGAGGCGGTTACAGAAAAGAATGAGGAAAGAGGATCTTTGGCAACAGGGAATGCTAGAGGTGGGCAGAATTTTGCAATTTTTAAACTAAATTTTCTGTCCAGAGGAGACTCAGTTTTGTCTTCATACTTCTTGGTCTTAATGCAGTAGGAGATGAATCTGGGTTACACTCTAGAATCGAGTCAGAGAGCAGCACATCGGCTCCTTCCTCTTGTTCCCCGTCTACCTGTCTACCTCTGTTCCCTCCCTTCCTCCCTCCCTCCCTCCTCTGCTGCTGGTGTTTGAACCCCAAGCCTCACTCATACTAAGTACTAAGTACTAACTACTGATGAGATATATCCCCAGCCACCACCAGTCTCTCTTTTTCTTTATCTCTAGTTTTAATTCTGGGAAAGTATTCTCCCTGGCTATGGCACATGCTGGATGTAGCATCTTAGAGTTATCATTCCCGAAATAGAGATGCAATGTCTGTGCCATACAGCTGGGTGGGGGTTAAGTTAGTTTTCAGCTCGCTCAGTTTTTGGCTCATAAGTCTTAGTACATAATAAGGCCTCAATGAATGTATAGTTTATAAAATCATTATGGTCACTCTAACATCTGCCTTAGAGAAGTAGTAAGCAAGGCCATCATTCCAGTCTATTTACAAATGCTAGTCCTAACATGTCTAGGAGCATACAAGATAAAATAAATAGAATGGGACTGTGAATGAATCCTGAAGCAAAAAATCAGAGAATATTGCCTAATGTGTGCATTAAAAAATACCTTCATAAAGGTAAGAGTAGGTGTTATAGTTGACTTCAGTTGTCGACTTAACACTCCTGGCAAGAAGAGGAAAACTTCATTGAGGGTTTCCTCCATCTGATTTGACTTATAGACATGTCTATGGAGGCATTTTCTCTTCCTCCTCCTCCTTCTCCTCCTCCTCCTCCTCCTCCTCCTCCTCCTCCTCCTCCTCCTCCTCTTCCTCCTTCTCCTTCTCCTTCTCCTCCTCTTCTTTCTTCTTATTTTAGTTTTTAGGACAGAGTCTCACTGTAGCCCCAGCTGGCCTGGAACTCTCTATGTAGACCAGGCTGGACTTAATCTCACAAATATCCACCTGCCTCTACCTCCAAGAGTGCTGGGATTAAAGGCATGTACTACCATGTCCTGCTGGAGGCATTTTCTTGATTGCTAATTGATCTAGGAGGGTTCAGGCTCCTCTGGGTGGCGTCAAACCTGGGCAGTTGGACCTGGGATGGATAAGAAAAAGATCTGATCAAGCCAGGGTAACATGACAGTGAGCGGTGTTCCTCTGTGGTCTCTGCTTCCATTCCTGTCTTCAGGTTCCTGCCTTAAGCTCCTGTTCTGACTTCCTTCAGTGATGAACTGCAATCTTAACTGAAATAAACCCTTTCCTTCCCCAGGTTGGTTGTGGTCAGTGTTTTATCAGAGCAACAGAAATCAAACTAGAGCAGCAGGCTGAGGAAATGGGTTGTAAATGAACAGTTGAGTCAGTATGAAAGCTAATTGAACTTGACAAAGATTTTACAAAAATAAGACACATTCAATTGCTAGTATAACAATGCAGAGTTGCTCCAAATGACACCAAAAAGAGCAGCTTTGGCATTTGTAAAGGATGGTTCCCAAAGGATCAAGACCAACAAAACAAAATGAAATGTAAAAACACCCTGCAACACCTCTTAAATTGTATGCCAGAAATCCTATCGGTGGTGGCTGTGGTGTTGACAGTGTTATTCTGAGACTGTTGGTTGAGGTGTGCATTGTAGATGAGTCAGTTTAAGTCAGATTATGTTGTTGACAATGAGAACGGATTTTTGACATAGCTGAGCGGGAGGGGAAATGTAGGTTGGGTGGAGTTAAACGAAGCTCTTTAACTCTGGATTTGAACTGTCTGTGGGGAACTGGATTTTACTTTATGTTTTCCCTATCTTTGTCAATTGAAAAGGCTGAGGGAGGGCAGTGACCAGCTGGGCACATCCCCCCCATCAGGACTGTGATCTCTAATGTTGTTTACCAAGGGAAGGAGCTGGGGGTTTTGGAGAGCTTGCTGATTCTAGCTCCAGAGATGGAAAAGTTCAAGATGAGCTTAAAATCATTTGTCATATTAGATAGCAAAGAAACTATTAAATATCACCAGAGATGTGTCAAAGGATTGCAGAGACATCCTGAATTAACTCCTGTTTGCCAAAGATGGGACATGTTGCTCACCCATAGCATTCCGAATGAGGATAATGACACAAACCAATTTTGGAGGATGTTAGCGAACTGCTTTACTATTTAAAATCCAGAGAGTAGCAAAAGTAGAAAACATTTACCATGCTTTTGCTGTAGGATTTCTTCCTCCACTCAGTGGCTTGAGGAAGAACAGATGTAGTGTAGAAAAAATTAATCAAAGAATGGTAGAGTGTGAGCATTTTGCGGTTCCCACAGCAATGGAACCAGACCAGGCTTCCAAATGGCTGAACACCACGAAGAGAAATACGCAGACAGGATGTGAGCTCTGCTACGAATAAGCACTATTCGCTACAAAAGTGGTAGCCTTTAAAACATTTTGAAAGACAGAGTCATGCTTCAAAATTCAGGCAGTTCTCAACTTTGCATTCCTCCTGTGTGCAACTCCAGTGTGCTGGTATTACAGGCCTGCACTACCATGCCCAACTCATATGACAATGTATTGTGTGTGTGTGTGCAACTTTACATGTGTGCATGTGTGATGGGTGCTGGACTAGCTGTCCAGAGAGCCCCAGGGATTCGCCTGTCTCGGCCTCCCCAGCTCTGACATTACAAGTGAGCATTACCACGCCTGAATTTTTCATGTGGGTGCTGGGGATCAAATGCATGCTTTACCAAGTCACCAATCTCGCTAGCCCTCACAAGTGATCTTACTCTTTCTGTCGCTCATGTGCATTTTAGCCTCCAGATCTAACTACCAATTTTCAGCAAATACAGAGGACAAACAAACATGTTAAGGACAACCCAAGAATACAACCAGCAAAGCTCAGAATAGAGAAAATTCTTCAAGAAAAACGTCACGGTGTCTATAGGAAAACCAGACGAAGCAAACAGCAGCAACAAAATAAAACATGACAAAAATGTCAGGAGAATGAAGAAACAGAGGAAATGCATCCATGACAGGTTTAAGGGAACTATAGGAATGGATGGATGATGCTTAAGGGACTCATCAACTACATCTTTTTGTTTTTTGTTTTTTGTTTAAACAAGTTGATTGTTCAGATTAAAAAAAAGAACATTTAGACTAAGGAATTTTCCTTGCCCTCTTCTGTCCTCTGCGGACACTGCGTGACACAGGCACACTAATATACATGCAAGCATAACAAACTTACACATAAAATAAATAAAAAATTAAAAGACTAGTTAATCCCATTTTGTGTTTTAATTTTATTTATTTAATTTAGACACAAAGCTATTACGTTTTTATTTATTCATTATGTGCATATGTGCCTGAGCACACACACTGTGGTGCATGTGTGGAGGTCAGAGGGCAGCTTAGAGGAGTTTGTTCTTCCAGTATGTGGCTCTTGGGGATTGAATTCAGGTCAAAAGACTTGGCAGAAAGTACCTATAACCACTGAGTCACCTCACCAGCGGTAATTCATTGTATTTTAAAGACACACACACACACACAGAAACATTAATAGTTATGGATGAAACTTGTCTATTTTTGTAAACATTTTATAATAAAAAGATGAGAAGATTAAACTGAAAAACTAAAAATAAAATGGGTTGAAGGTTATCAAGGAAAGAGATGACTCTGAAGTAATGATGAGCGACAGGAGATTCTTGTCAAGTTCTTCCACTATAAGGAAGAGATGTGTTTCTCACCCTTTCTTTATCTTTGTAGGACTTTAAGATATATTCCTCCCTCTCCAATGTCTACTTAAAAAATAACAATTTTATTTACTTTTATTTATCTGTGTTTGCCTGCATGTATGTTAAATGCACTCATGCATGCAATAAAGTGGTGGTCAGAAGAGGGCCAGATCCCCTGTGACTGGAGTTACAGATGCTTATTAAGTGC
Organism: Eospalax fontanierii; assembly: GCA_035773235.1. Taxonomy (NCBI): domain Eukaryota; kingdom Metazoa; phylum Chordata; class Mammalia; order Rodentia; family Spalacidae; genus Eospalax; species Eospalax fontanierii. The sequence goes on from CM069540.1 coordinate 21,327,902, forward strand.
CATGTGGGTGCTGGGAATTGAACCCAGGTCCTCTGCAAGAGCAGCCAGTGCTCTTAATCCCTGAGCCATCTCTGCAGCCCCTACTATAGCATTTTTAAGATTTATTTTTATCTACTTCTTGTTCTCCACTTGAATTAATAAAAATGTCCTCCTCTTTATTATCTTTTCTGTTTGGAAATCTAATATTGGTTATAATCCTTGTAAGAGTTACTCTCAAGCTTTAATTTACATGTTAATTGTATACTTACTGAATTTAGTATCTCTGTTCTCTTGCTAATTCAGAAACATTAGGAAAAGATTTCAGCATATTATATTCCACACTGGTCTTTCACTGTTACTGTCTTTTAATGTTTGATTCTATGCTGTTAATACAAATGCTTGGAACCTTTCTTTGCTCACAATAGAATTTTGCACTATAAGTTCTCTGTGTTCAATACTTTGTTTTTGTTGTTGAGGTCGAAATATATGATTTAGTAATATCCAGTGAGCATTTGTGAGGAGGCAAACTTTCTGCTTTCTCAGTCTGAAAATGTACAAAGTTTTGTAAACCTTAATTCTGGTGGCAGTTGTGTCCCCATATCCCTGGAAGACATTATCCCATCAGTGTCAGATATCTGTTGAGCTGTTCAGTTACCTCTTCTTCCAGCTTTTCCAGTGTCTCTGTCTTCTTGACTTTTACACGTCCACTGATATGATTTGAAGATTTGAGTATTGGTCGAATCTTCCAAAGGCCTACCAGTTAAAGTCTTGGCTTCTATGGCAGTGTTACTGCAACCTAGAGAGCTGTTGGAAGGTAGGGTCTAGTGGAATCTCCTTAGAATCTCTCTCTCCTGACTCATGATATAAAGGGTTTGCTGTACTACATGCTCCTAATATGAGGGGACATCCTTACCTCAAAGTCATGGGCTGCCTAATTTTGGACCAGAATCTCTAAAGCTGTGTATTGCACAAATGGCGTTTTCTCTTCATAGAATTAATTGCCTCAAGTGCTTCTAAAATGCAATTAAAAATTTCAAAAAGTAATTAAAAATGACTATCATAGTCATCACAGATTACTCTGTTTTTATTTTTACTTTTTATGTAAAAAAGTCTTGCCTTTTTCAAGGCTAGAACTTCTTGGTCATTACTTCTTTGAGTGATTCTGCATTTTAAAAACTTACAGTAAGAACACTTGTTAGACACAATCCTTTCTATCTAGCCTCTATCTTTTATTTCCTTCATATAACTTTTTTTGTGTGTGATAGGGTCTCCCATCTATCCCCAGTAGGCCTGGAACTGTCTATGTAGACCAGGGTGACTTGGCTTTCACAGAGATCTACCTGCCTCTGCCACCTGAGTGCAAATTCATCCATTTTAATGCTATTTCTTCCTATGCAAAATTCTCAGATAGCTTCTCACCAGGGTCCAGGTTAATTTTCAAGTTCTGTTGAATTCTGTCTAATTTGGAATTTATTGAATCTGTCTCACTTCATTAAAAACATATCCATGACCATGTGTTTGTTTTGCAGATTTTGCAAGAGACTTTAAAAATGTTCATTTCTCCTGCCCTTTTTTAAACTGAAAATGCCTACTTTTTAATTGGAATATAGAATGCTTCAAACGAAAGCAGACCTTTATTACAGTTCCCATGTCTTTGTTAGAGCCTGACTTGCCAGCTTCCACACAAATGTATCTGCCCCTCCCAGCCATAGAAAGGGATGGGCAACATTCCATTAATCATGTCAGTACTCTGGAGGTTTGGGTGTTTTCAACAAAAGTGTTTTGAATGCTTTTTTTCCCCCTCTTTTTTATTTCATGAAGTATGTTTGGATTGCATATTTTGAATCAGTGAAAACATCTACACATAAATCCACTGATTCTAAATTATTAAGTCTAGGATTGTTTTGCATTAACTTTCACTATGGGCATCAATATTCCTGGAAGCTAAATTATTATGTTTAAATCCATGGTTTATCTGCCACTTAACTGAAAATCCTAAATAATTCACCAAGAGAAGGAAACACATCTGTTGAAGTTGAAAAGTTCAGATTTCCTAATTACAAGCACAGCCATGAAAGTCCATGTACAAAGTTAGTAGGAAATTATGTCTCCTAATGTCTTCAAGAACTGTCAGTTACTTCTGAAACTAGTCTTGCATATTTTCAAATTCTTCGTAAATGGAAGAGACGATTGACTTGACAAGGTCATGGTTTTGGTGAAAATGCCAGTCAAATTTCAATTCTGTAGCTCATCTAGACCTGAGCAGTTTGTTCTCATGTATCTCCGGGACCTTCTGGCACATTCTTCATTTGTTTCACATGTGAATGAGACCCATTGATCCTGAGTGATACTTTCCTTTTCTTTCTTGGCTCTCTTCACTTTGGAAACTTGTCATTTATCACGAACTTCCCAAGTTGCTGGCAGTGAGAACAGCTGACTGTGACAGGCACTGTCTGAGTGCTTCTTGGGTCCCTTGAGATGCTTCTCTCTTCTCTGTGATGCTGTCCCTGGGCGCCTGGGTCTTTCTGTTCTAATGTGATTTTGTTTTGGGGCAGCTTGCCTGTGGCAATGATGTCTGCCTTCCTTGTCGGCTCTTGAGAGAAAAAATATCCGAAGTTTATGCTAATAGATGAGTGGAACAGGATCATAACAACCCAGCTCCTTTGCCTTGAGGCAGGAAAATCTCCAGGGTGCAGTTTATATGGAATCATTTTGAGACAGAGCCTGACTGAAATTACCTTTCAGGCTATTCCAGCTAGTCAGTGCTCTGTCACTGGAGCAAAATGCCCAGTATACTTATTGATAAAGGAGACATCTATTTTGTTCCCGGTTTCCAAGGTTTTAGTCTGTGGTAAACTGGTCCTGTTGCTTTAGGGCCCGTGCTGAGGTAGAACATCACTGCAAGAGCCCACAAAGGAGGAAACGTCTCTCCTCCAGCAGCCTGGAGGCAAAAAGAGAAAGAGAACATGAGGAAATCCATATTCTACCTTCAAGGACAAGTCCCACTTCCTAAAGATTCAGTGTCTCCTAGTAATGTCCCAAGATGGGGCCAAGCCTTTGACCATGAGCCTTTGAGGACAGCCAAGTTTCGAAGTATAGCTTGTCCTTTGTGACTTCTTTTTTTCATACCCTGTTCCCCAACTCCTTACTGACTCAGGTTACACCCCTAACATATCACTTACTTATGATTGCTATGTTAGAATTGGCTTTAGGAGAACCACGCTTGTCACAGGAAACATCTGGAGCATAGATTGAACATGTCCATTTCTGTTCATATTTAGAACATGTGTTTTAGAGGGAGAAAGGTAAGGATTTTCAAGTTTCATTGCCCATGAAAAAAAACCAACAAAATTTTAACATAACCTTTTAAGATTGTCCTTTAAGTGATGTAGAGCTGTTCTGCATCAGTTTGAGTGATGAACAGGTATGAAGAAGAAGCTTGGTATCCCTACAGGGAACTCAATTCCATCTGGATTACGAACTGCAGAGACAGCCAGCTTTCTGTATAGACCTCATGTCAAGAATTGATGATCTTTGGGGCTGGAGAGAGAGCTCAGGGGTTAAGAGGACCTGGATTCAATTCACAGCACCCACATGGTGGCTAATAACTATCTGTAGCTTCAGTTCCAGACTACCAAGGCCCTCTTCTGACCTCCATGGGCATTACAGGTGCACTTACATACATGCAGGCAATACACTCATATACATAAAATAAATAAATAAAATAAAAGAAAGGATGGTCTTTGCATGGGCTCCACTGCTGGTTCTTTGCCTATGGTGACCTGTTCTAATTTGTTTCATGGTTTATTTATTCTTTTAAAAATGAATGGGACAACTCTTTTGTTCTAAGATTTGCATGCATTACTGGTTCTTATTAGCACATATTAATGTCACATAACAGTGGGGTTCACTGTGATATTTTCATACATGTAGATAATGTATTTTGATTATAGTCATCCCTCCTCCATTGCGTTCTGTTGTCTCCATCCCATTAATCCTCTTCCTCGTCTCAGCTAACCCTCCCTCTACCTTCACACCTCTCTTTTCGTGTGTTACCCAATGGGTTTCATTAGGGATGTTTACAGGAGTGTGGGCATCTTACCGGTGGCTGCACAACTGAGGAAAATGTCTCTCCCATCTCCATCAAGCATTAAGTGTGTATAAATCCTCAGAGAGGGTTGGGGACCTACGAGTCTCTCCTATTTCCATGGCAGGGTGCTGACAGGCCCAATTTTGTATGAATAATCACATATTATTTATTTTTGTTGTTGTTCTTTTGAGAAAAGGTCTTTCTGTGTAGTTCAGGATGACCTTGATCTGAGAATCCTCTTGCCCCAGTCTCTCTGCTGAGATTACATGCATGCACCACCACACTGGCTTCTGGTGTTGATTTTGTTGGTCACCCTTCCTTCACAGTTGTCTTAGCACTCTTCAGAGGAACAGAACCAGTACAATGAATATGCATTCCAAAAAGGGACTTATGGGATCGGTTTACACAACACAGTCCTCCAACAATGCCTGTCTTCACACAGGCTGAGAGCCTCGTACCTGCTCAGTCTACCAGGCTGGATGCCTCAGTAGTTCCAATCTGGTGCTGAAAGCCTGGAGGATTCCTGGAGAGCTTCTGGTCTTTAATCCATGTTGGAAGGCTGAAGAAGCTGGGCTCCACTGGCAGGGAAGAAAGGCAGCAGCAACGATGGGACAGACATGCTCACAGCAAGAAGGGCAAGCAGGCATCTATCTTTAAGATCTCTTTGTATCTCAGTTGCCAGAAGAAGGTGTTGTCCACCCTAACGAGTGTCTTCCTTCTCAGTCCAACCCTCCCAGACTGACTCAGAGATGTGTCTCAGTTGATTCCGTGTCCAATGAAGCTGATAAAATAAGGATGGATCATCACAATAGTCTTGGACCTCCTGTGTTCTTGGAGTTTCCACTGAATGGGACTTTCATTGTCCTTCTCGCCCACAGCACCACAAGATCTGTGGATGTCGCTATCTGTCCAAATGGAACCTCAGATTCAGGATCCTCATCCCACGTTGATACCAGAGCATTGGCATACCTAGGAGTTGGCTCTACATAATCAGCTTCCTCTTCTCTTTCCCAGAAATTCTCTTGTTAGGACTGTGATTTGAAACCCTGGGCCATAGTCACGGATTGTTCATAGCTTTCCTTCATAGGTGGAGGTCAGGCCACACCCCCCAGTCACTAATGAAGACTTGGGGTCTCTATCACTCCCTGTAGTCTAACTTTCAGCAGCTTCAAGTTTTGGTCCAGGATCAGCTTTTCCTAAGATTTGGTTGATTTTCTGTCTGAGATCTACCATAATAGAATTTCTTTTTTCTTAAAAAGTGACAGCTTCACTAAAAATAATATGAGGTATATGTACGAACTTCTCTGTTAAGAATGGAGCTGAAATCAGGCATGGAAAGGACAGCTCAGTTAGAAAGCACTTCTTTGGAAATAAGAGGACCAGAGTTCAATCCCAAGAACCTGTGTGACGATAAGAACAAACAAACAAAATCAGGCATGGGGCATTTGCTTGCACTTCCAGCACTCGGGAGATTGAGATCAGTGTACCCCGGAATGTCACTGACCGGCCAGACCAGCTTACTTGGTGAGCTCCAGGCTAATGAGAGCTTGTCTCAAAGGAAACAAAACAACAAACCAAAATGTGGACAGTGCCTAAGGAGTGATACCTGAGGTTGTTTTCTGGCCTCTATGTGCATATGCATGCATATGGATGAGTACCTTCCCCAAACATGTGTGCCTGCCCCATGTGAACAGGTACACACACACACACACACACAGGTGCGCACAATCACATGCACACATACACACACAGAGTGAGGGTGTAGTGTGGAGGTGGAGCTCAGTGTTGGAGCACAGGCTTAGTTTGTGTGAAGCCCTTGGTTAGATTCCAGCACTAAAGGGAATTAAAGACAGAAGGAAAAGCTCACTGTGGACTTGGACTGGACTCCTTTAGAAGGCTGGGTTCTCAATAAAAAGAGTTAGCATCAAGTCCTGAAATAGCTTGCAATCAAATATTTGCTCACTAAATAATTCATTTGATTGCATAGTTTTCTTTTTAAAATTTCCTTTCTTGGTAAGAAGACAAGCCGAGAGATCATTCTTTTAACACATTTTTGAAATGCACAGTACATTATCACTAATTACAGACAGGGATGCACAGCAAGTCTGCAAAGCTTATTCACCCCTACTGGTTATGGCTTGATTAGAAACTGCTTTCTCTTTCCCAAGGTAGTTTTCCCTTATTTTTAGTATGTGTGTATATGTGTATATATGCATCACACACATATAAATATATGTGAAAATACATATAAAATACACACCAAAATGACATCAGGGTTTAGTTATTTTTCAAAATTTGTATTTTTATGATATTTACTCATTTTAAAGGCATGCATCAAATACAGGGAGACTTTGGAAAAGTAAATGTTATTTCAATTCCTATGGATTAAGAAATCCTGTTTAATTCAACTTCAGTTTTCATTTCTCTTTATTTCATTATTTTCAGCTTCTATTTCTTTCTCTCCTTCCTTCCTGTGTATCACATTTGTTTCTTTTGTTTTTTGTTTTTGGTCTGTGTTTGCATTATCCTCAGTGTACATCCACGAGCAGCTCTTTGAGAATCACCAGGGCAGAGCCACTGGGGGCAGGGGTGATTGAATGTTGGTTTTTAAGGTGAAACTGTGAGTCTACGGCAGGCAGAGAGAGACCTGGCCTTATTCCCACCAATGTCTGTGTGCTTGTATAATTGTGCACACGTGTGTGCATGTGTGTTATATGTTTGTGTGCTATATGTGTATATCTGTGTTTATATATATATATGTTAGTGTAAGTGTCTATATCTGTCTATATCTCTGTGTGTGTATATGTATGTGTGTACACATGTGCTTGTATGTACAGTGTGTATTCATGTGTGTTTTCTCTTGTACAGTGTCATTCCTCGACAACCGGAAGCACGGAGTTGAGGGGCGCACCCCCCCCCATGACAGCCGTGCCACAACAAAGCTTCAGCCCTTCCCCATGGCTTGATTTTTCCTTCTCCTTTCTGACTCTCTTGCTCACTGTGAACAGTAGGAATATCAGAAACAGCCAGGAGATCCTGGCCTCATGATGGCTTGGCTCTGGCCCTCAGAGGACAGCTTTGAGTACTGATCCCATGAACCCGCCTCGAACAGGTGCAGTGATGAGTGTCGAGTGACAAGATAAGGAGAGTCTGACTTTGTTGATGTTCATTGCTGCTTTCTCAACAGAATGCAGCAGCAAACATCTAGAGGAGGGTGTGAACCTCTTACTTCCACAGGGTTTCAACTGGAGAGCAACCAACCACCACCTGGAGTGGTGAAGTGCTGCCGGCTTTAACAACTGAGTCATTGAAAGTAAAAGCCTCAGTTTGCCAGTTTATGGAACATATACTCCCTGGTGGCTGATCTCAGCTATGAACAATTTGATAACGGCTTTACAAAAGTTCTGAAATATTTTTTAAAATGGAATTTATTCTTAAGTGGAATATACCAAAATAGCACTCATGTTAACGGGGCAACACATGGTGTTTCTATATGTGTGGACTTGTGTAATATTTAAATTAGTAATACTCAAACATATTACTTCCTCAAACATTTGCCATTTATTTATGTTTCTTTCATTAGCCCTTGGGCTTTGTTTGTTTGGTTTCTGTTTTTTTTTGAGACAAGGTCTTATACTATAGTGCAGAACTCACTCTGTAGCCTAGACTGGCCTTGAACTCATAATCCTCCTGAGTTCTGAGATTAAAGGTCTGCTCTACCATGCCCTGCTAATTTCTTCATGATGAAGTCTTTCACTGCCTTTTCCTCTAGATGTCGCCATTGTACAGTGCTCCCTTGTGATCCAAAGTTGCCCTACTGTGCTCTACTACACCAACAGGACTCCTCTCTAACTGTAACTTGGTGCCGCTGATCAGCCTGCCTTCTTACTTCCTCTCTTTCTCTTCTCAGTTTCTGGTCACTACCATTTCACTCCCAACTTCTATGAGATCAATCTGTTTAGATTCCTCAAGGGACTGAGACCATGCAGTACGTACCTCTTTGTGTCTTTAAAAAATATATTTTATTTTTATATGTATGAGTGCATGGCCTGCATGCCTGAGTGCACCTGTGTCATGCAGTGTCCACGGAGGTCAGAAGAGGGTGTTGGATTCCTCTGAAACTGGAGTAATGGATGGTTGTTAGCAGACATGTAGGTGACTGGGAATCGAACCCCAGTCCTCCCTTAACTGCAAGCCATCTATGCAGCCCCACCTCTTTGTGTCTTGGCTTATTTCATTCACCATGGTTGTCTCCAGTTCTACCCATGCTGTTCTCAATGATAGTATTTCATTCTGTTTTATTGACTGAATAGTATTCCACGGTGTATATGTACCACAGTTTCTTTATCCACCTATCAGTGGTTGGACACATTGGAAGTGGGTGCTTCTTTGATGTACTCCATTTCTTTTGGATACATACCCAGTAGCAGAATTGGTGGATCCTCTGGTAGCTCTAGTTTGAGTTTTATTGAGGAACTCTTATACTGCTTTTCGTAGGGTTTTATCAGGTTGCATCCCGCCACCAGTCCGCCAGGGTTCCTTTTCTCCATATCTTCTCAGCACTCGCTGTCTTCAGCCTTTTGAAAATAGTCTTTCTTGTTGAGGTGGTGAAGTTTTATCAGCTGAACCAGTTGGTTCTAGCCCATTGTAGCCAAGTTCTGCACACTCCCATTTTGTGTGGTGAGTGAGATCAGTGTGCGACCCTGGTCCTTCGATCAGATTCCTTTCTAGAAAGTCGGTCTGGCATCCACACCCTCAACCTTTGTCCCCTGCTGCTCCTCCAGCTGGTGTGACCTTCATCGTTCAATCATGCAGCTGTGTTTGTTGGAAGGTCCACCATGGCAGGTATTCAGAAAAACAGTCATCATAATTGAATCCTAAATTAGTTTTTGTTTGCAATTTGGAATGAGGGAAATAACGTATTGAGAAGGGACGCGTAATCTTTTTAAAAAGAGCTACTGAGGACACTGTGAGGACAAATGAAATAAAGTTTACTACTTGAATTGCTTGTATTTCTTATTTTTGCTCAACAATAGAGGAGAAAGAAGGGAGGAGAAAAAAGTCAAAGAAGGTGCTGCTGTTCCGTGAGGATGCCGCCTATACTCCATCACAGGAAAAGTTTTTCAATAAATTAGCGGATAATCTTGCTTTGGCAAAATTTCTCACTCCGGCAGTTTTTTTCTCTGGCTACATTCTGAGACAGGGTCTCCCAGTAGCCCCAGCTAACCTGGAACTGGCTATGAAGGCCAGATGGCCCCGATCACAGAGATCTGCCCACCTCTGCCTCCTGAGAGCTGTGATTAAAGGTGTGCGCCACCACACCCAGATTCTTTTACTATTTTTTTTTTCTTTATTGGCAGCACTACTAGTATGTTTATAGACAAAAACAAGTCTCAGAAATCCAGTTATATTGGTCACAGTCTGATCTTGGGTTCATGTATAGTCGGGGATTCAAAAAAGCAATTTAGGAAATAAAGGAATGGCGGAGATATTATGGCTTGGAATTCATTCTTCAAAGATGGGATCAGTCAGGATAAGGTCTTTTAAGTAAGGACAATATATTTGATTGTTAGCAATAATGACGACCATAATGATATTTGTTTTTCTGAATTACTGTGCTGACTTAAAAACAGACATATGAAATATATTTGCTGAATGTGTTGGAAGGATGCAGAAGGCTATTCCATCAATTCTGTAAGATAATGACAGGCAAATTGGGTCATAATTAGGGTTATTTCTTACATGTACTTCACTTCAGAAATCAAGAAATGCTCTGATGGTTATTTTTATTACTTTCTTTCATTTCACTGTTTGTGTTGACTGCAGATGCTGTTAGAACCATAGAAAATATTCAGTCTTAGTGTTGGGAAGGAAGCAAAAAAAGAAAGGAAATGAATGATTTACTGAATAAGTCCTCTGTTCTAGGAACTGTATGAGGACTCCTTTTACTAATTAAATGAGCACAGTTTTGTGACTGAGGCGTGGACTATGCTGTAATCTATTTGACTCCTGTCTAGCCCCTTCCTTGACAGCTTGTCCCTACAGGAGCTCCTAGCACCTCTCACCTGGGGAGATTCTGATGCCACTCTCCTTGAAGTTAGTTAGACTTGGCCTTGTGACTCAGTTTGGCCAGTCTACTATCAGGTTTGCAGGAATAAAACGTTTGAGAGACAGGCGCTGAGTCAAATCATCCTTCACACCAGAGATTTATTAATGCCACAGCAAAGAGCGTTACAGGGGTTTGAGGTAAGATGCTTCAGGCTTGCCAGACAAAGTTAGTGGTCTAGTAAAGGTTTTTGAGGAGGGGAGACTTGACAGATCGCTCAGCAGTTAAGAGTACTGGCTGCTCTTCCAGAGGGCCTGGGTTCAGTTCCCAGCATCCACGTGGTGATTAACAACCTTCTATAACTCCAATTCTAGGGGCTACAGTGCCCTCTTCTGGCCTCTGCGAGCATTGCACAAACAAGTAGAGCACTTACATAGATGCAGGTAAAACGCTCAAACATGTAAAAGTAAATAAATAATAATATAAATAAATAAATAAATAGGCTTTTTAGGGAAGAGGAAGTCCAATGGCACATGGGAGCTAGGTTGGTTAATATGTGACCTGTGAAAAGGGAATGGGGCATCAGCTATATGTCAGGGGTCACTCATTCTCTGGGTAGGGGAATGGGGCTTGGTTAATGTCTGACACATGTGATGTGACAAACAAGCTGCCTTTGATCCCTGGGTGGCAGAGGAAGTGGGGTATGGTCCAGTTCTGCTTGTGGCACTATCCGCTTAGGGCCTCGATTCTCTGACATAAACATTTGTATAAAAATTTTGTTTTATGTGTGTGTTTGCCTACATGAATGTATGTGCACTGACTGATTCAAGTGCATGCAGTGCCTTCAGAGGTCGGAAGAGGGTGTTGAAGCTCCTGGAACTAGTCAAGAAGCCATCATATGGGTGATGGGAACTGAACCTGTGTTATCTTAAAGAGCAGTAAGTGCTCTGGAACCTCTCGAGTCATCCCTCCAGTCCCTTGAGTGTACATTCTGTCTGCCTTTTCCTCAGAACAGTTCCAAGGCTTCCATTGCTGTCCTCCATCTGCTGTGAGAACAGCACAGTTTCAGTGGGCCTGATGCTTCAGCCTGGATCCCAGAATGAAGACTGGCTAGGGAGCATGGAGGCTTGTGAGTGGGAAACAAACCTTATGGTCCTTGAAATTTGAGGTTTGTCAATACATGAAGCAAGAGCATATTCATTCTTATAAATACATTTTTCTTATCCTTTTCAATTTCTACTTTCTCTTTTTAAATTTTTAGTTTTTGAGATTTTTGTATGTATTGTATTTGCTTTAATTTCCATCCCTCTCAGTCATCCTCTAGCTCCTCGCATGTCCCCACCACTCCCTCCCAATCATTTGTCTTCTTTTTTGGTTATTATTGTGACATATATACATACATTTATAAACACACATGTAGATATATGCATATGTAATGCATGGAGTTCATTTAGTGGTGCTAGTGTGTACTTATGTTTAGGGCTGCTCATTTGGGATTAGATAACCTTTCAGGGAGCTAATCTCTCCTTCAGCATTCACTGATTGTAGATCTTCATCTTGAGATGGGACCCTATGAAAACTCCCTCATACACTTGGTACATCAACTGGTTCTGTCATGCAAGTCTCATTAGACTCTCACACTGTGGAGAGTTCATTGGTGCAGCTTCCCTATCCTATCTAGAATGCATTGACCAGCAGAGTCCCTCTGGCTCTTACAGTCTTTCTGCCCCTTCTTCCTTGATGTTACCTGAACCTTAAGTTTAGAGGTCGCATTGTAGATGTGTTACTTTGGGCTGGACACTTCATGGACAATTATTCTGAGTTTGACCCGTTGTGGAACCCTTTGTAATGTTGCCATCTGGTGAGTCATAAGAGATACAGTTACTGGACACTTTCTTTTTCTCTTTTGTTTTTTTTTGAGACAATGTCTTGCTGTAGCCCCAGCTGGCCTGGAACTTGCTATGTAGATCAGACTGACATTGATATCATAGAGATTTGCCTACCTCTGTCACCAAGTACTGGGATTAAGCAAAGTATGGTGGCACATCATACTAGACATTAAAAAAAGATTATATATATATATATATATATATATATATATATATATTCTTTGCGTGATGCAGCCCAGGCTGTTCTTGAACTTATAATCCTCCTCAATGGTAAGGTTATTGGCATGCATACATATCTCCTATATGTGGAGACACTAACTACCACAAATGAAACAAGAAAGCTCTCATTGGATGGCACCCTGCCAGCCCTGGCATCAGTTCCATTTGATTCTGCCTTTAACAACTTGACAAGCACAGAGTATTTTATCCACACACTCCCCATTCTGTCACTGGCAAAAAAGAAAACTACCTTTTCACACACTTGTGTTTTAAATTATTTTCTTTTGTGGACCTCTTATGTCAGTTTTCCTTTTTGTTTTATAACTTGATTTCACTTAGTGAATTGTATAAAAAGTGTTTAAGAAAAACTGAAACATTACTGCTTTCATAGACATGGTGAATAGTTGTTCCTAGTTTTTTAAATTTTGAAACATGATAAATAATTAAGGGCTTTGGTAATAGCCTATGTTATTTTGGGAGCCTCTTGAACTGCCCTGACCAACAACTTGAAGGGAAGTTTCTCCTGTTTGACTTTGTGTTTCTTGTTATATACCCTTCAGGCATACACATGCACTCATGTTCAGATATTGGATGTGTATTTTTCAGGGGACTGTGGGGGTTGCAAATAGGGGAGGGGGTCTAAATTTGACTAACATGTGAAATGCACAAAACCCCCAATGAAATATACATAAAAACAAAAATGATAGATAATGACTTTTATATAGAGAGAAGATGAGACAGTTTATGGAGCCAAAATACATGTGCCTCATGGTGCCAATAAATATTTGTTTTGATGAGTCAATGTATCAAAAAAGACCTTAAAGAAAAACCTACTTTTGTCACACTCCTAGACAATGTAATTTCTTACTGTACTCTTAAATACGTATCCTTGTATTTAGAGACAAGTGTACCTCTCACCACTGATCAAAGGAACTGCTTTCTGCAACCGATAGAGACTATTACAAAGTCCCACACCTGGCCAGGTGCAGAGAGTAAATGTGAAGTGCCCAACCCTAGCTGACACATCTACAATGCAACTTCTACAACTAAGGCTCAGAACCTAGTGGAACAGGGAGCAAAAAGAATAGTATTGCATCTCTCAACTCACTGGTGAGACTTCTTTATGTGACAAATGGTGATTAACCGAGAAAGCCACCACTGGCAGAAGTGCAGAGAACAATAGAGTGCAGAGTTCTTATCTCTGAAAGAAGACACTTATATCAAACCTTTACCACCCAAGACTCAGGAACATTGTGGAAGAGGGGGTGGGAAGACTGTAAGAGCCAGAGGTGGTAGATGGTCACAAGGAAACAGAGTTTTGCAGGGAGCTAGTCAGTTTCTCATGTGAACTCACAGCAATGGTGACAGCATGCAGAAGACCTATGCAAGCTCAAGACAAGCAAAATCCCCACACAGAAGTGGGGGAGTGGGTCAGAACCCCAAGCATAGCTAAGCAGCTATTGGCAATCAATAGCTACTGGCAGAAGGAGAGTCAGTTTTCTTCAAGGGTGTGGCAGGAGATAGATTAACCAGGCTCTAGTGGATGCATGCATACCAAAGGACATTTGTGGATACAAACTTGGCTCAACAGACCTTAATATCTAGGAGGGAGTGCATGAAAACTGACTAGGAAACATAGAGGTGCGTATAGAGGAAGGTCTAAATATGATCAAAATATATTACACAAGACTCGGGAAAAAGCAATAATTTTTTTTAAGGACACATTTTCTTTTTTTTTTTTGTCCTGGAAATGCCTCCTCTCCTGACATAAGAAAATATTCACACATTCTCTATTCATTCTACGCTGCATGTTTAAATTTCTAGATTAAAGGCTTTCTGCTCCAGTTGTGTTAGAACACACTTTCTTTGGGGAACTTTCTAAAAGTACAGCTTTCCATGGCATCTAAGGTTATGACCTGGGCTTTGTGGGTTTCATACAGCCTCTCCCATTCCCCCAGGAGAGTTCTGGGGATGTTAGTATAGAGTTTTTCAAAATCTCTATTAAAAATATTTTAAAATTCTCATCTATTATCATCTATTATTTTGTTTTTTCTTCAATTTTCTATTGCATTTTTGTGCATGTTATACAATAGTTTTTGATCAAATTTAGACCCTCCCCCATCTATGCCCCATTTACTGCCCCTCTGGTGGACCTCATGCATTCTGTCCTATCCAGCCAGTCATTTGTATCCAGATGTCCTTCTGTGCAAGTTCATCCACTGGAGTCCAGGAAGCCTATCTGGAGATTTGAAAGATCTACTCTCTCACCTCCCGGTAATCAGTTCCCAATCGTTCCCAGGCAAAGGCTGGGCCCACCAGTCATTTCCCTCACTCCACATGGGCCCTTGAATCGTATTTAATTTTAATATGGTCTTGACCTATTTCTTCTTCTTTCTTGTGTTTTTTGGTATGGAATCTGTGAAACTTCTGCCTAATTCAAGATTACCCATTGTTTTCTTCTAAAAGTTTTACAGTTTTATCTCTTATGTTTAGATATATCATCTATTTTGAGTTAATTTGTGAGAATCTTTGGTCCAATTTCATTCTTTTGTATGTGGATGTTCAAGTGCCCCAGCAGCAGTTTTGAAAAGCCATTCTTTCTTTATTGAATAGTCATGGCTCCACTGCCATAAATCAATCACCCTCAAACATGGGGCATTATTGCAAGTGCCCTCCCCTCCCCTCCCCTCCCCTCCCCTCCCCTCCCCTCCTGCTTCTCTTCCCTTCTGTGCCCTCCCCTCCTACCCCCTTTCCTTTCTTCTCCTTCCCTCTCCTCCCCTCCTTCCTCTCCTCCCGTCCTCTTCTTCAAGTCTATGCTATTTACCTTTATGTCTACCTTATGGCAGCAATACACAATTTTGATTAGCATAGAATTGTAGCAAAATTTGAAACTGGAAAGTATGAATTCTTCAACTTTGTTCCTTTTTCAAAAAGACTTTATTATTTTTATTTTATGTGTATGTGTGCACTGCCTGCAGGAATGTGAATGCATCCTGTGTCATGCAGTGCCCAAGAAGGCATCAGATCCCCTGGGACTGGAGTTGCAGGCAGTTGTTAACTGCCATGCGGGTGTTGGGATTTGAACCCAGGTCTTCTGCAAGAACAGTCAGTGTTCTTAACTGCTGAGTCACCTCTCCAGTCCTCAGCATTTTTCTTTTAAAGATTATTTTGACTCATTCAAGTCCACACAAATTTCAAGATCAACTAGTCAAATTTTGCAAAACCACTTTACCTCTCCCCTAACCACTCTGAACAAAGTGTTCCTATTTTTCTGCTGGCCATAGGCACTGGCTGACAGAATTTTTTTTTTAATTAATGGAAATTGTTTACAAAGTAGGTGGTGCTTTCAGTGTGCTTAGGAGACATTTCAATTCCACAGTGATAAGGAAAATCTCAAAACTGAATCTATGAACCCCCCTATGAAGGGGTTGGATAGGGCAGAAAGGCCAGGTGTCAGGGGGATGTGCTCAGCCTGAGCTCTGCACCTGCTCCTCCTCTACCTCCACTGACACCAGTCACCTCCTGTGTTTTCCTGCATTTTCTTTCTTCCCTTTGTTTCTCCAAGTAATTGCACTCGTGTCTCCTGGACCAGACCTTCCTCCAGATTCCTTTTCTTGAGGATCATGATTCAAGGGAGAGCTCTTTATCTAAACAATCTCTTAAGAACTGAACATTTTTTTCACTGGAAGTAATTTTTAAGCCTGGAGTCCACTCAGTGTGTCTTAATCTTGCACCGTTGGGAAACATGATGTGCTTGCCTCTGCAAAAATGTCCATTAACTCAGACTGTGATTGTGCCTCATAGATTTTAGTCACTTCATGCATCATGAGAGGAGTGAAAGTGTTGAGGGATAATAAACATTTTATTTTCCCTGGATTGCATGCCAGTTTGCATTATTGATACTTGGTTGTTTCTGAACCACTGTAGCAGTTAAATGTAAATGGGATTTACCAATCTAAGAAGAGAAGGGAAATCTATGATCCAGGGCATGCTCTAAGTCATTTCACTGGGCTCTTAAGACACCTGTTTAATTGCTTGAGTATATGAGGGTGTATGGATGGGATCAATAAAGGAGATCCAACTGTTCCGAAAGTAATCTGGGCTCTTCTATGGTTACCACTTCTCACACTTGGGAGGGCAGGAGTGGTTTCAGTGCCTGACATTAATGGGAGATTAATGACCATTTTACTAGATAAAGGAATGGAGGAGCAGTTCCTTGACTGAGTCTTGTATTTGGCCATACATGGCACTACATGTTTAAATCAATCAATCAATCAGTCAATCAATCAACCTCATCTGCATCTCTATCATTCCTATCTATCATCTATCACTCTATCAATCTATCTATCTATCTATCAATCTATGTATGTACTTATGATCTCACTATATTGAGATAGGGTCTCCCTATAGCTCCAGCTGGCCTGGAAGCTATGTAGACCAGGCTTGCCTTGATCGCACAGTCTGTCTCTCTCTGTATTTCAAATGCTGGGATCAAAGCCATGCACCACTGCATCAGGTTCCTGAATCTATTCTTTCTGAAGTATTTAATCCATTGGCTGATATTAATACTGCTTATCTGGATAGCACTTCCACATTCTTTATATAATTTGAATTGTATAATATCCCATGGTAGACACTATAGGATTTCTTCCCATTTTACAGCTATAGAACGTGGTCAGTGTTTTAAATTAATGTTTTTTTTTCAAATTTAGTATGATCATAAACCATTCAAAGCACATAAACACATTTTATTAGTGTATAAAATTGTGTAAAACAACACGCTTCATTGTGACAGTTTCATATATGTGCATAAACAGCATCCACCTCCCTCTTATTTTCTTATCCACTAACCCCCATTCTTCGTCTTCCTCTTCTTCTTCTACTGCCTAGAACTTTTGTGGATCCCACATATGAGAGAAAACATCAATATTTGTATTTCTGAGTCTCACTTATTTCCTTAACGTGATCATTTCCAGTTTAATTCTTCTCCATGTCTGAGGCTCAGACATTGTGTATATATGACTCATTTTCTTTATCCAATCTTTCATTGATTGATATCTAGGCTGATGCCATGTCTTGGCTACTGTTAACATGGCTGTGTTATCATGTTATCTCTATGGTATATTCATATTTCTTGGGTATATGCCCAGGATCTGTGTAATGGGTTATATATAGTTATGTCTCCATTTCTGAAGAGACTCCACACTTATTTCTACAGTACCTGGAGTAATTTTTATTCCTAAAAACAATGTATAAAGATGTATAAAGGGCTCCTTACTCCCCAAATCCTCTCCATTTGTTTTGTTCATTTCCTGATGACAGCCACTCTGGCAGGTGATATAGACTCTCAGTATAGTTTTGATTTGCACTTCACGGATGGCTAAGGATGTTAAACATTTTCATGTACCTATTGGCTATTTGCACAATTTAACTGAATCTGTTTAGTTCATTTGCCCATTTTTTGCTTGGATTATTTGTTGTTTTGGTGGCTAATCTTTGGTTTCCCATGATTCTGGATATTAACAATCTGTTGGATGAACAGCGGGGAAAGATTTCCTCCCATTCTGTTGTGTCCTTTGCTTACAGAAAATTGCTGGTTTTATACAATCGTATTTGTCAATTTCTGTTATTATTTCCTGAGCTATGGGAGTCCTATTCAGCAAGTCATTACCTATGCCTGTGTCTTTTAAGAGTTTCCTGTTACACTTTCTTTCAGTGGTTTCAAAGATTCAGGTCTCATTTTTGAATTAATTTTTGATAAAGAATGTCAAATAGGGACTTAATTTTAATTTTTTACTTATGGATATTCAGGACCACCTAAAAAAGAAGCTGTTTTTTTCTTCAATATATGTTTTTGTTACAATTGCTAAAAGATCTGATAACCTTAGCTTTGCAGGTTTAAATCTATTACATTTACCTACATATCTGTTTTTGTGTTGTTTGTTGCTGTTGCTCTGCTGTGTAATTTGAAGCTGGGTATAGTGACACCCGTACTAGTGCTCTCTTTGTTCAACATTCCTTTCTCCATTTGGGATCTGTTGTTGCTTTAATTTGAGGTTTAGAAACTTTTCTATATTTCTGTAAAGAATGCCCAGAAATAGAAAAAATCATCCTAAAATTCATATGGAAACACAAAAGACCCTCAATAATCAAAGCAATACTGAGCCCAAAGGGCAATTCTGGGAGATTACCATACTGGATTTCCAAGCATATTACAGCTATAGCCATAAAACCAGCATGATATTGGCACAAAACCAGACTTGCATATCAATGGAACAAAATATAAAACCCCAAAATGAATGCACACAGTTACAGCCACCTGATAGTTGACAAAGTTTCTGAAAATACACAGTGGAGTAAAGACAGCATCTTCAACAAATGATGCTGCTGGCAAAATTTGATTTCCATATGTAGAAGAGTGAAATAAGACCCATATCTATCACTCTGCATAAAAGTCAACTCCAAATGGATCAAAGACCTCAGTGCTAAGCCTCATATGCTATTAATTGTTAGAAAAAATATAGACAATACTCTACAAGATGTAGAGGCAGGAAAGGACTTTCTAAATCAGACATTAGTCACTCAAGAATTAAGGTCAACAATCAATAAATGGGACCTCATTAAACTAGAAAGCATCTGTACAGCAAAGGAAACAAACAACTGAGAGAAGAGAAAGCCCAGAGAGTGGGTGGAAATCCTCACTAGGTGTATCAGACAAAGGATTTAATATCCAGTATGCACAAAGAACTCAAAAAACAAAGAATGGAGAAAATAAGTGACCCAGTTAAAAGATGGGCTGTGGATCTGAGCAGAGAGCTCTCAAAGAAGAAATAACAATGGCCAAGAAACACCTTTAAAAGTGTTCAACATCTTAGTAATTAGAGAACTGCAAATCAAAATTACTTTAAGATTTCATCTAACACCAGTCAGAATGGCTAAGATCAAGAGAACGAATGATACCACATGCTGGTGTGAAAATAGAGAAAAAGGAATCCTCGCTCACTGCCAGTGAGATTACTAATCAGTGTAATCACTGTGGAAATCAGTCTGGAAAATGGAAAGGAACCATTTCCCATAGAACCATCATTCCCATAAAGGGCAAGAAGGAGCTTGAGAGAGGGCAATAGCAGGGCACAGATGTTATTTAGGGGAAAATTAGCTCAAAGTCCTAATGAAAAGTATACTACACACACACACACACACACACACACACACAAGTGCACAAGTATCCTGAAGGCTATATAACAAAACCACAATGCCAGGCAGGAGAAACCTCCCTTCAAATCGCTGGTCAGGGTAGTCCAAGAGACTCCCCAAATAACAAGGGCTGATTGCTACAGCCCTTGATTGCCTCCCAGAGCTTGAGAGTAAGACTGTATTGCTGAAGACAGGACATATTTCAAAAACAGGACTTAGAGCAATCCTGCCGGAACTGACCTGGAAGCCTCCTCTTTGAAAACTAACTCTCATGGTATCAGAGATGTAAAATGCCAGGGAAGAAAACCAATCAGCTGTACCCAGCTGTAAAGTCTAATAAACAACAACGACTCACCCAGGAAACTTTCATTATTGGTACAATATTGGTGGCACCTTTATCTTTGGGATAGTCAACAGCTCTCTAATTGGAACTAAGGCCCAGTCAGTGGGAAGGAACTTCTGTGTCGTACTAGAAACAACCAAATACACATGGCCAGAGAGGTCATAGATCATAGAGCAAAACCTACTTTTGCCACATCCTGAGACCAACAAAATTTCTTTCTGTATTCTAAGTATGCATCATCATATTTACAGTCAAGTGTACCTTTCGCTAGTCATGACTGAAGCCTCTTTTTGCAGCAGATGGAGACTCTTACAGAGTTCCACGACTGGTAGAATAAGAGTCTGTGAGACACTTAGCCTGTAGTGCCACATCTTCAGTCCAGCCTTTACACACAAGATGAATTCATCTCTCGACTCTCACCAGGGGTTTCCTTATACGGCAGATGATGCTTGATGCAGAAACCCACAACTGGCCAATGTTCAGAGAACAAGAAGCTACAGAGTATTTATCCCTGAATAGGACTCCTATTTCAAACTTCTGCTTCTCAAGGCTCATCATTAGAGCCAGAGGTAGTGGATGACCACAAGGAAACAAAGTGTCCCAGACAGCTGATCAGTTACTCATATGAACTCACAGCAATGGTGGCAGCATGCACAAGTCCCATGCAAGCTCAAAGTAGGCAAGACATGGAGAAGTACGTAAGAAATCTCAACCCAACCTAAGGAGCTTTGGGCAACTAATGGTTGCTGAGAGGGAGAGAGACAGTCTCTTACATCAATGGGACTCTTGGTGTCCAGTGAGTACTGTATGAAAATTGCAAGAACTGAATAAAAAGTTCAACAGGAATGACATCAGAATTTTGATGTGGATTACACTGAATATACATCTTATTTGGTAGTATGGACACACAAAAATTATTTTATTTGTGAAACACTGTGAGAATGATTTTTGTCTTCGATGCCCTCTTCTACAAACGGGAGTTTTACCTAATCTTGTAATCATATTAGTTATATTTGAGCTCATTATCAATTATAGATTCACGCTTCCTGCTGAGTAATAAGCGTCTTTAAATGTAAATAGCCTTTAGGAAAACAGTGTAAACAATCTTACTGGGCCTTGGGCTTCTCAAGTAATTAACTTTTACAAGCTAAGCTAAATACATAGCTCTAATCTTAAACTGTGCTTCTTATTTCTCCTCCTTGCCCCGAATTCAGAATAATATGTGTGTGAATTAAAGTACTGTATTGAATAAAAGTGGAATGGGTGAACATTTTTGTCTCATTCCTGATTTGTGAAGAAGTGCTTTTACGTCTCCTGTATCCATTGCAATGGTGGCTGTAGGTTTGCCATAGCCCCATTATCTTGGGGTTGACCTTTTCCCCAGTCACCTCCTGGCTCTTATTATGAAGGAATGTTCAATTTTATCAAATGCTTTTTATGCATATATTGAAACGATTATGTGATTTTTGTTGGTTCTATTTTTGTGTGTGCATTAGTTACTTTTCTTGTTGCTATGACAAAATACCTGACAAAAGCCACTTAATGAAAGAAAGGTTTACTTTGGTTCACAGTTTGAGGGTACAATTCGTCTTGGTAGGAAGGCATGGCAACAGGAGAGTGGGTATTGCAGTCTGGAAGCAGAAGGAAAGATGAATGCTTACACTTAGCTCATGTCCTCCTTTTTATGCATTCTCAGACCACACTCCACGGAATGGTGCCATTCACATTTAGCATGGACCATTCCACATCAGCTAACCTACTCTAGAGACTCCCACACAGACAAGCCTAGAGGTTTGTCTCCTAAGGGATTCTAGATGCTGTCAAGTTGGAAACCATCAGAATGCTATATTGTACACATTCATTTTCTATGTTAAACTATGCTTGTAACCCTGGAGTGATACCAATTTGATCATGGTACATGATTTTTAAAGGAATAGTGTTGAACTCAATTTTTTCAGTTATTTTGTTGAAGAGTTTTTACATTTATGTTCATCAGGAAAACTGGTCTATAGTTGTCTTTTGTGGTTTTGTCCTTGTCCTATTTTGGTATGGGGGAAATACTGGCTTCAAGGAATGAACCTGGAAGCATTTCTTCCCTTTATATTTTATGGAAAAGCTAGAGGAGTAGTCTAGTCTGACTTCAGTGTCTGTGACAAAAACACTGACCAAAACCAACTTGGGGAGGAAAGGGTTTATTTATCTTACATCTCCCAGGTCACAGTTCATCACTGAGTAAGACGGAGGTAGGAACTCAGCGTAGGAACCTGCAGGGCAGAAGCCGAAACACAGGCCATGAAGGAACGCTGTTTATTGGCTTGCTCCTCTGGCCCATGCTCAGCTGGCTTTCTTATACAATAGGCAACAACTTGCCTGGGGATGGCTCCTCCCACAGTGGAGCTGGGCCCTCCCACATCACTCAACAATCAGGAAAATTACCTCACAGATATGGCCACAGGCCAGTCCAATGGAGAAAATTCCCCAATTGAGACTCCCTCAACCCAGATGTGTCAGGTTCACAACCTAACTCTATCCAGCACAAGGAGGATTGGTGTTGGTTGTTTATTTTTAATTATATTAAAGACAAGTTATCACTGTGTATTCCATTCTATCCTGAAACGTCTTCGTAGCCTTGAACTAAGGATCCTCCTTGAAATCATCATTAGATTATTTACTTGAGTTCTTGCTCACTTTTATTCGATAATATAAGCACCTAGAAGTATAAATCCCCTCTTAGAATGCCTTTACTATACTCCCAAGATTTTGCTATATTTGATTTCCATTTTCATTTGATTCTAGGTTTTAAAATTATTTTATCCTAACATTTAAAAATTTTTTGCTTTTATGTGTATGTATTGCTTGCATGTATGTAAGTGCACCCTTGTCTTGCAAATCTGGCAGAGAACAGAAGAAAGCATAGTATCCCCTGGAACTGGAGTTAAGAACAGTTATTAGCCACCATGTGGGTGCTGAGAACTGAACCTGGGTCCTCTGCAAGAGTAGCCAGGGCTCTTAATCACTGAGCCATCTCTGAGGCCATTCCATCCTAATTCTAACAATGACTCACTGATCATTCTAATTTTGTTGTTCACTCTCCATATGTGTTAGTATAGATTGTGCTCGTATAGTAATCACAAGGTTGCTGTTGATTCACAGTTTCATTCCTTTATGATCAAATAAAGTAGAAGAAATTGCTTCATTTTCTTGTACTTACTAAGAGTTGATGTGAGTGGAGAGACTGTTCAGTAGGTAAAGTGCTTGCCATGTAAGCCCGAGGACCTGAATTTTGATCCCCAGACCCCACAGAAAACTGAGTGCAGTAGTGTGGGTCTGTGATCCCAGGGCTCCCGTGGAAAGACAAGGAGTGGAGACCAGGACATCTCCAGAAATTTGCAGGTCAGACAGCCTAGTGGACACAATGAAGACCAAGAGACCGCCTCAAGGACTGGAGAGAGAGATGCAGGTAATACACTCATACACATAAAATAAAAGAAAATAACACATTTAAATAAAATGCACTGAAGAACAAGAGACTGCCTCAAACAAGGTAGAGAGAGCAACATCTGAGCTCCACATGTATGCTGTGCCACGTACATGCCAACACTCACATACTCTCACATACCCAAACACAGGTCAGAATGAGAGAGAGAGAAAGAGAGAGAGATTTAAGAAAGACCTGCTTTATGGCCTAAAATGTCTATTTTAGAGACGGTTCAATGAACTGCTGAAAACAGTGTATATTTTGGGTTGTTTCAGTAAAATGTGTGTTATGTTCACTTTATCTAAGGTATAATTTAGATCTGAAGTTTTCTCATTGATTTTTGGGGGAATCTGCATGGCCTATTTACTAGTGAAAGTGGTATATTGAAGTCACCCATGATTATTGTGATGGAGCCTGTGTGTCTAGTATTGTTTGCTTTATTGGACTGCGGTAACCAGTGTTTGGTGCATATATATTTAAATCATTAGGTCTTATTGATGTATTTTTTTTCCCTTTGTCGATAGACTGTAATCTTCTTTTGTGTCTTCTGGCTCATTTTGGCTTGAAGTCTGCTGTGTTCAAAATGAGTATGGCTATTCCTGCTTGCTTCTAGATTTCATGTGCTTATAAGACTATTTTCTATGTTTTAATTTTTAGTCTGTATATTTTCAGGTCAGGTGTGTTTCTTGCATGGAGATATTGTATCTTAATCCAATAGCCAGACCATGTCTTTTAACTGGAAAATTAGGACCATTTACTTTCTAGGTTATTGTGGAAAGGTGTAAACTACTACCTATGATTTTGTTATTTTTCACGTGATTGGATCTTTCCAGATTCTCACTTGTTCATATTCTCTAATGGGATGTGTTCTTTCTGTGTGAGTGCCTGTCCTCCCCTGCATATCCATAGTCAGCAACCCCCTTGAAGCCCACAGGACATGGCAACAGAGTGTATAGGGCAGATGGGGCAGAGCAGGTCCCATGGTGTGCTGTGTTCCAGTCCCTTCTGCAAGGGTGCATGCCTGTCCGGTCTCTGTACCATTTTTCGCTGGCTACCTTACTACCAGTCTTAAAGTAAAGCACAGGCTATTATGGTCTCTGTCTTTGACCTGAATCTCATTGCGTATATTTTCCATTCTGCCAGAGCCATACTGGATCACAAAGGAAGATGCTAGCTATGACAACATGGCCGCAGCTTCTGTGAGTTCTGTGAAAAAGGACAATTTAGGAACTTAAGCTACTCAAAGTGGCAAGTTTGGATATGGTCTTCTCATGATGGCTCTTTGATACAGCACCAGGTATCAATGCATCATGTGCTTTCCAGAGGAGCTGGCTTCAGGCTGCCTGTCGTTTCCACAGGTTTTTCTATGCTAATTTTCCCCACCATGTTGTTTCTCCTTCTTTCCCTTTCGGTTACTCTTTTTGTCTGCTACACTATGAGGCAACTTCGTGCTCAATACTGATGTCTCCCTCTTTCTCACCATCTGTTCCAAATTCCTGGAGTGTCTGGGTCTCTCCAGGTCTCTTTCTGTCAAATACCGAATTTTCCTGTGTCCCTTCATTCACCTGTCTTGCTTGTAAGCTGCTGAGAAGTTGGAAATGTTGCTTGCTTCTAACCAGATCTCTTGATCCCTGATCTGAGATTATAATTAAAGGTTCATTTGGGTGGGCCTCAGAGTGGAGTTTAGAATAAGCTTCCAGGTGCTGCTGATCTAGACGTTTGCAAATTGTACACGGAAGAGCAAGGCTTTAAAGAAGGATAGAACCTATCCTTTGTCTTTGCGGAGGTAAGAAGTTAAAAATTAAATCATACAAAAAATATTTCCTCTTGAAAACACCATGTGACGAAATAGCCTAAAAATTAAAAAATCTTCATAGACACCCTAATGGTTAATTTTCATTGTCAAGTTGACTAGATTTAGCACCACCATAGAAACTCACCTTTGAGTGTGTATGTGAGGGTATTTCCAAGAAGATTTCCCTGAAGCGGGAAGATCCACCCCGAATATGGGCAGCACCGCCCCATGAGACTGGATCCCAGATTGAACAAATCCAGAGTGAGCTGAGGACCAGCCTTCATCTCCCTCTGCTCCCCGAGTGTGCACGTGAAGTGAGCTGAGGACCAGCCTTCATCTCCTTCTGCTCCCCGAGTGTGCACGTGAAGTGAGCTGAGGACCAGCCTTCATCTCCCTCTGCTCCCTGAGTGTGCACGTGAAGTGAGCTGAGGACCAGCCTTCATCTCTCTCTGCTCCATGAGTGTGGACATGAGGTGAGCTGAGCACCAGCCTTCATCTCCCTCTGCTCCCTGAGTGTGGATGTGATGTTCGCAGCCGCATTGTGTTACTGCTGCCTTCCTCACTGAGACTGACTATACCCCTTCTTAAACCACAAGCCAAAATAACTCCTTCCTTCCTTAAGTCACTTTTGTCAGATATTTTGCCACAGCCATGAGAAAAATAACTGAGACAGTCGCCATTCAACCAAAATGCCAGTGACAAATGTTGGTGCATCATTCATTTTTTTGAGTCCACAGAGCTCTAAAAGAAACAGCATATTGCAGAATAGCCAAGTGGGAAGTTTCACACTTCTGACTTCACAACTGACTGCAAAGCTGTTGCTTTTAGTATGTCACATGGCTTGATTTTTATAATATGCCTAGGATATTTCCTTAGAGGAAAAAAACGGAATAAAAAATCTATAGTTGGACAAAAATGGTTTCTTACATCTTTACTACAGGTATGTGGAAACTGAAAACTGACAGCACTCTTGGGAAATCCTGGTCATCTTCACCTGCTACCTAAGAAAGTGAAGATGTTCCAAAGCATGAAGATAAAGGCTTTCCCTTTATAACTCTGCCCTTGATCGGGTCCTGGGACTGCTATGTGGGACTCAGCAGGCATTCATCACTGTTTCTGCCTTCACAATCAGGTTTCCCCATCTGTCCAGACCAGATAATCTCATATCTCCTTCTGAACTAAACACCTCACTATCACACACAGCCTCTGTTCTTTAAAAATGGCTTTGGGAAGTTACGAGCAGAAGGCAGTAAGGAGATAGGCGCAGCAGATACACCAGCTTTAAGCTGGTGGATTGTATCCGAAGGCAGAACAGTCAGGGTGGGCCACAGGGCTATTGGACTTTCTTGCTGACAGTATTTCAAAACTCAGAAGGTATTGGTTTCCATTTATTAGAGATGTTTTGCAGGTAGTATGTTTCTGGACACTGGTGCTTCATACTAAAGACATATCTCAGAAATAAACATACATGGAGCTATTTAAGGTATTTGAGCCTTTAGAAATCATATTTGAACTTCTTGTTCAAGGTGACATATGATTGTATGGATAAACTGTTCCGAATTCTAAGTTTCACTGAATGTCTTGAAGAACGTAGATGGCTATCAATATTCTGTCCATTCTGCTTGGTTAGGGGTTGCCAAGTTTATACTGAGTGGAACCCAACTAACATATAAGATGCTAAGGATTAAAACAAAGTTTGATTGAGAATGAATTAATACAACTTCCAGCATAGTCGTTCTCAGATGCTTCAGATAAAGAGAGCAGAGGTGCTAGCAGGGTCTGGTACAGTCGCTGGGATGCATTTTAAACCTTATATCAAGGGCAAACATACCCCGGTGCGGGTACTGAAGAGGGCTGACTTTGTTGATCACTCTCAGGTTTACACTTGTTTCTGATGAGGTCTTCTGTGAACTGAAGCCACACGCATGCCTACATTTTTAGAGGGCAGGGTCCAAGTTAGAGAAGGACTTTGTTAACCTTCAGATTGTGTGTACTTGTGTGAAAAGGTGTAAACAAAATTTCAACAGTTTCTTATGGATGCTGGCTCCCTTCTCCCTGTAGGACAGTAAACTCACCTGACACAGTAATATCATATTTGAGTATACAGGTGGAGCTTTCTGAAGAGCACCTAGCTACATGAATGTGAGAGGAGTGGCTGCTGGGGTTGGCCATATATGGGCCATGGTAGAAGCTGTGCTTATGGATAAAGTCTCTTGGAAACGGAGTCTACAAAGACAGGGTTTAGATATGAGCTGAGAGTAATTCCAGCACTGGAGGGGGCTCTCTAACGTTGGACTGAGAAGAAGAGGATTTAGAAAGGATGAAGGGAAACCCCAATCATAGGACATTAGGGGATGCTCAGATATGAGTTTGTAAACTTTAAGTTTGAAGGATAGGCTGTAGTTGGCAGGGTGGCGTCTCGAGGAGGTGGTACAGCCCCAGGTTCACGACAGTCTTGTTTCCTGCGAGGACCTCAGCCTTCACTCAAGACCTACAACTAACTGGATGAGATCCATTTCCACTGTGGACTTTAATCTGTTATTATCAAAGACTGTGGATTGTAAATATTAATCTCATCTACAGAATCCCTTCACGCCAACATTCAGACATAGTTGACTGAATACTTGGATACCATCATGAAACTAGCTATCATAGTGGTTCAGGTTAGGGGAAGGTGGAGAAATTCTGAAAGGTTCATGCAAGTTTGTCAGAAGTTTAGAGCCTGGAATGCCATTTTTATTCTGTGTTTGTGGTGAGGGGGTGGACAGTCACAGATTTATGGCATTTTCTATCTGTCCTATTGCCTGAGTCCCCCAGCTGCTATTAGCTGACTAGGCATAGGGTCAGGGAAAGGGTGAGCAGTGAAATTAAAGATCAAATTTTTATTTTGTGGGGAGAAAATGATCTTTTAGCAAGTGGAGGCATGTCTGTGTGTGTGTGCATGTGCACTCTGCTGAACCTCTTTTTCAGGTCAGTTATCATAACTTTTGCATCTTGTTTCTGATGTGTGGTTACATTTTTGCTATCTTTTTCTCCTTAACTTTCCTTGATTGGATTATCTGAATATTCCTTGTACATGTTGAAGCCCATCAATAGGCATTTCCCTGGTCTAAAAGAAAACCCATATTTAGCCCTCTCCTCCCAATGAAGTCCAGTGTAAACTTGCTTCCTTTGCTATGTTTGTTAGTGGTGCTTCTGGGAGGCAGGGCAGTCTGAAGCTAAGAGTTGAAGAGAGTTCTCAAGGTGAGCTTGTCAATAACTGACCTGGAATTCAAGTCCTAGTATTAAATCTTGCTATATCACATTGATTCTTTAAGTCTTATGTTTAAAAGATGTTAAATATGTGAGGGCCATTGATCTAGGGAGTTAAAGATACAGCAATAAAAGAGAAAGTGAGTTCATGAATGCTCGAGTCTCTGATTTAATACACAGAGCGGTTAACTTCCCACGTTCCTCTTCCCATACCTTTTAGAGACCGAGCTTAGGGTTCTCAGCTGTGTGGTTCAGCAGTTATAGGTCTAAGTTTTACAATTTGTAGATTTGTAGGAAGGAAAGTTTTATAACACTCATCTAGAAGAATAGCTAAAGATTTTTAAAGGACAGATAAAGATTAATATAGGTCAGTTTTACCTTATGGAGATTTGTGGTATTTTGACAGAAAGGAGCAAAGGGAAAAAATAACTGACTGAAGGCTATTGGCATTCCCTACTCTGGTTCTGTGGAATTTACTGGCCAATTCTGGAGACTACAGGCCTGAAGTACCTCCTCAAGCCTTGCCATACCATCCTTGATGGAAGCACAGTACAATAGGCCTGACTGCTCTTGACATGTAACTGCACCCCAGGGAGAGGCTGTTGCATGTTTGGTATAGTTGGTACAAGGATGAAAAACTGAAGGTGCTCACTTCTTAATTTTGCAAATAACTTAAATTTTAGAATTTAAATGGTGTGCCAGTACAGACACTATTTTGGGGGATTATTTCTTAAATAGACCCAGTGTCATAATTGTTTCATAATGGAGTCATTAATTGCTCTTTAAAAGTGGAATATAAGTTGAAGGCGAATACATACAGACTGAAGTGTGGAGACCCACTCTTGTCATTTGCTGGATGGTGATGAAACCAGCTAGGCCACTTGTTTAAGGGACAACGCATAGGAAAGCTTTATAATAGGTATGGATTGCCTTAGGGAAGGGGTTGGGCTCTGTCATTTGAGGCTGATAGCAGTTGAATAAAAGAACGTTCATGTTTGGCAAGTCTGAGAACAGTGGCCGCACCAGAGCAGAGCAGTGGCTCTGGAGGCGGCGTAGGCCCTGGTCTTGAATCTCTCAACTGTAGGGTTTGGGGGCAACGCAGTGTGGGTAATGAACGTGACACTGGGTATAGGTCGTGGGAACTCTAGCCTCTCCCTGGATGCTCTGCTCAGGAGGAAAAAGGGACCTCTGTACCCCTTTCTCATGGGCAGCATGGGCAGCAGGTCTGGAGGGACCAGGGGAAAAGGGAGGAAGGAGAGTGGGTACTCTTTACTCTGTCTGCAGTCTGCAAAACAGGAGCCTTGTTTTCAGAATTTCCTTTCTTAAAAGACTGGAACTGACCTGGGAGCTTCTTCCTGAAAACTAGCTCTCATAGTTCTAGAGGATACTATGCAAGCTTCTAAGGGAGAAAAGTCAATCAGTGGTCCAACTCAGTTGTAAAGTCTAATAACCACTCCTGGCACATCAAACTCTGTCTGTTGGTGCAGTAGTGTCATCTTATCTAGGGGGTCATAATAGCTTTCTAATTGGACTTAAAACCCTCTCAGTGAGAGGGAACTCATGGGCTTCTCTGCAAATATAGTCAAATACACATGACTGAAGAGGTCACATATCCTAGAATAAACCCCATCTCTGTCATATCTCTGGACAAATTAAATTTCTTTTATGCTAAATATTGATTCTTGTATTTACAGACAAATATACCATACACAGCTCATCAAAGAAGCTCCTTTGTGCAACAGATGGAGGCTATTACAGAGTTCCACAACTGGTCACACTCAGAGAGCACATGTTTGAGAGACGCCCAGCCCTAAGTGACACATCTACAGTGGAATCTCTACACCTAAGGATCTTGGAACAAAGGGTAGAGAGAATACTAATACATCATTCAACTCTCACCAGTGAAGCTTCCACTCGTATACTAAACCTCACCCACCCATGACTCAAGGAACATTGCAGAAGAGGAGGCAGAAAGATTGTAAGAGCCAAAGTTGATGCATAAACATAAGGAAACACAGGCTTTCAGTCCTCTTGGAACTTGCTCACAAACTTGCAACAAAAGTGACAGTATGCATAAGACCCATGCTGTCTCAATCAGACAAAGATCCAGCGTATAATGCAGGAAATGGGCAGCAGGCCCCAACTCTGGTCAAGGAACTCTTTGAAAATGATTACTGTGGGGTGAGGGAGGATTGATCTTCTTTAAGGGAGTGATTCTAGATAGAATCAAAAGCTCAATTCTGACTAGACTATATTGGATGAACTTGCATGAGGGACGCCTGGATAGAAATGCTGAACTGGGTAGGACGTAACATACACGACAGAGGGCCTGAAATCTGGTGAGGTTTCTGGAGGGCAGAGAGAGGGTCTAAACTTAATTAAGTCATATTATATGAATTGGAAAAATAGTCAATAAAAATTGGAGAACAGTACCAACAAACAAAAAGATTGGTTGCGGTATGTTTGTGCTTACCTTTGAATTCCGTGCAGTGTGTGTGGTTTTCTTCCTTTAATAAAATAAATGATGTATTTGGTGATATTTACTAAAGGAAATGTTCATCAAATTTGCCATCAGAGTGTGAGTAGAACAATCACTCCCACAAAAACCTCCAAGCCTGGTGTCACATCCCATATAGCTGAGATGACCTCGAAGTAGAAGTAGCGTATCTGGGCACCCTGAGACGTGAGGTCCCCATCCAGAGAGAGATCTACAGGCAAGTGGCCACTTTCCTTCTTGGTGAGTCCCCATTCACCTTAGAGCACTGCCTGCAGAAGCTCACTCATTGGCCCCATGCCAGGAGAATGCCCCTTTTGAGTTTCCTCTTATTGCTCCAATCTTCAACATATTCTGTAGAAATTCAACATGTAGAATTTTCTCCGTGTAAGCAGCATTCTTTCCTGATGTTGAGCACTGGCTCAGATTCTCTTCTCTTTTCTCTGTCTCTCTCTCCCTTTTCCTTTCCAGTTCCTTCTCTCTTCCCCATCTCTCTCATTAGCAAATGTGGATTAGCATTCAAGCATTTACCTGGAGTTGCAGAGGGAATTGGACCCTCATTATTTCTCACAAGCCTATTTTGTTTTCATCCTTCACAGTGGTTTTGTGATTATTTGCTTACCTCTAAGTTGTCCCCAGTGGACTGTGAGATCTTGGTAGAGATCCCATGTTATGCACAGCTGATCCTTCGGTGTAAATCTATCGAAATGTGTGAGAGCCTTGCACGCTGACAAAGCCCGGGTTTGTTTCATTCCTTTTCTCTACTATGCTTTCAGTTTTATTGATTTAAAAACATTCTTTTCTTTGAGGGTATGTTGCCACTCTTCTATATATTTGAGAAGAGATCTCAGGTTATTAATTTGAGACTTTTCTTCTTTTAGCAAATATATGTACCTGGGGCTAAGAGAGATGGCTTGGTGGTTAAAAGCACTGACTGCTCCATCCATGTCCCTGAAAATTTCATCTTTTCTTATTGCTGTGTAGTAGTCCATTGTATAAATGGGCCACATTTTCATTATCCATTCACCGCTTGAGGAACATTTAAGTTGTTTCCATTTCTTATAGTAAATGAAGTAACACAAATGCAGAAAAGCAAGCAATGTATGTTCTCCCTCGTTTGCATGTTGTAGCACCAATCCCCTATATGTGAGTGTATATCCTGATGTAACACCAGGAGCCAGGAAAATGGAAAGAACACAGAGACGTAAAGGAAAAGAAAGAACTCAGAAGAGGAGGATGGTAGGGAACAGATATTACCAGGGCGAAGATGGGGAAATTGGGAGTGTTCAGCTGGGAGGAAAGAAGGGAAGGACATGCAAGGGGCCGTGGTGTGTGTGTCGGGGGAGGGAAGTTAGGAGAGGGGGAATGGTGGGAGGCAAGAGTTATTGGGGGGTGGAGATAATGGGGCCTCTGGAGATAATTCGGGGGAGGTTGGTCAGTTGGGAGGAAAAACAGTAGAGATGAATGAATCTTGGAGGTCGTGAAACTCAGAGGGAAATGTCCCAGTGCCCCCATGCGAAATGCACACACAGTGTCTAAACATTGGTGTGTATATATGCCTGGGGGCTGTTTGGCAAGGAACATAGTGCCAGACAGAGGAGGCCTCCCTTTGAGTGGTTGGTGGGGGTGGTTCAGGAGACTCCCAAAATGGCACAGGCTATTGCCAAGGCTCTTGGTTATTCCCCAGAACTAGTAGGTGGTGCTGAAGGCAGGGCATACTTTGGATACAGGACTTGGAACAGTAGATCAGGATCTGACTTGGAAACCTTCTACCTAAAGTGTTGCTCTCATAATCCTAGATGATACTATGCAAACTACCAAGGGAGAAGATCAACAAGCATACCATACACCACCCATCAAGGAAGCTTCTTTTTGTGGCAGATGGAGATTTCTGAAGAGTTCCACAACTGGTCAGACACAAAGTATATTTAAGGGATGCCCAGTCCTAAGGGATACATTTGCAGTTGAACCTCTATACTTAAGGCTCATGAACCATAGCAGAATGAAGGATAGAGAGAAAAATAATGCACCCCTCAACCTTTACCATTGGTACTTTCTCATACAACAGAGTGCAGTACACTCAGGGAGCCACAGCTGTTTAAAGAATAAGAGACTACAGAGTATGTGTTCCTGGATACATCTCCTATATTGAACTTCACCCACCTATTTCTCAGGGACCATTGTGGAAGAGGGGGCGGAAAGACTGTAAAAGCCAGGGCTGGTTCATGAACCAGCAGAGGCTTTCAGAATACTGGAAGCTTGCACATGTGAACTTCTGGCAATTGTGGCATCGAGCACAGGACACATGCCAACTCAATGAAACAAGGACCCAAAGGGGAGGAGAGAAATGGGTGGTGGGCTGGCCTTAGACTGAGAAATGTAGAAGACTGGTTGCTACTGGGTGAGGGAGTATGCCTTGCTTGGGATCTCTGAATAGGCTGACTGAACACCAGTGGGTGGGTTTGCACGGAGGGATGTCTGGGGGCAGGTGCTTGACTGGATAGGATTTGCTGTGTGGGGTGGAGTGCATGGGTTCTGGGAGGAATTTGGAGGCCTGAATGTGAGTGGGGGTCTGGACTTGATTGAGAACTGTTGTATACAATTACAAAAGCTCAATAAAAATAATTGTTTAAAAAAGTACTGGTTGGTTATGCAGAGGACCTGCTTTCAGTTCCCAGCACCCACATGGGAGCTAACAACTGTCTGTAATTGCAGTTCTAGGGGATCTAACATCCTTTTCTGCCATCCATGGGCATTATGCATATGTGGTTCACTTACATACATGTGGACAAAATACATGTAGACAAAATACTCATACATGCTATATCTCATAAATTTTATTGTATTCCATTGTCATTCAGTTCAGGATGACAGCTTTGAAAATTCCTCTTAGACCTATGGATTGCTTAATTTCAGGTTACCATTAAGTTGTTTGCTTCTGGTTTGATCCCACTGTGATTGGAAAACACACTTTGTATGATTTTCATTTAAACTTATTTAGGCTTCTTTTATGGTCCATGATATGCTCTTTCTTGAGATACGTTTTATGGGTATTGGAAGCATTCTGCTGTTGTATGGTACTATGTTCTACAAACATCAATTTAATTCTTGTGGTTGATAATGATGTGGAGTTCTACATTTTTGCTGATTTTCTGTTTAGTTTATTATTAATTACTGCAAAAAGTATAAAGAAGTCTCCAGCCATCATCCTAGATTTGTCTCCTCTTCTTTCACAGCAACTTTCACAACTGCTTTTGCTTCAGGACATTGATTCACCACTTGGGTCTATGAGGCAACCACAAGCTTGATGAGAACCTGCTAGCCCTGCCTTCATTCTGCATCAGTCTCCTTTGTCTTAAAACTTTGGTTGGAATCCTGTTTACCTTTGTATGTCAATGTGTTCAGCACTCAAACATTGTCTGTCTAAACCTAGTCATATATCATTTCTCTTCAAGGTTAAAGGCACAACATAAGAATAATTCAAGTATTTAGTGTCAGCTTTTGTAATGTCCTAGTTCAGATCACCCAAAAGTCTCCAATCATTACTCACAGCCTGTAGTTACCTTGGATTCCAGGAAAATTAGAACCGCATAGACATGTTACCCATGATTACATCACCAGCCCCCAACCCAAGCAGGAGCAATCATCTCATGCCTTGTCTACTCAAACAATAAGGACACCGCCTTGCAGCACCAGGACTTACAGGATCATTCAGACTTCACCTTGACCAGGACCACTTAATTATATTTACCTTTCACCCCTTGTCCCAATTCTTCCTCTGTTTAAACCTAACAGCTCATGTCATGACACAAGATGGGCTTGTGATCACTGAATCCCTTTATCTATTTTTCTCAATATGGCCATGCTGATTAAAATTTTCTCTGCCACCACTTTTTCATCTCTTTGATTGTCACATTGGGATAAACAGCCAAGCTTAGCCTATTGGGATTCCCAGATTTTTGTCATAAAGCTCTGGTACCACTTTCAGTTCCATTAGTAAGGATGGGGGGATGGAATCTTTTCACTCATATGCAAAACACACATTTGGTGCATACATGCTAAGGATTAGCATGTCCTCTTAGTGAACTGACCCATTTGTCATATAATATCCATTTTTACCTTTGTTTATATTCTAGTCTGAATTGTAGTTTATCTAATATTGATAAAGTCAACTTCTTTGATTAAAAGTTTTATGGAATATTTTTTCTTCAAGTATGACTATATTATTATACTTAAGTGTGTTTCTTACAGAGAACACATATAGATTGATCATATTTTTTAATTAATTCAAAATTCCCTTTAATTGATATATTTAGATTGTATTTATCACTCTACCAGGATTAAGCTTTGAGTACTTGCGCCATAACTGGTGGCGCTCCACTCAGAGGCTCTGGAGCCTTTAGAAAGTGGAGCCTGGCTGGTTTGCAAGGGCAGGACCTTGAAGGTTAGAGCCTGGGTGCTTGATGTGGAGGGACCCCACTTTCCATTCAGGTCTTTTGTCATGTTGATAAAAGAATTTCAAAAGGGAATACTAGAGAACTAGAAAGAGAAGGGAGCTGGAAAGTCACACTGTGACATAAACAAGTGCACAGCTCCTCACTGTCAGGCAGCAGCTACCCAGCTGTGGGGCCTTTGGGTTTTGTAAGTACATGGGAAATTATGGCAACATACTACTGCCAGTTCCTTGCCATGTTCTCAGATGGGTCATTTCTTCCTACCTTTTGGCTTAGGCTCATCTTCATTAGATCGTGAAACTTTTCTTCTTCAAGGCAGGAAGGACTTAAAAAATATAATACTTTATATTTATCCTTTGAGATTTTCATAATACACATAACTTTTTTATATGGTTTACCATCCCTATTCCTCTTCCACTCCTCCAGATCCACGCCCAGCACCCTACTGTCTCCCAACTTCATGTCTTCCTTTAAAAATGCACAGGAGTGTAGTTGACCCCAAAGGGGTGATACTCTTAAAAATCTGTCTCCCTCTCCCAGAACCATCAACTGCCAATAGCTCCCCAGTTGAGGGTGGGGGTCTCATGAGTCCCTCCCCTCACCCTGCTGGAATGTTAACCTGGCTTGTTCTTGTTCAGGCCTTGTGTAGACAACCACAGCTGTATGAGGTCATGAGACTGGTGGTCCTGTCCTATCCAGAAGCTGCTGTTTTGCTCTGGTTCTGCCTGATCTCTTGATCTTACAATCTTTCTGCCCCCTTTTCAATATGTTCCCTGAACCTTGGGGAAAGGGTTTGTTATACAGATGACCCATTTGCAGTTGAGTACTCCACAGAATTTGTTGTCTGCAGTTTAACCAGGAGTGAGTCTCTGCATTAACTGCCATCCATGGTAGGTGGGATTTTCATTGCTTTATATCCATGGAAGTTCTTAGCCTTCTCTGCATGGGAAGCATCTGCTGTCTATATCAAAGGGCATTGCCAACACTGACATCTGACAGGAAATGCTATTTGGAAAATCATGGTTCTGGCATACTGTTAGTGACATGTCCCAAGTGGTGACTAGGAAGCAGGCAGCTGTGAAGACTTATTTATTCCCTTTCTTCCAGCATGTTGCCCTTCCTGTCGTGGTTGTTATGAGAATTAAAGTGGAAGATGTAGGTAAGCATTTGGCAAAATGCTTGGTTCAGAGAAAGTGCTTGATAAATGCTGATTGTCAGTATTATTAAGTCGGTCTTATACAGTTGAATGAAATGTGATAAATTCTAGACTGTGAAAAATCTGTTTTTTGTTTTGAGGGACAAGGGCTTATATCTGGAAACATTTTCAGGCAATGACTAGGGTGGGCCTGGGCTTCTGTGAACAGCCACAGTGCAGGTTCTTCATGATCAACAGGTGCTATCATTCTCACAAGTATATTATACTCACAAGTATAAATGCTATTCAGATTTGTATGGGGTAGAAGCTAGTGCAGAAGGTTGAATGTTAATTAGCTTGTCAACACTGCAGATTTGTCTTTGAAGAAAGGAAAGATATAATACAACTATAGTTTGCGAGGGAGATGCAGAGCAGATTTCCTGGGAGACAGTTTTCAGACAGAGAGGAATGTGAAGAAAACTCTAATGATGGAAAGCTTTGAAATGAGGTGGAGGGAGGGACAGAGTGAGGGAAGCCAGAGGTGGTGTCTTGGGTCAAGTCTAAGATACAATGAAGAGGAAAGGTGATTGGATTTGACATCTGCTTCCATGTGTGTGTGTGTGTGTGTGTGTGTGTTCAATGATAATTGAAGTCAGACATTAGTTAAAAGTGGAAAATGAATGGAGATGATTGCATTCTAAGGGATGACTCTCAGGGCCTGCAAAAAGACACTGTCTACACATAGTAGATTCATGTGTACATGTCTCAAAGGGACAGGGGACAGATTGACAGCTGTAAGGCTCCATAGCAAATGCTCTAAGAAAGGGGGAAGGAGCCCATTGATCAGCTCTTGGCAAGAGCAAATAGTATATTCTTTGGACAGCCTCAAGCTTTTCAGATAGGAACTCAAAGGGAAGCTGGAGTGGGAGGCTGGTTGTAAGCTTGTAGAAGCCAAGCTAGGGTTGGTCAAGTATCTTAGAGGTTACTGAGATTCAGAGCCTGAGCTGCTTATACAATACAGGAGGCCAATGCAGAGAGTCGAAGCATTAGAACGTTGGGTATTAATTCCCACTCTGTAATTTGTGAGCAGGAAAACTGAAACTGGAACTTGCATGTGATGATCAAAAGGGTAACAGGTCTAGTTACCCTTGGAAATTCGTAACAATAATTTTTAATACTTCCATTCATAGTTGGACATCATGGATCCTCTCATGTTATGAACTTATGGAGTAGTGTAGATGACCAGGTCCCTCAAGGTGTGGGAAATGACCCAGAAGGAGAGATTGTCAGACCTCTTTTCTAATACCTTTGTAGAGTGATTACTTGTGACTGCATCAGACTTGTTTCTCTTGGTGTTTTTCCTTTTCTTTTGGTGCTTGCTTTCTCTGCTTAAGATTTTACAACTAAAATCCAATGACTGAGAAAAAAGATGACTTAACAAAATTACTAAGTATGTTGAAAGTGTGACCAAGATTAATTTTTAACTGTAAAAGCTCTTTTCTTCCTTGCTTTAGTATTACACTTTTTTGAGAGATAGTTTGATATTTCAAACTGCTTGCTGTCCTGTATCCATGAGATATGTTACTTGGAAAATATTTAGTCCTCTGATAGAGGTAGTGTCTTCATTTTTTTTCACTTTAAAGGGTTGGCAGAAATATTTAAATGATGTACTGGTTCAGCAACTTCAAAGCTTAATTAAAGCAAAACATCTTTGAGTTAGGATGAAAACACTAGGTGGGGTTTTTCTTTAGTCTTTGTAGGAGTCTGCCTTCCCCAGGGGGCTGGTTGCTAAAGCTTTTTGAGGGAAATGTTGAGGAATTATATTCTCTGTTTTTATAATGCTTTCATCTTTTCAAAGTGCTTTTCATGATCTCATTCCATCCTTACAACAAACCAGAGAACTCATCAGAGCAAAGGTCAGTGAGCTAGATGCGCAGATGAGGACACTAAAGCCCAGGGAGGTGGTTTCACAAAGGGTAGACATATCAATACATACCCAACCAAAGGTTTCTGTTTCTTAAGAGACCTCAGTGAGGATGAGACTTTGCAAGTGTACTGGAAATTCATAGGTAAATTTTACAAGTCCAGTTGTCTATTTGAAGAATTTCGGTTTTGATTATACATTGAGGTGACTGATCAGCATGTTTACAGGAACATCTGGAGGGTGTTTAAAAGTACAAGTGTCATTTTGAGGTTAGGTTATTGCATTTAAAAATGCTTTATCAGCATCTAATTCTCATACCTGTGTTCTGACATTCCAAGTGCATAGTTCAGTGGTTTTTAATATGTCATAGTATGAACAGCTGTTATTGCAATTTACTTAAAATATTTTTTTGCGTCTCAGAAGAGACCTCTGTACCTTTTATTTGGTCTTGTTGAGTCTCCCTGTGTACCAGCTGACCTGGAACTCAATTCACTATGTAGACCAGGCTAGTTTTGAGCTCATAGAGATTTGCCTGCCTCTGCGTCCTGAGTGTGGGGATTTAAGGCATATGCCACCATATCCAGCTCTTCTCTACCTTTTGCTTTTGTTATTTTTATTCTGGTATCTAACCACGTGTAACTAATTTCCTTTACATGAGGAGCTCTTATCCACAAAGGTTAAGTTCTAAGACATAACCATTAGGTGAGTTACATTGGTTTATATATTTATGTCCACACTTAAGATTGTTTTTTGTCTTAGTAAAGGTGAAACTACTGAGATTTGTGATGACTCCACATTTGAGGAGCTGTTGGTTTTCCAATGTTACATTCATTTCATATTATAGATATATTTTAAGAGATATAATATTTATTTACCTTTATGTGTATGTATATATGTCTGTGTGAATGTATGCCACATGTATATGGAGGCCAGAAAAGGTTATTGGATCCCCTGGAGCTGAAGTTTCAGGTAGTTGTGCATCACTCAATGTATGTACATGTTGGAAACCCAAATTCCATCCTCTGGAAGAGTAGGAAGTACTCTTAACTGCTAAGCCATCT
The DNA here is from genome assembly GCA_035773235.1 of Eospalax fontanierii. NCBI lineage: Eukaryota > Metazoa > Chordata > Mammalia > Rodentia > Spalacidae > Eospalax > Eospalax fontanierii. The sequence goes on from CM069540.1 coordinate 21,367,258, forward strand.
CTCTGGCCTCCATATTTTATTTTTATGTTGCTGATAGAAATACACCCATTTTTTTAACCTCCTGGCAATTACTTGTTATGACTTTTTGATGTAATTAGCCCAGTGGAGATGAAGCAGTATTTATTGAGGTTTTTGATTTATATTTTCTTAGTGGTTGATGACATGTGCATTTTTTCCATGTACTCACTGACAAGTTAAAAATATGTCTATGAGATCCTTTATCCAGGGTTGGAAAGAGAACACATCAGATAAAGACACTTGTGGATCTTGAGCACCTGAGCTGGGTCCCCTGGACCCACATGGTAGAATGTGAGAACAGATTCCAGCAGGTGGCCCTTTGACTTCCATATGGCATGTATATCCCTCCAAAATAAGTAAATGTAATACAAAATTTAAATCTAATTTATTCATTATTTAAGTGGGTTTTGTCTTTAATAGTAAATCACAACTTTGTACTCTTGAAAGTGTTCAACTTTTTAATTTTGTTGAAATCTAGTTTATTTTGATTGGTCTTGCTTTGGATGTTATAGCTAGGAATTTATTCTCAAACTAGAAGGAAATGTCCTTGAGGTTTATAGCCCGGTCTCACTTTCTGTCTTGCCTCTGCTCCCTGATCTATGGGATGTGAGCACGCCCCGTCATGCTCCTACTGCCTTGAAATTCAGCATGTCTGTCAATTAGGCTAATAACACTCACTCCTACTTTCAGGCTAGGAAAGAACACGAGTAACAGGGACAGTGACAACAACCTAGCAGTAACATAATAAAAGCTGTCTATGCATCAATTATACCCTTCATAAGGGTCTCACAAGTGCTGGGATACTGTCAGGAAAAATGCAGTTTATAATTTTTCTGGTGATAGGGAATTGATTGTCAAGAAGAAGAAAGAGGAGAGACCAGAGAAAGGGAAAAAAAGATGGTGAAAAGAATGCGAAGGAAAGGATAGGAGCCAGAGATATGAAAAGTAGCAGACAATTTATTAGGTCTAGGTGCAGAAAAAGGACAGCTGTGAACACATCTTCAGGAAGGATGTATAATAAAATACGACTAAGAATTAATTGCCTCTGTCTGTGAGACTGTCAGTGTCAGCTTCTTGCTTAGATTCTCATGTTTGTGCTGTGTCTAGGCTTTGGCAGAGATGAGTTTCTCCATATATTCTTCTGTCTAGTCACTCTGAGGGAATGAAGGCTGCTCACCCTGCTTCCTCCAGTGAGTCTCAGACTCCCATGTCCTGTTTCTGCTGCAGCCTCCAGAGGAAGCACTACCCTGGTTCCCCCTTTCTCTGCTTCGGGTGCAATTGGCTGTGCCATGGCCTGTACAGCTTCTCTCTGGATCAAAATTTCAGCAGCTGCAAAGGCCATGGAGGCAACAGAACTTCCCTGAAAAATACCACAGTTTCCAGGCATCAAGTGGAGTCTCTGCAGTGGGGCAACATGGTCTTGTCCAGCGTGGCAGTTGTCGTTGGTGAGATCAGGTGCTGAGTGCAGCCACTTCCATGGCTTCTTTCTAGAGAGGACTTTTTAGGTCTCCCCTTAGATCACTTCTTTCCCCTGGAGCATGCTTCTGTCCCTCTACATTTCTCAGATGTCCTGTTTTCCTCTTGTGTATTTCTGATGCTCTTCCTCCCTTTCCTCTTTGTTATAAAATCTATTCTTTCTTGCCCTGAATTTTCTCCTTGGAACTTAATTCCTCATATTCTGTCTAAGAACTTTATTATTTTAGGTTAATTGCCTTTTAAATTTCATTTTCAGATTTCTCATTTGCAAATGTAGAGCAATACAATGGGGTTTTGTGTACTTATCTTGTATTCTGTAACCCTGCTGAACTTATTAGTCGCAACAATTTTCTACTAGATTCCTTTGGATGTTCTCTTTGTACTGGTAGATAATGTTATCTTTGAATAGAAATAATTTTACTCCATTCTTTCCGTTTTGGATACCTTTCTTGACGAATTATATTTTTAAGCAAGCTTATGAAATTCTACATGTGGACATCCAGTTTTCCCAGCACCATTTGTTGAAGATGATGTCTTTCATTCTGTGTGTATTTTGGCCTCTCTGGCAAATATTAAGTAGATGTAAGTATGTGCATTCATGTTTGCATCTTCTTTCCATTGATCTACATGTCTGTTTTTATGCCAGAACCATACTGGTTTTGTTACTGTAGCTCAGTAATATCATTTGAAATCTGGTGTGGTGATCCTCCCGGCTTCATTCCTTTGATTGATTTGGCTCCCCAGGGCCTTTTATGCTTCCATATAAATTTTAGTATTTTTTTTCCTATTTCTGTGAAGAATTTAATGGGGTTTTTGATTGGGATCACATTGAATGTGTGAATTTCTTTTGGTAGATGATCATTTTTGCAATGTTAATTTTCCCAATCTATGATTATAGAAAGTCTTTCCAGCCTCTAGTGTCTTTCTCAAATCTTTTCTCCAAAGATTTGAAGCTTTCACTGTAGAGGCCTTGCTAGTTTTGGATTATTATCTTTGGGTAGGTCTATTTCTAGATATATGTTTAAAATAAAAGTTTTATTGGAGAAAAATAGAACCACCATATACACAGGGGGGAAAAGCACCAAAATTCAACAGAATCAGGACAACTGAAATGCACAGATATGCAATATCGTTGGCAATTACATTTCAAATTCTTACACAGCTTCCCTTAACAGTCTTACTAGTGTTTTCAGCTGAAACAGCATCGAATTTTCAAAGAATTAAGAACCTCAGGAAAAGAACTTGCTTTCAAAACAATGAAGGTGATATCAAGAGCTTCCTAGTTGGAACAACTCTACCCTAAAATTTCTTAAGAATAACTAGTGAGTGGTATAGTAGTCTACCTATCCCAGAGACCATCAGGGATGAGTTAGAACACTGATATAGATGGTCTGGTAAACAAAATAGGCACATTTCTTTGTCAAAAGAGCTCCAATTGCTAGATTTAAAAAATATTGGATTTTTGTGACTTTTCATACTGTATAATTTGATGATATTTAGGGCTCTTCCCCTATGCACACCTCATCCTATTGCCCCTCACTCAGTTTAATGTGTGTGTGTGTGTGTGTGTGTGTGTGTGTGTGTATGACCTATAAAGTCTCATTTGTGTCTCCAAATGTCTTTCAGTGTGGGTCCATCCACTAGAGAATGGTTAACCCACCAAGAGTCACAGGCTTGAAGGGAAATGTCTCTGCCCTTCCCAGCAGCCATCTGTTGCCACAGTTTCCTTAGATGGGGTTGGAGCTTCTTAGCCACTTCCTCTATGCTGAGATTTTTTTCTGGTTTGAGCTTGCATGAGATTTCTGCATGCTGTCACCATTGCTGTGAGTTCATATAATCAACTGTCTGGAATACAGTATTTCCTTGTGGTCATTTACCACCTCTGGCTCTTACCATCTTTCTACCACCTCTTCCACAATGGTCTCTGAGTTCTGGGAGGCAGAAATCTGATATAGGTGTCATAGTCAGGGATAAGCCCTCTGTAATCTTTTGTTATCCTCACATTAGCAAGTTGTGGATTTCTGTGTTAAGCATTAGGAAAATTCTCTGGTGAGAATTGTGAGATGTATTAATCTATGAATATAACAATAATTCATTAAGAGTCAGTTTAATACAACAACTATTTAGTATAAAACTAATATTAGGTTCTCCCCTATGTCATGTGACCTGTCTAGCCTCAGTTTCCTAGGCCTGATACCACTGTCAGGTATGGGCTCCATCCTAAGGAAGAAGATATTAAATTCAATTAAAGAGTGCTCGGTTATTCAAGTAGTATCTGGGCCACTATTGCATCTGTGGTCATTACTGTGCCAGGCCAGTTGTTATTGTAGTTCACAGGATGCACAGCTGGGTAAGGTTGATGATGATTATTTTTCCTTCTGGTAGTGTCATAGCATTTTCCAGCACTATGAAAGGTAACCAGTAGAGATGGAGCTCTGAAGTCAACACCAGCTTGATTTCTCCTTGTGTGTCCTACAGCTCCCATATGTAGTGTCTTCAGCAAAAGGGTCTTATCATTCAGTTGTGGTGGGTAACCAAGAGCACAGACAATGATCAATACTTTTTGGAGTCAACAGCTTCTAGAGAGAAAGTCAATTCCTGACAATGAGGTTTTTTCATTAGGCTATGATATCTAGAAATGGCAATGTCCTGTGGTTATAGGATAACTCCTTTTATTCTCTTTTTTGATGCATTTTCATAACTTTAAGAAGCATCCATAGTGGTAGGTTTCCATATGACTTTTTCTAAAGTCACTTACTCCTCCCCTCAGCCCCTCCTCTGCTCTGCCCTCCCATCCCCCATCCCATTTAAACGCTTCCTAGTGTAGCGCTTTTCCTTTCATACCACTGCCTTCCTTGAGGCTCTTATTAATGGGAGTGTTATAAGCACAGTCTCGAAGGACAAGAGTAAGTTCTTCTTTAGGTTCTATGCCAGAAGAGAGCATAGGATCCCCTGGAACTAGAGTTACAGATGGTTGTTAGCCATGATGTGGGTGCTACAAACCTAACTTGTGTCCTCTACAAGAGCAGTCAGTGCTCTTATCTCCTGAACCATCTCCCCAGTGCCTTTCCATGTTTTTAGAATAGAAAATTTCAAGTAATAAACTAACATGCCTTTAGATTTCATTGAATCTGTAACCACTCCCCCCTTTCACTTGTGATTTTATTAATTTGAGTCTTTGCTTTCTTTCTTTGCTGGATAAAACAGTCTCAGTTGTCAATTATTCACTTTCAGGGCTTGAAATACATACATCACTTCATCCTTCCTGGCTTCTATGTTCCTGTGAGAGACTGGATGCTACTGTGATAGATTTTCCTTTGAGGTGAGTTTGCATTTTTCACCATAACATTTTTAATACTGTTTCTTTGTTTTATATTAATATTTTTGACATTTTAGCTAAAATATAGTATGAAAATTTTATTCCCGATCATGTTGATTTGGAGTTCTAAATTTTTCCAGTACTTGGGCGTCCATTTCTTTCTCTACATTTGGCAAGTTTTCTATTATAGTTTCTATGCTTTTAGTATTAAAAAAAAGCAATTCCTTCTACCATCCTGTAGATTTCCAGACTTCTTGGTTGAATCCTAGAGTTTTTGAATATTTTGGTTAAGATTATCTACCTTTTTTCCTTATGTAAGTTTGGATGTAGTATTTTCTGGTTTGTCTTTCAGCCCTGATATTCTTTTTTTTTTTTTCTGCTTGGTAGACTATTGGTGATGGTGTTTACTGTGATTTTCTGACAACCTACTTTATTCAATGTATGGATTCAAAAGTTAATTTCATCCACAAACACTGGGCAGACACACTTCAAATAGTATTTAACCAAATATTTGAATACATTGAATCCCAGTTAAGTTGAAGATAAACCATCTCAATGAGTAAAGCAATGAGGTTACATTAAAAGGAATGAATAGACAAAATGAAGGAAGCTTTAACTCATGAGCAGTCTCATGCATTCAATGCTTTTTTGTCCTATCAAACATAGATGATAAGCCTCCATTAAAATTTATAGGGCTTTAATAAAATCCTATCACAAGTTACATAGTAAGATGTCTATTCAGAGAGGTAGAATATACATACATACATATATATACAATATACAATACAAATATAATATATATTTATCTATTTTCTGAGAATGTAAAATTAATGTAGAATTAGACTCTTAAAAGGATTCATTATGCAGATGAGATAAAATATGATTATACTGAACATTGCGTTCAGTTGGCCATTCAGAATGATGAGTTCACCAGCTTATTCTAATGCGTTTAAACATATCCCCAAATGGAATATTATTCAACTATGAAAAGATAAATTGTGAAATTCGCAGGTAGATGTATAGAACTGGAAACCATCAACATGGTTTTTAAACTTTAATTCACCGAATTTTTCATTTCTCACATTTTTATTTGTTTGTACTTCAGAATTTCAATTTCTTTGTTGAATTTTTCTTCTGTGTTGGTGACTTTTTCATCCTATTTTTCTCATCCATTTTGCTGATCTTTTCCTCTAGATTTTCTTCTCTGCATCCTTATTAATCTTCTTTCCTGTCTCTATCTCTTTGAGGTCATTGATTATTTTTACTTGTTATCTTCTGACTCTTCACTGGCATTTCTCTATTTATGTATTTCAGAACTCAGTGGTTGATGAGTTATGAATATTTGGAGGAGTTGTGCTGACTTGGTTTTGCCTGTTTCTTGGCTGTTATTTGGGCATCTGCTTGTTTTGGTATCTCTTTCAGTTTTATTTGTGGAACTCCTTATTAAGACATTTTCAGGACTCCTTTCCAGTACTACTCATAGAAAAGAAAAGAAATTGATGTTAATAGCAACATCACCCCATAGAAAATATAAAAATTCACTTGAAATCAATTGCCACCCTCTAATAAATAACCAATGACCCCATACAACAGAAAATGGTGAAACTAAACATATAGAATGTGCTGTGAAATTAGAAATCACTTAGGGATAATGTGGATGTAGTAAAAAAATAAGATACAGTAAGTAGGCAGGGAAAGAGGAAAATCAAGGTTAAATAAGTGAAAGAACAATAAGACCAGATGTGAAGAAGGATGCGGTAGAGGAGATGAGGAAGCAGCAACAAATTAGACAAAACACAGAAAGACAAAAAAAAAAAAAACCCAAAAGATAAAAAACAAAAATGATTTCCCAACAATGAGAAAGTTCAATAACAAAATCAGACAAGCACAGAAAAATAAAAAAAGTACATAAGAGACTTTCAACCTCATAAGATAGAATCAAAATGCTATTAAAAGTATAGAAAAAAGGAAAAGATTTGGCACAAAGAAAAAAAGGAAGGAAAAATAGACAGAAAAAAAAAGATTGCCAATAATGAAAAACAAAACGAATAAACACAAGTAGGTGAATGTACAAATGGACAAAAAACCATAAACATTTAGAGAAGTATCAAGTTAAGGTACTAATAAAACTTTACCCCATCTGTGCTGGGGGTTTTGGCTGGCTGGATTGTGTACATGTCTTGTGCAGGTAATCACAGCTGCTGTGAGTTCATGAGCAAAATCGCCATGTCATGTCTAGAAGACAGCATTCATAGCACACACAGGGAAAAAGGAAAAGAAATGAAAGGTGAAGTATTAAAGTTGATTTTTTTACCAGGTTATCAAAAAATTGGAGACGTCCAGCTCTGTGCATATGGGGAGCAATCCTTTCTTTACTCTCATCTTTCCCGTGGCTCATGTGGGTACTCAACCTGTTTTGGACCTGTGTCCAATGTCCCCTGGATCTGTACTTACTTTAGTAGTATTTCCAAACCAAGGGCTTCTGCTGGCTACAAGTTGATTTGCAGTCTGAGGGCTTGTTCTGACTCTCCATCTGCAGGTTAGTGATCTAGATAGGGCGTGTCTCTCAAATGCATCTCACAGAAGCAATCACAACAGTGAGATCTCAATTAGCTGAGGACCTATCTTAATACTGTTAAGACCTCTAAAATACTAATCAGTTTGTTGCAGGAATGCAATACTGTATGAATTGTACAAAAACTCGATAAAATTTTTTTAAAACATTTTATACCCCAAATTATAATTCCATTGAATACATATTATCTTCACGTGAGAGTTGTTGTAGACTACTGGAGCTATATGTCCGTCAGTTCTATAGCAGAGAAAAGCAGGTATGTAGCTCTAGAGGTTAATCCACCTGTGACCCCAGACTCAGGTCTATCTGGCTCTACTGTTCTTGGCACCTGGCCCTTCCACTCTCCACAATGGCCTTTCAGGGTGTTTCTAACCTTGATATTGTGGTAGGTTCAATTTAAGCTCCCCGATCTATGGTTATTCCTTGTTTGGAGCCCTGAGGGTAGCTCAGTGATAAACAAGATGTTTGCCTTTAGGATGGCATTTGCACTGACTTTTAGGTCAGGCAGAAGAGTGACAAAACTGAAGTCTTCCCCAGCCCAGACCCTTCCACTGGAGGAATGACCGACTCCCCAAACCCCCCAAGTCTATTTGTGGCTTGTAATGGCTGTGGACTTGAACTACCAGTGTGTTTTCACCAGAGCTTGCCTGGCTTATGTTCTGAACTCCTTTCCCGGTACGCAGCCTGATTTGTGGTGCTTAGTTTGGCTTATGTCTTCTCAGTGTATCGACCATCATTTTCTATGCTATTTTGAGGCATCCTGAAGCTCCCTTTGAAGCCTGACCTTTCCTTTTCTTGTTGGAACAGAGTAGATGTCTTTTCTTACTCTCTCTTTATATGATCACATGGTACAGCTTCTTGTTTTCCCTCTCACGTGAAGATTCCCTCCATCAATGTCTCACCAACCACCTAATGAACCTCATGCATTCTGTCATATATGTTAAGTCCTATCCAGTCAAGAGTTTGTACACAGGTGTCCCCCAGTGCAAATTTCCCTACTGGAAAGCAGTCAGCCTATTCAGAGATTGTAAAGCATATTCTCTCTCACCCAGTGGTAATTAGGCTCCAGTAGCTCCCAGTCTAAAGCCAGCTCACCATCCATTTCTTTTGCATCACTCTGGGCCCTTGTCATTTTGACTTGGCATGGATCCTGTGCTCCATGGTGTACCACCATTTCCACAAGTTCTCATGTGCAAGCTTCCAGTGGCTGGAAAGCCTCTGATCCTTTATGTTCATGAACCAGCCCTGGCTCTTACAATCTTTTTGCCCTCTCTTTTACATGGTCTCTGAGCTGTGAGTGGGTGAGGTTTAATATGGAGTCAAATCCATGGACACATACTCTACAGCTTCTTAAAAACTTGGCCAGTAGTGGCCACTCTGTTGCGTAAGGAAGCTTCACTGGTGAGAGTTGAGGGATGCACTAGTTTTCTCTCTACCACTTGTTCTGCTATGTTCGATGAGCCTTAGGTGTAGAGATTCAACTGTAGATGTGTCATCTAGGACTGGGCATCTCTTATCCTTATGTGCTCTGTGTTTGACCAGTTGTGAGATTCTTCAGTAGCCTCCATTAGTTACAAAAAGAAGTCTCTTTGATGAGTGGTATATGGTATACTTGTCTATAAATAAAAAGATCCATATTTACCACATGGTAAGCAATTTCATTTGTCCAGAGATCTGACAGAGATAGGGTTTCGCTAGGATCTATGACCTCTCCAGCCATGTGTAAATACGCTGTGTAGTTACACTGTGCCACCCATTAAGTTCACTCCCACTGATTATCCCCTAGATAATAGTGCCACTACTGCAACAATAGAGGTAGTTTGATGTGACAGTCATTATGGATATTAGGTTTTAGATTGGGTTGAATCAATGACTGATTTTCTCCCTTAACAGCTTGCGTATTGTCATCTAGCATTATGAGAGCCAAACTTTAGGCAGAAAGCTTCCAGGTCAGTGTCTGCTCCAGCTCCTGTATCCGAAGTATGCCCTGTCTTCAGTTGTAGGGTCTTATCTTCTAGTTCTTCTTCTTCCTCCTTTTCTTCTCTTCCTTCTTCTTATTGTTTTGGGAGAAAATTCACAAGTATGTCTGAAAAACTTGAATAGAAATGAAAAAGACATACAAAATAGAAAACTTCATTAAAAACCACAATAAAGATAAAATTAGTCAATGTGATATTAACATAAATTTATATGAGCAGGTCAGTGTCACGGGAATAAGAGAACAGGAAGAAATATTTCATTTTTTTATTTTTGATGATGTCAAGGCCATTTTGGGCCGATAATCTTTCCAACAAATTGTGTTGAGACAGCTGGGCATCCCTATGCAAAAACATTGATTTACCTTCGTGTCATACTTTATACAAGAATTAACTCATAGATTGAGGGACGAGTGGCCAAGGGAGGTTATACAAGTTGTTCCCCTAGCTTAGGATCACCTTCCCTGTTTCTGAAATTCAGGTTAGGGAAAATCCATGCTTCTGAATGTTTCATTTGGTTATGTTTTTCCAAGTTCCTCACAGTGCAGGTCCCCAGAAAGATATGTAGACTGTGTCTGTCAGATCCCCTCAAGCTGGAGTTACAGGCAGTTATGAACTGCCTTGCATGGGTGCTGAGAACCAAACTTGGGTCCTATGGAAGAGCAGCAAGTACTTTTAACCACGAAGCCATTTCTCCAGTCCCTTGAAAAGCAAATTTATAGATGGTGTTTTTTCATCTTTCAATTTAAGCTGATTTTTATTTCCATTGTCACTTTATTGGATTTGCAATTTTAACTTTATTCTTTCTAACTAGAACATTTTAACTATAAGGAATAATTGGGTTTCATTGTCACATTTTCACATATAGATAAAACACACTTTGGCCCTATCTACCCTATAAGTCCCTTGTTTGTCCTCTCTCTAGTCTTTTCCTCCTCATGAATAGTCTCCAGTTTCAAAATTCAGTACTCATTAGATCTGTCTGAACTTTTCCAAAGTAATCTAGCTGGATAGCTTCTCTTGTTAACTTGACATACTTGGGAAGAGGAGACCTCAACTGGGAAACTTCCTCTTTTGGACTGGCCTTTAGACCTCTCTGTAAGGCATTTGCTTAATTTTTGAGTGATGTGGGAGGGCCCAGTTCACTGTGGATGGTGCCGCCCTGGGCTAGGGTTGCATAATAAAGGAGGCTGAGCCCGGGGCAAAGAGCAAGCAGCATCCCTCAGCAGAATGTGTTTAGTTCTTGCCTCCAGGTTCCTGCCCTGAGCTCCTACCCTGGCTTCCCCAAAGGATGAATTGTGATTGGGGCATGTAAGAAAAATAAACCTTTCTTCCCTAAGTCGGTTTTTGTTCAGAGTGTTTTATCACAGCACTAGAACAACAAACTAGGACACAAACTGATACCAGAGAGTGGGATATTACTGTGATGCATCTGAGTGTGTTGCTTTTGGGAAGGGTGGTGGAGGCATTGAAACTTTGGGTTGGAAAAGCAATTGAGTGCTCAGAGTTTAATGAGCTGTTTGGGGGGCTTGGAACAGTTAGTTATGGTGAGAGAAATGTAGATGAAATGTAGATGATGGATGACTGGATTGTAACATTTCAGAAGGAAGCAATGACTTCATCAGGACAGTTTGTGTGATGTATTTTGGATTAAGAATCTGTAGAACTGAAACCTTTTGTATTTACTGGGAGGACTGATGGTGGTTAGCTGAGGTTGAAAAATCAACTGTGATTAATAAGGGACCAGAATTATGGTCCAGAAGTATTTTCTCAGAGTCAACACATAGGTCTGGAATCTGAACATGCAAGCTAAATAACCTCTGTCCTCCCCAAATTGATTTTGCTCAGAGTATCTTTTCACAGCAATAGTGTAACAAGTGAGGACAGCAATAGATAGTTGACTCCTTTAATTTCAGCGTATGTGAATGGTTTTCTTACTTTACATACTGTTTTAGTATATTTTAGATGCACAATAAAATGTTTAAAAAGTTATTTGATTCATAAATTTTTTGAAGTCACACTAAAAGCTCTTTATAACTTCATATTGTCCCTCTATATCTCCAAAGACTTTTAGAGGGTACACAGAGAAATAAGACAAAGAAAAGACAATTCTTGATTGATTTCAGTGGGTCAAGGCTCTAGTGAGATGGTTATTTGGCAATTTCTGGCTGGTGAAGCTTTACCTTTTACATCAAGGTGGGCTTTGTTTTGTTCATAGACAAATCCAAGGTGCTGGTGCCATCTCAGCCTAAGTATCACAAAATTAACCATCACATTTAAAAAGCCATCTTTAATTTCCAAGTTTTTATTAATTTATAATTAGTTTTTGAGGTGAGAGAAATGAGGAGAACAATAAGATACATAGATGCTAGATAGATAGAGAATATGAATATGGATCTTTGATGGTGACTTTGACAGATATGACACTCTTACCTGACATACACAGGTTCCACATAAGCTTAAGCCAGACAAAATTCCACCATAGATGTAGGGAAGTAGGTAAGAAATTCCAGCCCTATCTGAAGAACTATTGGCAACTAATGGCTGCTGGGAGGGGGAGAGTCAGTATCATTTAAGGGCGAGACTTCTGATAGTTTAATCAGCTTGCAGTGGATGGACCCATACTGAAGGTCATTTTTAGACATAAATTTGTTTCCAAAGTTCTTATATATATGAAGTAGAGAGCGTATAATTGGGTGGGGAGAAGAAAAGTGGACAGATAGAGAAAGAGGGCTAAATACAATAAAAATATTTTATATGAAGTTTAGAAAAATTAGAAAAAGATTGAAAACCCCTTTATTCTTGAGAATTTCATTCATGTATACAAGAAAATATAATATTTGCCCCCATTTCACCTCCCAATTCCCCTGTATCCTGATGACACAGCTCCCTCTCAACTTCATGTCATTTTTTTCTCTTTTTTTGATCACTTAATAAGTCCAAATAGTGCATATGTTCATGGGTGTGATGTCCTACATCAGCACATGGGAAACCTAACAGGAACTTCCCTCTGAAAAGAGAAAGATTCTCCCTCTCCCAGAATCTAATAACTGCCAAAATTCCTTTATAAGGGTAGATCCTGGAGAGCTCCTCTGTCTATCAGGGTAGGACCTAGTCTGACCCAGGTAAGGTCCACAGGGTCCAGGGGGATTTTACAGCTTCTAGCATCATCATCATCATCATCAACAGCAGCAGCAGCAGGTGGCAATGGAAGCCGTGTACTCAGTGGATTATTTAATTTGGTCTTTCCCTTTTCACTGCCTCTTGTGCATATTCCTTAAAATAAGCCAGAGAGGAAGTGTTTCATCACATTCCCTCAGCAAACCTGGGAGCTAATTTTTATATCTGGCTCTCAGATAAACTCCTTCTTAGGGGCACTTGTGCTTCAGATCATTACACAGAACAATTACATGCTAATCATCTCTAATAATTGGTTCTAATGTACACACTTAACTTGCAGTTGAGTAAATTCAAAGGTGGCACTTATCTTTTCAACCTTCTTAAATACATAAGGATAAGCAAACACTTAATCTTCATGTGTGCAGTAAGAAGATAGAAAAAGCATTTTTCTTTATAAAATATTGAATCACATTTAAATTTTGATTGTTGAATGACTGTTATATTCTGAAGTCTGTGTTTCTCTCAATCAGCTGACTTGGAAATCTCATCTCCAAAGGTGATGACACTAGGAAATGGCTTTGGGAAGTTGGTTAGTGCTTTTATTGAAAGGGTTTATTAGTCGCTTTTTGCTGCTGTGATATAAACACTGACCAAAGGAATTTGTAAAAGGAAGAGTTTATTTAGCTCACAGTTCGAAAGGGGCAAGAGTCCACTCAAGTGGACAAACACCCAGCATGGCACTGGGAACATGGGTAGCAGACCCAAACTTACCTTAAGAAGTATTGGCAAGTGATGGTTGTTGGGATAGGATAGGCTAGTTTTCCTAAAGCAAGGGTCTGTGTAGGCTTATTAGACCTCAGTGGATGAACCTGCACTGAGGTCACTTGGAGACACTAACTTGACACAGTAGACCTTAACACAGGCACTAACTTGACACAGTAGACCTTAACACAGATGAAAGAGGAGAGGACGTTAGCGCTCAACTATGGGAAGCAGTACGGCCTGAGAATCTGCAAATTTGGTTGGAAAGATATCTGCATGTGTGTCTTCTTTCTTTCTTTTCAGGATCCTGTTACTTCTATGGCATGATGTGTAGGCTAGCCTGCCTACACAAATGCGAGACATAGGAAAGCCAAGCCGCTGAGTCCAAGATTATCCTAGATCAACTGAGCCTAAGTATGTGAGGGACCCTTGATGAAGTCATCAGAAGTGAGGCCTATCTTCTAACATAGTCTTGGGGAGGATTTTTGTACATCAGTGCTGAATCAGGTAGTTTTGAGTGACACTATAGGGATCTAAGTCTGTAGATATTTCGATAGGTCTAAGAGATGTGTGAGACAGAGGTGAGCAATCAAAGTTTGGGTACCAGGGAAAACAGTTCAGACCAGAGGGTCTATTTCATATTTATGATGGGGAAGAGACCCTAATCTTTGTGTCTGGTTCCCATGGCTACATGCCGTTATGTTTCTTACTCTTTCGATGATCAGAAAATGACTTTGCTCTTAAGAATAAGCTTTGAAAGGGTTAGCCCATATGTGCTTATAAGTCCCATTCCTGTAGAAGTTAGAACCATGAAAGTTTCCTAGGAAATGTGGCAGCTATCTTCAATACAGGGATCTGGATGGTAATTTAGAAACTAAGTCCCAAATTTCTAATTTTAAAGTAGTCTATTCCTGCAAGAATTAGGAACTCCTATGGAAATAACTGTCCTTGAATTTTTCACAAAATTTGTAAATTCCTAACATGGAGATATATGACCCTAGGATGTTATGACTGGAAGTCAGGATGGTGTCTTTCTTTCCAAAGGAGAGTCTCAGGTCACATAAAGCTGTACAAATCTATGTAACAAATTCAACAACTTGAAATTACTTCAGTGAGTATGAAATTTTCAAAACTTCCTTCTTTGTTTAATTCCTTTGCCCCTAGAATCTATGTGTAATTAAGGGATTCTCACTCTCCAGAGTAGAAATAACTTTAAACCCTTCACTTTTACATAGCATTTTACAAAGCCCCTTCACACAGAGCACCCTGTCTGTTTTTATAATTGTATGAGGCATGTATTAATATTCATATTTTAAATAAGAAAAAAATGAAAGCAGGAGAGAAAAACTTATTCCAGGTTCAAGTTCATTAAGTGGGAGAAATTGTATGTGATAGACAAGTCTTTGACTGAAAGTCCAGGTCTCTCTGGATGTCAGAAGAGCTTTCTCCCAAGCATTGCTTCTTGGCTGGGCTGCATATGATTGATTCAATCAGTTTTCTCCATCTGAAATCAAAGGACTGGTTCCTCTAGAGCATCTCGTGCTGTTTCTACGGAGCTAGCTGTAAGACAAGTGGGAGAGTCCTGCCTGGGCAGCTGTTGAAAATGTTTTCAAAAGTCCTCATGTGTATTGTAGGGCAATCAGTATAAAGTCCAAAGTTGTTTATAGGATGTGTCCTAAATAGATCATGGACTTTTTGTAGGATCTTCTCACTGTAGTTTCCTTCTATGTTCTATTTTCTTTCACAGCACCATCACCATTCTAATTCCCATGGACTTTTGTCTCTTCCTTTGTCTTGTCCTCATTGTTGAATGGTAGTCTCTAAGCAATTGTCAAGACTAGTGAGTCTCATCTCAATGACATTATTAGTCTCTCCTCCCTTCCTGCCATTTCAAGGCTATGGTTTTTCAACTTCATGCTGTCTTCTACATAGAATATTAAGCAAGTAACATCATGGGAATTAGTATTTTTTCTTCCTTTCCCTTCCCCACATTCTTACTGTATACTGACTTCAGGTTAAATTTTGAAAGTAGTGATATGTCACTTCCATGTTTACAGATATCTTCAATGGTTTTCCAAAGAGTATTGTGTTAGACATTCTGTCTTGGGACAAAATACTTGACACAAACTTTAGGGCGAATTTACCTTTAATCTAGTTCCAAAGGGTTTAGTGTATAATCTTTGATTTTATTGGCAGTGTATAATCTTTGATTTTGTTAGGCAGAACCTCATGGTAATGCAAACATGTGACAGATGGTACTTGTCTAATGGAAGATACGGGTGGGCTGTCTGGGGAGACAGAAAGAGTTAGAGGGAGGGAGAGAGGGAAGGAAGAGATAGAGAGAGGAGAGAGAGAGAGAATTCTGGCTTCAGTAAGTCCCTCTCCCTCTTCAGTCCCATGAGAACTCATAACTTATGAGATGGCATCATCCCATTTTGTAGGATCCTCCTGGTGTCTCTACTGATGCTTTGGTGCTCCCCTCACAGCTTCATTTTTTGCTCTTCCAGAGTTCCCTGCAGGGATTCTGACCACACTGACTGACCTCTAAGGCTTTACTTTGAGATCTTGGTGAAAGCCTTTATGACCCTGTTATTATTGCATTCTCCCACGCTCACAAAATCAGCACAATGGGGATGATACCAAAATGGCTACTATCCCCAGTTTGGCCAGTAGCCAGGTTTCCTTGGACCCTTGGCTGCAATGTCCTCTAAGCTTCTGGATGACTGGACAAAGAAAAATACTTTTTTAGGCTACCGCGTGTGGGCAGGGAGCCCTGAACCTGTTGTCTCAAGGCAGAGTCTTTCAAATGAAGTAAACTGTTATCCTTTGAATCAGTGATGGGTAAAATTTAGCCAATCCATAAAATACATTCAGGGTATCCTTTTTTATTGTCCTTACAAGAGTACCCTTCTTTTTAATAATTCTGATCTCTTCAGCAGTCAAAGTTTTCTGGCTCCAACTTTCATATTCTTCTGAGCAAACCACAAGTTTTTCTCATCTTTCCATACTGCTTTTTAAAAAAATTATTATTTTTTAATGTATATGAGTGTATTGCCTGCATGTATGTAAGTGCACCCATGTCATTCAATGCCTGTGGATGTCAGAAGAGGGTGTTGGATCCCCTGAGACTGGAATTAGGGATGGTTATTGGCTGCCATGTGGGTGCTGGGAACTGTAGAGTGAATTAATTCTCTGAGGGACAAGCAGGATGAGCTGTGGACAAACACCCCCCTCCCAGGCTGGATAGTATTTACCTGGACTACCTTGTGTGGAAGAAAGATGAGGAGCTGGGAAAGTCCTATGCCCTCCCAATCAGTCCATTGGCCTACTATGTATGAAGAGGTTGGGCTAAAGGCATTTAAGCTGAGGGCGCCATGATGTGGGCCCTTTTTTTTCTTCCCCTCCTTACCATTTTGGATCAGACCACTGGAAAGTCGTGAGATCTAAACTCGGTTGTGGATTTATGAGTGTAACTTATGGAGGGGAGGTAGAGTGCCCATGTTCTGTAAGTAGCCCCCTACCCACTGCTCTGTCAGTAAGTCCAAGTAAATTAACTAGAATTTGCCTAACTGTGATTTGGGAAATTTGAGTCTTGTTTGTTGTAAGACTTGGGAGGGTGGGGGAGGGCAGGGGGACTGGGGACTAAACTTAGCCACTTCCAAGAGGAATTTTAGCTACAGGAACTGAACCCAGCAACCAGTGCTCTTAACCACTGAGTCATCTCGCCAGCCCCTCCCCCCTTTGCTTAAAAAAAAAAGTTTCTGCAAAAGTTTTACTTCTGCAGAAGAGTGTTTAGTTCTGCCTAGCCAAGCAGGCAAACACATTCAGTGGGGGTTTTCCTGGGTTTTATTCCTAATGCAAAGGATTCCTCTGCCTCACCCTGCATGGTCAGAGCTCAGCCCCACATTCTTACAATATTGACTAAGTTAAAGCATCACAGTTGATAAGCGGGATGCAATTTTGAGCACAGAGTGCAATCTTTTTTTTTTTTTAATTTTATTTCTTACTCTATTTTATGTTGCCTGCATGTGTGTAAGTGCATCCCTGTCGTGCAATGCCCTCAGAGGTCAGAATAAGGTTTTGGGATCCTCTGGAATGGGGGTTACAGATGGTTGTTAGTTACCATGTGGGTACTGGGAATCAAACCCAGGTCTTTTTCAAGAGAAGGTAGTGCCTAACTGATGAGCCATATCTCCATACCCAACAGAGTGAAATTTTAAACACACATCTTGATTTCAAGAATTGCTACCCCTCGAGGAGTTTGATGTAAGTCAAACAGTTTCTTTACAATTTTTTTTTTTTGAAAAACAGGCTCTTGTGTTATGTTTTCTGACTTGCAAAGATCTTATTTTATTCTTTGTGACTTTCTTTTTGGTCACAGTTTTCACTTAAACACAACTAAGAATAGTCAGCAATATCCATCTGAAAACCAGAAAATGTCCTTTATTGGTTTAATTAGTTCATCAACTTTAAATTCAGCTTCCCACAAAATTCTCAACAAGGTAAAAATATTGACAAGCTCTTAGCCAGAATCGAACATGCGAAGCCTCTGCCTCCAGTCCAGTCCAGTTCCTCACAGAGTCCTGTTTCCCTCAGAAACACTGTGAGCACAGCTCTTAGTCTCCCTGTTCCTACTGGCATTCTGATCTTCTAAGCTCTTACCACAATCTCCCATTATGCTGAGCCTTCAGTAGTCTAGGCCTTCTGTAGTCTGCAGCTTAAACATTTTCTAAATCCTTCCCACAAACCAGTTCCAGGCTCATGAACCACAAGATGAACAGGTTGTCCCAGCAATGGCAACACCCCTAGTACCAATCCTGTGTCAGACTCTTATCAGTGTGACAACTGCTTGACATAAACAGCTATGGGAGGAAGTGCTTATTTTTGACATGATTTCAAAGATTTTAGGCTGTAGTCCTTGGCTGTCTTGATTAAGGTTCCACAATTAAACATAACATTGTGATTAGAAAAACTACTCATGGCAGAGAGGAGAAAGAGGAGGAGGAGGAGGAAGAGAGAGAATATGCCTGCCCTAGTGGCCTATGGGATGGTGCCACATTGATGGAGGGTCTTCTCATTTGAATTTCTTCTTTTGGGAACCATTTATTCAACTAACTAGCTCATTCATTGTTTGGATGAAATTTTGGTGTTTAATTTTTTTTATTTGAGACAGGAGGCCAGACTGTCCTCACACTCACAGAGATCTGACTGTCTCTGCCTCCTGTGTGCTGGGATTAAAGGCGTTAGTATTTCATCTTTGAAGTTGTTTGGATATGTTAGGTATGAATTCCCTGTCTGACGTATGTCACGGGTTTTCCCATTTTGTACTCTGTTTCTTTGTCCTGGTGATCACATCTTTCACTCTAGAGACTCACAAGAATTCTTTCTAGAATTCTAGAATTTCTTCTAGATTTTCCAGGTCTTCAGAATACAATTTTTAGTATTTTCTAGAAGTACTCTGGGTTTCATTTGTTGAAACTTACTCTTTTTCATCTCTAAGTTTCTTCATTTGCATGTTCTCTGTCTTTTGGTTAATCTTTTCCAAAAATTTACCTTTTTAGTGTTAATTCTATGCATTGTTCTTTGAAACATTACTATGCCAACATTATAATCTCCTGAACAAATGACCTAACTCTTAACTTAGTTTTTAAGGGTGAGCCTGAACTTGGAGGATTCCTGTTCCCCTAGATATCTGTTGGAACTGTCTGTCCCCTGGGTCTGTCCTGATGGAAATGTTTTGTTGGAACTCTGTCTTTTGAACTGTCTTCCAAATCTGGCCCCACTCATAATTTCATTCAAAATGTTTTCTCCAGATAAATTTGGGAAACAGAAGTTTGGCTCCCACTGCAATCTTAATAGGCCACTGAGCCTTTTCATGCCTAGTTTTAGATTATCTCATTCATCCAAGGTCTCCTGCTCTTCCCAATCTCCATTGTGTCCAAATGAAATGGGGCACCACATTTTAGACCTTTGCTATGCCAATTTCCAGGTATACCCACATTCATTCATTCATCCATTATCTTTTGGGACAGAGTACCTTATTGAGGTTGCCTTGGAAATGAGACCAGGTGCTCTGGTCACAAGACTGAAGAGTACACGGTTTTGCTAGGTTTATTAAATGTCATCAGTCCAGATTATGTCCATTTACAAGTCATCCCACAGTTCTTTTAGTCTGCATTTAATTAATTAATGCCTCACCCATGGTTTGTTATTTCTTGCCACCTGCTGCTTTTGGGTTTTGTTTTTGTCTTTCTAAGACCTTGAGATACATAACTGATTTCTTTATTTAAGATCTCTCTGATAGTCAATGTAAGCACTCAACCATAAACTTCCTTTCAGTGCTGTCTTATCTACATAAGATTCTGGAATGTTGTATTTTCATTTTTATTTTATTCTAGGAGTTTTAAAACTTCCTTCTTGAGTTATTCAATGACCCACTTGTCATTCAAAAGTTTATTGTTCAGTTTCCATGTATTTGTGTAGTTTCTGCAGTTACTCTTAATATTGACTTCTGGTTTTATTCCACTATGGCTTGATAAGATACAAGGAATTATTCTGATTCTTTTGTATTTGATAAGACATGCTTTATCACATACAATGGGGTCTAGTTTAGAGACTGTTCTGTGGACTCCTGAAATATTATGCATTCCTTATCTATTGGATAGAATAGTCTGTAGGTGTATGCTAAATTCATTTGCTCTATAGTGTAGCTTATCTCTGAAGTTTCTGTGTTGATTTTTTAGTTTGGGTGTCATATCTAAAAATGAATGTGGGATGTTGAAATCACCCACTAAGATTGTATCAGCAGCTGTCTGATCATATAAGGCTTTTTATTTTATGAATTTGGGTGCACAGGTATTTACAGTTGTATCCTCTGTATTTTTTGCATGAGCCTATGGGGTGTGTGTGTGTGTGTGTGTGTGTGTGTGTGTGTGTGTTTGTGTGTATTGGGAGATGGAGTGTGTAGAAGCCTGATGCTGATGCTGATGCTCATGCTGGGAATCTTCTTTGATCACTCTTCACCATATTCATTGTGACAAAGCTTTTCAGCTGAACTCAGAGTTTGCCTCTATTGCTCTTCTAGCTTACTCTGGGGATTCCTGGTTTTTGCTTGGGAATGCCAGAATTATGGGCCTGCTGCCACACCCAAGTGGCATTTATGTGGGTGCCGGGGATCTGGACTCTGGTCTTTATGCTTACAGGGCAAGTACTTTGCCCCTGAGCCATCTCTCCAGCCTCTGATATATCATCTTTATAAACTGTTCCCTTTATTAATAAATGCTGACCTTCTATATCTCTCCTGACTAATTTGGGTTTGAAATCTGTTTTATATCAGGATAGCTATGCTGCCTTATTTGCAGTTTTTGTTCACTTGACAGATTCCTTTCCATCCTCCCTCTTTCAGTTTCCTTGTGTCTTTACCAGTGAGATATAGCTCTTGGAGACACCTGTAGTTGGATCTTGTTTTGTAACCTAGTCACCTAGTGTGCATCTCTTTATTTGTGAGTTCAGGCCATTTGCACTTAAGGTTATTATTGAGAGACATTTAATAATTCCATAACTTTGTTGACTGTTTTTTCTGGTTGGTCAGATTATTGTTTGTTCTTTTCTTCCTCCAATATTAGTGTCAGAGATTTGCAAGCTTTATTGTGCTGGATGTCATAGATTCTTTCCTAGCCATTCTTTGTTCATTTATTCCCCTCATGGAATTTGTTCTTTTTAATGCTCTCGTGGTGCTGACCATTTTTTATTTCTCCTGTGTATAGTAATCCTTTAAGAGACTTCTGCAGTGTTGGCATGGTATTCATGAACCTTCTTATTCTGTGACTGTTACAAAACTTCCTTATTTCTTTGCCCTTTCAAATTTTAATTTAATTTAATTGTTTTTGAGACAGAGATTAAAGGCATGTACCACCATGCCTGGCTTCTTCGTCAGTTTCAAAAGATGGGAATGCTGGTAAATGGATGGAAGTGGAAATAGTGGTCCTAAGTGAGAACCCGGACCTACAAATGTCACATGTTCTCTCTCATAAGTAGATGCTAGCTTTGAGTCTTTTGATAGGTATGTTTCAATTAGATCAGGAAACTAATAAGGGGCAATGGGGGCTGGGTCAGGGGAGGGGAGCTAGAATGCAGTGACATACAAGAGAAGGGAGAATAATGGATAGAAGTGGTTAAATGGGGTGGAGAATGCGAG
Organism: Eospalax fontanierii; assembly: GCA_035773235.1. NCBI lineage: Eukaryota > Metazoa > Chordata > Mammalia > Rodentia > Spalacidae > Eospalax > Eospalax fontanierii. Next base: position 21,388,701 of record CM069540.1, read on the forward strand.
GTTAGGGCAGAAGAAGGAGAAGGAGGAGGGACAGCTGGCACTAAGGACCTTTAGAAAGAGTCGTATGGAAATCTGCTAATAGAAGCTTCCATGTGTATGGCTATATGTGTATGTATGTATATATATTTTAAGTTCAAATGTAGTTACTTTGTAACAGGGGTTCAGTTGCACTAACAGACACCACAGACTAATAAATGAAAAGCCCATTGCCAGAAATGGACTCCTTATTTTGGAGTTGTTGACCAGAGACACCTCATAGATATTCAAACAATACTGATTATTGACATTGTTCTTGATTATCTACTAGAACTTGTGTATAAGATCCTATTGCTGAAGATATTACACATCCAAGCCACAGAATAAAAAGGGATAAATCAAGCTGGTACTGACCTCAAAGCTTCATCTCCACTGGCTGGCTTTCATAGTACTAGAAGGTGTTGTGCTAAATAGACATAAAATTAAACTGACTCATAATGACTTATTGCTATAGCCACAGATTAGTACATCTCACCAGAGAAGTTTCTTCTTGCAGCAGATGGAGATTAATAAAAAGACCCAGAAATGGTCAACATGCAGAGAGTAAGAGACTGCAGAGTACTCATCCCTCAATAGGACACCTATTTCACTTCCTTTCTTACCAAAGCTTGGGGATCATTGCGGGGGGCCAGGGAGCCAGAGGTATTAAATAAATACAAAGAAACTGTGTTTTCTGGACACGATGCACATCCAAACTCACAGCACTTATGACATCATGCCTAAAACCTGTGCAAACCAAAACCAGACAGGAGCCAGCATGGATAGGAGAGATGGACAGGAAGCCCAGCCCTAGCTGAGAATCTATTGGCAATTGACAGATGTAGGGAGAGGGGGAGTAAGTTTTCCTTATTGATGTGACACCTGGTAGGTTGACCAGAATTCAAGGGGTAGACCTGTACCCCAAATCATTAGGAAACACATATTAGATTCAATAGGCCTTAAAAAAGACAAATAATCATGGAAGACATGAAGTTGGGGGGAGTAATGAGGTATTAATGTGTCTGGGTACTAAGGTGTGGGAGATGGTGTCTGAATATGATCAGAATACATTATATGACTCTCTTTAATCAATAAAGTATTTTAAAAAGTAAAAAGCTAATGTTCCCATTAAAAATAACAAGGCCAAATATAACAGTTTTGTTGGCAGTGATTTACGTTAAGGGCTTAAAATTTCTTGCTCTATGCTTTCCTGGTCTAGGGCTGCTTATTAGGGATCTGATATTATTCTAATGTATGTATCTTTGAAGTTGAGTTTCTGTTCTTCTCTTCTAGCTTTTAACATTGTTTCTTTGTACTTTTGAATGATAGCTATGGTGTGTTACAGAGAGGGCTCTCTTTAGTTGTGCTTATGTGGGGTTCTAAATGCTTCTTTTTGGAATGTCCATTTCTTTTTCTTCTTTGGGTAATTTTTTCCTAGAACTTCACTGAATCCATCCTTTATGCTTCTGGTCTTATTTGCTCTTTTGTAAATGCTTTGGATTCTTAGGTTTGTTTTTGTTTTTGATAGTATCCTGAGTTCCTGGCCATTTGGGCCAATATTATTTTTTCCTGTGGAGTCTAATCAGTGTTTCCCAAATGTTCTTGGGGGTAGGTTTATTCCTTGGAATCTGGTCAACCTACCAGATGTTGCACCAGTAAGGAAAACCCACTGTTCTATTCTCAGCATCTATAAATTTCCAACAAATCTTTAATCCTCACCTACAACTAGGGCTTCTTGCCTAATTCCCCCATCCATGCTGGGGTTTTGTGTGGCTTGGACCTACACAATTCTTGTGCACGCTGTCATGTGTATGCCCTACACATGTACAACTACCCTGTGGTGTCCAGAAAAGTTTCCTTGCATTCATCTACCTCCTCTCACTTTTCACTCCCTCTTCCACAATGAGCCCTGAGCCTTGGAAGGAGAGGGCTTGTTATTGGTGTCCCATTTAGGGCAGAGCACTCCACAATCTCTTCTTCTCTGCATGTTGACTAGTTTTGAGTTTCTGTGTTAATTTCTATCTGGTGCAAGGAGGTTCTCTAGTGAGGGCTGAGAGATGTACTAACCTATGGATATAGATATAACTCATCAATAGTAAGTTTGCACTTTGAAGTTTCATCTTACCCCATGCAGAATGGCTAAGACCGATAAAGTGAACAATAACAAATGCTCATGAGGACATGGAGAAAGGGGAACTCTTAACCAGCTGGTGGGGAGTGCAAACTCGTGTAGCCCCTATGAAAATCAGTGTGGAGAGTCTTCAAAAGGCTCAAAATCAAGCTACCATCAGATCTAGTCATTCCACTCTCGGACATATATCCAAAAGACTTGATGAATTTCTACAGAAAGATCTGTTCATCCATGTTCATTGCTGTCCTTTTAATAACAGCTAAAAATTGGAAACACCTAGATGTCCATCAACTGATGAATGGATAATAAAGTACATATACACAATAAGATTTCATTCAGCTCTTTGAAAGAAAAATTATGAAGTTCTCAGGTAAATGGATGGGAACTGGAAACGATCATCCAGAGTGAGGTGACTCAGACCCAGAAAGACAAATGTTGCATATTCTCTCGCACAGCTAGATGCTAGCTATGAAATCTTAGATATACATGTTTCAATTTGAAAATCCCCAAGAAGTCAGAAATGAATAAACAACCATGGTGGGTGGGGAGGCTTCCTGAGAGGGGTATAATGAAGTGATACCAAGGGGGAAAGAGGAATAACAGAGTGGGGAGGTTTGAATGGGGTGGAGAACGGAAGAGCAGGGCAGAGGAGGGAGTGTGGGGAGGGATAACTAACACTAACGACCTTCAGACAAACCCATAAGGAAACCTACCGCTCTAGGAGCTTCTTAAACTATATACATTATAATAGGTGATTAAAAGGAGTTGACTTACAATGGGGACAATGCTGCTACTAGACACCATGGACTAGCAGAGTAAAAGCCCAATGCCAGGAATGGACTCTTTCTATTGAAGCTGTTGAGCAGGGGTCCCATAGACACTCAAGCAATATTGCCATTGCCCCCTGCTGTTGGTTACCCACCAGAACTTGATGGTAAGATCCTACTGCTGAAGATGCTACATACATGAGCTGTAGAACAAACAAGGAGAAATCAAGCTGGTACTGACTTCAAAGTCTCACCTCTACTGCCGGGCTTTCACTGTGCTGGAAGGTCCTATGCATGCTACCTGAAGAGAAAATGAATCATCAACACTGCCCAGATATTAATCCTACAAGCTACAACAGCTGATCTGGTAAGATATGCTCACCAGCGCAGTAGTGACATGGATATTATGAGAACCAATCACTTTCTAATTGGATTTAAGGTTCACTTTATAGGATGTAGCCCATCCCTGACATTGATATAAGGTCTAGGAACCCAAGGTTAAACAGGTCATAAGACAAAGCCCAATTCTACTTTTCTGGTAAATAGATTATTAAACTGACTCCTAATGACTTCTTGCTATACCCATAGATGAATGCACCCCTCAACTCTCAGCAGAGAAGCTTCTTTATGCAGCAGATGATGATTAACACAGAGAACCACAACTGGCCAATATGCAGAGAATATGAGGTTACAGAGCGCTTCTACCTAAAGAGAACCTTGTGCCTCCCCAGGCTCAGGGATCATTGTGGAAGAGGGGGCAGAGCTAGAGGTAGTAGATGACCACAAGGAAACAGACCACTGATCAGTTCCTCATATGAGGAACCGTCACAGCAATGGTGACAGCAGGCACAAGCACCATGTAAGCTTAAACCAGACAAAATCTCAGCATGGACCTGTGAACATGGGTACCCCCAGCCCGGCTTGAAAAACTATTGGAAACCAATGGCTGTTGGGGTGGGGAGGGTCAGTCTCTTTCAAGGGTGTGACTTGTAGGTTAACCAGACTCCAGTGATTGAGCCCACACTGAAGGGTATTTAGGGACATAAATTAGACTCTATAGCTTTATATAACATATAATATGCTATATATAATAGAGTACATTAAATTGGACAAAGATTAGTGAGGGGAGATATGGATAAGGGAAGAGATCGAAATATAATCCAAATGTATTGTGTGAAAGTTGCAATTTCAATAATAACAGGGGGAAAAAGAAGTCAGTTTAAAACTATGAGCATGTGTCCAGGGGAGGGAGGAGTAGGTTCAGGGGCTTGTTTACAAGGTCTGAAGGCAGGTTCACTCAAGCTCCATCCTTTACTAGCTGTGATTATTGAACACAATTCATTTGTGTCTTGCAACTCCAGGAAGATTTTGGGTACATATCAATAACCACAGAAACCATGGAGAAACATGGAGACATATTTTCTAGAGATATGTAGACGTGTTTTCTAGAGACATCTTGACACAGACATTAACTGTTATAACATTTCCTCCATTCTTTCTCCCTTCAGGCTCGAGGATTTATTCAGAGACTTTGGTGAAAACTTTCTGGATTCTGTTTTGAGTAAATCATGACTTTTGTGGATAAGAGTTCTTTGAAGAATTTAGGAAATTCTCTGATAGAAAAATGAAGAAAAAGCATTATTTGGAAGCAGAAATCCCAGGAATTAAGGGGTAGGGATGATCAAAATACATTGTATGCATGTATGAAATGTTTAAAAATTAATTAAAATGTATTTATTTTTAAGAGTCTCAGGAAGAAGAGAGAATCTTTGGCTCTCATTGGTAGTAGTAGTCTCCATCTTTCTGCTTGGTCATGCCTACAGAATGGTGGGACCTGGAGGGTAAAGGTTAAGGGCTGGAGATTTAACTCAGTGGTAGGAAACTTGCCCAGCATGTACGAGGCCTAGCAAGTAGAAGGACCTATCTTCAACCCTCAGCACCACAAACACAAATCATATCAAAAGCACAGAATCAAATGGCTGAGTGGCATCCTCAAAGGAGCCATCCCGAGCTATGTGTGCAATGAGGTCAGTAGGGCAACCGACCTGTGACTAAGGGGCCTTCTTCAATGCCTGAAAATTTTAAGGCCTCAGAACCTTGATACAATCCTGTGGTGGGAGGTTGTGGGCTCAAGAATGACTGAGTCTGTTTTTTCCACCAGCTTAGCAGAGAGGGTTGGAGTGAAAAGTTGATTTGTGGTGGATAAAGAAAAGAATTATTGCACATTTTGAGTTTCTAAACTGATGTGCAATAATGATGCAGCAATCCCCATTATTTCTATTATGTTATTCGTGCTCTGTGCAGCATAATCTTTTCTCTTGCCGTAAGACCAGATACTCTGTGTAGGCCCCGCCCACCTTCATTCTGCTCTTGATGGAGCAATGTGGGATAATTCACCTGGAATTGCATTCTTCAATGGACATAGATTTAGTTTGTTATGTTCCCCTGTTGCTTTCTGGTGTCCAGGGAGTTGCTGAGTGAGGAATTTACTTCTCGTTCACCATTTATTCCTGGCAATTGTTTATGAATCCTGAGGCTTAATATTAACATAAAACAGTGGAAATTATGGGGCTATGAAGGAAATTTGAAAATATTCACCTCTCTCTTTTGCTGCAAGGAGTCCAATGTTATCTTAAAATTTCAGATCTGAGTCTTTGGCTCATTTGCTTTATCAAATGAATTACTTTGGAACATCCCTTGCTTTGCTATTATCTTTGAAATCTTTTCCGTTTTGTTTTTGAGTGTCAGGTAAATTTTGTTTGATTTTTTGGGGGGTGTGGTTTGAAGATCTTACTGTGTAGCTTAGGCTGGTATCAAATTAGTGATCCTCTTGCTTTAACCTCCCAGATGTTGGGATTACAGGTGCGCCAGCTTGCTTAGCAGTCAGATAATTTTGAATCTTCAAAAAGATGATGGAGGGTCTCAAGAGATGGGTCAGTGGGAAAAGTGTTGGCCACGCAGGCAGGAGGGCTTCCCCTTGAGAAGTGGGGAGCATTAGCAGGTGTCTAAAATCCCAGTGTTCCTGGAATGATGCAGGAGACACAGAAAAGAGACTCCTCAGAAGCACACAGCTTGCTAGCCTGGCCCATCTCAAACAAGGTAGAAGGAGAGGACTGACACTCGGGTTGTCCTGTGACCCCCACACAGGCACTTCTGCATGTGAATGCCTACACTCATACAAGGAAATGTGCATGTGCACACATACACACACAATTTAAAAAAAAGATGGAAGCAAGAATATTCTGCAACACATGAAGCTCATGTATTGCTAATCTGCTGAAACCCTGACACTACCTGAAGAACTATTGGGAACTAATGGCTGTTGGGGTTACAACAGGTTGGTGTTATAATAGGTTAAAGATTAGGGGGCAGACAATCTATAATCTATAGTCTATCTAAATGAATTTGAAGTGTCTCATTTTACTGTTTCATGTAGCTAACTTGACGCGTTCACAGTACTAGCCAACATCAATTTTGACCTCTGTAGGTTACTTTGGGACCCAGGAAAATGCCTTGGCTGCTGGGTATTAAAAGTCCCATCTCTTTGACAAAAGCTGAATGAGACTTTGCAAAGCAAAGTGGAGTATCCATACTCAAAGGATGGCAAGCTGCTTCAATTCTGTGTAATTCACACGGTTCTTCATTTTCAAATATGTTTTTCCTGGAAATCCAGCTATTAAGTCCCCACTGGTTTAAGGAGATATGAAACATTGAACATTCATTTGCTTTTGAGCCCTAAGTGAATAGCCAAGGGGATATGTTCCTTTCGAAAATATATATTTTATTCTGTCCATTGCATCTAAATGAGTCTGCAGCAAAGCTGTGTGTATTCACATTCATATACAAATATTGACTTATGCCTTGCATTGAAGTGAGCTTGGTAGGTTTTAGAAGAAAAACAACACAGATAAGCATTTATAAGCAATTCAAATATTAAAGAGCTTGAACATTTCTAAAGGCATTCGTATATGAGTCTTTTCGGGTATGTCATTATGATTCTACAGTCATTCCCCAAATACTGCACTCTGTAATTTTTATGTATTGAAGTGCATGTTTATTTCTGACAGCAATAAAGTCAAGATGTTGGGCACTCATACTATCCTTTATAATAGTTCTTGGGGAGAGAGACTCGGCTCACTTTTCCCTTTTAAGGTGATGCCAGAGTGAAATGGGACAGTAAATTTCCACAGCTGTCACAGGTGTTGTGTTTCTGATGATCATGGATGAGGATTGTTTTAAAAGTTGACTCTGATGCTAAGAAGCACATAATGTTGTAGCAAGTTCCATTCTTCCAGCCTTCTTGCATCTAGAATTGTTCCTCTGATATGACTTTTATTAAAATGTTATAGAACCTGGTCAGTGTACATGCCACTCCTGCTTCCTTCTTTCTTCCTTTTTATATTCATCTATATGAAAATGCAGTTTCAACTTGCTCTAGGCCCTGAAGAGGGTCCTAAACTGGTGAATTCCTACCTCGATGAAACCCAGAGATGCCAGAGGTGTTCTGGAGGACCTGTTACTATTCTCCATCACCTCCAACACCCACGAGGGAAATCTCTTATAATGATTCAGTATAATCCAACATATGGCATATTTATCACTTATTAATTACATAAGTCAAGAATAAGGACTGGAAATTTGTTTGTAAATCTTATATTGAAGAAAGAAACTACTGTTAAATGAAGACATTCAAGAAAGAGTCTCTTACCTTTTTACAGCAAAACCAAGGAGGGACTGGGACAACTAAGAGACTCTGAAATGTGCAGTTCATCTGACAATGCTTATCATGAACTTATTTTTTAAAGGCACTGGCTAAATTCTATTTAAGATACATAATTCTACGAGACAGAGGCAGGTCTCAAGGAAATTAGGGTCTTCACAGTGAGTTATGGCGTGTGCACACACGGCAGCAGAAGCACTGCAATAAAGTGTTATTGCTGGAAGGGAAGCACAAATAAGAGGACTGTGCATGTGGAGGGGACAGGGCATGCGTGAGAAGCATCACACAGCCCAATCTGGCCTCCAGCAGAAGGCTCATAAAGGGAAATAGTGTGAAATAAAGCTGGAAATGGGAGTTTAAACTCCAATTATGAAGACTAATTTCTCTATGAATATTTTATTAATTTTGTTCAGTAAGTGTCATGAAGTTCCTCTTCTGTACCTGATATCACACCAGACACCCGGGTTCTTGGTAGTGAGGGCATATGGGTAGCTGTGCTCCTGGTGTTTGAAGCAGAGTAGAAGAATCGGATGATTAAAGAGTCACTGCACTTTTATAAGAAAACGTGCTGTGCTGATTTCCTCTGCTTTCCCCTTGGCACCTCTCACCACCGGTTCCTGCTCTGTGCTCTATGCTCTGACCTTAGTGGAATATATAAAAAGTCTTCCTTGCCAGGGCTTTTAGAGAGGTTAGAGGATGGAGAGAGGGTTGAGTCCGGGATATTTTTTCCCATCTTTCTTACTGTAGTCTCCCTTTACGGCCACTGCCAGTGATGAGGAGGCTCTCCATACAATACTTCTCTGAGTCCTGCTAGCTAGTTGTTCCCTCTCTTGTTCTGTAAAAAGTGCTCATGACACTTGTTATCATAAACCATGGGTTGCTGCAGTCCTTTACTTAACTCCTTGTGTATCTGTCTTGTCTGCTCTCTGATGTGCCAGCCCCTGACTGGTGCAGTTGAGCTGCCTTGTTAGTTTCTTGAGGCTGTGTTCTAGTTAGCTTTAATGGTCAATTGGCATGGCCTAGAGTCACCTGAAAAGGCAGTTTCAACCGGGAAATTACCTAGATTAACTTGACTTGTTGGCACGACTATGAAGGATTGTCTCAATTGTTAATTGATGTATGAGGGCCTATCTCTCTGCGGGAGGCACCATTCCCTGGATAGGTGGTCCTGTGCTGCTTAAGAAGGCTAGCTAAGCATGAGCCTGGGAGCAAGCCAGCAAGGAGTGTTCTTTCATGGTTTCTACTTGAGTTCCTGTCCCGACTTCCCTCAAGGATGGATTGTAACCTGGAAGCATAAGCCAAATAGAATTTTTTTCTTCTCCCAAGTTGTTTTTAGTCAAACTGTGTGTTATCTCAGCAAGAAGAAGGCAACTAGAACAGGTGGTTATAGCAAATTGCTGAGAAACTGGTGGCTTCAAACAACAGAAATCAGTTCCTTGAATTTCTGAATGGTTTAAATCTGAAATGAGGGTCATCAGTATGAAGTCTTGTGGGTACATATTTTGATCACATTCCTGCCCTTAACTCCTAACCGGTTCCCCTTCCAAAGGATTCCCACCTTCATATGCAATTTGTGCTGCCCATTTAGTCATGGGTGTGGGGCCACCCACTGGAGCATGATCTGCCTACGAGGGGCACACACTTAAACAAAACAGACTCTTCCTCCACCACAGCCATCAATTGCCCATAGATCCTTAGTTAAGGGTAGAGGCTCCTGGGACTGAAGAGATAGCTCAGTAGTTAAGAGCACCGGCTGTTCTTAAAAAGGAGCTGGGTTCAATTGCCAGCACCCACATGATGGCTAACAACAGTCTGTAACTCCAGTTTCAGGACATCTGATGCTCTCTTCTGACGTCCATAGGTATCGAATGACACAGGCGCACCAAACTACATGCAGGCAATACACTCGTTCACAGAAAGTAATAATAATAAAATAGTAAAGAAAAGAGTGGAGGCTCCTGAGCTCCCCTTCCATGATGGAATGTTGACTGGCTTGATCTTGTGAGGGTCTTGTGCAGGCAGTCAAGGCGGTTGCTAGTTCATGACTTCAGTAGTCCTGTCATATCCAAAAGACACACTTTCACCCCTGTCCTCCTCAACTTCTGGCTATTGCAGTATTTCTACCTCTTTTTTCCTCCATGGTCCCTGAGTTTGGGGCAGAGAGTATGAATATGATATAGATGTCGCATTTGTAACGGAGCCCTCCACCAGCACTCATTTTCTGCAATTTGATCAGTTGCGAATTTTTCCACTAATTTCTTTCAGCCGTGTAAAGAAAGCTCTCTAATGAGGCCTGAGAGCTGCACTAATCTGTGGGTATAGAAATACAGTATAGTGGGAAGTTTGATGATACGTCCATTTAGAAAATATGATATTAGGTTCACCCCTAGGTCTGTTATCTTTGAGGAGGTTATTACTCTCCTTACTACAGACAATGAGGTATAAGGTGCTATGGAGTCTCCAGGATGAGAAGGCCCTCCTGGTCTAGTAGATCCAGGGAGGGCTTCCCAAGGATTAACAGATGTTACAGCTGAAATTTCAAGTAGTTCAAGAATTGACGGACATTATGTAGGCAAATATATATAATTTTAGTATGTATTTCTGTCACCATAACAAAATCCTTGAAGTAAAACAGCTTAAAGAGAAAAGATTTATTTTGGTCAATGGTTTCATGTGTATCCATTGCTGCAAAGTCAGGAACATTGCGGTGGAAGGGCATGGTGAAAGAAAGCTGGTTTCTTCAAGCCAGCTGGGAGAGAGAGAGAGAGAGAGAGAGAGAGAGAGAGAGAGAGAGAGAGAGCGCGCCCACAAAGCTCCTCTCATGCCAGGCATGTTCCGATGGCTTACTTCCTCCAACTAGGCCTCTCCTCCTAATAGACAACTCAGTGTGAACCCACAGATAAAGTTAGTGTACCTCTCAACAGTGACCCCCGCCACCTCATGGGGACTTAAGCTGTAACACATGAGCAGTTTAGGAGGTACTTTATATTCCAACTGAAACAAAGTTCAAGGGCTAGAACCAAACTGGGGGATTGTTCAAAGCAATCAACACTTGGGTCAAAGGCCTAGGAAAGCGATAACACAGATGAGCCATCTCGCACATGTGAAGATGGGTCTGCCTTTGAGCATGGCAAGAATGCAGGGTTGAGAAGGCACAAGCCAGGGCCAGAATGTGAAAGGTTTTGTTAGTGACATTAAGGAATTTTGAGTCAGCACAGTTGGCAAGGAGTATTAATTATATATTCTTAAAAAGAGTATGCTGTGATAAAAATAGAGTTCGAGAAAGCTGCATTTAATGTTGAGACATGGCTGAGTTCAGCAGGGAGGGTCTGGAGGTAGGGAATCAGTTGATCAATAAGATGAAAATCTTACCAATGCTGGCTGCTCAGTAAATATCTGAGAGTATTAGACTCTTGAGTAGAGAGTGCCATCACTTATCAATGAATATTTATTAGTTTGCAGCAGCATGTTGAGATTATGCCTAGCTGAGGAGGAGAGGATAAAAGCCTGGTGTAGAGTCCAGAAGCATATAGGAGGTATGTAATTTAGTTGCCATAGGTTCTCTTCTCCTCAAAAAGATTATTTCCTATTTATGATTTAGGAAATATTGAATCTTCTTGTTATCATAAGTGTCTTCTCAGATACATTACTGATTCTACAAAGAAAGTTTGCATCTGAAATTTAATCCTGGGGTCAAAAGGGAGGAAGAAAATATTGTCAGGCTTTAGGAAACTATTTGCAGTGAAATCTTAATGGCATTCACAAGAAAAATACTAACCAGAGCATATGATTTTGAGTCAAGCTAAAAATGACTAGAAGCAAACAGATGCAGTACAAATGCTTTGTGTAATTTGAGAAATGTAATTCAAATATCTGACATTTCTTTGTACCATAATAATGGATAAACACTAAAGAATGCATGCAGTAGGCTGTTCTGGCAGAGTGAACAATTCTTGTTACTGTTACTGTTTATTTATTAAAATATATTTTTCAGAAATAAAATACATAGACCTGTAAAGTCTTGTTGAGTATTTTATGATCATGGAGGAAAATTAAGCATCCAGATGTCATAATTCTGCCCCCTCCCCAACCACATCACACCCTTACTCACTTCTTCCTTGGGAGGAATTTCTTTCTGTAGTCCATCACCTGTGGTTCACTTTGGCAATTTCTTAATTAGAAAAAATAGAAACCTTCCAGGCAGCAGTTAACATGAAATTTATTCTCTCTGAAGAATTTGATCTCTGGTGGTGATAGGAAACTGTATTCATTGTTTTTGGAAACTAGAAAGTTGTTAATTGTTTATGGGAAGTTAGCAAGAAAGAAAGCCCAGAAACATGCCTGTAGAGAGATTTCAGAGCAGAGTTGAGTTGAAATCTCACAGTCAGTTCTTCTACAGCAACTTTGTCCCAGATAAAACTCTTCATGAACAGGATGCTTTGAAAAGAGATCAGTGTTCCATCCTGCAGGGAAACCCACTAAGCTCAGGAAGTAAATGACTAAATAGTTTCAGAAAATTCTGAAAATCGATCAGGTTCTCTAAGCCCCTCCTTCCCAGAGACTGCTTAGATACTCTCAGTCAAGCCAAGGATGGTGGGAGGTAGATATTGTCAAGGGGAGCGTGGGAAAATGGGGGTGCTTGGACACGGGAGAGAGAAGGGAGTTTGGACAGAGGGAGAGATAGGAGACATGAATGGAGTTTAGGTGGCCTGGGAAGCCAGAGGGAAATGTGTTGACTTGAGAACTCCCTGAGAAACACAATACGGTCTCTGAACATTAGTGCATGTGTATTCCTGGAGGCTGTATGGCAAAGAATACAGTGCCAGACAGGAGAGACCTCCCTCTGAGTGGTTGGTCAGAGTAGTTCAAGAGATTCCCCAAGGAAAATAAGCTATTGCTGGAGCCCTTGAAGATAAGGGCTCCAAACCCAGAACCTGAGGAGAAGACCCTACTGCTGAAGTTAGGACATCCTTCAGACACAGAACCTGGAGCAATGGAGCTGGAACTGACCTGGAAGCCTTCTCCATGAAGACTAGTTTTCATAGTTGTAGAGGATACTGTGCAAGCTACTAGGGCACAAAAATCAACCAATGGTCCAACCCCACTCTAAAGCCTAATAAGCCAATGACTGGCACAGCACACTACCTCTATTGGTGCAGGAGTGGAACTGTTATTGGGGGGTCATCAACAGCTATCTAATTGAGTTTAAAGCCCTCTCAATGGGAGGGAACTCATGGATGGTACTGTAATTGTAACCAAATATACATGGTTGGAGAGAACCCTCTATTATATCTCTAGACAAATGAAATTTCTTACCATATGTTAAATATAGATCCTTATATTTACAGACAAGTGTATGGCACACCACTAATCAAAGAAGCCTCTTTCTGAAACAGATGGAGGCTTTACAGAGTTCCACAATTGGTCATACACGGAGAATGTACTTCTGAGAGCTGCCTAGTCATAGATGACACATCTACAGTGGAACCTCTATACCTAAAGCTCACAGACCATAGTAGAACATGGGATAGAGAGAATATTAGTGTAGCCCTCAAATCTCACCAGTAATGTTTCATTATATAACACAGTGTGATGCACACAGAAGGCCACAACTGGCTAAATTTTAGAGAATAAGAAATTGCAGAGTGTGTGTTCCAGGATAGGACTCTTATATTAAACCTCACCCACCCACGGCTAAAGGACCATTTCGGAAGACAGGCTTGAAACATAGTGAGAGCCAGGGTTTGTCCACAAACATAGGGAAACATAGTTTTTCAGGCCACTGGAAGTTTGCTTATGTAAACTAGAGGCAATTGTAGTGTCATTGATCTGTGCTAACTTAATCAGACCCAAGGAGTGGGGGAAATGGGTTGGCAGGCCCTAGTCAATTTGGAAACTGTTTGGCAACTGATTACTGCTGAATAAGGGAGTATAGGTCTTCTTTAAGATCTCTAGATAGGCTGACTAGTCTGCTTGAATGAACTTGCACCAAGGACATCTGAATACAAATGCTTGACCGTACAGGACTTAACATACATGACAGAATGCATGAGGTGGGAGGGGGGTGATGTGAAGACCATAGGTGGGGGAGGAGGGTCTAAAATTTGATTAAGAACTATTATATGAAATGCACAAAAGCTTAATAAAAATGATTAAAGACAAATTTAGACATTCATAATAACTTCACCTTCAATGTGTAGAATATTCTTGGTTATTTTTTATTTATGTTTCTTTTTCTTCTTTGTGTGGTTTTTCCCCTTTACATTGTGATGGTTAAGTCTACATGCCTCATACAAACATTGTTTTCATTTGTGTTTCTGAGATTTTTTCTGCAGATTAACAGTTTCACAGATAAACTCAGTACAGCAGACAGCCTTGCCAGTTGGGTATCAGCCAACTCAAAGAGGCCTGAATAGTAAAGGAAGAGAAAGAAGAACTGACGAGTTGTCTTCTTTTTCCTGCTTCATGGTTTGATCTGGGGCATCTCAGTTTCTGCTCTGTAACTGCGATTCATACCATTAACTGCTCTGGCTCAAATCTTTTAGCCTTTGACACAAGCTTTCAGATGGCAGATCATGGAACTGCTCAGCCTCTACAGTCTCTCTTACAGTGCAAACACACACGTACACACACACATACATGTGCACACAGTTGCCATGTGTCAAGATGCACACTTTGTTCTTGGTGAATGCTGACTAATCACTAATACACATTCCTCTTTCCTTTTAGAGTCTCAATCTTACCTTTTTTGGGATTTTCACAAATACACAGCTTCAACTATCATAAGAGCAGAAAAATTTCATATGAACTCCAGTTAACTTCTGACAAATGTGTGACCTTGAAATTCTTATAATGCCAGTCATATACCTGTGGCTGAGAAATTGATTAAAGAGGCAAAACTGTTTCCATCCACCAGGACACAGAGTTGGCTGAAGGTGGGGCTTTTCTCTCTGAGTATCTTAGCTGACCTCATTAGTGAGTCTGACTTCTCCCAGGTGTTAATGATGCATGCTATGATGCAGTTCTTGCTGTTGAAACAGCCTAGCCTTGGAAATGAACGGACTGCAAATGGCTTGGAAATGAATGCACCATGATTAAGTAAATTAGCGTCTCATATTTTAACCTCCCATCAATAACTCACTTTGGCTTGCCACATTATCTCAGATGTCAAGTGTAATAATCTGGTGAAGCAGATGGGGCTTCAGGGACCACACACTCTGTGCCACCTGCTTCTGAGTTCTCATTGCTGGAAGTCTTGAGAGATTCACACAGTCTCGGAACAAACTGCACACTGTTTCTTGGTAAGACAGGTAGTGTCCAATCTGCCAAACTTGACTGGATCCTTTGTCTTCTCTGGCTTAAAACATAGCTAGACTGCTATGGATTTTATTACCTGTTTGGCTTTTTAATGGAGAATGGCTGACTTCTTTGAAGTTAGAAGGGCCTCGGTCCAGATGACTTTGCCTTTCAGGCAGCTCTGGAGTACAGTTGGAAGCAATACCTTTTCACTTATAGCACAGGTGATGTGGAAAACAGTTAACGCTCACTCTTCTGCTAGGTGCAGCTTCTATAAATGGTATCATGACTGAATAGTTCATACATATCTTCAGGTCATTTATTCAACAGTTATTTATTGGACATTCCCAGTGTCTCAAGACATAAAAGTAATAAAAATTTGACATATCCCTTGTTCTTATGCATTTTTATTCTAGTTACAGACATTTCTCTAATACATAAGCAAACATAAAATATGCTTGGTTTTTGAGGAGAAGTATTATGTGATTTAATAGGGTAAGAAGGGGAACAGGATTCACTGAAGAAGTGATTCACCTGGGCATGGGGAATAGATTTGTGTTAGGTGGACCAAGTGGGAGGAAGGGTAAGTGAACAGGGTAGTATACACTTGTGACTTGGGACTACCACCTCCTCAGAAGAGGGAAGGAGCTGAGTAACATAGAGATTGAAGTATATGACTGGAAATTACTAAGATATTTATTTATGAAAATGTAGCCATTTGTAATCCATGTGGGCAATGCTTACACACTGCTGTTGTTCTAGAAAGCATGGTATAACGTCAGGTCCTACTTTTGTGGCCCTAGCTTGGGAAGGTATGTCAGTGAAGAAAACAGATGAAACGCCACCCTGTGTTCTTTCTTCCAGAATGTGAGCAGCCCCCGTTGGCCATCTCAGTGATCTTTAGTTACTGTCAGTTTCATGGGAAATTCCTTTCTCCCTTGTTTGCCCGTTGGAGACATGCTAGGTGGAAGGGCTCCATTGAGATCACCATGCTTAACTACTACTGGATGTATTTTGAATTTGTTCATGCTTCTTCTTCACCACCCCTAGTTAAGGTAAAAGACATTTTCATTTCTGAATTAAATTTCTTGTGGTGTTTTGTTTCTTTTTCCATTCTCTGCTTTCTGGAAAATATGGAATTAATTTATTCATTTATCTTTTGATAGGGTCTCCTATAGTCCCAGTCTGCCCTGAACTCACTGTGTAGAATAGGCTGGTCTCAATCTCACAGAGATCCACCTGCCTCTGCCTCCTGAGGGCTGGGATTAAATGCAAGTACCACCATGTCCAGTGTGAAATTTATTTTTAAACACAGATTTGGCTAGGTGTGATGGCTTGTACTTTTAATCCCAGCCCTCTGGAGGCAGAAGCAGGCAGATCTCTGTGAGATTGAGGCTAGCCTGGTCTACACAGTGACTTTCAGGTGGACTGGGACTAGAAAAACCCTGTCAAAAAATACAAATAAGACTATGCCTCATCACTGCTTAAAATCTACTCACCCAGCACAATATAAATCTTTGATTACTTTGATTTATGCTAGGTGACTTTTAGAGTCTATCAGGAACCATATTCTCAGTACACCCTGACCATCATGCTGTGATTGTAAGAATGACTTTTACAATATGAACATATTGTGGATAAATGAATTTACCTAACTTTGCAACCAAAAAGTTAATCTTATCTTAGCTTGTTTTTAATATACACGAGATTTCTGAGTCATATGCTCCTCTTGTGACTTGGACATATGGTCTTAATCCCTCATGGCCCTTCCATGCTCTAGACCTCAAATAATGTATGTATGTATGTATGTATGTATGTATGTGTTAGGGTCTGAGAAGTGGGAACAAACCCCAGGACTCCACTTTGATGAAGAAAAGGAAAATTTATTTGCATAATTTGGCAAACAAAGCAAATCAAGCGACTAACCGGGCTGCAATCCCTAAGGCCAGATCAGGGAACTGCGCGCCCTCTCCAAGGTACAGCCTGCTTTTAAATGTTCCGTGGCTGTGGGCTCTGCTGGCTTGTTTAACCTTGGAATTGGTTGGTACAGAACCCATGTGTCCCTCGGGGATTATTTGTATTGGACAACTCAGACCTTGTTTTCAGTGGGGTCTGGGCTTGGCACCAGAATGCCCCTGAAGTGTTAGCACCCAGAATGTAGCAGGGGCGAGGTGATTAAAACTTAAGAGGTCTGAGTTTGCTTTGTCCCTACAGTATGTATGTATGTATGTATGTATGTATGTTTAATTTTAGGTGCTGCAAACAGTGCTTATCTCATTGAAAGCAATGAGAAAACCTCATAATATCTGTTGGTGATTATGCGCTTGCTGGTCTAAGTTGGTAGGGATCATAACGGACAAAATTCTTCTTTGGTAAGATAAAGGTCTGACTTTCACTTCCCCAATTTATGTCCGGTATTATAATAAAAGGCAGAGTTAGTCTTCGTTTGGGAGCACTGTTCTAAGAGAGTCTGAAGGAACAGGTTCTCAACACGTTGGGCCTGTTCTTCGCTTTAAATAGTGCTTAGAGTCAGGTTGCTCTTATTCAGGCATAAGTGTAATGAGACATCACATGGTAAATGTAGCATTTAGTAAACACTGCAGTAATCACTGTTAGATATTAAAGCAGTGTGTAGTCGTCACATCTGGTGGGCCAGAAGGAAAAGGTGCTGAAGATGGAGTTTTGGGGATTTGTGAGACTGTTTTAAAGGTTTATTGTCCTTATTTTTGGTGTGTATGTATGTGTGTGTGTGTGTATGTGTCTGTGTATGTCTGCATTTGTGTCTGTATGAGTGAATGCCACATGTATACCTGTATCTACAGAGACCAGAAGAGGGCATGTGGATTCCTTGGATCTAGAGTTAGAGGCACTTGTGAACTGCCTAACACAGGTACTGGGAATCCCACTAAGGTCCTCTGGAAAGGCAGCTGTTCCTCCAGTTCCTGATTTGTGGGGACTTAAACAACAGAAGAGGCAATCCTTACAGCTGCATAAAAAATTCTTATCTGCTGGTGGTGCACATGGAACAAGTGACATTTCCCTAAGAAGTGTCTGGAGATAACAGTCAGGAGAGTGTGACGTTACATCAACAATTTTATCCCTTCATCTTAAGGATATCTGGAAGGTAATGAAGATGAAAAAAACCCACATATTTGTTGTACTTGGATCACTGGCCTGGAATCAGTAAATATTCTAACCTAGGAGTAAAGGGTTCTTATCTTCTCAGAATCTGAGCTTAGATGTACCATTTCAACCTTGTGTCAGTTGAACAGTTTCAACCTTGAATAAGCCCACCCCCCCGCCACCCTAGCATGTGTATTTCTTGTAGAAAATGGAGATGCTCTTCCTTATAGTGAGGGGAGGGGGACCTCAAGAGAATAATGTTTAAATAACATGTAACATTGTTGAAAGTGGAATAGAGATGGTGGAGTGCTGTCAGAAAGAACGGATTAATGTTTTTATTTTTTCCTTCTTTGCTTTTATTTTTTAATTATATAAAAATATAAATTCCAGGAAAGCTGCAAGTATTATGCAGTTAACACCTGTACAACTTACTTGTATTTATCAGTCATTAGCTTTTGTCAAATTTATTTCTTTTTCTTTCTATAAATATATTGGTGTGTGTGTGTGTGTGTGTGTGTGTGTGTGTGTGTCTGTGTGTATGATGAAAGAGTCAGTGGAGACTGATTCAGTAGTACTGAATCCTCAATGAAAGTTTTTTTAGCATGTATTCCTTAAGACCTAGGACAGGTATGGGGTTCAACACTTGTAATAATGCATTCAAGAAATGGAGGTGTATCGTGAATCTCATGGTGAGGCCCGCCATTCAGCCCCATCCCACCCCCAGATTTGAACCAATTGAGTGGACAGAGAGTGCTCTTTTAGAGAAGTTAATTTATTCCAGGTTACTTACAAAGTATTCATCCCTGGGGAGAGAGAGATGGAGGTGTTGTATGGCAGAGACCGCATTTTGATCATAAGTCCAGTCCAACCTCTGGAACACGCGAGAATGGCGCCCTGGCCCCACGCCCGCCTTGCTCCTTCCTAGCCTTCCTTGCATTTCTGCTAAACCTCTTCCCTTAAGTCATTGGCTGGTTAGATGTCAATCACATGTAGAAGCCTACCTCTCACAGCAGAGAGAGAGAGAGAGAGAGAGAGAGAGAGAGAGAGAGAGAGAGAGAGAGAACTGATTATCTATGCAACAGGAGGCTAAAAGATGAGTAGTTCATGGTCAGCTTAAGTTACATTAAAAGTTTAAGGCCAGTTTGTGCTATGTGAGACTCTGTCTTCAGTCAAACCAACAGTAAAGGTAGAGAGAGACTAAGGGTGTTCATCTACATTACCATAATCCGAGTATAAGTCTTGGATATCTGTGATACTTTTCTATCAATATAGAAAGAAATAAAGAAAATTGATATGGGATTATCAGTAAACAAATTATAGGTCATCTTTGGATTTTGTGGTGTGTGTATTTTGTTATTGTCTTAAATTTCCCAGTATATGTTTACTTATTTAAAGTAACTATAAGTAGTCAATTGTGAAGTCATTAATCTTCATGATGTCATAATCCTTCCATCACAGTGATTCTAGATTTCATTATTTTCAATTGGGAAGTCATTGATCCTAATGTCACAATGCTTGCATCACAATTGTTTACAGTGTTCATTATGCTCCATTGTGAAGCATACGTCCTAAATATGTAGAGACAGAGCACCTAATGTCAGTACAGTGGGACAGTTATTCCTTCCCAGTGGTTTGGAAGTACTGAAACAAAAACCGGCATGCAGTCCCTATCAAAAGCCTTTAAAAGTGCATTATTTTACATGAAAGATTCAATTCTAGAAATTTGTACAAATATTCAGCATTTGCATGAGGACTACTACTGTGGATTTGAGCCTGTCCTTCAAAGATTCATGTGGTCAAAAGCTTAGTTCTCAATGTGGCAGCCTCTTTAATAGGTGTAATTAGGTCACACTCAGAAGGGATTAATGTAGCTTTGAGCAGACACCAGTTCCTGAGAGAGAGGGTGGTTATTAAATAAGCAAAAATGATTCCTGAATGTCTCTTGCTTGCTGTCCTATCAAGTGACTGATCTCTATCCTCACTCCTGTTCATACGGCACCATCAACCATGTTGTAATGAGGCTGAAAATCCTTATCAGAGGGAGGCTGAGTCTAGACAGGCCTATTCTTGCCTCCAAAATATGAGCTAGATAAATACCTTTTCTATATACATTTTTCAGATTTGGCTAATATATTACAGAACAGAAACCAAAGTAATATAGAGTTATATTTAGCTAAAATGTGTTATAGCACATAAAGCACATACATTTAGGCAACTATGGGAAACAACTTAAAAACTAAATAGCAAAAGTTTAGTTCAATAAATTATGGTGTAGTCACATGACACAATCTATCCTATGTAGTCATTAAAAATTATGTTTTTTAAACATTTTTAATGACATGATAAGTTTTTCTTAAGAGAAAAAAATAAGTTAAATTATTGTCTAATACAATGTAAATATAATTACATATACACAGAAGAAAATACCAGAAACAATGAGATGAAACAC
This sequence comes from Eospalax fontanierii, assembly GCA_035773235.1. Lineage (NCBI taxonomy): Eukaryota > Metazoa > Chordata > Mammalia > Rodentia > Spalacidae > Eospalax > Eospalax fontanierii. Next base: position 21,409,202 of record CM069540.1, read on the forward strand.
CCAGAGTGTTGAGCTGCGGGTAGAGGGACCTGAACTACTTTGATTTTCTTATTTGTGTTTTCCTAAATTGTCCAAACTTTCTCCTGTAGTTACTGCTATTTTTTTAAAAAAAAGTTTCTCAAGTTAGATTTTAGGTTCACATACAAAGTCGTGGGTTTCACAATGATATCTTCACACATCCGTGCAATTATTCCTCATTCTAATGTCCCCTCCTCCATCTCTCCCTCCAGCTTGCCTCTGCCTTCTTCTGGCTGGTTCTTTTCCATCTCTTCAGTAGCACCCCCTTCCACGTTTGTGTCACATGCTCTACTATCCTCTCTTTAACTGTTATTTTAAAATAAAAGTGTTTTTTTTTTTACAAACCAAACACATCTGTAATTTAAAGGTAAAGTAAAAGAAAGAATTAAAACATCCTGTATTCTTGAGCACTTAGTAGTAAACATTTTCTTTATAGCCCTTCATTATAGGTATGTGGATAGCTCAGATTATTTGCTTGTTCCTGTGATAAAATACCCTGATAAAAGGAAAAAGTCTGTTTTTGTTGCAGGAAAGCTGAGGCAGGGCACTGGGAATGACCAGGAAGCAGATATTTTATCTAGGCTGCAGCCTGGTCCAGCAGGCTCAAACCTCAAAATCTGGACCCTGATGAAGGGGCGTTTACACATTTTATAAGATTGCATATTCATAAGCATTATACACTTTCCAAAGCATCATAGGAAATTTTCATTTCTCAAAACAGCTTCAAAGTTTCCAAAGAAGGGCAGGAAGTTTCAGGTGCTTGCCACAGGTGTCTGGGCTGGGGTTGTGACGGTTCTGTTCTCAGGTGGATGACAAAGGCGTTACCATAACAATGCTTTCTGCAGCCATGGTCCTATCTAGCTGTGCCAGTGTCCTAAGCACAAACTGATCAGCTGAACTCTACTGACACAGACAGGGTGAGAAGACAGGATTAAAAGCCATATTTTTCTTAAATATTCCATTTGTCCCTGTAGCATTTTGGCATACAGTTTCTGAGGGTTCAATCCACTATCATAGGCAAGGCATAGTGGCCATTCCTGCTGGTCACATTGCATCCCCACAGGAAGCAGAGAGTATGAACAGGAAGTGCTGCCAGGCCTGCTCTCTGTGGCCCCTTCCTCCTGTAAGGTTCTGCCTCCTAAAGGTTCTACAACTTCCCAGCTGCGGAACAAGTGTTCAAACATGGGATCCTATGGGGGCCATTTCACATTCAAACCACAACATTCCCCCCAACACACTGGTTAATACAGGCTCATACCTATCTCTTGAAGCAAAATGCATTCAGTCTAATTTCAAAAGTCCTCATAGTCCAGGCCGGAGAGCTGGCTCAGCATGTAAACTCACTTGCTCAGTGACCTGAGTTCCATCTCTATCCCCAAGACTCACACAGCAGTAGGAGAGAACTGACTTCTGCAAGCTGTCCTCTGATCTCCACCTGTGTTCCAGTGCATGTATGTACGTTCCCACCAACTAACTAAAACAGAAAGTGTAATTAATAAAAATTTTATTTTAAAAAGGTCTAAAATCACTTCTGAGACTCATGGCAATCTCTTAACCATGACCCCTTATAAAATCAAAATACAAATTACATAACTGTGACACATAATGGCAGAGTTTAGATTTCTCACTCCAAAAGGGATAGTGATCACATGGTATCCACACTCAGGAAGCAGAAATGAGGATTGACTATAAGGCCTCAAGGCCCAACCCCAGGGACCCACTTCCTCTACTGAGGCCACCTCCTAGATGTTCTACCTCCTCCCCAAATGGAGCCAGTAGCTGAGGACTACATCTTCAAACATGTAAGCCTATAGAGGCTATTCCACATTCAAGCCACACAGTTGATATAGGTCATGTATATGTGGATGCATGTGTGTGTTTGAGATGATCATGGTAGGATGATGTGCGCATTGTGACTCAGAGCTGTCATGTCATAATGGCCATATATGAATCATTAACAGGAAATAAGCAATCCATGGAGAAGAAACTTGTAAATGATTTGCATCTATTCATGATAAGCACACAAGAAAAAATGTAGTTTCAACAATTTTTCATTAAGGCAATACTCAGTTTTAGTAACACATTGTCAATCAATTTCACATTCATTGATGTCTATCACTGTGTATCACTGGATGGCTTATACAGTTAAAGACCTAGTCTTAGATATATTGATTTGAACACATCAAAGTTTATTACTTATTCGTAAGGAAGCTACCAAGAATCCCTCATTTTCAGTATTGGCTGTATATTTGAATCCTCTAGAAGCTTTCAATATACTGAAGTTTGGAACTCACCTCTAGGGACTCTGATCTCATGGATCTGGAGGGAATCTAGGAATAACTTTTTAAAGAGCATTCAAAAGTGTTTCAAATGTGTACCAGGATTATGAACTTCCAAGGAATGTGTGCCAGTTAGACATGTCAGGGAGAAAGTGGCTAAGAGATGAAAAACCTTTAATTTGGCACAGACTACAGCTTTGGGATGTTTTTTCTGTGACCGTATTCATTGATTGCAGGGTTAAATTGGTACCGTGGATGGTTTTAACTTCTTTCCCATAGTTTTCAGATGTGAATCATTAACTGCAAATCACACATAGTACATACAGGCACGAATGATAAGTAAATTGATCTATGGCTATTAATTAAGTATTCCAAGCAACTAAGAGCTGTTCCCTGACAGGAACAAATTAGTAAATAGGTGGTCTGTATGTCAGGTGAAGGTCAGTAAGCCAAGTCTTGCTTTTCCTCGAGAAACTGTAAGTGAATTTTCACAGCAAATCCTCAAATATGCTGAACATTCAATTTTTGGAAGAAAGTTTCTTACTTAGTGCAGTGTGTATTCAACAAGTGAATATTTCATGTGAATAACATGTGCAATTCCTATGTTATTTCTCGATTTTGAAGGCACTTTAAAAGTGAAATGATTCAAAAATTACATGGTTAAATGACAGGATTGTTTTCTCATATCCTTAAAAAATAGCTGGGAGCAGTCAAAGAAATAATGCAGTGAATGGGATACATTAAAATATTTAGAATCCACACTCTTAACTCTATGTTGCCTTCTTGGGATAAGACTCTATCATCTCTCACCTACTTCATCACAGTAGTCTCCTAGCTGGTCATCCTGTTAACACCACCTCTTTTTCTTCATTCCATCCTAAACACAATGACCAGTGACCAGTGTTCTTGTCTGAACAGAATCCGCCCTTCCCTTCAGCATCCCATATCTCCACATAGCATAGCTCCCGCATAGTCTCGCACCTCCGTCTCAGAGGCAATCTGTCCTTCCTGCTCCTCACTGCCTTTCCTACAACCACACTCTCTGTCTCCTCCATGGAAACCCTGGGCATTTCATGTCCTGTTGTTAGACCATAAGGTTAGTCCATGTGGGCTCATGAATGTCTCAGCCATCTGTGGCAGCCTCGCCATGACTATGAAGGTGGATTCCTGTTACAGTCATTTGCTCCATTGGCATTCCTATTATAATTCTTAGTGGTTCAAATACATATTAGCACATTCTTCCAGTTCTCTGGACCTTTGATGCCTTAATCCCTTATTTGGTAATCTTGTCTTGTTCCTTACCTCTGTGCTCACTTTTGTAGCAGGACTTCGTGTTGTCCTCAAATTGCACCCCTTCCAAATAGCAAATTCAAGCTCCCTACAAGGCTCTCACCATAATTCTTAGTCATCCTTTTCACTTTCCGTAATAACACTTTAATTGGCATATGTTCCTTGCATACGGTTCTGCATTTCATAAGGACATGTAAATGTAAGTATAGTGTACTTTGAGTCTATTCACTTTTCCAAAACTGTCTCCTTTCCCCTCACTCCTGTCCCTATCTGCCTCCCTTCCCTCCCTGGATTGTGCAATCTTGCTTCTATGTCTATGCACACATATGATTCTAATTAACTGTACAAAATCCAGGAACCACATGTGAGACAAAAATATGAGTTCTTTTTTCTTTAAAGACTGGACAAATTCACTTAACGTGATTATTTCCAGTTGCATCTGTTTTCCTGTAAATGACATAACATTTTTCTTTATTGTAGAAAAAAATCCATTTTATATACATATAAAATTTCCTTATCTGTTTCTTATTCTTGGGCATCTAGATTGTTTCCATACCTTAGCTATTGTGCATAACGATGCAATAAACATCAATGTATAAGTATCTATGCGAATGCACAGTCGTTTAACTAAGGATCCAAGAGTGTTACATCTGGGTAATGTGGTAGCTTTAGTCTTAGGTCTTCGAGGAATCTCCACATTGATTTCCACAATGACTGGGCAAGTTTAGATTCTCTCCAGCAGTGTATAAGGGCTTTCTCTTCTCTGGATCCTTGCCAGGATGTGCTGTCTTCTTAATGATTTCCATTCTTACTGTGGTAGATGGAATATCAGTATAGTTTTAATTTGCATTTCTTTGATAGTGAGCGAGGGTGAACATATATTTTCAGGTTTAATGATCATTTGAGAACTGTCTGTTCATTTTTTGGTCAATTTATTCATGTTTGATTTCTTGTTCTTTAGCTTTATTAATTCTTTGTACATTCTAGATATTATCTGTCATATATTTAGTTAGCAAATATTTTGTCCCATTCCATAGTCTGACTCTTCACCTGATTGTTTCCTTTGCTATGCAGAAGCATTTTAATTTTGTAAGATTGTTTGTTGATTTTTGGCATATTTTACTGAGCAAATGTTCCTGTTCAGAAAGTTCTCATCTATGCCCATATCTTGAAGTGACTTTTTCACTTTTTCCTCTAACAATTTTAGTTTCAGGTTTTATGTTATAGTCTTTGCTGCATTTAGTGTTGATCTCTGTTTAGGGTGAAATATAGGAACCTAGTTTCATTATTTTACATGCCTATATCCAATTTTTCTCAACATTGCTTATTGATAAGGCTGTCTTTTCTCCAACGTATATTTTTGGCATCTTGTCAGAAATCAGGTGGCTGTAGTTACATGGATTTAGACCTGACTCCTCCATTCTATTCCAATGATCTGCATGTTCGTTTTTGTGTCAGTCTCATGATGACATATTATTGATGTTTGATTTCTTAGTCCTTAGCTTTCTGAGTTCTTTGTATATTCTAAATGCTGTCTGTCTCCTATATAGTTGGCAAACTTTGGTCCCATTTCATAGGCTGACTCTTCATTTTAATTATCATTATTACAGCTCTGCACTATGATTTGAAATAAGTATGGTGGATGCCTCCAGCATTATTCTGTTGGTGCTAGATTTCTTTGACCATCTGGTGTCTTTTGTACTTCCACGTGAATTTTAACGTTTTGTTTTGAATTTTTGTGAAGAATGACATTGTAGTTCTGATGGGGTTTGACTGAATTTAGCATTGCTTTTGGTAGTATAGCTATCAGCGTTTTGAACTTTTCATTGCAAGGGGTCGTTTGTTTTCTTGGTTAGTTTTATTCCAAGATACTTTGTTTTTTGAGGCAATTATGAATGAGATTCGATTTCCTTATTTCTTTCCTAGCATGTTAGTTTACTATGCTTTTCACACTTCTCTGATTGGTCATTCTGCTTTGATATTTCATAGTCTCTTCATGTATTTCTATGTTGGAATCTGTGTCCTGGAGTTACTTTGCTAGTTGGATATTTTTTAAAGAGTTTACCTATTTATTAATTAATTATTTATTTTATGTGTATGCATGTGTCTGAGTGTCTGAATGTGTACAAAGTGTGTATAGTTATATGCAGAGGCCAGAAGAGGGCATTGGGCTCCTTAGAACCACAATTACAGTTGGCTGTAAGCTGTCTGACCAAAACCAGTTACAGTTGGTTGTAAACTGCCTGACAAGGGCACTGGGAACTGAACCTGGGTCCTCTGCAAGAGCATCAAGTGCTCTTAAGCACTCAGTGATCTCTCTACCCCTAATTGGATGTTTTAAAATTAGTCGTATTCTTTCAGTTGGTGTCTTGCAATATTCAAATAGGTTGAAATAAGGTTGAGTTTAAATGGTCAGTAACTAAATTCTCAGTCTGCATGCCTAGGACACAGGGTGCAATCTTTTCTATTACTTCCTTGGTAGAATATTAACTGCAAAAGCAACCACAACTGCACATAGGCCATTGTACAAATATCATCATGGCCCACTAGAAGTAGTCTTTGCTTTAATTTACGTAACTATCATCTGATAAAGGGACAAGCATAGGATCCTGTGAGCTAAGAAATTACTTATGAAGGTTAGTGTTGCTCAACTTTTCTTACTTGAATTTCAAGTCTTTGCCCAGATCTGCAAGTCATTCATTTTTTACCTTCTCTTTCATTCTTAATTGCCCTCAACCCTTTCCCCTTCTTGTGAACTAAGCTTTCATTTATCAGTTATGCAACCTTTGTTTTCATAAACCCACAGCTCTCTGGCCCCCTTTCATCTTGTCATAGTGATAGAATAGCCACACAGATAATGGGCTTAGAAAAACAGTGAGAACACCCAATGTAGCACACAACTATGCTGACTCCTCACCCTCTACACTAACGGTCAATAATTTCAATAATTCAGTTTTTCCTCATCTTTCTCCTGCACCACCAGAGTTTTCCCCTTTCTTTTGGTCATGCACATAAATCCAGCGATGTGTGTTTCTTTCTCACAATCTAAAGAACAAATGCAAACTTCCTTCTCTTTCTCAACTTCTTTCTCTTCCTATTTACAGGAAATCTCCAGATGGGATTGTCAGTTCCTCCTTCTGTCTTGACCTTACACCAGGAACTGTTCACTTCAACGTTCCCCTTTCAGTACCTATACAAGGATCACAACAGTCTCTATTTCATGTAATCAGGTGCCCCGACTCATTTTTTTTTTACCTGACTTATTCAAAGAGACAAGTGTTTCAGGATAACCTCTCTTGACCAGGAGAATGTTTCTCTTTATTTTCTCTGTCTTACCGCCTGTCCTTTTTCAGTCTCCTTTGGCTAAATATCTCCTCATTCCCTTAAACTCTAAATGCTGTGTCCTGGGTCCCCTAAGGACTTCCGCGAATGCTATTTATCACACTGTCTGTAGATGATTCTATGAATTCCACAGTTTTAAATGCATCAAAGCCTGGTTACTCCAGAAACTTTATCCCTTGTCTGAATTGCCCCTGCATTATAGATTCATAGATTTATCTCATTAGTTAACATCAAGGGGCAGCTCATAGTCACTTATCTCAAATATAGTTCCTGATATTTCTCCACAAACCTGTTTTGTGACAGAGCATGGAAGAAAAGCAAGACATTATTGAGGTAAAACACTGTATTAGATCAAAATAAATAACTCCTAACTGACATAAGCAATCTTGAAAATCAAAATGTAAGGTACAGAAAGCTTATAAAGCAACATTGTAAAGGTTATAAAGATAACATCCTGTTTTCCTAATCTCTTCTGAAAGTGTAATTTTCAAAACCACAGATGTTCAGAGAAGGTAAAAATACATTTCCTCATTTGATAGAATTGCTATAATTCCAAATATATACATCCACCCACAGCACTAATTAATGTATAAAAATTGTTCTCTCTCTGATCTAACTCCTAGAGTTGTTTAACCAAGACTGAGCCCAATCTGTTCAGAAGGGTTCTGATTTCCCTCAGATCTGTTCATCTGGACCAAAGGGCATCTATATTTATTAAGAAACACATCAAACATGATACGGGAAAATAATGAGGAACTTTCTCTTAAAGAATCTTTAACCAGAGTTTTACAAGGGAAGAAGTTCCTTTTCTTGATCCCTACTGACTCAGAAGAGCCTATGAAACCACAAACAGATACTATTAACTTAAGCCTCCGTGTTGCTTGCAACATTTACTGCGGGTAATTCCTTGCTTCCAACACTGCTCTTTTAGCAATGATATTAGCACATGCAACCATATCGTCTTTCTGGGTGAAGGTAAGGAAGGACACTGAGGGAGAAATAGGAAACCCAGTTTACCATTAAAACTGCATTTATCTTAGCTTGTAAAAGTTGATTATATAGGAATCCCAGTTTTTTAAGATTAGCCAGGCATGGTGGTGCACACATTTGATCCCAGAGGCAAACTGATCTCTGTGAACTCAAGGCCAGCCTGGACTACCTAGTGAGTTCCAGACCAGCTGGGGCTACAGCAGGGAGATCCTGTTTAAGCTTAAAGCTATGCATTCAGATTAGCTTGTAAAAGTTGATTATGTGAGAAGCCCAAAGCTTGATGAGATTGTTTACTTTGTTTTAAAGGCTAGTTAAATTTAAAGGGGCAGAGTGCACAGTAGGAAAGCAGATTGAATACACAGTGTTGAACTATCTCAAAGCATACTGTTAACTTCATTGCAAGGTTATGTAAAAGTTCAGTTTGTTACAGGAGGCTTTCCCAGAAGTCATTCCCCAAATAATCATGAGGAAAGTGGGTAACAGCATTTCCTGGGCTGGGACCAGGAAAATGCAAGTGAACTGAGCACAAGCTTTCACTTCTCTTCTTGCTTCTAGATACAATGTGGCCAGGTAGTTCAAGCTCTTGCTCCTGTGAGTGCCCTCTATTAAGGTCTGTAACTTCAAGCTGTGAGCCCATTTAAATCCTTTCTTCCTTAAGTTACCTTTGTCAGGGAATTTTATCATACCATTAAGGAAAGCAGTCAAAACACTGGGTGTGGCTTTTTTTTAATGAGAACTTCACGCACAGAGCTCTTTATAAACAGATGCACTACACAGTACTAACATTCTAACCCTTGGGCGGGCACTGGGAGCTAACTCTCCTTCTCTTGCTTGCTTGGGATAGTATTTCAATCATTCTCTGTAGTAATTACTTTTTATCTTCACTGAATTTTACTTATCTTCATATAACATGCTAGAGTATTTTCCAACTTAAATTAGAAATTAGAAATCAAAATTTACATTAGCACATCCAAGGGCTATCCTGTGTCTCAATTTATTTAGACAGGAAAATCACTTGAAGGCATTGTTTATATTCCTACCATTCTTAGCTAAGCGTATTCTTGTTTGCCAATATTAGAAATTAGAGTATTAAAGTATAAAAGACAGAGGCTATTAATTTCTCTCTCTTATAAAACTATGTCAAAGGCAGGCTGGTTAGGGTTGCTATGGTGATTTCACTGATATGCAGCTTACCTTTTATAATACCACCTTAGCTCAGTGCTTCCAAGATTACATGGTTCATAAAGGCTGCTGATGCTCCAGCCACCGTGTGCAGGTTTTAGTGTAAAGAGAGTCAAGGCGTGGTTGATTTTATTATTCATGCATTATTCCTACTAGTAGTTCCTTATGTCATGGTTTGCAATGGATAGGAAGTGTTGATAATAGTCAGACATGAAAGTTCTTTGGTCAAAAGGTAGAAGTTGTTGACACACAGCCACTATTCTCACCTTAAAGTAGACAAGAGGTAGATTATTCTAGAACCAAATGTAAGTTTCCATGGCCTGGCAACAGAAATTCAGGTTACCCCAAATTTCATGTTCTCATGTGGTAATTGTTTCATGACATTTATAGTAACAGAACAAAGAAAGTCACAAATCAAGGCACTTTTCAAATACATTAGTGGGAGCATCAGGGAGGAGACTCACAACAAAGACAAAATTCTGCTTAGGTCTCAGATGCTGTCTGAAGAAAGTCTTAGCTTGTTTGTTGCTAGAAGCTTTCAGCATTACTATGACAACATTATAGTTATATCTGAATGAAAAAACCTGGCTCTTAAAATTAGTTATTTTGAGTGGGCCTGAGCTCAGAGGACATTCGTTACCCTAGATATATTTTGGAAACATCTGTGTTCTGCAACTGTGCTCAAGTCAGGCCTCACTTCCATTATCCTCAAAAGGTTTTTCAGCTTCATTGGGAAGTGCAAAGTTGGATCCATAATTATCTTAACAGCCATCATTCTTCCTCAATCTTGATTTTCCATCCCTAGTTCAAGAATACCTCAGAGGCATGATGTCAAGTTTCCTTCCCAACCTTCACTGTTTTCCATGAAAATGGGGCCACTGTCTTTCAACTCTTTGCTAGGTTTATTCTCAAGCACATCCACATTCATTCATTAACTTCTTGGGTGGATAACCAAACTGAGGATCTCAAGGTTAATTAAAAGTCAGTTCAGATTCTGTACATTTTATAAACGTCATTCCTACAGAAGTTATGGTCTGTTGATACATTCCAAAAGTTATCACCTGTTAGTCTCAAGGATGTAGGTCAGGCACATGGGTGGGCAAGGAATGGCTAAAGATAGCCTTTGGAGAAGAACCTACTACTGCCATTTTCCTAAATCAATGTATTTCTCACTGTATTCAAAATACGTATCTTTATATTAACAGATAAGTATAACTCGCCATTCATCAAAGAAGCTTTATTTGCAACAGATAAAGATTACTACAAAGTTCAACAACTGATCAATAGACAGACAGTAAGTGACTGTGTGTTGCATAAGGCCCAGTCAATATATCTATAATACAATCCCTACACCAAGGCTCAGGGAACATCTCTGAAGTAGGTGTGGCAAGCTTTTAAGAGCTAGAACAGGACACTTGCTGCTAGATAATATATTCTAGACATAATAGGGAAGTGTACCCATGAAATCTGTATAATATGGTAGCCTAACAAGACCTGTGTAATGACAACACCAGTTTACATGCTAATGCGGATGAGGAAAATTTTATGGGATCCCATCTCTGGATGAAGAGCAATAGGCAATCAATGGATGATGATTGAGGAAGAATCAGTTTTCTCTAGGGATGACCTACCCCTGATAGGTTATCCAATAACAAGTGCTTAGTTTTAAACACATATCCACATAAGTACCACTAAATGGATACAGTACATTACACACATACACACACACGCATATATATATATATATATATATATATGAATGTATGTATATTCAATAATAATAACAAAAGAAGACAAGAAATTGAGAGGAGTGGGAGATAAATGGGAGGAGTGGGATAAGGGCGTGGGGGGTGTAAAAACGATGCAAATAAAATACTGGTGTGTGACGTTATCAAAAATATATAGCCAAAGATAACTTGTAATTAGGTTAAGGACCTGCAACTTTTCAGTCTCTGCACCATCACTAAAACGTTAATCAGTTAATCAGTCTTGCAGAAAGATTGGTGTAAGGTGCAATTCTTTCAAGAAACTTTTATTCACAAAGCAAGCATGTGGGTTCTGACTATTAGAAGTATGTGTTGGGGGGGTGCCCACAGACTCCCTGCTTGCACCCCTGCCTTAAGAATAGTGCATTCTTCTCTAAGTATGAATCAGAAGCAACCTGGACCCCGACCCTCTTCCACTTGTTACAAAGTCAGTCATACACAAGTGAAAGAGCTGCGACTACAAGACCACACCCCAAATAAGCCTACAGCTGGGAGCACTTAGGAAAGAGTCTTCTAATGAAGGGTCCTGGAGACACGGCTCTGACTGTCCCAAGCTCACTTCTTCAAGCTGTTGGTTTATTGCATCCTCAGAACCTGTGGGGTCCAACTACCCAGGAGCTGCCTAAGGGGAAAGAAGGGAGGCGTGGGAGAAGGGACTGTCTCCCATCAAGTCCTCTACGTAAAGTGAATGTGTCATGGAGCTCCATGCAATGGATCATCTAGGTGGAGCATATGCCCATTTTATTATTCTCAGATGCTTATTCGTTAATGAATGGAATCCCACACATTATGACCATGCGATTTAGAGCAGTACATATACTTTTATTGCTCAACCAAGTAAAATGTTCATTAGGCATTTTTAATGGTGGGAGGAAACACTTATGATGAAACATTGAGAATAAAATCGAAAATGAGAGCTGCAAGTTCAGAATGTTAGCTTGCCCAAGACTCCCAGAACAAAGATGCTGTGCCAGGACATTAATTCCATTACTTACTGTGACTAAGGATCCTTCTGTATTTATAAAAATGTCTTCTGGGCTGCAGAGATGGCACAGCCTGGCTGCTCTTCCAGAGGATCCAGGTTCAGTTCCCAACACTCAAGTGGTGGCTAAATATCCTCTGTAACTCCAATTCTAAGGGACCTAACACCCTATTCTGGCCTCCACAGGCATTGCATGACACAGGTGCACTTATATACATGCAGGCAACACACTCATACACATAATAAATAAATTTAAATTTAAAAAATTCTTTTAAGGAAAATATTTATTACTATTATTTTTTTTGTGTGTGTGTATGAGTGTGTTATCTTCATGTATTTCAGTGCACCCATTTTGTGCAATGCCCGTGGAGGTCAGAAGAGGGTATTGGATTCCCCTGGAACTGGAGTTATGGTATGTTGTTAGCACCCTGTGCTCTTAACCATTGAGTCATCATTCCAGCCCCCGCCCTTGCTCCCCCAAACATTTTCTGTCTCATCTAAATAAGCTTTTGTTTCCCTCTCAACCAAAGAGCAAGAACATGCCTGCTAGAATATAAGGCTTCCTATGAGTTTCGTCCAAAATGGTTGAATAAAGTTCATGTCCAGGGCTATGGCTGGCTAACAGTTCAGGCTGACCCTGAACCCAGACAATCAGAAATACTGGGTGAAATACCATGAATTCCAAGGTAGTAAAGGGTTGCTGGGTCAAAGCTCAATGAAAGTGCCTTGCTGGTGCCTGGAACTTTTCTTGCTAAATTTGCAGTTTGGGGACCTGCCAGGTGACGGCGAGACTCCAAGCCCAAGCTGGAAAGCCCACGGGGTAGAGCATTCCATGGAAACCCAGTATTCCCAAATTCTCTACCCTCAGGAAAGAGCTAAGGAGAAGTAAACTAGCCCTGTTCACAAGGGGCTGTAGGATGCAAGCAGCAAAGGGATGAAAGTGGCGCTCTCCGATCTGCCCTCACCTAGCTTGGGTACAGGAGGGGCGGAGTTTCGAAAGGGTGATATTTGGAGTGGGAAGCTACTGAGCAGCAAAATATAGAATCGAAAAACATAATTGTGTACAACTGCATATGTTCATTTTGAAGAGAAAACGAAACGCAACAGTTTTCAAGTGAAAAAATTACATCCACGTGTATATTTATTTATGTGTGTGTAGGTGTGCGAGTGTCACGGCACACGGGGGCACATGTGGAGGTCAGAGGACAATTAGGACTGGATTCCGTCCTTCCACTATGGGCCTGAGGAGGATTCAACTCAGATTGTCAAGCTTGGCAGGAAGTGCCTTTACCTACTGAGCCATCTTTTTGGCCCAAATTCCAAATTCCAAAAGCTGACAAATAACAGAAATATCATAAAATTCAGACAAATAATGTTACAGCTTAAGGCCACAGAACCCTTATTTTTCTACCTGATTTTTACTGTGTTTTGATGGCTTCTGTATAACAATAGCTCTGCATGTGGTGGCCATAAAGACAGTTCTGCCTGTAGCAAGAGCCATAGAAGTTTATTTTCTTAGTGGTGTCTTAGAAAAAAAAAAAGTCTTTTAAGATTTATAGCTCATTACAGGTAATGTCATGCACGTTTTTTAGGATTGTTATCAAATTTGGGAAATTGTCTCCTAAATTTCTTTCACATATAAGCTATAAAATCACATGGCATTTAAAGTCTTCTTGGCAGTGAGTTCTGCTAAACACTCTTTAAATTAACAACCCCCGTTAACAAGTTTATTGTTGATGTTCTGGTTCCACTGACATGTAATTACTTTTATAATTACCTTACTTGATATTTTGTGTCAAATCGGCAGGAAATTTAAACTTTATTAATGTGTTCGGATACTTTGCTGATTTTGTTAGTTGCCCAAAGAGCTAGTCCCCATTTCTATCTGAAATTTGTCTTTCTCGTAATCATTTAAACCCTTGGTTGTTTAAATTTTTTGCTACCCCTTGCTTTTTGCTATCAGAATAATTTTTATTTATGTCATCACTCATCTTTATGATTTTTTGTATAGTCTATTAATTGTTCACAAATTCTTTTTATTAAAAAACAGATTTAAAATGACAAGAGTTACATGCTATGTGATCTGACTCAGAACTCTGTAATTTATCAGTTGTGTTAGTAAAGCACTCTAAAATATTCTACAGTGGCACTAAAATGGCATATTTGGACTTTGTGAGCATATTTTTTGGCGCTCTATGTTTTTTTTTTCTTCTGATTCTTTGATCATGTAAATTTAAATCCTTAGACTGTTACTCTCTTCTTGTGGAAGGCGAGACACTTTTATTATAGTTAAGATGCTTCATTACATTTGTAAGATGATTGAAAGAAAATTCTGCATTGGCATGTATACTTAAAATACTCGGGCTGGGAAGGTGACTCATTAGTGAAGAGCACCTACTGCTCTTGCAGAGGAGTTGAATTTGGTTCCTTATGTCTAAACTGGGCAGCTCACAGCCCCTTGTAACTCCAGCTGTACTGGATCCTACACCTTCTTCTGGACTCTGTGGGCATGTGCACATACCCACACATAGATACACATATATACATAATTAAAATAAATGTTTAAAAAATGAGAAAATAGAATGTGTCACAAATAACCACTTGAGTAGAAAGATCTGGAAATAGCCAGTAACTTCAGGAATTATGCAGGCAGCAGAAGAATCCTTGACAAACACAGTAAGGGTCATCAGTATTAGCCTGTGTTTGTGATGATGGCCAGACAGTGGGCTATACCTTCACAGAACTTGTCTCATGATACTGTACTGATATAGAAGTTTTCCAGCTGACGAAAAAGAAGTCACGTGCCATTTTTTTTCTGTGCTGTTTGTGCTAAAGAAGAATGTAAATATTTCTTAACTGGTTAGTGATCATCCCTTACTCTGAAAAATCTACAGTATTGGAACATATTAGTGCTTGCTACCTGGTTTACTTTTTATTTCATATGTGTCTTCATTATTTCTATGGTTAGTCACAATGTATTTGAAATTCATTAATTTTTTTTTTCCAGTTGAGATTTCTCTCTTTTCAGGCATGTCTCCATGAATTTCTATTATTAATGTCTTTCAAAAGCATATAGTACTTAATAGTATAATAATCATAGCATTTAATACTAATTAGGTCACATTCTGCTCCATTTCATCCCATTTGGGATGTCTAGTGTCTTTAGAGAAAATCCTGCTAGAGCTACAGTGAAACTTTTTGCTCTGGGGATGTTTTTCAGGGATGATAATGAACTTGGAGATAGAAGATGCTAATATCATAGAAACTCAGGACTAAGAAAATTGTAAGTGACTTAATTCAGAGTGGGAACTGTATACCAGATGAAAGAAAAATCATTGTCACATGATCTCCATCCCCCATCCTTGCCAGGAACCCACACATCTCATCAACAAAGTATGCCCGGAAGGGTCCAGTTGGTACTCAATGACCATTAATTGTTTCCTTTCCTCAAGATCAAATCTGAATGAAGAGGCTAAATTAGTTTCCTTAAAGTGTGAAAAGGCTCTTGTTCACTTTCTCTAGGACAGCTGCAAAGATGAGGGACACGAGGAGCTGTGTTTTAAGGATTCCGCTTCCAATTATTCTTCCTTTTATTGTTGAGAAGTGGTGCCTGAATTAGGACACGGACTGAATCCTCTTCAGAAATTCATTACATGCCGCAGCCACTTTCTAACCTTTGCCTGCTAGTGATTCTGTAATGTACTCGTGGTGGACGATTTTTAAATTTTAAAGGTGGATGAAATGGGATTGTCAGAGCGGTAATGTCTGTGGCAATGAGAACAGTAGTGTCTAGAAATTGAGTTCTTGACGGAGGGATATCATGGCAAGAGATAGAAAGAATTGTGTCCTGATTTCCAATATATTAACTTATTCACAGAGCTGCATCTACGTCTAGAGAGGAATCATCAAGTGTTAGATTCCAAAAGACTTTAGAAATTGAAATAAAAACCGCATGGAAGTAATGAAAAGCACAGGAAAAACCACTGGACTCGATCAAGGTCACACAGCTGGTTAGTAGACAGAACAAGAAACCCTCAGGCTTCCTGAGTGGCGTTGGGACAGCCCTTTGTAACGTGCCATCTCCTTAACTTGGCGAAGACTGCTCCGTGTGTTGAGTGAATGACTGAGATAAGATGAAGTTTTTAGGAGAGAGTGTGGTGTGGAGGACGGGTGTTAGAATGGAAGTAGACATCTGTACTTGAATTCCGAATCTGCCACTTGAGATGTAATTTTAGGTAAACTGCTCCCATTGTGTTAGTGTGGCCATCTGAAAAGCTTCCAGGGTACTAGGAAAAAGTAGGAATTCTAGGAAAGGTGAACAGCGCCCAGCACACTGCAGGCTCTAGAGAGCTAATGCTTCCTGTCTCCTCTGTATAAAAAGAATTTAAAAAAGAGGGAAGAAAAATGAGAAAAGCAAAGCAAAGCCCAGAAATTACCGCTATTGGAAGTAACGTCTGCTTTGGGCTAACACATTTTTCTACTTCCTTTCCTAATCTACTTTATGAAGTGAACAGTTGTACTGGGTTTTTTGCCAGATTTGCAAAGTGATCTTGAGAAATTTGGTTAATGGGGTTTTTGGATTGGGACTATCCCCCAAAGGCTCATGTGTTAACTGGGTTCCAGCTGCTGGGACTGCAAGTAGAGAGCGACAAGGACCTTCAGGAGATTGGGCCTAGGTGGATGGCAAAAGTCACTGAGGAGGCAATCCTTTAAAAAAGTTATGGGGTCTCTGCCCCTTCTTACCTCTCTCCTGCCCTCAATGATGTAAACAGCTTTGCCTGACCACACGCACCCCACCATGATGTTCAGGCTCACCCAGGCCCAAAGTGAAGAGGCCAGGAGACTGGACTAAAAACTTCCGAGTCGGAACCACAACAAACTTTCTCATTTGAAATGTTTTTGACCTCACTCCAAGAGAGTCTGCCAGCAATGACCCTAAAAATAATGCAGAATTCCTCTGGATTGTGTAGTTAGCTCAAGATTACTTTGTTTGAGATTTTGGTAGTCAGGAAACTCATTTTGAAAGTGCAGCCAAGAGTTCTTGTGTTTTGATTCAAAAGTGATCATTAGCTTTTGACAGGGAAGCGTGGGTTTTGCACTGGTATTTGTTGGGGTCAACAAAATGTTCCGTGATAGACTGGCTCATGTTAGTTCAGGATGAATTTTAAGCCTGCCCTGTGCTAGTTGGGGAATTGAGGATAACTAAGCCACGATGTCTCGCTTTGGGGGAAAAAATAGTCCTCACTTTTGGAAGAAGGACAGCAAGAAAGCAAGGTAGAAAATCAGTAGATATCCCAGGGTTCGTGTGTTCATCTGACACCGACTGAAGCAACCAAGATGTAAACATGTTCTTAGAGAGGATCCCTGGGGTGCCAGGACTAACTGTGCTGCAGGTAGAACCAGGTGGTAACAGAGGACTCAGGGTGCTGGCTCTGTGCTGTCTCCTGAAGACAGAGGCAGGTTCTCCTGGGAGGTAAGCGGAAGGGAGCTCAGACATGCCAGGAAGGAGCAAAGGCTTCAATTCAGGACACCACCTACTTGGAAATTATGCCACTCAATTCTAGCACCAGTGGCCTTTGTCAGATTTAAAGGGTTTGGTCTGAGTAAGTGTGGAAGTGTCTGGGGGAAGCTTGAGAAAGCTAGGGGAGGTGGATCAGGAGGCTGGGGAAGGCCATGTATTAATCAGGGCTCTGCAGAAGAATGGAACAGAGAAGATGAGTAGAGACAGTCAAAGAATTGATTAAATCAGCTTATGTTTAAAGGGTGGCCATTACTCTCTCATTCTTGAGGACCTGAGAATCTGGTACTTACTTGGTCTTTGTGTTTGGCAGGATGCCTCAGCAGTTGGAGTAGTCCCACAATGGTTGTCTCATACTGTGGGGGCCCACAACTTAGTGGTTGCTCAGTCCATGAGGCTGGGAGCCTCAGTACTCAGTTCTGATGTCAGTGAAGGTTTCATCATCAAACAGCAATAACAGGATACATCAACTTGGTGGTGAGAAGCAAGCGCATATGAGCAAAAGGCAAATGATTTTCCTTCTGGCGTGCTCTTTTAAAAAAATCTGTATTACTACCCAGGAGTTACTGCTCACATTTGGAGTGTGTCTTCCCCACATCAGTTAGGACAAGGGAAGCCCTGAACTGGGCTTTCCCCTCCAGTTCTGGGGCCTCTTCACAAGTGTAAATGAAATGGAAAAAGGCACAGAAGTTTGTGTGGTGAGGAGAACCCATGACCAGTCCTTCTGGAACGTTTCTGTCTGTATCAGGAGACCAAAAACAGGTCTCCTCTGGTCTTCTGGCAATCACTGTGGGGTTTTTGATTTTTCATACCCTTGTGTCGATAGGTCCATGATTCTTGTTGAAGTCTAGGTAGAGTACTTTGGTTACGGGGGTCAGACCTATATGAATGAGAATAGTTGCAGGGGAAATAAAGCCAGTGACTGTAAGTGGGTTCATCTGAGGTCCTTTTGTTTTCTCTTAGATAGGCTCTTCCTTCAGCTACTTCTCTTCCACTGATCCTACCTGGCCTCTGTGCCTGAGAATCAACAGATAATCCTGAATCCCAGTCTAAAGAAGTACGAGGGTATGATTACCTTTAAGCATCTAGGTACATCCCTTATACTGTTTTCCCATTTTAGGGAAGTACAGATTATCAAATATATAGGCACACAGTAGCAGAGAAAGCGTAGCGTGCCCTGATTTGGAAAGCACTAAATATAAAAACGAGACAGCTGTCTTTGAAGGAGAAAATGATAAGACGTAATGCTAATTCCAGCCTTTTCTCATTATTGTGGGACTCTATTTCTCTCTTATTTCAAACACTTGCTATTGTTTTTCAGTTGGATTTTGACTTTAGTTGCCATTTTGGCTGTTTTGCTGTTCCTTGTTCTGTTTGAACTGTTGTTCTTTCTGATGTATAATTACAGCATAAGCCGGAAGTACAGATAACGTTAAGCTGGAAAGCCCCTGTTAAAATGCATTTCTACCACCAAAAGGAAGTGAGCACATTTGTGTGACAAGAGAAAATGTGTTATCTTGTGAGAGTAGTGAGCACGAAGGTTAGGCAATGTGAAGATTCAATGACATCTTCCCAAGTTCAAGTATTGCACCCGGGAACTGTATTTCCCTTGGGTTAGAGGCTGATGTTAAGCAGGCAGAGAACTGGAAGCTGATAAAGGAATTACTAATACTACCGTTTGTTTTACAAATTTCAATTAAAGGATTTAATATGATGGTTGAACTATAAATTACATTTAGTAAAGCTACAAGATTGGCATTTTCCCTAATTTAATATTCCCTGCTTAATGCCAGGAGACATTAATCCTGGAGGCATTGGGTGGTCTGAAACTCAGACTAAATCCCCAGTATTTATGATTCCCGATTAAACAAGAAATGCACGCACTAGATTGCAGAGTGGAAAGTGCTCTGTGTGTGTGTGTTTTTTTTTTCCTGTAGAGCCTAGAGTTTACTATGATCCCACAGTATTTGAACTATTTAACAAAGCTCAGAATGGAGTGAATGTTGGGATCAACCATTTTAGTTTCTCTTTCATTAGCCTGACAACTGCAGATGAAGTAGATTTCATTTTGTTAGGTCACTATGTCGATAAAGGTGAACATGATCATCACAACATGAGTGTTTGAATGTAATGTTGCCCATTTAAAAAAGTCTTTAAAAATCAGTGATTTATAGCAATGGTTCTTTTCTGTTTTTAATCAGGTGAAGAGAATTTGTTTTATTCAATCATAGGACTTAACATGACTTCTGTACTTAAATTATTTTTTCGTTCACGCTCTGCCATAGTGCTAATTCTAATTTATTCTCTCTCTCTCTCTCTGTGTGTGTGTGTGTGTGTGTGTGTGTGTGTGTGTGGTCTGTATGCACAACTACCTTCCAATCTATAAGTATATAAAACTGTGTAGTACTATTTGAACATAACCTATATATCATTCCTACATTACTTAAAATACTTAATAAAATGTAAATGATATATGAATTGTTGTGAAATATAACGAAATAAATCTGTATATTTTTAGACTGACAATGTTGGCTGGAAAGTTGCAGAAGCTACAGATAAGGAGCAATGGCTGTGCAATGTTATAGTATGTGTTTCTGTGCAACATGCACTTTCATAATATATAATGCCTTTCCCCTGGTTTCACTTTGAGTAGCTTTCATTAGAGTTGTTTTCAGTAAGGTCAGTGGAAAGGTAAAGACATTTGAATCAAGTGCTCCTTGCCTCTTCTCAGTTGAGTTCTAGACAGTGTCCTGGAGGCTGGAATTTTAACAAGGATGAACATGAATGAAGAGAGAACAAAAGGGCAAGGTACAGAGTCTGGGAAGATTTGAACCATGATGCTGATTGCAAATAAGTAGAAAAGCAAACTAGATCAGAATCTGAAATAGCTTTAAATAAAGAGACCCAGAAGGTATTCTACATGGAGTTCTGACAGTATGTAAATTTATGAATGACATCGTTCAGCAGAAATTTTTACTGACAATAGCCTTTTCTACCATGGATGCCTTGCACTTAGGATCAAGTTTCTTATAACTATTTTGGCTACTTTCTGTGCCTTGGTGCTCTCTCTATTCTAGCCACATTGACTTGTTTGACTTGGTTTAATTTGATTTGGTTTGGTTCTGTTTGTTCTGTGGTGTTAAGAATCCAATCCATAGTAAGCAGATATCAGACCACTGAGCCTCAGACCCTGACATTTCTCCAACGTATCTAGTTCTTTTAAGAACTGTGTCTTACTGGTCTGGGCCTGGTTCCTGGATTGGTGCTTAGCTCCACCCAACCCTGACACTCAGATGCCTCCTGCTCATTGCCAGTTCAGAGAGAACCCTTCCTTTTCGGAAGACCAGGTGAGGGAAGGGTATTTGCTGTATACACTCAAACTACCTTCTACCACTCAGCATCACTGCAGTTGGCTACAGATTTGTTTAGTTATTTCTTTAATGTCTGTCTCCCTTCACTGAGAGTTCATGAGGGTTGGGACTATACCTATCTTGTTTAAAATCATGTTGCCTGATAAAAAATGCTAATTTCCTGAAGATATGAACAAAACAGCAACCCTGAACAAATAAAAAATTGAATTGGATCCCCAAGAGATAAGCTGAAGTCTCATGAACTATTAATCTGTGCATGTGACCTTATTTGGAAGGTTCTTCATAGATGTAATTAAGATATGCCATAATCCAATGTGACTAGCATTTATTTATATAAGAATGGAAAAAATCCTACATGAAGATAGGGCCATATAGAGAGGACTCTCTGGAAGAGAGGTAGAGATTGGAATGGTGCAGCAATTAAGCCACAAATATGAGTCAGTGGTCAGGATGATGAGCTAGGAATAGGATGGTAAGGATTCTGCCTCCCACTCTTAGAAGTTACATGGGTTTGCTGACACCTTGATTTCAGACTTTGAGCCTCCAGAATGGTGAGTGAAATAAATTATTGTCATCTAAGCCACTCTGCTTAGAGTACATTAGTAGAGTATGCCTAGAAAACAGAGATGGCACCCAAGGTTAAAGAGAGCCAGCAGCAAGTGGTACTGATTTTGATAGTAAAACACAGTGGTGCCTATGACCAAGTTTGCTTTTGGAACCTGGGATTTGATTGGTTATGTAGGTGGGGATTGGTGTTATTAAGGTGAGAAGAAAGGTAAGTTTCAGGGGTTGGACTTGGAAAATCTAGATAAAGGACATCCTGTAGTAAATCAATCTATTATCTATCTATCTATCTATCTATCATCTATCTATGTATCTATCTATCTATCTTTCTATCATCTATCTAAATTATAAATTGATAACATATTTATGTAAATATACTGCATATATGCAATATAATTGCATGATTTTATTTATTACTAAAAATATCCCATGAATTAGAGTATATCATTATTATTTTATAGATGAAGAAACTAGGGAACAATGAAATTAAGAAACAACAGAGGCTTGATTTGAATCCAGGGAAATAAGAAGGGCAGACCTCAGGGGCAGACAATCTCAGGAAATACCATGTTATGTTCAGTTATTTAGTTCTCTGAGATATTTGTGAAGAATTCATATGGGGTCAAACTGTATCACCAGCTGGGACTGTGCAGTGAGATCCAGCTGATTTCAAAGCTGTTACTGACATATAGGTATGGGCTTTCTATTTTAAGTTTGTTTTTGACAACATTGTCAATCAGTCTCCATGTTTCATAAGCCCCTAGGCAATGTGGTGTGATATTTTCATCATATTGGAAATTTTGGATTTATATCTGCCTCATTAAAACCCACAAGTACTGATGACATTTCAGTGCTGACTTCTTTCTCTCTTGCAGGGACCTTTTCTTCAGCTCCCAAAGTAGGTCAGCTGGTAGCCTAGGCTCAGAGAAGAATGCAGAGAAATCACAAGCTGGAAGGAATTTCACCCAGGAAAGTTATTAATTCTCCCTCCAGAAAGAAGTGCAACTCTCAAATATGAAAACTATTCCTGGAATTCTTCAAAGAGATTCTACTGGGTCTCTGTGGTAGAGAGTATGGGACAGGGGAGAAAGGATGCGGCATTTGATCAGAAAGTCCCAGTGTCAAACCTGAGTCTGCCTCTTTGGAGAAATTACCCCAAGGAAGATGGAGACTTTGCTGGCATTGTCTCCATTGATTGTGACCACCTCCTCACAGGTGAAAATAAAAGTAGCCAGAGTCATTGGGAACAGGGCAAGCATATGCAGGAGAAGGTCATCTCACCCTCAAGGCAACTGCACTGGGAAGATTATACTGTAAGGCGTGTCTTTCCTTCCATTTCAGGATATTTTTAATGTCTTGATAGCATTTACTTTGTGCTTTCCAGCTTTATTAATTTATTTTTGGGTTCTTCTGGGCCTTTTTTAGTGTTTCACTGACTCAGTCTTGAGAAGGCTCAAACAGCACATAGCCTCCTTCAGATAAGTCACATAGGACATACGTGCACATTGAGAGAACTGTGTTTTACACGGACTTCATATGCTATGTATTCTGTAGTGATTCACTAGACCTATAGGTTAACCTGGAAATTTGGGGGCATATCAGTAATTTTCACAATACATTTCCCTTCTCTGGATCTTCTTATGATTTTCTTTTACTTTAGTATGTTTTTTGGCAAATTTTTGTTAGGGTCATCTCAAAAACCATTCCTACTATCCATAACATAAACAGTCCTCTCAAAATATTATGAAGTTTGCCTTTTGAAAACATGGATTATTTAAGGACTAGAGAGATGGCACAGCAGTTAAACTGAGCACTGATTGCTCTTGCAGAGGACCTGCGTCCTGTTCCCAGCACCCACAAGTCAACTAACAACTATCTGTAACTCCATTTCCAGGGGATTCAGTGCACTCTTCTGGCCTCCATGGGAATTGTACAACACTCATGCATTTACATACATGCAGGCAAAACACTCATGTACATATTAAGAAAAATTAAAAACTTATTATGTAAATTGTAAATCCACTGAGCCAAAGCAGTTGCCACTTAACACTCTGTTCAGAATTTTATAGGAAGAACAATACATGAGTACTTAGTGTAACAATAACAATAATAATAATAAAAATAAATTCATGACTGCTTTGAGATCACATTTTGTACCATGAGACCCTTGTTTCTAAATTATCATGGCTGTCACCATCCTTAATCTACAGAAGAGAAAGATGAGGATACCATCAATTAAGTAAGTTGAAGATGAACAATTCAAGTAACTTAGGTTCAGGGACCAAAAAGCTCAAGCATCATCTTCTGCTCCTGATTGCTTCTTGGGGATGTGGTAATTTGTGATGAACTAAACACCCTTGGTTTTGGAATACACATCTATACAGGATCAAAGCATCAGAATCTTCCTAATATCTATGAAAATGTGCTTTCTTGTCCTTTGCCATCCCTGGTACATCCATCTGCTCATGATAAATTTCTTAATCACCTCTGGTGGCATGATTCTGACTCTTTAAGAATCTTGTCCTGCCCACCCACGGGGAATGCATATTGTTAAAGCATCTGGCAATCCCCTCTCCCTTGTAAACTCTGAGGCAGAGAATTCACTGGAGAGTTTTAGTGACGTCTACCTTGTCTGGCAGTGAGGAAAGAATGCCATCTGTCTCTGGTCATGGAGTATCCTTCATTGACCTCTTTTATTCCGTTTCTGGGACTGACTGCTCCCGTGCCTATCCACTCCATGTGTTCTGGTGACTTCTAGCTTCTCCTTATGGAGACAGTTAAAAAAAAATTGGATTTTTTTCCAGAAAAGAAAGCAGATATACTTTTCAACCAGGCAAAAAATACATTCCACTGTACTATGACTTTTGTCTTTTGAGATGTGGTTTCTTGCAGCCCAGGCTGGCCTCACTGTGTAGCTGAGGATGACACTGAACTCCTGATCTTCCTTCCTCCTCTTCCCAAGTACTGGAATTACAGATGTGTGCCACCATGCCCTGCTGACTTTGATATTCTAAAGGAAAATTTTACTTTTTGCTTATTGTTATTGGAGTTCTTTGGATATACTTATCATAAAAAGCTACAGCCTTTGTTTGACTGTCTATTTCTAAAACTTTAGGAAAGAAGTCACTCCTACAACCCTCTCGAAAGCCCTGCATATTTTGGATGAAGAGACAAATTAGAATGATGTAATGGTATCTTCAACCAAGGGGATTGCTTTTTGGTGATGGCTGCTTTCACTCTGAAGAATAGAACTCAGATGAATGTGGCTTATTATCTGCTGTGCAAATGTATGCCTTCCCTCTCCTTAGAAAAGCCTCCCGTGCCCTCTTTGCTGATCTTGATGTACATTCCTCTAAAATGCATGGATCTGTCCCTTAAGATACATAAAAGGGCAGTCGAAATGTGGCCAGTGTACAGACTCTTAGATTTCCTGACATGCAGAAATGGAAACTTGTCATGAACAATAAAACACAGCACAATTAGCACATGTGCAAATGCGGCCCTGGTGACTGTCTGCCTTGGTCTGCCATGTTCTAGTGCAGTTATGTTTTCATTATTCATGGCCTAGCACAGAGAGTCTAACCCTACTTCCTCTCCCCGGTCTAACATCTGTTGCTCTCCTCTTCATTTTCAATTCTACGAATTTCCCTCCCCACATTATTTTAAGATTTAAGTGTCCAGATGGATACTGAATTTCTTTCTCACACCTGGCTTCCTGAGTAAGCAAGGAGTATTTGATTTTTCACTGGGCATGAGCCTTTTTCCTGGTCTGCTTTCTGTATCATCTACAGCTTCTCCCATCCTGGTTTTAATGGTCTCATTAAGGGTATTAGAAATGGAGACTCTTGAATATCATTTACCCAAGTACCATCCAGGTTTCAGCAGAGAATGGACTGAGAGAAGTGGGAAAAGCATAGTGGCATATTTCTATTCATCTTCAGCCAACCTTATCACGCTGCCCTTTCAAAGATGGCTTCATAATTAATATGGGCAACAAAGAAGCTAGTCGTACCACTGGCTGCCCAAGCAAGTCACAGTAATGCTTTTATACTGTTAACAAGACATAACTGTGGGTAATAGCAGCAGCTTTATATTGCATTAATGAAACACAATGTCAGAATATAACACAAATCTTACTTAATTAGTAGCTTTTAATATGCCCTCAGACCTGTTTTCAAGGAGAATTTGATGCCCTGGAAAAGGTTCCAGATGTCAGTGACCTAAAATTACTCAGTTTCCCAGGAGTCTCAAGGGATTCCTGACACTGGAGACTTGATTGAATCTAAAACTGAGTATTTTTCTGTTTTAGAACACCACTCCAGAGCCTTGCCTTATTACTGTGCTCCATGCATAAACCAGGAAAACCAGAAGCACCACTATGCTGGACCTTTGCTTTAGGTTAAGGTACTTGTAGTTCTTGACATTTCTCTCATGGTACAGAAGATCTCAAAGACTAACAGGAACCGTCACACAGTGTCAAACAGGAAGAGGCTGTCTAGAATCTCTGGTTTCTGCTGGCTTCCCTCATGGCTCCCAAGTTCTTCAGTTAAAAGTACCACACATTTCTTAGTTAATTTGCTTTTATTTCTTTTTTTTCTTCCTCCCTCACTCCCTGTTCTACCCTAGTTATTTTTTATTGTGTAATCCCTTTTCTATATCCTTCCTTCCTTCCTTCTTCTTTGTGAATCTTAGCCATTACAAGTTCAAGTGATCATATAATAGTTTGATTCATTTTGGTTTTTCCTTATTCATTGTCCATCTTTATATTCAGTTCTCCATTCTTTCTTTTGTGCTGCTGGGTTACACCCGGGACCTTGCACATTCTAGGAAACTGCTTAACCCCTGAACTAAACCTCGAGCCCCATTTCACTACCATTAATGGTCTGCAATAGAACATTTGAAATCCACTCCAAGCACCTAAGCTCCATCTGGCAAAAATGTCTTTTAATTTATGTAATTGGGTTTGTGTTAAAGAATTCATTTTGTCTCATTCATTTACTCAGTCTTACTAAAATATTTAATACTGTTGTTGCTTATGAATCTCTAGCTTCTTCTGACTGTTGCATCCTCTGATCTTCTATCAAAGGCCTACTGCATGTTTTAGTCACTCATTCTTCCGTCTTGATGCTTGTTTGGCATCAAGACTGGTATTTTAACAGTCATCCTTGTCCTCTCCCATGTGTTCTTGTGTGTATTAGTTATTTGGTTGCTGTGATAAAATGCTGCCCAAACCAACTCAGGCTGGAAAGGGTTTATTCCAGGTAACAGTGTTTCACCAAGAAAATCAGACAGGAAATCAAGGCAGAAATCTGGGGGCAGGAACTGATGCAGAGATCACGGGGGAGGAGGGATGTTTACTGGTTTGCTTCCCCTGGTTTGCTCAGCTACCTTTCTTATAAGGCTCAGGCCCAGCTGCTGAGGTATGGCACCACCCACACTAGGCTGGGTCCTCTTGCATCAATCAGCAATTAAGAAAATGCCTCATGGACATGGCCACAGGTCAGTCTCAAGGAGGCACTTCCTCAGGTGTGTCTAGTTTTGTGAAGTTGACAAATACTACCCAAGACACTGTTTCTTTGCCAAGGAGAAGGACCACTAAGATTACTAAAGAGGGGACATCCTTACTTTCACCAAACTTTGCTACTTAAAAAAAATGATTGAATTTTTCACTTTTCCTACAGTATATTCTGATGGTAGTTAGATTCCCTCACCTCTCTGCACCTCCCCTTATTGGCCCTGCCCAGTTTATTGTACTCTTATTATCTATACATCAAGGCCTATAGAGTCTACTTTCTGTAGTATGAGTCCATCCACTGGAGCCTGCCTAATCCACTGACAGTCTCATCTTTGGAAGGGACTGACCTCCTTCTCCCAGCAGCCATCAGTTGCCCATAGTTCCTCAGGTAGGGCTGGGATCTCTAACCCACTCTCCCATGTCTATGCTGAGATTTTGTCTAGCTTGAGGTTGCATGGGTCTTGTGCTTGCTGTCAGCATTGCTATGAACTCATATTAGTAACTTACAAACAGTATTGCAATTAATTTGTTGTGACCATCCACCACCTTTGGCTCTTATAATCTTGCCATCCTCCCTTCTGCAGTGATCTCTGAGCCTTGGGAGGCAGAAGTTTGATACGTGTCTTTTTAAATGTATATTTTCATTGAATTTTTGTGCATTTCATACACCTTTTAAAATTATTTATTTATTTATTTATTTTTGTTTTATGTGTATGTAAGCACACGCATGTCGTACAATGGCAGTGGAGGTCAAATTCCCTTGGAATTGAAGTTACGGATAGTTGTTAGCCAGTTGTTGGACAGTTGTTAGGAACTGAACCTGGGTCCTCTGGAGGAGCATCCAGTGCTCTTAACCACTGAACTATCTCTTCTTACAATATAGCTGAATAGGTTTAGACACCGTTCCCTATCTACACCTCCTATCACCCACCCACTAGGTTTCACGAATGCTGTCAAATATCTTAAGGCCTGTTTCATCAAGTTTGTGTACCCAGATGTCCCTTGGTGTGAGTTCATCCACTGGAGCCTGTTCAACCTGTCTAGCATCATTCTCTTAAAGAAGACCAGCTTTCCCTCACCCAGAAGTGGTCAGCTGCCACTAGTCCCTCAGCTAAGATGGGGGACTTGTGCCCATTTCCTCAGCTCTATGCTGGATTTTTTGTCTGATCGGGTTTGCATGGGTCTTATGCATGCTATCACCATTGCTGTCAGTCCATATTAGCAAGTTCACAGAAGTCTGGGAGACTCTGTTTACTTATGGTCATGCACCATCCCTGGCTCTTAGAATCTTTCTGCTCCCTCTTCCACAATGGTCCCTGAACCCTGGATGGGTGAGTTTTAGGACAGAAGTTCTATCCAGGGATACACACTCTGCAGTCTCTTATTTTCTACACCTTGGCCAGTTGTAGCCTTCTGTGTTCACTGCCCTTTGTTGCATAAGAAAGAGTTCACTGGTGAGAGCTGAGATATACTTTAGGATTCTTTTTGTGTCCTGTTCTACACTATGGTTCCACTATGTTCTATAAGCCTTGCGTGTAGAGGTTTCATTGGAGGTGTGTCTCTTAGGGCTGGGCGTCTCATAGACACTTACTCTCTGTGTGTGACCAGTCGAGGAAATAGTCCCCATCTTTTAATAGCACCCTTCCTGGTGCAATCGGTGCCAGACTGTATAAGAAAGCTATGTCAGTATGAGCCTGCGGGTGAACAACCAGCAGCATCCCCATGGTTCCTGCTTCAAGTTCCTGCCCTGACCTCCCTCAATGATAGATAAAATAAACCCTTTCTTCCCATAAGTTAATTTTGGTCAGAGTGCTTTTAATCATAGCAACAGAAAGGAACCAGAACATTATCTGTTGACAGATTTTGGGATCCTACCATCTCTTTTCCTTTTGTGCTCTCATTGTCCCTTAGAGTTGAAGATGTTAACATTTCTGCACTTATAATTCTCCTGAAAATGCTGTGGTTCTCCCATGAGCCTTTCTGCATTTACTCTGTTAGACAAATGGTACTGGCACATCCCTTCAAGATGAGATCACACAGTGAGGGACAGCACTTGTAATCTCTCTGGATAATGGCCATTCTGACCATTGCTGCATAAAAATACTACTCCAAAACATAGTACATTAAAAGAGCAAACAATTATGACCTTGCATTTTTAGATTAGGAATCTTAAGGCAGTTTATCTAGGAATTCTGTCTTAGAGTTTCTCTCAGGGTTGCAGACAAGCTGTTTATCAGGGTTGCAACTATCTCTAGGTGTAACAGCTTGGGCAGTCTAGCTATAAGCCCACTCATGTGCTCTGTTGGTAGCCCGTCATTCCTTTCTGGGCTTTGGCTGAAAGCCATGTGGATCTCTATGTAAGTCTTCTCACAATATGAGATAGACAGGAAACCCACAAACATACACAAAATGCACATAGATACACACATAGGTATACTTTCATATCAAACTTTCTATCATCTATCATCTATCTATCTATCATCTATCTATCTATCTTTATATATCTGAAGAGAAAGGGAGACAGGTAAGGAGGGAAAAAAACAGAGAGAGAGATTATTTCAATTGAGAAAGAAGTCATAGTCTTAAAAATATATTACTGTTTTTGAATCTTTGTGTATTTCATACAGAACATCTTAATCAATCATAATCCTCTTTATACCCTTCCTCATTGATCCTCCCATACCCCTAGCTGGAATCCATACATTCTTTCATCTGTGTTACGGCCTGTTGTGTCAAGTTAGTGTTCTCAGACTCTCCTTACTGCAAGTTCATTCACTGAGATCCAGTCAGTCTACCTTGAGTCCCTCACTTTAAGAAGATCAGCTCTTCCTCATCCAGCAGTAATCAGCGGTCAATATTTCTTCATCTGAGATTGGGGTCTGCTGTTTATTACTCCGGTTCTATGCTGAGTTTTTGTCTACTTGAGTTTGCATGAGTCCCACACCTGCTGCCATCATTGTGGTAAGTTTGTATGAGCATGGCTCCAGGAGCTTGTAGGATCCTATTTCAATATGGTCATGCACCTCTTCCCTGGCTCTTGCGATCTTTCTGCCCCCTCTTCCACAATGGTTCCTGAGCCCTGGGTGGGTGAAGTTTGATATAGGAGTCCTGTCCAGAGACCATCATTCTGCAGACTCAATCTCTACGCTTTGGCCATTTTTGACCTTTTAGTTCCTGGCCCTCTTGTTGCATGAAGGAGCTTCATTAACGAGAACTGAGAGATTCATTACTAACCTCTTCACCCCTTTAAGATGCAGATTAATCCCCACTCACTAATAGTAGGGGACTTCAATACCCCTCTGTCTCCATTAGACAGCTCAACTGGATAGAGAATAGACAGAAAAACGTCTGAATTAAACAATACTATATATCAAACGGAAGTCATAGTCTTTTATAACATAACCTTGGAATAATATACTGTCTCTTCAATCACATGCTAATTATTTTTGTTTTGTTTCATTTTTTAAACTTTATATTGAATTTATGCAAATTTCATAGAGTACATCTTGATCTTATTTAGACTCCCTCTATCTGCTCTCTGCACTCGCTCTACAGCCCCCCACCCACCAGATTTCAGGCATTCTGTCATATACATTAAGGCCCATTGATTCAAGTTTGTGTCTTTTTCTTCTTAAAAATATTTTATTGAGTTTTTGAGCATTCCCTACAACATATTTTGATCATTTTCTGACCTCTCCCTCATTTCTGCCCCTACCTTCCCACACCCTAATTTCATGTCTTCTATTATTATTTTTCTTTTTAAAAAGTCTATCAAGTCTTATTTGTGTTCCCTAAAAGATCTTGGCTCATCATTTAGGGTTTAGTCAACTTACCAGATGTCATACCTTTAAAAGAAAACTGGTTCTCCCTCTCCAGCAGCTATCAATGGCTAGGTGGTTGCCAACTCAGCTAGGGTTAGAGTTTTTGCCCATCTTCCCCTCTATGGTGGATTTTGTCTGGTTATCCTTGAACAGGTCTTGTGCATGTTTTCATAAGGGCTGTGGGTTCATCTGTACATGGCTTCCTTGTACCATTGACAAACTCTGGCTCTTACAGTCTTTCTGCCTCAACTTTTGAAATGATCCCTGAGCCCTGGGAGGAGAAAATATGAGATAGGTGTCCCATTTAGGACTGAGCAATGCATGTAAGCAGTGCAGTCACATGTGAATGCTTACATGCTCCAACCCTACAACAATTCTGTATACTGGAAATATAGTAACCATAGAGACTCTATTTTGTTTCCCATTGAGTGTTTGGCCATCATCTCTAGAACTTGGGAAATGCTTATTATGCACATAATTTCTGACATGTATATTTTAGTTCATCAGTTATATAACTATGACCTTTCAGTATGTCAACATGCATTTGTGACCTTTTCATGTGTCCTCTTTTCTGGATACATGAGACACCGAGTGGTTAAGGGGCATCCCTGTAGTCCTGTCTCAAAGGGATTTTTGTAGGAAAAGAAAGAGCAGGCTACTTGGTAAAGTATCCTTATAGATACGCTAATGTTCAACTACTGATAAAAAACACAATTATTTAGTTAGGGGAAGAGTTTATCAGATGTCTGGTTGTTCAGAATTATTATGGTAAGCAAGTCCAGGATTTATGAATTTATGGGGCATAGCTCTCTGGGAAATGTCATATAAGCTTTGAAACTTTCTGACTTATAAAATAAATATTTCCTGCCAACTTGACAAGTAGATAATCATATTTAGAGGCTTGCTCTGATTCAGTTTTTCTTTCTCCAAATATGATTCATAGGAAGATCTGTCATCTTGAACAAGAGACACATAATATCTATCTTTTTTTGCCACATTGACAGTCATTGACAATCAATACTCAGAATGACTGGGACTTGCACAATGGTAGAATTCTATCATTCCTTCACTTAGCAGCTGAAATTAATCCATAAAGAGAAAATTCTCTTCTTCCACTCTTTGGTGACCTATGAATATAGTTCTTATATAAAACCAGGGAACAAATGATTTATTTTTCCTTTACTGATGATGTTTCAAATGAGGAGTTGACCATTTTCCTTCAGTTTGAACCTATTACTGTTTAGACCCTATAGTCTGAGTGCTATGCAGAATTTCTAATTAATGGAAGGTTTCCCTGCATATTGCCAATGTTATTTAATGATCAAATTTTTGAGAGTTTTAAAACAATTTTAATAAATAGTGTCTTAGTTTTTCCCTTGAATAGAAGCAAGCTTGAACATTTTACCAATCTAAATCTATCACTAATTTAGAAACTGCTTTTGCTAAAATGCATTAACTCTTCAGTGGGGCAAAAATGGCAAATAAATGCAGGAAGAAGGCCTGGAGTCTCTGCCTTCATCTTATGTGTGACTCCTTTATTTGGCTCAGACTCCTGCTTGACTCTGCAAAAGCATGATAATCACCAAAGGAACGTCTGTCTACCTAGCCCTTCTCACCCAGCCCCGCTTCACAGCTAAGGGCAGAGATGAGTCATTGTCTGAATCCCTGGATTCCAGGAACAGCATAGCTTTGAGGAGTACAGGACCGCTCCTCACCATCTACCCCAGTGAATACAGTTTTCTCTGATGGAAAGGCTACATCCTGTGCAGATCATCTTGCAGGAAACAGCTTTGTTTCCTTGGACAATGACTGCTCTAGCAATGTATTAGATCACTTTGCAGGGCAAGAGCTGAGACAGTGACTGGGGTCACCACAACTTGACTGTGACTGCCTAGAAGATTTCCCTCTTTCCCCTGCCCCAATTCTTTCTTCTGTTTAAAGCTAAACTTATGACAGTATTTGAAAGATAGGTGTGTGTGGGGGAGTCTGGGTATTGAGCAAAGCAAGCAACCCCAGATACCCTGAAGGGACAGCAGGTGTATGGCCTGCTCTGCCTGCTGTAATAACCTGGCCCCAGGAAATCACTGTAGATATGAATCTTCTTTTCCCCCTTCCCAGATCAGAACCAGGTTTTTGGGTTTCGTTTCCTTGTTCCTGAACTTCCACGTCAGCCCTACAACCTTCCCGCCTTTACCCCAAAACCCCACCTTTAACTTTCCCGCCTTTTGTAACGGTCAGAAAGGCTTCCCTATATAAACCCCTGCCTTGGTTTTGATAACCAAACTACCCACCGACAGAGTATCCTGGGAGCTCCTCCTCCCAAGGCACTTTGAGCCACCTGAGGACCTATTGATTGTCCTCCATTCTTTGGCATGGCTGGTGCAGAACTGCCGTGCTGGAGATGGAGACCCACCCACAGGTGTGGGTGTCACTGGACCCTTTATTTGTTCCTATTTCTAATGCATTGATTAAACCTTCCTCTGATTTTCACAAGGTGTGTGTGTGTGTGTGTGTGTGTGTGTGTGTGTGTGTGTGTGTGTGTAGGGTGTATGTGAAAGTCTATGGAGGAATTTGTGTGCCTGGATGTGTATGTAGAAGCCAAATGAAGACATCATGTGTCTTAATCAATCACTCCTTCCTTTCTTCCCTTTCTACAGAGTCACTCACTGAATCTGTAGCTAAGCTTGTTGCTAGCAAGACCCAACCATCCTCCTGCCTCTGTACCCCTCTCCCCACAGAACTGGGATTATAGGCATATACTCCAGGTGCTGGAGATTTGAACCCAAGTCCTCATGTTTGTGCAACACATGCTCTTTTGCTATAGAGCCAGCTCCACAGCCCCTATTACCTATCTTTTAGTTGGCACTTTGAGACAAGTGGCTAAGGCTAGCCTGTTGGGATGGTAAAGCTGGGACTTTTGTTGTAAAAATCTGGTTACATAAGGGTCATGTTGCCATACTGTTCATTTCAACACCCTACTTAAAAATAACATTGCTTCTCTATTTCAGAAGCTCTTTATGATAGTACTTCTCCAAGTATGATCTGGGGAGCCCTGGGGTTCCTCAAGACTATTTCAGGGAGTGTGGAGAGTCTAAAATGTTTTCCGTAGTGATGGCAGAATTTGTCTTTTCACTGTCATTATCTCATGAGCACTCTGGAATTTTCCACAGGCTGCATGACCTGTGATATTGCTACAGATGGAAGGCAGGAACAGCTGTCTTTTATTAAGCCAGAAAACATTTAAAGACTATAAAAATATGAAACAATGCCAATCTTCCTGTTACCATTTTGGTTTGAATTTTTGTGTAATTAAATTTATCAGTCTTTTGTTGAGTCCCATAGTAATTTCTTGCCTATAACACTAGTTACGAGAAGATAATGAAGAAAAAATAATCAAATTACTGTCATGTACCAATTAAACAATAGGGGTATATAAGAAAAGATGTTTTGAGGACTTGAAGGCACAGGAATTTTATTATGAAGGGTCCTAGTGAAGTCATTTTGATTGGGTGAGGAGATGAAGGAAGGGAAGAAGGGACATACGACACCCTCAGTGTCCCAACTAAGTTTAAACTGGTAGAGCCAAAAGCTCGGGTTCATGTGAAGGCAGGTGACCTGGGCATGGACACTTTTGTCTCTGAAAATGGGAAGTTCTGTTTAGGACTTTGACATGGTTATTGGTAGTCACATGATGTTGACCTAAATTTGCTTTAATATTTTTCTCTCTAAGATACTCTGAATGATCTAGTCTTTATTCTTAAATGGATTTTTTTGATGCAGTAAAGGCTATCATGTGCAAAATTTGACTTTTAAACATTGTGTGTTTAACTTTAGGGATATCTGAGAAGCCCGGTTTGGCCGCTGCTCGGATTCAGATCTGTCCAGAGAATCGGTGTTTCCGTCTTCATCACGGTATGTGCATATGGGAACAGGTACTGGTACTGTGTTCTTGTGAGACTGTGTAGCTCTCTTAAATTCCTGCCAGAAATCCAGAACTGCCTTCTTTGACCATGAAAAGAACTGTTCAGGGAAAGCACTGCTGTGAAAATACTGGATTGCTGTCACAAACCCTGCTTTTTGGAACCCCGTGCCTGGGACTTTAGCTTCATTCTTATGGAAAATAGCAGTTACACATTAAAGATTTTTCAGCAGTCTCAAGCTGAGTCTGTGTGCTGTGGCAGCGTTTTAGGGACTATAAACAAAAACAGCCCTCAGTTACTGCAGTAATCAAACATTATTGTGAGAGAGCTGGGGAACAACCTTGGGAACCCAAATGGATGGGTTGCAGGATGCGTTTCACAGCTGTGTCCTGACTGCTCATCATCTCTGTCCCCATGGCATAGGAGAGAACAAACTAATATGCATGCCGGTCTGTCATCTCCATTACCTAGGAGATAAACTAATTCACTCAGGATTGCTTCCCCTCCAGCCACGGGTCCTTCCTTCCATTTAATTTGCATTTGTATTACTCATTTGGCTATTATTTATAAAGTGGCAGAGATTAGGTTTCAGAGTAATGCTGGATTTGATGCTGGAGGTTATGACGACTTTTCAAAAGTAAAATTTCTTTAAAGCCTCAGATCAGGGAGAACTGGTCCTGGGAGATGCTGGCTTAGTCTTCAGATGGGGCATTCTTTTTGCAGGCTCCCTGATGACTGGCATCTCTCTCTGGTTTTGGAGTACCGTTATTCTGTAAAATCAGAAACATCACTTTGGAGGGACAGTTACAACACACTGAATATGAGCAAGTGTATATGGAGCTAGGAACTTTGAGCAAACAACCAATAAGATCTTTTTTATCTATCTATCTATCTATCTATCTATCTATCTATCTATCTATCATCTATCATCTATCTTCTATCTATCATCTACCATCTATCTACCTATCTATCATCTTGTGTGTATGTGTGTGTGTGTGTGTGTGTGTGTGTGTGTGTGTGTGTGCCACACTGCACATGTGGAAGTTGGAGACAAACAACTTGTGGGGGTCGGTTTTCTCATTCAATCATGCAGATTCTAGGGAACCAACTCAGGTGATCAGACTTGGTCTTAGGTGCCTCTACTGGCATCTCACCAGTCTACAACCAGCAAGATCTTATCCTTAGATTCGTGCAACCCAATGTGGGCAAAAATCAAGAAAGCGAATACCAATTTTCTAGATTGGTTGACCTGGGTATATTAATTTACAGTTTATATTCCCTGTATGGATTCCACAACACATAAGCACATTGTTCCTAGCATTGCTTTCTGAAACATAGCCACAGGTTTTGGGAATGGCAGTATTTGGGGCCTGGTGAGCTGAATTCCAAGTAAAGGGATCAGGTCAGTGTTGTAGGATATGGGTGAGGCACAAGGTGGGGCCCTTTCATGGATGGATTCTGTGTAGTCCTTTATCAGCATAACAAAGCAGCCCTCACCTCCTTGAATTGTAGCCTTTCTCCATTGAACCTTCATGCATGCATAGATGTCACAGTTATTCCTCATCCCCAGGGAATAGATTTCAGCTTATCAACAACAGTAAGATCACATCCATGTCCTTCTTGGTTTATATCTTTCACGGCTGAAAGTCCATAGTGAACTTCTCAAATAGGGGACTGGAGAGATGGCTCGGTGGTTAAAGGAACTTGCCACTCTTCCAGAGGGACTGAGTTAAGGTTCTCGCACTCACGCTGAGCGACTCACAACTGCTTCTAACTCCAGCTCTAGGAGATTCAATGCACTCTTATGGCCTCTGCTGGCACCTGCATAGGCACAACACACACACACACACACACACACACACACACACACACACACACAAATGTGCAGAGACAATGAAACATGGTTGACTTGCTCCAACACATGCTGTCTGTTGGCTTTGGGCTCATTATCAAGGCCTAAGTCTTAATTTCCACATCTGTAAATAGGTATCATTTATAATTGGGTGGTATATGCTCATAAACAGCCATAAATGTAACCATTTTGTCCTATGGATCTATAATGGGTTTACAAAAAGGGTTTTTGTGGCATGTTGTGTAGGTGTGGTAGTGTTTATGTTGTGGCTCCAATGGGGTCTCATATCCTGGCATTCCTATCTCCTGTAACAATCAATAAAGCTAGTGGGTACAAGCCACATCATAAAAGATATTTTATTTTCTACCTTCCATTTTTGGATCACTTATCAGGAAGCTAGAGGTTACTCAATAACCCTTAAGGAGAGGCCCATGGGTATGTACTGACACCTCCAGCCAATAGCTATATCAGTATGCTATTTTGGAGTGAAATCCCAACTCTGATCAAGTCTTTGTATGAGTGCAGCCCTGGATGACATTCTGACTGTGACTCCTGGAGACCCCATGAGCAGATAAGCTTCTTCTGATTTCCTGCTCTTCAGAAACTATGATGTAATAGCTGTTTGTTGTTTAAAGCTGTGATGTCTTGGGAACTTTTGATATGTGGAAATAGATAATTAAAGCAGTACAGAGATACTTAATAGATTATCATAATTATGATCATTGTTGTTACAGTTTTTTTCAGTTATATTCAATTTACTTTTTTGGAGGTTCTTATTTAGATGTTAGAAAAAGGTCAACAGAGTAGTGGACACCTGCTAAACCACTGTAGAAGGGCCATTTCTCTAAGTGGCTCATTTGTCTGGCAGCATGCAGTAGAGCTCTTCATTACTTTCATTTATCTTTTGATCCCTTAATCTACTTACTAAAATACTGGCTGCACCATTTATGTATGCACTAAAAATTCAATAAGGAAGCTATACTTGGACGCATGGAAAAGAAAGCAGAAATGAAACACTGAATGTAAAACACAGGCTCAACCTTTGTCCCTCTTTATCCCCAAGTTACATGCTCTGAAGCTCAATTTCCAGGGCTTTTATGAAAACTGTGACCAAGGAACTGAAATAAATTAAAATAATGAAGAATCCCATTGACATTCCAGTTCATAATTAAAGCAATTGGTAGTGATCACTGAGGGAAATTAGCATATCTCTGAAATATGACATGGTTGTAACATGAAACCCATTATACCATCCTAGGAGTATACATACATAGGAATACTAGAGAGTAGAGGAAATTAGCTCATCAGGTGTTTTCCAGGTTCTTGTCTTCTGTCCTCTCAGCTTGACAGCCAAGGACAGCTCTACTACAGTTCTTACGGTATACAATCATTGTACCCCCAGCAGGGAAATGAGCTTCAAGTTGCAACCTCATTATTACAGATTTTGTGGCCATGAGGAAATGGTGTGAGCACGTGATTACAAGATTTCCTGTATGAAGATATAGCAGCAACACTTACCTCAAAGCCCTCAGGTTTCGGTAAAGTGAAATATGTCTGTGTATATTCAGCGCAGGGCCCATTATGGAAAAAACAATGAAAACTTGCTGTCAGGCTCAATGAATTAAGAAAACCCCTAAAATTGCTGAGTGGACAGCCTGGAGCACATGCTTGTGAAGTGGGTGAAGGTTTCTCTGCTTATTTCTTATGGAACCTAGAGACTCTGTTTTGTCCTCTGAGCTTTCATGGATTTTGGGCTACATCTTCATTATAATATGCACTGTCTTTCCTTGCAATACAAGATACAAATCTCTAATCCAAACTCCAAAATTCAAAATAGTCTAAAATCTAAAACTTGTTGAGCACTGACATGATGGTGCCAGTAGAACATTTTTATCCTTGACCTCAGGGGACCCCTTGCAGTCAAAACATGGGCTCACAAAAAATACTGAATAGTATTA
The DNA here is from genome assembly GCA_035773235.1 of Eospalax fontanierii. NCBI lineage: Eukaryota > Metazoa > Chordata > Mammalia > Rodentia > Spalacidae > Eospalax > Eospalax fontanierii. The sequence goes on from CM069540.1 coordinate 21,447,570, forward strand.
CCTGCAGACTACATTTATAAGGTGAGACATAAGCAAATTCTGTGTTTAGCCTTAGGTCTCATCCCCAAGATACCTCATTATGTAGTTTAGGATATTTAAAATGCAATGAAACCCAAAATTTGGAGCACTTCTTTTGCTAAGTACTCCAGATGAGGAATCTTCAACCTGTAACATGCTTAAAGGCCTCCAGGTCCCCATTAGATTCTAATGCACCTCACTTTGGGAAGAAATATTTTAAATTCCTAAGGTTTTCCGTGTAGTCATAGGTTTGTAATAATTTGATGAAGCATTGTATGGCACAGGATTTTAAACAGTGCTTATTTTGAGAATCACTGACACTGCTGTGAATTGTTTCCCATCCAGAGGGCACACAAGTGTTAATCTGAAATTTTTGAAAATGAAGAAGAAATGAATTGGATGGAAATATTGTGAATGTTTGTGTAGAAACATAGCACTGAATTTAGTGATCTTGAACAGAATCTAATTATGTGGGGTTCCATCAATGCAGATGACTAAGCTTTTCTAAAAAGCCCTCAGAGCCTGTGTCTGCATGCAGTACTAGGAGGATTCTTTAATGGATGTTCAACTTGCCCAGGGAAAGCAACTCCCCCAGTAAGCTACGCTACACTCTGGCTTTTGTTGGCACAAACAGTTCAGTAGCATTTAATGTGTATGAGATCTGGAGGAAGGAACTGAGCAATGATGTACGAGGAGAAGAGAAGGCCCCAGCGCATAGTGACATGCATTCATAGCAGACACAGGGCATTGGTAAAGAAACTGGTCCCCTTGCAAAGCTACATAGCTCAGGGCTTTGTCATGAAATATGGACTGTCTTACTTGCTGAAGACAGAAATACTGGAAAAAGCCAGATAACACAATTCATTAAAAAAATAAATTGCAGAAACAATGAAGCTTTTATTTTACAGAAGCAACTGAAAAGGGCCATGGCAAAAGTACTACTTAAAATATAGTTTCCTCAGAGCTTACAAAGTTAGCATCACTTACTGAGGAAGTGATCCTAGTAATATCGATGTAGCAAACAGAAAGAAACGGGGAATGAAAACCTTTGTGCCTTACCCCAAATTTTACTTGTTTATTTACTTACTTTTAAATTGACACACATAAAAATCATATATATTTATGGGGTACCATGTAAAATCTCCATACACAAGTGTGTTCTATAATGTTCAACTCAGAGTAAACAAGTATCATGTGTTTTAGTGAAAACATTCAAAGTCTTTTAGCTTTTTGGAACTGAGTATATAAATTCTATCACTTTGCAATGAAGCAGAAAGCTTATTTCCCTTATCTAGTTAATGCAGTACCTTGATGAGCCTTTTCCTACCCTTCCTTCCCCTTGGCCTTTCTGGCTACCAGGTTATTCTTGGAAGGACACTAGGACTACAGCTATTTAGGGCCTAAAGAGACTGTTCAGTGCTTAAAAACACTGGCTCTCTTTCAAATGGCCTGGGTTCAGTTCGCAGCACCCACATGGTACCTTACCACTATCTACCTCTAGTTCTAGGGAATCTGACTCACTCCTGGTCTCTATAGGCATTGCATGCACGGTACACTTACAGACTTATGGGCAAAACCCTCACATACATAAAAATAAATGAATAAAATATTTAAATGTCCTAACTGATATTTTAGGATCAAAGAAGTTTGATGAATATTTAACACTATCTGACCTCTAGAGAAACACATAGTTATTTTCTAAGGTCTGATGGTTAAAAAAAATCATAAAATTAACACAAACTCCTGGCCCCTCTATTTGTTATCGAATTTTAAATTAAAAGATACTTAGCCATTTTGTAGCTCAGATTTCTTATCAAAATTGGGGGAACAAAAATGGCAGCTTTATAGAATTTAGAAGAATTCACTGAATAATACAGTATTATTAAACCCTTGTATCTCTTTACTCTCAGTGAAACTTCCTCATGCAGCAAATGATGATTAACCCAGAAAGCCATAACTGACCAAACGGCAGAGAATAAGAGACCGTGGAGTGCTTATCCCTGGGTAGAGCACCTGCATCAAACCTCTGCCACCCAAGGTTCAGGAACCATTGAAGAAGGGAGTGTGGGGGACACTGTAAGAGCCAGAGGTGGTGGATGACTACAAGGAGACAGTGTTCCAGACAGGTGGGAAGTTGCTCATATGAGTTCACAGTGAAGGTGACAACATGCACAAGACCCAGGCAAGTTCAAGCCACACAGAATCCCCACATAGAAATGAGGAAGAGGGGAGGAAGCCCCAACTTAAGCTGAGGAGCTATTGGCAGCCAGCAACTACTAGGAGATGGACAGTTGATTTTCCTTAAGGGTGTGACTCTAGATAGGCTAACCAGGCTCCAGTGGATGGAAGCACACTGAGGGCCATCTGGGGACACAAACTTGACCCAACAGGCCTTAATGTGTGTGACAGTATGTGAAAGGTGCAGACTGGGGAGGAGGTCTAGATACAAGCAAAACAGGTTATATGAAAGTCACACATAGCCAATAAACAAAAGCGAAAAAGTCTCTCTGGAGGTGGTGGTCCAGCCATCCACCTACCCTTCATTTTATATAGCCAAGAAAGATGACTTTTGTCTCATTTGGAAAATTTCCGGAACAATTGACTCTTCTATTGTCATCTACTCAGAAAGACCAAGTAATAAAGTCTTTCCAAGATATAACTAAAAATGTACCAAAAAACAAACTACATTCTAAATTAGGGACCTATTTCTATGATAATATATAGGCAGATTTATCTTAATTTTTTTGACAGTTGTATCGAATTTACTTTTATCACATGTAAGAGTTTAGTGACTCTTAAAATATAGAGTGAATGGCTGTCTTAAAGCACGGCATGAAACTTGGAAAGCACAAAAGAATGATTGCTAAATTTGACGCCATTTATATTAACATTCACGAGCAAGAGGCAGCCTCGTGAACAGTCAGAAAACAAATGGCAAAAGTCCCAACTTTAAAAATATCAAGAGCTTTTGAAATATATTATCCTAATAGAAAAATGAGCAAAGACTTACTTCAGAAAGTGGTATACATACACATATACATAAATACACACATACACCACACACAGATGCACACTATCCATACATTCACACATATACCCCATAGATACACATCCCCACAAAGATACACATAAAACACATACATACACATCCACATCCACATGGACATTCATACACATAAACACACTATAAGCATACACATACAAACATACATCCTTACATACACATATACACATAAATTCCTGTCCCACATACATATATATGCCACACATACAGCACACATACATGCACACACATTTACAATACACATAAACACAAGCACACCTAAACACTTTCTCTCTCCATATATATACATATGCATGTGGATACACATACATACACACATTCACATACATCCTCTACATACATATATACACACATACCACACACACATACACATATACACATACACCCTTCATAGACATACATATCTACACACATAAACATATACACACATATACATATATATATACACCTCCTCAAACATACATATACACACACCATACATACATATATACCCCCACATACACACACAAATACATGCACAGACATGCACACATACATGAACATACACACATTGCCTATATGCAAATGAGAAACATGTGACTTTACCTTTCCCTATTTTGCAAAAATTAGGAAGCTATGTTAAGAAATAGAAATTCATAAGGAAATGGGGATATTATTGTACTATTGGTAGAGGTAACTAGTCTAATTTTTTGTGAAACATAAAATATGAATTTGAATGAAAACTTTAGAGTATATGTGCTGTTTGCATCATCTCTCCTGGGCCTTCGCCTCTTCCTGTTGAGACTTCCAGAGAGTACTTGATTACATAGGATGGGTTACTACTGTGCCCATTCCCCTGCTTTGTGACTGCCTCCAGTCCTGCTGAACTAGAGCTCAGGTCTTGTCGGCTAGCTAGTTAGAACCAGCTTACGCTGTTCCTATCGGCCCTCCTTGGGCCTTGACCCCCTTCTCCCAAAGCTGCTAGAGAGCACCTGACTGGGTGGGAGAGTTAGCCAGATCCTGTAATGACTGATCAATATTCCCTTTCTTTGGGACCAGAGCCAGTTAGGCTCCAGAGTTCATGCTTTTTCTGTTTAGTTAGTTAGAACCAACCCAGCTGATCTTATCACCCCTACTTGGGCTGAGGCTGTACATCGTTCTGGAGAGTTCTTGGATCCATCTGGTCCCTCACATAAAAAATCAGCAGAGAAAACCTGAAAAAAAGATCAACTAATTATTCATATTCGATCAGAAAGCAGCCATATTACAGCAACAATATAAACAGAAGTGGCAGGCCTGAGTGTCGTATCAGACATGGAACCAACAAAAGAAATTCGTATTCACAATATGTGGGTGAATAAAATGACAAAGATGACTCAGCTTTGAAAAGTGAATTCAGGAAAGAGGTAGAAACACCAAAGAAAAGCCAGGCTGGAATGAACATAGAATTGAAAAATTCAATAAGCCAATTTGAAACAAACAAGAAAAGGCCTCATCAACAGAATGAATGAAATGGAAAACAGAATATTAAGACAGATGGTAAAACTGAAGAGTTGGAGCACTCAAGTAAAGAATATGAAAAACTAAAAAATAAAAAAAATCACAAGAATGGAATATGCAGGAAATGTGGGACATCACAAAAAGACCAAATTTACAGATCATAGGCATAGAGAAAGGGAAAGAATCTCAAGCATCAGTCAGATCTTCAAGATTATAGAAGAAAATTCCCTAAATTAAAGAAAGAATACCCATAAAGATAAAAGAAGCACAAAGAACACCAAATAGACAGGACCAGAAAATAAACCCCCCGCAACATATCATAGTAAAAACAGAAGACAGAATACTGAAAGTACTACAAGAAAAACACGTTCTATTTGAAGGAAGGCTCATCAGAATTACAACTGACTTTTTAATGCAAACTATAAAAGCCATAAGAGTCTGGAGCAAAGTATTCCAGGTTCTCAGTGATCATAGATACCAACACAGAATGCTTTACCCAGCAAAACTGTCTATCATAGTCAAAGGGGAAAGCAAAATCTTTTATGGTACAATTAGCCTGAAAATTCATGTATGGCAGTTCTATAGAGAACACTTGAAGAAATGCAATGGACTGAAGAAAGGGATAGCCATACCCAAGAGGCTGCACAATGGAAACAAATGAAGGAACAATTATGAAAAAGTAAAATAGGTCCCAAAATCCAAACAGAAATTAAAATGACCAATACACATCTTTCAATAATAACTTTAAATATCAGTGACCTCAATTCCCCAGCCAAAAGACACAGACTAGTTGAATAGATGAATAAAACAAAATCCATCTTTTTGTTGCCTACAAGAAGCTCATCTTCAAGGATAGTCATTACTGTAGGGTGAAATGATTGAAAAAAATATTCCAAGCAAATGGCATTAAGAAATGAGCAGGTGTTACAATTCCAATATATGACAAAGTAGACTTCAAATTAAAATTAATCAGAAGAGATAAAGACAGTCACTTCATTCTGATCAAGGGAACTACAACCAACTAGATATTACACTCATGAGCATACATGGACCAGACTTTGGTGTACCCAATTTCACACACACAAAACAGTGCCACAGGCCTTCAAGACACAGAATAATACCAATGCCAATTCAGTAATTGTAGGGGACTTCAATACCTTACTCTATCCAATTGACAGGTCAGCTGAACAAAGAACAAACAGAGTGATATTATACATCAAATGAACTTTAACAGACTACAGAATTTTCCACCCAAGCACCAAAGAATACACATTCTATTCAGCAGTCCATGGAAGTTTCTCTAAAATAGACGACATACTGGGGCACAAAACAAACCTCAAGAAATACAAAAAAATTGAACCAATTTCATGTATTCCATCAGATCACAATGTGATAAAGCTTAAGATCAACAGCAAAAGAAGCTTTAGTAACTGTGTGAACTCATTGAAATTAAACGCACACTTGAATGAATAATGAATGTATCAAAGAAGAGATCAAGAAATAAAAAATATTCCTGGAACTAAATGAAAATGATAATACAGCACAACAAAGATGCTGGGACACATGAAAAGCAGTCCTCAGAGGGATGCTTATAGCTCTAAGTGCCTAAATTAAAAAAAAATCAGGAAGAACACATATAAGTGATTTAACGGTACAAGTCAAGAATCTGGACAGGTTAGAACAAACCAAACACAAATGCAGTAGATGAGAAGAAATCACAAAAATCAGAGTAGAAATCGATGCAATAGAAACAAAGGAAACAATGACTCTGAGAATCAATGAATCTGAGGTCTGGTTCTTTGATAAAAATAAACAAGATAGATACTTAGCCTTGTTAACCAAAAAAGAAATAGCAAATCCAAATTAATAAAATCAGAGAACAAAGAGGAAACATCACAAGGAACACCAGAGATCCAGAAAATTACAAGGGAATACTTTAAAAATATATGCTCAACTAAATTTGAGAACCTAAATGAATGAACAAATATCTAAGTTCAGGGAAACCACAAAACTTAAACCAAGAAGAGATCCACAACATAAACAGACCCATAACAAATAAGGAAATTGAAACATTAATACAAAGCTTCCTGACCTAAAAGAGCTCAGGTCCAGATGAATCCAGAGCAAATTTTACCAGAGCTTCAAAGAAGACTTACAACCAATACTACTTAAATTATTCAAAAAGATAGAAACACAGAGAGAATCCCCAAATTCCTCTATGATGCAAGTATTACTTTAATACCAAAACCAGGAAAAGGCACAACAAAAAATGAAGGTATATACCCATATTCCTAATGAATATACATGCAAAATTCTCAACAAAATATTCACAAATTGTTTACAGACACACATCAAATGATCATTCACCATGATCAGGCATATTTTATTACAGAGATGCAGGGATGGCTCAATATACGTTAGTTAATAAATGTACTAAATTTTATAAATGGACTTGAATACAAAAATCATGTAATCACCTCAATAGACACAGAATGGCCTTTGACAAGATTAATTAAATATGTCCACATTGGGAAGAGGAACAATCTGTGACCCCCACACCTCCATGTCTATCTTCAGAGTTCTGACGTGGATACAGAGAAAAATGATGGCCTCTTGGGATTCTCAGTCTCAATAAAGAAACTTAAGAATGGCTCAAACAGAAGCACAAGGAAAATTTTATTAGAGTTTAAAAGAGGGGAAAGTTGTAAATTTCGGCAACTGCCAATGAGGAGAATGAAGGACACATCAGACACTTGGAGGATGGACAAGCAGCCACATGGTGGGGAGGAGAGTTTTGGAGAATGAGTAAAGAAATCCAGAATGCTGGGGAAGCCTAATGTGTTCAGGACAGCACATTTAGAAAAGAGACACAAAGAAAAGGAGAGATAAGGCAGACTCAGAAGTTGCATGTCTGCGGTCCAATAAGCCACTGTTCTAGAAGTGGGGATTCTGGGCAGGAAAAGCACATTATGTCATTAGAGCAAAATCATTCTGCCTATGTCTTTATAACTGGATTGTTAGGTCTCCACCCAGGCCAGAGATTCTACTCTCCTGACCAACATTTCCTTTTAGCAGGCCTTTATTGCTGTTGTAACAACATGGGGTTTATATTTAAATAGAAAGCAAAATGCACTTAAGTTAACCATCATCTTCCCATCATTGTGTTCCAGTATGTTTTGCAAGGTCTGAGAAGTGAGAATGGTGTGAAGTCTCTTTCTGGGAGACAAGTTCCTGCTCTGGCTAACACTAGACTTCAACTTTTTCTTTTTTTTGTAGATTTCTGGGGAAATTCCTATTTCTTGGGGATCATTGTTTCAATAGTCTGAAATCCAAAGAGAGAGGCTGTAGAATATGAATTGAGGGTGGGGGGCAAGAATGTAGTATTGCAAAAAGCTGAGATAAAAGAAGACCTGCAGATCCACCGGCAAATGAGACATGCTTTATTTTATCAGGTGAGAATGTACAGGCCAGTAGCCTGTGGTCACTGGGTTGAGAGTATGCACCCTTTGTCCTATGGACTCACAGGAAGTCACAGAAAGGTGGCTTCTTGTCAAAATTGGTTATGTAACATATCATAGCAATAGAAAGAAACAAATCTAGAATCTACAACTAAATATGGACAAGTGTGGCTCTTGAGAAATTTTGAGTGCCCTGGATGTAGAGGGTGCCTGTTGTCCTTTACCAGCTCTTTCCCAGTGGTGTCACTGAAAGATATAGCAGGTAAGAGCCTGCAATCTACTTGCTCAGGGAGCAAGAGCCCTAAGATATTTATGTTGGATAGGGAGAACTCTCTGCTCCAAGCATTCAAATTGAGACCCACCACTTTTGAGGGAGTTGGGGAGCCAAATTGTCTACACTAAGAGACCTAGGGGGAAGTCCCCTGCCTTGGAGGAGCAAGAGAGAGGAAGGATTGCTGAGACAGGCAAACTTGAGAGAATCAGGTGATTGAGGTCAGCTGTAGACTGAAAGTACACCTAGGAAACATCTTTGTATCCACGCATGTATTGTAGATACATGTTTCTCTCTGAGTTTTTTTTTTTTTCTTACTATTGGTTCATTCAGTGGCAAGTCCCACCCTCTGACCTATAAGGGGGCAGGAAGGCCGGGAGAGAGGAGAAGAAACATGGAGGCAAGTCCCGGCAAAGGGCATGAATACTCAAAGCCACACAGGAGGAAAGTGCCCTGGCCCGGGCCTACAGAAGGCCAAGACTCAGCAGGCAGCGTTCCAAGTCCCTGCAGTCCTAAGAATCACGTGAGTGGAATCAGGGCAGGAATGGGATAGGAGCCTGCGCCACTGTGGTGCTGCATTGAACCTTGCCAAAGAAAGGGCGGCTGGTGGCCGGTCGTATGTTTAAACAATAACATTGTGAGTTACCCTAAATTAATCAGTCTCTAAATGGAAGACCCAGTTTCCATTTTATTCAACTGAATTGACCAGACCTCACCCGCTAAGACATGGAAAATAAATTTCAGGAGACAATTGGTGCTGTGAGCAGGATTCAGCTGACACAAATGGAAAAATAGCTCAGCAGTTAAGAGTGCTAGCTGCACTTGCAGGAGACTCGCAAAGGGAATGCAGACAAATGGAGTTCTGGCATGGCTGTTACAGTGGCTCTTTAAGTGGGTAATTAAGATAATGTTGCCAGAACCAGCAATGTCTGGGGGAGAAATCTCAGGATGAGGGCCCACTTGTGGCTGGCACAGGGTGGACTATTTACTGAACCATTGGGCATGGCCGAAGAATTATGGCGATACTCTGAAAACAGCAGAGGGTCTGAGCAATCTTTGAAAACTCTGCAGGAAGGGAAAAAGTCAAGACTCCAGCAGGTGATAGGTGAGGCAGCATGGCCTCTGCTATATGTGATAAAAAAAATACTTACCCAAAACAGAGATTATCCGGAAAGAGACTGAAGAGTTAAGAGAGAGATTAAAATAAGAGAGGGAAATAAGACTGGCTTTTACTGCATTAGCCACTGATGTCACTGATAAATTAAATAAGAAGGAAAAAAAAGCCCAGAGTATATCATCTGAGAACCCATAAGAGAAAACAGACAGTGAACAGGAAGGAAGCAACCCAGAAGAAGCTAAAAATGCCTCTCAGGTTTGACCTGAAATACAAAAAAAGAAAAAACCCAAATGTCAACATACTGATGGAGGCCTGTCTCATGAAATTTATTTCCCATGCCTTAGAGGGCGGGGTCTGGTTAATCTGTCTGGATAAAACGGAAACTGATCTTCCATTTAGAGAGACTGATTTATTGAGGGCAATTTACAAAGTTACTGATTACCTGCGGCCTGCGGGCAAGGTCTGGGACAGCCAGGCTGAGCAGGGCTCTTGGTCCATTTCCAGCCAGTGTTTCACTTCCACTCACATGATTCTTAGGACTGCGGGGGACTTGGAATGCAGCCTCCTGAATCTTGGTCTTCCACATGGGCCTGGGGCCGGGTCATTTTTCTTCCCGAATGGCTTCGAGTGTTCTCCCTGCTCCTCCCCAGGACTTGCTGCCCTGTTTTCTCTGCTTTCTCCCAACCTTCCTGCCCCCTTATTGGTCAGAGGGCAGGGCCTGTCACTGAATGAACCAATAGTAAAAGAAACCTCAGAGAGAACCACATATTTACCATACAAGGCTTTAACAAACATAAAGATTTAGTGAATAAAGGATTTTCATCCCTAGAGCTGCTGGAAATAGGGAGGACATTCAAACAAGCTGCAAAAGAGACTTTCACTACCTGGCTCCTGAGACTATAGGACAGAGGACCAGGTGGTATTAACCTGAATGCTGCAGTGACAGGACAGCTGAGCAGCATAACCACTCATCCCTCCTTGAGATTTAAGTTGCATAATCTGGGAAAATAGAAAGGAAAGCAGTCTTTGATGAACTGCCTTGTGAATGTCATTGGAGACACGTGGTCATAACCAGTGGAGAGTCCCAGGGATTTCAGGAACTGGAACATGACATGAGAAGGACAGGTTCTGTTAAGAGAACTGGGTATGAGGAAAGCAATATACGAGGGGCACGGACAATACTCAAAGCCAGACAGGAGAAAAAGTGCCCTGGTCCCAGGCCCATGGAAGACCAAGACTCAGAAGGCAGCATTCCATGTCTCCGCAGTCCTAAGGAACCCTGCACCACCATGGTGCTGTGCCAGACCTTGCCAAAGAAAGGGCGGCTGGTGGTAGGCCATATGTTTTAACAATAACTTTGTGAGTCACCCTAAATAAATCAATCTCTCTAAAATGGAAAACCAGTTTCCATTTTATTCAACCAGATTGACCAGACATGCCGGCTAAGGTGTGGAAAATAAATTTCATGAGACAATCAGGAATCCTTCTTCAGGCAGTCAACAGCCTCAATTGCTATGCAGAGACTGAAGAAAAGCCTCTCTATGTGGATGGCAGGTGGAGACTACAAGAGGCTAGGGTGGGGCAGAAACCTTGAGAAAAACGCCTAATGCCTCATTAGCCCATTGTAGGACCAGTTCAGGTCTGTGGAGCCCTGATGGTAACCTAGCAACCCACACACCCAATTCTTCACAAGTGTTCACCAGAAACAGCTCAAGTCCTATGTTTTACTACCCCATAAACTGTCAAGAGAAGTGATCCAAACTAAAACATCATGAGAAAAGAGTAAATGCCGGTTTGAGATTTAAGAACTCAAAAATGATTTTGTAAAACTCTACTCTTGGCTTTCCTGGTAAATAATTGTATATTGAGATTATTCTCTGATTTCTTAACATTGTTAATACACACAAGACTGGTGTGTGATGACCACACCTGGTGCTTCATATTTCTAGAGTGTTAAGACAAACTTTATTTTTTCTCACCATAAGAACAACCTTGAAAGTGCCTTCAGGAAACACAACTAGCATTGTGAGTTGTCTGTATGAAGAGATTTGGAAGTTTTACTACTTAAAGAAAGGTCATTTTTTCCCAAGTAGGACTCTATTTTTGTCCCTCCCCTTGGGGTTTTTATTGTACAAACAAATCTACCCTGTACACAGGATATGCTCATAGTTCCTTGTGCAGTCGTTTTCCTTTGTTAAATTGCCCCCAAATCTTAGAATCATTTCTAGTTTTGTTTCCCTTAAATTTTGGCAGGAGGTAAGCAATTCTTCAGTTTATGAGTGATGAAACTAAGGCAGAAGGAGGCTGTGAATATTTTATATTAAAGAGAGACAGGAAAAATAATCCTTCACTGCACTGTGTTTGACTAAACCATAGGGCTGTTCAATTTTTTATCTCAGTGACTTATCATTTTTCCTCGGTCAATGACTACTTGCAGAAAAGAGCAAATCTATATTCACCAAAGTAAAAGTTCTGATTTGAATGTGAGAATACCATTGATATATATTGAGATATGGGTCTCCTGTTTACAGTTGATATTTCCACATGAAGATGAAGCAGCTGCCAATTCAAAACTGCAGTTCTTGAGCAAAGCCCCATGGCATTATAAAAACACAGAGACGCTTGGCACTTCCCAGCTGCCAGCCTCTCGTGGTTCTTTGCTCTTCAGTTTCATGATAGATATTTTTGATGAGAATTTTGTGATGTGGAAGCAAGAAAGGAATTCACTTGGCCTCTGTGTTGACTGATAGGACTTGGAGAAATCAGAATGAAAGCTTGGTGTCATCTGAGAGTATGATTTCCTCTGGCAACAGTCCAAGCTTGTCACTGTCTTGGTAGGCAGCATGGCATTCTGGTTAGACTTAGCAAGTTGGGCAGGCCTGGCAGTAAGACCTTGAACACATTATGGTAATAGCCTCAGATAATAAGGAATAATGATTTTCTTACATTTGAAGTTGGGGAAATACATAACATCTCACTGAATTGTGTCAATGTAGCAGTCAGTGTATGAGAGTTCTGCATGAGATATTTTGTATGCATTTTTTGGTACAACTCTTGGGCCAATTATTTATCCGGTATTGAAGTAAAGACTGAGTTGATGTGGTGGTCTGATTAATAGTTAGGAATAGTCATCATGTTATGAATGGTGTTTTGCAGGGTGATGAGAAAGACTCAAGTGCAGAAGGGAGGGTAGGGGCTGGTAGGTGAAATGTGATTGTGCGGTTATCCATCACTTTGAAGACAGTTGGTAGAAAGATGGTGTTTCAGAATGTCCGAGTGATGCCTACAGACCGTGGTAAGAACAAGGCAGTGTGCTCTCATCTTCATGGGAAAGAAGAACAGGAAATTACACCAGAAGGAAGGATGCTGACCTTTCCCCTTATGCAGAATTGGTAAAAGCCTCAATTTCAACCACTGGGCACAGATAAAATCTAAGCTGAGCTATGATTCTGTAAGTTATCCTAAGATTAGGAGTACACATGGGCATGAGGCAGGGGTGACCAGCCCGAGGACTTTATTTGGCTCACATAATGTGGGAGAGATGAAAGGAATTTCTGTGAGTAATCAAGCAGGGAGGGACTACAGTCTTTGGCTCTGTACACTTAACCTCTGAATATTATTTTTCCTTCACAAGTTTTCCTTTTTCATGTTTTACTTACACTGTTGAAATGAAATTCTCCTGCATATGTAAGATACCAATAATGGCCCATGGTTGGTTATAATTGTTTGGTTTCAGAATAATTCCCTAAACCAAGCTCCCATTTCAGATGCTGCCTCTTCTTTTCCAGGCCTTCTATTCACTCTGCCTATTGTACATCTCCCAATATAGGAAGGGCTTTTTCAGATATGTTGGTGGGGATGAACTTGCAGATAAAACTTGAACTTTATAATAGAGAAACAGGATTTTATCTGTTTTTATTTCCCCCCTCACGAGTTGTTAGTTTAGGAAGCCAAGAGTCCTTGCTCTGCTGTCCCCAAGATGCATCCTGGGCTGTATGGTATATGGAACCTAGGCTTTTGTTTCCTAGTCTAAATCCAAGGATGCAGCTTCTGTAGTACAGATTTTAAATATGGCTGCTCTCCATCTATATATGATTACCATTCAATACACATCCAAATATCATATTAGTCAAGAGGCTGAAATAGTTTTTGAAAGATAAAAAGCAGGTACATCATGCATCTTTGTATCTATGGTTATGATAATAGTTATACTAATGTTTATGTCAAATCTCAAAGGAGAACAAATAGCTAAACTAATGACATGGAACATGCTATCTCCCAGTGTGAAATAAAATGGGACTTGTTAGTTCTTAATGTAGGGTACTTGGGGAAAACGGATCTTGAATGATCAGGGATACTGATCTGTGACTTTTTTTAAATAGCAGGGGAATAGCATTTGCTTAGAATTTAATATGCTCTAGTGGTAACAACCTACAGTTCTACTTTGTGGGTATAAACTCTCCCCAATGTGCAGATGTTTTAGTGTAGAACATTAAGTTGCAAAAGATCAATCATGAGCATGGTGTATGTTACATATACAAGTACCTGTGCTTACTCTACACGCGAGTGTGTTAGATGTGTTTGAAGGGAGATTCCTGATCTGCTGATTGGATAATTTTTTTACCCTTTTCCAGCTTTATCATGATATAATTGACAAATGAAAATTGTATATATTAGAGGAATACAATTTGATGAATATGCCTATATATGTATGTAGTGAAATGATCAGCAACAATCAAGATAATTAACATATCTATCACTTTACATAGCTACTGATTGGATAATTCAATTGTGTTAAATAAGCAAGCTATTTTTAGACTCCAGATACTTAAAATCATTTTAAATCTGAAAATGTAAACTTCAGAAATAGCATAAAATACGGTTTATAGAGTCACTCAATTTTGAATATGAGTGGATTATTTTCTTTGAGTTACACATTTGAAAAGATCCAGATTGTAAAATGTTAAAGAGGAAAATGTTCCCCTTACTTACAAGTGAGGGCACACATCCCAACTAGCAGTTCCTGGTGTTATGCAGCTGGGCTCATAGAGTGGCTATGACCTCCAAGGAAAGAATCCTAATATTATACTCCTAACTTTCGATCAAGTCAGTGTAAAGCTTTGCATTTTCAAGAATAATCCTTGGCATAAGCCTGCAAAATCCTCAGCATTTTAAAAGGTTAAAAGAATTTTACAGAAGATATCCTGGAGTCATCACTCTGGGTCAGTCTTTTCAATGATTGCAGTTCTTTCAAAATCAAACTTAAAATATTTGTTTATTTTGTGAAAAAAAAATATTTTTGAAATGTGAAACTAAATATACATTCAGATTTTCCTATTTCTTCCTTTTTCCCTCCCTTGTTGCCTCTCTTCTTTCCTCTCCCTCTTCTTCCTTCCCTCCCTTCCTCCTTTCCCCTCTTCCTTTTTTTCTCTTTGGTAGTTTTTTTACACTGGAAGGGGGCTTGGGCTGTGGTCATACACAAGGCAACCTGCTCAATTCTTCTTAGGGGGTATCTTCTATTCCTCCTCATCCATGGGCATCTGGTATGCCCTCCATATCAAATTCTTAATGTAATTCATTCCCTTCATAAACTACTAGGGCAGCCTGTATCTGAGGGCTAGGCATTGATCTGCCTTGGTATGCTTATTCTGCCTATGATGATCTGTGTCAGTTCCAATTTTGCTTTATGTTTTCTGCATTCTCATGATGGGGTGCTTGGGACCACTGAGGCTTGGCTATGAGGCTATCAACTAAAGATTATATAGTATCATCTTTCTAATCATTATTCTGTGACAGAGACATCCTTGAAAAGCTTTTCCTAAAAATGCCTAGGATCTTACCAAATTGGATGCAGTGGCTGGTGTCTCCTACAGCTGCCTGTAGGTGTGTAGTGCCTTACTATGCCCCCAAAATGTTTAACAATTGACTCTGTGAGTTAAGCTGGTTGGCTCTCCCATAACTCCTATGATATGTGTATTAGACCACAGAGCTGCATTCTGCAATGTTCCCAGGGCAACTCAGAAAGAAGGAATTCACACTTTGCCTTGTGGTGTTTCATCTAAAAGAGAAGTGATTGGGAATCTCAGCTGTAGTGAGATATTAGCCAAGCGAGAGAAGGATGATGTCATCAAGGAAATCCAGCAGGCACAAAAAAGCTTGTGTTCAACAGTTTGTTTTATTGTTGAGTGAAGAAACCATTTCTTTATTCCCAATCTGAGAAAGTTCTGGAATAAATTTACCATTTCAGTATTCAGTGTTGTATTTGTCACTGAGTTCTGATAGAGAGACTTTCCTGGCTTGTGTTCATTTATCTCTATCATTCTCCAAAATTTTCCTTTTGTTTTAATCAGGTATCGATATTTGAAAATACTTGAAAATTTCTTTGAGAGCTTCATGCATGTATGGAATGTGTTTTGATCAAGTCCACCCCCAGCCACTCCCCTCCTATTTCTCCCAGACCACCCTGGCATTTCCCTTCCAAGCTCATGTTCTTTTTTATTTAATCACCTGGTCTGATTGATACTGCTCGTATGTGCATGGGTGTAGGGCCATCCACTGGAGCATGGACGATCGGCTGGAAGGGGCATCCCAGGAAAATTGGTGATCCCTCTACAATCAGCCACTAACTACTAATAGCTCCTCAACTAGGGTGAGACGTCATGAGCCCCTCCTCATCCACGTTGGAATAAGGTCTTGTGCATGCAGTCACAGCCATTGTGAATTTTTGTGTGCAATGGGCTTATCATGTACAGAAAACACTGTTCTCTAGAAGTCCTCTACAGCCTCAAGCTGTAACCTTTCTGTCCCCTCTTCTGTGATGACCATTGAGTCTTGAGGAAAGCATAGGATGTAGGTGTCTGTTATGGTTGAGTACTCAAAAATCTGTTATCTGCAGTTTCACTAGTTGTCTCTGTGTTAAGCATCATCTATTGCAAACAGAAGCAGTTTAATACTATGTCCATTTATCAATGTAATAGTAGTAGACTGACCTACCCAGCCATTGGTTCTTGGTCCTGTTAACAGTACCAGGTATGAGTTCCATCCTGTGGAGTAGACCTTAGATCTAAACAGAAAGCAACATTCATACTACTAGTACACCAATAGCCAGGCTGATCATTACTAGAGCTGGCAGGATTCACAACTGGGTAAGACTGTTGATGACTTTTCTTACCTCGCACCCTGTGTATCACCTTCTGGCACTATGAAAGTTATCCTATACTGAGGAATTTTCCAGGTGAATATCAACTCGAGTTCTCTATGTGTTGTTTTGAAGGTCTCTGAGACTGTTGATCAACAACTTGAAGATGGATGTCCTGCACATGGCCCTGGATTTTTTTGTATAGTGATTGGTGACTTCTGAGGAGAGTATTATCTTACCTGTAGGGTAATTCTAATTAAATGCTTTAAAATATAGTTTTTAGAAAGTTTCAAAGCATCTTTCGTTTGAGCTAGCCCTCCTTCCACCCCTTCTCAGTTCTTCCTTTTCTTCCCCCTCCAGTCTTGCACCTCCGCCTCCATTACCCCCTCCTTTCTCCTCCTCTGCTCTAAGGTCCCTGTCTCTTAAGCTCTTTCTCACCCCTGCCCACACCAATGA
The DNA here is from genome assembly GCA_035773235.1 of Eospalax fontanierii. NCBI lineage: Eukaryota > Metazoa > Chordata > Mammalia > Rodentia > Spalacidae > Eospalax > Eospalax fontanierii. The sequence continues at coordinate 21,464,571 of CM069540.1, forward strand.
TCATTTTCTAGTTTTCTGGCTAATATGTGCCCTCAAAGTTGACACAGATTTGAAGGCGACATCCACAAATGAGAGAGAACATGCCTTGTTTGTCCTTTTGGGTCTGGATTACCTCACTCAGTATGATCTTTTCTAGTTCCATCCATTTACCTACAAAATTCATATTTTCATTAGCATAATAAAATTGTGTTTATGTACCACATTCTCAAGATCTATTTATCAGTTGATGGACATCTAGGCTCTTTCCACCTCCTAGGTATTGCGAATAGAGCAACAGTAAACATGGACGGGTAAGTATCTCTGCAATAGGATATAGAGTTCTTTGGATATATGCCCAGGAGTGTTATAGCTGGGTCTTGTGGTAGATCTACTTCTAACTTTTGGGAGAACAGCCACATTCATTTTCACAGTAGTTTTTGCACTCTCACTGGTGAATAAGTGTTCCCCATTCGCTGCAACCATGCCAAACATTTATTGTTTTTTGATATCTTAATCCTGGTCATTCTGACTAGGGCAAGAAGAAATCTCAAAGTAGTTTTAATTGCATTGCCTTGCTAATGTATTTTAAAAATATTTCTAAGTCCTCTGTATTTCTTCTTTTGAGAACTCTTTGTTAGAGCTATAGTCCATTTTTTAATTGGTTTGTTTTCTTGATGGCTTATTTTTGGAGTTCTTTGTATATTAAGACTGTTACTCCTCTACTGGATGTATAACTGGCACATATTTTTCTCCCACTCCGTAGGCTCCACCTTTATTCTGTTGACTGCTTCCTTTAGTGTGCAGAAGCTTTTTAGTTTAATGAGATCCCATTTGCCAATTGTTGGCATTTAGTCTTGAGTACACGGAGTCTATTCAGACAATTTTTACCTATGTTTGTGTATTATACTGGGTTCCTTACATAGCAGTTTCAGAGTTTAAAGCTTTACAATGAGGTCTTTGGTTAATTTGCAGTTGATTTTTGCATAGGGTGATGAATATTGGTCTACTTTTATTCTTTTACATGTGGGCATTTGGTTTTTCCCAACATCATTTATTCATGATGCTGTCATTCCTTCAGTGTGGGTGTGTTTGGCAAAATTTATGCTTATCAAGTGGGTTGTAATTATGTGGACTTGTATCTGGGTTCTTTATTCTATTTTGATCTACATGTCTGTGTTTGTACCAGTACTATGCTTTTCATAATGGCCTTTCAGTAAATCTTGAGATTCATTCATCCATCCATCCATGTATTCATTCATTCAAAACTTGAGATAATCCCTGAAATATCACTCTCTCTGGTTAGGATTGCTTTGAGTCATTTGTGCTTCCATGTGAATGTTGGTATTTCCTTTATATTTATGTGAAGAATGTCATACGGTTTTATCAGGATTGCAATGAATCTGTAAATTTCTTTTGGTTGGATGGTCATTTTCACAATATTAATGTCACCTCTCTATGAGCATGGTATGCCTTTCCATCTTCTAGTGTCTTCCATGTTTCTTTTTCCATCTGAGATTTAAAGTTTTCTTTGTAGAGATCTTTTACCTTCTTGGTTACATTTATTTTGAGTATTGTTTTTTGAGATTATTGAGAGTGGGAGTGTTTCCCTGATTTTTTTTCTCATTGTGTTTAGTATTTTATATAGGAAGGCAACTGATTTTTGTATGCTTATTTTGTATTCTGCCACTTTTGCTGAATATGTTGATCAGTTGTAGGAGTTTTCTGGTAGAGGTTTTGAGACAAATTATATTTATTATGATATCGTCTGCAGAGAGGGATAATTTGACTTCTTTTCATTTCTCTATCTTGTCTTTTGGCTTTAGTTAGGCCTCTTGAACGCTGTATTGAATAGTGGGTGGGAGTGGACAGCCTTGTCTTGTATTTTTTTTAATTGATGCTGACTGTGGTTTGCCATGTGCTACCCTTATTATGATGAGTTCCTGCCAGTCCTATTCTCCTAGGAGTTTTATCATGAAGGTAGGCTGGATTTTGTAAAAGGTCTTTTCTTCATCTGTTGAGATGATCGTGTATTTTTTTGTCATTAAGTCCATTTATATGATTTAACACATTTATTGACCTTCATATGTGGAACCATCTGTGCATCTCTGGGCTATGTAGGTGAGGTTGGCCTCAATATCAGTGAAGTCTGTCTGCCTCTGCCCCGTGAGTGCTTGGATTCAAGGTGTGGGCCATGGCACCTGACTTTGGATGAGTTATCATTGAAAGATGTGAATTAATGACTACCAATTGTTAATTTTATGGTGTTTGTTTACTTAGTACTACTTTGCATAACATTTATATGAGTATCATTTATGTTTTTATCCATAGCCTCTCAGATGTGCTTCACCTTTTCTTCAGTCCTAAGTATTCCTTCCACTATGATTGGTTTGGTGTTGACAAATTCCTTTAGTATGTTTTTACCATATAAAGTTTTTTCTTTCTCTTTCAGTTCCGACAGTTTTGCTGGGTAAAGTAGTTGGAGTGATATATGCCTCTTTCAGAACTTGAATAAAGTTGCTCAAGTTCTTCTGGCCTTTAAAGTTTCTATTGAGAATTCAACTGTTCTGATGAGCTCCCAAATATGGAACACTACAAATCTGCATGTGGTCCTTGTGCAGGGGCCATATTATTCTCTGTGTCATTCCAGTTTATGAAGAGACTATCTTTCCCACTTTTCTTTCTTTAGTGATAGTCATAAAACTTTTAATGCTAAAAATGTAATCCTGGCATTAAGAATGCTATGGATGAGCTATTGTTTTTTCACAAGACTGCTGGAATCAAGTTGTTAATTCACAATTTCATTTGTGATACTTGTTTCTAAGTTGTAAGCTTGGGCTCTGATGGTTTTTTATTACATTATTTGGTCATTTATTTGTATTCAGGGTGCAGGTGGTTAAAAATAAAGATCTGGGAGTCAGTTTCTAATTTTATATTCTGGAATAATTTGTTTTAAACAGGATTACTTATTTCTTTTTAAAAAATTTATCATTATTTTAAAATGTTATTTTAAAAATTGTGTGTGTGAGTTTATTGCCTGCACGTGTGTTAGTGCGCTCACGTCATGACTATCTGGAGGTCAGAGAGAGTTGAATTCCCTGGAACTGGAGTTACAGATGATTGGTTGTTAGCCACTGTGTGGGTGCTGGGAACAAAACATGGGTCTTCTGCAAGATCAGTCAGTGCTCTTAACTGCTGAGCCATCTTTCCAGCCCCATAATACTTTTTCTTAAGTGTCCTAAATCTGGTTCCTTTTCAGGAATAGAAGGTTATTTTTTCTGAAATTGCAAGTTCCACTTTTTGAAATAGTTTCTGCATTATTAACATAAAATTTCATTTTTATATACAAATTTCTGTTTCTATTTTATTCTGATTCTAAGCATCATACGGTTGCCCAGGATACTATACTCTGTTTTTAGATCCTATATATTTCTCTGTTCCAAGTTAGTGCATTTTTTATTGCTAATAATGTATTTATTCATTTATTTTGAGACATTGGGATAGGATCCATGTCCTCATACATACTAGGCTAGCACTCTATCATTGAACTACATTCCCAGCTCATAATTTAACTTTTAACAACAATTTTTTTGACTGCATCACACGTTCCATAGATAGATTTTATTAGCATTTGCCATTTTGACAGAATAGTGAAAACTTGAATATGTAGGGCATATTAGTTAATTTACAAAATTATTCTTGGTGTAGGCATAATGAAACATTGGCCTATGACTACACAGACTATATTTATATTCCAGATATGTACATTTAAGTGTTAAGGGATGAAATATTGCAGGGTATTGGGGATGGAGCAACAGAAAGTGATAGGGAGAGGTTTGGAGAGCAGGAGAACGAAAGACAGAGTGATAACAATCAAACTAGGACAAATACAAAGTTAAAGGAAGTATGAAAATTTTAAGCAAGTATTATATTTGCAAGTCATTGATACGTTAAACTTAAAGGTATTCATAAAAGGTTACACACTGCAGCATGTCATCACATGTGGTCTGTTTGGTCAGTGTTTGATTTAACTGCTCAGATTATGTGAGTATCAGTAGTCCTTGATTCTCCCTCCCTGATAAAGAATTAGGTGTGTTAAATCTTTAGATTATTTTTGTATTCCAGGAAATAAAAATGAATAGAGTAGTGAGGAAAAATATTGTCTGTAATCTGAGCAGCAGCTTTGTTGTTCTCCTCAGATACAATGCATTTAAGTCAGGAATTTTTACCCAGGGATTGATAAGGATTTAGGACCATTTCCACAGGTTCTTATTTCAGTTTGTGCCCTGTTTCAGGGGTGTACAGCTTCTACAATGACCTTTATCCCATTTCCTTTTCCTCACTGATAAACCCCTGTGCTCATGAGGTAGTCATGCTACTAATTGCCTAATCAGGAAAGGATCCTAGAATTTTCACACCGTTTCTTGAGGTTTCTGTGTAACTCTTGACTATGATAGTGTCTGTGTTTTACAGAAAAAAATGAGCCGGTTGTGGTGGTACGTGCCATTAGTCCCAGAACTTACTCAGGAGGCAGAAGAAGGTGAGACAGAGACCAGCCTGGTCTACATAGCAAGTTCCAGGCCAGCTGGTGCTCCAGGGAGACCCTGTCTCAAACAAACAAACAAACAACAAACAAAACAAAACATGACTCAGAATTAACTTATAAGGAAAAATTAGAAGTTAATTGATTTTAGGATTTTATATTAGTAGTGAAACCACAGTTTGTGTGCTGTATGGAAAATGTTTCTGCTTTTCAGTGGGTTCTTCTGCATATTCTTGTATTTTACATTTTCAGAAGTGGCACCATTCACCTTTGATAGGAAAGCAATGGCAACCTAAAAGGTGAAGCACATTGCCCACCTTGGGATGCAGTGCTTTGTGTCCCGCTGCTGTTTCCTGTGTCCCTGTTTCCTCTCAGACAAGTCACCGTGCTTCCCCGGGATTGAATCCCAGATCTCTTGACCTCCAGCTTGTCTTGGAAAGACTGAGGTGCAGGTACCTTCACTGGTTATCTCCTGAGTCTCAGAGTCATGATGATTAATTCTCATTGGGAGAGAATTCTCTAAGACATAACTTTTCATTTTCTATGGGAGATTATAAGCTATTTTTACCCAGTTACTTTTTAAATAACAAATGTCTTGAGTAGGAAGTTTTATCAACACACGTAAAATGAGACTGAAAATACATTATGGAACACTGAATTCATTAGACTGAAACTAGTGAATATATAAAAATATCCAATTTAATTCTATATGTAGCATGCTGTAAAGAAGAACTAAGCTTATTTATTTTACTTATTGCTTTCTTTCCAGCAACTCCCTCAATACCCAAATCTGGTAGGGGAATGAAAAACACTCGCTAAATGACTGAATAAGTGAATGCCTAAACAATAGTTTTCTAGAACTAGAAATCTAGAACAATACAAACTTATTTTTGTCATAGATTTTTCACAACGAGATGCCAAAAAAAATTACCATGTAAATCTGATGCTTAATTCAAATGCTTTAAATTTAGTGATTAGAAGATCTTGTAAATTTGGTGCTATGATTGGTACTAGAATATGCTTGCTGTTACATATATGTCAATCATATTAATTTTAAATATTTAGAAAAACAAAGATGTGAGAGAAAGTATAATTTCAGGTTGGTGTGGCTAGAACCTTTGAACAAATGCATTATGGCTAAAAATAATGTTATAAAACATGATACTATAGCTGGAATTGTATGTAGAAAATCTATATTTATATATACATGTTAAGAAAACAAAACTAGTGTGGGAAATCTTTCAATAGCAAGTTTTGTCCTGGTGAAATAGCCAGAGGTATACGGAACATGACTGAATAATCATAATGACTAATACAATTATTTATCATTTTGAGAAAGCACTAAATGGAGATTTTATTTAAAAAATTTGACTCTATAAGAAAAATCACATTTGGTCTGACCTTGGTGTGTGTCTTGTCAGCCTGGGTGGAAGTTGAGTACACATGTGAGCTTGTCCATGCATCTCTCCTTAAGTATTTAGAGGAACAAAGAATGCCATAATGTTCTACTGAATGATTACCTCTCCTCTCTTTTCTGTCTGCAGTGTAGTCGGAATCCAGCTATAACTTAACTTGCAATGTTGTCAGGGATGAAATCAATGGTGAGAGGAGTCGGTGAAGCTTTTGTAGAGTCACATCTCAGGCTGTGTGTCAAGATTGCAAAAGCAGCATTCATACAGCCTTCCATAAACCATGTCTTACTAAAAGCTTTTTCTCATTAAAAATGTGCAAAACTTGACTTCTGCCTCACTTAGAAAGCATGTTGATGTCTGTTTCAGTGGGAAAGGAACCACACATTTTTACTGGCTAAGTCTGAAGGAGAGTACATGTGTTCTGTAGAAGTCCGGCCTCCTTTGATTGTCCCACCCCAGACACACGCTCTGCTCTGCTTTTCATGTCACATGTAATCATGCTTCCAAGAATGTTTCCTAAGGTGTGTGTTGGATTGCTTCCAAACTTCCCTTTAATCTAAAACTTCGTAGAGAAAATTGTTCTTGATTTTTCTGTCAGAACAATTGAGGCATTCTAAAGATGAATTGTAGTAGGTCTATGGGAGAAAGAAGGTTCCAATGAGAGGATCTCTCAGGCTTCCAGAGCTATGCAACTCTAGATATGTCTCAGTTGTGGTTGACAGCAAAGAAATCAACTATATGTGTGTTCTTAGCTAAGCTCATTAGGTAGAATTGAGTAGGTAGGGCAGAGTCTGTGCTATGATGGATACCTAGTATGGTAAGTTAAATAATGTTCCTAAGATTTGTTCAGTAGCTGAAAGCCATGAATGTTATATATTGAGGCATAACTTAATGAGGAAGATATATTTTGATAAATATATAAATCAATGAAGATATCACAGAGCATACTCACACGTGTGGATGGTGTATTAGCCACTGGATATGATCTTGATATAATCATGAGCTGTAATAAGCACTAGATCTTTAAGGATGCTTCTGACATATACAATATATTGTTTTTATTTTTATTGAATTTTTGAGTATTTCATACACACATCTTAGTTATCTTTATACCCACTTCCCCATCAGCATATTCACATAGCACCCCCCTACACACTGGATTTCATGCACTCTGTCATTTATGTCATTTCAGAAAAGTAGATGGAATGGAGATCATTGTGTTAAGCAAAACAAGTCAGAGTTAGAAAGATAAATACCATGTATTTTTTCTCATATGTGGAATCTAGGAAAAAAGAAAAGGCATAAAGATAAAAATATTGTGAAGGATCAAAGGAAAGAGTAATGGGGTGAATATGTGTGTGCATGGATGTGTTATTATGAATCTGTACCATAAAATGTTTGTAAAATGAAAATATATGTATACAAAATTGGAGTTTACAAAGTTGGTGAATGGTTGAGAACATAGGTGTACACATTTAAAGAGAAATTAAAATAACAGTGATAAAAATGCAGTGTACTATCCAAATCAGTAACACATTTGTCATCATTGTCAAGTGTGAACACCGTGCGGGAGCTCCACAGCATCAGTGAACACCGTGCGGGAGCTCCACAGCATCAGTGAACACCGTGCGGGAGCTCCACAGCATCAATTGTGCATCAGGTCTGCGTATATCAGCACCCAAGCATTGTTATATGGCGCACTAGCAGATGAGGAAGGTCACAGCTCCTGCTTCAGTCGACAGCAGGACTTTCTCAGCTCCCTTGTAGATATTATGGGACCAACATCCAGCATTTAATCCATTATTAATCAAAACATTATTATGTAGCACATGGTTATGTGGTGCCCAATTTATGCAAAAGAAACTTTGCAGAAGTGATTAAGTTAAGGATGATGAAACGAGAGATGATTGTTCCTAGGTTATTCATGTCAGCCTGAGGGAACCACAGTGGCCTCTGTCACAGTGATGTAGGACTAGCTCCAGGGAGGAGAAAGGCCCACAAGGTGATGGAAGGTGAGGAGATGAGGTGCTTGAAGGTCAAGGAAGAAGCCATAAGCCAAGGGTTCTAGGCTTCCAGTGAATCTGAGAAAGCAAAAACATTTACCTCCAGAAGAAGCCTATGGGGCTGACACTAGACTGTCCCCATGAGATCATAATATGAGGACAAATTTTTGTTGTTAATTTTATGGTAAACTGTTGCAGTGGTAACAGAAGACTAGCAAATTTTTTGTCAGGAGAGTCATGATATATATGTAAATAGAAGGAATAAGTCCTAAAATAATATATTATATTAATATTATATATTTGCACATCAACATAATTATATATTAACATATTATATAAAATACAAATATTGTAATATGTTAATAATATATACTTTTTTTGATTTAGAAAATTTTTATTTTATGTATATGAGTGCTACGCCCACATATGTGTAAGTGCAACCTGTGCTGTACAGTTCCTGAGGAGGACAGAAGAAGGTGTCAAATCCCCTGGAATTTGGGTTACGGATGATTCTTAGCTGCCATGTGGGTGCTGGGATTCAAATCTGGGTCTTCTGGGAGAACAGTCAGTGTTAACTGACTTAACCTCCGAGCCATCTCTCAAGTCCCAGTATATATACACTTTTCAAAAGAAGAAACACATAGGCTCATCAAATACATGAAAAGAATTTAATATCATTAACGATCAAGAAGATGCAAATCCAAAGTACAGTGAGATACCAATGCTGTGGCATTCCAATTAGAAGGTCTGCCATCAGCAACAAAACAAAAGAACAGATGCCTCTAAGCTGTGGAAAATAAAAGATATGTCACCCACTGTTAATAAAAGTGGAAATTCATCTAGTCACTATGGAAATCAGCATGGAGATTCCTCAGAAACTGGAACTTGAACTACCATATGATCTTGCTATTCTCCCATTCAGGTATGTATCCAAAGGAAATAAATTTGCATACCAAAGAGATACATTCTGCCCATTTACTGTAGGTCTATTCATGATAGCTACTATATAGAATCATTTTAGGTATACAACAACAGATGAATGGATAAAGAAAATGTGCACACAGAAACACACACAGACACACACACACACACATATATACACACACACACACACACACTATGAAGTATTATTCAGCGTTAAATGAGAATTAACTCCTGAGATTCACAGCAAAATGGAAGTCACAGAAAATTTGGAAGTCATCATGTCCAGTGAAATAAGCTAGGCACAGAAAAACAAGTATCACATAGTTTCTGTCATACTTGGAACAACAAAATCTGTGGACCTGAATATAGAGTAGTGATGAACAGGGGTCGGGGCAAAAGCGTGAGGAAGCACTGGGTAGAATGAGGCTGGATTTGACTCATGCATGTTGTATTCATAGTAGAAATATTTCCCTGAACCCTATTAATATGTGGAATTGATACCCATTAATCAAAAATAAAAAGTAAAAGGAATTAGTATCTATAACAAAAGCAACAAGATGTTGAAAAAGAAGTCCTTTTCTTTGAATGATAAACCCCTCACCACTTGGGAGTTCTGGATCCAGTTAGCTCTGGATCTCTTCCCTTTGATCTAAGTTAAAGAACTGACCTAGATTTGGTGACTTTCGGGAGACCGTTACCATACTTTCCCTGTGGCTTTATTTTCTTTGTAAGTTCTTGAAGGTCTGTTGTTGGCTAGTTCATTCACACCATCTTCCATACTGTCTCCAGAAAGAAGATACGGTGGCTTCTGCTTTAAAAGGAGGAAGTGAAACTTGCAGAAGCAAAGTTACAAACATTTCTAAGCTAATAAAGAGCAATGTTGAATTCTTAACCCAGCTTTACATAGGAAAAGCTTTGGGCTTCGTAAAAGAAGAACTCATTTAAAAATGATCTGTGAAGACAACTTTTTACTTGTATTTTCTCCCTTAGGTGGAGAGGTTTGTAGGATGTGAAATTCAACTCTCCTGTCAGCTTTGTGTTGCCACAGAGCACTGCCAGGTATGTGAGGCCAGAGCTATGGCTGGGTCAGGCTCCACTTCCCCTCTCGCCAAATAGTAGGCATTCACCATGACAAAGGCATAGGTCTTGATTCTCGGGCCTGGAAGATGGGGCTCAGCTGTGCCTTCCTTTTGGTGGTTATCTCCTGGACTTTCTGTCTAAATACTTTAGGAGGAAATATGGTAAGTCTGTCCTGGAGAGAGAAGAGAATCTTCCGTAACAAGACCTGAGGGGCTAGTACTGAGGTCAGCTCTACAGAAATATTTAGCAAAGTCTATTTATTACTTCAGATTCTGATTCTAAATTGTTGGTCCAAGGGGCTGGGCATTGTTGGTGTGAGGAGAGGAGTTCCAGAAAGTTCAAGGGGGAAGCTTAGCTAAAGTGCTAAATGCTAAAGTGATAAATAAATGTTTAGAGCAGCCAGGGTCCTGAAGGGCCCTCTACAAATATGTGTGTTCTCTTGATCCCTTCGAGTGGCTTCAGGTAGACTGAGCCTTTTGCCTTGTCTCAGGCCTCTGCTGTCCCCAAGTGCTGTGACTGGTGTTATGAGAAACCTTTGTCTTGGAGAAAAGGAGCTTTAGCTGGTGGGCAAGAATGGCAAGAGGACACAGTCAAGGCTGACCTGTGCATTTCAGAAATACTTGTGGAATGACTGCACTAGGATATCCCTGGAAACCACGTGGACGGATGGTGTGGGGACTCTCCCTGAAACTCTTATGCACTGTTTCATAATCTGTGCAGTTACATGCCTAGGAAGGGTGAAATTATTCTATTACACCCCACTTCTGAAAGGCTGGTATCATTCTGTTGCCGTGCAGTGCTTTAAAAATTTTGAATTGATTTAAATATATGAAACTAATTTTAATTGCCACTGTTTTCGAGGCCTGGGTATGTTTGGGAAGTCTTGTAGCCTGTACTTCCCATTTACTCTCCGATGGATCCCTCAAATCCCTGTGCTAGAAATACTTTAAACTTGCTTTTTATTGAAGAGAAAAGTGAGGTTTGTTCAATCTTCATGACAACCTTTGTGTCTCAAAGTGTGTGATGGATCATTTGCTTAGGACAATAAGACAAATCGCTTGGAAGGGGAGGATGAGAACATGGGTCCTTTGTCACTAAGCTCTCTGCCTTGGCTGTCATTGCTACAGGAACTCAGAAATATCTCAGAGGGAAAAGGGAAAATATGGGCCCTGGCTTTGGAGGAGTCAAGATAGACTGTCAGCTGTGTTGTAAACTTGGGAAGGGTATCTTACCTTTCTGTGATCCAATTTGTTAACCTGTTGAAGTTTAAATAACTACAGCACCTACTTAAAGAATTGTCAGAAGGATTAGGCTGCATTTAAGTGCCTAGAATAGAGTAACTGGTTAATAAATGGGAGTATTTGACTTCACTCTCCTTATTTATTTATTTTTCTTATTTATGTCTGAGCACAGCTTTGAACTTAATTCAAAGTGAAATGAATACATTAAGGAGTGACTCAGAAGGGACCCTGAGTAGTTGCTTTGTGTTTTCAAGATCTTTGAAATAACATATTAGGACTTCAGTTATCTCTTTCAACAGTCACAGGTTTGCTTCTACGTTCTCTTAAAAATAGATTTAGATCACACTTAGGTGTAAGGTGTTTATATTTTGCTTCTCCTGTCCAATTAATTTATGAAATACAATTTTTGGATGTAAAATTTTGGAAAATCTTCTTAGGTATGAATTATAAATAATGGCAGTGTGAGATGTAAGAATGGCTATACCTGTTCAACCACAGTTTGCCAAGGAGGTTGGAACTAAAAATGTAGGAGCAGTGTTTTAAGTAAAATGCTGTAACTGCTTCTGAAATACAGTGAAACTTACAGTTGCTGGGAATTTTCAGGATGACTAGTCAGGCTTTCAAAAAAAAATGTTTCCTCTCCTTAAAATGTAATTTGATATCATTATAAAACAACTGGAAAACAAAAAAGAATGTGTGTGTGTGTGTGTGTGTGGTGTGTGCACACGCGTGTGTGTATGACTGCAACTGTGCCTGTGACTATATATGGGCGTGTGCACTCTTGTGTGTGTGCATATTCAAATAACAAATTCAGCTTCAGTAGCTGGGCTATGTAAAGCTCTGCAGTATTTGTTCCTATATTACTGTCCTGATTTTCTGCCTGAGATTCCTTCTACTCCTTCATGGGAGGGAGCAGTAAAGAGAAAGGATAACTATATTTATTTCAAATTTGCAATCTCTGTTCTTCCAATAGTTTAGACTGCCTATTTGAGAAAGTCATTTTCTGCTTGGATGACTGAGGTAAGTGATTCTTCTTGTGCTTGCTTTCTATCCTAGAAGAAGAGCAGAATTGGGATGACCTTGTGATGGCAGAAGTAGGTTCCTTGAATTTCCACAGTGTCCTTTGCTTCACTTTGTGTGCGTGCCATGGGGTGACCAACCAGGAAGAATGACTCCTTTGTGACTTCTGTAACGTTACTGATTCCATCTTGCTCTGGAAACATGTGGTGGGTGACTTTACTCGCTGTGATCACTGACCCATCACTATGCCTCTGGTTTTCAATTCCCCATGTGTCTTGGGGACCAGTGTCTTTACTTAAACCTAGGTTTCTTCTTTTAGAGATAAGTACTATGCAAGCCTTTCACAATCTGCATACCGTCTTATAGAATCAGGATATACCTGTGTCCCCTGCATGTACTCTGGGGTCGGGGAATAAAAAAGCTACTTCAGTTTCATCTGTCATGTCACAGGCTACTGCTGTTTTTGTATCTACTGCATGAAGGTCTTCTGGAAGGGTGAGTGCCTCCCATAAACGTCATAGAGTGTCATACTATTTGAACCTCCCTTATATAGCCAACTATATTGATTCTGGCTGCTGTAACAAAACAGCAAAGACTGGGTGACTGCAGCTCAACAGAAACTTACTTGTCATAGTTCTAGAGAATGGGAAGTCCAAGATGAGGTGCTGGCAGACTGGATGACTATGAAGGCTCATTGGAAGTTTCATGGATGATTGTCTCTTTTCACTGTTTCACATAGTAGAAGCTGGAAGGGAGTAGTCTGAGGCTTGAGAGTTCCTTTCTCCAGGTACTAACCCCATACAAGGGGCTCCACTTTCATGACCTAATCACCTCTAAAAGCCCCGCCTCATAGTTCCAGCCTATTGAGAATTCAGTGTTACTATATAACTTTTGGGGGCCTACATTCAGTCTGAATGCACCTTCTTGTACCTCCTCCTATCTTTCTCCTCACATGGTAGAATATGATCTTTATTGATAAGGAGACAGGAAACAGTTACACAAATATCTCCTGGTCTCTTTTTCTCTCATCTCTTCTAACCACAAAACCAACATAAAACTCTATGGAACGAAACAAGGGAAAGGAGAACACTGATTTTCTTTATAAATAAATCAGAAGAGCTCTGTTGTCTCTCACTTCTCAACATCATGGGATAGAGCCCATTTTATGTCATTAAAAATTCTCACTGACTAATGAACTTGATGTGCCTCACAGATCTCATATATTTATTTATGTGATTTCTTTGTGGTAAAAAAATTTGTAAGACCAAAATTGAAAAATGAAATATTTTATGTATAATTATCGATACATTTCATCGTAGGAAATCTCTAGATCCTAAAATAATGTTTGAAAAACAACCTACAAACCTACATAATGTTGTTGAAATGTGCTTTTTTCAGTTGGGTTTTAAGTCTTACCCATTAAGAAAAGACTAAAACCCAAAGGGAAATTTGTATCAGTCATAATCAGGTAATTGACAAAACATGAGATGCAAATACCCAATGAATTTATTCAATCTTGTCCAAACTCATTAAGATTCAAATAACATTCTACTAATTACTAGGTATTATAGATTCTAGTAGCTTCTTTAATCTCTTGATTAAAGAGTTACCCATACCATTAACACCAGCCACAGGATCCTGGTTGGGTCTGCCCATTAAAAAAATATTGTTAGGTGGCTGGAGAGATGTCTCAGCAGTTAAAAGCATAGGCTGCTCTAGCAGAGGACCTGGCTTTTTTCCCCCTGAAGTCACATGGTGGCCAATAACCATCCTTAACTCTAGTTCCAGGGGATCTGATGCCCTCTCCTGGCTTCTGTAGGCATTGTATGCATGTGGTGCACTTACATGCATGTTGGCAGAGCACTCACACATATAAAATAAAAATAAATAACTCAAAAACTGTCATTAGGAGAATCCATGAGACAGGTAGCAAGATCTCCTCTGTCTCCTCGCTAGCTGTGCTAAAAATGGAGAGTTCATGCAAGCTCCATAAGCTCAGAGCTTGCCACCACTCTGGTCAGCATACCACAGTGTAACACTGTGCAGCCTGCCTCATACATGACAGATGGATGAGTCATTGTACATGGCAAACAAATGTTTGAGAGAAAGGCCATTATCTCCTTTAATTCCCTGAAAAAACAAGTGCTGGAACATTTTTTTTTTCTGTCTTTTTGAGACAGGGTCTCCCTTTAGCTCCAGCTGGCCTGGAACTCACTATGTAGATCAGTGTCTGACTCAGTCTCACAGAAATCGGCCTGCCTCTGCTTTCTGAGTGCTGGGATTAAACACTCGGACCTCTGTGCCCAGCTGGGAAGTATTTCTTGAAGCTGAGTAGTCTATACATTGACATCATTCGATAATTTGATAAACAGCGATATTGACCAAAGTATTTATTTTAAAGGAAAGATTTAAAAACATAAACCACTGCTTTACAGTGTCAGTATTGAAATCATCTTGCATTCACTACTAGCAATGCACTCCAAAGTCTGACGTATGGTATCTTTACTTTTGTAGCCAGTTTCCCACAGCTCTGGAGTAAAGGATGAATGAGACTTGGGTACTCGCTGAGAAGTCACTGGCCCCATCTCTGATAGGAGCTTTGTGTCTGCATTCTCTGTGATTGCTTCAAGTCGCACATTTGTTGTTGATTCTGAGAAATATTATTGAATGGAAAAGTTTCATCAGGAGAGCATTTATTGTCTCTCAGTTTGTGACTTTTGGCAAATCAGTTTCTCACTTGAAAGGCATGTTTCAGACTAAGGATATATTTATAGCATGGGTATACTTGTATATTTTCTTTCTTGGAGTTTGAGATAAACCATGTGGCTATTACTTTATTTTTTATCTTCTTGTACGCATGTATGATGTACAGTTATCCATATACTAATTCTCATGTGTTTGCACATGTGTGCTCTTGTCATGTTTGCATGGGTGAGTATGGACATGTGTGTCGTTACATGTATGCCATAGTGCACATGTGTTGGTCTGAGGACAACCTTGGGTGTTGGCCTTTGTTGTCTGGTTTGAGACAGGGTCTCTTGTTCACCAATTCCTAACCCACGAGCTTCCAAGGATTGTCCTATCACTGCCTCCCATCTCACTGTAGGAGTCTTAGGCTTACAGAAGAGTTCTACAGTGCCATATCCAGCTTTACATGGGTTCCAGGGATCTGAACTCAGGTCTTCATGCTTTTGTAGCAAGTCCTTTACTGACTGAGCCATCTCCCCAGCTGTCATATTGCTGTTATTAAAACTCTTCAGTACTTAAGGTAAAATGAAACATACTTGTGTTGACACTTACTTCACTTACTTTTCCTTCATATTAATGTTACTTAATTCAGTAATTTTATTTGTTAACTAAAACTACGAAAAGGAAATCAAGTCATGGATTTGAATATGTTAGTATGGGACTTCATAATTTTGGACAATTCAATAAGATGCCCATTTTCTCAATAGTCCCTTATTTGCTGACTGACAGGCTGGAAGAGGAATTAATGAACTTTTATTTGGAGTATTCTATAGAGTCTGCTTCAAATTAGATGCCGCCTAAGTATGGGATCTGGGCTCCAGTTATTGTTTTTATTATTATTGACTGAGAAAATGATGAAGCACAGCATCCTTGAATTATAGCTGTGAATAGTTCAGTTCAGCATTTTAATAAAAATGCTCGAACATCTGGTAAGCATCAAGCATTCCGCAGGTACTCTGCACACAGTGCGAAATATAGAGTGATGTATTAGGCATGGGCGCTCTTCTTGGGAGACATATGATCTAGGGGATGGGACATTAGAGATTTTTCTATTGCTCATAATAGATAAGAAAATGATTTGATTCCTTTTCTGAAACAGAACTTAACAACAGTGTAGTTCCCATATCCCTGCCTGCCCGTGGAAAGAAGGGTGTGGTCGGGGAGCAACTGCATTATTAGCCTGACCAGAGGAGAAGTGATGTATTTAGGATTAGAGAAAGCTGCTTGCCATTCTTTTTTTATCTCACACTGTCCCATAATTTCTGGAGAGAAGGGACGATGAAGTAAGCAGGCTGGATTAAGGAACCAGAGAGACATGGCTTCAGACCCACATCCTGTACTGTGCACACATTCGTACTTTGGGGACCACTGACTTAACATCTGTAAACCTTAGTTTTTTCAACTCACAGAGGTAATACAAAAAAGCTGAATAAGATAGAAAAGATCTCAGGCTGGGTGGATGGCTCAGTCAGTAAAGAATTTGCTGCATATGCAGGAAGACCTGAGTTGGAATCCCCAGGACTCAGGTAAAAGCCAGGTATGTCTGGAGCCTGGTGGTACATAGAGACAAGACAGAGTCTCTCAGGTCAGCCAATACAGCCAAAATGACTACCTCAGAAATTTAAGGTGGAGAACAACAGAGCTGAGTACTGCACGTTGACCTCCGACCTCCACACATGCACACACATGGGAAGCACATCTTCCTCCCTGCATGTGTGCATACATGGCTGACCTCTGACCTCCACACATGCACACACATGGAAAGCATATCTTCCTCCCTGCATGTGTGCATACATGGCTGACCTCTGACCTCCACACATGCACACACATGGGAAGCACATCTTCCTCCCTGCATGTGTGCATACGTGGCTAACACGTACATACGCACATAATGAAAAAAGTCAACATCTAAATGTCCAATCTGTGGACTGGGTAGTGCCTTCTTTTATTATAGTGAAGGCGGCAAGAGAGCTGGTGTATAGATCAGAGGAGATTAAGAAAGCCATGTCAGACAGCCACAAGGGCATCAGGTCATCTGTACAGAAGATCAGATATCAGAGACAAGAACTCCATGGATTTCTAGAACCTTTTGTATTTTTTAAATCTCTTTATTCAGAGCAAACGGGAGTGTATTGTTTTGTATAATAAATACTGTGAACTTAAATCTCTGGTGTCTCTTCTATAAGGGCACTAATCTCTTATGGAGGCCCCATCCCCCATCCCTCTAATTCATCAACCATAGTCAAATGAAACACACGTTTCCAGGTAGGAATTCAATATGTGGATTGAGGGAGACACAGTTCAATAAATAACTTCTGTTCCCATTATAATCAGCACCTAATCTCTGCCATGAAATGGTTCTTAACAAAGCTTTCCAGATGCTTAACAGGCCAGATGACTAACTAAAATTTATGTCATGCAGATTTGAGTTGATCTGAAATAAGAGATGAAAGAAAAACTATGTTGGATAAATGCAGTTGTTACAGTGTTTACATGTTAAAAATGGATTTTTTTAGTTAATATTTTTGATTTTTGAATCAGGGTCTCACCCTATAGCCCAGGCTAGCCTCAAACTCACTATCTTCCTGCTTCACACTCCTAAATACTGGGATTTATATGAATGTGCCACCATACCTGGTTAGGAATGGACTTTTGACAATATATAAAAACATCAACAACCAGAGTATTAAAAAAAGCACAGAAGTTAGAGAAATTAGGAGAACTTTAGGGTCAGTATGAAGATTTAAATGTTCTCATCCCAGTGAATAGAATTCTGATCACCAGTCATAAATATAAGCATTAAGAACTGGACTGGGTTTAATAAACTGCTGTATTTTCCTTGTCAACATAACATTATGATAGTGTGTGTAATTTCTATGAATCACCTTAATGTCCAATGATGTGTACAAGACTCTGGGGGACAAAGCTTTCACTGCAGTAAATAGATTATGATGACACCTTTATTTAAATTAGTAAATGATCCAGATGGAAACAAATAGCAAACTAAATTAGAAACTGCTAATTGGCCCATTAGTAACTTGAAATGGAAAAAAAAAAAGTCCTACACCTTACACTTTTGTCTTTTTGAGTATAGGAGAAAATTTAACCTGTATAAAGATAAAAGTCAAAGTAGAAGTAGAGAAAGCAATAACCCATTCCCAGGCTTCTGTTTACTTTAAACATGTTTCCTGTCTTGCTTCCTCTGAGATTCAGACAGATACAGGCATTCATATTTACTTAATGCACTTCTCCAAAGCACAAGCTGGTCACATGCCAGCTGACTGAGGCTAGCATGCTGTGCATTGGTTAAGGATTTGATCCTGGAGAGTTTAAGACTGAACTGGAATTATGGCCCAAGGGCTTGCTCTGTGATCTTAGATAAGTTATTGAATGCCTCTAAGCCATTTATTCACAGATAAAAGTAGTTAAAACAAGGGTTACTTTGAAGATTAATGAAAGAATGCCTCGAAAACACATTTTACTGCTATTTACTAAGAGCTCATGAATGTTTGATTTCATTATTAATAATGTTGATTATGATAATTGCAACAATAGTAAAAAGTAATTGGAAAAACTAATGATAAGAAAACAAATAACCCAACCAAAAGGGGCAGAAGATTTGAATAGACACATTACAGAGGACTGTAAACAGAAAATAAGTCTGAACAAGGGTGCTCAACATCTGTCATCAGGGAAATGCAAATTAACAGTTAAATGCCATCTCATGCCTCTTGAAACCTCTAAGAACCCAACACCAAACACTGGCGACAATATACCCCAAGGAACTCCCGCGTTATTGGTGGAATACAAAATGACATAGTCCCTTTGGAAGTGAGTTTGACTATTTCTTACAAAGCTAATAGTATGCTCTCCTTATGACCTGCAATTGTACACCTTGGTATTTATCCCAAAGAAGTGAAAACTTATATAAACATGAAAATGACTCATATAAACTTTTATAGCATCTTTATTCACAACTGCCCAAGCTTAGACTCAAACAAGATGTCCTTCAGTAGAGGACTTGCTGAAAAAGAAACTGTAATATATCAAGACAATGGAATGTGGTTGGCAATGAAAAGTAAATGAGACATGAAGCCAGAAAAGGCTATGGAAGATCTTTAAACGGATTTCATTAAGTGACGAGAACCAGTCTGAAAGGACTGTAACTAAGACAAGTGCAAGAATGTTCTGGAAAAGGCAAAGCTATGGAGACTGTGAAAAGATCAGCAGTTATGTGGTTGCCAGGGTTAAAATGAGAGAAGGAAGGATCAAATGTAAGGGATTTTCAGTCCAGAGAAACTATTCAGGCCCATACATGTACAATATCACATGTGACTCCTAATGTAAACTATGGCCTTTAGATAATACTGATGTTTTAATATTACTTCATGATAACTAATATCAGTGATAACAAATGAAAAACTCATGCAAGATTTGGAAGGAATAAAACAAAATGTTGGGTGAGGGAGGGGAGGAATTAAAGGAAGATGTGCAACTTTGTACTTACTACTCAATTAATTAGATTTTTTTCTGTAAATCTATAATACTTTCAGAATAAAACTTTGAATTAAAAATCACTAGGGATAAAGAGATGTTAAAGTTGTCACAAAGACAATTGTATCAGGAGTATCAGAAAGCAGCTTCATATCACATGTCTCCAGAGATAATGGCAAAATGCTTTCAAAACTGAGAGAGTTTGATTTCACATATAGAAATATATATGAACATGAATATGCATAAAAGTATGTTAACCAAATTTTTAAACCATAAAAAATAAAGTTTATTGGTACTATGACCAAAGTCTACATGGTGAGGCAGAAAACAGCTACTGCTACTTTAGAAGAGTCATTTAGAAATGCTTCATAGACTAAGCAGCCTTTGGAACTTAAAGTAGAATTGATAACTAAAAGTGGATAAGTAAGAAAAAAATATTTGGAGTAAAGGGAAAAGAAAGAACAATAGCATCAAGGATAGAACATCCTGGTACATTCTAAAAACTACCAGCATTTCCCTAAGGCTACTGTGTTAAGTAGACATAGTGCAGGGTACAAATAAATGCAGAGTGGACTCTCACAAACAGACCGTATGTCAACCAAGCTTCTGAGCTCTGAGTTTCACCAGGGGTTGGTGAACTTTCCATGTAAGAGGCCAGATGGTAAATACTGTTGACTTTGTGAAAACATATGGTCTTGTTTGCAGCGATTAGATTCAGCTATTGGAGCATATAAACAGGACAGACAATAAATATGTCTATGGATGGAATTGTCTATATTCCAATAAAACTTTATTTAAAAAATAATGCAGAGGTCTGAGTTTAGTTTATAGAACATAGTTTTCCAATTTCTCTTCTACATCCAAAAGAGTTTGAAAGATATCTTAAATAAATGACATCATATTTTAGTTTTAGAAAAAATATCCCAAGTGTATGACAGAAGATGTACTGTATATAGCAGGACTGGGGAGAAGAGGATGAATTGAGAGATTTTGACAGTAACCCAGAATCCACCATCTAAGGCATAGATGCTAGAAATAGTGTTTAAAAGATGGAATAAAAGATTTAAAGAGAGGTCTGGGGCTACAGCTCAGCCAGTCAAGTTCTTGCCATGCAAACATGAGGCCCAAATTTGGAGCCCCAGAACTCTTCCAAAACCTGAGTGTGGAGGCTAACTCCTGTGTCTCTAGCCCTGAAGGTTGGTGCAGAGATAGGCAGATTCCTGAGTTTACTAGCTGGCTCATCTAAATTGGTGAACGCCAGGTTCAGTGAGAGAGAGTTTCAAAATAATAAGGTAAGAGTGATAAAGGTACCTGATATCCATCACTGGACTCCACGCTCAGATGCATGCGCACATATGTGAGTGCATATGAAAGAACGTGTGCATGCATATACCTCTGGCACACACCAAAAATTAAAATAAGTATTTTTAAAAGATTTTATACTGATGAACTAATCCATGGTTTGAGCACCTCTGTGTGCAATGGAAGAAATCATGGGTTCAATGACATCAGTTTTGTCTCCCTTTCACTGAGGGATTTTTTTTTTTTAAAAAGTAAATGAAACACTTCGTTGAAAGGCATTGCTTAGTATTAAGGTTACTGGCTTTCATCCAGTAATCTGTGCTACTGTTTCTAAGTGAGCCAAAGATGACTTTTGGGTTATTTCTTCACAGCAGGCTGAGACCAATTAACTCGAAAACCTTCTATATCTAATACATTTTCATACATCTAATTGTTTTAAATAGAGTGCAAATATATAATTTTAGACATTTAGCAACTGCCTAGTTTCACATGATCTACTAAATGCACCCAATATTGGCTAGATAGGTAAGAAAACCCTGGGAAATCAATACTCCAAGTTCCTGACGCCCTTTGGAGCCTCTTGATCCAAAGACTTCAGGCTCTGCTACCTGTCTCATGAAATTTATTTTCCACACCTTAGCGGGTGAGGTCTGGTCAATCAGGCAGAATAAAATGGAAACTGGCCTTCCATCTAGAGAGACTGATTTATTTAGGGCAACTCACAAAGTTGTTATTTAAACATACGGCCCTCCACCAACCGCCATTTCTTTGGCAAAGTCTGATGCAGTGCCATGGCTGTGTGGGACTCCTGTCCCATTCCCGGCCTGAATCCATTTCCACTCACAGAGTTCGTAGGACTGCACGGACCTGGAAAAAGGCTATCTGAGCCCTGGCCCTCCAGGGGCTTGGGGCCATGGCACTTTCCACCCTTGTGGCTTTTAGTATTTTCAGTGCTCCTTGCTGCAACTCAACACCATGTTTTCCTCCCCTGTCTTCCTGCCTTCCTGCCCCCTTATTGGTCAGAGGGTGGGACTTGCTGCTGAATGAACCATAGTAAACAATTCAGAGAGAAATATGTATATACTATATACTCTACCCCTTTCTCTTTGGAAAACAAACAAAACATAAAAACACAAATAGCCACAAAGGAAAGCAGTAAAATCCACATAAACCATCACAAAATGTTTAGACAGTACCTAAGTAGATATACCATATTCACCTCACAAACAATCACCGCAGTGTCTCTACTTGGGCCTATAACTTCCTCCAGTACCATCAGGAGTCAACCTTTATCTCCTAATATCAGACATGTGTTTTGTCCCTGAAGAGCGGGCCCTAAATCCAATTATAAATATGCTGAGGTTGCACATACCAGAAAAGCCTCTATTACACCTGTAGAGACATATGACAGTGAAGTACACAAGATCTGTCTTTAAGCAGAACTTTTCAGGACCATTCCTGAAATGAGTGCAGAGCGCCCTCTAGCACTATGAAAAACAGCCATCCATTTGTAGGGAGTTTTCAGCTTGGTCCCAGCTAGATCTCTCTTTCCATGCTCGAGCAATGTCACATCTTCAGTAATAGGGCCTTATCGTCCACTCTCAGGGTGCAACCAGCAGTATAACGTGGCAATTGCCTTTTGTTTTGGTAAAAAGGGGCTTCCAAGGCTCCCTTGGCCAACAGCTCATAGGGAGGGTCAACCCATGCCTGGTAGTGGAATTACTAGTTAACAGTTATATAAAGTATCCTTTACTCTGTGGCATCTATAGGCCAAAGGCCCATAGAGACCCCTGAATTTCACAGCTACACTTCACCCTTGTACTTTATACAAGTTACATTCCATTCTTGTTTCTTCAGGTGTACTTGACATCTCTCAACTGGGTTTCATATCTGTAAATCACTCCTGTCCCATTCCTGGCCTGAATTCCACTCACAGGATTCATAGGACTGCAGGGATCTGGAACGCTGCTGTCTGAGTCCTGGCCCTCAGGGTGCTTGGGGCCATGGCACTTTCCTCCCTTGTGGCTTTTAATATTCTCAGTACCACTCGCCATGACTCTCCGCCACGTTTTCCTCCCAGTCTCCCTGGACTCCCTGCCTCCTTATTGGTCAAAGGGCAGGACTTGCCGCTGAATGAACCAATAGCAAAAAATTCAGAGAGAAATGTGTATCTAGTATACATACCTCTGGGGATATTACTTAGAAAAACACCTTTCTGAAGTCATCTGAAATCCTTTGCCCCTTTCCATGTCCTCATGTTGGGTGAAACCTGCCCACACAAGGCATACTATTCCAATTAGCTCCCCAACACAGTATGTGTGTGTGCTACCGCCTCCTCATGGTAACAGGCTTTTCTTTGACCAGGTTGCAATCCTCCTTGACTCCTCTCAGTGATAGCTACAGGCTTGGAATATATGCCCTGTTTGATGCCAGAGGAGTGGGTGGGTTTTCTGAGGGACACCACACAGAGTAAGAAGAGGACGTTAAGGACAAACCACAAGATATTGTTTGGGAAACATCATTGCACTATGGGAAAAGGTCATAAATTTGGAAAAGAAGAAAATCTTTTCCAAACTGTCCTGGTTAAACTCATTGGGTCACCTAATAATACAGGAAGACAAGAATGCAAAGAGGTACTTATGGGAAGGGGTAGGGAGGAGGGAGATGGAGGAGACTCTGAGCAGGGGAGTGATCAGAAGGCATTGTATAGATGTATGAAATTGTTAAAAAACACATTTAATTAACTAACAATAAACTACTCAGTGGCAAATAAGAGAATCAGTTGAGAATGATAGAAAAGAGAGAAGGAATTTTAAGAAAAAAGGAATGGTCTGGTATATCACAGATTCCTACAAAGCTTCTTAGAAACACTTACATTTTGCTCTTGGTTCCTCCAATTTACAAGGAAACTTACAATTAAAAACAGAAAATAAACTCTCCAAAAAAGATTTTCACATGTGGTTTTGATAGCAAAACCCTAGGCTGTCAGTATTGAAATGAGCACAGGAAATGTCTGAATACCTGAATATAGTTTCCAGCTAGAAAAGTCCTCCCCTTCATTTAATTCCACATTGTGTCAAAGTCCTCCATGATTACTTGGTATCCACAGTTAATTCTTTCATGTGTTATCTACAGCTTTATTCTGAAAGGCAAAAGTCAATAAAAAGCATGTTCAAACTCATTGTTATATTACAACATCCGTTGCCAGCTCAAAGAGGGTGGAAGGAAGGCCTTAAACGGAATATGTATAGACAGACACAACTCACTCAGACACCAGTGTTCTAAGTATGTGGTATGTGGTTTTCCTGAGTTTTCTTTTTTGTCAAAATATATGCAGTATTTAGGCCATGTAAACATCATATTTTAGTTTGTCTTTTCTGGCATTATGATTTCATCATAGTTTTTGTTTTCCCTGGACATTTTACGTTTGTTTTTCTTTAAAAAATATTAAACTGTGAAAAGATAATTGTACAAAGTTGATGTGTACAGCATAATTAATACACATGTATATTGCATAATGATATGACAATCAAATTGGTTCACAGAGTACCACCCTTCCCTTATGAGCTTATCTGAGTCTCAGAACTTGTTCATCTTGTAGGTGAAAGTTGTGTTGTCTGAAGGACATTCCCACTTTCCACATCCCCAGCCACGCCACTGGGTGCCACAACTCTACTACTCTCTGCTTCTATAGATTTGATGATTTCTTTTAGACTGTACATATAAGTGAGATTATATAGTATCTATTTTTAGATTCCTTTTTTTTTGTGGTGGTACTGGGGATTGAATTTAGGGAATCATGCATATGAGGCAAGCACTCTCCCACTGAGAGATAGCCTCCTAGTATTTGTATTTTGATGCCTGGTTTATCTTGGAATAGTTTCCTCCAGGTTTGTTCAAACTGTCATAAATGCAAGCATTTTCTTCTTTTAGGGCTGAATAATACTCCATACAAGACTATAAGCCACATAGTCTTCCTGAAATCATCGATTGATGGAACCTTATTGTTTCCTTATCTTGGTTCAGAGATCTCTTCGACTTCCTAATGATTTCATTTTGTCTACATAATCAGTAGTTGGATGGGTATATCATATAATAATCTTAGTTCTAATTTTTGTCATACCTCACTCTCTATCACTGTTAGTGATTCCCAGACACTCAAAGACTAAATTTTGTACCATAATGTAGCTTATAATGTAATATTTATCACCAACATCTATTCACCATTCTTCCCATATGGACTAGATACTTTTCTGTTGCTGTGATACAAACACTGACCAAGGAAACTTATAAAGGGAAGAGTATATTTAGCTTGCAGTTCCAAAGGGGCAAGAATCCAACATGGCAGGGAGGCATGGCGGCAGAGGTGGCTGGAGTAGACACAGAACTAAGTGCTCACATCTTCAAGCAGGCACAGGAAGCAGAGAGAGACTGGAGATCTGGCAAAGCTTAAGAACCCTCTAAGCCCACCCTAGTGACGTGCTTCCTCCAGCATGGCCACACCTTCTAAGACCTCCCAAAACACCACCACCTGGGGACAAAATCTCCAAAACTTAGAGCCTGTGGGGGACATTCTCATTCAAACCACCACACCAAAGTTCGTATATCTCTGCCATTTGGGGAAAATTTCTGCTATTGGTTCTTTAGGTTGTATTTTTTTTTCTATAATTTTGCAGAATTCTGATTCATCAGCTTTTGGAGTTTCTCTCTGTGTCCCTTCTCTCACAGAGAGAAAATTTTACCCACTTTTTTGACTTCCAGAATTCATCTGAACATTCACATGCTGTCTCTTGCCTTTTTTCTTTACTGTGCAAACCCATTTGTGAGTTCCCTTCTGTGTATTTGGGACAACTCTGAAGGACAGCCACAGCCCAGAATGTCCTATGAGATTTGATAAGCTCCCTGAATGACCTTTAGGCTCATATTTACATATCATCCTATTAGTTTCTGTTCTGTTGCCGTGATAACACACCATGACAAAGGCAACTTACAGAGATCATACAGTTGCAGAGAGATTAGAGTCCATCATGGCAGGGAGACACTGGGGCTCAGAGCGTGCATCTTCAAGCATTTACAGGAAGCAAAGGCCAACTGGAGCGGGGACGAAGCTGCGAACTTCTAACCCCCGCCCCTCAGGGGTTTCCTCTAGCTTGGGGACACCTCCCAAAGTTTCAATGACCCTTCCTCAAACAGCACCATCAACTGACCAAGTGTTCAAGTACTGGGAGTCTATGGGAGCACGTCTCATTCAAGCCACACTCATTTACAGCTGAACTGCATTTTAACTCCTTATCTTGTTCAGATCTGCTTTTTCAAATGCCTTTTGTGAGTTGATCTTCTGAGACTCAGCAAATAATACCCCAAACTCTGGCTTTTTGGCATACAAATGCATTTAACTCAAGGAACCTGGAAGGCCTTTGGTGCTGCCTCAGAAGCGAGGTCCCTCCAAACTTCCCCCACATCCCTCCCAAGCACAGATGCAGGACTTTCTTTGAATTCCCCAAGTGAGCAGAATTGCCTCTTATTCCCTCACTAAACTTTCATTACCAGAGAAGACTCAATTTGCATCACTGAGTAAGATAAGGAAAATCGAACATTGAACATTTGTACAAAACGAAATTTTGTCCCAGGCCATTTTCTAACTTTCAGGCCTCCTCACTTCCCTAGAAATAGTTTCCTACCCCTCCTTCCTTCACCTCTCCTTTCTTTGCTCATATGAAGAAGGAAATACCTTTTTGTATCTCACTGACTTATTGGGGGTCTTGTCTTCTTGTCATATTCTGAAGCAAACGTACACTTTTTTTGTTTTTCTCTTGTCAACCTGCCCATTTCCAATTAATTTCAATGAACTGAAAGACTCAAAACGTCATGAGTCTTTCCACAGCCAAAAATTTTCTTTGCCTTTGCTGGGCATGGTGGTGCACTCCTTTAATCCCAGCCCTGGGGAGACAGGGGCAAGCAGATCTTTGTGAGATCAAGGCCAGCCTAGTCCACATAGTGACTTCCAGGTGGGCTGGGAATAGGGGGACCTTGTCAAAACTCAAACAAAACAAAGAACTTCTTATTAAAATGCTTGCATGTAATTTCTGTTTTTGGGGTTATTTTCTGAGGAACTGAGCATACCATATTAGGAGTCAGAAAAGTAAGTTGTGGAATAAACTCAAAAATAACAAGAGGGTGTGTCTCTGCAGTCTCTACATTGGGGTCTAGAGAAATTGGTAATGGATTGCATTACTCACCATTTAAGCCATATTTGTGTTTCACTGTGTTATTGAAAGTAAAATTCAAGCCCGTTCAAACCCAAGAGAAGCTAACTACAGAAAAGATTAATGGCACAATATGGTAATTTTAGAATTATAATTGTCATCCAGCTTGTATCAATTCCCCTTGAAATCATAGAAAATGTCAGCCTTGGAAACCATGCCAGTAATTAATTTTGTAGAATTTTCTTCCAACACATATATCAGGAAAACATATGGAGGAGAGAATGGATGGATCAAGATTAATTTCACTTAGAGGAAAACATTTATTTATTCAACTAATGTTTATTTATTGACACCTCCAATTATCAAAAATTCTAGTGGGTGTGGGTGTATGTGAGACAGTCAACATCCTGCATATCTATATCTAGATCTCCATATAAATATATGTAGATAAATATATATACATATCATATCAAATGATTATATCTTCTGTAAGAAGGAATGTGGACCAGAGGATATATTTTTTTTGGAGGGAATAAGTGCAACAGTTGTGATGAATTTACTGAAAACTATTATGTAAAGCAAAAAGAGAAATTTCATATATTTTAGCCTACAAGGTTACTAGTTAAAGCAGAGAAATGTTGTCTCAACTGACTTATCTTTTTTTAGACTAAGCTCAGGAAACCAATAATTTGACATAGCTAATTAGAATTCTAATAAGTAAAAGTAAAATTCTAACCTGACTTGTTATCATTTCAGAAGAACTCAAAGTTGTTGAAAGATGGCGTCTGTCAAAGAAATAAGATGCTGTCAGGTAGATCAGTTAAGCCCATTATGGGCATTCCTCAGCTACGTTGTAGAGAAGGAAAAGTTACCAGAGAACAGTTCAATGTTTGTAAAGGTTAGCTTAATTTTAAGAAGCAAGGTGGGATATACTTGAAGCAGCTTCTAAAACTAATAGAAGAAAATGGAATGTCTCATCCAAATACATTAAAGAGACTTAGAGAAATGGCTTCAGAAAATGAAAGTGAGATAAAGGAAGAAGACCGTAGAGTATGAAAAGCAGCAATAATGATAACAACAACAACAATAATAAATAACATATAAAGTTAACCTGAAAAGGAAAACAGACAACAAAACCCTGAAAAAAAGAAAAGTGAAAAATGTAATGACAAAATAAGAAATCCCCTGAACTCAGAAAAGATAAATGGAATGAATTCACCTTGATTCAGAAATTTATTTGTCGTTGGAATCACGGACATGAGACCTGAAAAACAGGCATTCATTTTGAGTACTTGCTACAACCCAGATCTGGGTGAACTTCTCTATTTATGTTGACTTTATTTTTGATTAAGAATTTTGTGCATTCATGGCCCTCTCTCCTGCCCTCCCTCCAGCCCTCCCTCAAGCCCCTCTCCTGTCTCCTACAGCAGAGTTGCTGCCTGATTACATGAGTTCTCTTCCTCCTTCTCCTTTTTTAATACTTGGAGTTCACGTAGTGCTGCCAGTGTGTGTGTGTGTGCGTGTGTGTGTGTGTGTGTGTGTGTGTGTTTGTGTGTGTGTGTGGTCTACTAGAACATGGATAGCCTATCAGGGGCCTACTCCTTGAGGAAAACTGACTTTCTCTCTCCCAGGCACCACCAGTTGTGATAGTTACTCAGCTAGGGGTGAGACTTCTTGACTACCTCTGACCTCCACTATGGGCTATTTTCTGTATTTTCTGGCTTGAACTGGCCCAGGTGTGCCTGCACTCACAGCTACCATCAGTTTGCATGCACAGTTTCCCTGCTGTGTCTGGAAAACATGGACTAGTCATACACTGCCTCTGGCTCTTGAAATCTTTCTTTCCTCTCTTCCATGATTATGCCTTAGCTGTCGGAGCAGGGTTGTGATATAGGTATCCCATTCAGGGCTGAGCATTCTGCAATCCCTTATTCTCTGTACAATATCCTGTTGTAGATCTCTATATTAATCACCATCTGATGCAAAATAAGCTTTTATGATGAGGTTTGAGAGATATACTTATGAGTATAATTGTAAGTCTTCAGGAGTCAGTTTAATCCTCTGTTTATTTAAAAGAATAATATCAATGGGCCCTCTCTGAAGTCCTATCAGCTACCTAGTCAGATTTTTGGCCCTGTTAAAGGTGCCAGTAATGAGTTTCACCTTATAAAGGTGACTTAACCACAACCAGAAGGTGACTGATTATTCCTATAACATTTATGTCACTGTTTCATCGGTGTTCATTTCTTCCGAACTGGCCATTATTGTATCTACTGTCCTCACAGCTGGGTAAAACTGATGATTATTTTTCTCCCCCAGTAATGTGCACAGTACCTTCTAGCACTACAATAGATATCCAGTAGGGATGAAGATTCTAGGTCAGTACAGGCTTGATTGCTCCATGTCACATGGCTCAAGTACATGGTGTGTCTTCAGCGACAGGGTCTTACCATCAAGTGTTGGAGGGTAACCAAGAACAATAGCAGCAAACTGTAACGTTTGGAGGGGAGGTCTATGCAGTTCCACGAATCAACATTTTGAAAAGAGGCGTCCTATACCTGACATTTGATAAGCTATGGTGTCTGAAAAAGGCATGGTCTCCCCATTATAAGATAACTCTACTTAAACTCTTTTTATATGTGTACGCATGTGTTTTAGGCAGGTTCTGCAGTAGTGGGTTTCCATTTGGATTTTCGAGTCTTCAGTTGTAGTTATCTCTTCTGCTGCTTCTATCTCTAATCTGTTTCCCTCTCTCACCCCATTTGATTCTTCTTGTTTCATCATTCCCATCTCCCCTCCATACCACCCGCCTTCCCTCTACCTCTCCCTTTGTTCTCTTACTATTTTCCTGACTTCTATGGATAGTCCAATGTAAACACTCATATGTGTCCACAGATGAAAGCGTGCAGGTGATATTTGCTTTTCTGGGTCTGTGTTACCTCATTCAGAATGATTATTTCCAGCTCTATTTAACTAAACATTTAATAATTCAATTTTTTCTGAAAGCCGGATCATAGTCCATTTTATAAACACCACATTTAAACTATCCATTCATCAGTTTATGGACATCTAGATAGTTGACATCTCCTAACTATTGTGAATAGAGCTGCAGTGAACAGAATGAGCAGGTATCTCTGTAGGAGGATGTAGAGTGCTTTCGTTATATGCTGAAGAGTGGTATAGGTGGGTCTTACAGTGGATCCATTTCTAGCTTTTTGAGACGCCTCCATGCTGATTTCCATAGTGGCTACATCAGTTACACTCTCACCAAAAATGGATGTGATTGCCTTTGCCCACATGTTTTCTCAGTTCTCAAAACCATTTTCCTAGTAAATGTTATAATTATCTTTATGTTGCAATGGAGGAAAGTCAGCCATGAAGTGATTCTGGAATTTTTCCAAGTCCACAGTAACTCAGAATGATGAGGCTAAGATCTAAATCCTGGGTAACCATCAAGATGCTGTGCTGTCTTTTAAATTAAAAACAAGGTTGGGCTACAGGGATGGCACAATAGTTAAAAGTTTTGGCTGCCCTTACAGAGGACCAGTTTTTGCTTGTTAATAACTGTCCATAACTTCAGTTCCAGGGGACACAGTCTTCTGGGCTCCTTTGGCATTGTCCAACATGAGTGTACTTATACACATTGCAGGCAAAACATCACACACATAAAGTTTCAAAACAAAAGTTTTAAAATTATTTGTTTATTTTATATGTGTTTGAGGTTTAGGCCTGCATGTGTTTAAGTGCACTAATGTCATTCCTGGAGGGAACAGAAGAGGACAGCAGATTCCCTGGAACTGGAGTTATAGATGGTTGTTAGCCACCATGTGGCGATAACTTGATTATTTCTCTTTTAGATAGCAAGGTCTGAAATGTACCAGGATATTTTTTCAGTGTTATACTTTTTCTGTGGGAACTTTATGGCCTCAGATTTGACAGTTTTCTTTCATCATCTGGGCTAAACATTAGTACAGTGTGTAAGACAAAGACAGGTTGCTAGTATTTCCAAATGCATGGATACCTTGAATTTTATAATTTCTCCCATGATTTGACATGCATTCTCTAAGGATCAAAATGGATGCATGCACATTTATACTTAATCCCAAAATTTTATAGTCTGTAAATTTCCTGTAATTACATACTTCATTGAGATTTTGAAGTTTGTTATTATAAGATTATCTATAGAGCTTTATTTTACATATGACTTCATTAACATCTGTCACAAACAACTCTATTTGCAGTTTGATTTGTTTAGAAGTAACTCAAAGATTTTGGCATAAGGGTTGTAAGGGATACTGCCTACTTCACTGAAGTTAAAATAAACTGGAGGCTATAGATGTAAAGATTTCTTTATAAACTTTGTATGAGATTTTGGATTCAGTTTTAGTTTTTGGATATGGTTTTTCCCCAAAAGTTCATGTGCTTGAAGCCTAGTCCTCAGTGTAGTGGTACTGAGAGGTGGTGGGACTTTTCAAAGGTGGGGCCTAGTGGGACTGGTCGGGTCACGAGTACTTCCACTGGGAAGAGGTTATTGTCCTTGAGAGTTGAAGGTATGTCTCAGGAGTGAATTAGCTTTTGAGGGCCTGTATTAACTGCTATGAGCGTTGCTATAATGTAGGTCAGCCTCTTTTCCGAGCCTTTATTATCTAAGTATTCCATCTACCACCATTTTCTGTGTCTCCCCATGATATGACACAACATGAGATCCTCACAAGATCCTGACAATATGTAGGTTTCTGTTTTGGGTTAAAACTTTGAGCCAAGGTTTTAACAATTTTTTACAAATTATTCAGTTTTTGACACTTTGTTATAGCAACATAAAGCAGATGACAATAGTTTGTGTGTGTGTGTGTGTGTGTGTGTGTGTGTGGTTTGATTTAACCCCCCATTTCCCAAAGCATGGGTCTGAACCTGTATACATCCCAACACTTCAGCTGTTAGGCATGATCTGCCTTTCTTGGTTGTATGTTGTTGCTGTGGCCTCTTGGCCAAATGAGTAAGGCTCTGAATTAATTCCCTCTAACCAGAAATGAGGTATTAGAAATAGATTCCTTTTACTGAGTTATGCCATCGTGTATTCAAGACATGTTCTCCCAAGAAAATGGGAGCTTGTAGGACATGTCAAGGGCATTAATCATCAATGATGTCCAACAGGATAGCCCCTTAACACAGTTCTCCCACAATGTTTCAAGCTGTCATCATTCCCAGCTATTCACATGTATGAAAGACCCTCAGGAACTGAATGTCTGAATATTTAGTGTAATCCTACTTCTTGAGGATAAAATCTATCCTCAAGACTTATTCTTCTGCAAAATTCCCTCATGAGGGTCCTGTGCTCATTTGATGTAAGGAATGTTTATTGTTTAATTTTAATGTAAAGATGCCAAGAACCTAACTGCATAACAACAAGAAGTTAACAAGCCAAATTATTTGAGACACATCATGTGTAATCAGTAAAATTTTGGTCCCTGAGATCTCTGCCACCTCAGGGTTACTCCTGTGTATACGTTATATTACATGGCGAAAGGGGCTTGGTAGATTGAATTAAGTTTCTTGATCAGACCATATTAAAATAAGAAGATTGTCCTGGGTATTTGGGTGGTCCTAATGGAATCAAATCAACTCCCCAAAGCAGAAGAAAATGACAGGAAAAAAGTTGAGAGTCAAGGCAGAGAGACGCAGAGCAGAGGAAGTCTCCGCCCGTGTTGTTGGCTTGAAGATGAAGGACCCAATGTTAAGGCCACTGGGGTGCCAGTCTTGCAAGGAACCAAATTCTGGAACTGAATACTTAGAAACCTTAGGAAATGACTCGCAACTCTACTTGAGAACTGGTACCACTGCCAACAATTTGATTCAGCCTTGTGTGAGCCTCAGAAACTGTGAGGAAATAAATGGTGTTGTTTCAACTGCTCATTTGTGGTCATTAAAAATGATTATTCTAATCGTTCTCCTGACAATTTTACACACGCATGTAATGTATTTTGATCACATCTACACTACTATTTCCCCATCTTATCCTCCTCCCACTGTCATTGGACCCCTTCTTTACTCCAACAAGTCTCTCTCCGATTTCATAAGTTTCTTTTATGACCCACTGTGCTTAATTAGAGTTACTTGTGTGCGCTTTGGTATGGGGTTATTTCCTGGAGCAATGGGGAACTTATTGGTGGCTACACCACTCAAGAAAAAAGGACTCATTTTTCCCCCTCAGTCATTAACTGTCAATAGCTCCTCAGCTGGTGTGGGGCTGCATGAGTATCTGCCTCATGCATGCTCGAATGTTAACGGGCTCAATTTTGCGCAGGTCTTGTGCATGTAACCACATCTTATCTGATCCACAAGTGAAACAGCCATGCCATGTCTCAAAGACAGTGTTTCACATCATTCTTCCCCATCTTCTGGCTCTTGCATTCTTTCATTCCTCTTTCATAATTCTCCCTGAGCCTTGGAGGAGGAGGGGATGATATAGATGTCCCTTTTAGAACTGAGCACTAAATATTCACTGATTCTCAGCACTCTAACCAGTCCTAGGTCTTTACATTAACCATTGCCTATATGAAAAATATCCTTTATGAAGGCTGAGGACTGAACTGATATATGAATATAAACACAAATATTTAGATGACAATTTGACAAGTCAATATAACAAAATATTAGTAGTTAATTAGCACCTACAGCCTATGCCATCCACAGGCTTTTAACCATGTTTATAATACTAGGTATGAAGCAGGCCTCAAGTCCAGTCAGAAAATTGTTGCTTACCCCCATAACAGTCATGACACTATTGCACCTGTCAATACATCTTTCCTGGCAGGTTGATATTGCAGCACACAGGATCCATTGTTGGGTAAGCCTATAGATGACTTTCCTCCCCCAGTGACCTGCAAAGTGTCTTCTGGGCATAAAGCTAGCCAACAGGGGAGTAAACTTACATCTCAATTTTCACCCGATTTCTCTACGACCTGCCGTCAAAGCATGTGATGTCTTTAGCGAAAGTGTTTTATCATCAATTTCTGGTGGGAAACCAAAAGAATGTCAATAGCTTGGTTTTGGGAGGAGCTTATTTGTGGCAATCCTTATGGTAGCATTAGATGAATAATACATTATGTGAAATGCTACATATACCATAAATTATATTAGGGAAAATATGTCATGAAATTGCAAAGTTAAATTCAAATTATGATCCCAATGTGTAATGGAAATGTGCTTAAATTTTTTTTCCATCTACAAACTCTCTTTCCTTTTTTTCTGAAGTCACCACCCATAGTTTAGTTGGAAGCCTGATTTGCGTCTAGCTTGGCTTTAGGTCTAGTCCAATATGTCAACTTCAATGGCAATTTTAGGAAACTTTCCATCACTCTCTGTTGTATAACTTTTCCTGAGGAGATGTTAAACAAATGTCTACTAACTCCAGATAGGGCATCAATAACAGACCAAAGAAACAATTCCATCAAAGGCTCCCTTTGTGAGCCAATGAGCTTATTGGGGTTATATACAAATGAGGGGTTACTTATAGGAGAATACATGATCTAAAGGCAGCTGTATCACCGAAAAGCCACTCCATTGTTGATGCTGATCTATGAAAGCTATGATCCTAGCTCCATCTGCATAACATGTAAGTAGTTCAAAAGGTCAGAGAGTCTCCTTTACGTAATTCTTTGCAGGAACGGCTTTACGAATATGGTCCCATTTTGAACAAATGACTGTTACCTAACCTTGTAACAAAAGAGTTAATTTTATCTTAGCTTGGTTATAATTTAGACAAGCTCAATGAGCCATGTGATCCTCTTGTGACCTTAACATAGCTTTAATTCCTCATGACTCTTCCTTGCCCTGGACCTAGAATAATGTATACATGCATGTGGTTGTATGGCAAATATCAAAATGATTACAAACAGGGCTAGAAAGATGATGGCTCAGTGGTTAATAGCACTTGGTGTTCTTCCCAAGGACTTGGCTTCACTGTAAATAACAGATATGAAAGTTATCAAATTTGTGTTGTAGATGAGATTCAATTGACGATGTTTATTTGTGGTTGTGGTAGATTTCAGAAGGCACATACTCCTCAGTTAAGGGTCAAACTTTTTTTTATGCTGGCCATATTTCCATAAAAGAAGGAGTGAAGGCCTTGTTTGAGTGCACGGTTCTAAGAGGATTCTACAGGAACAGGTGCTGTAATTTGGTTTCACACAGTAAATGTAGCATTTCTTATTGCTATGTCACCTTAGTGAGGGTCCTTCTGAATCTTGAAATTTTCAGGGACTTCCAGAGACTTGCAAGTTGCTAGCTCCTTGAGTCTTAAGGATCTTCCTTCCATGGAATCTTTGAACTTAGAGGAAGTTGCTATACAACACTGGAATGCAAA
The DNA here is from genome assembly GCA_035773235.1 of Eospalax fontanierii. NCBI lineage: Eukaryota > Metazoa > Chordata > Mammalia > Rodentia > Spalacidae > Eospalax > Eospalax fontanierii. Next base: position 21,499,885 of record CM069540.1, read on the forward strand.
TACTGTTTCTCCTAGTTTTGTCCCACACCCTTCTTTCTATGTGACGTTATCTGTTGAAGAGACCTTGGAGGGGAGAGGATGTGTAATCTTCCTGGTGACTGACACTATATACCTTATCTGCTGTTATTCTGTGGATTCTCCTTTTGCTTATACATTCAGGAGAGAAAATAGGGCTGCTGTATCTCATGTGCTTACCCTCTCAGCTTTGCTGGGCTTCATGCTCTTCTGGCTGACTTTTCTGCCCCCATCTATCTCTCCCTGGCAGAATGCAACTCCCTGGCATCTGGCTGAGTCTTGGCTCTAGCTCAGTTCAGTGCTGCTGCTCTGCGGCCGTTGCTACAATTCCCCTGGTTCCCTTTCTGGCTCTTTCAGGAGCCTGCAGAACAGAGTTCACAATAGATTTGAATCCTGTCCATATAACATAGGAACTTAAGAAACCCAAATCTTTCTGGTGTCAGGCCATGGCCAAACCTGAGATGAAGCCGGAGTATTTATCTCAATACCCTTCTGCCTGTCCTTTCTTCTTTCACGGCATATTTCTGATGGCATGCCTTCCTGGCCACAACGAGAAAGCTTTGTGAATTTATTGTCGTGTAAAAGATGTATCTCTCTCCGAGGTGTGGTACAACTCCATAAGTAACCATCCTTTAGGAATGGCTGTTGAAACTTTAGATGGGGAGTTAGAGGGATTCTGAACACCCTATCTCATCAGTGTTTGTCCTTTAGGCTTATTTTCTCATGGCTAAATCTTAATTTTCATATCAGAAGTTGATTATCGCCTTGCTCCTTTTCCTTCCATTTCTTCTGAAGCATATGTTCAACTCCCTGAAGAAAAATGCCTAAAGTAAGGCAGAGTGAATATTAATAATGTTCAAAATAGCAACACATTGAAATTATCACTGACCTAGTAAAGTGATCATATCTTATTAAAGAGTAAAGCTACTGAACAGTAAATGAATTGTAATCATATAGAAAAATTTGGAAACCTAAACACAGAATTAATTTCTATTGCACAGTAAGAGGCTTGCAGGGATCTGGGGCTTGTTTTGGGACTTTTTATTCCAGCTTATCATAGGCCAATGCAAACTATTTTTATAATTCATAAGACAATGACATATTTTATTTAAGACAACTGATACCTAACCCACACTTTCTTCCTTCCTTTTGTGCCTTTGTGCTCTATGCTGTTCCTCCAGTTACCTCAACATTGCCAGCATCTCAGGTTTCGAATTATATTGGTTAATCTTTTGCAGCGTTCAGGCTCAGCATTATTAGGCAATTTGGAGTTTCTAATTTTGAATTATAATCCATGTGAATTCCCTCATAGAGTACTAATATTTTCAACTTCTCTAGTGTCTTGAAATTCATCATTATGTTGAGTTTATTTGACTTCAGATTATCTTAATATTTGAATAGCTAATTCTTTACAGCTCACGTATCTTTTTCTTAGATGAAGATTTCATTCATTATTTCAAATATTGTGTCACTTCTGGGTACCACAGGAGACAGAATGTACTAGTAACTGAAAAAGAGATAATTTAATTAAAAAACTTCTTAACTATAGGGGATGGGTCTTTCTTTACACCATTTTTCTTTGTTTGTGTGTGTGTGTTTGCTTTTTGTTTTTGTTTTAGATAATGATGGTGCTGCACTTTGGGTTTGGAATGTCCTCCAAAGCCCATATATTAAAGTCTAAGCTCCCAATTTGCTGATATTGGAAATGATAGACCATTTAGAAGGTGACCCCTAGTGGGAAGTGTTGAAGGAGATAGTGGGACCCAAGGCCCCTTAATCTTCCTGTCTTTTGCTTACTTGTGAAGTGTCTCATCTGGCCCTGCCTTGTTCTCATGCAATGACGTACTTCCTCACAACAAACCCTAAAGAAATGGGCCTGTCATTCTTGGACCCAACCCTCCAAAATGTGAGCAGAAATAAACTTTTTCCCAAGTTGATTATCACAGCCCTTATTTTAGTGATGAAAAGCTAAGACTGATACATAAAGGCCCGAAGTCTAAGAGACAGTTCTAGAGATTTACTCATTTCTGCCTTAATTCCCATACATGTAGAGCTATCATTTTCACAAATTCTCCTTCACTTGTTATGGTAGTTCCTACCCATCAGGCATCAAAAACAGTGAGAGAGGAAACGCATTTTACATACTTAGCTTATCAAACACCCCAGTTCAGCTGCATAATACTCTGATAACTATCAGTTGTTTCCCTTCTTGATCATGTTGCTCACTGGGAGCTGGGCTCTCTCCTGCTGCCCAGCATCCTGAGAAAACACAGTACTACCTACTCATAGTCAGGAAGAGATCAGAATTCAAAATAACCCTCAATTTCTAATCAATTTGTCTAGCTTTTGAACCATCAGTAAGTAAGTATTTTAAGCTGAATTGTCTTAGGTTGGGGACTATCTGTCTATAGGTTATTAGATTGCTGTTTGTGTTTCTCTTGCTACTCTGTCTTTTGTTATAAGGAAAGACTAGCAGGCATTCATGAAGGGTAGAGGTGAAAATTATTTTTTCTCCATTGCAGCTCCTTTTTCAGTGAACTCAGGAAAATATTCTGGATCTTTTGATTAATGTATACAAATCAGGATCTGTTGCTTAATAGGGCTAAAATAAATGAATAAGGAAAATAAAAGAATAATGTCTACTTTAGAATAAACAAATATTTGATGTTGAACTCTATGGCTTATTTTATTGAAAACTCAGGTTTATTATTTTTTTTTAGTGAGAGCTATGGTTGAAAATGATTCTACAGCATGGAGAAAGCACAGAGCGAGGGACTTAGTGGAAGCCCTGTTTTATGAGCTCTAGCTAAGTCAGCTTTTACTTCTTTCTAGAAAATAGACAGAACATTTGGCATTTGCCTATTAAAAGATACGATTTGATTTCCCTCATGATTTTTAAGCCTATAAAATCAAGTAAGAAGATAAAGCACATTAAATATCATGTGGAACTTTTTTACATGAACATTCTTTGTCTGAATGTGATCTTCTTTCTTTTGTCTGTGCAGTTTAACTTGTCTAAGAAAGCTTTCAGTTTGTTAGAACAAATGTGCACACTCTGAGAATTATACTCAGTTTTGGAGTCCTAAAACTAAATGAAAAGCAGAAAGCCTGAAAATCTCTTACCTTAACACCAAACCATACAGCACTTCAAAGTCAACGAACACGTATAGAATACAGCCAAGCTCTTCCCTGTACTCCCAAGTCAACAGAAAGGTAATAAAACCTTTTCTTTTGAAAGCACAAAACTCAAAGCATAGGAATCTCAGGGAAATACCTCCTTACTCAAAATGAACAAAGAAATGTGGATGAATAAGAGTAGGAATGGAAAAATAGGGGCTTCCTTGGTAATTCATAATATTTATGCAGGATAATTTATATATATGTATATGTATCTATACATATACATATATATATATATTAAGCATAGGAGATAAAATTTAGATTTCCTTATATTAGTCCTGATTTATTTAGTGAGTCATTTTTTGAAGAAGTTAATATTGTCATCTTTTGAACCATATGTCTAGTTCAGAAACAGTTTTTTGTCCTTCCTGACTTTATTCATGAAGTTTTCATGCCGGACACTGATATTTTCTTTTTATAAAATGATGCCTGATAGCTGTGGAGAGTCTTTAGGATCCATTCTGATACCTTGCGTCAAATATCTCAGTTTTACACCAATTCTCAAGTTACTTAAAAATGTTTATAGAAGGTTTACAATAAGATTCAAACTTTCCAAGGACACGTTTAATCACTTCTGGGAAAAAGAGAATAAAAGAAAACCAAACCCAGTCCTGACCTTCAGAGAATATATAGCTTGGTACCTTTTTTTGGAGGCTGGCACTGTAGCCATCCCAACTTACAGCAGAGAAAATAAAGGTCCAGAAAGAAATGTGCCTTGCTCAAGGTAACCACACAAAATATGCTGGGGCTATGGCCTAATGCAGGGCTTTCTCTGAGGTCTGAATATTGTTGGATTTCCAAACAGTTGCCTTTTCTGACTCCAAGCTCCACCCAAATCTCATCTTCTTTCTGTCTACCCTTGTGCTTAGTTCATATGATGCAGCCTTGAACTTCAGTGTTCCTTGATTTATGCTGAATAAAAAGAATGAAGAACTTTCTTCCTACTGGAGTCTGACTTCTAAAAGCAGGTGTCATTTTTGTGTGTAATCTTCATCCCCCTCCCTCCCAAGCATAAGCTGAACCTTATGACTGTTCAGTGAGGCATACAGTTTTAATGAGTGTGGAATATTAATGTCATCATGGATAGAAATGATGGATTAGAAGTGAATAAGAACAAAGACTACAGGGTCAGTCAGGCTAATGCTGAGGTCACCCTCCTCTCTCTGTAAGATCTTAGGGAAGCCCAATAGGCTTCATTTATGTATCTAAGCTGATGATCATAATATGTTATTGTAAAATAAAATCAGCCCACTTGTTAAAATAGTTTTCAACCATGGTGAACAAAGCATACACCCTCGGATGGCTGGTGCAGGGCATCAGCTTGACTGCTGCAGGGACATGGGGGCTGTAGAAAGGTGTACGGCATATAACAGGGTCACTGTACTGTAATCCCTGCCACCAGCAGCACAGTCATCATCAGAGAACTGCTTAGAAGTGTAAAAATCACAGCGTCTGACTGAGACCCATTGAATCAGAAAGAGGGATAGTGTATTAGTTTTCTGTTGTTGTAATAAAATACCATGACCAAAAGCAAACTGCAAAAGAAATGGTTTCTTTGGACTTATGATTCCAGAGATAGAATCCATCATGGCCAGAAAGACATGGAATGGCTGCAGGGACAAATAGCAAAGATCACATTTTATTTTCACACAGGAGATAGATAGATAGATGAGAGAGAGAGAGAGAGAGAGAGAGAGAGAGAGAGAGAGAGAGAAAGAGAGAGAATAATGGATGGGGTAGGTTATAAAACCTCAAAGTCCACCCCCCAGTGACATACTTCCTCCAGCAAAGTCCCACATACTGAAAATTCCATAAACCCTCCAAACACCCACCAACTGGGGACTAAGTGTTCAAATTCATGAGTCTGTGGGGGTATTTTTCATTCAAATAACAACTATAGACAGGATTCACCAATCAAGCCCTCCCAATCATTCTGATAACTCCACAGTCAAACCCAGTGCAGGACTGAAAATCTATGCTTGTGGTTTTGGAGTAATTGTCTTTTTCTCTGTGGCAAAGGTTTACAAATTGACAAGAGGATGGATGACATAACTTGGATTTTCTTAAGTCCTTTCCCACTTGATAGTCAATAATTCTGCTTTTAAGAATGGTAGGTGATGCCTGTTGTGGAGTTGCAAGCCTATAATCCTAGCACTACACTCAAGAAACAGAAGATTGCTACAAGTTAAGGGATAGCCTTGTCTACATAATGATATTCAGGCCAGCCATGGCTACACTTTAGACTGTCTCAAACACAACAGTAATAACAACAACATTAAAACCAGTCAACCAATCAGGCAAACAAAAACCTACTGGTATAGTAATTTCATAATGACCAAGTTAAAGAATCAGCGTAGGTATCCATCAATGGATTAATAAAGAAGTTATGGTATGTATACACAATGAAATTCTGTTCCGTCATTAAAAATAATGAAATTATCTTATTTGGAGGAAAATATATAAAACTGGAACTGGAGATCATAACTAAGTGTAGTGGCAAACCCTTTTAACTCAGTACTTCAGAGTCCTCTGTAGGCAAATCTCAATGAAATTGAAGCCAACCTTGTTACATAGTGAGTTTCAGGGCAGTTGGATCTATAGGGATACTCTGCCTCAAAAATCAAATAAACAAAACACAAATACAAAAGCCCAAAGCCAAACAACCACAAACAAAACTGGAGATCGTAAGTGAAGTAAGATAGACACAGGAAGACAACTATCACACTTCGCTCTAGTTTTCTTAAATTGCTGTGATGAAACTCTCTGAGCAATGCCAGCTTAAAGAGCAAAGAGTTTATCTGGCTTACATCTTATGAGTCAGAGTTCATCTCTAAACCTCCATTTCTTATCTGTGAAGTGATGAGCGTTCTAATATCTCTATTTATTTCCCAAAGGCTTAGAGGAAAACAAGTATGTTAATATTGGAGATACTGTTATTTATATGGTACTTGATATTTTCAATCTCTAGTACTTTATGTCTAAAGAATGTGTGAAGTTGTTACAGTGGAATATATTTTGCTAGCATACGTAACATACTTTCCAGCACAAAGAAGGAGCGGAAAACATAGTTTATTTAAGTGGTAAGATTAAATAAATGGATTTTCTTATGTTTATCTGTGTTCCAGCCTTTGAAAACACTTTACCTTTTAGTAGAATTTTATCTTCCATGAACTTTTATTTATGTTCAAATTTTCTCAGATAAAATTTAAGTCATTTAAAAGTGTTTCACAATGCTTACTCTGTTCTAGCCTCTGGGTTAGGATCTGTGTTAATAGCTCAACAGAATTTGCACAGAAAATTTCAGAAATAACAAATCATGTTAAGTCCAATGATAGCAGGTTGTTGTTAATGGATTGATTTGACTGATATAAAGATGATGTAAATGAGTTTAGTTGTTCTGGGGAGATAATGTAGTCACATTTTGCTTTGTAAACAGGAGAACTTGAGTTTGAGCTCCAGAATTGCCATGAAAAATTCAGATGTGGTAATGCATGCCTGTAGTTCAAGTGCTGAGTGGTAGACTCCTTAATTTTCACCAACCAGTCAGTCTAGGCTACTTGGCACCATATAGTTTTAACATATAGTACCAGGCCAGTGAGAGACCTTATCTTAGAAACAAAGATGGCTAGCACCTCAAAACCTGAAGTTGTCCTCTCGTCCTCCACATGTACATGTACTCAAGTGCACACCCATGTACTTGAGTGCACACACATGTATACCTCCCCACATACGGACAAAGAGAGTGTAGTGGGACTTTGACCGTAGAATGTGAGAGAGCTAGAAAATCAAGGAAGACTCAGCTTGAGAGAAAGTGTAGGTCCAACAAGTTTGCAGGAAGTTGATGTAGTCACCGTGAAATGCAATTATTTTCAGGCATTTTTAAGACATGCAGAGAGACATGGCTGGTTGTTAGCTGATTTATCCGAGTTGAACTCTAGAGGTAGATGTCTTAACATGGGGACTGGGATTCAGGAATCAGCAGCATACAGTACTTTAGTTTTCCATTTTTTGGTGCCATTGGGATGTAAAAATTCCCAGGGAAGACATAAGACTGTGATGTATGATACATCAACATTTTTTATTGGCATTCAAAAGTTCCTGTTTAAACACTCCAGGTAAGCACCATATAGTTTTAATAAAGGAATTGGAATAGAGTTAATCCATTACCTTTAATCATATCATATGTGGGTTTTTGTAAGGAAAGGGCTATATTCTCATACAGGCTGTGAATCATCCCTAAGAGAAAGATCAGAGTCACACCTGCTACAAGAGGTCTTGACCTTTTTCATTGGAAAGCTTTTTATTTACGACAACTCAGCAATCTGAGAAGAAAGAACACTCAACAGGCAAGCCCTTGTTCAGATACTGAGGGAGCTGAGTCAGGTCGATATTTTAATTTGAATCCTACAATTATGGATGCAGATAACATTTCATGACACTGTGCTGTTTCTTAATAGAATGCTTACCACACATTTCATTTTAGATTGGTTGCTCTTGAAGACCCATTTAATATATAAACCCCTAATTGTGCTTCAAAAAGCTTAGAGTTTTCAGATGGTGGAGGCTGACTACTGCCAATCCTTCTCATCCTTCACCTCCACTTTGTGGGAGCTCTCATCGTGTATTGATCCCTGAAGATTTGTTCCAAGATATTAAGACATTTAAGAATTTATTTATCCTAAGAAGTAGATACTAAATCTTTTCATTGATTATCTTTTTGCAAACCTTATTCACCATTAAACAAAATAATAAAAAATAGTAAAATTAAACTACAATTGAAAATTAAACAAATAATTCCAAGTTACATGTAGTTTTGTTTAGTTTTGAAAACATTTTTATTTTATGTGTACGAGTGTACTGCCTGTATGTGTGTAAGTGCACCGTGTTATGCAATGCCAACAAAGGTGAGACAAAGATGTTGAATTCCCTGGAATGGAAGTTATGAATGATTGTTAGCTGTCATATGGGTGCCATCTCTCCACAAATTATGGGCACTTTTAACTATTACCAAATTTACCTTCTCTCTTTTAAAATATGATTTATTTCTCTATCACCTATCTATCTATCATCTATCTATCTATCTGTGTGCATACCACTTGTGTGCCACAAGTGTGCTGGTGCCTGTGAGTTCAGAAAAGGGCGTTAGGTCTCCTGGAGCTGGAGTTAGAGGCACTTGTGAACCACCTGATGTGGCTTCTGGGAGCTGAACTCTGTTGGACTAGCAACAAGTGCTCTTTAACCACTGAGCCATCTCTCCAGTCTCAACATCCTCCATTTTTAATATAGCTTTCTTCCCTAAAAATAGACATGCCTATGGCTGAAGATGTAGTGCAGGTGGTAGAGTATTTGCCTATAATACAGAAACCCCAGCATCATGTAAAACTGGGTATGATGTTTCAATCTGTAATCCCAATGGAGGCTGAGATAGAATGATCCAAACTTCAAGGTCACCCTTTATTTCACAGAGTTCACGGTCAACTTGGGCTATAATAGATGGTCTCAAAACAAATAAATAACAAGAAGCTCAAGTTCTACATTAAGTCATATGGCAAGCTCATATCTCAGGCCATCCTGGGAGACATGAGACTCTGTCTCAAAAATATAAAATAAATAAGAAAATACAATATCACACAATAGAAATCTTTACCTGCCTGCAGTGGCCTCAGGTAAAACACATTTTTTATTTTGGAATTATTGAAAATTCTAGTACTAATTACAGCAAATTAGTGCTATCATTGCTGGATCAAATAAACTATAACCTGGATTTTCATATTATTTTCTGAATGTCTGAGCCATTTTGCAGTTAGAGATATTAATTTTAAGTGCAATTATTTTGTAGCTTTCAAATCCATTTCCTAGCAAATTACCAGTTTTCCAGACATAGTTGTAGACGTTTGTATTAAAATAATTTTATTATACTGTTTTTAAAATACTTTTATGGGAAAAAGAAAGAATATATAGCTGTTTACTTTTGAGTAGAAATAAAGGTAACATGAGTAAATTATGAAGAACCTACTTGGCATCGGCATTTCCCAATCTGAAGTTGCACCTGATCAATCAGAACATACAGCAGAAACAATGAACCAAACAACTGGACCACAGACCCTGTTGAAGCCTAGCCCTAGTTAAGATGGCAGACAGATCACGAGTTGACAATATATGCATAGTTGAAAAATACTAACTTGAATTCAGAAGCTTACCCTGAGATAGGGTTTTAGAAACTATTCAGTTTAAGTCATCTATCTCTTCATCAACTGCTGACTGCCATAATTATCGGACTCTTAAAAGGTAAGAAAATTGAACAGCTAAGAAAAAATTGAAGAGATGCTCAATCTTACTTATAATCGGAGAAATGCAATTCAAAAGAAATATATCTAATTTTGTACTCAGTATTGGCAAAAACTCTTATGTCAGATAATTTCTGGAGTTGGCCAAGATGCAGAGAGAAGAAAATGTTACTGCCACTGAAAATGGAAAATCACACCTTCTGTCTGGAGAGCAGACTGGTAGCACTGAAAGTTGAAGAATGAGCAGACTAGGGGAGTGCAGCCCTCCCTCCCTCAGGCAAGGATGCAGACAACAGGAGAAAGCTAATACTCCATAACTCAAGCGAGGTCACAGAGGTGCCCATCTCTATGAATATGCATAACTAAGTCTGATTCATAGGCATAAATCGAGATGGCCTAATATCAAAACACAATACTGGGAAACATCATTAATAAATAGATACACAGCGCAGAGTCATTTATGTAAACTAAAAGATTTTAAAAGAGTTGCGTATTTGTATGTGTCTCCATGAAAACAGAGATGGCAATTAAAATGATAGTGTGTGTCCTGTTTTCTTTACTGTTGATGTGATAGAATACCCTGACAAAAGTTCCAGATCGTAGTCCATCACTGTGGGGAGTTCAAGGTGATAAGAACTTGAACAATTGGTTCAAGTTCATGACCACATGTATAGTCAGAAGCACAGAGTCGTGAATGAATGGATACATTCAGCTTGACTCTTCCGTTTGATACAGTCCAGGGTTCAGCCCATGAAATGGTGCCCCCCTCAGTCAGGGTTGGTTTTCTCTTAAGAAAACACTTCACAGGCAAGCCCATGAGCCAACACACTGTAAATGATTCTTAATTGAGTTTCCTTCTGCTGGTGATTCTACATGTTTTTCCAAGTTTATATTCAAAACTAACCATCACGGAGAACCAGGAAATGGCCAAACTTCTGAAATAAGGCTTGGCTGAGAACAGATACCAAGCATCTTTGAGCAGAATGGTACAGAGGAAGGAGAATAGTTGGGACTTGGGCTGGCATAGGGACAATACAGTAAATTCAAACTTGGGAACTAATAGGCAGCCTTGGTAATAGTGGGCTTCATCCTGAGAAATGTGATTAACTCAGGTATCTGCACTGAGGTTGACAAAGAATTAAAAGAATAAATAAAGAACAGGAGAGGGAAGGGAAGGACTGAGCAAGAGACACAAAGAGAAATAGATATAGAGGTTGTTGGTCATGAAGATAGACATTAAAAATTAAATAAGACAAAAACTTGTATTTTCTTTATAGGAAAAATATGTAGACAACTGGATTTAGTTTAGATTATCCCAATTTTGTTGGCAATTTACAAAACATCCTAATCAGTAGTCAGTCAAACATTTTCTTTCTGTAGGCCACATCAGAGTCACAGAGCTTCCTCTTGTCAGTGAGAACCAGTGCTTGAAGGCCTCGGTTCCCACAATGAACAATAGTGGTTTTTGTTTTTTTTTTCTGTCTTCCTCCTGCAGGCTTCGGGTAAGGGAACTCAATAATGGCACAGTGGCAAAGTTTACTTCTAGGGACTCATCTGATTGCATGTCGGCTGCCTCCTGAACCACAGGGTCTTAGGCCTTTGGAAAGTGGTGACATGTGGCTTCCTCTTTTGCTTTCTGTGGACAGTTTCCAGCACTGCCTTTGGAGCCTTCTTAGCTCTGCTTTGAATTTAATCTGAGACGTGGGACATGAACTTTGAACTTCCTTTTTCAGTTTCTGTGCCAACTTGGTGAAAAGGTTGTCATTTTTCCTATCCTGTGCAATGTACATAAAAAAGAAATTTAGAGCCTCAGAATTTCAGCTGCAATAATATATAAAGAAAATTAAAAAGCAAAGTTGGAAAAACAATTGAAAATTATAAGGACAACAAAGTGACTTTATTTTTGTCTATTAGGAAATGTTTTAAGTTCATACAGTCCAATAACAAGGAACGTTTATAGTTGTTAAGATAAAAGAAATTATGTATTATTAGTAATTGTGTGAAAAGGTGCCTGTATTTATTTGTAGTTAAAGGATATAAGCAAAAATTTGATTTTTTTATCTTTTATATTGTCACAAATTGCAAAGTTTCAGAATGTTCAGTATTGGTGAGTGGAAGGGTTTTAAAAAGTTCTGTGGAACTCTCATGTGCTATTAACAGAAATATGTCATTTGTACACAGCTTCATTAAACAGACAATTTGGCCACATTGATCAAATATAAAGTATATTTTATTTGAATAAACATCTTGGAATTATCATCTGTGTTTATTACCATGTCATATATATATTATATACTATATACAGTCTATATAATATACACAGCCTATACATTATTTACAAATTATATATATATGAGACACCTGTAATTTGGGTGACTCATTTAAATTTTTAGGGCTTCATTTTCCTTATATGTAAATGTAAAGTAATAATTGCTACTTCACATGAAGACTGAATGATCTATATGTGATGCACAACAAAGTACCCACTACACAGCAATAATAATAATAACAATAATAACATCTATGGTAATAATACGATTACTATGGATCCTAACAACTGTATCTACTGCCATAATATTTATAATGCCAAAACAAACTCTCAAATATTATTTTTTTTTGGTAGGATGACAGAATAATTGTGATAAATCCATCCAACAGTACACTATATACATGTCGCAAATGAAAGGTTTCATAACACATAATTAAGTAAACAAAGCAAAATACAGAACAGTCTGTGGTTGTCTGAGTGAGAAATGTCTCCCATAGGCTTCATGTATTTGAGTACTTGGTACTGAGTTGATGGTGCTACTTGGGGTGATTCAGCCTTGCTGTAGTAGGTATGTCCCTGGGGGTAGGCTTTGAGGGTTTGTAGGCTCAGCCCACTTTCACTGCTCTCTTTTGCAGTTGAAAATGAGATCTTCCTGCCACCTGCAGCCATGCTTTCTCTGCCATTGAGAACTCTCTTCTGGAATTTGGAAATTGAACTTTTTTTTTTGACATGTCACTTTTAGCCATGGTACTTTATCCACAGCAACAGAAAAGTAAATATTATAGAGCCCACATCACAAATATATTTATATGAAAAGGAAAAGCATACAATAGATTATTTTTGAGAATCACTGATGATGGGTATTGTTGGAGCTACATGGGGAAGAAAGAAGAGTCTATAAACTGTTATAAACTGTTTTTTAAATCCCTTATTATTTTTATATAAAATATAAAAGTACCATAATAGTAAATACGAACAGGAAATAATTATTGATGTAGAAAACTACTGTCAATATATACTTAAACAAAAATGGCAAACTACAACAGTAAACGTATTCACTCTGAAGCCAGAAGATTCCTTTATGCTAGGGAGTTATAAAAAAAGACTACCAGGGGCTAGAGACATGGCTCAGCAGTTAAAAGTACTGGCTGCTTTTTCAGCAGACCCGTGTTCAGTTCCAGTTCTCACATCCATAACGCCAGTTCCAGGAGATCTGAGACCCTCTTCTGACCTCCTCAGGCATGACATGGGTGCACTTATATACATGCAGTCAAGACAGTCACACACACATAAAATAAAAGAATATTAAAAAGGACTACTAAGAAAAAAGTCTTTATTTAAAATGTTTTACTTAAAAAAAATGCCTTTAGGAAAGAAAACCCAAACAAGCAAGGAGAATTCTGTTTTTGTGGACAGTACTACAAATGTGTGATCAGAAGACAAATGTAATAATCTAAGTGTAAATGGGAGGCGGGGGCTGTTTCTAGGAAAGGCCCCATCAGTGCACACCAGTTCTGGAAGGGATCTGCCATATAAACACTGCTCCGTTTTGAGCAGCTGCATACTAGAATGCTTTATGTTACTTGTCTTCTTTGTTTTTAAACATTAACAAAAAAGAATCAACTTTATGCAAGACAGGAAACTGCATGTGTTAACACCTGTGTATGTAGGGAAATACTGAATATTTCAAAAATGAAATTACTTGCTTAGATTTTTGTCATTGTATCTTCTGTTATAAAGACTTATTAATATTTAAATTAGGTAATATGTAAATGTGAATGGAATATTCTGGATTTAGTTTCGGCTTTAAAGATCCATAGCCACAATGAAATAAGTCTGTTTAATTTGTTTTTCTTTGCTTTTGTTTGCTTATGTAAAACCTGAGAATCAAATTTAACGCAAACACACAAAGCCTTCGGCAATTTTCTCAAGTCTTTAGAAATGTTAGTTGCTGATGTGATAAAGTATGAAAACATCATGCTCAGTGATGGCTGCACATATTTCATAAAATGGGAAAACAAAGATTCTGCTGCAATTAATTATTCATCATTCGACTTTCGGACTAGGAGCCTTCAGAGGGCAAGCCTCCTCCACTGACAGCCCTCCGCTTCTGGCAACAGTTACATTAACCATTTCAGAGAAAGATGCTTTTTCCTTTTTGTTCTCCTGCTCACAGCACCTTGTCTTGTGGAAGGAAACATTCAGTTTGATTCTCTATGATAGAAAAATGCAGAGGGAATTAAATTACACAAGAATAAGCTCCTTCAAAGGCTCTCCAAACTAGCGCGGCCTGCTCGCCCCAACTCTCTCCTTTTCCTTTGATAGTGCTTCTGTGAAACAGAACTCTCTTTCATGTGGGAACAGTTGACTAGATTCTTTCATGATTTGGGTACAGTAAGATAATCAGAGCTAAAATTTCAGGATTCATGTCTTCCTGATGTTTGATTCTCTTAGAGGGTGCTTAAGGCCCTCAAAAATATTCCTGAGCCTTAATAAGAATGGAGGCTTTTAAGTGTTAATTGACACACTTTGTGTATCATAGCATGCCAAGGTCACTTGATGGTATACCCAAAGGAAACATCAGAAGTTACCACCATCAAAGGAGTACCCAAGTGCTGTTTGTTGAGAGTACACATTTTCTGAAGTACAATATGCTAGTTATTTATTAAAATTTTAAGTGGACCTATACTTTGAATTAGCAGTCCTACCACTTCAAACATATACTCTTTGATATACAAGTACAAATTGGCCCAAATATAAGTATATTATAAAACAAATACATAAACATAAGTATATATTATCCATTATATATACTACATATGATACGTATATTGTCTACAGTCTGGCTTTTTGTGGCTTTTTTATATTCTATTTTATTTTAATTAATTAATTTTGTTCTTTTTGAGATAGGGTCTCCCTGCAGCCCCAGCTGGCCTGGAACTCACTATGTATACCAGATTGGCCTTGAACTCACAGAAATCCACCTACCTCTGCCTCTTGAGTGCTGGGATTAAAGGTGTGTGCCACCATGCTGGGATAGTTTCTTTTTTTTATAAAATTTTTTCTTTTACTTTTTTATTTTATGTGAGTGCGTGTTTTGTCTACACCCACAGAACTGAGTCCATGCCCTGCAGTGCCTTCAGAGTTCAAAAGAGGGCTTTGGGTCCCCTGGAACTGGAGTTACAGATGCTTGTTAGCTGCCACTTGGGTGCTGGGAATCGAACCTGGTCCTCTGCAAGAGAAGCAAGAGCTCTTAACCACTGAGCTATTTCTTCAGCTCCAATGTGGTTTCTTTTACCATCATGAAATGGTGGCCTGATAAGAGGGGAAATTGTGACAGGAGAAAGGGGGAGAGAAATCCTTATAACTTTTATTACATACAGTTATAATTTACAACTATGTTGTTATTAATCTCTTATTGTGCTTAACTGACAAACTTTAGTATCTATCTATCTATCATCTATCTATCTATCTATCTATATATCTATCTACCTACCTTTCTATCCACATAGGAAACATCCAAAGTCTATAGAGTTCTACACTATCCACAGCTTTAGGTACTCATGGTGGATTTTAGAATATATTTCTTGCAGAGAAGGGAGCCGTTGTTCATAGATAATCTCAAAAGCATTATTTGTATTACAAAAACAGTAGACAAAATTACTGAATGTTATGATATTGTTGAAAAGTATGTTTATTCATAGAAGATGTGTACTGAAAGACTTATGAAGAACAGGCATGAATGTCAACATAATTGCATTTATGTTATGAATAGTTTGGTGTTTATTATGCTATTTTTATTTTTTCTCCACCTTGAAATTTTTAATAATGAAAAATTTTAAAATGAAGAAACTGAGCAAATGAATTATTGTCTTCCAAAAAAGTGATATTTTCATACCTGTTAGATGTCAAAATAAATGTCAGATATATCTTCAGCAGTGTGAAAAATGGCAGAAAAGTATTCATTTTACATAGGGTATTTGAAGAGTTGCTTTAAAAAAAGAGTCTGGTTCTACCTCCTACTCAGCCAAGATGTGAGCAAGCAGCTGCCAGACATTCCCACTGCCACAGAACCACCTGACAGCACCCAGCCCTGCCCTGGAGTGTGCATCTTTTCTGATCCTTAGTCAGAGCAAACTTCTGCCCCCTTAGCTTGCTCTTTATCACTTATATATTTACAACAATGAAAGCGATAATTAATATAGAAATTGGTATTGAGAAGTGGGGCCATTTATACTGACATGAGAGACGAGAAAGTCTGTACTCTCCACTGAGACAGTGGGACCAGTGCTTTGGTGACAAGACCCCCCAACCCTTGGGATATTACAGAGTGTAGTAATGCAAATTTATTTGAAATGAACCTCTAAAATAAAGAACCTCTCTAAAATAAAGAACCATGAGGTTACTCTGCTGGAAAACAGATACCCAGTAAAATGTTTTGTCTAGTTTAACTGTGGAGGCACACAGAGGAAGCTGCAGATCTGGTCCAAGAGGTTCAGGCTACATGGCCAACTGGCAGTGGAAACTGATGTTCTTCACATGGTGCTGGCTTTGCAAGCTTGCAAGATGAAGAAGTGAGGAGGTCCAGGATGCTAGCACCAAAATCCCAGTGAGGTTGGACTCCCTGTGAGGAGCTCTGATTGTGCTTTATAGAATCATGAAGGTGAAGCCTGAGTTTATTGGAAACCTCTGGATCTTGAGATGCCAGGACTGTGGAACGTTTTCCAAGGAATGCTGCAGACAAGTGGAGTTCACATAGGAGAAAGGCCAAATATGCATAAGGCAGCTGACCTCCAGGGGTGGGGTGACAAGGCCACCGGAGGCCAGGTGGTACCCTCACAAGCCCCAGCATGCTGGACATGGAACATGGGCCTTGTTTACCCTGCTAGGTTTTGGTCTTACTTGGGCCAAATCTTTCCTTGCTGTCCCTCATTCCTCCCTTTTGAAATAGGAATGTTTAGTTCATATCATTGTATATTGAAAATACGTAGCTTTTCCCTCCTCTCTCTCCTTTTAGTTTGTGTGTGTGTGTGTGCGTGTGTGTTCGCGTGTGTGTGTATGTGTGTTTAGTTTATGCACATGTGCACACAGGCTGGGGCAGGGAATGATGTTCGGTGTTCTAGTTTATCACTCTTGACCTTATTCCTTTGAGATAGGGTCTCTCACTGCCTGGAGCTAGACTGGTGTCTGGAAGGCCCAGAAATCCTCCTTTCTTTGTCCCCCTAGAGCCATGAAGTGTGCATATAACCATCTCTCATTTTTTACATGGGTGTCTGGGATTTGAACTCAGGTCCTCATGCTTGAGTAGCAACTGCTGTTATTTCCTGAGCCATCTCCCCAGTGCACTTTTAAAAAACTTTTTAAAATAGAATTTCACTTACACTTCTTTCTTTGGTCTTCTGGGTGATTACAATTTTTTAAAACTCTATTTTTATTGATATTTTTTCTTTTTTCGTCTTTTTGAGACAGTGTCTCCCTGAAGTCCCAGATATCTCATAACTCAATATATATACCAGACTGGCCTGGAACTCACAGAGATCTGCTTGTCTCTGCTTCCTGAGTGCTGGGACTAAAGGTGTGTGCCACCAGGCCCAGCTTATTGATTCTTTTTATTGTATGAAAATCTCGTAAAACTATTTTGATTGCATTCAGATCCTTATGTTATCTCTATCCCCACCTGCCTCTTCCCAGTACATGTCTTCTCTTATTATTTCTTAAAAGCCTATGTAGTCTAATCTGTATTCTTCATGTGCTCTTGGGTATGAGACCTCTTGGAGTCTAGACAACCTACCAGGTTTCACACCCTGAAAATAATTGACTCTCTCTTTCCCAGCATCTATTAATTGCCAATAGATCCCTAATTATATCACACCCTCTCCTACGAGGCCCAAGGATCATTGAGGAAGAGGGAGCAGAAAGATAGGAAGGACCAAAATTGGTAGATGAATGCAAGGAAATCATAATGTCTGGACACCACATGGCAATTGCACATAAGAACCCACTGTGTTTATGTCAGCATGCACTAGACTTGTGCAAGCCCAAGATAAATGAAAACCCAGGATTGATGGGGGAGGTGGGCAAGAAGCCCCAGCCCTAGCTGAGGATGTCTTGCCTTTTCATGTTTGAATGCTGTTATTACTGCTAAAGACTATGGTGACTTCTGTAGTTGGAGTGGGTGTTTCGCTTTATGAGATGGCTATGAGTGGATGGCCAAGTTATGGTTTTATTTTCAGATGCTCCCAGGATCATGAGTTTGAAGACTTGATACCCCCACCTTCAACTGGTGGTCCTGTTTTGGGAATTTCTGAAATCTTTGGGAAAAATTTTTTTTGAAGACTGGGCCCAGGTTTATATCCCAGTCTTACTCACTTGCTGTAGTTTCTCTCTGTTCACTGAGCTATGAGAATAATCAGCTCCACATGGTTACTCCCAACACAGAGCTACTCATCACAATGCTTTCCCCACTACAAGGGGATGTTCCTTTTCAAGCCATGAGCTAAAATAAATATCTCATCCTCTGAATGATAAATTAAGGTGCTGGACCTGTGGGAATAATTTTTACCTGATCTTGTAACTAAGGTTAACTTTATGTTTTGAGATTTTTTAACAGTATCTCAGATTGTCTATAATGTAAACAAGCTCACCAGGCCTTGGGGTTCTCTTGTAACTTAAATGTAAAACCTTAATCCCTCATGACTCTTGATTTCTTTTGACCCAGAATAATGTATATATCTATATCTATCTATACCTATATCTATATTTCTATATGTATGTATGTATGTGCATATATATATGTGTGTGTGTGTGTGTGTACTTTGTATCAATGCTACATGCAGCAAATATTTATTCAGGCCAACAGATTATCCTATTTATGTTGCATACAACAGTTGGAATTAAAATGATAAGGTCTGTTGGCAGTTAAGTGTGCTTTTTACTTCACTGGGGGTCATAAAGAGAAAATCCTTATCCTTTTCTTTCCTCGTTTCATGCTGGTTATACTGTTTCAGTAAATAGTAAGGCCTTTGTTCAGAAGCACAGTTTTGGAAGAAATCATATGGAACAAGCTCTCAGGACAGTTCAGGATTCTGAGATAGGCTGTCTTTGTCCAGTCATCACTATGATGTGGCATAACACCGCCACATGGATCTTTAATATAATGTGTTGCAAAAAGCAGATACCTACTACTGAGAACAATTAAAAAGCGGAAGAGAGTGGCTAGAAAGATGACTCATCCGTTAAGAGAACTGGCTGCTCTTGCAGAGGACCTGGGTTCAATTCTCAACACCTACATGGTGGCTAACAAAGATCTGTAACTCCAGTTCCAGGGGATCTGACGCCTTCTTCTGATCCTCCAGGGCATAGAATGACACGGGTGCACTTACAGACAGGCAGGCAATACACTCGTACACATAAAATAAAAATAACAAAATGTTAAAAATAACAAATATGATGATAAGAGATATGCATGGAAGCACATGAGAAATTACAGAAAATGTATCAACTAATAGACTGAATTCATAGTAAACCCCAATAATTTTCTAAGTGCAAGAAACATGCTTTGTATTTACAGACATTTAAAAGTTAAGGCTAAGAAGACCAAAACAAAACACACCATGCAAATGCTAGCCCAAAAGATAGCTGGTGGGGACACTCTAACAACAGACAAATTGGTCAAAGACAAAATTTAATCTAACAAATGAAATTACTGGGGATTGGGAGATGGGTCAGTGGGAAAGCATTTGCTCCAAAAATGTGAGGACCTGAGTTCACATCCTTAACACTCATGTGGATACCAGGCTGGCTTGGTGGTCTTTCTATGATCACACCTGGCAAAGCTGACTAATTAGAGGAGTTGAATCCGTGAACTTCAGGTTCAGTCTGAAGAATAAAGTGTAGAGCAATGGAGGAACACACCCACTGTGAACTCTGGACCTCCAACACACACACACACATATACATGAGCCCACATGTATTCAAACATGCATAACAAATGTCAACAAATTCAAACTTGCATAACAAGTATCACCCACACATATACATATCAGCATAAAATATACACTGCAATGCTATGATTATATCAGTAATACACATAATTCTACATACAATGGTATATTATCCAAACACAAAAGCCATGAGATTGTATCACTTGTGGTAACATAAATCTGGAGGAGATTGTATCAAATGAGACAAGCCAGGCTCGAATGACAACTGTTGTCCATTTTCATTCCCACATAGAAATTTTATGATTTATTTCACACAGTGCAGAGCAGAAGAGTGGTTACCAGAGGTTGAGAATAAAAGGAGGCAGGAAAAAAGGAAGGAAAGGCCAGGCGTTGGGTACAAAAGTACATTTAGATAGGACTCATGTCTAGTACTATGTAACAATAGGAAATATGATGACTGTAGTTAGTAATTAATTGGATATTTCAGAAGAGCTTTAAGAAATAATTTGAAATGTTCCAATGAAATAAATGCTAAATTTCTGAGTTGGTAGATAAACCAGTTACGGTTATCAGATCAGTACATACCATATCAATCTGCACATCAAAAATGCATACATACATTTTATTAATGGAAAGTAGATATTTTCTGAATATAGCAACAGAACTTCAAAATATATAAGGCAAATCAGAAAAATTGAAAAGAAATCTAGGCAGATTCATAATCTACAATTTCCTTGGCAAAATATAGAACATTTAGAAACAAAACAAAAAATTAGAACTAACATACATGTAGAAACTTATACCCAGCTAAAGGATAGTAGATATTTTCTCATGGGACAGGTACTTAATTTGGTGGTATGTGAAGCCATATAGCAGTCATTAGGAGTAATGGTGTGAACCTATCTCATTTCCACCCCTTCTCCTGTGATGCAGGATTCCCGGCCATGGGAGCAACAAGCCAGGTACTTAATACTATTTCAGTGTTTGTCCAACCTCACAGTGAACATTGCTCAGGCTCTGCATGGAATTGCCACATACCAGTTTCTGTAATTGAATCTTCAAAAGGCCATTCCACTATCCTGTCAGACTGGCTTCTTCAAGATAATGAGAGCCATGGGAAGACCGGTGAATTCCCCAAGCATAGGCTGTTATTGCACTTCATTTGCTATAAAATGAGTTCTTTAACCAAAAACAGTTTATGCAGGGTGCAGTAAGCAGGATTGAGGTGTTCTGTAAGTCTCTGCATAACTCGGCAGAAGCATTATGTGAAAGTAAGATAAATTCATATCTAGATTTTTTTCCAGTAAAAACACAAATTATACCACTTTCATCGTGGTAGTCACCTTAACCAAGGACTCACTGTCCACCTCTACTCCTGGAATCACAGCATAACTGCTGCCAGGTTTGTCTTAGTGTACAGATATCCATATTGCTGATTCTGTTTCAGCTCATTCTCTGTCTCTGTGCCCAGAGCTCACTGGGCAATGATAGGCATGGATAAGCAAAGAAACTGACTTCTATCAATAAATGGGTTGTTTTAGTCACTTACTGAAATTCTCTTCCTGAGAATGACCCAGTTTCAATCACTTATCTGCAACTCAAGTATCTTCCCTTTTGTTGCACAGTCCAAAAGATGTACCTCCTCACACCTTCTTGTCATCAATTTTCTAATCATGTTTCTTGTAAGTGGTTGACCATTTAGCCAAACCATTGTCCAGAACTTATTAACTGGTAGATATCTCATATTTCTAGCTTTTCCTGAATTTGAGAAAAATGGTACATTGCTCAGGGAGGACTTGCCTTCTTTATTGCCTTTCAGATATGGTAGACGCAAGGCTCAGCTGTCCACTACTAGATATGCCTGTGAATTTTTCAGGACTACTCATAAACCAGGCACAAGTTTTCTCTTTCTCAATCAACAGGTCAAAAGAACCCAAACAAACCCAAACAACAAACAAACAAAAAAAACACAAGAAAACTCCACAGGAGGTCATTGCTGAAAGCTGGAGAGCAAAGGGAAAGTGGTAGTAGGAGCCGTGAACAATTGCCTCATTTCCTCTGTGACTTGCTTCTGCCTTTAGAGCCTACTTGATCTCAGTCTCAACACTAATTTGACAAGGGAGTGTTACTGTGTATATGCAACCTCATGACATCAGATACCACTCTGTTTGCTATGGACAGTTTAGACTGTGTGGTAGCTTGATGGTCTGTGAGTCAGGGTTTAGTTTCTGCCAAGGTCCAGGAGCAAGCACAAGGCTGATTTCTCACAGAAAAGCAGCATTTATGTCTAGAGAACAACAAGGTAGTACTGGGTACTTTGAAAGCTGTAAGGAAGAACACATTTCCTCGCTATCCTTTAGCTTCTGCGATTCTTTTTTTTATGATTAAAAGATATTCCATAGGATTCTTCTTACTGACTTCACATTTGAACTTCTACCAGCATTTATGGGAAATAAAACCTGATTATTTTCATAAGACTGCTTCTCATAGGCCAGATGTGGGAACATGTAGGATGATGGCTTGTGACTTACTTGAAAATGCTTACTTTCTATCTTCTCTCAAATATTTTAAGTTTTCATTGTGTGTGTGCTTCTGTGTGGAATTGTGTGTGCATGTGTGCATGAATGTGTATGTCTTTGTGTGTATGTCTCTGTGTATATTTACCTATGTCTCTCTCTCCCTATGTGTCACTTTGTCTTTGTGTACATGTGTACATGTGTGTGTATATTTGAATGTCTCTGTGTATACATCTGTATATATGTCCTTGTTTGTGTATGCCTCTCTGTATTTGTGTACATGTAGATAAATGACATGGATATGTATGTCCCTGTGTGTATGTGTATGTATATGCATGTAAATGTGTATATGTGTATGTATGTCTCTGTGTATATGTGGTCTATGTCTGTGTGTGTATATGTGTATATGTACACATGTCTTTGTGTCTATGTTCCTTCTGGTACTTTTGAGGACCAGGATGTTTAGAGACAGTTTGTTATTTGGTACGTTTAGGATAGAGAAATTCACAATTGATGAAAGAATACAGTATTAAACCTTGTAGAATGCAGTGAATTGGGGTGAAATGTAGATGTTTTAGTTGTGTACTTGTATATGTATTGTCTGTTCTTCATAAACCTGCTTGTCCAGGTGGAGTGATAGATTTTTGTCACATTTTGTTTTACATTTTTGAGATGGGGTGTTGACATGTAGTCAGGGATGGCTTTGAACATGTATGTGATCGTCCACCTCAGTCACCCAACAATGAGATTACATCATGCCCACCCAACTTACTATACTTTACATGTTCACATAGTGTTTTCACAAATAACGTCTTATATAAAATGCAAAGCTTACAGTTTGTTCAAATTCTTTTCTAATGTACCAATCAAAAATACTTTGGTATTTCCAAAGCAAGACCTCTGGCATAATCAACATTATTAGAATGTTAGTGGAAATATTTTCTAAAAGCCCAAGTTGAAATTCACCCAAGTATCCACCAGCACCAAAGTGAGTAAATAAAGTCTGATAGTCATGAAAGAGAATATCAAATAGTGAGGAGAATGGTCTGAGTGCCCACAAGAGTGCGGATGAATCACACAGCATAAAACTGATCAAAGGAAGTCAGACGTAAATGTAAATAGTGCATATTTTATTCATAAAAGACACAGAAACAGTAAAACTACTTTGTGCTTTTGGAAGTCAGGACAGAGACTATACCTCTGGCTGAGGAGGCTTCCTTGATGCTAAACAGGTGAGTTCATGTGACTGTTGGTCGAGCAACATGTTTAAAATATATACTTTTTGTGTATGTATTATGTGTCAATAAAAATCTCTTTAAAGTCCACCATGGAGAAGAAAAAAATGGCATCAGCTAGCTCAGAAATCAAAGCTGTAGAGCTTAAACATCACTTAACTGTGGCCTCAAGTATGTGATCTGGTTTCCTTCAGGCCTCTGTTTCCTCTTCTGTGCCACAAGGAAACAAAAAACAAATAACGGAAATCCCTGCTGAGTGGGGTGTTATGAGGACTAAGTGAGTTAGAAGTGAGGACACCCAGAGTCACAGTGCTGGTGGGGGGCGTCTAGTTATTCTCATTTGCTCCTCTTTTAGCCTAATTTTCTGCTAACATAATTATGCTTTGAGGTTGTCTTTCTGTATCTGTTTTCTTTAAGTTTTAGGAATCAGAGAGAGACCTGATTTCTAGAAGTTTCTATTCCTGATGTTGGGATACTAAGACTGTCTGAAGAAGTAAAGAGATGCTGAGCTTGTGACGACTTTCCTCCTCCATCTTTCTTTTGTCATTTCCAGTCACTGTGTTTTTTTCCGCCTTTTGGTATTGTGAGCCCATCGAACTCCACGAATTCTCCCTTCCATTTTCCTAAGTCATCTTCATGGCAATTGCACCATTTAAACCCAGTTTACTCTTATTAAATTTATATCCTCTTTGTAATGCTCCATTTTTGGCTCATCTATTCACAAATTATTTTGGCAAAGACATTCACACCTGTATTTATGGCTACTTTTACCCTTAAATTTGTGCTTTCCCACTTTCTCTGTGCACTCCTCATCTTCTGAGTCAACAACTCTCACTTACTTCTCTTTTCATTCTGATTTATCTTTCTGTGAGTGCCGCTTTTTAAAGGGAAGAATACTAAGGGAATATTTATGTACCATTTTACTCCTAAAACTGCATTCCTGTTGTCTTAAAAGTAACCCAAATGATGCAAGATAATAATATTGATGTCTGAGTTTTGGGGTCATGGTTTTCCTTCAGCTCTCTATAAAGTTTTGTACCACTTCATTCACACATTTGATTTTTCATTTTCTTCCTCTGTGGCTAGGAAACTCTTGTTAATTTATTCCTGAATGGATGGAAAGTGTATCTCCAATTTTATGACATGGTTACTTTTGTTTGTTTTAAATTTAGCATTTTCTTCTCTTCCCAGAAGTCCTAAATTGAGAAGTTAGATTATTGAAGGTGGTTTTTCTTTTTCTTTTTCAGGCAGGGTCTTCCTGTAGCCCCTGCTAACCTGGAACTCACTATGTAGATCACACTGGCTTTGATCTCACAGAGATCCTCCTGTCTCTGACTCCTGAGTGCTGGGATTAAGATGTGTATGTCCACTCCTGGCTGATTTGAGGATTTTTATAATTGTTTTGTGTCAGTGGAAATTGAAGCTAGGGCCCTGTGCACACTAGGTCAGATCTGTACTGCTGAGCTCCATCGAAAGCCCCAGATGTTCTTTTTGAAATGAAGAAACTTATAGTTATCAATTTCATTAAAAAATTTGATATACGTATCCAATAAGTTTAGATATTTTATGTTTTAATTTTAATTCGGCTCCAAATAATCTCCAATTTACTTTTGAGTTCTTCATTTTTTTTGGAGGGGGGTGTTTTATAAATGAGTATATATAGTTTTCATTTTTTTCTACTCTTTTGTAATTTAGTATTTTTTTTAACATTTTCAAAGAGATCATGGTTTGTGTTATGGAAGCCTATGGACTGGCCTGAAGAACATTCTGTCTGTATACACTGCTGTTACTGAATGTCTGTTTGCTAGATAGGTACTTGATTGATGGTTTTATTCCTTCAATCATCTTTTGCTTATACGCACTATGCAATATTGAAAGTAAAGTACTGGAAACCGTAGCTAATATTATTAAATTATTTCTCCTTTCAGTTCTGGAAGTTTTTCTTTATGGATTTGATGTACTGTTAGGTATATATATGCATTTTATCCAGCAGTGCTAGAGATTTTTCTCTTTACTGGAACACAAGCACATAAACTACAGGTTCTTGGGTAAATTTCTCCTGTATTAAAGAATTCTTAGTGGACTTTACAAAGGAAGGAAGATTTTTGGCACTCAGGCTGAATTAACCGGATTAATACTTGGAACCTTGGCTTTTAAACAGACCAGTTCTACTGACACCCTGGTATCCTAAGCAAAATATTCATCAATTCTGGGTAAATAAAGGAAACCAAGCTTACTGACTGGAGTTATCAGGTTTAGAAAATAGCCATACACGAATTCTAGTTAAGTGTGTCACTTCTAGTGACTTGTGCTAATGTCTATTCAATAAAAGAAGAATATCACATGGGTATACTTAAAACAAATATAATTATGTATCTTAAATAAATTGTAAGCATACAAATTATATAACATTTTCTTTCATTTCTTGATATTTTGGCTTTCTTTCTTCCTTCTTTTTATATTATTTGCAAAAAATTCTCTGTGATATATAATGTATGCTCCATTTGCACTGCATTATAGCTTCTAGGGACCACATACAACTTGCTTCGTTCTTTTGTTTATCGACATTCAGTAATGAAGAAAACTGAGCTAGCACCCTGAGCATCATCTACAGTAAAGCTTTCCACTTTGAGAAAACTCAAATTAGATATGTTAAAATCTGTTAGGCTACTTTCACGGCAGAACTCACTCTGTTCTCTTATCATCACATTACATGCTTTCACTGTTGACTTGAAAAACTGTTTTGACTAACAAGAAGATTACTGTTAAATTTTACTTTCTTCTTCAGCAGTGTACATTATGAGTTATTTGTTCCCATACCAGAGTGTCCGCTTCCATCCTCATGTAAGAACTATTTCTGGTGGTGAAATGTTTTTTAAATTAAAAAAGATATTTTATTGAGAGTTTTTGCATTTCATATAATATATCTTAATCAAATTTTGGCCTCCTCCCCTATCTGTGCTCCCTAATTGCTCCCACACTGGATTTCATGCATTCTGTCATATATGTTAAGTCCTATCTGGTCAAGTATTTGGACCCAGATATTCTTTGGTGCAAGTTCATTCACTGGTCTAGTCATCCTAAGTAGAGTCATCCCCTTAAAGAAGGTCTACTCTCCCTCATCCTGCAGTAATCAGTTGCCAATAGTTCCTCAGCTAGAGTTTGGTCCTGCTGCCTATTTCCCTAGTTGTAAGCTGAGTTTGTATTTGATTGAGTTGGCATGGATCTTGTGCATGTTGTCACCATTAAATTTGTTTTTATTTTATATGCATGAGTGTTTTGCCTGTATCTATTTAAGGGCACTGTGTGCTTGGAATGCTCACAGAAGCCAGGAGAGGGAATCAGATCCACTGGAACTGGAGTTATAAACAGTTGCTAGCTACCACGTGGGTTCTGGGAACTGAACTTGGGTCCTCTATAAGAGCAACCAGTACTCTAAACCATCAAACCTTCTCTCCAGTCCCCGAAATCCCTTTCAAAAGATGATCATGGTAAATAATTATGCTTTTCATATAAAATTTTCTTCTATTCATAGGTAACTCTGCACTTAGTGCTAACAACCTTGACACTAGAAAGGTTATGTTTTTGACAAGATTTTAATTCATTCAGCAAGGTCTTTATGGCAATAAAGCACTTCAATAACACTGTTTACTTGTATTTAAATTCATATCATTCTTTTGCTAAAGAGATATTGAAAACTAGCAAAAAGAAATAAGTAGGCTTCCCTGGATAGATGAATAATTTTAAAAGCTTAAAAATTTGCTTTAGACCACCCGAATTAAAACATGACTTCAGCAGTTCAAAATAAAGTGGTAGTTCACTCCAATGTATTTGTTGAAAAAAAGCCAAAATAGTTTTGAATCTGAGAGAGCTGAAAGAACACTGGATGGGAGCAAAGCCACAAAAATTCTTCCATCAGTGATGTGGAACAGTGTGGAAGGAAGAAGTATTTTATAGGAGCTGCTGTATTCCCAATAGAGAGGATGCAAGTGTGGTCTAAGCAACATTAAAAAATGTGGGGCACAAGGCTAGGAAAATACTGAGCTTGTCAACACTCATCAACGGGAGAAACTCCCGGAGTCCTCATAATGTCCCAAGGATTTATCACAATTAAAGGTTGATGGGAGAAGGAGGGACAGTTTTTTCAGGTGCAGCCCCTGGTAAGGTGTCCTTGCTCCTATATACAAACTCTCACCCATGTCGCTGTGAACAGTGCTAATGAAACTCTTATGTCACAGACATGCACACAAAAATACAAACGTTGAACAGAGAGGCCAAGAAAGGTAATGGGAGTGAATGATATTGAAATACATTGAAAATATCATAATGAAACACATTATTACTTATCATTAAAACTATTAAAATGTTTTTAAAGGATTATGGGAGTTGGAGGGATGGCTCAGTTGGTAAAGAGCTTGGTACGCTAGCCTAAGTACCTGAATCTCCTGTACCCAAGTAGAAAACCCAGTATGACAGTTCATACCTGTCAGGCATGAAATGGAGATAAGATCACAGGTTTGCAGATCAGCTAGTAGAGCCTGAAGCTCACTGAGATCCTGTCTCAAATCTAAGGTGGAGAACAATTTAGAAAGATAACTAATACTGATCATCTCTGGCTTCCAGACATGAGAGAGAGAGAGAGAGGGAGAGAGAGAGAGACAGAGAGAGAGAGAGAGAGAGAGAAAGAGAGAGAGAAAGAGAGGAGAAAAATCAACAGAACAAACAATAGTTTTGATAGAATTGCTTATGTTTTCTTTAATGCTGAGTAAGCATGATTTCTGCTTTTATAATCTCCACTAAAACAATACAGTATTTTATTAACTCTTTATTAAGTAGGAAAATTTTCTACAAAAATATTCCTCTTGTTTCTAAGGCCCCATTTGGATTTTATTTATAGTCACCTTGGAAGCCATGCTTCTTAAGAGAAAAGGATTACACATGCAGTAACATTTCTTCATTGGGATTACTTGAAATCATGCATAAAAGGTGAGACATTTAGATCCCTGGTGATCTCTAGTGCTAAGTGGAGCCCTTAACTTTTTTTGTTATCTCAGTAGATTTCTTCTTGGCACTTGAAAATTTGCTTGCAATTTTAGAATTTGAAAATACTTGGGGTAGCAGTATGTTCACAGTTCTTTAAGCTGAAAGACTGATTACGATACAGAACATGTGAAGCCATTACAACTTCTGCTGGACTTAGTCTTCTCTCTCTCTCTATTTATCTTAATAAAATATTTGTTATTTTATCACTTCCTTTGGAAGTAGTTGAGGAAATCATACATAGTTTAAGTTTTCTGTTTGTTTGTGCTGGCTTTCATCTGACTTACATTTTGCAATACTGAATAACAATTGCATAGTGTTCAAAGAACTGTCGACTTTCAATTTTCTATACTGGAGAACACTTACCATTTGAAGAGCATTAGAGGACAATTTCCTCACTTAGTAAGTGTTCATAGTTTAAAACTTCATCACAAAATCTACATACATGCTTTGGCATTTTAGGGCTCTCACACATAAGTGCACACACACACAAACACATATACACACATAAGCACACACACACATATGAAGAAAAGGTAAGGACAATGGACTAAGTGTTGAAAATTTTAGCCTAACCTGATCTATTCTTTCTATCACTCTCAGTTCTAAACTTCTATATAAAAATAAACAGATGTCAAAACATTGGACTGAGAATTTTCTCTGCTTTTTACTGTTTCTCTCTCTCTCTCTCTTTTTCTCTTTCATGTGTGTGTGTGTGCTCTTATGTAGAAGCCAAAAGTGAAAAAAAAAACCCACTATGAACAAGGTAACTAATTTTGACTTACGGTTCCAGAGGGATGAGTTCATCATGGTGGCAGAGGCATGTTAGGAGGCAGTCAGAACAGAAAACTGAGAACTCAAATCTTTAAGCACAGGCAGGATGCAGAGAATCAGCAGATTGGAAGTGAGGCAAGGCTATGCACTCTCACATCTCACCCCCACTTTTTTCTTTGTCCAGCAACGCCACTCCTCCTAAAGGTAAACCTCCACAAACAGTGCCACAAACTGGGGCCAGGTATTCACATATTTGGAGCCTATGGGGGACATTTCCTATTCAAAACAGAGCAACAACCTTGAGTATTGCTCTTCAAGTTGTTCTTTACCTGTTTTATGAAACAGGGTCTCTTAATGGCCTGCAAATTGCTGAAAAGGCTAGGCTGGCTGGTGAGCAAGCCCTAGAGAACCTCTCATCTCTGGCACCCCAGAGATAAGATTACAAACATGTGCCACCGTATCCAAGATTTAAAAAACATGGGACCCGGGGATTGAACCCAGCCAGGTCCTCGTGCTTGCACAAAATGCACTTCATCTTTTAATGTCTATTTTAATTGATTTTTTTGTGTATTTCATGTGATAGATCTTAATGAAATTTAGATCTCCATCCGCTACCTCAAAAGCATCCCCGCCCAGATTTCATGCATTTTTTTCATGTGTGTTAAGGCTTATTTGGTCCAGCATTTGTATCCAGGTATCCTTTGGTAAAAGTTTAACTGGAGTCTAGTCAGCCTATCTATAGTGACTCCCTGATAGAAGATCTACTCTTCCTCACACCACAGTAATCAGTTGCCAGTAGTTGCTAAAGTTGAGCCTTGCTGCCCATTTCCCTTCTGTGCTGGGATTTTGTCTGGTTGAGTTTGTATGGGTCTCATGCATCTTTTCACCATAGTTTCAAATTCAAATGTGCAAGTTCCCAGAGGCCTGAAACCTCTGTTTCCTCATGTACCAACCCTGGCTCTTACAATCTTTCAGCCTCCTCTTTCACAATGGTCCCTGAGCACAGGTGGGTAATGTTTAATATAGGAGTCTTGTCCAGGGACATACAATCTGCAGTCTCTTATTCACTCCAGCTTGGCCATTTGTGGCCATCTGTGTGCATCACACTCATGCATAAGGAGAGAGTTGAGGGACACATTAGTATGCTCTTTACTCCATGCTCTTCTATGTTCCATGAGCCTTAGGTGTAGAGGTTGTCCTGTAGATATGTCCTCAGGGTTGGGCATCTCTTAGACCTATATTCTCTGTATGTGACCAGTTGTGGAACTCTGTAGTAGCCTCCATCTGCTGCAAAAAGAAGTTTCTTTGATGAAGTGTACTGTATACTTCTCTGTAAATATAAGGATCCATACTTAGTATGCAGTAAGAAATTTCATTTGCCTAGAGATATGACAGAGAAGGGGTTTTCTCAGAATCTATGACCTCTCCAGTCATGTGTGCTCGGCTATATTTACAGTGCCTCTCATGAGTCCCCTTGAGAGGAATTTAAGTCCCATTAGATGGCTGTTGTTTATCTCCTAGGTAACTATGCCACTATTGCACCAATAGTTTATTGTGCTAGTGTTTGTGGAGTGGGTTGGATCATTGATTGATGTTCTTCCTTAGCAGCTTTCATAATATCCTCTAGAGTTATGAGAGCTAGTCTTCAGGAAGGAAGCTTTCAGATCAGTACCAGCTCCATTGCCCCAAGTCATATGTCCAAATTATGTCCTGTTTTCAGTAATAAGGTCTTCAAGTTGTGGGGCTAATCTAGGCCTGTGGCAATAGCCTTTGTCATATTGTTAGTCTTGGGGACTACTCTGACCAATAACTCGAAAGGAAGTTTCTCCTGTATGGCATTGTGTTTCTTGTTGTGTGGCCTTCAAGTATACACATGCACTCATTTTTAGACATTGTATGTGTAATTTTCAGGGGGTTTATAAGTTGATACATTTCCCTCTGGTTTTTCATACCATCTAAATTTATTAAACTCTGCCCTCTCCCTGTCTAACCACTTCCTCCCTCCCCTCCCCAGGTATATACCACCATTTCCATATTTGGTAATACCCGCCTCCTGTTATCCCCCGGAGTCCTTGTCCCCTCTCACTCCTGCGTTTCCTTGGATGTTCTTCCTTCCTTCCTAATTCCCTTCCTAGTTAAATACTCCAGTTTCCTCCCTTTGCCTCCTCGGTGACAACTGTTTCCTCCTATCACCCTCTCTCAAGTTCCTTTCCATTTCCCTGGCTCCTGCTGTTACATCATCATACACTCACTTATAAGGGGTTGATGCTAAGGTCCAGAAATGAGGGAGAACACACATCACTTGTTTTTCTGAGTCTGTGTTACTTCACTTACGGAGTAGAACAGTTTCTAGTTCCATTCCTTTACCTGCAAATTTCATGATTTTGTCTTTCTTTTACCGCTGAGTAAAACTCCATTCGGCATTTTCATTATTCATTGTTCAGTTGAGGGACATTTAGGTTACTTCCATTTCTTAGCTTTTGTAAAAAGAGCAGCAACAGACATGGATGTACACATTTATCTAGAGTAGGATGAGTCCTTTGGGAATATGCCAAAGAGTGGTATAACTGGATCATGTGGTAGATTCAAATTTAGTTTTTATCAGTCCTCCACACCACCTTCTGTAGAGGTTGTACAGGTTTGCAGTCCCACCAGCAGTGAATGATCAGTACCTTTACATCCTTGTCAGCCTTTTATATCATTTATTCTTTTGATCTTAGCCAGTCTGACCGGGGTAAGGTGAAGTCTTAAATTTGCTTTAGAGTTGTGTTACCAAGGATGTTCAACACTTTCTTTTCGGTGTTTTTTGAGGCAGGATCTCCCTGTACAGCCCCAGGTGGCCTGGAACTTGCCATATAGACCTGGCTGGCCTTGAACTCATGGAGATTCCCCTTCTTTGCCTCCGTGCACCACCACGCTTAGTATTGAACATTTTCTAATGTGTATCTTAATCGTTTTTATTTCTTCGTTTGAGAACTCTAGAGCTGTTCAAGTTCTTAGCCCATGTTTTGTTGGATTACTTATTTCTTGTTTATTGAGTATAGTCTAGACATTAATCCTCTGTTGGATGTGTAGCAGGTGAAGATTTTCTCCCACTCAATGGTTTTAGAATGATAATGACTTCATAGAAGGAGTTTGGGAGTTCTCCCTCTGTTTCTATCTTTTTGAATAATTTAAGAAATACTGGCTCTATATCTTCTTTGAATGTCTGGTAGAATTCTGCTGTGAATTCCTTTGTGCCTGTACTTTTTCTTTCAGTTGGAACATTATATAATGTTGTTTCAATTACCTTATTTGTGATGGATCTGTTTTAGCTGTTGCTCTTTTCTAGTTTAGCTTTGATGGTTTCCATGGATTTAGAAATTCATCCATTTTTAAAATATTTTTAACATTTAATATTGTATAGGTTTTAAATATAATTTTTTTAATGTTCCAGATTCTTTTGGTGTCTGTTGTGATGCTTCCCATTTCACCTCTCAGTTTCTTAATTTGGATTTGTTCTTTTTTTTTAGTTGACTGTACTAAGGGGATCTATCTTGTTTAACTTTTCAAAGCACCAGCTCTTAGATTCATTGATTCTTTTTATTGTTTTCTTTGTTTCTCTTTCATTAATTTTTTTCTGTGGTTTTGTTAACTGTTCCTTTCTGGTAGGGTTGGGTTTCGTTTGTTCTTGCCTTTCCAGAGTCTTGAGTTGTAGTGTTAATTCATTTATATGTGCTCTTTCTGATTTTTTAATGTGAACACTTCAAGCAGTTATAGACATCCCACTTGGGACTGCTTTTAAAGTGTTCCAGGAGGTTTTGTTGTGTTGTACTGTCCTTTTCATTGAGTTCCAGGAACACTTTTATTTCTTTCTACTTCTGTTGAGGTAGTCATCATATTAGCAGATCTGTTTATTAGGTCAATTGCAAGTCCCCTGGACTAAGACACTTGATGTCTAATGTTTACAGGAGTAGACTTTTCTGATTGGCTAGCTCCCATAAGCAAATTAGTGCAACTAGGCTGTTGCTGTCTTAGCTAAGAGTTTGTTACTGAGTCAAAGTTATTTGTCATAGTGATTATTTGTCACTACATGACACATGACAAAGAACAGTCCTTGATTTTTTGAAATGAAAAGTATTTTTAATGTCCAGGATGTTTCTTCATGCTCCTTCCTGCCAACCCCCTGCACTTTCCCTTCCTATAGCTAAACCTGCCTGAATGATGCTATATTTTTAGAGGTATAATTTTAACTAGTGTTACTTAAATGTGGTAAGGACAAAATTCTATGGCATAATGCTGTGTCTCGGTGTTGAGTTATTGCAAATAATTAAAAAAATGTTTACTGAATATTTAAATGGTTCTGACAAAGTTAATATAGATTGCAAGACAAAATCAGAGATATTATGTGTCTGTATATACAAAATGTTTGCCAACATTATCTGGGATGATGAAGAAATGGGTTGTGCTAAGAGCTCTCCAGCTCACTGTTGATCTCTGGTCAGCACACACTGACCTTAGCCTCCCATTCTTCAAGCCGGGGCAGGCTCACCTGACCTGTGGCTATGAGAACTCATTGCCCAAGGACTTCTACAAGCCAAGAGTGATTTGTCAAATTTCCACCCTAATTGCAGAAGACTATCTAATGTGCACTAGACCAAATTTTATTTTTTCCTTTTAAACTCCATATTATTTACTACATTCAATTTCTTTCTTTCGGCTTTCTTTTTTCCTAAATTTGCTGATTGATCAGTAAAGTTTCCATTTACTTTTTTTGATTTTAGTTTGCCTTTCCTTTGACATAAACACAGAATATACAGACTAGAACATATTGTGGTGTTATATCTTCTAAGAAATTCTCTCCTCTCTGTTCATTTGTTTTGTCTTATTTTGCTTTGTTTTGTTTTGCTTCTCTGTAGCCCTATCTGGCCTGGAACTTACTATGTAGCAGACAGGCCCCAGTTTCACAGAGATCTGCCTGCCTCTGGCTCCAGAGAGCTAGGATTAAAGACATACGTCACCATACCAAGCTGCTATTTAGCTTCTTTTTTATTTTAAAATTATTATTAATATAAGAATATCAATTATTTCAATTACTTTCAAATTTTATTTGAACATTATAAAATTATTCTTGTATTTTAGGGAATATAACTAATTTTTATGAATAATAGAACTTTATAATTGGCAGTGGAGAACATAATCAAAAGGATGCCTTCAAGTATAGCGCATATTTTTTCAAATAAAAAATATTTGTATTTGACAAGCTCCTAAGACCTTACTCATGTGGACCTAAAGCAATGATGTCAGCATGCATAAGACCCATGCAAGCTCAAGCAGACAAAAACTCAGCCTGGAACTGGGGACATGGACAGCAGACCCCAATCTTAGGTGAAGAAGCATTAACAACAGATTACTACTGGGCAAGGAAGAGCTGATTTTCCGGAAGTGAGGGACTCTGTTTAGGCTGACTAGACCTCAGTTGATGAACTTGTACTGAGGAACATCTGGGGACACTAACGACACAATAAGCCTTAATTCAAATAACAGAATGTATGAATGCCAGTGCCAGCATTTCAGGGGAAAAGGCTATAAAGATGATTCAGATTGACTGAGATGTTCTGTATGACATACAGAAAAATTCAATAAAAATAGTAAAGTATTAATACTGTGAAATACAAAGCTATTATTTGACACAGACATCCTTGTGCAGCCTAGGACAGCCTTGAACTCCCAATTCTTCTGCCTCTCAACGTCACAAATGCTGGGGCATATGCCACCACACTGGGCTCCTCAGCTTATTCTGTGTGGGCAGTGGTGGCTATGTTGGTGCTCATGGAGTGCAGCACCACTGACATACATCTCCAGTCTTTTGTAGCTTGATGACAGTGATTTAGACAAGGTATGGGGAAGCATTCTGTCTAAAGGATCAGAATGTAAATTATCTAGTCTTTGCAATTCACCTGCTTTCTGTACAGCTGATCACCTCTACTGTTATTTTATGAAAATAGCAGACGAGACACACTCAGAGGTAATGAGCCAGAATTGACGTGTGGACTACCGATTGTTGACACCTGATTTAATAATAATCAAACAACACCATTCAAGCTGATAAGATCATTTATTTGGTAAAAGCAGTTGTTGTACAAGTTTGACTACCTGAGTTTGATTCTTAGAACTCCCTGTGAAAGGAAAGAATTGACACCCCAAATTTTCCCCTAATAGCTACATGTATATCCATATACTACACACACACACACACACACACACACGCACACACACACACACACACACACACACACACCATACATATAAACAATGATAAATATAGTAATAAACTTTTAAAAACTTTCAAATCTAGATACTCCTTAGAAAGTATCAAATTAGTTACATATTTTTTGATACACTGGAGTAGTAAAGTGAGAGCAGATATCCCTTATGCATGTGATATCTGTTAGTGGATATATCTAGGTGCATCAACATGGCATTTTGAATATGGATGCACAGATTCGTGTATGTATTACACCCTACCGCCAGAACTTCACTTGGCTTAAATTAGGAACTCACTCAAGTGTTGTTTTCACAAATGATTAAATAATTCTAATAATCTAATCTCTGTTGATTGCAGTTCTAGACATTGTTATTAGTTTCTCTCTCTTGAATTTTTAAAATTATTTATTTATTATTTCTTTATGTGTATGAGTGTTTTCCCTGCATGCATCTGTGCACCTATGCATGAAGGCTGGCTGATGTCAGAAGAAGGCATCAGATCCCCTGGAACTGGAGTTATAGACAGTCGTTAACTGCCATGTGGGTGCTGAGACTTGAACCCAGGGCCTCTGCAAGGGTAACCAGTGCTTTTAACTCCTGAATTTTCTCTTCAGCCCCATATATGTCATGATTTTTGAATTTTTCATCTAGATTTGATTTATGAATTTCTTTGAATTAGAATAATTATTCTATGACACATACGGTTATGCCTGTGCCTTCCTGCACCTGTATGATTACTGAATTCTGTTGTCTGGTTAGCTTCAGTCTCTTGTCTGCATCCCACCACCCACACCTCAGCCTCTCCATCGTCACTGCGCCTAATACCTCACTGTGCATTTGGCTTCTGGGATTTTCTACAATTAGTGCCACCCAGGTGTAGTACATTCAGTGTTTGAGCTTTTAAATTCCTTGGACACACTGCTCCCTAAAAACCATGTGTACTGAGCATCGTCTCCCATGCATGGATTGTCATGATTCTACTACTTTGCATGAAGTGACAGAATTTGTGCTTTTGAGGCCCCAGAAAATGGCTTCTACAGATACAGCTTTGGATCCTCAGATACTTTTCCCTTTTATCGTGCATCCTTCACTTTCTTCTGGGCATTCCTCTCTCTCTCTCTCTCTCTCTCTCTCTCTCTCTCTCTCTCTCTCTCTCTCTCTCTCTCCGTCTCTCCCCGCCGCGGACCATTTGAATGCAATGGAATTACTGAATACCATAGACTTCCTTTCAGTCTACTTTGACAGGAGAATAAATTTCACACTGCTTCTTTTGACATGCTTAGTCCTTTGGGGAAGGATATCTAGTGCCTTTGTTATCATAGTCTCTTACTCACATAATCACTCATATGATCTAGACCCTCTTACCTACAAAGAAAATTCCTCAGTTCCAGGCTCTTAGGGCTATCTTGGCAGTAAAGTCTTGGTTATTGACTCCATATAGCAAATATTCTGTTGACAGAGTCATCTGAAATCTAGTGAAAGCTCTCCTCTGCAGGACAGACTTAAGTGTTTCCAGCTAGATCTCGGCTTTCACCATCATCACCAGATCCAAAAAATTTCTTCAGACTGCAGCTCAGGGTTGTCATCATCAGCTCTGCCTAGTGTGGGTTAGGAAGAAAAGCAGTTGGCTCAGATACATAATATCACAAGTCTGCTTGTATGTCAAATAGGAATCTTTGAGGTTTTTCTTTTCTTTTTTACTGAAGTCTTGTTAATGTCATACAATATATTTTGATCATATTTAGATGCATTAATCTATGGGTATAACAATAACCCATTAGAATCAGTTTAATACTCTTATCTGTTTAACAGAATATTTGTATTAGGTGTTCTCCCCTGGCCCGTGGGCTGACTAAGCCAGGGTTGATTACTCCAAAAATATTAATGCCGCTCTTGCACCAGTGGGCATATCTTCCCAGAGTTTATACAAACTCTGAGGAATCTCTGATTCCCTGAAATCTCCAGAAAGATTTTTAATCTGATGAGGTCTTTGCTCTTTTCATTCCCTTGACATCTTTTGAAACCAACAATAGTAAGACAACATCAGAATAACTTATTCTCCTCATTCCAGATCTAAAAAAACAGCTGCAGTCAACCCCAAGAGGCCCATGAGTAATCCTCGGCTTTTTAGTTCTGTGCGAGGAAGAAGCTCAGGGAGGCTGCAGAGAGCTGAACTGGCTCCTGCTTCGGGGTATGGTTCCTGGTGTGGTTGGACCTTACAACATACATATATAATATTTTAGGACTCGGAATAGAAGGAGCAGAGGGGAGGCACGGGAACATGTGAGCATGAAGAAGCTAGTGTGTTGGAAAGATGATTTTCTTTGACTTAAAAAAATGACATTTTTTGCTTACTACCAGTCATCTGACTTTATTTCAGTCATTGACAAGGCTTTCTGCATCTGGGTCATAGATTTTTAGTGGCACAGACAAAATATAGGACACTCTGGTTTGATATAAGCAAGGTATCCCAAGAGTATCTGTGCATCTGTGATGCTGGTGGCAATGGATAAACAGACAATTTGATCTTGGTCTGGGCCAGAATTGTCATGTAGCTACATATCTAGATTGCTGTGCAAACTGAACTGGGATAGAGGAGAAGAGACCAACTCGACATGCCAAGTATCAGAATTGGTCCTTCTAGAGATATATACATTCCTCCAAGGGTATAAAGTGACTCTACTTACAGGGACCTCTGGCTGTGTGTGAGTTCCCTTGGCAGGATCTGTGAGACTCTTCCCTCCCCAATGCTTCAGGGGAGTCAGTGGATGTGCTTGCCAGAGGCTGGAGGGCAAGCAAAGTTCATCTTCTGTAAACAGCTCATGGTGAACATTAAGAAGTCTTGGAGACAAGGAAGTGTCCTGAGCAATAGATCAAACATGGACATATGACTTAAATAACAGCCATGGACTGTCTTCAGGAAGTTGATAATCTGATAATATACAGCAGCTGATATGCACTGCTATTGATAGGGTTCAGTCTAGGCCAATGATCCTTCAGAGGTTCAGGAGACTGTATAACTTACTTTTTAGTTGCTGTGATAAATCATCATGACCAAAGCAACTTATAGAAGGAACAATGCCTTTGGTTTATGGTTTCAGAGGGAAAAGCTCACTATGGCAGAGGAGGCATGGCAGCAAGAAAAAGGCTGAGAACTCACATCCTCAGTCACTCACAGGAAGCAGAGGGAGCAAACTGGAAGTACAGCAAGGCTGTGAAAACGCAAAGCCCAGCCCAGTGAGGTGCTTCCTCCAACAAGGCCACACCTACTAAACCTCTTCAAACAGCACCACTAACTGGGGCCACTTACGCAAACGCTTGGAGCCTACAGGAGACAGTCTCATTGAAAGCATCACAGACACTGTGCCCAGATTTTAAGTTAGGTTTCTTGTTCATTCTGTACATTAGACAGAGGGCAGAAAATGGTAGATAAAATCCTAAGAGTCATAGAAAGCACTCACAAACGTCATGCCTATTGGATCTGTAAATGAATCAGCTTCTCTTATCTCTATTGCACTTAACCTTTTCCCACTTCTCTAAAGTCCCCCACTTGTCATGTTAACTGTTCCACCTTCTGCTTGCTCATAACTTTGTCTGCCCTAGAGTATTCTACATTTTTGTCGTGTTAATCATCTTAAAGTTCATAGCTGCTGAAAACAAAATCTTCGTTGATGTACGGCCTCATTTAATTTCACTCAGCCTCTCATGCTGCAGTACACTAGCTCACTGTAAACCTCAGGAAAATTGTGTGTAATCCTTTACCAGCTGCTGTCCCCTGTTCAATTTGATGCTAATTTGTGGGAGTTCACTTTTTCAAAAAGAGATTTTTAGATGGCAACACATTTAAACAGAGTCAATTTAGAGTTAGCCTGTTTCTCCTTTTCTTCTCTACTGTATAGAAATGTATTATTTTTATATTTAAGGGGGGAGGTGTACCTGGGATTTGGAATTCTAATCCCTTGAGAGCTAAAACATTAGCAAACCTTCGTGTAAATGCTCAGATCTTATTGGAAATCTTTTGGGAGAGTTTCTTCCCTTGGAGGCATGAAAGGAACTGAAGGCGATCATGTTTGGATGGTAGTAATTTCTATTTCTATTTTTCCCATCATTGCAATCACTCATTGACAAGTCCAAGCTGTTGAACATGTCTGGAGAATTAGTAGGAAGAGAATGTCTACTGGTGTAGTGCCCGTGGTTCTTTCAGTTCAGTAGTTAAGTCGAATATCTGCTCTATATAGGGATTTAGTTAATTATAAGATATTCAGATATTGGTAAGAGCATGGTTTCAGTATAACATATTCCATATGAAACTTTAAATAGTTGCTCTACTCTATAAGAGTTACAAATATATTATTCCTTGTTTATGACAAACTTATGAGTTACAGGTTTTCTACAGAAACATAATTTATGTATGTTAAAAATATATAACTATAGCTCTCCATAACATAGAAACAATTGTGTGTGGGGGAGTAGAGAGATACTTAGCAATTAAGAGAACTGGTTCCTCTTGCATAGGATCCAGGTTCAGATCCCAGCACCTACATGGCAGCTAACAACTCTCTGTAAACCCAGTTCCAGGGGAATCCGATGCCCTCTTGTGACCTCCATGGGCGTTGCATGGCATGGAGCACTATCTGTCTCTATCATCTATCTATCTACCTATCATCTACCTATCTATCTATCTATCTATCTATCTATCTATCTATCTATCTATCATCATTTATCTATCTACATATCATCTATGTATCTACTATTTATCATCTATCTATCTATCTATCTATCAATCATCTTGTCTATTTATCTTCTATTCTATCTCTGTGTCACCATTCTTTGGTAATATGAATGACAAAGAACAACAAAAATATGTTGGGCAGCAGTAAAAATACATGTATATATTTGCACATATTAGTTCTCTTTATTCAATGATAATTTATAGAAGTGAAAACAAATGAGTCAAAGTGGTTAGTACCAATATTGATGAATTTTAAAAATATAATACAGGATGAGGTGTGGTGGTGCACATCTTTGATTCCAGCACTTGAGAGGCAGAGGCAGAGGCAGGGGCAGGTGGAATATATATATTGTATAATACAAGCTGAAATAAAACCCTGTAATAGAGACATAGAATATATAGACATACAGAATGTCCTCATTAGCACCATTTAAATAAGGAAAATAAAACTATCTATTTAAGGACATTTTCATATTTATAAATATATGTAAATCCAGACCTGATTAACTGTCAGACATATCGAGAAGTGGCTAATGCAGTGGGAAAGTATACAGGATATATGTAGGAAGAGATGAATAGAGGACTTTAGAGAGTTTGATATGATCCAGTAAGATTGGTCCAAAGTGAATACCTTATTTACCATTATAATTGAACATAAACTTTAGTAGGAATGATATTTTTATATTAGAAAAAAAGACAAGTAAAGTAGTTACGATTGTCCAAATCTACCTGAATCAGTGCTGATTGACCTTAATGAGTTAATAATTTTGGTGGTGGAAATTCAGGTAGTGAGAAAGCCAGAACTCTACAGAAACAACCAACAGATTTGTTGTTGTTGTTGTTGTTGTTTTTCCATGTCTCATCCTTTGCTATCTGTGTGATATTTCTAGGACTCTATCTTTGGGCATCAGTACCTTTACTGTGACTTGATCTTTTTTTCTCTCTTCTCAGGAAACTTGAGCCCTGACAGTAATTACTGGTACTTCTGCAATGACATGACTATACATTACAGATTCTAAAAGCTAGACCTATAAATGTATATTCTCTTAGCAATATATCCACTAATCGTTTCTGACTAAAAGTCATCTTAATTGAGTGTGTCAATAATTTATGAAATAATTTAGAGACTCTGGTACCAATGGTGTGAGATTGTGTCACATGTCAACTGTCTATTACATTCTGTTTCTTTTTACTCTGATGGCCAGTGTCCTGATCTACTTCCTTCATTAATAGGACTTTAATCTCATATTGGAAGGCTTGCAATGGTTCCTTCTATTCCAGTGTTGCCTTTATTCAGTGGCTATTCCATCCAAGATGCAAAATATAATAATATTAGTTTGTCTCTTTGAACCTTGTTCTCCAAAATCCATTGAAATTGCTTACTATGCTTCTGTTAGTCTTGTTGATAGCTTCTTTAGGGGGAATCTGAGTCTATAGTTCATCTCTTTTGTCTAATATCTTCCACTTTAGTTTCAGAGAAGCTTCATGCAGTGATGCCTGTACTTCCTCACAGTCTGTTAAAATAACATGGTTCTCCTTTTCTGCAGTGTCATGGTGGCTTAAAATAAGCCTCGAGAAATACTTGCATTCCATTACCTCCTTCCACCATTCTTTTTGTCTGGAATAAAATCATATGTGTTCTCATATGTGGAAGTGTTCCAGGGGTCAATAGTGAATAGATTCTGTTCCTGAATGTGAGTTCAAACCCTGCAAGCTACTGCTGCACCCAGGAACCCTCAGCCTGACACGTTCCATATCCACATGCAAACATTACTGGTTTCCTCTCTCAAGTCAGCTTTGGACCAGATTGGGATGTCTGTCCTGTTTTCCCAATAGCTCATTGAATAATAATAAATCCCTGCATTCTTTCTTGGGGTGTGTGGTGCCATCAGTGTCAATATCCAAACTGAATTTGGAGTGGGGACCCATGTGTGTCTTCAAAGAAACTACAAATTCAGTAAACAGGTACAAATTGACATCTTTGTCAAGTGACAAATGTTATGGCATTTTGTGAGATATGGTGAGCTGATTGTGTCAAAACTGTAAAACTTTTACATTTTACTTCAGTGTTTTAAAGGAAAGTTGACTATAGGGATGTAAAAGAGTGAAAGCAATAGGAACAATTGAGGGGACTAGATTGATAGCTCAGTGGTTTAAGAGCACTGGATGTTAGTCCAGAGGACCTAGATTCAAGTCCCAGCACCCACATGGCAGGTAACAATTGCCTGTAATTCCATTATAGGGGAATTTGATGCCCTCATCTGACCTCTGTGGTCATTTCCTGACATGGGTACACTTATGTACATGAGGCAATAGATTCCCACATATAAAATAAAAATAATAAGCAAAATATTTTTTAAAGTAAAAAAATGAATAGTTATAAGACAACCATGCAACCAGCTGAAAGATAACAGCAGCTTGGCTCTGAGATGAGCGTGGTGTAGGGTGGGTCATAGATTAAAAATTTCAGTCAAGAACCTTAACTGAATGTGGCCTGAGCAGAGAACAGTGACAGGGGAGCATTTTGCAGGTTAGAGTGTGTATATTTGGGAGTTTTAGTTTGGACCAGGTGAATTTGAGATGCTCACTAGACATCCAAATAGATACTTAGCATACACAGCTGCATACTTCTGTTGCATTGGGAGAAATTCTATTCATGGGCTAAAATTGGATTGAAAGTTACTTACAAAGACCAGAACATCTTTCTGAAGGTAATTAACATATAAACTTGAGACCTAATGTATGTTAAAATGTGTCAGATTCTTTCCTTCTTCTAGCTTTGTTGGGGTATACTTGACAAAGAATACGTATTTTGTGTATCTTTGGGTATCAATGGCCATTGTTTCACGTTCTAATTACAGGGTCTGCATTTACAGATCCTTGAGGATACTTTTAAGGGACATAATGTGATAATTTGATATTAGTACATGCTGAGTGCTTAAGAATAAAGATATATTTGGAGATATACTTTGTCAGGTAATTTTTTGTTTTGCTGTAAACATCATAGAATGTATTTACATAAACTGTAATGGCCATCTCTCTAGGTAATTTAATTTTCTGGGACTATCATCCTTATATAAGGTCCACACATGATCTAAATATTTGAAACATCATTATGTAGCATACATAATGCATGAATTAATAAAGCTACAATGTAGCTGTGCATTGTAAGATGATCATCCTACTTAAACACATGAACATATCTGTCACCTCACATAGTTATCTTTTAAAATTATTGTTTTAGAGAAAGGTGCTCCTGGTAGTCCCAACTTGTTTGGTAGTTCTTATGCAGGCCAGGCAGACTTCAGTCTCACTGAGTCCTAACTGCCTCTGTTGCTGAGTGCTGAGAATAAAAGCATGTGCTGCCACACCTGGCCCACATAGTTATCTTTTTATTTTGTGCTGAAGGAACTGAGGATTTACTATTGTTAGCAAATATTAAGTGTACAACACAGTGTTAATTCTAGTCACCATGACATACGTCTATCTCTGGAGCTTATTTATCCCACATACCTGAAAATTTGTACCCTCTGGCTAGCAATACAATTATTTAATTAGTGAATTCTTATGAAAATTTGATATTATTGTAAAAATATGTACATAAAATTGAAGTCTCAGACTCAAAAGAAATCTTTTAAGAGTCTTTTCTTGGTAATGAGTTGATTGCCCTCACTGACATTCTCAATTACATTTTACAACTTGGTGTTTTATAAATCTGTATGTAAATACCTGAACAAGAACTCAATGCTAAATCTATCCACATTAAAAATAAGCACTGGATTTAATAGTCACAAAAATAAAGAATGACATAGCTGACTAGACTACAGTGGATGAACTTGCACTGAAGGACATCTGTGTACAAATGCATTGACTTAACCAGATGGGACTTAACATGTATGGCAGAATGTATGAGATCTGTCCATATGGGGGTGGGGGCCATGGATATAGTAGAGGGCCTAAATTTGATTAAGGATGTTCTATGAAATATATAAAACCTCAATAAAAATTAAAAAAATAAAATTTCTAAAACTTTTAGCTGTTACTGTTTTTATTATTTTATCTTTAAACATATGTTTTTTTTCTTTCCTTGCCTTTCTGATGTGAAAATATACATAATCACTATCCAACATGGGTATACACCTTGCAGGGATTTTCCTTATATCCAGGTCATCTTTGATAAGTGGGTACAAGTTTAAGAAGTCATTGGGGGCCTCTCTTCCTGGTTTTCTACATCTGTTCTCTATGACAGATAAAGGAAGGAAGGATGAACATTAAGCATGAAATACATTGATTGCATCAACTTTAATGTAAATTTACCAGAACTGTCCACTTACCTGCCTCGAACCATGTTTGTTAAGTTATCATAGTATAAGGAAACCTGTGTGGGTGGCTACTACAATGTGACCAGCCTCTTACATGCTTTCCTAAACTCACCAGAGTGGCTCATTAATATCCCATGATATGTGGGGGTGAATGTTAGATAGTGATTTCCCGTTCTGACTTTCTGAATTTCTGTGTTTGTTATAGTGTATTAAAAAAAGAAAATGATAAATGCTTTGGTTTCCTACTGGAAATAACACTAAAACTATCACATAGGCAGGACAACCCAACAAGCCAATAAATTTTAGCATAAGTGAACTGTAACACTGTCCTCATTACCCTTAAAAT
Source organism: Eospalax fontanierii (assembly GCA_035773235.1). Classification (NCBI taxonomy): domain Eukaryota; kingdom Metazoa; phylum Chordata; class Mammalia; order Rodentia; family Spalacidae; genus Eospalax; species Eospalax fontanierii. The sequence continues at coordinate 21,544,790 of CM069540.1, forward strand.
TACAAGAAGTAGAGAAGAAAAATAAGGCTCGAAGGAATAAAGGGTTGATATGCATGATCAAGGAAAATGGTATTATCTGGTCATCTTATCTTTTGCCATAAAAGAAAAGTTCCATCGTAAGTAATTGGATAAAGTCCAGAATTATAATTATATTTGATCAAAATCCTGAATATGAAATTCTGTTGAGCAAATGAATGACACTAATCATAGATGCCATGATCACAGCCCGAAGGATAGAAAACTCATAGTTTATTTTCCTATGTATTTGTAACTATGACAATACAATCCCTTAAATTTTAGCTGACTGGTGTATTTCTTTCCAGTCAATTGCACATGTTACTAATCAGAGGCAAAAATCTCATCTGGACATGGTTCTTAAGCCCAGGATCATTTAAAATGAAATTATTGCCCCCATGAATTATTTTTCTCTTTTTTTTTCTAATTTCATGATGAGCGTATATGAAATAGGTGGGAATCAACCTTCTTAATCCCATCTCTCATTCCTCTCATGTCTGAGAGAATATAGATGAGAAACATCAGGAGAAGGATGGGGCTATGATTGTTTCTCCTTCCAAGGGACTGTTTTCAGGGCTAGTGACCATATATGCCATTATTAACTGCATACCCATAGTGAGAGTTCCAGGCCAGATGGGGTTACATGAAGACCCTGTCTCAAAAAATAAAATACTGTTTCTTTTGCTCACAATTGCAACTTGGTTTCAGTAATAAATTATGTGGCTATCCTTTTCTTATAGATTCAGTTTGTTTTTGGACAATTTCATATATGTGTATAATACATTCTTATCCTCTTTCTCAGTTTATTTTTTTCCAACCTTAGGATATCCTTCAATTTGTGTTTTTATTGAATTTTTGAGCTCATACAATATAATTTGCTGGTATTTAAATCACCTCCCCTATCTGCATCATCCTTTATTGCCCCCTCCATCAAATTTAATCTACTCTATTGTATATGTTGTCTTCTAAATGATGATAATAATAATAATAATAATACTTATAGAGTCTAACTAATCTCTCCAAATCTCCTTCAGTGTGGGATCTTCCAATGGAGCCTGGTTCACCTTCCGAGTCCCATGCTTGAAAAAGTCTGATTTTGCTCTTCTCAGTCAAATCTGTTGCCATAATTTCCTTGGATGAGGTTGGAGATTCTTACCTGATTCAGTTTGGGACCAATTCATCTAAGTTAATCTTTCTCAAGTAAGAGCTTTTCAAACTGCCTGAGAATCTTGATGTGAAATGGCATCCTTAATTTACAAAATATCTCCTCTGAACTGGCGAGACACAGATGCTGTTTCTCCATGTACGTGATGGCATATGAAGGGTTATTTACATCTTGCAAACATCTATGTCTACCTGCTAAAGCAATAGTAACTTTTTTGTGTATTATTTGGGCATCCTCTAACTCTGGTTCAAATTCCTGTATTAATTAGGATGGACTTGTATAATGAATAGATCTAACTACAGGCCACCCTTGAACAACATAAGTTTGAACTCTCAGAGTCCACTGATACATAGATTATATGTGTCAATTTGCAAAAACTTACTCCATAAACTATGTGGCCTAGAACTATTGAAAAAATGGAGAAACATCTACATGTTATGAATACATAAAATATACAAAATTGATGTCATATTTTATCATTTTCTGCCACAGTGTACATACAAAACTATTACTACAAAGTAAAATTTATCACTGATTATGCACGTAAAACACAGATTGTATAAGATAACATCTGCAGCTGAAAGAATATGAAGAAACAAAGAATATATTATGCTAAACTAAACAAAATTATACACAATACAATAAACGAAATAATATTAATACTCCTCAGGGTACTAGTTAATTTCATAGCAATCACATGTTGCTATTATTGTGAGTTCAGGGTTTGAATGGTAGCTTAAAATGTCCTGTGGTATGACTCATGTCTACAGAGCAGTCCTTTCCCAGAAAATTGTGTATTTCCCTAAAAAGATTATTTTCTGCTGTATATGTTACATAGAACATGCAAAATGTGCTTGTTTGATTTTTGGCTACTGGTATAGCTCCCAGTCAACCAGAGGCTGCTAGTAGTCATGTTTTGGGTGAGATAAAAATTACTTACGGATTTACAATCACAAATCTGATAGTGTATTGGAGTTCTGCTTGGGGCATGGCTGAGCTATTACACACCAAGCCTCCTGTCATCTCGAAAACACATAGAAACATAAAGGAATATTTTTTAAGAAATCAACTATCTGAATGCTCTTGAAAAGTGAAAGCAGTAATTTTCTGAAGGAGGACTCAACTCTTGCAAGGAGAGGACTTCAAGTTGTGAGGAATGAATACCTCTACCCAAGCTCAAATGAGTGAACTTAGAGACACCTAAGCAAAGCAGAAGTGAGGCTTTCAGTGATGATCAGGCAACAGCATCTTGTGTGCAAACACATGTGTGTGTTTGGTTAGAGCAACTTATCCTCTCCTACACAAATTCTTCCTCCTATTCTTCTCTGGCTGTGTACTCTGGAGTGCACAATATCACCTGAGTATTGCCTAAGTAAGTTTCATTATTTCTTTGGAGGGTTTCCTTCTCCTTTAATGTCCACACCAGCAACAAAGACTTTGCTGCTGTCTTCTCCCTCTCCTAACATCCTGTTATTTAGGATCCCTTGAGGTGCATGGACTTATTCACATACACAAGCTACGTATGATTTTTTACCCTAAGATTGACTCTGGTTTGGATGTGGAAGGGAGGCAGGAGTCCTGGACAAGCAGGCTTGTGGTACCTCCCTCTCATCTGTTAAATTTATAATCTATAAGCCCAAGTCTATCTAAGGCACTTTTGTATTAAAGATGGGCCATCGATACTGGAGATTTTTGCTTTTACCACAGTGACTATAATCACTGTCGTTCCTACCGGTCATAAAGTATTTAGTTGATTAACCATCATTCATGGAGAAAATATCCAATGATCCCCTGCCATGCTCTGAGTCCAGGCTTTATCTTTTTATTCATAGTAGGGGCCAAACCAGAATTCTTTTTTATATAACTTTCCACTAGATATTGTTCTTCATGATACCTACCACATAGTATTTGATATTATAACAGGATTTCCCAACTGACTTCTTCTACTTATTACACATCAGATGACATTTGAATTAAAATTCATTTTTCTATCATATTAACTGGAGTTAATAGAACATTTTCTCCACAACACTTCTTAGGTTTATCTGGTATACCTCAATGCTATTCTGACTGCAATTTTTATTCCTACATTTAGTGATTTTTATCAGGTTTAACCTGAGATTGTTCACAGTTGGTACAACATACAGAATATGACACTCAAATAGTGTTTCCAGAGGACAAAAATATGCAAAATGGAAAACACAGAAGGGAGAGAGACAGGATAGAGGGAAGAAGGAGAGGGTGGGAGGGAGGAAGAGCACAAAAGATCTAGTTGGGGCGATGAACATGCACCCACATTTTCTGTTTTTCTCTGTCCAACTCTGTTTGACTCTGATCCCTGGTTGCCAGGGCAGATTGCAAGCAACCCAATTAAGGATAACAGAGCTGAAATGAGATTTTAGCTGCCACTAGAGATGTTTGCAGTTTGAGTCTGTACAAATTAATTGTCTGCTAAAATGAACAAACGGACCAAAACAACATTTTTGAGTCATTTACCAAAAAACAGAGTCTTCACAACATAACATTCCCAGTGTTCATGACATGACCCATAACAGGAGAGAAGCAGTAAGTGTAAAACATGCTCAAGACCCAGAGAAGACAAAATGCGAACAGAATCCAGCTGTGATATGATCCAGCTAGAAACAGCAAAAAGAAATTTTAAGATGGTTATTAAGCTATGTTCAGAGATATGAAAGAAAACATACACTGAAAAAAACTTAGATTATTTTGAAATAACTAAGTGTGTCTTCTGAATTAAATGATTTGCTGGTTGGGCTGGTACTCAAATAGAGATGACCATGATGGTCAATCTGCATTGTCAATCTGATTGGATCTGGAGGCATTTAAGGGGTACAGCTCTGAGTGTCTGTGAGGGTGCTTTCAGAAAACTTCACCTAAGGAAGGAACTGGCCTGAATGTGGGCAGCACCTTCACATAGACTGGGATATCAGACATAATAAATGAGAGATAAAAGGAGGGAGTCAGCTGAGCACTAGCATTCATCTCTCTGCTTCCTGAGTACAGACACAATGAGACCAGCTGCTTTATGGGCCTTCTGTACTTGCTAGGGCCACTTTAGCCTTCCCCACCATTATGAGCTACATCCTCAGACTTCTCCCTTAAGGTCCAAGTATTTTGTAACAGTGCTGAGAAAAGTAAATAATGCAGTGGTTCAGTGGCAGAAAAAGAGACTTGAAGGTAAAGCCAGGTCATTCAAAATGGTCTTGTGTGAGCCTAGAGAAACAGAGTGCTTGACTAAAAGTGACAGGCACAGGGGCTTCAGAGGGAGTGTCAGGAGCTTTCACATATGTGTATAGGTGGTTCAGAAAGGAGAATAGAGGAGAAGAAAGAGAACAGTAAGAAAAAATATCTGAAGATTTAATGGTCCGCAGAAAGCAAAGAGTGGCTGTGGTCTCTTATGGAATTTGTATATGGTGTATTTCCAGTAGAGACAGTAGAGAAAGATAATGCACACCCTGCAGAAAGTAGGGGCTACAGAATGCACAGTTCTGTCATCTCAGAGAGCAACTTTGCCAGCTTGTCTGCCTGCCAGATAAAGGACCCGCCACTTGGAAGCTCCATATATCATTAAGTGGTACTCAAGGACTATATAAAATACACAAGATAAGTCCTAGTAACTCCACTCAAAGCAGAGTTGTTTGATATACTCCACACAAGGCACAAAAGGAGTCTTGAAACAGTCAGGCTAGGGACCCTTCCCAAATGTTACTTTGCCCTTCCATCTAGAGGGATCAAGATGCCCCGGGGTCCCAATAAGCTTTGCAGATCCATAAATAACAAGAAGGAAAAAAAAATCTAGTCTCCTGTCTCCTAGTAAAGTTTCTCTTAACTTTCCTTCATTGGTAGTTAGTACCATCACAGTTCTACCCACTGCATGTTATCAGCATCAGAAGTCATCCTGAGTAGAAGTGGTCAACCTTTTATAGAGGTCATTATTATTTTTTAACATAGGTGAATATCATTTCTGTTTACTCTGTTGTCATTTCTTTTTATGACTATAGTAATGTTAAAAGAAGAATGCTTTCATGTACTCAATTTCTTTTTCATGTCCTATTTTTATTAGTATATACTAACTGTGTAGCAGTGGGTTTCATTGTGACATTTTCAAAAACATACATAATATATTTGTATCATGTTCAACCCCATTCCCATTATCCTTTTTTCATTCCTCCATACTCAAGCTAAACCCCCTTTTTTCCTAACTAGCCCCCTTCGAGTTTCATACACTAAATTTCAATCTTTCCCTCTGTATCTGTGGAAAAGGGAAATTTCCTCATTGTAATGACCACTAGAGACTCAGAGTGGTGAAAGTGCAGTTTTTTTTTTTTTTAAACGATCTTGCAAGGTTGAATGCCAACTCGGATAAAATGGCAGGCCCAGGGACCAAGCTGGAATTATCCATTTTTACAGCTCTAAGCTCAAGTCCTTTCCCCCTCTTCCCCATTGGCTGGGAACTTGAGGAGATACAGTCTTTCCTGGATGTCACATAAGTTTCAGTGTGTCCTCCCTCCCTTATTGAATGTGTTTGGCCACATAGCACAGTGTCTAGATTGTCCCATCTCAAGATAAACCATTGTTTTATATGAAGGGTAGCCAAAAGGACAGACAGCCAGGGGTCAGCAATTCAGGCAGGGGACCCAGTGCCTCCTGTTAATCTGAAGCCTGAGCCCAACTAAGGTACGTTGTATTGAAAATGAACCATCATATTTTGTTTTTCACACATTATCTTAGCTTAAGTTCTTAAATTTTCATATCATTTATAAATACCTTAAATTTCAGGAATCTTACCAAGTGGGTTGATGGTTAATAGTAGTCTTGTGCTTTGTTTTGAAGCATATTGCTTGCTTTGTATTAAAAAACAAAACCTAGAGCACAGTGGAAGAAATTAAAAGGGTTGGCTTGTTCAAGGCACCAAAGTTCCTAGTATCTTGTTGGTCCAAATATGGCAGCAGATCAGAGTAGCATTTACTGGGAGTTGACTAAATTTGAAAAATCCTGGGACCTCTTCCAGAATATGCATTTTAACATGTTCTTCCTGAGTGCCGAGGCAGTATGTCTAGCTTCCCCACGATGGACTTTATCTCAAACTGTGAGTAAAAAGACCAAACAAACAAAAAACCAACCCTTCTGTCTTTAAGCTGCTTTTGTTGGCATTTTAAGACAGGGACAAAAGAGTAAGGCAGTGGTGGCCTGCCTCTAGTAATCTGCTTCATACTAACTAGCCCAGCCTATCGAGAGAGAGAATTCACTCATAAAGGCATTAATGAATTCAAAAGGGCTATACACCCATGACCAAATTGGTCTTTTCCACAAGGTCTTAACTTCCACTACTGAGAAGCTAAGCTTCCAAAACTTAAATTTAAGGGTTCCACACTCAAACCACAGCCCACTGAAAGTTGAGTAGGAGAATTGGTATATGGAATGTAGCATCGTGTTCTCTTTGGTTTGTAAAAAGCTTCCAGTTATTGTAGATGAATACATGTGCTTAATAACTTCGCACCCCAGACCTTGATTATGAGTATACTGACTGAAATGTCCACATCTACCACATTTTAAGCATGAGCTAACTGATCTGTTTCATTTTGATAAATAAAAAAAAACACTCAGAAAATGAGGAATTTAAATAGTCATTTCATGTACAGGGCAATGAAATGACTAATTATCATAAAAACATAATTCCCCTCTCCAGTTAATCAGGGAAACATGAATTAAAATTATAATGAGACCTGATCACATACACACCAGTCTAATTAAAACTAGAAAGAAAGACAATACCAAGTGCTGATAGAGATTTGGAGTTAAGGCAACACTCATAAGCTTCTAGTAGGAGAACATGTGTTTGGCAATGAAAGCATTTTGGAGAACCATTCATTATCTATGGCTTTAGTTTGTGATGTGTATGTGTTTATGTTGTGTGTATGTGTGTAAAATTCCAATAGAAATGTGTATACATATGTGATAAGATACATATACAAGCATCTCATGGAGCTGTTGTTCTGATAGTTCTATCCCTGTGGCTTCCTTGGATTTTAAGAGCACAAGCGGCATTTAGTGACCTACCCTGGTGGGGACCTTCAATTATTGCCTCCATTAAAGGCAGACTAATCAGAGGGGTCCATCTGTTGGCCCAGAATTAATGAAAGAGAGGACAAGAATGAAAACAGGGCACCGATTGTAGCTCTGAAACACAAGTTGGGGCTCGGAGTTTGGAAGTCTAGGTTATAATTAGTGACCTAGCTATGCGTTAGTAGTAATTCTGTATGCTTATTGTTAACCAGATCCTTTTTAATCAGCGTTGCCTGTGTGTCAAAGATTTTGGATGTCTCTTTTGAAAAGAATGTTATGTGAGTGGTGTAAGAAGACCTCACAAGAGGGAAGCACCATGACGCTGAGATCAAGAGAGCATCAGATTGTCACTCTCACCCTCCTTTTCTACTTAATTCACCAACTTACATTACACATGTCTCTTGGAACAGCAATAGCAACAGCTTTCCAGTGCTGCCATCTCCCTACATAATCACCACCGGCCCTACCCCATGTCTACCTGGAGATTATCTTTTGTATCAGTCAAAAGGATAGCCCTCATCTTTGAAGTATCAACTCACTCATGACATTAGAGTAAAATTCCAGTGACCCTCACACTTCTTAACTCCTGTTGCTTACATCACCCATGTATAAGCTCCATCCTGTTAGCTATTAATACACTACAGGCCACATTACAAAAGGACTTGCACACACACACACAGACACATAGACACACAAACACACACAAAGGAACCATTAACGCTTGAACGAAGGGAAAGCAGAAATTAAATAAGCCTAAGGAATGCACTTTTTTTTTTTTTTTAGATGAGGTCTCATTATATAGCCCCGGCTGCCCTCCTGGAACTCAATGTGCAGACCAGGCTGGCCTTGAACTTGCAATGATCCCTCTGCCTCTGAATTCTCAGCACTGAATTACAAACATGAGCTATTACACCCAAAATGAATACAATTTTTAACACCATGTTTTAAACAAAGGTAAAGCTGAATTAGAGCAGGGTTTTCAAAAGTGCAATGAATGCTTTTGCCTAACTTTGTCCTTTTTATGCAGCCCAAGATCCTAGTGCAGGAAATGGTGCCACTTGTGTTGGGATGATCTACCACCTCCCATCAATCAGCCTGATCATGATATTCCCTCACTGGCATGCCTGGAGGTCCCTCTGTGAGGTGATTCTAGATCTCACCAACTCCACAGGTTCTCAGTTAGCTAGCCCGACCACTCGTGATCTCTCTTTTCATGCTCCCACTTGCCCTTCCACCTTCTTCCGTAAGCTCATGCAGCATATCTCACCACCAGAAGCAGCCATCCAATCTTGGATTTCCCCTCCTCCTAACATGAGCAAAAATTAACTTTGCTTCATTATAGTTGTAACTTACCCAATATCAGGCATTATGTTATAACAACAGAAAATAATCTAAGACAGTGGGTTATTCTGGAGACTCATTTAAACATAATGACATTGTAATCTCTATAACCTTGGGACAATTATCAGCACAGTTTAGAGACTGTTAGAAAGCCAAAGTTTCATCAAAATTTATGACTCCATCAGGGCCACCCTTGGCCTGAAGGCTGCCTACTGAAGCAATGCTTTGTAAAATGGCATTTTTAACTAGTTGACAGAAAAAAAAAACCACATTAAATGTGATTTACAATGAAGCTGCTGACATCAGAAACTGGACTTTGTGATACCGTGTGGCTTAAGCCTTTCAAAAGATGTTAATGGGCTGCAAATATACCCTTTTATTTAGTTTTCAGTTGAAAAATGTATCCCAAGTCATAACAGATATGTCTTTACCGTATCACATCACACAGAGGTTCTCCCAACTGCCAAAAACTGAATTGAAGTCTTTCTCTAGGTTTTAAGAAAGTAATTCAAATTCTACTCTAATTAAAGAAATAAGGGAACTTGAATCATTCCGAATTCGCATTATTTGAAGAAATTTATTTCTTAGAATTGAGAAATTTTTAATGTGAGTGAGCAAATATTGCTATTATAATGGGATGCATTCATAATCTCTGTGGATGAGTGTGTGCATATCTGTGTGTCTCCTTCCTCTGCCAGTTTACACACACAAACACACACTATATGAAGTGAATATGAGATAAATTATCGATATTAACCTATTTATAGTGGCAGTATCTCCACTTAATTACCAAATATTTGGAAAAACCCAAAGAAACAGTAAGCATATTCTGAATTAAAAGATATTGTTCACAAGCGAGCTGACAGTCTATAAAAATGCCTTTGTTAGATGCTTTCAATGCTTGAAATGATACAGGAAGCAGCATTGTCAGACAGGATACTGCAGTCAAGAGGCTGAGATGCAAGGGCAGTACATGATTTTCAAAAGGAAATGACCTGAAATAGCCTATGGAATGATAAATTCTCCATTTCCCCTAGAGAATGACTGCTGTGACTATTAGATCAAGCAGTGTTTCTGAAAATGCCCCAGGATCTAAACATCATGCAAATGCAGTTATCTTTGTCTCCATTACCAATTCAGGCCAAATTTGGCCGACGTTTTCAATAACTTTTCACACCTGAAAGCACCTTCAAGACCACTCATGTAGTACGCTCTCTCCTCAGTTTCCCTGGCACTAAGAAGACAGTTGAGTAGCCACCTCTTCCATGTGTCCACAGCATCCTGAAACACTTCTGTTAGCACTCTTGGTGTTTATTAATAGAGGTGGCACAGCATAAAGACGGGAACCACAGCAGCAGCGGTAACAACGGCAATAACTGCTGGTTATTAATTGTGTCTAAGGCAGTGTGCCACGAACAGATTTAAGCCACACCCCCCTCCTTTTCTCCTGCTTAAGCCTAAATAAAAAAATTCTGTTGTACTTTTAGTTGTTCATTTAGTGTGTGTATGTGTGTGTTTGTGGGTGTTTGTGGGTGCTTGTGTGCATGGGTGGGCCATGGTGTACATGTGTAGAGGTCAGAGAACAACTTTCAGGAGTCAATTATCTTCTTACACCATGTGGGCCCTGGGATTGAACTCAGGTCTTCAGGCTTGACAGCAGGTGCTTTTACCACCTGAGCCATCTTGCCAGCCTAAGCTACTCATCTTAAAGTTTCAGTTTCCCATCCATAAGGTGAGCGCTGAAGGCTATGCGTGTTCACATTGGGACAGACCATTGAGCATTCACATCTAAGCCGCCATGACTTGCAGAATGAGATACATAAGAACTAAGAAGAATATGTGTTTTCTCTGTTCATATTTATCTTGAAAATGACTAAAAAGAAGAGTCCAATTCAATATTTCAGGACCATTATGAGGATTTAGGTGAAATCATTTGTGTAAACATTTAGCCAAGTATCAGGTTTGCACAGTGCCCACCCTTGTGTGAACCACATAGCGAATTCCGGCTATGGTCATTGCACCTGTTTGCCTCACTCACTAAATTTTAACCTTCTTGTGAGGAGGGACAGCCTTGGATGAATGAATGAACTCTCTAGCTGTTGTGTGACAAGGGCTGTGTGTGATAAGATGACCTGTGCTCCCAGAATTGTGGACAAGACAAACAGTAGGACTCTCGCAGCACTGTGTTTTATTATGTTAGTGGTGTTAGGACGCTGTGGGAGCACTGATAAGGGAGCAGCTAAGTTTCTGGAGCTGTCAGGAAAGGCTTTTCAGAGGAGATTAATTTGAGCTTGACTTTGAATTCTGTGAACAAACAACAAAAGGCCAGACCAGCAAGGAGGCTGCTCTGTGGCACACTTATGGGTAACATTCTCAGCTGAGCATCCTTTGTCCCCACACAACACATTCAGCGGTGTCTAGAGACGTTTTTGGTTACCAAAGCTACGGGGATGCAGGGCTGAGGAGATGACTCATTTGGTAAAGTACTTGCTGTGTAAACATGATGTCCCAAGACAGGATCCCCTCACCCACGTTAACAGCTGGGTGCGGCCACTCTTGCTTTTAATCTTAGAGCAGAGAAGGTGAAGCCAGGTAGATCCCTGCAGCTTGCTGGCCTGCCCATCTTGCAAAAGCGACAAGATCCAGGTACAGCAAGAGACTGCTGCAAAAAAATCACATGGAGTATAATTAACAAAGACATCTTAATGACCATGGGCACCCATACACACATGTGCATGCACACAAACCACTCAGATAACAACACCACGACAAGCCTACAAATTGTGGGGGTGCTTCTGGCCTCTAAGTAGGCAGAGAACAGGGATGCTGGTAAGTATCCTGTAGTGTACAGGGTATCTCCACTCTAGAGCATTATCCTGGCCCTCCTATGTCAGAGCAGCAGTGGAAAAACCTACCGTAAAGTTTATGTAGAAGGATGAAAAATAAGAAAACATAAACTATTCTTGGATAATTTACTATTATTACTGTTATTATTATTATTACCTTAAAAACAATACTTAACACAAGTGGCAGATGCTTGCTTTTCAAAGTGTATACTTTGTGAGAAGGAGAACAATAGATCCTAGAGCTGAGAGGGGACCCTTGTCTCCCACATTGAGAGTGACTGGGCTTCTCTACACCTTGGCAAGCTGTCTTGAGAGAGAGCAGAGAGAGGTGGAAGATGGCATCAGAGGGCACCAACTGCCCGTCTGAAGCACACACCAGACCTGACCTGACTACTGGTGTCTTTGGGAGGATACAGAAATAAAAAAGGTCTTAGAAGAAGAAGAAGGAGGAGGAGGAGGAGGAGGAGGAGGAGGAGGAGGAGGAGGAAGAGGAATAGGAGGAGGAACCCTTCTATGATGAAAAGCCATTTGAAAACATGAGTGAAAATACGACATGGAAGGCTGCAAAAGCTCTAAGCCGCAAAACCATAGCTACTATTTTTTGTGTATAGTAATTAATTGATTTCAATTTCTATTTTATTGGCTATCCTTGTGTTTTTCCTTAGGGTACCTTTTATTAGTTTCTTGCTCAAAAACAATTAGATTATTCCTGTGGTATCCTTTTATGCTTAATAATAAAGCCTTTTTTGAGTTACAGGTTTTCTTTTGGATATGGCAGAATTCTGCACTGCAGCTAGATTTTCATCCAGCAGGAGAGTGACTGAGGGGAATGGGGAATGCTTTGATATGTGCATGCCACTTTGTTTATTTTAGAGGATGTGGTGGTTCCTTTTTTGTTTTTAATTTCTAGTTTATTTCTAAAGAATTTCCTTATAGCACAGTTTACTATAAAATGCAATGTGAACCTTTCATACAAAAATGTCCTATGCACGCTGGTACTCATATATCATACCTATTTACATATGCTTTCACATATAAAATAATGGTTTTATTTTTTTAAGACTGAAGAAACTATATGAGGCTCCCTGTGAGGATCAGGGTTTTGCGAACTTCTGTTTCTATTCCTTTATCTTTAAAAAAAAAGTGAAAGAAGGAGGAACGGTTTCTCACCCTTGGTGGAAGGGCAGACTGGTTCAGCCACCATGGAAATTACTATGGAGGTTTCCCAAAACGCTAAAAATGAAATTTCCATATGACTCAATTACACCGCTCCTGGGCATATATCCGGCGGGTCTCTCTCCTACCCCAGAAATACTTGCTCGTCCATTTATTGCTGTTCTTTTCATAATAGCAGGGAATTGGAATCTGTGTAGATGTCCATCAACAGATGATTGGATAATGAAAATATAGCCCATACTCACAATGGGACTTTATTCAACCATAAAGAAAAACGAAATTATGAAAATTGCAGGAGAATGTATAGAGCGGCAGAATATTATAGTGAGGCAACCCAGGCTCAGATAGATAAATGCAGTGTGTCCTCTCTCATCTGTGGATCTCAGTCTTTATTTTCACATATGCATATCTACATGGAAGTGAGGTGGTCCAGATGCCAGGAAACTGAAAAAGGGGTGTTGGGCATAATGCAGGGTGGGCCTAGCTAGGCCACCTGCCAGGAGGAATAGAGGAATGGCTCCCATGGGTGTAGTGCTCCACACTGCTTGGTTGTGAAGTCAGTTTCTGTCCAGCACCTGGAAAGAACCTAATCCACCTGGAAACAAACTGCAATTGGCTGTAGTCAGGACCCCATCCCATAAGGCTATTGGCTAACAAGACACTCTGCTCTTTCTTGAATAAATGAATTTGCAGCAGACGACCACTGCTGGCTTTCCACTCAACTCCCAGAGTCTGTGTGTTGACTCTGCCTACTTGCCCCGTCCCGCCAAGGTGGAGATCCTTCAGTCCCCCTTGGGCTGGCCCTGAGAGCTGGGACCTCCTACAAGGGGGAAAACAGGTTTTATGGGGAAGGGATAAAGAGAGGAATAGAAGTGTGTTTTATGAAGGTGGGAGGGAGATGACTAAACCAGAAAGGTTCAAGTGGAGATAAGGGAGATGGGAGATAGGAAGGAGTGAGGTCATCCAACATAAAGTATGTATGAAAAACTCGTCTTTGAAAGCTAATTAAAAGATAATAAGAATTGTCATTGTATTGTTGTGGTAGAATTTAAAACAAAATTGTTAACATGGGAAAGATTTTTATGCTGACATTTCATGATTAATGTATCTTTTCTGTGGTTTGTGACCTTTTGTCTCTAATTACAAAACAGGGTTGTATTCACATTTTCCAATTAAGGAGGAGAAGTTAGAGAAACGCTTTTATTAGTCTCTATCACATCACCCTGCGTGTTTTACTTCATATAATTATTATTACTGGCATGTTCTGCTTGGTTTGTTTCATTTAATTAATTCTTTAATCTACTATTAATTATTAATTCATTGGATTGCTTCAGTTAATCAAGTAGTCTTTCTTTTATTTTTCTTCGCTGTGCTCTGTGATGGCCAGATTCACATCTGCCTTGCAAGCTGGGCATGTTACCAAGCCTTCACACAGCTCCAGTCCTACATACAAAATGTCACAATAAATAGTACTTTTTAGTAAGTGGATTAGTGAATCAATTAACATCATCGATGCTATTCATTTTCAGCAATAAAACTACAAAAAAAATCCCCATCGTTTTTGCCTCACAGCACCTCCATCTGCCTCTATTGTTACTGGAGTATTTGAGACTTGGAAATTTTTAGGCTCTGTGATTGAGGCTTTGTGAAGCCCAGGGTGGTCTTCTTGGTGCACCTCATCCCCCTGCCTACTCCATGCAATTTACATGGAGACTGTGGGACCCATTAAGTGCAGGCATCCTTTGCTATAGGCTGTGATACTTTCCACAGTTGAGGGGGGGCGTGGATAGAAAGCAAATTCAGGGACAGAGATGATTCTTAGCCCTTGTAACATGCAGAGAGACTCACTCTGTGGAAGAAACCTCTTTTCTCTTTGCACCTGGGTATTGGACCAGGAATATGGGGAGTCGGAAGAAGAAAGCACATGAGGTCCAAGGATTTTTTCAGGGTGTGGTCCTTCCTGCTGCTCCATATTAAAAGCAGGACCATAATGTCTCATCTGACCTTGCATCTCCTGGGAATGGGACTATGACTATATTATGGAATCATCACCATTAATATTTAAATAAATGAATGAATCATTTTAGGGAACAAGACCAAAACACTAAACATCAAGCAAAATTTGAAGACTAGAATGTGGCGCCTGTCAAAGAGCTCTCTTCTTCTTAGGGGAGATGTATGTATTAAGAAATTCCTCTTCTCTTTTTTCTCCTCTCATTTCTTTGGAGGGATCAATTCCGCCTTAGCAACCCCCGACTCCTCTCTTCTCCCTTCCTTTTACAATCCATCTTAGTTTCTTTCATTCTCTTCTTTGTTTTGTGTTTGTTTTGAGATGGTTTCTGTGTAGCCCCTCAGGCTTTGACCTTGCTACCTTCTTGTCTCTACCACTAGAGTGTTAAGATTACAGGTTGTGTGATGCTTTGGCCAGAAATGAATTTCTTCAGAAATTTTCCACTGTGCTCAAATGAGATCACAGGTTTTATTCATTTTCTAAGGAACAGATAGAATGCTGCTGTATGTTCTATATGGAGATTGAGGTTTTAAGGACAGAATGAATAAATTCAGAATCAGAACTCAAACCCAGTCTCACTTTAATGGCGAACACTTACAGGAACTCTGCCAGAATGCTTGCTGTAAGAAGACTATGTGGGAAGGTCAGAGAAGGTGGGTGAAGAATGTCCTTTTGAGCTCCAACTTGAAGGAGGTTTACAGTTTGTCATGCTGTTCGGGAGGAAAGGAAGAATACTTCAGAGAGCAGCTAACATGCTGTACCAAGGCTTTGGGGGGAATTTCACGTAGTATCCAGTGGCTTCTTGAGAGCGCACATGCAAACAAAGAGATGAAGCAAATGAGAGGAAGGATGCTTTCAGGAAGAAGAAAGAAACAGAAAAGAGTGAGAGAGGCGGGGGAGCCACTGGGGAGGACAGCATGTGCTATGTAATAGTGGAACAATGCTAGAGTTTACGGAAATGATGGAAGTGACCTCAACTGTGGAAAGCTGAGGACGGTCTCAGAGAGATGATGTTTTCATGATGGCTTCATCTTAATGTAGCAAGTAGCTAGCACTTTATATGATGTAATAATTTTTACTCTGTGGTTCTAAACCCTTCCCTCATTCCATTCCAGTCTCACCTAATCTTCCCAGAGCATCTATAGATTAAGAACTCTATGTTTTCTTCTTTATGATAGGAGGAAGCAAAAGCTCAGATATGTTAATAACTGATTGGGTCACATAGAGTGGCTAATTCCAGAGTCAGGACACAAATGGGGGTCTGTGTAGACCCAGATGGTGAACTCTTTAACAGCAGAAAAGCTTTTAAGGACCACATCAGAGGCCAGAGGGATCTAGCAGATTCCCACTTTCTAGTCTAGGGCTGTAGGGGGTCTGACATCCTCCAGAAATTGCATGCCAAATGTTCTGTGCATATTTTATTTGTCTTAATTGGAATAAAAACTTGGGATGCTTTCAGATGCAGGCCCATGGCATATAATAAATGGCGTAAATATAAATTCAGGGCAGTCCAAGCTCAGGAAGGGAAAAGGGGACTGCGTCAAACAGTGTATCAAACAGAAGCAGAGTTCTAAGAGCTGTCATCTGAGTGCTGGCCCGGTACACACCTCTAGGTCTGATGTCCATACATATAATGCCAGCCTCAGAGATCATTCTGTGACCACAGTGAATTGATACACACAGGAAGTCCTGTGGAAATGGGCTGAGCATAGGCCAGAAAGGTACTGTTCAAACCCTGAAAAATGATCAGCATGCTCATATCCCCGAATATCTGGAATGACTACAGTTATTCCCTCGAATCTGTTTAATCTCAGCTCTCTTCCTCTTCAGCATTGGGTCAAAAATAAGAGGATACTCCTACTTCCTGACAGCACCACACCATGTTATCTCAAAATTCCTTGGAAACTTTTCCTCCAGCACTAAGTACAAAGTCTTGTCTGGCAACCTGTGCCTGAGACTCCTTATACCTATAATAATTTTGTGTGTGTGTGTGTGTGTGTGTGCTTGTGTGTGTGTAAGATATTTGCTCACCCATGTGAGTATGTGAAAGTCAGAGGTTGATGCTCAGATGCCTTCCTCAATTGTTCCTCTACCTTACTTTTTGAGACAAGATATCTCACTGAACCTGGAGCTTGCTGATTCAGCTAGACTGGCTGGCCAATGAACCCCCAAGAGTGGCCTGTCTTTACCAAAGAGTGTTGACATTATAGGCATGTACTTCTTGCTGAACTTTCACCTGGATAATGGGGACCTAAACTTACCTCTTTGTACTTACACAACAAGCTTTTTACCCACAGACCCATCTTCCCAGTCCCACAAATCATTTTGATCATTGGTAAGATGATCCACGGTATCTGGTGAGCTGCCATAGAACTCCACTCCTCCACTGTCAGAGAGAATCTCTGTGGGGAGCAGAAATGGGACCTAATTTTAGATCTCTTAATATTGTGTCAAATCTTAAATCTATCAACCCAGAATTTTAACTCTAACTCTTAAGCTGTATCCCCAAGATGGAGCTTCTCAAGCAGCTACTGATCAAGGTAAGACTGTAACTGAAGAGTCTATATCAAGCATAAACAGGGAGTGCATGGGGCTGTAATGATTATGAGAAAACTTTGAAGGTATCTTCCACATCTGGAGAGTTTGAAAAATTGGGGTAAACTCTTTAGAAAAAAAAGAAAACCTATCTTGAAAAATTCCCCATTGTCCATGTGAGCTAAGAAAGCTGTGGGAAGTCATCTAACAAACATTGGGCTATGAGAACACCATCTTTTTATCTTGGCATCTTCAGAAATGCAGTGCTAAACATACCATAGCCTCCTAGGAAGCTCAGGGGAATAAGGAGGTTATTCCTTCCTGTGGATTGTGTCAGTCCCAGAGGTAGGAAGATGTGGGTGAATTAATAATTCCAGGAGAACCAGAAATCAACAAAGGGAACAAGAGACATCACAGCCTCAGAAATCTAAATCAGTGGTGGCCTTGAAAGGCCCCTCCAACATATAAAAGACTGTGTCAGACCCATTTTGTGCATCTCTCACAGGACAGGGTGAAACTCACAAACCAGAAAGAGAATAATTCGCCAGATCTGATTTTATATGATGAAATTCCCTTGCATTAGGGAAACCCCACAAAAATCTTGAAATTGTAGAGTCAAAACCATTTGCAGAGCCACACTAGATGAACTATGGATGAGCAAAAACACTCCAGTTAAAAACGTGCAAGATATAAGAAAAACAGCAACAAATATAATGAAAAAAAAACAGGGGAATGAGAAATGAAAGTTCTACAAGCCATATACATATATATATATATATATATATATATATATATATATATGTATATGGAACAAAATTTTCAGTCTTTGTTTGGTGGTGGTGGTGGTGGGGATTCAAAAGTAAGTTTAAAAATCCAGGACTGATAAAGGATGAGGCACTGAGCATTCCCACATTTAACATGTGCTTCTGGCATGAAACAGGGTGCTGAGGTTAAGATGTACATATCAAGATTGTGTGGTTTGACAGACAGGAAGTGATTCGCTCTCAGTGGCTTATAGATCATACTGGAAGGAGCTCCTCAGAGGCCTAGGTTCATTTAGTGATCTAGTGCAGTCTGAGGAGACAGGAATTCCCTACATTGAAGGTCTTCAAGTCTCCAAATAAAAGAGAGGGGAACAGAGGCTCTGGCAATAAAAGATACTTCTGGGGAGCACTTAATAAAGAGCATGAGCAGGCTCTGTTCTGGGGTAGTATAGATACTAACTAAGGCTGTGGCTGGCAGTGGTTCCTCCATTGCACTGGGATGGCACCCCTATAGCCCTGACATACTCTGTGCTCTCAGGAGGGATTGCTCTAAGGACTGTGTGGTCCTAGAATATGACCTCAGCTCTGCACTGTGAAGTTGTCAGTAGAGAGGCACCCCTTAGGTTCTGACTGTCCTCTGACTTTCTAGAGGCCCCTTTGGAGAAACTGGGAGCCTGTGTAAGCCCCAGCCCACCTTCACCTCCAGGACTCTTTGCTCCTGGCTGTCTGCTCTTCTCCTGACAGGAGGTGATGTGGGAAGGATGGGGCATCTTTTCTCCCAACACTGAGGATTGAATTTAGGGCCTTACATTTACTAAGCAAGTGCTTTAACACTGATCTGTATCCTCAGCCTTCCTTTTAATTTTTTAAAAAAATTTGTATTTTTATTGATTTTTTTTGTGTATTTTATACAAAACATCTAAATGATCTTTATACCCCGTAGTCCCCACCAGATTTCATGCCTTTTTCCATACATGTTAAGGCCTATTGAGTCAAGTTTGTGTATCTAGATGTCCCTTAGTGCAAGTTCATCCTCTGGGACAGCTTAGCAGTAATCTGCTGCTAATCGTTCTTTGGCTAAGGTTAGTACCTGCTGCCCATTTCCCAAGTTCTATGCTGGGTTTTTGTATGACTGAGTTTGCATTGATCTTGGGCATGCTGAGACCATTTCTGTAAGTTCATATGAGCAAGTTCCTAGAACAGCCTGGAAGACTGTTTCCTTATGATTGTGTACCAGCCCTGACTCTCACAATCTTTCCACCCCCTTTTCAGAATGGTCCATAAGCAGTGGGTGGGTGAGGTTTAATACAGGAGTCCTATCCAGGAACATGCACTCTGCAGTCTCTTATTCTCTACCTTTGGCCAGCTGTGGCCTCCCGTGTGCATTGTAATCTGTTGCATGGAGGAAGCTTCTCTTCTGAGAGTGGAGAGATGCGTTAGTATTCTCTCTACCCTCTGTTCTGTTCTGTTCCATGAACCTTAAATTTTAGACAAGGTCTTACTAAGCTGTTCAGGCTAGCCTTGAAGTCACTCTGTAGCTCAGGCAGGCCTTGAACCTTCAATTCTCCTATCTCAGCCTACCAAGTAGTTGAGACCCTAGGCCTGTGCCACTGGTAGAGATCCCTAGGCCTGGTAGTTGGCTAATACCTATTATCTTTATCTTTCCTGGAAGAAAGAAGCTTTAGCCATCTGAGATGCCACCTCAATGTCTTCCACATTTTTCAGTTTTCCATACTTTCTCATTGTCATTGTCTGTGTCGATGTTTTTATTTAAAAGGATAAACAGAATTTGCTTTCAGACAGATATTCTCATGTAGCCTAAGCTAATTGGTGATCCTTCTGCCTCAGTCGTTTGAGTGTTAGGATACAGATACAGACAACCATATCTGTCTAAGAACATAGTGTGTGTGTATGTGTGTGTGTGTGTGTGTGTGTGTGTGTGTTTGGGATATGTGCATGGTATGTATGTGCTGTATGTAGGTGTAATGTGTGTGGGCATGCATCTGTGTGTACTCATGCAGAGATCACAGGCTGACATGAAGTGTTTTCTTAAACATTCTCCTTTATTTTTTGAGACAAGATCTGCCACTCAACTTGGAGTTCAACCATTTGGCTGGACCCAGGGATCCTCATGTCTCTACCTCCCAGTGCTAAGATTATGGGACCCACAATTTCACCAAGGATTCATTAAGACATGGAATTGCATTACCTGTTGAGTTTTTTTAATCATCTTTGGTATTTAAGCAAAAGTTGTAACCCTTTCTAAAATGGTTCTAAAAACACTGAAAGGACATATTGAGATGATTATAAATAAATGAGCAGGGTTAGGCTCATAAGGAAAGATAAGGCTCTACAGTTTGTTTGAGCAGGGAAGATGCTAACCTCAGTAGACTGCACTGAATTCTGTATTACCAGAGCAACTACTAAGGGAGTGACAGAAATGCATAGGAAACACTCACGGTAAATCAAAACAGAATTCCAAAAATATTGTAGGTAGCCAGTTGGAAGGTATGAAGAATAAAATAGAAAAACAGAACAACCCAAACCAACCAACCAAACCAAACCAAACCAAACCAAACACCATAAAAATAAATGGGCAACTGCTCAGTATGGCCACGTCAACAACCAGATGTTCTGAATGATGAGAAAAGGCAAAGGAACCCAAGAGCCAACTGAATGTTCTAGGACATGCCATTGGATTAATATAAGGAAAAAAACACAAAATGCTAAAGGAATATTTTATTATAGCCCAGAATATAAAATAAATATTCATATGGGTATTTCATGTGGACATAAATAATAGTTGAATAGACAAATGAATGGATGAGAAGGGGTGGAGCTCTGCTTTGGAATTCAGAATTCCAATAATGATTATAGCTATTCCACCCTCAAGGAAACCAAGCATAGCTCCACGCTACACAGTTCCTTGTAAGGCTTCAGGACAAGCTCTCATCTGAGAAGCCTGTCAAGCACCTGCTCGCCGTGTGAACAGGCATCATGCTGACAGAACAGGTGATGGATAATATGAGAGTGATTCTTATTTCTCCCCAAACACTCAACTCCTGTCTAAATATTGAAGAAGATATCAGGCCAGGCAGATTGAAGGACATTGTATAAAATATCAGACTGGCGCATTTCAAACCGCTCAATGAAAGCTTGAGAAAAGAGCATATCCAAAAGACTACTAAGGCACATGACAGCTATATATGATGTGGCTCATGGATATCATCTTGGAACAGCAATAAAAGGACATGCTTGAAAACCAAGAAAATCTCAATAACATATGCCCATTACATCAATATAATTGTGTATCCATATCTATTCATTATCTGTACTGTGTATTATACTAATATATGATACTAATAACAGGTAGAACTAGATTTAAGTGCGCATAACATTTAATTTTTTCTGTAAAGAGAAAAATATTCTAAAAGTTTAATTAAAATTAAAATGGTAAACTTGCCATGTCACATTAGTGATTACATTTAGTATAAACATTAAAATCCACTTACTATAATACAGAAATCAATACATTTTTATAAAAAGCCTCATGCAACTGTATGCTTTTTAAAAGAAATTTTCCTCAAGGAGTTGAGGGAGGTCGGTCAGTGGGTTTAGTGCTTGCTGTATAAGCAGGAAAACTTGAGATAGGATCTCCAGAACCCATGTTAAAGCTAGAGATGGAGCACACTGCTACTCTTGTGAGCCTAGCACTCAGAGGTGGAGACAGAAAAATGTTGGGGATTTTCTGGACAGTCACTGTGGTCAAATAGGCAAGCTCCAGGTTCAGTGAGAGATCCTGTCTAAATAAATAAATAAATACAAATAAATAAATAAATAAATAAATAAAGTAGAGAGCGATGTAAAAAGACTTCAATATCACCTCTGGCATCCATACACACAGGCAGATGTGCACCTGTGTACATGTGTTTACAGGTATATACACATACATACCTCTCTCTCCATCACACACACACACACACACACACACACACACGAGAGAGAGAGAGATTCAAATATCACAGTATAGGTTTATTGAAATAAACCTACCAAAAAAAGATATAGCATGCAAACTTTAAGTTAAAAGAGTGGTTGTATCTATAGTAGATGAATACATTTCTGGGCAAACATAACTGTCTGGATTGGAGAAGAAATATTCAGAGAAAAATTGTAATCCTTCACAAACATGTATTGATTCTTAATGTGTATCTTAGTGTCAGAAGAACAATCCAGATGAAGCAAGAAGAGATGCAACACACAGGTGAAATAGAGACAGACATGTTGTAGCTGGAGACCTTAGCACTTCTCTATCAACAACTGACTAAACAATTCTAAAAGGCAGCAAGGATATAGGAAACAGCCTCATTCCCAACCAAACCTGTCTAAATGATATCGTTGGAACACACGGCCAATATAATATAATACACACTTTTCAAATTCTTAAAGAATATGCAGAGATAGCATTAGACAATTTCCTGATCCCTACAAAGATTGGAAGAATTGAAACAGTGTGGTCTTTTATCTTAATGGGATCAGCATAGAAATCAAATGCAGGAAGATAGATAATAGGAAAATATCCAAACACCTGCAAACTATGTAACACAATGTGTAATTAATAATCTGTGAGTCAAAGAAGATATTTCAGAGGACTCAAACAAAACATAAAGGATAAATGGAAATCAAAATGTTATGTGCCAAAGTGTGAGGCTCAGCGTAAATGAAGCTGGGGGAGAAATTCTGTGAACTAGATGCTTAGATCATAGAGCCATAAATTTAAATCCCACTCATAAAGTCAATAATTTCTGTCTCAACTCATTAAACTATAAGAACAAAGTAAACCTAAACCAAATGGAAGTAAGGAAAGAATGAAGATTAAGTGAAAGTTAATAACAGAAACCAGAAAAAAAAACTGATAAACTTCTAACATGATTGAGAAAAAGATACAAGATATTAACAACAAATATTAAATGACAAGATAGAACATACAGGCATGGCAATGGTCAGAAGGGAACACGTAGCTATCAATGAACTAAACCTTTCAACTTAACTTGTATAAAATAGTCAATTCCTTGAAAAGCAGAAACTACACAAACTTACCCAACATGCAATCAGTAACTTGAATATCCCCCAAAGTAACAGAGAAATTACATTCATAATTGACCATCTCCCAAAGTCTAGACTATGTTGGTTTCATCAGAGAACTTTACTAAATACTTTAAGAATAATATTTAGTCTATCTAATCTCTTCTGAAAGGAAAAAGTAAAAACTTTGTTATTTTGTGAAGTCAACAGATCATGACAAACCAGATAAGAAAATAAATATAAGAAGAAAAATCACAGTCTAATCCACATCCTCCGTGAACTATGAGCAAAATGCAGATGGAGCAAAAGCTCTGTTGATAGAGGACATAAATTTGATCTCCGCAATCCATGTAAAAACCTTGAGTGTGTTGGTGCGCTGTTGTAATTCCAGTACTTGGGAGGTGGAAATGTGAATGATTGGAGCACCCAGTCATCCAGCCCAGCCTACCTAGCAAGCTACAGACCACTGAGAAAGATGTTTGGAAATACAAGGAAGCTGGCATATAAAGGATATCCAAGGTTGTCCTCTGGCTTACACACACACACAATACACGTGCACAGACTTGCACATACATGTGAAGATGAGCACATATACATTTATAGAGAGAATTTAAAAAATACTTATTAACAAAATTCCAGTAAATTTACACTAGCAATACATAAAGGCATTATGATTGTTGTCTAGGAGTACCTTATTCAATGAATGAAAAGAATTTTGATACTCTAAAGTCAGTCAATGAGTAATCATATTAACAGGTCAAAGAAGAAAGTGTTTTGATGTTATCAATAGAATCAGAAGATACGTGGAAGGTTTCTATATGTATTCATGACAAAGTCTCAGAGATCTAGAAATTAAGGTCAATTCCCTTAACTTGATGACAAGTAACTACAAAAATGTCAAAAATTAATTTTAGAATTAATTAGAGGGAGTAAATGATCAGGAAAAGGGGAAACACATCTCTTTTCACCAATTCCATTCAGTGTGGTACTGGATAGTCCAACGAGCACAATAAAGCCAGAAAGTACAATAGATTGCATTAGAAAAAGAAAGTACAATAGATTGCATTAGAAAAAGAAAATAAAATGATTCTCAAAGTACGTGGAAATAGAAAATTGAACCAGCGAAACCACACTAGAACTAATAGAATAGTTTAACAAAGTCTCAGTATACAATATTTGCAGAAAAATCAACTCTTTCTATATTCTAGGAAATAACTTATTGAACCTGACATTAAAATACCATTTAATCAACAAACAAATCTTGAACAAATAAAACCCAAACAAGTACGCTGAATGTCTAAGACAATATAAATAGGACTTCCATGCTATAAGCTACAAAAGTTGATTAAAGAAATCAGAACAAATCTAATAATTGGGCAAAAACCCCATGTTCACGGAATGAAGACTTAACAACATAGAAATGTCAGTTCTCAGTTTTCTGGGTGGATTTACTGAAAAATTCTTTTCTTAGGGCATAACTTCATTTCTATGAAGTTGAAAACCTGGCAGCAACTTCTCCCAGCCTTATATTCTAGCATCCTTTGGGATAAATGGTTATGAAGGAGAGAAAACAAAGTGATTATTCTATATCCCAACTCTGAGTGTTTACAAGCACAGAGAAGAGCTGGGAAACAATGTGTTCCTGCTCAATAAAGTGATTTTAGTGAGAACAGGGACCACTTAGTCAGGTAGTTTTTAATGTGTTTATGGACCCTGCCTAGTTTGCTCCAGTCCCTGTGAATCAATAGAAACCTATCTCATCATCATTACCTTGATCATTGTTTCTGCCTAGCCACCAACCCCTTGGGGTCAGGTGATCTTGCATAAATGGCTCAGATTCTCACAGATGACTCTAGTCTCAGTGAAAATTGTGTTTCATGGCTCCAAAACCAGTGCCACAACACCAGTGACAATCAGTAGAAAAACATCTATTGATTGTTCTTTGACATAATTCTCATTTTCCTCTCTATTTTATGTCATACAATTTATATCACATAAAATTAATATGACAATATAATAATTATTTAGTCATTAGGTATAGGCAATGAGATTTTCAGTTTTTCTTCGTTGATACAAGAAATGTAGGAAGTCACTCTGAACTGTTGCCTTGTACCCTCTTATCATTAAACAACTCAGCTGTGTGTGATCCATCAATATCCCAGTGATGAGTCATAATTCCAGTGTGAAAGGCCTGTAAGTGAGAAAGGGAGACATTATGATTAAATGGCTCTACATCTTTTTTTTTTTCCCCAAGATATGTCTGTTTTCCTGAAGGGAAACAATTTTTTGCACCTACTTTGAAGTCTTGGTATAGAGACTTCTCTCTGAATTGTTTTATGCAATATTTGGTGTGATTAACAGTGTGTGGGCATGGGGTAGGGTCCATGCTTAAAAACAACATACAACTTTGGCATCTCCTTGGGAATTCTGAAAGCAATGAAAGTCAGAAAAACATTGTCAGGATAGGGTTATAATAAAAGGCCCTATTGAATGCTATTCTCCAGCGCCTGTAAATTCAACAAAGTTTATTGTTCTGATCTTGAGTCTGCAGATTATGTTGCTTGATTTAAGGCACTAAAGAAGCAGTCAGTTTGAGCAGCAGTAAAATTTCTGCAGAATAAACAAAGTCATAAACTGGCTCTCTGCACCTCCTTGGGCTGCATTATTTCCCCTTGGTTGTTTCACTCCGGGATGATAGAGGTAAAATGATGCACAGTATAGACTGACTTTCAGGCCTTAAAAAAAAAAAACAGGAGTCACATTAGACAGCACCCAACCAAATAACTTGCGACTTGAAATTCGCAAAAATATTTCCATGATACTAGACACAATGATCCAGTGGGATATTCAGTGGTTTATTCAGCTGCACACATTTTAATCATAGGTACGACCACTAGGCTATTCTTTTCCCAGCTATTATTGAATTGGTCAACAATTACTAAGGATTTCCAGGCTGAAGGGAAGAGAAGAGATGCTTGTGTGGATCTCTTAACTGTTCTGTAATCATTTTGTCTTTCCTTTATCTCCCCAGCATTCTTATTTTAAAGAAGTTACTGGGACCTTTGTAGGACTTTTGTAAACCTAAGAATTGGTTGGTCTTAGGTAAAACCTAAACCATTTGAGGGGAGATGATAGGTGGGTAACAGAAGAGTTGGAATAAAAAAATGACTTGAAGAAGAATGTGGAGAGGCTGATTTCTTGTGTAGTCCTGGGAGGATATGAACAGCATAGGACCATGCCCAGCCTTTTGGCTGCATGCTGAGGAAGTAAACATTGTTGGTTGCCTGTGAAGAAGACAGAGTTTACAAAATAAGAGCTTCAGCAAATCCACAGTACTTCTTAAGATTCTGGATTCCAACTGTGTCTAAGTAGCACTGAAGCCACTGTACCCGAAGGGGCCGTATGTGAGCAGGGTCATTGGTGATAACGATAGGCAGCTTGTTACTGGACAGACAATTTCCATGTCTCTAAACAAAGTGAGATGCTGTGCTTTGAGAACATGTCCAGCACATTAAGTTTGAGAATTGGAAAATGATTGGAGTTGATTATCTCTAAGTCATGGAAGGGATTTATATGCCAGAATTTACAGACTACCAATCAGATCAGCTACCACATAACAATTTTTTATGCCCTTAGAATCTGCAACTACAGTTGCTCTCCTGGAAACATTAGCTTCTATACTGGTTTCCAAATGTTTTGTAAAATATGTCTTTTCTGTTATACCTCATATTTTATATGTGACATTCTGTGTTGTTCATTTGAAAAGATTTTGTGATGTGTTCTTTGGTATTAGTTGCATTAGATAAGCTTATATATTGCCTGGTTTATATGATTTACCTCTGCTTTTTACTGGGGAAACTTACAGCTATTAGGCTTCTTTTACTTTTCAATGCAAACAAACAAACAAACAAACCAAACGAAAATAAAACAGAAAACAGAAAGAGTAACAGAAAACCCTGTCAGAGAGCACCGGGAGGGGACTTACGTTAATGAAATATAAACTGAAAATAAAACTAGCAGGTGGAAAGTGATGACCTAATGCCAAAATTTCCTGTTAATCAAGGGCATATGTATTACTGTAGGTATATCATGTGTTAATCTAGGACATATGTATTACCGTGAGTCCATCATGTGTTCTTAATCTAACATAAAGTTGTTTGTATAATAATTATTTTTGGTATTAATGAGAAAGAAAATGTGCTGCCAATTAAACTGGTATAACCTAAATTTCATTTTATGCTTATTAATGGATTCTTGTCTATTTAGTTAAGTATAGATTTTTATTACTTTAAAAAGGGAAAGATAGATGGGCTAACCTATTCCTGAAGCTTCTTTGCTTCCAACATCTGGTGTTCCTGAAATGCCTTTTAGCTTTAGGGTCAAGTCCATGTTTGTTCAAATGTGAACTGGGTCATCCATTGAATAGGTATGAAAGCATTTCTTTAGACAGTGACTCACTATTGTCTCAGGGGTTGTATCCCAAGGCGCTGATACCCATTCTGTAAGCTTTGACATTGTCACTTGCCATGTTTGCTTATGCCAAACAACTGGGAGCTTCATTATAATTGCCACCCACCTAAAAACAATCACAAGATGCAACTCACTTTCAATGACGATAAATATTTAACAAGAATATATGGAGGCTGGGACGATGTTTTAGGCCATAAAGTGCTAGCCACACAAACATAAAGATATGAGTTTGGATCCCTGTCACCTAATCAAAGACTAGACAGTGCACTGAGCACCTGTAACCCTAGTGCTGTAGGGTTGAGGATAGGTGTATCTCTGGAGCTCATTAGCTAAGTCTAGCTCATTAGTTAGTCTAGCCAAATTGCTGGACTCCAACTTATATGAGAGTTCCTGTTTTAAAAACTAAGATGGAGGTTGAATAAGGAAGATGATACTCAGTGTCAAATCCTGGTCTCCATGTGCATATATACATGGACATGATAGATATATTCACACATCACTACACTAAACATACACACAACACACACACACCAGAATATGTATCTTAGAACTATTGAAATACAGAATTAGCAGTCTTGTAGTTTGTTATAAAATGAATTCATGACAGGAAAATTTCTTTGTAGGATTACAAAAGATGACCTTTACCTGGCTTTCTTTTTATGTTTTCTATACTTCTGTCAAAATATTTTTAAAAATCTCTCAAACTTTCAGAACAGTTATAGTCCCTGAATATGGTGAAGACTTGGCACTATGACTGGTTTATAATCATTTGGATATCTGCTGACATTAGCTGATAACTATTTAATATTCTCCTATGGTTCTGCTGAAGGAAAAATCATAACAATCCATTAGTAAGAGGCTAAACAAAATAAATTAGACAATGACAGGATAATGCTTTTTTCTTTAAGTAATACCACCTTTTTCAATATATAAAATAGGAAGATTTTGATTCAGCTCTTATAGCAAACTGGTCTTTGGACTCATATATTTGTAGAAATTTTGGAGTATCACTCAAACATTTTAATCATGATTCCATCTGTAATTTTTTTTTGATAATGGATCTTATGTAGCCTATCTGGCATGAAATTCACTTTGTAGCCCAGGATGACCCTGAACTCCTTAGTCTCCTGCTTCCACTTACCAAGTGCTAGGATTGCAGGCATGTGCCACCATGCTCAGCATACTAAAATGTTTTGGAGTATGTACTATCAATGCTTAATATATGAACTGATAAACAATATTCATGTGATACTGTGTTAATATAGTCCTCACATCTGAAGTTACATAAAATATAAGGGGTGTACTATGATACAAATGCAAATTGCACGTTCCTTTTACATCTTCTAGGGATAATCTTTCATATGGGCTTTGAAAAACCGTTCCCTAATGGTCAAAAGTGTTCTCAGTCTGATGAGGGTACTTGTTTCCTCCAGAAAGTATACATATCCTCATTCTTTTCCTAGTGTCTTAAGTGTAGAGGGTTAATTTGTTTCTGCAAGCGAGCTTTTGATTACCAGAGTATAGCTTCCTCAAGTAGCAATAGTTAGTCCTAGGAAAAGTTCCCTGTGAAGTTAATCTTTATAAATTGAGTCTGGCTCCCCACTGACTTCATAAAGTGGAAAATTTGTTTCTCTTGGGGCAGAGGGGAAACATGGCCCTGAGATGTAATAAAATCACACTAAAGTCTAGAGAAACTCTTTGAAAAGCCCATGTTTAAAAGAAAATCATTACTTTTATGCTCAAATAATGTTACTCCAAAAGAGATCAAGGCTTGATTGTAGCCAGTAATTTTCCCTCCTCAGCCTTTTATATTTCAGATACAATCCTAAAAGTGTTAAATGAGAAAAGAAAAATTAAAACTATCACCTTCAATAACTAAATGAAAACATTTTCTTTTTATTAGCTTTTCCCATCCTTTTTAAAGCCTGTTCGAAATCCCAACTGTATAATATTCTCAGATGAAGGTTACCATGAAAAGATCATTATTGTAAATGATTAAATCCATTCTTGTATATAATGGTGATTGTATTTGTTAGCCATTATATAAATAAAACTCTTCTTCTCATGAATCAAGCTCTTCTTGGAATGAAGGTCCCTCATGGAAAGAACAGAGGAAGTGGATATATTAGTGATTTTTGCCCTTGTTGTGGCAAAATATCACACAGAGCACTTTCAGGAAGGAAGAGCCTTTTACCTTAGGGTTTGAGGACACAGCTCATCATAGTGCAGAGTGCAAAGTACCAAGACTATGAAGTGGCTATCCACATTTCTTCAAAAGTCAGGAAGCAGAGAGAGCTGGATTCTTGTCAGCTAGCCTTCTCTCTATTATTCAGTCCAAGACTCCACCCCATGGAATGGTGCCACCCACAGAAAGGCTGTGTCTTCACTCCTCATTTAACTTCTGTGGACATGTTCCCACGGCACAAAAATGCTCAGGAATCTTGTCCTATGATGGTTCTAAATTCTGCCAAGCTGGCAGTTGAGATCAATCATCACTAATCTACCACTTGTCAATTTGACATCTGAGCACATAATATTATATTATGAAATTCTACCCCAGATCTCTGATTTCTCATTTTAATCTTATAATGCAAGATGCTTTGAGTCCATCTCAAAAGATTCCCCTCAGTCTTTAACAATCTCAACACTGTTCAAATGCCGAGTCTCTTCTAAGACTCAAGGCAATTTCTTAATCTTGAGACCCTGCAAAACAACATAATTTACATACTTTCAATTCACAATGACATAGAATAAACATTCATATTCTAAAAGGGAGAAGTGAGAAGGTAGGAAGGAAAGATTGGACCAAAGCAAGACTGAAACCCAGCAGGGACAACACCAAACCCTGGAGCTCCATGTGTAGCATCTGGAGCTCACCACAGAATCATCTGGGCTCTAAAGGCCTGGGAATGCCTTAGCTCCCCAGTTCTGTGGCCTCCAGCGCTCATGACCTTTCTCTTGAGCCAACTCCCACTCCGTGCCTGCAACTTTCCTCAACCACTGTTCCACAATCCCAGTAACCTCAACATCCTGGGGTTTTTACTGCAAGTAACTTAGGATTCACCTCCCTATCACTATGCAGAATTCATTGCAGGGAATCTGAATGTGCAATGCATTGCTTGGTCTCAAAGGTTTTCTGTAACGTTGGTACAAGCTTCTCTCATGACCCCACCCCCACACTCATATTTTCTTTGTGCCTATGAAACTCTGAGATGTAGCTTGCTCAGCTTGGACACATGCTGCAAGGTCTATGTGTGCCCACTCTGCTGGCACTGAGAAAATACTTCCTGAAGCGGTTGTTTCAGAGCACATGCTCTTACTGCAGGGCTCTTGGTTTTAGTCACTTTCTTTTCAGATGAATCTGAGCATTTTACTTGTTGGGGCCTTGATGGCGGGACATTTTCTATCCTTAAAACACTTTTCCCATTGTCCCAGTTAAGATCGTGAGGTTTCTCTTTAATTGTGTGAATATGTTTAACAATTATAGGTGCTATCATCCTGGCCTTGTCCACCACTCCATTTTCTTCTTAAAGAACATTTAAAATTTATTCTTCGACATTTTCATGTGTATACATGGTGTATTGATCATATCCAACCCCAACTCTGTCTGCCTTCTCCCCAGATCTCTTCACCTACCTGTCCTCTATCACCTCTATGTTCTCTTCTTTCTTTAAAAAAAATAACCCGCTGAGTCCACTTAGTGCTGCCTCCATGTGCATAGGTGTGGGGCCATCCACTGGAGCACCATGTCTGCAACTTTAAACTTACTTTCTCCTTTCCTGATCAGATGTCCATTTTTAAGGTCTTTCTGCTCCCGTTGCTTCTCTCTCATATTAGTCCTAGGTAAGAAAATGGTGCCTTAACCATGTCATCGCCTAAATGCTATCTTGTCTTGAAATTTCCCCCACCAAACAAATTTGCCAATTACTTTTGAATTGAGCCTCAGTCAAGTTCTCAAACATGGG
The DNA here is from genome assembly GCA_035773235.1 of Eospalax fontanierii. Taxonomy (NCBI): domain Eukaryota; kingdom Metazoa; phylum Chordata; class Mammalia; order Rodentia; family Spalacidae; genus Eospalax; species Eospalax fontanierii. The sequence goes on from CM069540.1 coordinate 21,576,247, forward strand.
AATAATACAGCCAGATTCTTTACTAGAATGTAACATACCTGGCCTCTTTCCTAACTGATGAGCAAGTCTTTGCTTCCCTCTAAAACCTAATAAATCCATTGTACACAGTTTTTCTCATTTTGATCTGATGAGAATCATACTAGAATCTCTCTATGCCAAGGTTCCAGTATCTTCTATGTTTCTTCAAGAATGAGTTCCAGAGTCCTACCAACCATACAGTCAGGAGTCTCAGCAATGATCCTCTCCTTGACACCAATTTTCTGAATTAGTTCCTTTTCTCAACCCTGCGAAAAAATTTATCTGACAAAAGCAACTTAAGGAAGGAAGGGTTTGTTTTGGCTCCTACTTCAAGAGACCAGGTCCATCATGAAGGCAGTGCATGGCAGTGGGAGCATGAGCAACTGTTTATATTGGTTTCTAGCCAGTAAGCAGAGAGAGATGAATGTTGGTGACCAACTTGCTTTCTCTTTATTCAGTCTGGTGCGCTATCCTTCAGTATGCCGTCGTCCACATTCAGGTGGGTCTTCTGCCTCAGTTAAACCTCTATGGCAAATTCCCTCACAGATACCCCCAGAGGTTAGCTTCTTAGGTGATTCTAAACCCATTTCAGTTAACAAAGAAGATTACTCATCACAGTGGAGGAGCAAGGTTCCTGATTTTAAGCATTTATCGTGTTTCAAACTGTTTGCAGTGTGGTGAATAGGTATATCAATGTCTGTTCAAATCTTTAGAAGAGAATCTTATTTTGTAAGTTGAATTTTAGTTCAAAGTAGCAGAATTTTAAAGTGTTTGAAGAATGTTCTGGCTGTTTATTGGTGTGGATCTCAGAAAACATCAACAATATTGATAATGATCAGTTGCATTAAATTTCACAATTATTGCTTGTGAAGCAAAGTATGTTTTTAATTTTATCCCCGAAGCATATTTAGTTATAGATTCACTTCAGGGTCTTTATTTGCCCTAGTAACTTTTTGGACATAAATTCTCATATAGGTCATCAAGTTTATTCTTATGGAAGCGTTATATATTTCCTACTTGATTTAAATCATCTGTATATTCTACTGTTTTAGTATATTAATTTTCAAATGATATTATTAGGCAATCTTTTTTGAGATATGACCTTCCTGTAGCCCCAGCTATCCTGGAATTCTCTATGTAGACCAGATAACCACTTGCGTCTACCTCATGAGTGCTGGGAATGAAGACCTGTGCCACCACACTGGGTATAATTATTAATTTTTATATACTCTTCTTTTTCCAACACAATGAAAAAACAAGCCTGAAACTGTTCTTATTATAAATAAATGGCAAATTTAAACACAATGCATTGCCAAGCAAGAGAATAAAAGCAAAGCTCAATTTGTCAAAAACCAAGAAGAGAGTGAACACAGGTGTTTTGAGCCAACAAATAAGCTGTGGAGAATTTTATAATTATCTCTTAAATTCCAGAAAACCAGAAGCAGATGACTGAATCTTGGACCAATGGGGATTTGTAATGAACACTGCAGAAAGGCAGACCATCTGAAGTATGTATTTCTTGCAAAAGGAATAAATCTGAAAACCAAAAACCTAAACAAAGAAAACTCTAGGACTCGGGAAATGGCTCAGCAGTGAGAAGATATTTTCCTCCAGAGGACCTGAGTTTGATTCCTAGCACCCATGTCTGATGACTCACAGCATCCTGTAACTCCAGCTCCAGGGACAGTGACTTCCTTTGGTGGACTAAAGTGCACATAGGCCACACACATACACACACACACACACACACACACACACACACACACACACAGATAATTGAAAAAAAACAAAATAAATCTTCAAAAAATATACAAAGAAAGAAACCTCTGCAAAATACCTGCTGAGAGACAAAGTTTTATATGCATTAGGAAGAAAAAAAGAGAATATTTTCATGCAAAAATCAAATCCCTAAACCTGTGCAAAATTTATGCTACATTACCTGGGATATCAAAATTCCCCAAACAGGAGCTTAAATTCAAGTCAGGCTCATAACTACACTGCAGCTGAAGAGAAGCTAATATTCTCAAAGACAGAACCACAAAGTAGAAAAGTTGGTTTATTCTAAAAGAATCCCCAGAGAAATTTTTAATGAAGCAGAAAAGATATATAGTGAACAATACACAGTAAGAAATTAGAAATAAATGCTATTGGTAACTGTCATAAATATGAACATATCATAATTTAGTAAAATGAGATTCTCAGATTAGTACGTGCAACAGGAAGATCTAGTGACAGCATAGGTCAAGACAAATATATGGCTCCAGGAGCTAAAGAGAGTGCTCAGAGCACTGGCTGCTCTGTAGAAGACCTGGGTTTGAATCGCAGCACCCACATGGCAGTTAACAACCACCTGTAACTCCAGTCCAGGAGATCTGACACCTTTCTGGCTCTGTAACATTGCATGACATAGGTGGGGTCCCCGGAACCGAAGGTTCTGATGGACAATTGACTTCCCTTCTCTTTTCCTCAGTTCTCTGCTTACATGTTACCAATGAAGTTTTTCTTCATGTCCCTATATAAAACAGTAGTGAGACTCCTCCCAATTACAAGTTAATGGCTTTCATAACACTGAAGTATTAAGGCAATGATTCATGCTCTTTATCTAACTGAGCCACGGTGCCCAGGATTTGGTCAAACATTATTCTTTTTGTAAGCATGGTGGGCAAGGAAAGGCCTTGAAATGGAACATGTATGACATGTGTTCAAGGATCAGAAAGAAAGTCAATGTGGCTGAAGCCAAGTTAGGAGATGAAGCCAGAGAAGACTAGAGACATATAGGTTCAGGGTCCAATGAATGGATGTTGGCTTTTACTTTGTAGAATGCGGTGTGAATAAATGAATATGACATATTGTTTTGTTTATATCAAAAACAGAGTGTGAGTGACAATAGCTTGCAGGGAACCAATTATGGAATATTTGAAGTTGTAGTTCAGGAAAGGTATGATTGTGTTTTGATGTTGGTGGAGCTGGTCAGTATTAATATAATTTTGGATACATTTAAAAATCATAGCTGTTGGTATTTGCTTACTATGACACTGAGAAAAATAGAAGGGCCCCATGGTTTTGTTCTAGCTTCATTTCTGTGGCTGCAAAAAAATACCCTGAATAAAAGAAACATAGGGGAAGGAGTTTACAACTCCAAGTTGTAGTCCGGCATTTTAGGAATGTCCAGGTAGGAATTCAAGCAGGTAGTCCTATCATTTCCATAGTCAAGAGCAGAAAGAAATGATGCACTATTCTGCCTGCTTCTAGTTTTCTCCTGTCCGGCATAGTCGAGATAACCCTGTTGAGGGAAGGGTGCTATCTACAATGGGCTAGGTCTTCCTACTTCAATTAACAGTCAAGACAATCCCTCACACTGGCAGATTGATTTGATAGTTCCTTCTTAAGACTCTGTTTCAGGTGATTCTACCTTATATCAAATTGACAGTTCAAGTTATCAAGCAGAGAGAGCGCTGGATTCTTACTGAGACAGATCAGCAATGAGGAATTACATAAATCATGGTTATATTTTAAATTTGAGAGGCTTATTAAATGTTTAAAGGGAAAATTTTAATTTATAGTTGAATATCAAGTGTAATATTTGGGAGAATAGGATGGAGACATTTTTACTTCAAACACCATCAGCAGTCAAAAAACTGTAAAGGAAAATACACGTAACCTGAGTTTGGAGAGAAAAGAGGTAGGAGAAGCATTCAAAGAGAAATTTAAAGAGAATTTGTCAAAACCTACAAGTTGTAAAACCTGAACCAAAGTAAAGGAATTTATAACAAATTTATTCCTTAGCATATTCACACCTAAGTCTATGTAAGTGACAAAATACGAGACAAAACTCATTACCAAGGCTCCATGTCAAGGTTAGATTCTGAAAGTTATCTGGGTTCTATAGTAGAATGCATTTACCGAAACATGTTGACTACACTCTTGAAATTTGAGCATGATCTTGTAGCAAATTTCACATCAAAAGAAACCATTTGCTCTTGTCAAAACCGATATTTGAGTTCTTAACTGATGAAAAGATTGAACACTGACAGCTTTGATTTCAGACAACTCTTAATTTTTTAAAGTGACCTTATGTATTTTTCTGCTAAATTGGTGTGGTCTAAATTTGTAATTGATTTATGAAGTACTTGACCAATCATTTATTTTTATTATTTGCTTTGGTTTTACAACTTGTTATCTTTTCTAATTTTAAATTATGTATAGTTGTATGGATTGAACACATGAGTGTGGGTTCCTGTGGAGGTCAGAGGCATTAGATGCCTCTGGAACTGTAGTTACAAGTAGTTGTGACCTGCTTGCTGTGAGTGTAAGGAACTGAACTTGGGTCCTCTGGAAGAGCAATAGATGCTCTTAACTTCTGATCCATCTCTCCAGCCCCCTTGACAAATTATTTACATTTTTAATGAGCTTTAGTTTGTCATTTGCCCTTTTGTTATACTTGTTGTTCCCTGTCAACCTTCATTATTTTCATATGTTTTTCTTTCCCTACATGTCTCAAAATTATCCATTGTTTAAATACAATTTCATTTTTTGAGATAGGGTCTCACTAGGTAGCTCTGGGTGGCCTAGAACTTGCTATGTAGACTGGGCTGACCTCAAACTCACAAAGATGTGTCTGCCTACTTTCAAAATATACTTTTTCAAAATCTCTGATTAATCTGAGTGCAAGCAAATTCGATTATGCTTAAACATGAAGTTTTTTTAGTTCAGCTTTTACGTCTGATCATTTTGATATGTCTGCATATACAAAGTGTACTGGAAGTCTAAGTTAAGTCTCTCCCTCATTGTGATTGTGTTTATTCAAGGTGCATAATGGGAAATCCACATAGGAATTAAAATTTATCTTACAAAATTTTCTCTAATGTCAGAATGGATTTAAACTATGAGTCTTTGTAATATATTCCAGCATTTCCAGTTTTACACTGCCCATATTAAGATAAAAAGTCTTTAAAATAATGCTAGAGTATTAAATATTCAAGATCATAGATGCAGTCGGAGGACTGAGTTAATATATGAAGACATCTCTGGCATTCACGTAATGACAATGTGTCTTCATGGGGCAACATGAGGACAAAATATAATGTTCTAAAATTGGTTTTGCATTTCTGCAGATTTATTTTCAAATATACATAATTATATTAATTTCACAGAAGCCAAAATGGGAAGAGTAAGCACCAGCAATTGAAATCATTTTGCACTTAGTTATTAAATATATCACTGACTGTTAATTTCGTTGCATGAGTTATGCATTCATAAACATTCCTTGGAGAGCTGGATTCATCAAAGGTTAATGAGTAGGTAATTTCCATGGTGGGTTATGTGATAAATATTTTTCTTGCCATGGTTCCATTTTGTATTTTTCGCTGTCTGTATATGGTGAAGGATGTTTTCTACATTTACATACTTTTACTTTTCATCTTCTAAGTTTCATAAAATCCTAAAACTGAATTTGTGCTTTCATTCTTATAGACTTGTTTTTACTCTTATTAAAATTTGTATGCTAATTTGAATGTTAGTACCACTAGTCATGTCACTAGTCATTAATGTCACTAACAAATAGAGTTTGTGAATTTGATGTCAGTCTGAAACGCATTTAACTTCCTTATTTTGTCATCCTGGTCAGTAGAACTCAGTGGACACTACTGTAGCAAAATTACAGAGATCTGGAGTTTGCTCAGATTCTTTTCTCCAATAACCTGTCCTAGTATAGTCCTAAGACTAGTTGTCCTGTCAACCCTGGACTCTACATTCCATTTTTTATATCTCAGGAAATTTATTGGATCCTTTCTTGGTGCTTCCTTCTGTGCTTAGAAACTTTTTCCAGACAACAATTTGGGGCTATCTGAACGGTCAACTCACTTGTTTCCCATAGCTTAAGGACTGCTTCCCTCCATTGCCTGGTCTCCAACACATTGATATTGTCTACACATTTGTTTGAATTCTTTGGTTAATCTGAATTCAGATATTGCTAATTGTTAACTCATATATTGCTAATTAGTGTTTTTGTGATATATGAGAACTAATGGTAAGAGTTATTTGGAAATCCAAAGTACTTAAAGTATTCAAACTATGGTAAAGGAAGAAAAATCAGGAATAGTTTCTGATTTGAAAAAGTATTCTGAAGTCAAAGAATTTAAAAAATTGTGTTATTGATATAGTAAGAAAGGAATCAATGAAACAGAAATCAGAAACTAGAAGTGAAATTTTATAATTATAGTACTTTCTTTTATAGCCATGGTGCCCAGCCTAGTTAAACAGGAGAGAATTGTCATTTTAAAACACAATATGGAACTGGGCATGGTGGTATATACCTTTAATCTTAGCTCCCAGGAAGTAGAGACAGGGTGATCTCTGTGAGATCAAGGCCAGCCTGGTCTATATAATGAGTTCCAGGTCAGCTGGGGGTACAGGGACACCCTGCCACGACCTCCTCCCCAAAGCTATAGAGACAAGTAGATTCACTTGTTAAACAATTTAGAATATGACCACATACCATGCACAAAATAATTCAGTTAGTTATGCAATAAAGTGTAAGCAATATGAACAGTGAACTTTACAGAAAAGCACAAGTCTTAATGAGCTCGAGTTAGACTGCTGCATATGAAACAAAAGCATAAACTATAAAACTAAAAAAGATGATGTAAGGCTTCCCCAAATTTAAAGTATTTGTACTTAATTCAAAGAAAATTAACAGGGCACAAAATAAAACATCAGTAATCATATATCTGACTAATACCTTATAAAATTTGTCCCACTTAATATTAGGATAATCCTACTTAACAATTCATTAAAGAAAATATGCAAGTGTCCAAAGAACATGAAATGATGGCCATCATGATCAGACATTAGAGAAATGCAGATTAAAACCACGATGAGACACCACTATAAACTCCCTAATATGGATGAAATAAAAAAGATAGGCTGCATTGTGTGTTGCCATGGATATGGTACAGGTTGCACCCTTGGATGGGGCTGGTGGGAACACAACACGTTACAGCCAATTTGGAAAGTAGTCTTCATTGACACTTAACAAAGTTCCTAGGTGGCCCAGCCATTTATTTAATAGATATATCCCCAAAGATATGAAAGCATATGTCCGCACAGACAATTGTACACATATGTTCATACCAGGTTGATTAGTAATATCCTCAAACTGTAAAATGGATGCATGGGTAAATACATAGCTAGATCCATACAATGAAATTCTCCAGCCATGGAAAAGAAAGGAGTTACTCATACATGTGGTAAATGAATGACCTTCAAAGACGGTTTACTAACTGAACAAAGCCATACTAAGAAATGACGATAACATTGTTCCATTTAAATTTACAGAATATGTAAATTGCATTGGGCTTGTAGGGTGAGGAATGAAGGTGATTTAAATGTAAACAGGCACAGAGGAACAATGGATGAGGAAAATCAGAAAGATTCCTAATGCCTGGGAAATACACTTGAAATTCAGTGGGAATGTTGGGAGAGTGGGAAGGAAAGAGGGGGAATTTGGTGGAGACAGGAATCTCTTCAAGAGGAACACGTTTCAGTCCACATTCTAAGGGAAGTTGCCATGGCTTCTGAGGTGAATTAGTCAACCATGGAAGGATGAAAACAGGAGGAAACTACGTGATTTGCTTTAAAAATATTCTGTCCAAAGCGATTACAAAGTAGTTTATTTTGCAGTTGAAATGGGTAAAATGAATGTAAGCTACAACTTCCAGATTCAGGCCTCTCAGTGTCTACAGATACACAAAACCTTGCTCTGACTCTTTTAGGAAGTTATTGATTTTCCATCTTCTCTTTACTTGCTACAATCCTTATTAAAGTGGTAAATATGACATTGTATTTAAATACTATTAATATTGATAGAACACACTACAGTGAAGTTTTAACAGAATTGAAAAGGCATCAGTGTGTCTCAAGTCAATTAATCATTTTATTCCAGTTTGTAATTTAACAATTAAAACATGATTCAAGTAATAAAACTGATATTTTATGATCAGGTTTAGGTTTAGTATACAGTTAACTCTTCAAGTGGTTTAAAGACAAGATTTTGGAAAAATGAAATCATAAATAACTAATTTTCTGTTTGAACTATCTCTTCCTTTGATACTCAAGTGCATGGGATCAAAGGACTGAGTCACTGAAATTTCAATGCATTGAATGCAATGGCATCATATAGAGGCACTCTCATTCATCTAAAGTTAGCTATACTTTAAGAGCAGAAAACCACAAATCTGTTAATTACAGGATTAGTCTTCATTTTGAGTAGCCCTGATTTCACTGTTTATAAGTGACTGTTTTGTAATCTACTGTTATTTAATTAAGCATGTGAATTTCTATGGTTAATTAGCTGATGATAGAAAATCAAAATAGGAAGTGACTCATAAACTGGATTTCCCTGGATATTTTCAGCTAAGAACACCAATTTCGCTTGGTGGTGGACACATACAAGATTAACTTTACCTGTAGTAATGGCATTTTGTCTTGGTGCTAATAAAGTACAAGAGCTTTCTGAGGCTCTGTAACTCACTAAAAGCTGGAAAGTTGCTCAAGTTTGGCAAACACAGAAGAAAGAATTAATGTGCAACCTAGGATATTAGAAAACAATAGGGAAAATGTCAAAAGCAAAGAGATGTGGGGTGAAAACATGTAAACTCATGTCCTAAACCTGTTCTGTTCTCACTGTTCAATACTAATCTTCCTTTACATTTCATCTATTTTTTGGGTTAAACAAATTGTGGTTTATTCATACAAATAGAAACACATTTAGCAATAAAAATATACAATATGTATTAATACACTCTAGAAGTTAGATGAATTTTGAAACTTTGGAAATACTGAATTCAATACGGATGCACAATTTTAGTACCTAGATAAGCTTTTGACAGATTAAAGTATTAAAAATATATACATAATAGTTGAGAAAAATTGGATCAATCAAATCAAATAAATAAACATTAAAAAGTCTAAAACTGCTGGGAGCAGTGGCACATGTCTTTAGTACCAAAACTCTGGAGGCAAAGGCAGGTAAATCTTTGAGGGATCAAGGCCAGCCTAGTCTACACAATGAGTTCTAGGCCCACTGGGGCTATGAGTGACCCTGTCTCAAAAAGACAAAAAAGAAGTCTAAAACTTTGTGTTCTTAGTTATATTTATGGAATTTTCTTACTAGGTCATATACACAAAGACTATTTGAAAATAAAAGTAGATAAAAAACAAAGATAAAATATTATAATTCAAATAGTAGGTATACTGAGTTTTGAGAAAATGATTGCTACGTGAATATTTTAAAGAAATATAAAATTAGTCATATGAATTGATGCCCTTGTAGATCTCAGTCTACCAGTTATAGTTTATTAAATAAGAAAATTCTAATAGCAGATTGAATATTAGATTAGAATATGAGAGATCAGTAGAGTAAACTGTAACTGTACATGACTAATGAATACAATGCACATAATAAGATGAAAATGTAAGAGCTGAGGCCCGATCTAGTTAGCAGCTACTGGGAGATGCATTTAGGATCCTTTTTAAAGACTTATTGTTTTCTAATGTGTGTGTGGGTTTTCATGAGTATTTGTGTACTGCATGTGTGCAGGAACTCGCAGAGGCTAGAAGAGGGCACTGGATCTTCTGGAACTGCAGTTACAGACTTTGTGAATGGCTCAGTGTACACTGGGGGAACAGAACCTGGGTCCTCTGCAAAAGAGTAAGTGCTCTTAACTCTCCTGCCCTGAGAGCACTTTTTAAAAGTCAAGAATGCAAGCAAAATGGTACCAAATGCCTCTTCTATCTGTATCTATGTGTCTTCTTTAATGTATTGTATTGTTTTTGAAATAATATTAATAGGACTTCTACCATTCTTATGCTGGGCTCTTGAAGATGGACACTGGAATTAATCCTGCTCATGGACTTTCATGAGTTGTATTCCTAGTGTTTATTGAAGCCCTTGGGGGTTTAATTCATGTCAGTAGTTCTATTTCATCTTATTTTATTGTTATAAACATATTTGCTAGTTTTGCCAACAAAATGGAGACAGTTAAGGTAATTCTATTTTGTCCAACTTCCAATATGTTTCTGTCAACTTGTTTCTCATTTTTATAGTTTTTCAAATCTATTTTGATACAATAGCATCCAGTGAATAAGGATTCATGACAGTTACAGCTTCATTTTGCAGTTTCATCCCATCCTTGTATACTGTTGCTTCCTATCAAAATTAAATTTTCATAAAGCCCTTAAGCCTTTTCACTCACACACTGCATCATATGCACACCATTCTGAATTTATTCTGGCACATTTGTGGAATCAGGTATAAGATATCACGAGTTTCCTGTGTCCTTCCTTACTTACCCTAGCCTTCAGGGAAGGAGAGACTGTTCTTATGATCTTATCCAAATCTTCTGTCTTTGCCTAAGATAAAAAGGCAAAAAAAAAAAAAGACTTCGTATCAGAAGGCATAAAAAGATAACATGCATTGTTAATCATTAATTAATTATGAATGTTCATAAAGGATATATCAAGATGCATATACATCTTCCCAGTTTAGAAACCAAATATAAATAAGCAAGTGTGATTTCAACTTCTGTCTGAAAGTTTTTCCTTGAGAAGATACTGTTACACTGAGGTCCAGTTATACTCAGGAAGTTGGAAGCATTTCAGTTTATGGATTTTGCTTTTATGTTTAATTTTTTATTATATCTATTTAGTGTGTGTATGCATGTTGGCTGTCAGAGGATAACTTGCAGGAGTTGATTCTCTCCTTCCACCATGTGGGTCCTGGAAATTGAACCTAAGGCTTCAGGTTTGGCAACAAGTGCCTTTACCCTCAGAGCCATCCTGTCAGGCTTGCTTATGATTTAAATACAGCTTACTTTTTGACACAGTTGTAGCCTGAACATTTCTTAACTAGGTCAGGAAAATACAAACAGACTGTTTACCAGGATTTGAAACCATTCATTACAGCTATGTACATACAATGTGTTGTTGTAGATATGTGTGTGTATATGTGTGTGTGTGTGTGTGTGTGTGTGTGTGTGTGTGTGTTTGTGTGTGTGTGTGTTGTCCTAATGTACAGGGATTTCCTCTGACTCATTTGAGGTTCTTGATTGATTTCAGTGCATGAATTATCCCTCTGAGGAAGTCCCAGTCATTTAAGACAGCAGTCTCTCTATACTCTCTGGCAGGTATTTTTTTTCTAGAAAAATGATGAATGTGTATATGAAGCCTTCTGCCAAGGGAATATCATGGAAGGGAGTGGAGAGCCTATAATTGCTGGAGGATGGGAAGAAGTCCCATGAAATGCTGTGCAAATACGACCACATTACAGCTTTGACCACCTGCACAACTAACTAACTAACTAAATAAATAAATAACCAACTAGATACATGACATATCATGAAAGTGGAAGGGGGACAATTTGGGACAAAGAAGGTGTCCCCAGGAATGGACCGGGGGAGGAGGTAACGGGGCTGAATATGATTCCAGTACAGTTTATACAAACATGATGCCAAAAGACAGATGATAGATAGATAGGTAGATAAACAAGATCAGTTTAGGAGATGATTACTTTTGCTATGGGCAAAGCTGTGTGTGCAGATTTTGATAGATGTCACTTAGGCAAAAATTCTCGCATTCATTTAATCTTTACCCTTGTGTATAGCTGTACCAGAATTAATATGAGAATTCTAAAAATAAGCTTCAAAAATTTGAGAACATGCCACAATATTGACTACAGTGCTTTCCTAACCAAGAGTTAACCCTGTGTTTTGGCTGTCAGAGCTACAAATCCCTGGGCATCCTCCTGTTGGCCCAACAGAAGCACTTGGTATGCGACTGTCTCCTTCTCACAAATCTTATTTCTTCTCTTCATCTTTCAGTGCATGAAGCTTCTCCACTCAGGACACTAAGCATATTCTGTAAGAACTCAAAACCAAAAATAATGTGCTGCCATTACCATGGTAGGCTTTACACATTATCAAAAGAAAGAAGGAAAGAAAAGTCAGATCAGAGTATATAACAAGGTTTCTTTTTTATTTTATTTTATTTATATGTATGAGTGTTATGTCTGCATGTATTTAAGTGCTACTGGGCAGGTGGTACCTGTGGAGGCCAGATGAGGATGCTGGATCCTCTGAAACTGGAGTTACAAATGCTTGTTACCTACCATGTGGGTGCTGGGAAAAGAAACCTAGGTCCTTTGTACAAGCAGTAAGGGCTCCTAACCTTTGATCTATCTCTACAGCCCCACCATGAATATTTTCAAATAGAAAAGTTAGAGGGATTTTGTAGCAAGACCCACCTATTCACTTCCTGGGTTCCAAAATGTAGTATTCTACTATTTCAGTGAAATGACACATTTATCATCTATCTCTTAGTCAAATAATCAATTAACCCATTTTATCTTACAAATTCAATTTAAAGAACGTTTTAGCTACCATTATGCTTCAGTCCTAAAAATTCAGTATGTACATAATTTATGAATTTTGTTATTTTATAATATTTCTGCTAAATAAAATTGACATACAAAGAATTGGAAATATCTTAAGGGAACATTTGCTGAACTCCGACAAATATATAGATCTAGTATTCTACCAATACACAAAATATTACCACCTTATTTATTAGTTCCTGGGTCTGTGTACTTTTACATAATATTTTTATTGATGAGAATTTCATATATTTTGATAATCTTCAGACCCCCTCCCCCACCTTCACTCTTGTCTTATTAGTAGCCCCTGGCTTCATATGTTCTATTACTTTTTTAAGCCTTTAGAGTCTAATTTGTGTTCCCCAAAATGCTCTCCAGTGTGGATCCATTCCCTGGAGCCTGGACGCAGCACTCAGTGTCACACTTTTGAAGAAAACTGACTCTCCCTCTCCCAGGATCTATGAGTTGCCAATAGTTCCTCAGTTAGGACTTGGGATGCTTGCCCACTTCCCTTATCTACGCTGGGGTTTTCTATCTTTTGAACTTATATAGGTTTGTGCAAGTTGTCATGTGCCCTGTGGGTTCATATGTGAAGTACCTGGTTGTAGCCAGAAACACAGTTTTTGTGTATTTATCTACTACCTATGGGGAATCTTTCCACCTCCTCTTCCTATATAGGACTGAGCATTTCAGTCTTTTGTCCCCTGCATGTTGACCTCTTGCGGGTCTCTGTGTTAATTGTCAACATCTGCAAGAAGCTTCTCTGGTGAGAGATGATAGATGTCCTAATCTAAGAGTATAACAAAAAGTCATTAGGGGCTGGAGAGATGACTTACCGATTAGGAATACTGACTGTTCTTGCAGAGAATCTGGGTTCCATTTCCAACACTCACATGGTAGCTAACAACTATTCATAACTTCAGTTCCAGAGGATCTGACACCTTCTTCTGGCCTCTGTAGGCATGGCATGACACAGTGCAATTATATACAGTCAGGCAAAACAATAATAAACAGAAAATGAAAATAAATTAAAAAAATTTTTTAATGTCATTAGAACTCAGTATAATAGCATGTTCATTTGGCAGAATAATAATCATTGGTTTTTCCCTATGGCCTGTGACCCGTCTAACCACAGGTTCTTGGCCCTGATTACAATGCCAGGTATGGGCTCCGTCTTATGAAGTGGGCCTTAATGCCAATCAGAATGTAGTTGTTTACTCCCATAACATTCATGCTACTTTTCCATATCTTGTCAGCCCAGTTCTTAGTGCAACTCACAGTGTTCACAGTAGGGGAAAACTGATGACTCTTTTCTCTTCCAGTAGCTTGCATAGCACCTTCCGGCACTACGAGAGCTAGGCAGTAGTGATTAGGCTTCAAGATCAGTACCAGCTTGATTTCTCCATGTTTGTCCAATGACTCTGTTCTGAAACCTAGGTTCCATTGCTTTCCTCAGCCATAAAGTGAGTCCCATGTTCCAATTTTCTACTGCATTGATCCAGTCCAAGACAAGGCCTCATAAAGGTCATGGTATGATGTTCAAATGACATGCTTATGTCTGAATACAGCAGAGAGACCTGGAAAAGGAGTTACAGAAACTCTTCTAAGGAGGCAGCATTCCAACCAAGGGAATTTCCAACAAAAGTTAGGTATAAAAAAGCTTCTGGGTGAACAAAACATGACACATATTTTGCATCAAGAAAGGCAGCGACAGTCACACAATGCAAGGGGACATGGTGAGGGAAACTGCTGAAGTCAAAAGAAACCAGAGCACTGGCCGAAAACAAATGCTGAGAGCATAGGATATTAAAGCTCACCTAGCACAACCAGATTCCCCAGGAAAGCGTGCTCTGTTGTGCTAATTGCTAAGCTGTGGGCTCCTTGAGAACAACATAATTTATAGATCCTCTCTCAAGAAATGTGCATTAGCTTACAGGGAGTTTTTTGTTTTTTGGAAAAGTAAAATTGATCGATAAGTAACACTGTAAAAATAGTTGTGCAAAATATCCTAAGTTAACACACAACTAAAAATAACCAGTATTGTGCAACTGGTTTTCTAATTTTCCTAAACCCTTTAGGAACTAACTATACTTTAAGGATCATCATAATGATCCAAGTTTGATCTAATATACCTCATTTTACTAAGTATTTTTATGAATCTAAGTGAAATATATTTCTTGACTAATTACTTCTTCCCTTTTCTCTCATACTTTCTGGGTATCTGCATTTGTGCACAAGTACATTACATATGGTATACTTAACCCCACCTCTGTGTAGAGACCAGAAGATGGTATCATGTGTCTTTGTTGAGCTCTGCATTTTATTTGTTGCCTTATGGTTTCTTGCTCAACCTAGGGCTCTTGGGCTCTTGATTCAGCAAGCACAGATAGCCATCTTACCCTGAGAATCTTATCTCCTCCTCCCAAGCACTATTACAGGTGGGCCTATATGTATGTGTAACTTTTATGTGATTGCTGGAGATCTTCACTCCGATCCCCATGCTTGTACAGGAAGCACTTTACCCACTGATCCATAACCTTAGCCCCTCCTTTTTGTACTTGCATTGAAATTTTCTCTTTGTTTGAAGGTAACACTCTGTCAAGCTTACGTAACTAGTGCCCTGTATTTGTTAACACAGGCAAGTACCGTTTATTAAGATTATAGTTTAAAAACCAAGCACTGCTCTAAGCAAGATAAGTAGGTATCCATATCATCCTTTAAATGAGCAACTCTTGTTTACTTTCACTGCAGGAAGAATTTCAAAGTGATGAGAGTGACTATTTTCCCCTTTGTCTGTCTTTCTGATCTGTCTTTGTGTGCAGTAGGATGTGTGTGTGTGTGTGTGTGTGTGTGTGTGTGTGTGTGTGTGTGTGTGTTTAGACTTTGGATAGAACTGAGCCTCTAGACTTTACAAGTATGGTTTAAGAGGAAAGGTTTTCCCAGGTGCTGCTGCTGGAGACAATTTAGTTTCCCCAAGAGGAGGGAGAATATCTCCAGACAAAAAAATGAGAAACAGTCTATGCAGGATTCTGTGAAGTTTTATAAGTCTGTCCTAGACACTAAGAATAAAGGTCAAAGAATTTGTGGTAAGATCTTTACCTTGCCATAAAGAGATCAATTCCTCCAACTTGGGCCAGGACACTCATGGGCATCTTTGGGTAAAAGCCTTTCAAAGCATCTATTCTTGTTTTCTTGAAACTGGAAAGTCTGTAAGTTTTAGAAATGCTGTGCTGGTGGAAGGAGGTATCCAGTCCTATGCTAGAATTAGTATACTGGTTTGGAATTGACATATTTTAAGGAATTTTATTAATGAATTGTTAAGTAGAGTCATTAAAATTGAGTCATGTAATCCACACTTATAACTCATCGGTTCTTAGATATTAGACTCCACTTTATTTTCTCTAAGTTCTTTGGGTATTTGCTGTATCTCAATAATGGAATCACTGAAATGGCATGGCCTTGAGAATCTCTTGTCTGAGACAGAGATGCAGGAAGAAACCAGGAATAAAAGAGAAACAAATCTAAGTACTAACTGATGTCTGTTCTGGAATCACACATGTTCATGAAACTATTCAGTCACTGGAGCATACTGGGCTTCTCTGAGCATTGTACACAGGAGAGCTACAGTAGCTGACATGTGGCCTTCAGTGGCATCAGGTTTTATTTTCTGGAACCCGAGAGTGTCTTACTTGGAAAAAGGGCTGTTTTTGAAAGTGATAAGTTAAGGCTTTTGGGTTATGAAAATAATCTTGGATAATTTTTGTGGTTGGTAAATGTAATCACAAGCATCCTTAAGAAGACAGAAGCCATAATAGAAAGACTGGACACAAACTCAGGAGGGGTCAAAATGACCATCAAGCAGAGACTGAGAAAAGCAGTCAAGGAGTGAAGAAATGTTAGCAGCACCAGAAGACAAAAGCAGAGTGCAACAATGTCCTCAGATCCCAGGAGGGAGAGTGGCCCTGCCAACATCTTGATTTTAGGCAAATTAAACAGATTTTGGACTTTTGGCCTGCAGAGCTAAGAGTAATTCAATTTCTGTAGTTTAAAGACACTTTGGTTTTGGTAAGGCATTATAACAGTCAGAGGAAACGAATGCAGCTCTCAGTACTTGCTACATATCAGGGACACCTGACAGATGGTAGTGGTGATAGGCAGAGAAGACAATGAGGGAGAACAGGCAATTTCCCCAAGCCACGGATAGGAGTCCGAGAGATCCCGAGGTGATGGAGAAGCACGTTGACGGACACTGATGGCGCACCTCATCATGTGATAAGGTGTCATAAGAGTCAGGTGTGTTAGCACTCAGGAGAAATTCTGTGAGGTCCATCTTTGCCCTCTCACAGTCTGTCATCTGGTTCTTCCATGCCTTCCACAGTCTTGAGAACTGAATCCTTACCTCAGGGGCAATACAGAATGTACCAACAGATTTTATCATTTGGTCATTATCTATTCACTGTTCCGAAGAGCCCCCCTTCACTGTAGCTTTAATGACATCAGCAACTTACACTGGGAATTGAAAAATTAAAGCCATAGTCCCAAAGTGGTCTGTGAACCAGTTTTTATGGCCTATAGGCTGGGAATGATTTTTATAGTTAAAATGTTATAAATAAAACAAAACAAAACCAGGAATATGTGACAGATTGTATGTGGTCCCCAAAGCTCAAAATATTTACTTTAGTCCTTTGTAGAAATGTTTGCTGACTCCTGGTGTTGAGCCATCTGTAAAGAAGGCTCAGTTATTTTTTTTATACTGAGAAAAATAATCAGAGGACTATTTCTCAAAACTTTCATTTAGCTAGAGAGAGGCAAGACAGTGTGTCAGAAAATTCATGAGTACAAATGATTATATCAACCTCATTATGCTTTCTCCTACCATCAGTTCACAATTTCTGATACAGTATTTATTTCTACTTGGCAAAGGAGACCAGCTTGCTCATTCTAATAGTTTGGTTTGTGTGTATATTATGTGTATAATGTATGCATGCATTTGCGTGTGCTAGTTTACATGTGTGAGAGCCCATGTGTGTACTCTAGTGTGTGCGTCCGTATGGAGGCTCAAAATTGACATCATGTGTCTTCCTGGATTTCCCTTTATTTATTGAGGCAAAGTCTCTTTTGAGCTAGGAACTCACTCATTACTGGTACTCCATCTTGCCCCAAGGGTCTCTTGTGTCTGCGTCCTAGAGTTGGGATTACAGGTGGCCACCATGACTGCTGGCTTTTATATCAGTCTGTAGATCTCAACTCTGGACCTTGAGCAGCAAGTGCTTTTAAATCTCCCAGCCCTGCGTCTCCCAACTTTATTTCTATTTGTATGAACTCCAAATTCATGACAGTCAATTTGTTTCACATGTACACTTTTCCTGCAAAAATCATGTATTCATTCTCTCCAAATGACAAACGGAATAGAAAACCCAGCCTACCTCTCAAGGCTGTGTAGCAAAAGGCGAGCTGCTCATTGTAGAAAATGGTCTAACTTTGTTCCAACATTTTAGCTTTTAGCTGACCTATACGATCCCTGTGGTTGTTGAGATTTGTCCAGACTCCATGGAACATCCTTACATACCCTGATTCAGGTAGTTTGAGTATCATAAGAATGTCTAGGTCCAGAGATAGAATGTGTTGTTCAATAGCCTGGACTAAACAGAAACCTTCTTGTCATGAGTCTCAAATTGCAAAGAAACTTTTAAGTGGCTTTTAATAATCTCTGACTTGTGGTAGTAATTTATCCTTATAAATTTATTCCCCTTGACTGTGTACTCACTTACAGTGAAATAAGAGAGGGTAAATGATAAGTCAATTCCAAGATCAACTATAAAAACAATAATCTTGGGGCTAGAGAGATGGTTCAGCAGTTGAGAGCACAGGCTGCTCTTGCAGAGGCCTTGGGTTCAGTTTCCAGTACCCACATGACAGTAAACAACTATCCATAACTCCAGTTCCAGAGGATCTGACACCCTCTTCTTACCTCTCTGGGCATTACATGACACAGGTACACTTACATGTATGCAGGCACATAAAATAAAAATTAAAAAATAAAATATTTAAAAAATAAAACAGTAATCTCTCTCTGTCTTTCTTTCTCCTATCCCTCTTCCTCTCCCTCCCCTAATTTACAGGGAAACCAACAAGCATCTATATTTTGAAAAGCTCTGCAGAGAAACACACATCACCAATGAACATACAAGAAAATGTTCTGAGACTTAGAAACAGCCTCGTGAGCTCTTGAGTAATTCCTGCCCAACTTCAACTCTGCAGTCCCAGCAAACATCTTGATTACTTCATGAGAGACCATGATTCAGTCCTAGGAAAGTGCTCCCAAATCACTGACCCGTACACACAAACTTTTATTGTCTTAAGCTCCAAACTGTGTGGTATGGGTAACTAATATATCAGTTAAAAATGGAGGTTCTGGAGAGATAGCTCAGTGGTTAAGAGCACTGTCTACTCTTACAGGGTCCCATTCTCAGAACCCACATGGTGGATGATAACAGTCCATAACTCCAGTTCCAGGGGAGTCCTACAACCTCTCCTGACCTCTACTTCTGACCTCTGTTGTCATTGGAGAACACGGGTGCACTTACACACATGCAGGCAATACACGCATATTAATAAAAATAAGAAAAAAGAAAGGAAATCTTTTCTTTGAGGTCCATTTCCATCAGAAATGAAAACTTTTAAATATCAATTCTACACTACTTGCCCTTGTTGTAAGCTAAGAAAAGACATAATAATGTAACTAATTTAATTTATTTACATATAAAATTAGAAGCCTTTCTACACTTCTGGCTTAGGTAATATCTGAAGACCGAGGCATTTTGTGTTTCCTAAGAAATTCTCTGGGAAATGCTTCTCCATGCAACACCTCCTCTAGTTTCCACAGGCAAAAAGGTCAACATTTCTGGGATTTTGTTCTAATTCTGTTCATAGCAAGTTGTGTAAAATATCAAAGTTATTAGAATCTCACAACATTCGTTGGTGAGCTTATGGTCAGATTAATGAGTATCTGTTAACATTTTAGAAAGGTCAAATGGGATCATATATGAAAAGAGATTCATGAGCTTATTTGTGGCATATGTTGTGTTTCATATTATAAAATACAAAATACCATGAAGTTACAGGCAATAGAACATTTTTAACTGTTCAGCTTAATGACTGCACTGCATTTCTTGCAACTATAGAATGTCTACCTGATACTTTGATCAATTTTAATTTTCCTTTTCTTATCAATATGTTCATTTATCATTCAGTCATTCATTAATTAATCATTTACTGTCTCATACACTCATGAAAATTACCAGATGCTTACAGAAATTTATACAAAATAGGTCCGGTTAAAGATGTATAACAATGGATTTCTGGAGGAAATCTAATGAAAGAGACTTGGATATCAGGTCAAATAAATTGCTAAATTACTTGGTATGGTTCACAGATTCTTAACTGTTTCCATAAGCTCTTTCCTTAGCTTACAACAAGGGCTGATAGAGTAGAATTGGTAATTAAAATGTTTTCACTTCTGATAGTCCTATAGTTTATAAAGTAGCTCAAAAATATATTTCCCCTAGAGAATGGCGGCTGCCACCCCATGTGCCTGTCTACATCCCAAGTCTGGATCTGCCATCAGATACCGAGAAGCGACAAGACATCCAGACAGTGCTGAGATTCAGAGCATATTTCCAATGTAGAACCTGCTGAAGGGAAGGTCAAAGAACAGGAGAATGAGGAGGAAGTGAGAAATGGGGAGGTACATATCTGAGCGTCTTGCTTCCTTAACCTGAAAGGGAACAGAAGGTCTCCTATGAAACATCTTTCTCCAATCACCCACACCTCATTGAATCCAGAATTCCATGCATGTCAACACCCAGCATGCTGTAGCCTTCTGTGCTGCCCCTCCCAGAATTCCCTACTTCCTACTCACAGCTGTTCCCCCATGAGTCTCTCAGTCCTCAACATGAGCCTGTGTGCACAAAACAGGGCCTTCGATCACAGAATCTCAGAATAGCATTTGCCAGAATCATCTATCAAGCTTGTTAACATCCTGATTTGTGTCCTAATTTGGACACTCAATGTCCTAATCTCTAAATATGCAGTTCTGGAACTGTTGAAATGCTACTCTGTTTGACACACAAAGGAAGAATGAGATAGCCAGCCTTTGAACTGTACTTTAGAAAATACAACCTGAAAATCAACTGTCCATGAGTTTTAAGATGACAAAAGAAAGTCCTCAGCTTGTCACAATATGTTGGTGAAATCCCTTCTTTGAGTATCTTCCTTCAACAGAAAGATGTTCCTGCTATTTTTAAAATGGTCTATTTTTATGTTACAACATATATCTTAAAGCTTTCAAAAATCTGCTCTAAATGCTATATTATATGTATGTCTCTACATAATTATACATACATAGAAATAATGTACACCCTCCTTGAATGTTATATTAATACTTCAGAGATATAGCATACATCCATTTATATGAGAAGGTCTATCTGTGCTTATACATGTGCTTACATGAGAAATCTAAATGATAATATGCTTTCATTCATTGAAAATGGATTTTAAAGTTACATAAAGCCCTTTATCCATTTGTAATATACATAAGTATATAGTTTCACGAATTTAACAGTTACTGTTCATTTGATATGTAAAATCCGTTGCTGTTCTAATTGATCTGCATTTATTATGAATACAGGAAAGAAGAAAGGAATTATGGGAAAAATGAAATGAAGTGCTTGAATAAAGTGTACCAGTAACTTTTGGAGGTTTATCTCATTAATGAAGTAAACCATTGTGGTAGCCCTAACAATGCCCCTCTTCAGCAGCAGAAAAATACGTATAATCACACAGCATTGCTTTGATGACCATATTACAGTCAGAGAAGACATAAACATGAAATTAATTTTGCCTGGGGCCTTTTATATGGCTTTACTAAAATGGTCTCTTTGTTCTGATGTTAAGATATGCAGGTCTGTGTGTGAGACACTATTCGGGATGTTAGGAACCAGTGATGAACAGGACAAAAATCTTTGAACCCATAGCATTATACTATAATTAGGTAAATAAGACACAAAGAGATAGCAAAGGAAAAATAAATGTTGAGGTAATAAGGCAAATCATAGACAAGGTCCTGAGGGAGAGGAGAAGGGCAATACTCGTGAAGATGTAGATGTTGTTCAGTTTGATGGAGAATAAAGTGGTCAGAGGATAGAGAACAGGGAATCTGATAAGTAGAGGAAAAAGTTTTTTTTTTTTTTTAATTTACACTTATGACAGTAGTCTGTTTTTAAAGGGCACATGGTCAGGGCAGTGAACCAGGTTCAAGGTTGTGTTGACTGTCATGGTCGGCTGAATGGTGTCAATAGGTAAACAGATAAGCACTTCTCCCTAACTATCCCAAAGAATGCTACTTAACAGTAACATGGACTGACATGGATGAATCTCAGAATAACTGTAGTTAGTGAAAGAAGCCGTACGTAAAGGAATGTACACTGCCTGATATAGTTCATCTAAATCTAGAAAACGCAGCCAAAGTATATTCGTGGTTGTCTGCAGACACTGAGAAGGGAAGAAATGGCAAAGTTCAATAAATACTTTTTAAAATGTTCAGCAGCAGTAGCCATCAAGAAAATTCAAAGTACCTTGAGATTCCGTCTCATCCCAATCAGAATAGATAGCATTAAGAGATCAAGTGACAGGGGCAATAGAGATGGCTAAGTGCTTAGGAGCACTGACTGCTCTTAAATAGGACCTGGGTTCAGTTCCCAGAACCAACATGGTGGCAGCAATCATTCATAACTCCAGTTCCAGGGGATCCAACGCACTCTCTTCTGACCTTCATGTGTTTCGCATGACACATGTGCACTTACATACTTTCAGGCAAAACCTATACATATAAAATAAAAATAAATAAATAAACACTTAAAAAGGAACCAAATGACCACAAATGCTGGGAAGTGTATGGGGGAAGGAAATCACTTCCTCACTGTCAGGAGGAAGGCAAACTGGTACAGCCACGGGGAAGTCAGTTTGGAGGTTTCCAAGCCACTCCTGGGCACATGTCCAAAGGATTCGATATCTTCCTGCTAGCATACTTGCCCATCCATGTTTTTACCACTATACTCACAAGAAGTAGAAGATGGAATCAATCTTTATGTCCATCAGCCAGTATGGTACATATATGATCTAAAATTTCATTCAGCTGTAAAATAAGATGAAATTATAAAATTTGTCTGTAAATGGAAAAAAAAATTATACTGAGTGAGCTAACTCAGGTACAGAAAAAGCAATGCTTAATGTTCTCCCTAATAGATGAATCCTATCTAGGAGTCTCTAATTTAGGGGTTCTGATTAGAGTTCTCAGAGAGATCAGAATTTGGAAAGAAGATTTTTGGGAAGTGGATGCCTTTAGAGAAATTGACTACTATATGGTAGGTAATATGAAAGTAAAATGGGAGATCTTGGGAAGGAAGGGTCTCAGTCATGAGGGTGCAGGGAGAGAAGTAACCAAAGCAAAGGGGGCAAAAATAGTCATGGAGACATGAAATCTTGTAACCAAACTGAAAACCAATAAATGGAAGAAATATAAACTTCATGGCTGGAAAAAGCTACTCCTTGAAGCTTGGGTTATGAAACAAAAACCTCACCATCATGTGTGGGATAACTCCTTATGACTTGTTGGTCAAGGAGACCCTGGAAGTCCACTGAATAACACAGGCTCTTATTATTCTTATTATTCTCCTTGGTTGCCCACTACAACTAGATGATGAATCTGTTGCTGAAGACACCACACATCTTGGTTGCATTATAGGGCGAGCTGGAACTGAGCTGGAAGCCTTCCAGGCTGGCTAGCTTTCACAGTGGTGGGTGGTGCTATGCACGGACCTGGGGATGGGAGGAAGCATCAACAATCCTACAAACTGTAGTATCAGACTACCAGGCAAAATGTGCCCACTGAGCAATAGTCCACTACTTCTATGTGGATAACCAATCATTAAATTATTGGATTTGAGGCCTGCTCCACATGAGGAAATCTCTACCTGGCATAATGAATCCATTCAAAATCCCATGGATCCCAACGTTAGAGGCCCTTACAAGGGGCTAAATTCTGTTGATTAGCTAAATTAACCTAATATCAAACCACCTTCTAAATCCTTCTAAATATATATGTTTATGCCCATAGGCAAATACTACTCTTAGCTGTTCTCTTAGAAGCACCTTTTTGCAGTGAATTGCAATGAATGACTCATGGCTAAACAAGGTCTTAATAATGAATTGCAGTGAATTGCCTAGATGTGAACAAGACAGTTATACTGTCTGCTCTGAAACTTGAGGAACATTGCTGAAGATGGGTGGAAGGATTGCAAGAGTCAGAACAAAGAAAGAAGGGTTGGGGAATGCCATCTTCTGGGTGATACACAGCCATAGCAGTAATGAATTCTCAACTACAGATGTCTGCACTGGGTCAGCGTGAGAATGAACCTATAACAGGCAAGCAAAGATGGAGGAAGGAACTCAGCAGGCCATATTCCTCACTGCTGAATGATCTTCTATAGACAGATTCACAGAAAGAGGGAGTAATTGCCTTTAGTTTTAAAACTGTTGTTGACAGCCCCCACTGTGGGGGTGGGGCTACAATAAAAAGTCCTAATCCAATGGTCACACAGATGGTCTTGATTAAACTATATGGGTCATGCAACAAGATAAAATGTTGTAAATCTGGAAAAGACACAGGTAGGGAGGAGCGTGTTGGCTTGAAAGGTGTGGAAGAGTATGATGATTGATCTTGATTGTCAACATGACTGAGCTGAAATTAAACAGGAGGGAATTTCTCTTTTGTGTGTTTTATATTGAATATTTATGTATTCCATACACATCTTAATAGTTTTTATAAGCCCCCCATCAGCATCCTCCCATAGCCCCTCCCACTAAATTTCATTCATTTTGTCATTTATGTTAAGGCTGAGTGAGTCAAGTTAGCACCCCTAAGCACCCTTCGTTGCAAGTTCATCCACTGGACTCCAGCCAGCCAATCTAAAATCACTCCATTAAAGAAGATCAGTTATTCCCCACCCAGTAGTAATTAGTTACCCAGGAGTTCCTTGGCTAAAATTAGGCCCTGAAGGCCATTTCCCCTATTTTGTGATGGGTTCTGGTCTGCTTGAGTTTGCATGGGTTTTTCCATGCTGACACCATTGCTTTGAATTCATATGAGTAAGGTCCCGGGAACCTGTAAGTCTCTGTTTCCATATGGTCATGCACCTGCCCCTGATTCTTACAATATTTCTATACCCTCTTCCACAAAGGTCTCTGAGTCATGGATGGGAGAAATTTAATATAGGAGGAACCCACACGTCGCAAACTTTTATTCTCTATATTTTGGGCATTTGTGGACTTTCATTAATTGCCCTCTGTTGCCTGAGGGAGCTTCATTGATGAGAGTGGAGAGATGCAATAATACTCATTTAAACCTTGTTCCACTATGTTTCATGAGCCTTAGGTGTAAAGGTTCTGTTGTAGATGTGTCACTTAGGGTTGGGCATCTCACAGATAATCTTTGTGTGTGACCAGTTGTGGAACTTTGTAATAATCTCCTGTCTGTTGAAAAAGAAACTTCTCTGGTGAATGGTGACTGATGTACTTGTCTTGTTAATATGACGATTTCTATTTAGTACATGGTAAGAACTCACATTTGTCTAGGGATGTGACAGACTTAGGGTTTTATCTAAGATCTGTGACCTCTCCAGCCATATGAATTTGGCTGTGTTTACAGCACTATACTTGAATTTCCTCTCATTGAGTGGGCTTTAAATCTGATTAGTTAGCTACTAATTACCCCCAAGATAAAATCCCACTTCTGTCCCAATATAGTTTTATATGTCCATCATTATTGTGGTTATTAGTCCTTAAAATTGGGGTTGAACCATCAATTCATTTTCTCTATTAGCAAATTGTGTAGTGTTCTCTAGAGCTATGATAATTAGACTATGGGGAAATGGTTTCCAGGTCAGTTCCTGCTCCAATGCTCCAAGTCCTGCATCTGAAGTATGTTCTGTCTTCAGCAATAGGATATTATCTTCGAGTTCTGGGTGACAATCTGGGTGACAATCCTCTCCTCTCCTCTCCCCTCCTCTCCTCTCCCCTCCCCTTCCCTCCCCTCCCCTCCTCTCCTCTCCTCTCCTCCTCTCTTCTCTTTTTTACTCTCTTCTCTCTCTCTCTGCCTCCTTCCTCCCTCCCCAGTTAAAGTATCCCCATTTTTAGCCATGTCACCCTTCATAAAATCTGTCTCCTGTACTCCCTCCCTCTTGAGTTCCTTCTTCCCCTTTAACCCACTGTTCCTTGAATACCCTCCCATTTAAATATCCCCATTTTCCCCTTGGAAACACCTGTCTCCTACTGTTCTCTCTCAGACTCCTTCTTTCTCTTTACTTCCCTGGTTCTTTCCATTTTCCTGGTTCCTGCAGTTATATCAGGACACATACTCACATGTAAGGATCTGGCGCTAAGATCCACAAATGAGGGAGAACACACATCATTTGTTTTTCTGAGTCTGTGTTACTTCACTTAGTATAACAGTTTCTAGTTCTATCCATTTACCTGTAAATGTCATGATTTGTCTTTCTTTGTGGCTGAGTAGAACTCCATAGTGTAACTGTACCACATTTTCATTATCCACTCATCAGTTGAGGGACACTTAGGCTTAGGCTGCTTCCATTTCTTAGTTATTGTAAAAGTCGCAACAACAAAGATGGATGTACAAGTATCTCTGCAATAGGATGAGTCCTTTGGGAGTTGTCTAACCTGGTCGAATGGTAGGTTCATTTTTTAGAACTTTAAGAGTTCTCCGCACTGTTTTCAAGAGTGGATGCATGAATTTGCAGCCTTACCAGTGCTGGATGAGCGTTCGTTCCCCTTTCCCTACATCCTCTGCAGCAATTGTTATCATTTGTTCTCTTTTCCTAGCCAGTCTGACTGGGGTAAGATGAAATCTTAAAGTGGTTTTAATTTGCATCCCCCTGATTACTAAGAATGTTGAACATGTTTTAAGGTGCTTCTTAGTTGTGTTTATTTCTTTTTGTGAGAACTCCATGCTCAGATCCATAGCCCATATTTTGGTGTATTTTTGCTGATTTTTTTGCATGTTTCACACACAGCTTCTTAACCTTATTCCCTCTTCCCATTGGCGCCTGCCCATAGCACCTCCACTGAATTTCATCCATTCTGTCATTTATATTAAGGTTTTGTGAGTCGAGTTTCATACCCACACGTTCCTCAGTGCAGGTTCATCCACTGGGATCTAGTCAGCCTATCTGGAATCATTCCCTTAATGAAGACCAGCTCTTTCTCACCCTCTAGTAATCAGCTAGCCAGTAGTTCTTCAGCTAAGATTGGGGCTTCCTGCCCATTTCCACAGTTCTGTGGTGAGTGTTTGCTTGAGTTTGCATGGGTCTTGTTCATGCTGTCATCATGGCTGTAAGCTCATGTCAGCATGGTCTCAGGACAGGAGCCTATAAATTCTATTTACATAATACAAATACACAACAAAACAAGTGACCTAATGATTCTTTGCTTTTTGAGTTCCTGAACTTCTGTCAGATGTGTCACTGGCAAAATGTTTTCTCCTACTGTGTGGTTTTTCTCTTAACTTTCTGGGTTGTTTATTTTGCTGTACAGAATCTTTTTAGTTCAATGAAGTCCCATTTGTTGATGGTTCACCTTCATTCCCGAGAAACTGATGTCTGATTGGGAAAGTCCTTTCCTACATGTGTATCTTGTAGGTACTTCCTGTGTTTCCCTCTGACAGCGTCAGTGTTTCAGGTTGAGGCCTCTTTTATGCAAGGTGAAAGATAAGGGTCTAGTTTCATTCTTCTACACATGGAGACCCAGTTTTGCAGCACCATTTGTTGAAGATGCTGTCTTTCCTCCTGTGTGTGTTCTTGGCACCTATGTGAAATATCAGGTGCTGAAACTGTATGCACCCATGTTTGTGTCTTCAGTTATGTCTCACCGATCTGTGTTATTTAAAGCCTCCAGATCCACCCTAAACTGCGTGGCACCTTATGGTCGGCAGTCCATAAAAAGGGACATGGCAGAAGTGAATTTTTGTTCTTTGCTTGCTTGACTTCTCTCACTGTGAGTTTATCTGTCTTGCTGGGGCATTATTTCACTGATATCAGACCGAACTTCTTTGTGTTCCAGAGTAGTCTGAAGACCAGCATTATCCAGAAATCCTCTAGGCCTTCAGTACAATATTGGGGCTGGTGAAACATTCAACCTCATAGTCTGAGTAAGCCAGCAAGCAGCATTCCCCTGTGGTCTTTTCTTCAGTTCTTGCCTCCAGACTCCTGGATTGACTTCCTTCAAAGTAAAACTGTAGCTTGTAAGCGGAAATAAATGCTGTCTTCTTCAAGTTGTTTTGGTCAGCAACTTTATCACAAACTAAAAACAGAGCTATAAGAGAATATAAGAAAACTAAAACAGAGATATACGAGAATGTGTGGGTGTTAACCACATGTGTTATATATATATGTAAAAAATCTGTCAAGAAAATAACAATAAAAAATACTGAATGACATGGATGGGGAGATGTCTTGGGAGGCTGCACCCTTCCCTGAGGATCTAATAGCAGTTAATTATTACTGAGGGATTGGGAGTCATTTTCTTCAGTTTTGTAGACACTAGTTAGTTGCCCAACTTCAGTAAATAACCCCAATCCATGCTCAAGCAGGGAACTCTAACCTCAGTGGGTCACAAGAAAAGAAGATAGGAAATTAGGAAGGGAACTTTGTGGGAAGAAAAAAGGGTCCAGTAAGAGTGGGAAGGGGATGAGAGAGGGCAATGTGCCATGAATAAAGCCAATATACATTATCCACATATATGAAACTATCAGAGATAACGAAAGTAGTGATGGAGATGCTAAGTTGGCAATTTCATGTATATGTTGATATGTATGTATGTATGTATGCATGCATGTATGTATGTTTAGAGCTTTTGTCATGAAATATCAGTTAAGTATGTTAATTGCCAGCATAATTTTTTAGAAGATGTAGAAGGGCATAAAAGGGAAGATTAAAACCTAAATGTTAGTATCCTAGTAGGTTAACCACAAGAGTGGTCCACATAAATGCTGAAAGACGCATTGTTAGGTAAGCTGAGAACACAAAGAGCCATCAGGACAGTTGATGATGAAAACACCAGAGAGGAAAGGGATGTTTACAGAATCAGTACAACGTGAAGTGTGTGTAAGCAATAGGATGGCAATTTTCTTTGGATTTGGCAATGCAGAGTTCTTGTATCGATGGAATTGTGTTTCAACAGAGCTATCCAGAAATCTCCTGTGGAGAGCGATCAGTGGGTGCGTGAGTGTGTTTCTAGAGACGGCATTGGAGTAGAGGTGCCTGCAGAGGTATTTCTTCTGTTGGAGAACCTGGAGTTTCTTATGTAGAAATATGCTAACCCTGAATCTCAGGTCCCTTAAACTTCTTTCTACCATCCTTTAACAAAGAGCAAATCACATAGCACAGTATAAGCTAGGGAAGGTGACTGGGACATGTGGAAATAACTTGTGGATAGTAATTTCATCGAACATTGATGTGAGAAAGAGATGAATTTTTTTAATCTACCTAGAATAAGGGAAGAGTGTTATGTATTCTTATAACTATCAAATTTAATTTTGTATAGTGATTATTTTATTTATTTATCTAAATGTTATTTTTGTCATATGACCACTAGTATCACCTTGATAAGCCTCCTTGGAAGATTATCTAACCAGACACATTTTGAAGAACTAGAGAAATCTATATTTCAATTATTTTTCTCATAAAATCTCATTTCAATGTGGTAATTCAAAAATGTGTTCTTTGGAGCATCAGTTCTACAAGGACAATAATAGATATTAAATAATAAAAAGTCATTCAATGGTATTAGCAAAATGTATAAGAACATGAGATTAAACAGAAATAATATACCTTAAAAAATTACACTTTTTGGTGAGCTCAAGTGTAGTCTCTATGGTTAGGCATGGTAATTGTTCTTTTAGAGGAGCTAAGTTTCATTACTAGCACCCATATGTTGGTGGAGGAGTTCAGAACTGCCTGTATCTCCATCTCCAGGGCATCTACTGTCCTCTTCTGGCCCTTGTGGGCATCCCCACACATGTGGAATACACACACAAACTTCCACATTAACACAATTAAAATCTTGAAAAATTCTTCTATTTCTAAAATCCCTTTTGGGGTAGTGCATTTCATGATTCTGTTGAACACTGCCAGTTAGATGTCCTTCAACACAGCCTGGAGAAATCAAGGTATAAGTAACTTTTTTTTTCCTGTAATTTAGTTTTAAATTTATAGATTCTGAGAAACAAAGACATTTTAGTAGTAAATGAGTTTCTGGCTGGTTGATTTTGCCCCAGACCTTGACTGGTATTTAGGTCCACATCAGAAATAAAACACAGTGAAACTGTGAATTTTCTCTTAGAGTCTATGAACAACACCAAGTGGCACTTTTATTGTCTGTTCTTGAATCCGGGACCAAATAAGGCTGTGTGGAGTGGTAGCGTTCTGATTAATTATTTTAAAGAGGAAGCAACAGAAGTAAATATATTATCAAAAATGCTGATTTCTTTAAAAGATTAGGGAAAGTCAAGTCCTCTGGAAGATTAGAGTAAGAAGGGGTTTCTCCTAGCTGAAGAGTCACCCATCCAGCCTGTAAAACTGGAGTGCATTTAGAAGTGAGCTGGCTGTCTGCCCTGGTGAAAATTCTCATTTCTCCATAAGCCTCTACAATAAACAAATATGCTTTATGTGCTTCTTTTGTGCTTATAGCATCTGTATGAAACATGGCCTCCGGCCTCTTGAAAATGCATCCATAAAATTCTATAGGGGATAATGGTTCCCAGAATGCTGTATCTGCTCTTCTTCATTCTGAGACTGTGAACACAGTGAAGGCTACTTTAGCAATAATTGACATGTCTTTGTGGAAATTGATCCAACCCCTGACTATTAATTATTTTTAAATACCAGAATAGGCTGTCTACAGAAAAAGTGTATTCATGCAAACTGGTAGCCTAGTGAATAGAGTTACACTGAAGTTACAGAAAATGTCTGTCAGGTTAGTATGACCATCCATCTAGCCAGGCTTCCACCTGGACCCTTGTGTATCACATTTTGATTTTCCAAATCAAAGTGCCACTTTCTATCCTCTGTTAGAATTTAAAATTTATCTTCAGAGACGTCTTCACAATTTTTTACAAAAGTAGTTCTTAGAGCATATGATTTCCAGTACTACTGAAAATTGTAGTTTATTTTAATTTTCAGAAGACTACATTTACAGGATGAATAATACTATTACTATGATCACTTTGTTTGTTTTCTAGAAACTGTACCAAAATATAACTAGCATAAAGTTTGTCCTTTAATCACCTTTTACACTTTTAGTTCTACAGCATTAAGCACATACATATTATTGTATAAGCAATACCATCATCCGTTTCCAGAATACCCAATACTGTGTAAGAGTCTAAACATGTACCTAATAAATAATACCTTCCAAAGCCCCTTCTTCCTTTCTCTGGCAACAACCATTATACTTTTGTCACCATAAATTTGACCTCCCTAAGTACCTCACATGAATAGACATAGTCATATATTTGTATTAATGTGGCTGGTATATTTCACTTAGTATAATATTTCCATAGTTGATAATACAGAAGCCTGATAGAACTTCTACTGCTTTGAGCACTGATTAATAGGCAACTACATGTGTATCATTAATTTATCTAGTCATTCACCCATGGATATTTTGATTGCTTCCATTTTCTGGCTTTTATGACTAGTGATGCCATACCCATTGGCACACTGTCTATTCATGTCCCTGGCTATGATTCTTTTGCATATATGCCCAGAAGTGAAATTACTAAAGTATTTAGCAATTGCATTTTTCTTTTCATGGGGGTTAGCTATACTGTTTCCCATAGTGATTCTTACTGTGTTACGCTGCCATCAGTAGCGCAAAATGATTCCTTATTGGCCACATTTTGCCAATTTGTGTTTGATCCCCTTCCCTCCCTTTCTCTCCTCTCTTCCTTCTCTCCTTTATTTTTCTCACTGCTTTCCCCCCACCGTACTGTTTCTAGCAGTCTTTCAGGTTCTCATGTCACTTATGGATATATGACCCATTTTGAAACTATTTATGACCATTTTGAAACAAATTTCTTGATGAATATAGTTTGTGTCTTGATTAATTCTTTTACATGTCTATTTTTTTAAACACCATTTTCATTAAATAGTTTTTCATTTTATGTATAAGATGTTTCTGACTGTATGTATGTATGTACACCACATGAGAGAGATTGCAGTTGGAGACCAGAAGGGGGAGTTAGGTCCCGAGAAACTAAAGTTACAGGAAGTTGTGAACCACCCGATGTGAGTTCAGGAAACCCATCCTGGGTTCTCTGCAGAAAAAAAACAAGCACCATTAATCACTGAGACATTCTACAGTCCCAGAAACATGCCTTTTGTTTTGACAATCTTCCTCCATTTTATTACCTATGCTCCTTTGTGAAAGGTCAATTTTCTATATTAATATGAAGCCTGCTTCTAGACCCAGCACTTTGCTCAACTGATCTATTCCTATACTATTTAGTGAATATCATTTCCTCTTAGTTCAGCATCATGGCAAATTTTGAAGTTTGGTAATGTCAAACTTTGTTCTTCAATATCAGATTAGTGTTATTGATATTGGTTTTACTTTTTTCTCTCCTTCTCTCAGTTGTTGATTTTTTTCTCCACATAAATTTTCAAACCTGCTTGTTGCTATCCACAAAATAGCTTGCATAGACATTGAGAGACTGGAGGATCCAATGAATCCATATATCTACTTGGAATAACTCATATTTCTGAAATACCAAATCTTCCTATCACTGAGCGTGAACAATCTCCCCATGTATTCAGTTCCCACATTTATATCCGTTTATCTGAAAAGTGTTTTAATTTCCACCTCATTTCTGAAGGGAGGGCAAGATGCTTTTTAACTATCTTAGCTCCTGCATGTTGTGTGCATGTCTTGGATCAAAAGGATGAACTGTGGACAGCAGCACTATTATAAAAACTGAAATTGGTGAAATCAACTAAAAAATAATTGGACCCTACATTCTACAATACTGAATAGCCAAGCAAGATGTGCCCCCTAGACAGTTTTATGACTTTATGGAGTTATCAACTGCGTTGTGATTGAGGCCTGCTCTACAAGAGGGAATTTCATGCTTGATACTGTAAATATTTATGTTTATATGCATAGGCCTAGGCTGCTATCAACCTTGGTCAGAAAAGCTTCTTTTTGCAATGGGCAGAGGTCAATGGAGAGATGCATAATTTATCAAAGTGCTGAGAATAAGTGACTTGGAGTGTTCCACTCTAAATAAGACATCTTTGTCAACTACTTCCACCAAGGTACAGTGAACATGACAGATCAGGTGCAAAAATGCTATCTTCTAAACAAGACTGTGGCTCTCATGAACTCATAGAAGCTATGGTTATGTGCACAAGATCTGTACTAGATCAAGCCAGCCAAAATTCCACTATAGATGAGGAAGGAACTCCTGAGGCTTTCATCCCTAAGAAGCTGGTGGCAGTTAATAGCTGTTGAGGGAGGGAAAACATTCATCTTTGGTGTCTGGTAACTGGTAGATTACCCATGTTCCAGTGAATAACCCCATCCTTTAGAGGCAGCACTGAGTAGACACACTGATTATTTAAAAGAAAAAAGAGGTTATGAAATTGAGAAGTGGATAAGAGAGAGAGAGAGAGCACGCTGGTGGTAGTTGGAGTGGGGAAAAAGGGGTGGATAGGATCATATTTCATTATACACAAGTATGAAATCTTAGAATTCAAATTTTAAAGTAAAAATGGATTTCTTATGAACTATTTGTGTGTTTTACTCCATAATGTTCATACATGTGATGTTAATATAATAAATGTTAACAATAAAATAGGATGTTGTTGGAATATTTAATGAACTATTGTTTGAACATAGAATAGTGAGTTTTCATTTTCTCTGGCTTCATCACTGGAAGTTGAATCCTTTTAATAATTGATTATTATATTTCTTTAAATTTTGAAATACTTCTGCCTTGACATGTTTCATTTCTTGTTAATTGCTTAAAGTAGAAAATGTAGTCTTGCATCTTGTAAAACAGAGTGTACCAGTGTAAGAGATTATTTTCAAATGGAGAGAAATGTAATGACCTGAAATAAGACACACATTAATTACTGATCTCATGCAAAGATGACATATTCTATGCTCTGATATATTGGCTAGATTATAAACAGAGATTCACAAAAGTAAAATCAATCAGTCAATCAATAATCAATCAATCAAATTGATGTGTTCATCAGGCTGTAGAATTTCAGACATATTACACCGAAGAGATTTTGTCAGTACAATTGTTGTGTCAAGTGAAGAGACAAATTCCTGGGTTTCATCTGCCACCCTGTTTCTTTTCACCAAACTGCTATTTATTTCTATAAGTTGATTCTATATCCCGCAGCCTTTGTTATTTGTTGTAAAGGGTTTTGCATTGATTGGGTTAACCGATCAATGCAAAAATCTCCTGCTGTCTGTAAGAATGTGAGTTTTCTGTCTTTCCTTTCACTCTTTCTAACCTTTATTTATTGTTTTCCAATTATTAGGTTGGCTCTGACTGCAGCTTTACGTTCAGCAGTTGCTATGCTCTACCCTTGTTCTTAGACTTTAAAAACTTGGATCACGTTTTAGGCTAATAGGTATAATGTTATCTTTAAAAATATTTTTTTGACTTGAGAATTTCATACAATGTATTTTTGATCGTTTTCAACCCCTGTCTCCCCTCTCAATCCCAATTTATTAGCCACCCTCTGAACTTCATGTCCTCTATTATTATTTAACTTTTTAAAGGGCCTATAATGTTAATCTGTGTTTCCTCACATGATCTGGGTGTATATGTACCCCTCGGAGTCTAGTCAACCTACCAGGCATCACACCAGTAAGTAAAACTGATCATCTCCCAGCACTTATCAGTTCCCAGTAGATACTGGAGCTGGAGTTTCCTACCCAACTCCTCCGTCCATGTTCAGTCCATATCTGGCTTGGGTTTGCATAGATCTCGTACATGCTGCCATAATCCTATGGGTTTGTTTGAGAACTTCCCTGCGGCTCCTAGACAACATAATTGTGCATTCATCTACCACCTCTGGTTTTCACAGATTTTCTGCCCTTTTTTATATAAGGTTCCCAAAGCCTCTGGAAGAGAGGGTGAGGTATAAATGTCTTATTTAGGACTAAGCACTCAACAGTCTCTTATTTGCTGCATGTTGAACAGTCATGACCATTTGTGTTAATCACCATCTGCTGCAAGAAGAAGCTCTGTCATGAGAGATGAGAGATGCGCTAATCTATGGGTATAACAATAAGCCATTATGAGTCAGCTTAATTCTATCTCTATTTAGCAAAACGATAACAGTAGATTATTCTCTATGGCCTATGAGTACTCTACCACAGGTTCTTGGCTCTGATGATAGCAGCAGGTATGGGCTCCATCTTGTGAAGCAGGCCTTAAGTTCAATCAGAAAGTAGTTGGTTACTCTCATAATACTTTTGCCATGATTGCCCCAGTGGGGTTATTTTGCCAAGGTAGTTGTTTTCTAGATCATAAGGTTCATTGTTGGGAAAGATGATGATTACCTTACTCTGTCAGTAACACACAGAACACCTTCTAGTATTATGAAAGCCAGTGGAGATGAAGCTTCAGCGTCAGTTCCAGCTTGATGTCTCCTCATTTGTTCTGTGACTCAGGTATGTAGTGTCTTCAGCAATAATCTTACATCAATCCTGTAGTGGGTAACTAAATATAATATAATAGCCAGTATCATTCAGGGGTCTATGGATCTCCATGGTCAAAAACTCCAATAGAGGGAGTCCATTTGCCTGAGCCTTCCATTTGGGCCACTGAACACCACATTGAAATAGTTTTTTATTGTACATATATATATTGAAAGAAGCTTTTGTAGTAAGTATATAGGTCTGCTTCAATTGGAAAATCTATAGATATCAGGAAAGTAATAAGGGACCATGAAGCATGGTTCACAGGAGTTGAGAGGGAATGCAGAGATATAAATGTTAAGGGAGAAATGTTATGGGATAGGACAGATTTAATAAGGTGGGCAATGGGAAGGTAGGGCAGAAGACAGTCAGATGAAAGATATCTGTATTTTCTACCAAATATTTTTCAAAACTTTCTTACTTTATAATTGCAAATAACTTTATTGGGTCAGTTATTTAATGAATGATAAAACTACGAGTTAAACCTATAGTTGAATAGACTGATGTGTAAAGTTTTAAACAACTATTTTAAATTGGTATCAGGTTCAGACAGTGATGGGTGAAATGTCGAGTAGACAGCTAGGCTAGGCTAGCATCCTGAACACTGGTGCAAGAGGCATGTGACACTTTCATATATATATATGAAACAGAGAGAAACAGAGAGAGTAAGCATGTGTTTCATGAGATCTGCATCTGCATTAGATTTATCTGCTTTGGGTGAGTTCTCTGAGAAACACAATTGTCACTTTTAATTTCTGTGATCAATATTTATTTCTTTGTAAGAGTCATATCTAGCAAGCCCAAACTATAGTTGTATATCAGGCCCTGGAGAAGACAAAGCTCTTACCAGGGATACAGAGCTTTACAGAGCTTGTTTCAGTGGTACAGGCATGTACTGGATCCCTGGATACATTGACGCTGTTTTATGTATTAAAGCTGATGACTGGACTGTCACAGTTGAACCTGGGCTGTGGAGCCTGGTCACTTTTCATGGCACAGAAATGGTGGATAAGTAAACAGGGGCCTCGGGCTAAACCAGGAGCACTCAGATACCCTGCTATTTGAACCATTGTCAGTTCTACTGGGTTGAACCCAATGGCACGATGTCTTAAGGTTCTCGAAAGCCAACGAATGCTGCCTGAAGTTTGGAAGAGTTGCTTCAATTGCCAAATTCTGTACCCACATTCTACTGGGAGTAGTGAGATGTGACAATGGCTCCACATGAGTCAACTGCAATGATGCAAGCTTGGATCATATGCAGCAGAGGGATAGCCACTTAGTCTTGAGGGTTCTAGAGGGAGAAGGAGAGGTCATGAACAACAGAAAATTAGAAAAGCAGCTGTCTTCAGCACCAGATTCATTGTCCAAACACTCAGAGCCCTAACAGAACAGGGGAGAAAACACAGCGCTATGGCGGCGTGTCGGGGTGCGGGGCAAGGGGAACATGGCCGGTCTGCATTACGCATGTGAGATATCGTTTGTTCCACCTTCCCACTTCGAGTGAAAATCGTTCTTCTCTTTCAACTCAGTGTAGCGAAATTCCTTGTCTGAGTCTTTCATGTTTTCTATAACAATGTAGACATGATTACAGTGACTGAGATGGAGGAAACTACAGATTATGCACCTGGCACCTATTTAAAATGTTCTAAAATGAAAAACTAACATGGCAGAATGGCTGTGTGTCCTTGCAGTACTGTCTGTTGTCTTTTATGGTCACCTATTTTTAATTTTAAGGTTACTTATTTAATCTTTCTTATTTATTAGGATCCAGGCACTGTTACATAACTCTGTAGAGACATATAAATTGCAGAGGAGTTTTCTTTAAATTGGAAGAAATGGAAACATTCTCTCTCAAGGTAAAATATAATTACAAATTTCTAATCCATTGTGTTATAGCACTTTAACCAATCATGTATTGAACTTAGCCCCCCCCCCCAAAAAAAAACCTCACTATCCTAATTTCTCCTAATGGCATAAATATCTGCCTCTTAAATGCTCTTATAAAATCTTTACCAACTTATCACTTACTGCAATATTTATGTTTGACAAGTTCATAGGAGAGACTTTAAAGAAATACACATTGAGTGGTCAACTGAAAAGATCTTGTTCAGAGAGTGAGTGGGGCCCAAGTCTGGTTGCTTTGCCTCTTCTACTCTGCATAGAGCTTCAGATCAGTTTCATGATTGTTTCATCACCTCATCTCATCAAACCGTCAATGCCCGCTCTAGAGTGTGAAACACTCTAATTATTACTTACACTTGACAAAATTAACATTATCACTGTAAATATTTGTCTCATCACCTTGTGATTGAGGTTTTGTAGAATTATCTGTTTCTTTACATCACCCCCTCAGTGTACTTACATGTATTTAAAAACTTTATTTCATCTCTACTTCAATATGATAAAAAACGTTTGTGTATCTACTCATTGGAAAAAGCAGTGTTCCCACATATAGATGCTTCTGCTCAAATGGGTTTTGTACTTTTCTCACTTTTCTTCCTTTGCTTTTATGACTTCAAGTTTCTGAAGGCAAATGGAAAAATTTTGATGGCAATCTTGGACTGCTTACCCCTGCAAAAGATGGACATAGGCATGAGCTTTTGCAGATTGTTTTGGGATGGGACTGATCCTGTGGAGCTTTCCTGCGAGTCGATCAGAGTTCTGGAAGCCACAAGCTGAGAAACAAAACAACTCTTTTGCCATTAAGCCCTGTCCTTTCACCATGTTTTCCCTTTCTAGCCCCACATGCATATTGTGATACATGCTTGGAAGTTGAGATTATCCTACATCCTCTATACATCCTAACCGTAACCCTAACCCTCTACATTCTCTTGTTTCAGCATCTTCTTTTGTGCTGATGTTCTAGCTCAGTCTGTCTTCCCTCAGCCTCCCATCTGATTTCCATTATCATCATGGATGCATACTTTATTATTGTTCGTGAGCTATGCACTGTGTAAGATGCATGATCTCATTTTGATTGATTTTAAATACACTTTTCTTGATGTAACTTGCATACCCAAGTCATTTACTTTTCCTGCATTACGATTTTGCCTTTATTGCTTAAATTTAAGTGTGTGAGAGGGAAATGGGTAGAAAAATGCCAGCTGGCATCGTAAGTAATATACACTCTTTGGAGCCAGGTGAAGAAACCTTAAATGAAGGTCACAGCAGCCCTCAAGACAGGTTTTAAAGGAATTCATGTTTTCCTTTGTACTTTAAGTTCTTAAAAGTCCACAAATGGTATCCTTTTTGAATCTTGCCTATAAGGTAGGTCATTTGGCATCAAACAGCAGCTGATGAAGGATTTGAATGGGTAACTGTTGGTAAGAGGAATTTCAAAGATTCTCATTATTCTAGCAGAAACTGGCGTTTTCTGTTTTGTGGTTTGATTACTGTTGAATTGGTTAGCAAGTCACAATTTCCTTCAGCTTTATCCAATACTTCTTACACTATGATTTATGATTACACTGTACAAACAAGAAAGGAAGGGAAGGAAACTACTCCTTTAAAATATATTATAAATACAAAAGGGAAAGATTTCAGTGTTTTACCAAAAGAAGGGACTCAGAACAAGTGGGATCACCACTTTAAGCTTATAAACTGATGTATGTATTTAATCCTCCCTTATTACCAGAGTTTTAGAAGTGTAAATCAAAGTGGTTTGCATAGCAAACTTGTGAAAAATAAAGCAGTTTGTACTTATATTTCTTTTACTTGAAGTTTCAATTCCTGAAACTAATGAGTATAGGAAAGAAAGTTTAGAGGTTCAAAGGGTAGTAAATGTCTGTGGTTCATTCCTCTGAGCTATGGACTGACTTAAGCTATTTGATTTTTATGTTCCATGTTATTCCATTAAGAATTTGTGGGTATTAGAATTTATTGGTTTGTTGAAAATCATAAGAGAAAAATGTAAATTCTTTGTTTCTTGGGTTTCATTTTTGTTGTGTTTCATGCAGCAACTGTGAAATTTCCTACACACAACTCTATGTATCTTTAAATGAGAGTCATAACTTGTATTTGGGCTGGCAAGTTGCCTCAGTGAGTAAGGGTACCTGATTTGAAGCTGGAGGACCCCAGTTCCTGAGACCCACAGGGTGGAGGGACAGGGCTGACTCCCACAAATTGTCCTCTGATATCCATATATGGGTCATGGCACATGTGCACCACCCACAAACTCAGAATAAATTACAATAATAACAAAACAATAACTACATTAAAGGTAAAGAAAAGCAGAGCTGAAGAGAAAATGATGTCAGCTCAAATAACAGGACACAAATATACAAACCTAATAATGTTTGAAAATTAGGCTTGACTTTGTCTTTCCTAATGGTGGTGTGGCCACATAAATGAAATGAAATTCAGCATCAGACCTTGTGTCCCTGGTACAGTCCAATAAACATCTAAAAATGACCAAATTCTTTCTTATTTCTTCATGCTTTCCTAAATTCTAGCACCCAGGCTGTGGTAAAGCTTGGATGGTTGGCAGCTGTGGTGGTTTGAATGAGAATGTCCCCCATAGGCTCTAAGTATTTGGACATTTTGTCCCCAGTTGGTGGTGCTGTTTTGGGAGGTCTTGGAAGGTGTGGCCATGCTGGAGGAAACACGTCATTGAGGGTGGGCTTAGAGAGTCCTTAAGCCTTGCCTGATCCCTCTCTGCTTCCTGTGCCTGCTTGAAGATGTGAGCACTTAGCTTCTGCGTCTACTCCAGCCACCTCTGCTGCCATGCCTTCCTGCCGTGATGGATTTTTGCCCCTTTGGAACCATAAGCTAAATAAACTCTTCCTTTTGTAAGTTCCCTTGGTCAATATATCTATCGAAGTAACAGAAAGCAACAGCAGCCTACAGTGTTTCCCAGTTGAATCACTCACTCTTTGCCATTTATGTGATTACATCAAATTATAGAACTTAACACTATAATCTCCACCCTTTACCTTCTTCTCTTTGTTAGTCAGGAGTATGAGGAGAGGGGGTATGTGAGGAGTGAGGTATGAAAAGTGAGGTGTGGAGAACTGGGGTGTGGAGAGAAGGGAGGTGTGGGAAGAATGATAACTTGTGGTCGCCCTTATGTAGCCATGAACCTGAGTTTAGAGAAAAATTTCTCATCTATCTTTCTCTCTCTCCCCTTATTACTTTAACTCAATTTCTCTTCATAGTCTTACATTCCATTCTCTTTCTCTCTCTCTCTTTCAGAGCTGAGTACCAGAGGTGCACTAAAGATGTTATGGTTTGAACAGGCTCTTGTGCTGCATACTTAGTCCTTAACTTATGGTGCTATTTTGGCACAGATCTGGAAAACTGGAAAATAAAGGTAGTTCCTGGAAGTAGGTCACTGAATACAAGACTATGAAGGCTAAACCAGGCCTTTAGCATCCTCTTTGCTCTATACTTCCAGTCCATTGTGAAGTGAAGAACTTCCTTCTCTACAGTCATGCCAACCAATAATTTTGAGACGTTCATCCAAATTGTCTGTGGAATATTCGAAGTTAAAATACTCAAACGCTCCATGGCCTGTGGGCCTAGGCAATGAGCTTTGGGCATCTGGAGCTGTGGACATCACCATAGTGATTCTGATGTTCACTCTTAATGCTGACAGAAGGCAAATTCCTTCTTTGCAATGACTTCCCCAGTCCCTGCTCAGGCTTGGAGGCATTTCTCAGATACAAACTCCAATTCGCTTCATCTCTCAGTATTCATTCAGTGTATTTTCCTGTCTTTACTCTCTCATTCACCCCACAACGTTTCCTTAGATTTGAGCTTGACTTTGGAAAGAAAAGAGATGGAGAAATCACAATAGCTTGTTAGACTAATGTTCAGCAATCAAGAAAGTATGTGGCTCATCATCTTCATCATTACCCCCCTGGTGAGTGTGATTTCCATTTCATCACTAGCCTGGCTAGAAAGCCCCCTAATTAAATACTTTCATCAGCACAGGCTTTCAGATAGCAGTGAAAATAATAAACAATAGAATGGGACTTCAGAATGTTAAGGCCAGCAAATGAGTGACAATCATATGGAGTCTGAGTGCAGTTCACAGGGAATATCCTGGGTTGAAAAATTATTATTAGAATTGCTAATAGCACTAACTAGACACCAGACCATCTTTCCCATGACCTAGCTTTTCTTTAATTTAGATACCTGAGTAAACTATTCAAAGTTTCTAAATTCTTCCTCTTCTTTTGTATGATATACAAAGTCATAAACAAATATGGAATCATAGAGCTGCTTGCAGGTTCTGAGATACACATAATAGGTTTAGATATGTAAATTAAATTACTTCTACCTATATCTTCCGGAGACCAGGCGATGCTGTGTTCCACTTATTTTCATTGCCAACTATCTCATTGCATTTAAATTGCTTAGCAAAGGGCTTTCTCATCAACTCAGAGGTACACTGATCCGGTTTAGACTAAGGAACATTTCAGTGGGAATCTGATGAGATGGACTTAATTTTCAGCTCTTTATGGAAGAAGACATGATTGCTATCTGTTTCAAGAATGCAGTAATGTGACCACAAGGTTTGATGGATGTCCAATTGGGAGATAAAATAATACATGCAAAAGTACACCACAGATTATACAGTGCTGTGGAAATAGAATGTTTTTCCTGGTCCATTTCCATGGACTTCTTGATAGGGTGATTAGAAATAACAGAATTAGTTTTCAAAGGCAATTTTCAGATTTTAATATATCTTCTAAAATATAATGTAGTCTTATGGTATTTTCTAGGTTTGGAATGGATGCTCCTTCTATAGCAAATAATGGAAATTGGAAAAGTGAAAACTTAATGCAAATTTAAATTGTTATTTTTTGTATCTTTGGATCTGTACCATTGGGGTAAGGATTTATCAATATTCTGCGTAATGCTTCATGTTTATGAAGAAACTGATCTTTCTCTTGAATCATTTAGAAAGCATTATGATATCTTCTTTTTTCAGAGCATAAACAGGAGGCACAAAAGACCTCAGAGACATGGAATCTTAAACATTGATGGTAATGGAATCATATCTACTCCTGGCTTTCGAGCAAATCTCCTCATTTATCAGATTCTAACAGTAGGAGAAACCACTCTTTGTAAACTCTTTGAAACTTTGGATTGTGGAAGATTGATTACATATGGAATGTTAACAAACAAGAACCCCCTTTTTAATTTTTTTGAATATTATTAATGATAAGATTTTAGAGACACAGAGCAGATATACTATTCATTTATGTATTAATTTTTATTTATTTTATTGAATCATTGTGTATTTCATACAAAATGTCTCAAACAATCTTAATCATCTTTATATCACCTTTCCAAAAGGAACCCCCACAGTCCCCAAACTGGGATCCATAAATTTTTCATCTGTGTTAAGATCTGTTGTGTCCAGTTAGTGTCCTCAGATGTTCCTCAGTACAGGTTCATCCACTGAGGTCTAGTCAGCCTATCCAGAGTCCCTCCCTTTAGGAAGATTAGCTCATCCTCCAGCGGTCATCAGTGGCCAATATTACTTCAGCAATGATTGGGACCCATTTCCCTAATTCCAGACTAGGGTGTTGTCTGCTTGAATTTGTGTGTGTCTTGTGCATGTCAAAACCATTGCTGTGGTTCACATGAGCAGGATCTCAGGAGCTTTAGGATTCTATTTCTATATGCTCAGGCACCTTCTCACTAGCTCTTCCAATTTTTTTTGCCCCCTCTTCCTCAATGACCCTTGAGCCTTGGCTGAGTGAAGCTTAATATAGGAGTCCTGTCCAAGGACCCCCACTCTGTAGATTTCTAATCTCTGTTCTTTGGCCACTTGTGACCTCTTATATGACAAGCCTTCTGTTTGAATGCAGGAGCTTCATTAATGAGAGTTGAGAGATTCATTAGTGTCCTCTTTACACCTTGTTCCATGTTACGTGAGCCTTCGGTGCAGAAGTTGCATTTTAGA
The DNA here is from genome assembly GCA_035773235.1 of Eospalax fontanierii. Classification (NCBI taxonomy): domain Eukaryota; kingdom Metazoa; phylum Chordata; class Mammalia; order Rodentia; family Spalacidae; genus Eospalax; species Eospalax fontanierii. The sequence continues at coordinate 21,619,458 of CM069540.1, forward strand.
TGCACCACTTAGGGATGGGCAATTCATGGACAATGTCTGTGTGTGAGCAGTTGTGGTACCCTGCAGTAGTCTCCATGTGGTGCAACAGAAGTCTCTTTGATGAGGAGTGACTATGATATGTGACTGTCTGTATAAGGATGCATATTTTTTCACTTAGTAAGAAGTTATATTAGCCTCCTAATATAACTTGGGGATTTCTCTAAGATCTATGCCCTCTTTGGCCATGTGTATTAGGATATACTTACATGGATTTCCTCCCACTGAGTGTGCTCTAAGGCTTTAAGACCAGTTAGGTAGCCATTTATTACCCCCAAGATAAAAGTGCAGCTACTGCACCAGTTTGGAGTGCTGTGCCAGTCACTGATGTGACTTTTGGTCATGAAACCGGTGTTGAGTCAGTGATTGATGTTCTCTTTTGACTGCTTGTGAAGAGAGCTAGCCTTCAGGGAAGTGACTTCCAGGTCAGCTCAAGTCCCATTGTTACAAATTCAGTCTCAAGTACATGCTGTCTTCAGCAATAGAGACTTACCTCCAAGTTCTAGGAGGCCATCAAGGGGTGTAGCAACAGCCTGTAATTTTGGGAGTCTCTTGGACCATCCTGACCAACATGTCAAAGGAAGGTTTCTCCTGTCTGGCACTATTTCTTGTTATGAAGCCTTCAGCTATGCACATGGACTCATTTAGAGATATTGTATGTGGAATTTGTCATTAGGTTGTTGGACTAATATGATTCCCTTTGGTGTTTTATACTAGCTAGGTACTATTACACTCTCTCTCTCTCTCTCTCTCCCTCCATGTCTTCCTCTTTTAAAGTGTTCCCACTCCCTCATTTCTTCCTTGATAAACCAGTCTCCTATGGCCCCACCTCTTTTGAGTTTCTTCTTTCCCTTTATCCCCATAGTTCTCTGAATAACTACTCTATCCCCTCCGACTCCAATACCCCCCTTTACCCTATTTCTGCCTTAGTAACATCTGTTTCCTATTATTCTTCTCTCTCAGGTTCCTTCTTTTCCTTTACTTCCCTGGTTTCTTTCCATTTTCCTGGTTCCTGCAGTTACATTAGGACACATAACTCACACATAAGGGTTTGGGGCTAGGATTCACAAATTAGGGAGAACACACGTGGTTTGTTCTTCTGAGTCTGTATTATTTCACTTAGCAGAACATTTTCTGGTTCCATCCATTTACCTGCAAATGTCATGATCTGTTCTTTACCACTAAGTAGAGCTTCACTGTGTAAATGTACCACATTTTCATTATCCACTCATGAGCTGAGGGACACAGGTTACTTCTAGCTCTCAGCTCTTGTGAAAAGATCAAGAAATAAGCATGAATGTACAAGTATCTCTGCAATAAGATGAGTTCTTTGAGTATATGCCAAGGAGTATTGTAACCAGGTCAAATGGTAAGTTCATTTCTAGTTTTTAAAGAACTCTCCACATTGTTTTCCATAGAGGTTGCACGAGTTCACAATCCTACCTACAGTGAATGAGCATTCTACATTCCCCACATCCTTTCCAGCATTTGGTATCATTTGTTCTCTTTATCTTAGCCAGACTGGCTGGGGAAAGATGAAATCTTAAATTAGTTTAAATTTGCATTTACCTAATTATTAACAATATTGAACACTTTTAAAGATGTTTCTTAGCCATCTTTATTTCCTATTTTGAGAATGCTCTGCTTGGATCCTTAGCCTATATTTTAATTGGGTCATTTGTTTTCCTGATTATTTGTTTTTTGAGTTCTTTATATATTATGAATGATAATGTTTGTCTGGTATGTCACTGGTGAAGACTTTCTACCACTCTGTGGGTTCTCTCTTCGTTTTTTTGGTAATTTCTTTTGCTGTAAAGAATATTTTTAGTTTAGTGAGGTCCCACTTTTTGACTATTGACCTTAATTCCTGAGCAACTGTGTCTGATTTAGATGTCCTTTCCTATTCCTAAACATAGGTTACTGCCAATGTTTTCTGCTAAGAGTTTCAGGCTTCACAATCAGGTCTTTGGTCCATTTGGAGTTGACTTTTGTACAAGGTGAAAATAAGGGTCTAGTTTCATTCTTCTACAAGCTGAGATCCAGTTTTGCCATCACAATTTGCTGAAGATGCTATCCTTCCTTCAGTGAGTGTTCATGGCTCCTTTGTCAAATATCAGGTGGCTGGGATTGCATGTACTTATGTGTGAGTCTTCACTTATAGTCCCTTGCTCTATGGGTCTATTTTTGTACTGGTTCCATGCAGTTTTCTTGATTATAACTCTGTAACATATTGGAAATCTGATATAGTAAGGCCCCCTTCTCAGGGTTCCTTTGGATATCTTGGGTATTTTCTGCTTCCATATTAATTTACAGATGGTTTTGTATAATTCTCTGAAGATTTTAATGGCTATTTTGATTAAGATTGAATCAAATCTATGTTTTCCTTTCGGTAGGATGTTCATTTTCACATTATTAATTCTTCTAATCCATGAATGTGGGAGGTCATTCCATCTTCTGGTGTCCTCATCAATCTCTTTCTTTAAAGATCTATATTTTTCGTTGTAGAGATTTTTTCAGGTTTATTTGTAGATTTTTTTTGAGGATCTTGTGAATGAGAAGGTCTCCTTGTACTTTTTCTCCAATTGCTTATTATGTGTGTATATTTTTGTAGCTAAAGTTTGCAACCTTCTACTTTACTGAAAGTGTTAATAATTTTTAGGAGTTTTCTGGTGGAATTTTTTTGCATCTCTTAGATATAATATCATGTTATCTGCAAAAAGGAATGATTTGACCTCTTCTTTTCCAATGATTATGCCTTTAACTTCCTTCTCTTGTCTTATTGCTGAAGCAAGAGTTTCAAGCACTGCATTAAAAAGGAGTGGAGATCGTAGTCAGCCCTGTCAGGTTCCTCATTTTAATGGGAATACTTTCTGTTTTTTTGCGTTTAGAATGATGCTGGCTATAAGTGTTTTGTATGTAGCTTTAATTATGTTGAGGTATGTTCTCTTCAGTCCAATTCCTCTTAGGACTTTGAACATAAATGCATGTTGAAATTTGTCAAAGGTGTTTTGTCCATCTATTAAGATGACCATGTGATTTTTGTTTTTGACTGCATTTATATGCTTTATGACATTTATTGACTTATGTGATTGCACCATTCCTGTATCTCTGGAATAAAGCTGACTTGATCATGGCGGATGACTTTTTTTGATGTGTGTCTGAGTGAAGTTTTCAAATATTTTGTTGAGAATTTTTACATGTATGTATGTTCATTAAGGATATGGGTCTATAGCATTCTTTCTAATTGTATGTTTACCTGCTTTGAGATTAGTGTGATACAGACTTCATATAAGGACTTTGCAGTTATTTTTCTGTTTCTGTCTTTTTGAATAATTTAAGTAGCATTTACTATAGATCTTCTTTGGATGTCAAGTAGAATTCTACTGTGAATCTATCTGGACTTATTATTTTTTCAGTCAGGTTTTTTTTTTCAATTTCCTTATATGTTATGGGTCTGTTTAAACTGTTGATCTCTTCTTGATTTAGCTTCAGAGATTTTCTTGATTTTTGATATAAATCCATTTCTTTAAGGTTTTCAAATTTAATACCATATAAGTTTTTAAAGTATTCTTTTATAATGTTCTGGATCTTTTCGTTGTCTCTTGGGATGTTTCCCCTTTCATCTATGATTGTTGATTTGGAGTTGTACTTTCTTTCTTTTGGTGAACTGACTAAGGGTCTGTCTATGCTGTTTATCCTTTTGAAGAACCAGATTTTGGTTTTATTGATTCTTTGTATTGTTTTTTTTTCTTTCTATTTCTGTTCTGATTTTTGTTATTCTTCTTGTCTTCTAAGTTTGGATTTCATTTGTTGTTGCCTTTCAAGGTTCTTGTCTTGCAATGTTAAGTCATTTGTTTGTGCTCTTTCTGATTTTTTAATGTAGACACTTAGAGCTATAAACTTTCCATTTATGACTGCTTTTAAAGTGTCCTAGAGGTTTTGTTGTGCTGTACTTTCTTTTTCATTTAATTCTAGGATACTTTTATTTCTTTCTTAATTTATTCTTTGACCCATTCATCATTCATGAATGTTGTTTATTCTCCATGAGTTTGTGAAGTTACTAGGGCTTCTTCTAGTGTTGATTTTAAGCTTTTTTGCATTGTGGTTTGATGGGTTGCATGGAATTATTTATATATATATTCATATTTGTTGAGGTTTGCTTTGTGCCCAGTATGTGGTCAGTTTTGGAGAATGTTCCATGGGATGCTGAATAGAACGTGTATGTTTTGGTGTTTGAGTGGAACATTCAGTAAATATCTGGTAGGTCAATTTGATGTAGGGTATTCTTTAATTCAGATGTCTTTCTGTTTATTCTCTGTCTTATTGACTTGTCTAATGGAGATAGTGGGATATTGAAGCCCCTACTATTAGTGAGTTGGGATTAATCTATGTCTTAAAGTCATGTAGTACTGTTTTTATGAAATTGGATGTACCATAGTTTGGTGTATATATGTTCATGACTGTAATATCTTCTTGGTTAATTGCTCCTTTGATCAGAATGAAGTGAACTGCTTTATTTTTTCTGATAAGTTTTAGTTTGAAGTTTATTTCAACAGATATTAGAATGGCAACTCCTGCTTCTTTCTAAGTGTCATTTGCTTGGAATATATTTTCTATCCTTTCACCTTAATGTAGTGCTTTTCCTTGAAGGTGAGTTGGGTTTCTTGCAGACAACAGAAAGATGAATTTTGTTTCTTGATCCATTCAAGTAGCTTGTGCCTTTTGACTGGGGAGTTCAGTACATTCGTCATTAAAGTTATTATTGAAAGATGTGTATTGGTTCCCATCATTTTAATTTTTGTTTGCATTCTTTGTCTAACTTTGTTGTACCTCAGTTATATCCTTCATTTAATTTCTTTCTGTTGCCCCTTGGGTTTAGTCATTCCTTTCTTCAGCTCTTTGTATTGCTTCAAGTGTTCTCTGATGGGCTTATTTTCTGGATATGAATTCTTTCAGCCTATTCATGTCATAGAAGATTTTTCTTTCCCTTTCAATGCTAATAGACATTTTTGCTGGGTAAATTATTCTAGGTTGGCATCTATGGTCATTTACAACTGAGAATACTTTGGTCCTGGATCTTCTGTGTTTCATAGATTGCATTAAAAAGTCAGCTGTAATTCTGGTGGGTTTTCCTTTATTTGGGACTTGTACTTTTACTTTTGCAGCTTTCAGTATTCTCTCTTTGTTCTGTATACTTACTGCTTTTACTATGATATACCATGGAGAGTTTCTTTCTTGGGCCTGTGTATTTGGAGTTCTATTTGCTTCTTGTATTTGTATGAACATGTGTCTTTCCTTAATTTGGGGAAATTTTCTTCTATAGTCTGGTTTTAAATCTGGTCAGTATCATTAACGGGAGATTCTTCTCTTTCCTCTATGCCTGTGATGAATAAATTTGGTCTTTTAATGGTGTCTCATATTCCTGCATATAAAATTTTTTCATAATCTTTGCTTGCGTGATCCAGTTCTTCAAAACTTTATTATCCAGTCTTGATATTCTATTTTCCATTTCATTCATTTTGTGGGTGAAGCTTTCTCCTGTTGTTTCAGATTGGTATATCGAGTTTTTCACTTATTTCTTCATTTCAGCCTAATTTTCTTTAATATTTATATCTCTTTTGTGAATACAGACAGAAGTTTACATGTATCTTCTTTTAATTCTTTGATTTGTTTGTGTGTTCTTTATATTAATGAATTATTTGATCATGTTTATGATTGTTCTTTTTAATTTTGTGTCCTGAATTGTCTCTATGGGATTCTCATTGTAGAGCTCTTCTATAGGACTGGTGATATTTGGTGGGGCTATATTATTTGGGTTTTTTATATTATTTTTTGATGTAATCTTGGTGTGTGGATTTCTTTAGTAGTTTATTATTCAAATGTGAGACTTGAGCCTTCCTTTGTTTGACTGAAGTCTTATTCTGTTTGTATACCTGATGTGACTTGTTTGTTTTCTTACTGGGTATGAAAAGCTGATTGGTTAAGGCTTCAGGTTCTTTCTTTTCATTTTATATTGGCTGGAACAGATGGCTGTAGTCCAGGTGCTCAGGAACTCCTTCACAGGCACAAGTTAGATGAGATAAGATGCTCTCAGGCTCTGTTTCAGGATCTTGGTCCCTCTAGCCAGTCAAAATAACACAACTTGGGAAGATTGCTAGGCAGAGACTGAATTCAGGCTTTCTCAGGCAATCGGCAAAGGCCTGGAACCCTGCTAATGGGCACAGAAGATTAGTGCTGCAGCCCTGGGAGGGGCTGCAGAGAGTACTAAGGTAGGGGGATGGGAACAGTGCAGTTTGGAGAGCTCACAGCCAGGCAGATGTGTAGTCCAGAGACCTCGGAAACTAAGAGTAAAAGTGTGCCTGTGACCAAGGTGAGAAGGAGAGCAGGATTCGGGGTGGGTTAGTTTGGCATTGCTGGGGCATATTATCCACAGTGTGAAGGATCAGATTAACCAAGGAAGGAATCTGGCTCTGAAATCCATGGGAAGTTCAGATAGGCATTGCCAAGAGTGGAAGCCTGGTCTCAGAAATGCAAATGCAAGTTGGGGTGGGATAGTCTGTGAAAGCTGTAACAAATTAGACTGAAAATTGAGCTGGTCTGAACATGAGTGATCAGGACACAGTGGGTTTGTTTGGACTACTAGGGTAGTCCATAGATTTAGGGTGCTAAGAATGGTAGTGGTCCTGTGTCTACGGCAAGAAGGAGAACAGAATGTGAGGCATATTTCTGAAGGAAAGTGTTTAGTCCATTACTGAAGCAAACAATGCAAGAAGTAATAAAGAGACATGAAGAAATTTGGGGAAAGCATTCGTAATTCTGCTTTGAGACTTAATAGCATTTGATACACTCTTCACACTTGTTTCTTTCTCGTTTTTACCTATAATAACATATCTTTGTCTATGGTACAATCCATTTTGCAAGATATTGTCTTCTATTAGAATAAATTTAACATGTCTCCAAATGTGATTTTATACCACCAGTATTTTAAAATTTTAGTTTCTTTTATGAACTGGCTATCATTTAATATTCTAAATATTTTTATTGGATATTTAAGTTGTTCCTAATATTTGTTATAAACAGTGCTGAAATTGGAGTAATGTTACTTAGTCTTCAAACAAGGAGAGGGGAGCCTTATGCACAAGGTTTATTTTGGGTAAATTTGGAAAATTATTTTTGGATAATCCACAATGGCATATGTTGAAGTAAGAATTTCCATGTCATTTAGGTTTTCAAATGTTTGACCACATGGCATGGACTTTCATAATATATCATTTATGTTTCTTTGCCCTTCTATATATCCCACTCTCTTTCACAGAGCTGCAATCTCTTTTCATTACATTTGACTGAGATTATTACTAAGATGCTTTTTTTCAATAAATATGCATAGATGATTTTTCTTCTGTCAGCACAGTTCTCAGTGCTAGACGGAGCTTTTGCCTTACTGGAGCCCACATTTTTATATGAAAAATGTATCTTTCAAAATACAGCAAACAGAAGGAATAAGAAGCTTAGAGATAGGAAGTGAATAATGGTTTTAAAATGAGCTTAATTGGGGGAGTCATTTTCCATTAAAGGAAGGACTTTTTGGAGAAATGACATTCAAACTCAGACATACTAAATATGAAGATATAGAGAGCAAGAGGCAGAGAAAGAAAGAAGCTCTTTTAAGAATGGAAGGGTGGCAGACTGGCTGGACAGTGGTGCAGTTGGAATCAGTCAAATAATGAAGTTTTCCATGTCGATGTAAAGAACTTTGGGGTTTAAATAAAAGTGGGGTTGGAAGCCACAGATTTCATTGACTTCTCTTCAGCTTTCTGTAAGAGGAAACCTTCCCTAATTTCATACTGTGATTTACAATGATATAAAATGATCTTTAAAACATCTTTCTTGGTTTGCCACAAAGATTATTTTTGCCCATTATCATATATAAGTAGCTTTAATTTTGATGAAATATTAATGGGTGGGTTAAAATATCATATATTCTTGCAGATATAGGAAATTAGTTAGCCCTTTCACTTTTGAAAAAATGTCCATTTATGAATGTGGGTTTTCTATTTGTCCTTTTGATCTGTCAGATTTTTCATAGCATATTTTAATAGTCTGCTAGTAATTCTTTACCACTTATTTCAAGTGCACTTAATTTTACTTTGCCTGACTTAAAATTTTTGTCATAGTCGATTTTGAGAAATGGCTTAGTCAGTAAAATGTTTATTGTATAAACATGAGGCCCAAGTTCAGATCCCAGGATGCTATGAAATATCCAATCACTAAAGTAGTTATGAATGTCAGTAGAGGAAATATCAATTCCACAGTTCCATATCTTGCATTTGGAGCTTATGATGGAATCATCTGGGCCGAAATTGTTTGGTCAGCCCTATTCTTCCAGCTCTATCACCAGTAAAATACAAAACCACTCTCTTGGTCTGGCTCCATTCCATGCCACCATTTTCCTTACCGGATATGCCATGGTCCTTACTCTCTAATATCCTAGGGTCTCCATTACAATTAAGGTTTACAATCAATGCTTTATGCAATGATATCTCAGAGTTCCCTTTAAGGTTAAACCATTCCGGGTTGCAGCAGGTTTTGGAACCTTGGTGCAGGTAGCCATGACCTCATAACTCTCGCATTTTGCATATCTACAAGGGCACAAGAATGAAGTTTTCAAGTACTGCTGTCATCTGGAAGTGAAACCTGACCACATTTTATATCATAGCTATACTTGCTTGTTATAGATGGGTAAATCCTAATAAACATTCCTCTCAGGATTGTTTATAAGTGTGGTAATGTCTTTAGCAATATGGACATGCTCTGGACAAATTATTTTTACTTAACCTTGTAACTAAAAGTTAATCTTACCTTAGTTTCTTTGTAATGTACAAAAACTCACTTAGACTTGAGCTGCTCTTGTAAACCGGGTAAAAAATCTTAAACCCTCCAGGTCCCTAACCCTTGACCCATAATAATGTATGGATATTTCTTTTTGTGTGTGTGTGTGTGTGTGCGTGTGTGTGTGTGTGTTTTACATATCAAGTGCTGCATACAGTGCTTATCTTATTTCAAAGCAAGGAGAGATAATTAATCTCATTTGTGTTCCTAACCATAGGTGAGACTAAATTGATAACATCTGTTTGTGGCTATGTGCATGTTATTCAAGGTTAATGGAGGTCAAATGGGATGTAGTTCTCTGATAAAACAGTTCCTCTTCTTCATTTCATGCTGGATACATTGTTCAATCAAAGAGAGACTGACAGCACAGTGCTTATGGGAATCCGAAGGAGCAGAGTGGAACACTTTGGGTCCTCTTTGGGCTAAAATGGATGCTGAGTCAGGCTGTCTTTATTCTGGCAGAGACACAATATCGTATCACATAATGACCCTCACAGAAAGCAGGGTACCAGTTCAACAAAATTATTGGTTCAGGCTCTTTCTTTCAAATGAATTTGCATTTTTACAAGTTGGAACCATGATTGATGGTATGTTGAATTTAGGGTACCTTTCTTAATGGCTCAGTACAAAATGGAATTTTTTTTTTCTTGGAATGGTGCTAATTTCTCTTACAATTATAGCAGCTTATCCTGTGCTTGTCTTGTCTGTAACTATTAATTTTCTTGTGCTCATTTCCTCAACAAAATATACATTTTCTCATATCTGTCTATGCCCTTACACTGTAAATCTGAGTAAGTCCACTGGCTTTCATAGTAAAATGTCTTGAAATTTTTTTGGCCTGACACTACCTTTGAATTAAATTTTATTTTATATTTCCGAACATGGGTAAGAGCCTCTATCTTAGTTCCTAATAGTGTCCCTGTTCCTCTCAGGAATTCCATGAGCACTCTCTTGATTGCCTGTATGTCTTTTGCCATTGTGGTTTTCTGAATTTCCACTAGTAAGGACTGCTAATTTCTGCAAACACACTCTGGGGCCCCTCCAGCTCCACAGTTTTGGTTTCTTCAGAATTTGTCCTACAAAGCATTTTCAAAGGTATCAGGTAGTCACATCAAAGTCTGATGTTCTGTATTACTAGCCCTGTGCATTGAGGTGACAAAAGTCCGGACAGAACAGTTTAAGGAAGGGAGAATTTATCTTGGGCTCATTTAAGAAAGTGTGTGGATTGCAAAGTTCATGGTGGTAGGCAGACAATCTGCAGTCAGTACTCTTCACATCTTAATGGATCAGGGAGCAGAGAGCAGAGTTCAGGCACCTCCCTGGCTCACTTGTACTTTTTGTTCATTCAGTACCTCAGGCCCTGTGGTGATTCTGTGCAATTCAAGCATAGTCTTCACACCTTAGTGAAAAGCTGTGGAAAATCTCTTTAAGACCCACCCACAGGTGTGTTTCTTAGATGACTCTAAATACGGTCAAGCTGACAACCACATCAATCACTTCATAACTGTTTTGTTACATACCTTTAAAAAAGAGTATTTAGAGAGTATTTAGGCCTTTTTTTTTTTAGTTTTATAGCCACATTTGTTTTAGAATTATCCTTAAATTAAAGTGGGTTGAGTTCCGTTCAAAATCATGTCTGTGTTTCTCCTGTGATTTAATCATTCAAAATTTTTCTTTGTTGATTGAAATACATATTCAGTAATATCTTTCTTTAGGCTATTGGGAAATTAATTCTGATATATTAAGTCTTTGAATATGTAAGACTAATTTTATTCCTCTTATTCTAAATAACATTCTGCATTTGAAGCACATTAAGAGTGTAAAAAGGAACTGTACTGTAGAAATGGCTCAGTGGTTAAGAGTACCAGCTGGTCTTCCAGAGGACCTGGGTTTGATTCCCATCACTCATATAACAGCTAATTATGATTGGTAACTCCAGTTCCAGGGGCAATTCTCAATCCATTTTATCTTCTGCATGGGCATTTAACAATGTGGGTGTACCTACATACATGTAGTCAAAATACTCATACACATAAGTTTTTTTCAAAAAAGAGTTTGAAATAATTATCAATCATTATTTTCACATAGAAATATCACTGATTTTGGAAATTTATAATCATTCAAATTTTCTTCAGTGTTTCATTAAATATGAAATATGAAAGTTGGGTCTTCCTGTCTCTATCATCATACATATACATAAAACAATTATTTCATATGTGTGGTTACAACTGTAGGGTCAGCATTCACTTTTTGTCTCATTAATATTTGATTTAGTTTTATAATGGCCTAATGATATATATGGTTCAAGTAACATAGGCTGATACACTCCAATTTAAAAAATTATTGTATGTTTATGACTCTTTCACCTATATGTGTGTATGTATATCCATGCATGCAATATCTTCAGATGCCAGAAGGGGGCATCAGATACCCTGGAACTCGAGCTACAGTTGGTTCATAGCCATCATGTGGGTGCTAGGAAGCTAATTCAGGTCCTCAGTAAGAGCAGCCAGTGCTTTAACCACTGAATCATCTCTCTAGTCCCATTCAAATATTTTTGATAGTACATATTTATCAGTGAAACTGAGAAAAGTGCTTTAAAAATTTATACATGCAGCACTATTAATTTCCATGGCAAATATATCTCAAGTTGTTTTCAAACATTTTAATTAATTAATTAATTAATTAAACGAATTAAAATAAATTCCCTCTGAAGTTTTTTGTGGCTTCAAAGTTGTAGCCTGTACTTTGGATTTTTTAACACTGCTTTGGAAGCTGTAGCTGTCACTTCTGAGTTGTTTTCTGCTATAACTTTACTTACTTTCAAGGTGTCTGAAACTTTGTAAAATATTCAGCAAATGTATATGAAATGATTGGATTAAGAATAACTCATGAACGTGCGAAGATTATAATCATATAAATAAGTGTGGAAGTAATAGTTTATTGACTAAAGTCTTACTACCCTCATTGTATGTCAGTGAAATTGGGAAGCAGTTTTCTTTCTTAAGCTCTATAACTTTTCAAAATGATTCCATGTAGAGTCCAAAGTTTCATGTCTTCCTGTGGAAGCTGTCATGTCACAGGAGCAGATTGGGTGAGATAAAGGGAAAGGGTACTTACCTTGATTCCCAACCAAAGAATCCTACCCACATCTAGTTTACCTGTTTACACAAATAAAAACAAATGACAAAGGACGACCCAGGAAAAAGAGGAAGTTTAAAAGCATGGTCCTGATGAATATGATATTCTTTGATTCACATATATATCATGGCAATTATGTTATCTTTGGTGTTCTGGCAGCAAACAGGTTTCCAGTTGTGAACATAATTAGCATAGATACACATGATTTAGAAGGTCATTTCAAATTAATGAAAATTTAACTTAACCATCTTGGTGGAGATTTTCATAGATACTAAATGTGTATGATTATCTTTCACAGGATTAAAATTTGATACTCTAGCTGCGATCTTAAAAAGTTATAAAGAAAGCAAGATTCCACAGGCTAGTACAAAAAAACAGAGACAGAACAACATATTTTTGTGGGAATACATTAGCTGCCTTTCTATTCTATCTTAGAGCACAGCATGGCTGACAAACAGTCCATCTTGATGCTGTAAAATTGTTGCAGTGTCCACCAGATGGCAGATCTTGAGCCTGGGATGACTGATTCTCCAGCACCTTGCAGATATACCCACTAAGCCTTATTTCGTATAACTGATAGATCAAGTGGATTGCAGAATTAAAATCAGTGTGTCTTGAAAGTTGATTTGTTACTTTCTCTCCTTTTTAGAATAATGTCACAGCCAACTACTTTTAATCACAATTAGCCTCATTCCGTACTCTATTGGTTATTAAATCTGTAGCTGTCAGTCTAGAAAATACCACTCAAATTTTCCCAATTACTTAAAAATGAGGGTCCTTACATTCAGATGCACAGTCATAAATAGAAGTGGGATATAATAGCATTGCTGTCCTACTGAATACATGGTAGTTGTCACATCTATGAATCTGTTTTATATAGAGTTAGGAGGCCAGAGAATGGAAAGATGGCAGATGGCAGATTATATGCAACCAGAATGTTTCTTCTTCTACCCAAACTGAACCAAAGCAACACATTGAGATGAAGGGCTATAGGAAATTACTAGAATGTAGCAGCAGAAATTCCTTAGGAGAAACCCAGAAAGATCTGATGTAAGAACAATAGGAGAAGAATTATCTTAGTACTGAGTGCTTAGTATCTCTGTAAGAGGGGGGCACTCCCTCTCCCTCAAAGAGATAATCCAGGTGAACTCCACATGAACACATGTCAGCATTTTGTGCATACACAGTCTAAACACATAGTTCTTGGTTCCGATAATGAGGTGATACTGCAGGCGTTCTATTATTCATATTATTTATATTATTCATCATATTCTATTATTCATATTATTCATATTATTATTCTATTATTGTTCAGATATTCATAAGGTGAGTAATCTTAGGAAGAGACTGTGTCTGTGCTTACTTTTGGGACAGCTGACTCCTGCATTTTTCTCTGTGATGTAAAATGAGCTCTTCTCTATGCTCTATCTGTGGGCACTCATTTCAGAGACTCTCTAGGACCAAGACAGTGACTATGACACAAAGTAAATTATGTCTGTATGAAAATGTCCTTATAAACCCATTTCCATGTACAATGAGAATACATCAACGAAATAATAAACAACATGTTTTAACTTCAAAATAATAGAATTACAAAAGTACAACAATAGTAATAACAACAGAAAAAGAAAACAGAGACTAAAATATTTTTAAGTGAAAACGGAAAGCAAGAGATAAAAATGAGAAGCAAAAAAGTTAAGTTACAAAAAGAGAAGGATAATTAGACCAATAGGGAGAGGTGTCTTCACCCCACAGCCCAGTTCTCTGCACTGTGCAGTCTGTGCACCAGACTCATCACAGGAGCAACTTTAGTTGCAGCTTTTTGGAGTTCCACCTGACTGTTTGTTGATTGAGATGATGCAGAAACTTGATGGGTAGAGTTTCTTTCTGGAGAAGTTTATGAAGTCATCCTCCAAAGGCAGAGGAGAAGCTGACCTGAGGCCCATGACTAGTGTCACTTAGTAAGCACAGGGTCACGTACATCTGTGCTGGGGAAGTGGTGACAGTCTCTCTTCACTTATGGTCTTGAAGTCCACACAATTATATCCTGTACAAAATCAAAATTATATATTTATCATTTAGTCATGTGTATTTGGGTATGGTTACAGTACCACACATGAGTTTTCTCCCACTGGGGAATTAGGTAGCTGTTGACTGGCCCCAAGATAAAAGTGCCACTACTACACGACTATCGAGTGCTGTAATGGCCACTATCGTTTTTTGGTCAGGAAGCTGGTGTTGGGTCACCAAATGATGTTCTTCCTTGGCTGCTTACATAGTGCTCTCTAGACTTATGAGAGCTGGCCTTCAGGAGAAGTGGCTTCCAGGTTAGTTCCAGTTCCATTGCTCCAAATCCAGTCTGTGAAGTAGGTCCTGATTTTAGCAGTCAAGGGCTAAGGCAAAAGCCTGTGTGATTTGGGGAGTCTCTTAGAGCACCCTGCCCAACAACTCAAAGGAAGTTTTCTCCTGTCTGGCACTGTTTCTTGTTATGTAGCCTTCAACTATGCACATGTTCTCGTGTAGAGATATTGTAATTAAGTTGTTAGACCAATATGATTTCCTCTGGCAGTTTACACTAGCTAGGCATTATTTCTCTCTCTCTCTCTCCCTCTCTCTCTCTCTCTCTCTCTCTCTCTCTCTCTCTCTCTCTCTCTCTCCTTCTTCCTGTCTAACTCCTTCCATGCCTTTCCCATTAAAGTGTCCCCATTTCCCTATTTTTCCCTTTATAATACCAATCTGCTATGACCCCACTTCAGTTGAGCTCCATCTTTCTCTTTCTTCCCCACAGGTCCTTGTATAACATATCCTGCCCGCTCCCATTTAAATATAATCTTTTATCTATGTCTCACTTAGCAATATCTGTCTCCTACTATTCATCTTTCTCAGGTTCTTTCTTTTCCTTTACCTCCCTGGTTCCTTTCCAATTTTCCCGATTCCTGCAGTTACATCAGAATACACACTACCACATACCACATTTGTGATAGGATCCACAAATGAGGGAGAACATGTCATCTATTTTTCTGAGTCTGTGTTACTTAATTTAGCAAAACAGTTTCTAGTTCCATCCATTTACCTCCAAATGTCATAATTTTGACATTCTTTACCTCTGAGTAGAACTCTTTTGTACAAATTTACTACGTTTTAATTTCCTGTCATCTGTTGATGGTCACTTAAGTTGCTTCCAAGTTTGGTGATTTGAATGAAAATGTCCCCATAGGATCTAAGTATTTGGACATTTCATCCCCAGTTGTGGCACTGTTTTGGGAGGTCTTAGAGGTGTGGCCATCCTGGAGGAAGCATGTCCCTGGGGGTGGGCTTAGAGAGTTCTTAAGCCTTGCCAGATCTCCAGTTACTCTCTGCTGCCTTTCTCTGCTTGACGATGTGAGTACTCAGCTGTTGCATCTACTCTAGCCACCTCTGAAGCTACGCTTCTCCACCGTGATGGTCTCTTGCCCCTTTGGAGCCATAAGGTAAGTCAGCTCTTCCTTTTACAAATTCCTTTGGTCAATGTTTCTATTGCAGCAACAGAAAAGTGTTTAATAAACTTAGCCATTGTGAAAAGAGCAGCAACAAATGTAGATATACAAGTATCTCTGTAATAGGATATTTCCTTTGGATATGTGCCAAGGAGTTCTATAACGAGATCAAATGGTAGATTCATGTTTAGATTTTTTAATTGATTTCCCTAGGGGTTGCACACGTTTACATTTACTTGGGGTTCACCAGCAGTGTATGAGTGTTCCTGTTTCCCCTCATCCTTTCCAGCAATTGGTTATCATTTGTTCCTTGACCCTAGACAATCTGATGGGGGTAAGATGAAATAATAAAGCAGTTTTAATTTGCATTTCTCTAATAATGAACAATGTTGAACACTTTCTAAGACATTTCCAAGCCGTCTTTACTTCTTCTTTTGAGAATTCTATGCTCATATGCTTAGGCCAATTTTTAATTGGGTTTCTTGCTTTCTTGATTATTTGTTTTCTGTGGTTTTTATATATTCTGGATGTTGTGTTGTGGGTGAAGATTTTCTCTCACTCTGCGGGTTGTCTTTTTCACTCCCTTGGTTGTTTCTTTTGCTGTATAGAAGCTTTCTAGTTTAGTGAGGTCCAACTTGTTGATTACTGACCTTAATTCCTGAGTAACTGATGTCTGATTTAGAAAGTCCTTTCTTATACCTATATCTTGTAGGTTACTGCCAATGTTTTCTTCTAATAGTTTCAGAGTTTCAGGTTTCACACTGAAGTCTTTGATCTACTTGGAATTATTTTTTAGCAAGGTGAAAGCCATGGGTCTATTTTCATTCCTCTAAAGGTGACCCTCCAGTTTTATCAGCACCATTTGCTGAAGATGCTATCTTTCCCCCAGTGAGAATTCTTGGCCCCTTTGTCAAATATGAGGTGGTTGAAATTGCATGTACTCATGTTTGAGTCTTCAGCTATATTCTACGGGTCTATGGGTCTTTTTTTGTGCCAATTTCATGCTATTTTTATGACTATAGTTCTGTAATGTAGTTTGAAATCTGGTATAGTAATCCCCCCTGCACTGCTCTCTGTGCTCAGGCTTGCTTTTGCTATCTGAGGTATTTTGTGCTTCCATATACATTTTAGGATTTACAAAAATTCTTTAAAGAATGTCATGGGATTTTGATTGAGATTGTATTGAATCTACATATTTCTTTTTGTAGGATGGTCATTATCACAATATTAATTCTTCCAGTCCATGAGCATGAGGGATCTGTCCCTCTCTTAGTGTCCTCATCAATCTCTTTCTTTAAAGATGGAGAATTTTCGTTGTAGAGATCTGTAATGTCTGGTCAAGTTTATATATATATTCCCAGATCCTCCAAACTTCCCCCTCTCTCTCTCTTCCGTTAGCTTCGTTCATTTCTATAGAAAGTTTTCTTTCTAAATTTACATCATATAGACAACCATTATTTTATGCATGTATGTGAAACCTATGATTCAGAAGTATGTAAAAATGTGTTCTTTATCTTTCTTAGGCTTCAGTATTTTATATGATAATTTCTAGTTGTCCACTTTCCTATAGATGACATAATTTTAATCTTCTTTATGGTTGAGTAAAACCCCATTGTATATACGTACTAAACTTTATATAGTCATCTATTTGATGATGAACACTTAGGTTAATTTCACAGCTTAGATATTGGGATAGCATGCCAGTGAATACCAAAGAGCATGTATCTTTGTGATATACTTAGCTCTGATTCTTTGTGTTACTATACAAGAAGGCAGACCTGGGACACTTGGTAGACCTACTTTCAGGTTTTGAGAAACCTGCATACTGATTTCTAAAGTGGCTGGATTAGTTTAAATTCCCACCTGCAATATATAAAATTTTTCATTTCTCTGCATCATAACCAACATTTATAGTTATTTGTCATTCTTATTAGAGTAAGATAGGATCTCTGTGTAGCATTAATTTGCAATTTCCTGATGGCTGGTGATGTTGGACATTTTTTCATATATTTATTGGCCATTTGTGATTCAACTTTGAGAACTCTGGTGGTTTCATTGTCACCTGACTGGTTGTTCGGTTCCTGGTTATTTAGATTTGTAGTTCCTTGAGTATTCTAGATATTAATCTTTCAACTGTATAGGTTGAAATATTTTCAATACAGAAAATAGGAAATATTTTCTCCCATTTAGTAGGCTAGTAGAATTTTTAGAATTTCTTTTTAAATGCTATTAATTTATTTTATATGTATGCATATTTTGCCTTCATGTATGTAAGTACAACCATATCATGCAATGCTTGCAAAGGGTGCCAGATCCTCTGCAACTGGTGTTACAGATGGTTGTTAGCCATCATGTGGCTGTTGGAACACATTGAGTCCTCTGGAAGATCAGCTAGTGCTCTTAACTGCTGATCCACCTTCTCAGGCACTCTGTCTTGACTTCTTCAATGATCTATTCATCATTCAATAGTGTGTTGTTAATTTCCATTGATTTGTGCATGTCTCACATTTATCTTGCTATTTATTTCTAGATTTATTGCATTGTGGTCAGATATAATACAATAAATTATTTCAATTGTCCTGTATTTGTCACAGATTCATTTTTGTTTTACTACATAAGTTGTTTAATAGGAAGTTTCCCCTGGGTGCTGAGAAGAATGTGCATTCTTCAGTGTTTGGATAGGATATTCCACAGATGTCTGTTAGGCTCATTTTATGTTATCATTTAACTCACTTTTCTATGCTCAGTTTTCTTTTGGGGTGGGGAGTAGAGATGACCTGTATGTATACTCATTTCAGTGGGTTATTGAAGTCACCCACCATTATTGTTTTGTGATAACTCTTTGTGTTTTTACATCTGGTAGTGTTTGTTTTATGAAATTGGGAGCACCAGCATTTGACGCATTTATTTAGAAGATCAGCATCCTCTTGATCTTAATAAGAAGTGACTTCTTAAAAAGTTTTGTGACAAATTTGGTTTTAAATCTATTTTGTTAAATTTTAGGACAATATGATATTCACATAAAAACAGAAAAATGTGCAATGGAAAATAACTGAGGATCAGGACACAAGCCCATATTCTTACTCAAGTAGATTTTTGATAAAGAGACCAAAATACACACTGGAAAGAAGACAGCCTCTTCAGCAAATGGTGCTGATCAAACTGGATAGCTACATACAGAAGAATCTTTATCTCACCCTGCACAAAACTTAGTTCCCAATGGATCAAGGACTTCAATGTAAGACCTGATACCCTGAATCTGATAGAGGAAACAGTATGGATCACACTGGAACTCATAGGCCCATAAAAGGATTTCCTGAACTGGACCACACAGCTAGCACAGGCATTCAGACCAATAACAGAATGATGGGACCATTTGCTTCTGTACAGCAAAGGACACCATTATTATAGTGAAGGGGCAGCCTACAGAACAGAAAAAAAAAATCTTTGCCAGTTATAAATCTGACAGAAGGTTTGTGTTTCAAATATACAAAGAACACACAAAAAAATTAAACACCAAGAAAACAAATAACCCAGTTAACTATTGTGATCTAGAACTAAAGAGAACATTCTCAGAAGACGAAATACAAATGGCTGAGAAATATTTTCTTAAATCCAACATCTTAATTAATCAGGAAAATGCAAATTTAAAGTACATCAAGATTTCAACACATCTCAGTCAGAAAGCCTAAGCTCAAAAACAAAATGACAGCAAATGCTGCTGTTAATAGAAAAAGGAAACACTTATTCACCACTGATGAACACAAACACTGGTGCAAACACTGTACGAATCAGTGTGTTGAGAGTTTATTGGTGTCCCGTAGATCTTGTACATTTTATTCCTATTCCTATTTCTTATTTTATCTCGAGAAAGCTTCAGTGTTCTAAGTCATCTATTATTTCTTTTATCTCTGACACTTTGTCTTCCATTTGGTCTATTGCCTTTGTTAGTTTTTCTTCTGTGCTTTTTATTTGGTTTAGGAGCTTTTATTTCTAAAATATCAATTTTTTTTGGTATTTCTATTTTCTTATTGACTCCTCCTTTGAATCCTGCATTGATTTCCTTATTCCAATCATTTGATTGCTTGTATTTTTAAAAATGTATTTAGAACTTTATTTGTATCTTCTTTGATTTTGTTTACTATTTCAATAATTATTCTTTTCAATTGTTTTCTGGGTCTTCATCTAATTCACTTCTCCTCAGGTTGGCCTTGAAGCCTCCACTGACCCTAGCAACCCTTTATGGTTGAGGGAAGTACTAACAAATGGATGGGGACCACATGATTACAGCTGTCATGCAAACAGGAGGACTGAATTCTTCTGAAACCCCCTGTTCTCATAGTTGCTGAATTAGTGCCAAATAGGGACTTTAAACTCTCAGGGATGCAACAGTATGATTGGAGATTCAAGGATGCCATGGTATGGGTGTGGCACAGAGCTTCTCGTGTAAGGGTTGTATAAAATAGAGCAGATAATGAGCTTCTTACTCAACAAAATGTTAGTGTTCCAAGTTCTTATGTAAGGAGTATGTGGAGAAAAATGTATTCAAAATGAACCTCTTACCCAGTAAAATCTTAGCATGTGACAATAACTATATTTTTGAAAGGGGTTATAGATTTGAATGCAGAACTTTAGGATCAAATTGGAGGTTTAAATGAGAGAGAGAGAGAGAGACAGAGAGAGAGAGAGAGGAGCAAGCATGAATCTGTGTTCATTGATCCTATTTCACTTCTCAGAGAATGTTCTGGGGCACTTATGCAAATAGTGAAATTAATCCTTCACAGTCCTGTGAAAGATATGTAATTTAGTATAATTCATTTCATTTCATAAATATGGAGACTGGCAGAGGCATGTCACTATTGTGCCAAGTTCTCATGCCCAAACCCAGGAGGGATCCAGATGACAACCTACTTCTTTTTGACTCCAAATAACATTTTGCCCCTTTCTCGGCCGCTACTGATAAACTTTCTATTATCTCCAAATCAATAAAATGACTTATTCCAGAGACAAATTATTAGTTTCAGAACCATAATTCTGTGTGTTTTAGGACAGCCCATGATAATGGCAATCAGACATACACCAGAGCAATGAACTTGAGGCAATAGGTATATTATGAACATGTATCTGCTGGCTGACTGTGACAGCTTTTAGTGTCTGATTAAAATGAACCTGCTTTTATCCCCTGAGAGTTGCTGATCACTTTCTATCCCCCTTTCCAACTTAAAGTCTTGATTACTAGATTGTGACAAGTCTTATCTCAGAGGAATTCTTTGCTCTGTCTACCACCTTGCTCTTCTGTGTTAAATTATTTTATGCTGGGCTGGGGAGATAGTTCAGTGCATGAAATACTTGCTACTCAAGCATAAAGACCACCAGCATGGAAGTAAAAACATCCCTACAGTTGGCCACCCTCCCGTAACTGCAGGGCTTGGCAGGCAGAGTGAGGGGATCCTTGGAACCAGCTAGTTAAGTCAAGTGTGTAAATTGTGGGTTCATCAAGACATCTTGCTTCAATAAATAAAGAATGACTGAGGAAGACATAAGATATCAATCTCTCACCTCCACACACAAATGCATTCTCAAAAATGTGTCCCTACACATATGCCAAGATTCATGCATTCATGCCATATACATACATACCCAAGGAAAATTTTTTTTATGTCATTGACCCTATTAGTAATTTTTCATACCAAAAGCTTATACATGTGTGTCATATATCTATTTAAAAATCTCTTGCTTATATATCTCTAACATATGGATATTTAGTAATGTTAGTGCTAATTATAGAGAAGTAATTATTCAAGTGAATAGAAAATCCACTTTTTTGTTACTTACTGAAACATGTACATCAGTCCTATCTATAATACACAATCTGTCTCTGCAGCGCATAGTTCAAAGACCTATAAGATAACTCCGATAGACTGTAATTAGCTAATGAACATTGGTGTAGTATATTTCTAATACTAATAATACTTAAACATTTTTTTGCACTCATGTAGCTGGTGTTTCAAGGAAATCGTTAATAGTTAAAAGAAAATAAAAATAATTATTACCTTGTGATAAGTACTAAGTACAACAATCAAACAAGTATAAACCATTAATCTTTAATAAATTACAGGTATTACATGCTAATGTACGAATTATACACAAAAATTGGAAGGAAAACATATTTTAAAACAAATATGAGTGGCAGTCACAGTGTAGACACTTGTGGATAGTCCTTCATCTATATGGATTGTGACTCCACCATACAACAGAATAGTCTATCCTGTTAGATGTTGCCGTCCTGCACTGTCCATGGAATGGTAGCCAGTAGCTATATTTGCTATGGCATTTAGCTCTATATACCTAGTTAGACTGAGGCACGAGATTTTAAACTTTCTTTAATTTTAATTCATTCAAACTTACATATTCAAAAAGACTGGGATGTGGCTCAGTGGGAGAGCATTTGCCTAGCATTCACATGACCCTGAGTTCAACTCCCAGCACTGCAAAACAGATAAACCAAAGGTGGTGGGAAATAAACCTCTTCAAACTTAAATTTTCAGAAGTGGCTAGTGGCTATTGAATAACACAGCTCTAGAGAAAGTAAAGTTCTACTAAGGATGTGAGGCCCGGGAAAGTAGAACACTTCCCTTGATGTGACCTATATCATTTGTTTTTCCTGAAGATACTACCCTAACTTAGTCATTGAATTAGTGATTTGCTGTCTCCATCTAATTTCTAACATGCTTCTTCTTCTTCTAAGATGCTTAACTAACTCTGCCTTTCATTGCTCATTGTCTTTGTGCTAGAATATTTTTACTATGTGGTGATATGGTAACCCTGGCTCCACTCACAAGGCCTCAATATTCATGCACTGGATCCTGTAGTTGCCATTCTGGCTACTTCTCTTTAGACTCCCTGAGTGGCCACTTCACACTGCCAGAGACCCCTGAATAGCTTGAAAAGTTAGCCAGATCCCACACACTCTGTCCCCATTGCTCTCTTTTGGGACCAGTTCAGTTGGTGCTGTTCCATTGGCTGCATCTACCCTGCCTACATAGCCAGGGTCTTCCCACTTGGTCATCATATTCCTGCATTGGGACTATACCCATTCATGTTGGTGTAAAACTCCTGACAAGTCTGCCTGGAAACATCCCGCCCCTCAAAAAAAAAAAAAAAATCAAGTGAGAACCTGAAGCACAGACCAACTAACTATGTATACCTGATCAGAAAGCAACCAAACTACACCCATAAAAATTAAACCAAATTTCAACTCAACAAAGGCAGGCTCGAATTTTATATCAGACACGTAACCAACAAAATAAGTTCATATGCCCAGATCACAATTCAAAAGGATAAATAATACCAAAAAAAAAAGAAAAGATGCTCCCACAAATCCAAATAGTCCTATATAAGTGTTCTATAGTGAGAAATACCCAGACTCTCAGAGGATGTCCTCAACGCATCCCCCCACTGTTCACTGTCATCACTGTGCTTTTCACATCCTCCCAGTTGCTCCACAAACATCGAGGTATTGCCACCTGCGAAGTGAATTGAATTTTGAACCTATATTTTACCAAACATTCTCTGGAGACTAATTAAAAGGCAGTCTCATCCTTAAACTACTGTTTAAGGGCAATATGTACTATTAAGTTGCCTCATAAAATCTCCTGAAAGAATGCTTCTCTGTTTAAGATCAACTAATCCTGGTGCGTATTTTCTTGCCCCTCTAGAGCATAGTTGTGTTCAATATGCAAAGATTCGTTGAGACTGCTCTGGAGAAATATTGGAGTACAACTATCAAGATCAAAGAGGACAACTACCTCAGGCTGTAGGACGTTCCTTCAGGTCCCTGTCTCTCCAAATTTAACTGTAAAAGGACAACTGTCCAGGAGGAGATCCTGGACCATCCAAGGGGAGGTAAATGATAGAAACCTTTAATAAGGATTGACTGGTCTCCTAAAGTTTCTTGACTGCTTGGAAAAGCAGTTCTTTTCTGTTTTCAGTGTGCATACAATGAACACTGACCACACATAAGCACAACCCCTGACAGTTACCACTAAGTTCAGGTTAGAGCTTTGTATTAGCGTCTTTTCTCATTGCTGTGACTATATATCTAACAGGACACATAGTGTATCTGTTACTGCCCTTCATGGTGGGAGTCATAGTGATAAGAACTGATGCCCTCTTCTGGCCTCTGGGGACAACTGTATTTGCATGCATATACTGACCGCCCCCCCCATAAGTACAGTTAATTAAAAATAAATCTTTAAAAACAGACAAAAATAATGATAACAAAAGCAATAACAAAATATTTACAGAGAAGGGTTATGTTCCCCAAATCATTTTATCTTTAGCTAAAACAATTCAAAACGCATCATATTATAAAGCAGAATAAAATAAACCTAATTTAATAAGCAATATGAATTATTGAACATAAGTGTGTAAAAAAGAAATTAATTAGAAAGCAAAGCAAAGAACAGAATCGAGAAAGAATCAATACATTAAATTTTCATTTATGCATCTGCATTCAGTCTGTTGTAGTGTTATTTTGATTGTCGTATATGAGGCACCAAATGTATACATTTAGAAAATGGAATATTTAACATGTTTTTCAGATAACTGCGGCTATTCTTTTACCACAGCATAATTTATAAGTAGTTTGAAATTTAATTACAATGTGGAATCTGATTAGAAGGGATTGTTCATATTCTCTGACATTCTTTTAAAGTCCATTACACTAAAAAAATAAAAAAGTGTTTATTCTTTCAATAAACCGATAACATAAAGACATGCTCAGTTTAAACACTGTTGAGAATGAGGTGTTTCCAATTTCTGAAAGGATGTTATATGATGTTCTTTCTACTACAATCATGATTATTCTCCTGAAGAAATGAGCCACACTGGCAGAACACATGAATTATTGTTATTGGTTAAAATAGGAAACATAACCCTAACAGACTGTAGATAGTAAAGAAAGTGGAAAAATAACCAGTGAAAATTCAGTCCAAGGTATTGTTAAAAAGAGATTTTATAAGTTGTGACTAAAACATAGTTTCTATGATATGTGACAATTTGTACAGTAAAAGAGATTTTTTCCCATACTTATTATCCTCTCTGAGAAAAGAAAAGACATGAAGGGTCCTGAGCGACCCAGAACTATAGCTATGGACAGGGCTGTGAAGGCCTGAAGAGTGCCTGTTCCACTCAACCAATGCATAGACAGAGAATGAAGTTACTGTTTGGATCCAGGAAGAACAGATTATGTTTTCTAGACAAGTGGAGAATGAAAGCAGTCTGAAAATTATGTAGACATAAATGATCATTCTAATGCCGTCAAAATTCTGACTATATGTGTAAACAAAACATAGTTCAAATGATGTTGGACAAAAGGCACTATTATGTAAACACCAGTCAATACTCAAGAAAATGTGTATCAGATACCAATAATTTACCTATATTAAAATATGACCGTGAACACCAAATTTATAACAATTAAAAATGATGAGGTGTTATGTAATACTAAAATGATAAAGCACTGACCATAAATGGGAAAATTAGTTTTAAAAAGCACATACAAGAACAACGAGGCAGGGTCTCCAAGATCAGTGTCTGTCCTGTTACTACTGACGCATCACGCACCTACAAAACTTACCATCATAAGGAGCACTAGCAGTTTCTGTCACAAGGAACAGCAGGTTTGACTCATCTGTGTTCCATGATGTCTTTCAGTCATGGGGAAGATTTGTTTCTTAGTCTATTCAGGAAGTTAAAGTGACATGTCATAGGTGGGTAGCTTACCAGCAAGTGACATTTATGTCTCACTCATGTGGCAGAAATCCAAAGTCAGGCTCCTAGCATTGCTGCATCCTGGAGAGGATCTCCTGCCAGGTGAGAGAATACTGACCTGGCGGAAGGAAGGAAGCCTCATCTAGTCTGCCTTTCTAAGAAGTCTAATTTTTAGTTATAGCTCTGTCCTTATCACCCAATTAGTTTTAGAAAGCCTCATATCCAAATATAGCTGTGGGAATCAGGATTTCCATATATGAGGTTTGAGGAGCCATGAACATTAGTCCATAAGAACATGAATGATTGGAAGTCATTCATGTGCTTGGAAACAGCCACATGCATGTAGAGCCTAAGCTGGGGAGGTTGAGAGTGGCCTTCAGATTGTCTATTGGGGCTCCAATAGAGAGTGTTCCTGAATGTCCTGTAGTTCTGCCAGTAAGATGGTCGGTTATAGGAATGAAAATTTAGGGGCCTGGAGAGATGGCTCAGTGGTCAAGAACAGTGGTTGCTCTTGCAGAGGACCTAGGTTCAATTCCCAGCACCCACAGGGTGGCTAACTACCATCCATAACTCCCGTTTTAGGTGATCTTTGGGTCTCCATGGGCATTGCATATCATGCCAGCAATACACTTACACATATGTAATAAATAGAATACTTTTAAAGAAAAGAATGAAAATCCCATGAGCAAACCTTTCAAGGCAGAAATTGCTGGTCTTTTATGATACAGCTCAGAAGTCACATAGAATGATTTCTATCAAATTCTACTGGTTATAAGTCTACTAATGAGATTTTTACTAAAACTCCATAGTAGCAGCGGATGTAAAATCTAAGGCTAGAAGCATTAAATAAGTCAGGGCTGATCAATATATTCACTACAGTGTACCACTGATAACAAGATGTAACGTCTGGAAAACTTTATGTGCTACAAATATATTTAAATATATAAAGTAAAACATTTTTCTCTCTAATTTTGTAATTCAAGTGCTAAAAAAAGCTATATACATTTCCATATTTGAGATTTTCTTGATAATTGAACATATTAGTTGGATTTAGTGTGATATTTTGACACATTCATAAACATGCAATGGCAAATTCAGAGTAATTGCATTCACTTTAAAAAAAATATGTTTGGGGTCTTTAAGTTCTTCTCTAGCAAATTTTTGTAAAACGTATAATTGCAGTCATCTAGACACCCTTCTGTGCTGGGGAATACTGGAAATTATTCCCCACAAAAAGCTGAGGTGGTAACTGTCCTCTGGCTTCTACCTTCCCAGTTTTCCTCCCTTTTTCTTCCCTTCTTCCTCTGCCTCCAGCAATCACTTCTTCCCATCCAGGCTCCCACACGTGAGAGAGAACTTGTGATATTTCTGTCCATGTTGAACTTCCTTCATGTACCTGATGCCCTCCAGTGAGTTTCACACTTTATGTATTTTCATGTTGGTGGTTCTTTTTCTTCCATTTCTCTGGGTAGAAGTGCCCTCAACATCTTGGGTACAGCAGATCTGATAGTGATGTTTCTTCAGGTTATTCTCAACTTGAAGAGTCTCTGTATTTCCCTCTTTTCTAAAGGATAGTTCTGTTGAATATACCTTTCTTGCTCACAGTTATTTTTTGAGAACCTAGAGTATGTTACTCTCTTCCCTCTGGCCTACAAGCTTTCTGTTGAACATTCTGTTATGTGCGCCCTCAGAGAAACCTTATTTTTATTTATGTGTTCATGCTGAGTATTATCTCTTTTTTGTGTACTTTTAGCAGTTTTACTATAATATACCATGGTGAGGACTTATTTTTATCATTTCTCTTTATGGTCCTTTAGACCTTAAGTACCTGAATGTCCACTCCTTTTCCCCAAATTAGGGAAGTATTCACCTCTATTTTTACTGATGATGTTTCCCATATCTTTTGCCTGTTCTTTCTTTTCAAATGCGAAATGAATCATTGTCATTGTCATTTATCAAATGGGCTCCCAAAGGACTCAGAAGCTCTCTTGATCATTTATTTATTTATTTATTTTCCGACTAGGCTATTTCAAAAGGCATGTCTTCAAGTGCAGATCATCTTTTAGTCTGCAGAAACTTTCAACAGAATAGTTGCACACAATATCTGCAGAGGTCAGAAGCAGGCCTCATATCCTCAGGAACAGGAGTTACAGATGGTTGTTAGCCACCATGTGGGTTCTGAAAACTAAACCCAGGTCCTGTGCAAGAGCAGCCAGCGCTCTTAACAACTGAGTCATCTCTCCAGGCCCACATTCAGTCTCTTAAATTCTTTATCAAATATTTCATCAGTGGTCTTTCTTTGAAATCTTCTGCTGAAGCTGTGTTCTTCTGTACATATCAAATGACCTTACTTCAAAGTTCTTGTGGAGCTATGCAATGTCTTAGATATCAAAAGACCCTGAGAATCCTGTATATTACAGTCTTGGCCTCAACTTGTGTAACTATACAAAGAGTTGAACACTTCAGGAGTTGGTATCTACTGAAAATAATTTAGATCATTGAGGATATGACCCTGAAGATGTTGTTGGACCAAACACTACCACTTTCCACTCCCTCTCTTATGCCTTTTATTCATAGAGTTCTGCTCTTCCATGATGTACTTCCTCATCACAGTCTCAAGTTAACAGGGACAAGCAGCCATGGATTGAAAGCATGAACCAACACAAATCTTTTCTGCTTTATGCTGATATTCTCAGGCATTTTGTCACATTGATAGAAAGATGCCTAATATACATGACATTTTGATTTGTACATTGATGGAAAAGTTGTCTCTACCATTTATGCAAGGTGGATTTCAGAGTAAATATTTGTCTCCTGAAAATTGGTCTTAGGATGTTGATTTGGAAGGCTTTGTTGGCTTTGGTTTCAGTTTCATGGAATATAATAGTCTTATTATATAAATGCTAGTGCCTGGGACATGGAGTCCTGTGGTGGCACGCTCCTGGGTTCAGTAGTGACTTGAGTGACTAAAGGTTGTCATATCTTGAAATGCATATCTGTTAAATAGCCCAGGCTAATCAGAATAGTGTCTGGACAGTTGTGGAGGCTTTCCAGTTTGATTATTTAGCTTAGAATACTTAGGGCACTAGCTTGGCTCACTACCAGGCGTGAAGATTCTTGGGATAATTAGAATGGTAGCTTACTATGTAGTTTGTTTTAATTACAGATTTGACTAGGACTAATTTTGCAGCTTGGATCTACTGGAGCAGCAGCGCAGGCAACTACATTGCTTGGCAGTGATATGGATGTCAGTTTGGTTTCTCCTCCAATGTCTCACTCTACTTCCCCATTTGAGAATCAGGGGTTGAAACAAAGAGAATGCAAGTTCTTTCTTCAAAGAAAAGCCATGGTATAGACTACAGGAAGTTCCTAACTAGGATTCAAATCTCTCCAAAATGTCACTAGGGTGCCTCTCCACCTGTGGTGAAAATGCTGGTATCAGCCAGGTAAGCAAACCTGTGACTCTGTTTCTATGCTTCTAGGTTCTTATCTTTCCATTGCTGAGTCCAGTGCCACTCACCTCAATATGAAGCTATTTATTTGTTATTCTGACTCTTTGTGGAGGAGGATACTGGTCCTGGAAACCTGTATTTTATCATTCTGCTAGCCTCAGTGAATTTAATTTCCATATAAATTAAGGTTATATGCTATATTTAATTAACATTTACGCTCTAGAAAAAAATGCAAGGTCTTTTTTCATTAACTGATAATTTTAAGATTAATTTTATTAGGTCACAAAAGAAATGTCATCAAAACTTCAAAGTCTAAGCCATGTGGGTCATTTTTTCTGCCTCTGTACATTCTGCAGTAAAACTAAAAATAAATACAACAATAGATGTTAACATTAGAAAGCAATAACATAACATTTTTTAAAAAATGTTATAAGTATCATTTGTCAAAGAGAAAATCAAAACAAATTATAAATTCTTTTCTAAATAATCTTATGGTGAGATGTAGATGGGATATGGCTGGTGCTGCCTTAGGAGAAAGTACATGGTCTTTTAAAATTGAATACCTACTCTGATGTATCCTGCAAGGGAAGTTACAATATTAGTATAACTGCATGTAGTTATCTGTCTACTTATTTATCGCCAATCTGCCTGTCTATCCTCTATCTAATTGCCTGTCCATTCTTTACCTACATAAGGTATCTGTTTGCTCAACATTCATTATAATTTCATATTTCTTTGTGTATTCCAGGTAGATAGCACAGAACATTCTAATGCCTTTCAGTAGAACACTAATTCAATGAATTGAATATTACTTTAATAACATTTTGAACTTCCACACCATGTAGTTGTATGTGGGCACTGAAAAACTGATACATACCCAGCATAACTAGAATTCAAAATACTTCAAAGAAAGGTATAGACAAAACTTTGTTTATATTTAGAAAACCTGGAAGGATATAGCAGAAGCAATTCCATCATCTATTCTGTATCTCCTTTCTGTGTTCTGCCTGTTAGAGTGCTGATTTGTCTGTGTATTGGGGGAAAAGCACTGTCCAGACACAGTTTTCTTCTTCAGCAACTTAAGCACTACAATCTCATTTCCTTTCTCAGTGATATGTTTAGGAGGCAACATGTGACACTATTCTTATAAATGAAACAGAGGCTTGTTGTCTTGAGAGTCCAGGAAAATGTTTTCTTGTTCTTAAAAGGCTGAAAAAGTACCTGTTTTTCAATTCAGCACTTCTGTGTTTGCATGTAATGTTTAGAAGCTCCTGTAGCTGCCTGGTAACCCCCAGGGAAGCTGAGTCAATGAGAGGCACATTGCTAGTAGAAAAGTACTATGAACCACCGAATAAACCAGTGTGAAATATATTTCTGTCTTAGCTTGTTTTATAAGTTACTTCTATGGTTTAAATGTAAATTGCTACCCACAAAGTCATGTATTTGAATACTTGGTCCACAGATGTGGATGGTATTTTGGAAGATTGTGAAACCTTTCAAACATGGAACCTGGCTACTTTTAGCAAGAGTTTGAAGAGTATACTCACCTCCAGTTCTGGTATGGAACTCAGATCCCACTTGCTGCTATGTGGAGAAGTGACAGACACATTCTCTTGTCACCATGAGTCTTCTTTCCTATGTCTTCCTAACCATGATGGGCAAAATGCCTCTGAAATGATAACCCCAAAATCAGTCCTTCCTCTCTGGCTTTGTTTCAGGTATGTATTTTGTCACAGAAACAAGAAAAATAACTAACACAGAAAACTGTTACCAAATAATGGCATTGTGCTATTATAAAATGACCATGGGGTTATGGAGACTTCAGAGATTTCAGGAGTAATGTGGAAGTTTTCAAAGCTAGAGAAACCCTAGAATACTATAAGCAAAGCTTAATGGGTCACCCTGTGGAAGCTCAGAACAAGAGAATGTCAAAAGAAACATAGACAATAAAGACTGAACACATGAACTTTCAGATGAGAGCAAGGTCTCCACTGGGAATTGGACTAGAGGTGATTCACGTTAATTCTAACAAATAAACTGACTATATTCTGCTCATGCCCTGAAATTGTGAATGAAGCTGATATCAAAGGTAAAAGTCTAATTCATTTGGTAAAGAAAGTTTAGAGACATCATTAACATTTGGTTGTGGCATGACTATCGCTTATTGCATTCAACTAGGTTTATAATGAGACTTCAGAGCAAAGAATAGGATAGAAAGGTGTGAAAATGTACTGCTTTTTGAGGAAAGGAGGGTGAGCCCATTTAATGTTGCAGATAAAACAGTGTTAAATGAAGTGGCAGAATGAAAGAGAAAACAAAGTTTGCATTGGGACAAAAGGAAAAATGCTTTGACAGTAAGACCCCATTCAGGAAATAAAATCTCCAGAGCAAATGCAAGTTCACTTGAAAATTGCAGAATTTCTTTGAAATGCAAATTCACTTGAAAACTTTCATTTAGAAATAGTTGGCCTCTCAAATACGCAAATCTCCAAAGCACTTTGCCTGCAAAGAACCACAAAAGGAATTTTTTTTTCCAAGTTCAGTCACCCACACATATAGAGGCCATTACAACCATAGTCTCAGAGAGGCTGACTATATCTCCAGATGTTAGCAAAGCTTAATGTCATCTACCCAGTGTTATTTTGCAGGCACTGAAAATGTAAGAGCGATGAGGTCACCAGGGCTGGCACCAAGATTTCAGGAGATAAGGCAATGTGTAGCAGAGTAAGATTTCCTGTAAAGAATCCCCAAAAGCCCAATATGTGAAACTCTGAGGATAACTCACAATGGAGATGCCAGAATTTTGGAAATGCCAGGGTGTAGAACATCTGAGGAAAGCTGCAGGCACTGAAGTCTAAGAGAGAGCTTGTAGGAGCTTCAGACGTAGAGCTCTAGGGATGGGGATGCTCAAGCCAGCTGAAACTCAGATAAGACACTGAGCACCAGATTCTCCGCATGGGTCTACAGGACTTAATGTTTCCCTGCTGAGTTTCAGTCACACTTTACACTGATCTTTCATTGTGCTCCTCCAAGTTTTTCCCTTTGTGCTGTGTCAGAATGTATTCTAAGTATTTAATTTGATTTTTGGCATTACAAAGACTGAAGAGTTTATCTTGCACTTCAGAAGGGATTTTGGACTTTGTAGTTTGAACACTTTGGGGACTTTTAAGACATCTCAAGTGGAACTGAATGCATTTTGCTTTGTAAAATAGGAGATTGTAATGGCTAGAAATAGAATGCCATGGTTTCACTGCGAAAAGTTCCCATGGCCTTATGAATTTGAACACCTGGTCCCCAACTGGATGCATTGTTTTAGATGGAATTTATTTTAGAAAGCAGTTATTTGGGATGGAAGACATGAATCTTGGAGATAGGTCACAGGGAGTAGTTTTTGAGTATTATACCTCACCCATCTTTTGGTCCCATTCTTTGATTCCTGATACTCAAGATGTGAGGATCTGCTTTGTCTCAGACTCTGCCAATACGGACAACTGTTTACAAGGCTGTGTCTTTCATGTAAGATACTCTGAGGTCCACTGACACTAGGAAGCAAAATAAATCCTTCTTCCTGATGTTGCATCAGCCACAGTCTTGAGAAGTCACTAAAAAGCAAACTCTTCCTTCTCATCCAGGCAGTAGATCTGGGGGTTGCCTTTTCCAGCAGAGCTCACTTTACTTGATAGAAAGTGCCATGGTGTGAATGTGGTTTGAGTGTGTTCCTTACAGATTTGTGTGTTAGTTTTGTCTTCAGTGTGGTTGTGTTATGGAATGATAAGAACTTCAAACTTTAAATTATTTTCCACATGGCATCATCTGTTTTAGGATAAAACTAGACTGACTAATTCATTCTCTTCCAGTAGAAACCTAAGAAATTCCATTTACTGGAAACTTTATCCATTGAAAACTTACTTATTTAATGAATTAATTAATTTTAGTTTATATGTTTATATAATTAAATTTATTTTTGTTATAGTTAATAGTTAATAAATCTCAAATCATTGGAACTAGGTCAAAGGATAGTCAAGGTCACATGGGAGAAACATACACAGAAAAGGGCAATGGGAAAACTGAGCTTTAAAGTGCTGTGGAAATTGGAGTTTTAGTTATTGTTGGTTTGAGACAAGGTCTCATGCGGCACAAGGTGGCCCCTAACTCTCTGTATAGCCAAAGATCACGTGGAACTTCTGATTTTCCAGTCTCCACCTCTCAAATGCTGGGATTATAGCTATGCACAACTATGTTTGGCAGGTGTTGGAACTTTTTAGAGTTAAAATAAACATTACATGATTAAGAAAAATGAAATAAAGTATAAAGGGAAACAAAATTTTCAGAAAAATGGGATTTGACAAACAAAACAAAATAGAACCTTTGCCCTAATCCCGGTGTTCTGGAGGCTAAAACAAGAGGATTATAGTAGTTTGAGAACAGTCTAAGCTACATTGTAAGTTCCAGGCCAGTCCAAGATATAGAGTAAAATTGTGCCCCCCAAAAGTGCAAACATGGAAAATGTGGACAATATAATTACTTGGAAAAAATTATATAGATGAGTTAAGGAAAAGATAAACTATATTTAAAGAAATATACTAACTACTGATATATTTATAAAATGGATATCTATGATTTATGTACATATATGTGTAGAAGCATATACAGAGATACATTATCTATCCATCTATCTATGTGGATGACTACATAGAAAAGTGGAGGTCAGAATAAGAAGTTCTTACACATACTTGAATAAAGACTGAACACAAAGATTTAGGAAGATTATTTATCTCAGAATTAATGGCTTCAAAGTTTTCTAAGATTGGAAAATAATTTATCTCAAGGTACACAGACTTAATGTATTTATCACATTGACCTAAAAGACCAAGTAAGACGTAAAAGGAAGAGAGCGCAAGGGAGAGAAGTGGAAAGGTGTTAGAGCATGCAGAGATCTTGAACAGATCTAGAGGAAACAATTTCCTTCAAAAGCGTGGAACATGGGAAAGGAATTCTTTCCAGAAAAAGACAAATCAAGGCAAATGCTCTTTAAAGATTTGCACATTCAATGCTTTCTAATTAAGCCTTGTATTTCTGGGTCATTGAATTCACATACACACACACAAACATATATTGTAGGACCCCCACTTTCATGGAAAAATGCCTGGTCCCCTTTGTTAGCTTACCTCCTCCCAAACTAGAAAGTCCCAGAGGTCACAAGGGCTATGCCAACATCTCATGGTATGTGAGATAACGTCTGTGGTATTTACAAGAAGAGCCCCTAATACCCCGTCTATAAAATTGTGGGTTAAACATTCCACAAGAAGAGCCCCTAATATCCTGTCTATAGGATGGAGGGTTAAACATTCAGTTAAGTCAACATCTTGTGAACTGCAAAATAATGTGTGTGGCATTTCTGAGAAAAGGTTGGACTATGTAAAATTGTCTTCTCTATAACCCTGGTCTGTAAGCCAAAAGCCAATCCAAATGTAACAAATACCCTGTATGTTAACCTATATGTTAATGCATAATTATCCTGTGAATTCCTACTATAAAAACCTGGCCTGGCAGAGGTCAGGCGAGCTTAGCTTCCTGAGCTAAGTCACCCACTTGCGCAAGTAAAATAAAACCTCGTGCTTTTTGCATCTGATGGTCTGGATTCTTGGGGCTGGGGCTCCCCGACGTTAGGCACTCAGGCGGCCCATAGGGGTTCGAGTCCCCCGGGCTGAGAGTGAGGCCTAACAATATAAGTTTCTTAAATTATGTCTTTTCCTCCAAAAAAAAAAATGGTCAAAAGAAAGCTGAAAGTGAAAAACAGTGTGATTTTTAACTCATGTTCATGTATGATGTGGATATGAAATTGCTCCCAAGTCTAGGTCTCCAGCTCAAGGGGCTACTGTAGAAGGTACTGGAAACAAACGGAAGTTGAGGCCTAAGTGAGGAATATAGGTCACAGGTGGTGTGTCTGTGCGCTACCCCTTCCGTTCCCTCCCCCTCTTCTTCCTGTCCTTACAAATATAAATAATAAGCAGCCTCCTCCAAAAGGTCTCACCACTACGACGTTCTGATGTGTGTACTGGGTCACGCCCTCACAGACTGAGCTGAGCAAAGCAAAAACACAAGTTAATATGCTATTTTTTTTTTCAAAGCAATGAGAAAAATAACTGTGGCATTTTGAATGAGAAATGCTCCCCTTAGGCTCATGTATTTGAACACTTGGTTCCCAGGTCGTGGTGTGTTTGGAGAGGTGTAGAACCTTAGGAGGTCCACCTTGGAGTCAGGGTTTAAGGGTTTACAGCCTCCCACGACTTCCTGCTCTCCTTCTGCTGCCTGCCTGCGTGTGTGTGTGTGGTGTGTGTGTGTGTGTGTGTGTGTGTGTGTGTGTGTGTGTGTGTGAAAATGTGATCAGCTATCTTCCTATGCCTGCTGGCATGCCATGCCTTCTGCCCCATGATGGACTCTGTCCCTCTGGAGCTATAAGCCAGAAACTTCCTTGAGTTGCTTGTGATCACAGTATTTTATCACAGCCATGGAAAAGTGACTAACATGCACTAGAAATCTCCAGGCAGCCCAAAAGGAGTATGATGGCACTGGTAGATAGCTTGACACCCTCGCCCTAGCCCAGGACAGACACTCTACACGATAACACTCCAGCTGCATAAACAGAAAAAACAGAAACCAAGAGGTGTCCTTTACTGCTGTCATTCAAAACAATGAACTTCAAGAGAGGACATTGGCGACAAGGAGAGACGTGGACTTTTCATTTCCTTTTCACTATATTAAACCTTTCTCTCACAATAGCCCCATTGTTTATATTCGGCCATCATCTAACTGCAACTCTTTTCCTGGGATTATGGGAGGGAAAATCAGTGAATTTACTATAGGGACTGAAATTGAGCCTGACAGTTACATAGAAATATGATAACCTACAATGAACATTTGACTTTCAATAAATATTATTTCTCCAGAATAACAAAAAGTCATTCAACAGAGAACAAAGAGTCATTAAGTAGAGGGAAATATTTCAAAATTATTCATGTTGAGGTCTCAGTAGCATACTAGGTACGAATACATAGTTATGGAAACACAAAGGAAAATTAATACATGAATTTTAATTTCTGTTCTGCATCACTTCATAGTATGTTTGAGCTTTTCAAAACTTGTTGAGGCTGCACTATTTGTAATTGGTCTGGAATAAAGCAATGTCAAAAGGAAGGTAAAATGGATTTTTTTTTTAAAAAGGCTAATGCTGGCAATGTCAAAGGCATAATTTTTAAAGCTTTATAAGAAATTGTTAGGGTTTTAGGTATAATTGAATTGGATTATGGTTGAATTCAGAACTAATCCTTTTTTCTGGAAAAGGAGAATATTATAGAATAACAAAATAAACCTATCCAGTGCCTTTTCTCAGAACATTTTAAATGCACTCCTCATTGTTTTATTGTTACAGAATTTTTGCTTTAGGAACTTACAGACATTTATTGAAAGGTAGACTTCTAAGCGTATGCATTTATTGTGCTGTTCAGTTTCTGTTTGGAAAATAACTTCTCAATACAAAATAAAAATGGAAAGACATAACAAAGACACACTGGACAGGGTCTGTATGGAACCCAGGAATGAGTTCTGTCAGGATGAGGAAAACGGTCTATTACTTTCAGAAGAAGATTATTTTCTACTTAGGAATGGGCTCACTACAATGTCCAACATGGACAAACAACGTTCTGCATAAGACTTCCTTGTACACACGTGTATAGCACTGCTGCTGTCTTAACTTGTATATATATATATATATATATATATATATTGTATTATTTATATGTTTGTGTGATATGTGTGTTTACCTGTTTAGGCATGTTTCTGTGTGTGCATGTGTGTGAGTATGTGTATGTGTGTGTATTGTGTATGGTTTGTGTGTAGACCAGAAGTCAACACAATGTAGGTTCATGGGTCTTTCTTCACTTTATTTATCGAGACTGGGCTCTCGGTGAATCTGCAGCTTACCCAGTTGCTGTGCTACCTGTCTAGCAATCCCAACACTGGGATTACAGCAACACCAGGAATTTTAGGTAGGTGCTGGGGATCCAGATTCAGTTCCTCATGCTGTGTGGCAGGCACTTGGCCAACTGAATCACACCTTCAGCCCTGATCCTTCATCTTTAATGGGACTGAAAACCATATCCAACTATCAAGCTGAGAAGAGCTGAACAGCACAGTTATCTAATAACATAAAGCAGATCTCTTCTTGAATATGGAGAGGAAAATGCACAAGTTTCCTTTGCATGCTTACTTTGATGGTGGGAGGAGAGCTTGCTAATTTGCCTATAACCTCTCAGTGATTTAACTGCAGTACTCAGTGTCAGAAATACAGACTATCAAACACTCACATGCTCTTTTCCTAATCTTGTGAAATATAAACTCTTCTGTGGCCAGTGTGCCTTCCCACTCGATGACTCAGATCTCCAATCTTTTCTCCCTTACATTTACTTTGCCTTTTCTGGTCAGACATCTCCATCAACACTGGCTCACGTGGTATGTGGGAAACTGTCACTACCTATTCTTGCATCCCTGAGATCATGTTAACTTTTGAGCTCCTATTAAAACCAAGATTTGTTTGCAGACTTGTGAATAACAGTTCTGTCTACTTTCTTGCATCCAATTCTTTCACAAATAAACAATAAACATTAGCTTAAATATAGCAACAAAAATTACTGTATAAGTCCTTAAATATCCATGTATATTAAGAACTTTCCATAACAAAATTATAGAGGATAAAGGATAGACAGGAATAAGATGGAAAGAAGATTAGACAAGTAGGGGGGAAGCAACAATAACAGAAACAATTGAAGAGAGTTTAGCTAGAGAGAATACACCTGAGATATGAAGATTGAAATTTATCAATTAATCCATGGCAGAAAAAAATTAACAAGTTAATGTCGTAGGGAAATCTCTTGAATAACTATAGTAAAGAATTACTATTTTGAGGTTTGATTAAAAATAGCTATTTGAGAGCAAAGAGAATCTGTTTGCTATGTTTATTGATTTAAACTAAAATACAAGAAATGAGAAAACTACAGACTGATGTCTTTAAACTCTTAAAGAAAAATACTACAATCAACACACTTAGTCAACAGAAATCCACTTGTTAAATGAAAGGTGATAAGCATATTGAAAAGAACACACTAGAGCTGGATGTGATGGCTCATGTAGCACTCTGGAGATAGAAGTAGACAGATCTCTGTGAGATGTAAAGGCCAGCCTGATCTACAGAGCAAGTTGTAGGCTTGCTGTGGCTACAGTGAGACCATATCTCAAAAAGGCTAAAAATAAAATAGAAAGCAAGAAAAGGAGATCAAATTTGCTGAATGAGATTATGTACTTATACCAAAGAAACAAAACACAAATCATTATTTCAGAAGCCAACCAAGTGGTTCAGACAGCAAGAAGGATGTGGTATGCATGGACTATCTGGAGAGGGGTAAAGAGAGAAGCAAGTTAAAATTTGTGTACTTACCGATAAGAGTAAGTACATGAGAAAATAAAATGTGCATAATTTGTATGTATTACAAAATGGCTGCAATGCGTGGAAGAAAAGAAACTTCATCATTTCCAATAAAAAAATCTAGAAATATGAAATCATACATCTATGATTTATCATATACAAACCAAGGAAGTGTTAATATATTTGGCTAAAGCTAAACTAACGAAAATTAAGTAAATGAAATAAGTGACTAAAACTAAAATAACTTTGCCAACATAATGTAAAAGAAAAATAACTCCAGACTGAACATTTCAAATTGGGCCATGAAAGATATGGAACAAGCCTAGAAGCTCATAAACAGAAGAATGGATAAAGATAGTAAAGAATTTGAACAGAGAGGGGGGGGGACAAGAGCAAGAGAGAGGAATCCTATTCATATACAAAGAGGAATAATGTTATACCAACTTTCAAGAAAACGAATGGAACTGGAACTCACCGTGTTAAACAAAATAGCTGAAGCTCAGAAAGATAAATCCCCCATTTTATCTCATGCATGAAATCTCGATATAAAAATTCACGTAATCTAGAACATAAAAGTAGAAAAAAAGTACAGAGAGAGCTGGGGTTTAAGGACATGGGGAGGCTATAAAAAGAGCAGGAAAAGGTAGAACAAAGAAAGAACGTGCATCATGTCCATGTACACATGTGAACCTCCATCTATCATCTCTCCACACACATCAGTTATGAGGTATGAGCAAAGAACTGTGAGCTACACATGAAAGATTAAAGATTCAAAGAAGAAAATGTGAAAAAATACTTTCCATTGCAATCGAAGCTCCTTGCATACGGCTGTGCACAACACAGTGAGCAGTATTACATTCCCAAACATCCAGGCAACCTAACCCCATCTGAGAAAGGACACAGATTCCTTTAAAACATGTAGGATGAAAAACTCTATGTGTTAGTATTTATAAAGAGAGTCTTTGTGTTCAATTAATAATTTAACTAAGAAACCCAGGAATATAACAATGACTCAGAAATGACAAAACATTTTAGGAGATAAGATCTATGACAATAATGTAATAATACAATGGAATATGATTAATTAAAGATATTCAATAAATTTCTCCTCTTATTTATATAAAATATAGAAGACTTGAATGTTATCAGAGCATTCTTAACCTGCTAATAGTCAAACACTGAAAAATTATAACAATAGTCATCAAACTAATGAATAGTTTATCTAGTTCATTAAGTTCAAGGATGCTCACCACTGCTGTTATGACATATTGCTTTTGTTATTTATTGATAAAATAAAATAAATGAATAGGAGCCAAAATATTTGGAAATGAAATGGAAACTATGTATTTGAAGCTTAAAATATCCCCCCAACATCATCTTTAAAATACAAGAGAATTTATTAAAAATAATAAAACTTCAGCAAGATTGCTTCTTAAAAGATTAACCTGCAAAATCTGCATTGTATTTCCTACATATCATAAATTATATTTTATTTCTGCCTTTGAAAATAGGTCAAACCCAGGACCCACTGATAGAGACATTGAAGACAATATGAGTTGATTCATAATTTGTTCATGAATGGAAGATCTGAGTCTCAATATTTAGGAAGTTGATTCATGTCAAAATAATCAGAATTCAAAATAAATCACTAGGATACACACGAGTTTGTTCAAAGGAAATTGGTAGGCTGCCTCCCCAAACCTCCAAGCTGTATAAGAAGAAGAATATTCAAAGCAAATTTTCAAAGGAACAAAGTACTATCTGTGATTAACTTTTATTTAGTAGTTTTATTTATGAGATAATGGGATAGTCTGAATTTTTAAATTCTCAGAAAAACAAAGCAAGAGAAAACAAATCAAGTGAAAGTGAAAATAGGAAATCTTAGAAGGCAGGAGCATTTCACTGAAGCAGAAACAATATGAAGGAACAAGACTTCTAAAAAGGAAAGACAAGAGACAACATTCTCTCTCGGGCGCGCCCCCTCCCCCCCTCCCTCTCTCTCTTTTTTCAGCCAGCATCTCACAGTAGCCCTAAACACGCTTTGTAGACATGACTGGCCTCTATCTCATAAAAACTGCCAGTTTTTGCCTCTCTAGTGCTGGGATTAAAGTCCTGCGCCACCATATCCTGCCTGTGACATCATTCTTTAAACTCCTTTCTTTATGGAAACGTGTCCCTTTGTGTTACAGGAGACTGTAAACCAAGCAGAGGCTCTGGCTGGCATGAAAAACGGCCTGAGGCTCTTTTGGAAGCCCCTTCTCATTAAGGATTTCAATATTTGACTTTGAGCCTGTCAAGGAATAAGGACTTAGTATTCAAGTTTCCGCAAAGGCGCAAGGATCCAAAGGAGTCCGTCAGGCCAACACTGGTAGATTTAGTGGGAGGTACTTGTTAAAATTTTAAACTGTGACGGGAAAAAGATCAAGATGTGGAGTAGAAAACTCTTGATAACCAGAGTTTTCAGCAGCCTTCTAATGCAGGAGAAGGAAAAGTTGGACTTAAAGGAATTACAAAAAAGTAGTCAGTCAATTTCTCAAGATGACGATTCTGATGCCTGCAGCCTTCATGCACAAGGAAACTGAAGTCCTTGAGAAAAAGCTTAACAGTGCAGTTATTACTCTGAATGAACAGCAAGAGCCAATCTTTCTGGCAGGTTCGCAGAATCAGACTCTAAAACTGGAGCTCAGAATTTACAAGG
The DNA here is from genome assembly GCA_035773235.1 of Eospalax fontanierii. Lineage (NCBI taxonomy): Eukaryota > Metazoa > Chordata > Mammalia > Rodentia > Spalacidae > Eospalax > Eospalax fontanierii. Next base: position 21,660,405 of record CM069540.1, read on the forward strand.
GAAGAGAATAATAGCAAATTCCACAAACTGGAAGTCTTTGATGGTGCTTCTTCCTTTGAGCAGAGTGAGCCAGGACTGATAAAAACTGGAGGTTTTTGTTAGTCCTTAGTTTGTTTGAAGCAATCTCTATGTTTTTGTCTATGAGCGTGATGAGTTTCTCTAAACATTTACAGATGTCTGCACAAAATATCTGGTATTTAATTAACAATTAATGGGCATATCAGGATATAAAGAATCAGAAGGGAAAAAAATAGAAAGTAAACACGTGATTCGGTTATTGTAGCTGTCACAGTGGGCATAAAATGCTGCTGAGATACTGGGAAATGATTACAATATGCAGAATTTCACTAAAGCATTGAAATTCTTGTATTTGAAAGCTTGAAAACTGTACATGTGATTTATGTAATAGCAGAAATTACAGTTTTTACATACAGGATATTATCTTCACTGTAAAAGCAATACAAGAAAGATAGTCTCAAAAGAAAACAAATTAAGTGAACTAAAATTATTAAAAGCAAGCTTTGAGGAAAATATCTGAAAGTAGGCAAAAACCAATAAAACACATACTGTAAGAGAACTGCCAGAGCATTAGATCCGAGCAGTGTTATTACCTTCCTCCCTAAGGACAGTTTTTAGAAGTGAGAGAACCACAGAGGTAGAGTTAATGTACCCTGTACATCCTCTCAGACTGTTAAACTATATTAGGACGTCTAGCAAAATTGGAAAGCCCAAGGAGACTTGCGATTCTGCTGTGACTTAAATATGTTCTCAACATGTACACACAGCGGAGAGCTGAGGGTGTAAAATTCTTGCAACTCTGCCTCACTACTAAAATACACAAACTCCCTAGAGCATGTCAGTGTAGCATGTATATCTATATACACACATACATGTACTTCAAAATAAGGCAAATTATAATCTGTGTACGAAGATCTATAATTCTACACTACAGGGAAGAGAATTTTTACTTTCATTCCATCATTCCATGCGAGATAATTGCTAACTAAAGGAACACTAAAAAGAAAAAAAAAAACAACAAAAAAAAACAAAAAACAAAATAGAATTAGAGTCATCATTAAACCACATTATTTAAAATGCACAGGTTTTGTTCACAGGTTATTAGATGTGAAAAACGAGTCAGAAAATTAAAACTGTCAGTTTATATAGTCAGTGAAACTATCTTTTAAAAATGGAAACTAATTAAGATAATTTTAGATAAGAATTAAAAATTCAAGGACTATAGAAATTTCTAAGCAAAGTGAATTTTGCTTAAGAGAAATGATATAAATTGACAGAGGATATAATGAATGTTAGAAATAATAATTCATACAGGGTTATATGAATGTACTATACAGGGTTATATGAATGTACTATATACATATGAGGAATATATGACATAGACTTCTCTTAACATTTTAACAGAAACAGCTGTTAAAATTAAAAAAATTATTACACCATGTGACACGAGGAAGTTTGGAGACTCCAGGGGATGGACTTTTGTCCAAGAGCTTTTGGGAAGCACAAATTAGGCTCAGTAGACCTTAAAAAAATAATAGAGGAATGAAGTAAGAAGGAGGTGGGCAGGGGATAGGGGTGTATCTGAAAGTAGATAATGAAGGGCTCTAAATATGACCAAAAGACATTGTATGAATTTCTCAAAGAATCAATAAAATACTATTTTTAAAAATTACAACATATTGCTGGACTTTAACATCTGTAGATGTGCTCTACAGAACACTATTATAAAGGAAGGGAAAATAGAACTATCTTTTTGAAAGACTGAACAATTTGCCAGAAGAAAACATGTTAACTCAAAATAGATTGCGATGAGTTAAAGATGAATAATGATATTTCTAGATAAACACTTAAAGGAATGTAAACAAATAAGTTGCAAAGTCAATACAGAAAATTACAGGAAGTGCTAAAAATACTTAGCATAATTGATGATAACAGGGACTGAGAGCTTAGAAACAAGATGTATACAAAAGTCAAAATGGTAGACTTACTGTCCAGTTATATGGATAGCTACATTACATGCAGATATGTAAAAGGAAAATCTATCAGAAGCAAAGAATGTTTATTATATACAAAGTAAGATTCTAGCTGGGCATCACAATCCTAGCACATGGGAGACTGAGACAGGACTACGGTAAGCTGTAAGCCAGCCTTGGGTACATTGGAAGACTCTGTCTTCAGCTCTATGCCCTTAATTGAATATGTAGACAAAATTAATTAGATGTAAAAAATCTTAAATGATATTAACCAACTGATCTTACATGAAATGAACAGAGCACTCGGCAATAGCAGGCGATAAATTCTTTTCAAATGCATATGAAACAGTCACCTAGGTAGGTAATATGCTTGGAGATAAACTAAATCTTCAATTTAAAATTACTTAAAGAATACACAGGCTGTTCTTTAAATCAGAACAATTATATTAGAAATCAATAACTTAAAAAAATACCCTGAGTAAAAATAAAATATGGTACTGCTAATACAAGATTCACTTTCAGAATTACAACAAAATCAGAAAACATTCAGATGTAAATGAAATCACTATCAAAGATGTGAGATGCTTAGAGAATAATTTGTAGCATTCAGTGACTAAACTAGAATGAAATTCACATCAACACTTTGTTCCAATCTTAATGAAATTGAAAACCAAGAGTACACCAAACTCAAACAGGAGCTCAAGTCAGGAAAGATCAAAGATCAGAGTGAATGACTAATATAGACCTAGGTCAGCCTTCTTCTGGAAAGGCCTGCCATAGTCATGGATATTCTGGACTCTACCAACCACGTCATTTCATTCTGAGGTGTTTGTTTGTTTGTTTGGTTGCTTGTTTCGCTTTTTGGGTCTGGTTGACAAAGGGTCTTCATGTAGTCCCAGCTGGCCTGGAACTTGCTATGTAGACCAGGTTGACCTTGAACTCTCAGAGGTCTGCTTGCCCTTGCCTCCCAAGTGCTGGGATTAAAGGCGTGCACTAGCACACCCAGCCCCATTCTTAGGTTTTTAATATTAAAATATCTATAGGCAATGTATAAACAAGTGTGGGAAGTTTTATTCAAAAAAACAAAAAACTTTAAAACAGTAAGCCAAACTTGAGATTTGGAACGTATTATCCCTGGTAAAGAACACAGAGTAAAGAGTAAAGAAAGCCGGTAACCTCAAGATCTGGCTCTTTCCAAAGAATGAAATACATATTTGGTTAGGCTGCTGAAGGATAAAAGAGCATGTACTGAGGCTCAGTGGATTGCTCAGTAATTTAAATGCTTCTAATTCAAACATAAGGTTTGATTTTGTCCTTGCAAAAAGCTGGGCATATTGGTATAGGCTTATAATCCCCAGTGATGGGGAGGTTGACACAAGACAATCCCTGGGGCTCCCTGATTAGCCAGCCCAGTTTAAAACTGGAGAGCCTTAGGTCCCAGTAAGAGACTTGCTCTCAAAAAATAAAGTGAATGATTTGTGAGGAATGACACCCACTGGTGATTTTTGCATGTGCATACTTAGACAAATAAGTAAATGCCATACTACTTCAGGACTGAGAGAGTGGCTATTTCTATAGATTTTTTTATTAAAATGACAATAAAGGAAGAATCTATGAATATCTTAATAAAATTGACAATGGGTGAGTTAGACCAGTTGTCTGAAATATATGAATCGCTGGAACTACCTTTAGAAGAGTTCATTTCAACAACTCTAGATCAACTTAAGTTGTAATGGTAATTAAAAATCTTACCAAAGAAAGTTTCAAGCTAGAGTAGATTCAATAAAAAATTCTACCCAACATTTAAGGAAGAAAGCACTCTAACTTTCCAAAAGTTGAGAAAAAGAGGAGGGAGGAACATTCCTTAATTCATTGTGTGATGCCAATATTATACTGATAATATAGTCAATGATACCAAAAGTTATAAAAGGCCTGCAAACCAACATTCTCCCTAAAGACAGTTCCATACCAAATATTAACCAACTGAATTTAGCAACACACAAAGTAACAGCAACCATGGTGACAACTGACAATGAAATACGACTACATGGTTTATCACTGGAAAGGAGTTATATTAATACACGAAAATCACCCAATGTTACAAATAATACTAACAGAGGAGTAGAATCCTATCATTATGTAATAGACATTAAAAAAGCTTTTGACACGTCTCAGGTCTGTGGTCTCTTCATGAAATAGCAACAGAGGGACTGTGTTCAACACCATACATTTAACACTGAAATATGAGATTTCTCAAGCCAATTATTGTGAAAAGCAAAATTGTCAGCACTCAAGGCTTCCTTCTGAAAATCCTCCTTTCTTTCTGTTGGAGCCTGCTGCTGGATCTAGAAATTGTGTTGGGTTAGGCTACTCGATTTTATGCAATGCCAAATGGAAGTGAAGACTCCTCACAGAGCACTTAGGAACTGTTTCCTTGTGCCCGTTACTTCCCTCATTTCTGTACATAGATGTTACTGTTCATTTCAAAAGAAACTTAAAGAATTGGCCCTTTTTTACATAAGAAAAATTGATGCTTCCACAAGTTAAGTACATGTCTTGAATTCATGGAGCTTACAAAGATGAAGCTATCATTTGAATGCAGCATTCCATCCCTATTACTTAGCAATTTTAGAATTTTGAAATTACTGAGCAATTTTGCTTTCTTTTTTGAAAGTTCTTTATTAATTGAAATTTATTGAACTTGTTTCCCATCTTCATCTTCACAAAATATTCATCTTCACAAAAGCTTATTTGATAAATGACCACAGATTCTATTCTTTGAAACAATTTCTATAAACTCATAGCAATTGTTTTTAATTAATATGAGGTATATATTACCCAGTTTCATAGTGAGAAACATGTGTGTGTATGTTTGTGTATGTGTGTGTGTATGTTTGTGTGTGTGTGTGTGTGTGTACAGTATAGTATTAGGAATTTAAAAGAATATCTCTTTAGAGACAGATGAGATGGTTCAGTCACTATAGTGCTTGCTACAGAAGCATGAGAACCTCAGTTCTAATTCCCAGGACCCACATAAAAAGCCATGTACAATGACATGGAGATCTGTAGTTCTAGTACTGGAGAGGCAGAAATAGAGAGGTCCCTAGAGCTCACTGGCTAGCTAGCCTTGCTGAGCCCATGAACACCAAGTTCAGTGGAAGACCTTGTCTCGTAACGTCATGTGGACATCAATTACAGAAATAACTGTAGTCAACCTCAGGCCTCCATGCACGCACACATAGGTGCATGTACAGTCACATGCACCCATGCACATCCCCATAAAAATATGTGCATACAGTGTATACATGCATCAAAAATTAACTAAAATAACAGTTCTTTAGCAGCCAGTACTACTAAATATATCTTGTGTGTTTCTGCATATGTATTTTCACATAACTCTAGAAGCCTTTCTGTTGTTTCTGCATTAGATTTCTTCACCCCGAGAGAATATCCTGCAGCTCTCAGGAAGTAAGCACATTTCCCAGTAGATATACATTCACTACTTCTACCTCCCTAAGGGTGCAAGTAAAAATAGTTAACTTATTACTTTTCAGAGCATAGAGATATTTTTATGGATTAGACTATATGATTCTACTTCATAAATATCACAGAAACTTTTGCCCTGTGTTGCTCAGCAGAAAATTCACATTTATTATTCTTGTTCTATATGCCAAAATTACTGATTTCTCTTAATGAAACAGCCTCTCTCCATGCTGACTTTATTTCATAATACCATTTGTTCAAAGAGTCAGAACACTGCTTGATGCACAGCCTTGTTTCTCAGAAAGTAACCTGCAATCAATGGCTTAAGGTGACTAATTCACACAGCTAACATGACCTGCACACTTTTGTGCATTCAGCTAAAAGCTATACAGCATTCTTACATTTCACTTTCTCATATGCATGCAAAAGATCTCTGTGTATATGGACAATTGTGATTCTTTCATCTTTAAAAATGGTTCCTAATCACCCATTACCATGGTTGAAAAGATAATTTCTCCCACGCAGCTCTGATTCCTACCTCCAATGACCTGCCTTGTGTGCTACCTGCTATTACAGATAGATCTTTTCAGGGCCTTCCATTCTCTATGTCCAGTGTGCTTGATATTTACCAGTCTTTGTACCCACAATATAATCATTTAATTGCTGTAGTTTGATTCCTCCCAACATACTTTTGTAAATCTTGGTTATCCTTGGCAGTTTGCACTTGCCAATAAAATTTAGATCAGTTTATCAAGTTTCACAGATGAAAAGTTTGGAGTTCTTAGTAGGATCACTTTATATATCTATATATCATATGCCTGTTGATGAAAATATTAGTGGATATAAATTCACAGATAATTGCCATTATATAAAGTATACACATAACGATATATGACTAATAAACATGGGAACATGTGTATAAATGTGCTGAAGTATGTGAAATTACAGTGCATAAGATCAAGATCATTGCTCTGTGAAAAATGATCATTAGTAATTGATTTGGGCAGGTTAAAATGTCATCTTGTGATCTCTTGTCAACAGAGTGCTCTGAGGGTGTCTCAGACTTCTAAGTTGTCCATGAACCAGTAAAGCTCAGGGAACTACTGTGTTAATTGCTTATTTTGTTACTGTGAAAAAATTACCTTATGGAAATATCACAATTTTTTTGAAAAAGAGTTCAGACTATCTAAAAGAATATGTAAAATTTACTTATGAATACATTCAAAATGCTAGCAAAACACCCTGTAGTAATTATAAAGCATACATGTTTAGAAGGTATATTAATGACTGGAACAGAATGTTTGACATCAGAGACCAAATAGCATCATTAGTCAAAACATCAGATCGTAGAGGCTGTGTCTGTATATCTCAACAGATATGTACAAAAATTTGATGATGTCAACCTAATTTAAGAAAACATATATGCACACAGGTACAAGAAACACACAGAATACCCAATAGACAGGGCAAGAATGTTAACTTCCCACTACATATCATAGCAAAACGTTAAATGTACAGCACAAAGAAAGGATAATGAAAGCTGAAGGAGAAAAAACATCTAGGTACACATAAAAAAAAAAACATCCATCAAAATTATAGCTGACTTTTCAATGCAAACTATAAAAACCAAAAGAGCCTGGAGAAAAGTATTCCACATTTTAAATGATCATAGATGCCAACCCAGAATACTTTACCCAGCAAAGCTGTCTATCATAGTTAAAGCGGAAAGAAAAATCTTCCATGATACAAATAGGATGAAATAATTCATGTCCACTAAATTGCGCATGCAAAAATACTCAAAAAGCCAAACGATGGGCTTAAGAAAGGAATCACCGTACCCTGGAAGCAGCAGAAAGAAAATAAATGAATGTATCATTACAGAAATACAAAACTAAATCTAAGAACACAAACAGAATATAAAATGAGTAACCAATATACATCTTTATATAATATCTTTAAATATCAATAGTCTCAACTCTCCAGTAAAAGATACAAACAAGTTACATGGATTAAGAAACAAAAGCCAACTTTCTGTGGTCTACAAGAAATCCATCTTATCTTCAAAGGTGAGCATCACCTTACCAACGAAAAGATAGAAAAAATATACTAAGTTAATGGCACAGAGAAACAAGCATGTGTTGCAATTTGAATATCTGACAAAATAGAATCCAAGTTAAAATTAATCAGAAGAGATAAAGAGGGTCACTTCATTCTGATCAAGACAATAATCGAACAGGAATACATTATAATCATGAACATATAATCACCAAATGCCGATGTACTCAATTTCATAAAGAATGCTACTGCACTTCAAGATTAACCCCCACTCAGCAAAAACAGATGATGTCGATACCCTGGTCTCCCCAATAATCAGGAAAACTGAACAAAGAATAAACATATAAACATTTGAATTAAATGATATTATACATAAAATTGACTTACACATTACAGACTACTTCACCTAAGTACCAAAGAATACTCAGGAGTTCATGGAAGTTAAATAAAACATGCCAGATACTGAGCCCAAAACAAACCTCCACAAATAGAAAAGAATTAATTCAATGAACTATTTCAGACTACAATGCAATAAAACTTAAAATCAACAGTAAAAGAAGGCTTACTAACTCTGCAGACTCATGGACATTAAATATCACACTCCTGAAAGATGAATGGTCCATGAAGAAATCAAGAAAGAAAAGCATTCTTGGAAGGGAATAAAAATGATAATACAACACAACACAATCTTTATACATATTAAATCAGTCTTAAGAGGGAGTTTATAGCCCTATGCGCCTATACTGGGAAATAAGAAAGACAGGAGGTGTAGGTAGGGGAGAGTATCTAAATATCATCAAAATATATTAAATGAAAATCACAAAAGTTCCATAAAACAGTGATCTGTTAAAAAATTAGAAAGAGAAAAAGTAAATGTCCTAATGGTACAACTGAAGAATCTGGAAAAGTGAGAACAAACCAAACCAAAACCTAGTAGATTGAGAAGAAATCATAAAACTCAGAGCAATGAAATAGGAGCAAAGACAACAATACAAAGAATCATTGCATCTGACAGCTGGTTCTTTGAAAATATAAACAAGATAGACAAATCATATGCCATCTAACCAAAAGAAAGAACAAATCGAATCACCAATATTAGAGATGATAGGGGAAGAATCACCACAGATGCCTAAAATATCTAGAACACTGTAAGGGAACATTTATAAAACCTATATTCTGTTAAAATGGAAAATCTAAAAGAAATGGATGAATTGCTAAATTCAATGTAACCACCAAAATTAAACAAAGAAATTAACAACTTAAACATATCCACAGCAAATAAGGAAATCAAAAGAGCGATATAACACCTTCCTACTAAAAAAGAGTAGGCATGGATGGATTCACAGCAGAATTTTATCAGACCTTCAATGAAGATCTACAACCAATATTATTTAAATTATTCAAAATGATAGAGACTGAGGGACAGCTCCAAGGCTCCTTCTTTGATGCCATTATTATGCTAACAACAAAACCAGATAAAGACACAATACCAACAATGAAAAAAAAAACATAGCACACGTCCCTAATGAACATAGATGCAAAGTTTACAACAACATTTGCAAATTGCATAGAGAAACACCTCCAAAAGATAATCTACCATGATCAACTTGCTTTTTTTCCAGAGATGCAGGGGTGTGGTTCAATGTATGTAAGTCAATAAGTGTAATAAATCATATAAGTGAACTTATAAACAAAAATCACATGATCATCTCAATAGACAAAGGAAAACTCATTGACAAAATCCAACCTGCATTTATCCTAAAACTCCTAGAGGGAACTGGACTGGAGGTAATATACCTCTTTATAATTAAGGCTATGTACAACAAAGCCTCAACCAACATCATTCTAAACAGAGGAAAACTTGAAGCATTCCTATTAAAATCAAGAGCCAGACAAGACTGTCCACTCCTTTTCCTTTCTTTTAAAGTTTTAAATTTTATTTTATTTTTACTTTATGTGTATGAGTGTTATGAATGCATGTATGCAAGTGCATCCATGGTATGCAATACCTATGGAGAACACAAGAGGATATCAGGTCCCTTGGAACTGGAGTTACAGACAATTGTTAGCTATCAAGTGGGTGCTAGGATTTGAACCTAGGTCTTCTGCAAGAACAGCCAGTGCTATTAACAGCTGAACTATCTCTCCAGCCCTGCCCAACTCCTTTTCAATATAGTGTTTGAAACTCTTGCTAGAACAGTAAGATAAGAGAAGCAAATTAAAAGGATACTATATGGAGAAGAAGAGATCAATTATACCTATTTGCAGATGATATGACTTTATACATGAGCAAACCCAATAACTCCACCAGTAAACTTCTGGAAAAAGTGGGAGAATGCAAAATCAATAGTCTTTCTATACACCAATGAGAAGCACTCAAAAAAAGAGTTGATGGAAAATCTCTAATTCAAAGACCCACACACAAAAATTTAGGAATAAACCTAACCAAAGATGTTAAAGACTCCTATAATGAAAACTTTAGTTCTTTGAAGAGTTAGAGGATGACACAAGGAAATGGAAAGACTTTAATTAAGAATTAATAGCAATTAAGAATTATTAATTATAACAATAATTATAATTATTAAGAATTAATATTGTGTAAATAACCATATAACTAAAAGCAATTTATAGATTCAATGCAATGCTAATCAAAATTCCATGACATTTCTTTAGGGAAATAGGAAAAAAATCCTGAATTTAATATGGAATTGCAAAAGACCTCAGATATGCAAAGTAATCATGAGCACAAAGAACAACTCTGGACCATTACCCCACCAGATCTCAAACTATATTACAGAGCTGTAGTTCCCCAAAGAACATGGTACTGGCCACAAGCAGACATGTAGATATGTGGAATAATAGAAGACTCAAACAAGTAGATGCAATTTCAACCACCTGGTATTTGACAAAGGAGCCATGAACACAAACAGGAGGAAAGACAGCATCTTTATCAAATGTTTCTGGGAATCTGGATCTCTACATGTAGATGAATGAAATTAGACTTACCCCTATCACCTGAACAAAAAGTCAGCTCCAAGTGGATCAGAGTCTTGAATGTGAAACTGAGCATACCGAAACTGTTAGAAGAAAACGTAGGTAGTTTCCTATAAGATATAGGTGCAGTAAAGGACTTTCTAAATCAGACAGCAGTTGGTTATGAATGAAAGTCAAGAATTAACAAACGGGACCTCAGTAAACTAAAAGGTTTCTTCTCTACAGCAAATGAAACAACCAATTAAGTGAAGAGGAAGTCTACACACATAGTAGGAGAAAAATCTTCACCAACTATATATCTGCTACAAGATTAATATCCATAATATAAAAAGAACTCAAACTGCAAAGAAACATGGAAAAAAACAGACCAATTAAAATATGAGCTATGAATCTGAACAGAGATCTTTCAATAAAGAAAGGAAAATGTCCAAGAAACATCTTAAAAATGATTCAACATCTTAAGTATTAAGGGAAATACAAATCAAAACTACTTTAAGATTTATCCTTATCCCAGTTAGAATGGCATTGTGGTCCCCTTACATCAGTCCGGAATTGTGGTTGTCTCCCATTATCCTGAAACAGTTGCTGCCTCCCATGAGCCTGCAGCTGTGTTCCTGTGTTGTGAGCTTGAACTGTGCCTCTAGTCTGTGAGCCAGATCTGTGGTCACACTGAGTGTCTGGGGCTATCAGTGCCTCCAGTGAACCTGTACCTGAGATTCTGGATCCTGACGAGGGACTCTCCTGTGAGCTGAAGATGCAGTTCTTTTCTATGGTCTCCTCCAGTGAGCTGGGTCTGTGGCGTTTCAGGAACTGTGGTTTCCTTGAGACACAGCCGTAGTCTAACCCTGTGATCTGAAGCTGTGATACTCTCCTATAAACCTGGAGCTGTGGTCCCCTCCCGTGAAGCTGAAACCGTAGTGCCCCCCGTTACCCTGGAGATGCAGTTTCCTTCCTTCCCCCCTGTATCTTTATGCTCCCCCTCTGTGAGCTGGCGCTTAGGTCTTCCTCCTATGAACTTGGGTCTGTGGTCCTCTCTCACGAAACCGGAGTGTAGATCGCCTCCTGTGAGCTAGAGCTGTGGTCATCTCCCATGAATCGGAGTTGTGGTCTCCTCCAGTGAACTGGAGCTCTGGTACCCTCACATGAACCTGAATCTTTGGACCTCTACCATGGTGGTAGGCTGAGAGTGGAGTAGAGCAGAGCATGGGAAAACTTTCTGACGCTGGGCAGCAGTTTCAGTCTTCACTGAGTGACTTACATTCCTTGAGAACCAACCTCCATGAGTTCCCACACTGTGCATGCAGAGGTTTGTCTCTTGTGCCTGGGATACGGAGGCCTTGGTTATTTGAAGATTCTGGTGTTGGGAAGATTGATTCTCTGAAACAGATCTCCCCACTTGTCCAGGACCAGCTGTGGTCCTCACTCCACATGTGGTTCTAGGTATCTAGCCTTGATGTTGGACCTCTCCCATTAGGAGACACCAAGACATTTTCCATTATTTTTTAATTGCTCTTCTACAAACCATCATGTCTTCATCTAGGTTCTAATTGAACTTCTAGACTAAAAATCACAGTGTGGGAAGTTTCAAAAAAAGAAATAGAAAGTAGTGTAATAAATAAACAGATATAATTCTCAAGCTAAAAAAATGTAGTTAGATCTCGGAATATATATTTTAATTATGTCTACTATAATTTTTGAATACTGTTTATTGACAAAACTCTACTACCAAGCTTCAACGATGTGTGAAATTTGGCACCATTCCTAAAATGAGAGTCATTCATTCTCTTTCTAAATACTCCACCTACACAAAGTCTTTTGATGTAATCATGTTAGTTCTTAAAGAAAGCAATGCTAGGGCTGGATAGACGGCTCAGTGGTTAAGAGCACTGTTGGCTCTTGCTCAGGACCATGTTTGATTCCCAGCACCCACATGGTGGCTAACAATCATCCTTAACTCCAGTTCCAGCAGAATCTGACACCCTCTCCTGACCTCTGAGGACATTACATGACTCGGGTGCACTTACATACATGCAGACAGTACATTCACAAACATAAAATAATACATATGAAAAAGAAAGCAATGCCAATGAACTATTTTTAAAGAATATTAATGCATCTCTCAACTCTCACAAATGAAGCTTCTTCATGCAACTGATGATGACTAACCCAGAAAGCCACAACTGGCCAAAATGTAAAGAATATGAAACTTCAAAATGCTTGTTCCTGGGTATAAGGACATTTATGTCAAAACTTTGCCACCCAAGACTCAGGAACCATTATGGAAGAGATGACCAAACAACTGTAAGAGACAGAGCGTATGGATGACCACAAGCAAACAGAATTTTCAGAGTGTCTAGGAAATTGCTCATATGAACTTACAGCAAGGGTGACAGCATGCACAAGACCCATACAAACGCAAACCAGACAAAAATCCAGCATAGAAGTGTAAAAATAAATAAGAAGCCCCAATCACTACTGAAGGACTATTGGCAACCAATGGCTACTCATAAAGGTAGAACTGGTTTTCTTTAAGAGAATGACACTAAATAGATTTATTAGTGTCACACTGTTAGACATTTGGGGACACAAATATGACTCAAAAAGCCTTATCATATATGACAGGAATAAGTATCTGTGAGAAGTCCATCCCAAAATGACACATCAGTGGAACATCTACACTTAAGACTCACAGAACATAGTAGAATAGGAGTTACAAAGAATACTAACACATCTCTCCACTCTCACCTGCACAGAAATAGGGGAAATGGGGCCCCCTGTCAGAGGGGCAGTGCTCTTAACTTCTTAACCATTTCCCCAGCCCTTTACATCTGTGTTTTGATGTAATAATTCATGGGATGACATTCCTGTTCACTGAAGTGTATTTAAATTTCCTGAATATGTGTTTCTTATATTCTGATATTATGAAGCAGTCAAGACTGAGGTCCAGGGTTGGGGAAGAATCTTGTAGGGTTTTGAGGCTTTGAGCCTCCCCTGTAGCCTGGAATTCAGAGTGTTGTCAGGTGAAGATGTTGGAGGTGCCCTGCCAGTCACTGGAAGGACTCGTTTAGAATTTCCAAGCACTTGCAGGCTCCAATAACTGGACTTACTGGGTTATCAAAATAAATAAATAAATAAATAAAAAAGAGGACATGAAGTTGGAAAGAGATTCTGTTAGGGGATATGAGAGGTGTTGGGAGTTTGCACAGATATCATATTTCATTGCATATATGTATAAAGTCCTCAAAAGTAAAACAAAAGCATTTAAAATATCAGTTCAATAAAAGCTACCTTGAAGACCATATTTAAAAGTGCAATGCCCTTTTGTTTATCTTGTGACATGGCTGGCTTCAGTCAACTTGACACATCTGGGAAGATACCTCAAATGGGGAATGTTCATTGGATTTCCTTGTGGGCATATTTGTGAGGCATTTTCTTCATTTTTGAGTGATGTGGAAGGACCCAGTCTGCTTTGAGTATTGTGACCCCTAAGCAAGTGGTTCTGGATTGTACAAGAAAACAGACTGAGCACAGGCCGGAAGAGCAAGCCAGTAATCAGCATTCCTTTGTGTCCTGTGCTTCAATTCTGGCCTTTAGGTTCCTGCCCCAAATAAATCCTTTCCTCCACAAGATAGGTTCGGTCAACATGTTTTATCACAGCAAGAGAAGGCTAACTAGGACTCCTTGCATTATTCCTGTCCAGCTTACTGCTATCTAAACTTGACAATACTTAATGTTACTTCCTTAACTAGTTCAAAAACACCATCAGGGAAAGATTTTCATCTACATTGTTCTCTCGTCATTCCTGTTCCTTAGAATAGTACCTGTTTTCTGAGTCTGTGTTACTTCACTAAGTATAATAGTTTCTTTCTTTTAAATTTTTAAAAAAATTTTATGTGTACAAGCATTAAGCCTGCATGTTAGTGCACCCGTGTCATGCAGCCAGTGGAGACAGAAGAGGGCGATTGATTTCCTGGGACTGGAGTTATAGATGATTGTTAGCCGCCATGTGAATGCTGGATTTGAACTCAGGTCTTCTGCTACAAAAGCTAGTGCTCTTAACCTCTGAGCCATCTCTCCAGCCCCAGTACATCAGTTTCTATTTTCATCCATTTATCTGAAAATGTCATGATTTAGTCTTTCCTTACTGCTGCTCCATTGTGTAAATGTATGATATTTTCATTATCCCTTCATCAGATGAGAGACATTTAGGTAATTTCAATTTCTTAGCTATTGTTAAAAAAAAAAACAGCAATAAACATGGACGTACAGGCATCTCCACAGTGGGATGAGTCTTTTGGGTGTATGCAAGGTATAACCAGATCATGTGGTAGATTCATTTTATTTTTTTGGGGAATTCTCTACACAGCTTTCCATAGTGGTTTCACGAGTTTACAATCCCACTAGCAGTGAATGAGCATGCCACTTTCTCCACATCCTCACCACCATTTGGTGTCTTTAGTTCTTTTGATCTTAGCCAGTCTGACTGGGTTAAAAAATCTCAAAGCAGATTAGATCAGCATTTCTCTAATTGCTGAGGATGTTGAGCACTTTTTAAGGAGTTTCTATGCCATTTTCAGTTCTTAGTGTGAGAGCTCTCTGCTCAGGTCCTTAGCCCATCTGTTTGTTGGGTTGTGTATTTGCTTGTTTTAATGTTTTTTAAGATCTTTATATATTCTGGATACTAGTCCTCTGTTAGATGTGTAGAAAGTGAGTATTTTCTCCTTCTCTTTCTCTTTACTTCCTTGGTTGTTTCTTTTGCTGTACAGAAACTTTTTAGTTTAATGAGATCCCACTTGTCGATTATTTATTTACCTTAATGCCCTTATCTGTTTCCATCTAGCAGTTTTGGTTTCATGTTTCACATTGAGGTCTTTGATCCATGTGGAGTTTAAGGGATACTGAGAAGAAAAAGTCTGTATATGACCAGTGCAGATACTATCCTACTAAATTCACAGAGCGTAAGCCAGTAAAAAAAAAAATTATACAGAGACTCTATATATAATGTATACAAATCACTGGCAAATATTTCTGTGAAACATATTAAATGATATTACATATAAGGTCTAGACTAGTCAGTTGTACATTGGGCAATTTTTCCTAAGGGATATAACTGTTAAAGAATTCCATGGGAAAAATGGCAAAATATACCAAAAATAGATAAATAAATAAATAAATAAATAAAATTCCTAATGCTGTGACCCTATTGTAGGTTGTGGATCTAGCTGTCAGGAAGGGATAATCCAGAGAAGACTGGAATGGATGGAGTAAACAAACAGCAGAGAGACCTTTCGTCAAGGTTAACTTGATTGTCAGGGGCAAGAAGAGGCATCTGTACCATGGTTAATGAGCTAATGTAATAGCTAGTTATGTGACTAGTACTGCCTAGAGTTGAGTAAACACAGAAAAATGGGACCTGAAGTTTTCACAGCATGCTGTCTATTTGAAGGCCTTTTATATTCTTTCTGAGCTTAATTTTCTCGGTGCAAAAAGGTTTTGGTTTAATTATTTCCTCCAAATTAAAAGTGAGCAGTGTGAATTCTAGAAAAAAATTTGTGAACATTTTGTTAGTCATTAACTCTTGCTTAATTGTGGAATAAATGAAATTAATATAAGAGTTTAATCTCCCCAGTCTGTATTCTAAGCCCAAAGGACTTGAACAGGCAATCTAATGTGCACCTTTGTGGGCCTCTACACTTTTTTTTTTTCTATGTGCATGCTGCATTAGAAGGTGTAGTTCTTTGGTGAGCTGCCTCAGAACACAGCCCCTTGTTTTAGTAATTGTCACCTGCAATTTATCTGTCATCTTAACATCTCCTTTGGTTACCCATCATTTTAATGAGGCAGGATTGATTCCTGACAGAGGCTCAAATGAGCAGGAACATACTACCTGGATTGCACTGAGGGAGAGAAATAAAATCGGGTCTGCTGTGTGTCCTACAGCTTTTCTTCTCTTATCTTCCCTTCTGTGTTCTCCATTTAATGGGACTTTCAGTTCTGCTACATGTGAGGATTAATCTATTCCAACTCATTAAAAACCAGAAAGCTAGAAATTGTGTTTCCAATCCATTATTTTTTATAATTGTGCTTATGTTTGCTAATGAAGTCACTATTGTGCACAGCAGGGTGTAGTAGAAGTGCAGGAAATCAGGCTTTGCACTGAGCATTCACAACCATAGGGACACTCACATTTAGAGATAATGAACAAAACCATGGTTTTGTCCCAATTTTTAAAAGCGGAGTGCAATAGAATTATGAGCATGCTTGAAATTTTATGGAGTATGAACAGCTGAGAATATAGAAGACCCAGGCAAGGGATCAAGAGACACACTCCTATGACTAGCAGCGTAGTAGTTGGTCAGATCTACTGGAAAATAAGATGCAAATGGAGCTGAATCCAGACCTGAAGAGAGGACTTAGCCATCTCACAAAGGAACAGAGTTGGCTGTGGGATTTCATTCTATCTGTTGACAAGCAAAATAGGAAACTTAATTATTTCACAATGAAGAAAACATTTGGGAAAAAATAAGGCTACAACAATTGATTTAAATATAATTATAATATCAGAAGCAAAGTTGAGGAGACTAAACACATAAACAGAAGCTAGTGACATATGGGCACTATAGGAAGATTTATTTATACAAATATATTGTATTCTAGCAACAAAAAATCATCTCGTTGTTTCCCCATGATTTATTTTATATTGACATGCATAAATTACACATATTAATGAATTACTATGTGTTATTTCAACACATGCCTACAGCATGCATGATATGAATACACCTTCTATTTTTCTACCCTATACCACCCCCAAACTCTTGCAACCACTGTTCTGTGTGCTCAGGTGAACCTTGCTGAAAGCTAGTGCTATGACAAGGAGTATGTGTTACTTATATTTCTATGTCTGGCTTATTTCACCTAAAATAATGACTTTCAATTCCATTCATTTGTTACAAATGAGAGGATTTCTCATTTCCTGATGACTACATAATACTACATTCTGCATATCAGTACATTTTCTTTCTCCATTCATGTTCTGATGGGCACCTAGTTTAAGTCTGTATCTTTGCCATTGTAATAATGCCACAATAAACATCTGGATGCAGATACTCCTTTGGTATGCTGATTTCATTACTTTTGGGTAGAAGTGACACAGCTGCATATTGAGTCCTGTTTTTCTTTTTTGGAAGAAAACTTCCTTGTAAGTCTCCAAAATGGAAATACTAAATTTCCTTCCTATCAACACCTTATGAGTTCTTTTTCTCCCCTCGATATCAGCATTTTTTTTTATAACGGCCAAGAACGAATTCTCAATATGGTCTTCCTCACACAAAGTAAGAGCAAACTCATGCCTCCTTCCCCCTGCATCCCAAATCTCAGGTCCTGATGTGCACACCATGCTCAGCTTCCCACCTCTCCCCTCTGTTTTTTTGCACTTACACTTGGTTGGTTGACTGACTGTCTCCAAACTTGTTACCAAATAGATCCTATAAGGAACATCTCCATTGGTTCTGCAGACTAAGTGCCCTCTTTGCTAAGTCAAGATGCTCACCACAACCACACCGATAACATTGACTCTTTTTCTCATTTAGAGTGTCTACTAGACTTCAAACATCTAGTTTCCCCTCAACTGTGTTCTCAGTTCTGTGCAGTGGGACAACCAGCCTGAGTTAACAACCACCACAGAAGGTAAACAGGTCCTCTATCAGCTCACAAGCATGAGAGCTCCTCATTAGCTCACACATTCTGCCTTGGGACACCTCAGCCTATTTATTTCCTAAATAACACTGGCATGCCTAAAACTTATCTTAAGATTATATCTGTATCAGTTAATGCACTGTCCAGCATTCAGTACTGGGAGAGTAGATTGGAGAATTCTTGTGAAATGAATGCAGAGCTAGCACCAAATGCTTACTTCTTCATATAAATATATAAAATTATTGACCCAGACCCCCCAAAAGATAAAATCACATGTTTGCTCATAAGTGGATGGTAACTTTGAATCTTTAGATAGGAATGTTTCAACTGAAATATTCTTAAACATCAGGAAACTACTAAGAGTCCATGGAGGAATGGTTTTTGGAGGAGAGATAGAATATATTGATATAAACGGAGGGAATAGCAGAATGGGTTGGGATTAATGGGGTGGGGAATGGGAAGGCAGGTAAAAGAGGGGGTAAAAGGAGTGATACTAAAACTAAAGGCCTTTAGAAAATGTGTATGGAAACCTACTATAGAAGCTTCTATCAGTATATACAAATATACTAAGAAAAGAGTTTAACTTACAAGAGTTTAGTGACCCTGATAGATACCACAGGCTAGCAAATGAAAAGTCCAATGCCAGAATGAACTCCCTCTTGTGTAGTTGTTGACCAGAGAGCTTTCATTCACCCTCAGACAATGCTGGGGCTATTGTAATTGCACTTGGTTACCCACTAGCATGCGATAGTAAGACCCTATTGCTGAAGATACTACATATAGGAGTTGTAGAACAAACAAGGAGAAATCAAGCTGGTACTGACCTTGAAGCTTCATCTCTAAGGCAAGCTTTCCCAGTACTAGGAGGTGCTATGCACATCACTGGCAGAGAAATGTAAATATCAACTCTACCCAGCTGTGAACTCTGGGAGCTACAATAATTGACTTTTCATAATTTTCCCACTGGTACAAGACATTAATCTTATTGGAATCACCTACTACCTTTCAATTGAATTTAAGGTCTGCTTCATAAGATAAAGTTCTTGTCTGATACTATTATCAGGGACAAGAAGCTGTGTAAGACTGGTCACAGGTCATCGGAGAGGACCTACTGCTATCATTCTGCTAAGTAGACATAGCATCAAACTGATTCCTAATGACTGGTCTGTCATAACCCCAAATCTCTCATCTCTCACTAGGGCATCTTCTTGTAGCAGATGGCAGTTAGCACAGAGATCCACAACTGGTCAATTGAAAGAGAATAAAAGACTGCAGAGTGCCCAGCTCTAAATGGGACAGCTATATGTACCATCTCTTCCCAAGGCTCAGGTGCCATTGTGGAAGAAGGGACAAAAATTGTAATAGCCAGAGGTAGCAGAAGAATACAAGAACATTGTGTTGTGTGGAAACCACATGGTAGTTGCACAAATGAACCCATGGTGCTTATGACAGCGTACATAAGAGTTGCACACACCCAAACCAGACAGGGATGCAGGGTGGATGGGAGATATGGGAAAGAAGTCCCAGCCTCAGCTTAGGATTTATTGGCAAGATAGATGCTTGGAGATGAAGAGTTTGTTCCCCTTTCTGGTATACATCTGGTAGGTTGACCAGCCTCCAAAAGATAGACCAACACCCAAGACTATTTGAGGAGAACCTATTAGAGTTGATAGGACTTTAAAAAATAAAACAACAGTAGAGGACATGAAGGGATTATGACTGAGTGTTGAGTCAGAGTCTGAATAAGATAAAAATATATTGCATGAAATTCTCCAATCAATAAAAATGTCTAATTAAAAAAAGTCTTATTTTGAAAAAATTCATTTGAAGATGTCTAAAACTTCAGCCATTTGTGCAAAGAATAAAGTGTTACATAAGCCATGTTATCTGATGATAGTGCTCTTATGTTATTGATTTATTATTTGTTACTTGTTTTTCACTGTAGTACTAGTAAAGAGATTTCAATAAAATTATAAAAGAATATATTTGTTA
Source organism: Eospalax fontanierii (assembly GCA_035773235.1). NCBI lineage: Eukaryota > Metazoa > Chordata > Mammalia > Rodentia > Spalacidae > Eospalax > Eospalax fontanierii. The sequence continues at coordinate 21,680,618 of CM069540.1, forward strand.
AAACAGGGCTAAAATAATACTCATTACTGAGGCTATAATAAACTGAATTAAAGAATAATGAGATATTTATGGGATTGGACATTATTGATGATTGTTAAATGAGGCTCAACTATGTGCTGAGAGAAATTAATGATATTAAATCCCCTTTTTAGCAAATTAAAATAAATTAGTATAAATTACTTAAAGTTGAAGCTCAAGAATAAGAAAATGCAGATGATTTTTTAAGCTACTAGGAAAGTAAGCAGAAGAAATTACTATCAGTAAGTATAGATGTGATGGGATTAGAAGTAAAATTAGTTTAGTAGACTAAATTAAATATTAGTTAACTGAAGAGAGCACCCTAAAAAGCACTGTGATCTTTTGTAAATGCTGATTGTCAACTTAACGCCAAATTGTTCTATTTCTCTTTTAAGACACAGATAACAATTCTAATTGCTTCCTTATCTATATTTCTACTATACCTTCTGTTTGATGTATGAGGAAAACACATAGTTTTGTTTATTCATTGAGTTATACATCACAGTATTACACAGGACTAAATTTCTTTTCTTCAAAAGTACACAGTTGTGTTGAAGATCTTAAGCTTGTTCACTCAGCTGCTCAGAAAGAAGTTCTTAGTCTGTGGTGGTCATTCCCTATCTCCACTTCCTGCCTGTTCCCTAGAATTCACTAGGCTCCCTATTCCCATTGATTTGCCTAGCCTGACATTTCATTTATACAATAGTGTCATTTTTGCATATGACTACTTTAATATACATTTTGGTATAATATTTTAAGGTTCATTCATACCAAGCATAAGCTTGCTTTTCTTTGTGGAATAATCTACTGATTGGATGTATGTATTGTTTTAGTTTAACTTCTTTTGCTGTGATTAAACATTGACCAAAATCAGCTTTTGGAAAAAAAAGTTTATTTATCTTATGGCAAAGTCCATCATGGAGGGAACTGAAGGCAGGAACCTGCAGACAGAGACTGAAGCATTGTGCACAGACTGCTTTCTTCTACAACCCAGCCCCCACCTGCCCAGGGTTTGCACCAGCCACAATGGACTGAGCCCCTCCATATCATCCAGCAACTAAGAAAATTCCTAAAAAATATGCACACAGGTCACAACAGAGACAATAACCCTGTTTAGATTCTCTCTTCCCAGGTGTATCAAGTTGACAACTATCTAGCTATCTAGCACAATATACTATTTTTTTGTTCACTCATTTTTTTGGTTAATAACACACATTTAGATTGCTTCTATGTTGGGCTGCTATAAGATGCAATTGTTATAAATATGCATTGCATGTGTTTTTGGGGAGTATATGCCTTAAAATTTCTTGGATAGACCGCCAAGAGCAAGATTTTAAAGTCACAAGACAACTGTGACTCACTTTTCTTATTTTTCTTATTATTTTCTATGTATACGAATGTATTGCCTGGATGTAGGTAGGTGCACTCCTGTTGTGCAGTGCCCATAGAGATCAGGATATGGCATCAGATCCCCTGGAACGGGAGTTCCATTTGAATTGTAGCATCAGCTTGTCAGTGTCTAAGCAGAGATAGCTAGGAATGTGATGATGACTGGGTGGCATCAGTTTCTGCATTTAGTGTGTACAATCTTGTTAACATTAAAGCTTCCCACCCATGAAATCAGAATGTTTTTACATATTTTAATTAGCTTCAATATCAGTATCTTCAATCGATGTTTTGTATTTCTCAGTGAAGAAGTCTTCCCTTCTTTTGATAAATTTATTCTTAAGTATTTTATTGTATTCAGTGCTATCAATTATTTATTCTTAATTTCATTTTTTGTTGTTTGTTGTTAGGCATTTTTATATATTGACACTCTATTTTCTCATATTGCCAAACTCACATATCTCTGGTAGTTTGAATTTGTTAGGATTATCTATACACAATGTCCTGCCACCTACAAATTAAGATTGTTCTGCTGCTTCTTCACCAACATAGATGAAGATGCCATTTATTTGTTCATTTTTCCTTATTTAGATGCCTTGACTGGAAACTTTTAGTATAATGAATGACTATACTAGTAAGTGGGGGGCCATCTCTGCCTTGTTTCCCTTCTTAGGAAGCCTAAAGAAGAATTAATCTAAGGGATGGATAATTAACTATAAATGGGAAAATGTAAATATGCATGCAGAAGTATGTAAGTAATGTTACAGTGATTAAAAAGATGAGAGTAAATAAACAAACAAATACTTAAATGTTTGAGGAAGCTCGCTCTTCCTTATTTGTTAAGTGGTTTTATTATGAACGATTTTTATTTTTGTTTGCCAAATGCTGTTTTTGGATGTTCTTAATTGGTCATAAGGAGGTATTCATTCATTACTGTATTAAAGTGATGTTACCTTAAGTTTTGTATCTTGCATCTTGGGATAAATTCTTCATTGTCATAATGCATAGTCACTTTTCATATGTTGCCAGATTCCATTACCTTCTGTTTTCTTGAGAAATTTTGTGTCTATATTCATAGTACAAGTTCTTCTACAGTTTTTCCTCCATGAGTTACCTGTCTTATTTTAGTAACAGGATAATGACAGATAGAATGAATTAGAAATGCCTTCTGCATTTTATGTTTTTCAGCATATGAATGGGTTTGTTGTTGCATCTTTGAACATTTGGTAGAATTAACAGAAATAACAAGTATACCCACCTAGCCTTTGATTTCCCATTTACTGAATTCTTTTTGATTGTTTTGTTCTGTTTGATTTGTTCTTTTTTGGATGCATTCAAATTCTTCATTTCCTACAGAGTCCATTTGGATGGTTTATATATTATAGGGATTTGTATCTTTTATGAAAACTGCCTCAAGAATTCCCACAAAATTAAGGAGAAATTCCAATGTTGCCCAGGTTATTCAATTTGTATGTTTAGGCTACTCATAACATATTCAAATTACCCAATAATTTTAGAGAATTTTTTCACAATATTCTCTTATAATGGTTTAATTTCTATTATGTTGGTTTCATAAATTCTTCTTTTACTCATTATTTTAATAACTTAAATCTTTTATTCTACTTGTCCAGCTAAAATTCAGACAAACTTTCAGATGAACCAAATTTGTGTTTAGTTTTTCTGCATTTTTGGAACAGATAACAGTTAAATTAAGTTTCCAAAATCTCACAGCTAACAGTGGAAACAGGCTTTAAAACCAGATAGTTTTAAATGACTCCAGAAATGCAGCTTACATGCTCTACACAGATTTTCTTATTATTTGATCATATTATTGGCACCACAAAGCAAACCAATTCTCTGTGGGTAATGATGTTTCTAGTAAAAGAATAAAGACATAGAACCCAATTTAGAAAGAAACAACTATTAGTATATGTCAAAAAGGAGTTTCAGAATGATACGGAAGTAGTTAAAAAATAATTTTGTTAATTGAAATCTAGAAAATATGGTATAAGGTAGCCTTCTGTTAGGTTCAGGTGTTAACCAACAATAACCAATCTCATGACACACACACACAAACGGGTATATGTTAACTAGGTAGATGGTTCAATAAATAAGAGCTTGCTATACAAGCATGGAGATTGGAGTTCTTATCTCCACAACCCAGGCATATGTGAGATCTGGTACCCTCCTGTAAGCTCAGCACTCTGAAAGCAGAGACATAGGGTCTCTGGGTTAAACTGGCCAGCTAGACTAGATGGGACTGGTGAGTTCCAGGTTTAACAAGAGATCCTGCCTCAAAATAAAATGAAGAGTCAATAAGAAGACATTGATGTCAACTTCAAGCCTTTCCATGCACACTGTTGCATAGAAAAGCAGTTTTCTCTCTGTCTGCTATGAGGGATGGGTTTCCAAATGTGATTGACATCCAACTAACCAATGACTTAAGTGGGGAGGTTTAGTGGAAACGCAGGGAAGGCTGGGAAGGAGAGAGGCGGGCATGGTGCCAGATCTCCATCTTGGGTGCATGTTCCAGAATTCCGGGGGGACTTGTGATAAAAATGCAGGCTCTGCCATATGAAATCTCCATCCCTCTCTCCCTGGATATGAGTCCCTATTAAGTAACATGGAATAAACTAATTTTTCTAGAGGACATTCTCTATCTATTCAGTCGGTTCAAACCTGGGGGTAGGGTGAGGCTGAATGCTGGGCCTCACCATGAGAGAATTCATGATACACACACTCACACACATGCACACATACATACATACACCCATACACACTGCATACACATACACATGCAAAAATGTTTCAATTTACAACAATAAAAACTAAATATTCTTCATACAATTTAAGATTTAAGAGTAGTACTATCATTATACCTAAAATAAATTATTTCTTAAATTAAGAAAGTATGCCATCAAATTTTAAATGTATCTAGTTATTTAATTTTTAAAATATTTGATTTGCTCATGTCAGTATATAAACCCAAATAAGAAATTTATTATTTTACTTTGCCTTGTGCATTATGAAATAAATGAGAAAATCTAGGGACTCTGGAAATCATCCATGCGCTGTGGAGATAGCATGCTTTCTACCCAGTCAAGATACCTTTCAGGCTGAGGTAAAGATGACATTTTCAGATTTCCGGAGCCTGTGAGTATCATAAAGGAATTCTATCTAGTAGACAACTTGCTAGTTAATTAGTGTGAGGAATATTATTTTGTTACTCCTGAACCTTAACTAACTAAATTTTGGCCCATTAGAGGGGAAGGTTTCTGTCCATAATTGGATCAGAATGCAAAAGATGTCATATTTCCAGGAGGTAGAACCATGAAACCCAGAAGATAGTAAGAACTAGTGCTGAGACCAATGCAGGAGGGCAGGTGAAGGAACATAGATTATATAAGTCAGAATGTGAAAATCATGTATATGCAAGTGTGAGTGGTTGTGAATCACCTAAAGACTCATAGAAAAACAGAAAGATGGAAGCAGGTGTAGGAGATGGAGAATTATCGGGTCTTACTGAGGGAGCACCCCCTATTCTCCTTCAGTTTTGAAGCCTAAATACGCACAGTCACTGACCTTGGAGAGAAGCTGACTCTGTTTTAGAGACCTGCTGAGAACTGCATATCTAATCAGATAGTGATAAGCTCTGGGGTGTTTGTGGAGGTTTTGATTATTTTTACCAAATTTAAATTGCTTCATGTAGTCTAACACAGTTCTTGGACACATTTTCAGGTTTTGATAATTTCCATATGTGAAACATAACTCTCAGGCTTCCCAGCTGGGTTTCAAGATCTAATTCTGTCCAGTTCCTCAACAGACGGTGCAGCTGTGCTTGCTTTCCATTCCCAAAGAAGGAGACACAAACGCCACATTCTGGATTGGTGGCCTGTCGTGCTTTGTCTTTTGTTAGACTTGTCCCAGGTCTCTCTGTACCAGGCAATGTCTGACCACACTGCGGAGGCAGGGCAAAGATACTGTGTGCCTGAGACTGTGGAAGTGGAGTTACTTCTCAAATATTTCTGTCTCCACTGACAATTCAAGTGTTGATTGTTCTTCAGTCTTAGTTCTAAATGCCATTCGTGTGTGTGTGTGTGTGCATGTGTGCATGCATGTTTGTGCATTCAACAGGGTCTTCAATGAAAGAGACAGTTTGCCATTGTTCAAAGGCGAATTTAGCAGCAAAATTAGACATTTGTTATGTGCCAGCATTGTTCTAAGCAACAGAAGTCCACTAATGAGCACATTTTAAAAAATTTCTATTGAGCTTCTGTACATTTCATAAAACAGTTCTTAATCAAATTTAGAACCCCTTCCTCATCCAGGGCCCTTATCCCCTGCCCCAGAACTCGGGCATTCCCCCATACATATTAAGTTCTATCCAGTCAGGCATTTGTACCCAGATGCCCTTCAGTGCAAATTCATTCACTGGAGTCTAGTCAGTCTTTCTAGAGATCATGAGTAAGGTCTGCTTTCCCTCACCCAGTAGTAATCAGTCTCCAACAGCTCCCAGGCTAAGGCCAGCTGGTCCGCCATTTCCCTTGCTCCACTCTGGGCCCTTGTCTGATTGAGTTGGTATGGATCTTGATGCAGTTTTCAAAAAATTCTGCCATCCAAAAAAATTGAATAAATACCTCCCCAAAGCAGATAAACAGATGGAAAGGGATCATAATATGGAAAGGTGCTCAGTGTCATTAGCCAGAAACTGATCATCAAAACTGTAAGTGTGATACTTCATGAGAGTTAGGACGAATCTTTAAAAAGATCTGAATACAATAAGCATCCAGAAATAAGTGGTGAGATCAGAATTCTTTGCAGTTGCGTATAAAATATAGCAACATCTTCTAAAAGTTGAAAACAGGATTACATATGGCCCAAGTATTCTACTTATAAATACATTTCCAAACAGCCGAAAGGATGCGGTTAAGGGACTTTTGTAAAGCAGTATTTATATCAGCCATGTTTACAACAGCCAAAGATGGCAGCAACCCAGATGTACACTGATTAATGACTGAATATCCATACAATGCAATGTTCTAGGCCTTTAAAGAAATGAATGGTATTCTGACACATGCTACACCATAGATGGCCTTTGAAAAGAATATCCCATCTTTTTAAGGAAGGTTGACACAAAAAGACATCCTGTTTTAATAAGGTACTTTGAAAGAGATAACTACCTATTTTGCAACTGAGGTGTTGAAAAATTGTGGAAATAGATAATGGTGATGATTGCACCACATTGTGAACCAGGAAGTGTGTCCTCTAAAGTGTCAAAAATAGAAATTTTGTCATGTAGGTTTTACTGCTATACAAAGAAATATAAACTAAAATAGAATAAATATAAACCATTTCAAGTTGGAAAACCATCTATCATTCTATGTGCTGAGCTTCATTTCAGTTATGTAAAGACCAACACTTGTCTACATAGAGGACCTAGGTTAATAGCTTATATTGTCATTGTACTGTCTTCTTCATGCTGAGAGCTTTTAGGAGGTGCAACAAAATCTTCCATCAATTATTTCTATGCAATGTGAATAACAGTATATTAAGGAGACTGTGTTCTACTTACTAACAGAGGCACATTTACAAAGACTTGGTATTATATTTTGTTCATGTAAATTGCCCTGAAATCATTGAGTTATTTTTCGTGGTTGCTGAAAGTTGCAAGTTTACGCCATACCCAGCAATGACAGTTGTTAAATAAACCAATAGAAAACAATCTGTGAGAACATTGTGCATCAATAAATTGTGAACACTTTGAGGACTTTGTAAAGAACTTTTAAATATAAAGAGTTGTTTTGGGAGGTGTTGTAAGGACTTTCCTCATTTTATTATTAATATGCTATATTGTTACTGTAATTAACATTTATTCAAATATTAAGGAATAGAAGATGAATTGGCTTTAAAAATTACTTATGAGAAGGAAAGATATCTATTCAGTCTGTGAATGAATATAATAAGCCGCAATATGCTAATTCCGAGCTGAACAGGAACTGACATGGCCTGAGTCGACCAGACCTCATTTTATGTGTTTCATCTACAATGTATTAATGAGCAATAATAGCTTTTCAGAGAAACAGGGCAGAAATAATTCATAGCAAAATTAATAATTAAATAATTTAATCAAATAGAAAGCAATGTGAACCATCTGTTTTTAAAGAGTCTTCATTGACCATTAAGGAAACTTAACACTTTCATGGAATGTATATTCTAAATTTACTAATTCTGTGAGTATTGACTTGGAGACACCTTCCTGCCTCTAATAATTCATTGTATTATTTTAAAAACTATGAAGAGTATGAAATCCCATTTTCCATGAAAATTTACAGGAAAAATTTTGAGAATAGGAATGTACTGATTCATCTTTTTTCCACTTTCTTTTCATGTAACTTCTTTTCATAATATTCATGCAAAATATTATTCTTTAACTACTATATATATAATTTTTCCTTATATAAAATAACTACCTCTAGAAATCCAATTTTATTTTATTTTATTAGTTTTTCTATTGTGTTATGTGTGTGCTTCTGTGTGTTGGTATGTGCATGTGAGAGCAGTGCCCACAGAGACCAGAAGAAGGTGTCAAATCCTTTTGGAGCTGGAGTCATGGGTCTTTGTGAGTTGCCTAATGTCAGTGATTGGAACCAAACTCACTCTTCTGCAAGTATCGTATGAGCTGTGAACCAATGGGCCATCCCTCCAGCTCCAAAGTCTAATGTTGTTTGAATTATAACATTATTTTTCCACTGAAAATAGTAAGAGAAGTAGTAGAAAATAGATTCCATTTGTTCTTTTGCTTTAAAAAAATATATTGGAAGGCATAAGCTTTGAGCTAGCCTTACAGCCACAGATTAAGAAACCATATCCTGGAGAAAGTACACTGGGATTGAACAGTTTCTGATGGAATAATCTCTTGAGGTATCTCCAAATCTTGACTCAGGAAAAAGACTGAGGGGTTAAGCAGAGAACTGTGATGCCAGACAAAGAAGCAAAGAGAACTTCAGGAATGTTATGACCCTTGAGACCCATTTACATTTAGGGATTGCCAAAATGATCAAAATTTAGGAGGCAGAGATCTGAAAGAAAAGACAATTGCAGAGACAAGAGAGAGCTGCTTAACATACCTTTCCATCTCTAGTCTTTAGAAACGGAGCTCCAAAGAATTACAAGTTAAGTTGCCAAATGCAAAGGAACTGAAGAAAATATAAAATATCTGGGGATTTCTCAATAAAACTGTGACAACTACTGGAATGTGACAGCAGAAAGCTTGGACTCTGAGTTGAAGCCAATCAAACTGGACTCCTGGAAGGTCACATTCCTACTGAAGAAATGCAGATGAATATGTCCTATCAGTAGTGTGGCTTTTCAACCATTAATGAACTGAATTTCTGATTGCAGTCAAACAGCTGCTCTACTGCCATCTAGAGGACAGGGAGAGAATTTCCACAAGGCATTGAAAATGTTTACATGCAATTTAGGTTCAATCAGAAAAATTCTTTGGTGTAATAGTGGCAGGACTGTTATGGGGGTAACAAATAGCCTTTTGGTTGAATTTGAGGCCTGTGTCACAGGAGAGAATTCATTCCTGGTTCTGTAAATCTGGTCAAAAGCCCATGTCTGGAGAGTTAGTAGGCCCTCAGGGGAAGTCTAGTACTTCGTGTTGCTAACCAGTCACGTGTGCCAGATTGCCTTTTAAAAGTTTGTGTGCAGTCATAGATGTGTACTGCTTTCAACTTTTGTCAGAGAAGCTTTTTAATAATGGGTTGTGGTTAATGCAGAGACTTATAGCTAATCAGAGTACTGAGAATAAGTGGTTGTACTGGAGCAACTCTAAAGGGGTCATTCATATCAAAGTTCCCCCTGCACACGTCAAAGGGAACAAAGCAGAGAGGGTACTGTGAGAATATAAGAGAAAGAAGACAGGCAGGAGTACTGTGCAAAGCTGTGTTCTGGTCATGACATGGCCATTCCACTCAGGAAAGTACTGTAGCTGTGGTTATCTGCATGAGAATTGTGCAAGATGAAGCCAGTCAAAATGCCAACATGGACGAGGAAGGGTCTTATCAGATCCCACCCTGGCTTAGGAAATGCTGGCAGTTGATTGCTGCCTAGGAAGGGATAGTCAGTTTTCCTTAGGGATGTGGCCATTGTTTGGTTGTCATGCTAAGAAGGAAAGCTCCACATCCATGGGCATAGAGAAAAAGGTAGTTAAATTCAGCGCTATTTTGAAAGCAGAACTTTTGAAATAGTGAGGAATGTATGTTGGGAAGATCTGCAGGAAGTTAGAAATGAGGATGGAAATTGTTCAAATATACTGAATATCTTTCTGAAATTCTCAAAGATTACATGAAGTATTAAAATCCATGATTTAAGACTGCAAAATTTGCTACAAATGTGACACTGTGTATTCTCTCTCTCATTTTTGTCTCTGTTTACTTCCTTCCTCTCTCTGCCTGTTTCTACTCCCTGTCATCACTGCATTAATAATCTCAATGAACATGTTAGAAAATAAGAGACCACATGAAAGAGAACCCATTTGCCTTAGTTAAAGATACTTTAGAGTTTACATCAAATCTATGAAAGAGCCAAACCCTGAGCAGTAATTTCACCAACCTTATAGCCTGCTGACTGCTGATACTTAAGGAGAGCATTCGACAAGAGCAGAAAGGGACACAATAAGTCAAGAGCAACAGCAGACACTTTTGAACTACATTATAATGCAGCAATAGTTAATTCAAAATAATTTAGAAACAGATCCAAACCAGAAAGTCACGTTACAATCATTACACTAATTTACATAGGGGGCTTTAAAATATCTGTGATTAATGAATTAACTGGTACTCACTGAGCTGTTATCAGAGACTATGTCAATATAATTGAAAAAAAAATCTTAAATGAATGAAGAAATCTTTACCCTAGAATTCTATAGCTATTAAAGTATCCTATAAAAAATTAAAGCTTTATTTCTGAGGAATTAATATATGTAATAAAAATGGAAATATTATCACTGCATCTTCGCACTAAACTTGAGCAGTATTAATCTCACTAACTGAGGCAGTAGAAAAAATTGAAATGAGCCAGATTGTTCCTCCATTCTTATAGCAGAAAGAACGGAGCACAACAAAACATATAAAATTTAGATATGATTATCTATAAAAAAGATTAAAGGGAATATTTTGTGATGAATAAATAGATGCAAAAATACATGTGAACAATTATATGAAGGAGAAATAAGAGCTAAGGAAATCCAAAACCCAATGAATATTTGAATGTAGATAAAATTGAATGTAGAGTAAAAAGAAGAGCTTTCAGTGAGTAAGAGCATTGGCTGCTCTTGCAGAGGACCTGAGTTTGATTCCTAGCATCCACATGGCAGCTGACAGTCATTTAAAACTCCCATTCCAGGGGATCCCACACTCTCTTCTGACCTCTACAGATATTGCACAACATTGCACAACCTACATACTTTCAGGCAATATACTCCTACACATAAAAAATAATAAATACATAAAATATTTAAAAAGGAAAGCTTTTTAGTGTTTTACTAATAACTTACTAATACTTCAGTTTAATCCTGAGGGGTCTGGTAAGTTCTCTTTCATTTTCATTCCTTCAATTCAGGGAATTTCTTACCTTTCCCTCCTGATTTCCCCATTCGGCCATTCATCACTCAATATTGTGATGTTCATCCTCTATGTATTAGTATTTATAGTTTTGTGATTTCTCTTGTTGAATCCAAGATTTACTCCACGGTAATAAGATTGCACATGAAATTGCTCCATGTATTTGTGTTTTGTAAGGTTTGTCTTGTGTGTTCTAAAATATGACATATTTTACTTTATTTTTAAAAGATTTTATTTTTTATTTTACATATATTAGAGTCTTGCCTGCATGTATGTAAGTGCACCCATTTCATGCAGTGCCTACAAAGGTCAGAAGAGGGCATCAGATGCCCTGGAACTAGAGTTATGGGTGGTTGTTAGCTGACACGTGGGTGCTAAGGATTGAAACTGGGTCCTCTGCAAAAGCAGTCAGTACTCTTAACCACTGAGCCATCTCTCCAGCCCTAATAAGACATATTTTAGCAAAAGTTTATAGGCTGCTTCAAAGAGCATGCATTTCTGATCATATTTCATTAGAATATTCTGTAGCTGTCTTTTAATTCTACTTGCTCTACAATGTCATTTATCATGTTCATTGTTGAGTTTTAGTCTAGATGACCTGTCTACCAGTGAGAATGCATTATTGAAATCAACTATTATTACTATCATTATTATTATAATTATTAATTATTATTATGATTTTTGTTTCTTTTTTTGATACAGGGTCTCTCTGTAGCCCAAGCTCGTCTGGACCTCGCTACATAGACCATGCTGGCCTAGCTCTCATTGAGAACAACTTGCCTCTGCCTTCTGAGTGCTGGGATTAAAGGTAGGCATCACTAATTCCTTTGTTCCAATTATTACGTTTTAGGTCATTTTGTGCCTTCACATTCAAAATGTTTGTTTTATAAAATCGAGTATACCAATGTTCAGTCTATACGTGTTTAAGATTACTCTTGTTCCCTTAGTCAATATGAAGTGGCTTCTGACTAATTTTGATTTGAAGTCTAATTTATCAAGCATCTGTTTGGCTCTATGTCCTTGTTCCCTGATCAAATTTTTGTGAAAAACCTGCTTTTATCCGTTTACGCTAAGGGTGCCTTGATGTTTGTCAGTGAAGTACACTTATTTCAGGCAATAAATATATGGCTTCTACTTTTCTGTTAATATAATGTCTGCTCGTCTGTATTTTGATTAGAGAACTGAGATCATTTGCAACCCCAGTTCCAATGGAAAGCCCTGTGTTCATCCCGTCATGCTGTTGTTTAGCTTTGGTGCTTTCCAAATCCTCATTTGCTGATCTTTTCTAATGCAATTTATCTTTCCAGTCACCTCAGAGATGTGTTTATCTTTCTCTTCAGTGTTTTGTTCTTTAGAACTGAAGTATCTTCTGAAGTGCTCCTATAGTTACAAAGAACTCCTGGTTTTATGTTAAATATGGGAATTTCTTATTTCTTCTTTCATTGTTTAGGACAACTTTGGTGGCTTATAATGATCTGGGTTGACAAATGCCATCTTTCAGACACATCTTTTCATGTCTTCCAGGACTGTAAAACCTGCATCTATTATGTTACGTTTTCTTTTATAAGGTATTTGATTATTCTTCAATTGTTTCCATTGTTCTGTGAACTTAGTGTTTTAAATGTAATATGGTATGGGAAAGGTCTTTTCTGCTCTTAGCTGGTCTGCCTTCTAAATCCCTCCTCTTTCCTTATGTTTAGAGAACTTATGGCTACAATGCTACAATTTTATTTATATATTTTCTATATTTTAACTTGGATTTACTATCTATCTATGCCCATGATTTGTAATTTTTACGTTTTAATGGTGTCACAGGTCTCACATGCTCTGTTCATATTTTCATGTCCTCATGAATGTATAGTTGGATGTGTGTGTGTGTGCGCGCGCGTGCGCGCGCGTGTGTGTGTGTGTGTGTTTCTACGGACACAGAGTGAGAAGAATGGGATTCTCCCCATTCCTACAGCTTTTGTTCAGTGCTCTAGTTTGGGTATGATTACTTTATGGCAGATAAAGGAAGTGGGAGGGTGGTTATTATGCCATCTCTGCTGATCCATGGTCAATGCAACTCTCCCTCTGCACTATCAGCTATGAGTTCCCTGCATATTATATTACATATATGAGGAGCAGAAGCAAAATGTTTTGGTTTGAATATGAAATTTAATTGAATACTCAAATATTAAGGGGTATTTTAAGGAATGGTGGAAAATGAGGAGTGGAACCTAGGTAGATTTAGTTAGTGGAGTTGGCGGGGGAGGGGGAGCTTTTTAAAGGTTGTAACTAGTCCTTGCTCTATTTTTATCCCTTTGTGTTTCCTGGCTGCCTTGATATAAGCTATTCCAGCACATGCTCCTGGCAGTGATCAACTGAAACCTCCAAAACTATGAGCCATAATAAACCTTTGTTTCCCTTAAGATGCTCATATGAGGTATTGTGTAAAGGAAAGGCCTAACAGGCATTTTTGATGGCAGAGAGTAACTTGTATCACAAAGGTGGATTTCACCGTAAAGTTAAAGTTTGCATTTTTCAAAGCTAAAGTATTTACCTAATCATGAAGTCTACATATTTGGTAACTAAATGAATAATTGTATGTATTACATGTGAAAGTCATGAAAAATGTCATATATGTAATCATGTCAATTTGAAATTTTCTCATATTTTATTTTTTTCAGAAACACATTTTAAATAAAGAGTTGAGATATCATTAAATTCCATAAAATTTGCCCTTTAAAAAATGTACAAATCAAGCCTGAGATGGTGACTCAGTCTTATAATTCTTGCAATCCCAGCAGTCGGGTTGCTGATACAGGAGGAGTGCCACAGTTTGACTTGACTGAGCCTTAGCTACATAACTAGCTCCAAGCCAGACTTGGCAGCAGAATGAGACCTTGTCTCAAAAAACCAAAAGGAAATATATATATACATATATTATACATATGTAAATATATATATATATATGCAAAGCAATAGTTTTTGTATAGTTACAGAATCACATATCCATTCCTATGTTGTAATTTTAAAATATTCTATTCACTTGGAAAGGAACTTCATGCACATGAGCAATCTCCTTTTGCTTCTTTCCAAATACCCTAACCCAGTTTCCACTAATCTACTGTATATTTCTATAGTATCTTTTCATGTTCTGGACCTTGAAGGCAAATGGAATATTACATTTAGATTTGTGTTGTAAGTTTCCTTCACTTAGCATAATTTCCTGGTGTATGCATATTGTAAATTGTATTGGTCCTTTAAATCTGGTTTGCTGAATGACAATTTATCAGATGGCTAAACCACATTGTGTTTTTGTCTATCCCCCAGGAAATACATATATGTGCTGTTTCTATTTACTTTTCTTTTTGGCTATAATGAATAATGCTTCCATGAACACAACTGTGGGATTCTTTGTGCAAGAATACAACAGTAGTCTGTCTTTGTCAGGCATTTCCTAGTTTGTTCATTGTTATTTATGTATTTTATTTTATGTGTATGGGTATATTGTCTGCATGCAGGTAAGTGCATCTGAGGTTTATTTTACAGTGTAGTGATTGCTTGTCCTGGAAAACGTTTTTTTATGCTCTTGAGAAGAGCAGATGTATTCTTTACTTTGAAGAGTGTTCTGTGTATATCTATCAGATATACCTGTTTTATGTTATTGTTCAAGTCTTTTATTTACTTGATAATCTTCTACTTTTCTTATTAGCCTTTGAAAGGCTCAGTCTTTTAAAGTCATATTAACATTGATAGTAAATAAAAAGGGACTACACAAAATCTGTAAAATTTAGATCTTAGGAACAGAAAGCCGTAAATCCAAACTAAATGTGAAATTGCTGCAAAGAATATATAAACAGAAAGCAATTTTGGTGAAATTTTTGCCACCCCTGCATAATTTCCACAGAATGTCAAAGTTATAAAAGCATATGGTTCCATCTGTAACGGATAATGAACGAAATGTCAGATCACCTATATGTTGTGCTTTCTGACCTTCTGTGAATGGTATCAACATGGAATTTGTCGTTACTTTTCCTCAGTACGATATGTTATTTATAGTCTTCTGAAAGTTAGACCAATAGTTTCAAATTTGATTTTAGAAAACTTAGGTTGGAACCTTATTTGTTAAACATATTTTGGTACAGAACTGACTAGTTACTTTAGGTTTAATTTGAATAAATTACTGAGTAGCTGTCCTAATGAATCTCTGAGACTGTTCTCATAATCAACATTATTTAAATAAGCAGAAAGTAATTAGAAAACTTAATTCAATGTGTATTCCTATAAATTTTGAAGAAAAGGCAAAATAATTTTATATAACAAAAGTTGACATCTTTAGGGCACACAGTTCTTTAGAACTATTAAGTGAATGTCTGACATTTCATAAAATGCTGAAAGTTGATTTAACTTTGGCAGAAACATTTTCTCAAGTTGAAAGGTTTTGACCATAGAAATGTCATCATGGCGAATTTTTCCTCTATAAAGGTTTTTCTTAGGTTTATGTGACAGATAGATCATTCAAATATCCCTGCCTTAAAATGATAACTTTTATCAAAATATCCACATCAATCTCCCATTTATAATTAGGCAATATTAAAGCACAGCAATACTGATACAAACTTCAATCTTTTTTCCTGCAGAAGAGACCGGGAAGTTCCATATGCTGTTATCTCTTATTTCTCCTTGTTGTCAAAACAAGGCTCTTTAATAACACAACTAGAGCATTGTAACAATACTAATTTGTGTCAAAACAAGGCTCTTTAATAACACAACTAGAGCATTGTAACAATACTAATTTGTGTCAGAGTCAGGCAACCATTACCTATTAACATATACACACACTTGAACACACACACATTCACACACATACACACACTCACAAGAACTATTGAATGATGAGGGATGATAGCAAGTTATCATGGACGGCATTTAGAAGTTCGAATTTTTAATATGCCAGGACTGTCCACTAACTCTCTCTAACCAGGAATCCAGGTTCCCAGAGAGATTTAATTGAATATATTACATTTGAAAAATGTTTTTAGCTTGAAGAACAGATTAATAAGCAATTTGATGGAGAAAGACTGTAGAGACAAAGTTTGACTAGGAAAACGGTACACTGTACAAAAACACTTTTAAAAAGAGATCATTCTCCTTACTAAGTTAGTTATGAAGGATGGCAAGGATAAGTGGGTGGTTTCCATGTGGAAATCTGAGAATGGAACAGATTTGTATGGAATTGTAATTTGCAATATATTTTACTTTCTTACTTGGTGATGCTCTTTCTTATTCTACGTTTTCCTCCAGATAAAAGCTATTTTTTTCTATTATTACATCATTGATACATACAGCATCCATCTATTTGTTGTCATTTTAGTTTGTTTGTTTCTGAGATAGGGTCATCCTGTTGCCCCAGCTGGATGGGATCTTACTATATAGACCAGAAAGACCTTGATTTCACAGTCATCTGCCTGTCTCTGACTCCCCAATGCTGGAATTAAATATGAGCACTATTCATGCCAGGAAAGTATCCTTCTTTTTATATATGAACAGATAGAGGTAATAGAGTTTGGACTCAGTTCTGCAGTTATCACTATTCTATGAATTATTTTGCAGTTCAAGTTTACAATAAGGTTTCCTTCTAAATGGATTTGTCAAGTCAGACTTAAACCTTCTTCATCATTTTCTGTCATAACATTTGGTGGTAAAATTTCGCCTCATTTTCTAACATATGACAGAATGCAGACATAAGGATCCTGCGTGTGTGTGTGTGTGTGTAGTTTGATGATAGACTGTGGGGAGGGTTATAGAGTTTCAAACCACCCCCTTCCTGAGTTTGAATACCCACTTCAATATCACTAACAGAGAACATTGTCTCTGATTTGGGACATTATTTAATTTTACTAGGCATCAAATCTCCTCCCAAAAGAATATAATACTACTACACCTGAAATTATATTCTGAGGATTAACTTGTTAAATATATCAATTAAATTATCTAATGTTTATAAAATATTTAGAAAATTATTGGAGATCATTTTGTGTTGCATTTTGTATTTGTTGGTTTTTGTTTATTTGTTTCAGTTTGGTTTTCTGAGATAGTGTTTTGAAATGTAGCCCAGGCTGGCCCTGAACTCTCAGTCTTCCTGCTTCAGTCTTCAAGAGTTGATATTATAGGCTTGTACTTCTTTATTTACCTAGTAATTGTTTTATGAAAGTATTTTAAAGTAAAAATTGAGAGGATACTTACAGTTATTTTTCTAGAAGTTTGGTGAATTTGACAAATATGTAAATACTTGAAAGCTAAAGAAAAGGAAAGAATGAATTTTTAATTTTAAAATTTGACAACAGGGCCTGGAAAGATAAGTCAGTGGTTAAAGCACTATCTGCTCCTGAAGAAGAGTGTGTTCAATTCCCAGCACTCACATGTTAGCTAACAATCATCCCTGATTCAGATTCAGGGGATCTGATGTCCTCCTCAGGTTTTCCATGGGTATTGCACAGCAAGGGTGCACTTTAAATACAGATGGAACACAAACACAGGGAAATAGAAACAAATAAATGAGAAAAATTGGCAATGAATTAATGAACTTCAGGTGCTAAAACCAAAAGAAGACAAAACTTTCAGGAGTTGAAGCATTCATGGAAGTTTGCTGATGACCTTGAACTTGAACATAAGTGGCTTAGTACATGCATAGGGGAAAGCTCCAAACAGACAGCTTATAGGAAGACCACTACTAAATGACAATAAACAAAATGTTTAAATAAATAGAATATGGGCCAGTGAGATGGCTCAGTTCTCAAAGAAATTATCATGCAACCACAATGACCTGAGTTACAACCTTGAAATCCACAGTGGAAGGGGAGAACTGGCTCCCCAAACCTGTCCTCTAAATTTCACAACTGAGCTGCAGCAAGTATGGGTACACACACACACACACACACACACACACACACCATATTAAAACTTAAAATAAAGGAAATGTGAGGGAGATTGAGAACTCCAGAGACAGTTATTAGTTTATGATAAATATGAAGACAAGAAAGGTTAAAGATAAAATGATATGAATGACTAAAATAAAAGTTATAAAATGTCACCATAAATAAGAGCTGCGATAATAAAGTGCTATAACTACCAATGGACTTAGAAATAAACAAGAGCAACTGATTTTCAAAAAGCGACATATGCTATTGTATCTGCAGGAAAAACTGGAAAGTTGCTAATCAAAGTGGATATATTTATTTATGTAGAAATCTTGCTTACTTATTTACATGTCTGGATATCCTCATTGAAGTGTAAATTCTTCAGGGCACAGAGTTCTTGTTTGATTGCTGACATACACCCACTACCTATGATAATTTCCAGGACAATGCTAAACATGATGTAGGTATACAAAATGTATTTCTGTCCCACTGATAAAAATAAGTTTTAAAAATAAATAAGAAAGAAAATCTATACCTGTCATAAAAAATAGGGCCAAGACCCTGTGGCCAGACAGCTCATAGGCCATTGGGGAGAACTGACTACTTCTATTCTGCTAAAAGGACATTGGATTAGACCACCTCCTAATGACTTACTCTTATACCTGTAGATAAATGCATCTTTCAACTCTCACCAGAGAAGCCATTATTTTTTTGGCAGTAGATGGCAATTATCCTCATACAAAGAAGCCTACAACTGGTCAACATACAGAGAATAAGACCCTGCAGAGTACTTATTCCTAAGTGGGACATTTATGTAATACCACTTCTCCCAAGGCTCAATTATCATTGTAGAAGAGCAGGTAGAAAGCTTCTAAGAGCCTGATATGGTGAATGACTATCAGGAGACAGTGGTTTCCACACATAACAGGGCAGTGGCACATAGGAACTCACAGTGGTTTTAGCAACGTACATAAGACCTGAGCAAGCTCAAAACAGACCAAGTTCCCGCATGGAAAGAGGAAGTGGACTGGAAGTTCTACCTGTAGATAAAAGGGAAGTCGTAGCCACCCTAGACTGAAGAACTACTGGTAATTGATAGCTGGCGGGAGAAGGAAAGGGAGAGGGAATTTTCTTTAAGAGTGTGTCCCCTGGTAGGTCACCCATTCTCCTGGATGTCCATACATCTAAAATATATGGGCAACACAAATTGGACTGGATGTATTTAGGGGAAAAAAAGCACACAAATTTGGTTAGGGAAGTGGGAGGTTGGACCTGAGACAAGTTTTGGGAGGAGAAACGTTAATCAAAATTAATATACTTATGGACTTCTCAGAGAACTAGCAAAATAAAAACAAATGAATAATTTTTAAAGTTATTGAGTTGCATACATTTCATACAAGAGTTCTTAATCAAATTTAGACTCCCTTCCCCCATGCACCTCTGCCTCCAACCCACACTGGGTCTCATGTCTTCTGTCATACATGTTAAGTCCTATCCAGTCAAATATTAGTGCCCAGATGTCCTTCAGTGAAAATTCATCCACTGGGTCAGACGTTCTCGAGATTATATTTAAGGTATACTCTCCCTCTCTCAGTAGTAATTATCTGTCTAGGTCTAGGCTGCCACTAATTTCTATCACTGCACTCTGGGCCCTTGTGTAATTTGAGTTGGTGTGGATCCTGTGCTCAGTGCCATCATTGCCACAATTTCACAAGTGCAAGCTTCAGTAGCCTGGAAGACTCTGCTTCCCTAAGTTTGTGAACCAACACTGGCTCTTACAATGTTTCTGCTCATTATTCTGCAACGATCCCTCAGCCATAGTTGGATGAGGTTCAATATAGGAGTCTTATCCATGGATACATGCTCTGCAGTCTCTTAGTCTATAAAATTTGGCTAGTTGTGACCTTCTGTGTGCATAGCACTATGTTGTTTAAGGGTGCTTCACTGGGGAGAGGTGTTGAATGCTTTAACTTTCTCTTTGCTCCTCTTTTTGCTGTGTTCCATGAGGCAATTAGAGGTCCAAATGTAGATATGTCTCCTAGGACTTGGAATCCCTCAGTTGTATATTCTCTGTGTGTGACCAGTTGTGGCATTCTGCTGTAGTCTCCATCTGTTGCAAAAAGAAGCTTCTTTGATGAGGACTCTACTGTATGTTTGTCTGTAAATAGAATGATCCATATTTAGCATATGGTAAGAAATTTCAGTTCTCTAGAGAGATGACAGAGGTAGTATTCTTCCTGGGCTCTATGCTTCCTTCAACCCAGTATATCTGACTGAGCCTACAGTGCCTCCCATGAGTTCACTCCCAAGAGAGGGTTTTGAATCTAATTAGATACCTGTTGATTACCGTCCCCACCACATGAGAGTGCCACCTCTGCATCAAGAGTTTCAATGTCACCTGTGATAAAGCTGAAGTTGCCAACAGCCCATGTCCAAATATTTCCTATTCATAGTATACACAACCCAGAAGCTTGCTTATTTTTTCAAAGATTTATTTATTTTATGAGTATGACTGGTTTTCCTGCATGTCTGTAAGTATACCATGTGTGTATCTTGTGCCCTCAGAGGCAAAAGGAGTAGTCAGAGCTCCTGGAACTGGAGTTAGAGACAGTTGTGTCCCACCATGGTGGGTCTGGGTACGAAACTTAGTTTCTTTGCAAGAGTAGGAAGTATTCTTAGACACTGAGTCATCTTCCCAGGTTTGAAATTTGCTTATTCTAAATATTATGCTGATACCAGGACTTTCTAATAGTACATATTGAGAGGTAAGGGGGACAAAACATGAAAAAGAGGGTGGTTAAATCAGGCTGTATTCTATACTGAAAAAGTGGTAAGTAAGCTAATTGGTTCACAGATAAATTTCAAGAACATACTACTGAAGGAAAACTCAATTCAGAGGCAAAGAAGATAGTATCAAGGTTTAGCAATGCAAATAAAGAAAAGCAGCTTTGCCTCTCAGAGATAGACAGAATCAAGCCAGAAAAGGGCATAAAATTGCTTTAATTTAAGTTAAATGAAATACTTTCTTCAAATGAATAGTGGTTCAGAGATTTAATTTGTTTTTATTCTTTTAAATGAATATATAGTATATAATCTTTGTAACAACTCAATATTTAATATGGATTTGTGAAGGCTAATATTTCTGGGTCATCTAGCTATTTGTCACTCAATGATGGCTTTTTCTTATGTCTCATCCCTAATAAATTATTTAGGAAATAGCTTCACATAAGGATTATGTTTATGTAAATATAATATCCATACTAGCCACAATGATGGTATTTTGACAAATTAGTTCAATATGGTCTCAACTTACATTTTATGAATCATTATCTGTCTTCACTATAATGGACTCTTTGTAATGTAGCCTTCATATATTGAGAAATGTTTTTCATATTTTGCTGTTAATCACAATGTCACGAGTACAGATGAAAATTTTAAGAATCTAAAGGAAACAATCAATAAATTATGCAGTGGGTTTTTCATTCTATTCTTTGCATACTTTTATGCAAAGCTTTGATTGGATTTGGTGGCCTACATCTGTCCATCCGATAGAATAAAGACTGATGTTTTAGGAAAGATAAAGAACACTGAGTATTCAATGTGCACAGAGAAGAATTTAGACCTCTCTGAGTAACTCAGTAGAGCACATCTATCTGCACCGTGACCATTGCTGCACATTGCCTTGCTGATCTCCATATTCTTTGCATCAGAAAAAATAAATTCATGACGCAGTTTTCCAAAATTTATATGTGGGAAACGAGGGTTGAAAGAGAAGAGGAATGAGGAGTTAACTAAGTCAAAGAAGGTAAGAACTATTTCTAATTTGGCTTATACAAGTATAACCTACAGTAAGTCATTGTCTTTCTGAAATATTACCAATATTTATAGCATGCCCATTCACCCATGATATCTTGTTTATGATGCTACTGTATTTTAATTCAAGGCCTGTAGAGGTAAATTTAAATATCTCCTTAAGACATATCCCTTCAATTTAATTTTCAGTGGGCATAGGCTGAAAATGTTTACCTCCACCCTGCTAATATTCTGAAATTGCTCTATAACCACTCAGTAAGAATTGTATTATTCAAGTTAAGGTCGTGTCTTGAAATTACCTTAAAGCAACATTTTAAATGCAGATATTTATTGTTTTAGCAGCAGTTGGATCTCTTTTTATATTTTTCTTCTTGCTCTCCGTCTATAGCTATGAAGACTAAGAAAATCACATTAAGAAACACGAGGTCACAAGTCATTGTGTTTAATGAAGCCACCAAGTTACATAAATATTATTTGAACTATATGTTGGATTGGATTTTTTTAGTGTTTTATCATCAAAGTACACTTGACATTTCTAAGGAACTTTTTATGATCTTCCATTAAAATATTAGGTACTGAGAATAAAGATTTCTTTTCGGCAGTCTAAAAGTTTATATTATGAAACATGGCTTTAACCAAAGTAAATAGAAATCTTACATGAACTATAAAAATAGGCACCTTAATAAATAATACATATAGTAATATATGCACATTTGTATGTCTCAATATATGCATGCTTGTATGTATGAATGCGTACACTATGTGCCTATTTGTAAAGTCTCAGCTGTTACAGGAATCCTCACATTCAGATCACACACCCAGCTCTTATTCATGATGATAGAGACTCAGGAGTAATCACTAAAGCCTGAGTACCAGGCCACAGTTTCTTATAATATTTGTAGACAATCCAGCATCGCTCCAGGCCCATTGTGTCACTGATGGGTTTGAATTCCTGCCTTTGTGATTGCAGGCAAGACACAGTGGTCACAGGGGTCTCTAGCCTGCCTAACAAAAGATTGTGAACTGGAGTTTCAAGCAGGAAGATGTTTACAGTAGAAGAAACAAAGGTTAAACAAATAGCTATTTCCTTAGGCAAGTAAGAGTCTTTTTTCAGATAAAGTTTTTATGATTTGGTTTCTCAACCAGCTCTGGGATTTTCCATCTCTAAATAAATGGAAAACAAGTTATATCAACAGTCCATGAAGAGAGATCATATAGAACACATTTTTGAAAGCAGTGTGGTAGCTAGACCCTTCCTAGATGCAAATGTGGCTTTCAGTAGTTGATACATAATGAACACCCCCCCCCCAATTAATTGTTTTTAATGAACCAGATGCATCGGTTGAAGTTAAGGATTGGAGCTGGGCTTGTCACCCAAAGAATTCAATTTGAATCACTTGTTGGACACAGCTTGGACTGAATGTGTAGATCAAAGCACTTCTGAAGCTGGCATGTGCTGTGGGAATCTACGTCTCTTCAACTTAGAAGTCCAGCATTTTCCAGTTCAGAGCTGTGTGACACTATTCCTATGTTAGGGAGATGTGAACAATATCTACTCACCCCAGAAAGAGAACCAACAGCAGTTCAAATGAAGCTAACATCAAAATTCATTTTAGTGAACCAATGAGTTTTATTAGAGCTACTTTAAGGAATATGGGTGAGAGTTGGTTACAAACAGGACCAGAAACCATTTAAAGACAACTGCATCGCCAGAAGCAGGGCGCCTGGAACACACTGCACAACCTGTAAACAGCTTAACAGGTTGAAGGGTAGCCTCTCCACGTAGATCAGTTAGTATTAGCCTCTTACAGGCATCTCTGCTAAATTGAGAATGTCTCCCAGGAGTCCTTAGATTTTATAAAAACCCAGGGAGGACGGGCCTTAGTGAATATGACCAATTTCAGGGATTTCCTGAAGATATTCAGTTATTTACTTCCTGAGCTTAATGAGCTTCTTTGCAGGGTGGAATGTTTCCCTCCCTTTTGAATGTCTGTTGTTTACTTCCCTTTAGAACATCCTGTCCTTTAGACATTCTGCATTTTAAGGGAGCTTCTCTTGAAGACAGAATATCTTTCCCTTGAAAAAAAATTGCTACCCAATATCCAGAGGAAGCAGGAAATATGTGGACTCCACCCAAGTCCCTGTGTTTAAAAGGAAATGATCATCTCATGGATAAGACCATATAAATTTGAAATAGCTGTAAATTCGCTCTCCAGGAAAAGTTATGAAAAATTGCCTGGCTGGAACCCAAGGTTCTAAGTGAAAGGAAACAAAGAAAAGAAACAAAATCTCCTTTAAGAATTCATACCCAAGGGCTTGGGGGAAAAATGTCTGTTATACAGTCACCTAAGTTCTGATCTCCACTGCCCATATAAAAAACCAGCCATGATGTCCCAAGCCAGTAACCAGTGTATGGTAGAGGGGGACAGTATATGGAGATAGGCTGATCCCTGAAGTTCATTATCAGTCAACCTAGCGTAGTCAATGAGCTCCAGATTCAATAAGAGACAATCTCTTAGAAAATAAGAGAATGATTGAGGAAGGCACCAGACATCAACCTCTGGCCTCCATACACAAATATACACATGGAAATACACAAACACACATCCATTTATCTATCTATCTATCTATCTATCTATCTATCTATCTATCTATCCATCTATCATCTGTCTATCTATCATCTATCTATCTTCTATCTTCTCACACACAAGAATTTATAACTATAAATGTTCCTCTGTTCTCACATAAATTTTCACTCAAATTAATACTACCTGTGTAGTCTAAAATATGACTGCCAAATACTAACTTTGAATAAAGCCCTTGTTTATAGTGTCTTCAGTCATCTGGAACACATAAAAATATTGTCTGACTTAATCTGCAAATTTGAAGAGTTCTTACAAATAAACTTCCAAAGAATTTAAATACATAAACAAAATTAGAAACTCATATTTGGAAATAAGAAGCCTGTGAATGGCATCTACAGACAGAAGGGGACCTCATAGGACACTAGAAGCTGCAGGTATCAGGAGCAAAGTATGTACACAGCTATGAGCAAAGAGAATGTGGTAGCTGAAAAATAAAATCATTTTGAGAAGAAGCCATAAAACTTCTAGAAAACTAGTGAAGCTGATTAAAAATCACTGATGTAGGTAGGGTCAGTGGCCTTGTGTGTAAAGTCTGTGTTCCAGGTGATGGGGGACTGAAGACAGGCAGGCAGAATGCACAGAGTGTAACTTAGTGAGAGATTCACCCACAGAAAGATGTCTTAGGTAGAAGAAAGACCAGTAGATCCTATGATGTAAGTGAATTCATCCAGTCCGAAAAGGACACAGCTTACTAAAAGTAATATGAGAGATGTCACACTTATGGTGCTAGGGTCTGGAAGGGAAAGCTCCACACTGTATAATGTTCTAATGTTTCTTTTATGTTATTGTATGCAGAAGAGAGTCTTGCTATTCAAAGTTGGTAATGGCAGTTATGAATCAAGTTGGCTGCAGGCAAGCCTAAGCATACTGTTATTTAAAATAAAAGCAGATTTCAAGTTCACCAACTAGTAGCTGCATGATCTGATCATTATTTATCAAATCTAAAGAAATGACAGAGAAAGGTGCCATAGACGAATGGTGAAATGAATCCAGGACCCTCTTTCCTGCCATGGACACACCCATTCAAAAACAAAATAGACTGAACCCTATGTGAAAACTCTAGAAATTAATTGGGAGATACTCCTATCTATGATAAGTGTGAAATCAGTCATATCAAGACTGGTGGAAAAGTTCAAGACCCTGCCTCGAAAATAAGCCCCGATTCCTGCACAGCATCGTAGACCTGGGAGAGCAGAGAAGGACAGAATCTTATATACAATGCACTTATTTTCACGGCCTCATGTGGTCATTGCATTCAGCCTCTCTTATCTCAGAGCAATTGTAAAACCTACAATATGTTAGATGCCCAGGGGCTGCTGAAAATAAAGACTAGTAAGAAATAATCCAGCACATGTTATAGTCACCCTGTCAGCTCAAGACCCACGTCCAGCTTCCATCTTCTTATTGACAGAAGGAAATAATAGCATCATAGATATAATGACCTGATGTTTTTGCTCTGATGTTCCTCAATTTTCTCTCCTGCCCTGTGTCAGAGAAGTGACAGTCCTGGAATATTATGCTTCTGAAGGACACTGAAAACCAAGATGACGGTCTTAACAAACAGATTTGTAGGTCCTCCAGAATCTACAGTCGGGATAACTGGTTAGGCTCAAATTCATATGGAATTTATTAGACTGAAAGAAGTGACTGTTTTGTCTAATAGTTAGACACCACCAAGAGTCAAAGAGAATGAAAAGGGTAATGTGTTACAAAGAAACCCAGCTAAACCTCCAGAACTTACTCTAATAAAACACAGCATCAGACTTACCTAGAAAAAATACAAAGTAATCATCTTAAAGATACACAGGGATGTACCAGAGCAATACATAAACAAACAGAAAAACTTAAAGTTATATACATATATATATATATATATATATATATCAACATGAAAAAATCTGAAGAATAAAATAAATGAATTAAAACCACTCACTACAGGCATTCAACAGCATACTAAGTTCAATGGAAGAAAGACACTGTGACTTCAACGACAAGTCATGAGAAAGTATGAAGTCAGGATTGTCAACAGAAAAAAAAGCTTAATAAAAATGTAAAGTATTTTGTAAGTCATGAAGCATGTTATGTAGAAAGTATGGGTCTTTCAGAGAAAAAGAGAAGGAAGGAGAAAAAAATCTCTATCAAAGAAATAATGACCCAAAATTTCCAAATCTGGGGCAAGAAAGGGACATCTATATCTAGAACTGTCAACAAGTTTTATATAAGATGAATAAAACAAAATGTAAACCATGAGCCATAGTACAATAAACTGCCAAATGTCAAGAAAAAAAAATGTTAACTCACTTATCACATACAAGGGAACTATTATGATAGAAACAGTATATGGCAAGTTGGAGGTAAGACTGAGCGACAGTTAAAACTTTGAAAGAAAAACAACTTTCCATTTAGGAACTCTGTATTTGGGAAATATACTTTGTTAAACTGAAGGAGAGAAGGAGTTTCTCTAATAAATTCAGGTGTGATTCATCCCCACTAGACATACTTAAAAGAAATGTTTACATTTGGGACCTGGAGAGATGCTCAGTGGTTAAGAGTGCTGTCTGTGCTTGCAAAGGACCCAAGTTCAGCTCCCAGAACCCCTATGGTGGCTAACAAGCCTCTATAAATCCAGGTCCAAGGGATCTGATGCCCTCTTCTGAACTCTGAAGGAATTGCATGACCTAGGTTCACTTACATACATTCAGGCAATGCTCTCATATACATAAAACTAATAATGAGTAAAATATTTTAAATTTTTTTTGTAAAATGCTAATGAAGTGACTAAACAGGACACAACAGATTAATCTGAAAGCATGTGAAAATAGAAATATAATTTTTAAAAGTAATATATTGACAAACTCAGAACACTATTGCAATTACAGTGATGGATAAGAGACTTGAACTAGAAGACATTTAAAAAGTATTTTATTTATTATTTTTAGTTAATGTGTATGAATGCATTGCCTGCATGTCTGTAAGTGCACTGTGTTGTGCAGTGCCCACAAAGGTCAGAAGAAGGCATCAGATCCTGTGGAACTGGAGTTATGAATGATTGTTAGCTATTATGTGGGTGCTGAGAATCAACCTGGGTCCTCTGCATGAACAGCCAGTGCACTTAAGCTCTGAGCCATCTCTACAGCCCCTGGAAGAAGACTGTTTATTCCTCTTCTTTTCATAAAATCTGAAAAGTTCTCTCGGTGGGCAGGAGTGATATAGGAACATCAATAAATATTTTACGTGTGTGCAGAATGCATGTATGTGTTTTGACATGTGAATGTGTGTACATGTGTTCACTGAGACCCAAAGTTAATACCAAATGCCTTCCTTGACCTATCTCTCTCCGTGTTATATGTTGAAGCAAGGTTCCTCATAGAGATTGAAGCTTGCTGTTTTGGCTTCTCTAGCTAGGTAGTTTGCTTGGGGGATTTTCTTAGACTCAGCATTCCATGATTATAACCCAGCACCTTGCCCCACTTCACTTTGTTGTGGATTCTGGGGATCGGAACTCAGGTCCCCATACATGCACAGCAAGTATTTTAGGCAATCTGCCATTTTAACTATAACCCTAGCTCCCACTCTGATTTACTAGAGACTTTTTATTTTCTCATTTCTGACTTTCTGAATTCTATACTTTATAATAAAAATTAACTCTTTGGAGTAAAAATTAGTTATTTACTACACATTAGTTATTTATGGATTAAAAAAACTTTTCTATGATAATTCCTATTTGTTTTAATTATTCTTATTTTAAGAAAGCTATTTGTCATAATTTATATAGAAAGTTTATTTTTATATTCAGGTTTAATGAATTTAATGTTTTAAATTGCAATCCAGCTCTTTAAGTATATTCTTCATAATTAAATATCTCTGGTTCATGCATTAGATAATTTTATGTTTTCTGTACATTTTAAATGCTCTTTACACTGCACATGTTGGTGATTGTTAAATTTTGTTTTCTTCTGATACAATATATTAATGATATTTTTGCCATCAAAAATAATATCCCATAGGTCCTGATGCGCACATAGACAGTAGCCATTTTTCAATGTCTGGATAGTGTGCATATTAACTCTATTTTCCCACAAAGTGATATATGATGAGAATCTACCAAGAAGATTTTCATACATTATGTCCTGATCATTTCTTTCTGTCATTGCGTATTTCATGTAATATGCTTATCATAATCTCAATTCATACTGTTTCTTGAGAGAGGGTCTTACTGTTCGTACTGTAGGTTGGCCACAAACTCAAGATCCTCTTTCCCCAGCCTCATAAGCGCTGACCTTGTAATCATGTGCAGCCACTGTTAGCAACTATGTTTTTAAGAGGCATGTTAGTATCTAAGGGAGCAATACATCCTATTTATATCCATTTACCACTTCATTGAATTAGTATATACTTAATGATTAAATTAAAATTGCTTGGGTGATATTTTATGATCAATTTATACTTCTGTATTTCTTTAATAATTTGACTGACCTTAAGTTATTACACATTAATATCTAAATGATATTTTCATTATCTCTCTTATTTTTACTGAGAAAGAACTGTTGCAACTCTGTTCTTTCAAAATTCCTTTTGAGAAACAGTGACATTACATGGTATTCATTATTTTCTTGATTAACAAGATATTTTATAATATAGTAGATATTCATATTTGCTTTTAATTCAAATTTTCTTGAAAGCACTGTGTATGGGTTAAAAAGAAACAGGACTAGAGAAAGAAGATCTAATTCTTCCCTGGTTTTATATTAATTCCACCATGGTTTTATAGCAGGCTGCAACTGAATAAAGAGTGATTATTAGTCAGTTTTCATTGCATAACACATGAGGTAGGCAATTATGAAGGAAACAAGTTTATTTGGTTGACAATTCCTGATGATCAGGAACTGCATTTGGTTGAGGCTCTTTTGCTGGTGCAATCTCCAAGGTGTAGGCTATCACAGGGCGAGGAGCAGGGAGCACACATGTCTGTGTGTCTTTGTCTTGTCTCTCTTTTTATAAAGCTATCAGGATTCAGTCATATGTTGATTGTAATGAATTCATTCTCATTAATCCCCAAAAGCTCCCCCCTGAGGACAGGATAGTAGAATTAAGTTTCTACTCTTTTCTTATTTCACAGTGGTGATTAAACACTAAGCATGAATTCAGAGAAACAAACCAAATTCAAACCAATGCATTCTGCCCCTTAACTTCTGGCACCCATGTGTTTCACGCTGTGCCAAATAATATCATTCCATCCCTAGTAGTCTGGAAGTCTTGTTACAGCAGTAACTCTGTTTCAAATTCTCATCTGATATTTAAGGCAAACTCATTGCTCTAGGGAACCTATAAAACCCAGACACATTATCTACTTTCAATATCAAATGGAAGAACAGATCCAGGGTAAATATTCTCAATCAAAAAATAGTAAAATTTCACTAACTAAAAGGAAGAAGTAACCCACAGTCAGATCAGTTCCTCCTGGGGAAGTTATCAAAGATGAACGAACGATATGTTTAGAATCTTGTGCACTCTGTGGTGATGGGTATATATCCAAGTCATTAATTATCCTTCTCCATAACACTGTGCTGGACTAGTCACAATACATATGTCTAATTGCTGAGGCTTAACACTGATGTTGACAGATTTCTAGGTGAGGATTTCACATTACTTATTACCAGCACACCTTTCAAGGATCCCCTCTTTAATTCTATTCTTACAGTTTCACTGGATATCATCTGATACGAAGCTTGCTACAAAGTCTCAAATGTGACAGATTATCCTTGGTTTGTTGGGCTCTCCTTTGGAATCTTGGTGGAAGCCATCATAACCTCATAACTCTTGTAGAACAAGAACTATCTGCATACTATGAAGATCTGCTGCTGTTAGATCTTCACATACATCACTAAAAAAATGAGAATCTTGATATAGTCTTAGAGACTGAGCCTGTAGAAACATCTCTGGGCTGTCTTTGCCATAAATTTTCAATTCTAGCCTTGGGGCTTCCGGTGGGAAGGGTAGGCTTTACATTTTTCTCCACAGTCCTTGAGGACTCTTTCTTACTGTCCTACCATTTAAAATGTGACTACTTTGTATTCAGGCCCATTTCTTTATCACATGATTGCAGCATAGCACCCTCCTGTTCCAAACACAATTTTTTGCTAAGCTTCCATTTTCTAAATACTTTACCTCTGTGCCCAAATGTTACTGTAACTCTCATTGAAAATAGCTAACAGTACTTATGCTGCAGTCTGAAGATGGTCATCACACTTTTTCATGTACATATACAATGAGGTTTAATAAAATAAACAAGATTTTGTTATAAGAATAAAAATATAGAATTAGGAAACAAATATACAATATTGTTAGTTGCTGGAAAAATAATTGTTACTAATAAGACTATATATATATATACATATAAGTATATATGTATAATATATAATATATAATAAGACTACATATATATATATATATATATATGACAAAATAGATAACAATCTGAAAAGCAATACAGTAAGAGAGAAAACTATTCCACTCGGTAAACCGAAATGCCAAGAAGATGAATTTGTATCAACCTAACTATGAAATCTTAGTACATATTGAGATGGGTAGTTTTGTCTACTCGAAACAATCTAGAACCACCTGGGAGGGGAGTCTCAGTGAGGGATTCTTTAGATTTGCTTTGTCTGTGGCCATATCCAGGATGAACGTTTTTGTGTGAATCTTGTTTCCTATTGCTTTGCTGAATGTGTTTATTATCTCCATGGCTCCCTTTGGTGGTGCTTTCAGTGTCTTTTATGCATAGGATCATACAGTCTGCAACAAGGGATATTCTTACTTCTTTTCCGAATTGTAGCCCTTTTGTTTTCTTCTCTGTTCTCATTCCTTTGGCTAACACTCCAAGTACTATATTCAATATAAATGGAATGAGTAGACATCCTTGTCTTGTTTCTGATCTTAGTGGGAATGTTTTGAGGTCTAGTATAATGTTAAGTACAGGTTTGTCATACATATATTTTTTATTATATTTTGGTATGCTCTCTCCAACCTAAACCTTTCCACGAGTTTTATCATAATGGGACATTGAATTTTGTCAGAAGGCTTTTCTGAATCTGTTCAGATGATCACGTGAGTTATGTCTTTTAGTTCATTTATTGATCAACAATATTTAGTGATTTGCATATGTTAAACCATTCCTGCATCGTGGGAATAAAGCATCTTGCTTATGATGAAGGATCTAATTGATGTGATTTTGAATGCTGTTTACATATATCTTGTTGAGAATATGTGCATCTGTGTTCATGAGGGAGAGCAATCTGTAATTTTATTTTTTGTGATTTGTCTGGTTTGAGTGTCAAGGTAATACTGGCTGCTTAAAGGAAACAAACCTTCTTTCCTTTTCAGTTTTATGAAATAATATGAGTAGAATTACTATTGGTTCTTCTTTGAACTTCATGGAATCCTCAGTGAATCCTTGTGGTCTTGGGCATTTTTTTTAGTTAGGAACCTTTTGTTCCTGTTTCTAATTTTCATATGTATCTAGAGATTGATTCATTTTTTCAGTTTTCTAATTTTACTAAATTAGTATAGGTTCTTAAGATATATATTCATGAGTTCCTAAAATTTCACTAGTATCATTTTCAGTTTTTCTCTTTCTAACTATAATTTTATGAGTCTGGGTCTTTTCTCTTTTTATTATTAATTTCAATAAGGATCTGTCAATTTTTTTTATCATTCCAAAGTACCAAATTTTTGTTGCATTAATTCTTTTATCCTTATTAGTTTCTATCTCTAATTTCTGCCCTGATTTTGATTATTTCTTCCTGTTTACTGTGTTTTGTTTTATTTTTTATTTTCTTCTTTATCAGAAAGCTCTCAGGTTTTCTGATGTAGGCACTTAACTGTATAAACTTTCCTATTAGAATAGCCACCATTATGTCTCATAGATTTTAATATGCTATGTTTTTATTTTCATTCAATTCTAGGAATACTTTATTTCTTCTTCAATTTCTTCACTGATATATATATAATTCAATATTGTGTTGGTTGATCTCCATGGATTTGCATACTTCACACGGTTTCTATTGCTGTTGATATCTAGCTTTATTCCATGTAACCGTACAGACTACAAAATGTTCTTTCAGTTTTCATATGTCTATTGAGACTTGCTTTGTGACCTGATATATGATCAGTTCTGTAGAGGGTTTCATGGGATGCTGAGAAGAAGGTTTCTTCTTTAGTGTTCATGTGAAATGTTCTGTAGATGCACGTCACTTGATTTATGAGGTCATTTAACGCCAATGTTTCTTGGATTGTTTTTTGTCTAGATGACCCATCTATCGGTGAGAGTCACCCACTCTCACTTGGAATAATTTGTGGCTTTACATTCAGTATCTGTTTGAAGAATTTGGGTGCACCTGCTTTTGGTGCATATATATTTAGAATTATAATATCCTCATGATGAATTGTTAGACTTATGAGTTTGAAGTGACCTTCTTTAAGTCTTTGGACTGTTTTTGGCTTGAAATTCATTTTGTCAGATATTAGAATAGCTATACCTGCTGGTTTCTTGGTTCTATTTGCTTTGAATGACTTTATCTGTCTTTTTACCCTAAAATGGTATGTACTTCTTTTTGGCAGTGATGTATGTTAATTTAATGTAGCAAAATAATGGATCCTGTTTTCTCGTCCAACCTGAAAGTCTGTGTGTTGGGGAATTGAGATGATCACTGTTCAGAGTTATTAATGTGTATTAACTCCTATTTTGTGTAGATTCTATGCTTTCTTAGGCCTCTTTTGATTAATTGTTCAAATATTATTTATTTACCTCAGTGTTATGTCTGATGTATTCATTCTTCTAATTGGACTTAAATATTCCTTTCTTCATTTAAATTCTTCATCTGGGAATTCATCCAAATCATTCTCATTGGGAGCTGTCATTGTGAGATTAGTTATTTTGTTGATTGAGTTTATTTTTTTCTTCCAGTTTTTA
Organism: Eospalax fontanierii; assembly: GCA_035773235.1. NCBI lineage: Eukaryota > Metazoa > Chordata > Mammalia > Rodentia > Spalacidae > Eospalax > Eospalax fontanierii. Next base: position 21,713,982 of record CM069540.1, read on the forward strand.
GATTCAAGTTTTCTTTCACTTCCAGTTGAAGATATGTTCAGGATATGATTAAGCTGCAGTATGGTTCAGGTTTTGTTTTCTCATGTGGGACTGGTCTTTAGGGCCAGAGGCACTATCTATAGGCTTCCTTTGAATGTCAAGTTCTGGCCTGGGTCAGCTCCGACCTCCTGCTTGGGTCTGCAGGGGATCTGTGGACATCCCTGTGCCTATCGGTTTACTCATGGACAGCTCAGTCCTCCTGTCTGGGTCCCAGCTTTCTAGACAAAAAGTTGTGGAACTTCCCAGGTTCCTGTTGGGCTTACTCTTGATCAGATCCTGTCCACATTCTTGATTGGCAAGTTCTGCTTCCATGAGTTTTGGAACTCCCTACACCTATGGGCCTTACACTGGGTCATCCTTTTGTTTGGGTTTGCAACTTGGATCAGGAGCAGGAGGTGTGGACCTCCCTGCATGTATATGCCTTACCCTAGGCCTGGTCCCCATCCTGGGTCTGCAGCTTCCATTGCTGGCACTGAAGTTGTGGACTATGCAGTATTCTTAAATACACTGTGAGTATTCTAAAATGATATTCGAGATTATAAACTCATATGCTTACACATGCATAAACACAAAATACATCAATTTATGTATGCGATTATAAATATGAGTTTATTCATGCTTAGCTTTGGAAAAGCTATCCCCAATATAGACCTTTCAACAGTTTTTCATCAAAGAATGTGGAAGTTTGGAAAGCAGAAAGATTCAGCTGGGATTGCTGCCTCGCTTGATGTGCCCCACTGGAATATGAAAGTTAGGTCATAAGTTGAATGTGTGGGAAGCTCAAAGTTGTATTTCAGTGTGAAGGAGATTTAGAAATGTGTTTCACTTGAAATTTGAAGGAGAGAAAACAAAGACAAAATTCTAGTTTGGGTGAGAATTCATTATGAAAGTACAGTGTTCCATTCCTCTTCTAAATGAGAGTTAAGTTTGGGTTCTAGAATATACATTTATTGGAGAATAACATTTACACACATATAAACACATATTAGGCAGGTGAGTTTTAAAAATATGAAAAGTAAATTCTTGTTTGACATTTCATTTACAATTATTTTAACCAGAAAAAATGAAAAGAAAAACCATTTATCACATGGCCATTTCAGAGAAGAACTAAAGGAATGTAGAAAGCATTTATAGGAGCTTTATGTAGAATATGATATGAATGTTCACTTCCACCCGTCTTATATGTGTGTGTAGTCATAAAACATTACTAGTTGGTAAGGGAAAACCAAATATGATACAGCTGTTTATAAAGTTACCTGAGTGGAGAACATTAGTGAAGTAGGAATGTAAATCCATGTTTGAGTCCCAGATCTCAAGGTTCAGAGTGACTGTCTAGAGTTCAAAAGAAGCTCATACTACATTGTACACACAATTATAGTAGAAATGAAGGCACTTGACAAGTTAATGTATATTTTTCATATTGCCTCACAAAATCAGTATGATTTTATATGTATGTGTATATATATATATATATTTAAAGATTTATTTCTTGTGTTTTGTGTATGCGTGATTTGCCTGCATGTATGTATGTGCTCTATGTGCCTATGGTGCCTGCAGAGGCCCGAAGAAAGCATTAGATCCCCTGGAATCCTGGAATTAGAGTCACGGTCAATTATTAGCCACCATGTGGGTGTTGGGAACTGAACCTATGTCCTCTGTAAGAGCAGAAAGTTTTGTTAACCACTGAGGAATCTCTCCAGTCTCCAGTATGATTATATTTGAAGTATTAGCAGGTTTAGAGATTTTTAAATTTAAAGGATATTTTTTGTTTTAATGGTATAATTTGTGGAATAGTTTCCAGAAACTAAGGAAAGGGTATCAGGTTTCAGAAAGTACAGCAACAACCCATCTCAAAACGATGCTAATGCCTTTTGCTACTCATGACACAGCAAGGTCCCTGCTCTTTTCAGCCTCTAGAATTATGATAAATAAATCTCTGATCTTCATAAATTACTCAGACTGTGGTGTTGTGTTATAACAATGCAGAGCAGACTAAGATGGTAATCTTTAAAAATATTTTACGCATGCCAACTCATTTAGCCCCACTGACATAGTCTACAAGGTGATGTTTTATAATCATTCACATATTACAAAACAGAAAACCAAGGCTGAGATTTCATTGTGATGTCTAATTTCACACAGATAGGAAGACAGGCTATTTCATATCATTTTCTGAGCCCAGTACAACAAAGGTTCAGAAAAATGTGCTGAATTGTCCACAGCTATGTAACTCTCACTTCACCAAGATTTTGTAGGGCGCTGCAGCCTGATGGAAATAAAGTGTGCACCGTGCATCATGCGGGCACTGAGAGGCGAGGGTTCCAGTGTCCGCTCTCTCCTCTGGGGCTAAGATTTCAAAGGTGTGAGGCCTCAGTGGAGCTTCTGAAGCTCCCTAAGCCATGCTTCCAATGGTAAGGCAAAAAGAACAGTCCTTAGGCTGTGAAGACAGTTACCACTGGGAAGGAAGGTGGTTATCATGGAAACACTCCAGCACCTGGCCAAAAATGTCTATACTAAATTCTACCCTGTTACCTCTGACTTTCTATGTTGCTATGAGACCCAAGAAAATAAAACAACCAAAATCTATGTCATGTTTTGTCTCTGTGTTTAAAATGGATACAATTTTACTACAACACCTTATCAGAAAGAAATAATTGAATGCTGATCTCTTTCTTGAGGTAGGTATTCCCATTTACATTTTTTTAATTTTGAAAAAAAATGCATGTCTATTTAAATGCAAACTCTGGGTGTTAACCATTAGACTACTTTTTATACAGACAATATTAGACTTCCAGGACAACAGAGAGCATGACTTCCATATATTCAATTACTATCTGCCATAATTTGATCATAATGAAGTACTACAACAGCAGCAAGCACTGATTTGCTCTGTGTAGGAGCAGGGCTGTCCAGGTTATATATCAGTAGTCCCAACCCCCACCAAAGGAAAGAGGAAAGTCAGGAAATGTTTTCTGTGGAAAATGGATGATTATTAATGGACTGGTTACAGCATCTTCATTAACCAAATACAGCACATTGACTGGGGTGGCTGTCAAATCGTTTTGAAAGATTATCTTTTTTCCTCATTTTCCTTGGGGGATGATAAATTGGTTTACCTCACTGTAAAGCATTGGGCTTTGCTTGTAGATCACTCCTCCCTCATTAAAACAAACAGCCTTACACACTGTGGCCAATAGATCACCCATCACAGAGTTGCTGAATAACTCATCCCTGAACCTTCCATGGTTGACTAGTTGTTTTATGAAAAAGATATATCTGTCCCAAAGAGATATGTGTTCAAACATTAATTCAAACATTGGGAACTAAACTAATAACATGTGCACAGAGACTAGAGGCATAAAAAAAAAACCCAAAAAGTTTCAAGAATGTGTACTTACTCTTCTTGAAGTAGAGAATAGAATATACTAATTGGGGAATATAAATAAGACAGGATGTGGCAGGACGGCCAAGAGGATTTAAGATCGAAACTATGAACCTGAACTTAGTCTTGAGAATGATCTAGATGTTTAAGCACTATCCAATACTAGACAATGCTGACCTTGCCTGTGAAAATCATGTGGCGAAATAAGACCATGTTCACTTCTATGTTATCTTTTGTTTTGTGTTCTATAAACCTGATACTTACACATCGATCTCTCAGGGGCAGCACATTAATTCAGTGATAAGTAAGTTCTCATTAGTTTTACTAACTTCTCTAAAATGATGTTAATATTTCCTCGATTCTCACTGTTCTTGAAAGGGTTTAATTATTACATTCTTCTGACCCTAATGTTGTTTCTGCTAGTAAAGGAAGTCACTGAAACTAAAGAAACAGGAGACCTGACAGGAGGGAGGGGGCCAAGAGATGGGGGAGGAAGACAGCGAGGAGGAGAAAGAGGGAGAAGGAAAATGTGAAGAAATCAAAAGCATGAGCTTTATGAATCTTCTCTATCTCTGTTAATTTTTCTTTTAGAGCATTAAGTTAGAAATAGAGGGACATGGGGAATGAAGCATTTGTTTAAGTACTAAAATATAAAGAAGAAAGCAAAATTAAGCAGTTTTCCATCATATAGGACACATCACAGCATGATTTTGTTGTATGTTCCTTTATTCACTGATTATAGAGTGAATAAATACTTTAAAATACATAATTTTTTGGTATTTAGTATGTATTTTAATAACAAGAGTGCCAATATGGGAAAATATGTTTATACTCTATAGTCTTAAGTCTTTAATATAAATTCCTACAAATAAAAATGTTCTGCTAAATGGAACTTGGGTTTAAAGCTTTAAGATTATAGAGGACAATATTCCATAGAACTTAGCCAATGCATATGTATTTTACATTTATTTTTCAGTATTTTATGAAATGCAAAACACTGCTGTGTGTTCTTCTAAACATTAAAATCGATAGCTGTGTGTGTGTGTGTATGTGTGTGTGTGTGTGTGTGTGTGTGTGTGTCTTTCTGTGTCCAAACCTGTTGTGAGATGTTTTCATGTACAATCTATTCTTTCTTATCTATCCTAGCCTACTATTTGATACAACATTTGCAGTTATAAGCATGTATCAACTTAGATGTCACATGTTTTATATTATTTCTGTTTTGTAAGAAATATCTTCTAGGTATAAAGAATCCAAATATTTTCTTAGCGTCTATAGTGGATGGAAACATTTGATAAGATTCTAAGAGCACTGATACCCTTTTAAGGTACATATATAGGTGTGTGCAAGTGTGTCTAGCTATAAATGCAATTATGTCATAATTGAAATTTCAAAAATGTGCACATCATTCTTTAAAAATATTTCTGCTTTTCTACTTTATTGTTCTGCATTACTTACTCTAAGTCTACATTAAATACTTGGAGTATATCCACCAATGATTGTATCCATGTGAGTTTAACCATGTATTAGCTTTTTGTTACTATTTTTTCTTTGGAAGTAGCCTATACTAATCTGGTCAGAGGGACCTAAAGGGGCAATTTTTTGTTTCTTGCCCTCCAAGGTCAAGCTCCAGTGGTCTATGGTGCATCTCTCTAAATTTCCTGTAACTGTGATGAGTCACCTGTCCTGCTGTTCAGGGAGGTCATGGAGACCTTTAACATGGACATTTGAAATTTTCCTTGTTCTGACTTTTCTGCTTTCCAGTCTAGAACGTACAATGCTAACTACTTTTGCCTTTACTTCTTTACATCTCCCAGGCACCAGTTAAGGACTATAGCTAACAGTTATGCAATTCAGGGGTCTTTTAGATAGACTCACTGATGGTGTACTCCAATGGCCACAATCTACATCCATTTTCAGCCTTTGAAATAGCCAGAGTGGTCAGTACCCCAATTCGCTATTGGCAGTTGGGGTGACCTTTACAGGGGGTGATATGATAAGAATAGGAGGTAGAAATTGGCCAGGCAGTTGTTGGGCGTAATGCAAGGTGGGCCTAGCCAGGCCACCTGCTAGAAGGAATAGAGGAATGACTCCTGTGGGTGTGTCATTCTGCTCTGGTTAGTTGTGAGACCAGAACCTGGAAAGAACCTACCTACATGGGGACAAACTTAGTATTGGCCGTATTTGGGACCCCACCCCATAAGGTCATTGGCCATCCAGGCCTGTAGGAGCTTGTGCACATATTCAGTAAACGAGTTGGCAGTGCCACGCACTTGGCCTGCTTCCCATCCAACTCCAGGAGTCCGCGATTTGATTCTGTGTCTACTCACCCCCAACCCCTCGGGCTGGCCCCCCAAAGTCCATTTAGACTGGCCCCGAGTGGTGAGTCACGATGTAACTAACATGATGATAGGCAGTTTAGGGTAAAAAGACCCGAAGGTAAAGTACTCAGTTTCTTTTTTGGCTAAGGACCAAAAAAATTAATAAAAACAAAAAGGAGGATATGTTGGGCATAATGCAAGGTGGGCCTAGCCAGGTCACCTGCTATGAGGAATAGAGGAATGGTTCCTGTGGGCATGGCACTCTGCTCTGGCTAGTTGTGAGACCAGCTTCTACCCAGCATCTGGAAAAAATCTGCCTACCTGGGGACAGACCACTATTGGCTATATTCAGGACCCCCACCCCATAAGGCCATTGGCAGGCCAGACCTATAAGACCTTTTGCACTTGCTTGAATAGACAGGTTTTCAGGACCACCCACGTGCTTCTCACTCAGCTCCCAGAGTTTGTGTCTTAACTCTGTGTCTACTTTTCCCCTCCCCCATGGCGAAGACTCTTCAGTCCCCTCGGGCTGGCCCTGAGTACTGCACCCTTGACAATCTATATCTTCAATGTATAGCATTCAAATATCTTAAAACGTACTTTGGAAAACGCCTATATTTCTGATGGGAATATGTTAAATAATCCCTTAGGTTTTACCCCAACCACTAGCAGTATGTTTTTTATATTACCTGCAAATGTGCATAAGAGAACCATTCATGGCCTATTGTATGTACATCTCATATACAATATTTATGTTGATATTAAATTCTGACATTTTATTTTGTTATATATAAGATTTATTTTCAAAGCAGTTTGAAATTTAGTGAATATTACTTTTCACTCTTAATTCAGTTACCTTGCCGCTGACAGACTGCACTGCAGTGCTGTTTGTGGTTGATGATCGTATATGGAAAGATCACAGTGAGCATTAGGACTCACTCATAATATTGAACATCCTCTGAATTTTGACAAATGGCACATCATGGCATGTATCATGGACAGTGTCATGGTCGTTGAGATCCTGGATATTCTATATGTGTCCATCCCTTGAGCTCTGAATACTGGCACCTGTCATCTATTACAAGCTCTGTAATTTCACCTGTTGCATTAAGTCATGGAGTTGGACCATACGGTATTTGTACTTGTCAAATTTCTTTGTTCATTTATCAGTTTCTTCCATATCTTTTCATTACTGAATTCTACTGAAATTGTCTTTTCACATTGCCTTTCACATATCCAGTCACCCTCTGAAGGAAATCCTTATTGCTTCTACTAAGTTTTGAAAATTCTAAGTTGCTAAATGTCACTGTGTGAGCTTTTGAGAAAGTAGGTTGTCAATACTTTGGGGTAAATATCAGGGAGTGAAATTGCTGGATCATATACATTTATGCCTACAACTGCAAATTATTTTCTAAAGTGGCTCTCTGGTAATAAATGAGTTTTTCTGATGTGATTCAAACTTTTTAGCTTTAAAAATTGTTGATGTCCTGGATTTCATCTATTGCAATAGGTATGCAATGGTATTTCATTATTGTTTTGATTTATAATTGCCTAAGGATATGTAATGATGAAGAAATGTTGTGCATTTTCTTGAATTTCTGGATCTTCTTTGAAAAGGTGTATTAAAGTATTTTTTTCACTTTTATACCAGGAGGCACATTTTATTAATTTTGAGTTTAAATATTTTATGTCATTTTTATATGACATAAAAATTTTATGTCTTCTTTTTTCTCTGTCTTATTTTTTACCCAAAGTTTGCCTCAAACAAGCAATTCTTCCTTTTTCTCCTGAATGCCAAGATTATGAACATGTTCTGCCATCCTCAGCCAGATGTATCTCGACCTTTTTTGCTCATTCTATTGAGATTGTCTTTTGTAGAACAGGATTTTTAATTCAAGTGAAATCCATATAAACAATTACTTCTTTTATATTTACTTTATTTTGTATCATATGAGGTCATTACAAAGGGAGGCATGACACAACTCTGTAAAGAAATGACTTTCTTGGGACTTGTTTTTATATCATCCCTTGGGCCCTCTGCTCTAAACGCAGTTACATTTCAAATGATGTCTTTCAGATTGTGTTGTCTAGTATTATAAACATATGACTGTACTGTGTTGTACTTCTGTGAATATAACATATCTTTTGTCCATATCATGACATGTAGACATGGCCCTGCTTTTTCAGAACTGTCTTTGATGCTGTTACTCAGAATGTTTCTTTCCAGATTATGACTGAGACTCAAGTAAAAAAAAATGGTGCTAGTACCCTAACCCTAATAGAACTGTGTTATCTGGAGGGATTTAGCTATTTATTTATTTTTCACAAATTAAGATTTTGTTCATAATACTGTAATTGTGGAAAAACTACTGCTTATATCAATGTATTACTCATGAATATTAATATAAATCTATACATATAAATAACTAGAGTTTTTTGGAAAACTTAGGCTTGCAAATAATTTTGGCTGAACAGTATTGTGTAAAGTTGACCTTGCACAGAGATTTACTGCCATGTTAGGTTATAAATGTTAAACTTTTTTGACATTTATACAAGGGTAATGTATTAAATTAAAAATGTAAAGTCTTATCTACATGGATTTTAATTCGGGCATTAATAAAGTATTATCTCAGTAATGGAAGAAAGAAATCATTAAAAACTTCAAGGAAATATAAATTTTCTCTTACTATTTTATGAATTTTAAAGTCTTTAACTTTACTTTTAGTTCTGAGATTCATCTGTGCTTAAATGTCATGGGGACATAAGGATGGTGTCTAGGATGCTCTGTTCTGTTCTTTCCTGCTTTACACATGAATGTGCAGTCATTCCAGTACCACATTGTTTAGACTGCTCATTGTCAGTTGTACTGCTTTGATTGTTTTTTCAAATGTTAATGGACTATTTATATGAGTCTATATGTGGCCTTACTTTTCTATTTAATGTAATTATTTGTCCTTTCATCAATATGATGCTCTCTTGATTATTATAAATTAATCCTATGTCTGATAATTATCTGACTCTCTTCACCATTAATATTACCTTTCCTAGTCTGAGAGTCTTCATTTTCCAAATAGTCTCTGGAGTTAGTGTGGCAATATTCATAGACTAATTTGTTGGGTTTTTCATTGAACTTACCTTGAAGCTATATATAAAACTGGGAGGAGTTGGCATTTTGACATATTGTGTCTTCCTGTCCATGAAAGTAGGATGAGTCACCATTATTTTAAATATTCTTTGAAATGTTCATCATTTTATTTGCTATCATTTATTTATTTATTTTTATGTATATGAGTGTTATTTATGCCTATATGTAAGTGCACCCATGTCAGGTAGTGCCTGCGGAGGACAGAAGAAGGCACTGAATCTCCTGGAAGTGTAATTACAGATGGTTGTTAGCCACCATGTAGGTGCTGGGATTAGAAACCCAGGTCTTCTCCAAGAACAGCCAGTTGTCTTGACTGCTGACCCATCTCCCAGCCGCATATATTTATACAAAGTATTTTACTTTGGGGTGCAAATATAAATGGTACTGTGAACTTAATTTCCTATTTCATCTTTTTTTCTGTTATATAGGAAAGTTATTATGATTTCCAGTAGTTTTCTTTGTCGATTATAAGTGTCTATATATAAGTATATGTCTATATAGACAATCACAGTATCTGTGAACAAATAGTTTTATTTTTTTCCAATCTGTGATTTTTGTATTTCATTTTCTCATTACTGCATCTTGACTTCTAGTATGTTGAAAAGGAGTGGTGACAAAGAACTCCTGTGCTGTTCCTGATCAGACCAGGAAAGCTTGAGTAGCCACTGTATTGTATGATGTTAGTTACAGATCCACATGGCTATTCTTTATCAGTTTGAAGAAGTGCTCATTTATTTCAAATTACTGAAGTTTATATTGTTTAACCTTCACTAATTCATTTCCCCCCATCCATTTCTTTCTTGGTAGACCCATTTCTGATCTGGATAATTTCTTTCTCTTTGAAAAACTTGAGAAAATATTTCTCACAAGATATGTCTGTTGACTAATCCTCCCAAGGTTTTAGAGAATGTTATTACATTGTACAGATTGCATGTGTGCATGTGAATATGGGTGCACATGTTTGTGTGTGTGTGTGTGCATGTGCTATGCTCTTGTGGGGGCGATGAGACGTGCCCATGACACACTGCACTTGGGGAAGTTAGATGAATAGGTTCTCTCCTTTTACCAGATGTGTCATGTTGATACACTCAGGTTATCAGGCTTGGTGGCAAATGTCTATACCTGTTGAACTATAGAACTGATTCCTTCCATTTTTTGGTTTAACACAAAGTCAACATTTATGTTTTAATCTTCATGGATAATTTTAAAGAGCACAGAATTCTAATTTTATAGATTTTTTTCCCTCATCATTAAGTATTTCACTATATAATACTACTTTCTTGCTTGCATTTGATATGTTTTAGATTTCTGTCATTATAAAACAATAAGATAGACCATAAGGAGAAAATATGTTTTGACTCACATATTTGAAGTTTGAAGATGCTAATTCTTGATAGTTTGGCCATAGCATTTGGGGTCAGTAATGGGATAAAGCATTATAGCAGGAGCTCACAGAGAAGCACAACAGCTCACCTTATTTTTGGGTGAAAAAAAACATGTCCTCACATGATCAGATCCTCACAGTTGGCCTTGCCAATGTTTAGCTGATCTAATAACTCACAACAACAGCATGCTAAGTATCAAGCTCCTCAATACATGGGCTTTTGGGGGACCGTACAGATAGAAACTGTAGCACATAGCTTCCAAGGAGATATTAATACTATTCCAGTCTTCATGACTTTCTAGGTAAGATGTCAGCCTTGTAACCTGACTTCTTTCATGATTGCTTTCTTTGTACCTGATTTTTTTTTCTGAAGTTTGAAAAAGCTACATCTTGGTTTAGAAAGTTGAAGAAGCTTTCCATTTCCATAGACAGGAAGACTCAATCTTGTTAAAATGTCAGCTCTTCTTGGTTTTATCTACAGATTCAATCAAACTCCAGTCTATATCCCAGCAAATTACAGAGTCAATAAACTGAATCTAAAGTCTATGTGGAAAGGGGAAATACTCTCACTAGAAAAGAAAATGTTAAAGATGAACAAAGTCAAAGAATTGTAAGATATGCCATTAAACTATAACAATCAAAATGCTAAGTTATTGTTGAGAACGTGAATAGAAAAATTAAACTGTTGGATTTATGTTCTCTGGGCTTGTTCATCATTAATGCATCAAAATTTGCCTCTGCTCTTCTGATTCTTATCCTCTGACATTACCATTATGCATATATTCTACATTTAGTTATCTCAAAGTTCTTTGGTTTTGTTTCCTTTTTTCAGACTTTCTACTTAAATTTTTAATGTATATTTCTCTAACATTTTGGTGACCTTTTTTCAGTGTCTGTCGATTTAAATTTGGTATTTTAAGGCAGTCATTTTTAGCAATAGTAATTTATCAGGGCCTAGAGAGATGTTTCACTGAGTAAAAGCCCTTGCTCTGCAAACGGACAGCATGAGTCTGAAAACCCATCACTCACATAGAAAGTTGAACATACCTGTGACCTCAGCACTGTGGATCAGAGACAGGCAGATCTCGGAACCCCTCAGCAAGCTTCATTGAACTAGCAAACTTCTGGTTCAATGAGAGTCTTGTCTCAAGGCAATAAGATGGAGAGTTGTAGAGGAAGAATCCCAGTACATTGTTCTGCCCTTCACATGTACAGGCGTGGTTGGGAGTGCCTGCACAATGACAAGAGTGGACTACACACACACACACACACATGCACACACACACACACACACACACACATATATATATATATTTATATCCTGTATTAATTTTCAGCAGCACTTTGTTATAGTTATAAACCTTGTATTTTCAATCACTTCAATTAAAGTTATCTAAGTCTGTTATGTGAACAGCTGTATTTTGGCATACTGTAATATCCAGTGAAACAAATCACTTTTCCTTATACTTTTATTTATTCATAGTAATTCTAAAAATCCTTAGGCAAATATTTTTTTCTACATCAAGCTTTATTTTCATTACTTCAGAATCATCTGTTAGCTAAACTTCAGCTGTTCTGATACATTAACTTTAAGGATATCAATGAATTTATAGTATTGAGCTTTCACATCCAAGGGCACAAGGGACTTTAAGTAACTTTAGATTTCATTCTATGTATCTGTGCATGGATGTATGTATGTTCATAAATGTATTTATCATAAGTTTATTATACTTTGAAAAGAAATTTGAATCTATCTTCTACTATCTACTTGACATTTACATTTATGAGTCTCTGAACTGGTTAAACTAGTTGAAAGATCTAATATAGGTCCTCATTCCTAATTTAAAAATTGCGATTAGCTTTAATTGTCAATATTACAGACACAAAAATCACCCAGGTAGAGAGTCTCAGTGAGGGGTTGTCTGCATGAGTTGGCTTATACCTATAAGCCATAATTATAATGTCTGTGGAGGATTGTGTTATATTAATTGATGTGGGAGATCCCAGCCCACTGCAGGTGGCACTATTCCCTAAGCAGGGAGTGTTGAGCTATATAGAGTAGAGGAAGCTGATCAGAAAACTGGGAAATGTAACTAGCTGTTTGATGTTTCTGCCTTGACTTCTCCCCAACAATACATTGTATCCTAGATTTCTAAGCTAAAATATAAATCCTTTTTCCATAAGTTGCTTTTTGTCAAAATATTTTATGAGATATAACCTAAAGAGAACAAAGAACATATAATTTAGATGAATATGTAGCAGTTATAGCATTCTGAATGTAATAAAATACACTGAATAAAATTAGGTGCATGGAGAAATAGAAAGTTTTGTGGTTAACAGTTTTGAACAAGTGGGTCAGGGAAGATCTTAATAAGTGGGTGACTGCTCTGTTCTTTTCCATGGACTTGTGTCATCTTCTTTAGTCCCTGTCATCATTTTGCTACATTCCCAAGATGGATAATACCTGTTGACCACACACAGTCTCCTTACTTTCTGAATTTCAGGAAGATGCAGCAATGGAGAAGTAGAGAGGAAGAAAAGGATGGGTCCAGGGCATTTCCTACTTCAGTTTCTACCCTGCCTGCCTGGCCCCAGGCTGATTTCTCAAGTGAAGGCCACATCTTAACAGTGGAGTAGGTTGGAAACAGTGTTACTCACACTGTACATTAGGCCTCAGGGATTTTCTTCAGTCTTTGTATTTGTTCTGATTTCTCTTCTCTTTGTGTCTTCAGTATTCAAAACAACCTGAAATAATCTTGCAGTTGCTCAGTATATGATATATTTTTTCAATTTGGTCATTTTATTTATTTAGTAAATTTAGTTATTAAAAATTTAATAGCTCATAAATTAAAAAAATATATATATCAGAGGGGCTATGGAGATGCCTCAGTGGGAAAAGTGCCTGAGTTCAGATTGCCACAACATCTTTATAAAAACTAGATGTAGTCATAGGCCCTTGAAATATAGTTCTTGGAGGCAGACACAGGTAGGTCTGGGAATCACTGGCTAGCCAGTCTAGTCAAAAGGTGAAATTCAATGATAGATCCTGTCTCAATAATTTAGACAGTACCTAATGAACACTTTTGGCTTCTATGAGAGTGTCCACATGGGTGAATGCCCCCAGACATACAGACATTAATATAACAGACAGACAGACAGACACACACAAACATGCCATCACAAATGAGTTCTTGAATGTATGTATTATGCTCTACGATCTCCATATCTACAGTTGCACCTCCTTCTTAATTACAGCAATGTTTGTCACTGAAGCTCTCAGAGTTCACATCTGGGTAAAGTTTATGATTACCTTTTGTGCCTATAACATGCATGACACCTTCTAGTTCTATGAAAGGTAGCCCGCAGAGATGTAGCTTGAAAGTCAGTACCAGCTTGATTTCTCCTTGTTTGTTCTGTGAATCAAGTATGCAGCATCTATACGCAATAGGTTCTTAATGTCCACTGCTGGTGGGCAATCAAGTATAACTCATATTGTTAGAGGATCTATGTTGTCTCTTTGGTCAACAACTGCAAAAGAAAGAGTCCTTTCCTGGCATGGGGCTTTTCATTTGCTAGTCTATTAAAGACATTGAACAGGTCATTGGAGGTATGAACCTACTATGATTATGACAACATGCACAAGACTTGTATAAACCCAAACCAAGCATGGGCCCAGCATGGATGGAGGAAGTTGTGGCCACCAGGGGGCAGCGACAGAAACAGAATGGATTACCGCAGACCTGATGTTTGGCTAGAAGACTGAAGGCTTGCATGCAGGAGTGCTGGTAGCACCAGCAGGTCTGAGTTATTCTCATATTCGTGGGGACTACAGGCAAATGTTTACATAACACTAAACAACAATAAAATGGCTTGAATATAGCAATACAGCAAAGTGAGATGAGCGCAACAACTTTTTCTCCATAGTATGTCTACTTAGGAGATCTATATGTTGCATGAGAAACCAAAAAGGGAGCACCTGCATTCTGGAGATATCTCCTCAGTTCAGCAAGCATTCTTGCATAAACGTTCTCATGAGACACAAGGCTCTACAGACACACATTCTCAAAGTTTAGTTAGTTCACTAAGCATATTTTTAAACCTACATGAACATTATTTCACAGCCCTTTCTGGAAGTGGTCAGGAAGTCTAAGTCCCACCTGAACGAGTATCTAGTGACAACCAATGGATGGTTAGAGAAGAGAGTCAGTTTTCCTCATTGGTGTGATGCCAGCTGGGTTGTTCAGACTTCAGGACATAGACCCCACACCAAGGACAACTTAGGAGACACATATTGGAATTGATAGACATTTAAAAAAATAAAAATTAAGTGAACAAATAAATAAAAGAAAAAGGTATATAATGTAGGACATGAAATTCAGGTGGGGTAATAGAGAGGAGCTGGAGATGAGAAAGGGAGTTTAAGTGTGGTCAAAATGCATTATGTAAAATCCTGGAATCAATAAAAATAGTATAAAAATTGACAGCAATGTTTGTTCTCTTTCAGTTTACAAATTTGAATAATAAAGGCACACCGTTCTGCGTTTATTATTCTGATGAACACATTTAGAGATTAGTTTGATAGATTAGATTTTTAAATTTAGTTTTTAATTTATGATTTTCATTTTTATTAATGTATTCACTTCCTCCTATTTCATAACTGTTCTGTCCATCAAGACACTGAATTTAAATTATGGTAATTTTTTTCTCACTTTGGTAAATCCCAAATAGCTAAGTCTATATGCAGCTAGCAGTTGTCTCTCAGGGTATTCGCCCATTTCTGCTGTGCAATAGATTCGCCCTGACTAACACTATGATGTTAAGTCACCCATAAAACTCATTAAAATTTAAAAACAGACTCACAAGCCTGTTATGCCTTGTTCCAGTACAAAATGGAAATAAGATCATGTAATTCTTTCAATATAATTATTTTATAAATAATCTATACTTTCTGACTTTATTTTTAAATCCTCCCCAACAAGACTCCCTCCAAAATTCATGCCCTCTTTTTTATTTTTGATAAGCCACTGAGTCCAATTAGTGCTTCCCACATACATATGCAAGCATGTGAGTCCAGCCACTAGTTCTGCGGAAATTTTCTATTGCCCATACTCTTAAAAAAAGTGATTCCTCCTTGTCCAGCAGCTATCATATACCACTAGCTCTTTAGTAAGGTATGAAGCCTGAAGAAGATCACCCCTACCTATGATGGAATTTTAACTGTATTGATCTTGGTGGGTCTTGTACAGGTATCTGCATTGCCATGAGTAGGTGAATGCAGTAACCATGTCAGGTCCAGGTTTCATTTCATAGCATTCCTCCCAATCCTTCAGCTTTTGCGTTCTTTCCAACCTTGACAATTCCTGAGCCTTGCTCTTGGGTGGGTCTGTGATGTTATCCTGCATGGGTAGACAATAGCAATTCCAGAACACTTGGGTTATTAAGTGAAAATCACAGTACAAGTTATGGGCTGCTTCAATACTAGTCAAGGAGGCTACTAAGATCACCAAAAAACAAAAACAAAAAAAAAACATAGGCTGTTACACAGAATATACGTATCCAACTTAACTGCATGGTAAGACCCTATTGCTAAAGACCTCATACACTGCCTGTAGGACATAGTGACATCAATTTAAAATCTGTCAGAAGACTTCCTCCCTGTTATCTAGACTTCATAGTGCCAGAAGGTATTGTGCAGGCTGTCTAGGGGAAGTATCACCAGTGATCTTATCCAATGCAGGGTCCTACATGCTACAATAATAACCTGTCTAAGAAGTTATGCCCGCTGGTGCAACAAATGTTGCTATTGTTTTCTAAGGCCTTATGGTACGTCATTGTTATAAATATGAGACTGATCTCTCCAGCTTCTTCATGTTGGTACTTACTGCTATTAATTTTCATGTCCAGACTGGCTTAATTGTGTCCCATAGGTTTAGGTATCTTGTGTTTTCATTTTCATTCAGTGCTCAGCCTCAACGGGGCATCTATACCACACTCAAGGATCAGATATCATTGTGGAAAAGAAGGAAAAAATTTCAAAGCCCAAGGTGTTGAACCACCACAAGGAAATGTGTTGTCCAGACAGTGGGTAGTTGTACATAAGAACTCACAGCCATTTTAATATCATGCCCAAGACCTGTGTAAGCGCAAGGCAGGCGAAATCCAGCATCATGTAAGAAGGTAGGCAAGAAGCCCCAACCCAACTGAAGAACTATTGCCACGTGATAGCTGCCAATGAGAGAAGGTGAGTCAGTTTTCTCTAAGGATATGAGGCCAGATAGGTTGATCATGCTCAAGGTGATGGACCTAAACCCAAGAAATTCGGGGACACAATGTTTAAAATATTTAAAATATCAACTTAGAATAAAAGGAAGTGTACTTCTATAGAATATTAATGATGTCCTCATAATAGTTTTTATGTCTATATAAGATGATTAAAACATTCATCAGAGTGCATGGATAATGGTTGTAATTGCCATGTTATTCTCTTTCCTGTATATAACACTTACTTTTTTTTTTCTGTAAGCCTCTGCCATAGATCTACTCACTTTGTTTTATATGTTGTGACTTTGTAAATATTAGAGTTTCTTTGTGGGGATGGTGAAATTGACACAAGTCTCCAGTGAGACCCAGCTGACCCAAAACTTTCTGTGTGGACCAGGCTGTCCTAGAACTCACAGAGTTTCACCTGCCTCTGTCTCTCGGGTACTGAAATTAAAGGTGTGCACCACCATGCCTGAATCAGAGTTTCTGTTAAGAAAATGTTCACCTTCTTCAGGGAAATGTCCTCAAATGAGATTCTCATTTAGTTTTGCCGTCAGGCTTCTCTCACGCCTTTTTCCCTTCAGATCCTAGTTCTTGGTGAAGACAGCCCGTCTTTTCTCTATTAATGTCCATTTAAAACATAATTGTCATTTTCATTGCAATAATAGCTATTGCAGTTACAGTCAGTCATGTATCTGTCATTGAGTAGTAGTACTTTCATGATATTCCACATGGTAACGATAGATTCCTCTGCCCTTTCTTTCACACAGAGGAAATATCGTCCACTAATGAAACAGCACTAAACTGTCTTGTTAGGAGAAAGCTCATTTGAATGCTGCCGACACTGGATACAGGGATAACAGTGGAGTCCTGGCACGAATTCACTTGTGCTTGAACATTTTTCATAGGCATTGACTGGTCTATGACCCTTGAACAAATAGCTGTATGTTTCTTTAAACTAAGTGCATTGCTTTTTCCTGGTCCAATGCCTAATTCATCTTGGAGCATTCTTAATTCTTTGTTAAAATACTCATCTGTGACTTCAGAATGGCCTCCTTGCATTTAAAGGTGTTTAAAGGCAGTCTACTCATTTAGCAAACAAAGCACTTCTTTGCTAAGGCTGAAGGATTTTAAATATGATCTCATCTAGCTTCTAAGCATAAAATTGAAATTTGTCCTGCTTAGTGCTAAATAAGTAGATTGGAAAGAGAGGAACAATGTTTTAATGACTCCAAAGAGCTCATATAATTCAAAAGCTTTTGGCTGTCTTTATGCTCTAGTTTGTTTTTTAACCACTAAATTTCTACTTTCTCTTACATTGCCAAGAAGCATTTCAGCCAATAAGGACAAATGCTTCATAGCTTTACTGATTCTCAAAAAATGTAATTATTACTGAAGTCATGATTGAGGTGTTGCTCCCAAGATTAGAGATAAACATATGAAGGAATCCACTTTGATTATTTTATTCCCAATCATGACAAAACCAAAATAAGATGTTCTTAATTCTAGACCCCTTAATGTGAATGGCTTAAAATGTGAATCATTTAAAAACCATGAGCAAGGACTAGTGTGGCCCCTTATGTGGTCATTTGCCCTTGTGTCCCTGGGGAAGGTACAGTCGATTTTTTTGTCTTGAGATGCACACAACTTGCAATGAAAATCAGCACTATCTTAACAAGGCTGAGTGTTTCAGGGCCTGAAACTAGAGACATTTGTTTAGAATAAATAAACCAAAAATTCCCTTCACTTCTTAAAGCAGGCATTTCCCAATAATCCCACTGTATGTATTAAATTCTACTCTGTATTATTACTCTCTCATACTTGGTAAATCTAAATCACTCTCCATCTACATGGTTTTTTAACCCCATAGCCAAGGCATGGATAAGATATTGAGCCTTTTTCACTGAAACAGTTTCATCCTTTCTTGTACAGAGAATGGTAATAACAGCAAAAACTTTTTATTGAATTTTTGTGAATTTCATACAGAGCATCTCAATCAATCTTAATCATCTTTATACCCCTTCCCATTGGCACCAACCCCATAACACCCCTACTGAAATCCAGACACTCTGTCATTCACACCAAGGCCTAATGGGTCAAGGTAGTGTTTCCAGACATTCCCCAACACAAGTTCATCCACTGATGTCTAATCAGCCTATATAGAGTTCCTCACCCCAGGGAGATCAGCTGTTCCTCATCAAGCAGTAATCAGTTTCCAATATTTCTTCATCTAACTTTGGGGTCTGCTGTCCATTCCCCCAGTTCTATGCTGGGATTTCGTCTGCTTGAGTTTGTATGGGTCTTGAACATGTTGTCACCACTGCAGTAGGTTCATATGAACAGGGCCCCAGAACTTTTAGGACCCTATTTCCATATGGTCATGTACCACCTCTCTGACTCTTACAATCTTTCCGCCCCCTCCTCCATAATGGTCACTGAGCCCTGGGTGGGTGAAGTTTAATATACGAGTCTTTGCCAAGGACCCACACTCTGCAAACTCTTATTCTTTATGCTTTGGCCATTTTTGGCCTTGTGTATTCCTAGCCCTTTGTTGCATGAGGGAAATTCATTAATGAGAATTGAGAGACTCATTAAAATGAATGTCCTCTTTACACCTTGTTCTATGTTCTGTGAGCCTTAGGTGTAGAGGTTGGATTGTAGATGTGCCACTTAGGCTTGGGCAATTCACAGACACTGTGTGTGTGTGACCAGTTGTGGTACTCTGTATTAGTCTGCGTCTGGTGCAAAAGAAGCTTCTTTGATTAGTGGTGACTGGGATATTTGTTTGTAAATATAAGGATACATATTTTGTATATAGTAAGAAATTTATATATTTTTATGGTATGAAATGCTTTATGTTCTTTTGTGGTGTACATTAATGAAAGTGGTTATGAAGGAATTCCACACTATTTTCACATGCACCATCATAGGAATCTTCAAGTTTCAGTTCAAAGGTCGTCTTAGATCTCATGCAACTTAAACGTGATTTTCATTTCTGTTATCTTATGGTAGAGAATCTCAAAAATAAAATATCCTATTTCTAAGCACACTTTTGTTTGAAAATATACTTTTTTTCTATTTCATTTCTATTTTATTTTATAAAGGCATTTGGGGAGAAGATACATATATAGAAGGAAGTTTGAATGCTATTATGATTCAAAAACCTTGGTGATAGAATGGAAATGAAAAACTGGTCACAATGGAGTGGTGATGTGAATTTTTTCTATATCATATATATATTATTTCTTTCAATTCTAAAACAAATTAAAAGTGAAAAACATCAAGTAGTGTTCCATTGATCATTAGTATCGTGTCTACTTTGAGAAAGAAGAGAAAATTCAAATAAAATATTTTGAAATAAGAAATATAAAATAAAGAAAATTTCTCAAACTTATATCTAATGTCAGACAGAAGCTAGGAATTTGTCAGACTACTGTAAACATTAGCCCAAAGCATTTAACAGTTCACATTGCACCAAGAACTTAAGAGGGCTGGTGGCATTTTTGTCTCAGTGTGAGAGATTGCATTTACACAGTCTGCTGAGAGCATTTACCTCTGAGGAAACCTCGTAAGTGGACAGTCAGAATGAAGATGCACAGGGCAGTGGAAAGGCCCTCAAAAAGGCTCAACTGCTGCTTTAATCTTGTCACAGAAATTAGATGTTGGTATCTATGACTGCTTGAATTTTTAGGTATTTGTGATCTAGTAGACTTACAGAAAGAGAAATTGCTAATTGCAGGCAAACAGCATATTAGGCCATAGATATGTACTTCCATAAACAGTCTCCAAAGAAGTTGCCACTAGCTCAAGAAGTGTCAAGATTATGTGAACCAAGAGAAACAACAGATGGTAAAATACAAGAATGCTACATTTGGAGCAAGCAGACTGGTAATTGAAATAATTGTTTCTAGGGCTGGAGTGATGGCTCAACGGTTAAGAGCACTGGCTGGTCTTGCAAGCGATCCTTGTTTGAATCTCTGGACCCATATGGGGGCTACCAACCATCCTTAAATCCATTTCCAGCGGAGTCCATTGCCTCCTTCTGACCTCTGTGGGCATTGCATGACATGTGTGCACTTAGGTACCGGAAGGCAATACACATAAAATAAAATAATTAATAAAATAATTGTTTCTCCCCAAGAAGATATAATACAAGATCAATGAAAATTATTTTAAAATCTGATAACTGGAGAAGTGACAAGTGAATGTCATGTCCACAAAAATAAGAGAACAGGCAGACATACCTTTGTTTCCTACACATTTTACCATGATACCAGTAACAAAATAAGTTCAAACCCCATTTAAAAAAATTGCAGCATCCTGCAGAAGGACATGAATATCAGTCACAGTGATGTGGGTAAGAGAATAGTTGCTCCTCCCCTGGGGCACTTCCTTTCCCAAGACAACATGTGCCAGGGAAAAAATCCATGTTGAAAATGTTTAATTGTCAACATGACAGACCTGGAACCTCAAGTGAGGAATTATCTCCATTGTATTGGTCTATGGCCATGCCTTTGAGCCATTTCTTGATGGTTGAGTGTTGTAGGAGGGCTCAGTTCACTATGGGTGGTATTACCCTGGACAGGTAGTCCTGTACTGTATAAGAAAGCAGGCTGAGCACAACCAGAGGGTCAAGCCAGTAAGCAGTATCCTTCCATGGTCTATGCTCCAGTTTTCTGCTCTGAGTGCCTGCCTTGGCTTCCCTGGTGATGGACTGTGCTATAAGCCAAATTAAATACCCTTTCCTCCCCAAGTTAGTTTTGGTAAATGTTTTCTTTATCACAGCAATAGAAAGTAACTAAGATACTCTCACTCCTCCTCCCTGAGGTGGTGGGAAATTGGCAGAAATATCCAATGTTCCTGGATGTTTGTTGAGCTACTGAAGAGCCAGCTTCTTAGTCAAGGAGGGTTCATACTTTATTAAAAGGGGCTGAGGGGGCAGGCACCTTCCTGTGGTTAGTGGGCTTGAAGAAGATGAATCGAGGGATCTCCTCCAGGAGAGGGAGGAGTTCAGTGTGCTTCCAATGCCACATCACTATGCAGCTCCATGCCCTTCCTGAGGGACTGCTTGTTGCACACACACACTCACACACACACACACACATGCACACACACAATACTGAAGAATCCAGTGTAGTCCAATGTCCGGGGGCAGCTGTAGCTGGCATTCTGTGAGCTGCAAAGTGCAGACATATATCAGAAGGGAGAGGAATAGTGGGGCATGACCCAGACACAGTAGTAGTTAGCTCAAGGTGGGAGCACTTATCTTAAAATTTAAAGGAGACTTGTGTCAAGATTTTATAAGAATCCAATACTAAAAGTGATTTAAAATACACGATAGAAAAATACCTGAGAGATTATCATTCTGTTAAACAAAAGAAGATGCCCAACCTACAGGATGTGCTTACGCTATTAGTAACCAGGGAACCAAATTCAACACCAATGCTCATGCAGCAGGGCAGCTAAAATTCAAGTAGTTATTCAGCCTGCTACTTATGACAACCTGACATGGGTCAGCTATAACTCACATTCACAGCCCTGTGGGTGTTGAACAAGGAAACCGTATGAAAACTTAGAATTATATATTGATCTGCTGCTCAGTAAAGAAAATCCAAGACCAGAAGATTCACTTACTATGTATTGCTGAAATGTATGTCCAAATAATACACTGAAAGGTTGAAGAGTCTTTAGAGTATCATTGCTTGGAATAAATAAGAATCAAGTGCCTCCAAAAGGCAATTATCAATACACTATAAACATACTCTGTTGTCTTCATACAATAGAATTCTACATGTGCATGGTAAAGAATGTAGATGGCCAGCCATAATAATCATATTACTATGCAAAGAATTCATAAGACAAATGAACTTTTGTTTCATTTATGTATTGTTAACAAAGAAAACATAAAGAAAAGTTCATTGTCTAAGGATATATGCCTTTGTGCTAAAACGCTAAAAGGAAACAAGAATTAGGTGTGAAATTAAAAAAAAATAATACTTTTAGGGAAAATACAAGGCTGACAATGCTTCTCAAAAGGGTGTAGAAATGTTTTTCTTTCTTATATAAATGATGATCATGTTGGTGATTTGATATTATCAAGTTTCACTAATTCAAGTTCAATTTTGTTGGAATACAGTGTCCCAACAATGCTCTGTGCAAAAGCAATAAACAGAATGACGGGGGCTATGATCTTTTTCTTGTTTAAATACCAGATGATTTGAATAAGAGAGAAATCTATCTCAGCAAAGGGACTGTTAAGCTGCAAGGCAAATATCTTTATGGTTTTATTTAGTGTCTCTTTCAAATTAACCACTTTAGCACATATTGAATGGTAAATCTACCCATGCCCTTGGCTGCCATTTTCTATTCAGGTTCACTAGTACATGAATGGTTCTCCAGCACATTAAACTGTGATGATCCTGAGAGGACAGAGTTTTGCATACCCTATGGAAATGTGGTAAGTATAAGAAAATGAAAGGTGTTTTAAGTTTTGACAGAAACCAAAATCCCATCAAGAACTTTTGAAGTGTTTTTCATTTCTATACTATTTTTAAAAAATTACATGTAATATTTAATACTTTGGTATTGGCAAATTTTTATGTATAGGCTATCTATGAGGAGTAGATACTGCCTACAGAAAAACATGTTGTAGGTGCATAAATTAGCAATTCTTTTGATAATGTCGTATCAACACACACACACATACACACATACACACACACACCAACACACACTGCATATTACAGAACTAAACCAACAATTCTTTGTGGAGATTTTATCCATGAGGTGATCATAGAAAAAGTTATTTGTGGATAACAAGATGAAATAATGCAGCATATCTGGAAAGCATCTGGTGCCAAGTAGAATTATACTGAGTCTTTTTGGGCACAGAATATCTTACTTCACCCTTTCCCCAGAGAGAAAAAGAGAGAATCTCATAAATCACTTAATGAAGTTGAAAATTAATATGGATATTAGATTTGAAGATAATTCAATATGATCCAGTGTCACAGCGAAGACATCACTTCAGCACAAATCATAGGTGCAAATATTTGCATGGTTCTCTTTAGCCCTGGTCCCTTTTGAATTAACAACACTTTTCATTTTCTTTTTATGAGAGTTATAAAAGTCAACATCCTGCTTGCAGTATAACCAAACTAGATTTAAAATAAACAGGGGCAGTGGAGTGTTCTAATTCTTCTTTCAAACCATTCTCTTGAGGATGCTGAGATGTGGAGTGGCACAGTATCATCTATGTGGGAACTGAAATTTCTTCTTTGACTCAGAGATTTCCAGAACACAGATATCTTTTAGCCATTACCACTGTCCAAATTGTAAAATATGTAAATTAAGAAGTCTATGTTCATTTTTCTTTATTAAAAGGAAAATGTTTATAATACGGCAAACAAATAAAATACAAATAAATCTAGACTCTTTTCACAAATCACGGTCTGTGGGATGGTCAATCTTCACTGCCAAATTGATTGCATTTGGAAGTAACAGGGAGTGCCTGTGAAAGCATATACACAGGGATATCTTAGGAAAACCCATCATGAACGTGATCAACACATTCATGTCCTGGAGAATTCAAGCCTAAATGAAAAGGAAACCGAACATGAAAAGTGAGATGAACACCAGGATCTATATCTCTCTGTTTCTTGTCCAGAGTCCCAGTGTGGTCAGTTGCTGCCTGCTCTTTCCACACAGCTACAAGTGATCTCAGAGCCAGGCCTTCCCTATCATGATGGAGTGTACTCTTAAATTGTAAGACAAAATAAAGATTCCTTCCCATAACTTGATTTTCTCAGCCATTTCACCACAGTGATGAGATAAGTAACTAAGAACAAAGGATTGGTACCAGGAGAGGGGTTTTTGTTCTGATCAACCTGACCATGTGGTCCCAAGGAACTGGCTTGTGGAAAGACTCTGGATGAGTTTGGAGCTGTAGGCTGGAGAAGTTCTAGACTGCTGTAGGCAGAATTTAATGGACCATTCTACTGTGAATGTAGAAGACCTGAATATTGACAGAAATGTGGACAGTGAGGTCCCAAATCCTGAGGTTTCAGAAGGGAAAAAGATTCTATTGGAAAGTGGTTAAAGGTTAGGACCATAGTCTATCTGTTGAAGAAAGTTGCAGCAATAAGTGGAGCCAACCCAAGAAGGAGACTTAATTTGTTGCAGGGAGAATCTAGAGAGGTAGGTCTACCCAAGCCATTGGCACTCAGATGACGTGACCACAAGCTCCAGGAACTGGGCACGGAACTGCAGAGTTAAGTACGTCATGCTGCGTCATTGTTTTTCCCAGATTTTCTTATTTCTTATTCTCCGTCTTTCCTTTTGAAATAGAAATATTTATTTTGTGCCACTGCATGCTAGAAATATGGAAATTATTTGTTAGTATGCAGTGGCTCATTGTTAAGAGATGGAGTGAGTCCCAGTGGGGACATAGCACTGAGACTTTTGAACACTGTTGGAAATGTGAAGACTGGGATTTTAGAGATGACTAAATGTGCTTTAGGATGAGATGTCCAAGATACTTTAGGTGTTGGTTTGTTATATTATCATTTAAAAATGTTATGATTGGATGGCAAGTTGACAAATAGAAAACCAGTGGTCATTAATCTGCACTATTTGTTTGACCAGACTTGGAATTGCTTAGAAGATACACCTCTAGGTGAGGACTTGGACTTTTCCAGAAAGTTTAACAGAGAGAAGAGCTTTTCGCCAGCAGTGCGATAACATGGACTAGGATCCATGTATGATACGGGGAGGAAAAGAGAAAGAGAGCTGAGCAGTAGCATTCTCTCTCTACTCCATGACAGGGAGCACAGTTCTATCCTTTACTCCCCTCTTACGCCAGCTTGAACTGTTATCCTTGCCACACCTTCTCCTCTTTGATGGTTAATCTTCATCACAGATTTCATGGGATTTAGAAACACTATGAAACAAACCTCTGGCCTTGTCTGTGAGGGAACTTCTTTGTTTGGTTAATTGAGTTGGGAAGACCCAGCCTGAATGTGGGTGGCTCCATTCCATGAACTGAGGTTCTGCACTAAATCCAAAAGAGAGTGCACTGCTCTGCCCACCTTGACTACAGTCGCTTTGTGCCCAGGCTCATGCTCTGCTGCCATCCCATTCCTTCACCATCGACTCCACCTTCCTAGTGTGAGCCAACGCAAAGCTTTCCTTCTTTAAATTGCTTTTTTTCAGGAAATTTGTCACAGCAATTGTCTAATACAATCAGCCTCTAGTACATTTCTATATATAATTTGTTTTTTGTTGTTGGTCCAGTGAATATTAACATGTTACTTTGTGGTGGTTCCAAATATACATTGGCTTTCATTCACAGCTGCACTGTTAACTACTTCCAGCCTTACTGAAAGCAATTTTTTTCTTAAAATAAGACAAATACAATACATGTGTACATATTTCTTACATTCTTACACATTTTGCATCTAATACAATAATATTCATGTCAGCCATGATAAACATTAGAGCTCTATCTTCATTAAGCCCATTATATTTCATATTTGCAATATCTGACCTTCTTGTCCTCATTCACCTCACTCTAGGGACTCACTGATTTACTCTGTTTTTTACTCATTTGACTCTATATTTTTAAAAATTCTGTATTTGAATGAAATCCGACTACATTTTAACCTGTGTGGCAAATTTCATTCAATATAATATTCAAAAGTTTCATATATATTGTGACAAATGCACCACCTGCTTTATAATGGCCAAATAATATTCCATTGTGCCCTAGTTTGCATTTCTCTTGCTGTGATAAATACTGTTAACAAAAACATCCTAGGGAAGAAAGTGTTTATTACAGTCTTCAGGTAGCACTGGAAGCAGAGACTATGGAGGAACACAGCTTACTGTCTTGCTTTGGTTGGCTTCCCCAGTTACCTTTCTTATGCAGCCCAGGCCCACCTGCTTAGAGATGTCCCTGCCCACAATTGGCTGGGCCTTCCTACATTAATTAACAATCAGGATAATATCCCATAGACATGCCTACAGGCCAAACTGGTGGAAGAAATTCCTCATCTGAGGTTTCCTCTTCCTAGGCTTGTTCTATTGACAACCAATACTAGCCACCACATACTGTAGTTATTTTAATTGACAGTATTTTTTAACCATTCTTCTGTAGATGGACAGAGGTAGTTTCTGTCTCCAAAATTCTATGTAAAAGCTTCAGTGACTCCAAAGACAAAAATAGTTCTATGGTGCATGATTTAGTTTTCTTTGATTACATCCAAAGAAGAAATTTGGATCAGATAATGGCTGTATTAAAATTTTGAGGAAGTTTATATTATATTCATAATGGCTATATAAATTTGTATCCTTCAATAACAGTTAATAAGTATTCCCTTTTCTCCTAGTATTATAGGTAGAAAATCTAATACCATTGTATATATGATGAAAGAACATCTATCTATCTATCATCTATCATCTATTTACCTCTATCATCTATATCTATCCATCATCTATCTATCTATCTATCTATCTATCTATCTATTATCTATAAATTTATTTCCTACTGTATACAGAAGACGTAAACCTTGCATCTTCATTAACTGGCACATCTACAACTATTAGGCAGTATAATTACGCATATTTCATTTTTTTTCTAAAAATAAACCTCTATTAATTAGCAAAATACTGTAAAGGAAAGAGGTTACAACTTTTAAAAATCAGTGTTCAAGGAAACAACTCTTGGGTAAGACAATGAGGCAAATTTGATGTCCACAGAGGGAATCTTTTTTGTCAGTATTCTTAGCAGCAAGTCTATCCCTTTTCTGTACCATTGTAGCTAAAATTCATTTGAGAGGGAAGATTGAAAACAATATCCACCCCCTCATTCCTTGGTCCCAGTGACAAACTGAGGGACAATTCTTCAAATGCAGTTTGGAAAACCCATGAGTTTATTAAGATTACTTACAGAGAAATGGATGAGGTTTTACAAACAGGAATGAGGGTGCTCTCCAGCTAGGGCCACATTGGAAAGTTTCCATCCAAGCATAGATGGTGGCTTCCTCATAGCTGCATAAATTGATATGAGAGACTCTCCTAGGCTTCTTTAGGCCATATATTCTTAGTTCATTCCCCCAAGATCATGATACCCAGAAATCCAATTACCCCAAACTACTCTTTTTATTAACATATTTCCATCCTCCCAAATTAAGAGACCACGTCTTTTACAGATTCTTCTAATATAGCTAAAAAATATATTCTTACAAAAGATCAATTATAGGATACACATTCAGAAATAATACTAAAATCAAATAAAGACACAATTTAAACTTACAAACTACTAAGGTGATTTGATTGGTAGGGAGGTATGGCTGACTCTCCCTACTCTTCATTTCTTATAGGGCATAATGGTCAGCAAGCTTAGTTGTGATGATCCTAGGCACATAGTTACAACCAAGCTTGGGAAGATGGCATCCGTCCATCATCTTTCTATCAGGGAACAGTCCGCTGCAACCACCGTCTTGTAAGTGCTTTCAGCAATTACTTTAGGGTATTGTCCATTATTTAATTGACTCAGTTTATTGGCATTTGTCTGTACAAGGTACACTGCTATATGTATTAAAACTTGTGAATTCTTAACATCCGCTTCAGGATTACTCAGAAAAATGTAGTAATAAAAGGATTAGATATTCATAGACACATGGTTAGACAACTGAGTATGCACTACACTGTCATGCCTATATTTTAAGCATATTATGATCTCTGGAACTGTATAATTCTGGGCAATTTATTTTCTTCCCCTAACTTTCTGGTTTACTAAATGATATGATAAAGATTTTCTAGTCTTATTTATAAAAGATGCTTTCCTTTAGAAGTTTCTGTTCTAAAGATAAGAGTAGAAATTCTGGTACCAAAAAGAAAATACATGTTAGAGAATCTCCGTTTCAGGCTCCCATAAAATATTTTCCTTCAGCTACACAGCCTGCTCTGCCCTCAGACATCTTTCCACACACATTGTATCCAGGTCATGGTGACATCTCCACAATCCAAACAGTCTTTCTCCATCTTCCTGTTTTCATGGTGCCTGTGTTCTGGAGAAGACAGCACTTTGAGGCAGCTGCTGTTGACTAAGGCTAGATTCAAGCAACTTGATATAGCTTGGCACCAGCTTGGCTATTACTGTGCAGACAAAAACCTACCTAGGTTGATTTCCTCTTTCTTCACTTTTTTCTTTTATACAAGAACTCTTGCTTTGTATCTGGACTCTCACCTTAAAAAAAAAAAAACTAATATAGAATTGACTTGCAAATCACCATGATACCCAGAAGCCTAATTACCCCAAGCTACTCTTTTTATTAATATATTTTTGTCCCAAAAAAATGAGAGACCAAATGTCTTTTATAGATTCTTCCAATATAGCTAAAAGAATATTTTTACAAAAGATCAATTATATGACACATATTCAGAAATAATAAAAAAATCAAAGGCATAATTTAAAGTTACAAACTACTCTAGCCTATGTATTTCTGATTTGTTAGGAGACTGGCAATAGAGATTTTAATATAGTTTCATGATTTGGGGATGCAGTCATTCAAAGCTTTATAATTCAAATAAGTTGGAATAGATTATATATATATATATATATATATATATATATATATATATCAAGTGTTTTCAAGTGCATAAAACTGTTTTCTTTTTATTAAAAAATTCAGTTATTTGCCTCTTTATTCACAAAAAGGAGCATAAACCCAGGGCTGCATTTGGGTAAACTGGAGAATAAAACAGAGAAAGAAAAGAGAATCCTGTGGATGTGTAACAATGTACCTTAAATATGCCTAACACATGCCAATATGCATGTATGACATTGTTGGTGAAAGAACTCCAAATCCTTTTGTCTTCAATTTGAATTGTACTGATTTAATAGAAATAACTTAGAAGTCAAAAATATTTAAGATTCTGACATCAGAGTGTACCCATGCTTAGGACTATCATTAGGCAAGTTTTTTTCTTAATTATTTACTTTGTAGTAACTAAATGACTGGAAATTATTTTTATATTTTTTTATTTAAATTTTTTTATAAAAATTTGAGGGAACATTTCTCTGAACATACTGTATGTAAATCTGGTTAGAATTTACTGAGCTGTGATTATTCTGAAAAGGGGAAAATCAATGTAAGGAAACAGATCCTGTTGTACCTTTGCCACGTGATGAAACTTTGTAAGCTTAAAAAAATTATTTTAGATGTGTTACCTAGGCACGGGCAATTCACAGGACAAAATTCACAGGATCATCATAATAGATACAAAAAGTATCACTGAAATTCAGTGCCCCTCTGTATTAAAATTCTTGAAGAAACTAGAAATAGAAGGAATGTAGATCAATGTTATAAAGACTGTACTTAGTAGACGTAAAATCAGCCTTATGGAAGGCAGCAATAAAACATTTCATTTGAAATCTGAACTGAAGAAGCTTGCCATATGTCAGACAAAAGACCAATATCTAAAGTGTACAAAGAGCTGCAAAAATCAAACAGCAAAGTCATTTTCAGTCAAGCAGGTTAATGAATCAAATGGGATCATTCTCTAAAAAAGAAACAAATTGCTACTAAATATTTTAGAAAGTGTTTAATATCCTTAGCTACTAGGAAAATACAAATTAGAACTGCTTTGAGATTTCATTTCATTCCAGTAAGAATGCCTAACATCAAGAAATCAAATAGCAGTGTGTGCTGTTAAGGATAGAGGGAAAGAGGATACCTAATACTCTGATGATAGGAATGCAAACTGGAACAGGTGTATTGGAATCATTAGGGTGACTTATAGAAAATTGAAAACAGAGCTAACATATGAGTCACTATGCCAATCCTGGTACATACCCATATGACTTCACATCATTATACTTTAGAGAAATAGTGAAAAAAGTGAAATGAGCCAGATGCAGAACAAATACCATATGTTGTTCATATGTGAACAACAGATTTTAATTTTTACATGTCTAACAAGTAGAAAAAATGCCATGAGATGGGAAGAGAGATCTTAAGGGAGAGGATAGACATATAGAAGCTACAGGTAACATATGATCTGAAAGAAGGAGAGATATTGGGAGAGGGACAAGCAGGAGAAGGACAGAGGGTCAGGGGTAGGGGACTGTAAGGGAGGATCTATAATCACAGTGAATATGAAAATGCCATTACTTTATGTGCTACTTTGAAAACTGAAAATAGTTTTGATCGTTTGTCCCACCCAAAATGTTCATGGGATGGTCTCTTATTCCATGAATATGAGATGTATATGGTGCACCTACATACATGAAAACAACACACACATACACATGGCTTTATGTTCTGTACAGTATCCTTTCTTCAGCCCCAGCTTACCACTTAATGGAATCACTTCTTTCTAAAAATTCTAAAATTTCATATCCAAGAACATTTTTTCTTTTCTTTAACTTTCCTTTACCATAAGTATATTTTATGCTTATATATTTTATGTCTCATTTTCTTTACTTTATAGTTCTTTCTTGTCATTATTGTTATTACTTTTTATAATATATAACACATTTTCATAAGATAATTTATATGAAAACACAGGAGGCTATATGTAAAGCTAGAAAAATCATTATATGGTATCTTAAACATATCAGTTATTAAAACAGGTAACACACATTATTATTCTTATTTAACTTTGCAGTAAATATGTTAATCATTTAACAATTATTTTACTAAATTAACTCTATAAATGAAAAATACAGAGATGAATAATTGGCCCAAATATGCTATTATGATAAAATATAGCATAGGTAGATTATCTGTAAACCTTAGGATGTCTATGCAAGTCCAGAAGCCAATTTTTAATAACTATTTTTCAGAGGCAGGCAGTAATCATCAAAAATATACTTAAAATACTTAGAGTTGTATGTACATACATATTTGTACAAAATCTATCTAATGGCATAAAGGTAAGTCATCCTCTTCATCCTTGGAAAAATCAGTTTAGAGTCTTAGAGGAGAGCAAATAATTGAGAGGAAAACTACCCTGGAGTAGGAGCAATCATCTCTTAAAATTAATTTATACCCCCAAGCAGTAGGGAACATGTTGGAGAACTAGAATTGAGGCAAGGCTCAAAGAGATATCTTCTTGACCATGATGATTACACAATTTAAAATGACCTTGAAGCTGTAGTAGCAAAGTCATTTGAGTGTTTCTGATTGTAAGCATGCTAGTGGTGTGTATTTATGGAGAAAATACATATATCAGGCAAGGGTGGTTCAGGAATTGTGTCACTTACTGCTCTTGCAGAGAATGCAACACCAACATCGGACAGCTCACAATTACCTATAACTCCAGGTCCAGGGGATCCAACACAAATTCTGGATTTCAGGAGTACCTGCAGTCACATCTACACAAACCCACACAGATACACACAGACACACATAATTACAAATAGAATAAATCTTAAAGAAGAAAAGAGTTGCAGTTTTATTTACTAAGAATCCAACATCAATGCTTCAACCATATTAAGAAAGATATCTTTAAGCGAAAGCAAACATTACAAAAGAATATACACTGATGTGCTGAAAAAAATTGTAGTCAGTGGCTCACAGGAACATAACTTGTGTTTTGTCAACTTGTACCTTTTCCTTAATTTCTACTTAAATGTTCCAATTGACTTTCTAATCCAAACCTATTTCAAGTGAAAATTTACTGTATGTCATTTAAAAGGCGCAAGCACTAAACTCTAGAATATTGAGCAATGCCAACACAGAAATCACAACTCAAAACACAAGGAATGAATTTTGAACCCAGCTCTACATCTATTCAAACTTGAAAGCAATTGTGCATGTGGAATGAAGATACTATGTTTAACTGAGTTAATGGAAGTTGCATATTGTACTCATTGCTTTTCTCATCACTGTGACAAAATGCTTGACAAGAAGTATCAAGTGTGGAAGGGTTTATTATGGCTCAAAGTATGGGAAATACTGTTCCTCAAGGTAGGAAAGGCATGGCAATAGGAGCGGCTTGCAGTTGTGCCCATGGGAGCATGTGGCTGCTTGCTCGTGTCTTGGTGGAACAGGAAACGAAGACAGGACAGAATTTGGGACCAGGAAATAACACTTACGGTCTTCTTCTCGGACATCTATGTCCTCCAGCTAAGACTACCTTCCCAAACCCAGGTTCCCAAACAGTACTACCAGCTGAGATTCAAGGTTCATACATGTGAGAGTGTGGGGGACAGTTTTTTTCATACAAACTGTAACAAGTGACTACATACACATACACAAACACACACACACACATACACGTACATGAATTAAATAAGATATAATATATAAACAAAACTAGCTCTTAACTGTTGAGTCATCTCTATAGCCTCTACATGTATTGTTTAAATACACCTTTATAAATAAATGATTCTTATATTTTCTCAATTTCCATGTGTCATCTATTTGCTTGGGCTGATACATCCTAGAGACCATAATACATTTAACTGTCAGAAAGAAAGAAATTATGGTAAATTCACACTTGTCTTCAATCTAAGAGCTACACAATGAATATTTATAATTCTAGAGGAGACAAAATAAGCATATTGAATATTCAGTTCCTGTGGTGGTTTGAATGAGAATGTTGCCCATAGGTTGCAAGAATCTGGACATTTTGTCCCCAGTTGGTGGAGCTATTTTAGTAGGTGTGGCCTTTCAGGAGGAAGGATATCATTGGGGACTGGCATTGAGAGTTTTTGAATGTTGCAGATCCCCAGTTTCACTCTGCTTTCTATGCCTGCTTGAAGTTGTGAGCTCTTGTTCCACTCTATTCACCTCTTGCCACCATGCCTTCCAACCACGATGGACTCTGATTCCTCTGGAACCAATAATAAAGTCTTCTTTCTCTAAGTTCCTGTGGTCACAGTTGTTACATTATAGCAACAGAAAAATAACTAAGGCAGTTTGGTAGGAAGAATTCATTAACCTTTGATGCCTGAACATTGTCCTTTTACTCATTTAAGGAATATAGAATGGGAGTCCGAGAGATGGGTATACATAAACATTCTCATCCACTAAGGTGTTTTTATAGTCACTTTACAAGAGACTATATTAATAAAGTAGATTTATTGAACACATTTTATAACTTGCTTAGTATAGTAGGCCTGATGCATGTTTTAACACATCAATAAAAAAAAAGCAAAATTTAGCATGTTAGGCAGTGACAGATGGAAACAGCGGGTGGAAAAGTTAAAGAATAATTCAGAAGTTTGTGCATACATGTATATATACATTATTCAAATAAAAGAATATAGATATGTAAATGTTGTCTTTATACTTATAGTGCCAATTAGTAAAATATTATTTTGAATGTAAGTTTATATTCACACCCACAGCCAAAACCATATGAGGGTATATATTTCTAAATATAAATATTTTGAAGGACAATAAAATAAGCATTTGAGGATAAGGGTCAGAGAGTATGGTTCAAATCACCTGAGTTATGTCATAACTGAGAGTCAGTTGGTTGTTGATAGTATATAGAGATAATTAAGAAATAGCAGTTGTAATAGATATTCGTATGTTCTCACATATATGGACAAATGAAACAAAATAACATACATAATTATACATATAATTATATAGTTGTCTGGATGAGTACAAAACTGAAATACAAAAAATTTTACTTCTTCTGAGGACCAGGTATAAGAAGTAGTGGGTATTGTTTTAGTTTTCTTATTGTAATAAACTCTGTACTTTTTTGACATGTTGATATTGATAGTTATTCAGAAATTATGAGTGTCCAAGGAAAGTCACAGAAAATAAATTGACTCACCTGTGTGAAACAATAATAGAAATAAGTTAAAAGAAAAAGCTATAAATAAATACTAATAATGACAGGTATGATCCCTATAAAATGCACAGATTTTATGAAGATGGTAGTAATTATTACAAGTAAATTTTTGAGATGGTTGAATTCCTAGAAAAATACAAACTAGTAAGGCTCAATCATATGAGTTACATAGGTAGCCTTAAATTCAGTGATACATTTGTATTTTACTTTGAAATCACCAAGACTTTCCTTCTTCCTGATTAGTTATGATAAACATTTAAAGATGTGATACTATCTCCACATGATTCATCCAGATCATTGAAGGAAGGGAAATACATCTCCACAGTGAAATCAGAATGAGGGCAATATATGAAAAAATTAAGGAAATCAATATTTTCAGTGAAGCAAGAAACAAATGTTTTTGAAATTATACAAAATAATACCTCTAAATTTTAAAAGATGTAATTCACCATCAAGTAAGTTTATCTGTGACTTAAGATTTAGAAAATCAAACACTATTCTTAATTAAGTCAATGGACCAAATCTTTTATTTTGACATGCTCAACCAATGCCAACTGTAAAATATTTGCCAAAATCCAGTACCAAAATCAAAACTATAATATGTGATTTGAACAGTCTATCATCAAATTGTAAATAGGATGTACCTTTCGTAGCTTGATGAAGGACAGAAATAAAAGCTATTCAATAACATAATACTTGTGGCTAGAGAGTTGGTTCGGTGGCTAAGAGTATTGCCAACTCTTGCAGGGGACCTGGATTTGGTTTTTGGCACCCAGGTGGTAGCTAATAGAAATCCCTTGCTCTAATTACAGGAGATCCAACACTCTTCTGACCTCCACAGGCATTGCAAACACATTGTGCATGACCATACATGTGAGCAAAACAGTCACACACATTAGATTAAAAAAACTATGATACTTAGTCGTGAAGGAGTTGAGTCTCCACCACGAAGATGAGACACAGGTGAAAATTTCTATTCTCTATCTCTTCAGACAACAGAGGTATCAGAATATTATAAACTATGAGATAAAAGAAGCTTCTGTTCATCTTAGTTTTAAATAAATTATTAATGTGCAATTTAAACACTCAATTGCTTTAACTGTAAAATAGTACATTTTAATTAACTTACAGAGTTGTGCAATCAATACCACAAGTCAATTTTATAATATTTTTATTGCTCTTAAATATTTTTGTGTGTTTTGCCCATTTTATTTCATTGCCTGTTTCAGTTGTCAGCCATAGCTAAGCAGTAATTTTTTTCATTTCTATAAAATCTCAATTTTTCAAAAATTATATAAACTGAAACATGCAACATATAATATCTTACTTAGCTTTTATTTAAAATAAGATTTTTGAAATTCAATTGTTATAATATGTTTAAGTACATTGTTTCTCTGTATGCTCTGATAATATTCTGCTGAGTGTTTATACTAAATTTTGTCCACTTATTTGATAGATATGAATTTTTTGCCAGTCATAAAGATTTTTTTAAGTTCTATTAAGATATAATGCAATTTAACCATTCCAAATCCGTAATTCATTGGATTTCAGTATATTCAGATGTGTGCAGTCATCGTCAGAGTTACTTCACAACAGTCTCATAATCTTATAAAGAACATAGGCAGCTTTTAGCTATCCTATCTTCTTCATTCCGCTCAGGCTAAACACTGACTAAACAATTCTGTTTCTGTAAATTTTCCTATACTGTATCTTATATGAATGGAACTGTATAAAGTGAAGTTATTTTATGAATGACTTGTTTCAGAAAACAATGTTTCCAAGGTTCATTGAAGTTTTGATATTTAATACCCTTCTTATTGACAAATATTGCATTGAACAAACATTCCACACTCTGAACATCCATTCTTCAAACTGATTTTTTCTATTTTTAACTACTATAGATAATATTACTATAAATATTTGTATGCATATTTTTGTATGGATATCACTTTTAATTTATGATAGTATTATTAGGCACCAATGACATTTTTTTTTCAAAATGACTGCAACATTTTACATTCACATAGGTGATATGTGAGGGTTCTGATTTCACCATATTCTCACCCAATAATTTTATTGGTCATATTTATATTTGACCCGTTAGTGACTTCAAAGCCTTAAAACAATTGTGGTTTTGATTTTCATTTCCTTGATGGATAACGATATTTATCATTTTTCTGTGCACTGATGGAACATTGGCATACTTTTGTGGGAGAAATAACTCTGTAGATTGTTTTCTTACTTTTAAAACTTGGTTATTTTTCTATTATAGAATTGTCGAATATTTATATGCTCTGGATTAAAGTAATGTTATCAGACAGGTGATTTGCAAGTGTTTTCCTGATATCTGTGGGCTGCCTTTCCATTGTCTTGAAACCATTCTTTGCAGAAAAAACATTTTAATGATTTTTGAACTCCCATTTATATAACTTTTCTTTCATTCCTGTTCTTTCTGTTACAATATCTAAACATTGTTTGCCAAGTCTAATTTAGGAAGATGTATCTATGCTTCTAATAATTTTATAGTTTTAGGCTTTTTATCTCTGTCTTTTATCTGTTCTGAGATAAATTCTGTGTGAGGAAAGGTAAAGATCATTTCCTTTCTGAAATGAGAATTTCCTACATACACATCCTGTGTTTTGATAGAATCCACCCTCCATTTCTCCCCTCTAATTCCTTCTCTATTGTCACTACTACTTTTCTCACTTAAATTCATGTGATCTCTTTATTCTTTTAACTAACCTTGTCCACTTAGTGCTGCCTGTGTGTGCATCATTGTAGGACCATCTATTGGAGCATAGGCAGCCTTTCAGAAGTTGCATCCTTGAAGAAAACTGACTCTCTCCACCCTTAGCATCCATCAATGGCTAGTAACTTCTCACCTATCAACAGGAGTTCATGAGCTCCTTGCACATCCATCCTGTGATTTTGGCTACCTTGAGCCTGTGCAGGTCTTATCTACACAGCCACATCTGCTTCTTGTTTATATGTACAAGTGGACTGTAATGTTCAGCAAATCATGTTTCCCTGGGACATCCACTGCTCTGCCTCTCACAGTTTTTCCATCTCATCTTCTGCAACGATTCCTGTGCACATGTAATGGGAAGAGTCCTTCACTTGTCTTTTTCAAACAATAGTTGACTATTCTAGGACTCTTCAAATTACCTTTTTGATTCAAAGTTTTGAATCAGCTTGTCAATTTCTACAAACAAGTCTGCTGAGATTTTGGCAGGAACTGCTCAGATGGTGTAAGGGTTCGAATGGGACTGCCCACCTCCCCAAATGTTCCAAATATTTGGACATTTTGTCCTCAGTTGGTGGCACTATTTTGGGAGGTCCTAAGAGGTGTGACTTTGCTGGAGAAAGCATGTCACAGGTGATAGGCTTTGAGAGTTCTCAAGCCTTACCAGATTTTCATTCTCTCTGCTTCCTGTGCCTGCTTAAAGATGTGATCCCCTGGCTTTGTGTTTCATCCACCTCTTTCTACCATGCCTCGTCCACCTTTAGGGAAACTTACCCTTGGAACTGTAAGCTCAGATAAACTCTTCCTTCTATAAGTTGCCTTGGTCATGGTGTCTTATCACAGCAACAAAAGAGTAGCCAATATAGATTGTGTAGATCAGTTTGTGGAACATTTATCTTAGCAGCATCTTGACTATGTTAATTTTACTAATTAATAATGTAAGTTGTTTTATATTTATTTCATTTTCTGTATTTTTTGTTTCAACAGTTTAGTTTTTAAAATATAAATTTGGGGGCTGAGAAATGACTCAGATGTTAAGAGGACTGGCTGCTCTTGTGAAGGACCCAGGTTTGGTTCTCAGAATCCACATGAGAGCTAATGACTGTAAATAACTCCAGTTCCAGGGAAACTGACAGGACATGGGCACACTATAGACAATCTGGCACTACACTCAAGCAGAAATAAAATATGGATATATATACATTTTCATTTATCTGTTGCACCTATTCTTTGGATTAAAAGCAATCAGTGCCACAATCAATAGGATTGTTTTCATAATTCCATACTATTTTTCATTTTATTCCTGTTTTTTCTAGTTCTTTGAGAATTTTATGTGATGTATTTTGATCCTATTCACCACCCCTCCTACACTTTTCCCACATTCACCCCTTTATTATCCTCCCTTCCAAACCTGCAATCCTCTTTATTTTTAACCCACTGAGTCCAGTTTGTTCTGCTCATATGCTCTGGGGTGTGGCAACTCCCCTGGAACATGGTTGATTTACCATCTTGAAAGATGGTACATCTTGAAAGAAAATTATTTCTCTCTCTCTCCTAGAGACTGTAAGCTGCTAATAGTTCCTAAACAAGGAATAGGGTTTCTTATCCATGCAAGGATTTTGCCTTAAAATGCATGTCTGGTTTGGGTTTACATAGGTTTTGTACATTCTGTCACAATCACTATAAGTTCATCTGTGCAACTGACCTGTTATGTCCAGAAACCGTTGTTTCCTTGTAGTCATCCACTGTTCCTGGCTCTTGTAATCTTTCTGTTCTCTCTTTCTAGGTGGTCCCTAAGACTTGGGAAGAAGGGTGTGATGTATCTGTCTCTGGGCATGACACAGTCTCTAGTTCTCTCTGTGTTGACTAGACCTGCACCTTTGAATTATCATATATAGCTGAAAAAAGAAAAGAGCTTCTCTGATGAAGGTTGAGAGATGCACTAATTTATAGTTATAAAAGTTAGTCATTAAGAGTCATTTTAATAATATGTCAGTTTAGCAGAATGATATTAGTAGGTTTTCCTATATGGCTTATGACATATCTAGTCACATGTTCTTGACTGTGATAACCATTTCAGTTTTGGGTTCCATGTTGTGAAGCAGGCCTTAAGTCTAACCAGAAAGTGATTGGTTTTTCCATAACATTCCTGCCACTCTTGCGCAAGAATATTCTGTGTGTTAATCATTTACATACAACTGTGGTTGAAGATGTAAATTTAGAATGAATCATGCATGTATTTGGGTATAAAGAAAAATGCTGGGCAGTCTCAGAAAGACTGAGAGATTAGAGTTTGCTAAAGATGTCAAGCAGCTTTTCTTATATGTTAATTTGTCATTTTTGTGTTTGGAGGTTCAATAAAATCTTTTCTGTACTTTTAAAACGTGGGAAATGGGCTTTACTATGTTGGGAAAAGGAGAGCCAGTCTCTTTGAAAGGTTTGACTCTTGGTAGGGTTAACCAGGCACCAGTGGATGGACCCACACTACAGTGGCTACTATTATTATTGCACTAGAAGGTGTTCTACTTTGTCCAGGACTATAAATTACCAACATTTTTCATAGCCTATAGCTCATTCTTTCATATTGACTGACTTTAAATTTTGATGATTTCCAGTTTGTCTTTTCCCCTTACCTTAGACCATAAAGTTCTTTGCTTAATTTAATTTTATAATTTAGTTTAGGTAGATGAACCATTCATAGCTAACTTTTATGGTAGTTAAAATATTTGTGTTGATATTCATTAAAAGTCTGAATGAAAAACACAGAGATAGATGTAAAATATAACACTTATGAGGCTGTGGTAGAAATGAAATCATAAAGGAAAAGTTGTTAAACTCCTCAAATTAATGATGAGCTTTTACATACTTGGCCCAAAACATGAAGAAAATAATTTTGAAACTGGAATTTACTGGTTTTCCCTATCAGACACAGTTAAAAGAATACAGAGACAAGTCAGTTCTCCTCTGTTAGAGTACATTTGTAAACATCTCAAATAAAGGATTATATTTGGCATAGGTAAGTAACATTTAGCTATGTCATACGGTAACCACACTTTAAAGTTTTTGAGAAATGTGTTTTTCTTTCTGTGATAACTCAGTTTATATTCCTACCAATAATGTGCAAAGGCCATTTCCTTCATAAACTTGATAGGATTTTGTACCTCTTGTCTTTTAAAATAAAATTTCAAAAGAGTTATTTTGGTTATATATGTATGTTTGGAGAGTGATGCATGAGTTCAGGGCCAGAAGAGGGCCACTGGAACCTCTGAAACTGGAGTCAAAGGTGGTTGTGAGCCACCAAATGTGGGTCTTAGGTTAAGGCTTTGATTTTGAGTAGAAGTTTGGGGTTCATTATGTCCCAGAAGCTGAAGATGAGAGAGAGAGAGAGAGAGAGAGAGAGAGAGAGAGAGAGAGAGAGAGAGAGAGATGCCTGTACCTTCAATCTACTTCTGCCATCCAGACTCACCTGTAAACCATTCTGTAATCTCCGAAAGCCAGCTGGGAACAAAATTTTCAAACAAATAGGCCTGTGGGGACATTTTACATTCAGACCATAATTCTCTACCCCTGACACTGTCGTCTTATTGCTATCCTAAAATCTAAAAATAAATTGATTTCAACTTTAGAAATTACCAAGAGTCTTGTAGTTCGAACTCTATTAAAAGGCCAGAGTCTAAATTCTTCAAAAGATCCAAGGCAGTCTCTTAACAGTGAGACCCTGTAAAATAAAAATAAAAGCAACAAATTGTGTTACATACTTCTGACACACAATGGCACATAGTAAACATTCCCATTCCAAAAATCAAAGAATATGAGATCATAACAGAAAGATGAAAGGAAGCTTAAAACTCAGCATGGTAAACATCAAACCACGAAGCTTCATTCGTGTTTAGCATCTAGGGCTTGCTTGACATGACACCTCTCTGTGTTCCAACAGCTTTTGGCAGCCCTGACCTTCTAGCTCCATTGCCAGTGATGCACATGACCTCTTTCCTGGATGTGGCCTCATTCTTGGGCTAGATCCACTGGGTGCCTACAACTCTTCTCATAGAGTGCCCCATGATTCTGGCATTTACAGTATCCTCAAACCTCCATTCCAACTTAGGTTTCACCTTCAGAGCTTAATGCAGTGGCCTCTCAGGTCTTCCCTGGGAATCTCATCCTTTTAGACATTGCCTGGCCTGAGAAGCGTGCTAGAATTTTGCTGCATGTTCCCATGACTATATTGCTGCTCTTTTGAATACCAACAAAATCAGTACTGTGTAAACACTACTGCCAAGCTGCTTAAGATGTAGACTGGTCCTTCTCCAACCCCCAGCTCTCTGGACTAGCTTCCTAACTCAGACAAGCTAAACATAGATCCCTAAGTCTGTCCTGAGTCTGTCTAACCACCATCAGGTGGTTCTTCTATAAACATCTTCCTGGGATCTTGATCAGCCAGAAAGATCTTCCACCTAGGAGTCTAATAGCTCGGATCTCACCCACGGCATCTTTATTTCATTCCTCTAGCCCAGCCTCACCTGT
This sequence comes from Eospalax fontanierii, assembly GCA_035773235.1. NCBI lineage: Eukaryota > Metazoa > Chordata > Mammalia > Rodentia > Spalacidae > Eospalax > Eospalax fontanierii. The sequence continues at coordinate 21,755,598 of CM069540.1, forward strand.
CCTCTTCCAGTCTTTGCCTCATCCAGACTCCAGTTCCCTCCCCTAGATCTCTGGACTAGCTTCCTAATTCAGACTAGTTATACTCCCTAACAAAAATCAGCCTTCTGATCTATCTGACACAAACCAGCCCTCTTACTAACCTAATAACCCTACCAACCACCCTGTCCTACCAGCAACCCAGACCAATCTACCAGTATGCAAGAACTAGAAATACCCACCAGTTTATTTTCCATTCCTAAACAAAAAGGAATCAAGCTACATAAACTATATACACAGAACCAAAACTAAACAGAAACAGAGCACATGTTCCTACTAGACACAACAAAGACCATAACAAACAAAGAGCATCCATATGCCCAGACAGCAATAAAGAAGCACAAATAATGTGAAAGACCATGGGGATATGTTCCCCTCCTACCCACTAGTTCTACAGAAGTGCACTACAATAAGAACTGAGGGATACAAAGACATGCAATTTCAAAGAACAATTATAAACATTACCAAAGAACTTAAAGAAAACATGGAGAAGAAGCGCAAAGAACTCAAAGAGGAAAGGCATAAGCATGTGATAGAAACTCAAAAATGTGTGCATCTGTGAACTATTTAATGAACTATTAAAACCACTTCATGACTTGAACAGTGAATTCACAAAAGCGATAGAAATAGTGAAGGAAAACCCATCAGAAATGAATATGACTTTGAAAAAATTGGGGTGATTAGAAACAACAGCAGAAAATCTTACAAGCAGAGGGAACAAAACAGAAAGCAGAATACTAAGACTGGATGACACAGTCAAAGATCTGGACTCTGTAAACAAAGACTATGGGAAATTAAAAAAACAAACAAACAAACAGACAAACAAAAAATTAAACCACAGGAATGGAATACTCAGGACATCTGGGACAACAAGGAAAGACCAAATCTATGAATTATAGGCAGTCAAGATGGAAAAGAATCTCTCCAATAGCATTGAACAGGTCTTTGTTAGAATTCTGGAGGATTTCCCTAAACTATGGAAAGACTCACCTATAGAGATTCAAATGGTACATCGAACATCAATTATACATGACCAGAACAGAAACTTCCCACATCATACCACAGCAAAATATTTAAGAAAGAGGGTATTGAAAGCTCCTAGAGAAAAACAACAGATTCCATATAAAGGAAATCCCATAAGAATTACAACTCACTTTCAATGAAAACTATGAAAACCAGAAGAACTTGTAGAAAAGTATTCCTAAATCTAAACAAACATGGATGTCAACCCTGAATAATTTATCCAGTAAAGCTCTCTATCATGGTCAAAGGGGAATGGGAAATTTTTCATGACAAAAATAGGTTGAACAAATTAAAATCCAACAAAACAGACCTACAGAGAATACTTGAAACAGTACAGAAGACTGAAGAAAGGAATGGGTATACCCAAGAGGCTACAGAAAGTAAACAAAGAAAGGTATAATGACAGAAACACAAAATAGGGACACAAACACTAAGAAACTAAAATGACAGTATAAAATACACATCTTTCAATAATAGCATTAAATATCAATAGCCTGAACTCCCTTGTCAAAAGTCACAGGCTAGCTGAGTAGTTCAAGACAGAAAGCCCATCTTTTGTCTACAAGAAATTCATCTTAACTTCAGAGATAGACTCTACCTTAAGGAGAAAGGATAGAAAATTATTCCAAGCAGATGGCTCTAAGAAACAAGCAGATGTTGTAATTCTAATATCTAACAAAATAGATTTCACACTAAAACTAATCAGAAGATATAAAGAGAGTCACTTCATTGTAATCAAAGGAGAAATCTATCAAGAAGATATTACAATCATGAACATAGATGCACCAAACTTTGAAGCACCCAATTTCATAAAAAAAAAAAAAATAACAGTACCCCAGGACTATAAAACACTGATCAGCTCCAACTTAGCAATAGTAGGTGACTTCAATACCCCACTATCCTCACTAGATAGGTCAACTGGAAAAGAATAAACAGAGAGCTACCCTAATTAAATGACATCTTACACGAAATGGACCTAACACACATCTATATAATATGTCACCCAAGCACCAAAGAGTACACTTTGTACCCAGAAGTCCATGCAAGTTTTTCTAAAATTGACCGCATTCTGGGACACAAAACAAATCTCAACAAATACAAAAAAATTTTTGAAATAATTCCATTCAGATCACAGTGCAATAAAGCTTATAATCAACTGTCAAATCAGCTCTAGTAACTACACAAAATCATGCAGATTAGACAAGACACTTCTGAATGGTAAATGGACCAAAGAAGAAATTAAGAAAGAAATAAAAGTATTCTTTGAACTAAAACAGAAAAAAATACAACACAACAAAGTCTCTGCGATGACCTAAAAGCAGTCCTAAGAGGGAAGATTATAGCTCTTAATGCACATATTGAAAAATCAATAAGAGCACATGTAAACAACTTAACATTACAACTCAAGACTCTGGAAAGCCAAGAAAAAAACAATCCCAAAGCTAGTAGACAAAAAGAAATAACAGAAATCAGAGCAAAAATTAATGAAACAGAAACAAAGAAAACAATATTAAAAAATCAATCAGTCTAAGAGCTGGTACTTTGAAAGTTTAAACAAGATAGATAAATCCCCAGTCCAGTTCACCAAAAGAAATAAAGAACAAGTCCAAATCAACAAAGTCAGAAACTAAACGGGAAACATCTCAAGAGTCACTCCCCAAATCCAGAATGCTGTATGGGAATACTTGAAAAGTGTATACTCCAGTAACATGATGATTTCATGACTGTAGCTCTAAAACATAGTTTGTAATCTGGAATGGTTATTCTCCCTGAATTGCTCTTTGTGATCAGGGCTGCTTTGGCTATCTGGGGTCTTTTGTGCTTCCATATGAATTTGAGGATAGTTTTTGCTAATTCTGTGAAGAATGTCATGGTGATTTTGATTCAGATTGCATTGAATCTATATATTGCTTTTGCTCATTTTCACAACAGTAATTCTTCTAATCCACGAGCATGGCAGATGCTTTTCCATCTTCTGGTGTCTTCATCTATCTCTTTCTTTAAAGACATAAAATTTTGACTATAGAGGTCTATAATATGTTTGGTCAGGTTTATTTTATAATTTTTGAGGCTATTGTGAATGATAGGGTTTCCTTGTACTCTTTCTCCAAGTGATTGTTATTGGTATGTAGAAAGGTAGCTGATTTTTGTAGATGAATTTTGTAACATGCCACTTCATTGAAAGTGTTAATTATTTCTCAGAGTTTTCTTTGGGAATTTTGGGCATCTTTTAGGTATATTATATCATTTGCAAAAAGGGATATTTGAACTCTTATTTCCCAATAAGTACTCCTTTAATTCCTTATCTTGTCTTATTGCTCTAGCAAGAGTTTCAAGCACTATATGAAAAGGGAGTGGAAATACTGGACAGCGTTGTCTGGTTCCTGATTTTAATAGGGGTTCTTCCAGCTTTTCTCCATTTGACCTGCAGACCAAAGATAAATAATTGAGGATTCAAATAAGTGAAATTGGAAACTCTGAAACTGTTAAAAGAAAACATTGTCAGTAACCTACAACATATAGGTGTAGGAAATGACTTTCTGAATCAGACATCAATTACTCAAGAATTAAGATCAACAGTCAACTAAGTGGGACCTCATTAAGCTAAAATGCTTTTATACAGCAAAAGAAATAACCAAAGAAGTGAAGAAAAACCCCAAAGAGTGGGAGAAATTCCTCAACAAGGACATATCTGACAGAGGTTTTACATCCAGAATATATAATAACTCAAACAAAAAAACAAAGAATCAAGTAAAAAGTGACCCCACTAAAAGATGAGTTAAGGATCTGAGCAGAGAGTTCTCAAAAGAAGAAAAAAGAAACATCATGAAATGCATTTAACATCATTACTAATTAGGGAAATTCAAATTGACATCACTTTAAGATTTCATCTTATCCCAGTCAGACTGACTAAGATCAAGAGAACAGATGATACCAAATGCTAGAAAGGATATGGGGAAAGAGGAACGCTCAATCACTGTTGGTGGGATTGTAAATTCATGCAAACCCTATAGAAAGTAGTATGAAGAACTCTTAAAATGAATCTATCATCAGACCTAGTTATATCACTCCTTAGCATATACCCAAGGAACTCATCCTATTGCAGAGATACTTGTACATCTATGTTTGTTTCTGCTGTCTTCACAGTAGCTAAGGAATGGAAGAAACCTAAGTGTCCCTCAACTGACAAGTGGATAATGAAAATGAGATATATTTTCACAATGAATTTCTACTCCTCTGTAAAAACAAGGATGAAAATATGAAATTTTGGGGTAAATGGAAGGAACTGGAAACCATTATCCTAAATAAAGTAACACAGACTCCTATATTAAGTTTCACTCACCCAGGGCTCAGGGACAGTTAGAGAGGAAGGGGCAGAAAGACTGTAAGAGCCAGTAAGGAGGTGTTTGACTACATGGAAACAGAATACTACAAACTACTGGGATCCTGCTCATATGAATCTATGGCAATGATTTCAGCATGCTCATGACCCATGCAAACTCAAGTAATCCTGAACTGAGCATGGAACTGGAGAAATGGGTAACAAGCCCCAATGATTGCTGAAGAAACCCTGGTAACCGATGAGGATGAGCTGATATTCCTAAAGCAAGGGACTCTGGATAGGTGGACTGGGCCTCAGCAGATGAACCTACACAGAGGAACATTTGGGGATACTAACTTGGCACAATAGACCTTAACACAGATAAAAGAATGTATGGCTTCCAGTTGAGGGGCTACGGGGGGTTACTGGTGAAGAAAGAGTTATAAAGATGATTAAGACTGATTGAGATATTTTGTATGAAATATATAACAATTCAATAGAAAATGTCCTAGAGGTAACTGGACTGGAGGGAACTTGCCTTAACATAATTAAATCTATATATAACAAATCCATAGCCAACTTCATTCTAAATGGAGAAAAATTGGAAGCATTCCCATTAAAATCAGGAACCAGGCAGGACTGTCCACTCTCTCCACTCCTTTTTAATATAGTGCTTGAAAATCTTGTAAGAGCAACAAGCCAAGAGAAGTAAATCAAAGGAGTACTAATTGGAAAAGAAGAGATCAAGTTATTTCTATTTCAGATGATATGGTGTTATACATAAGAGATACCAAAAATTCCACCAAAAAACTGAGAGAAATTATTAGCACTTTCAGTAAAGTGCGACATTTTTTAAGCTGGGAACTTCCACACTGGCAGGCTCAGTTCAGGCTCTCTGCTTTCAAGTATTCTTTTATTTTTACAAGCTGGAAACTTCAGTGGATTAGTCTTCCACTCAAAGCACCTTTCTGATTCCTGCAGTGCAAAGTGCAGCACAGAGTTTCTCTTTAATGACTCCAAACTCATTAGCAATTACAGCCACTTTTTCCACCTCCATTGGTATGAAACTTTCAACACTATGTTTACATGAGTTCCCCCCATCTGCACAGATTTCATGCTGTCATTCTTTGAATATTCATTATAAAGTTCACTAAACACACTACCCAGGACCTAGCTAAATGCTATGCTGTGCTGAGCTTTCTTCTGACAACTTCATCGACCATTTTAAAATTCATTTTCACATAGTTTATCAGAATACATATAAATGCGTCCAGATTTCTTCTATTCTTATGATTTATTTTGTTTTTATTAATGTGTACATGTGTGTGTCTCTCTGTGTGTGCACACATGTATGCAGGTGAACACAGTGTACCCATAGGGAGTAAGTTCCCTATAGCTGGTGTTTTAGGTGGTTGTGTGTCACCTGATGTGGGAACTGGGAACCACACTCACTTTGGTCTTCCAGTACTGGGGAACCATCTGTTCAGTCAGATTTCTTATTAAAATATAAATGGATTCTACTGTACTCCCATTAAGGTCTCGTTCCCTTCGGAAACAGCCTTAGTCCCCACCTTTCTGCAGGTACTCTAATCTTCCATCCTCCATTTGAATGGCCCATTACACTCTGCCTACACCATCTCAGGGCTTTTCTAATCAACTTCTGCTCCATCTTTTTCCAAATTATTGGTACAAACCAGTTCTGAAGGTCCATGAACCACATGGTCAGCTTTATTGTAATAATAAGCCGACTTCTCATGATAAATCTCCTTTATGTATTTTCTTGTCTTTATCACTAAGTAAGAAGTGACTCAGGGGACTAAGGAATTATTTTAATTCTGTCAGAGATTCAGGGTGGGAGCTTGCCCCTGGTCCAATCTTAGTAAGTGATGGAAAGCAAGAGACTGATTTTTGATGGTTCTTTTGATTTGCACTTTCCTGAGACTAATGAAATACAGAGTTTTTTCATGCTACTTTTTACTTTCTTTTAGATTTACAGATCAAGCATCACTTTGTTTATAAAGAACTTTTGTAAGCATGATGATTTGAATTTCCAAGTTTATTTGTATGTTAATTCACTTGCCTCAAATCATTTAGGTAAGTGAAGCAGTGAGCTGAACTAAGGAAATTTGAGTTCTGACCCTATACCTTTAATGATTTTACTGAGAATTCATGGACTTTAATTTTTCATAGAGTTTCTCTCTCTCTCTCTCTCTCTCTCTCTCTCTCTGTGTCTTCTGAGCTTTACTTCAGATAATTTTTCCAAATATCCAATAATATATCATGCTTTTTAACTAGATAAATCTTCTTATTAAAAAATTCAATGACATTTGTTTATTTAAAACCAAAATGATTATAAATATATGAAAAAATACAGTAACTAGAAAAATGTAAAGTTTAAAGCAGGAAGTGAAATATTTTGAATGCTTTCGTTGAAAAAGTGCCTGTATGGGTTTTGACGTTCTACTTTTCAAAAAATAAAGTCAACATTTACAGGCTAAGTTTGGTTCCCAGATATATCTTTAACAGTGTGCAGATTACAGGGAATCTTTTCACTTTTACCCTCTGCAGAAATGATTCAGAGAGCAATTTTAGCAGTACATTTCCTGGCTTTCATCTTCATAAGTGAGATAGAGTATCAGCTTGCTCTTAAATTCCTCTCATGAGATTTTAGAAAATCTCAGTTCCATGGACACAATAAATATACAGACAGATCTCTTATCTTTACAACTTTTTCTTTACAGTGTTTTTCTCTTTCTTTAAGTTATGGCTTGAAATTACACTCTAGTCCTTGGTAGCACTCGGGATAATAAAATGAACATGAGCTTAGGATAAAAATTTATTACATTTCTATCAGGACTTTTGCAACTAACCTTCCTAAGCCTCCATTTTTCTTTTTTGTTTAATTTGTAAATTGATTGGCATAATTTGTTATTCCAATATCATGAGACTATAAAGAGTTAGTTAAAGCCATCAAGTTGCTGGGTGTGGTGGCACATGTCTTTAATCACCACACTTGGGATGCAGGAGCAGGGGGAGGCCTCTGTGAGATCTAGGCCATATTGGTCTACAACATAGTGAGTTCCAAGGAGATCCTGTTTAAAAATAAACAAATGAAGAACCAGTCAAGTGCCCTGGTTTCCTTCCCTGTCTACTTCTTTTATTATCTCTTCTCAACGCATTGTTCAGATATTTTATTTTTAAAAGTATTTATTTCATTTTATTTATTAAGAGAGAGTGCCAAAGTGCATGTGCCTGTTTGTGTGTGTGTGTGTGTGTGTGTGTGTGTGTGTGTGTGCTATGTGCAGGGCAGGGGATGGATGGGGACAATCAAAGGACAACTGGCCTGAGTTGGTTCTCCCCTCCCTTCATGTGGGTCCTGGGAATCAAATTCAGGTCATCACAGTAAGCATCTTTACCTTCTGAGCCATCTCACTGCCTGAGTTTATACATATTTGTACGAAGCAAATAAGAAAGTTTATTCAATTAAAACTGTCAGTTTGTTTTGCTAACTGCTTACTGATTTATTTACCTGTATCTTTGCAAATCAGAGTTACACACAAAATGCCAAATTTAATGATGGTAATGCAATTAAACTATCTTACTCTGTCAGTTAACATGTAGGCAGTTACTTCTGTACTCACCAGAGTTTAAAAAAAAATCCAGTGCAGAAGAAGAGTCAAATTTGTAAATACAAGCAGTACTTGGTCAATTAACTAATTAAAAAAAATAGTTTTATCAAATTGTATACCCTGACCTCATCCAAGTACTCTAGGGTAATGAGAACATTACATAATATTGATTTTTTTTTTGGTCAATAGGCATATGAAGTGAAAGGAAACACTAACTACGAAGAATTGATATGTTTCCAACATTTAGGAGGCAGAGGTTGGTGAATCTCTGTGAGCTTGAGGCAAGCCTAGTATACATAGCAAGTTCCAGACCAGCTGGGGCTATAGGGAGACCCTGTCTCAAAAAGACAAAAATAAAAAAAAAATACCTTAGTTTTCTTTTTAAGTTCACTCATTCATTCTCTAAATCAATCAAATGATACAGATTGCTAAATGCATAGGTTCAATTTTGTTTCATTCTTTTTCAGCTTATCTATAGTGATCATGTTTTACTAAGACTTAAAGGACATAATTCTTTCACCATGCTTCTACACAAAGCACTGCAATGTAAATAATTTCAGATTTTTTCTTCCAGTAACCCATTTCTGATTTGGAACACTAACTTACTTATGTGTGTGTCGTGTGTGTGTTGTGTGTGGTTTACGCATGTGTCTTCAAGGGCCCATATGCAGATATATTGGAGCAGGATGCCAAGTGCCTTTTCTATCACTCCCCGCCTTATTGCCTGATAATGGGGTCTGGCACTGCATCTGAAGTTCACCACTTAATCTAAGCTCTTGGGTTCCATTTGCCCCTCCCCCAACCCCTGTGCTACAGTTAGAGCAATGTGTAGCAATCCCTAGCTAGAGATGTGAAATACTCAGTTTCTCAGGCTTGCAGAGCAGAGTCTTACCCACTGAGTCACCTCCCCAGCTCCTGATGCTAATTCTCAAGAAGGTGGTCATAATCATGAACACAGCACACCATCTCGTACTGTAGAATAATATAAACATGGTTCTTCCCATCGTCATCTCCATACTTCACTTGAACAAATGTGTTCTCATTGATATATTCTAGATACGTTCATAAATGGAATCTTCTCCAGCTCTCCCACTCATAGTTTGGATTTCCTTCATCTTGTACTGTGAGAAAATGAACTTTTGTCATCTACAAACACCCAGTTTTTTTCATAAAACCTTTAGTCAGCATAAGCAAACAAAGTGCCTAAATTACAGAAAGCATGGTTTTTCTGTTACCCTAAGAGGACAAAAGAGATCTTCTGGTTCCACATTGCAGATTCCCAGGGTGTGAAGATGTTTGATAAGAACAGGTCAGAGAAGAGCAACAGAGGTGAGAATCAGGATAAATTATACCAGTCAACACAGAAAAAAAAATCATCGTAGAAATCTTAGAAATTACCAAATGAAAGTGATATCCAAGGTAAAGTTTTCAATTGTAGTGCAACTTTTGATTACCTTTAAGGGTAAAAAAAAATCTATATAATTTTCAAAGCCATGTTAAGAAACTCTGACTCTTGGAAATAAATGGCTGAAATGGGATATGCAATGAAAAGCTCATTTGGGAATGCTGGAACACTGTTAAAGTATTCAAGTTATTTTTCTATTGTTCAGTGAAGTGCTTCGAGCTCTCCTACTGAGCACATCATGTTCAGTCCCTAATGCAAATAGATTCAGTTCCGATTCATTTCATCCCGTGCTTTACTTATTTGTACCCTACAGAGACGTTTTTGATGCCAGCTACTCTCAACTTCCCCATGTTTTCCTTTTTTATCTATCAATTCCCCTCTGTGGAGCTTGCAATCTGAGCTGTCTGGCAATAAGTTGAATTTAAATAAGTAGTGTATATTTAGAATTCAAAGGGTCAGTGACCATGAAGCTGGGTAGCAAGAGAGAAAATATATATTTAACATTTGCATAAAGGAATTATGAAACAGGCTGATTAATTCTGACCTTTTAAGAAGATTGGTTATTTTTTTAAATCCCTTTAAATATTTGCATATTGATTGTTGCTCCAGAGAGAAAGTTATTTATGGACACTACCAAATACCTATTACTACTTAATACTGGGTACTAATTAAATGATAGTCGAAGGGTAAAATATGCTTTGAAAATTGAATCAGTTGAAGCCTTCTCTCATGGAGGAATTAATGTGCAAAAGTCCTGTTTTACTCACTCACCTCAAAAGTAATAGATTCTTAAAGACAAACAGGACTTTTGCGTTTCTCTTTGCTCTTTGATATTTTATGTGGTAAGAAAAGCTTTCAGTGATTCACTGTTATTTGGATTTGAAATCCTTAAGTGACAGAATATAAGAAAAATTAAAGATGAGGGATAAAATTAGTGAGCTTGTGCTGATTTCTTGTGTAGAAGCAAAGTTCCTTGTTATCAGAGAAGCACTATCTTTTATTAGACCTCAACATATAACAAAAATTCCATTTGCTTACTGTGATTATTATAATATTTATTTTGGAGGCCTCATTGAACAAGAGCTAAAAATCGGATGTTCGTAACGTGGTTAAGTAGTACACGTCCACCAGTGTTTGGACTTTACAGGAACATCACTATCACAGATAGTCACCTTTGAAACTTTAAACTGTTGCTCAAAACATAATGTAAAATTTTAGATTATATTTAAGAAGGACAAAAATTTAGCTCTTCAGTTCATGAATCAGACGATTTCATTTTAACAAAATTACAGTGAATAGCATGTGGCACAGTGGTTTGAAACATATGCGTGACACAAAATCATTGAACATCCGTAAGTTCATATGCTGATATGCATGTGTGATGAGAAGTGTTTGGGAATTCTCACCTGATCATTTTCATTTTCTCACAGAAGCTGAGGGTATATACTTTAGAAATGAATGACAACACTAACAAAACTTATAGGTTAAAAGAAAGGGAAAAATACAAAACAGTTAAAAAAATTCTATTGACAATATCTAAGGTCTACTGTACATTTTGAAATGTCATTGTGGGAGCTGGAGAGATGGCTCAGTGGTGAAGAGCACTGGCTGCTCTTGCAGAGAACCAAGGTTTAAATCCAAGAACCCACATGGTGGCTAAAACTGTCTGCCATTCCAGTTCCCGAGATGCCAGCTCCCTCTTTTGACCTCCCTGGTCATTGTACAGCATAGGTACACTAATATACATGCAGACCATACACTTATACACATAAAATTGAAAAAAAAATGGAAATGTTATTGTTACCTTTAATGGAGAGTATATAGTAAAATGTCATAATGTGTCTATAAATTACTAATTTACTAACATAATTTTCCTTTATGTATTCTTAAGTAACAAAATAATCACATAAAAATTCAGCTACTCAGAAAGAAAAGCAAAGGGAATAGTCTAGTTTCAGGGTCTATTTTAAAGGATTTAGGAGCCATGAATTCTATTTTTGTAATAAGAAAAAACTTGAAAAAATGGCAATATGTATCTTTTTTCTGCTCTGTTGGAGAAATGATGTCACAGACTTCCTGACAGCCTCAAACATGGAGAGAGACTCATGGGCAGAGATTCAGCTGAAACATGATCAATGAAGGCAGAAGCCATTGATCTATCACCTGCTGCAAACACACAATGATCATTTAACAAAGTATTGGAAGCTCCTGTGAACCAACATAATGTCAAATATCCTCCGGGGGTGGGAGGTCCATGGTCATTATGTCAAGAACTCCCCATAGTGAAGATAGGAGCAATATTCCATTGGACTGGCAGGGAAGACAGTACAATCCTTCTGAGACACATTCAGGATCTTCTTAATAAAAATGACTCCAGATCCAGCCTATTCCAAAGTCTTGTCCAGCTAAAGAAATGATATTCATCTCTTCCTAGGCTTTGAGTCTCATGGGCAGATGGAAAGCTTCAGAAATGACAAGTTTCAGTGATTCAAGGAAAATGATTGACAATAACAAGGAACAAAATGGAAATCCAGAGGAGACAGATAACACTGGACAAAGATGCAGACTCACAAACTAAGCAAAAGTATTAGAGTTTACTCACTCCTACACCTTACTTACATACCAACAAGAATCCAGCATAGTAATGGATTATAGTAGAAAGAGTGAAAGATCCTCTTTCCTTTTGATGGATTACTTGGGGAGCCCAAAGACAAGAGACAGCAAATGAAAGGACAAAAAATCCTAGATGAATTTAGATGAATTTTCATCTGTGACCCAGATAGGGGTAAGAGAAAGTAAAGAAAGATTAGAATACTGAAGTAGAGCACCATACCGTATAACCATGAATCCTAACTTCTAATAACTAATGTATCATGCCTTAGTTTCCAAACAAAGCAAGGCATCTTCAGAACTAGGGAAGATCAGTCCTTCAGAGTCATGTTCAAATAAGACACAGAAAGGATAAGCATACTGATAATTTATAACAAATATGATTAATATGTTAAGTTTTCTAACAGGAAAAACAAGACTGCTCAAGAGCAGATGGACAGTGAGGGACAGTGAGAGCAGAGTGGAAGTGCAGAGAAATATGTAAAAACAAGTGCTAGAACTCAGAAATAGTGCAACGGGGGTGAAAGGGCCCAGCTGTGCTTCTCAGGAACCTTCACAGGGCTAAGGAAGGGATCAATGAGCCTGACTGACCATGAACATTCCCTCAAACTGGGTTACAGAAAGAGAAATGGAAGATCTAAATGCCCAGACCAATGCACTATGGAATATGAAAAGGGAGTGACATTTTCCTGAGATACCAATTGAAGTAAAAGCAGAGTAAGAGACATATTTGAAATCACAGGCCTAAACTTTCCACCATCCATGACACATGCTCAATATACATATATAACTTTAAATTTATTAAAATCAGATATAGAATCAGCTCTCAGGACCTAGTGCTAGACAAGGAGTTCACATACAGTATACAATAAATAACCTATGAAAGAAAGTTAGCAGTTGGGCAATATCAACATTATTTTTTCTAGCAGATTACTCTATGCAAAAGAACAAGAACATATTTATGGATCCAAGAAAATATTTTTCACATTGCCTATCACATCACCTATCAGATTAAAAGATGAATTTCTAGATTATATTTTAAAATTCTTAAAACTCAGCAGCAATATAAGAAGAGCTTTGCTTGACAATTTGGCAATAAGGGTATGAAAATGGGTGAGAGGTAGAAAGGAGTGCAGATGGGAAAAGGATCTAAATACAACCAAAATATACTGTATGAAATTCACAGAAATTCAATGAAAAATTGGGCAAAGACATGAGCAACCATTTCACCCAAGGATATTTAAATAGAAAACAAAGGGTGATATACTGTGGTGACCAGGAAAGGAAATTTAACATGCTATTCGAAACAGGTTGCTTTGATTTGTGTTCCTTTCTATCTGCATTCTTTATATCTGCCAAGCTTTTTCTTGGAAGTGTTATTAGCTCATGCTTGGGAATCATTGACAATGTAATTTTCAGTAGAAAAACTATATGTTTCTCAGCAGACTTATAGTAAGCACTTTTTCTTCTCAAACTGAAATGGTGTTGAGGTTTGATGTTGTACTTGGTGATAAAGAACAGACTATGAGCCAGGGAAAGCAAGACATGGGAGTCTTCTTGGGTTTGGCCTTGATTGAGACTTCACATCCAGCAGAAGAATGGGTACATGACTATGCTTGATCCAGCAAAAATCAATAGAAAACAAAGGAAATATTTGGCTAGAAATAAGGTGTTTCCTTGTAGCTGAAGCTTGTTATATTTGATATTTTGGAGCATTCAATACTGTTAGGAGAGAGTAAAATTTGTGGGATCAGTCAGTATTTGGAAACTCAACCTTGGAGGTTACAGATACCTTGTTCTGGAAATTCCTGCCTGCATATCACCTTCCTATTTTTATCATTTGCAATTGCTTTTTGTTACCTCAACAAGCCTAAGAGACACATCATTTATACTCCCATGTGATTTGTCTCTTAACATCCTCATCTGGGGAAGCCTTTTATCAGGTAGAAAAGAAACATCAGAGAACACAAATACTGCATGTAATGGTTTCAGTAAGAATGTCGTAAGGGTGTGGTATTCAAGGCTTTGTTTCCCTATTCAAATAGTGTTCACATTTGGGACTTTTGGAAAGTAACTGGATCATGAGTGTTCTAAATTCATGAATGAATTGATTCACCAATGGATTCAAAATTTGGACATGGACTATTGGGAGGTGATGGAACTGTAGAAGGAAGGCCTCCTTTGAGGAAGTAGATCACTGGTAAATGGCTCTGAAGAGCATACATTGCTTTAGCCCTTCCTGTTAGTCTCCAGTTTTCATCTATTATGAGGCAAGCAGACTCCTCCCCCAGACACTGGTCAGGATGTTCAGTCTCATCTCCTGCTAAAGTACCGAAGGCTGTAAACCAGGGACTCGAACTTCTTCAGTTAGGAGCCAAAATGAAATGTTTTTCCCCTAAGTTCTTTCTATTGAGTATTTGTTACAGGGAAAAAAGTCCAATTCATGGTATTTTCATATTTTGGGTCAAGGATGACACTGGGAGTGAAATGGCACAGTGTTGATATCAGAAGAGACTTTTAAAAAGACTTTCAGAGTTCCTTACAACAATACAGAAGGGACCTTCAACTGTGCATAGTCGTATTTTTTCATTCATTTATTTCAGTAAATATTTATTGAGCACATACCTCAGAGAAAACGTAGTTACTTTCCTATCCCTGTCTGTCTCTCTGTTTCTGCCTCTAGCTCTTTCTCTTTGTATCTTCATCTCTTTCTCTTTCAGTGATGAGGATGCGACCTAGGGTCTTATATATGCTGTATACTCCTGCCCCAATATATAAACTTAAGATAATCAAAGATACCAACTTCATAGAACATGTAGTTCAGTCCAAAACGGAGACAGTAAATGGTGACATAGAAATGAAATATCGGGTAGAGATGAGGAAACATACAGCTCACTAAGACAGAGTTCTACTAAGCTAAACTGATAGAACAAATTCTGTATGAAGACTAGTCAGAGACCTAAATGAAGGAACTGGTCAATGAGGGTGTAAGGAGGAAACATGCGTTAGACACAAAGAGCAACCCTAACTGTCCTATGGAGGATGCATACTTAGCATGTTAGTGAACAGCAGGGACCACAGACACTGAGGAGTGTATATGAAAGGGAAGGCTAGCAAGAAAAATGTGTAAGAAAGAATGTTTTAAGTGATCATATAAAACGACTTTAAGGGGCTGGAGAGATGGATTAGTGATTAAGAGCACTGACTGCTCTTGCATAGGACCTGGATTTGATTTTCAGCACCCACATGGTGGCTAATAAACATCCGTAACTCTAATTCCAGCGTAATCCAACACCTTCTTCTGCCTCCATGGGAATTTCCGGATGGGCAAACCTACTTACATGCAAGCAATACACTCATATGCATAAAATAAAACTACTAAAATATTTTGTAAAGACTTTAAATTGCATGATGAGCAAAATAGAAAGTCTTCAGAGAGTTTTGAATACAAATCTCTTTTTTTAAAAAGCAACATTTCTGGATACAGTATAGTTTTACGATTACTCGTAAAGCTTTTTCAGGATGAAAGCCAGTCTACCCTAAAGGCATTTCCATGGCATCTAAAAACCTAAAAGAAACTAGGTGCAGAAGAGTAGCAGCAAGAGGACCAAGTTACACTCTAGGACATTGATCTCTTCGACCTTCACCTCCTATATCTTACTCACCATGATGATCAATACTTTTCTACCTTTATATTTTACTTTGCTTTAAAATCTTTATCCCAATAATGTCAATAGGTGTAATTTACACAGTAGCCTAGAGTATTTGATGAAGAAATAGATTGCCTGAACGTTCTTAATTGCATTCCTTGTTCTACCTCACTTTGTTATTTCAAAATAAATTCTTTTGTCAAATTAGGGAGATAATTTCCTCATCATATTAAAATAATTTTAACTCAACCTAATGGTTTTTAATGCTCATTTAAAAAATATTCACTTTGCCACATTTTATTAATGGATATTGTACAAATTCTCTATTACTATCTAATTGTGCAAAAAATGCTCTTTTCTACTTTTCTTATTAAAGCCAGACTTTAAAATGAATTCAATATCTTGGCATTTGAAAATAATTATTAATTTCATGCCTACTTGCTTTCTATGTATTTTACGCTGGAGATATTTATATAATTCCTTTCTATTCTTTTAATCCCTTGAAAACTTTTACTGCTTTTGCACTCTTCATGGATTTATTTGCATGTCTCAAAAACTGTCTTCCATCTTCGCTTTCCTCTTGTGGTCATAGAAATCCTCATTTTTATCATGAAGTTTGAGATTTCTTTCTTACTTTATGGTAGCAGAGGGTTGGGAGTGTCTGCTAAAAATACAAAATTTCTTCTTCAAACTATACACTTGAAGAATGTGTATTTTCTCATTATTATGTAACCATCTCTACCATTAACCATAGAAATATCTGTTGATATCACTAGAAAGAATCTCAACAGTTGATTTTTTAATTACTTTACTTTCCTCCATTTTGAACTATTTAATAATAAAAGATTTTCTGAAAATTATTCATGGATATAACATAATAATTTAATTCATCAATATAATGTGATTTTTTCTAATATCAATTTATTTAAGACCCCATACAGGGACACATTTTTGATATTATGTGTGTAATACTGAGTTGCAAGGTTAGAAAGAAACTTTTAAAAATGCAATGCTGATCCCTTTCAATGCAGACCCCATTCCTAGTGAAAAGCTGTGGTCTCAGGCTTTCCTCACACTCCTGCTCACATTCAAGGTTATAACAGCCCCTCCTGTTTTCTCCATTCCTTCATCTTGCAGTAGGTGAATTTCTCACATGCAAACACCAGGGTATGGCATTCATGATGCCTCATTTACTGACTCCAGTTTTCACATTTGCAGTCTTTCTATAACAGTGTTAACCGTACAAGTTTACTTTCTTCTGCATTGCTATGCACTGTACTGGTTACATTCCTTGTCCTGTAATAAAACATCTCACCAAAGAAATTTACAGGAAAGGGGGCTTGTTTGTTCTCCTAATTCCAGGATACATCAGATCATAGTGAAGAAGTCATGGCAGCAGGAATTTGCAGCAATTGGTTACCACTGCATCTGCAGTGAGGAAGCACAGGTAGATGAATGCTGATATCAGCAGGATTTTTCTTCTTTTTGCAGCTCAGGACTCAAGCACAGAGGATGGTCATACCCACTTAGCCAAATCAAGATAATCCTTCACAGGTGTACTACAGGCTAGTCTAATCTAAATAATCCTTCATAGATCATAGGAGTGCCATGAGTTTATCTCCTAGTTGACTCTAGATCTTGTCAAGTTTGTATACTAATGCTAACATTTACCAAACAAAAATAGTTTAATGAATAAATCTGATATTATTGACAGAAATACAGTGAATTATTTAGATCATTGGCAACTCAGGTAGTCATTTCCCATGGTTAAATGAAGAATGATATGTCTGTAATAGCCTTGGTTCATCCAGGCATGTGAAAGGAAGGGGGAAACAAGAGCAGCAAGTGCCAAATCAGAGAGGCCATGACCATGAACCCCTGATCATGTGCAGGACATGGAAAGGCAAGGCAAAATGGGAAGGAAAAAATGAAGAAAACATATGTGCATGGATGTCCAATTTTGAACATTTTTTTCACTGAAGTATCTGAGACTTCTAAATGCCAATTCTTTTTAAATTGCAGCAAAATGCACATAAGCTTACAATTCACCATTTGAAAATAGTGAAATGCTTAAAAGTAAAGCTTTTTCCAATAGACGTATCAACTCATTTCTAAATATTTCATCCAGTTGGACATAATTTGCACAGTGAAATTCCAAGGGTTGGAATTTTGTGAGAAGGTTCTTCTTTTGTGAGTATCTAATTTTTTCCAAAATGATTCAGAAAAAAATAGGACTATTTTATCACATGTTGTGGTTGTTTGTGGTCTTAGAGTTCTTATGAAAATCAGTTCATGAAGGGGACCCACAACATCAAGTGGAGATTAAAGAAACAGAGAATAGGCTGGAGCTGACTCAGAGTAGGGCACAGAGACACAGGGTAGCCCATAGCACATGACAGAGGAGGTGGGAAATGGTCAGGAATGTGTTGACACTTGGATAGCGATTCTTACTGAAGATACCAGCTAACTCTCAGGAAAATGGAAAAAGAAACCTGCACCCTGAATATTAGTCCCACATAGGAAAACTATACCTTAACTCTCCTCCAACTTAGTCCTCTCCTGAAATAAAAAATGCTTCCCCTGCAAGAAGAATTGTGACTTGAATACTGTGGTGCAATTACCATCTCTGAACTCAAATTATCCTACAGGGCTATAATAATAAAAGTAGCATGTACTTGCATCAAAACAGACATATTTGTCAATGGAAGAGACCTGATGACCCAGATTTAAGTCTGTGTATTTACAACCATCTGATTTTCAACAAACAAGCCAAAGATACGTACTGAAGAAAAGATAGTGTATTCAATAATTGGTGATGGTCTGACTAGAGAACCACATACAGAAGAATAAAACTAGATCCCTACATCTCACATGCACATAACTTAACTTCAAATGGATTGAGGCTCTCAACAAAAGACCAGATACCCTAATTCTGAGAGAGGACAAAGTGGGGAATACACTGGAATTTATAGGCACAGGAAAGGACTTTCTGCATAGGTCTCCCATAGCCCCGGCATTAAAGCCAACAATTGACAAATGGGGTGTCACGAAACTAAAAAGTTTCTGTACAACAAAGAACATCATCATTCAAGTGAAGAGACAATCTACAGAGTGGGAAAAATACCAATTTTACTTCTGGTAGAAGCCTAGTATCTAGAATATATAAAAACTCAAAAAAACTCAATCATCATCATCAACAACAACAACAACAACAAAAACCCAATTAAAAACTGGGACAAGTAACTGATCATGGAGTTCTATAAAGATGAAATGTAAATGGCTGAGAAATATTTTTTAAATGTTTAACTTTTTACCCATTAGGGAAATGCAAATTTATACTATTTTGAGACTTTATCTTACTTCAGTCAGAATGGCTATGATTTAAAAAAAGATAAATGCTGGTGAAGATGTGGAGAAAGGGGAAATCTTATTCACTGCTGGTTGGAGAATGATTGGTGTAGCCACTCTCTGCCACATGATCCAGCCATACCACTCTGGCATTATACCAAAGGACTCTATGTCCCATGACAGAAATACCTGTTCCTCAATGTTGGTTGTTAGTCTGTTCCTCATAGCCAAGAAATGAAGAACAAACTAGATCTCTATCCACTGATGAATGGTTAAGAACAGTGTGGTACATTTAACCAATGAAATATTATTCAGCTTAAAAATAAATCGTGAAACTGGCAGGTAAACAGATAGAAATGGAAGCAATCATCCTGATATTAATTTTTAATGGGATAATCCATAGAGGATTAGAGGTCAGAAGACTAGTAAATGGCCCTGATTGGAGGAGGAGTGGGGAGTTTCATGAGAGGGGAGATGGAATGAAGTGATTTAAAGGAGGAAAGTAGAATAATGGAGAAAAAAGGGCTAAATGGGGTGGACCACGGGGAAGCAGGAAAGAGGACTGAGTGTGGGGAGGGATAAAATTAAACTAAATACTCTGGGTAGGTTAACCAGGCTTCAGTGGGTGGGCCCACCTGGAGGGGCATTTGGGGATACAAGTTTGACTTGATAGACAGCTAGGAATTTTAAAAAGTACATATGCAGATAGAGTACATGGAATCGGGCTGATGGTAGTGGGGAATGCAGAGAGGGAGGAGTTCTAAATAAAATAAAAATACACAGTGTAAGAAATTTAAAAAACTCCATTTAAAACACTTTAAAACTTTTTGTGTAAGGAAATAAAGAAAAGCTTGATCAACAAACTAACTCGAGATGTGCAAATCCCAATGCAGAAACAAAATTAGCACAAATACCAAGACAATATCTCTCTCATAAAAACTACCAATTCCATAGTAATGAACCCCAGTGAGACTGACTTAGGATACTTTCCAGAAAAATAATTCAAAGGAATGATTGTAAGTGTGTTCAAACGACACAAAGAAAACATAAATGCAATCCAAGTGAACAAAAACAGACAGCTGAGTGAAATAAAGGAATCAATTCAAGGTATGAAATTAGAATTTCATAAATGGAAATGCTAAAGAAAGGTCGAGCATAAATGATGGTAGACATTAAGACCCCAGTAAGCCACATATAAAACTCAGTGGAAAGCCTCACGAACAGAATGGCTCATCAGGGAATCAATAAGAGCTTGAAGACAAGGTAGAGGAATTGTTCCAACTAATCAAGGTCAAAGTCAATTCATGAATGATATATTGTATCATTTCAGGAAATATTTATAAATCTGCAGTCATAAAAATTGTTATGATTTGAATGTGGTGTGTCTCCCTTGGGCTCCTTGTTTAAACATTTGGGTACAAGCTGATAACACTAATTTAGGTTTGTGGGACCTTGGCAGGTTAGCCTTGTTTGAGGAAGTGGGTCACTAGGAGAGTGGCAGCCCCATTTCCTGCTCACCCTGTGCTTCCTGACTTCCTTGCATTATGGCCTGCACGTCTTTTCTACCATGATGCTCTGTGTTCCCTCAAACCATAAGCAAATACAATCCTTTCCTCCCTTCAATTGCTTCTATTCAGGTGTTTGGTCACTAGAAACGCAAGTGACATAAAAGTCCACAGTCAACCCTACAACTATCAAATATATTCTGAAATTGTAAGTTTGAATCATTTTGTTATTAGTTTTTTTAAAGTAATAATGTTTACCTAAGTTCAAAAATATTTGAATATTGTAGCATTCAAAAATAGCATAACATTTCAAGTTATAAGGACAGGAAGTTCTTGAACCTTTTGCTTTTCTGGCCATTGTAGCTTGTTTGAAAAGGTAATAATATGTCACATGTAACTTAAAAACAACAACAATAGTGAGCACTCTTAGGCCATCTGATGCACTCTCCCTCCATCTAGGGACAATAGTAGGGAGGCTATGCCACAAAACCAGGACAACTTGAATCGAATCAGACGCCTATGGCCTTGTCAGCAGGTCAAGCCTTATAGTCTGTTCTGTGGGCTTTAGTTATTCCAAAAGGCATCTATCTCCACAGCGTCAATGCCATGAGGAGAATTAAAGTTCTGTCTCAACTTTTGTGTCCTTTCTACAAAGTTATTAGCTGAATATTAATTTCTATTCAATTACCCCCAAGTTAACAACAACTTACATGGTTTTAAAAATATTTATTGACCTCAAACAAATATCCCAGTCACCACTCATTAAAGAAGCTTCTTTTGCACCAGACACTGTTACAGACTACCATAACTGATCACACACAGACTGTATGTGAATTGCCCAAGCCAAAGTGATACATCTACAATGTAACCTCTACACCTAAGACACACAGAACATAAAACAATGGGTAAAGAAGTCACTAATGAATCTCTCAGTTCTTACTAAAGAAGCTTCCTCATGCAACAGAGGGCCAGGAACACAAAAGGTCAAAAATGGCCAAAGTATAGAGATTAAGAGTCTGTAGAACAGTGATCCTTGGACAGGAGTCCTTTATTAAAATTCACCCGCCCCTATGGCTAAGTGTCCATTGCCAAAAAGGGACAGAAAGGCTGTAACAGCCAGGGAGGAGGTGCATGACAATATGTAAACAGAGTCCTACAAGTTCCTGGAGCCCTGCTCATATGAGCCTGTAGCAGTGGTGGCAGCAAGCGCAGGACACACGCAAACTGAAGCAGACAAAACTCATCATAGAACTGGGGCGATGAACAGCAGACTCCACTCTTAAATGAAGAGATATTGGCAACTGATTACTGTTTGGTGAGGAAGAGCTGATCTTCTTAAAGGGAAAGACTCTGGAAAGGCTGACTGGACCTCAGTGAATGAACTTGTGCTGAGGAATGTCTGGGGACATTAACTTGACACATTAGACATTAACAGAGATGACAGAATGTATGGATTTCAGTTGGGGAGCTATAGGAGTTTTTCTGCTGGAGAAGGGTGTATAAGATGATGAGGATTGGTGGAGATGTTCTTTATGAAATGCACTAAGATTCAATAAAAATAGGAAAAACACTAATTGTTTGTAATTTTCTGTACAATACAATTTGATGGGATTTAGAACCCCTTCCCTGACTGCACCTCCCAGTTACTGCCTCTGGCACAAATTAATGTACTTTACTGTATATATAATATGGTCCATAGAGCCTAATTTGTGTGCCCAAATGTCCTACAGTTTGGGTCCATCCACTGGAACCTGGTCAACTGACCAAGAGTCCCATTTCTGTGAGAGAATGTCTTTCCCATTCCCAGCAGCCATCAATTGCCAAAAGTTCCTTACTTTGGATATAGATTTATTTATTATTATTTATTAATAATTATTATTATTCTCCATGTCTGTGCTGGAATTATTTTCTTTGTTGAGCTTGCATTTGATCTGTGTGTGCTGTCACTATTGCTGTGAGTTCATATTTGTAACTAACCAGCTGTCTGGAAATCTAGGTTTCCTTGTGGTCATCCACCACCTCTAACTCTTACAGTCTTTATGTCCCTTCTTCTAGAATGTTCCCTAAGCCTTGGGAAGCAAAAGTTTGAAATAGGTATCATATTTAGGGGTGAGTACTCTGCAGTCTTTTGGTCTCTCCACATTGGTCAGTCATGGGTTTCTCTGTCAAACACCATCTGCTGTATGAGGAAACATCTCTGGTAAGAGTTAAGAGATGCATTCATGTTCTGTATAGAGGTTACACTGAAGATGTGTCACTTTGGGTAAGCATCGCACCAGTTCCATTTGACCAGTTATGGAACTCGGTAATAGTCCCATCTTTCTCACAAAAAAGTTTCTTTGATGAGTGGTGAGAGGTATCCTTGTCTGCAAGTATGAGAATGCATATTTAGAATATAGTAAGAAATTTCATTGGTTTAGACTCCTATGTGTTTTCTGAATCAAATGATAAATTTTATTTTTGCTCTATTCTGCATGCTTCATTTTCTGAACCATGGGATTGCCCAGTTTCCCCTTGTTCATATCTGCTGTGATTTATCTTGTTTACTGAGAGATTCTTGCAGTAACCCTTTCTTGTTACTACTCCGAAATATAAAGCATGGAAGGTCTTGTAGAGCTTGTTTACCTCTGCTTATCTCATCTCAGACTTCCCTCAAAGCCTAGGACAGCATTCACACTCACCTCTGGACTTTGTGATCATGGGCCTTTATTGACTTAATTCTCTTAGCTATTTTCTCTGTCTAAATTTATTTTAATTTCTGCATAAAAATGCTTACAGTGAATTTCTTAGCTCATTCCATATGTGTGCTTGGCCTCTTCAATCACATCCAGAGTCTTTCAAGTGTAGATTATTTTCTATTCTTTATATTTCTATAATATCTATCCAAGGAACTTGGTAGAATATGCCTAAGAAGAAATACCTTGTTTAAGAGCTAAGATTGAACCAGGTGGTTGGCAACTTATCAAGTCCATTTCCTTTTATTAGAATAAGAATCACAACATCCCATTCTAGCATAAATCAGATGGCATTGCTAATTAAAATGAGGTCAGCAGTAAATGCTATCAAATGTTTTGTTTAGGGTTTTCTAGGTTGGTCAAGAGTTTGACAATCTTTTCAATTCTTAAATTTTGAAGGAACCACAGGAGCCAGGAAAGTAGAAAGAAGCCATGGAGCCATGGATGTAGATGCTATGAGGAGGGATTAGAAAAATGTGGCATACTTTATTTAGGGAGGGGGAAGGGAAGTCTATAAAGAAGGAGAGTGAAGAAAGTCAGATAATACTTAGATAATATAAAATCCATAGATAAATGTGTTATTTCATAACCCTACTAAAGTGCACATATTACATATATGATAATAAATATATATTAGATGAAGGTTATATAACAAAAATCATAATACTAGGCAAGGGAAACCTCCCTTGAGTTGTTGGTTGGGGTAGTCTAAGAGACTCATAAAATTACATAAATGGGCTATTGCCTTAGCCCTTGGCTGCATGTTAGAAGGTAAGACCCTGTTGACAAAGACACCAATACTTCATACACAGGACTTGGAACAACTGAGCTGGAACTGACCTGGAAGCATCCTCCTCTAAAACTAGTTCTCAAAGTATAAGAAGATACTTTTCAAGCTGCTGAGGAAGGAAACCAATCATAAGTCCTGCCCAGTTCTAAAGCCAATGATCAACAAAGAAGACAAGAAATTGAGAGGGAATGGGAGGGCCATGGGAGGTGTTGGAGAGGGGATAGGAGAGGTGGAAATCATGCAAATACAATACTCATGGATGAAATTCTCAAAAAGTTCTAAATAAAATTAAAAGCACTTTTTAAATGACAGAGACATTTCCAAGCATCCTGTCATAGCAACAGCCAAGTGTCCAGAGTTGGGAGGACAGAAGGAGGCTTCTCACTTTAAAAGTCATTGAAAATTTGTTTAAATTTGGTATAGTTTGTGAATATTTCAGAGACCTGTGGCCACTTCCTGTATATAACTGAGAATTTCTAGGGAACTTTAAAAATGGCAATGTAATTGTATCAAATTCTGTAATTATACCCAATGAGAGCAATAACTCAGAGGCTATGTGAATCCTCATGTCTCCTCTAGCCTAGGGTGTCCACAAGCAGAAAGATAACATTTCCTCTCTTCCTCCTCCTATTCCTCATTCTCTCTCTCTCTCTCTCTTCCTCCTCTTCTTCCTTCTCTCTTTTTCTCTCTTCCTCCTCCTCCTTCTCTCTTCTTTTTCTTCTTTCTCCTCCTCCTCCTCTTCCTCCTTCTCTTGCTCCTCTTCATCCTCATCTTCTTCTTTATCTTCCTCCTCCATTTTCTTTGGGAAACTTTAGTCAAGTACTTGTCTCATCAAATATTCCTGCAGTCAGCACATTCTTCCACTCTTCCCTTGGCCTGTCCATCTTGGTGATTTATAGCTACTTTTCATTGTTCCTTTCATCCATTTTTTTCCCTATGATTCTTCCATAAAAAATAAAGGACTGCATTACATTTTACCATGTACATTTTTAGGCAGTCCTTTCTGTTGTATGACATAAAGTCATCCTACTATTTTCATGATGCAATTTTCCTTAATTTCATTTTCAATCTATTTTTATGTATAAGTCTAAAGTTGTCTGTTAGAAAATCATTAAATAGTTATTTTTATTAAATTTGGAAGTCTTTTTTTTACAGAAGTTAATGTATTCTTTTTCAGCTTTAACTTGGTCTTGAGTTACATAGGCTGGCCTTGAACTTGCTATATAGTTCAGCCTGGTCTTGAACTCCTGCTCCTATTGTTTCCACCTCTCAAGTTCTGGGTTGACAGGCCTACACTACCATATCTAATTTTACTTTATGTGTTTAAATGTATTTGCTAAATGAATACACTATCTTCTGTTTGGCTTTATTTGTATATTCTGTACATTTTCCTTAATTTCTAATAATTTACTTCATTGAATTAATTTTCCAATTAAAAGGCTTTGTTTTTAAAGTGTTTTTATATTTGCAAACAATTTCCGCATATTTTTTTCTCAGTCATAGTTTTCTTTTTTAAAAAATTTTACGTTTTTGCAGCGATAGTTGTTACAATTGATAAAGCAGTATCGACACATCATTGTTTTTTAAAGCTCACAGTTCTACTAGTTCTCTCTGTACTGCACAGTTCTCTGTCTTGGAAGTGTATAATATCATGTGCAGCATCTGAATATCTGCCATTATAGATTCACACAAAATGTTTTCACATCCTTAAAGCAGCCGTGGGCTTAAACAATTCTCCCCACCTTAGTCCCTGTCTATCAATAACTTTTTGTTGGCTCTTAACACGTTTTGGAGAATGCCATAGAATTAGAATCACAGTGCCTTCATCCCTTTACAATTGACTTTAGTTAGCAGTATTACTTTAGGCTTCCTTTTGTTAACAGTTCTTTTACTGTATGGAGAAATCACAATTGTTTTACCCATTCATCTCTTGAATGTGCTGGATGTTTTCCAATCTCTGACAAGTGAAAATAAAATTTCTATAAAATGTTCACTTTTAGGGCATTTGTAAACATAACAAGTTCAATGGACTTAGATGAAGAGCTATCAGTCCTGTTGCTTGACAAGGTCCAGCTTTGTAAGAAGCTCCTAGATAGCCTTCAAATCAGCTGTGTTGTTTTGCAGTTCTGTCAGCTACGAATGACAGGCTCTGTCTCTCCACGTGCACACCAGCAGGCACCAGGTTTGGAGATTTTTGTGAGTGCATGGATGCTGCCTCATAGCTGTTTTAATTTATAATTGCTCAGTGATGTGCGGTGTTGACTGGCTTTGTGATTAGTTTTCAGCAGTGTATCTTGCTTAGTGAGATGATGATCCCGCTGTTTTGCGCATTTCAAGTCAGATTGCAATCACTGGATATAAATCTTTTATCTTGAACATCAGATATGAATTTTGCAAACCATTTTTACATGTGTCTGTCTTGTCTTTTCATTCACTAAACATTCTTCACAAAGAAAAAGGGACTGAAGGAGTGGAGTACAGGTTAAGATGCTTTTCCTCTTGGACTGTGCTTTTGGTACAGTATTTAAAACGTAGCACAATGTCCAAGGTTGCCCAGATTTTCTTTGGTTGTCTTCAAGACATTTAAAAAGTTTTGCCTTTTACATTTGGAACTATGATCCATTTTGAATTAATTTTGGAAAATTTCCAAAGCTCAGTCTTGTATATTATTTTACACGAGTGTACACAGTTGTGACAGCATTCTCAATGAAAAAGTTAACCTTTGTCTTTGGGTTACCTTTACTCCTTTGTCGATGATCAGTTTATAGTATTTATATGGTTCAATTTCTGAACTCTCTGTTCTGTTTCATTAACATATTTCTCTTATTTTTCTCAATGTTGTTTGAAATCCATTCATTAAACTGTTACATGGTTTTGTATATGTAATGAATCTCCCGAGTGTTTCTGGAAGAGTTTGTCTGCTTAATCACTGTTTTAATGAAGAGAATGAAGAGATAATTTTGTTGTTGTTTTCTTTACTTTTTACTACTCCATTTTGCTTATATCAAGTAATGCTTGTTGTCATCATAGGCAACTGGACAAGTTTGAGTGGAAAGATGGACCTTGAGGGACTAGAAAAATATTGAGCTCATGTCAATCATATCTTTTCTTATTAAATACATAGTTGCAATTGCAGCATTAAATAATACATGAATATTTACAAGACATCATGAAAATGAAGTTAATTTGTCTTTCATTTTGAATTTTAATTCATTTTAAAGTTTTATCGACCCAGTGCACACATGTAGGAAAGCAATTTTCCTGTGTGATGATTGCTGAAACAAACAGTGTGTTTTTTGAGGTGTTGACAGAAAAACATGTTAAATTTCTGCTGTGGAAATGCTTCAGTCATTTCCTTGCAAGCAAGAGGATTCCACATTAAAAAAAGAAAACAAAATCATGCATAGTAGCACATCCTTATAATTCCAGCACTGAAGAGGTAGTTATAGCGTGCTCCCTGGGGTTCACTGGCCAACTAGCCTAGACTAGTACTGGCAATTTCAGAGGCAATGAGAGACCCTGTCTCAAAACAAGTCGGATGTTACTTGATGAATGACCCTTAGGTTTTTCTCTGGCCTCCACATGTGTACACATGCATATACGCATGCCCACATATTCAAACATGCATACACACACATAAATAGAGAAAAGTTAAATTAAATGCATGTTGGGAAAATAATATTGCATACTTGGGCCAGTGGCATGTATTCTTCAAAGGTAGCATGTTGGTTGCCTTTTTTTCACCCAGAATAGGTAATGCTCAAGGATCTGTCAAGTTGTCTGTGCATCAGGCAAGTTGTCATCAAGAGACATTTTGCTGCCACCCTTGGTAGCTATTTTCTTGGAATAAATTTCCAAGGCATCATTATGCTAATAGAACAGAAAGATTTCAGTGGGAGGTTTTGTTTTTTTCCCTAGAAATCAATTTTTGCAAGTTTGCCTGATGATATTTGAAAAATCCATAAAGAAGAGAGGGTAGGTATAAATAAAAATTCTGCCTGTGGTATCAATAAAAAGATCACATTTTCAATGTAATGAAAGTAAAGCTAACACATTAAAGTCCTTGAGTACCTTCTCTCTGAACAGTAGCATTTCCTTAGTTCTGCAGGGTTGAGGCCATGAATTTTTCCCTGTTGTCATTCAATCGCTCTTCTCAGAGTCTGCAATCCACATCTGTAATGTCACATACCACTTTGTTTAGCTCCAGAATCACAAATTACTAACAAATGTTTTAACAAACAATATGCTTCTGTCTAGATTTATTTTAAGAATCTCTTTGTTGTTGTTGTTGTTGTTGAAATGGAAAGACTATTTAAGGAAAAAGAAAATCATGTCTTAAGAAGCTTTGACTTCCTTTCCATTTTTCCTAATTGCATGAACAGAATTTATAATTAGGAAAATTCCTTGTTCTATTCTAAATAAATTTTTAAAAATTGCTTCTAGTGCATTTCTCTCAGTTTTACATCAGTAATTAAAATGCTTCACTATAAAAGCTTAGTGAAAACAAAAAAAGAGCAGCCATTGAAGATGACCAGGCTTCCTTCAGATGTGTGTTGGTCAAGACATTATTATCATAATCATTACTATTATCTCTCTGGGAAGATGAGAGACCTTTGTACCAAGGAGCACATTGCACTGCCAGCTCAGTACGAGGGGACCAAATTGTACCATTTAACTCTCAAACATTTTTTCTTATGTCCAAGGCCTGTGGTAATTTTTTTTTCTTTTTCTATAGTTTGTCTTAGAGTATTGTTGTTGTTGTTGTTGTTTGATTTGTTTTGTTTTTGAAAAAGGTTCTCCTTGTAACTCTGGCTGTCTTGGAACTCACAATGTAGACCAGGATGGTCTCAATGCCACAGAGATCTTCTGCCTCTGGAGTGCTGGAATTAAAGACTTGTATCACCATGCTGCCTGACTAAAATGTTCTTTTCTGAAAGAAATTTTTCAGTTGAGTGCAGTAATATATAAAGAACAAAGGCTGTTTCTCATTTTAGTTTTTGAAAAAAAATTATTGAGCTTTTGTACATTTTCATATGATAGTTCTTAAAAAAATTTAAATTCCCTCTCCTATCCATGCACCCTATAAGCCCCCCTATTGGACCTCATGTATCCCAACATACACGTTAAGTACAATCCAGCCAAGCATTTGTATTCAGATATCCTTTGGTGCAAATTCATCCACTGGAGTCTAGTCAGCCTATCTAGACATTGTAGGTAAGGCCTGCCCTCCCAACCCAGGAATAATCAGTCTCTAATAGTTCCCAGACTAGGTCCTGACCACCACTCATTTCCGTTGCTCCATTCTGGGTCCTTGTCTGATTGAAGTGACATGGATCCTCTGCTTGATGCACCATTTCCCCAAGTTCACATGTGCAATCTTCCAGTGGACTGAAAGCCTCTGCTTCCCAATGTCCATGATGAGTCTTGGCCATTACAATCTTTCCGCTGCCTCTTCTGCAATGATCCCTGAGCCATAGGTGTGGGAATTTTAATATAGGAGTCCTATCCAGGGACACACACTCTTTAGTCTCTTAGTCTTTAAAAGTTGGCCAGGTGTGACCTTCTGTGTGCATCGCATTCTGTTGAATAAGGAAGCTTCACTGGTGAGAGTTGAGGGATGTGCTAATTTTATCTCTATCACACATTCTGCTGTGTTCCATGAGCCTTAGTTGTAGAGTCAACTGTAGATATCACCTAGGACTGAGCATCTTTCAGATGTATATTGTCTGTGTCTGACCAGTTGCAGCATTCTGCAGTAGCCTCCATCTGTCACAAACACCCCCAGTGATTTCCTCCTAGTACATTTAAAACTTATCCTTCAAGTCTAAATCCTTTTTCCTCCTCAAGGCTTGGGCATCCAGTTATGTGTCTCTTTCTGTTGCAGAGAATTAAGTCTGCTTCTGCTAAATGACATGTAAGTAATAGTCTCTTATCCATAATAAATTCTATGACAAAGAGAAACTTCAGATTGTACTTGGGAGAAAGGTCGTTTTACTAAAGAGGGAGAATGTGGGAAAGCAAGACATGGACTCCATCAGTAGTCAAGTCAGAAATCAAATCCAGATTCAACTGCTTCCTCTATAAAGAAATCAATTGCTTAGTATGTTGGTTTTGAGTTTCCTCATGGGTAAAGACTGGGAAATAACAATGATGAATCTTCAGCTTGAATTTCTGCAAGCAGCCTTCTATACTGGGGCCCAGGCCATCTCACATGGCCTGAGAAAGCTTAAATTCAGCCTCTGCCTAGCAATTTTTCCAAACTGTGCTGTGCCTCTTGGCTATAAGGATGCAGAAATTAAGAGAGAGCATGAGGGCATCTGATACCATCTAATCATGACTCTGAAGGAATTCTGGAGCATCTGAACTAGAGCCATCTGGTCCTGCCAATATAAAATCGAAAGAAAGAACCTGAAGCCTTGACCAACCAGCTTTTCATACCCAATAAGAATACAACCAAGTCACATCAAGTATACAAACAGAATCAGACTACAGCTGAATAAAGAAAGGCTTGAGACTCACATCAGAGTCACAAACAACAAAAGAAATCCACATGCCATGATTACAACCAAAAAAATAATAATACAATAAAAAAGCCAAATAATATGTCCCCATCAAACATTACCAATAGTATAAAAAGTTCTACAAAGTGAACACCATAAAGATAACCCAAAACACAGAATTTGAAAGATCATAAGTATGATCAAAAAATTCAATGAATTTAAAGAACACACAATCAAACTAATCAAAGAACTAAAAGAAGACAGAACTAAACATCTGACTGAATTCACAAAACAAGTAGAAATATTAAATAAAACTTAGACTGAAATGAAAAAGTAAGTGAAAAACTCAGTAAGTCAATTTTAAACAAAGGGAGAAACTCTCACAAATAGAATGAATAAATTGGAAAACAGAATATCAAGACAGAAAGATAAAGTTGAAGAATTGGAGAATTCAACCAAGATTATGAAAAATTTTAAGAAACACAGGAATGGAATATGCAGGAAATGTGAAACACCGTGAAAACATCAAATTTATACATCATAGGCATAAAAGGAGAGTAATTTCAAGATAATGGTAATAACCAGATCTCCAATCAGACTGTAGAAGAAAATTTTCCAAAATTTCCCATACAAATACAAGAAGCACATTAGAACACCAAAGAGACAGGACTAGAAAAGAAATTCCGCATAGCATATCATAGCAAAAACCCCAAGTGCATAGAACAAAGAGAGAATTCTGAAAGCTGCTGCAAAAGATAAGCCATAATTCACATATAAAGGAAAACCCATCAGAATTCAGCTGACTTTTCAATTAAAACTGTGAAAACTAGAAGAGCCTGAACCAAAGTATTTCCAGTTCTAAGGTCTATTATAGTTGAAGGGGAAAGAAATATAAAATCCAGGATATGAACAGGCTGAAAGAATTCTTGTCCAGAAAACCAGCCCTTCAGGGAATACTTGAAGCAATGTAAAGAGCTAAAGAAAGAAATGAATATACCCAAAGCCCAACAGAAAGAAACTAAATGATGGTATAATTAAGGACCACAAAGTTAGACCAAAGAAGCAAACAATTTAAAATGATGGGAATCAATACAAATCTTTCAATAATAGCTTTAAATATCAATGGACTGAACTCCCCAGTCAAAAGTTACAGGATCAAAAAACAAAATCCGTCCTTTTGTTGTCTGCAAGAAACCCATCTCACCTTCAAGGTTAGGCGCTACCTTAATTTGAAAGGGTGGAAAAAAATTACAAGCAAATGACACTAAGAAACAAGCAGGAGCTGCCATTCTAATATCTGGCAAAATAGTCTTCAAACTAAAAATAATCAGAAGTCACTTCCAATCAAAGCAACAATTTAATCAAGAAACTATTACAATCATGAGCATGCATGCACCAAATTCCGGTGCACCCAACTTCAAAAAACATCACTATAGGTCTTTAAAACACAGACTATTTCCATCTCAACAATAGTAGGGAACTTCAATACCCAACTGTCTCATTAGACAGGTTAATGGGACAAAGAATAAACAGAGAGACATCTGAATTAAACAATACCTACATCAAAAGAACCTAATATTCCACCGAAGCACCAAATAATTCACATTCTATTCAGCACCCGATGGAACAAAAAGGATAATACAACACAACTAAACCTCTCGGACATATTGAAAGCAGATTTAAGAGGAAAGTTTATAGATCTAAGGGCCTACATTAAAAAAATCAGAAAGACCATTGTGAAGACCCAAGTGTGCTGGTGGATGATGAAATGAAGCAAGTCAAAGGACTCATTTCTCTACTGGTTATGAGTGAGTATATTACAGGACTCTACATCCTTACATGCTCATATTCTCAGGGTTACAACAGGGGAATGCATGCAGGAATACATGATAACAGTAAGCATTGACATTAGTCAAACATTAGTCAAATACATTTAATAACTTAGCTTACAGGTAATCAGTAAGCTTTGTAAAAATACAAGGATTCTTTGAACATTTTGTTTGCAAGAGAAGAAACAGTCATCCTGCACTAAGTAACAACTATCTTATGTTATTACTTGTATTCATCTTGATTCATAGCACTGTTCTGCAATTCAAGAGAAAGGATGGTTTTCCACCTAGTCCATCAAACATCCTTTTTTTCAAGGATGTTTGGACTTTATCCATGTTTGCATTTAACCTCTTCTTTTCTGTTCTCCTTCACACAACAAATAAATGATTTAGCAATGCAACTCAAAAATCTTGAAAGGCAACATCAAATAAAACTCAAACCCAGCAGACAAGAAGAAAGAAGAGAAATTAGAGCAGAAATTAATGAATTACAAACAAAGAAAACAATACAATGAATCAATTAGTCCAAGAGCTGGTTCTTTGAGAAGATAAACAAGATAGACAGACCCAAGTAAGAGCAACTCCAGATCAACAAAATCAGAGTTGAAAGGGGAAATATCACCACAAACAACAAAAAGATCCAGGACATGCAGTAAAAAAAAAATTAAAAATAAAGTACAACAACAACAAACTCTATGATGCATCTTCTGAGGAAGCACTGAAAAGATATTTAAGGTAGTGGGAGTTGAAAAATTAATCAGTGTGCAGTTACATGCATGTGTAGCAAGTAATATATTGATTGGCAGCATTACAGAACTCATTTCCTAGATTTGCTGTTGTCTAGGAACATTTTAAGTCTGTTTGAATACAATTACTCCTGTCTTCCTTCTCTCCATAGTGATTTTTGTTTGCAGTGCTTTTTATTAGTATAATTGAGGTGGTCATGCCATTGGTTGTCATTCTCCTCAGATTTCTTAATTCAAAGTAAAAGAATTGTGAAAACGATTCTGGGCCTACAAACACCTAAAGGTCCTCTTTCTTTTAGTTACTAGTCATGTGAAGTGGGGGTGGTTCAACACATTCAGAAGAAGAATGTAGGAACGCATCTTTCAGAAGGTTGCTTGTAAATGAATGAAATATAATGGATGTGACTATTGCCAGCTAATAAATTTCTAGGTTCTGCACATGTGTTTCATTCAGATCTCAATTTATCATTCAGTCAAATTCCAGATATCTGATGGCAAGGGCAGCATGTTCACATAATACTAACCCACTTGTGAACCTCCCTTACAGCCTGTGCCCATTTTGGAGACAGGAATAGGTGAAGTCTGCATTCGTGGACTGTTAGAGTGTGCCACACAAAGTGCCACAGGAAGAATGGGATTTCAAATCAGCATTTCTACCATAAAACATAAATGAACTTTACTCCCAGTAATATTTAGAGGATCTAATAGAGTATGAAGTTATTTTCTTAGAAATTGCTCAGTATTAATCAATGTTATTTGCTTCTGTAATGTGATAAGATACATTATAAAGAAGATAGTGGAATCTTGCACTTACTATCCACTTGAATTTTTAAGATAACCCAACCTATTTGATCAATTTATTCTTCAGAAATAGAATCTTAAAATAAGTGCATCCTAAAGTTTCTACAGTAACTAAAATAGAAATAAATTTCCTATTACATATACCAGGCCAAGTGGTTCATGTCACTTTATTTTTTGCCTTTCACATATTAATCTTAACATTTTTATTGTCAATATATGTTTAAATATTAGAATCAATCAATTATAATGTTTCTTCACTAAAACAATAAAGATCACCATTAGGCAATTATGATGAGCAGAAGTTATAAAGAGATATAATACATATGAAAAGGAAGAAATATATTTTGGAAATGTAAATATTTCAAATGATGACAGACCATTTAGATTTTATGAAGGCATTCTTAAAATAGAGAAGCAAGAAGCTCTGGGCCTACTGACCAGATGATGACTGTAGATTTAACTATGTGCCCTGAACTTCGAAAGCTTATATGCCATGAGAAAGTAAGAAAAGAACCAACTAAAGCAATCAGAATGAGGAAACTGTAACATGTGATAACATTAACAAATACAGAGGAAAACATAAAAAGAAATGTCTGCTCAGGTCAATTCAGTTATCAGGATTTGATTAAACTTAGGAAGACTCCCCAAACCATGAATAGAGGAGAAACATTACAACCATCTTTACAAGAATAAAAATGAGTATAAAGGAGATATAGAATAGTTAAGTGACAATAAATACATTATGTAACTTAATGAAAGGAATACATAAACACAGTGATACAAAAATAGGTGCAAGAAAAAAAATTAAAAATGATTAGAGTTATCATGAAAGACATGGGTATACTAATCACACATACTCTAAAATCCCCCAAAAGAAA
The DNA here is from genome assembly GCA_035773235.1 of Eospalax fontanierii. Classification (NCBI taxonomy): domain Eukaryota; kingdom Metazoa; phylum Chordata; class Mammalia; order Rodentia; family Spalacidae; genus Eospalax; species Eospalax fontanierii. The sequence continues at coordinate 21,790,405 of CM069540.1, forward strand.
AATCCCAGAATTAATTTCCTACAGAATTCCTTAAAAGTTTGAAGACAAAAGACATCAGTCTTTCACAATTCTTTTTCAAATATAGTAGAGGGTGGGAGATACTTCACCTCATTCTAAGAGTCCTAGCTTTAAAGTGACACCACTATCAAGCAAAATGTTGAGGAAAAATCAGACTGACAAACCAACATCTCATAAATATAGACATAAGTTTATCAACAAATATCAGCAAACTGAATCCAGAAACATATAAAAACACGGTTCATCAAGATGACAGTCTTATCTTAGAAGATGCAAAGTTCCTTCTATATGTGGACACAGTGTGTACAAGTTACTCAAGTCATAAAACAAAAGGGATAAAAAGAGTACATGAATTTGGGAATAGGATGTTTGGGAGGTATAATTGGGAGATTTGGAAGATGGATATGATAAAAATACATTTTATAGATGTATGAAATTTTTAAAGAATAAATTAAAATATTCTAAAAAGAAATGTTAAGATTTTAGGTAATATGTTTTACCTACTTATATAATATGCATTATCTATATCTTCCATTTTGAATAATAAAATAAAATTAAGGAAATATTTTCTAGTGGTAAATGTTATTTTTAAACAGATATATAGATCAATTAAATATAATTGATAACTCATAAAGGGAAACACTCCACCTGTATGTGTGCGTGTGTGTGTGTGCATGTACACTAATTTTTGACAAGGGTTCTAAGGCCACTCATTACTCAGAGTAGTATATGATAAATCAATTCATAGTTATTTTTACCCAAATTTTCACAACAGTATTATTCTTATTTTCCTGTGATTATAATTAACCCAATGAATAGATCATAATATGAAATATCTATGGAATATTATTATATATAAAACAAATGAAGTATTGACACCTGTTTCAATGTGAACAAACTTTGACAAAATTATATAAGCTTTGGAGTCAGAAGCAAATGACAGTATTCCACAGAATTTTATTTATATTTTATTTAAAAACAGATAATTTGTAGGAATAAAAATAGGTTCCCTCTGCCAAATGGTAGAAGGGGGCAGCAGTTGGGTACTACTGTCAATGGCTATAATATCTTCTGGGATGATGGTTTTATATACTCACTAAAACTCACTGTAACATGGATGGTGAATGGATGACATCTGTGATGTGTGAGTTATGTCCCAAAGCGACTCAAATATACCATGGGATATCACATTCAATTATGGAAGACCATAAGACAAATACACTGTTAAAAAAACTGGTCATTTAGTTGACAGTAATTATTATTGCCATGATACTTTAAATTATTCATATTTTTGAAATTTTGACTGTGAAAAGTTGTTTAACAAAAGAAAGGAAACTTTTTTCAGAGATCGATCAAGATTATTTAAATATCTAATTTCTAACACAATTTCCAATTTTGTAACATACTATATTGAACCTCCAAATAAAGTTGGAATGTTTTAGACAATTCATTTGAAAATATTTTTTCTAAGATACCAACAATTATCTAGAAATCTTGATTGTGAAATTCTGAGCCTTGGGATTGATTTTTCTTTTCTTTTTCTTTTCTTTATTTTTTATTTATGTGCATGAGTTTATAGTCTGCAAGTGTGTCGTGCAGTGACCATGGAGGTCAGAAGATGGAGTCAGAGTTTCTGGAACTGGAGTATGAACTATTTTATTAGCCACCATGTGGGTGCTGGGAATTAATCCTCGGACCTCTACAAGAGCAGTCAGTGCTCTTAACTGCTGAACCGTCTCTCCAGACCCTAGGATTGTTATATTTCTCAGGTTTCCTTTTACTATCATGCTCATTTCACTATCTTTCTCATCATCCCTGGTAATTTAACCATTTATACGATAACTGTTTTACACATGACATTTCTGTGTACCACTACATTTCAGTGAGTTCAAAAAATACTTGAAGGGAGATCCATAATGCACTTAAATTTCTCTCTTTATTCTTGAGAATTTTCTACATTTGTGCAAAGAAATAAGATCACTGATGTTCCTTCTCTTCACTCCTCCAAATCACGTCTCCACCCCAACTTAAAGTTTTTTTTTTTTATTTTATAACCCATTAAGTGTCATTAGTGCTGCCATATGAACACATGTGTGAGGCCAACCACTGGAGCATGGGAATCCTAACAGTAGCCACATCCTTAAAAAACATAGTCTTCCCTGTCTCAAAAACTGCCAGCAACTCCTCAGTAAGAGGTGGAGTCTAGACATCACCTGCTCCATCTATGCCAAGATTTCAGCTGGAGCATTCTTGTACAGGACTTGTGCAGCTGTTTTGAGTGAGAAAGCCATCCTGTGTCTAGAAGACAGCATCTCACAGTAGTCTTCCTCATTCTCTGACTTTTACAGTCTTTCTGCCTTCACTTCCACTATTTTCCTTTAGCCTCAGTCTGATGGTGGGTGATAAAGATGTCTCCTTTAGGTCTGAGACTGAGTCTGTTCTCAGCACCTGCCTAGTTATGTATCTGTAAACTGACTGCTTCCCACTACAGAAAGAAGATTCCTTACCAAGTTTGAAAGCAGCCTAGGTCCATAGGTATCAAGATAAATATTTAGAATGCACTTTGAGAGAATGACCATTTAGTAATATATTAATAGCCGATTCTATCTGAGGGCTTATGACCTCTGCAGCCATGGGCTTTTCACTGGGGTTACAGCACTAGGCATGAAATTCCCATCTATGCATTGATGTGGTTGGTTACACCCATCACAGTTATGCCACTATTGTATCAGCATATAGCTTACTTGGCAGGTCAGTATTCTAGCATGCTGGGTCCAGCACTGGGTAAGACCATTAAGTCTTATCTCCCCCAGCAGCTTGCATAACACTTCTGGCACTGTGAAAGCTAAGTGGGAACGAGGAAGCTCTCTGGTTGGTTTAAGATAGATTTCTCTATATATTGAAGCCAGAGGTGGTAGCCTCAGCAATAGGATCTTATCTTGATGTTATTGGGAACTGCCAAGGGCAATGTCAGTAGCCTGTGTTGCTTTCAAGACCTTTGTGGTCTCCCTGACCAATAAATCATAGTGTAGCATCCCATTCTTTGCACTGTAGTCTCCATTTAATAACTCGTGTACTTTGGATGTTATGTTGTTCACCCATGCATGGAGGGAACTTCCCTTCAAACTCTTTTTTTAAGTTATATTTGAAATTAACATGCTAACTGGGTTTTCACAGCACTTTTCGTGCTTCCTTAGTTTTGGTTAATCCATCTGCTACCCTTCGTCTCTGCATCTTCTCATCCCCACCTTTGCCCAAACCTCGAACTACCAGGATCCCACCTCTTCTTTCATTTCTCATGCATTCCACTATTCCTCCAATTGATTTTTTTTCCCAACTGGGTAGTGAAAGAATAAGCTATTATATGGGTTTTCATAAACTCTTGCTTTGAGTTGGTTCCCTCCCTCCATGATTCTGGCTCCTCCCACCTCTTATTCCCATGCTCCTCCGGACCTAAGATTTTCCAGACCCAAGTATTCTGCCTCTCTACTCTCCTTTTCTCTAAAATCTGTTATGTCCCCTTACATCACATACCTACTACAAAAGACCCCTTTTTCTAGTTACCTGGCTTCCACTTGACTTATTGAACTTTCTTTGAGTTCTTTGTGTTTGAAGAGTTAAGTAAGTATTTTAGCTTTTCTCTGACAATCAAATCTAAGACAAGGCAAAGGCAGTAGTAGTCACCCTAACATAATACTTACATATACAACTTGTTAATCACAATTGTAATAAACCGTAGCAGCAAAACGGCTCCATGCTTCTGCTGATCCTTAGTTACTCATGAGATTTAAACATATGAATGAATAAAACATTTTATGTTTTCTGGGAATATACACAGAGATTCTAACAAAGTGGCAGTCACTTTTTTATGAACAATGAAAAACTTATTTGAGCATCTGTTTGCTTCCAAATAACCAGATGTTTTTCATTAGAAAGCAAAGCTCTCAACAAATTCAACTTTAATACTTTCATCACCCATGGGGGGATTTACATGCCTTTCTCTACCTGAATAACCCAGTGCAAGCAAAGCTCACAGTGACTGCATGAGATGTCTGGCTCCACACACTGTCACCATGAGTCTTTGAATGAAGTGCCATTGCATCACTTTCATTTCTATCACATCAAAATAGCTTTATAGAGTTTCTGAAGAAGACTCCCCTTTTCTGCAGTGCTGTTCCTATAGAAGACAGGGGTTGAATTCCCCAAAATATTCCAAAATAGTGAAGGAATTCTAGAAAGAAAAAATTATTTGTATTGAATACTTCCACTCTTTTAGGTATATTGCTAGTCCATATTTTTCAAGTCACAGTTATCTGGGGTGGTGATTTCAAAATGTCCAAATTCAGATACTTTAGACTGAATCCAGTTTCTGAAGACTCCAAAGTTCTTTAATGAGATGGCTAAGCTGGAAGTGAAGGCAAACACCTCACAGCAGACAGGAGGGTGAGGAAAGAACATCACAAGTTCAAGTTCACTATGGGCTGCATAGCAAGTTCCAGGGCATTCTGAGCTTCCTGAAGAGAACCTATCTCTAAAAGCCTGTGGCTGGATTCACAGGGCTAGGTACCTGTGAAAGACCTTGAGTATAATCTTTAACCTGTAAAAGAGACAAAATAAAATGCAATTAATTTGAAGCACACAGCTACCTATTTCTAATAAACAGAGATGAAGAAATAGAATTTCGACATATACTTAGAATCAGACCTAGTTATTGATTGAAGTAGTGTTCCCTCTGAGTTTCATATAAATGCTTTAAGTTATATTTATATTCTGTATAGCTACACACACACACATACACAAACACACACACACACACACACAAGTACACAGCACAGAAAGAAATATGGGTTGTGCTATTATCTGTTTATTTACATGTAGATTTTCCATTTCAGGAACAATATAAAAGCAATTCCTGGTTTTGCAAAGACAACTCCGTTCTCCCTATAATTAAAAAACGGCTTTCAATGGCTGACTTTACTATAATTGATGAGTTTAGTAACTTAAATGTATTCTTCTCTCAGTTTGCCATGATATGACAATTTTAGGCTCTGTGTTGTGAAGCATGTAAATATGCAAATTAACATTTTTTAAAAAGGTCAAATGTAAGTTTCTAAGATATGTGCTGATGGGGTTGGAGAGATGGCTCAGCGATTTAAGAGCACTGGCTGTTCTTAGAGAAGACCCATGTTCGAATCCCAGCACCCACATGGTGGCTAATGAGAGTCTGAACTCTAGTTCCTCAGGATCCCTCTTCTATCTTCCATGGGCATTGCAGAACATGGGTGCACTTACCCATATTCAGGCACAGCACTCATACACATAAAATAAAAATAAAATAAAAATTTAAATATGTACTAATTTTAATATAGTAGAACTGTGGTTGCCTCTGAAGAAGGGGGCTATAAATATTGGAAGGTTTCTAATACAGTTAAAAATTTTTGCCTGGAAATAAACTAAATATTTTAATGCTATTGTTATCAATACTGGGTATCACCCTTCTTTTTACTGTTATCAAAATTTTGAGGCTATTTCCATAAAGACTTTTGTGCTACCAAAGAAAAAGAAGGCTCTTCATTTTCACTGGCATGAGGATTATGGGAAAATTCACTCAGTAAAGTTCTTCATCCATCACTTACTCTTGGTTAAAATCATCACTTACTTCCTATATGCAGTATATTGCCTGAATAAAACAGCCAGACTTGTAACTTTAGCTTTTATGAGTGTGTCTGAACTCAGAGGGCATTTGTTTCCAGTTTGTCTCTTGGAACTGTGTCCTTGGACTGTGACACAGTCAGACCTCACCCATACTTTTAGTGAAAACTGTTTCTCCAGCTTCCATTTTGGGGAACAACAAACTTAGATCCACCCTTATCAGACAGTACTGCCCTTCCATCCCTAAGGCCTAACACATCTCATACTCACAAGGTAAAGCAATTCCTCTCGATCTTCATTGTTTTCCATGAAGATGTGCCCTGTTTTTTCAGTGCTTTGGTTCTGGCTGCCATGTGGATGCTGGAATCCAAACCCAGTTCCTTGGCAAGAGCAACCAGTGCTCTTACCTATTGAGCCATGTCTCCTGACCCCACGACCACTTCATAAACTCATACAAGTCATTAAGATTCTTGTGATAGATATTTTTAACACTTTAATTCAGCTGAGTAATCATTACTATGTACTCTGGAGGTTGATGTTCTTGACTACCAGTGCAGAGTCAAGGAAATCCTTATCTTTCTGTGGGTTGGTGTCTCAGTCTTGTCTTTTCTGGAGACTATGGTGGTTCTTCCACTTGCTGCTTGAATAAGTAGTAAAGTCACCTGTCCTTGGATCTCATCCAGCAGTGGTCAGCTACCAGTAGTTCCTGAACAAAGGTCAGTGCTTCCTGTTAATGTCTCCATTTCTCAGCTGGGTTTTTGTCTGGTTTGAGTCCTCACATTGTCATATCAAAAACATATAAAGCTCAACTTAGGTTTCTTTTATTTATTTGTTTGAGCTTTTGTACATTTCATGCAATTTGAAATCAAATTTAGATCCCCTCCACCACCCATGCCTCACCAGGAAAATGGAAAGGAAACACTGAGGTAAAGGGAAGGAAAGAGCCCCAGAAGGCGGGGACGAGGAGGGGGCAATCATTACCAGGGAGAAGGTGGGTAAAGAGGAAGTGTTCTGTTTGGCTGGGACAGAAGGACATGCAGGGAACCATGAGGTGGGAGAGGAGGGAACTAAGGAGAGGAGGGATGGGGGAGCCTAATCAGTTTTTTTCTCTATAGACTATTTTCACATATTATTCCTAAGATTAGAATATGTTTTCTAATATCTACATAACACCAAGGAGTGCTTGGAGATTTCAAACTGAAAACAAAATTTATGAATGTGAGCTTTCAGTTTTTTCCCCCATCCCAACATTATTTTTATAGGCTGTGTATTCAGGAATATATGGTTCAGGGACTATGAAAAGTAATGGTATTCCTAGTTTTAAATTTCAAATTCATATGAAGGTCACAGTGTGACTTCACTTCTCTCATTTTTCCTTTTAATATGAGTGAATTAAAAGTCATATAACCGGAAGTCTTTTTACTTCATTTGGATTCTTTGTTAACAGCTCACCTTTAGTCATTCATCTAATCTTGACCCAACTAACTCCCCCTTCACTTTCTTTCTAATGCATTTAGAAAGAAATAAAACTTTCTGAAATAAAACTATCATTCCTTGCGTCTGATTATACTCTTTCTCTCCCCTCACTGCTTTCAGAAGAGGGAGACGAAATCTTGTAGTATTTGCTGCCAGTCTCTTCAAGTTCTGATCCCAGAATATGTCTCTAAACCTATTTTCTTTCTTTATTGAAATTTTTATATTGAATTTTTGTGTATTTCATGGAGAGCATCTCCAACCATCTTAATCACCTTTATACTCCCTTCCTCAATGGCACCCTCCCACAGTCACCTTCCCACCCCTGAAATCATAAGCTCTGTCATTTGTGTTAAGGCTTATTGCGTCAAGTTAATGTCCCCAAATATTTCTCAGTGCAAGTTCATCCACTGAGTTCTAGTCAGCCTACCCAGAGTCCCTTGCTTTAAGGAGATTAGCAGTTCCTCACTTGACAGGAACCAGCTGATAACATCTAGCAAAGACTGGGGTCTGTTGCCTGTTTTCTCAGTTCCCTGCTGGGTTTTTGTCTGCTTGAGTTTGCACAGGTCTGGTGCATGCCGACATCAGTGCTGTAGGTTCACATGAACAGGATCACAGGAGCCTCTAGGATTCATTTTCATATGGTCATGCACCCCGGCTCTAACAATCTTCCCCAGCCCCTTTCCTGCAATGGTCCCTTAGCCCTGTGGGAGTGAAGTTTAATATAGGAGTGCTGTCCAGCAACCGACACTCTGCAGACTCCTATTCTCCATGCTTTGACCATTTGTGACCTTTTGTATTCCTGACCTTCTGTCGCATAAGAGCTTCATTAATGAGAGTTGAGAGATTCATTAGTATCCTGTTTACCCCTTGTTCTATATTGTGTGAGCCTTGGGTGTAAAGGTTGCATTGTAGATGTGCTGCTTAGGCTTCAGCAATACACAGAGAATATCTGTGTGTGACCAGTTGTGATACTTTGCAGTAAAATTTCCCTCTGGGGTAAAAGAAGCTTATTCAATGATAGTTGACTATAAATATAAGGATACATAGTTTTAACATAGTAAGAAGTTACATTAGTCTAGGCATGTGACAGTCTTGGGGATTTCTCTAAGGATGACGATCTCTTCATCCATGTGTATTTGGCTATACTTACAGTACCACACATGAATTTCCTCCCATTGTGTGGGCTTTAAGTCCAATTAGGTAGCTGTTGATTGCTCCCTTTATAAATGATTCCTCTTGGGAGAGGCCAAGTAAGCTTACTCCCTTCCTCCCCAGGTCCTACAACAAACAGACAAATTTCCCAACTCACAGGTAGGCAAATTCTAGCTAATTTCCTTGGGCTTACTAACAGAGCAGTGGGTAGGAGGTTACTTACAGAGCATGGGCGCCCTCCCTCCCCTCCATAAGTTACACTAACAAATCCACAATGAGGACATCTTGCGACTTCCCAGTGGTCGGATCCAAATGGCCAAAAAGGAGAGGAAAAAGGACCTGCGTTCTGCGCCCTCAGTTTAAATGCCTTTCTCCCCTCCCCTTCTCACATCCAAGGCCAATGGACTGGTGGGGAGGGGCATTGGTAAATGCCACTTGGCCTGGGAGGAGTGTTTGTCCACAGCTCATCAGGCTTGTCCCTTGGAGAATCAATTCACCCTACATCATACAAAACCAGTGAAAGTATGTCATCAAAATTACAATGATGGTAGGCATTCAATTGACTGTTTATTGCATTTAAATTTGTTTTGGTTCATTTTATTTGCTTTAATTTTTAAGTGAAAAGCATAGTGTTAGAGAAAACAATAAAATCTTTGTTTGATTTTGAGACATGGTCTTCCTGTATCCCCAGCTACCCTGGAAGTCATTATGTAGATCAGGCAGGACTCAATCTCAGACAGATCTACCTGTCTCTGCCTCTAAAGCACTGAGATTAAAAGAGTACACCACCACATCCAGCTTAAAGGCCCGTTTTTCATAGATCTATTTTCAGTATATTTTGTTTTAGTTTTTGACTGTTCTTCAATTCTCTGTGAGATGTACTGCTAGCAAAAGTTTTCTCCCATTATACAGTCTTCCTCTTCACTTGACTTACCATTTCCTTTGCTATAAAAAGCATTTCCTCAGTTACCAGTAGAATAGTTTCTCAGTTAAGCTTGGAGCTTCTTACCTGTTTCCCTGGTTCTGTGCTGGGTTTTTGTCTGGTTTGAGTGAGCATGGGTCTTATGTACCTTTCACCATGTTGTACATTTATATGAACAACTTCTCAGTCTCTTGCAAAACTCTGTTTCCTGGTGGTCATCAACCATACCTGGATCTTGGTCTTTTCTGCCCCCTTCTTTTCAGATGGCCCCTGGGCCCTGGGTGACAGAGGTGTGATAGATTTTCTCCCCAGGGACAACCACTCTGCATTCTCTTACTGCAAGAGGGAGAATTGCTTTTATTAAGGGAGTGATGCTAGATAAGTTGACCAGGTTCTAGTGGATGGACTAACACTGAGAGACATTTGAGAACACAAACTTGACTCAACAGGCCTTAACATATATGACAGAATGCAGAGATGACAAAGAAATCAAAAGGATGAATTTTTTCTTAAAGACAACAAAAAGATAAATTTTCTTTCTTAATCCATTCTAGTCTGTGTCTTTTGACAGGGGCATCAAGGCCACTGATATTTAGTGTTATTATTGAAAGATAAACATTGGTTACTATCATTTTAACTTGTTTGTTTTTGTGGTCCTATTTTCTGTTTCTGTTATTATATCTCTTTTTTTTCTTTCTGTAATTTCTTTTGTATACTCATTTCTATCTCATGTCCTTTGTACTGCTTTGACTATTCTCTGTAGGGCTTCTTTGGTATATATATATTCTTTCAGCTTATTTGTGTAATGGAACAATCTCCATTCCCCTTCAACTATTCGACTATAATAGACAGTTTTGCTGAATAAAGTATTCAGGGTTGGCATCCATGGTTGTTCAGGACTGGGAATCCTTTAATTCAGGCTCTTCTGACTTACATAGTTTGCAAAGAAAAGTCTGCTGTAACTCTAATGGGGATGTGTTTATATGTAAGTTGTGGTTTTTCCCTAGCAGCTTTCTGTGTCCTCTCTTTGTTATGTGTATTTAGTGCTTTTACTATGATATGCCCTGGGGAGTTTCTAATTGGTGTCTTTGTTATTGAGTTTATTCCAGTTCCTTGTATATATTCTGGATTTTAATCCTTTGTTAGATGAATATTTATTAAATGTTTTTACTGTGAGAGTCATTTCTTCACTCTTGTTTGCTGTACAGCAGTTTCTTAGTTTATAGCATCCCATCTGCTTTTTTTTTTCTAACCTATGTTCTTTTGGAACCTATAAAAAAATTGTTGCTACAGTTTTATAGCCTCAGATCTCTTTATTTTGAGTGCTGAGACCTAAATTCACAACACTGTGCCATACTAGGCAATTGCTCTGTCAATTTACTATACCTCTATCTCTTTGTGTGATTTTTGTTTTGAGACTGTCTTGCTAACTGTTCAGTCTGGCCTCAAATTTGGAATCCTTCTTGCTCATTCTCTCAAGCACTTGGGATTACAGGAGTGTGCCACCCTGCCCAGCCTTTGATATATGTTGTGTTGATTTTGGTATGGTGTGAGTGATAAGTATCATTTCATCTTTTGCATATCGATACCCCATTTGCCCTGCACTGTTTCTGGATGCATATATTGCTCTTGCAGAGGACCTGAGTTTTATTCCCAGCTCCTATGTCTGCTGACTCACAACCACAAGTAACTCCTGCTCCCAGGGAATCTGATGCTTATAGCCTCTGCCAGCACTTGTACTCCTGTGTCTATAATCACATACAGATACAAGCACAGACATAGGCACACACACACACACACACACACACACACCACATACACATATTAATTAAAGATAAAGTCAAATTATAAAAACAATAGACATTACTTTGTGATTTCATCTTACCCTAGTAAGAATAATGAAGTTCAAAAACAAAGAAACAAAAAAATAAAAATAAATGACAACAAATGCTGGCCTGTTGGTGGAAGTGCAAACTGCTGTACTCAGTGTGGAAATTAGTGTGGAGGTTCCTCTAAAAGGTGTAAATAGGTTTACCATGTGATCCAGCATACCACTCTTGGGGATACGCTCAGAGTTCTCTATTCTCAACTATAGAGATCTGTTCTCATTCCTGTTCACTGCTGCTCTATTACCAATAGCCAGTAAATGGAAATGAACTAGATTTCTATCATCAGCTGATGTGTGGATAATGAAAATGTGGTCCAGATACACAGCGGAATATTATTCAAGTGTAAGGAAAAATGAAATAATAAAATTCACAAGTAGATGGATATAGTGGAAAATAATCATTCTGAGTGAGAAAACTCGGATGCAGAATGACAAATAGAGTCTTTTTCTTTTCATGTGTGGATGCTAGCTTTGACTCTTTAAATTTTAAAAAATGTATTCTATTTTATGTGTATGAATGTCATGCCTGCATGTATGTAAAAACACCAGTGTTGTGCAGTGTCTACAAAGGCCAGAAAAGGGTAGCCAGTGCTCTTAACTGCTCCTCTCTCCAGACCCAGGACTCTTTAAGTGTATGTATTCAAATCAGAATACCCATAGAAATCAGGGACTTTTAAGATGACATAGGGCTAGTCATTCAAGGAGGGAGCGTAGAATTAGGGTGATTAAAGGGGGAAAGGGGAATTATGGGACTGGAAAAGGTTAAATGTTGAGGAGGATGGGAGACCAGGGTAGAGGAGGGCCTATGGCATGGAATAACTACCACTAAAGACCTTGAAAAATACTGTATGGAAACCTAGTATTGTAGAAGTTTCCTAAAATATATACATATATAATAGGAAATTAAAAGGAGTTACCCTGTAACAGGAGGACAAAGAAAGCTTCTTTATGCAAATGAATGGAGACTATTATAAAATTCCACAACTGGTCAAGCATAGGGAATAGGTGTCTGAGACATGTCCAGCCCTAAGTGACACAAATATAGTGAAACCTGTATATCTAAGGCTCATGAAAAAGAGCAGAATAAAGGGTGGAGAGAATGCTGATGCATTTCTCAACTTTTACCAGTGAAGCTTCCTCATACAACAGAATGAGATACACAGAGATGGCCACAACTGGCCTAAGGGTAGAGAGTAAGAGACTGCAGAGACTTTGTCCCTGAATATGATTCCTATATTAAACTTCTCTCACCCACAGCTCAGGGGCCATTGTGGAACAGGGGTGGAAAGACTGGTGTGTGATCATAAAGACATAGCGTTTTCCAGGCTTCTGGGAACTTGCTCATATAAACATACAGCAATGTTATCAGCATACACAAGACTCATGTAAACTCAGTCAGACAAAACCCCAGCATAGAACTGCAGAAATATGTAGAGGGCCCCACCTCTAGAACTATTAGCAACTGATTACTGCTAATCAGTTGGAAAAGTTGGTCTTCTTTAAGGGAGTGACTCTAGATAAGCTAAGTAGACTGCAGTGAATGAACTTGCACAGAGGAACATCTGGGTGCACGTACTTGACTCATTAGGCCTTAACATACATAACCGGATGCATATAATCCAGTGGAGAGAGCTATAAAGGGTTGTGGGTGGGGGGAGGGAGTATAAAGATGATTAAGATATTTTTATGAAGTGCACAAAATTCAATAAAAATATACATAGAAACAAAAAAAGCACAAGAAAAGAAAATTCATTTCGTGAAATAATGCAAAAGAAAAAGAGGTGCTGTCAGACCACTGTAATTTTCAATGTCAGGAACCTCACAAGCTCTAAAGGAAGACTGAGAACCATGGCCAAAAACTGTCTTCAAAGTACTATTTCAAAATCGACCAGCTTTGTGCTTCACACCTGGGATACACTATGGACCCAGGAAAGGAACTGGAAGCTGCTTAAAGCTTCACCTTCTCCATTCCTCCTCCTCTCTCATCTTCAGGTTACAGCTGCATCTGGAAAATGGATTTCTGATGCATTTTTCTAGCATTTCCATCTTTCCCTAGAACCCAGCAACCACCAATTTCTTAAGATATCAAAAGCTTTGGTGGAGCCCAATAGTCCTATACATGTCTGTCATGTTCAAAATCTAGGAGTTCATTTCCAACAGAGCTAAGAATGCGCACACATGCATCTAAAATAACCATGAAATACTTTTATAAAAGCTTAAAAGTAATGGAAGATTATAAATCTAAAGCTGAGGGAGATGGAGAGATGGTTCAGTGGTTAAAAACACTGAATACTCTCCTAGAGGACCAGGGTTTGAATCTCAGCATCCACATGGCAACTAAGGACTGTCCATAATTCCAGTTCCAGGGGATCTGAAGCCCTCTTCTGGCCTCTGAATGCATTGCACAACACAGGTGTACTTAACTACCTGCAGGCATAACAATACACATAAATTAAATAAATAAACAAACCTAAAGCTGAATAAATGGAAAGAATTGCTTGATTTTTGTTCCTAGATATGAAGAACAGATGCTTTACAAAGTGAGCTCTAAATTAATTGACATAAAAACAGATGTTATACCATACAACCTGATGTGATTCAATGACTGTCAATCAAAACTCTGTCTTGATTTTTTTCACATAATCCAATGAAAGATTGGAATAGTGGTATACAGAAATAAATACAGAAGAACAGCTAGGCATCAAAACGTATAAACTGTAAAAGAAATATAATAACCATTTCATACATACGTTTTCATTGAAGGGAGAAATTGACAATTTTCTTTAAAAACTGTTATTAGGAGCTAGAGAGACAGCTCTGCAGTTTAGAGCACTTGTTGCTCTTGCAGAAGGCCTAGGTTCATTTCCAAGCTCCTACATGGTGGCTAATATCTATCTACAATTCCAGTTCCAGGGGAGCTGGTACTGTCTTCTGACCTCCTTGGCCACTAGGTACCCACATGGTACACATACCACACACAAGGAGACAATAACTCTTACACCCATAACGAATCTTGCAAAATTGACAGTGATGGCACGTTTGGATGTACTTTATAAGTTCTGTTAAACTTTAATAGAACTTTCTAAGTAATTATGTTTAAAGTTATTTTTGCTATCAGAGTGGTTCGCATGGGCAAGGAGAAATATTTGTCTAGAAAACTGCATGTATTCCTCAAAAATTTGTATCAATTGTTTTTTTCTCCTTAATCGTTTATAGATTTTGTCATAATATCAGTTTGAATGAGACAAAGGTTTCAAACAGTAGATGCTCTTCACAGAAAGTTACGTAAAGCCAAAAAATCGCATTACCAAGTCAGTTTATTCACCAGGGATTAGCCCATGAAAAAATCATTTCTTTACAATGCTGATATAGCCAAGACAAAAATAAACAACAACAAAATTTCCAACCAATACACTTACAAGATAAACTGCAATAAAAGGAGATTTATCCTGAACAATAGTCTCAATAATAGTAAAACTTAGGGTGGAAATTTCTATGTATGTTGGTTAATATGAAAGAAGTGTTGAATTTGGTAGCTTCCTAGCAATGATTCTAATATTTAACTTTTTTACTAATGAAATGTAATCTTATTATAGCAAAAAAGAGAGCAATGTTTATTTTTAAAGTTAAATCTATTTATGCTGTGTGTGTGTACACACGCTGCATCATGGGGGAGCAGGCGCATGGAGGTCAGAGGGCAGCTTGAAGGACTTGGTTTGCTCCTTCCCTCATTTGCATCGCAAGGACTAGATTCAGGTTGTCAGGCTCCGGTGACTCTACTCACGGAGTCATCTCACTTTCCCTTTTTTAATTATTTTAAGCACCTAAAAAATCTAGTGTCTTACATTTTCCTAATCATTAGCTCATCATGAATATGTGTTGGCAATACTGCTCACATTCCTTCATGTTCTACAGAATCATGCCAGGATCATCTGGTCTCTAATTTTCACATCTTCAACATGTGTGGCCTGGAGAGGGCATAAGATTTCCCTGTTTGCAGAATTTCTTCCTCACTCTGTCATAATCAGTTAGCGCCTTGACGTTAACTGTACTTCTTTTTGCTTATTATTTATTTATTTGTTTGTTTCTTTTAAGAGAGGGTCTCCTTGTAGCCCCAGATGACCTGGAACTCCCTATGTAGACCAGGCTGGCCTGAATCTCCAGAAAGCTGCCTTCTGCCTCCCCATAACTGGGATTAAAGCTGTGTGCCACCAAGTCCAGAGATAGCTGCACTATTTAAAACAAAACAAAATAAAGCACTTCATGTTGTGGGCACACGTTGAAATCATGGCACCAGCCTCTCTGTTTGGTTGTAACCGTTACATCATATTTCTCTTCATTAGTTTATGGATTTGGGATTTCATATTCTATATTGTATCCAGTTTGCTACTGTTTTCACTAAGAACAAGCCCTCTCCTTAGTAAGTTACTCATTTATTAACATGTGAAAGTATGGGGCTAGGAAGCTGCTCAGCAGTTAAAATAACATGGTGGCTTACACTACTCTTTAACTCTAGTTCCAAGGGATCTGATGCCCACTCTGACCTCTTCAGGAACTTTACACACTTGGTGGACTTACAAACACTTAGACAAAACACATATACACATAGAAGAAAAATAATTTTGTTTTAAATTTTGGAGGTTCAGTGTTTAATTTTGTAACCTTCGGGAACTTTGTTCTAAACCAAATATTTAAGCAGCACATAACTGATTAAGGAGAAACTAAATACCAAAGGTTTCTAAAAATAGTTTGCATATATTACGGTACTTGTAGGAAACAAGAATATTTAGGTTGCCTCTACATGAACTAATTATTTACAATATTTTCTATGTCTTCTTTTGGATTTCAACCAATGTGCATAACTTGGTTTCATGTATATTTCTCATTATAATTAAATAAACATGTATAAGCTCTTGAAAAGTGATACTGTGTTTATTTTACCAATATGAGATGAATACATTCAATTGTATTATGTCTATGCGGATAGGAACTTGCATTCTACAATATTGTTCTACATTTAGTGGTTCTATGTTTATTAACTGAATTTCTTTTAACTTTTGTATTTCATCTACTCTGACAGTGCATTCAAAATCTTTACTTACCAAAGCTCACATCTGATAGTGCTTCACCCACTCACTATTTTAACATAACCCCAACAGGAGATAATTATATTTATTTCCTCGTATGATACTTATTCAATTTTTGTTCACTAGTATGCATTTTGTATTATTTATTGATTTTCTGATGCATCACATTTTTATACTACGATTCCCCAGAACCTATATCGTTTTCATAGGATTATGCACAGTTTCTAAAACATAGTAGTCAATCAAATTCACAAAGACCTCCAACAAAATTTTTAGTAAACTTTTGAAACACTGTTGTATTAAAGAGGTTTCCAACTTTAGGGATTTGAAAAGTAATTAATGGCTAAGATAGGTAACATGTAATGAATATGTTGGAACTCAAATATATTTGAGGAAGATTTGTCTCTTTAGTGCATATTTCTTGATATGAAAAGATGTGTGATTAGTCTTTCTAAAGCACACAATGACAGACAATTTTATTGAAGTTGCTATTGTTATCTTGGGATAGAATAAACGAAATGGCCCCATTCTAGATAAGCTAGACTGCAGGAGTTGATTTCTCAAAGGTGGTCTCATTTGGTGTCAAATTAGAGCACTCATCTCTTAGAAATCAAGACTATTTTCCACCAGATACATGGTATCACAGCCATCGGTAATTTAATCACATTGTCAGTCAAAGAACTTGTTAACAGGAAGAGATGTGTCAGCCTCCTGTAAATCCAATGTGGCTTTGACAGCTGAGCAGTTCTTTTCATCAACGTATTTACTTCAGCTTCTGAAACTTGCCATTAATAGAAAAATCTCAAATCAAACGACCCATTTTCCCAGTCCCTTGCAGCTTTCTGTGCACTGTCCATAAACATTTGTAGTTATGACACAGGGTTCATCTGTCCCATGTACAGACAACTTGTATTGGCCTCACCTCATCACTCCTGTTTTCACTTTCAAGGACTAGATGTGAAGGGAAGAAGCGGAAAAGAGAGAAGGAAATTTAAGATGTATTAGAGACCAGTCTCTACTCTGTCAGATTAAAATTTCCACTAAAAAGAAAACAGAAGGAAAGTCAGATTATATTTATTTGTTTATTAATTTTTAAATTCTGGGGTCCTTACTCACGCATTAGTGAAAACATCCGGTTGGAGCCCTGCTGTGTGCCCCACTGCTTATGTGTAGCTCTGTACTCTTCCTTAGAAGTAGAACTTTTTGCCTTAGCAAAATGCTTTGGATTGTGTTGCTTTCTTGGGAGCCCAGACCCATTTGTAACGATCATCCTGGATGTTACATTAGACGCCTAAGTGGATGAGATGCTGCAAATTATTGAAGAGAGAAGAATCTCCTGAAAGGTGCTTAATGATCAAAATAAGAGGGAATTTAGTGGCTAAAAAACTAAGCTGAATGGGACTGGAGAGACGGCTCAGCAGTTAAGAGCACTGGCTGCTCTTGAAGAAAACCTAGATTTGATTCCCAGCTCCCACATGGTGGCTCACAACCATTGGTAATTCCAGTTCCAGGGGATCCAACACCCTCTTCTGACATCCGTGAGCATTGCACAACATACGTGCACTTACATACATGCAGGCAAAACCACTCATCCATATAAAATAAAAAAAATATATAAATTTATATAAACATAACTCAATACAGACAGAACCCAAAGTGTGGCAACTCAGATACAGACAGAAGCACAAAGACTCACCCAGAATAACTAAGAGATTTATAATTTCTGCATGCAGGTATAACTGAAAAGCCAAATACATAAAATACGTTAAAATGATGCTTTATAAAGTTTTCACTAACAAATTTTAGAAATCGAAGAATAAATATTTGGAATGAATTGAGCAAAAGTCCATTTAAAATGTTTTTAAAAATTATTATACTGATTTTGACTGTCATCCTATCAAGCTTCTTAGATGTCTTACCTCATTTAAGCACTCTTGACTGATATATTCACTTTTATTGTGAAGCTTAGACTATAGACGTTAAAGTCATATTATGCTGCAGTACCTACAATGTGGAGGAAAGAGAAGACTGAAATACAAGTCAAATGGATCTAAAACCTGAGAATCTATCTGTAACACAGCAAGAGTTCAAGTTCAAGAAAAATAGATATTCAAAGATAATAACTTTAAAAAGAACATGCTTCTTTATAAAGTAATATTTAAATTTTAAAAATTATATATATATATAGCTTATTCAAAAAATAGAATTGTAATTAAAAATTACCCATGGGGTAAAAAGGCATAATTCAAATCATATAATTGTTCTCAAGCTATAACCTTAAACCAAGATCAATTCAGTAGTATAGCTCATTGGTTATCAAAAAAAACATTGTAACTATATATGTACTAAAATTTCATGTATATATGTGAAAAATTTATAAATACCTGCCTAGAAATAATTTTTAAAATTTGAATATGCAAATTTAAAAGTATTTTTCAGATTAAATTGCTGAACATTGTTTAGTGTTTCGGGAAAATAAGTTTAGTCACATACATATTAGATGTAAATTGGTAAAGTCATTCAAAATGCAAATTTAGTAATTACTAAAATAGTACCTTCCTTATCTAGATCTGTGGTGACTTAGCTTCAACTAACATTCTCCAACAGTGGTTTCCTGTAAACACAGGTATTCAGTTGGACGTGAAAGTGGCATTTGAATCAATGGGGCTGGAAGACACCATTCAGTAATGAGTATTCACTAATACACAGATCCCTATTTAACTGTTTAACCAAACTTCACCTCTTTCTTTATTATAATTTTTAAATATTTTATTTATTAATTATTATTTTATGGATGTGAGTGTGTCACCTGCATGTAAGTGCACCCGTGTGGGGCAGTGCTCATGGAGGTGGAAGACAGAGGCAGATCCACTGGAACTAAAGTTACAGATAGTTGCCAGTCACCTTGTGGGTGCTGGAAATCAAACTCAAGTCCTCTGCAAGAGCAGTCAGTGCTCTTAAACACTGACTCTACACCAGCCCCAAATCTTCACCTTTTTGTGATTGCTAATAATTCATTTGTGTTCTCCATACATCCTGAACTCTTTGGATTCTCTCTTCTTAAAAACTATTTTATTTATTGTTTTTATTTTATTTTATGTGTGTGAGTGTATTGCCTGCATGCGGGTATAAGCACCCCTGTTGTGCCATGCCCGTGTAGGTAAAAAGAGGGTGTCGGATGCCCTAGAACTGGAGTTAAAGATGGTTTTTAGCTGTCATGTGGGTGCTGGGAACAACCCAGGTCTTCTGCAAGAGCAATCAGTGTTCTTAACCCTGAGCTGTCTCTCCAGCCCCAATGATTCTCTTTTTAAAATTAAAGTTACCCATATGAAAATGAACACATAATATTTGAAGAGTTAACAATTTCTCATAAGAATAAAAGATACAACAATATAAAGAGAGTGTCTTTGGGGTGGGGGTGTCCATTGCTTTTCATGGGATGGAGGAGAATCTGCTGTCTCAAAGAGTTGAAGACAGAGAAGAATATCAGATATCTGAAAGAGCATCCCAGGCACAGGGACCTTGAGGCATCTTGGCAAGCTTGCAGCACCAGGAAATGAGCTAGTGGAAAAGGAGTGGGCTATGAGGATTGAAGGAATAATGAGGACAACATCTCTCAAGCCATTGTAGGTAAGGATACCACCTGCTATCCTGAATGTGATTTTGAGCAGAGGAATGGGATGATCTGGCATTTGCTTTAAAGACTGTCACACTAGCCAGTCTGTTGATAATAGAGTACGGGTAGGATGTCACAGTAGTCCAGGTGAAAAATAATGGTAAGTCATTTTAAATGGTTTGAGTCTGGGAATATTTTGAAAGTAGACTAACAGAGATTATTGGTTGATTGATTGTATAGTAAATGTTCTTGGAAGAAGCAAGTCTAATTTGAAAAAGTGAACAGGAGATGTACAGCATCATTCACCTTAATCCCCCCACCCCAAACCATACCACACTAGTACATACACCACAATCCTAAATGTGGTTAACAACACACCACTAATTTTAAATACCTAATATACAGATGAATGTATGCCCAGGACTTGAATCTCATAAAAAGCCAATAAATTTAGCAAATAGCAAATTTTTTGATGACAACTGAAAAGGCTATGCAGAATCAAGAACTCTACTGCAAACATTGAATAAGTTTATTGTAGACACTTTAAAGAAACACTAGCAAATTATTCCCATTTAAAAATAATTTCTGACCTGCATGAGAAGTCAACAGGCAAAAATAGCTTCCTCCATAATATTTGAGAACTCAGTATAGACATTATTAAGGAGTGTTAGGAGCCTATGGAAAGAAAATCCCTGAGTTGAGTTAAAGAAGGGTCAATCAAATCACAGTATAGGAAATGATGAAATAATCTAGGAGAGATAGAAGTGATCATACAGAGGCATGAGGGAGAGCTAGGGGGTTTCAAAGTGAGATATCAGGGGCTCTTACTCTGGCCCAGGGGAAGAGCATGGTGTAAATTTTCCTAAAGAATTAATTTTCACCCCAAACCCCATATATATAAGCAATAAAGTTTAAATTAAATGTGTATATAAACTGTATAGCTTATTATCAATATGTTGGAAATATTTTTATTATAAATAGCTTAGCTGTCTTTGAAGAGTCCATAGAATTAATGAGCAATACCAGTCTGTTTTGAGAAAGTTGTCAGAGCTAAATGCAGTAAGTTTGGAAGGTGGTTACTCAGTCAGAACTACCTGCTTATTAAAGCATTGCTTGAGAAGCTAGGTGCAAGCACTAATAATGCATTTATTGATAACATGCAGATTTATCAAGTATTGAAATCACCTTATCAAAATGTCACCATTATCCTCCTTCCTCTTTTCTCCCATTTTCTTGCTACATTAGAGAGAAGGTTCTAAAAATCTTGAGTTCAATCTTGATCTATGAAAATCCAATAAAGGCAGAATGAAAACTAAATAATGTTGCATCACAGAAATAAATCAACCGTTTTCTCCCAAATAAGTTGTACAATATTTATTCATAAGAACACTGAGAACTTGATTGTATAGTCCCCATGGAGTTTCCCTGAAAAACAATAACTGTTATGTCAAGCATTAATCTATTACAAAAAGGAATTGTGTCAGCTAGAATTCCATGACTTTAAGGCACTGGCTTAATTACTGGACCATGCATTAAGTAAATAGGAAAATGGGAAGTTTAAAGCAATGAAGGCAGGACAACCACTGAGTGTGTAGGTAGTGATTAGAGCAGCTCGAAGTCATTAAAGGTGAAATTATCAATGGAAGAAAACACAATAACTTGCTAGTTGTAGGCAGTGTTGATTATTTTTCTTTAATGTATGTAATTTAGTCAAGGAAGTGATGAAACCACAAAGGCTGGGCTCTGGAAAAAAATTCGAATTTACTGTTTGTAAGCAGGAGCGTGCACCTGAGAATCTTCCCAGGAAATTCTATTGTCAGTCAGTTTCATTCAGTTGGATGAGAGAGAATCTCACTTTTATAAAATTCTTCAGTTTAGGGACTAGTACTTAACAAAGCTAATCAGAAAGTTTGAAATAGGTGGTCTTGTATTGACATACACACACACATATATATATTATATTTTGTCTTTTGACAGGTGATCATGTGTCATGGAGTCAACTTTTGGGACAGAGGACAACTTCCAGACTTTGTTCTCTCCCTCCACCATTTGGAGCCTGGGGTGTAAACTGTTAGTCAGACTTGATGACAGGTGCTTTTACCCATCGAACTATCTTGCCAGACCTCACGTATATTTTAAAAATACATATTTAACATATGTCAACTTTCAAAATCACGGCTCACCAAAACTAAGTATATGAAGAAAGGAAATAGTCTTTTTTATGTAATTATACCAGACCAAGAAGCTTCCCAGCAGATGCCACTTCTTACAATAACAGATGCTGCAGATGATACAATGAATTCTTGCAACTTTTCTAACAAACTAGTTAAAACAATCCCCAATCAGGTTTGATCACATACAGCTGTTTTTCATAATGCACAAAGCTAATTTTCTTTACTTCCCATGATAATAGCTATTTTCTGAACTGTCCTAAAGTATGTAACAACCCCACAGTCTTAGAACTATTCTGCTGTGTTGATTCTCCAAATTCAATCTTTTAGAAAGATTTAGAGTGCTATCTTTTTGCTGAGCATGGAAGCATATATGTGTATAGTTACACATTGAATTTTCTTACAAGCTACGCTCAGCAGACATTGCTTTATATCTGTATTCTGCAGAAAATAGAACCAATAATCGAATAGTTTCAATAAAACTATTTTCTGTCCTATTTTCTAAGTAATGCTATTTTACAGTTTTCAGGTAGGAACTTGTCCCATTCATCTATTACTGT
This sequence comes from Eospalax fontanierii, assembly GCA_035773235.1. Classification (NCBI taxonomy): domain Eukaryota; kingdom Metazoa; phylum Chordata; class Mammalia; order Rodentia; family Spalacidae; genus Eospalax; species Eospalax fontanierii. Next base: position 21,812,947 of record CM069540.1, read on the forward strand.
CATGTTTAGCAGCTGCATAATCAGTTTATATAGAAAGTGGAAGAATCTACAAGAATATTTAATTTACTTAACTGAAATGTATCATCCACCTAGTCAAACAATGGAAATCAGTCAGTTGACATGGAGTCCCAGAGTGCAACACTATGCTAGCAACTCTGGAGCATTACAAAATATACCAGTATAGTCATAAGGTGATCTTAATCAGAGAGATAAAGGTCAAGAAAATGAGATGGTGCTTCTATTAAAATATACAATGGAAGGCACCTGTGATGGAGATGCCAGGCAATTGTTCATACATGAAATTATTACAGACAGAATGCCGAAATACTTTCCCTTCTCACACAAATTTATATACATACATCTCCTGTTATTTTGAAGCCATTAGGGCTAAAAGGTAAAGTTGGTGGATCACTGAGATTAAATGGTAAGTCATTAGTAAATGGCAAACTTTAATGAATAATTTGTAGCAAATACGCATCTATCAGGTGGATACTTGATATACAGATACTTCCTGAGGCATGCGGTGGTATGACTGCATTCAAAGAACTTGGGGAGTTTTGCTCAGATGGAAATTGCTCAGATTAATTTAAAGCACAGAAAGAAAAGTCTATTCAGAAAGTTATTTTGATCTTTTGGATGAGGGGAAATCTGAAACATCCTATATTTATGTATACCTACATGTAGGTTGTGGGTAGAATAAGGAGCTGTCTGAGTGTAAGAGCTTAAATGTGTCATCAACGAGACAGGTACATCTAGATTTGTTGACAGTAAGTATGAAAAGTAAAGACTAAAACTTGTGTTGAATCAATCATCATCAGAAAAACAAAGAAGAGAAAAATAGATTAAAATAACTGAGCCTGAGGTGGAGAAATGGCTCAGCAGTTAAAGTGCCTTGAAAGCAAGAGGACTAGAGTTTGGATACCTAGGATCTGAATGGTGGGTGGGTGTGATGATTGCCTCTGAAGGCCGAGATGAGGAATCCCTCGTAAAGTTGACTAATGAGATTAGCTGTATAGGCAAGCTCTGAGCTTGATACGAGGGACCTTGCCTGAGTGATAAGGTGGAGAGCAATAAAGGAAGATTCCAGACATCAACCTCGGTCTTTCACATGCATGCACAGACACAGCATGTATACTCACAAATGTATGCCAACATTCATGCAAAAATGCATGACCACATGCACTAACACAACACACATAAACACATGTACATGAAAAGAAGACATAAAGAGATTATCTACAATAATCCCAACATAAAATGATAGTTCAATATATTTAATAAAATAGAATTTAAGTATAGTGCATTGATAAGTACAACAATGAATGACTTGCTGTACATGATTTGATCAAGAATCCAGCCAAATCTAGTCAGTTCTAGTCACTGCCAGATTCTCTTTTACAGCACTGAATACTGTGACCCTAAAGCCAAACTGAGAGGGTAAGATTGTGAATACCTATGAACCAACCTTCCAGCCTTAAGGCTTGTCACTGCTTGTCTGTAGTCTGTTCAAGTTTTCTAAGATAAAGCATTAAATCCCAATCATACCTGGTCAAGGATAAGTTAAACTTCAAAAACTCCACTGAGATGGCAGAAAATTAGGTCTTTTAAATAGTAAATCTACAACACAAAGAAAAATTTGGAAAATGGATCACCAAGTGGTACCTAATTCATTAGGCTGATGTATAAAATAGATGCATAATTTGGATTAGTCCACTTAGGTCACAGCTCCAAGCTGCCAGGTCCAGCCTTGGTCTTATCTAAAAGGGTCTGGATCAGTTAGCTACAAAAAGGACCTTGCTGGCAAGAACAAAAGCCTGCTGGGTCTTTGTCTCAGACCAAGAAGAAGCAGGAAGTAAGGCAACTGTATTATTCATCAGGACCCTGGGTGCTTATTAGGAATTTAGTCCCTTGCAGTTGGGTATTTGGAGGTGTTTGATTGCTATTGATCCAAATATCAAGCCCCCCAAAACTCATTCTACTTCTACAGTGACTGCTTAGGTAGCTTAGTAATCAGCTAATGACTTGAAGAAGATTTCTCAAAACTTCTGGGACAAGTTTTCCTTATCCTCTACGTTTCTGCACTAGTAGAAGTATAAAGAAGTGGAGAGGCAGCCGAGTTATATGAAAGACCTTTTTGTACGGACTATCAAAATCAATGTAGTACTAATGATAATAGATTGTCTTTTGTTAATAGTAATTTTCATGTCAGCTACTAAAACAATAGCCAAAAGAGAGGTAAACACAGCATCACAAATTGGACTTGGCATTTATGTAATAATTTTGTCCTAGGACACTGCTAAACTCACCAGTTCATGAGATTTATACATTGTTATTAATATTGTTAGTTCACTGAACATCTACAAAGGAGAAAGTTTTGTTGTTCTTAATGTAAATGTCTCTTATAGAGCTGCTAATAAAATATTATACAATATTCTATTTTGTTATTTATAAATTATGATAGCTTTATGTTTTCATAGAGTTTTACCTTATATTCAGTATTTTAATTTTATTGGTTTACACCTAAGATTTTTAAATCAAATGCTTTTGTTACTAAGTAACATATTGCTGGAAACAGGAATTGTTTCCTATTGGATGGAGAGCAATTTTATGATGAACCACACATATTCTTAAATATATTATACTGAGCTCAATAAAGATGAGTTGCTGGCAATAGTTGCTTGTAGAAGATAAGGTGCAAACTAATTAGAGAGGCAAACTTATCAAATTAGCAACTCTCCAACACTGCTTCTAAATCCTCTCCTCACTGGACACACCATCCCAAAGCTATCACTACAATGCCCAGTCCAAGGTCAGTCCATTTAGCAAGTTTTATTCTAATAGTCATGTAGTCTATGACGTCAAAACTCATATATATGGCTCTATGTTTCTTTTAAAAATATCTTATGAGCTGGGTGTTCAGTTCAGTGGTAGAGCACTTGCCTAGTATGTGTGAAGCTCTGGGTTCAATCTCCAGTACTACAAAACAAAATATTTGATTATGTATATTTAAAGCAGAATGCTGGTTAGTTTTATCAATTTGACACAAACTAAAGTCACCTAGGAATAGGGAACCTGAAATGATAAATTTATTTAGTGAAATTGACTTGTGGCCATGTCTGTAAAAGAACCTCACCCATTATGTGTGGTATCATCCCTAGGCAGGTGGACCTGGACTGTATATGAAGGGTAATTGTACAGACTAGAGGAAATAAGCCAGTAGGCAGTGCTCCTTCCTGGTCTCTACTCAATTCCTGGCCCTAGGTTCATGCCATGAGTTCTTGTCCTGATTTCCCTTATTCATGACTCAGGTTGGAAGTTGGAAGATGAAATAACCCTTTCCTTCCCAAGTTGCTTTTTGATCATTGTGTTTGTTATAGCAACAGAAAGCAGACAGCATATTTTAATACTGTGCGCAGTAAAGGAATTACTAGGGTTTAGTACATTAAAATCCATCATGTTAGAGTTTTTTTTTTTCTGCATGTTAAGAGTACCTAAAATTGGGGCTGGAGAGATTGCTCAACAGTTAAGAGCACTGGCTGCTCTTGCTGAACACCAGGTTTCAATTCTTAGCACTCAAGTCACAGCTAGTGACAACCTTCACTTCCAAGGGATCCAAACCCTCTTCTGGCCTCTGTAGACATTGCACAACATGGGAACCCTTACATACATCTTGACAAAAGAGCCATACACATAAATAAAAATAGGTAAATCACCTCTATGGGACTAAGAGCATAATCTGGTGTTCACCCCGCAGGCCACCCCGATGAGCTAGTTAGAACTGCCCACGCACTTTCAGACACTTCAAACTCACAGTGTTATGTTTCCAATCTGGCATAGCATACCAAACGGGAGCCATCCCATACCTAAGGGAGAAAATAAAAGCTGAAGCACAGGCCAACTATCTAGTCATCTAGCCAGACCTCATTAGAAACCAACCAAGTTATGACTTGACAGAGGCATGTTAGAATTTCATATCAGACAAATAATGAAAAAAAGAAGCCCATATGCCCAAGTCACAACGTAAAAACACAAATAATATGAAAAAGGAAAATAATATATTACGATCAAATCCTACCAGTCCTATAGAAGTTTTTTACAATGAGAGCTTCACAGAAACCCCAAGACACAGAACTTAAAACCAATCATAACACAATCAAAGAATTCAAGTACTTAAAGAACACACAAACAATCATCTCAAGGAACTCAAAGAGTATAAGAATAAACTCTTGACTGAAGAAATACAAATATACAGCTAAATGAAACAACAAAGATAATTCAAGATTTGAAAAGGGAATTCATGAAAGAGGGAAATAATGGAGAAAACTAAAGCTAAGATGAAGATGGAATTGATGGAGATGGAATTGAAAAATTCACTAAGCCAATTAGAAAAGACAAGGGAGAGACTTACTAGCAAAATGACTCAAAAGGAAAACAGTATATCAAGTCTTGAATATAAAGTTTGAGAACTATACTTCTTAAGCAAAGAATATGAAAAAATGGAACTGAAACATGTAGGGCCTGAGAGACATCATGTTAAGAACAAATCTATGGGCATAGAGGAAGGAAAATAATCTCAAATCAATAACATTAATCAGATCTTCAATAGTATCATATTAAAAAGTTCCTTAATTAAGTAAACACAGACACACACACACACACACACACACACACACACAAAAATCACATAGAACTAGAAAAGAAACTCCTTATGGAATATTATAGTAAAAATACCACATATACAGAACAAGAGAAAATAAGTTGAATATAAAGGAAAATCTATCAAAATAATGGTTGACTTTTCAATACAAATGTTAAAAGCCAGGGAAGACTGAAACAATATATCCCAAGTTCTAAACAACTACAGATGTCCACACAGAATTCTTTGTCCAGCAAAACCGTGTATCAGGTTCAAGGAGATATAAATATTCTATGATATAAATAGGTTGAAATAATTCATATCCATCAAATCAGCTTCACAGAGAATATTCAACAGAATATTCAACAAAGGACTGAAGAAAGGAATAACCATACCCAAGAAGCTATGAAAAGAAAACCAATGAAGCTATAGTTATGGGAAAACAAAATAGGACTAAGAACATAAAGTAAAATGACAGTAACTAATGCACATGTTTTAATAATAACTTTAAACATCAAAGGCCCAATTCTCTAATCAAAGGACAGAGAGTAGTCAAAAGGATTAAGAAACAAAATCCAGTTTTTACTTGTCTACAAGAAACTCATCTTACCTTCACAGACAGACACTACCTTAGAGTGAAGGAATGAAGGAAAATATTCTAAGGGTATGGGAACAAGAAACAATCAGGCATTGTTATACTAATATCAATCAAAATAGCATACCAATTACAATTAATCAGAAGAGCTAAAAAGGTCACTTCTTTCTGATAAATGGAACAAATGACTGAGAAGACATTATAATCATGAACATATATGCACCAAATTTTGGCATGCTTAATTTCATAAAGACAGAGTAATTACAATTTAGTAAGGTACTTCAATACACCACTTTCTCCAATAGACAGGTCATCTGGAAAAAGAATAAACAGAATATAGAAACAGCTGAATTAAATATCATACCTCAAATGGACCAAACAGACACCTGCAGAATATTTCACACAAAGACTAAAGAAGCCCATGGAATTTTCTCTAAAATAGATCACACACTGATGCACAAAACATACCTCAACGTACACAGAAAAAAATTGAAATAGTTCCATGTGTTCCATAAGACCACAATATTAAAGCTTAAATCAACAGGAAATGATACCTCTGTAAAAATACAAATTCAAGGAGATTAAACAACACTCTACTGAAAGATAATGGGGAAAGAAGAAATCAAGGAAGAAATAAACATATTGCTGGAAGCAAATGAAAATGAAAACACAAAATGACATAACCTCTGGGACACATTAAAAACAGTCCTAAGAGGGAAGTTCTAAAGAGTTCTAAGGGAACTTCTTCCAACTTCCACCATTTGAAAATCAGAAAGAGCATAAATAATTGATTTAATGATGCAACTCAAGAATCTGGAAAAACAAGAATAAACCAAAGCCATACCCAGAAGAGGAGAAGAAATAGTAAAAATCAGAGAAGAAATAGTAAAAATCAGAGAAGAAATCAATGAAATATAAACAAAGAAGATAATACAAAAAATCAGTGAACCTAAGTTTGTTCTTTGAAATGATAAGCAAAATTGTCCAGATAACCAAGAGAAACAAAGAGCATATTCAAAGTTTTAAATTCAGAGATGAGAAGGGAAACATTACGATAGATACCAAAGTAATCTAGAACAAATAAGTTGCTTTAAAAACCTATGGGCTGTTAAATTAGAAAATATAAACGAAATGGCTGAATTACTATATTCAATCAAACCACCAAATTTAAATCAAGAAAAGATCAACAACTCAAGCAGATCCATAACAAATAAAGAGATTGAAACAATAATACAAAGTCTACTGGTTAAAAATGTCTGGGTCCTCACAAGGCAGGTCACAGCCAAATTTTACCAGACAGTCATAAAAAACTACAACAGTATTGCTTAAATTATTCAAAAAGAGAGAGAGAGAAGGACAAAACTTCCAAACTCCTACTAAGAAGCCAGTATCACTCTAATACTAAAACCAAATAAAGATGTATCAAAAGAAAAAGAAAACTGTAGACTAATAGCCCTAATGAAATCATATGCAAAAATTTTCAACAAAATAGCTCCAAACCACATATAAACACAGATCAAAAATATCATCCACCACTATCAAATTGGTTTTATTCCACAGATTCAGATTTGGTTCAATTTATATCAATCAATAAGTATAATAAATCATATAAATGGAATTAAAACAGCTGGGGAGTTGATAGATAGATAGAAAAAAATATGTATGTGTTGAAGTCCCAAGAAAATGACCACATAATTCAATCTATTTTGGCAAGCCAAAACTTTTACTTCTCCAGAAGAGTAAAGAACTGCTCTAAAATCCATGTGAGCAAGAACACCCTGGGCGGGTCCCACTGGGCTACTGTTAACACAGAGGGTTTTTGTGTCTCACTCTCAGTGGTTAGACTCAAACTTTGCACAGCTTGCTGACTTAAAGTGATGCAGTTTATAAGCAGAATGCCATTTCCTGCACCGAGTGAAGCCTTAAGCACATATTTTAATGTCAAGAAAGACTAGGCTTGGAGGAATTTGAAATATTGTAACCAGCTTCTTTGCAATGTTTGTACATGAAGTTTTGTTTTATCAAACATTTTGATTCAATAAATTCTTTTAAGTTTCCCACAATTATTAGGAAAATACCTTAGAATGTTCAAAAATAGCTTCACACAGAAATTCTAGTATGATATTAAGGTTTTTATGCCTTATGGTAGATGACAGTTCAAATGTATTCATTATATTAATTTTGCTTCTGTATTTTGAATTATACTAACAGCAGCAAAAGAACTGTATTTTACCTTTAACCATATTACCAGAATCCATTTCCAACTCTAACTGTTGATCAGAAATTTTAAATTACTACTTATGTTATCTCTTCTGCAAGTTACATTGGAGTTTTCTATTTGTTTGCTTTTATGCTATGTTCAACACTTTAATCCTTTCTTCTCATTTTCTATACTAGCTTGCTGCATGATAGTGATATTAACCAAGCTTATGTCATTCCTGATTTAAATAAGAATATTCCTACTCTGTTACACCACTAGTCATAGATTTATTTACAATTTTATGGAGAAATTTTAATGACATAATAATTATGTCATTCAATCATATATGCTTATATTAAAATGCATGTTATATTAATTTCAGCACACAGGTAGTATGTTGCTACATAGTTAAACAGATATCCTGACAAATGTTCATACTCTCTTAAAAATTTCAATTTTTAATTTGTTTATTAGTATGGAGTTTAGCACACAGCATTTTCTAATATTTAAACTTTCCTTCCATATGTATAGTTTATATAATAAAATAAGTTTACTGTTTCATGTAATTTTATTTTGTAAGTGAGATGAATAAATAATTTTCAAGTTGTCCCTGTTCAAATCCCCTTAATATTAGCCTCATATTATTTTCAATTAGAATGCTGTGTTATTTATTCACAGAAAGAGGGCGTGTATGCGCAGTATTTATTTATTCTTTGAAGGTTTGCTCAGATTTGTGTACAAAGCCATCTAGTGGTCTTTTGGAAAGGCTAATTCTCACGTAAGTTTTATCCAATTTGGTTTTGTTTTTTCATCCTAAATTTCCATCTACTCTTGTGTTTAATGAAATGTATCATTAAAATGAATTGATAATTGTTTATTTTCTTATCACCTTAAAAATCTTTACTTTTGCTCCTTGAACTGACCAAAGATTTTATCTGTCATTTTTAATTCAATCATATTTTGTTGAATGTATATTTGTTAGAAGGGTCAGGGAAGAATATGTGAATATGTGTTGGCCTCAAAAAATGCATTTTTCTGGCTTTCTTTGCTCTTTTCACTCTATTCTATTTTTTTCTCTCTTTTTAAATTTAGTGTTTATATTTCTGTGTTTATGCTTTATATTTTGCTGTTCATGAGAAGTCTATTATCAGCTGATAGCAGGGGTCTAGTCATTAACTTAGTATTACTTGTCACTGGTTTTAGTATTTGCTCTTCATAGTATTTACAGTTTTTCTTGAACTTAGCTGAGGGTGGATGCCCTATTTTGCTCTTCAGAGTTTTTTTGGTTTTTACAAGACCCCTTGTAATAAGCCATGTATTATTTTAAGTCTACCTCTAAAATTGTTGCTATTATCTCTTTAAATATTACTTCTCTATTATTTTCCATCACATTTTCTGTAAACACACATAAATATCTAATTGAGCCTTTCAACATGTGCTCCATATCTCTTATTTCTACTCCTATAGTTTAGTGTTGCGTTTTGGTAGTAAAGCTTATATTAGAGTAAGACTATCTATATGTAAAACAAGAAAAATAAACATAAACTTCATGCTTCAGAAAAATGAGTATATCAAATTCCTAATTTTCTCATATTTCATAAAAGAAAATAAAAATACTACACAGGCAAACAGAAAGACATTCACTTTAGGTTAACCACATTGTTATATCGTGAAAAAATAAAACTTTCAGCTTTAGAATTAAGTAAGTGGTATAGACCAAGACTTCAGTACTTCAGTGCTTTAGTTTCTGCTTTATGCTCTAGAAAGAATAATTGGATTATAAAATATCACAATATATACATATATGTGTGTGTGTTTACTTTCAGAAAACCCACAGTACATGTGATGATTGGTTTTAAATGTCTACTTATCTCAGCTGAGAATCATCTGACCTAGTAGCCTCTTCAGAAGAATTGTCCACATCAGCTTGGTTTGTAGAGCATCTTTGGGAGACTGTCCTGACTGAGATGTGGGAAAATCCAACCTAAGTATGGACAGAACTTTTTGATAGTGGCCCAGATAAAAAGGAAACAGAAGGAGGAACATGATTCGCTTTTTCTTCTTGTCTTTTCTGTCCTGCCACATTTATTTACCTCATGACTGCATTGTGGATTCCTTTGCTGACTTTACAACCAGCTTTTCTAGGTTTCCAGTGTGGACTGGGGACAAGTGCTTCTCCTTTTCTGGAATTCTCCAGCATCCCATGCCAAATTGGGATTGCTGAGTCACCCAGCCTCATGAACTGTACAACTGCTGGGTTCCTTGCCTTTCAGGTGTGAGACTGCTGATGTTGGACTATTGCAATGATATTATGTAAGTTGATGTAATAAATCTTTTCCTTAAAATATATTTGTTGTAACAGTTTTGTTCCTCCAGAGAACCCTGACTTCTATAATACCTTACAGCTTAAAACAGTGTAGAGAGGCCTGGACAAGGAACTCAGTGTTAGAGCACTTACTTTACTATGCATAAATGTCCATCTATTGCATATAAACAAATAAATAATAAAAAGTCATAATCATAGAGTATTCTCTTCAGAGACACTCATCAGAAATGTATGTATAAGAGTCTTCACTAATAGTTTTGTCAATTCACATTCAATGGTTTTAAAAGAAAACACACTGAAATAATTTTAACTCCAGAACTGTCCAAGAATCATAGAAATTGGTTTTGGAGTTCTCAAATAATCATAAATATTTTTTTACAATGCAACAGTAAAACAGATAAAAAGTACTTCTTCATGGAGATTTAACTGATGGACCTTTAACAAGTAATCACAAAGTGGTAAATTATACCAAGAAAAATTATATGACAAAAATAACTTAATCCATTCTCAATATCATCAAGAGTTTTCTGGAACATTTAACTCCTTAATAAACAGCATATAAAAATGAGCAGAAGTAAACTTTAGAAGCCATGGTTTTAGATGAAGACAGTTAATCAATTTAGAAGTAAGATTCAGTTTGCCAGATAGTATGAATCTTCAAATGAGTCTTGGACAAGATGTTGATTAGTATTCATTGTTTATCATCAGTATCATCTATAGCAATTATTAAGTGCTTGATTGTGGTAATAGAGAGGATGGGCCTGATTTTCCTCCCAAATAAACCAACAAACCAACATACCAAACAAAATATTTTGAGAAATCATAGAGTACCATAATCAGAGAGCATCATAAAGCTTATGTGCTAGTTACTGCTCTGTTGCTATGATAAAACACCATGACCAAGACAATTTATAGAAGGAAATGTTTATCTGGGCTTGCAGATGCAGAGGAATAAGAGTCCATCATGCTGGGGAGGCATGGTGTCAGATGTGGCTGGAGCAGAAAGCTGAGCAACCACATCTGCTCACAGGAAGTAGAGGGTGAACTGGGAGTGAAGCACAGCTATGAATTCTCAAAACCCATCCTGGAGACCCAGTTAATTACGTTTTCCAGCAAGGCCAGAGCCTGCTCAAACAATGCCACCAACTAGGTCATTTATTCAAACGTATGAGCCTGCTGGGGACATTTCTCATTCAAACCACCACAACCTAAAATTCCAGAGATGTAAATGTTTCAGCACATGAAAATCTAGGCTGTTTTTAGCAGGCAGGGTGGACAAGATGAAATCTAAGATGTTTGCAGAAATGAAGGCTTCTTCGATGATGAAAGAGGGCAGATGTGCTGATTTTTACAAATAGAGGTTATCTTATCCTCTTCAAATGGGAAATGTATCCCAAGGGCCTAGGTGTTTGGTAAGTAACTCTTGATGTGACTTTATTTTGAGAGGTTGTGGAAAAATATTGGATATGGAACAAGTCTTACATACTTGAGTGATGTAATCATCTTTGGTTCCAGGTTGAGATCCTGCTTTCTAATCTGCCAAAAATATGAATCAGTCACAGCAACAAACTCCTCCCATCACAGATATTACCAGGTCTTGTGCCACACTTTCTTTGCCATGATGGACTGACCTGCTAAACTGTAAATCCAAATAAATCTCTTCTCTGCTACATTGCTCCTGCAAGACATTTATTCACAATGACAGGGAAAATAATATATCCTCTCTTGGGAGAATGTAGGGGAGAGTAAACCAGGGCATGAAGACAGAAGTTAGCAGACAAAGCCAAGAGGAGAATAAGCACCGCGTAGTTGAACAGGATTGAACTCAGAGCAATACTAAGGTGTTCTAACAAAAAGAAGGCTGCTATTTCATTATGTATAATAGTTATGAAGTTCTATGATGGTTTATGTACATAATGGGAGAAAAATGTAACTAAAGAAAGGCCGCCATGTTCTGTGTGGATAAGCCAATAATGTTGGATTTAGTATGTGAGAAAAAAAAAAATAGAAGAGTCAGGAAAGACTCCAAGATTTTGACCTATGCAACTATTCAAACTATTCAAAGTATGCAAAACCTGGACTCTCTTCTGTGCAAATGTCTTTACATTTATATTCTCGTTCTTTATGAATGCCTTCTGCTTTCCACATTGACCTAAATATCCTTAACTCTAGTGGCTAGCTGTTAATTGTGAACTTCTTAATTAATAAGGAATAATGCTAGGAGGAAGAAATTTTAATCAGCATATAAAGGAAATTCAGTATGAGAAAAAGTTCATTATGGCCCAATGATCTCAACATTATTTGAATATTTGATGTAGTTCTTTCACCTACACAGCAGGGAAATTAAGATCTATGAAACTGCTGGGACTAAGGACAGCTGTCACAGCCAGAACCTTAGTGAACTGTTTTGATCTGTATGAGTTTCCTTCACATTTTTTCTTGTTCTGATATCCTACAGTTTTAGTTGAACAATAACCATCTTCCAATTGTGTAATATTTATCTATTGTTTCCCTCTGCTTATGTTTTTCTTTATGGAAAGCCTGGTGTCAGCATTTTATATAGTAACACAGACTTCAGGATCTCAAAGCTTATGCCCCACAGAACTTCAGCTCAGTTCATTCTATGACTAAATCTCTACACTTTTTCCCAATATTTTCAAGACTCTTCACAAACTTGGGAGATGAGTTGATGGATTCATTTATTGAAAAATATTTCATGGGACTTCTATAACCGGTCAGCTAGGATCAGGTAAAGACAGAACACATGATTCACAGTCACCTGTGTTAATCATCAGATGCTCTGCAAAACAGTTCATAGAAGGTCTATTAAAGTATTAAGGAAATTCTGTGCATTCTTCTGAATAAACATTGGCATACTTTTAGACATGAACTGGTGCATTCTGTGTGACTTATGATAAATTAGGCATGAAATGCTAGTCAGTTTACCTATTTCTGGGATACTTAAGATCCAGTTCTGGAAAATAAACTCTTCATGTTCAATTTTTCTGACTCATATGAGATAGGAATTTCAGGCTTTTAGCCATTAGTGACTTTGTAATTTAAGAAAGTTGCAAAGAAACTTAAGAAAATTTAAGAAAAAGGAAATGACCAAACTTCATTACTGCTGTATGGTTTTGAGCCTTTGCAACTTGCTGTGGTTAGTCCAGGTAAGAGTTTGCAACGAGCGTTCAGGTTTTCTTCCTCATTCAAAAGAATGGGCCTGAGTTCTGAAATGTTTTATAAGAAATGTGATTATTTTGGCATTTTGATTTTTCTTAGCTCAATGAAATTTGATTGACAGAGCAAGCATATATTTAAAACAGACAATATATTTTGACTGTCTATATCCATATCTATAGTCTGTGTAGTGTGTATCATACTAAGCTAATTAACATATATGTCTGTCCCAGGTAGTAGTATCTGTCAGCTTGACAAAACCTAGAGTCATGTGATAGGAAAGTCTGGACTGAGCAGTTGCCTAGGTGAAAATGGTCTCTGGATATTGTGGGGGATTGTCTCAATTATTAATTGATACAAAATGGGCTAGCACATGGTGGGTAGTTGGTGGGTAGTATCACACCTAGTCAGATGACTCTGGGCTACATAAGAAGGCTTGCTAAGCATGAGCACACCAAGAAGTACTCCTCTGTGGTTTCAGCTTGAGTCTGCCTCCACTCACTGATATTTTGGGACATGGAAGCATACGCTAAAAAATGCCTGTCTGCACTTAAATTGTGCTTAGCTACAGTGTTTTATCACTGCAACAGAAAGAAAACAAGAATAGAAATTGGTACCAGAAAAGTGGGATGTTGCTGTGATAGATCTGACTGTGTGGCTTTTGATGATTTTGGATTGTTTTGTTGGAGAATTGTGAAGGATCTTAGAACATTATGCTGGAAAATCCATTGAGTTCTCAGTGCATAATGAGCTACTGTGGGAACTTGGAGGAAGAGAATGCCAAGAGAAATGCAGACTGTGGAGACCTGGCCACTGAGGTTTCAGAGGGAAGCAAAGATGCTGTCTGGATATTTACACAACTTTTTAGATTGAATATTTGTGAATGATGCTCAACTAGGGCTAAAGAATCAGATTATTAATAAAAGACCACTGAAACAGAAGCGAAATGTTCTGTTCATCACTGGGATGTTGGATGCTGTTCAGCTGGCACTGAAAAACTAGCTTTGATTAATAAGAGATCAGTTTCTTTGAGGTGAAAACTTCTGTGCTTCACTGGGACAGTTGGGGAGCAGTCCCTCATGGTCAGCGTAGTGAAGTCTAAGGGATCTAGGGCTACATTTAAGTTTCCAGCTGGACTTGACAATGTGTGAGTGTCTCCATGTGCTACTGCTTTTCAAGGCATAAGAACACAAGATGAGGCAGTCATGGGCAGTGGCTGAGATCAGGCACCACGTGGCATGGTGGAAATTCCTTTGTAGAGGACAGGAGAGGCCACTGGTAAAGGTACAGCCTCAGTTGCCATGGAGATACCTGGGCAGCAGAGATGCTAGGACCATGAGAGGTCTGCCACAGACAGCATCAGGTGTAAAGAGGCACTGTCCTGAGCAAACAAAACAGGTTGTGCATATTGTAGATGGCAGAGCCAGAGAAGTCTAACCAAGTCTTTTGGAATCAGAAATTCATGAGTGAGTCCCATGTATCAGATATTGAGCTATTTGCACTAATGGGTTTATGTTTCACTTTGATCTGATTCTTCCTATACCCTGATTCTTCTGTTTTGAAATAATAAAATATATAACTTATTTTTTTATTTTATAGGAATCTACAGTTAAGAGACCTTGGACTTCTAAGGAGACATTGAAGTTTTAATGTTTAGAAATATTTTAAAGAGTGTTCAACTTTAATTCGTACTGTTCCATACTATGATATTAACATGAGATATTGGAGACAAAGAATGGAGGTGAAGGCTTAAAGTGTGATATTTGTGTAAGTTTCTGAGGCTCGAGAGTAGTGTCATGATTAGCATTCGCTGTCAAGTTGGCACAGCCTAGAGTCAGCTGAGAAGAAACCCTGGCTTGAAGATTTTGCTAGGTCAAAGTGGCCTGTGAGCATGACTGGGGAGGATTGTCTTGATTATTAATTGATGAAGTATCCCATGCTGAGTATCCCATAATCAGGTAAATGCTCTAAAATGGGGTGTGTGCTTGTGTGTGTGTAAAAAATTTGGCCATTGCAATTTCTTAGTAATTCTAAAATAAAAAAAAATAACAGTTTTTTTTTTTTACATTTTACTGTGTGTGGTGTGTGTGTGTGTGTGTGTGTGTGTGTGTGTGTGTGTGTGTGTTGCTTGTCTGTATATGTATGTATGCCACAGTGCACCTGGGGAGGTCAAAGGACAACTTTCAGAAGTTGGTTTGCTCTTACCATATGGAATTGGGTATACAGACTCAAGTTAACAAGCTTGATGGCAAGAGACTTTATGACCTGAGGCATCTCACCAGCCCCCTTTATACTAAAGCATTTTAAATACACTGATGCGTGGACACTGAGAGTTATTTAAATTATAATGTACTCTGTTATTGAAATCTTATATAGCTATTCAAATTATGGCTTCTATATATATTTATTTAAAGTACAACTAATGACTCCATGTCGTATATGACAAATGTGTAACACATTCCAATATTCTTTATATTCCTATCTTAATTGTAGTGTTAGGCATTTCTCTCTTTTTAAAAATATTTTAGTATTTTTTATTTAATTATTTTTGGCGGGGGGACAGGGTTTCCCTATCCCCAGATCACGTGAAACTCTCTATGTAGATCAGGCTGGTCTTGATTTCACACAGATCTGCCTGCTTCTGCTTCCTTAGTGCTTGGATTAAAGGCTTTCACCACCATGCCTGGCGTTAGACTTATAGCAGAGTTTAAAAATGTCTAGAAGGGCCACTTTATTTTCAATGGCAGAAAGAAAAGGTGATTGTGTGCTCCGATTTTCTTCACACCAGTTCAGAATTTAGGCTTTCAAATAGTTCTGACATGTCTTCAACTGTGATAATCTTTGTCTCTTATGATGATCTGTGATAATCTTTGTCTCTCTCATAAGCCTTTACTTATGGGCTTATTTGTTATCTTTTGAAGATATTTACGTCCACCTCTGTCATTACCATAATTGACTTAGTTTATTTTCCCACAATTCCTTGAAAGAAACGGAAGGAAAATTATACCAATGACAGAAGTAATAGTGGCAGTGGAGCTTCAAAGGCAAATTCATGAATATATTTATCTATGATAAGCTTTGGATTCTTTTATTTCTTTTCGAAAGTTGTTTTTCTATATATTTACGGCCAAGATTTGTCTAGCAAAAGGCATTTTTACTTCAATATTCCCGTTGTAGGGAGCAGATAAAATTAGTTTACAGTGTTTAGCAGCACTTTGTCGAGCAGCTGTTTTCTCTTCTCTTCAGTCCCCATTAATAACCTTCTCTGTTTCATCAGATGCAAAGCATTTTCCTTTTGTGGCTTAAAAGTTTTTCAAATACACACTAACATTATGCCACAAAAGCATTTTATAATGAATAGCTCATGTTTTACAAGGTTTAGCATTTTCTGCCGTTGTGTATTTACAATGGCTACAGTAATTTATAAAGATTCCTCAAAGACATCTGTGGAAATCTGCTTTGTAATGTATATGCACATTGCCAGCAATTTCCTCTCGATTAAGGCAGTATTGTTGAGAACATGTGTGAGAGGTTGGCTCATGGGTCAACTCTCTCTCTCTCTTTTGTAGTGTAGAAGATCTGTGAGGTCCAGGATACATGAGGGGTGGCAGTTGGCCTCAATATAAATTTAGCTTACACTAGCTTTAAAAGTTGAGAAAAATCTACTAAACTCTGTCCAGAGAGGCTTTCTCACATTCTAGCACTGCCAATCACACCAGCATGCTCGATTTCTTCATGTCTTTGCGACATTCTGTGTTTTCACACGGGACTGGTCAACTAGGCCTTTTGATAAGACTCTGGTTAGGTAGTTTTTAATCAAATTAAGCATGATGTTTCCATATGCCAAGCAATCACACTCTTGGTCATTTGTCATAGACAAGTGGAAATATATATTCCCATAACATCTGATCACAAATGTGGACATCACATCCTCAACTGGTGAATGGCCAAACTGAATGTTTGCTCTCCATTGGACACTGCTCAGTAACTTTGGAAAAAAGTCTCTAAAGGATTTGGTTTTTGTTACCTCCCTATTGTCCTCATTCTCTCCCTCCTTCCCTCTCTCCCACTTTCCCTCACTGTTATCCTTCTTCCCTCCCCTCAACCCTGCCTTTCCTTGTCTTCCAGTTTTAAAGTTCTGGAGCTTATACCAAGGACCTCACACATGCTAAGCACATGCTTTGTCATTATGGTACACCTGAAGCTCCTCAGGATAATTGTCTTCCTGAAAGGTTAAGTGCTCTACAATTTCATTTGAATAATTTGAAATGGCAAAGGTATTGAAGTGGAGAACAGATTAGTGATTGTCAGATTTCGGAGGAGATGGGTATGCTAAGGAAATGGCTACACTCGGAAAAATTTTCCAAGCAGCTCTATGGTGATGACAATATTCTATACCATGACTTTGTTACTATATATATATATATATATATATATATATTTGCATAGATTATGAAATCTTATACAACTAAATACCCAGGTGTAGGCCTACAATGCACAGGATCAGGGGAATGTACCAATACCCATATTCTGATTGAGATAATGTTCTAGAGAATTACATGATGTTATGAACAGGGAGTCAGAGTAAAAAATATGTCTAAAATCTCTATTTTGTCTTATAACTGCACAAAAATCTTTAGTGGTACACAAATAATCTAATTTTTCAAAAGTCATAGGTGAGCAGTCTTTAAGGAGATGGTGCATCTACTGTCACATGCTCTGTGGATTTCAGTGTGTCTTACAGCTCCTCCCATGATAGGGGCCATCAGCTTTATTAGAGTATGCATCTTAAATTCTCATGATGCTGAAGGTAAAATAGGTCTTATACGTACTATTCATCCTACCTTTTTCCTTTCTTAGCTATATTCTTGCTTGCTTCTTGGTGTTGCATTCTTGTATGTGAGACAGGGTCCACTGCATAAAAAAAAAAGCAATAAAACACAAGAAAAAAATCAAAGTTCTTAGTTTTATTTATAATTAATAAGAGGGATTTATTTAGTTATTAGATGATATTCAGAAAAAAAAGAGTTATTTGGAAGAAATAAAAAGAGAAAAAAAATACTCATAGTGAGAGAAGCACAGACCCAGAAAGCCCGTGGGCTGGGCCTGGGGTTAAGTGGTAGTATGGTTGCTTGCATGCATCAAACCCTAGGTTTGAGCCCTAAATGGAAAACAAAGTAGAGAGTGAACAGAAAAAGAAAGAGCCATGTTACAAGAGCTCTCATCATCTAATTCTGGTCCTAAGATTGACTGACAAGTGGGGTCCATCCTGCTACGCTTCAGTCGCAGAGGAGTTTCCATATGATGCTCCTGAAAAGTGTGGCTGAAAGCAGCAGTAGAGACAGGAGTTAACTACTCTCAGGAGCATCTCTAGAAAGCCTCAAGATGGAGAAGGAACGTGTTTCCTCTCTTCCTGCTTTTTGATGAGTAGTGGTTGTTTCTTAGCAGTAAATTATAACTGTTACATAGTTGTCAAGTGAACCTGAGTAGTACAGTTTGTGGGTTAGTTTCTTCTGCTAGGTAAAACTTGATACAGATTGGTGGTTATTAGGCTGAGAAAAATCAGTTGAAAAACCAGGAAAATTTTAAAAATTTATTTATTTATATGCTTGTAGAGCATTAACATTTTATATAACTAAAAGTTGATCAAATGTGGAAATATTTCTATATGAATACATAGAGGAATAAATGAGAAAAAGAAATGATATTTCATGCATTATGTTTTTTGAATTTGCATCATGGACTTGTGGTCAGTGCTTGGCTTTATTCATACTGTTGAGTAAAATTTTCTTGTACCTTCTTAATGAACAAAGGTAAGCCCTTAGCAATTACCTGTAAACTCAGTGACAGGAGACTTGACTTAGGGATCCCTGTGTGCATGAGAAGCATTTGCATCTGGGTTGTTTCATTGCATCAACTCTTATATCTTCAGTTTCTCTATCTTCTCTTCAGATTGCTACATCAAGACTGGGGAGATGATTTGATGGATAAAGCACTTTCCAGGCAAGTAAGAGGGTCTTATATCGGTAGCTCAGGTAAATCTGGAATCCACAGAACACATCTATAGTCCCAGCACTGCTATACTCCTGCTATGTTTTGGGAAGCAGAGACAGAAGAATGTCCAGAACCTCACAGGCCAGCTAGCCTGGCAGGGACAGTAGTGACAACAGGAGACCCTGCTTCATATAAGGTGGGAAGAAAAGTTATACACTCATGGTCTTCCTCTGCCCTCCATTCATGCTCTAGCACATGTTCACTTATACTCACAAAGGTACACATACATACAAACAAGAACATCATATACACACACACATAAAAAAGGATGAGTGAATAATCGATTTATCCCAATGTATTCATTCTAGAAGCTTCTCAGGTGCCACCACGCTGCCCTTTCCTGGAGGCCTCAGTTCCATGTTTACACATATTTGTTAGTCTGAGTGATGACTAGCTGAATCAGCCTTCTTGCATCGTTCACATCAAAGTTTTCTGTTTCCTTTAAACCCTTTGTCATATGTCTATATTTTTATTATCCAAAGTACTTTCAGAATTAATAAAAATGTTTTGAAGACAGTCCTATGACGCATTTTTAAAACGGGGAGTGAAGGTGGATAAATGGCTCAGTCTGTAGAGGGTTTGTTGTATAAGCATGAGGACTTGAGTTTGGATCTCCAGGTCTCATGTGTAAACACAGGGTAGTGTGTGCCTGTAATTTTAGTACTGGAGAGCAGAGACAGGAGGATTCCTGGAACTCACTGGCTAGCTAGTCTCCCTGAGTATAGGGGAGTATAGTATGGTGAATACAGGTTCAGTGAGAGACACTTGGTCCCCCAAAACAAGATGGAGAGAGACAGGAAGACACTCAGTGTTGACTTCTGGCATCCATATATGTCCTTACATGTGTGTGTACCTGCTTACACTTGAAGATGAACAAACACATGTAGAATACACACACACACACACACACACACAGAAGACACATGTAACCACTATTAATATACTTCACCAAGCCTCACACTAATAACCTAGACTTATTTGCCTTTCAATATTAATTTACACAGTGAAGTTTGTCTTTTGAGAGAACTGAGATCGATTGTCCAAAACTTTAGAAAGAAGTTTCATTTGTTTGCAATTAAGTTGTTTAGGATTTCTAAGTTTATTTATGGTTAGGATCCTCTTGATAGTTTTGACTTTGTGATTTTGTGAAATGTACAAATACTTCTTTTAATCTTCAATACAATGATTTATGCACATGCAATTATTATCAGGTATCAGTCTTAAAATTTTTGGCATTTCAGTTGCATACCCATCGGGCTCCTAAGAATAGTTTCCACCCCATGGTCATGTTGATGGCCCTGATTAAAGCCGATGAGCCACAAAACAAAACAAAACCCACGAATGTGGGAAAGAGGTTTGTGGGGAGGAGAAGAGGGTTGGCAAGGTGGAAGGGAAATAAAGCAGATGGGGGTGAGAGGCAGCAGAATGCATTCTACATATGGATGAAACTGTCAAATAACAAAGCCAATTTAAAAGGGAAAATATGATTCCATTACACCAGGAAAGAAAGCTAGCCCTTACTAAATATTGCCCATTTTCTCCCAACGTCTCCTGTCATAGGTAAGTATGAATTTTTCTGCCCCTATCAGTTTGCCTAGTCTGAAAATTTCACACGATGCAATCATACCATCATATCGTATATGGTTGCTTGTGACTAGATTTTTTTTTCAGGAAGCATGAAGCCTTAAAGCATCATGTGTATTATGGTATGTATCTGTACTTTACTCTTTAGTGGTTGCCTAATTCTTCCTTACATTTATGACAGATTTTATTTATTCAGAAGTTGATGGGCATTTGTTATTTCCAGTTCGGACTTTGAGTAATGATGCAATATACACTGAGTCCTGGTGTTGTGTGACTATATGTTTTATCTCTCTTGGTTGTTCGTCATTTATAGCTATAAATAATGGGTAGCTCTGTGTGGGCCACATCAGGACTTGCTCTATGCTACATTTCTATTACAAATGTGCAATGGATTCTTATTGTTTATTGTGATGACTCAAACTAATCATTTGTCTTTTTCATTAAAGCCATCCTACTAGCTGCATAATGCTATTTTATTTTGGGTATTATTTAATTATCCTAATAACTAGTGATATTTCATATATTTTCATGTGCTTATTGGCTGTTTGTATAAAGTATTTTTTCAGCAAAGCTGGTTTAGATACTTTTCCCACTTTTAAATTATGTTATTTGACCTTCTGTTATTGGATTACAAGGCCTTGTGGCATATTCTGGAGAAAACTGCATTATCAATGCGCTATTTGCAAATATTTCTTCCAATATGTGTAAAATTTTTCTTCTTTCTTGAAGATTTTTGGTTTATAAACAAAGCAGCACTATGTAGACCAGGCTAAAATTTCTTCCAGTATGTGTGTAATTTTTCCTCTTTCTTGAAAGTTGTTTTGTTTATAAACAAGACATCATTATATAGACCAGGCTGTTTGTGAACCGGTTATTTGGCAAGGCTAGACTTGAACTCATGGTATTCCTTCCTGAACCTTCCATATGCCAGAATTTCAGGTGTATGCCATCATGTGAAACTTGATATTATTCTCCAGAAACCAAATATTTTAGTTAAGATTAAGCCAAGTCTATCCTTTTCTTTTACCATGAGAGCTTCTCAAGGCTCGTGTAAGAAGGTTCTTGTTTTCATAAAAATCATCAGTAGTTACACTTCCTATCTTTGCTTATAGGTGGGCTACAGCTCCATTCCTCTGTGTGTAGATATGTGAATGCTCCCACAATGGTTGTCTATTTCTAAGAACTGTTTTTGGTGTACTTGAAAGGACTTTACTCAGGTCTAAAGTTGTTTTGAAGTCTCAGTTCTTCAGATTTTTCTATATGCCTGTATTGTACTGCAAAGACTAATTAAGTAGCTAAATGAAAGTGTAAAATTTTATGGATGTTTTATAGACATTGTATTGTATCTTAAAAAAATAAATATTGACTTCATTATTATGCCATTTCTGATCTACAAAAATCGGTGTGTTTAGATAATATTTATGGCCAAGAAGCAATATTTTATAACTTTCAGAAGACTAGCTTGACACTTCAGTTAAATTTATTTCTCCTAGATGTTTTATTTTTTTTGATGTTTTTTTAAATAAAATTTTTCTTTATTCATTTTCCAGTTGCTAATTGTGAGAATCAGAAACACCATTTTTATGTAGATTTTTACATCCTGCGATTTCTTTGAATAGCTGTTTAGTACTAACCGTATTTTAGTTGGATCCTTGGCACTTACTGCGTTGTCTGTGAATGTGTTTTCTCTCTTTCAATCTGAATCAGTTTTCCTCCTTCCTTTCCCTCAGTGCTAATACTCCAGCGCTGGACAGCAGTATGAGAGCTGAGACTGGAGGTTGGCATCAGTTTTCATAAAGGATAGAAGTGGTGCATGTGTTGTGTGTGAATGTCTCTCTGTCGTGATGGGCACAGAGTATATTGAGCCTTGTGCTTCCTTTGTTTTTTGTTTTTGACAGGGTTTCCCTAGCCCCTACCACCTGGAGCTCACTAAGGACACCAGGTTGGCTTTGATATCACAGAGAACTGCCTGCCTCTGCCTCCTGCGTGCTGGTATTCAAGTTGTGCACCACCACGGCACTACAGTAGAAATTTCTCCTGCCCTTACTTTCATGAATTTTGGGAGTCTACGGTTAGGAATGTGTCTGTAAAATATGATGTGCTCTTGTAGGATTTACCTTTATGCCCCTTTAGAAATGTGATTCTTCCTATTTTGAAATTTATTAATATGGGATACTTCACAACTTCTCTTTATACTTCATGTGACACACCATTTTCAGTCATCTGTTTCCAAAATTTTTCTTATATAAGTAACAATATATGTTTTATTTTCATGTGTTTCTCTGCATTTTTAATAAACTGATCAGTCTATTCTTGCTTAATAGTATTGCTGATATGCTTTGACTTCTTTTTGCTATATTATTTTTCTATATGTTTAATATTATTTTATGCTTTTGATACATCTTTTTTATAATGTAGCTTTCAAGTGCAACATTTTATATCTTTAATGACTTCTTTCTGTGGCTTTGTTATTTTTTTGAGGTTTTTAGGGATTGGGTGTATGTATCTTAATTTTTAAAGACCAATTTCAAAATTACATTAGGCTAATAATAATGAGATCCAAACTTTTCTTGATGTAATGGTTTTGAGAAACTTCCATAATCGTTTCTAGAATGACTATACCAGATGTCATTCCCACCATAAGTAAATAAGGGTCCATCTTTCCTCTGATCCTAACAAGCATTTCTTGTCACTGAGTTGTAGTTTAATTGCACAGTGAACTGATAAATAATAAGACATTATTGTGATTCTTTTTTAGTTTGTAAGACTTTTTATGTGGTCTAGAATATAGGCTACTTTAGGGAATATTCCATGTACTCTAAAGAAAGATTTGTATTCTATTTCTATTCTTTTCTTTCTTAATTTAAATTATTTATCTATTTTTATTTCATTTGTATGTTTTGTCTGCATGTATGTAATGCTCCAGGTGTGTACAATGCCCATAGAAGTTAGAAGAGGGCATCAGATCCTCTGGAAATGGAGTTACAGACAGTTGTTAGCCACTATATGGGTGCTGGGAACCAAACCCAAGCACAGCCAGTGCTCTTAAACGCTGAGCCATCTCTCCAGACCCGTATTCCATTTCTTACGGACACACTATTCTGTCTATATCTGTTAATGTCATCTGATCCATGTGGTAGCTTTGAACTTTCTTTGTTGATTTTTAGTTGCGATCACTTACACAGGGATGAGAGTGGAGTACTGAGATCACCTATTCTTGCCATTTTTTTTCTCTCGTAACTGATTTTGATTTGAAGTCTGTATACTTTATCAGCTGTCAGAGTATCTATGGCAACTTTCTTTCCGGATTTATTTGCTTGGCATATAGTTTGTCATTCTTCAACTCTCAGTCTGTGTGTGTCTTGACCAGTAATGTATAATTTTTGGAGGTCAACAGACAGCTGAATCTAGATTTTTATTCTTGTCTCCTAGTCTGTGTTCTCTTTATTGATGAGGTGAAGCTATTGACATGTAAGATTATTAGAGATATTTACTTGCTCATGTAATGTGGTTAGTTTGCTTGGTTGGACTGATGCTAGGTCTCTAGTTTCTTCACTGTTGGTATCAGGCATCATTTGGCTCACTAGGCTGGACATGATTTCTACTTGTTTTGTTCAGTCATTCTCCTCGTGAAATTTATTCTTCTCTGCTCTTTTCTGATATATGTACAGTATTCTTTTAAAATTTTTCTTCATGGCTAGTAAGGTGACTTGGCTGGTTAAAGCATTCTCCAGGAAAATCTGATGACCTGAGTTCAATCCCCAGACTCATATAAAGGTGGAAAATGAGAACCAACTCTACAAAGATGTGCTCTTGATCTCCACACATGTGCCATGGCGCATGCATGCCAACACACACTAATACTGACAATAATAATAAATAAAACACAGTTTTACATTTTATTTTTTTACAGTTTCATGTACACAGCTTGCATATTCACCAAATCCCTCCTCCCACCCACCTACAGCCTTGTCCGTTTTATCTCCCCTCTATAAATCTCTCTCTCTCAGATTATTTTCTATTTGTTTAGTGTTGAAATCCATCAAGATAAACTGGGGCCATTTGTGTGACCAGGGTTTTGGAACTATGCGTTGGAGCCTGGGGGACTCAGCAGAGAGAAGGTACATATCTAAGGACAGCGATAGCTAATAGGTTAGAACCTAAATTAGGGCCTTTTGAGCCCCACCTTCTTCCTTGTCTGGTGGTGTATAGGGCTTGTTATGTGTGAGCCCAATGCAGGTACTGAGACTAGGAAGTAGTGTTTTGTATTTCTTCACTCTGTCTTCTGGCTCTTAAGTACTTCCCGCCTCCTCTTCTGCAGCACTCTCTGAGCCTTAGAAGGATGGTAAGTGACTTGTTTAGGGCAGACACCACATGCATTGACTTTCCTTCTGAGACTTGGCCAGCCATGAGTCTGCATTCATCAGTGTTCGTTATAAGGAGAGGCTTCTCTGATTAATATTGGGGTTGCTTTTGTTCATTAGTATGTGCATAGGATTTAGAAGGCAGCTTGATAATACGTCGGTTAGTTAACTATCAGAAATACATTCCCTGCATGGACCTACTATCTCCCCAGGCCTGGTCTGTTAGCCAGGCTTACAGTGCCTAATATTGGTCCCTGCCTCCTGACCCTGCAGAGGGGATCTTGAATCCATTTCAGGGGCAGTTGGTAACCCCTCACCTACTCACACCAACAATCATGCTGCTATTGCACAGGTGAACATATCTTGTTTCCCAAATGATTTTGTTGTACTCAGTTCTGGTTAATCCTTCCTTGATCCCACAGTCTCGTCTCCCTGATCCCCGGTTCCTTCCCACGCTAAACCATCTCACCCACTGTATTCCCTGCTCTAACCTTTTTCACCTGTGTTCTACTCGCTCTAATGCCCAAGGGAACATTCCCTTTCCTCCCTTCTTTCCTGGCTGCATTGCTGATATTAGTAATCTGTGTTTTCTCTCTTTTTCCTTAGTCATTCTGCCAGAAATTTATAAATTTTAATGAAAATTTTAAGCAATTGTCTGAGTTTTACTGATTCTCTGTGTTTCTTCTTTCAAATATCATTGATTTATAATTTCTAATTTTCCTGTGCTTCATTGGCTTTAATTTGTTATTCCACTCTAATTTCATAAGGTAAGAACTTAAATGATTAATTTTAGATTTTTCTTTCTTCTAAGACATGCATTCAATGCTAAGATCTTCTCTATAATAGCTGGTTTTAATACATCCCCATGTATTCGATAATTTGTGTTTTCATTTTGTATGAAGTATTTTTAAATTTATCTTGAGATCCATTCCTTAGTGGATACATTACTTAAAATCCTTTGTATTTTCAACATTTTATTATTTTTCCAATAATTATTAATTTATAATTCAATGCGTTCATGGTCTAAGAGTGAATATTTCACTATTTCATTTCTAAAATTGAGTTTGTAAAAATATTTATGTGTATGAGAGTATATTGCCTGCAAGCACATGAGTGTACCCATGTCATGCAATGCCTACAAAGATCAGAAGAGGGCGTCAGAGTTCTCTGGAACTGGAGTTACAGATGGTTGTTAGTCACCATGAGAGTGCTAGGAATTGAACCCGGGTCCTCTGCAAGAGCTGCTGGTGCTCTTACATGCTGATCCATCTCTCCAGCCCCTCATTTCTAAAATTGTTAAGCTATGCTGTATGATCTAGATTCTTGTCTATCTTGGTGAATGTTAAATATGAACTGGCAGAGGTGCATTTTCTATTTTTGGAATTAGTTGTTAGTAAAGATGAATCATATTCAATAGACTAATGGTGTTGTTGGGTTCTGTCACTTTCTCATTGATTTTCTGTCTGCTGGATCTGTCCATGTCTCATGTGTGAGTGTTAAAATTTCAAATATGAGTGAATTTGAGCATTTCTTACAGGTCTATCAATTTTTGCCTCTCCTATTTTGATGCTCTCTTGTTAAGTACAAACATTTTGTAAAGGTTTTTTTTTGAGAAATCCATATATGTATATAATGAAATATGATCATATTTACCAATCATTTTTCTTCTCCAATTCCCTCTAGACCCCCCCACACAACAAGTCCCCTTCCCAATTTCATTAATATTTGAAAATAGCTCACTGTCCCTATATGTATGGGTGTGAGGCTGTCCACTGAAGCATGGGGTTCTTATCAGTGGCCACATTCTCAAAAAGGCGTCATCCCCCCACTCAAAAAAACACTATCCCCTGCAATAGCTCCTCATAGGGGGTCAGGCCTAGAGAGTGTTTACACCATCCATTCTGGAATTTGTCTGGCTTGATCTTGTGTAGATCTTGTTCAAGTCTCCATGAGTGCTGTGAGTCGTAACATGTCCATTCCGTAGCATTCGTCCCCATCCTCTGGCTCCTGCTTTCCATCAGTTTCCTCCTCTATGATGTTCCCTGAGCCTTGGAGGGAGTGAAGGCATTAATATAGATGGTTCAATTAGGGTTGAGCACTTGGTCTCTTATTCTCAACATCAGTTAGGCATCCCTCCATTGACTGCTGCCCACTGCGAAAGAAGCTTCTCTTTTAAGGTTGAGAACATCCCACGTGCGTGGGTATAAAGTTAAACACTTAGAAGGCATTTTGACTGCATGAATATTTAGAAAAAAAAGCTGGGAATGTCATAGACTGTAAAGTAGAAAGTGCATATATATATATATATATTAATAATTATATTTCTTTAAGAATTGCCTCCCTGATCAGTTATTTTTCTATTTATAGCTCATAAGTTTCTTTTTTGGGGTATTAGTCCTCTGAATTAATGCAATTACATTCTATGATCATTGCAGCTAGAATATTATATAACTCTCTATAATTAACTTTTAATCTGTATTTGTGAATTTCTCCCTTCAATTTTGCAACTTTTTCACATATATAGTTGCTCTGATGTTGGTACCAGGATTTTATAATTATTGTAACTCTTCAGTAGATTAATTTATGTCTTAACTAATGTCCTTTGTCTCTAGAAGCAGTTTTGGAATGAGAATTTCCTTTGCCTGATATTAGTACAGATCTTGTTCCTTTTTTGGTAATAATTTTAATGGAATATCTTTTTACATCTACTAGTTTCAAACAATGCTCTTTAGATCAGAAATGAGCCCTTATTAACTGCAACCAGTTGGATCTTGATGTTGCTATTTTTCTTGCTTTTTGCATTTTATTTGCCGTGTCTTGAATTCTTTGCCTTTGATGTGATCACTGATAGAGCAGGTTTACCTTTCCCCTTCCATATGTCTCTTGGAGAGCACATTCTTTCTGTGCACCTCACAGCTACCAGCCCCCACTTTCCTTACTGTCTTCCTTTTGGTTTTGTTGACTTTTTTCACAATGACATTTTGGAATTCTCTTCACTCTTCCTTTTGTTATTCTATAGGTATTTCCATTGCAGTTACCATGGGGATTTCATGAAATATTCTAAAATTATAACAATCTATCTTAAATAAATGCCAACTCAAATTCAGTCACATACAGAAAATCTCTTTCTTTATAGTTCACAAATCAGTGTATTTTCCTCATGTCACAAATGTCTCTTCATATTGTATATAGCTCTTTATATCAATTTTTGATTATCTTGTGGATTTGCACTTTAAATATTGAAGAAAATTTAAAAATACCTTCACAACAAATTATTCTGACTATTTTTTGTCTAAATATGTTGGAAACAGCACTGTTTGCTCAATAATACATAGTAGAAAAAAATTTAAGATAGATATTCAGGTTCTGGATATAATAAAAAATAATCTTTTAATTTAGAAATATAGGGCTGTATATGTTTATGATTTTATTTTTGCACATGTGTGTGGTATGCTTTTGAGTATGCTTGGTGCTTGTATGGTGTGTGTGCATGTACATTGTGTGTGATATATGCCTCCATGTGTGTGCATGTGGAAGCCAGAGCAGAATACCAGGTATCTTCCTCTGTGATTCTGCAACTTTTTATCCTAAGTCAGGGTCTCACACTGAACTCACAGGAAGTTTGCTATTTTTTTGTTTAGGTTTGCTAGCCAGAAGCTCTTGGAATGTGCCTACTCCCCTCCCCTATCCTGTCCATTGCAGCCATTCCTAACTTTTCACGGACTGCTGCTTATTCAGGGGTTCTTAGTTACTCAAGCCCTGCTGTCTTCAAACAAACCCTCTTACCCACTGTTACCCACTGAGCCATATCCTCAGATTCCCTTTGTAGTTTCTAACCTACGATATGGAGACATATTTATCCCCTTCAGTTTTAAACATCATTTTCAATCCTTACTTACAATATTATTACATGGACGCCCAGAACCAATCAGTAATATGTCAATTAGCAAAATATGTATTAAGTGTATGTGATTATTGCTAGTTGTAAAATATGGATGCCTCAATGGAATTAAAAAAAACAAGTTTCAGTTCTCATAACAATATATGTGTGATTGAGCTGGAGAGCTAGATCAGTAGTTAATGGGACTTAATCTTGCAGAGTTGGATCACCAGCATCCACATCAGGTGGCTCACAACTGCCTTTAACTCCAGCTCCAAGAAATCTGAAGCATATTCTGAACTCTCCTGGCACCTGTATTCACACATGCATAACCACCCCATAATTAAAAATAAAATAAATATTTTTAAAGTGTCTACAGTTAACAATTATACACCCAAAGTAGCATGCATCAAGCATTCAACAAACATAAATATCATAACTAAGTGAAATTGCATATTTTTTTCTGACTTCCTTTTATATATCTTAAACTGCTATATGGCAATATATTTTCCTCTAAGAGTTGAAATTTTCATAGTGAAAGGAATATGTTTAGGTATGAATCTTGAATACTTGGCACAGTCAAAAGTAGATTATGAAAGTCCCCAAAAGCCTTAGACACTGAAGTTTGATATAACTCTTTGAATGGTGGACATATTGAAGTCTTCACACTGATTCCAGAGGAAGGGTGACAGAAGTTCTCTTGAATGGTCCAGGATGAGTTGGGGGAGGGGAACACATAATCCAATGCATTGTTTGAAATTCTAAAACAATTAATTAAAAAATTTTAAATCTTTGCTTAAAAATCCATTTCCAGTGTATCAGCCCAAGACTGTTTTTGTTTTCCCTAGCAGACCACGTCACTGTGATAGCAGTCTCTGGCAAGGCTGAAGCTGGAATATTGCTAAAATGCTTCTTGTGATGAAATAGGTCAGGGTGTCTGTTAAGAGGATTATTCTTGTTGGTCTAAATTATGGAGATTTGAAAACTCTGGGGTTGACAACAGAATGCTGGGAGGGAAAGGCTCTTGGTGGGAACTATTACTATACCGGAGACAGATAATAAAGATTAAGGGTTATTAACAATAAAGTTGAGTTGGTTCTACTAGTGTTAAGAGATCCCACTTGACAAGTTATGAAAAGACTCAGATCCAAATTTAATTACCAAAATATCATGTCAGAGATGAGGAATATCTATTCTGAGGAGTCTCTTAGATCAAAAATCAGAGCTCATATAAGAAAAGACTCTCTACTTAGGATTGGGCCACTTAGATCGATGGACTTGCAAAATTTAAAACTGTGAAGTTCTTAGAACTGTCTGCATTTTCAATGGTGTGCTCGTATTCCTTATTGACAGCTAATGCTTCTTTCACATAGAGGAAAATTCTAGAAGGAGTATCACTTTGGAATGAATCCATGTGTTATATCCTCTCTCAGTTGCCAGGCACACATAGAGAGTGACATATCAGCACAAAGCACCTGAGCAAAGTTGTAGAGCTGTTGGAGGAAATAGTTTGTACAACAAGGGAAACCTGGGTCCACGCCAACATGCGCTAACATGAAAGACTTGAGGATGTGGAATCTCGGGAGGCCATAAAAATCGATAATGAAAACCTGGCTCCAGAACAAAGGAAAGGACCTGCCAGTGACTCAAGACCCCTGCGCCAGTATTCTGCAATAGTGACTCTTGTTGTTTGAGAAATATAGCGACCTTCCCCGAATGAAGCACCAAGCTGGAGCGTCCGTGGAGGCTCATCAAGGGAGGAGAACGAAACAGCAGCGCTACAGTCCATACAAAGCCTGAAAACCCCCACACTGACTATGATGCACAGGTGGCTGTGCGGCATCGCATTCAAGTCAATGCTCCTGGCATGCGGGAGCAGTCAAAGAGACTCAGGGGTGGCTGACATCAGACGACTGATATCAGTGACGGACAACTGGCTTCTCCACAAGAATAGAAGCAATAGGTCCTACAGCTTAGGAGTTTAGGCTGCAGTGCTCATTATTAGGAAGAAAAATACTCATGATTTTGAAAATTAGGATGAGGAGCTGGAGGAATATCTCAGTGGTTAAAAGCACTGCTTGCTCTTACAGAGTACCCAGATTTGGTTCCTAGCACCTATATTGAGTGGCTCACAATTGTCTGTAACTCTGACTCTATGGGATCCAATGTCCTTTCTGGCCTCCACAGGTACCTTTGCACAGGCAGCAAACACTCACACAGATACACACACACACACACACACACACACACACAAACTCACAGACATACACAGAAACACACACACACAGAGATACTCACACACACAGATACACACACAGACACCCACTCACACAGATACCCACTCACAAAGACACGTAGACACATACATAAAAACTAAAATAAAAACCTTTAACAAAAATATAATTGGGATGAAGTTCAGTATGGTAACCAAAGTTTGCACTATACAGAGTTGTGACATTGGGTCAGTTCTGCACTTCTTACATGTGGGTTGTGGGGACTGAACTCATGTCCTGAGGCTTCGCAACAAGTGCCTTTACTCATTGTGCCATCTCTCTGGCACTAAGTCATTGTTTTTTGTTTTTTTTTTGTGTGTGTGTTATAGGTCAACTTATTCAGTAATTTTTGACTCACTACTATAGAAAGCCATCATGATCTTCTCCCTGCTCCAGGTCTCTCAGCATCTTCTATAACACATAAACTGTTATCAAACCAAATTAGATGATTTATAAATTCTATTTACTAGCAATGATTGCTTTTAATGCTTTATCTGTAAATTGACTTAAAACTTGAAAATCCATACAGATTGTCTGTACTCTTGAGTTTGGCGAGTTTTGTTTCTTCAATTTTTAGTATTCATTTTATAAAGCATTGCCTAAATTATTCAATATAAGGTGCATGTGTGGAATATAAGATGCTTTGTTTTCAAATGTTCACAGATGAAGGATACTCTTATGAGACTGGCTTTCTTTTGACCCTTCCACATTATCATTTCTGGTAACGTTATTGAGCAAAGACTTCATTCATGTCCTTTGATACTCATTACTCTGTTACTTTTGTCTAAAGTACATCCTTCTAAGCCTGGATGTGAGACAATTTTAATAAATTCCAAAACACATTCTTATATCATTTTAGTTCATGGAGGGTATGTAACAGTCTTAATTTCTTCCCCTTTCTTTTTACTCAGATGATGAATTCCTGCTTGTAGCCTCTGTCTCTGCATTTCCTGTCTCCCCAGATCTTTGCGGTCGTTCTGTTGTAATTAATAATGTGCCTTCTCTTCATCATTCCCAAATGAGAGCAAGCATCCTGTATCTTTCACAAATACCTGCATTTTCCTTATATAAACAATTTTTACTTGTATAAATTTAATTTTTAGGAACTTATAGTGTCCTCATTGCATCTATTTTCCTGCATATGATATAGTTTCCATCTTTTTATGAATAAAAAGCCTCAGTTGAGTATATCTACCACTCGTCTTTCATTCTCTCCCTCACTGGGAGGCATCAAGGTATATTCCAGGATGAGTATTGTGAATTTTGCCACAATAAGCATGGACATTCAGGTACATCTATAATATTCCAACATTGATTCTTTAAGGAACATTTGCAGAGTATAATTTTATGAAAATTCTATTTTTATTACTGTGAGGAACTTCTATATCAATTTCTATAGTGATTGAACTAAATTACATTTCTACCAGCAGAGAATAAGCCATATTTCCTATTATTTCTTATTTCTTATATTGTATTCCTTTTTTGATGATAGCTATATGACTCATTTAAGAAGGAACCACAGCATATTTTTAAAAATTTAATGTTATGTGTAGGAGTATTTTTTCACACATCTAGCACGTGCATACAATGCCCCAGAAAATAAGACGAGGGCTTTGGATCCCTTGGAGCTTGAATTACAGATGGTTGTTAGCAGTCATGTAGTTGTTGGGAATCCAACCTGAGTCTTCTGCAAGAGCATCCAGTGCTTTTAACTGCTAAGCCATTTCTCCATCCCTTTCAATGTGGTGCGTTGCCCAATGTGTAAAGATGTTGAACATAGTTCCGATATTTACTAAAATAAATTGATCTCTCCCTAAACGGGTATATGTTTTCTCTCCGATGTAAAATACAGGAAGAGAAAGAAAGGCATAAAAGGCATAAAAATAAAGGTCACCTCTTTTACATCAGTAAAAACAGGAAAGAAAAGGTCATAGGTAAGAATGAGTAACAGAGGGGAGAATACTACTGAAGTATATTACATGCACATACGAAGCCCCTTTCTGTATACAATCAATATACAATGAAATCGGAGGGAAAGTACAGAAGAATCACATAGATACATAAACAATTCCCATGTGCTCTGCTCAATTCTCATATATCCCCCTAATTATCACACCTTACATCAGAGGCACAGGCTTTGGTATATTGCATACATGTCTTCTTTGCTGCTATTGTGACCTTAAGGAATGCTTTATTTTAATTACAATTCTCAGTCCTTGGTTAAAAATAAGATTGACATTCTTACATAAATCAGTAAGCCACTGTGAAATATCTGATGATATATTTGTACCATTATTCTAATGAGATATGTGTTTTAATACATTTTTAATTTTAATTATTGTAAGATATGTCATCTACTGGTTTTTGTAGTTACAAGCTTTGTCCTGGTTAATTTTGAATCTTTAACTTAATTTATCATAGTTATTATCCAAAAGGATATGATGTTATCAAGTAAAATGTATTAAGCCACATATTAGAAATATCTGTATTTTGTTTCCTGATATATTGTTTTTACTTTGAGTGTGCAAAATGAAGTTCTAGACTTAGTAGATGTAGTTTTGCCAAATTGTTCCTAGAAGTAAATTATTGTTTTAGAACTGAATACAATTTAATGCCATTTTTAAAACAGAAAAATTTGCCGAGCATATTTGTCCATTAAAGTTTCAAACACTCTCCTTCTCCAAACAAAATACGGCAGTTTTTGAGTTTCTGGTAGTGAACGTTGTAGAATTTCCAGAAATGCCTCCAAGATTCTATGTGTCTAATCACTCCTCTGACTGTGAGATATTGCTCCTATGATTACATCATATGCCACAGATGACCCTACAGTGGGACTAATTTAATTATACAAACCTGTTAAAAGAAGACATGTCTCTGTACTCTCTTCGGGTAGGAGAAGAGAGATGTGAAGAGAAAGCCAGAAATGGAAGACAAAAAGGGGAGAGAGAAGGAAAACTAGTGATTCATGAAACTTCAAGCCACATTGGTAAATGTGACCTGAGAAGGAACACAGGCGCCCTTGTGGAGCAGAGAGCATCCCACCCAAACCAGGAGCCAGCATGGAAGCTTGAGAAGACACCCAGATATGTGGTATTAGTTATGTTTCTGCTGCTGTGATAAAGAACTATGACCAAGGGAACTTATAAAAAAGATTCTGATTCCAGAGTGCTAGAATCCACGAGAAGGCATGGTGGCAGAGGTGGTCAGAGTAGGAAGCTGAGCAATGACATCTTCAAGGAGGCACAGGAAGTAGACTACAATTTCTTGCAAGACTTAAGGACTCTTAAAACATGCTGTTAGTGACAGGCTTCCTCCAGTATGGCCATACCCCCTAAAGGTTCCATGACCCTCCTCAACCACCACCACAAACTGGAGACCGAGTGTCTAAATATTTGGGGACTATGGGGCACATTCTCATTCAAAGTACCACATAAGTCATTCAGGCTTCTCATAAATGCAACCGTGAGGTACTTTTTTCCATTTTATAGACTATAATTAAATTGTGCAATGTACATTAATAGAACATACACTGTGAAATGATCACCACAATGAAAGTAATTAATCTATTCCTCAAATTACGTAGTTCCTGTTTGGCATATGTGATGGGAACAAATATCAAGCATATGACCCAGATTTTGTTAACCATTGTCCCTCTGAGGCACATTAGAGCTCTGGAGACTTTGTGCCCTTGTTACCACCCTTCCCTCATCACTCAGCCTTAGCTGACCCCACTCTAATTCTCTGCCTCTAGATTCACCAGTTTAGATTCCTACGTGCAAGTTAAATGCGCCCTGTTTGCCTTCCTACCTCTGGTTTATTTCACTTTGCATAATGTCTTCTGGGTTTACCCGTGTCATCAAAATTGTAGCATCTCACGCTTTTATAATGCTATATCAGCTCCATTGCTAAATGTGGTTATCATTTTCTCTAATTGTATATCCACAGACATTTACGGTGCTTCAGTGTCTGGATTATTTTGAGTAATGCTTGGAAAAATACAAAATTTGAGATACTTCTCTGTGCTCAACATCTTAGTTTTTTTGAATATATGTTCAGGCATGAAGTTATTTTGTTTGTTATATTTATAATTTTTGGAATCTCAGTGTTGGCATGATCAAATATTAGAAAGTTTTTTCTACATTTTCCTCTATGTATTTTTAATCAATATATAGTAAATTATTATCACAGAGAAAGAAACTGATATGAAGTCTCCTATGTGATACATGTTTTGAAGTTTTAGTTTTACTTACATGAATGTGTTCGTGTGTGTATACTTGTTTGCTACATGTGTGCAGGTGCTCCCGGAGGTCAGAAAAGGTTTTGAATTGGAACTAGAGTTACGGAAGGTTGTAAGTCCAGTGCGTGATATGGGTGCTGAGAAGGGAGCCCAGGTCCTCTGGATGAGCGGGAAGTGCTCTTAACTGTGGGCCATCTCTCCAGGTCCCAGATGCATTTTTCTCTGGCTTGCTTATAATGTAAACAAGATCACTGAGTCATGTGCTTCTCTTGTGACCCTGGCATCTGACCTCACTTGTCAAGACCCTTCCTTGTCCTCCACCCAAGACAGTGTACGAGTGTGGGGATGCAGGTTTTCACATATTAGAAGCACTTCAAACAACAGGCTTTTCTCATTTCAATCAATGAGAGAAGAACTGTTTTATAATGTGTGTGTGTGTGTGTGTGTGTGTGTGTGTGTGTGTGTAGTATCCAAGGGCAAAAGAATGTGTTCTACTTCCCTATTTGATGTTGGAGATACTGTCTCAATAGCAAACGAGTATTGTCTTTGCTGAGGAGCACAGTTCCAGGAGAACTTTGAAAGGGCAGGTTCTCAGCAGTACAGGTCCACTGCCTAAGGATAATGTGGAACAAACGCAGTACCTTCAAATGTTATAATCACAAAATTCAATAAAAATCATATTCAGCCTATCGTCTGTGATCCTTACATTCTGTTGGTTTCCTTATGGATCAACTCAGCTGCTCACAGATCTGGTATGCAATCTCTGTTCTATCGTCCATTGGGAAAGTGTTATGAAGAAATTCACAAGTTTCTTCTTTCTTTAAGTATTCTATTCTGGTCTTCCTTAGGAAGCTACCATGCACTTTAGTTTTCATAACCTAAGTTTCATCTTCTTTTTTTAATAGAATCTAAAACTTGAAAAGAAATAAAGAATATTAGTTATTTATTCTTCTGTTACATGATTCACTGGAGTAAAGAATCCTGTTTTTGTAAATTCCTTTGGTTGGTTGTTTTGAGACAGAATTGCCTGGTAGTCCCAGCTGGCATGGAACTTGCTATGTAGACCAGGCTGACCTCAATCTGAGTTCTGCCTGCCTCTGCCTCCCAAGTGCTGCGACTAAATGTGTACAACACCATGTCTGACTATAAATTCCTTCTTTGAGGGTACAAATGCTATTATTTCTGCATTAATTCACATTTGCAAATATGTTTATACATTTTAACATATAGAAATAACTCCTTATATAATATATGGATATTATCTCAAAATTCAAACATGAATATATAAAAGGTACTTTAATACATACACATGTATAAAAATATGCATAAAATATTTTCAATGTCTCAAATTTCTTCTGAATTTTTCATTAATTCCTCCTATTCAGAGAATTGCCCCTTTTATTGTCCTCTGCTTGAATCTCTCTGAGCATCCTGTACTAGGCCTGTTGTGAAGTTATTTATGGTTATTGGACTTCTTTTAACCTTGGACAGATATAAGTGTATTTTCACTTGCTTCTCATTACATATATTGAATTTTAGGTAGATTTTTCATAAAAATTTAGAGGTTTTACACATTGAAAACATCCTTATGTCACCCAAACATTAAGCTGTGGATTAGCTTGACAGTGAATATTTTATATTAAAGAATATTTTCTCAAATTATGCTTTCTATCAATTTTATGTAGTAGAATATTTGAAAACTCTTTTAGCAACAAAGTATTCAATACTTCATAAAATATAATGTGTTCTTATTGGGTGGAGGCTAGAGGAATCAGGAAGGGACTAAATAGATCTGAAAATAGAGCTAAGTGATTATACAGGAAATTTCTGAAATAAGCATCCAGTGACCACTTGGAAGATAATGAGCAGCTCATGCATAAAGTAGATGACTGGTGTTCCCTGACTCTGAATTTCAGAAAATTAGTAACAACTCGGAATAATTCTTCAATGAAAGTCTGTATTATTTTTATATATTAAGATGTATAAGCATATTTGAAACATGACTTTAAATATATAAAAATTCTGTGATTTTAGTGCCAGCAAGGAAAATAAAGACTTAGATCTCTTTATGAAAATCAGGTAATATATTAAAAATTTAGTATATGAAAGATGGCATCACAAATATAGAGTATCAAAAATAAGTTAACTAAAGGGGAAATTATTTTTGAAATAGAAAATAAATTTATTTAGTTTTAAACCCAAGTAATGGATTTTTTAGCCTTAAGATATAAAAGATACAAAAGGCTATATATATATAAACAATAAAGGATTCTGAAGAAATAAAATATTGCTGTTTTAGGGGTTGGGGAGATGCCTTAGATGTTGAGTGCTGACTGCTGTTGCAGAGGGCCTGGATTCAATTCCCAGCACCCACATGGCAGCTAACAAGGGTCTCTAAACTCCAGTTCCATGGGATCTGACATCTCTTCTGACCTCTGTGGGCATTGCATGACACAAGTGCACATACATACATGCAAGCAATATGCTTTTATGTATAAAATAAAAATAAGTAAAAATTTAAAATTGTTTTAAATTCCATTTTATATCTTCTTATTTACATTTTATATCTTCTTAACTATCTTAAAATAATCTTTTTAAACAATGATGCTCTTTTTCTCTAATGTAACATAGTCCAAAGGAAGTAGCCAGCTCTGGCTGAATGTGGTCTACTGCTCATCAGGATAGATCTCTGTCTCTTGATAATGGCAGAATGTTTAATGGCATGTGACTTTTATGTCCCAAGATGGTACCCTGTTGACCACATTCTGGTAGCAAATAGATCAAAGAATGAAAGACTATTCTAAGACCCTCCTATACCATTGGCCTGTCAAGGAACCAGGGCTGC
Source organism: Eospalax fontanierii (assembly GCA_035773235.1). Lineage (NCBI taxonomy): Eukaryota > Metazoa > Chordata > Mammalia > Rodentia > Spalacidae > Eospalax > Eospalax fontanierii. Next base: position 21,851,118 of record CM069540.1, read on the forward strand.
TCAGATCTATAATTTTCATTCCTAATATGTATTGAAACAATTTGAGAAGAGACTTTCTCAAAAATGATGTTTACAGGATCAAATAAATTAACATTGAACCTTTCTCTATACCATAGACAAAAACTAATTTGTGATGGATTATAGATTCAACTATGAATCCTAGATTATGAAATTTATCAATGGCAACTAAGAAAAGATTCTTAAAGAATATTCAGTGCCAGAGGAGTCATAAATAAGATACAAAAATCTTTTATAAGAGAAAATTAAAAATGCAAACTGGGCTCAATTAAAATGAAAAGGCTTTGCTCATTAAACTATGGCATTAAGGACATAAGTAAGAAAAATATAAATGGATAGAAAGTATTTGAATTATATATTTATGTGAAGAAAATGCCAAATGAAAATAAAAGGAATAAGGGACTGGAGAAATAGCTCCTCAGTTAAGAGCCTGGTTGTTCTTGCAGAAGATCAGATTCGAATTCCACTACTCATGTGGTGGCTAACAACAATTCATAACTCCAGTTCTAGGGGATCCAATGTCCTCTTCCTTCCTCCACTAGTGCTACAAAATAAACATACATTTACATACATACAGGCATAACACTCATACACATAAAATGAGAATAAAGATAAAAAATAAAAATAACGAAAATGAGTAAGAAACCCAAATAAAACAGTGGAGTGATTATGTCTATAAATGTACTTATGTATAAGTAGAAATAAGTATAAAAAATTTGGATTCATGTGTTAATCTATATGTTTAAAGAATTGTGTGAGTTATTCATGGATAAAGTGATGATACCAGGAAGAGAACTTATACATGGCTCCCTCCTGAAATAAAATCAGCATTTACTTTGTTTCCCTTTCACTTTTTCTAACTTGCTACCACTAATTCAGTTAAGAGACAAGGTTAACGAATGTTATTCAGCTACTGTTAACATATTTACACTCATAAAATCCTACTAAATCATTATGTCTATTTTCATCTAAACCCATTTTGGTGAACATTTAGGTATTGACCAGACATTTATGCTATTAACAATCCTTCTGGAAATATTCTGTATAAGATTCACACTTCACTCAGAGATATGAGAAGAGCATCCTACAAATGGATGTGCATAATGTGGTGAATTGTCTTTCAGCACTGGATTTACCTCCTTCACCGTGTTTCTATTGCTAAATGTTTTGTGCCTAATGCTGGGATTCAAATAGCACTTATTTTGAATTATAAACTCAAAAAGAAGATAAACAGGTTTATCATAACTATGAAGGAGAAAAAATATCCTTTATAAACTATTTTTTATTTCCTTTATTTTGCAAACCCCCAATTTAGGACTTTGTCCCCTGAAGTGACATTTTTCCTCCATGATCTTTCCTAGGTACTTGATACTAAGTTGAGTATACCCCCAAAATAGGAGAAATTTAGATAGTAATAGTTTCAGGTGCCTATTTCCCCAGCTCCCATCCTGCAGATGACTTGGGCTGGCTCAGTCAATATGATAGACACTGAAATGCAGTCATGCTAATCTCCTCATGTGGCTTAGAAAGAAATTGTATTTCCTATGTAATCCCTGCTTTGGTGCGGACCAGTCCTAGAGGCAGCAACAAATTCTAGCCCTTGCTACTGGTTTAAATTCTAGTTCCTGCAATACTGTCTTATCTTTGTAAAATATTCTTTTAATAAAAATTGCATGGTATAAGAGTTTCTTTTCTTCCCTGTGAAATTGCTCACCTAATTCATTTCTTTCTCGAGAGATATTATTGATTGAACTGTGTCCTTAAGATGAAAAGTTGCAATCCTAACCCCTGGTGCCTGGGAATGTCACCTCATTAGGACGTGGGATATTTGCAGCTATAATCAAGTTAAAAGGGGTCATTAGGGAGTGTCCTAACCTAATATGACTGCTGTCCTTATTAGAGGAAGTGCATCAAAGAGGAGACACTCAGAGATAATGCTTTTGAAGACAGAGGCAGTTGACACTGGGGGAAGTCCAAGGGCTAATGGCCAATATCAGAGGCTAACGATACAAAAGTGGACTTTATATAGGCTCAGAGGGAACATGATACTGCTCATACTGATATCGGACTTGTGAGAAAAATAAACGCTATTGGTTTAGGATGCTCAGTTTCCATATAGTCAAGCCCCATAGACTCCTGTGACTTTGTTCACATGAACCTATAGCAATGGTGTCAGAATGCACAAGACCCATGCAGTCCCAAAGAGACAAAAGCCTAGGGCAGAACTGTGGAAATGGGCAACAGATCCCAATCTTAGTCGAAGAACTATTGCAGCTGATAACTGCTGGGTAAGGAGTTTCTTAAAAGGAGGGACTCTAAATAGGCTTACTAGTTCTCAGTGGATGAACTTACACTGAGGGACAACCTCAGATCCTAGCAATTCAATAGGCCTTAACACAAATAACAGAATTTAAGAAATCCAGTGGGGGGATATGAGAGGAGATATGAAGATGATTAAGATATTCTGCATGAAATTTATAAAAATTTCCCAAAAAATTAATGCTCGTTTTGGGGTCCTCTTTTACTGCATCCGTAGGAAACTCCTCCACTGTAACATTCAGGATAGTGCAGCATCTGCCCTGTGTGGCAGCATCACACTTAAATCACTACAGTGTTGAATGACATAAATATCAGTTACAAAGCTTTTGGTGAAATTAAAAAAAAAAACAAAAACTAAGGCATGGGGCTGGAGAGATTGCTCAGTGGTTAAGAACACTGGCTGCTCTTGCAAAGGATGGAGGTTTGGTTCTCAGCACCCATATGACAGCTAATAACCATCCATCACTCCAATTCTATGGTATCCAATGCCTTCTTCTGGCCTTGGCGGGCATTATACAACACAGGTGTACTTACATGCGTGCAGGCAATTCACTCACACACATAAAACAAGCAAACAAAATAGATCAAATATACTTTTAAAAAAGAAACTGTGGCACTTGGCCATATTGATTACTGGTCTTTCTAGTAATTACTGCGGTTTTTATTGAAAATTTGGCAGTTGGACTGTTACACAGATAACAGAAGTAGAAATGGTCTGGAAGTTTCCAAGAAGTGATTTATTCTATGAATTCCTGGAAAATATCCCAACAAATTTGAGACTTAAACTGCACAGACCTTAAACTAAAATGTCTTTCTTCTAAGCTAAAAGGAATGTGTGAAGACAGTGAGAATCTGAGGTATGAGAAGGAATACAGGGCTTGATGAAGCTGCATTGGCTTTGCACGTTCAAGGACAGAATTTGAGTGACAAACACCAAAAACTTAGGGCGAAACTTTAAGATGACTCTCAGGTGCCAAACTTTCTTGTGCAAGATGGATTATTTGCTTTCTTAAATTTTACCAAATATGAAACTTACAGAAAAAATATATAAATATCACATGTTTATAGAGCTTAAGCAAATTTAATACTGCCAATCTTGGGGCTGGAAGGATGGCTCAACGGTTAAAAGCACTGGCTGCTCTTGCAGATGACCTTTATTCAATTCCCAGCTCTCATGTAGAAGCTAACAACTGTTCATAACTCCAGTTCCAGGGAATTTGATGCACTCTTCTGACCTCTACAGGCATTGCACAACATGGGTGTGCTTACATACATACAGGCAATACACTCATACACATAGAAAAAATAAATAAATAAAATATTTTATACTTAAAAATACTGCCAATCATGATATTCAAAAAGATTCACTGAAATTTGGGTGTGATAGCTCAGGCCTGTAATTCTAACACTTCAGAGGTCAAAGCAGGAAGATTGCTGCGAATTTGAGGGAAGGCTAAGTTACATAGTAAGTTCCAGGTCAGCTTGAGCAATACTATGACAATTTGAGACCCTGCCTCAAAAAAAAAAAATAATAATGAAACAAAAAGACATATTGCCAATACAGCTGATGGCTTAATTAAAAATCTTTGCTTTAGTGAAGAATGGCCTCTGACCTTGATCACTTTGGGTACTCATCACACATGAATACTAGAGAAATAGATTTTATTACAACAGTCACCAAAGTCATCTTAAACTTAAAGAACAAAACCATCACAGAAAGCAGGAACATACTGTGTGATATAAAACCTCAATCAAAGGGTGCACCTTTGTGTCCCTCAGTAATTATATGTACAGTGTCAACTGAGAGACCAGACTCACAGCAGCTGGAAGTCCTGAAATTGCCAGGTTGTCTTTCCACAAACCTATAAATCTGACTCGTAAGAAAATAAGCCCAAAGAGAATTAGACATTTATTACTTGTGACACAGCATTCAAGATGAGCTTTCTGTGTGCTATAGTTCTCCTTGACCCCCTGAATCACACTGGAGTGATTGAGAGGCAGGTACAGGTAGACTCTGCGTACACAGTGAAGCTATGTCACAACTTCAGAACAATGGGCTAATAAAAAACGAGATTTTAAGGGCATTGTTGGCAAGTCTGACCAATCTTTTTCTCCAAGAGAAGACATTGCTTTTATTATCCTGAGCAGGAAACAAATCTAATCTTGAAATAGGAGAAAGGCACTAGCTGTAGCTTGAACATGCATATTCAAAAACACTGTAAACTCCCTCCAACAAACAGTGTTTGCCTGTTCTCTGGACACAGCCTGTAAGTCTTTGCTCAATTTATTGCAGGGCGTGGCTAATGAGAAAGTGTTCCTGACAGGAAGGATGGTAGTTGTGCCTGGGCCGTACATGTTAGATTTCCACTTGCAAAGACTGATTTGTTTGCAGACTGCTGTGTGCTCAACCTATGAGAGCCAAGGAACATGCTGAGCATTGCTCTACCACTGTAGCTGAGAACAAATCCTTAGGGAGCAAGCTAGCATGCTGATGACATTAAACCCTTGCACTCCATCATGAAGGTGGCAGTGGTGTTTCCTATGTGGCCAGATATAGTCTAGATGCTTGGCTCCTCCACAACTGTAGCTATTCTGCTAAAGCCCCAGCATGCATTTCTAGAGCATTTTATCTGTTACCAAGGCATTTTCTAAAACACTGTTCATACACATGGAATTCACTACATTTATATTTCCCTACCAAAGAAGCAACTGTATTAATCCATTTTACTTACAACACTAGTTGGAAGGAAAATCCTGAAGTATCAGAATCTTACTTATCTTGAGGACTAGAGTGCAGTCCTTAAATCAGCACCCAATACCATTTCCTGCATAGCTACAATATACAAGTCTAATGGCCACATGGAGTTTATTACACTAGCCAATTCATTACAAAAAGTTTAAAGGCTGGATAGGTGGCTCAGCTATTATAAGCAGTGAGTGGCTGCTCTTACAAAGAACCCAGGTTTTTACCCAGCCCAATAGAGCAGCTAACAGCCCTCCGTAACTCCAGTTCCAGGGGACCTGACACTTTCTTCCAGTATCTACTTGCATTTCACACATGGATAGAGTTACATACATGCAGACAGAACACTCATACATGTAAAATAAGAATGAATAAAAAAATTGAAATCCTTTAAAGGAATGTTTAACTCTGGCACAACCTTAAGATCAATGGTGGAAAGTCATTTACCCAGGGAAAAGAAAGCTCTCAACAGGAAAGCATAGTCTTAGTTTCTTTTTTTCTTTTTTCAAGGTGGTTAAGTGAATTTATCTGAGTACTGAAGTATTATGAAACTTACTAATTAATGAACTAAGTAGCTAACTGACTAAATATATAAAGAAGCAAATAAATGAATAATTTATTTGGAGTGTAAACCCTCAGTGAAGCCCTGTATCTTTGGAATGGTCCTACTAACTGTACAGAATTTCACTGAGATGGATAGAGTTTGGCACTGGGAAAGTGTCTGAGTGAATTCCTTAAACCAGTGTGTGATGTTTTTATTTCTGAGCTAATTAGATTAAAGTGACTTTATTTTTAAAAGTGATAAAAATTCTAAAAATGAAAAAGGATTATAATTGGGCACTAAAATGACTCTGTCGACCTTTAGAGTCTCACTTTGCTAATTAATATGAATGGTAGAGAAATTTTACTAGGGATCAGGATGATTATCCCTAGTTATCAAGCTTTATCAATAGATGCAAGATGATTCAGTGTGGAGTCTGAAGAACATACAATGTGCGTGAATTCTCTTGCCCAATAATCCTGATCAACAGTGAGCACCGGAAGTGGAATAAACAGAAGTACAGGAAAGACTCTGATCCAGCAGGGACAAAGTTTTCATAAAGATTCTTGTCCCACCTTAGTGCATCAGAATTGCGTAAGGGCATAGTTGAATCCTCTGAGAAAGAAGAGGCAGGTGTCTGCCAAGGCACATGGCCATCTACAGCAGCGAAGACAGCCGAGGTCATGCCTCATCATTGCACCTTTTTCCAATTATCTAGAGTGTCTGAAAAGAAGGGACCAGAAGTGGCTTCTGTTTGAGGTCTCAAGCAGTTGTATGACAAGATGGAGGGTTCATCATAAATGTCAACATGCATTATGGTGTCTTCCTTGGATGAGTGAGGTAAATCCTTTTTTTGACCAAAAGAATGCAGTAGATACTAAGAGGAAAATTAGGGAACGTTGGCAGTTTTCTTCATTGTTTGTATTATCTCCGAACCGCTTCCCATTACTTTTAACCTTAGAGTAGACCTGAGAAGACTGACTTTAATGGGCTTTTAACCTTAGAGTAGACCTGAGAAGACTGACTTTAATGGGCTACTTTATAATTTACTTTGTTTTTTTTTTTTTTTGTAACTTCTGGCTGAGTTTGGTCAACAGAAGTCATTGGTCATTTATCAGAGGTAAAGGAAAGAAATTTGATATATTTAATCTATGACTCCACCCCTGTGAGGGCACCACAGCCTGATTTCATTTGTCTATCCAATCTTGCCACTACTGAGTCCCTGTGAGGCCTGTCACAGCCCACCTTGCCCAAAGCAACAACAAGATAACCACCACCCCCAAAATAAAAACAAGCTTTCTGGACAAAACCAAGATTTTTACACTTGGTTCCAGAAGAATCAATATATCTGATAGTCATTCTATCCCAAATAAGAGTAGTCATGTAGGAGGCTGGAGATATGGATCAGCAGTTAAGAGCACTGGTTGCCCATGCAGAGGACCTGGGTTCAATTCCCAACACCAACATGGTAACTAACAACCATCTGTAACTTCATTTCCAGGGGACCTGACCCCCTCTTCTGACTCTTGGGCATTGCTCAACACAGGTGCACTTACCTATAAGCAGGCAATACACTCAAACACATAAAATAAAAATAATAAATAAAATATTAAACAAAGAATAATTATAGAATGTACTAGTTTTAAGAGTCCTAGCCCGGACTTAGTAGATTGGAAGTAGATTACAAGGTTCCCTGGGCAGTGTGTGTCCCAAACATTAGCCAGCATTCAACATGATTCATGATAGAACAGAAAGTGTTAGGAAAGATTCACCTGTTCCTGCTCTGGCAGATCTGAGATGGAACCTGAAATGCTCATTTCTACTAAGCATCTTGGTCAGAGATACAGACACTGACATGGAAGGTCTAGGGCACAGTCAATAAGGATGCTTTTCATACAGTTTTCACACTGACATTCCTGCTCAGCTGTTTTTCCATTTCAGCATTGGAAATACTCCTGAGTATGTGACTGACCTGACAGGGTGCTCCGTGCATATGAAGGAACTAATTTTGCCTTTTTAAATCAGAACTATGTTACAATATTGAAGTCAAATGAAGAGTTGTATTCTGATTTTCTATGACTTATCAGGAGAATAAAGTATCCTCCTGTCTGTCAACATCTTAGTCGATCATTGGGTTCTATAGCCCCGGAACCACTTGCTGTTGTTATTATTGCTGATACGTCTTCTTTTATACAATATGGACAGCAAAGGGATTTCTGTGAAGGTTGGATATTGTGTACAGTGCTTGAGGCAAAGTTCAAAGGTTCATTGAGCAAAGTAGCAGTTAAATGAGAGCATCAAATGTCTGCCTCCCATGAAGACCCACACGGACTTGTCTAAGTATCCAACTTAGAACTACTTAAACATTGTTTTTCATGGATAATTACTGTATTTACATCATTTTCACCCTTCTTTATGCAGGTCTTTGGGGAGCAAGCACATTGTTCATATTTCCTGAGTGCAGCAGCTCACATGTATTGAAATTCAGAGTTATGTTAATATGTGCAGTTGCTACACATTAATTAACAATAAAATTTTTTAAAAATCACATTTCAGTCAGATATTTTCTATGTCTTTTTAAATTTTTATTTTTATTTTATGTGTATGACTTTTTTTCATGAATGTAAGTGCACAACATTCATGCCTGGCACCTGCAGAGACCAATGATTTTCTGGAACTGCAGTTAGCTGTCATATGGGTGCTGGAAACCCAACCCAGGTCCTCCAGAAGAGCAGTAAGTGCACTTAACTGCTGAGTCATCTCTCTAAACTCCATTACTCTAATTCTTGCTATAAAGTCAAGAATTACTCTGGTGAGCTTTCTAAATACGTGTCCAAAGATTTAGTAATTTTCACTTGCTCTTTTTTACATAGAAAATAGCAAGTTTGTGGCCTTTCGTTTTCAGGAAGCTAGCAACTGAATATATTGTGAACATTAAAAAAAATTGTTCTTTGCCCTTTGCAAATTTTTGTCAACATCAGTGACCTCTACCAGATGTTGTTTTAAATTATTTTTGCTGGTTGCCATTCCAATTAGTAATAGTACCCAATTATTACAGGAAGGATTTTAAAAGCTAGTCGATTTTACACAGGAGAAACATTCAGAATACTGTATCTTTCCACCAAGGTACAAAGGGTTATGAGGTTTGTACAAAGCTAATGTTATCCATTAACCTTTCTCTGAACCTTTGCCTCCTAATTGTTCTGCTACCTAGGAGACAAGTCAAATCTTTAAAAAATTGAGAAAATAAACAATATTTTTACTCTGGACAAACAGCTATAGATAGGGAATGTGATAAAAATGTTAAATATATTAATTGTCAAAATAATTCAGGGTTTAGAAAGGACAGAATGAACTGAAGAAGTCATTGATTTGGGAAGCTGATCATATTGTTTTCCTAATATTATTTGACTTTACTTCTTTAAATTTATGAGACTTTCATTATTTTTCCTTCAGTGAAAACAAATATAACATCTTTTTTAGGACTGAAATTACCTCATTAACTTTTAACAGTTTCTTTGTTTGTTTTAACCGTTATTCATATAGGTAACCTGCCAGGTACCAAGAATTTGTCAAAGATTGTAATTGTGTCACAAAGAGTATTGCATGTTAATTGGAAAGCCAGCTGAGTAAAAAGTAAGCAAAATGAGAAGAAAACCAAGATTTAAACATGAAAAATGCAATCTGAAACAGACAAGTGACTGGACTAGAGTTAAGAGGGTGCCACAGGCAGAGTCAGGCGCAAACCCCTCTCTAAGGATGGAGAGCTTTTCAAGCAGAGAAGTTAGCAAGACTGGAACCGTGGGGTTCAGAAGGGATCTAGTGCTTAGAATGGAGGACCTTTAGTATGAAAATCTATGAAATAAAAAAATCTATGGAAAATCTATGAAATAAAATTCTGGAAAATGCAGAGAGAATATCAGATCTTCAGGAAATGATGATGTAAAGAGATAAAGAGGAAACTCCAGAATCTCCCATATACCAAGCTGTATAGTTTTACCTTTATGCACAGAAATAACCAGATAAGTAAACAAAATTATACGAATGCATTAGAATTTCCAAGGGATAATTATCTGGTTTGTTTGGGTAACATTGGGTTAAGCAGGAGAACATTGCAAAATTTTTCCAAAGAAGTTAAGGGAATGTTTTTTACATAAATAGTGATGATTCTAATAATAATAAAAAAATAACCACATTAATTAAGTTTGAAACATATATTTTTCCCTCACATTCTTTAAGTCATAGTTTCTCAGTGTAGAGACAAAAGGACACCCCCACCCCGATTTTCAAGAGTAGGGCTTCTGTTGTCATCTTGCTCAGCTAACATTCCCAGAGCTATATTCCTCTCCTGGTGTTAACTATAACCTTTACTGTCTAGTCATGTTTTAATCACCAAGGAGAGTACAGGGAAACAAAAGAAAAGGCCCCTCAGAGACTTTCCTACAGGTCTCTCTCAGAAGGCAGGATTTAATCACAGGGTCACCAAGAGATTCAAGAAGGTGGGGGTTTATGAGGGTCTTAATCTGAATGCAATAGTTCTACTGAATATAAGAATCCTAGTATCTTGAAGAACAAGGAGCACAGGTGAAGTGAGAGAAGAGGCAACATATTTGATATTATTAAAAGAAATGATTCCCAAGACCCGGTAAGTTGGATGTCAAGTGTGTGAAAAATTAATGAAAAATTTGTTCTGATTCCTCTTACATGGTTGTGTGTTAAAAGATCATGCTAATTAGGCTCATCACAGAATACAGATTAGAATGTATACATTCTTGTTTTACACAGTGTATGAAAATATAGTGATACATAGTTCTCAGTCATTTGCCTAAATACAGATGGAAAATAATTCAAGATGCAATTTGGGAAGATGAATGGATAGATGTAGTGTTTACTCGAGGTAGAAGGCTGAGAATGAAGTCTTCCCTTACACCTTCTCTAGACTATAGACTATGTGATAAAAGCTCATTATAATTATAGTTCTTGGGTTCACACCCAACGATTCCTCATCTACACAAATACAATGTATCCCAGTGATTCTCTGTCCTGTTTTCACTCACAGAGTAATAGCATGAGTAATGATCCTTGGGGCATTATCGCTTCAGTGCGCCTGTATCATCCACCAACAATTTTATGTCCTGCTTTAAATGTAGGTTAATCTTTCCTATATTTTAAATGTTAGTTTATTAATAGAAGTCATTAATTTTAAAATAAAACCTCCTGCTAGAAACACAGGCACATTTTCATCTGACTTACAAATAAATACATTTAATTGCCAAGCCAATCTTCTTCATAGGTTATAAACACACTCTCCTGTTTAATTCTATGCATGTATGTGTATGTTTCCTAGTCTTCATAGGATAAATATGAAAAAAATGCCCTGGCTTTTAAAGATAGAGATTACAACTGGCAGAGATTATTTTAGAATTCATTTACATCAGAGACATCACAATTATGCTCATAAATGCATGCTTATTTATTTGTATACACTTTTGAAGAAACAAATTTAAGGACACACAATTTGTCCTTTGACTCAGGAAAAGTTTCATACAGAAAAGAGATTACTTGTCCCTGGTGGGTTTCATTACATAGTACCCTACACTTCTATGGTGGAACTAGCTTAGACTTGGATATTTTCTGGTAAATTTCCATGTGTAGTTTTATATAGCATCCAATATTTTTTAGTTATCAGCATAGAAGGTACAGAAAAGCTAAATCTTAAAAAAAATCCTTCAAGGCTCTACAATATTTGCACACAGAATATGTTTTGATTTTCTGTGGCTGCAAGCACAAGAACATTCAGAATAGTTGGGCAGTAAGTCTACAGCACAGAAAGATGGACTATAACTTATGGTATGAGCCCTGATTCAATCAAAAGTCATGAAAAATATTTCTGAAAGCAGAAATTGCAAGGGAGATATAAAACCTTTCTGCAGTGAGCACAATTTAGTGTGATCAACGATCGAGTCCTTTTCAAGATGGAGAAGGTTACTATTCAATAAGTCCGGAAAACAATTTGACAAATTGTACTGAATGTGCCCGTGTCTGACTACGGATCTCAGCCTTCAGTATGCATCACAGTCATTCCGTTCAAGGGCTGCTTCAGATATGGATTGCTGTGGTCTGCCCCATAATTTCTGACCCAGCCAGTCTGCAATGCAGCTCAGCACCTGCTTTGTGAACAAGTTCCTGGATCACTCCTATGCCACCAGTGAGGGTCCCCGTGAACATGGTGCTCTGCCATGAACCTCCGGCAAAACGAACAGAACTCAAGTAACTTCCCCGGAATGGGGCTGGATTTCTTTGGCTCCCTAGGTGCCAATTTAAGGTAATATATTTGATGTTGTATTAACCTTCCTATTAAATTTTTTAATAAAAAAACTTTTCTACATGAATTTTCAGAGATCACTCCTGTGGAGATGTTTCTTTTAAACTCAAAGATTTAATTGATGGCCTTTATAAAATTAAGTCAAAATGAACGAGACCACTTTCCTTAAGTTCTCACTGGGATTAAAAAAAATATGCTCCCTCATTTTTTAAAAAAATAAGTAAGCAAATGTGGGTGTGCTCAGTACCATTGTAAGTGCTTAGTATGTACAAGGTCTGAGCTGAAAACACAACACCAAAGATAAAATAAAATAAAAGTCACATTTTTAGAGAAATGTTTGACCAATTGTACCAATTTAGACATCCCTTTTTACAGTCCAGGTTTTTTGTTTGTTTGCTTGTAAATATCTCTGCTTATGGAGATGGTTTTCATTCTTTATTGTGAAAAAAATGTTTTTCCAAAACTTGAAAAACAGGAAACTGTTCTGGAATAAGTGTACTAGATCCAGTTCTGAAAGGAATCTGGCTTTTATAAGGTTGGACCCTTGTAGGCCCTGTTGCCTCAAATATCACTCTGAGTTCTGGGTAAACACTTTCTGAAAGAATTTCATGAACAGCAGGTTTAAGTGGCTATTCTAATTTTCTTTCTAGCTCCTTAAAATTGAGTTAAAAATAATAGACATAGCAATAATCATACTTTTTCAGACCTATATTTAAAGTACTTAAATGAATAAATATGTATGTTTATAATTTAATGTTTGCTACTATATAATTTAATCAATTCAGAAGAGGACTAGAAATGCTTATATTAAATTTTGCCTTTGGTTGCACACTTCTGCAAACTTAATTATGAAATTATAAGTCTCTAACTAACATACTTTATGTGGATTATCATATGTTAAAATCAGAGTAAGAAATAATGAAATTAATATCAAGAGCTGAAGTTCTAGTCTTACCATGTTAGAAAAGCTGACCAACTTGGAATCTGTTTTCTTCTGTCTAGCATAACAATACTAGGTTGCTTAGCCAAGTCTTCAGTGATAGTTAGTTCACTGTTCAATGTTAGTTGAACAGTGTTAGTTAGTTCAATGTTATTTCAATGTTAGTTCACCATTTCCCTAAGTTCTGAAAAAAAGGACAAAGACCAAAACTTCAAGGCACTGTTCTCACAGAATGTGTATTCCAACTAATAAGGAACTGATGAAGAAAGAGATATATGATGACAGAATGGGGAAGTCTTCATGCTGTCTAGCAAAAGTGGATGACAGGTTAGAGAGGAATGCCATGCACAATGTTGCTTCTGTTCCATGGTTTTTGAGACCTGAGCTGCAAGAGAGAGCCTTGGGAAGAATGGAAAAGCACTCCCAGAAGAGGGAATGACTCATGGGACTGCCACAAGGCTTGTGTCGTCAGACATCCCTGTATAGCTAATCTAGATGCTGTTAAATAATTCAAATCATGTGAGGCACAAACTGAGAATTATTGGTATCAAATCACGTAGAGTGTGGCCATGAATTATTGGCATTAAATCATACGCAGTGTGATAGGCCATGGCAAAAAGTTTAGATTTTATTATAAGTAAATTCAAAGCCCACTAGAATTTTCTTTTAAACAAATATATATGCTAAGATTTAAGTTGTTAAAAAAATAGTTCTTATCATTGTGCAAGTTATTTGAGAAAAATCATGCAACAAGATTAGGGAAATAAAGCTGTTGCATGACTTACAAGGCATACTTACCATGATATAATACAGAAAAGAAAAAAAGTCATAAAATACTTTAAATTTTTTTCAAAATGAAGTAGTATTAACTGACTTCATATACCAAACTTCAACATAAATAATATTTTAGTAATTATCATTACAGCAAAATTAGTTTTCATTCATTGCTTCCTATAGCAATCTTGTTTGACTTTGTGTCTAGAAACTAATTGCAGTTTGTGAAAAGAACATTCTGACTTTGTGTAAATAAATTCTTATTATAATTGATCTCTGTATAAGCAATATCCAATATAAGGCAGTACAATTATACATGTGTTGACATAACTTTTTATATTTTCACAACTGATTAAAGGCATCCTTGATTGTAAGCACAATGATCTCTGAACAATTTAGCAACATTTTTCCAATTAATTATTAAAGAACTCACTAGCTGATTAATGATCAATAAACTAATCTCAGCTTAAACCCATCTGTAACATTTAATGATCCTTATCCATAGTTCATGGGAACTCCAAAATGAAATGAAGATCTCTATTATGAAGTTGATTTAGGCCCTGTCTATTCTAAACTCGCCAATGAAAAATGATGGTGATATACTGTGTTCTCCCAGTGTAGCTGAGAACCAGGAATAAAAGTATTTCCTAAACAAGAATGAGTTATGGGGTTTAATTCTGATGCTGGCAATGATTCATTGGGTAACCTTGGGAAAGTTACTTCAACACTCTCTTGTCCCTGACTGTAGATGGGGATATTAGCCATTTACCATGAAGCTCCCAAACATGACATATGGGAGAGCTGTGGCTTACCATGAATTCCAAAGTACAACTGCAAACATTGTGATAACTCGATGTATCATTAATACAAATAAGTCTTTTGGGATATATCAGACAACTAAAACATTTTTAAGATTCTAGTTCTGGTTACTAGGTTCTGAGATGAACACTACACAGTTGATCTTTAGGACATCATTTCCCAACAGGAGAGAGAGACCCACATGAAGAGTCAATTTATCAATATGGTATGTACCAAGAATGCCAGATCACTTGACTATCACCCTTATCATTTGGCTCTGCATTTTCAACCTACCACTGAACTAATAACATTGCCTATTACCTTGGTTATTCAATATTCACTTACTGACTGGATATTTACTGTTTCCCACGGACATAGCACCATTTCAGAGCTAGAGTTATTAGTATTTTAGTCAGATTTCTGTTACTCTGACAAAATACCTGTGATGATCAACTTAAAAGGAAAAGTAGTATATTTTGGCTCAGTCTTAGAGATTTCAGTCTCTGATCTTTTGTCAGTGTTAAATCGGGCTAAGTGTTCTGAGGAAATTAATAAAATCGTGTTGAAGTTTATCATTATAGCAACTTTCCCCAGGAAGACTTTTCCAAAGGGCTCATCATTGAACAGTGTGCTGAGTAGCATGGCGGGTGGGAGGGGGGATAATGACAATGTGAGGGAGGATATCCTAGCAAGTACAAGTGACACTGGTAGGAAAGACCTTAGATTATCTGAGAAATACAAATCCTTATGAGTGTCTGACAGGAGCTAAAATTTGCCAACATATAATAGGATAACATGGTGATTTTTTTTTTTTTTTTTTTTAGCAAGAGAATGGCATGATCTGACTTGTATTTTTCAAAGAAAGATCACTGTGAGTTATCTGCAGGGCAAATACTCCATGAGTCTCAACAAAACAGATATGATTCAGAGGGTAGGCAAGGGATCCTGAAAGTTTACAGAGAAATTACGAAGTAGCAAAATACTCAGGTTTGTCATGTATGTTTGATACATACTTTGAGGTTACAGGTGGTAAGACTGTTAGGTGTTTGGAATGAGGTACCCTGAAGAATTCAATAGGTAGATAGGTAGTCTCAATGTGCTGAGACTCTAGATGGATGGGTTATCATTTAGAAAGATTTAGACTAAGGACAGCACCTAGTAAAGATCCGTTATGGACAATTAGAATCCAGAGACAGAAAAATTCAAGTATCGATCCAATCTAGAATATATGAGTCTAATGATTTGTGGCAAGATTGAGATTAGAAAGTTTCGTGATCACTGTTATTGGTCTGGTACCGTAATTCACAACACAAGATGAGGTCGGTATGGATGAGATTAGAGAGAAAAAGACATTAGAAAGTACTAAGAAATTCAACAAAGGAGAGTGAGAGTAGACCATAGCGAAAGAAGAAATGACCTGGGCATTGCTCCCTGTCAGGAAAATAATCCAGGCGGAGGCTCTCCAGGAAAGTGAGCTTTATCCAGGTTGTGCTGGGGCTGGGGCTCTACGCAGAAGGAGGGCAGCCAACAACAAGATAGTGTCTGGGTGGGCTTTTAAAAAAGTTTAGTGCCAGGAAAAAAAAACAGGAAGAAGAAGTCCACTAAGTCAGTGACTGAGGTGGGAGCTGCAAGACACCCACCTTGCAAGTGGCAAATTCCACCCTCCTTCCCAGATTCCAATGCACCCAGCTGCACGTGCCTGACTTTGAGATGAGTGAGCGGGTCCGTAGTCCGTAACATTCCAGAGACCTTTGTTTTAAAAACGCTGGGAAAAAGGTGTGGGTGTATATTGGGCTAGTTTCATCTGTTGCTTCATTTTCAGAAACTTCATCAATGGGATAAAGATACCAAAATATACATAAATTGTCACTGATGAAACAGTGGCAGAGGAAACAAAAGCATTTTAGAATTAAAAAACAGAGATATAAAACTCAGCCTAGCATTTGAGAACTTGAGAGAAAAGTACCTTACTAGGAAAACCTACAGCTCACACCAGTGGGGGAAAAAAAGAGTCAAAAAATTCAGCCTCACAGAATCATAGAAAGCTCAGGAATACTAGCCATTGAGCACCATACGGCTGGATGGTATAGAAAATTGGGAGTGGAGAAATTAAAAATTTTACAGACTTCCACATAGTGATTAAAAAATTAAACATGTGCACTAAGAAATTAAGATGTTTAAAGATACTGGAAATGAATAGATCATGCTACATATATAAAAATAAGTAGCACTTTTTTGAGAATTTGAATTATTCAAGAAGTCATTAAAGCAGTCTTTAAAAAATCAAATAATAATGACTCTCAACCTAGAACATCTTGCCTAAGAATTCCAGCCTAGAATTTCATCATGATATTATGAATCAATAACTGGGTTCATGTAATGGTTAATGGTTAATATTGGTTGTCAAAGGGATGCGTTCCAAAATCATCTATAACACAAGCAAGCTTATGGGTATGACTGTGAGATATTATCCTGATTAGGTTAATCTCTGTTCATTTCTGTGACCCTATTATCCCGATGTTCCTTGGGTTATCAGCACTGTTCCTTGGGTTTGGTTCTGGACTGCGTAAAACAGGTTAAGCTGGCCCAACCTGAGCATTCATCACTCTGCTTTCTGACTGTGGATGTGATGCTTCTCCAGGCTCCTGCCACCTTGACTTTCCTGCTGTGATGGATTGTGTCCTTGAGCTCTGAGCCCCTGAGTTGTTTTTTTAAGAGTATTTTAATGCAGCAAAGACACAAATAACTAAGACAGTATGCTTCCTAGGTTTGATCAAGAAGTAGAAGCTCCTGAGAGGTAGAAAACAGAAGGATTCTTCATTACCCAGGACTGTAAGAGCTGCTCAGGGAACCTGGATGGCCTTTGCATCTGTGTCTGATGTTGAGCATGATATCTCAGTAGGCTATCAACAGACAGTTAGGAAAAAGAACTGAATGTAAAGCTAATGAGATGGTCAGAGAAACCAGAACCCCGACTGTGTCGCGCTGAGACCTAAGGTAATTCATATGCTGATGGAAATTGCTAAATCAAGTTGCTTGGATTGACAAGACTAGACAAGCAAGGAACACCTCATTTTTGGGGACACATATCAGTCCATCTCTTCCAACAGGTTCTGATTCATCAAAATCTTTCACCTAAAATATTACAGGAGTCTCACAATTTATCACCCCACTTCTTTCTGCTTTTGACCACAGATGTACTCAACACAGTGTAAAATGCAAATTTAGACAATGCAGTCTGCTGTCTTCAGTTTCAGAACTGCTTCTCTCTTCTCACTTGAATTAAACCCAGAACTCTCACAGCAGCTAGCATGCCTTTGTCGGGTCCAATTCACTGGCCATTTCTCACTCATTTGTGCCCAGTCTTTCTTTTACTCACTTATAACATAGTATTCCTCTGGCTTCTCTAAACATCATATTCCTCATATTTTTCTCTATTGATGTGAAGTTTCTACTGCCCAGGCTGATCTCAAATGTATAGTCTCAAAGGACTCTTCTGCTTCAGCCTTCTGAGTAGCTGGGACAAAGGATGCACCTTTTATGCCAGCATAGTTGTCTTGTCTTCTGGACATGACTTAATCATTACACTCATGAATTCATAGCTGTTGTGATTACCTGCACAAGAAGGAATGGAGAAAATGAAGAGAATGAAAGAGAAAGCAAAAACATTTAAAATCACAAAATGTTAACCAGCCACAGTGATTTGCAAATATTCACACCCTTCACCACACTGGTGACAGACAGCTGTCATTATGAAAGCCTGCGTCTGACTTCCCTTGTTTCAAAGTTCATTCCCTTCTAACTAATGAATGCATCAAGTGTTCTGAATCACCTAACACAGATGACATGCTAAAAAGGTTAAACATCAGTTGACAAGTGTAAAAAATTTCAAGTCTCCTTCAGAGGAGACATCTACAAGCACTGAAAATTATCTTGGAAAGACTTACTTGCAAGAATTATTTTCTAAGAGTATGATTATGTAGCAGTGTGAGAGCAGAGAACCACACACCACCTGCTTTCCTCTCCCCATAAACAGGGCAAAGGCTGATGTTAGTTTTCAATTAACCACTCTGATGTGCTTCTGGCACTGTCTTTCATCATCTTCATATTATAACACAAGTAGTACCTCTGAATTGAAGGCATTTAAGTAAAGAAAAATGTGTAAACACTCCTGCATCAAGGGACCAGGAGCAAATTAGATCAAATCAGAGGCAAACTTTAAGAGACAGTCTTGGAACATTAAAATAAATAACTTGACTCAAATCAGTTCAACCAAATTTCCTTGATGCACCAGCTTAACCCATACTGTCCTCTGTCATGATTTCTAACTAATGTTAAGTGCTTCTGTACGCCGATGCATACCACTGTTGAGTATACAGTGCAAGAGCATGCATGAACATCATTAATAGCCATGTGCAGGATTTTTGCGAACACAGAAGGACATGAAAATGGAAAGGAAAATCAGAAATTATTCAATAAGGCAAGAACAGAGACAGAAGGGAGGTTGGGATAAAAATCGTGTTGTGAAAATCAGGTTTGTTTGTGTAAATGAATGGAACTTAGAAACAGAGTACTTAATATCTTTTTACTGCTCCTAAGATGTAATTCTATAGTGACCAGATAATGTAAGAAAATGAATCTAAATGGAATCTAATAGAATCTAAAATCTATATTTACACTTTTCTTTGTTATAATGAAGAACAGAAGGAATAAAGTGGAGAGTCAATTTACCGTGATTAAAAACATAACATACATGTTATGATATGGCATATATAGTATCAAGTGTAATATGTACTCTATGTGAGTGTATAGTTTGTAAAATATAATGTTATGCTATATACATTTATATACTGGGTTTCATAGTATACAATATAGGCAAACAGCTGATGAGAGAAAAACCTATTATAAAAGACATATTTTGCTTTGACCAAAATTAATGAATTCACTCCTTGAAAAGGTGTCCTTTATTGACCTTGAATCCCATTAAGACATGGAAGAATTTGACCTTGCTTTTGACCTTAATTTTCATAAGGTCTACACATTATCAGAGTGTACTTCAAGTAATCAGAATGAAAACTATACTAAAAGGTCTAGGGAAAGTTTGAAAAACATGATATCGGGGCACCTGAGTTATATTTCTGGTCACAGTAGTGACAGGGATTCAGATTTGAGGAATTTTCATGATTTTGTAAAAAAAATAATTATGAAATATTCTGTTTGTTTATAAGGAAAAAAATAATTATCTTGCTATCTAACAAAAGTTTTAAGGGAAAACAATGTTGAAAATAAAAGTCATTTAAACTTCTAATGGATGCAATAATTAGATGAATAATACAAAGTGGATATTTATAGATTTGTGGAAAGATTTGTATTGGTAGAGTTAATCATAGCAAACAACAAGACCAATCTAGATACAGTGTGATGAACTTTCATAACTCAAAGGCTGGAAAATAAAGAATATCCAAACTTTTCATGAAGAGACTAAAGATTAAATCAGCATCCGGTATTTGACTGCTGATAACAGTGGTACTAAGTACATGCTGGTTTTAAAATTCCTCAAAACCTATCATGAACTGCAAAGCATTTACGCACAAGGCTAAGTAACACCTGTTGGCTTATCCATGAAAAAAGAGCAAAATAATGCTGCCAAAGGCTTGTGTTTCGGGCCTTTATTCACCAAACAAGAAGAGATGGAGACAAGAACGTAGGTGAACTGCTGTGAGAAGAGATGCTCAATCAAGAAGACCCGAAGAAAAGACAACTAAAATACACATTTAATGTCTGTGTTTTTTAATGAGATTAGATAAAAAAATAATGAAAACTCAACCAAATCTCTTAATGAAACTGATTGCTCCCCCCAAATCACATATGGCTAGCAGTAAATGGATCATTAATATTTGACCAGTTCATTCAGACCTTCTCACTATTTGCTGATAGGTGATTTGTCTCTCTTGACTCTGTAGACATTCAATTAATAATGAATTGACCCTAAGACACAAGAATAAGTTTGTTATAAATGTAAAATTGTGTATCATTACTTCCAAGTTTACATTATCAAATGAATTTTTAAATTGCAAAAGGAATGGCATTTTATTACAATTGTTGTTTGGAAACATACTCAAAGCCATTACTAGCAGGAAGCATTGGAAATAGACAGTAAAATGGAAACCACCCTTTCTCAGATGCTTGTAGTAAATGAAGACACCAAGGCACAGTTATGTTGCAGGTTTATCTATGGCCATAGAACTTATTTGAAGAAGTAAACCATAGATCCTATCTTTCCCATTGCACTAAATTTTGCTGTTAATAGTTGTTTAAATTGTTTATGAATTTATCACTTTGAATTAATATATAGTATAATCTGAAAGTACTTTCTAGTAGTTTTTTTTTCTCTCTCTTTCAATTTGACTCTGCTTTCTGTATCAATTCCACACACAAAATCTTCATAGATGTGGAAATAAGTATTTTTGTTTAGAGTCCATTGTCATGGAAATATCCCTGACCTTTGGTGTTTTAGTAATGCTTATAGAGAGCTTTTATAATGCAGATACAGCCAGAAGAAAATGAGTTTTCATGGTCTTTGAGGGCAGGCAATCTACTTTGTCTAAAAGTTAGATATCCAAAAGGAAAACCAACCAAACCAAAACACATCCTACGCATTCAACCTTCAACTGAAAATATTGTTTGAATTTAATTCTTGTCCACACAGAAACAGACTACTTGCACATCTCTGATATTAGCATAGGTTAAAAACAGTAGCAATTTAAGGTAAATGTTAAGAAATCTTTTAAATCCTTTCACAAAATGTTCATGCCAACAGGAAATTCTTGATTAAGTTATAGGAGAGGTATGTAAAAGCACCTGAGTGTGTAGAGGCAGAAGAGCTGTACTGATCTTATATAGACACAATGTGACAGTGAAACAAGTGCTGAGTGGACCATACTGGGAGAGGGCCCAGGAGAAGGAAGATCAGGTAAATTCCCTTGAACTCCCTGTGAAGGCTATCCATACTAAGGTAGATTAGTCAGAGTCTAAGTAGCAAATAGTTTCTGTTAGATAATATGGCTAACTGAAAATGGATTTAACTTACTGCATTTAATTTTAATATCTAAATAAATATTTTAAAAATAAAGCACATGTCTCATATTACATGCAAATTGTACTGCATGTTTTAACCCTGGAATCTACTCCACCACTCCATCCATGGCTGCTGTGGCCCTTTGAGAGGTAAATGGTTTGGCTTTTTTTGTTTGTTTGTTTGTTTGCTTGTTTATTTTGAGACAGGGTCTCCCTGTAGCACCAACTAGCCCTGGAACTCACTATGTAGACAAGGCTGGCCTTGATCTCAGAGATCCACCTTACTTGGTTTCCTGAGTGTTCCACTTAAGCTCACTTAAATGCTAATTTTTCATTTAAGCTGTTCTTAAATAACATATTTCTGTTTTCTTAGTTTTAGGCAATATATTGATTTCTGTATGTAAGATGGGAAAGAACTTTTATATAACTATTTCTACAACATAAACATATGTTTACAAATATAAACACCAAAATATGCACAGTAAACACACAGCACACTGACTTCGTTTTCTAATATGATTATATTACAATTTGGTAATAATGAGCAATCAAATTATGAACATATTGTTGAGAAATCTGAAAAAATATGTTGAACTAATAGTTATGTACAGACTGTAATGAAACATCCAGCCTTGGTACATCTTCGCCTTTAAGCTATGTTATAGTATAGAATTTTCATTCATAAGGGATTTTATTTTTGAAATGATTATTGAAAATCTAATCACATAAATTTACTGTTTCAGACTTTAAAGGCATAATCATTTTGAGTTTCCAGAACAGTTTTGAAATGAATTTCGATAGGTAAGATGAGGTGAAATGCAGTCAGCTAATGGAGATCCATGACTATAGTAAAAAACAAGTACATGTTATTCCCCATGAGGGTCATTTTAAAGCAGTATCTTATCCTTTTTTAGCATATCCACCTACCACGGCTCTGTTCTTTTACCCTGAGTTCCTGTAGATGTTGATGATTGTTAGGACTTTCTGATCTCCTCACTTCTTTCCCCTCTGTTACCTTTAAATTCAGAAAATTTCCATCACTGAAAAATGAAAAATCAAGTTTCTTACTGACCAAAAATTTTGGAGTGAGTTTAGGCTAAGTTTAGTAAACCAAAGGATATATCTTCTTTTGATTCAAGTTTTCATCTTGATTAATTTAGGGAGCTCTTCTCTGAGAGCTCAGAGGCTCCTATAGTACTGAGCATATGCAGCGAACTCAGGGTGCAGGTTGGAATATTTCAGGAGAATTCGTCTCTGGTCACTTTTCTTCCTTTGCTTTTGTTTCTCAGAGCTCTGCCTCTCATTTTCTAGCTTTTTCACTTTACTTTCTTTGTTACCTACATTCTAAATTTCTTTCCCTTTTTCTCATTAAAAAATTAATTGGGAGACGAGGGAGATGTCTCAGTGGAAAATGTATTTGCTGCAAGGAATGAGGACCAAGTTCTCATCCCCAGACCCATGTAAAGCCCAAGGTGAGAATGAGTGTCTATAATTCCAGAGGTCCTAATTTGAAATGGGAGATGGAGACAGGATAGTTTCTGGAAGCTCATGGGTCAGTTAACCTGTGTTGCACAGCAGCAAAATCAAAGAAATCCTTTTTCAAACAAGATTTCCGGCAAGGACAACACCAAAGCTTATTCTCTCACCTTTTCACAGGTGCCCACACTTACACGTGTGAGCATGCACACATACACACACAAACCTAAATTGATATAGTTTTTGAGAAAACAGTTGTACATTTTAAATTTAAGTGTAATATTATTTAATATTTAATATTAAGTATAATATTAAATATTATTTAATATTAATATTTCATATTCAATTGACATTTTCTTGAAGAATTTATATTCATGTTTGGTTCCTCTTTGATTTACTAAGTTATATGTTCTTCTCGGTTCACAAGAGTGTCTAGGAAATGCTCAGGTTTCAGTTTTGCCTCATCGTTTAATCCAGAGAGACATAAATATAACTCCTACCATTTTCTCAAAAGAAGTAAGTACTTTAAGGAGTCTGGAATCTGCCCTATAATGGCTTCCTTTCTATATAATATCATGTCTGGATATATATATATATATATATATATATATATATATATATATATATTTCTCTCACACAGATGAAATTCTACAGTTGTATGCAAATATGTTTTTCTGAATGATATCTTTAAATATTACTACTTTAAAATACATTTGTCTCTCAATTTCTCTAAGCTTTACTTTGTGTCCTTTAATAGTGCTGCAATATTTCTGCTGTTTTAAAATCTTTGTGTCTGTGAGTGTGTGCGTGCGTATTAATGTATGGCTGTGAGTGGACACACACATCCCTTGATTTGCATGTGGAAGCCAGAGGAAAACCTTGGATGTGAGTCCTTTACTTCTACTTTGCTTGAGATACTGCCTATCTGTTGTTTGTCACTGCATATGCCAGACTGTCTCGCTTACCAGCTGGGGATCCTTCTGTCCATACAGCCCTTCCTGCCATAGGAGCCCTGGGATTATGACATGCTATCACTCTCTCATCCTGCTTTATGTGGGTGCTGAGGATCTGCGTTAGGCTTCTCTGGTTCTCGTGGCAAGTACTTACACACTGAGCTGTCTTCCCAGCCTTTCCTAAATTACTAGCTACTATGCTTTCAGTTGCTCTTTTCATTAAAGATGACTATTATCTAGTTTGTTTTCTTAGTTATTATGTTACATGGACCTCTTACTCTGATTGACTTACAATCAGTTATTCTCCAGAAAATTGCAACTAATTCGTTTAACATATTTAAGTTTGAGTATCATTTCTAGTTCATGTAAAGATTTGTCATGCTAGTGTCCCAGCTGTGCATTTATATTCATCATGTTTTATTACTATTGAAATCTAATGTGCACGAAGAGAACTAATCATAAGGATACAGGTTAATCAATTTTCATAGTGAGGTGAACATTCTCATGCAACCATTAGGAGTCTAAGACTAGAATAATGTGCTTGTCACTCTGCCCAAAACACAGGGACTGCAATAAGTAAAAGGAAAGGCATTTATTCCAAGCTTCCCTAAGCAAAATAGAGAAGACTTTTCAGTCTCAAATCCCACCTTGTACAGAGTCATGGGTTTGAGGGCTTTTACAGGGTGTTAAGGGGTAGCAATGGAACAATGGATAGAATCCAACCCCTCATGACACCTGGAGTCTTTCTCTCCCCAATACATCTTGGAAAATCAATGTTGAGCTCAGATCTTGCCTCCCCCAACCCCCCACGCACTCAGACCAGTTCCTGATTTTTACTTTTTGGGCAAGCACTTTACTTGTCTATAAACAAACACATATGAATAGAAAAGATTGGAAGGATGCTGATTCATATACCTGTCATCAGAATACCATGTTTATATGATGGTCCTTCTGTGACAAGGAAAGAATGAGGGAGTAAAGGCCAGAGTCACCACTTCTGCATCTTCAGTTATATAACCAGCAGCAGCCAAACAAGAGCTAGAACATACCACAAAGGAGCTATTACTCTGTATTCCCAAGTACCTTTTCTTAAAAAAAAAATAAGTACATTCAAACTGTACATCCAGAAATTTTTTTGCCACTATTTGGATATTATAAAAGTGAATTTTTATTGTGAACTTCCTGTTGAATTTTTGAGGTTTTCCTTAACTTATGATTTTTGTCTTGATACTCTTTTCTATGATACTTGTCCCTCAGTGTGTACATTCAGAAGTCTCTTTACTTCTACTTCTCTATGATGCTCCACTATGAGCAGACAAGTAAAACATTCTCATTTTATATCTATGTTTGAATCATTTCCAACAAGCCATTAAAATTTCCAGTGCTGTTCTTGTACAACATTTCAATATACATCTGTAATCATTTCTATCAGTAACTGGCAGAATAATTTCTCTGCATGTTTATCACTATTTTCAATGGTTATTTTTTTCCTTTTAGTCTTCTTAGTGTAGTATTATGAAATGATGGCTTTAACTTGTATTTTCCTCATGTCTAAAGAGTTTAAGCTGAATTCTCTGGTTTAAAATATTTTATTTAATATTTTTATTTTATGTATTTGAGTATATTTCCTGCAGGTATGTAAATACACCCACATCGTGCAGTGCCCACAGAGGTCAGAAGAGAGCTTTGGATTCCCATGAACTGGAGTTAAGGTTGACCATCAGCCGCTATGTTAGTGCTGGGAATCTAACCCAGGTCCTCTGCAAGAGCTGCCAGTACTTAATCACTGAGTTGTCTCTCCAGTCCTTGCGTTCTTCATTTTAAGAAAGGTGTATTTATCAGCAAATATGGTTGTAAATATTTTGTCACCTGCTTTAGAAAATTTCATCCAACTCAAGTGCTTGCAAATGTTATCCTATGCTGTTATTGACTTTACTTTTTACTTAATTATTTTGCCTCTCACATACAGATTTGCAAAGTGAAATTAATTTTTCTGTGTGTATAAGGGAATGTTTTTTAATTTCAATAATAATTTACTAAAATGCTGTATTGAAAGTTCATCCTTTCTTCTCAACAGTTTATTGCTAATTTTACCGTGTATCAGGTGGCTCCTTCCGTGAGGATTTCTCCTGGAATTTGAGCTTTATACCAGCAATGTTGTCTCTAGTTAGACCAGTGTGTCCTACCTAGTCAAACTAGCTTTGCTGACTTCTGTAAAAGTACATCAATGATTTTGCTTAAGAGATTTCTTAAGAGTACATTGACTATTCTTGATTCTTTGACTTTCCATTTAAGTGTAGCTGTGAGTGTATTTCAATCTTTAAAAATTCTGATGCTCAGGTCACTGAGTTTGTTTTAATTCTACAACTCACTTTTGGGTGAAGTCACAATATTACAAGATTTTCTTTACATCCTCAAATACGGTATATCTTCTTTATTTAGGCATAGCTTATTTTCTCTCACAATTAGCGCTGTATTTACAGATCCTTTATAAGATTTAATCTTTGATATTGTCTTATTTGAGGATTTCATAAATAGTAACTTTATTTAAATTGTGCTTTCTCTTTGTGGTTAAAACAAAGACATCAGTTGATTGCTACTCTCTCCCTGCTTCCCAAAATATTGCCAAACTCATTTATTTATTAATGCCATATTTCCTTTGTGGATTCTTTAAGAATTTTCTATGTAAACAATTGTTAACAAATAATGATGATTCCATTCAGTTATCTACCTTTCATCATGCTTCTTGTTTTGATTCTATTATGCATATCTCTTCCTATTTTTGTTCTTTTCCGTAGAGATTAAATGGATTCATATAAAATGATATAAATTATTACTCTTTTGAGCTCCTTCTCATGCACTGACAGAATCAACATGACATTTATGTTTTCCTTTTGCTGTCCTATCTTAATTAATTCTTAACTCTACATCTATTTAATCTCATAAAATAACTGTTTCATTTATTATTGACTCATATGGTTGGCCTACTTAATATTTGCCATATTTGGGTGCTCAATGTTTTTTTATTATTTATTATTATTTTAATATTTTTATTGAATCATTGTGTGTTTCATACAGAACATCTCAATCTATCTTAATCATCTTCATATCCCTTTCCACACCGGCAACTCTTTTCATAGCCTCCCTCCCCACCACTGGAATCCATACCTTCTTTTATCTGGGTTGAGGTCTATTGTGTCAAGTTAAGTGTCCCCAAATATTCCTCAGTGCAGGTTCACCCACTGAGGTCCAGTCAGCTTACCCAGAGTCCATTGCTTTAGGAAGACCAGGTTATCCTCACCTAAAAGTAATCAAGTTTGGGATCTGCTACCCATTTCTCCAGTTCCATGTTGGGTTTTGTCTGCTTGAGTTTGCGTGGGTCTTGAGCATGCCAAGATCATTGCTATAGGTTCATATGAGAAGAGTCTCAGGAGCTTGTAAGATTCTATTTCCATATGGTCATGCGCCTCCTCATTGCCTCTCACAATCTTTCCATCCCCTATTCTCCAATGGTCCCTGAGCCTTGGGTGAGTTTGACTTAATATAAGAGTCCTGTCAAGGGACCCACACTTTGCAGATTCCTAATCTCCATGATTTAGCCATTTGTGGCTTTTTTTTTTTGTTGCAAGCCTTCTGTTGCATGTGGGAGCTTCATTAATGAGAGTTAAGAGATTCATTACAGTCTTCTTTTCCCCTTGTTCTGTACTGCGTGAGCCTTGTGTGTAGAGGCTGCATTGTAGATGTGCTGCTTAGACATGGGCACTTCACAGACAATGTCTGTGTGTGACCAGATGTGGTACTCTGTATTAGTCTCTATCTAATGCAAAAGAAGCCTCTTTGAAGAGGTAACTGGGATAACTTGGCAGCAAATATAAGGAGACATCTTTTGCATTTAGTAAGAATTTATGTTAGCCTAGGGATGTGACAGTCCTGAGGATCTCTGTAAGATCTGTGACCTCTTCAGACATGTTTATTTGGCTATGATTACAGTACCACACATTAGTTTCCTCTCATAGTTCTGAAGAGTGCCTCTAAGATGAAAGTGCCACTATTACAGCAGGGTCAAATGCTGTGGCAGTCATCAGTGTGGTTATTTGGTCATTTAGCTAGTTGATATTCTTGGATACTTGTATAGTGCTTTTCAGAACTACGAGAGCTAGTCTTCATGGGAAGTGACTTCCAGGTCAGTTCCAGTTCCATTATTCCAAATCTGGTCTCTGAAGTATGCCTGTATTCAGCAATAGTTTCTTATCTTCAACTTCTGGGAGACAATCAAGGGTTGTGCCAATAGCCCATGTAATTTTAGGAGCCTCATGGACCTGGCCAGTAACTCACAGGAAGGTTTATCTTGTCTGGCCCTGTTTCTTGTTATGTAGCCTTCAGCTATGCATTTGAACTCATCTAGAGGTATTGAATGTGGAATTTGTAATTAGGTTGTTAGACTAATATGATTCCCTCTGGTGTTTTGTACTAGCTAGGTATTATTTATCTCCTCTCTCTCTCTTCCTCCTTCCTTCCCTCCCTCCCTCCTTCCCTCCCTCCCTCCTTGTCTATTCTTCCCTCATGCCTTCCCTCTTTAAAGTGCCCTGTTTTCCCCATTTCTCCCTTGATCACACCAGTCTCTTAGGGCCCCACCTCTCTTGAGTTCCTTCTTTCCCTTTATCCCATGTCCCCTTGTATGACCCTTCCATTTAAACAGCCCCTTATTCATTTCTTCCTTAGTAACACCTCTTAAATCTTTAGATTTCTATTTCCACTGAAAGATTTTTCCTGAAATTTTCCTTTGGCACTTTTTTCTCCCAGTTTAAATACTTTAATATTGAAATCTCTAAGTTATTATTTACTCAATATCTTTCATTAATGTGCTATTATTTTTCTTCATTTTTATTGATTCAAGAATTCCACACAATGCGTTTTGATCATATTTTGATCCTCCCGTCTTTCCCCCACCTTACCACTGACTCCCAACTTTATGTTCTATATTATTTGCCTTTTTTATTTTAGGGTCTATAGAGTCTAATACGTGTTTCCCACATGCTCTTGGGTGTGTATCTATCCTTTGGAGTCTGATCAACCTACCATGTGTATCCAACACAGTAAGGAAAATTGAATCTCCTTCCACCAGAATCTATCAGTGTCAACAGATTGTCAACTAGAGCTGGAGATTTCTGCCCAGCTCCCCATCCATGTTGGACTCCTGACTGGCTTGCGTTGGCATTGTGTATGCTTTCAAAAATGCTATGTGTTCACATGTGCAACTACACTGTGGTGCCGACAGTATAGTTCTTTTGTATTTATCTACCACCTCTGGCTTTTACAGTCTTTCTGTTTCCCTCTTCCTCAGGGATTCCTGAGCCTTGGTAAGAGAGGGTATGGTATAAGTTTGCCATTTAAGTTTGAGCACTCGGAATTCTCCTATTCTCAGCATATTGATCAGTTGGATGGCTATATGTTGTTACTTGCTACAAGCACTTTCTCTGATGAGAGTTGAGAAATGTACTAATCTGTTGATAGAACAAGCTACTATGAATCAGTTTAATACTGTATGTGTTTGGCAGAATACTACTAGGCCTGTCACATGTCTAGCCACATGTTCGTGAACCTGATAAAAAGTCAGGTATAGACTCCTTATGAAGTAAACCTTTAAATCCAACGAGAAGATGATTCATTACCCTAACATTCTTGCCACTATTATACCAATGGCCATATTTTATTAAACCAACTGTTTTATAGCTCACAGGGCTCACAGTGGGATAACACCAATAACTACTTTTCTCTGTCAGTAACATGGGGAGCACCTTTTAGCACTCTGAAAGGTACCCAGCAGAGATGAAATTTCGATGTCAGTACCAGGTTGATATCTTCTTCTTTGTTCTACTCAATAAAGTAAAAAATCTATTAACTCCAATCCCAGGGAATTCGACGCCCCTTTCTGATCTCCACGGCACTGTACAACTTGGGTACACTTACACAAATGCAGGAAATACATTCATACACGTAAAAAAAAATAAAAACAAACAAATAAATAAAACAACTAAACACTGGGGGATGTAGTTAAAAACAACAGTTGTCTTGCAGAGAACCTAGGTTTGGTTCTCAGCACCCACAAAGCAGGTAACAACAGCTAACAACTGTTCATAACTCCAATTTCATGGGATCTGATGCTCTTTTCTGACACCTGTGGGCATTGTATGGCACATGTGCACTTACATACCTGAAGGCAATATACTCATACACGTAAAATAGAAATCATAAATAAAATATTTAAATAAAAATGAACATGGAAAAAAACAAGTAACTAAAATTTGAAGCAAGGAACTGAACAGAGTTTTCAAATGATGAAACATAAATGACTAAGAATTTTCGTTTTAATGTTCAGCATCTTTAACCATCAGGGAAATGCAAATTAAAACTTTGAGAGTCTATCTTATCCAAGTCTGAATGGCTAAGATCCATAACATGAGCAATGACAAATGGTGTTTAGGATGTGTGGAAGAGGAATGCTTACTCACTGCTGGTGGGATTGCAGACTGGAGAAGCCGATAGGGATACTGGTGTTGAGGTTCCTCAGAGTCTAAAAGTAGGATCTCCCACAGGCTCCCCATCTAATATTCTTAGGCATAAACAGAATGGACTCTGTGAATTATGGAGTTAAATACAGAGGAGTAACACAAGCACAAATGAGCTCAGGAAGAGGTTTATGAGAGAGAGAGAATGTGTGTGTATTCAAGAGGTTCCTAGAACAGGACATTGCATTCTATTGCAATAGGAATTAGTGAAGTATCTAAGCCAAAAAGTCTCTGAACCAATCATGTCTTACTAACGGAAGACAGTGAAACCTCTCCCATTAACTCAGTCTGTTAGGAGGTTTGAGTCATTGACCATTTATGTAACCTTCCATCCCTTCTGTATCATCTTGGGGCCTGCCGCCACTGAGACAACTAATAGTGCACTGAGATATTTTACTCAAAGACAACATCAAAGGTAATTTATGCAAGCACTATTCAGGTGGAAAGTCTGATGAGTATTTTACAGAATAGTATCTCCCTTTGGCCACACTAGAAATCTTTCCTTGTAGCATAATACATGTAGTAAAAATATAAACGTTCTCAATCATATATCATAAAAGTTTCTATAATTCTGTTAATCAAAGCCTTATATTTTAACAAAGGTGAAATTTTGTTTCAGTTTTGTCAGTTTGTAGAAACAGGATATATCAACAACTCAAACAGAAAACATAACAAAACAAGAATCTTCACCTTCAATTTCCTTGGAAATTTCTCAATAGGAAATAAATGTCTTTCTTGTCAAAACTATGACTTCAACTCAGTCAACAGTCCTGCCTCTCTTCCTAGTTGGTGACTCACAGCTTTACCGATGAATTTTTCTTTTTTAATATTTTATCTATTTTAATCTTTATTACATATGTACAAGTTTATCACTTGCATGTGTGTAAGCACACTTCTGCCCATGGAGGTCAGAAGAAGGCTTTGTATTCCCTGAAACTGGAGTTATGGACAGTTGTTAGCCTCCACGTTAGCGCTGGGAATTGAACCTGGGTGTTCTGCAAGAGCAACCAGTGCTCCTGACCATTGAGCCATCTCTCCAGTCCCCAATTTTTATTTTTCAAGTAAGTTTTCTGCTTTAATTTCCTCTTTGATTTTTATCCAGTACAAGTGAGGGAATTGCTCTCTGCAAAAACAATATGACTGTGTCCTAAAAATACCCTTACGTTGATTCCTAATCTCGGTGCCAGCTTAACAGTATAAAATACCAGCTCAAAAATGATTTTATTTTAGTAAGTTGGATGTTTCCTGAAGTGTATTCTACACTTTATCCCAATTTTCTAAATATTGCTGGTAAAAGGTCTAAAGCCAATATCATTTTTATTGTTTTCTAAATTGGAATTCAACATTCTATGTTGAATGTTTTACAATCTTCTCTTTGCCATTTGAATTCTAAGCTATCACCACGCCCTAGTGTTAACACATCTGATCCTTTTAGCTTGACCATGGAGCATGTCAATCCGAAACAAAGTCTACTTCACCTTATTTAGAGTTTTCTTCTACCCCTCAGTAGTGTAATATCCTCTCTGTACTCTATAAATATGTTTCTCATTTTTTAATCCTTTCCTTAAACAAAGCCTGAGGCTTCTTTGTTTTCATGACACTTCATTTAATCATATTCCATTTTCAGAGTCCTAATTGATCATCCCAGGTCTGTAATTTCCTCCCTAACTGAGTTAATAATATTTACCGAATAAGATGGCTTTTAGTATGAAAAAAATTATAACTGAAATTGAATTTTCTTTCTTCAAATCCACATTCCGTTTTGTGTTCTTTATTTCCTTTCTTTTTCTCATGAGTACAGAAGTCATCCTTATTTTAAATCCTCTTCTCTTTTTGATATGGCTGAATTCAAAGATTTCCCCTGCATAATATTCCAGTGTATAGACTAGTCATATTTTATTAACTTTGTGCAACCTATTGACATTTGAATTCCTTCTGTTATTTTGAATTCCATCAAGTGCTATAATCAGAAACAGTGCATCTATGTTTCTCATTTTTAGAAGCCCAGTTCCAGAGAAGTTTTTAGAAGTTTTAGAGAGCCCAAAGGAAGGTGTACATGTGGTTTTGTTAAATATTTTCAATTGCTACTGCAGCAGGTTGCCCTGGGAACTTTCACATTTCTATCAGGGTTCTTCAGAAAGATTCCTTTCCTCTGAAGTCTAATATCAGAATGTTATTAGATTTGAAATTTTCTTTTGTTAATCTGATATTTGGAATAGGGCATCAGTATGTTAATTTGTGCTTCTCTGACTTGGAGAGAGTATGAAAAAATATATTTAAGAGCTATCTTTATATAATTTTTTGTACTCAGCATTGACCTACGGTTTTGTACATGCTAGGCAAGTATTGTACTACTACGGAGATATATCCACAATCCTCTCTTTTTTTAAAACTTGACTTTGGCTCGGGGTGCCAAATAAACTGTAAAAAGTGACCTGAACTCCCTAGATAATCAAAGCTAGACTTGAACTTCCTATCTTCCTGTCTCAGTCTCCCAGATAACTAGAATTACAATGCTATGTTACTAAACATGGATTATTTTTGTACCTTTGGCTTGTTTGCTTGTTTACAGAAGAGAATTTAAATTTGTATTTATTCATGGAGAGAATGATTGTTTATGAAAGAAATTCCATAGACTCTCCAAAAAGCTAAAGAACCAGTAGATAAATTTTAAAGATCAATTTATATAGCAATAGTATACTACATTGTTTTAATTAGATATTTTATTTATTTTTTTACCATAAACAAAATTTTATTAAAATTTTCCAGTATCATTAAGGAAAAAACACAGAGATTTACAGAAAAAAATATTAAAAGGAGACTAACAATTAATAATTGACAAAAATCTAGAACATAAGCTGTTAATTAACTGCCAAATTTAGAACTTTGAATTACAGTCTAAAATTATACAATATCAACAGGAAGATCTTGGACATGAAAAGCCAGCCACTGAAGAATATAAAAAATGAACTACAGTGTGGCTTAACTTTCTTTATTTTTATTATTTTATGTGTATGAATGTTCTGCCTTCATGTTTGTTAGTGCACAAGCATGCAGAGCCAGTGGAGGTTGGATGAGCGAGTGAGATTCTCTGCAACTGGAGTCATGGATGATTGTTAATCATCATGTAGATGCTGGGAACTAAACCGTGGTCCTCTGCCAGAACAGCCAGTGTTCCTAAGAGCTGAACCATCTCTTCATCTTCCTGCAAAGTGGTTTTCTTTTCTGTATTGAGCTTTTGTAAATTTCATACAATAGTTACTAATTAAATACGGACCTCCTCACCCAAAAATGTCCCCTCAACACTTGGACCTCATGTATTCTGCCATATATGTTAAGTCTTATCCAGTCATGCATTTGTACTCAGATGTTGTTTAGTGCAAATTCATCCACTGGAGTCTGGTCAGCCTGTCTATAGATTCCAAGTAAGGCATACTCTGCCTCCCCCAGTAGTAATCAGTCTCTAATAGTTGTCAGTCAAGGACCAGTCCATTGGTAATTTCTTTTGGTCTGCTTTGGGTCCTTGTCTGATTGAGTTGGTGTGGGTCTTGTACTCAATGCCACCATTTCCACAAGTTCACATGTGCAAACTTTCAGTGGCCTGAAAACCTCTGCTTCCCTAAGTTCATGAACCATCCTTGGCTCTCACAATCTTTCTGGCCCCTCTTCTGCAATGGTCCCTGAGTCATGAGGTGGGTGAGGTTTAAGATAACAGTCCTATCCACAGATACACACTCTACAGTTTCTTATTCTTTAAAACTTGGCCAGCTGTGGCCTTCTGTGTGCACCACACTCTGTTGCATCAGGAAGCTTCACTGGTGAGAGCTGAGGGGCACATTGATTCTCTCTCTTCCCCTCATTCAGATATGCTTCGTGAGCTTTAGGTGTAGAGGTTCAACTGCAGATGTAGAACTAGGAACCTCTCCGATGTATATTCTCTGTGTCTGAACAGTTGTGGAATTCTGCTCTAGCCTCCAACTGTTGCAAAAAGAAACAGTCCTGGGTGGGCAGGTCTGGCTGACTGGTCTGGGGACAGGAAACACATGGATGGGGCAACTGCCTGAGGAGGGATTTAGGGATCTATGCTAGGCTGTAGGCTGTTTTGCCGGTCACAATTAGGAATCTAGTTCAGAGATCTGAGGGGGAAGGAATATTTTTATACATTTGAAAGAAATTCTCCTATTGTTTTTATTCCTTTTCTCGTTTTGTTTTTTTAACATTCTTTCTTTTTTTTTTTTTTTTTTGTCTTTCTGAGACAGGGTCTCTCTGTAGCCTCAGCCAGTCTGGAACTCATTATGTAGACCAGACTGGCTTTGAATGCCCAGAGATCTGCCTGCCTCTGCCTCCCAAGTATTGGGATTAAAGTTGTCTGCCACCATGCCAAGCTATTCCTCTTTATTAGGTAGACATTTAGGTGTCTATTTCTAATTTTGAATAGTTTTTATTTTTCTAATATTAGGGATATTAGTCCTTTGGGGCATATTTTATGCCAGGATGCCAATTTGCTTTTAACTTATTTTTATGCATTTTTCTCATAAACTTTAAAAAATTATTCATGCATTTAAAACTATGTCTTTAAAGATGACCTTTGTGTCACAATGTTCTTCCTATGCTGTCACCACATTTGCCTTTAATATTCATGAAATTAATGGTTTACATTGAGATCCTCGAGTTAGAATTTCATGTCCACAGTACAGGGAACAGTTTCAAGTTTATCCTTTGCTTTTTCTCCCAAAGGAGCTTCAGTTATTTTTAATTGTTTGAAGAAGTAATTGTTTCCACGTAGTAGCTTCATAAACTCGTGGATCCATTACTGCTTTTTTTATGTTTCACTCTAAGAATTTATTCCGTTCATGAAACAGTACCACATGCCTTGGTAACTTGGGTTCTCAAGACATTTTTATATTTTATAGTCACTTATTCTTATTTTTCAGATCTGCCCTGTATATATTTATAGGTATATTTTTCATAGAATATAGAATCACTTTACCTAGTACCTTAATGAATTGTTTTTGCTTTTGGGTATTCCCTCTTTTTAAAATTCTTTTTTTCTCTTTTCATTTTCTGTACATGCCAGGTGCGCATGCTGCTATGAAGCTGTTTCCAACCTTCCCCCTCTCCTTCCCCTTCCCCTGCCCTTCTCCATTCCCTTCCTCTCCTCCTCTTCCGTTTCTGGTTGAACCTAGGTCTCTTAAATTGCCCAGACAGTCCTTGAACTTGTGATCCTCTTACCTCAGCCTCTCAAGTAGTTGGGACTACAGGCAAAATTCATTGGCACTTTTTAATACTTTTAATGTTGCTTGTTTTTAATGTTGTTGTTTCTAAATTAGGTTAATATGAACTTGCATCTTTATAATACTGGATCTTTCTATCTAAGAAAAAGAGATATCTTTCCATTTGTTTATGTACATTTTTGCTTTAACATTTAAAAAATTATTTTACATTTTTACACTTTCTCCTTAGGATGATTATAAAGCATTTATGTTCTCTATTGTTGTTGTAAAAAGTGATCTGAGCAGGGCCCATCTGTGTTTACATAGACATCATATTTTCTTTTCTTTCTGGTTTTGGGGGACAAGATCTCACTCTTTAGTGCTGGTTGACCTTGCACCCACAATGACCCTCTTATCTCAGACTCCTGGGTGCTGGGAGTAGAACACAAGGCATTGCGTCTACCTGGATGTCATTGTAAAATTGATATACTTAAATATTCACATGCATTCAGTTATTTCTTTACAGCACACCATTTAATTGATTGCTTTTGACATTCACAGACATACAAACTCCAGCATAATCCATTTAAAAACATTTTTGTCCTTTCAAGAAAACCCCTATCTTCCAGCTATTAAATCATAAAACTCAACTCTCTCAAGGCGACAATTAACCTATTCTTTCTTCCTTACGAATTCCCTATTGTGGGTTGCCTAATGAGTGGAATCACATGTAATTCCTCCTCATTTTAACTGTATACTTCCACTCAGTATGCTGTAAGTTCTTTTACACTTCAGGGTTTACCAGTATTTCATTACTTTATGGGAAAATATTATTTGATTTTATGGACCACAGTTTGCTTATCTATCTGTGAAGGGATGGGTATTTGTTCAATTGCCATTTTGTGATCTTTGCATTATGCTGCTTAAACACTGTACATAAGTGTTTGCACAAACATGTTTTCAGCTCTCTTGGATGTTTGTATATTTTTGTAAACCTGTGTTGAAACCTTTTGACTATTTTCAAATTAAATATCTTGTTTTGATTATTGCACTGTATACTCTGTGTACTCTAGAAATAATCTTTTATCAAATATATGACTTACAAACATCTTCTCTTCTATGACTTTTCTCTTTTTTGATGCTGTTCTTGAAAATATGAGTATTTTTCATTTTGATGCAAATTCCACTTATGTATATTTTCTGAACTGCATATGTCATATCTGAGATGCTACAGCAGGTCCGCTAAATGGAAATTCTCTCAAGTTTATTTTCAGTATTGATCTCTACCCTGAATTCTTGATGGACACTTTCTTCTTTGAGCACTTTGGGGAGGTGGTCCTCCTTCATATCTGCACCATTTGTACTGAGGAGTCAGCCACTCATATTATTAGGACATCCATCTACATAATACATGATTTTTCTCTTGCTGTCTTCCAGATTTTTCTTATCTTCAACCTCCAGTATTTTTACTGTGGGTCTCTGTATTCATTCTACTTGGAATTTGTTGAGATAACTGAATGTGAACATCTGTTTACCTTGCTTAACTGATCTGTCTATTATTTGTTATGTAATTAAATCTATTGTTTTTCAGTATAATTGGGAACATTTCTGTTTTCATTTCTGTGAACATTTTTCTTTGGTTTTTATTCCAGTCATCTGATATTCTCATTATAAGCACTTTGGACTGCCTAATGGTGGCTGTATTGCCCATATTTCCTTGAGGCGTTCTCTATTTTCTGTTGTTTTTTCTCTGTATTGTTTCAATAGTCTCTATTTGTTGCCAAGCCCAATAACACTGCTCTGAATATTCTTCTGCACACTCATCTATTCAAGAGCTAGAACCACAGCTCCTTCTAAGGACTATTTTCCCAGTTAATATTATCACTTCTTACCTCAAAAGTATTCTTCTACCTATCTTAGTGTCTGTCTGTCCCCAGAAAACTTCCTGACCCACAGAATAGGTTGCATCTTCTTTAGATCCTTGGATGTTCCTCAGGTTTTCTTCACCACATCCTGGGCTGTTTTCCCAGGGTTTGCAGTTTGAATTCTTCTGTACTTGAATAAAATGATATGTTTCTTTTCCTCCCATTTTCATTTTTAAAAACAATTTTCACTGAATTGTGGTGAATTTCATGCCAAAAAACTTGATCAAATTTAATACACCTCTCATATCTATTCTCCCAATACCCTCCCCACTGAATTTCATGCATTCTGTCATATATGTTAAATCTGATCACCGGTCAAGCCAAGTTTGTATCTCCAAATGTGCCTTGGTGTGAGTCCATCCAATGGAGCTTGGTCAGCCTATCTAGAGCACCACTCACTTAAAGGCCAACTCTTCCTCTCCCTGTAGTGATAAGTGACTAATATTTTCTCAGTAGTGGTTGGGGATTCTCACCCACTTCCCCACCTTTATGCTGGGTTTTTGTCTAGTGTGAGCTAGCATGAATCTTGTAAATGTGGTCATTAATGGCATAAGTCCATTTGCTCAACTTCCCAGGCACCTGGAAACTGTTTCCTTGTGGTCTTCCAACACCTGTGAATTTTGACCCGCCTTTTTCCACAGTGATCCCTGAGCCTTCATAGTCAGAGGTTTAATATAGATATCCTACCTGGGTTCAAGCACTCTGCAATTTCTTATTCCTTACACTTTGTGCAGCTGTGGCTTTCTGGACTTATCACCATCTGTTGCATGAAGAACCATCGCTGGTGAAAGTTGAGATATGCATTAATATTCTTTCTGTCTCCTCTTCTGTAGAAGTTTCATTGTAGCTGTGTCACTCAGGGCTGGACATCTCACAGATAGATATACTCTTAATTTGACCATTTCTGGAAGTTGTAATAGTCTCCATCCGTTGCACATAGTGTTTTTGATGATTGGTGAGAAATACAATTGTTTATAAATAAAAGGATACCTATTTAGAATACAGTAAGAAATTAGTTGGTCTATAGCTGTGGCAAAGTAGGTTATTCTCTAAGATCTATGACCTCTCCAGCCCATGTATTTGACTCTATTTACATTACCACACAAGTTTCCTCCCATTGAGCAGGCCTTAAGTCTAATTAGATAGCTGTTAATTACACCCCAAATAAAAGTGCCTCTACTGCACCAATAATGAAAGTTTTCTGTGACAGCCATTGTGTTTATTGGGTTTTACATTTGGATAAAACTGTTGATGGGTCTTCTAGGTGGCAGCTTGCTTGGTATCCTCTGATACCATGAGAGCTAGTCTTCAGAAAGAGGCTTGCATAGAGTCCTGTAACTAGAGTATGATCTGTCTTCAGTAGTAAGGCATTTCTTTCAAATTCTGGGCAGAAATCAAGGGTTGTGGCCTGTTTGACTTTGGAAGTCTCTTGGCCTACACTGACCAATTTAAAGGGAGGTTTCTCTTCCTTGACACTGGTTTTACACACACATACACACTATACAAACACATATTTACATATATATATATGTGCACATATACATATATACATAATATGTTTTTTCAGTAGACTTTTGAACAAATACACTGCCCTCCAGTTTTTCACACAACCTAAGTATTATTTATCCCTACTCTCTCCACTGGTATAACCTTCTCTTGTCCCTACCTCGTTAAAGTACCCCCCTGATAACATCTGTCTTCCATCATCTCCCTCCCTTGAGCTCCTTCTTTCCCTTCACCCCCATTTCCTGTTTCCATTCCATTGAGCCATTTGTTTCATGGTCCCTTTCCGTTTCCCGCTTTCTGCGGTTACATCAGGATATCTCCTCACATGTAAGTATTTGGTGCTATGATTCACAAATGAGGGAGGACATATGTCATTTGTTTTTCTGAGTCCGTGTTACTTCACTTAGAGTAACAGCTGCTGGTTCCTTGAATTTACCTGCAAATTTCATGATTTTGTTTTGCTTTACTGCTGAGTAGAACTCTGTTGTGTAAATGTACCACATTTTCATTATCCATTCGTAGTTGAGGGACAATTAGGTTGTTTCCCTTTCTGAACTGTTGTGAAAACAGCTGTGGAACTTTTATTAAAACGTTGTACTGTTTTGTGTTATAACATTGATATTAATATCAGATCTTGGAGATAATAAATAGAAAGATTATGGTTTAATGGTGATGTATTTGTGGCGTCTCAAGTTGATGAGAGATCAATTGTGCAGAATAGATTCAGTTGTTGACTTGACACACGTGGGGAGAGGGATCCTTAGTTGAGAAACTGCCTCCATTTGATAGGACGGTGGTCATGTCCGTGGGACATTTTCTTGCTTGTTGAGTGGTGTGGGAGAGCCCAATCCACTGTGGGCAGTGCCATCCCTAGGTAGGTGGTCCTGTGTGGTATAAAAAAAGCAGGTTGAGCACAGGCCGGAGGAGCAAGCCGGTAAGCATCACTCCTCTGTGGTTTGTGCTTCAGTTCCTGCCCATAGTGCCTGCTCAGGTTTCCCTCCATGGTGAACTGACGGTGAAATAAACCCTTTCCTTTCCAAGTTGGTTTGGGTCAGTGTTTTTACCACAGCAATAATAAAGGAACTGAGACATCTGGGGTTTGAGAGTAGGAAGTAGACGTGGACACCATGGCACAGTTCCTTCTGAGTGACAGTCCAAACTAACCAGTGCACTAACTGGCAGGATCTCCTCGGCTCGCTCCTCCTGATGCAGAGCTGCAGGTACAAATTTTGTCACTGAGCCAACAAGGCATAAGTTCTGTTCCTCGAGCAAGCGCTGGCCAGTAGGGCCCCACTGCTTCTTTACCACAGTCTCCCAGCTTAGTCTGAGAAACAGACCTCTGGGGCAAGAAGAGAGTTGCTGAAACATTAGTCCTAGAAAAAAAGCCCTCTGACTGAGCACTGAGGGTACAGGGTATACTGTGCATTACAGCCAAACACAGTGATCTGCGTCTTGCATAGGGATGGGAAGGAGAGGTTTCATGTCTTCTGTAGTTACGTAGATTTTCATGAAAGATGTCTCTTTGTATTCTTCATAGAACCACATCCAGAGTCTCTTCTGTCTCTTCTTTATTTAGAAATAATGTTGGCTGTTTTACTATGAAGTCATCTCGGTTGTTTACACTCCTCAGCGGTTGATATCTAATCACTGGTTTTCTTTAGTATTTAAAATATTTAATTCTTTTTTATGTGTTTAAGTGTAATACTTGAGTGCATGAAGGTGCACCCATGTTGTACTTTTGACCACAGTAGTCAAAAGAGGGTGTCAGATACTCTAGAACTGGAGTTATAGACATTTGTTATCCACCCTATGGGTGCTGGGAACCAAACCCAGGTCCTCTGCAAGAGGAGCCAGTGCTCTTAACCTATGAGCCATCTTTCCAGTTCATTCTGTGGCATTTCCATGTTGTTTTCCTATGCAGTGCTTTTACCTTGTGAGTTTATCTTCTTCATTGATTATTTAGAATTCTTAGGTGTTCTACCAAATTCTGTCATAGAAATAGCTATAGCTGTTGTTTATCATTAGATATCAAATTTGTCTTTCTTAGCTGCATTGACTAGAGCATCTAGTGTAGTGTGGGAGAGCTGAGGTATGAAAGGAACTTCTTTGCATTGTTTACGGATCATGGAGACAACTCCTTTATTTCCAAACTATGATGCTAGGTTTAGGGTTAGTCAGCAAGATGGCTCAGAGGGCAAAAGTACTCATTTGCTGCCAAGATTGAAATATATCACTTTTTCCCAACAAAATTCTAATTCTATGATATATTTTGTGATTATATAACTAAAAGTAATATTAATAGTTATAATATTAATAGATATTCTTCTGACTTGTGTTAGCATATTATTTTAATGTGTTTACATTTATGACTTTTAATGTTATGTAAATAGTGCAGAGTAATATGTTGCTTGTTATGGAGTCTTTGACATTTGTGGCTCTTTACTTAGTTGTGTTCAAACTCATCACATTATTTGCTGCTTTTCTGACTTACCTTTGTTGCCTTTTAATTTGCTGCCAGGATTTTACCATCTCTATTCTCACAAGACACTCATATTATTGCCACTGTTTTCACCACCAACTTAGACATAAGCAGTGTCATCTTTTCCCTACGGTGCTCCTGAAAGTATCTCTTCCCGCCAACGCTTTTCTCCTACTCACAGCTATGTATCTCATCACACCAGTCTGTCAGCAAACTCATCACAAGCTAACCGGAAGCCCTTCCTTCAATTTAAGAGCCACACATACCCTTGTCTTTGGTTTTCTCATCTCATTTTCTATAAATATTTATTCTGCTCAACACACTGTCTTTCATCCTTTTCATCAAACAGTAAAAACTGTAAATCCTTCAAGTTTTTGTATCTATAGTTCTCATGCTTTCCCCCAGATGTTTTTTCTTGCTTACTCCCTTATTTTGTTTACATATTTTCCCAGATGTCTTTTCTTCAGGAAGCCTTTCCTTGATTATGCTAGCCAAGCTGCTTTGCCCCAAGTTACACTTCATTCCCCAATTTCATTTTAGCTGAGAAAAACATTTATCACAAACTGGCCTCATGTTCTGTGCTTATTCCTTAACTCTACCCCTACTAGAAACTTGGTTTTTAGAGGACTGGGCTTTTACCTGCTTTGACTATTTTTTTATCCCCTGGAACCTGGACAAGTTCCTGGCAGAGCTAACACTGCAAATATTTGTTAAATGAAAGAATGAATGAGATTCTTCATGTTAATGAAAAGACTACTTTCAAGTTTGTTCTCAAGTACTTCTAGTTCCAAAAATTCAATCTAAACCTGTCCATTTCTTCACATCCTAAGGTGTTTATTGGTGATTTTTCAAACAGCAGTTTAGCCTATGGACTCACCTTCTAAGGTGTGATTTTAGCATATCGGTATCAGTTATGTACTTCCTAATCAAAAGGTTGAGAACATGTAACAGGCCGAAAAGCAAAGTAGAAAACCTCATATGGTAGGCATATCTCTTCTTTATTAACACACTCATATAAGTTCAACACATAAACACACAAACATATATGCACACATATGAGAACACAGGCACACACGAGCACATATTCACATATGCACAGATATAAACACAGAGGAGAAAACATCTTCCACTCTTTATTTTTTCTCCTCTATTTTATATTGAATATATATTCATACCAGGTTCATCATTTGCCTTCACATCAGTGACTTTATTTTCTCTTTATTTTCACATCCAAGATGGAGTCTATCAAGGTATTTTCCCCATTTTTCAGCCAGAGGATTGTTTCTTATATTTTTCAGTCACTCAGATACCTGAAGTCTCACATATTTACTCTTTCAGCATATTTACTTATTTTTCTTATGGAATCTCTACATGGAACATGAAATTTCACTGCTTAATTTTCTATTTACCTTGGTGTACAGTCATGCACACTTAGATGTATTAC
Organism: Eospalax fontanierii; assembly: GCA_035773235.1. Taxonomy (NCBI): domain Eukaryota; kingdom Metazoa; phylum Chordata; class Mammalia; order Rodentia; family Spalacidae; genus Eospalax; species Eospalax fontanierii. The sequence goes on from CM069540.1 coordinate 21,894,218, forward strand.
AGAAGATTCATCATACAATCATCTGAATTTCTGTGTAACAGTACTCTGGTTAATGCTGAGCCTTCAGGGACTGCTGATTCTATAACTAGCTGATCTAAAGACAAAGTGAGTGAGATCTTTCAACTAACAGGAAGTGTTTCCATATCCATGGAAACTTTTTTCTTCCAGATGAGAACAGTTGCAGAGTAGTATTGCAGACCTAAACTTGGGGGCCAGTCTGTCCTGTTTAATAACTTACAACCTCGGGGAACATAGATTAGTTATGTTCTTTGTGTCTTCTTGCTTTTCTCACCTGCAGGAAGGAATAAACAATAATGCTTATACTACTTTAAGGAGAATACCATGGGGGAAAATAGCTTAACCTTCTTTTTGATTATATATTTGGATAGGGTCTCACATTGAACACTGTTCTAAATGATTTAGAAATAAAATAATTTAACTTTTAAAACAAATTTATGAAGCAATTGTTGCTAAGTGTTTAAATCAACTACTTAAAATTCTTTCCATGTTAAAGATTATTGAGAAAAAGTTAGTACTAGCAGAATAAAAGTTTACCTCACATTTATTATCTATTATGCTACTGTAGTTATGGAAGCCCACAAGATAGCTTATCTCTATAAGAGGTTTTCATAGTATTACAGAATTTGTCATTTTAGACTGAGTAGATTTATATATTTGGGGCATCTGCCTGTAATTGTTTTAGAACTTTTCCAAATTAGAAGTCACTTGATTTTGGCAAGCCATTTACTTATCCCAATCTTTCATGTCAAGAATTGAAATTTATGGTTGATCAGATGGCTCAGTCAGTAAAAGTATCTGCCACCAAACTGACAACCTGAGCTTGGTTCCTGGGTACCATATGGTAGAAGGAGAGAACTGATTCACATTTTCCTGTGACCTCTACATGGTGCTGTGGCATGTGTACACACAGCTCCCCAAACAAAATACATACATAAACAAATGTGATGAAATTTAGAAAGCAATGAAAGTAAATGAAAAGCAATTGATAATGGACAGTAATCACATACATACAAATAAACTCCAAATAATTATTGATGGAGTAGATGAGATGGAGGTTTTATCAGAGTCAGCAAATGTCCACATTTTTGATGGTCACCTAAAATATAAAATTGAAATAAATATGAATGAGTCATCGATGTCAGTCCCTTCAATGGTTGCGGATGAACTAAAACAGTAAAAAAAAAAAGATTGTTTTTGAATGTTGATATGTTGTGAGGTGATTAAAAAAAGGCTAAAAATTGATAAATGAAAATTTGATTTTCAACTGAAAGTCACCTTCATCACTACAAAGATGACAGAAACGATGCCATTTTGCAACACTTGCCACACAGGTATGTCTCTTTTAACAACATTTTAAAATCTTTTGTGCCTGTCTGTGGGCCTGCGTTGTGTACATGCACCGTGTGCGTGTGAGGGTGGCTCTGGAGGGCATCAGAACTCATGGAGCTGGAGGTTTAGGTAGGTGAGCGCCTCCCAGTGTGGGTGCCGGAACTGCAACTCGGTCCTCTGCAAGAGCAGCAGCGCTCTTACCCACGGAGCCATCTTTCACATACACTTGGTCTCCACCTTTAGAGCAAAAGAAATATTCAAATGGAATTTAGACAGTGAGCCTTGACCTTTCCATATTGACTACAGAGGTGATTCTCCAGCAGGGAGAGCAGGGATGTACGCTCTCACTATGCTGTATTTTGAAGAACGGCGAAAAGTCATTGGTGGGCTGCTTCTCAGGAATGGCTCTCTCACACCCTGGTGTGAAGCGGTTTTGTTTATAAAATCTGTTTTGCCGCAAATACCTGTTTCAATAAAACACAAAGCTGAACCGGGACAAGTAAGGCATTCAGAGTGTTACAATATTTTTCTCGTTTACATTACTTATTCATAATCCCTTCATGCTCATTTTCATTACTTATTAAAAAGTAATAGAAAGGCTCATATTGTTGTCATGTCATTAAAATTCTTTTTTTGTGCATTTCTGTACTAATTTTCATAGGCACCAGCAACAAAAGGTTTTTTTGTTGTTGTTGTTTGGTTTGGTTTTCTTTGCCTGTTTGTTTTTTATTGGCCTTAATTTGTAGCCTAGAGTATTTCAGGCAAAACAGGTTTGATAGTATTTGTTGCTACATTCACAGTATCAGGCTATGCTGTACTATATCTTTGTCAGGGGAGAGTTGCTTCCGAATATTTTTCTTCCAAATTCAGATTACAAAGCAGTGAAAATTTTAGCAAAAACGTGTCTCAAAAGAATCCATTGCTGGTGTCGTACTGAACAGAGAAAATGGAATGCAAGACCTGAAAGGAGGAAAGGGGACCACTTACAGCACGTCTGTGCAACTCTATACAAGATTAAGTAGTCAGGGCATTGAAGGAAGGAAGACTATATACCACTGAGAAGAAACAATAACCCAGATTGTCTCTAGATGCAGTCAAATGATTGCCTACTCAGAAAATCTCCCAGGAACTTTGAACTCCAGGAAGTATGAAATGGGTTTACAAGGCACATGTACAAATGTGAATGAAAATTAGTCAGCAAAGACAATTACAAACACTGTCTAAGAAAACACCTGCACTGTAATAATGTAAGGAAGATAGTCATTTAGACATCAATATAATGTAACCTGTTTCACGAAGAAGACTACAGTCCTCCAGTGAAGGAATCTATTATAAGACAGAGTAGGAGATGGGTCATGCTCAAAGACTGGAATTATATGCTTAATAAAATCTCAATTATAATGTAGATTGTTTTATAAATATGGAAAAAAGTGACACAAAAATTTAAAAAACTAAAATAATCAAAAGAAATTTGAAATAAAGAAGAAATTGTTTACATAATACATTTCCTGAATTTGTGGTCTGTTGTAAAGTTACTGCACTGAGACACTGTGGTTTTGATGAAGTTAATGACATGTGGATTAATGGAACAGAAAATGAACTTCACAAAACAAATCCAGACAAAACAAGTAATTATTTTTGACAAAGATGAGAAGACAATTGGGACAGAAGAAAGATGTTCTTTTAGACAAATGTTAACTGATCAATTTGATACGTATTTACAAAAGCCCATAGCCTACATCCTCTAACTTATATAAATATGAATTCAAAATGAATCAGAGGTGTCAAGCATAAAACTGGAAAACTCATACAAGAAAACAGAAGAAAAAATTAATTACTTTTGATTAAGTAAAAGATTCTCAGATATGACCCCAAAAGAAGAATCCAGAAAATGATAAATTTGATTTCACTGATATTTAAATTTTTGTCTTGCAAAGACAGTGTTCAAGAGATTGTAAAATCCAAGTTGCAGACTGAAGAAAAGAGGAAATTTGCCATGATGATCAGGACATGTTCTCACTCTATAGTCCAGGTTTGCCTTAAATACACTATATTACCCAAGTTGGCCTCAAGTTCCCGGTTATTGACCTGCATCAGTCTTACAAGTGCTAGGACTATAGACATGTGCCATCACAACCAGCTGGGAGGGAATTATTTAAATTCATGTATGAAAAAACCTGTTTTTAGTATATGCATATATACTGTGTGTGTGTGTGTGTGTGTGTGTGTGTGTGTGTGTGTGTGTGTGTATGGAGAGAGAGAGAAATGTTATATATTAACATTTAAAAATTAAATGGCTTCTTCAATGGTAAGTTTGGTCCATCCCACTGCCTTTCCACTCCCCTCCCACCTGAGCAACCCCAACTTTTCCCCAACCCACATTCTGTTCCTGTAGTCTTGGGTAGATGCCCACTCCTATTTTCAGGACCCCAGATACAGAGACTAATCTCTTCATCCAGAAACACACACTGAGTCCTGTACCAGTACTCATACCAGCTCAAAATTTCAGTCTAATTTGTTAGACACTTCACAATCTCCACCTCCAAATTACTATTGCATTCCTGTGACCACATATCTACCTTGACTGTCCCCTCCCCAAACCTGCCTTGGATTTCTGTGAGCAGCCTTTTTTACTGGGGCCCAGACCTTTGCAGACTGTCTGAGAAAGACTGGATCCATCTTCTGTCTAGCAATTTTTTCAAGCTGTGCCTGCTGGCTAGAGAGAACAAGCCCTTAAGAGAGAACCTGAGAGCATCTGATTTTGTCTAATATGTGATTCTGAAGAAACTCTGGAGCAGCTGGACTAGAGCCATCTGGTCCCTCCAATATAAAATCAAAAGAGAGAACCTGAAGCCTTAACCAACCAGCTTTTCATATGCAATAAGAAAACCACCAACTTACATCAAGTACACAAACAGAATCAGACTTCAACAGAACAAAGGTACACTTGAGTCTCACATCAGAATCACGAACAACAAAGAAATCTACCTGCCATGATCACAACAACAAAATAATAATATAAAAATGCCACATAATATGTCTCCACCAAACATAACCAGTCCTATAGAAGACTTCTACAATGAGAACTGAATAGAGATAATCCAGGACACACAGTTTAAAAGGACAATCATAAATGTGATCAAAGAATTCAATAAATTTAGAGGACACACAAACAAACAAATCAAAGAACTGAAAGAAGATAAGGATAAACTTCTGATTGAACTCACAAAATAAATAAAATTATTAAAGAAAACACAAGTTGATATGAAGAAGGAAGTGAAAAACTCAGGAAGCCAACTTGAAATGATAGAGAAAGCCTCACCAAGTGGATGAATGAAATGAAAAGAGAATGTCAAGACTAGACAATAAAGTTGAAGAACTGGAGGACTGAAACAAAGATGATGGGAAAAAAAACACATAAAGAGAATATTCAGGAAATGAGGGACACTATGGAAACAAACAAATTTACCAATCATAAGAATAGAGGAAGGAGAAGAATCTCAGGACCATGGTATTGAGCAAATCTTCAACCAGATTGTAGAAGAATATTTACCAAAATTAAGGAAAGACATTCCCATCAAATACAAGAAGCACATAAAACACCCAATAAACAGAACCAGAAAACAAACTCCCCATGGAAAAGTATAGTAAAATCCCTAAGTGTACAAAACAGAGAATTCTGAAAGCTGCAAAAGAAAAGCAAGTGACATATAAAGGAAAACACATCAGAACTACAGCTGAATTTTCAATGCAAATTATGAAAGCCAGAAGATCCTGGACCAAAGATTTCCAGTTCTAAATGACCATAGATGCCACCCTAGAATATTATACCCAGCAAAAATGTCTACTATAGTTGAGGGGAAAGAAAAATCTTCCTCGACATGGATAAGCTAAAAATAATTCATGTTCAGAAAACCAGACTTTCAGAGAATAAGTGAAACAACACAGGGGACTGAAGAAAGGAAAGACTATACCCAAAGAGTAACAGAAAGAAAATAAATAAAGGTATAATTGAAATCAAGACATTTGCCAGTAAAAGGATGGAACTAGGAACTGTTATGACAAGTGAAGTAACACAGAATTGCAAGAAAAGCAAAAAGCAAAACAAAACAAAAATGACGTATGTTCTCTCTCATTTGTGGATTCTAGCACCAAAACGTTATATGTGAGTATGTATCTGATGTAACTGCAAGACCAGAAAAATGGAAAGGAACCAGAGAAGTAAAGGGAAAGAATGAACCTCAGAGAGAAGAATAATAGGAGACAGGTGTTACTGCAGGAGAAATAGATAAAACTTCGGTATTTAAATGGGAGAATGAGGGTGTTATACAAGGAACTATGGGGATAAAGGGAAAGAAGGCGCTCAAGAGAGGCGGGGCCTTAGGAGACTGGTATTATCAAGGGAGAAATGGAGAAAATGGGGTCACTTTAAAGGAGGAAGGCATGGAGGGTGGAGGGAAGGTTAGACAGAGAGAGAAAGAGAGAGAGAGAGGAGGAGGAGGAAATCATATTAGTCTAATAACCTAATTACTAATTCCACATACAATGTCTCTTCATGAGCCCATGTGCATAACTGAAGGCTTCAAAACAAGAAACAGAGCCATACTGGAGAAACCTTCCTTTGAGTTGTTAGTCAGGGTGGTCGAAGAGACTCCCAAAATTACACAGGCTATTGTCACAGTCCTTTATTGCATCCCACAACCATTCATGTCCCTAGGTCCAGGAGATCTGATATCTTCTTCTGGCTTCAGCAGGCATTGAATTCATGTGGCACACTAACATACATACACACATAAACATTCATACACATTAAATAAAAATAAACAAAAAAAATTTAAATTAAGTCTAACCAGGTGTGGTCAATCCCAGCATATAGGAAGTGGAGGCAGCAGATCTCTGTGAATTTGATGACAACATGGTGAATACAGTGAGTTTCAGGCCAACTAGGGCTATCTAGCTAGACCCTGTCTCTAAAAAGTAAAAAATAAGCAAACAAACAAATAAGATATGTAATCAAATAAAATAAGTAATAAAAGGATTGGAAACATACAGACACTGGAAATAAGTTGTACAGTGACTTTTTGTCTTTCTCTTTATTGTGCTTCACTTGTGAAAACAGGGCCTTACTCTCAGGAAGATGTATAGGCAGGGGAAATATTGGAAGTGGAAAGGAATGCTCATCAAACACACTTATTTCCTTGACACTGAACTTCACAGCATCCAGAGACATCTCCCTAATATTTATATATTATTTTATATATTTATACATTATCCAGCCTCAGGTATCTGCAATAACCTTGACAGGGTACTAGGTAAAGTCTGACACACATTTTGCTAAGTGGAGAAGCCAGTACCTAAGATTTTCATACAATATGTACAAAATGAAGTACTTTGAAATAAATATAAGTTTTAATTACATTACTTTCACAAAACAGATCTTGGTAGCAATGAGAAGAGTCTATCCCCTCTGCTGTAGTGGCTATATATGTGCTAGAACTTATATAGACTTATACATCACCCGCCTGTGCAAACAAAGGAGAGAAAAATCATATTTTGTGAATGTTTCCATGAAACCTGTTTAAAAATGATTCTCTTATCCTGAGTGCTAGTGTATTATTCTGAACTGTACCTGTGCTAATTAGAACTATTGGTGGTGATATTTAGTGCCTTATACTATGAAACGAATAAAAAGAGATTGTATATCCCATCGCCATCTAATATTGCTGGCTGTAGTTCAGTGGAGAGTTATCACAGAGACTGTGGAAAGAATTAAAAAAAAAACAACTTTACAGGTTTGAGAGTATTTTAGGAAAAAGTATTTAGGCAAATGTGGTTCTTACTCTTCAAAACTGGGGCAGGTGGGAGCTAAGCATTATTTCGTGAGGCAGTGGACACACACTGATTTTTCACTTTGGATGATGAGCAATGGCAAGCAAATAGTTGTGGTTCAATTCATCAACAATTCATATTTTATCTGAAGATAACTTATCTGGGTGGAAATGCTGACATGGACAGAGTATAATGTTGACAACTTAAGGTTTTGGTTGAAAAATAAAATACTGTCATCGTGGCCTCTTGGTTTTATTGAGCTACATTGTGCATTTTTCTTATATAGTATGTATTGATGTCTCTTCAGTGTACAATGGCGATCATGTAGAAAGATCTTATTAAAAAGGAGCAGACATTCACACAATAGTGTTTTGCTTCCAAATTGCATACTGCCTGAGTGCTAAGTGGTTAGTATTTTTTTTTCTGGTTTGGTTTGTTTTCATTGAATTTTTAGGCATTTTAAAAAATACACATTGATCATATTCAGACCACCTATATGCATCCAGCCATAGCTCTGTCACCAAATTTCTGCATCATTTCATCTATAGTAAGGATTATTCAGTAAAGTTTGTGTCCCAAAATGTCAGTTAGTGCAAGTTCATTCACTGGAGGTTGGTCAACCTATTTAGTGTTACTCCCTTAAAGAAGACCTACTTTACCTCACCCAGTATGATCAGCTACCAATAGTTCATCTACTAAGGTTGGGGTCTCCTGCCCATTTCCACAGTTCTATACTGGGTTTTTGTCTGATTGAGTTTGCATGGGTCTTGTGCATATTGTCACAATTTCTATAAGTTCATATGAGCAAGTTCTCACTCACCTGGAACTCTGTTTCCTTGTGGACATCCAGCACCCTGTAAGGATACAAACTTTCTGCCCTCTGTTTCACAATGGTCCCCTAGCCTTGGGTGGCCGAGGTTTAATGTAGGTGTCCTATCCATGGACATGCCCTCTACAATCTCTTATTTGCTACACTTGGTTAGTTGTGGCCTTCTATGTTCATCACCCTCTGTTGCCTAAGGATTCTTTGCTGGTGAGATTTGAGAGATGCATTAGTATTCTTTTTATCACCTGTTCCACTATGTTCCATGAACTTTAAGTGTAGAAATTCCATTGTAGATGTGCCACTTAGGACTGGGCATCTCTCGAACACTTATTCTCTTGTTTTTGACCAGCTGTGGAGCTTGGTAACAGTCTCCATCTGTTGCAAAAAGAAGTTTCTTTTATGAATGGTGACAGATATACTTCTCTTATAGGGATCCATGTGGATGTCCCACAGTCCTGGCATCTCCAACATCCTAGGATCTTCAATGGAACTTTGGCTTCATCTTGAGAGCGTTTTGCAATGGCCTCTCAAGGCCTTCCTTTATGGACTCCAGCTCTGCTGCACATTGGCTGGCTTCAGGACCTCTCTGGAGCCATGGAGCAAGACTCCACGATGCTCTCAATCCTTCAACTTTTATGTGTGTAAAACCAGTACCATGTTGAGGGCACTGCTAAGTTCTATAAGAACCTGACTCCCCCCTGGACCAGAGTTTCATAAGCTTCTGTGTCTTGACCCTATGTAACAGCTGGCTAGGAATTTGCTCTTGAGGAGCAGGGAATCCATTCAGCAGTATTCTCAGTTTAGGCTCTCTCCTTTCAAATGAATTTGCATCTTCAGGAGATGGAGCCTCAGTCGAAAGAGCATCAAGCTCAGGACAAGTTCCTTTCTGTTGCTGTGCATAGTACTAGGTTCCTCATTGATAGTGCTGATTTCTTAATAATTACAGACTCTTTTCACCTGCATTCTCCTGTCCAAAGCTAAACTTGCTCAAACTCTTTGTTGACCAGGCTTGAGACTCTTCTTATTTTCTGTTACTGTTGGTTCTTCGCTCCATTTTTTGTATTCTCCCATTGTAGACTTTCACAATCAATCTCATGTATGTTCTCTAGATATGGAGAGAAGGCAGTCAGATTTTTGGTCATTTATTACATGAATGCCCCCTTGTCTAGTACCTGATAAGCTCTGGATCTCCTTTGCAACCACAGAAGCAGAACCTTCACTACCTACATTTTTCTGAGCATTCTTGTCTTCCAAACTCATACCAGAATACTTAGTAAACTCTGTTCACAGTATTCAAGGTTTTTCTAGCCTAGCCTGAAGTTCCAAACTTTTCCACATTCTTGCTGAGAATCTACTACAAAGGCCTAAGAAACACATGGTCTGTTGTATGTTGGCAACAACCTCAATTTTCCTACCAGTTTTCTGGATTAGTTACTTTTCTAGTTGCTGTGACCAAACACCAGACAAGAGCTAGCTTAGGGAACAAGGCTTATCCTGGCAGTTCAAAATAAATTCTTCCATGGATAAAAAACCAGGCCATCAGGAGCAGGAGACTGACTGGTCACATTGCTCCTTGGTCAGAAAGTAGACAATGAATTGTAACTAAAGCTAGGTTATACAATGTCTGAGACACTTCTCAAATGACTGGTCTCCTTCCATCTTTCAACCTGCCAAACAAGGCCACCTCCTGGGAACCAAATGAGCACACACTTAAGCCTTTGGAGGACATTCCATATGCAAACCATAACAAAAGGTTTAATGTAGCAGGTAATACACACATCACAAAAGTGTTGTATCTAAAGTACATAAAGAATTCTTCAAAGTCAACGAACAAATGAAACAGTTCAATTAGAAAAAGGTCCAGAGACTTATTATCGATATTTTGTTGAAGAACATATGACCAAAAATAAAAGAAATGAAAATTCAACTTAATAATTCAAAAAATGAAAATTAAATCAACAAGGACATATTGATACAGAACCATTAAGTAACAAAGTATTTTGGAGGTATATAGTTGGAAACATATGATAGTCTAATGCCTAAGAATCATATTGAGATGATAAGGTAGAATTATGTGAATTTTCTTTCTGTATTCCTATGCAATATCCTGTGAGTCCATAGTTACTTCAAATCGTAAATCTAAATATCAATAAAACAAAATATATTTCTCTTTCTTAGTGTTAATGTTGATAATTCCAATCAAAGCTCCACTTAACACTGTGGTAACCTCATTGTAGTTTTTCCATTTTTATAAATAAGCTTTTAAATGTCATTTATCTGGGAAGATTGACAATAAGATTAAAGAGATAATTCAAAGTGAAGCATTTATGTGATGCTTGAGACAGAATTGCTATGGACACAAAATTTCAGGGATAGCCGTCACTGTGTGCTAACTTGGTTCTGAGACTCAATGGCTCTGCTACCTAACATAGAGCAATTTCAGCAATTGTTTCCCTGTAAAAAGCCAGATATGACATATTTTGTATTTCATATGCCATACCATCTCAGCAGGAATGGTTCAGTTCTACTGTTGTAGCTCAAAACCAACCATAGACAACATGTAAATGGTTGAGCAAGAATGTTGGTCTAATAAAACTTTATTTATGGACACACAGTTTATTGTGCCTACATAAACAGGCAAAGAAGAAAGACTGGTGGGAGCAAGGCTGTGGGTGAAAACACAAAATAAAAGCAGTTCTGTATAATCCATTACTGAAAACACCATTCAGAAAGTGACAAAAATAGGAGCTGCGCAGGTAGGTCCAGACTGTGGGAGACCTTATGTGCTGCTTTGAGTTTAGAATTTTCCCTATAAGTAATGAGGAGTTATTAGTCGGCTTTAAGTTCTTTAACCTCTAATCTAAAAGACAACTAGAAACCAGGAAAGCATAAATAGATTCTTTTGGGGTTCTGTTTCTAGTGTGTATATACTTAACAACTAAACAATGGAGGGATGTAGGTTAATAATTTATCTACTGAGTAATCTTTGCATTTTTCAAGGTTGACAACAACTTAACTGTTAATTAACAGGATTATTTCTAATTGCAGAAATCAGTGTAATCAAACTATTTTCTGTTTAATGTTGCACTTAATTCTTTTGATATAGTAATGAAAAGAAACATTCATTTTAATGCTTATCAAAAATAAAAGCCAACTGACTGGAGACTTTATAGAAGAAAACAAATTCGAATATAAATAAAATCACTAAACTTACACTCAAGTTCAGCATCATCCTGGAAGAAAATGCCAGATTCTAGGTTCATCTAATGCCTAATATCCCAGGCCTTTCATTTGTTGTGCATCAGCGCAGAAACTAGAGAGTGTAGGCTTCCAGGAAGGTTATTCATATACATAGCCTTTAGTATCTTAGACATTTAAAGAGCTTTTATGACTTGTGTGGGGCACAACTGGATTTGAGAATGTTTTTTTCCTTCTAGATTTGATGTGCACTTTTTTCTATTTAAGCATATACATCCCATGGTACCAGCCCAAGTTGGCTTCCATATCCTCCTAGGTGAAAGAGAAGAGAATCCTTCATTTTGAGCACAAGAAGATATATAGTCTGTCTACAAGATTTAAAGCACAGAGTAAGATGCTCTGGCCCAGGAGGAATGCGTTGGCTACTTGCCTGTTGCATAGGAGGAATTTATTTGACTTATGGTTCTAGAGGGAAAAGAGTCCATCATGGTGAGGGAGTTATGGGAGAAGGCAGTCAGAGAAGAAAGCTGAACACTTGCAAGTCTTCAAGCAGCCACAGGAAACAGAGACATCCAAAGTGGGCAAGTCTATGAGCTTTCAAAGCTGAGTCCAGTGACATTCTTCTTCCAGCAAGGAAGTACCTCCTAAACTTCCACAAACTGTACCACCAACTGGGATCAAATATTTAAACAGGGCCTATGGGGAATATTTCTCATTCAAACCTCCACAAGGACTAACTATTGAAACTGACCTCACTCTGTCTCTTCACCATTTTTAGTGATGACTTTAATGATGACATGAATATCTATAAACCATGCAGTTGGTTGACATCCTAGAACCACTGTGCCTGATGGCAGGCTTGTCTACACTGGTTGTCGTCTCTGAGCAGTGGAGTTCTTCCCAAGGTTCTAGAAATAGATTTATGTTGATGGTCATGGGTACTGTGTGTGTTTCTTTGTTGCATTGCATCACGAGTCACTTAGTAAAATATGTCAAATCACTGTTTTAAGAAGATGACTAAAATGTCTTTCTTTTGTAGAATTTCAGATGGTATATCAGCATTGTGTCAGTATTCTCTTCTTCAACAGATTTCAGTCTGATATTTTAGTATTCCTTTGTCATCTTTCCTTTACTTAATTATTCAATGTTTGTATAATAGGAATTTTCTATTTATATTTTTCTCCATTTCTTAGATGACATATTTAGGTGAAAAGATAGCCCCTGGCTCTGTATTTGAGTTCCACTCTGGATTCATGGATTAGATAGATTAAATGTTAATGTTGGGCTTTCTGCTGTAACTCTTGTTTTCTGGACGCTTTTAAAGATAGCTCTAAGCTATACTTTGCTACAAGCTCTTTGATATTGACAGTCTCTTTAACACAAGGCTTTTGTCCTCTTTTCAACTTCTGAACCTTAAATGAATCCAGTCTGGGTAACATTTAATTTATTTACTTTTCATTCTTAAATGACTGTATATTGCAGTTTTCTGGTACTATAGACATGTTCCCAGGAGATAGAGACTCAGTAATGAAATGAACTGATAATAAATATCTATCTTCAGAGTAAAAAATATACAGTTAAATGGTACAGATATAGAATTTGTTAGAAAAAATGAGACATTATTTATTGAAAAGGGATAAAAGTATTGTAGAAACATTTCTATTTTAGGTAAGACCACCACTGTAGTATCTCCAGGGAGGTGACATTTGAATTAAGAGGACAAAGTTATTGGTTACCTATAAAACAGTACCTGTCTAAACCTTGGAAAAGTAATTTCTTATCATGACTGAGGCATGACAAGCCTAATTTGATTGGGGAAAGCAAGTCAAGGACTTCTAACAGTTCTTGTTAGGATATATGGTATAGGAGAAGAGTTAGCCATCAAGAAACACATTGAGGATTTTATAATCCAAGGGAAAACCTTTAACATTTTTGTAAATGTGGCCCAGTACTGTTGGAAAATATTGAGTATGGAAGTTATTGGCTCTGAACAATGGTTTTCAAAGATCGTGTTGTATATGGAATGCCAACAATACAGAAAAGGAAAACCAACTGGGAATGGTTTCAGTAGTAAGATGATTGATAGCAAAATGTTACAAGTATAAGAACTTAGGAACTTGAGCTGAAGAGATGGTGCAGTGGTGACCAGGTTCAGTTCCCAGTCCCATCCTGAAGTCAGTTCCAGGGGGTCCCACCTCCTCTTTGACCTCCATAGCATGATGTGGTACATTTACATACATGAATGAAAGCACTCATACGTGTAAAATAAAAATAATAAATAAGATATTTTTAAAAGAACATATGAGCTAATATGAATATCAACTTTCAATTGAAATTTTATTTTTAAATGTTTAAATTTTATTTTATTTTAAAATTATGTGTTTGTGTGTGTGTGTCTGTTATGATTATGTACACATGAGTCCAGGTATCTCTGGGGTCAGATCCCCCTGGAGCTGGAGTTTTGGAGGTTGTGAACTGTCCAGTATGGGTGATGTGGACCAAATTCACAACCTGTGCAAAAGCAGTACATGATCTTAAAGGCTGAATCTCTCACCCCCTAACTCATTTTTAATAGCCCTGTTTGGTTTCAGAAATCCACTTCAATTCTGGTCTCATATGTGAATAACTTGTCAACCCTAAGTATTATAGTATTTCCTTATTTGATGATTTTCAAATTTAATAGCATAATGTTAGAGCTTGATGAACTGATGATGTCCTTTAAATCTTCCCTCTCTTCGGGTGTAGGACTTCATTCAAATTTTAAAAATTCAACTTACATTTGCTATATGTCAACCAGCTGGAGTATTCCTACCAATTGTAGACTCTCCTTTGCTAATTACCATAAGAAAATAGTATTATTAAAATAATAATTACACCTGCATTTGCCTAATTTGTAGAGTAATTGCCCAATTTCAGCCACAATTAGTCACTTGGCTGTGTTTTTCAGACATAATTTCATTGTCATGAGAAAAAACAAAAACAAAAACAAAAACCCCATCTATTCTAGTTGGTTCTCTTACAACTGCCTACTAATGAGCCCGCCTCGCCTACTAATGAGCCCGCCTTCCAAACCTCGTTTTCCTCACTTGAATATTTTACAAACACACTTAGAATTCCCTAGGGGTGCTCCTGGATCCAAAATAAGGGAAATCATTTCCTCATAATTGAAAGTTTTTCAATGTTTTCTAAATAGCTACATATAACTTTCTCAAGCTGTTACCTGTAGAAAGAAAAAAAAAGTGAATCTTCTGAGTCTGAGAACATTAGACTTAGCTATTTGTAATTAATCTCCACATTTGTCATCAAAAGACATGATTACAGAACTGAGCGGGCCATACTACATGTGTGCATTTTTATTTTACTTTAGTTTTTAGACAGGATCTCATTCACTGTACAGCCTTGGCTTATCTGGAATGGAACTCACAGAGATCCACCTGCCCAAGCACTGGTACTAAAGTTGTATACTAATACCCCTTTTATTTTCTTTGGTATGTAGCTTGCTAGTGGTCATTTGCCTTGTCACAGCAACTGAAATAAAAGTGTCTCCTAAATTTTTTGGTGCTTTTGATTTTCACATAAAAAAGTGACATCTGTTTCTAAAGCTAAATAAATAAATATTATTAAATGAGAAATGTGCTTACAAATTTATATAGATTGTTAAAATTCTGAAAGGACAGGTTGATCAGGTTTGTTTAAAAATATCTAGCAGTTCTCTGTAGAAACGACAATAGAGATGTTTTACATAATTACCAAAATCAGGTTACTGCAATGGTATTTTCATTTTTATGAGGAAAAGCTTTTGTTAATATGTTGGAAAAGAAAGCACAATTATTTCATGAAGTTCTACAATTTTTAACAAATATGTTGGCAGAATGGTAAATGTTTCCATAAACTCTCAAGCATATGGTCATATAATAATGGAAAGCAATGGAAAAATACACAAGAAATGGAGAATTGGCAACTAAAAGTCGAAAAACAAATCCATACCTGTTTTGAAAAATAATCATGTTAAGCTAAGATCCAAAGGTGAACCATTAATTACGTAATGGAAGCATGTTACAGAAGTGTTAGAATTCTCTGTAAAGCAAATTCTTATAACAGGGAGTAATCAACCTTCAAAAGAAGGAAAGAGGAAAAAGTAGTAATTGAGAACAAATTTAGATGACTATTTGACATATTAAGCATCCTGCATGGAAATATAAAATTAGAAAGCAGTGTGACAGCTCTCCCGTTAGAAGTTGCTGGATCTCTTTCCTTGTAGGAGGTGTATGCTCTGCTTTTCCAACCTGTCCTGTTCTCTGTCTTCCCCATCAATCTTCTCTTTCCTTACAATCTTTTAGTAAACAACAGAAAAATTTCAATTTCTTAATATTTAATTAACTATAATAATTTTTTAAAGTTCCCTTTGCAAAAGTGATCAAGGTTAAAGAAATCATTTATATAAAATGAAATCTTAGTATAATTGATAGAAGGAAAATTTGGAAATGCAATACATATTCAGCAAGGGAAAAAGCGACTAAATATATACTTTCTGTTTTTACAGAGACATAAGATGAAGCTATGACAACTGTATTTCATGAACAATTGTCATGTCAATGTCAACTTTCAGTGAATCTGTTGTGAAGTAACTCAGTGATTAAAATAAAGTTATCACATATTAGATTCCTAAATCTTTACAAGTCTTTGTGAATTACAAGAGTAAAGCTGTATGCCCAGGACTGAAAGGAAATACTTACATTGTACTTACATCGCTCCTCTGATCCAGGAAAATGATAGAACTATGTGGAATTATGTTTTCTTGCACTTATCCTGCACTCTGAGTCTTGAATTTACAGAGTTGTGACAATATGTACAAGATCTATGTAAGCTCAAGGAGACAAATTTCCAGCACAGAAGTGTGGAAGTGGGTAAGAAGCCCTAAGCAGCTCAGAAACTACTGGTAACTGATGGTATCTAGGAAAGAGAAATCTTTTAAGTGTGACACTGGTTAGGTTGACTAAGCTCAAGGAATTGGATCCCCACTGAAGGACATTAGGGACCTGAATTAAACTCAATAGTTCTTTAAGAAAGGATAAAGGACATGAAATGATATTGTAGTGAAATTCTCAAAAATTCAATAATTTTTTTTGAAACTGGAACTAGTCAGGTGTTGTGGAGCATGCCTTTAGTCCCAGCACTAAGGAGGCAGAAACAGATCGATCCCTCTGAGATCGAGACCAGCCTGGTCTACATAGCAAGTTCCAGGCTAGCTGGGGCTACAGGAAAACTTTGTCTCAAAAAAAACAAATATAAATAATACACAAAAAATTGTAACTGTGTAAGACTGGATACAGTAGAATTATTATATTCTAAACTTAAGCAAGTGAATGTCAGAGTTTTCCATGAAAACAATCAAGGTAGCCCAGAGCCAGAGTTTTCAGATTAAATTTCTGGACTCTGTCTTTTGAAACAATAATAACTAATAGGTTTAATAGACTTGTTGTTGGTTTTGCTTTTCAGTAATGAAATGTTAAACATAGCACATAGAAAGTCTTCCTTTGGTTTCAGTGGGAATAAGGAGCTTGAGCGGGAAGATGCTTCTGTGGACGTCTAGCAATTATGATCACATGCAGCCTAACAGGCCAGAAAAGGCATAATTGTGCTTGTTAAATGCAATCTCCATTAAAACATCAAATAAGAGAGTAGAAAGGGTATTGTTAGTGATAGAGATATTTTCAGACAATCATGGTCATCTGCATCACAATGTTCTCTCCTGTGAAACAGAGGGCCACAACATGGCTCATATGCAGTTTAGTGATAACCACTCAGATTTGATGCCTTAAATGTGAACATCTGTTTCTATCATTAAAGCTATCAGAGTGTTGTTAATTACTTGTCTTTATCTATTTTCAGTATCTCTAAGTAGATAATTCAGAATCTAGGAAAGTAACTTCTATTTTCTGAACACTTAATTCTATTATTTAATGACATTATTCGTGTCATGAGTGTACATAAGGCCTCCATCTTTCTTAACACAAACTCACAGAACTGATGTAAAAATATGTGGTTCTTATTTAACATTCTTCCATATCCAATATCTGATACTATTTCATAAATATGTTTGCATATGTGCATATATATGTTTATATTTGCATATATATGTGTATATATGTGTCTAAAGACAATCATGTATTTGTTATGTTTCTGTTGGAAATTATAATAGCTCAACTCATTGAAACCATTAGATTCAAAAAGTAAAGATCTTTTCTTCACTAGTTTTATAACTGCACAAAAATAATTCACAATTTCATGTGTTTAAATCCAGATACAATGTGAAATCAGATGTTTAAAAAACTGTAGGCAATGATCATAATTCTCTAATGTATCTTGTCTATGCCATCTTTATGTGTTTTTCATTATAGTGATAGAACATATTTTCCATAATAGTTGGAAAATGTAATAGGCTACAGTAAAACTCTTTGATATCTCTGTATCACTAATTGTTCACTTGAGCTAGTCTAGGAAATAACAGAGAAGAAGCAAAAGAAGAAAATTATAATGCAAAGCAGAGGAAAAGGAAATACCTGGAATTATTAGAATTAGGCTCCAAACATTTGGAATTTATAGAATTTTCCTCTAGACATTTTAGGAAGTTGATTCACAAAATTTAAGTTTCCCTTTAGAATTTCAATATAATATTCATTACATTCTCCATTCTTTATTATCCCTTTGAAACCTAGACTAAATAAATGGCTCATGTAAAATTCTCACTAAATACAGTTTCATGGAAGCATGTGTCTCTCAGAATCATTATCATTAATCTTTCCAATCTGGATTACAAACAATTTAAGGGAAAATTAAAAAGATGAAAATTTGGAAACAAAGATGACCTTTATTAACAATATGAAGTAAGCTTGCAGAAAAAATTAAGTCTTCTCACCAGTATATTACAGTGACTCATATTAATCAGATTCAGTCACTAGGGATGCTATTAACTGGGCAGGCTTTGCTATACAGAAGAAGGCTGCTGGATAAATAAAGCTCTTAAGCAACAGTGAAGGTTTGTGTGTTGATGGAAAGGGTCTTTTCAGGAAGAACAAACCCTAATGGGTCACTTGTGGCAAGTCATTTCTTCAAAAACAGTGAGACTATACTAGGTAGAACAATTTCCCAGGAAGAGTATTTGGTTGGTAGCAAGGACATGGGTGTGAAGAAAGATCTCCTTTTTATAGAAAGGAAGATCATGGAATAGAGAATCAAAGGCAGCTTGTCAGCATTTGAAGGCTACTGAGCAGCGCACCTGTTGTAAAAGATAATTGCTGTGGATTTGCAAGCAGACTCAAGCAGGTAGAGCACTGACCTAGGCAGAGAGGTGGGAGATTGTTTAACCGCATCTCTGTATAATCTATATTTTTCATTCATTATGGTATCTCAATAGCCTCATACCAATAATGTTGGAAAACTGGTGTACCAGAGATTTAGATGGAGCCATCTTTTGTGGTTGACATAGACAAACACTGTCTGGAGAGAGAAAAAGTGTTAAGTTAATGGATTCCAACATCAATTTCATATCAGACTTTTGAGAGGAGTTTATTACAATAACAAATAACTAGCTCCACTCTGTAAATTTGGTTTCATTTGGTATAAGAAAGACCTGAGCCATGGTAATTTTGAAAGATACTCATAGTGAACTGTGCTGTGCTTGGAGGGCACAGATTACCGTAGCGGAGACTCTGGAAGCAATTCTAAAGGCAACCAAGGAACGTGAAGTCTGGAAATTCATGCATTGAAAACACAGTGCAACTTATATGATTTCACCTAATAGGCCCAGGATAATTCACATGAAAATACAGCCTCCAAAGAACTGAGGCAGGAGAAAGATAAGCATTGTTTAAAATCCAGTTTTCCTTGGAACATGCTTTTTTTTTTTTGAGAGAGAGAGAGAGAGAGAGAGAGAGATGGTCTTTATTTTTATTTTTACTAAGATGAAGAATTTTATTTTTAAAAATATTTTTATTAAATCATTGTGTGTTTCATACAGAATATCTCAATCATTCTTAATCTTCATTACACCTCTTTCCCCACATGGCACCTGGAATCCATACATTACTTTTATTATTTATTTGCTTAGTTTGTGCATGTACAGGCACAGATGTATGGAGGAGTGCAGGTGTATGTGTTTGTGTGTCTCTGTATGTGTGTGTGTGCACGTGTGTCTAGAGGACCCTGGTTAACACTGAGTAACTTCCTTGATTGATCTTCACATTTTACTTGTGGAGGGTCTCTTGCTGAATGCAGAGATCATCATTTGGGTACTCTGGTTAGCTTGCTTACTCTAGGGATTCCCAGTAAGACAGGGTCCTATGACTCAGGCTGGCCTTGAACTCACAATACTTTTTGGATCTCAGTCTTCTGAGTCTGAGGAATACAGGCACGTGGCAGCATGCCTGGTTGAAGGAGACATATAAAACAAAACAAAACTATTTCCTGTCTGCAGGGAGAGATGATGACTTTGCTGATGAAGCGCTGTAGTTCGGGATGTCTTTGTAGTCTCATCCTCATTCCTTTATCTTACAGATTAAGGCAGCGGCAATATTTTATTACAGTGAAAAATAATAACTGAACAAAAATAAAATTCTACCTTTTCTTGGAGGTAACAGGCAGTAAGCAAATGAAAACTAAATATACTCTGTTAGAGAGAAAAAAAAACAAAATATAAAAGAGTGTAAAACTTTAAGATATAGTCATAGACAAGTGTGCTCTCAGATTGCTCAGAGAAATACCTATTTGTACTAGGTAGTGATTAACTGAGACTCACAACTAACCAAAGTGCTAAGAATAGATGACTATTAAGTGCTTAACTCTAAAGGAAAGATGCCTTTTAAGGCCTGAGGAAAATCATAGGAGAGGTGGGAGAAAGGATATAAGACCTTAAGGATAGAGAGATGTATTGTAAAACATTGGCTTTTACAATCATGAATTCAAAGGCCAGCGTAGAAACCAGACTGGGCTGGTCAACATTCCGTCAGGGTTAGGGGAGAGACTCACCAGGCAATACTCTTCCTTTAGGAACTATTGGCAGTAAAAGTGTTGCCAGAGGAACAAAAGTCCTTTTCTTCAGTGGTATAGGCACTGGCAAGTTGCCCAGACTCTAGTAAATGGTTCTCATCCTCTCCCATGTCAGAAATCTTAACTGAATCCGGTGGACCACAAAAACACAAAGTCATAAAAGTAGCAAGAAGGAGTTCAACAAGAAAACAGTAGCATAAAATTAAGAAGGGGTTCAGGAAGAGATGGAGGAGGGCAGGGAGAATAATGGGCATTAGCTCTCATTACATTTAATCAAATAATACATTTTATACGTGTATACATTGTACAAAAAGTAGATTCCAGCAAAGCATGGTGGTGCATGTCTTTAATCCCAGCTGAGGCAGGAGGATCCAGAGTTCAAATGAAACTACCTGGGTTCATGAAGGAAGGTGAGACAGGACAAGCTGGTGGGGTGAGCCTGACAGCTGAAGAAAGTAAAGACTAGCCAGAGGGCTTTCCTAAATATGCGTCTTACTTATACATCTTACAGGATAAAATTTTAAAACACTGTATTTGTTGTTATTTGTATTTTATGTATATGCTTGCATGAAGGTCGGAAGAGGGCATCTGACTCCCTGGAACTGGTGTTATGGACAGCTACCATACTGGTGCTGGGAATACAAGTCTGATCCTCTGCCAGAGGAACCAGGGCTCTTAACCACGGAGCCATCTCTCCAGCCCACAGGGTACAATTTTAAATTATATTTTATATGTAAGATTTTAAACCATGTTTGCTGTTTCTGTCTTAAAATGTAAACCCTTATTATCAATTAAAATATGATTACATGTAACCACCGTCTCCACCCTTCAGCTCTCCTCATATTCCCCCAACATTTCCCCTCCCAACTGCATCTTATTTATTTATTTATTTACTTTTTTTTTTTTTTTTTTTTTTTTTGCTGGCCATACATCATGGATCTTTTGTGTTTGTTTTGAGATAGGGTCCCTAGCCTCAACTCCCTAGGTAGCCCACTGAGGATGAACTTAAACTTCTGATGCTTCTGCCTCCGTCTCACAGTGCTGAGATTACAAAAGTGCACCACCCCACAGGGTAGATGGTACTGCTGGAAATGGAACTGAGGGCCTTGTTTGTGTTAGCAACCGCTCCACCCACTGAACTACATCGCTAGCCCTTTACTCTGTTCCTTAAACTGATTTCGAGTTATTTAATCTAAATCCTCATAAGATTTCTCCATTTACTTCTATGTATACTATATATTTTTGTTCAGTGTGCCCAATTCTAAATGGAAAGTCAAAGAGTGATATTTACTGCATTTCTGTGTAACTAGTCTGTCATTATCATAGGTACTGTACATATTATTTGGGGTGTAGGGCTTTGAGAACTATTCATGTGTTCACTGAGAAACTGCTCCCACTCTCTGAGTTCCTTTAAGGGCCAACCTCAGTCATCTTAAAAGCCTATACACCTACTTTTGTTTTAAAGGATAATTAATTAGCATGTGTGCCAGGATAAATTGCTTGGTTGTTGATGTGGTATAGTCAGAAACTGTGCAAGATTTTCTTGGCCTTCAACACACCACCATGAATTTTCCCATGGTCCTCAGCCCCTGATGCCTCCAATTACTTTTTTCTATGTTTGTTGTTGTGAATGTAGATCCATGGGGAATTCTGTTAATTTCCTATCCACTCGTGTTCTGTGCTGTGTAAAATGCTGGGTTTCCAGTTAACACCAAAGTCCTGAGTTTATAGCCTATGTCTTTGATGTTAGAAATCCTTTTATTATTTGCAGGACATTTGCCCTCATGTTTGTTTCTCATTTTTTATTCATTTCCTAAGAACCTCAGAAAGAATAGAGTTCAGTAAATGAATTTAAACCGACTTACTAAAAGAAGAACAAGGAGGCCCCCCATCTAAGCCTGCAGCTCACTGTTCTGTGACAGTAACCCCTGATTAGGCACCTTACTCATGATTATCTCTTAGAGAGTTCCAGAAAGTTTTTGTGTACCCTGCTGGTTACTACATTTGTCTTATACAACACCAGAATATCAAAATGCTGGCCTCCTTCATCCACAATTCCTACAAGACATTAGGCTAATGTAACAGAAATGCCCATAGAAATGAGAAAAATTTTATGAGGACAGTGATGGTATTTGAAATGCTCTTTCTGTTTACTCATAATTCTTGCATCTGCATAGCTTAACTATAAAAAACACAGGCAAGAAATTCCTTTTCTGATAAGCTTTATCATGATAAGGTCATGATAAGCTTTTGCCCATATCTTACAAACCCTTTCAGGAATTACACAAAATGCCAGTTATCTTGTAAATTTAAATTTTAATCAATTTTGAATACATCAAGATAAAGCCAATGGATAACATTTCATCACCGCCCAGTGAAATATTTAATATCTGGATTTATGTACCATGTGTCTTGAGTCTTCAGCATCCTATAACTCACTTAAATTTAATTTGCTCTACTGTATATGTGTGTAACAAATTTCCATTCTCCACAGAGAACTTTAATGTCTGCAGCGGAATACAAGTAGGGAGATATGGATTTTGTCAAGTGGAGATATTGATAGCTTAGTTATATTCCTGATTCAGCAAACACTCTGGCTCCGGAGTGTGCAACCTCTACAAGAATATGAACCTCAAAATACTATGGGGTAATGAAGTGGATCTATAAGCTGAATCCAAATGCTAGTACAGTTGAAGAGTTCATTTGAAACACGAACTCTCAAGCTCTTTTCCATTTACTTGTGAATGATGCTCCTCCATAAACTGGAAATGTTGTGAATTGAGAAATGATAACTCTAGAAAGAAAATAAGTGAAGATCCTTAAGATGGCTGATCACATCTTCTTGTATACTGAATAAAGTTGAAACCTCATTGTCTTTAATCAATACCTGGTCTTTGCTTACCCTGAGCCTGTCCCATGCAACAAACAAACTAAATCATACATTTTAGATAAACCTAATCCTTCCTTGGCTTTATTCTTCATACATGTCGAGCACATTAACTAGAGACCTCTTCCTAGCTGTTTACACACTGAACACCTACCTTTATTTTAATATCCATCTCAAGAATATTTCTTTTATGTTCCCCTGAATATTACTTGTACGCCTCACTATCTAGAATTAATCCATGAGCTTGGAGAACTACACAGACCATGAACTTCAGAGACTGTATTGAACTCATATCTCATTCTTATCAACCCCAGCTCTGTGTAACTCAATGAGAGCACTGTAATGTTCTTTGTTTGACTGTTTATTTGGTTGTTTGGTTTATGAGACAGGGTCTCCCTGGAGTCCTAGAACTTGCTGTGTAGACCAGGCTTTCCTTGATCTTATAGAGATTCACTTACTTCTGCCTCCAAAATACTGGGATTAAAGGAATGTACCACCATGACCCACCCTGAAATGCCCTTTGAAATAGTCAGTTGAATGTATAACAAACACAATGATTCAACTAACAGTTGTTCACACTGAACTGCTGGTAAAAATATTTGCTTATAGTTTCACAGGCATCTTGTTTTACTAAATACTGGGCAGCATTTCTCTGCCATGTCTCTCATGCTAAAAAAGTCTGAAAAATAAATTCCAGTCCTGGTTACCTGCATAAGATCTGCTTAATGTCAAGCCAATTAAAATTTCAGCATGAATGCGACAGACGCCTGCAAGGCCTCATGCTAGCTGAAGAGCAACGTTTCTTTGGGAGTGTCAATGGTAGGTTGCCCACGCTCCAGCACCTAGCTCCATACTCATGTACATATGGGCAATGCCAACTGGAATCAGTGGATTCTATTTTTAAACTAAAAGGGAAAGTTATAATTTAAAACTAAAACTAAAAGTTGAGAGTAAGATGTATTGGGAAGATGTATGGGAAGGTGGAGAAAATAAATGAGAGGTAGATAGAATCAAGATGTATATATGTATATATGTAATCAAATAACTGATTCTTAAAATATTAAAGAAATATCCCAGGTATGATGCTACATGCCTTTATTACCAGCTCTAAGTTAGCAGAGGCAGGTGGATCTTTATCAGATCAAGGGCAACCTGGTATACATATCAAGATTCACACTAGCTGGGGCTACAGGAAGATCCTGTCTCAAAAACATGGAATCGTTAAATAAATAAAATTTTAAAGTAAAAATAATAAATGATAAAAAAGTGAAAAAATAAACAAAAAATCTAAAGAAGCACAAATGGACTTCCGAACTTTTAACTGGGAGTCACTGGCTTTCTGGATGCCTATCGAAATGCCAACTATGATCTCCATTTTAGGTGATTTACAAATGCAGGGGCTATAGATGATCATGATGGGAAAGGTACAGTGGGAAGAACAGGAGGCAGCTGGTCAAACCAAGTCCGCAGTCAAGAAGCAGGAATTCTTGCTCTGTTCTAGAATCACAAATAAATTCAACTAACATTTATAATATGAGATGGTTGTAATGCTATCTTTTAGCAGTACTATGAAAATTGAAGAGCAGGGTGTGTGGACACTCAAGGTGAAGAAAGAACCAGCTGTCCTAACTTACCCCATCTTTGTCTTGAATCTGTTGTGTCTCTGAGTCCTGAACTGATTTTAAATTTCAGCAAATCCTATGAGGTGACAGCATAATAAAGGGATCTCTCTCTCATTATATAATCATCTCACTGCCCTCCCCTACTAAAGTAGTTCCCATTTTCTTCGTTTCCCCTAGATAACACCTGTCTCTTACTATCCCCATCTCTTTATCCCCATCTCTTTACCCCCATGATTCTTTTCCATTTTTCTGGCCCCTGTGGCTTCATCAGGATATATACTCATGTCTAAGGATTTGGAGATATTTCCTGTTTAATTAAAATTGTTTTATGTGATTACACTTGGAAGGCAGAGGTGACTGAATAGAGACTGTGTCTTTTGCACTCTCTTGCTCTGAAACTTAAAGCCTGCTCACACCACTTCTTTCACTTAACTTCACGTTTTCCATAACATTTTGTTACCACTCAGTATAAATCTGGATAAGAGCATAGTACTCAAAGTTTTCTGCAAGAATCCCTGGACTCCCTTTTATATAATATATTATTTGCCAATAAGGGTAATTTGACCTCTCTTTTCCAATTATTACCTCTTTAATTTCCTTCTTTGTCTTACTGTTCTGGCTAGGTTGTCAAGCACTATACTGAAAGAAGAGATAGTGGGCAGCCTTGTCTGGTTCCTGATTTTTATAGGAATGTTTCCAGTTTTTCTCAGTTTTGAAAAATATTGGATGTGGATTTGTTGCATATAGCCTTAATTATATTGAGGTGTGTTCCCTCCATTCCAATTCCTTCTAGTACTTCTGTCACAAATGCATGTTGGATTTTGCCAAACACCTTTTCTATAACAATTGAGATGATTGTGATTTTTATCTTATGTCTATTTGTATGATTTATTACATTTATTGATTTATGTATATTTAACCATCCCTGCATCTCAGAAATAAAAATCAACTTGGTCATAGTGAATGATGGTTTGTTGTTGTTGCTGATATGTGCTGTATGCAATTAGTAAGTATTTTATTGACAATTTTTGCATCAGTGTTCATCAGGGGTATGGGCTATAGTTTTCTTTTGTGTTGTATCTTTTCCTGGCTTTGGTATTGATAATACTGGCGTCATTGAAGTAGTTTTGGAGCCTCCCTCTGTTTCTATCTTTTTGAATAATTTAAGCAGTAGTGGTTTTAGATCTTTGAAGGTCGGTAAATTCTGCTATAAATCCATGTAGACCTGGGCTTTTTAAAATTATGAGGCTTTGTATTGCTGCTTCAATTTTCTTATTTGAAGTGCATCTATTTACTTATTGATCTCTTTTTATTTTGTCTTTGGTGGTACTAGCTAGTACCAGGCTAGTCAGGAGCTGGAGCAGAACTTTCCAGGCATAGTTGCAGAAAGAGTTTCTGATTAGCTGAGCAGGGTGATACAGAATCCATTAACAACTGATTTACAGGCAGTCTACTCAGGTGTTATCTAGCAGCTAGAACTGGCCTAGTGCAAGACCAGGAAGATGGTGACTGAATGGATGGGCTCTGATGTGATAAGCAGTGTAGACGGTAGTCCTGGCCTACTCCCAGATATGGAAGATAGTTAATAAATGGGTAGGTTCTGACTAATTTGCCAGGCTAGTCCAGAAGGTTCTGGCAGGGTGCACGAGACTATTCCTAGAGTAGGAAGACAACAACCCACCAAGTGGACAAGTTCTGACTAAGCTGTGTGGCTGTGAGCTCTGGAGCAGGGAGAACAGGCCTAGTCCCAAAGCGAGGAAATGGCAAGAGTGGGCATCACTAACTTGCTTAAGTATTTTGCATGAGTGTATCTGGTGTGCTATCTCCTCTCACCGGTTTCCAGGTTTTCCTGTTTGAACGCAGCCTGGTCAACTTTTCTCATAAGGAATAATTTTGCCAAATGTGGTGGCACAAATTTGAAATCTCAACACTGTTGAGGATGAGATAAAAGAGTGTTCAGGTCATTGAACACTGTGGACTGTAACTATGGACTCCAGGACGCATGTAAGCTTCCCCAGGGCCCACGTGACCTTCCCCAGTTGGTGGTGGTCTGCATGATGGCGCATGTTAACACACTGGAAGCTGAGGTATACCAGAGGACAATGGGCCCTTCACATTTGGGACCCTTTAAGATTCTTCTTTGCCTGGCTCTAAGTTACAGCCTAGTGGGATGCTTCAGCAAACTACTGAATCTGAAGTAACTTGGGGCTCCAGCTGGGCAGAAGTGAGGGCAAAGAGCTATGATGCTTATTTAAACGAAGGCTGTTTGTGGAGGACTGTTACCACTTACGTAATTGATCAAAACTAACTTAGTTCCTTTATTACATTTTCTACACTTTTAGAATACAGTCCAGTAGTGTTTACATTAAAATTTCATTTTACTATAAATGTATATATGTCTTCCAATGCTCACAAACATGGAATTTTTCTCCCTTTTGGGACTTTCTATTCTCAGGTTTAAACTGTTTACATTGGATTCACTAAATTTATTTTGCCTTGTTTGGCTAGTATTTTGGAAGATTAAAACATAAATATTCTAGACATCATTTGTTGGCCACCTCACATTTACTGTATCTAAGTTGACGTTGGTTGGACAGAAATACATATTTTGATATAAGAAAAAGATTGACAGCTCTTCTTGAAGATATGTTTCCTACTTCATCATAAAAGTATTATGTTATATAATTTCTGTTCAGTTTCTATTGATGCATTTTATAACTTTAGCTTTATGCAATCATTCAGTTTGTGACTAGAATTCAGCTCCAGGAATTGGTAAATTCTACAAAATCACTATTGGAGAGATAAAAATTGATAGACAGGAATGGTGTTTGACCAAGTGCTAACCATCTTGAAAAAGGAAGACTGCAGATTTGATGCTGTATGTGGTGAAACTTAGGAGCACAAAGGCGCTTGTAGAGAAGGTTGTGCAGAAAGACTACATTATTGGAGTTTTATCCAGGTCACGTATTCATTTGTATTTCCACTTCTTGCAGCAACACTTAGTAAGGATGACCATTACTTGGATTGGTCCATTCATCATGTCTGGTAGTAGTCAAATAATAGGATTAAAGGTTTTTCCCACATAATCAGTAGCTTTTAAAAACAAGACCTGAAATTGAAGGACTTTGATTAATAGTCAAAAGAACCGGATATAAACCATGACTCTGGTCCTGGGTGGACACAATTTCTGATATTACCATCTAGTTGGAAGATTTCTGTTAAAGAATAAAAATATAACATTCTCCTCTCTTGTTCTAACTCAAATCTGACCTAAAGAAATTTGTATTTATTCTAAATTATTTGAGTGCCATTTAGTAGCTCATTGTTTATTATGGAGTTTAAAAAGGCTTCATTCGTTGCTATTTGGAGTGTTTATGTCATTCTAGGCACAGAAAATGATCTTCTGACAATTCTTTAGAATTTTTCAGATATTCTTTGTTGGCTAATACATGATTAACTTCTGTGATCATCTGTGCTTCTGAAGGATGTGAATTTTCCTGGGTTTAGATAAATTATTTTTGATAGTATGATGGATAACCTTGTGTTCATGTATATAGTCAAGACCAGAAGACAATGCCCCAACTTCTCATAAATTATTGATTAATTTCTCATTAATCGTTAGGTATAATTAGCACAATGATTTAACATGCCCATGATGGGTCTAAACAGGAATCGCTTGAGACAACGCTATTTATTATTATGAGCAATTTACTATGCATTAGTAGACATTAGCTTTTAATAGAGCTCAGGCTATGCAAGCCAGTGTCTGACTTGCCTGACAACAAAAACTGAGGCCATACATTTTTATTGCAGGGCACAGCTTTAGATAATTGTCATTTTCATAAGCCCTGGGTCCTTCCTGTTTTATGGACTGAGGTATGTCTCATTTGTTTGTCTGATACTTATGTAATTTGTTTTGTAGTTTTGTGTCATAAATCATTTAACCTCTCCTTTTCTAGTCGTTTAGGATTTTCATTCTTATTTTGTGTATGGTTTGATTTACCATTAAATCAAATTGTTGCATATATTGCTGATTGATCCCTTAGAATTAATTTTCTTAATCAAAATGCATGAACATTTTTAGAGCTTCTGATAAATCTTTCTAAATTGAACTAAAGTAAGTTTCTAACAATTAACATGCCTGTCAACTGTGATTTAAAGTACTCATTTCTCCTCACCTTCTACCTAGTCAATTAGAGATTTTTAAAATCCTTTTCCGATTCAATAGACAAAAAGTTGGTTGACAGTGAGAATTGCACTTTTTGATTGCTGGTGAATTTGAATATTTATGCTTATGTCCATTTGCCATTTGGATTTATTTTATTAAATGGCCTATTGTATGTTTTGTTAATAATACCAGTTGTGTTTTCCTCTTCTTTGTGGCAATTGTAATAATTTATAAAATAACTCATCATGTGCTTTACTTATTTACAGATTTTTTTTTTTCATTTTAAGGTTTTCTATGCTAATTTCTAAACATTTATTTCTCGTGTGTGTGTGTGTGTGTGTGTGTGTGTGTGTGTGTATGCCACAGCATACATGTGTAGGTTGGAGGTCAGAATAAAACTTTTGGAGACTCTTCAATCTTTCTAACGTGGGTACTTGGTATTATATTCAGGCTATCAGGCTGAAACCATCTTGCCCGCACTATGTTAATTTTGAAAGTCACTGATTTTCTAAAAATATTAGAATAGAGGTATCTATCAAAATTATCATAGTAGTTTCTGTTTTTCTCTAATGTTCGACTGTGCTGATGTGTGCTGATGTGGCGAATTACATACTTTCTCTTCCTTTTTGTTGTTTTCATGGTTCTTTAAGATAGGGTCTCGTGTACCACAAGTGGATCTCAAAATCACTACGTAGCTGACGATAACCTTGCATTCCTAATCCTCCTCCCAGGTGCTGGGATTAGAGATTTATTGTTACATGGCCAGCTGAATGCTCCAGTTTTTGGCATGAATTATAAAAGTATCTTATATATCTTTCTGATACCTTTGTCCTATTTTTCAGTATAGTTCCAATTAATTTGTAACTATGTATATTACATTTATGTTTCTAGCAAACAATCTTAACTTAATAAAATCACGTTCCAAAATAATTTCAGTGACTTTTACTGGATTAATAGAAAATCTATGTGTACTTTATTGAAAAGTACACATTTTCATAAATTACCACTTTAAATTGTCTAACAATTTCTATATTCATGATGTATTCCATTTGCTACTATTCAGTAAATAATATTGTATCTCATATATATAATAAACATTGATCCACAAGCATTTTAAAAATATTTCACTTTAACTTTTTATGTCATAGAATAAGAGTTTTAAAATATGTAACAATATTAAATTTCCCCAGTATTTTTTTTGTTATCATTTCTGTTTGAAACAGATTCTCCCCTAACCCACTCTCACCT
Source organism: Eospalax fontanierii (assembly GCA_035773235.1). Taxonomy (NCBI): domain Eukaryota; kingdom Metazoa; phylum Chordata; class Mammalia; order Rodentia; family Spalacidae; genus Eospalax; species Eospalax fontanierii. The sequence continues at coordinate 21,924,394 of CM069540.1, forward strand.
TGAACTAAATGCATTATGGATAGTCTTGAACTTCTGATCCTCCGGGCTCCACTTCCATAATGCTGAAATAGAACATAGAGAATAGAGAAATCATGCCATAACACATAGTGTACTGATTCATTGCCTGAAGTGTTTTACTTCTCTCTAATCAAGTCCATGAGGCCAAACTTCACACAATCTCTTTTAAACTAAAATATGCATTAATTAAAAATCAAGAATACAAATACTGAAAAAAAATCTATCAATGATAAAAATTGTACTACAAAATTTTATCAGCTCCTACAAAAATTTAGTAAGACTAAGAAATGGGACCTTGCTGTGGGAAGAGGCTCTTGTCTTTAAGGGTCTTTAATCCCGACTGTGTGGAGTCAGAAGTAGGGAGATCCTTGTGAAAGCAAGTTCATTCTGGTCTACATGGCAATTTCCAGGCCAACTGGAAACAAAAGAAAAACAGAAAGAAATGAAGCCTCATGATTGAATAGAGGGCCCACTTTGCTAGATGGAGTCTATACCCTGGCAGTGCAATAAAGCCAAGAGCCTGTGACTAGACAGGTCACAGGCCGTAGGGGTGGACATGCTACTAATAGTCCGATAAACAGACATAGTATTAAACAGACTCCTAATGACATATTTTTCTACTCATAAACTAATGCATCTCTTAATTTACCAGAAGCTTCTTCAGGCATAAGGTGGTGAATAACACAGAGATATACAACTAGTCAACATATGGAGAATGCTCAACACTGCAGAGTGCTCAACCCTCATCCCAAGTTTCAGGGATCATTGTGGAAGAATGGCTGGAAAGATTATAATAGCCAGAGGTGGTGGATGAATACAAGGAAATCTTATTGTGTGGACACAACAGGGAAGTTGTACACTTGAACCCACAGTGCTTCTGAAAACATGACCAAGACCTTCACAAATCTAAGACAGACAGAAAATGAGCATGGATCATAGAGTTGGGCAAGAAACCCTGACCCTAGTTCTAGAACTATTGGAAATTGCTTGCTTCTAAGAGAGTCTTTAAGGATATGACATGTGGTAAGTTGACCAGGCTTCAGGGATGAACACACAATTGAGAGCTTTTGGGGAACACAAAACAGACTTAACAGGCTTTATAAAATGTATAATAGAGGACATGAGGCCTGGGGTAGTAGTGTGAGGTGGAGGTAGGAAGAGTCTGAGTATTATCAAAATGCATTTTATGAAATTCTCAAGAAATCAAAATTATCTTTAAAATTATCTCCAAATGAGCATCAAAAAAAGTATTTTTACTAAAATTTCATTTATACTGCCTCAAAATATAGTAAATCACATAAATATGAAACAGTACGTCAAATTGATTTCTGCCTCAATTTCTAGTTCAACATTTTTAGAAAACTGTACAAATGAGGTCAGAAGCAAGTCCTGAAATATTGAAAATTATCTGATGACTCCACTGAGCTAGTTTCAATCTGTTTTTTAGTCTGGGCAACAGAACTCCTTTCATTTTCAGTAGCAAATACATGAATGTAAAAGGCATCTCATTATTAATATTTATTCTGAGCATTCCTCTGGTAGTCAATGAAGAGCTTCTGCATTGAAGATTTTTTTTTCTCGTAAACATTTCTAGCATAAAGTAGCTTAATTACTTTCATTAAAACCCCATCACTGGACAGCTTTTCAGTGTCTTATACACTTATGCATTAAAGCTTTTTAAACACATAAAATTAAATTTCTATTATACTTAAGTGTAATTATGCTCCAAATAATGACTACTAAGCCCTCAGTGTGGTTTGATGGGTTTAAGATTTCCTGAAGGGCTCTCACAGCAGGAGGCATCCAGAGCCTGGAGGTTTGGAAGTTTCTGTTTGTTTGTCTTGCTGTTGTTTGTTTAGAGTTGCAGAGAGCTCTTTGCTAAGATAGTTTGGAGGGACTGTATCTGTCTTTCAGTATGAGACAGGAAGTATTCCACATAGCAGCTTCTCATCTTCTTTCCAATGCTTTTCTCCATTAGTGATCAATTTGCAATGTTGTGATAATATAATCATTTTTTCAAAACAGGAATTTAGAAGATTTGATGATACAGTCATATCACTTAAACTGTGAATCCAGGAGCATTTGAAGTCATCCTTTTCAACCTCTTATATTCAAAATTGGAGCCCAACTGGTTGGGAATAGAAATGCAGAAATGAGCTGTCTGGGTCACAGTTTTTTAAAGAAAAAGCATGCTCCCCCACACAGGCGCATGCACACACACACACACACACACACACACACACACACATGCACAGAAAATCTTGGCAGTTTGGTAGAAAAAATTTGAGGGAAATAATAATTTCTGCCTTACATACTTTATCTTGATAGAATGTTGAACAATTCTTTCCTAAAAGAACGAACATGCCAAAGGATTTTCACTTATTTTACAGGAATTCTAAGAATAAAGATAAAGTTCTAGTACGAAGAAGTCATAAAGACTAGTAGAATAAAACACAAACTGGGTGTGGTAGTGCCTGAATTTAATCCAAGCCCAGGGTAGGCAGAGGCTGGCAAATCTCTGTGCGTTCAAGATTAGCCTGGTCTACAGAGAGTTCTAGGTCAACTGGGGCTATAGGGAGACGTATCAAAACAAAAACAAATGACAAAAACCTAATATAATAAATTTTGTTATTTTGTGCTCTGTATTTCTTGTATTTAATCACTTTTATCTAAATGGTTATATTTGTGCCATGACCATAAAAGTGAAGGAAATGACATTTATTGTCACTTATGTTTAAAATGTACTATTGGATTCTTTCAGTTCATTTATTCATTTATTTAGTATGATATAGTAACCTTTCCTTGTTTTATGTTTTTGTTCTTGTTTTGGACAAGAGTTGTTGAGTTAAGATCTTGCAAGATAGCCCAGACTCCGAGGCCAGTTTCACAATTACAACCTCAGAGTCCTGAGATTATAAGCAGGTGTCATCATGCCCAGGATCAATGTATTCTTTAAGTGTGTGTGTGTGTGTGTGTGTGTGTGTGTGTGTGTTTGTGCATATGTGTGTATCTTAAACTCATGAAATTTCATAAAATGTTAACATATCCAGCAATGTGATCTTACTGTGTAGTTATGGTGAGCAACAAACAGCCCTGACAATAGCCTGTGCTGTTTTGGAGACCGCTGTGGGTGGCTTCCCTGAATGATAAATCACCGGGAGGTATCCCAAGCCTGGTAGTGTGATTTTCATTTAACAATCCTTCTCTTCTGGGAGGGACATTGTCCATCTGAGTGGATAATTCCATTTTAACTGTTTAGTAATCTTAGTTGTGTTTTGAAATTATCTTGCTAGCTAGTGACTTTCCATCAAGTCTATTCATAGGTCCTTAGTTTTGGTTAACCCAGTCCTCCCTCCCTCCTAATTAATCCTTTAATGCTCAGTATTTGCACCTCTTTTTTCACTAAATATGTGTTATGCTATCCCTTTAATTACTTCTAAAATTTGTATTAGACTTATTGCCTCGTTTCCTACATTTTCCTACATTCTCCTACCGTCCTGACTGTGGAAGCCTTTCCACCCAGAGTAGAAAGTCAGAGTACTTTCTTTCTGTATTGAGTAACAGCGAATGGAGAGACGCATAACTGGTCCAAGTGAGAACAAGACAGTGTGCTCAGTTTAATGAGACATTTATATTAAGTCCCCACCACCAATATTCAGAGACCATTGTGCAAGACCATTGTGCAAGAGGGCACTGCAAGTCCATAGACATAGTACACACATAACAGCTGTGGTTGCCTATGCAACACCTGTGCAAAATAAAGCCAACCAAAATCCTGGGATAGGTGGGATAGGTGATCTCCTGGCCCCACCCCTTACTAAGAGGCTGTTTCCTGGGATTGGTGCTGGGGAAGGGAGATTCAGTCTCTTTTGAGAATGTGGTCACTTAGGTAAGTTGCTCCTGCTCTAATGGATGGCCTAAGCAGCGCTAAGTGAACTTAGTAAGTTATCAGGAAAAAGGACATAAGTTTCAGAGAAGGTCATGTTGGGTGGGACACAGGTTCAGTTGGAGGAGGAAGGGAATGTACACAAGATCATATTTCATTTTGTACATGTATGAAATTCTCAGACATAAAAAATAAGAAAAAAAGTTTGCATGAAAAGCAAGAAAAACAACACAAATACGATAATAATAATAATAATAGGCATTTTATTTATCAACATAATTTTCATCATTTGACAAACTAATCTTAAGTGCCTACACAAGAGGTGCTCAAAAGGAAAATTCATTCTTTATCAGAATGACACACATAATGCATTCTAATAGAAGGACAGATTTAAGTAGGAAAGAACGTATATTTGAATTTACTGAACAGTGGGTTGCTACCTCCTCTGCGGGGAACAAAACAGAGCGTGCTCATTAGCTTTCTAGCAATACATTTAGAAAGAGACTGCAGTGTGCTACCCACCAGGTAGCAAGAGCTTTCTTCAAAACATACTCCCACAGATGAAATAAAACAACAGCAAAAAATCAAGCATTTATTGCTTCCACGTCAATTTTCCACCCTCCCTACTTAACAAGCATTGCAATTTTCCAATGAGCTATAGTAAAATCAGGAAAAAAAAGCAAAATTTTTGTGAAAAAAAAAAGTGAGGCAGAACTGTGAATCACCTATCTTTTCTGAATTGGATAGGGGCTTTAATATTTATATTTAATTTTAATTTTTAAAAATTTTATGTGTGTGAATGTATTACAGGTATGTAAGTGTGCCTGTGTCATGCAATGTCCATACAGGCCAGAAGAGGGAGTCAGATTCCCTGGAGCTGGAGTCACAGACAGTTGTTAGCTACCATATGGGTGCTGGGAATTGAACCCAGGTCCTCTGCAAGAGCAGTCAGTGCTCTTCACTGCTGAGCCATCTCTCCAGCCCCAAATTTGGTAGATTTTTTTTTACATGTACATTTATTTATTTATTATTTGTATGAGGGTAGTGCATATGTCATGGCATGTGGGTGTAAGAAGACAGCTTAAAGGTATTGAGTCTCTCTACCATGTGGGTTCCAGTGACCGAAATCAGCTCCTCAGGCTTGCTGGCAAGCATCTTTACCTGCTGAGTCGTCTCACCAGCCTGAGTTTGATATTTTTAAACAACAAATAAACATAGCCCAGACAAATGTAGCTCATATCTTAGATTACAAATTCACACACTCCGTTCACCTGAGCAACCTGCAATACACTTTTCTTTGAGCACCAGAATTATGTTTTGAAATCTCATTTTAAAAGATAACTGTTTTAATCATGCTAAATTGTTACAAATGCTATCAAGACTTTAATATGCATGTTAAGTAGATTTTTCTGGAAGTAGTTTATAAAAGGCAGATAAACCAACTTTGTTTCTTCAAGGGAAAAGCAGATGACATAATATTTTTTAAGAGGACTAGAAACATGGCTCCACAATAAGAGTGCTTGCTGTGCAAGCATAGGGCCTGGAGTCCAAATCCCAGGGTCACATAGCAAGTTGGGTGCCCCAAGCATGCCCATAACCACAGCACTAAGCAGAGCAAAAACAGGAGGATCTGGCTGCCAGTCTAGACAAAAACCTGAAATGCAGGTTCAAGAAGAGACACTGCTTCAAAGGAAAAATTAGAGAGTGATGGTTCTGTGAACTTTGTATAACTCTGTATGTACACAGGTGTGTATATATATGTATATATATATGTGTGTGTGTGTGTGTGTGTGTGTGTGTGTGTGTGTGTGTATTAAACTCAGGTCATCAGACTTGGCAGCGAGCACCCTCACAGGTTAAGCCATCTCTCCCATCCTCCTTCCCTCACTTTATGGAAAGAAACTCAAATAGCTCTCTTAAAGGAAGTGAGAAATTCGGGAAGTATGACTGGTAAAGAAAATATATGGATTGGCAGTTTATTTAAATGTCTAAGATTACAGAAGGATAAAGTGTTCTAAGGCTTTGACTTCCGCCAAAGCTATTAGGAGGACAGCAAAGGAGGGAGAGGAGGAAGTTTTTAACCATTTTGCTATGCTGAAAAAATATTCTATAATGAGATTTCTGGACAAAAGGGCAGACTGAAAGGTCCTGTGTGACCCGGTTAAGGGGAGAAGTCTGTACGAAAAAGAATTGACTCTGTCAGAGAGAAAATCTTCAGAAAAATCAAAAAGGCAGTGATGGAAGAGCTGAAAAGTGCCCAGTGAGACTCCAGAAATAAAATAAACCTTCAGCGATCGTGTTCCCTGTGCTCCTCAGCAGCTGGAGGAAGTCCCTTCCTAAGGTAAACCAGGAGGTTCTGGGATAAAGGCACAGAAAGTTCTCCACCCTCACAAGCCTCAAAGCTAGCTGTGTGTTAGAATGAGGCTCAAGGGAACAAAGGAATCCCTTTTGTTATTGTGTATGACTCAGTGGGCTCTGGTTGGGACCATTTTGAGAAGTAACCTGTGGTTTAAAGCAGATATGCTTGAGACTTGAGGACTAGGAACAATCACAAGTCCACACTGAACTTAACCCATCACAGCTTCCGGACAAGAATAACCAAGAGGTGCAGGGGTGGAGCATAAGAAGGTGCTTAGCTACGAGCTGAGACGTTCTGGCTGCATGAAGCCTAGACTCAGGCAGAGAGGTGCACAGCCCGACCCCAGATAGCTGGAAGAACCCATCTATGAGAACAGATAGTGCTGGAATTTGACATTCCTGAACCGAAGGCAGACAGTGGATCCACTTCTGGAGCCTCCTGCATGCCAAGGGCTGCTGTGGAATCTTGTGAACTCAGAAGGGCATGTGTTCATCAGGCTGATTGTATCAAAGAGTTCTTGAAAATTTAAAGAAAGTTTCTCATCTGTACAGATCTCAGAGCTCTGGCTGCTTTTCACGCTCCCAAAGCACTTGGAAGACTCTCTCCAGATAGAGCCCTCAGCCGCTCATGTGTGTGATCTGGGGGACTGGAAAGATGGGGGAATCCACCTAACCTCCAGCCTGCAAAGCCTGTGGCCAGCAAAGGACCCTGACACACAGTACAAAAGTAGCAAAGTGCAGACAGGTGTGGTGGACTTCAGACACTGTCCAGCATGGGTTCAAAACCAGCACAAGCCACATGAAAGACAAGAATCCACAACTTCCACTGTGCCTCCACCCTGGACATATGCTTGGTTGTCTCCCGTGTGAACAAACCCAGGAGAAGGTTGTCCTAACCTGTATTTTATATTTTGCCCACGTTCTTTCCCCTTTTTAAAATGTTACTGTAATTTTAACAATGTTAGTCGTATTTTAAAATATGCTAATTTCATTACTCTTCATAACACATATTGTTCGGTTTATGTTCTGTTTTCATTTTAAGTAATCTCATCTTGTTTTCCTTTTCTTTCACCTTTCTTCTTTTAAAAAATCGTATTTCTACTAGTTTTTATTCTACTGAACTTTTTGTAGCATTTCAGTTTTATTTTATTGTTTTTTTTAAATTAGGGATTTGGTTGTTGTTGATTGTGATGGTGGTGGTGTGTGTGTTCGATATATGGCATATCTGTGCATGTAGGGAGGTAGTGTGTGTGCTCACCAATGTGTGGAGGTCGAAAGTCACCCTGAAGTATCTTCCTCTGTCTGTCTCTCATTTTTTGAGTCAGGGTCTCTGCTTGAACTTGGAATGCTCCCTTTCATCTAGATTGGTGCACGCACACACATTATTACATCCACACACACATGCACATACACATAAATAATCTATAAATATCATTTAAAAGAAGAGGAAAAATATCAAGGGGGACTGAGAAGATAAGAGAACAGATAATGAAATACATGTATACAGAAGCACAATGGAAAATATGTTTGTGGGAAAAGAAGGAGACCAGCAAGATTGGGACAAGGGAGATTGGGGAAGGTTTTGTATTGGGGTAGAGGACAGAGAAGAAATATATGATGACAGATAAACAGCTTTGAAATTTCATCTTAACTCAGACAGAATGCCTAAGATTCAAAGAACAAATGAAGACAAATTTGAGTGAGAATGTAGAGAAAGAGGAACAGTTATTCACTGCTCATGGGAGTGCAAACTCGTGCAACCACTATGGAAGTCAGTATGGAGATTCCTTAGATAGATCTCCCACATGATCAAGCTATACCACTCGGGGATATACTCAAATGATTCGTATAACCTACTATGGAGTGTTCTCATCCATGTTCATTTCTGCTCTATTCACAATAGACAGTAAACAGAAAAGATCTAGATGTTCATCAATGGATGAATAGCTAATGAAAATATGGTACCTTTACACAATGAGATGTTATTCAGGTGTTAAGAAAAAAGTAATTATAAAATTTGGAACTGGAACCAATCTTCAGGAGTGAGGCAACTCCAGATCCAGAAAGACAAATGTCACATACTCTCTCATATGTGGATGCTAGCTTTGTATCTTTAGATTAGTACATCTCTCAGCCCTCACCAGAGCTTTTTCTTGTAGCATATGGTGATTAACAAAGAGACCAATAACTGGTCAAAGTGTAGAAATAAGAGACTGCAGAGTACGTGGCCCTAAATGGGACACCTGTATCACCCGCCTCCTTCCAAGGCTCAGGGGCCATTGTGGAAGAGGAGAAAGAAACAGTGTATGAGCCAGAGGTAGTAGGTAAATAAAAGAAAAAATCCTCTGTATTCTGGGCAGAACAGACCATTTGAACATATGAACCCATAGCACTCATGATAGTATGCACAAGACCTGATGAAATGAAACCCAAGCCAGACAAAACCTCAACATGGGTAAGGAAGTTGGGAATGAAGTCCCAGTCCAAACTGAGCAAGTATTGGAAAATGTGCTGCTGGGAGAGTCAGTTTTAAGGGTGTGACAACAAGTAGGCTGACCAGGTTTCAAGTGATGGACCCAGAGTCAAGAGCATTTGGAGAACACAAATTAGACTCAGTTGACCTTAAAAATACACACACACACACACACACACACACACACACACCATTTTCTATATCCATTCCATAATTTTGCTGTAGTGAACAACTCTCCGACAAACACGGGCATACAGGCCACTCAGTTGTATGCAGACTCTGATTGTTTGGGGTATGTACTCAGGAGTAGTACCTACTAGCTGAGATTTTAGTATTTCATGGAATGTCCATACTGATTCCCTGCTGGCTGGGTTAATTTACATTCACTTGCAGTATCTAAGCACTCCCCCACTCAGCTATATCTTCAACAGCATTTGTTGCTTCTGCTTTCTCAACCACAGACATTCTAACATCTAACTGAAGTGAGTTCAAATCACAACAGCTTCTATTTAAGTTCTCTATTGGATCAAGATACTGAATACTCTTCAGTGTAGTTGAATCCTGTTTGTTTTTCCCTTGAGGCTATTGTGAATGGGACTGTTATCTGATTTCTCTCTTAGCTTATTTTTCACTGGTATATACAAAAATATTATTTTATATTTATATGTATTCTGCCATTTTGCCTAAAGTGTTTATAAGAAATTTTTCTGGTGAAGTCTTTAGGGTATTTAAGTATTGCTTTATATAATCTGCAAATAGGGAGAATTTGATTTTATCTCTTCAACTTATAGATTTGCTCTTTCACTTAATAAACAATATTTAATTATTTCCTAAATCTTTTTCACCTATTTTTCTCTCATCTTCTTCTGTATGTAGTCTTACTTCAACTACTCTCTTGAGTTCAGAATGGTCACTCATTAATTAAGTTTATACTTTCCATAGAAGATATTTTTCCTATTAAATTACAGGATAACTTCTAGACATAATATTGGCTGGTAATTATTTTGTTTCCAGTCTTAAAGCATGTCAATATAGGTTTGCTTGATCTTTTGAGTTTCTGCTTAGAGAGTTGCTGCTCTTCTGAAGTTTTTCTTTCTAGGCAATTCCACTGCTCTCTTGTATCTGTTGGTACCATATGATTATTCTGTCCTCTTGGATTTGAAATACAGTAGTCTATGCCACTTATTTTTTGTTCATGTCTGTCTGGAGTTCTAAATGCCTCCTGTTTTTGGATGTCTGTTTCTTTTCCTAAATATTGGGAAACACTGTTCCAATTGTTTTGGACAGTCTTTCCATGCTCTTCATTTGTATGTTGGATTCTGTGTCTCTAAATCATGTTTCAGTAGTATTTAATACTGTGGTTGTGATTGCTTTTTGTTTGGTCTCTATTGCTATCTTCTGAGAGACTGACAGTAGGTTTGCAAGCTTGGTTGGGCCCAATCACAAATGAGCTTGTTAACTCTCATGCCCCACAAGAAAGGAGGGGCAGGGAACATCACAGGATCCTTGCCTATGATTCCAGTCACACAGTCTAGCCAATCAGTTGACTACAGTTGTAGGTGACCTGGGAAGGGGCTAAGGAAGCATACGACAGGTCTCTCACCATTTATGCATCAATGGGGAAGCCAACACTCATGTTTGGAGGGAGAATTTCTAGTGTGGCCTTGGGGAGGAGATGCACCACATGCCTGTAAGTAAACACTCACCCATTGCCTTGAAGTAAACCCAGTAAACTCACTGGTTTCTCAGACTGCAGTGTGGCAAACTTATATCTCAGTTTATCACCGAGACTGAGGGAAGAAGGACAGATATTATTTATACTCCTCCAGAAGAAATTTAGCAACATTTGCTGTCTGAATGCAATCATGTCTCAATTTTGTCTTAAACCCCTGATATTCTTTCTTCTGTCTACTGTAGCATATTAGTGGTTGCTTTCAACCTGATGCATTAAGGTTTTCATTTTCAAGATTTTCAAGTAGATTTCTTAAATGTATCTGTTTGCTGAACTATTTTTTCAAATTGTTGTTTCCATTCCAAGTCTTCACTTAACTTCTTTACTTCATTTACCCATTTACTTGAATCTGCTTTGAAGCCTCAGATATTTTTTTTCAATACCAAGCTTTTAAATTCTTTGTCTCATTATTTCAAATATTTCAGTGTTCAATGGATTCAGTGATGGAGTTTTGAACTTTTAGATGTGTCGCATTGCCTTTTTTGTCATATTTATGTTTTCTGTGCTACAATTTCCACATCTGATAGAATAGATAACTCTTTTGACTTTGTATGAGGACCTTCTTATTGACCAGTCTTTCCCTGAGGGTTCAATGCTCCTCAGGACTGTTCAGAGAGGAGAAAGAAGTTTTACCAGCAACAGCATCAAAAGAAACCAGGTATATTAATATAATTTAAAGATTAAAGAAAGTTGTGGCACCAATAATAAACTTAGGAAAATGGAAAAGCAAGAAAAGAGTGTAGAGTAAGCTACAAAGCTAAAAACTAATAAAGTTAAAAGTTGTAATTGAAGGGTGGCATAAGAAGTTCAGTTAAATAGAAGAAAATCAAGATTAAATAAAACAAAAGAAGAGGAGAAAGAGTCCAGGAAGAGGACGACAGAGCGAAAATGGTTTTAAAAAGTATGATTTCCAAATAAAGAAATATGTGTGAGTAATATAGATGAGATAGAAAGAGGAGAGATAAAATTAAAACATAAAAGGTTTTTTAAACAAAGTAAGATTAAAAAAATACAATAGTACAAAATATATGTCCAAGAAAAGAAACTGAAAACAGACAAAGTAATTGAGAAGAACTTTTTGCAGGTCCTCTAATGTTGGAGTCTAATGCCAAGCCTGGAGCAGGGCCAACATGCCATGCTGGACTCTAATGTAGTTTTAGTTTCCCTCATTCCCACTGAACTGGTCAAAGTGGTTGGCCCGGACACTTGAGGGTTTGATGTCAGCTTCCAGCCTCCATTCATTTCTTTCTTCTCTTTGCATACCAAGTTCCCCTGCTGTGCCTGGTCAGCGTCACTCATCTCCCAAGCTACCCTCTCTATGGACCCATAGGCCCCCAGAATCCAATCCAAGAACTGTCCTTGAGTGCGTCACAGATTAGGTGCAGCATACAGAAGACTGAGTTTCTGAAGTAAGGAGAACAGACTCCTGCAGTGTCATTGTTCTGAGACCTAGTCTACCTGTATTGCTCCCTGCAGGAGTGAGGACTGTAAGGAAGCTGGGTATTCTGTAGATCTATGTCCAGAACTTTCAGTTCCCCAAACAAAATGGCTTAGTGGGAGGTCTTCAGGCACAGCAGTGTGCTAGCTCAGAAGGCAGAACTCCCAGCATGTGCAGTAATCAAAATGAGAAGTAGCTTCCTTCTTGCCAAGGGAGACGTCCAACCACTGGCCTCCACTTCAAAGTTCTCCTCTGATCCTCCCCATCTTCACAACTTCACCTTTTGGCCATCAATCTTTCACGCTGTGGCAGGTGTCTCCTGCATTTCTAACTTATGATCGTTCCATTTTCAGATCTATAAAGGAGCTCTGTCCCTAATTACAGGCCACCTCTGGGTGTGACACCTGGCCTCAGCACTCTGAGATATGATTGTTTCTGCATGGGTTTCTTTTCCAGTGCTCCCTTACTCTACACTCTGCTACTCCAAATCCCTACACTGATTTTATTAATGCTTGTGAGAGCCTAGGACAGGCTGTGTTGTCAACAGGTCTTTCTGTCTCTCACCTTGTGGTTGTGGCTTCAGGTTTTCTGACCTTAGGGGACTAGGGTTAAGGCTGCAGAGGATTTTTCCTCATTTATCTGCCTTGCCTTGCCATTTCCTTATCTGTTATATCACCTTTCTTAATTCCCAATTCTCTTCCTTCCTTTATCCCCTTGGAATATGCCTTTTCCTTTATTACCCTGGCTCTTCACAGTTACAAAGTTGCACTCTTGCAGTGCATCTATTGTTACCAAATTAGGACATACAATGTCTTCCTTCTTTTTTTCTTTAAAATATTTGTCATGAGCATACACATCTATGTATGAATATGTATTTATGTAAGAAAGGACAAGAGTAATACGTGACTTAAGTTGTACCATGATCTTTAATGCATAATCTCTATGGTAATGAATAAAATGGTGTTTGCTATTGTGTCTAAAAGATCTTAAATAAAATCACACATATACAAGAGGTGCTTAGAAACACTCAAAGACTCATTTAACATGTGTATTTACTTTTATTCTATTAATGCCTAAACGAAGGTACTCAGCAATCACAACTGAAAAGCTTGCCAAATCCAAATAGCTAAATTCAAACAAAACTAAAAACGCAAACAGGTGGATGTGAGGGAATCTGAGTTTCTGGTCTAGTCACCCAAGAGAAAATAAAACATTATCAGCCTGTGTGGGAGGTGGTAAATGAAAATTTAAAAATGAATAAGCTCCTAACACGTGGGAGGCTGAAGCAAGGGGATCATAAATTCAAGGATAGTCTGGGATTCAGAGCAGGACATTCTCAATGCAAACAAACAAGGGAGGTCTGGAGAGATGATTCAGGGATTAAGAGCACTGGCCACTCTTGCAGAGGACAGGATCTGGATCCAAGCACCCATATGACAGCTGACAACCTCTGTAATTTCAGTTCCAAGAGATCTGATGCCCTCTTTTGACCTCCATGGATAATGTATCACACGGATGTATCATGGATAACTAACACACATGCAGAGAATACATTTATAAACATAAAATAAAATAATAACAAATAAAATGTTTTTTAAAGCAAACAAACAAATGCCCAATCATACATGAACTAGATAACAAGAAAGAAGTTTGTGAAAATTTTAAACAGAAGGTCAGAAATAAGAGTTTCACTTTCTTTTAATTCATTTGATCTGATTTAAACTACAGTATATTTGCCCAGTAACTAGAGTCAGTTTAGATTTTTATACCTTTCATAAAAGATAGATGAATACTGTAATAAGTTGTAGAGCGTTACTTTCTTAATGAAGAATCTATGTGTAAATCTGTATACAAAGTTCTATCTAAATATATATATATGTATATATATATATGGGTGTGTGTATTTGTAAGATGTATGTATACATATACATATTAAGTGAGAGAAAATGGAAAGAGGAAATCATGTGAATAGAATTTCTATACTTTTTCCAAAATCAGTAAAATGAAATTAAGTCACAGAAACCAAACCTTAGGAGAATTTCTAGCAGAATTAATAAAAATAAAAACAAGCAGAAATATATTCAAACTACTACCAAAATGTACAGAAATCACCTGGATGTCAGCCAGAGAGGACAGAAGACTAAAGTGTGCTGTGTGATGCATTATTTCTTAATGGGTGTTCTATACAAAAGCTTCTAGAAGACCTTGGGTTCTGCCTTAATGTTTACGGTATAAAGCAAGCAAAAATCAACCAATGCAGACCATTTCAACTGAGTTATAATATAATTTTGTCCAGAAAAATTCTTAAAGCCTTTGCTAAAATGTGTAAGTCAGTGTTTCTGAAAAGGGTTGATTATATTTTAAAATAAGCAACAGTTGTACCATTACTAAGGATTGTGAAGAAAAAAAATTAAGTTCTTTGCTTTTGTTCTAATATAAAACCCCAACTCAGTTAACCTAGTAATGAAAATAACCAGAAACAAGTTAACAATAGCATATTTGTCACCTCTTAAGGCATCCCTGCTTAACCTCTGTTATGCAGAGTCTTTTGTAGAAACAAGTAGAGTAGAAGAACAGACTTGGGAATCCTTCATTCTTTCCCAAACACATTGTCATATTGCATATGAGTAACAAATAAATACTTATGAGGGTAGGAAATTTTTAATTATAACTAGATATAATTATTGCTCTTATTTTTTAAATGAGTGACTATCCAGTTATTGCCTTTGGCAAAATGAATAAAACTTAGACGAAGTTTCCTTGTCAATAGTGCCAATGTACATGAATTTATTAAAACTGCAAATAGCAATCCATAATACAGATTTAAAAAATAGTCATTTTTCAAAGGGTTGGGAAGTTATAGGAAGAAAAACCAGTTAGTCAATCAACCAATCAATCAATTTCCTGTTCAGTCTCTAGGCAGCCACAGCTAGTGATATAAACTCATATGTGTAGGGCTCTTACTAGAACGAGGAGTATAAAAGAAGTCAAACTATAAAGAAGGAGCTATCTACCCATGTCACCTGACCTCATGGGACTCTTTATGTAACCAGTGAGACAGTGAATCATCTACTAATCACATGAACATGTAATTAAAAGACCATAAAAACTGGGTGTGGTGGTGCAAGCCTTTTAATCCCAGCACTCAGGAGGTAGAGGCAAGGGGATCTCTGTGAGACAGACCAGCCTGGTCTACATAGCAAGCTCTGGCCAGGTGAGACAACATGAAAATCCTGCCTCAATAAAACCAAACAGACAGACAGACAGACAGACAGATAGGCAGACACTGAAAGTGAGCCATGGCCAAGGGAGGGGATAGGCACATGAGAAGATTCAGATTGTTTTTCAAAGAAAAATAACTAATCTGCCTAGAATAGAAGATGGCTAAAACACATTGTGCTTTAAGACTCATTATCAAGTGTCAAGTTCATATGATGAGTGGTAGAAACAATATTACCAGGAATAGCAGAAGTCAAAATACCAATTTGTTATGCATTCCATTTTTAAACAATTTGATTTACAAGCCATATTTAGATATTTGTACCAAGTATCCTTGACAGTTTCTTTTCTTCTGTAGATTCTTCAATTCTATGTCACCTACAAAGCCAGAGTAAGGTGGGCTTTGCTTAGACTTTGCAACCATGACAAGAAGGCATGAGAAAATCAGGTGTTGAGATGATCTAAAAGAAACAACTCCCTGGAAATGATGCTGCGAGTCAAGCAGAACCTAGAACGGACATGTCTATGACAGATTGGCAAAGCTGTGAGAGCAAGAAATAGCACTTAACAGGGCCGTTAAGATGGTTCAGGGGGTAAAAATGCTTGCCATGAAGCTTGACCCTCTGAGTTTCATCCCCAGATTCTACATAAAGATAGAGACAGAGAAATGACTCCACAGTGTTGTCCTCTATCCTCTCAGGAATGCTATGACATGCACACCCCAGGCATCATTCTCTCTCTCTCTTTCTTTCTCTCTCTCTCTCCATGCACACACACATACGCATATATACACAATAAGTTTTTAAAAAGTGAACATCTAGAAAATTCTCTGCAGTAATGTCCTACATTTTGTTGTTTTCATCATGAGCTTGTAGCATTTGCTAATGATAAAGAGAAAACTCATGGGATGCTTGCTTATATCTCATCCTTTTAAATGACAGGCCCATAGAGTTCAATTGGATTATCATAATTCTAAGGATGTGCTAGGCTTTAGTGTTTGCAGAATTCTTCAGAGTCCCAGTTCTGTCTCTTTAAATGATAGGTCTTAATCACGAAGGAGGAAAGACTTCATCTTTATTATATATATATGTCTTGTACTAAACACCATTTTTAGGGTGCTTGTGTCCACTTAACCATGCATCCATTTAACGCTCACAAAACATTCTGGCAAATGAGGCAGATAAAATGTCAGTGAGTGGCTTTTGCAAAGCAGTGATAGGATTAAGCATGTGGTGTACAGGTGGAGGATAGATTTCATGCAGGGTTGGGTAGGTGCTGGCAAGATGGAGTCACAGCAGCAAGGCAGGAGCCTGCTGCAACAACACAGTAGAAAACTTGTGCTTCACATCAGTTCGGTAGAGAGGTGACACATCATTGTTAATGGTGAACATTTCCGTGCTTTGAAGACACAGTTGACAGATTAACTGATAGGCTTGTAGCATCTTCTTGTAGGATGCATCTCTTTTGTGAAGCTTGCATGGCTGGAGCTCTAGGGCCTTGTTCCAAGTCCAAGTCTCAGCATTTCTTTCCTGTGGAAACAAAGTAGTCAATATCATGAATGTTCAGTTATTTCCTACATAAAGTTTGAAAGATACTGTCTTTTTCTGAGATATTTGTGAATCAATGAGACTATCTTTAAACAAGTACTGTAAAACGCATTATATATAAGAAGCAATAAATAATATTTATGAAGTAATAAGTAGGTACCAGGTAGTATGCAATGCTTCATATAACGAATCCTCAAATTCTGTAAAGATAATTTTGCAATTATCTGCTATTCTATTCTTGAAGAGCTGAGGTCCCGAATTCTAATTAACTTGTCTAAAACTCTTATAAATTTGCATGTGGTACAACCACAGACATACAGCACCCTATCTACAATGCACAGAGATAAAGGATCAGTGCCTTAAATATACTAAAAAGGTGTATTTTTTTCTACAGTGAGCATTCTTTAAAATCCCATTTGGCACACCCTAAATTCTGAACTAAATTTAAACAGCTGACAACAGAAGAAAATGCTTTGCTGCTGGTCTTGGGCAAAAACCACCAATATTTCCTTTTGTTTTATGAGTAAACACATATGATGACAATATATTACAATTTTTTCAAGATTAGGAAGGGATATTTAAGAGTAAATTTAGGGTGTAAAATTTTGTATGCATGTATATTTACATATATAGGTACTTATATATTTAGATGCATATATGTAATTGTATACACATCAATAATCAATGAAGCTATATTGTAGTTTCAGTTGTGACAGTCACTCATAATCTATGATAGTTGTAGATAAATATATAATGTTCTACTGTACAATTAGATTCATTTCAAGAAGAGTTGTTTTTAATCTAATGATAAATGTTTCCTTATGACAAGGCAAAGTAAAATCTTTGCTTATGGCAGGTCTTTTGCACATCGATGGCTATTATCTGAAACTGAGCTTTTTGGTAGCTCCTAAAAATGAGAAAAAAAAACTGGTAAAGAAGAAGGAAGCAAAGTGCCTCTAGCCTCCATGGAAATACTCATTAAGACAAAATACAAACTACACTGACAGAGACCTGCAGTCGTTTTGAGGAAATTTTCACAGCGTGGAGAACTCAATGGCCATGATTTCTTTCTTTCCAACACTGACAGCATGATCAGTATAGCACGGACTATGTGAATTTATGAATCAACCAAGTGAAACTATGTAAACATCACTTTTTGGACATTTTATAATATAAATGATTTTCATAAGTTTTCCAACCAGTAGCAACAAATACTTATTTTCTGCCACTTCCTCTCTAACATTATGATGGTAGATGCTGAAGGAAATAATGATTTAGATGTTCATATGATATCGAATCAGGAGATTCCCATGGCTGTAATCCCATATTTCCTGTTAACCCCTCACATGTGAGTTTATCCACTACAGAAGCATAGTAGCTCTGAGGAGAATTGCTCTGTGAGACACCCACATGGGTGCTGGGCACTGAATTCAGGTCCTCTGAAAGAGCAGTAAGTGCTGTTATTGATGAGTGTGTCTCCGTTCCTAAAGTGTCTGTATCTAAAGTGGGATATTTCTTGAATTCAAGCAGACTAGCAGGTGCAGTTATAGTGGTTGGCATTTGTGTTGTTTATTTGTTACAGAATTTTTCTTCTCTCCCAATAGAATAAAACTTTATATGCCATGTTGCAGTTCTGGGGATGGATTATCTTTTGGTTCTATTACCTTTCTTTGTAGATTCCTGCTGAAAAATATAAAATAAAGGACATATAAAATAAAAGAAATAATGCATGAAGGCATGAATCAGTCTTGGAACTGGACACCACACTGTTGCTGGAAATTTGAAGGCATTTGCAGAGAAGAGAAGATAGCCTGGGTCTTTGGTGCAATGCAAACCATTGCCCTGAAAAGCAGAAGACAGATGCCTACTGTACATAAAACTCTGACAGTGCCTAGTATGGAATGCTGCAGACCAGAAATGAACATGGGCTCTAGAGACATGAGATCCCTTGGATGCATCCAGGAGGGGAGGTTTGCACTGTTTAGCAGACAGCAGGATGTGAAATGCATGCCATCAGAGGATTGACCCCCCTCTGACTAATTTGCAGGGGACAGACGCCCATATTGGCCTCTATGATTCTCATGTCCTTCACTCTGTGCTCTTCTGTAATCCCTTCTTTTTTGAACTTGGTGTGACCTGTGACTTGCAAAGGTGTCAAGATGGATATGGGAGTGTAACTTGGATTGTTCCAGTGCATCACACAGAGGTGTAACGCATGCCTGCCGGAATCACTCCAGTTCTCTTCCTTCCTGTCTCTCAGGACACGAGCATCTATGTTAGAGAAGCCTGTGTGTCAAGGTACTAAACGAAACCTCTAGGAACTGGGCATGGTAACTGGCTCATAGCTAGGACAACACAGAAGCTTCAGTTCTCCAGTCTGTATAAACTAAAGGCATCCACAAAGAGGGCAACCATTCCCTCCTCAGTGGAGTCAACAGGTAAGATCTTGAACTTGACATGCAATTTGATTGCAGCCCAGAGAGGGGAAGTAGGCCTGATCTACCAAAAACATGATATTAATAAATATGTGTTAGTTTAAGTTGCTGAGTTCATGAAACAGCTTATGCATAACAATAGATAAATAATGCAACAAATCATGCAATAAAGAGTAAATGGATCTCTAATGGTAGGAGTACAAGGAGAGAGAGCTAAGTCCTACTTCCCTAGATACAATCTAAAAAGATATCAGCTACGGGAAAGAAGTATCTCTGTCACTACTGCTTCTGACACAGCCTGGCTCATTTATAATTGAAGACTCTCCTTTGTAAGTACATTCCAATACTTATTTCTGACATTACCAAGTTACAAGATATGTAAAAGTAGCATGGATCACATTTAGCAGAAGTCTCTCTTTTATAAAAAGAAATCATTTCACTTTATTTGTGTGTGTGTGTGTGTGCGCGCGCGTGTGTGCACAAGAGGCCAGAAGAGGGTGTCAGGTCCCCCGCTAGCTAAAGTCACAGGTGGTTGAGCTGCTTGATATGGCTCCTTGAATTGAACTCTGGTCCTCTGACAGAAGCCTCTCTATTTTTCATAATGGACAACAAAGGATCAGAGTGAGAGTTTGATAGTTTTCTCAGAAAAGGCTGATACAATTGAGAAATAAGAGCCAAACCACGATTTTCAGATGACAGAGCATACTTAGCATGTATTGATAAATCTAAGTCATAAATAGCTGTATGGACAGGAAGTTTCTGGGAATGTATATACTAACCATTGACTTGCTTCTCCTTGAAGCAGAAATGTGATGCATTAAATGCTATGTTTCGTCAAATTATAAGGTATGTGTGATTATTTTTCACTGTAGGTTCTGAAAATTCCTGGGTGATTTTTTTAAAAATTTGCACATGGATGTCACTTTGTGCACTATAGTCCTGCAGTTTTGACGAGCGCATTTTTCATGTATAATGTATAACAGCTCTATTTACCTCAGAATTCTCTATGGAGTCCTTTTCTATCCAACTCATCCCCACAGCTGCAAATCTTGGCAAGTACTTATCTATGTTCCTCCCTACCATTTCTTTTTCTCCTGCATGCCGTAAATATGTCACTGAGGCTTGATTACTTTAGCTTAGTGCAATGCCTTTGCATTCCATCCATGTTGTGCTAGGAATAAATAGGTGGCTCCATGCTATTATTGAGTGGCAGCCTACTGCACAAGTGTAACTTAGATTGTTTAAGCAACCTTCTGACCTAGGCATCTGGGAAGCTGTTGGTTTCGTAATGCTGCATTAAGTTACTACGGACTTAAAGACTTCAAATAATACACATTTACTATCTAATGCTTATAGCCTTCGGAGATTCAGCATACATCTCAAAGGCTAATATGTATATATTGCAATGCAGGAGCCCTTGCCTATTCCAGCTTCGGTAGGCCTCTCACATTCCTTGGCTTGTAGCCATGTTATTCCATCTTCAAAGGCAGGTATGTCAGACCAAGTTGTCTCATGTGACCATCTCTGATTCTAGCCTCCCATTCCTCCTTCACTGTGAAATATGGCTTGGATTAGGTCTAGTTCACCTGGATACTCCAGGGTACTTTCTATGTTGTATGATCTGCTAACTATCCATAATAACTTATTGTCTTAGTTTCTTTCCATTGCTGTGATGAAAACCCTGACCAAAAACACATTGGGGAGAGGAAAGTGTTTATTTGACCTCCAGCACAGTTCATCATCAAGGGACATCAAGGCAGTAATTTAAGGCAGGAACCTGGAGCACAGACCACCGAGAGGAAGACTGCTTACTGGCTTGCTCCTCTTGTCTTTGCTCAACCTGCTTTCTTATATAACACAAGAAGACCTGCCCAGGGGTAACACCGCAGTCAATAGGCTGGGCCCTCCCACATTGCTCAACAATCAAGACAGTGCCCCAGGGATATGACCACGGTCTAATCCAATGGAGGAAATTCCTCAGTTGATGTTCCCTCTACCCAGGTGTGCCAAGTGGAAAATGAAAGTTATCCGGCACACTTGTGAAATTTTAATTTCCCTCAGCCATGTCAGCTGCAGTCATAGGTTTCAGAGCTAGACGTAGACACCCTTGAGGAATCATTATTTCACCATTACAGAGCTATGGCCAGGGTTTGCCATAGGCTGGGTGAAATTTTCAGATTCATTTGCTCAAATAATTAGAAGACTCTCTCTCTCTCTCCTTCTCTGTGTCTCTCTCTAAGCACAGAGAGTTGGTAGAGTCAGAGTAGTTTTGCATAAAATCAGTCAGTTCTACTGAAAATCAGCCATTTAACTAGTTATAGTATTCCAATCTTGTCTTTCATCTATTCTCTACAAGTTGTGCACCTTCTGGAATGCAGAATGATCTTCTTATACTTAATCTTGACCATGCTGGTCCTTTCTCAAAATCACCCTGTTCTCTGTCCCCAGTGACCTCAGTTTTTAAGGTAGCTTGCCACAGAAAATCTGTTTCTGCCTCTGCTTGCACCTCTTACATGGACTGCATCTTAATACACAAACTGAGGAAGCAAGTGACTTGCAGTCCTTAACTCCAAATCCTTTAAGGCTTCCAAATGCATCATCTCCAGTATCTACATTTTTGTCTGTCTTTTGTTTTTTGCCTGGTCAGTTCTGTTTATCACCTTTGAGCCATTGGCACACTCTTGCAAGGCTTCATGAGCCTTTTAAACTAAATTTTGTTTCATGATTTATCTCTGTCTTCCCAAGGGACCTTGCATTGAGCTCAGTCTACCCGGCTCTCCATGTAGCTACACCCTTGTCCAATTTCACAGTGACAGAAACAAAATCTAGTAACTTCTTAAGCTCTTCTTCAAAAGTAACCTAACTCCAACCTCCATGACTCCTCCTCTGCATTATCACAGTCTACCACTCACATCAGTTTCAGATATTATTTAATCAGTTATTCATTTCTAAATTGCTTTGCTCTGAAAACACTGTGGGAGGAAGATCTGTGCCTGTTTTTGCTGCCATCTCCTTGTTTTGAAAGTTGCCATCCACAAAGCAGGCACCGAGTTTGAATTTTTGTTTGTGACGCTCTAGGAACATGAATTAGTTCCAACTTATAACTTAGAGGAAATAATCTTCCAAGCTCATTTTCTAGGCTCCATCTTACATAGATGAGCTTCTCTCTAGATCTCCTTCTGTTCTTAACTACTCAAGTCTGACTCCCTTTCTCACATCCTGTAGTAAGCAGCCCACAGGACCTCTGGCCTTATCCACTCCTTCCCTTTCTCCCTATTAACAGCTTTCTCTATAATCACTCTCTTTCCTTATATTCCCATAGAACAAGTGAAAGCAGTGGAATAAATAAAAGTTTTCTTTAAAGAAAGGACAGGAAGCAATGTGGGGAAAATAGTTTTTTTTTTTTTTTTTTTTTTTTTTTCTCTGTGCAGGGAAGGTGGCAGGGAGAAGTGTGGACATTGGAAATCATGATGATGGTGCTAGCACAATCCAATGCAGATGATGCTAACCCAGGACAAGGTAGCTGCTGCTTCACCTGTCTGCACTTTAAATTCCTAAAAGGCAGGTTGTACTTCTGGCTTTCAGTGCAACATTATGGACTAAATCTTGTTAAAGTATCATTAGGTAAAGACAACTGTGTCTGTTAGCACATAAGCCCAAAACAGATCTGGCAAGAAATCCAAAGATAACATTTTGACAGCCAGGTGATAATCTTGCAATAAAAAGTAATGTAATAAATGAAAAAGAAGGAAAAAAATCAGTCTGCAGAGAAAAGCAAAAACAGTACACAGCAGAGATTTTGATCATGAAGAACTTCAGGTCATCCAGGCAATGAAGCTGTCTGACATAAAAAAAATGCAACATGTCATTTAAATATGGCTGAAAGCAAAAGAACAACATGATGACAAGCCAAAAATGAAAAAAAAAGAGAAAGATTGAAAAAATCTGCAAAAACAAGCTTGAAAAATGTAATCAATGCAGATGAGGATAAATGGAAATTTACTAAGCACAAGGCACACTTAGAAAGAAAATGTTATCTTAAACTGCTTCAGATTTAGAGATTAAGAAATGAAAGGGGTCACTGGAGAGGTGGCACAGCAGTTAAGAGCACTGGTTGCTCTTACAGAGGACCCAGGTTCAGTTCCCAGGACCTACATGGCAGCAGACAACCATCCATAACTCCAGCTCAAAGGGATAAGACACCCTCTTCTGGCCTCTGTGGGCGTTGCATGACATTCATTCCTGTCATGCAATGCCTGTGGATATTAGAATAAGGCCTAAGATCCTCTGGAGCTGATCTTATGGAACAGTTTTTAGCTGCCATGTGGGTTCTGGGAATCAAACTTGGGTCTTCTGCAAGAGCAGCCAATGCTCTTAACTGCCAAGCTACTTCTCAAGCCCCATTCAGTCATTATTTTATAAAAATTATAATATCTTAAGCATTTAAGCGACAAAGGATAGAAAAGAAATTTGGTAAAATTGAAAGGTTATAAATAAACCACAGGAGCAACTGTAAATTTTAGATAATTTTTATTCAACAATAGATATTGGAAGGAAAATCATCATTAACCATATAAAGGTTTAGAAAACAGCAGAGTTTTACCATGATGAACATACAGAGGATCCTTATCCAAATAAGGGAATGCAATGCATGTTTCTTCTTCTTGTGTGTCAAACAGTTATGAAAACCAACCACACTCTGAGATACAATACTCAGATTAAACTTACTAAAACAATGCAATTTTTCTAACCAAAATGAATTAATAATAAGCACTTTAAACCCTTTTGGTTTGGAAGTTTAAAAAGGTTCATTCAAATAGACATAGATGAAAGAAAAATATCTTAAGCTAAAAATTATTGTTCAGTCCAATAAAGTTGTATTTCAAGTACTACTCTTCAAAATTTGTGACTTATGTGGTCATGGTCAAACAAATTTAAACTTAAAGTAGTGAGAAAATAGCACATCTCAAAATAAAAAGGAGGAAATGTTTGAATTCCAAAGCTTTACAATGAATGTAGCAAGAGATATGAGATCTAAGCAGAAGGCAAATATTCAATTAAAATATTAATAAAGCAAAAAGTCAGTTTAGCAAAAGTATTAAAAAGTGAACAAATCTTAATGAAAATTAATTAAAATAACTAATCTCCAAGTATTTTGTTAATCTTCAAATATTTTGATGAAGACAGAATAAACTCTAAATATTTGTAAAACAATCTCTATTTTTTAACTTTTAACACTTAAAAATTTCATTTATTCATATTTTATGTGTATGAGTTTATTGTCTGCAGATATGTAATTGCACCCGTGTCATGCAATGCCCATGGAAGACAGAAGGGAGTGTTGGTTTTGGAGTTACAGATGTTGTTAGACACCCTGTGGGTGCTCAAATCAAATCCGTGTCTTCTGCAAGAACAGCCAGTGCTCTTAATCACTGAGCCATCTCTGACCCTCATGAGAAATGTCTATTAAATGATGAAACAATTCTTTGATAAGATTCCCATGTTCTTATTGAATTGCAGCACTATTTCTTAATACGAATCCATTATTCCTTTCTGGAATAAATCCAAATTGTTCACAATAAATTCAAATTGATCACAATGTTAATCTTTGGCTTTGGAGATTTAATCAGATTCCCTGAGTAACTGCATTTATGCTTTTCTTCTGAGTTATAGTACATAAATTATTAATTAATAATTAGGTGAGCACAAGTGCTGGAGATAGCTCGGTGGTACAGCACTCGCATAGTATGTGCAAGACTCTGCTCCATCCCAGCACGCCTTTCCCAGCCCTCCAAAGATGGTGTCAGCCTGATTCACAGACAAGTCCATGTTGATAAATGTTTAGATGGGGAAAGAGCTTAATTACTTCATTCTCAAAATGCAATCAGTACCTAGTAATATCATCATAATTTAAGGTTTGGATAGTTTCTTACTCCAGGATACCGACTCCTAAAGGAAAAGTTTGAATTAAGAAAAAAATACATATAATATATATGCATATGTAAAACAATAGCACCTAACATGGTAATGATTAGAGAGAAATGAAGGGGTAAGAGAGGTACTGGAGGGGTAGATAAAAGGGTGAAAATGATGTAGATACCATCCTCATAGTTTGAAAATCTCAAAAAGTAAAGAAAATTAAATTTAAAAGGAGTTCTTTTCATTTCTTTATTTTAAAATGAAAGACAACCAGAGATTAAGTTACAAGCTTGAAAAAATAGCTTTAAAAATTACTCTTTTTAACATATTAGCAAAAATAAATAACCATTCCCAAAGAAAACACAAGAGAAATAAGTAGGAATTGCAAGGCTGAACCACAGAAGGCCTATAAACACGCTAAAGGATTCATATTCTTATTAATATTTAGAAAAAATTTATATTTATATCTCAAATGAGATTTATTTCCCCTAATCATATTGTCCATAATTTCTAATCTCAAACATATTAAATGTTTACTAGAACAAAAAGCAAGAATGTATATATATATGTATGTACGTATATTGTTTATAATACAGAAAACCTGTTGAAAAGTAATAAGTTCTGGGTAAATATTTACCAACGTTCATCAGCACTTTACTTTTTGAGACAGCATCTCACTGTAGCCCCAGTCGACCTGGAATTCCCTATGTAGATCAGGATGTCCTCAGTCTCACAGGGATCCTCCTACCTCTGCCTCATGATTGCTGGGAATAATGGCATTTACCATCACACTCCCCTTATCAGTACTGTCTTCTAAGCATCTAACCTGTTATAAGTTCTTGGTCCTGACAAAACTGCAAAGCATGGCCTCTGTACTGTGAAATGGGTCTTAAATCCAATCACAAAGTAGTTAAATGATTTTATTTTTATTTATGTATGTGTGTATAAACCCATGAAGTCAGGTACCCATGGAGGCCAGAAGAAGGTGTTGGATGCCTGGAGCTGGAGTCCCAGATAGTTGCGAGCTGTCTGGCCTATGTGCTGGGAACAAAACTTCAGTGCTCTGGAAGACCAGCCAGTGCTCTTCCCCACGGAGCCACCTCTCCAGTCTTGATTTAAGTAATTCTTGATATTTAATAAAGGTGAAATAATCAATGAAAGATTAATACGCAAATAATAATTGCAAACTATATTAACAAAAGGCAAGCCAGTTTGTCCCTGAATGATCTGAGGCATAATTAAAGAGACCATAAAAGATGTGGATAGGACAAAGGGTATAAACAGGAAAAAAACTTTTTGAAACTATAGAAACTTTGGTATTATAATTTTAAAGATTCACTGGAATCTTCACAAAATATGCCTACGTTTCCTCTCCAATGTCTACAGAAATAGTTATTACTTTTATTTTATTGCTAACAGAAAAAGTATTACAGAAGTTTTGGAGTTAGTGGCATTTTCAACACTGGCAAGCAGGAGTAGCCTGTGAAAACAGCCATCAAAAGTCTACCTCTGGAGTCAATTATTAGATGTTCAGCTCCTTTTGCCTCTGAAAAACTAGTTTGGTTAACAGCAAGTAAGATGAGGTTACACAGGTAAATGAGGCAAACCTCTATGTCCTATCAATCATCCAATCACATATTTAGCAGATTTAAATACCATCTTAGCAGCACACACTTCAATAATGTTTTATTTATTCTTTTTATTTTATGCCTATGAGTGTATGCCTGCATTGGGTAAGTGCATCTATGTCCTGTAATGCTCACAGAGATCAGAGAGGGCATAGGATGCCCTAGAATTGGAGATATAGATGGCTGTTTGCCTCCAGGTAGGTACTGAGAACCAAACCTGGGTCCTCTGGAAGAACAGCCAGTGCTCTTAACTACTGAGCCATCTCTCCAGCCCCAGAGTTCACTCTTAATGGTATATGAGTCAATACAATAGAGTATTTAAGGGACACTCTAAAGTTAAACATTTTTATTTCTTTACTATTTTTTTTATTTTTGGACAATTTCATAATTGTATATAAATGTGTTGTGATCATATCGATCCTCTTCTTTCTCCCAGTGTTTCCAACTAGTCACTCCTCACTCTTCCCAACTAGATTCCTTTCCTTTTCCCAACTCACCCCTTTCTTACTTTCACATCTTGTTTTGTGTGAGTGTGTGTGTAGGTCTTGTGCAGATAGCCGTAGCTGCTGTGTGTTTGCGAATGCACCAGCCATATCACATGCTGAAGACAGCCTTCGCAGGATTCCTCCAGCTGCTCTAGCTTTTACAAGCTTTCCACCCCTTTCCCACAATGATTGCTGGGCCTTAGATGGGGAGAGATGATGAGCTTTTCAGTGCCAGGCTCCCAGCATTCACTTATTCTTGGCACTTTGGCCAGTTATGAGTGTCAAATGCATTAATAGTTGACCATTGCAGGAAGAAGCTTTGCTAATCAGTTGAGAGCAGAACTATTCGAAGGGCATAAAAACATTTAGAAGGCAGTTTGAGAGAACAACTATTTAACAAAACAGTAGTAGTAGGTTCAAACCTTGACGCTATGACCTCCATGGGATTTTTACCAGGTTTGCAGTACCAGGCATGAATTTCCTCCTGTGGAAGTCCAGTCTTATAGCAGTTTGTTATCTATACAGC
Organism: Eospalax fontanierii; assembly: GCA_035773235.1. Lineage (NCBI taxonomy): Eukaryota > Metazoa > Chordata > Mammalia > Rodentia > Spalacidae > Eospalax > Eospalax fontanierii. The sequence goes on from CM069540.1 coordinate 21,952,058, forward strand.
AGTCATTCAACTATTGCACCAATGGGCAAATCTTACCTATCAGGTTGGTATGGTAACATCAAGGTTTCATAACTGGTAAGAGTGAAATGATGTTAAAAGACTTAGTAAATATGTCCTAAAGGGGAAGAGAGTCCTGAAAAATGTAGATTATTTTCACAGTATTGAGCAGACCTATAATAGGACATTTCTGAAGTTGGAAGGATCAGAAGGTATGCATTCGTATTTGATATAACGGGACATTGTTACATAGTTTTAAAATGGAATACTTGTGAAATATTAATAATATAATCACATTAGGCATGCATGTAGGAAATATTAGAAAAAAGTAGAAAAGCAGAAATGTTTGTTTCTAGGAAACTGAGCTGTGGTACCTGGAAGAACACATTCTTGCCTTCATCACAATTTTGTTAATTTGATGTACCATTTATAAAACATATGCACTTGCTATTCTAAAATATATGTGTATGTTTGTATTTCTGTATAAATAAAAATCTATGCTAGAAATGTGATTAAACTCCTTTGAGTAGTTGAAGACAAGAAAGACAGCTTAGTGTGGTTGCAAATTATTCTGTGGCCAGAAAAAGGAAACAAACTGAAATGAACTTGGTAAAGTCTGCAATATAAAAATTTGTGTCCTTTTAAGAAGTTCAAATTTGGGTGAGAAGTGGAGAACCTGTCAAAGTGTTAACAGATTATTACACATGGAGAGATATTTATAGTTACAACAATAATCTTATAAATGTTATGAGATCCAAATTCTAATGAGCAATAAAGAAGATGGTCTTGACATTCACTAAGATGAGAGTCATAATGAGGGAAACAAAACTTTGTAGGAGAACAAGATGTGAATATAAAAAATAAGCACATGATCAAATGTAATTAGGAGATCAATTGAATGTCCTAATATTTAAACTCTGAATGAATGTACAAAAGGAACACATTGCAAATAAGGTAGAATGCAGGCATACATTCCAAGGATGAAGTTCTTATGAAGCTAATTAGCTAACTGCCTCCCTAGCTCCTTTAGAGATTCTTCAGACCCTGTGGAAGATCCAGACTATTTCTCCAGATCTCCATTTGATTCTTTGTGCCAAGCAATCACTTCACAATAAATTCTCTTCCTTTTACATAGCCCAGCATGAGTTATTCCAATGCCAACAACCCATAATAATTATACTATTTATGTCATTTCAAAAATACAAAACTCATTTAAAGTGGTGTCTTCACATAGACCATTTTAAGAAATGTTTCAAATTCTTGAAATTCACATATTTTCACACTTGTGAGACAGCACATAGAGACTCATAAACATTCACATTTCAGGATGGGAATTCTCTATAATTCAGGGAAGTGCGAGACAGCACATAGAGACTCATAAACATTCACATTTCAGGATGGGAATTCTCTATAATTCAGGGAAGTGCCACCACAGGGACTAACCATCACTGGTCTTCAGTCTAGGGTTAAACAAAAAAACAACAACAAATCCCTCTACATTGAAATCCTCTAATTTTGAGAAATTGAGAAAGAGAATGATAATATTTTGCTTCAAATCCAATTTCAGGAAAGAAAATTATTTTACATGGATCAATGCAGAGCAGGGCAGAAAGGACATGATTGTAGTCTAACACATTTTAGTGAAATTAAAGAACATACAATTCGGGCTCTGGGTATAGTTCAGTAGCAGAATAATCTCTGAGTATGCATGGTATCTGAATTCTATATTCAAGATACTCAACAAGAATTAAAAGCACAAATACATTAAAGAGAATGTAGGAACAAAGGACTGTTTGGATATTTGGTGTCAGCTGAAACTTAGGGCTTACAGTTGTTCCAGGGTGGTCACTGCTAGCTTCCGGAGTGATTGATGAAAAGGTGGCTTAGTCACCTCTCCGTGAGTACCAGCAAAGTATCATTTACCTAACTGAAGCACTGAATGAGCTGATAGTCATACTGCTGCTTTTTAGCAAGTTAGCCAATGGAAAGAAAGATCTAGGCATAGTCAGTCCTTAATACATCAGAAGTGATTCTGTTCTGAAGCTCTCATGAAACTAGGCGCCCTCACAATGAACTAGATGCAGGAGTTCTAATACTTTCAGAATGTTTTTTATTTTCCAACAAATATACATTCTTCCAGCTATTTCTTTAGCAAGTCTGGTTAGTTGGAAACCTTTAAGTAGGTACTGATCAAAACTAGTGAGTTCAAATCATAGTTACCAGGGGAACACCATTTGGTGTTGCTTGTCTCTCTAACAATACACAGAAAGACCAAAAGGTCTGCTTTAGCAGCCAAGATCTTGATGCTTTACAGTGTTCACTGCATGTAATTACAGAATACCAATAGGCTAACACAGGTCTGTGGTTTTCAACTGATATGCCTCCAACAAATCTGAGGAAAATGCACATTACTCAAATTCCCAAGTACTACTTAGCATTGATAAAAAAGAATGCAATCAATTAGGCTATTATAAATTACTTGGCACATTTTTACTTGTAGGAGACAAGGAACTGAAGAAATTGCAGGAAGGTTAGGAATTATGATAAAGGCTGCTTACTGTAACAGAGAGACCAGAAGAAAACTATTACTTAAATAATACAAAGTTATTTTTCTGTCATATAACTTCCTGATAAATCAAGGCTAACAGGATCATTATGCTGCTTTTGCTATTGTATTGGTTCCTTTTATGTCAGTGTGGACAAAATACCTGATGGAAAATTATTTACAGGTGGTAATACAGCATTTTGATTCAAAATTTTAGAGAATTCCCATCATGATTCGTTGGCTGCAAGCATTTTGTCAGAACACTGTGCTCAGAACATGTGGTGAAAGAAGCCCTGAACTTTGTGGATGACAGAACATGGAGAACAAGGAATGGAATAGGGACCAGGTACCACATGCGAAGGCATGTTGTCAGTGATCCACTACCTCCCAAGGTTTCCGGAACCTTCCACAAGGCACCACCAGCTAGAGCCCAAGCCTTTAACACATGAGTCTGTGGAAGTCAGATTTAGATTTATATCTAAATCAGATGCAATAAAAGGACCTGGGATCACTCTACGTTGGTTCTGTCCTGTTGGTAGAATGGTGTTTTAGCTTTGTCTACATGGTCCAAGCTACAAAGTCTCAGTTGACAGGTAAGGACTACATAAGTCAGAGTCTGAGAGAAGTAGTTTATCTACAGGAAAGACCTGGAACATATCTGTTCTCTACACTTATATGAAGATACACAGATTTAAAGGAGACCACTATATTTAATAAATATTTAAGAGATCCCATGGCTAAGAAGAAAGAGAAATGGATTTTGTGGGAATGACTGGCAAGGCAGTCTGACCAGATAGAAAAACACTGCAGCTAAAGGAATTTCAGTACAAGAGAAGGAAAAGGAGGAGGAAAGGAAGATCACAAATTTGCATCATCAAACAGGATACCAATATAAAAAATGAAACTTAAACTTACCTCACTTAGAGTAAGGAAACTGAAGTTCCCACACATCTGTCAATCATTGGTCAAAATAGATTCCCAGAAATTGTTTATCCTAACAGAACGTCCTGTCTGCCATGAGCAGATGAAGTGAGAGTTTGTGAGAGATGACATTCAGAAAGAGAGATACAGAAGCTGGAAGATGGAAATCAGGCAGCAAGCTAAGAAAGAGCAAAGTGTGTCTAAGCTCATGGGGAGTGGAAAGCTTCAGTTATGGCAGGGGCCATAAATCACTTAGCATGCTTCCAAAATGGGGAACCCATAGCAGAGTGTAGTTTTTGTCACAGTTTTATTGAAGCAGAATTTATATACCATAGTCACTCATTATAACTATAAAACTTAATGCTATTTAGGTAAATTGAAAGAGGGTGTACCTTTTGAATATTTTAGTCTCCCAGAATCTATTCATAGTGCCCATTTTCACTTAGTCTCTGTTCCCACCCCTAGACTCAGGCAGACCTGGAGCTATTTTCCGTATCTATAGATTGCTTGGTCTGCATTTTATGTAGATTAAATCATATAGTGTGATCCTTTGCACTAGCTTCTTCCACTTAATATTAGAGCAGTTCATTCATGTTGTAGTATATTATAGCACTGCCTATAATTTTTATTCCAGAACAATATTCTACTGTATGGATATATGAACATTTGCCAATCAGTTCACCAAATGATGGATGCTTGGCTACTCTAAATGAAGTCACTGTGATTGATGTCTAAGTGTTAGTGTGTGTGAATGTTTTCCTTTTTCATAAATCTGTACTATTGAAGAGTGAGATTTTTAAGTTTGTAAGGGATATTTTTGAAAGGATTAGAAAATCTGCCACATAAATTTTCAAAATGTTTATAACATATTTATGTTATATTTATTTACGTATTTATCAGCAATGGAGCAAGAGTCTAGTTCACTACCTACTCACCAATACTTCTTATTGATGGTTTTCTATTATATCCATTTTAGTGGGTGTGCAATGGTAGCTTAAAATTGCATTTTTTCCTAATTACTAATGATGGTCTCTATTCTCTCTGTCTCCATATTCTCTGTCTCTTTGTTTCTCTCTCTCTCTCTCTCTGTATATATATATATATATATATATATATATATATATATGTTGATATTATCATATTGGTAGATGTTCTTGCACTGTCTTATAAAATAAGTATTCATTTAAGTTGTGTCTCATCAATTTTTAAGAGATATGTAAGATCACATTATAGAATTTGAATATGACTCTTTTATCATATATATGATTTAAAATATTATTACCAAACCTGTGCTCTGCTTTTCACTTCCTTGATGGTATCTTTGAAAATAAGGTAGATTTTAATTTTGTGATGAACCTCATCAATTATTTTCTTTAGTATACAGTATTTTCAATGTGGTATCTAAGAAACGTTTATCTACATATGCTCATAGAAATGTATTCCTGATTTGTCTGGAAGTTGCATAGGTATATTTGTTGTATCTAAATTTGTGATACATTTCCTGTTATGTCTGTTTTAAGTGTATGAGGTAAGATTCTAAATATTTCTTTTTACCTAAGGTTACCCAGTTTATTTAAAGACCGTTTTCATTTCATTGAATTACATCTTTGTTCAAAACTAATTTCACACATACATATGAAATTGTACCTAGATTGACAAATTTATTTAAATTCCTGTAGTATCTGTCTTTATGTGAGTAATACACTGTCTTGATTTCTTTGGTTTTATAAGAAGCTTGAAACATGAAAGCCTAAACCCCTGCAAACTGTTTTTGAAGATTTTATTTTAGATATCATTTCTCTTTATGGTTTTCTGTATAAATTTCAGAATCATTGAATTTTAGGGGGAAATTTGCTGCTGGAACTTAAAGAGGAATTGTGTTGAATCAGCAGATCAGTTTGTGGAGATTTCATCTTCATTGCATTAAGGTGTGCCCCTTCCCAGGGATCAGAGCTGCCCTGTCTAGGCATTGGTGACATTCTGGACCTGTTGACCTTGCTAGGCTTTTCCACATATCTGGGATGATCATCGTCATCCTTGGCTAGCAGTGTCCTCCCAGTCCTGAGAGAAAACTATCTGCAGGAACTCTTACTATACCTGCTATTTGTTACTTTTCTCATTCTTCTGACCAAATACCTGATAAGAACATTGAAAAGGAGGAATGGCTTATAATGGCTTGTCCTTTAAGAGACACAGTTCATCATAGCAACAAGTAGGCAGTAGGCGTGGTCACAGGTGACTGTAGTCAGGGGTCACAAAGTAAAGAGGGAGTGGACCAGGCTGTAAGAAGACCTGCCCCTAGTAAAGCACTTCCTGTAGTGAGGCGCTACCTCCTAATGGTTTTGGAGCCTTTGTAAACAGCACCACCAGCTGGGGACCCTGGGCTCAAACACTTAAACCTATGGAATACAATAATCATTCAAACTACATCACTGTCCTGGGGGAGAAATTGTCTCTGCTGAGAACTACTAACATTTCATTTTACTCCACAGCATTTTAAGACTTCAGCATGCAAGGTTTGCATTTGGTTATGTTATCCCCAAGGATTTGGTATAAAAATGATACAGGGGGCGGGGGGAAGGTGCTGCATCTCTTCTTAAGTAGATCCCAAATGCTCTGGATAGTATGTCTCTGTTCATAAATGTTAATCATCTTCGGATGCAGAATGGACTGCCTTTTAACTCTAAAGTTATGTCCGCCAGCTTCTTCCGGATCCTTTCAACCGGAAGAGAGGAGCTTGAAGTTTTTGCTCTTGCTCACTGTCCTTAGTCGTGTTTGCTTCTTTCTTAGTTTTCTGGTAGTGGGATAAGAATGAGAGTGAGCTGGTACTGGATCTCCACTGGTCATGACATAGTGAGCGCTCAACCATCGCACAAATGGTTGCTCTCAGTGTCTTAACTGCTCAGCACCACCAAAGCAGCATTTGTGGCTAGTCCTGGCTACTGAAATGGCTGACTGTGACTAGGCTGAAATTGTTGAATGTGGTTGACTCTCAACCTGGGGTTTTCCACTGGGATAGAAGTAATCACAGAAAGAGCCACGCATTAACAAGGGCTGTTTCCCCAGGCCATGCATGGGGACTACAGTTCTTCAATGTGACTTGATATTCAGATTTGAAGTAGAATTTTTATTTTTTGGAAAAAGTTATAATTCAGATTTATGGGAATCCCTTTCGTGTGTGTGTGTGTGTGTGTGTGTGTGTGTGTGTGTGTATGTGTGTGTGTCTCGTATTAGAATGAAGTCTTCCAAATCTATTACTGCCCTGTCTTTCCCATTTCCCGTCCTGTGTTTCTGATCAACTGTCTGAATATCTTTTCCTCAGAGTTCTCATGCTGAATTCATAATATATTCTCAATTATTTCAGCAATGGTAATCTTTATGGAAGACTGTAGTGTATGATTATCCAACTCCAAACACAAAAATAAAATTTTGTTTTATTGTGTACTGAATGACAAACATTGTTCAAGTATTCAGAATCATGAGGGGAGTCAGGTATAAGGTTGCACACCTATAGTCCCAGAATTTACCAATGTACCACAGAATAGTTTCAAGTTGAAGGCCAGACGAGGCTACATAGTGAGACCCTGTTTCAAAACAGACAAACAAATAAACAGAGAAATAATATCACTTAGAAGTCTTGGCAAGTAAAGAATGAACAAGATAGGCCACTTTGATGTTTCCAAAGCATAGATAGGTCCTTTTCTCAATATCAGACTTTGATCATCAAATTACCATAAAGATTATGGATTGCCTAAAGATTTACATAAATACGCTTTATATAAGTTTAAGGCAATCTAATTATTGTTAATAAATAAACATATATTTAAGTGATTCTATTTGGGGAGTGATTTTTACAATATGACAAGCTCTGTACAAATGACTTTTACTGAACATTGTAACCAAAAGTTAATCTTATGTTTTGAGCTCATTTAACACTATTTTAGCTTCTTTATAAACAATCTTATAAAAATTATTAAACAAGCTTACTAGGCCTTGGGCTCCTCTGGAACCTGGGAATGTAGCCTTAACTCCTCATGACCCTTCCTTGTCCTTGACCCAGAACAATGCAGAAATGTGTGTGCATGCTTTGCATATCAATCGAGGACTGAAAACAGCAGGAATTTGAAATCAACAAAAAATACCATTTGTGTTGCAAATAATAGATGGGATTAGATGGGAATAATATGGATTTCTGGTTGTGTATGTGCTTTCCTAGTCAACAGAGTTCAGAAGAGATATAATCCTCTGATAAGATACTTCCTCTTTTCCTAAACTATACTGTTGCAATAAAAAAATAGTGCACCCTTTTGGAGAGCAGTCCAAATGTAATCTCAAGGAACAATTCTCATAGCATTTTGGGTTCTCTCCTGACTGAAAGGGATGCTAAGCATCAGGCTGTCTTGATTCAAGCATCTCCAGAATGTGGTATTACATAGCAATGACACAATGTGTCTCCTTAATATAATTACCCCTTGCAATTCAAGATATTCTCATATCACATAATATAAACCGTTGTCCCAGGACAAATCGATAATGAATATCAAGGTGATGGAGCAATCCAAAAAAAGAAACAAAAGAATGAGAGAAAACATGAATGAAAATATGACATACAGAATCACAGAGGATGAGGAATTTAGTCTACTATTTGAAAAATCAGAGATTCATGGTAGAAACAGAAATCAAGAAAATTTCAACTTCTATTCAGATTTTAAGATTATGTATCTGACTGAATGTGTATCTGTCTGAGAAATACCAACTGTAGGAACTTAGGAAACTAATACTATCTTGGAAAACATTTATTTGTAAGAGGCTTAAGCACCATTGTCTGTAGATACGACAATAATACAAACTATTTTTTTTAAAGATGAAAATTCAACAACAATAACCCCAAGTGTCCACAATAGAATATGTAATTATTAAATTCTGAAACTACAAAGAAGTTTTATGTATCAGTTAGGGACAATGGGGTACTTTAGAATAAACTCTATTACTGCTCAAGAATATTCTGCATAAAAAATTTAAAGATAGTGAAAACATATTTATTTGAGAGTTTATTGTTTTTTTAATGTAGGTGTTTACTGCCTTAAACTTGCCTCTTAGAACTGCTTTCATTGTATCTCACAGGTTCTGTTAGGCTGGCTTTCAGTTTCATCCAATTCAAGGAATTTTTAAACTTCCCTCTGGCTTTCTTTGATGACCCATTCATCACACAGTAGTATGTTATTCGATCTCGGGATTTTGTTTCTATAGTTCTTTTGGTGTTTGTGTTCCAGCTTTGCTACATTGTGATCAGATAGAATACCAGAAAGTTATTTCACTTTTCTTGTATTGATTACAACTTTGTTCCCTATGGTGTGGTCCATTTTAGAGAAAGTTCCCTTCCTGAGAAGGATGTTGTGGTAGTTTGAATGTGAATGTCCCCCATAGGCTCTAAGTATTTGGACATTTTGTCCCCAGCTGGTAATGCCATTTTGGGAGGTCTTGGAAGGTGTGGCCTTGCTGGAGGAAGCACATCACTGGGGGCGGTCTTTCAGAGTCCTTAAGCCTTGCGGGATCTCTAGTCGCTCTCTGCTTCCTGTGCCTGCTTGAGACTGTGAATGCGTAGCTGCTCCGTCTACTTCAGTCTCCTCTCCTGCCATGCCTCCCCTTTGGAACCATGAGCTACATAAACTCTTCTTTTCATAAGTTCCCTTGGACAGTGTTTCTATCACAGCAACAGAAAGCAAACTAATATACTAGTTGGTACCAGAGAGTGGGCTGTTGGCTGTGAAGAACCTGACCATGTGAGTTTTTGGAGGAATGTGGAAGACTTTGAAAGCTTGGGCAGCAAAGTAGTTGATTGCCACAAGTAGAGCTTAACAGGCCATTTGAGAAGGCTTCTGAAAGAAAGTTTTGCTGAGAACAATATTAGTCCAGAAGGAAATAAGGATTTAAGCAACAATTGGGTTATTTTGGCAAAGAGTCTGGTGGGAATCTGCCCACAGCCAAAAAGCTTGCCTGAGCCTAAGTTGAAAACAATGAACTAATTTCTTTGGCCGAGGATATTTCAAGGCAGCCTAATGTGGAAATTGTAAAATGGCTACTAATGGTGAATATTATACACATCTACAGTGAAAAAGAACAAATAGGGCAGAAAGAAATGTGGAATGTACAGATTGGATGGAAAAGGATCACTAGGAAGATTAATGTTAGAGCCAAAGCATAAAGGAGAAGATGCCTTTGACAAAGAGATTAAAATGATTAAGAAGAGGCCTAGAGATTTGTACTTAAACAGAAGAGAGAGTGCATCCAGGGCAAGACCCCACTCAGCTAAGCCTCCAGCTTGTGAAAGGAAAATGATGCAAGGGTTATCTACTAAAAGAAAACACTGAAGAGAAAAGCTTTGGATGTGGATGAAGTAGACCGGGGACCATTCCAAGCTGCAGCCAGACTTGGCATTGCCCTTCACCCAGTGATGGCTTTGAGGCATGAGAGATGTGAAAGTGTCATTGGCTCTTCATTCCGGGTTTCCAAGAGCCACCAAGGCCAGGTAGTCTGCAGCAGGGGCATCTCTGCATAAAGAAAGTCCTAATAGGCCAAGAAACCCTAGTAGACCATTTGATGAAGCTGTGAAACTGAAGCCTGGTTGGGAGTGGAGACCCCATGATGCCAGACCTGTGACGCATCTACCAAGCAGTGTTTCATACCAGGAGTGGTACCAAGCCAAGAGAGAGATGTAAACTGCACACAGTAAAGCTTGAGAAGCTGAGCCATTTAGGCCTTTGGAAGTAAGATCCCTGAAGTCAAGTCAGACATGGAGCTACTGGATTTGGTGTTTGCCCTGTTGGTATTCAGGCTTTCTTGCTCCAGAATTTCCTTACTTTGCCTCTATTCCTCCCTTTTGGGAATGGGCACGTGTATTTGGTTCCAATCTATCTTGGGAGTATGTAGTTTGTCTTTGATTTTTACAGGAGTTTGCAGTTAAGAGATTGCTGTGAGTCCCAGAAGAGACTTTGGACTGCTGACTTTTGAATAGTGTTGACACTGGTAAAGAACATGGGGACTTTTAAGGCTGAAGTAAATGCGTTTTACATTTTATATGGTCATGAGCCTATGGGGACCAGGGAGAGAAATGTGGTGGTTTGAATGAGAATGTCCCCCATAAGCTCTAAGTACTTGGACATTTTGTCCCCAGCTGGTGGCGCTGTTTTGGGAAGTCTTAGAAAGCGTGGCCATGCTGGAGGAAGCATGTCACTGAGGGTAGGCTTAGAGAGTTCTTAATCCTCGTGGGATCTTCAGTTGCTCTCTGTTCCTGTGCCTGCTTGAGGATATAAATGCCTAGCTACTGGGACTACTTTAGCCCTCTCTTGTGCCATGTCTCCCTACCATGATGGACTCTTGCCTCTTTGGAACCATAAGCTAAATAAACTCTTCCTTCTATAAAATACCTTTGTCTGTGTTTTTATCGTAGCAACAGAAAGCAAACATATACAAATGTGTATTATGCAGTTTATGTAGAAAAATCTATAAATGACTGTTCTATCCATTTTATCTCTGATGTTTTTTAATTTATGTTTCTCTGTTGATTTTTTTGGTATGAATAATCGGTCTATTGCTTGATAAAGAGGTATTGAAGTCACACACTTATTTTTTTTTTTTGAGGTCAATCTGTGTCTTATATGCAGTCATGTTTCTTTTATAATATGAATGTGCTGGTGTTTGATGGAGAAATGCTTGGATTATAATACTGTCTTGATTGTCTTGATGGATTGCTCTTTTAATGTATAATGAACCTCTTTATCCCCTCTAACTTCTTTTGTTTTGTATTCTATTTTGAGCAAAATTAGAATTGCCACACTTGCTTGATTGCTGTTTCCATTAGCCTGGGGTATCTTTTTCTGTCCTTTCATCCTAAATCTGTTTGTTTTGTCAGTGATACATATATCTTTTAAGCAAGGTATAGGTGGTTCCTGCTTCTTAATCTATTGAAAGATACATTCATTCCCCGTATAGGATCAGCGTGTGGGTGGCTGAGGCAGGATGTTGTCTGGATGTTAAAGATTGCTTGTGATTTTTTCTGTTTTGTTGTGTTTGGTACTTTTATATCTTCTCATTTCCTTATTTCCTTTCTTGTGGCCTCATGGATGTGTTCATCTTTCTCTTCTATATGGGATATTTGCTATAGTTCTGGTTTGGTGGTCCTCGATTCTTTTAGTTTGTGTTTATTGTGGGAAATATTTCCTTTTCTCCCTACCATGCGATGATTCAGTTATACCACTTCTTGGTATGTACCTGAAGGACTCTAAGGCAAAATAACACAGACATATTTGAATATCTATGTTTATTGCAGCATTCTTCACAATAGCCAAATTATGGACTCAGGCTAGAAGCCCACTGGAAGATGAATGGACAAAGAAATCATACCTATACCACAGAGTGTTTATTCAGTCGTAAAATAGAAAGAATATATTATATTATGAAAAGTGGATGCAACTGTAGATCACATTAAACACAGTAAGTCTGATGCAGAAAAGGTGTGCCAAGTGTCCCCTTGTAAGCATTTTAGATATATTGTATGTCAACTAGGAAGGCATTTCTTGTTTTTGTGCATTTCTTTTGTCACTTTCTGGGCTTTCTGTTTTCTCTCATCTAAGTCACGTATTTTTTTGAAACTTCTTACAGGGGTTCTGTGTTTACATCGAGTCTACCACTCTCTCTGCCCAGCCTAACTCTTCCTATCTCCCCGACTCCCTCTCAAGATCATGACTTCTTTTATAATTAATTGTTTTGTACCTACTGGGTCCATTTAAAGTTTCTCTTTGCCCTCTTCTTTCTATTTTTTTTTTAAATTAAATTTCCACTAAGTAAGGCTTTTATTTCGTTTCCTAACTTTTGTCACATTTTATTTTGATATTTGTTTTGAAGTATTTTGTACTTCCCATTTTAATTTCTTCAACTCATTGCTTCCAAATTTTCTATATTTCTGTCTATCGTTAATTCTTGGCTTCATTCTACTATGTTCAAATAAGATTTTGTATGATTTCAGCCTTTTAAATTTTATTGACATTTCTTTTGCGATGACTGTGCTTGAATTTTTATTGAGTTTTTGCAATTTTCATACAATATGTTCTGATCATATTTAGATATCCTCCCCATTCACTCATCCTCTTACTACTTTCTTCCCAGTTTAATGGTCTCTCTCTCTCTCTCTCTCTTTCTCCATATATATATATATATATATATATATATATATGCAGTCAACTTGTGTCCCTAAATGTCCTTCAGTGTGAATCCATTGATTAGAGTCAGTTCGACCTACCAAGAGTCATATGCTTGAGAGAAACTGAGTTTCCCTTTCCCAGCAGCCATTGGTTACCAATCATTCCTCAGGTATGGTTGGGGTTTCTTACTCACTTCCCCATGTCAATGTGGGAATTTTGTCTGGTTTGACCTCACATGAGCATGGTGTCAGTTGTGCTGTAAGTTCCTATGAGTAACTGACCAGCTGTCTGAAAAGTCTATTTCCTTGTGGTCATCCACCACCTGTGGCTCTTACAAACTTTCTGCCACCTCTTCCACCATGATCCCTGAGATTTGATATAGGTGTTCTATTCAGGGATAAACACTCTGCATCCACTTATTCTCTGAATGTTGGATAGTTATGGTTCTCTGTGTTCCTCACTACCTGATGCATAAGGGAGTTCCCTGATGAAAGCTGAGAGATGCATTAATCTACGGGTACAACAATAAGGTTTTAGGAGTCAATTTAATACTCTATTCAGTGGAAACTAATATCAGGCTCTGCCCTGTGTTCTGTGAACTGTCTCTAGCCTCAGATAAATCAGAGAATGAGCCTAATAAAACTAAACATTTGAATTTTATTAAGACTTACTGGGCCAACAAATACAGAACTTTAAAGAAACTTCCATAAGTAAGAGAAAGGCTTGATTCCCTCCTTTAGAAATGATCCAAATATCTAAGCAAACAATTGGGCTAGTGGATTGAAATGCTCAGATTATCTTCTGATTTCTGTTTGCTTGAGCTGTCAGATTTTAAATGCATTTCCTAACCTTATATGTGCTCACAATGGGATTAATTAAAACTGTGGTGATAGTTTATTACTAAGGGTTACTCTACAATACCCCCAAGCGTCAAAGGAATTCAAACCAGACACAAATTCCCAATCACATGATCATTTTCAGAGCATTTAGCTGAAGATTGATTGGTTGTGATACTAGGCAAAGGGATGGACTTAGAATCTTTGTGTTTCAAAAAATGTCCTAATCTAGGTGTAAATCACACTGTGGATGATTATCATGAATCTCTTTGTTGTTTTCCCATCTGTTTCTGATGATGCACTGTGACTTTGCAGTCATGTTTGAAGTACAATGTTTAGTCTTTTTCTATGAAGAATTTTACACAGATGTATTTCCATTGTATTTTTCATTAACCCTGGATTTATTTTAGCAAAAGGAATTTGAAAGCTATATCTATATTAAAATGATAACATTTATTTTGAAATAGTTCAAATGTATAGGTGAGGACAAAGATTTATACAATCATCACCTTTATGAAATTATAGGCAATTTTATTTTTCATTCAATATTTTGAGAATTCCTTGTGAGATATAAAATTAAATAGGACAACAACAATAGATGTGAGAATATTTGTTCTTGACTCTGCTTGGCATTTTTTAACTGGTTATCTTGAAATTTTGTTAATTAGTTGTTTTATACTTTGTTTTTCTTTTGCTGTGATAAAACACCATGACCAAAGTGAGTTATGGAAAAGTTTATTTTATTTTGGCATATGGTTTCAGAGGAATAGTCCATAATGGTAGGAGAAGTGTGACACAGGCAGCTGGAGCCTAATGTTGAGAGAATGCATCTTCTACCACAGGCAGAAAGCAGAGTAAGAAGTGGGTATGTGATGAGGCTATAAAGTCCCAAAGCCTGCTCCAGTGACGTACTTCCTCCAGCAACCCTCCTTGTTATAAAAGTCTCATAACTCCCCCAAATAGCATTACCACCTGCAGACCAAGCATTCAAATACACGAGCGTATGGGGAAAATTTCTTTTTCAAAACACCACATTAATCATCTTAAGCTTTATTCCCTTAATTGTAAAATGGAAATGATAAATTCCTCATTGAATTACTGTGAGCAAAACCAAAAGTAACTTAAACCAAGCTTCCAGAACAATGAGAACACACAAGGTGCTTAAAATGTTAAATTCATTCATCACATGTATAACTAATAATCATTTAAAACACATCTGAAATGCAAATTTCTTGTCCAACACTTTCCAAGGCCCATCTAAACCACATTTTGGGTCATGGGACACTTCTGATTTTTCTTAATAACTGGAAGAAAACTCTCACATAATATATTAATGACTATGGCTATAAATGCTATGATTTCCTGGTAACCTCTTTGGATGCATCAAGTGTTTATACATCCTGGAAATTTCCAAAGGAAGAATATAGTTAACATCTATCAGTGAATAAATAAGTCAAGTGGGAACACTGCAAATGACTTCATTAGAATCACCCCACTATTTGAATAATGACTCAAAAGATAATAACACATTTTTAAACACAAAGGAAAGATAGCAGTTGTTAATTTTACTTGAAATATTGGTTGTAACTTCCTGGCAATTAGAAGACTAAAAATCGAATTTTTAAAAGCATCAGTGGTTGCTGCCAAGGCTGACAAAGGTTTGCAGCATCTTGGCGGCTGGCAATATAGAAAAAGCAAAGTGTTCGTTGTTGACATAATTAGGTGAGAGATTTGCTAAATGGAAACATTTCTTCCCTTAAGGGCAGGTGGCTCTCTCTAGGAGGTGGCCTGTACATTTAAAGTTCGGCCCTCTACAGCCTCCAATGCTCTGCCAAATCCCCGGTGAGGGCTAGCAGGGGCAGGAGGCCTTTAGAAACCAAAATGCTCTTTTTACCTTTCATTTTCAGATTGGACATTTATCACAGAATCCCCACGAACAAAAAATGGTGAAACACATGCATTTCCATGATTCTTAGATGTTTCCATTTCCAGATTTTTCTAGCTGAAATTCTATTGCATTTTTGTTCAGTAGGTAGGTTTCCTTGATCTATGATCTTTGTGAAGTAAGCGCTGTTTAAACCACCCATAAGGGACAATAACAATGTATTCTTAAAGTCATTTGTTAGTAGTAACAATTTATACTTGTCTCAAGGTGTAGCTTGCATTGTGGCTTTTGCAAAGTCAGAGGACTTCTTTGAATATTGAATATTTAAACAAAAGCAAGAAAGGAATGCTATTTATCCGTGTGAGTTATGCATTCTCCTGGCATTGTTTAAACTAATTACTCGTTTTGAGTAGGAAGGACTTGCCTACATGTCTCTCTTTTCCACTGATTCTTTCTCAGACACTAATAAAAGCTTCCAAGGTGAACTGGAGACGAAGTGGCTCATTTTTTTTTTTCAGTCACAAATATTTCTTTTATAAATAATACTTTGATTAATTCTTTGAGAATTTCATTCACTGTATTTTGATCATATTTACCCCCTTCTCCATCTATCAGATCCACCTCCACCTTTTCACATCCTCAACTTCATGTCTTTTTTAAAAAGCACATCTAATGCAAAATAACCATCAAATAACCTGGTATAGGTCCATCGCTGGAGTGTGATCGACCTATTGGGGGTCATGACCATAAGGAAATGCAGACGTTCCCTCTCCTAGAAGTTATCAGTTGCCTTCAGCTAGGTGTGGGATTTCCTGTCCATCTCCACACTCCATGCTGGGATTTTATTGGACTTAAGTTTGTGCATCCTGTTGCAACCACTGTGAGTTCATATGTGCATCTTCCCTAATTGGTATGTAAACACTGTTACACTGTAGTCAACCACCACCTCTAACTCTTACAATCTTCTGGATCCCTCTTCCACAATGATTCCTGAGTTTAGGGGGAATGATATGATGTAGGTGTCCCGTTTAGTGCTGAGCGCTCTGAAGTCTCATTCTCTACATGGTTACAAGTTGTGAGTCACTGTGTTACTAAGCATTTACCACAAAAAAAAAAAAAAGCTTTTCAGTTGAGATTTAAGAGATGTACTAATTCATGGGTATAACAGTGGTCAACAGGAATCAGTTTAACACTATGTCCACATAGCAGAATAATAGTAGTACACTCTCCCCTAGGACCTATGGCTGGTCTAGCATCAGGTTCTTGGCCCCAGTAATGGTGTTGGATATGGTTTCTGCCTCGTGAATCAGGCCTTAAATCCAATCATAGAGTGGTTGGCTACTCTGGTAACATTTATGCTGCTGTTGAAACAGTAGGCATGTCTTGGTAGGACAGTCATTACTGTAACTCAGTTGTTTCCTGGCAGTGTAAAATTGAGGATTCATTTAATTTTATCTCCCAATGAGTATATATAATACCCTCCAGTATTATGAAAGTTAGCCAGTAATAATCAAGTTTCAAGGTCAGCCCCAGCTTGATTTCTCAGTGTCCTATAATTCATATACCTTCAGCAGTTTGTTCTTACCACCAAATTCTGAGGGGTAACCAAAAGCATAGCAATAACCAGTAATGTTTGATAGTCAATAGGACCCTTTGCTAACAACTCCAAGAGAAGTAACCCATTTCTAACATTGGACTTTTTATAGGTGGGAGCATTGTTTTCTCATTATAAGATTACTCCATTTAAACAGACACACTCTATGAACATATGCCAAACTAAGTAACACATACATTACTTAGCAGCAATATTTTGAATATCACAAGGTGTTTGGTTATCACACATTTTAAAGCATAGTTTTAAAAAAATGGAAACAAATAACCTCTTGGCAAATTTAAATCTGATTTTTCAAAACAATAAATGAATAAGTTGAGTGATTTATATAGCTATAAAAATAAAGTATCCTCCAGAAGACTACATCCTTCCTGATAATCTTACATCACTGTAAATAGCTCACAGAGATCTAGCTTTGTGACACAGGGAAGAGATGTTAAGTCTTATTAATGGTGCATATTTTATCACATTTACTAGATCAATAGCAAATACTTATTAGTTAGACTGAGAACAACAGAAAGAATAGAAAAAGAATCAAGTGGAACTGGCTTTTGATTCAGGACAGACTCTACTCTTAAGAATATTATGAGACCAATCAATTGATGGATTTTCCTGTATAGCAAAAGAAACAACTTGAGTGAAAAAGAATCCCATAGAATGGGACAGAATCTTTGCTAGCTATGTAACCAATAGAAGGTTAATATGCAGAATACATAAGACCTCAAAGAAACAAAGAGTGTAGAAAACAATTGACCTGATTAAAAAATGGGCTATGGATCTTAAGAAAACTCTCAAAAAGAGAACTAAGAATATCTTTAAAAGTATTCAGCATCTTTAACAATGGAGAAGTATATATTAAAAATACATTGAAATTTCATCTTACCCCGATCAAAATGACTCAAATTACAATAAATGCCAGTAAGGACATGGTATGGGGGAAATCCTTGTTCACTGCTGGTGAGATTACAAAGTGGTACAGCCACTATGAAATCAGTTTGGGGAACTGTTTTAAAAAGTAGATCTACCATGTGACTAAGCTCTATCGCTCCTTGACATATACCCAAAGGACTGTACATCCTACTATAGAGACATTTGATTAGCAATAGGTCATTGTTGCTCTATTTATAATAGCAAGGAAATGGAAGCAGCCTAAATGCTGTCCATCAACTGATGAATGGATAATGAAAATGTGGTAAATATATACAATGGAATATATACAACATATACTATTCAACCACAAAGAAAAATGAAATCATGAAATTTGCACATAAATGGATATAACTGCAAAATACTTTAAGAAAAATGCGGTGTGTTCTCTCATATATGTAGATCTTTGCTCCAAATCCTTAGACTTGGATACATAAACTGGAGTAACTGCAGAAAACAGGAAAATAGTAAAAGACCATGGAGAAGAGCAGAAAGGAGGAGCCCTACCAAGGGAGGTCAGTAGGACAAATTGCTATTACTGGGGAAGGGCCGAAAAACAGGGTGACTTAACTGGGGAGAGAGGAAAGAATGAAACATAAATAACACTTGTCTCAGTAGGTTGCATATATGTGCATGCATATATAGATATATGTGTAAAAATAACAGTTATAGAAGATACCATGAATCTGAGAGGTAGTGCAGAGGGAAAGGAGGAGTTTGGAGGGATGAGGTAGGGAGAGATATGATATAAATATAGTGTAGGCATGTAGAAAGTTCTCTCTCTCTCTAATATGTATATATATATATGTATATATATATATATATATATATATATATATATATATATATAAATTCAAGTAGAAACAGCTACCTTATAGTGGGACTGCAATAGGGGATTAGTAAATATTAGTTGGCTCTATCCCTTTCCTTATTCATTGCTAGTTTTTATTGATGGAAACAGGTAAAGAACATGATATATGTTTTCCCTCATTGTCAGCCTTCATAACAGTAAAATAATAGATTAGTAAAACATATAAAATATAACTGGTAAAATAATGCAACATGTAATTTATCAATAAAGAATATAATCAATACTTTATAAAATAATGCCTAGGTATAAAGCTAGTACCAGATACAAAGTGAGTACTTACAACTCAAATACCAAACAGAAACAAAATTCAGAGAGATGAAGACAGTCAGATGAGATGAAGAAGTGAGGTCAGGGATGTTGGAGGAGACTGTCATATTTTCAGATGAGAGTAGTTGCTGTTATCTATATCATAGTCCTTTCCCCAAACAAATAACCTTAAAATCACTTTCTGACCAGAAAAATACCACATTTTACTTTAATACATACTACAACTGATGTTGTAGATTAGATAAAAACAAATTGCATGATGTATTGGATTTTATTGATTCTTCTCTCTGTGTATGGTTGTGTGTGTGTGTGTGTGTGTTTGAAAAGCATTTTTCTAAAACCATGAAGACTTGTCCATGTGAATTTTTGGCAGTGGTGATGTTGAGCACAAAACCCATGCCAAGTCAATCACGTAAGGCCCCAGAGTGGAGGGAGATGGGTGGCTGACCAGCCCTAGCCTGGGAACTGCTAGAGAATGATTACTATTGGGTGAGGAAAAGTAGACCTTACTTACAATATCTAGATAAGCTGACTAGAGTCCTGTGGATGAATTTGCCCTGGAAGACATCTGGGTACAAATGCTTGACTGGATAGGACTGAACATGTACGACAAAATGCAAGCAGTCTCGTGGGAGGGAGTGGATGAATAGGAAGGGGGTTCTAAATTTGATTAAGAACTGCTCTATGCAATGTACAGAAGCTCAATAAAAAATTTAAAAATAATAATTCTGCCCTAATTGCAGTAAATAAATAAATAAATAAAAACATGAAGATTTTTTTTTCTGTGGCATATAACTTGACAAACTCGTTTTCCAGTTACATTATCTTTCCTCAAATCTGCAACCTTTGTCCTTTAACTTTCTGAAAGATTTAGGTCTATCTTCAATGCTTCTGCTGAGCGTTTCATTCCTTCTACTCTCTCTTACCTTCAGTGCTTCCTTTTTCCTCTTCCCCCACCTTCTCCTTCCACTTCCACTTTGCTTCCCTTTCTTTCTTTATTTTCCCTGAAAGTCCCTCCTTAGAACAAAAGTTCTTACTTGACTCAGTGAACCCATGTCTTGTCTCTGAAGTCACTAATGTCATTCCAAACTTTCTTCACACAGACTGCTTCTTGTGTGTTGATGTCTTTGTCTTTGATAGTGCATTCACTTGGTTTTGCCTCTGCCTTCCATTTGCCCCCACTCAAATGACTGGCAATATTTGGGTATTCCTAATTAAGGTTTCACCTTAAAATAGTGCCTGTCCTTGAACTTGAGATGAGTTTCTTGCAGACAACAAAAAGATTTGTTTTATTTCTTAATCCATCTAACTAGCCTATGCCTTTTGACTGGAGAATTCAGGCCATTGATGTTTAAAGTTATTATTGAAAGATGTGCATTTGTTACTGTCATTTTTTAAATTTCTGTTTGCATTTTTTCCTAATTTTTTGCTTCTATAGTTATCCCTTTATTTTGTTTCTTTCTGACCCTTCTTTGATATAGGCACTTCCTTCTGTCCTTTGTATTACTTTGTATTACTTCAAGTATTTTCTGTAGGGTTGCTTTGGTGAACATAAATTTTCACCTTTAATTTTTCATAGACATGTTTAATCATTAACTCTTTAAAAATATTTACACCTATATTTTTCTATTTACCATAAGAATGATATAATTTCTGATATTTCCACAGGATCCTTTATAAATCTAAATATGTCCATTATTTGAAAACTCTTTAATTACTAGGCATTCAAATGTGTAAGTACATTCTTATTCATTGATTTCCTTTTCTTTTTTTGTTATTCAGTTTTATTTAAAAATTTTACCTCTCAGCCACACACACCTTTAATCCTAGCCCTCAGGAGGCAGTGGCAGGAGGATCCCTGTGCGACTGAGGCCAACTGCATAGTTAGTTCCAGTTCAGCTGGATTTACAAAGAGAATTTATCTCAAAAAAACAAAAACAAAACAAAAACAAAATAAAACAGCAACAACCACCAAAATTTAGTCCTCTATTCAAAGTATTATTCCATGTTCTTAAACAAGTTATACAAACCTGTGTTATAGCTACATCTTTCAATTCATGCTTGAAATGTTGACTTGTCTCACCTCTGATTCAGCTGATTCTCATTCAGTGTCTTGTTATGATGTCAATAGATTAAAAATGCATCCTTATTTTCTTTGAGAAGAAACTTCTGATTCCTCATAGGAAGGTGATGGTTCATTTGCATTTGCTACACACCTGCCTGCATTGCTAACAGAAAAAAACAAACAAACAAAAAAACAAAAAAACCCCACTTCTGGTTTGAAGCCCTTGTGGTTTAAAACTGACAGAGGGTTTCTAATTAGATTTTTACCATTATTCGTCAGTATTTCTTTTACTCAGTTCTGCATTTCCCATCTGTTCTTATATCGGAGGAGTTTTCTTTCTCTACTAATGGCTTAATATTTATTATTTAAACATTAAATATAGACATTTAATATTTCCCTGTGCTGTGGGTACTAACTGTGACTTGTGTTCATCTGACTTTCAGACTGTTACCAATAAAGTAGGTGATATTTCCTTGATATCAAGAGAAATTATTTTTTCACCATCAGAAGTTCCCCACTCTTATATCATACCAAACATTGGTTGAAGACATTTAACATAATTTCTATATCATGCTAATATTTTGTCAAGACAAATCAGTTTTCAACCTTCCCTATTCTGAGACACAGAAATAACAACCACAAGATCTGTAGAAGGAGGAAAAATATTAGGATGTGATATTGATATATGGAAGACAATCACATTGACAAGTGACATGAATCATTTAAAAACAGTTTTTGGAATTAAATTGAGAATATTTTGACAATGAGACAAAAGCAGGACATAGTGGGCAGTGCACACATGCACAGTTGAATCAAATGGCAGGTGTCCTGGGGAAAAGTCAGAGTTGACATAGAAAGAAAAATGTTAAGTAGAATAAATATTTTGGGAGAAGAGTGTATTAAATATTCATCAAATCTAAAAGAAGTTCAAAACTTCTGTGGGAGAGTTTGTGAGAAAGGAATAAACTGTAGTTATTATCAGTCTCTTTTATTTCACATTCATATGTCTGAAGTTTTCTTCATGTTGTAGAAAGGTACTGTTCTTGCTATTCTATTGAAAACAAAGTGAATATATTCACTCAACATTTTTCTGAAACTTGTGCGAGTTGTTTGTATGTGAGGGGGGAAGAAAGAAAGGGGAGAAGAGACAGAGACAGAAAGAGTGAATATTTGCACTTAACAGCTTTGTAAGTATTTCTAACATAGTTTTGTCACACAATTTGAGATACTCAAGAATTGTAAATCTCTGGATTGCCATAAAATGACTTCAGTTGGAAAAGAAATCCAAGTGTTGAAAGTAGTCCTGAAGTTGAAGAACTAATCAAAGTTTCTCATTTTCCTTAAAATTTTCTATCCTCCAAAAAAGTAAAGTACTTATGTGGATCATTACAACAAGTGGGTTGTCAGACTAAACTGAACCATTCTCCTGTTGAATTAATGAGGTTTCTAGCATTTTCTATTCAAATAGCTAAGGGGTGTGTGTGTGTGTATGTGTGTGTGTGTGTGTGTGTGTGTGTGTGTGTTTGAGAGAGAGAGAGACACAGAGAGAGACACAGAGAAAGAGAGAGAGACAGAGAAGGAGGTTTTAGTTCCTTAAGCTTCTATAGGATTCTCTGATTTTATACAGTAGTCTCTGGGTTGAGTTTACATGTCTGAATCTATCATACAGTGACTCACATGCTTCGGTAGGCTTATTTCTGCCCATTACACAGTCAAATGGGAACCAAATCATAGTCTAATGGAAAGAAACAGAAAAATCCTAACCTGTCATCTAATGAATTCTCTTTCTAGGAGAAAGGTAACTAAATTATCTGAATGGCTCTAGAGTGACAAGGTAAATATTGATGCAGATAAAAAATCATGGCCAGTTATAGTTAGTATTTATTTACTCACTCATTCATATTCTGTTTATGTGTATTTGTATGGTGTATGCCTGTGTTTATATATGTATGGGAAGATGGACACGCCTGTGCATATTCGTATGGAAAACAGAGGTCCTGATTGGGTATCTTTCTGTATTTTTCAGTCTATTTTTCTTTTTTGAGACAGGTTTCTCATTGAACCTGGTGCTCACCAAATGGCTAAACTGGCTGGTCACAGAGCTTCAGAGATCCACCTGTTTCCACCCACCAGTTAATTTTTCTTTGTGACACAGAAACACCAGGACTGCAGGAATACATCACTAGGTACAGTTTTTTATGTGAATTCTGTAGATCTGAACTAAGGTTCCTGTGCACTTTATTGAGCTGCTAGCCCGTCAGGTTTATAGGACCAAAGAACTCTGGGAGCACTCAACATGGTGTCAGTCACATGGAAGTACTCAATGAATGATGGTTGATTCTACATGAGAATTCTCTGCCAGTGTTGGGAGAAGAAATATAAATAACTGAGGAAAATATTTGTGTCTTAGCTGAGGACTGGGGAAATTAAAACAGGAAGACCATGGGGTCAAAGTCATTCTGGACAACATAATGAGACTGTCAAAAATAGAGAAGATAAGAAAGAAAGGATGCAGACTCTTAACTATAAAAATTGTAGAGTTGGAGAGGTGGCTCGGAAGTTAAGAGCAGTGGCTGTTCTTACAGTGGACCCAGGTTCAATTCACAGCACCCACAATACACTAAAACCGCCTGTAACTCCAGTTCCAGGGGATCTGATGGTCTCTTCTGACCTTTAGGGCCATTGCACAGCATGCATGCACCTACCTATATGGAAGCAATACACTCATGCACATAAAATAAAAATAATAAATATTTTTTAGATTGTGAGAATATCACAATACTTGGATCACATAGTCTTAGTAATCAATTGTAAAAATATGCTTTTTGATCACCTTCTTTCTCTGGTAGCATGTGCTTAGACTGCCTCTGGATGTCACTTACTGTAAGAAAATGGGAATGCAAAGGTTTCTAAATGAAAACCGTGAAAACCACTGACAATCATAACTTTGAGTTAGAAAAAACTGGGAAGGCTTACAGCTGAGCCTGGCATCCGGAAAAGTCCTCTGGATCCGTGCCTCGTTCCTGGTGTTATAGCATGCTGCAATAAAACAGCCATGGAAAAAAATAAGGCAGCTGTTTATCTTCCAACTCGATGGGATATAAAAGGCTTAAAGCATCCTTAACGTTAGAGTCATCTGCTCTATATGTGTCAAGGGATGCTGTGTGCAGTCGAAACCATGAAACTGTCAGAGAGAGACTGCATTGCTTTGGGGCAAACATCAGGGAGAAATAAACTGGAGTATGGGTGCCCTTCGTGGTTTAATGGACATCAACGGTATAGCTGCCACTTTATGCACTGCTAAAAGCAAAATAGCTACAGAAAAGAAAAATGAAAAATTAATGGTTGTCCCGGGAGGTATATCTCCAAAAATTTCACCATTGTGTCAGAAGACCCTGAAGAAATGTACGCTGGGAGAGAGAAGATGTGTTTGCCACAGCCTATTGTCCCCATTCTTATTCATATGGCAGTGCCGTACACCAAACAGTGCCGTACACCAAACAACAGCTACATTGCCACCTTGTCAAAGTTCCACGTTTCCCTAATGACATTTCCCTCGGTGTTTTAGTCAGTGTTGTCTTGACTGAGTAAGATCAGACTGATCAAATGGCTTCAATGGAGCACATTCATGTGAGTCATCTCCCCTAGGAGGCTGGTTAATTTCTGTTCAGTCCCACAAAGCATGTACTGTTGGGAACACTGTGCACAGTTGACTGTGTTAGTGTTTCACATAAATCAAAGGGAATTCAGAGTTCTGATAAAAACTTCCAATAAACCTCTGTCTGCGTCACAATATGAAGCTCACTTGGAACCAGTTATTCTAATCATTTGCTTTAGAGAACAATGAATGTTGTGGAAACGAACACTTTTATACAAACAATTCTGTGCTCTACGTGTGAGAACAGGTAAAGTGTTTGTAAATATCTGATTCACACATCTTTGTCATAAAAGCACTCTCTCTGGTAAGCCCTGACAAAAGTAAGGGAAAGCCAGGAATTTAGAGTTAGAGAAGATGATATGACTCAGAAAGTTCACATTTAATGTTCAGCAAGACAAAAAATGGAAAATAACATTTCTCTCATCAGAGGAGTTTATGGAAAAGAAAAACAATAGTCAGTAACTGTCTTGAGGTGTTTGTACCTTTCATGCCCAAAAGAAATTTCTAGAACATAAATATGTGTCTATGTTTTGATAAGAATGCAAACATGTTAATGACAACAAAACTACCTCATATTTGAAATGTTCCTATCTCTGTACTAAACTGGGTCTGAATTGTCACAAAATTAGTTTGGTCATATATGATGGCTTGATTCAGGAAGGATTTCAGCTTCATTTTTCTAAGAAATCTTTAGTTCCAGGAGACCAAGAAAGGACCAAGTCTCCAGTCTTCCCTTGAATCAGGCTACTGTAGGAGCCTTGGTGGTGAATAATGACTTTGGTGTAGGAATCACTGCACTGTACACAATTTAAAACTATGCTTGGTGGAAACTGGCCAGATACTTGCAGCATCACCCAAGATATAAATAAATCAGGAAGAAATACTGTGTGGCATAGACTAATCCGAGAGGACAGACCTCATTCCACATCAATCACAGTCTTAAGTATATGCTGGCAATATAGCCAGATATCTGGTCTCCATTTCAGATGACAATTCAATTCAAGTCAATACTTCATGTGAGAAATTAGAGTTGGGACAATTCAAACAATATGATATGTACCTGATTGGAGAGCTTTGAAAGGAAGGGAGAAGAATAAAAAAAAATGGCTGAAATGTTTTGTTTCAATGAAAACTCTAAACTCACAGCTCCAAGTAATTAAATTCAAAAGCACAAGAATCTAGTATGTATCATAGTAGGCCAGAAGATGACTCAGTGAGTAAAGGCACCTACCACCAAGCTTAACATGCTGAGTTAAATTCCTGGGCCCTAGGAGAGAACTGATTTCCACAAGCGTGTTCTGACCTCCACAGGTGTGTTGTGGTGTACACAACCATGCACAAGAATTTACACACAGATACACACACACACACACACACATACACTAAAATAAACAATGCGATTAAAAAAAAGACATATCATAACCAAACTCCCTAAGTTTAGGGGAATTTCTTCATTGGTAAATAAACTATTGCAAATTTATAGAGAAT
This sequence comes from Eospalax fontanierii, assembly GCA_035773235.1. Classification (NCBI taxonomy): domain Eukaryota; kingdom Metazoa; phylum Chordata; class Mammalia; order Rodentia; family Spalacidae; genus Eospalax; species Eospalax fontanierii. Next base: position 21,978,330 of record CM069540.1, read on the forward strand.
GACAAAGTATGAGTGATATATTGCTTACAGAGGAACAAAGGTTAGAATGGCACCAAAAACATAGTGTATTCATAAACACACACACTATTAATACAAAACTGGAAAATAAAACAAGGAAAAAGGAACACATTTTAGAAAACAAAATACAAAGAATAAGATGATGAATTTAAACTCAACAACAAAAACAGTCATTCTAAATAATTTTAAAGAACACAATAACAGAGATTTCCACATTGCATACTTAAAAACAAGTCTGTGATGTGGTGGGTAGGTATCACAAACATACTGTCTACAGATACAAATGTGTTGCACATATGAATAAATGCATGTGTATGTATTTCTTAGACTAATTGAAAGAAAGGGAGTAGGATTGAATAACATCAGAAAACAATGAACCTTAGCAAAGAGCAATGCCAAGATGAAGATTGTCATTCTATAATCATAAATGGTAATTAAATCAAGATGACAAAGTAATTCCAAATGCTTATGCTGAAATTTATAGTATACAAAGATAAAACTGATAAAAGTATAATTGACAAATTAATAGTTACATCAATTTCAACACTTTTCTTTGGGTAATTGATGCAATTTATACAGAGAATTTTAGTGCCCTGACCAACCAACTTGATATGCTTCATTTATTGAGCTTATAACAAAGTATACACTTAAAATGAACAGGGTTAGTTTATTAAAATAGATCAGAGAATGTTTGGGGACACAAGGACTAACAGCTACATTTAAAGGAATTCAAGATACCCAAAAATATTTTCTCTGACAATAGAATTAAATTATAAAGCCATAAAATCAGTATATCAGGAGGATACTCAGTTGCTTGGAAATCAAATAATATATTTATTTAGGTCAACCCACAAATCAAATTGCAGTCTCAAGGATAAAAGAAATATACAGGATTCAAGTTTAAAATTTTCCTTAGAAATATACAGCATTGGACTGGAGAGATAGTTCAGTGGTTTAGAGCACAGGCTACTCTTGCAGAGGCCCCAGGTTCGGTTCTCATTCTCAGCCACCCACATGGCAGCTGACAAGCATCTGTAATTCCAGTTCCAGTGGAATTTGACAACCTCTTCTGACCTCCATGGGCATTGCACAACATGAGCACACTTACACACATAAAATCAAAATAATAAATATTTTTAAAAGAAATATACAACATTAAAATGATAGCATAATATAGTGGCATCTCATATTAGTGGTGTAAGCCTCTATTTTCAGACACCACAGAGAGTATTAAAAAATCTAAAATAAATATAAGAATAAGGAGAAATTAGGATAAAATTTATTGAAATTCAAAATAATAATATAGTCAATAAAATGAACAGTATGCTCCTTGATAATGAAACAATTCAAGTCATACTAATCTGCTATAAATATGAATTAAGATGCACAGTACTTATATGTAGTATGGGTTTATATCAATACAAATTCCACAGATACTAAAAATAATATAAATTTTGTGCCAATTAACTTGACAGGTTAGATAAATTCAAATTTCTCAAAATATGTCTCCTCACTATAAGAAAAATCACTCCTTAAAAAAGCAGAAAAAAAAACCTATAAACTTAAATGTTTTCACTGGGAATTTTACCATATAATACTCAAGCATACAATAGTAATTATATGCAAACTCTTCTAAACTATCCATGGGAAAAGAAGATTTCTCAACTCGCTCATGAAATTACATGTATGTATAAAAAACAGAATGTCTTTATAAAGAAAACAAATTTTAAAACTCATGTCCTATACTTTACTAACATAAATAGTATTCCAAAGAAATGCAAAAATACATAAAGTAAGACAGAATGGAGCCTTCAGCTAAGATTTAATCATAATATAAGAATACTTTAGATTTCATAAAGCAATCAATATAATCTTCCTGTAAGTAAATTGTCCATGATAAATGACATAATCAATGTAAAAAATCTAATAAAGTTCTTTTACAGAATCTTGACAAAACCTCACAGCAAACTGAGAAAAGAGTTTCCTCAATTCTAAAAATGCATATCTGTAAAGTACCTATATTCAGTTCACACTTTGTGACTTGATTTGAGTTTAAAAGAAACCCAAATCAAGCTCAGGTTATCTTCTCTTGCCAGTTCTAGCAGTTGGTAGGTGTTTTGTCAAATGTAGTGAAAGAAGCTAACCAAAGTCATGCAGCCTACATAAGAAGTCAAAGTCAAAGTGTCTTTATTCATAGATGATATGTTGAATCTCATATAGTAAAGATAACTATGATATCCTAAAATTCAATGGATTTGGTAGAGTGAATGATACAAATTCAATATAAAATATTAGTTACATCTCTATATTCAAGCATTTAACAACTGGAAATTGAAAACAAAACAGTATTTATTTAAAATGGAAAACATGAAATATTTAAAGAAATCTTTAAAAAGTCCGTAACTTATATATCAAAACAAAAAGTTATTGTTTGAAATAAATGTTATATAAGACATAAATAAATGTGTGTAATGGCCTAGGAAAATGGGATAAAGACTTTCATTTTGTGATTTGTCTGGTGCTTGACCTTTGCCCAACCTTTCCTAGCGGCACACCCAGAAAGCAGTGACCTTGCCAGTTCTAAAAACTGGCCTGCCCACACCTCAAGTGATGTTCTAATCTGGGAGGGACATGTGCAAATAGATAACCCCTGGTCTGTTTTTGTTAGGAATCTGCACATGGGAAACTGTGAAATGCTTAATTCTTATTGGATGTTGCATATTGTAACCAGTTCCGGCTGCTGAGACCCTACAAAGTTTTCCTTCTAAGGATAATTAGGGTTCGCTATAAGGGGCCCAGGCTGGTCAGAAATAAAATATCTGGCTATTCCATCCATGTGGTGTTGGCTTTTTATCTCAACCCATTACAAAATGTTATAAAACATATTCATAGTGAAATGGGGTGAAATGAAAGCATCCCCTAGAGGGTTCTTAGTCTCATTCATAAAAGAATTTAAGAATGGACCCAATCGGAAGCTTTAAGACAACTTTATTGGAATTTGAAGAAAAATCCTCAAGACAGGCAAGCTGGGGATTTCAGCAGCTGCCTGGAGGGAGAGAACGGAGGGAGAAGAAGAGAAGCCAAAAATTCATGCAGGTTTAGAGCCTGCATGGGGTCAGACACGTGGCGGACTGGCAGCCACATGGCTGGGAGAAGAAACTTTAGAGAAAAAGTAGAGAAATTCAAGATGCTAGGGCAGCCCAAAGCCTTAAAGAAAGCATGTTTAGAAAAAGGATGTGAAGAAAAGAAGGAAAGATTACGCTTTTCTGAAGAACTCAGAAAAGCGGGCAGACTTATGGAGAGCTACATATCTGTGGCCAGGTTCAGAACTGCCCCGAGAGGTGGGATTCCAGGCAGGAAAAGTTCACTGCCTCATTGACACACCCTGTATTCCGCCCACCTATTTAGTATAGCTTAAGTAGAACCCACCTTCCTAAGGGTGGTCCTGTGATCAGGTGATTGACCAGTGAAACTGGAAATGTGGGTCTTTCAACAGATAAACTAGAGAATTTATAGTCTATCCCAGCTAAATACGTATTTGCTCTATAACAATAGGTCAAAGGACTTAATAGCATTAGACCAGACCCTCCAAAATTATTCCACAATTGAATGCAATCCTTATCAAAATTCCAAGATGTGTTTTGAAGAAATCAAGAAGTTAGGGATGTCTTGAGTCTACATGAGTTTCCTTTACATCTGTGGGTCTGTTTTATTCTGTGCAGGTTTCCAGCCACAGGAACCCTTTCTACCCATCCTGAAGCAGCAGAGTCCTTTCAGTGAAGAAGGCTGGTGGCCCACTTACTCCTAGTTGCTAAAGGCCTTTAGTGGTTTTGAAAGGAAAGAAGAAAGAGGTTTTTCTGATCTTCCAAATGGCAAATTGTAGTGGATTCACTCCTGAGAAATATTAAGGATAAGATGGAGTTTTTGACAAATCCCTTCCTTGTTCATATGCAAAACTGAACCTGCATAAAAATTTCCAAGATTCTCACAGTGTCAGTATCTCTCCTTCTACCACTGTGCACACTGTGCTGCTGGTGGGTCTTTTGGAGGGTTTTCCCATTCCTTTATAAAGATTTAGTGGAGACCATTGGAAAAGACCTGTTCCGAAGCTGATAACCTTTTGAGCTTCCTGCTAACCTCAAGTGACTTTAATGACTTTTATGTGTTTTACTTGCTCTCCTCCTATTTATTTTCATGCTTTCCAATCTCTTCTCATATTTTGCTCAAAACTGTTTGTCCTAATTATACCAGAAGGAGCTTGTTACATGGTTACACATTAGGGTTCAGCTTTTCTGGTTGCTCTGCCATCTCTGTTCCCTGATGGGCTCAAAGTTATAATTTTGTCCATTTGCTTATCTTGTAAAGGTAAGGGCAGTGCTACCTTGGGTGAGAGTGGAACATTGATTCAAATGTAAATGCACACATTATGACTTCTTTGCTGGGATGAATCTGTAATCAGGAAAGTCTGAATATCTTGATTAAGGTCACTTAACTAGGAGGTGTCAGAGCTTAAAGTCCAAAGAAGTTCCGAAGTCCATGGTTGCAGATATTTGCAAATGACATACTGAAATGTGAACAACAGTGATTGAATTATAAAATCCTTAGCGGTTAAAATTTTCAATGGAATTAATAATAACTTACATCATTTTATACTATCTAAATTAATCCCAAAATCGCTGTGTGACTATTAGCATCAATTCATAATAGTTAACATTCATTATCATCATTACTAAACAAAGGAAGAAAAGTAGGCTCAAAATATTTTAATGTACTTCCCATGAATCTATATGTAATTTGTTCTAAGACTCAAAAATGTTTTTTGTGTGTTTTATATTCAACTACATAGAAAAAAATCATTGTACACATATAAGTAACAAAAATTGGTCTTCTTATTCTTTAGCTTCCTAGGTCTTTCTTAAATGTCTTCCAAACTGAGACCCAAATTATGGCTATCTTTGCTGGCATGTATTTAGGGAATAGAAATTCTACCTTACATTCCTAGCATAACAGTGCTGTGATTTTCTAATGATATATTCGCTAAAATTTGATATTGCTAACTTAGGTTGACTCTAAAATTATTCTCTTGTCTAATGTGTTCACAATAGACTATACTGTAATGAGCAAAGGGATATTAAAGACAATTTTCATTTGAAGAACCTTTTTTATCACGTGGCCTTGAATACTCTTTCACATTTCTGACATTTGGTTTCATTATCTTTTAAACTTATTCTGATAAGAACTGCTTCATAAAATCACTGTAGTTAGATGAACTCTGTAAAATAAAACGTTCTGTATCAGTGTTGATGAGCCAGTGTCTTTGCTTCTGTACCCTCTAGAAAAGAAGCCAGCAACTCACTGACAACTGGAGTTTGATCTTTGGAACCCTCCTGGAAGAAGAAGAGAACTGAATGTCACAAATTATCTTGTAATCTTTACCCCCGTCCACACACACACTGTCTTAAAAATGGAGAAGCTAGAGAAATGGTTTAGTGGTTAAAAGCACTTGCTCCTCTTGAGGAACAAGGTTCTGTTCCCACTGTCCAAACTGAGTGACTCATGACCACTCTATAGTTCCAGTTTTAGGGGCTCAGATGGCCTCTTCTGGACTTCACAGGTGTATCTCTCACCATATCAAAATAGCTTCTTTTTACAACAGATGGGGACTATTAGGAAGTTCCACAACTGGTCAAATACAGAGAATATATGTCTGTGAGATATCCCAAAATGGCACATCTACAATGCCCCCTCTACACCTAAGGCTCAGAGAACATAGCAGAAGAGGAGGAAGAAAGAACACTAATGCATCTCTCAAGTCTCACCAGTAAAGCTTTTTCATTTACGGAGGGTGATTAATTCACAAAGCCACAACTGGCCAAAGTACAGAGAAATAAGAGACCCCAGAAAGCTTGTCCGTAGGTAGGACAGGAATATCAAACCTCTACCACCCAAGACTCATGGACCACTGTGGAAAAGAGTCAGAAAGACTGTAGGAACCAGATTTTTTCAAACAGTCGGTAAATTATTCATATGAACTTCAGCAACGATAACATGAACATGTGGACAAGTGCAATGGCTAAAGGATGCATCCTGAATCTCTATCAGAATCTCTGAACGGAGCTGGAAGTCAGATTTTCTGGTGACTCCTCCACCTATCCCGCTGCTTCAAAGGGAAGTTTTGGTGCCCTTTACTAAAGACAGGGTGAAGGTGTTTAGGACAGAACAGGAAGCAAGAGTTGGCTAGATGCTACCTCTCTGTGACTCCAGGAGCAAGAAGGCTCAAGACAGGAAGAAGTAGATTATATTCCAGATGAGGACACAAATACAATGAGAGGAAGAGCACGAGAAAAGTGTAAAGTAACAGACTAGCAAATCACCGAAAAGAAAGCAAAACCAAACTGGCCCAGCCGCAGGGCTCCCCGCTCAGGCCGCAGTAAAGGCAAAGCTGGGGACGTAGCTCGGCAGGTCTAATGCTTGCCTTGCAAACTTGAGTACCCGAGTTAGGGCCTCGAAATACAAGGTGGAGGGCCTCTCGGAACCACACCTCAGGGTGCCTTTCGGCCTTCTCAGGCACTCATACACATAGATACACAAATCTTGTACATGTGTGCACCAGTACACACATGAACACACATGCATGCATATGTCAGGAAGGTTTCAATTTTCCAGGACCCATAAAAAAAATATCTCAAATATTTCATCTTTGTTGATTATTTTGTGTCTCTAATGTTTTCTTTTTACTATGGTTTTACTAGCATTATCTTTTTATTTTTTTCTGAAAAATCAAGCTTTTATTTTTTTCTTTTACAACAAAGTTTGCCTATTTTTGTTTACATTTTTTCATCATGGGGTAATCTTGATCGTTTTCTTTTTTTTTTTCCTTTGCCTTTTCTCTTTGGTCCCCTGTTTCCTTCTCGATTTCTATTTTACCTTTAGAAGTATTTTGGTTTTATTTTACTGTTTACTTAAAGAAAAAAGGAATTTTGTCTTTTTATTCTACTTCTTACATTTAGCTGATTTTGATTATGTTTTTTTTTCATTATTGGTTTTTTTGTTTGTTTGTTTTTCTTTTTCTCTGATCTTTGGCATGTTTCTTTTCCCATCCATCTTTACTACTCTTCTTTAATTTCACTTCATTTCTCTGCTATATTTTCCATTTTTCTGCCCTGATCCTTTATTTCATTAGTTCAGCATTTCTACCTTTACCCTAAATATTTTTAACTTCATAGCACACTCTATATTGGATTTGTATTTTCTGTTTTATGACCATTGATGGTGAATTAATAGTTTTAGTTGGTTTTAAACATATTTCTATATCTGGTAGAGCAGGACCTTGCTGTTATAGCAATTTCCTCTGTTAAAGATATTGATGATTGTTTCCTGAACAGAAAGCTACTCATATGAACATCCACAAATAAAAATGACAGATGTAATCAGAGAGCAGGCTCAGAGGTTAAGAGCACTGGCTGCTCTTGCCGAGGACCCGGCTTTGGTTCCCAGCACCACTATATTGTAAAATAACCAACTCTAACTCCAGCTCCAGAGGATTCACCACCCTCCTCTGGACTCTGTAGGTGACTTTACCCATGTGTGCACACACACAGGCATACACATAATTAAAAATAAAAACAAATCTTTTAAAATACAAAGCAAGGAAACAGTATTAAAACCTATAAGAGGAAAATACCAAATCATCTTCGAAGGAAAACAATTAGAATAATATTATCTTTCTCATCAGTCACAAAAGCCAAGGAAGTATGGAACAATATATTTCAAGTCCTGAACAGGAAATTTTTTTTTTTTAAATGATGGAAGGTAAAGGAAATTTCAAGACCAGGACAAACTAAGTCAGTTCATGGTCATCAAGTCAGCAGTGTAGAAGGAAACTGCAGAAAATAATGTACATGTACAGGATGAAAAGGTGTAAACTTAGAAATGTTTCTATAGTTTGAATCTTACATCTTCAAGGGGTAAAAGTTTTGCATCAGTAGTCATGGAATATACTCTCCACTTGTAAACACTTCTGTATTATAGATTACACATGATTTTAATTTCGACCTCTTTATAATTTGTGAATATAAAGAAATTTTAGAAATTTAGAAATTCTAAGAAAGTGTAAGTCCAAGGGTAGGTTTTTGAGGCCAGCCAAGCATACATCGTGAGACCCAAGATGAGAGATATAGATTGACACAAAGACAGGGATTCAGCAAGATATATGTTAGTTTTTGTTAAGAGTACTCAGTCTGGTTGCCTCAGGTACTATTGCTAAAGAGGAGGCGGGAAGACTATAAGAGCTGTGATGGTAGAAAACACAAGGAAACAGAGTTTTCTAGGCAACTGGGAACCTGCTCATATGAACTTACAGCAATGGTGACAGCAGGCACTAGACCCATGAAAGTTCAAACCAACATTGAACTATGGAAATGGGTCAGAAGCCCCAGTCTTACTTGAGGAACTACCAGCAAATGATCACTACTGGATGAGGGAGAGTTTGTCTTTAAGAGAATGTACTGGGCAGCTTTAGTTGTCAACTTGACACACTTGGTTAGAGGGAACTTCAACTGAGGGATTTTCTCCTTTGAACTGGCCTGTGGCCATATCTTTGGGGCATTTTCTTGACTCTTGAGTGATATGAGAGGGCCTAGACCACTGTGAGAAGTGCCCCCCCCCTCCGCCACCTCAGGCAGGTAATCCTATATTGTATTACAAAGCAGGCTTGAGTATTGACCAAAAGAGCAAGCCAGTAAGAAGAATTCCTCCATGGTCTATACTCCAGGTTTCTTCCCTGAGTTCCAGCCTTAGCTTTCCTTGATGATCAACTGGGCTATAAGCCAAATAAACCCTTTCCTCCCCTAGGTGGTTTTGGTCAGTGTTTTTGTCACAGCACTTGAAAGGAAACCAAGACAGGGAGCTTGTTAGATAGGATGACCAGGCGCCAGTGGATGAACTCACACAGAGGGCCATCTGGGGACACAAGCTTAACTTCATAGGCCTTAATATATATGACAGAATGCATGAAATCCAGTGGAGGTTATAGGGGGTGCAGAAAAGGGAGGGATTCTAAATGTGATTAACATATAGTATATGAAATGCATGAAAATTCAATAAAGAATAGGAAAAAAAAAAGAGTATCAGTCTAACCTATGTGTCCAAGAAATAATGGAGGGGTAATAAAATCTGTAAGCTGTAAACATGTGACCATTTGAATGATCCTGGGTATGGTGGGAGATATTTTCAGTGGAGAAAATAACAGTGAGGAAGTGGCAGATGAAGACGTGGCAGCCTCACTGCATAAATACAGAATTTCCATAGAATTAAAATTGAAGTTAGGCCGGCCAGGAACAACAGTTAACTAATGTCATTGACATATGGGAAGAAAGCAGTCATTATGGAAGAGGAAAATAATAAATACTTGCACTGGCTCCCCAAATTTGGGCCCATGTAATAAGAACACTGAATCAGAGAATAATGATTTATGGGGTAGATGGAATTAAGCTGCCTAAAAGCATTGCATGGGGATCTCAGTGTCTCTGTGGATCCTTGAATTACAAAGAATTGAAGAAATTCTGGGAGATGATAAATGCTTCCGGAGATGGATTATCTTTAATTTGATTCAAACATCACATTATATATACACATATCAAAACATTGCATGGCAATCCATGATATGTCTTATATATCAGAAAATAAATGTGCAAAAGAAATTTAGGAAATTTGATTATTTGTGAACGACTAGACTGTAAACGCTATGAATGCAAAACCCTCGCCTTGATTTTAGGGATCCTATGTGGTTTGTAGGGAGTTGGTAGCTGTGTCAGTTGAAAGAACTGATTGCTCTGCACACTGATGGTAACAAGGGGTATGAAGACAGCCAGCAGGTGTCCATTAGCTCTTTTGTTTCTTTTCTTTTTCCAGTTTGACAGAATGCTGTGGGGCATCTTTGAAGCCTAATGTAACTCATCAGTAACTGATGTCTCTGAGTGGTTAGGGATATGGATTTGCTGGTCCAATTAGCTCATTTAGATGACATAATTTATAGCATAAATAAATAATAGTCACAGAAACAGATGTGTGCTCATCTAAAACCTCTTTTTATTATTCCTAACAGACTTTAATTATTTTATGAACTCGCATTTCTTCTTGACAGTGAAAACTTTATTTTCAACACCTTTCAGGAATCGTAAGTCCTATCCTGTGTTTTTCTTTTTATTATCAAAGTCAATTCCCCTTTTCCCTTCCCTCTGGATTTCCTAACATGCAGGGAGAAATACATGAGAAGAGGTGGGTTTACGTCTTCATGGTCTCTGATTGGTGGCAATGCCCTAGTCATTGACATGACTGAGGGAATGAGTGGCTGAAATAGAGTGACTGACTAGATGAGTGGGTGTGAGCAGGGAGACTAGGATGTTAGAAAGTTGTCAACACAGAAAAGCCTGAATATAGAAATACCATGACAAAAAGTAACAAATACAGATTATATATCTGGCACGGCCGTCTGAAATTCCCAACTTCCTGCCTCATACATGGACTTACAAGAGTCTGCTTCACTGTCCCAGAAAGGAGGTCTATTTTCAGACTCTGTTACTGGTTACTCCTTCTTTGCTCGAGAGCCATTCAAGAGATTGTCAAGCCAGCTCATTTTTCATATTTTTGACAATTTCTTTGGCTTATTTTGAGTCCTAATCATAGAATTAAAAGTAGAAAAATATGACAAAGCAAGAGGATCTGATAGACGCTAACACATAATATCATGCCTGATAATTGGGTTATTCTAATGTCTGGTTCACTAACTGGATTGATTTTAAGATTCTTAGTCTGGGCTGATAGTGCATACATTTCAAACCATACCCTTTATTTTAACATTCAAATTGAAGCAAAGCCTTTCAGAAGCCTTGTGTAGTGTAAGGAAACTGATACTTTATGCAATTTTGGTAAGCAGTCTAGGAATAACGGAGGGAAATTCTTTAAGGTGTCAGATGATGTGGAATACAACGGCACAAGGGTGTCTGCAAGAGTCCTTGTTGCCAACTTCTTCAGAGTTGGTTGGGACAGAAATTCCAATCATAAAGGTCAACAGACTCTCTTTAGTTTTCTGTCCCCCTTCTCTCACTTGCTTTTTTTGCAGGATTGGGAGTGAACTGAAGATTTGTTGCAGGAACTTCTAAAAGCACTTTGATGAAAATTACTGCTAGCTCTCCAAACATCTTATAATTCCACCTTGTCAGTAAGAGTGACACGAGGACAGAGTAGCCGGAGGAACCATGGATGCTGAAATAAGAATAGAACATCTTACACAGTGAGAGGTTGGTAAAACTTCTGAGCATTTGCTAAGTATTGCATGCATGGAATATAAGAAGGGTTGGGATTATGTTCTACCTGACATATTAAAAGAAAGGGAAACTTGCAAGTTGTTTATTACTCAGTCTCATTTATAGGGTGACCAGATGTTCTGTTCATGAACTAGTAAACTCTGATTTAGTATGGCTTTCAGTAATAAACGTTAGGAGCTAATATATTATGTACTTATGCTTGTGACCTGATAGTTCCCTCAAATGATTACTTTGAAACTGGTTTTTCAGAGAAGAAATGTGTGGCAGTTCCATGAAATTTTAATTCCATCATTAATTGAGGCAATAGGAAAACTTTTCAGTTTTACCATCAGGATACAGACATTATCTCTAGGAAGTAAAAGCAGGTCTTTTATAGCCATAGTCATGTGCTCTAGTTATAGTATAATAGGCCATGATCCTTGGTCAGCACCTGACGTTCTAATTACAAAACCCATGAAATAATCCATTGTGTCCATTCAGCCAGCCCTCTTCTGCTAGTTGTGTTTCGGTTAAGTGTTCATAACTAGGTCAAATGTGAAGAAATGACTCAGTCATAATAAACATAAAATTTCAAAACTTTAACAATATGTAAATCTAAGAATCTTTAAATTATTTTTAAATTTTTAATTATATGTACATGTCGGGGCAGGGGAGGTGTTGTGCATTTAAGGGAAGTGTCTGCCCATGGAATCTAGAACTGGGCATCAAAATCTCTGGAGCTGGAGTTACAGGTGGTTATGGTCACTTGATGTGGGTCTTGGAAACGAACTCTGGTCCATCGGAAGAAGAACAAGTGTAACTACTGAGCCATCTCTCCAGCCCTGTTTAAACCTACCAATATGGGAATTACTGCTCTCAAATGAGGCACTGGGGAATTAGTGGAGAATCATGAGCTTTATTCATGTTGACACAGAATAATTTTCAAAGCCTGAGCTCCCAGCCACCACTGAACACAACATTTACAGGAAGCTCAGTGTCATTCCAGAACCATTCTGCATTGGAAGGTTTAATTCCTGCCTACGTGACTGTTTACCACGCACAGAGATCTTCACTTATGCATAGGAGTTTCAAGCAGGAGGCAATGTTTGAAGAAGTAAGCAATGGTTCCCTATGGGCAATCCAGGGACTGTTTCTCAAAATAAAGCTTTTATGGCTTTGCTTCTCAACTGGCTCCAGATTTTTCTGTCTCATTACTAACTACATTATGCCCAAATGGAGAGGAGAATTAAGCTAATATTTGGTATTACTGATCTGTGAAAGTGAGATCCACTGCTGCCTGTATTACTTTGCTTACAATGAGAATTAAGGCCATCCAGGTTGTGAAATTTTTTTTTTTTTTCTGTTTTAGTGTAGACAGAATGCAGAGTATGATAGATAATGCTAGTTAGTACCCATTCCCTAACACTCTGCCTGGGCAAGAGAATCCTCAGGGCAATGTGATCACTTTAGTTGTCAGAATTTGTATTGCTACATCAAAATATCTTACAGAATAATTTAAAGGAGAAAGGATTTAATTTAGCTCGCAGTTTAAGGCGGTCACTTGGCCCTGCACATTTAGGCAACACATCCTGAGTATGTGGTGGAGATTCTTTACTATATGGTGGTGGGTGTCAAGGGGTGATGGAGGGACTAAGGGCTAGATATCAGCTTCAAAGTCACATCCACTTCCTCCACATGAACTCCACCTCCTAAAGCTTTCACCATTTCTAGGGCTACCAGCTAGAAAGACCTTCAAGCATTAAATACACAAGCCCATGGGGAGCATTTCATAGTTAAACCATAAGAGCCACACACTTGAAAACTTCACCTGTCTCCACTGCTTGATGTTCCATGTGGTGCTCAAACTACAATTTCAATTGATGAGCTATGAAAGAAGGCAGCGTGTCCCATTTCTAAGGCCTGCCTTTAAAGAGAATAAATACGTAGTTTATATTTCTTGGCTTCTTTTCCTGTTCAGCAGTTTTCACAGCCAGGAACTGAAGCAATGATTCTACATGATAGGATTGGAATCTCCAAGTTAAGGGTGGTGAAACAACCGACCAAGAAGAGTCTGTGACGCTGACAGGGGACTCCGAACTCTCTTCCTCAAATCTTACATAGACAACCCAGCATTCCTATCTGATGGAGGAAGAGAAAAGATCAGTCCAGATGGATGAGGGGGTTATTTAGGCATCTGTCCTTTCATTCAACTATCACTTAACTAATAAGTAATCTAAACTAATGAATACTTTATTTAGTATTACTTTTATGTACCAGTGGCTGAGCATAGGAAATGATGGGCCTTAAAAAGGATATTTTATCATCCAAACCTGGTATTACAGACCTTTATTCTCAACTACTCCCAGGGTTAAGGCAGGAGGATCACATGTTGAAGGTCTGCTTAGGTGACAAGAGTGCAGTCAAGACCAATGCAGTCAACTAAGTGAGACCCTGACTCAAAGTAAGAAATAAAAATGACGCTCAGTGTTAGAGAACTCGCTTGCTTAGCATATACGAGGCCACCCCCAGTATCACAAAGAGAGGAGAGGAAGAGAGAATGAGAGGAGAGGAAGAGAGACTGAGAGGAGAGGAAGAGAGAATGAGAGGAGAGGAAGGCAGGGAGAAGAAGGGGAAAAGAGAGAGGAAAGAAGGAAAACAGAAAGAAAAGAAGAGAGAACAGAAAAAAGCGATAAATGGTATATCATCTCGACTCTATGACACATTCTGGAAATATCTCTGGCTTACAAATATTCAAGATTTTTAATCTATTAAGCACTAATTTCTCTTAAATGAAGGACAATGCCTAGTTTCCATGCATTTATTGCTAATACATTTCTCATTTTTGAAGACAAATCAAGGACACAGTAATGACAATCCTGATGATTCCTACACATCATTTTTAAATGTTGTTCCCCTTTTCAAAAACTGTTCTATTAAAGGAATCTACTCTGCAACTTGGAAATTCACTAGAAAATTCATTTTCACATTATTTTATCCTGAACCAAAAATTTTGACAGCCACTAATGGTATAGTAATGAAATAATAATCAGTCCGAGGAAATTATTCTTATTGGAAGTAGCGATGAAGATGGTTGGGGTAATCACAATGGCTTACTCTGATAAGAAGGCAGTCACACTAATTTTGTTTTTTTCTTTCACATATTGATTATCTTTATCTCTGTGATGATTAGTGAGAGGCAGTAGTCATTTAATGATTGATTGCATCTTATCATTTGATAAGAACCTTTATAAGAGCTTATCACAAGAAAATCCTGTAATGCATTATTCCATGCTAATCCATCTTATTGGTTAGTTTGCATTACCTGAAGAAAACAGCTAGCCTAATATCTTTGAATCAGATCTAAAGATAAAAAACTCTAGAGAATAGATATTTGATAAATGGCAAATCAAGATCTATTTTATTTGGTTGTCATACAGGAAATTTGGACACACTTGTAAATAACAGAGAGATGAAATAGTCCTCCTAAAATGACATCTAACTGAATGTAGAATTCAAACGCTGGTATTCTGAACCCAAGTATTTTTATGACATTCTGCAATTCTGTAAGCTAAGAACCTAATACAGTCACAGAGAAACTTGTAAGTCATCCTTCGTATTTTTTCTACTTTTAAAGTCTTATCATTTATCTGTATGGTGATTATCTTGAGTCTGAATTTTGACCAAAGAAATGTTCATCAGTGCTTAAAACTACAGAAGTTATATTCCAAAGGACTCCAATTTTATTTAGTTCTTATTACAACAAAAGAAAGTTTCAAAGAAATAAAAACGCCTTTCAGATTGATGTTCTATGCCTAAAGTTCTAAGCCTCAGAGAATCGCATTTGATTTAATGCCTACACTGATTATTTTCAAAAGGTGCTGTCTAGTATGGTATGGGGACAGGCCCACCAACACCACTGGGCAGCAGGTGTTTTAGGCGTGCGTGGATGTCCTTAACCAACATGTTGCTAGGGACGGAGACGGCGAGAGTGCTCCATTCTCAGGTAGACATTGGTCTCATTGTGGTTTGGCTTCTGACTGCTATGTGTCCTTGAGCAATTTTAGAAACACACTGGTTTAGTGGCACAGACCTGCCATGCTAGCACTTGGGAGGTGGGCGTGATCAAAGGATCACAAGTTTGAGACCTATGCAGGATACCTAGTGAGTTTGACGCCAGCATGGGCTACATGAGATCCTGTTTCAAAAAGAGAAAATGAAACACCTCTGATGGGCACGTTTGGGGTTGTAATATTAAAATGTCACTCCAAAAGACACTCCATTTCAAGGTCAGACAGATAAGAAGTTACTTGCCTGTGCACACTTTCTTCTGTAGAACTTCAAACTAAACATAGAGACACAGCCAGAGATTAAGAACCAGGGAAAATTAGTGTATCTATTGTTACAAAATTGCTTTAAATTCTTGCTTGTATGTTTGCATAGTTTCACAGTTATTCTATAATTGTATTAGCTCTGTCATCAGCAAGCCTGAGATTCTTTCCCTGACTTCAGCCTGCACCACTGGTAATCACTTGGTTAACTTGTGTCTACTCCTCAAGTGTGAACTGAGAGATCTCTTCCTTAGGGTTACATTATGTTGATTGATTATTGCTGACTATGATAACAGTTGTGAACGAAGTTTTACAATTATAAAAGGCAATATGAATGCCCAGGCTAGTATTATTATTCTAACCACTTCCTATAACTTTGGAGACTTAGAGAAAGACACTTTCAAAATTGGCTGAATGTTAACGTATTTCTTTTTCTTTTATTCAATTAAGCTGAGAAACCCAAAGTAATATACAAGTGCAACACACAGCAGGTTAAGAAAAGCGTTCACATTTTCTCAAAAATAAGCATTTCATCGAAAGATGCATACTGTTTGATAAAATCTGCACAGTATCTGAAAAGTGAAAGACTCAGATTAAAACCTATCTTCTTTGCAATTCTATAATCAACACTTTCAAATATGAGAGATTGTGACATTCTTTTGAAGATTGTGAGGAGGCTGTTAGGAGTTATCATTCAAAGTTGTTATCTTGTTTTCCATAATTCATAACAAAATCACATCTTCTATTTATGTGGGAGCTACTTAATGCATGTGATTTTGCCTTTTTGACCCTCTCAGTACTCATAATCAGAGAGACATGCATGCCAGAGCATTATGGTAGAAACCAAAGCCGAGAGCTCAGGATTTCTAAACTTGATTAGTTTCTGCAATTTTTATTTCCTCATCCAAATACTATCTTTAAATAGACTGAGATCTGTGCATGTTTGAAATGAAATTTATGCATTTAACAGCTGAAGGAGAGAGTTAATTTATTATAAAAAATGAAAGATGAAAAGCAGACTAAATAACTCCCTAGTTCAAACTTTCCTGTCTTTTAGAAATAACATTCATAGGACTGTACTGAGAAAAGTATTTTCCATATTCCCAATGGTAGATCAAGAGAATTGTTTCAATTTTTACTGGGAATTTTAGTTTGACCACATTGTTTCACAAATTGTTACTGTATGAGTTTTAGACAAATTAAAGATAGATTTAGCACAGAGGTAGTGGTTCATGAGTCTTTTCTTTTGTGCTATCCTTAAGTATATATCATGTCTTATGGGAAGAAAGCTCTTTTAACAAACACTAAATTTTTTATACTTTTTATATTTTCAGATAGTTCATCGCCTACACATTTTTGGCTCATTCACTTGCTAATCTGTACATTTAATGAACTTGTTGCAATTCCAAATAATTTTGGTAGTCTTTGGGGTTGGCTATGGAAGGGATTACCCTCTATAGTCAGAAACACTTTCACTTCTTTCCTTTTCAGTGTGGATGACTGGAATGCACTCTACTGAGCAGACTGTAGGAGAGGGCACCCATGTCTTACTCCGTAGAAAACTTTTCAACCTTTCTCCATTGATGCTGACTTTGACTTGATGTGTCTTCCTTCTACCTTAATTTTGCTGTGAGCTTTCTTTTTATGAAAACTTATTTCTTATTATGTGTTATTTTATCAAATGCATTTTTTTCTATCTATTGATATAATCATATGCTTTGGTCCCTCAGTTGCTTAATGGGGATAATTTCTCATTTATTCATTTTACACATATTGGGTTAACTTCTGTAAACATGTCTGTTAGGGCCATTTGATTTAAATATTGTTTAATCCTAATGTTTACACATTGATTTTAGGTTTCGATGTTCTGTCCATTGCTGAGGTGAGGTATTGAAGTCCCCTAATATGACTGAATTATAATCACTCTTTCATGGTATTTTCATATTTTCTTTATATACATTAGTGCTACAATGTTGGTATATACTTTTCCAATTATAGCCTTTTGACAACTTAATTTACATAGCATTATATAATGATGTTCTCTGTTCCTCTTACAGTCCTTTTACTTAATCTATTGTACCATGAGTTTCCACTTAATTCTGTCCTGTTTATGTTAATATAGATATCCCTATGCCCCCTTGTTCCTATGTGCTGTCCAGTTCACTTTTGGTCTATGACTTTCCTTTATAGACAACACGTAACTGGGTCTTGAGGTTAGACTATAATATATATAAAAAAAAAGCATTTTCATGAACTCCTTCAATGTTTGCCTTTTTAGAGCTTGTTTTTATTATTGTTAATTATGTGTATCTGTACACATGAAAATGTCCATAGACCTGCAGTTATAGGTTGTGGTGAGCCACCCAATGTGGATACTGAGACCTGAGTTAAGGAGCTCTGCAAGACAGTATGTGCTCTTATCTGCTGAGCATTCTCTCCAGCACCACACATAACAATTTTGATGCATGACTTACATCTTTTATATCATGTACCCTTTAACCAAATATTGTCGCTCTAATTATTTATAATGGTTTAATCTTTTAATAGTCTCACTGAGGTTATAAATGTTAATCATTCCACAATTATAGAATACTCTGAAATGTACTTCATATTTACATTTGTAGGTGAGTTTTATATTATTTATTATTTGTTTCTTATTTTTGAAACAAATTCTTGACATGTATTCCAAGCTAGCCTTGCACTCATGGCAATCCTCCTGCCTTAGCTTGTTGAATTCTTGGATTGCAAGGTTGTACTAGCAAATCTGACATGAAGTTTTATACTTCCACATGTTTTTATGTTATTAACTAGAATCATGTTCTTTTAAGCTGAAGAAATCTCTTTAGCACATCTTGTACTACAGGTCCTTGGGTGATGGAATCCTTCAGCAATTGTTCTTCTGGGAAAGTCTCTTTCATGTCCACCTGTGTGATTCTTTTATTTTTTATATTTATGTATTTATTTATTTATTCAGGACTTTTTAAGACACGGTCTCCTTGTAGTCACAGCTTACCTGGAACTCATTACATAGACCAGGCTGCCCTCAATCTCAAAGAGATTCTCCTAACTCCCCAAGTGCTGGGATTAAAGGTGTGCACCACCACACCCTGCTCTCCACCCGTATGATTCTTGGCTTGATAATATTACCCTCTTCAGCACATGGGTTTTATCCCCAGTTTTCTCCTAGTGTGTGTGGTCTGTGTTGCAAAGTCACTGCTAGCCTCGCAGAAGCACCCTTGCTCCTTTTGTCTTTCTACATTCTGGGTTCTCTCCTTATTCTTCATTTTTAACAGTTTGACTGTAAAGCATGTTGGTGTAATGTTGTTTGGATCGAATCTGAACTGAGACTTTGACTGTCCTATACTTAAACATTTATCTTTCCATATTTTGAAAGATCTGGCATTTTCTGAGTAAGATTTTTGCCTTCTTATCTCTCTTTTATTGCTCATCACCCATTTTCTCTTTTGATGCTATTCTATAAGTCAATTTTTTTCATTACTTCTTAAAAAATATTTTATTTTATTTTTAATTTTTATTTTATGTGTATGAGTGTATTGCCTACAGGTGTGTAAGTGTACCTGTGTCATACAATGTCCACAAAGGTCAGCAGAAGGTGTTGGATACCCTGGAACTGAAGTTATGAAATGTAGTCAGCCACCATGTGGGTGCTGGGAATTGAGAGATATTGAAAAGGTGATTTAGTGATATCAATTTGGCTGAGAAGCAGTATAAGACACCCCCTAGGCCCTAAGAGGTCTTCAGTCATGGTTTTGAACAGGTTTGAAGTATAAGAGATGAATTCACTCTTGTGGACTGGACCTTCAATTAAATTAGTTGGTTACTCCCATAAGAACGATGCCACTACTGCGTCAGTGGGTACATATTGCCTGGCAGGTTGGTTTGTAGTTCATGGAGTTCACAGCTGGGTAAGAACATCAGTGTTTTACCACTGAGGAAGCTTCTAACTCAGTTTTTATACTTCCAGAGATTATTGTGGTCTTTTGGTGATATAGTTCTTTATGGTTCTTTACTGCTCTTCATTCACGTTCTTGTATTCCAAACATCTGGACTTATTTTAGTTTTTCGAATGTTTTTTTCTTTTAAAATATCCTGTAGCATTCTGCTCATGTAAAAGACCATTTTACAAAGTCCTTGGGTGGGCTGAAATTCTCCAGCAGAGTATCTTAGTGGTTGGTTCAATACATGGATAATCCTGAAATTTGGATCCAAATATGAATTTGTTTATTAAACATGTGGGAATAGCCTTGGGACCTGTCTTTGTGAGTCCAGGTCTAAAGCTGTACCTTTACGGATTGACTGACATTTGGATTGGCACCATGCCAAGTTTGTAGGAGCTGACTAGATTCAATAATAGAGGTGACACTTAAGGCCCTTAGACATGATTAGAAACAAAACCCACTGAGGATGGCCTACCACTCAGGTACTCTTAAATTTTGAGTCAAATGTATAATCTAGTCCAGTTTCTAAATCTACTGAGATGTACTTAGACACAGTTTCTGAAGTAGAACCATTGATTCTCTGAGACTAGAGGTGATAACCCAGCCCTTGGGCAAATTTTAACCCATAGTTAAATAGACTGATCTAGAATGATCTGAAAAAACTATATCCTGGAACACCAAGAGATAGCCCAGTGCTGGCACTATGTAGTGTATATATCCATAGAGACTGGTTTGATGTTTGGAGCTGATGTTTGTGGCTCTGGGTGCTGTTCTGATGCTGAGTAGGATCTGAAGCCTAAGACTACAGTTACAAAATTGGTTCTAAGGTCAATCCAAATCCTAGAACCTCTGAGGTTGGCCTGATGTTGGAACAGTTCCATGGGCTGAGTCTGCCAAGCCAGCCTGGAATATGGAACAGTGGCATCTGTGCTGGCACCAGGTGGCCTTTGTATCAATTACTTTTACTTTCTTATGACCACAATGCAAAACAGTATTACATTAAGGAAGGAAAGATTTATTCTTACTCACAGTTCCAGCATGTGTCAGTCCATCATGGTGCAGAAGGCATGCAGAATAACTTAGTCCAAGGCACTGGAAGAATAAAGCAGAGGCCATTCACACCACAGTACTCCTCAAAACCGAAAACATGGCAGCATCTAGGTGTAATCCTCAAACGTCTGATCCTGTGGACCTACTTTCACTAACTAAACTCCAATTTCTAGTGGTTCTAGAGCCCCGCAATACACTTCACTAATTAGGGTATAAATATTCAAAACATAAAAAAAATGTGAGACATTTCAGACTTAACCATAACAGGCTTGGAAGCACTAACCTGTAGGCTATGGCCTGGCACCCGGGATGATGGAAGCCAGCATCAAATTCTTTTTATTATAAAAAGCAAAGTCTGGAATTTTGCCATTTTTTTTCCCTCACATTCAAGTTATCTCTATTCTGTTCTGTCTAGAGATAGGGGAGAAGTGCCGTAGGTAATATAATCTGTCTTTACTACGCTTTTCAATGTGCCTGTTTTTATTTCTGAGCTACACACAGATACTTTAACCTCTCACCTGTTTTGCTTAGATTGTGTAAAGGTATTTCATGCCTGGATAGTTGTTTAAATTGATATTTCTATAGAAGGACAAGCTCTGGACAGTTCTATTCCATTGTCTTGGTGACATGCTTGGTCTCAGCACATTTTCTAATGAAAGATGTCTCCTGACCTATATAGGAAAAATAGTCACTGATACAAGGCTGATGCTCAATGGCTGAATTTGTGTCTAAAATTTTTATCATGATATGAAGGGTTTTATTTTGTTAATACCTTCGAAAGACACATAGAAAGGGAGTTTCTACGTGTTGAGTAGGACTTTGAAATGGCTTCATGCCGATATACTTTGTAGTCCGAAACAAGTGTTATATGGTGGATTCCTACTTCGAATGTTACTGAATTCCTTAATTATAGCCTTAATTACACTCTGCCAAGAAAGACACAGTAGATGGTTGGAGTAATGGTAATGACAGAGCAGAAACCTATGATAAAACAATGGTCTTTGTAAAGAAGTGCTACTTTTAAAGCTCCATTGAGATGCCCTGGGTATTACAAGCATGCTCAGATTATTGCAATCTTTGGGATGCATGCTCTACTTAAGAAAATATTGTAATTGAAGATATCTAAAAGGAAAATAATTCTCAAGTATATCTTGGAATTGTAGTTACAGAGTTAGGAAGGAAGACATATTTATCATACTAGACCAAAAGGATAAGACTGGGTGAGAGCTGATTCTACCTTACACATTTAGTCATTTAGCCATTTTAGTTCTATGATGGAACCAATAATGCCAGGTCAAAGACAGTATTCACTGTGCCACACTTTGCAGCAATTGAGGGAAACCTACAAAATGATTCAGTGGCCTGCACTATGGCAATTGTACAAATGTGTGTGTAAAAGTGTGTGTGAGGGTATATGTGTGTCTGTGTGAGTAGAATTGTGACTTGTGTGAGTGTTTATGTATATGTTTAGAAAATAACATGAGATGGGAAAGCCAGAGTTTGCATATGGAAATAGAATGAACAAGCTCTGAGGGCCCTGTTCATATGGACCTACAGCAATGGCGTCAGCATACTCAAGACCCATGCAAACTCAAGCAGCAAAATCCCAGCATGGAATTGGGGAAATGGGTAGCAGACCCCAACCTTTGCTTAAGAAATATTGGCAACTGATTACTGTTGGGTGAGGATGGGCTAGTCTTCCTAAAATGAAGGACTTCAGGTAGTTTGATTAGACCTTAGTGGGTGAACCGGTAATGAGGTCACTTGGGGACATTGTTATGGGTCACAATAAACTATCCAACACCACATAGTTGAAGTGGCAAGGTATTTTATTTTGGCCGGGCCATTTGACTCAAGAGCAAGCATGTCGATCGAGCTTGGAAAGAAGGTTTTATGGCAACCGTTTACAAATTAACTATTTTTTAAAAAATCATTTAGAAGAATCGAGTATTTCACATAGTTAGAATTTTTCCCATCATGTTACAGTTACTATTGTACAGAAGTAGGTTAAGCAGCTAGTTATTTACTGCTTTTCCTCCCAGATTAGTGTGTCTCAAGATTAGTGGTCAGGGCTGTTCCTGGAATACATGAGTTATCTTCTTTCTGGGTATGTCCTTGGGAGGGGTTGAGCAAGAATGCAGAGGCAACTTTAAGTCTCTTCGAACAGCAAAAGTGTAAGCTTTTATCCTATTTACCTAGGGTATCACAGACACTAACTTGACACAATAGGCTTTAAGACAGTGAGAAAATATATAGATTCCAGTTAGGTGGGTATGTGGGGTTGCTGTATGAAACACATAATGATTCAATAAAAATATTTTTAAAAATAGTAAAAGGATTCAAAGCTACTTATGTGAAATACACATATTGTATCACATCCCATTTCATTCAGCTAATTATTAAAATCATAAAATATATTTTCAATAACCTTAAGATATAATAGAGTATTTGTTTAATGGTATTTACAGTGTTTTAAACTTTATTTGGCATGTTAGAATATTGAATTTCATTTATTTTATGTTTTATTTAATACTTCATTTAATATGATCAATTAAAAACTTTCATGGTGAAGAAACAAAGAAAGTCTGAGGAAGACCCAGAGTTATTGGGTACACATTTACCTTGGACTCAGTGTTATAATTTTTTGTTGCTATTGTTGTTATTGCTGTCTTTTTTGAGATAGAGTTTCCCTGTAGCCCCAACTGGCCTGAAAGTTGCTATGTGGACCAAGATCCTCCTGTCTCTGCCTCCTGAGTGCTGATATTAAATGTGTGCACCTCCAAAACCAGCTCAAAGATATAATCTTATATTGTAATTATTTTAAGTTAGAACACAATGATGCAACATGAACAAATATTTATCTAGGATTTGAGTTAAGTAGGCACATATTATGTCTGGTATTATCTCCCAAGTAATCAATGAAGATTAGATATAATGACAATAACTAATTGAAAATTACTTACAAATTTTCAAAAATTAAACCAAGATCATAATTTTTGTCTTTAATTGAAAAGGAGGATGACATCGAAAAAAAAAAAAAAACCTCTAAAGTACAAAAAATGGGGAAGGGAGGGCTTGGAGGAGCAGGTGTATATGAACCAGTGAGTTCCCAGTTGCATATTTAACCACTAAAGTGCCAGTATCTGCAGAATGGCCAATTTCAAATGCAAATTTACTCAAGCATAATCTAACACGTGAATGCAAAAGTATTTCATTAAATTAGAATTTTCATCTTCCTCTTTGCTGACTTGACAACCCTGTGATATGGATTAAACGAAATGGAAACTTCTCAGAAGCTAGCCAAAAAATCTCTTTGCTTCCCAGGGTAGTCATTTGGGTTACAGTTTCAATTATGTTTCTGTTTTAACACTACATTTGCATTTCATCTTATTAAATCCATTTACATCAGTGTGAAAGTCAGTGTAATAATAGAATAAATTATTTTGAAATTAATGTTAAAATACTAAACATTTCAAGGCAGCTTTGATGATTAAAGTTGATTATAATGGTTAAATGTTGACAATATAATATATTCTCCAATTATTTCTCTATTACATCTCATGATACATTTCTTTAACTTCTTGTGTTATTTTTTGCATTCAAAGGCATCTCTGAATATAAAACCATAAAGTTGATGTAGAAAAAGTAGAAGTATAATAAAACCAAAAATGTGGATAGCATAATAATTTAGGAACTAAAAAACTCAGTGTTGCATTTTTATTTATGTTAAGATATATTGAAGAATAAATATATAAATCAAAGAATTGTACAAAAATATGGTGCAGAATAATTTTATAGAAATATCTAATTAAGTTATGTCCAAGGTTAGAAATTATTAGAACCTAGGATGAATGATAAAAGAATATTCTTCTGACCTGTGATGCATTTAATCCATGGAGTAAATCATTACACTTTTTAAACTATATTCAGCAGATAATAAAGGTGATGTAGGAAAGTTGTATCTGAAACTCCAGCATTTTTAGAGTGAGAGATAAGCACATGGAATTAAGGAAACACAGATGATTAGTGATCCTCATTGATTGAAAGAGCCAAGGAGGCTTCATGCTGTGCCTCGAAGGATCATGGGAATTAGGCAACTGGGAAGGAATTTCATGTGAAAGCTCCAGAGAGGCCATAGCCCTGTTTATCTATTAAAATATAGGAAAGGCACTTTCTCTTCCACATAGAACAAACATAATACCATGAACATCCATTAAGCTTGAGATATGTTAGAGAGAGCTAGTTCATGAAGGGTCTGAGATGCATATTAAATGCTTTTGAATTTCATCTTCATTTTAATCTCAACCATAGGCATGAAAGTGAAATAAACATGCTGCATTGACAAAGTGATCTTCATTGCTTAGAAATCACATAGAATATTACTATCCAGCAGAATTTCATCAGGTGAGTTGAAATGTTCTACAACTGATGTGTTTTATACAGTTGCCACTGACCACATGTAGCTATTGAGCCCTGGGTAGTACCAGAACACACTGACTTTTTTTTACTTTGATCTATTAATTTAATTCAAAATCTAAGTCGCCACAATGGGCTGATGGACATTGTGTTCAGACAGTAGAATTTTATACTTAGAACTGACTTTATGCCAAATATATGAATGAGAAGAGTTTCAAAAATTTAGATCTCCTGTAAGAATTTTTCGCTTTTGTTCTGCTAAATTTAAGTATGAAAATTTAAAGGAAAAAAGATGTAACTATTGCACCTGTCTTAACATGCTTTCTACCCTCTATGAAAACAAAATAACAGTAAACAAACAAACAAAAAACCCATTTCATTCTTGTCCAGGACACTCAAGAGGTGGTGCTAAGAAGAGTTCTATGCATCATCTGCTGGAGTGGAATCCAGCCCAAGTATGCCTTCTACCATGCGCTGGTGGGTAAGTGCCCAGAACAGCAAACCATCAAATTAACAAAGATTCTCTAGTAAACACTTAAATGTGTGCACACTGGGTATCTTGCCATTTGCCAAACAGTATGATGGGTTCTGGAGATAAAGTCGTAAGCAGATCTGAACTCCATGAATTCAGAATCTACCTCAGCAAGCAGCAGTTATACAACTAATGACTGTAATGGGAATTATATACACTGATGGGCAGTTTCAAGAAAATGACCAGGGCTAGGGATGTAGCTCAGAGCACTTCCCTAGCATGTAAGGTCCTAGGTTCAATCCCCAGATTCCGCCCCCACTCTCTAAAAGTGATCATAAAGCCAGAAATCTAGAAGCATTTAATTTTGTAAAAATTTGAAAGGAAATAATTGAGTCATGATCTGACTTTCTAATTAAGAAGAATTTTTGATGTGCACTCACTAGAAGAAGAGGCAGGAAAGGGTGTAAGGGTTGCAGGTCTGTTTGAGTGGTGAGAGCAGGGACGGGGACAACTGAGTGCTGTATGGTACAGACAAGCAGATATGGATGCAGAGCATTTTTTCCACAACCGTTTAGAATTTTTTTTTTTTTTTTTTGCCTAGAAAATGGACTTGTGACTAGAGGTGGAGCTAAGAAGTATACCCACTATAGACGTTATTAGACGTTATTAGGAATCGGGGCTTCTTTTCTCTTTTTCATTTACTTACTTTTATTTTATATGTATGTGTGTTTTGTCTGCATGTGTGTAAGTGCACCATGTGAGATCATTGCCCACAAAGGGCAAAAAGTATCTTAGATCTCCTGGAACAGGAGTTATGAATGGTTGTTAGCTACCATGTGGGTGCTAGAAATGGGTATTCTGCAAGAGCAACCAGTGCTCTTAACCACTGAATCATCTCTTTGGCCTTCTTTCCTCTTTTTAAAGGAATGGTATAACTTGGCCAGACCCCGATTGTTAAGGATCACCTCGAAATGTTAATAAATGGTGAAGACTAAAACAGAACTCATGAGCTTGAACATGATTGGACAGCATTCTGGGATATTTAAATTTTTCAGATGTGGGATCTTTCACTAAAGTCACTAAGTTATTTTCAGTGTCCAAATATTTTTGCAAAAGACTAGGTGCTTTCTTGCCCATCAAGCTCCTAAAATCTGTTCACCCTCCAAAGATCTTAAAACACTGCAGTTCCATACACTAGCTTAGGTCCACACAGGCCTTCTAGACCAATTGGAGGAGCAGGGGAAGGGCTTTGTAAACCAGGATTAGTGCAGAAGGTGGGTCTGGAGACAGTGGAAGCCAGGTCAGTGAATGAGCTGAGGGAGAAATAGAAAGAACTAAGGACCGAGAGGGTGGTAATGGATTCTGAGTCCTTCTTGCTTCCAGCTACTCTTTATCTTATTATGGAGTGACAGTAAGGATTACTCACCCTGTTACAAAGCACCCTGCAGTTCTGGTGAGTTTAATCTTCATGAGACAATTACTATTATTGTACATTCATCTGTCTGGAAATCACCCTCCGTCCTTTTTTAGAGCGACTTCAAGTAGCATGGAGGAAATTGTTTAGGCACATAGTAGTTTATTTGTACACAAAATGCTTTGGTGGATCTGACAGAAGAAGTTTAGTTTAGAGGTTTTCTTTCCAAGCTAGTTTGCTATAGGAAAGTATGTGTAAATCAGTTAACTGCCTCTGAGTTTCTTCCAGAAATGAGAAATACAGTAAGGATAGAACTGTTCACAGGGAAAAGGAAGAGTCAAATGTCCACTGAACTGTAATCATAGACTTTTGTGATTCAATTTAACTTTCTTGTAATGAAATACAGTGCTATGAGTTTCTTACTGCACTGAACTGAATTTCACTGACAGCCAATCATCTGCAATGGTTCCCCGAACTCCAGAGAATGCTGACAAACCTCTTTTTCTTTGTCTACATTCATGGCTAACTCACTCTTCATGGCTCTCCAAGGTTCCTTTGTCCCTCTTGAACTTCCTAACATCCTGATAATGTTGTAACCTTATAGGCATAAGCCTCTTTACTTATAGGCATCAAGTATGATGGCCCCATGTCAAGTCAAAGCCCTGGCAATATGTACATGCATCCTCATTGTCCACACCCCAGCAGAGCAAAGGAGCTGGCTGACATGGCACCATGTACCTCACAACCAGTGGTGAGCCCTAGGTTCAGTGTTGCCTGCTAAAACCTGATCTTTATAATTTTGTATTTCCAATGGAATGCTTCTGGAATTCCATACTAGAAACAAAACAGGCTACAACATCTGTTGGAAATACATCTGGTGCTTAGGCACATGTTCAGAAATATGGACTGTGCTTAAAAATCAGAGCAAAAGAAGAAGTCCTCAAACCCAAAAGTGTAACATAGCTAAGTTTTAAAGTAAAAAAATAATAAAAGGAAATTTATTTAATTTAACTTTTGAGTCAATGTAACATTATATACTAATGTAGATGCAGAGTTCAAGGAAAAGTCCTAAAGGTGTCCGCTAAGCTATGTAGGGAATATAGAATGGATGCTACCCATAAGTCTTTGTTGAGTATATATCCAAATATTTGTACTTAGTTTATAATGTATTAGGCAGAAAGCATTTACCAGGTCACTTGTTTATCAGAAAATTCACATCCTGTTTTCTTATTGAGACAGGGAAAGATGAGAGAGAGGCTATGAATACTATTATTTCCCACTATGAATACTATGGATACTACGATGCCCTTAAAATTAAAATTATTTTTTAGAAAATATTACAAAGAGAGTTCTTAATCTTTATTTTAAAAACAGAAATACTCACTTTAAAAAGGTTACTTTCCCAGAATTGTACAGAATGCCAACAAATCCAAGTACACATTATTAAATTCTTACACATGAACTAAGAAATAGGGTTATATAAAAAGGTAACTGTGCACATGCCAATAAATTCCTCCCGAAAACAGTTAATAAATGGTAATTTTCTCTGACACTAAATAAAACTGAGAGTTCAGGTTCCCCTTATGAGGTTTCCCATATTTCTCTAGGACACAGAGAGACCTGTGCAAGCCCCACACTCCACATTGTGCCATAATTTTTTGTAAGTTTGTCTTCTGCACATGCTCACTGTAAAAGTCTAATTCATACAGTTTCAAGATATGTCCTGATCTTCTGTTCTTGTCTTCTATCTCTTCACTTGTGATTTACAGCTATAGGACATATGTGTATGTTTTATGGTATTCATTTTCTTCTGATATGTAGTGGTATCATAGAAGATCAAAAATGAATGAAGGTGTGACCTAATTACAAATAACATTGCCATGGCAGATGGAAAGTAGGGCAGATGAGACAGTGTATCCAGTCAATAAAAGAACCTGAGAAACACCCTGATCACCAATGTTGTATAAATTTTCCCATGGCGGGACCCAGCATTCAGCCTCACCTCACCCTCCTGGTCTGAACCAACTGAATGAATAGAGAATGTTCTTTAGAAACATTGATTTATTTCAGGTGACCCATAAAGTCATTTTTACCAGCCACCCACCAGCCTAAAGCATCCACAGTGGTGGCACACAAGTCTCTTTGTCCGGGGTGCAGGGCCCATTGTCTGTGGCGCAGGGCACTTTGTCCATTCCCAGCCAGCATTTCACTTCCACTCACATGATCCTTAGGACTGCGGGGACTTAGAACGCTGCCTGCTGGGTCTCCACCTTCTGCATGGACCTGGGATCTGGGTACTGTTCCTCTTGAGTGGCTTTGAGTAATCCCCACCCCCTCTCCAGCTCACTGCCGTGTTTTCTCTACCTTCTCCCTGCTTCCTTCCTCCCTTATTGGTCAGAAGGCGGGACTTGCCACAGAATGAACCAATAGAAAAAAACCTCAGAGAGAACCCCATATTTACCATATACTCCACCCCTTTCTCTCTGGAAAACAAAAAAAAAAACATAACAATACAACAATATCCGTAAAGGAAAGCAGTAACATCCACATAGACCATCATAAACACAACTGTCTAGACAGTACTCAAGTGAATGTATCATATTAACCTCACAATCATAGTAGTGTCTCTACTGAGGCCTAAAACTACCTTCAATACTATTGAGCATCAACCTTTTCTTTTTTCATATCAGACATGTGTTCCATTGCTGAAGAGTGGGCCTTAAATCCTTTTATGAATATGCTGAGGATGCACATACCAGACGAGCCTCTATTATACCTGTAGAACATCTGACAGTAAAGCACACAAGATCTGTCATTAAGCAGAGCTTTTCAGGACCATTCTCCCATGGCGGTCTGCCTAGCGCCCTCTAGCCCTATGAAGGCCAGCCATCCATTTGTAGAGAGTCTTCAGCTCAGTCCCAGCTAGATCTCTGTTTCCATGCTCGAGCCATGTCACATTTTCAGTAATAGGGCCTTACCATCCATTTCCAGTGTGAGACCAGCATTATAATGTGGCAATTCCCTTTTGTTTTTGTAAAGGGGGATTTCAAGGTTCCCTTGGCCAACAGCTCATAGGGAGAGTCAACTTATGCCTGATACTGGAATTGCTAGTTAACAATCACATAAAATATACCTTTACTCTTTGACATCTAAAGGCCCATAGAACTCCCAGAATTTCACAGTTCTACTTTACCCACGTACCCTGTATGAGTTATATTCCATTCTTGTTCCTTCAGGTGTACTTGACATCTCTCAACTGGGTTTCATATCTGTAAAACATTCAGAAATTAACATTATATACACATACAAGGTCTAGCATAGCCAGGAAAATCCCTTTTCATTTGCATCAGCTGTTTTTTCAACAGATCCAGGTTGGGTACAATGGCATATAATTTACTTAGTGTCCTAGATTTCTTGATCCTACATAGGGCCAAGAAGGAATAAGGATTCTCTTGCCCTTGTTGCCCCTGTTGATTCCTAGGGCCAGGGAGATTCTGGATCTGATTCCTGACCCTAGGCACACTTGTGGTCTCTCTATTGACCACATCTGGCTGTTGGGAGAGGGCCTGGCCAGGCAAACTGTCCCCACCCCTCGAATGGCCAGTCACAGGGGAGAAATGTACCCTGTTTTATCTGGGGGGTTAGTATCCATCCCTGTGATAAGCTTCATCCTCTGTGTACCTTTTGTGAACTGTTTCTCAGAGCCCAAAGCCTCCCAGAGCTGCTTTAGCACAGAATTTGGCCTTTTACCAATCTTTTCTTTAGGAACTTAGGCTAGACACAAGTTTGTCCACATTTGTCTACGAGTAACCCAAGCAGACCTCCTTTTCTGTTTTGCCACCCTTATACATTTTTTAGTTTTTTAAATTTTTCTATAGACATGTTTCACATGCTGGTTCAGGTTGTTTTAACTTGTCAAAGCCTCTCTGGCCTTGTAAAGCTCCTGCCCCACCTGGGGATCCAGTAAGGATCCTAGAGCTCCATACCAATATTGAGGTCCTTATTCAATGAAATCTGCCATTAGATTTCTAGTAAACACAGTTCTATCAGACCCAGTGAAAGGGCTACTATATATTGCTTTCCTCATGCCCAGGTCTCTTAACAGCACCTGTCCTTCTTGTGTCATACTCCAGCTCCTGGAATTTATGGGGGTCTCTACTGGTGATGACCAAGTTCTCCTGTGGCATGCAGAAGCCAGTTCATCAGTGACTGATTTCCCTTGTATTGTGCCAGGTTATGCAGCTTAAATCTCAAGGAGGGATGAGTGGTTATGTAGCACAGCTGTCTTGCTTCTGCAGCACTGAAAATAATTTCATCTGCTCCCATGTCCCATAGCCTTACAAGCTAAGTAGTTAAATGTTCCGTCCTGGTTTGTTTGAAAGTCTTTTCCAACTCCAGCAGTTCTAAGGCTGAAAAACCTTTAGGGGAACTTTCAGCTCCTTCTGGGTTGCTTGCTTCTTTGCCAGGCACTGCACCTCTCTCGTCTGGGTGGTGGCGACAGCGGTGGACTGGCTCCGCCCCCTCTCATATCTTTTTGACTTAAAAAGTGGCAGGCTAAAAGTTTCATTTCCTTTTCTCTTTGATCCAATTTGCTAGCAAGCTTAGTGGCTAGTATCAAAGAAGCGAGGCTTATATCTTTCTCTCAATTTAATTCATCTTTCACAGTTTGAATTTCCTCTTGTTCTAAGACCTCATCCTGAGGATGCCTTCTCACCTGCACAGGCTGGTCCATGGCGTCTGTGGAGTGCGCTATCCCCATCCCTATCTGCCCCATCCATCTCATCTACATTATAGACCACACCAAACCTGCAATGGCAGCCATACACACCAGTCCTATGGGGATAATCCACCATGTCAAGATTTCTTCTGTCCATACTCTTTCCTTTGCTGATTCCCATATTAACTTAGGCTCCATAACTCCTTTTCATGGGAGCATTCTCTTTTTGTCAGTCGATCCTGCCAACTACACCATATGTTGCATAAATTTTCTCATCCGGGACCTGGCATTCAGCCTCACCCCACCCTCCTGGTCTGAACCAACTGAAAGAATAGAGAATGTTCTTTAGAGAGATTGATTTATTTCAGGTGACCCATAGAGTCATTTTTTACAGGCCACCTACCAGCCTAAAGCAGCCACAGAGGTGGCACTCAAGTTTCTTTGTCTGGGGCACAGGGCCCTTTGTTCATTCCCAGCCAGCGTTTTGCTCCCACTCACATGATCCTTGGGACTGCAGGGACTTAGAACGCTGCCTCCTGGTTCTCAGCCTTCTGTGTGGGCCCGGAATCTGGGCACTGTTCCTCCTGAATGGCTTTGAGTAATCCCCGCGCCTCTCTCCAGCTCACCGCCATGTTTTCTCTATCTTCTCCCCGCATTCCTCCTCCCTTATTGGTCTGAGGGCAGAACTCGCTGCAGAATGAACCAATAGAAAAAAGAAAAACCTCAGAGAGAACCCCATATTTACCATACAACCAGAGTGGCACCTTGATGGGGTATAGCCACACTTGCACTCTCAAAACATGACTTATCTTCTGATTGCTCCAGAGGCATGCTATTGAGGAAAGTCATGGAAGACTGCGAATTTTAATTTTCATAAAATGTGATTATTAGTTTATTAAATATACATTGGAGAGTTACTTTGGTATTTCTGGCCTACTATATTTTTAGGATTTATTCCTATACACTACATTATTGAGCGAGCTAGGCAGGCACAGAACAGGAATGCATTAGTTACTTTTATGTTGCTGTGATAAAACATGAGGACCAAAGTAACTCAGAGAATGAAGAATTTATGGGCCTACAGTTTCAGAGGAACAGAAGAATCCATCATGGCAGGAAGGCATGGTGGCAGGAGGGGGCTGCAGCAGAAAGTTGTGGGCTCACATCTTCAAGCAGGCACAGGAAGCAAAGAATGCAGACCTGGAAAAACAGACCTTGCTATGAATTCTCCAAGCCAACCTCCAATGACATGCTTCCTTAAGCAAAGTCACACTTCCTAAACAACTTCAAACAGTGCCACTAACTGGGACCAAGTGCTCAACACTTGGATCCAAAGGGGAACATTCACTTAAATCTTGAGGAGCAAGGAGGAAGAGGAAAAGGAAAGAATTTGAGGAAGAAGAGAAGAGGCAGCTTTCTAAGGCACACTGTTGTCTTCTGGATAAGAACGTGGTCCCACCGAAGAGCTTGCATTTGAAGAGTCAGAGTCAGTGTAAAAAACGAATACACCCCAACCTTTGCCACCTTCAGAGCAGCAGAAATATCTCTCATTATTTCCTCTCCTCACCTCACTGGATCACAGAAATGGTGATGCAAAGCGGAAAAAAAGTGAAGAAAGACTCATTATCTTTCAGGTTTTGCCCACCTCTGTCAAAAGTCAAGAGGAGCCAAACAAGAACTATGTGTCATTGTAGCTCCATCTTCATCATAGATTACCGTTCATCATGACAGAAAAGCTGAACAGAAGGAACTGTTAGGATTCAAATGTTCATTCATCTCTCTCTTCTGTCATATCAAGGTCTGTCAAGGCACTAATAACTGCAGGTATGGAGAGGATGAGACAGCATTGGACTCTTCTGAGCAGACAGCACAGATTGGTGGAAGACAGGGGACTTATATGGAGAAAACTGAAGGGGCATGTCTCTAGGGTAGAATATAGTATTCAAAGAAAGCATCATCTTTAAATAATAGGCAAGGTGAGATTTAGTGTCAGGGACTCAAGCAAGAAAAGGAGGAGAGCGCGAGAGAGAGAGAAAGAGATAGAGAATACAAAGTAGTCAGATTAGGGTAACACTTGAGAACTGGATAACCATCACTGTTAGTGACAGGATCCAAGATGCAAATGTCTGTAGGAAGAAAATGAGAAGCTGAATCATATAGGTGATGGAGAGCTTTTGTTGTTGGCTTGAACACCTGGTCAGAAGGAACCTCAATTGAGGAATTGTCTCCATTGGATTGTCCTGTGGCAATGTCTGTGTGTTATTTTCTAGATATTTGAGTGATGTGGGAGGGCCCAGCCCACTGTCAACAAAGCCAGCCCTGGGACAGGTGTTCCTGTACTGTATAAGACAGTAGGCCAAGCATGGGCCAGTAAGCAGCACTCCTCCATGGCCTGGCTTCAGCTCTCATCCCTTAGTTGCTGCCTTGAGTCCCTACATTGGGCTCCCCAGTGATGAACTGTGATTAGGGAGATGTAAGCCAAATAAACCCTTTCCTCCCCAAGTTGGTATTGATCAAAGTGTTTTGTCACAGCAACAGAGAAGCTAAAACAGAAGTTGATACCAAGATTGTGGGATATTGCTGTGCCACATGTGACCTTGGGGTTTGTTAGGGTTGTGGAAGCATTTGGAACTTTGGGCTGGAAAAGTCATTGAGTGCTTAGAGTTTAGTGAACTATTGCTGTAGAGATTGTAACAGTTTTGCTGAGGGAGATATAGACAATGGAGTTCTAGCTTGTGAAGCTTCAAAGGGAGGTAAAGATAATCAAGGCTATTTATATAATATTTTGAATTGACAGTCTGTGGTTTCTTTAGCTAGGGCTAAGGAATCAACTGTGCCTAAGAAACAACTAGGTGAACCCCTGAAGTGAAGCCATTGCTTTTACAGGGACAATTGATGCTGGGTAGCTGGGGCTGAAAAATCAGCTGTGAGCTATACGAGACCAGCATCACTGTGTCAAAATCTTCTGGGAAGTATTTCCTCAGGGTGAGCACACAGAAGCTTTGGTCTAGAGGGCCCTGAGCCTCCCGCTCAACCTGAAAGCAGGACTTGGTAATGTGTAAGAGTCTCCTGCATACTTTTGAAGGCATGAAGAGGTCATGTAGACCATCTGTCGTTTTTACCCTGAGAGTCCATGAAAGCCCATTGTTGAAGGTGCAGCCCCAGTTTCAGTTGAGACTCTAAAATATTGGAGATGCCAGGACCATGGAATGACCACTACGGGCAGCAGCGGCTGTGGAATGAAGGTGACCTGAGCCTATAAGACTAGCTGTGTGTGTTGTGGATGACAGAGACAGAGAAATGCTGCTGCCCAAGCCCTTTGGAGCCCAGAAGATCATGAATGGATCCCAGATGTGCAAACTTGAGTTACTTTGCTTAATTGTACCAGACTCTTCAGTTTTGAGATAGGACAGTATTAACTTGTTCCAGATTTTACAGGAGCCCACAGATAAGTGACTTTAAAAAGAGTTTAAACTTTTAAATTTTTTGAATATTTTGAGGGCTGTGAAACTTTTAATTTGGGCTGTTTGATGCTGTGCACAAAATTAGTATTACCGTCATACCTTGAGGATAAGAAAGGAAAAGCTTGTGGTTTAGTAGGGATGTGTTTGTGTGTCAGGGTGACAAGGAGTGAGCTGTGCTGGATAGCTTCAGTTGTCAACTTGTTGAGTGATGTGGGAGGGCCCAGACCACTGTGGGTGGTCCCACCCCTGGATTGGTGGTCTTGTGTTGAATAAGAAAGCAGGCTGAGCACAGGCCGGGTGGAGCAAGCCAGTAAGCAGTGTTCCTCCATGGTTTGTGCTCAAGGTTCCTTCCCTGAGTTCCTGCCTTAGTTTCCCTTGATGATGAATTGTGCTCTAAGGCCAAATAATCCCTTTCCTTCCCAACTTGATTTCAGTCACTCTTTTTATCACAGCAATAAGAAGGAAACTAAAACCCTATAAGAGATTAAATCCTAAAATAAGACAAAATCTAGTAGTTGAAAGTAAGTATGTAAGTGTGTTGGTGGTCTAGCCACAGTTGTACGAGGTGGACTGACTGTCCAAGTGACTTCTGAAGATCATGCTGCTGATGTGGGTGGCACCTAGTGCACTCAGAGTGTGGCACCTGAACATGTATAAAGTGCTGTATTGCATAGTCTGACATATTAGTAAATCCAAGGATTGATGAATCAAGGAGTTGAAGGTCCAATATTAATCTTCAAATTATAAGGATAAGAAAATGAATTTTCTGATTAAGATAATGAAGGAGAATAAGAAAAGTTTCAGTTGGTTGAACATAAGAGACATTTTCATTCTCAAAATCAAAATGGAATGCCTTGTTCTTGTTTTATAGAGTCATAGAATTTTAGTTTAGGGTAGAACTTGTGACTAACGGACACCTGCTTGGTGCCAGGGCATGTCCTCATGGCTGCAACAACAGACTGAAGGAAAGACAAGGACTAGAGGGGCTAAAGCCCCTCAGAGAAGAATAATCCTCTACCTGTTAAGTGCTTAAGTTCTTAATATTTAACTTCTTAGCTCTGTGCCTGGGTCTTAGATAAGAATCTGAATACCAGACACAAGACCCCATCCCTCACCCATGTGGCATTCAGTGCAATAATGAAACTCTTTAGAAGCAATGATTTGACTTAGCAAATGGGCAATAACAGGTGCTTCTCATAGTTATGTATGTTTGTCTGTGACCCACATTGTAAGCTTTAAGTCATTTTCTGAATGAAATGCTTCTATTAGATATTTTCTCCAGGGAGCTGGTTACTTGCATCCCAAGGTCCAAAAAAAAAAAACAGAAAAGTGACATGTGGGAATCCTCTGCCATTCTGCAGTTGAGAAACTGTTCCAAGTCTGGCATATGTGACAGCCTCTCTGGCATCACTTACCTCTTTGCCAGCTCCTGTCATGAAGGTGATGGTGGCACCAAGCTACCCCCAGAGCACATGGAGACTCTCTCTATGTGACAAAAGCACTTCCCAACTTTCAAAGCTCACACAAGTCACAAGGCTGAAAAAGGATACCAGACTTCAAGGTGAACTCACAGATGTGAAAGGCAGATAGCTGAAATGTAAACAAACCCTTTTCAGCGCCGTGAAATAATACAATAATGTGTGTTTTACCTCTGATTCTTTCAAACTCTTAAGTAGAAAGGGCCCTGACCAAGACTCCACAGAAGACGGCCAAATAAAATTATTTGCCTAATTAGAAGAAATAATCTTAATGCTCAGGAACACCAGAATCAGTTTACAAAAATAACTAAGAGAAAATGAAACCTTTCTTCATTAGATGTTTTAAGACCGTTTTGTGGTCAGAGTTTCTTTTTGTGGTACTGAAATAAAACTATGTTCTTCAAGTATCCTATCCAAGCACTTCACCACTGAGCTGTATTTCTAGCTGAAGAACATAGCATCTGAGGCTTCCATAGAGCTCCTGAATCTTCTAAATCAAGTTCCAATGTAGATTCATAGTCATCAGATCAGGGTGTTTAGGAGGGACCAGGGTGATACAGTGCAATGAGATTTCACAGTGGTTCTCTGACTCCATGCTGAGCAGCAATGTAATAGACAGTTATGATGGAACACTCCAAAGACACATACACCTTAACACAGAATATATGAATTCCAGTGGGTCACTGGTTCCTCTAGGCTGGCAGCCAGAAAACCCCAAGAATCTTCCTTTGTCTACTATCCCTACAGTACTGTGGTTACAAGCAGACACAATATCTCCCCCAATTTGTTGGGTAGGTGCTGCCATCTGAACTCAGGTCTTCATGGATGAACAGCAAGGATTCTTAACTGCTGAGCTGTTTCTCTATCCCTGTAATTCACTTTTTGTTAATTTATATTCCTGTTTGTAATTTCCTTTTTATTCTTTGTATAAGTAATCAGATCATCTTGTATTGTAAGACTTTCTTCCCTTGCTTGTTTCCTAGAGGAATTTAACTAACAGCCGGCATTTTTTTACTGATTTTCATAAGTCTATATATTGTACCATTTTGGTTTACAGTCCTCAATATTTTGCTTTATAGTTATGCAATTTCTTCTTCTGTTTCCTTATGTTCTCTTATTCTTTTGCTGTCTATTAATTTTGACTAATCAGTTAATTTAATTATTACTGTTTACCAAGATATTTACCTAGGGCTGTGAATTTGTTTCTAATAAATGCTTTGGCAGAAACCTAAGCATATTTTATGCATATGGTGCTTACTTTCTACTTTGTTGGTTTTTCTTATTGATCGGTTTGTATTTTTTGACCTGCCATTTATTTCAGGTATTATGTTTGTTCTTCACAAACACACAAGTTGTTCAATGCTCTGGCTTATTCTTAATTTCTATTTCTTCAGAGCAGTGATGCATAGTCTATAAAGAGTCTACATTTTGCAGTGCAGTTTTTCATAATTTAGATATATTTTGGGAAGAGTGCACAGAAGGTGATGTGGACCACACACATTACCCATCATGTCAAGCCCACACCCTTTACCCCAGAATTGAAGAAACTTCATTTGTCTTCTGCTGAGCAAATGAATATCCCTTTGACTCTCCGGATGTAATTCATGAGTCTGAGTCTTGATGTCTCTTGAGTTGGCAACATTATCTATTTAATGTTGATGCCTTTTTTTTTCTATTTCAGATTACTTACTGAGGATATTAGCACTTAATAATGTAGAGATCAAATACAAACACTAAACCCAAATGACTCATTCTTACTTATTACTTTTGAAATTTTTGTACTACTGTACAATGAAATATGATCATATGTCCTCTGCATGTCCCTGTCCAGCTTTCCCCATAACTTCCATCCCCTGAACTTCCTGTCGTTTTTTGGGTTTTGGTTTTGGGTTTTTGTTTTTGTTTATTTTTTTGATAGCCAACAACTACAGTTAGTGCTGTCCATGTGTGCTAGATAACTTTAGCGTTGAGGGAACCCCAATTGGAGAATTTCCTCCATTGGATCGGCCATGTCTGTGGGGTATTTTCTTGATTATTAAGTGATATGGGAGGGCCTAACCCACTGTGGGTGGTGTCATTCCGGGGCAGGTTGTTCTGTATTGTACAAGAAAGCAGGCTGAGCATGGCTAGAGGAGAAAGCCAGTAGAAGCGTTCTTCCATGGCCACTACTTTGGCTCCTGCCTCCAGGTTCTCTGCCTGAGTTCCTACCTTGGGCTCCCTAAGTGATGAACTGTGACGCAGAAGATGTAAGCCAATAAACTCTTTCCTCCCCAAGTTGGCAATGGTCAGAGTTGTTTCGTTACAGCAATGGAAGGTAAGCATAGATGCAGAGCAACAGACCTCACATCCTACTACAGAGGTATTTTCATATCCGTGTTCATTGCTACTCTATTCATAACAGCTAGGAAGTAGAATCAACTTCCGCTTCCAACAACAGGTGACTGTATAGGAAATATGTGGCGCATATACATGATGGAACTTTGCTCAGCTGTAAATAGACTCTTGAATTCCCTCTCTTTTCTTCTTATTACTCTAGTCTGGTGATTTATTTCTTTCCAGAGACTTTGCACTCTTCTCCTGTACCTTGAAGCTTTGCCAGAACTATGGTTTTATGTGTACTGATAATGTTTCCCACCATTAAGACCCTTACGTCCAGACCTGTTTGTAACTGAACTTCACTAGACTCAGATCTCTCTCTGTCTCTGTCTCTCTTTCTCTCTCTCTCTCTCTCTCTCTCTCTCTCTCTCTCTCTCTCTCTCTCATCTTGTGAAATTTCCCATGTGACAAGCCGAGCTGAGGTGGAAGCAGAGTGCTATTCAGACTATGGTTGTTACATACCTTGTTACATCTCTGTCTCGGGAAGCAGAGTGTAAGTGGGGTTTGACCATTGAAATTGGGAGGGCAGTATTAGGGTTTCAATACCTGTATAAAAGTCAGTATTTAATTTAGTCATTATTAAATCTGGGAGTTCTATACATTTTAGTAATGAGACAAACTGTAGTAATGAGGAAACAGATGATCATTTCAGATGATCATGGAAGAGAAAGTTAAATATAGGGAAAATGAAAGGAGAAAACCAAGTTGTGTGATTTAAATAGTTATATCTATTTATCAGAATAAATTGGATAAAATAAGACCAAGTGAAAGAGAGGGATTTTAAGTATTCTACAGTACTCATTCTTTCCCTTTCTTTACAATGTTCTTTTACTAAGTATTTTCTATACACTTAGCATATTATTTAGAGACCGGTAGGAATCAAAAATAAAATATAAAATTCTATTTGATTAAGTTAACTGATCTGTGCCTAGCAAACATTCAGTTGACTGTGGCCATAATTATTATTTGTAGAGATATGGATATTTGTAGAAGATTTTATTTTCTACCTAAATGTACTAGCTAACTTTCTCATCATTGTCACCAAAATACCTCAAAGAACAACTTGAAGGAGGAAGTATTTATTATCCTCCGTGGTTTCAGAGGGTTTAGTCTATGACTGCTTGTCCTCATTCACTTGAGTAGGATACCAATGCAATGGCAGCTTGTGGATGAGGCTGTTCATAGCAAACAGGAAGTAGAAGAGGGGAATAAAGAAGAGACCAGGGTAAGCTAGAGCTTTAAGGACTTACAACCTCTGGCCTACTTATTCCAACAGGACTCCGCCTCCAACCTTTTACCACATCCCAATAATGCAGTTACATTATGGAACATCAAGGAATTGTTCATTGATTAGATCAAAGCCCTCAAGATTTAATGTCTCAGAAAACACCCAGGGGTGATTCTTAATCTAATCAGGTTAATCCTGAAATGTAACCATCACAATACACTAAACAGGTGGTACAGTTTGAGTCAAGCTTCCAAAGAAAGGAGTCAGCTTAATGGTGTTTATAAGTGGTGCATTTGCAGTGCCAGAAAACTTCCAAGACTTCTCTTGATGGCTTACTGTGCAAACGTTGAACAGATACCCACTGGATGTTAATCAAACTCATAGCTTTACTTCCCTTTGTGTTACTCAGACCCCTCCTTATTTGACCTACTCTGTTGATAATTTATTTCTTGAACGGAATTGAGAGTGTATGAGATTCCAATCAACAATCAACATCAAAGACTACTTCTGCTCTGCATGTTAAATAGATACATTTAATGAAGTGAAATTAAGAAGATTCAGGTGGCATTTTAAAATAAAATGAAGGCCCAATCAAATAAGGATTATGCCCAAGGAAAAATGTCTTCCATTATGATCTTTTATATGCAGTTAGTGACTAATAGGTGGAAGACTGAAGGAATTGCACACCATATGGTGAGATAAATATGGTTTATTTTTTCAAATTGCATTTGTGTCACACAATTAAACATTAAAACTAAGCATTCCTAAATACTAATCTGTAACACTTAACGATTTTATACATTTGATGTAACCATTTTGAGGGTTTTAGAGACATACAATCTATCACTAAAAGAAAGCTATTTCACAGGAAACTATTTTTAAGAAGGTGTAAAAAAATAAGAATCCAAACAATTTTCAGTCCAACCCACAGAGAATCTCAAACAATAACCAGTATCCAGTTCAAGCCTTACTCCTAAAATGAACAGAAAGCCCCCAGGGTTATGTCTCCCTGGAACCAAACCAAAGAAACAGAAGCTCTGGGAGTTGACTTGTTCAAACAGGGAGCCAGAGGGAGCTG
Organism: Eospalax fontanierii; assembly: GCA_035773235.1. Taxonomy (NCBI): domain Eukaryota; kingdom Metazoa; phylum Chordata; class Mammalia; order Rodentia; family Spalacidae; genus Eospalax; species Eospalax fontanierii. The sequence continues at coordinate 22,019,634 of CM069540.1, forward strand.
AAATCCTGCCAGACTGACCCTTGTAGTCATAGCGGAGGAATGCCAGCAGAATCTAGGTTAAACAGCTGTGTTTTGACTTCATTTTGCTGCTGAAGTAAAAGGAAGACTGAATCAGTGCACCAAGTAGGGCTTCTGATACAAATCGTAATGAACATATAGGCCAACTAAGAATATTAGCAATTTTCTTTCTGCAGCTTTCCCTGTCTGAATCTGGAAAAGTAAAACCAAATAAAAATTTTATTTTGTGAAGAAAATTCCTCTCAGACTTATCTAAGATCTAAAAAAGTAAACAACAACAACAAAAGCAGAAAACCATAAGAACAGTATTTAATGAACGCCAAATCTGATCTTGATTTCAGAGAAAGATACTCACTCTGGCCTGGACTGCTCAGTCCTGCCGTCCATTGTAAGGACAAGAGGAGGGTTCCCACGTTCCAGGGATGTTCCGAATAGTCAACAAATTGGCTTACAAATATAGCTCCTGATAGCATTCAAAACATAATAAGCAATGTGTGTATTTATGAACTTTGTTATAATTATTCCTACTATTTTTGCTTTTCTTTGTGGAATGAAGATATGATCCAGACAGGCTAATAGACAATTCTAGTAACATTGATGTTATTTGATGACCAGTTACTATGTGCTAAGTGCTATCTAAACTACCATACTTAATTTTCACAATAATCTAGCAGGGCACACTAATGGTTTTCTAATTATACTTGGAAAATTTAAGGCTTAGAAGTATTAGATAAATAGCTCAGGAATTCATGCATCTGAACTATTGCTGCATCAGCCTTTTATCCATGCAATTTGATCGAAACAGCAGTTCTTAATAGCTAAATTAAAAGTTCAAAACAAACTAATAAAAGAAGGATTTACCATGCTCAAGTTAAAAACACAAATTGTGATCCAGATACGCTATACTTCTGAATAGGATATTATTATAGGCAATATCTTGTATGGTAAATTCTGTATATAGAATAGAGGAGACCCGTATGTACTAGGGAATAAAACAGAAATCAGGAATGCCCATAAGGTTTAAGTATCATCTTATGCATTTCTGTCTAAATCCCTAAAGGAACAAGGGTTCCTCAGCAGGGTTCCATACAGTGTGTGTCTATGTAGCAGCCCCATTTTGACACTTGCAAAGAGAAGAGAAAGGGTTATGATGATTTCAGGCTAAATTCACCTGTGTGCCTAATGGTGCCTTTCAGGAAAGAAACCAGTACAGGTGGCTGGTTTCTCAACTATTGTCACAGACTCCGTACAATCTACATCTCTCAACCAAAAGGTCTCTTCGCCTTCCTTCAGTTCACTTAGCAAGAATGACAAATTAATCCTCATTCTGTGCTACAGCTTTCGTTTACACGAATCTTTCAGAATGAAATTCCAGAAATAAATCCTCCTTCCTTATTTTATTTTGATTGGTCTGTTTTATTGACTTTTTGTGATTTCCATACAATATAGTTTGATGGCCTTTAGACCCACTTCCTTCTTCACACCTCCCCCAACTGCCTCCTGCCCATTTAATGAACTCTCTCATAAACATGTAATATTGTCTATAGATTATAATTTGGGTCCCCCCAATGTCTTTTTGAGAGAGGGTCTTCCTGTATCCCCAACAGGCCTGGAACTCACCACGTAGACCAGGCTGGCCTTGCTTTCAGAGAGATCCTCCCCCCATCTGCCACAGGAGTGCTGGGATTAAAGGCCTGAACCACCGCTCCTGGCTCACCCTATCTTATCTCCCATGACAAAACATATTTCTTAAATATGTTTTGTCTTTATTTTAGACTTTATCTTTATCTTTAACTTTATCTTAGACTCCAAAACACTACAAAAGCTACTGGTAACGTGCCTAACTGTTCTTAAAAACAAAGTTGCCCATTTCATGTCTGAATTTTAGTCAGCTATCATTAAGACCAAAGAATAGCCGGGCCCAGCCTGGCCCAGCCCAGCCCAGAATATGTCAAACTTCTTGCAGACAGGGAACAATACTTCATGTCTTTTCATCTGCAAACTTATTTTTCCCTTGGATTGGAATACAGTTAGACCTCGGATTCCTGGCATGTTTTATGGTTTTCAGATTTTGAATATTCCTGATGTATGTGTTTTAGGTCAATCAGGCATTCATGTCTGATTGTGAGTGATCTCTTCCTGGATCCTTTTAGCTGAGGCTTCCTCAGCCCCTCTTTTAGCAGTTACTTCCAAATTTCTGTGTAGCTTTGAGTTTATCAGAAGCACAGGATGGTAGACTATGCAAGGGATAAAAGACATGGTGATTGTCTTTGGTGACAGGAAGAATTAAAGCTCATGCAAGAAAAACAGTGCTTGGTCACAACCAGGAAAATAATTCTGCTACTTGCTATCTAAACTAGAACTGAATTCCATCACTGATTTGGATGGTCCTGAAACAAAAGATCTAGATCTTAAAGAATACAGCACCTTAGCTATGTGCAAGGAGGCAGCAACAGCTCCAAATTAGCATTGCATCCTTTGGAAAATTTTAATATAAGCAAGTCAGGCAAGATTACCCCAAAAGACTCTGGGAATAAACAAAGAAATAATAATAACAGAAATCCGTGCTCATGGGCCGAAAGAAGCTGTGCAGTGTGGGCCCAGCTGTTAGGTCAAACACCACCACTTCAGTCTACTATATGAAGGTTGCAGTTTGCTAAGTAACAGAATTAGTTTTTATTTTAAGGGTGAATAAGTAATTTTTTTGGTTCCAATATTCCAGTACTCTAAATTACAGCATGCTTTCACATCTGCCTAAAGAACATCTTCTAAGAACCAAAGATTGAGCATTAGTGGAGAGCTATAGTCTCTGGATGGTACTGCACTACCCATTATCCCAGTTCTTCACCCTTGGAGAACAAAATAATATCCAGCTTGAATGATATCTGAGTCTTTATTATCATTCTTTCAGTGTTCCCCAAACCAAAAAGTAATAAATCTAATCATCTATAATAGGTATGGCCAAACTAAAATGTAGGAGCCTTCTGTTTTCTCTGACAATTTCATAAGTATCATGATATATTTTTGCTATTTTCTTTCCCTACACTTATCTTCTTTCCATTCTTGTCAAGGGGTCCTATCCCATACTGGTGAAATAATTTCTACTGATAGACTGAGGGAAAATAGAGTCATAGCGTTCGGTTGTGCATTGACTGCTAACCCCACCAGGGTCTAATTAAATAATTCCAATTCAATGATCACAGAGATGGCCCTGGTTACATTACTGGGTCATAAAGTACATGGTATTAAAAAGAAAGTTTGTTGAGATTTTTTAAGTTCTAAGTAGCCTTCTATCTTCCCCAATCCTTGAGTTTATAGTCTTAGAGATAAAATAAAATCATAGTAGTGTCAGAAAACTACTGAGTTTAGGTGTCATGGTGTGACCTGTGACCTTCTGCATCTCTTCAATTCAAATGTCAAATGTAGCATTACTAAATTCTCAAGGGTCAAAATATACTTTACTGTGTTTCTCTGTATAGTAAATGGTCATTCACACCCAAAGATAAGATTTATTATTTGACAATGTGAACCTATTATTCGAAATCACAGACTTGCCCATAATCAAAATAAGAAGATACCTTATAAAACAGGGCAAGTAAAAATATAGCTCCTGGTTAGCTATACCCGTATTCAGAGAACAGATTGAATATTTGAATATTTCTGGGCCCACTTAAAACCTGAAGCCAACTCTCTGTGAAATGCTGTGAGCATCTAAATATGAAAATGTTCCTTATTAAATTTTAATTTAATGGACTGGAGAAATAGCTCAGCAGGTAAGAGCACAAGCTGAGGACACAGGTTCAATTCCCAGCACCCACATGGCAGCTAAAAATGGTCTGTAACTCCAGTTCCAGGGGATCTGACACTCTCTTCTGACCTTCATGGACACTGCATGAAAAAAATGTATCTATTTACATTCAGGCAATACACTCATACACATAAAATAAAATAATCAATAAAATATTAAAAATTTTAGTTGTAGAAATCATCAAACCATTGTTATAAACCCTCTCATTCCATAGATCCCACCTGAGCATTCACATGTTTGTATACATGTGAACTTAGACATGCATGCATTTCCCTTTTCATAGTTGGAGCAAAACAAAATGACATTATATGTGTGTGTGTATATATATATATATATATATATATATATATATATATACATAAAACTACAACTACAAGTTTTCTGTGCTCTGAATTTCAATATGTTTTGCACTGAAGTACATATTTTCTCAATTATTGAGGCCTCCCCAGGCTCTGACCCTAAACAAAAATTTCAGGTACATGTTTTCTATTCTCAGTTTTACCAGTCCCCTTTTTGGTAGTGATGAATCTCAGTGTCATCCTTTGAAAATGAGGGATCAAGTATCTTTGAGTACCATTCTCACTCTAATATTAGCCAACTGTGGAGAATGCTGATTTAAAATCTTGGGAACTCTGCTGCTTAGAGACAGACCATAAGACAAGTGATAGCCATCTACCATGTGTTCTCAATAGAACTGAAAGAAATAAAAACTTGTAATCTTCTCTGCCTAATTCATTCTCTAATTAGATTAAATACTACATATGATTTGAATGCCAAAGGGCACTGACAAAGGTCTTACCAAAGGCTTGAAAGTATCTTCTTCAAATGTCAAGAAGGGTAAATGTCTTTTTGAATATACTGAGAACAGAGGGTTTTTTTTCCCCTAGGTAGAGAGGTTTGATGCTTAGGTGATAGAGTCTTATTCTAGAAAGAAATGTATTAACTACAAAGAGATGGATTATATAAATATCAAGTGGTGGAGAAACAGCTTAATTTTAATTAGACCTGGTATTCAGGGAAGGTGAGCTATTGAGAATCACAGGTAAACCACAACTGAGTCACAGATTTTCTTCCTGCCGAATGCTGTGGAAGCCTGAAGAGCTGCAGAGTAAACAAAGGGTGTCCATTAAGCCACCAGGGAGGAAGGCACTGGAACAGAATATGTCTAAAATTGTTGATGCGGATGCTTAGGAGAGTCTGATTGCTCTTCATGGTAATTATTTGCTCTCAGCAAGTCAACACATAGGACAGGAGATATATTCTTGACAGCTATCCCGTATTCATGTTTGCCAACCAATTTTCCTTTCTATTTAGATTTGTTAAGGATGAGACTGGATTGAACTATCGTATATAGAACAGAGGAGTCAGAAACAGGATAGAAAAGTCACACTAAGAGCACCAGGCATGCCATGATGATATGAGGCCAGATTTAGAATGTGAGTCACAGGAAAGTGCTAGTCACAATTCCTATTCACGAACACAAATGCATATTGCTGAAGAAATGCTGGCTTTGGAATGCAAAGAGAAAGCAAAAGTATTCGTGATCTATAAAGATTCTTAGATGTGGGATACGCTTTTTTCTGTGGATGGAAGAATTAAAGGTGTTTTCAAGCACACAGACTGGTCAAATACTTCAATCACTAAACCCAGGAAAAGGCTGGATTTTGCAAAGTTAAATTTGGGGCTCTGCCTACATTTGCTCTGCACCTGATTGCCTGCCTCAGCACAAAACCATCTGGCAGCTGTTTTTTGCTTAATTTTGTTTTATAAGGCTTTGTTATTTATTGTCCAAATGCTCACTCTGAATTTCTAGAAGCAGAAAAATCCAGACCACAAAATTGAGGTCATTTGTTTGGGCTCATGAGAAACGTTCTTTCTGGACAAATTCCTGGTTATGTTTCCCAATTCTGTTCCCTGGATGGCATGAGCCTAGCGTCTGCTCAGCACCCCTTCATCTGAATATGTTCATCAACAACTTCAACACACTGTCTTTCATACTCATTTGCATATCTTCTGTCCACAGGCCTGTCTGCTGAGTGCGATAGCAACATCATGAATCTCCTTTATGCCCCTGAAATGCTGCCCTTTAAGTAGAAGATACTTCAAGAATACATTGGTGTGGTTCGTGAGATTGTTGTCACAAAAGTTCATATATAGAATCCCAAGTGGAAAAGAGCTTTTGAATGAGACCTGAATCTAGGTGAGAAATGTTATTTAGGAAAAGCAATAGTTTGAAATTCTTTAACGAAAACTTTGAAAATGTCCATACCTGACTTGGATCTCAAGAGTATTGCTCAGTAAGCATGATGTCTGAGACAGAATTTATTAGGATCTGATTGCTCTAAGTGTGCTTAAATCTTGGCTACTATGCAGCTACCAAGGCAGGACGCAGAGAGAAAAGAAGATAATTTCTTACCTTGTGAGGGCAGTCAATATTCACAGTGTACTGAGCACCATTCCAACCATTTGTATCAGGTACTAAAGTTTTTGGCAGAAACTTGATGAAGTAGACAGTATTGATCCCTCTGAATACAGTGAAAAAGCAATAAAAAAGAAGGTAAATTATCTTCCCAAAATCTTGGAGTAAGTGAATTGGACCAGATTTTCCACTAAGTGTGATTCAGTTTGTTGAATTCTTCCACTAAGCAAGAGATTTTTATTCCAACTCCAATCACAATCCTCAGGTCCATGAGCGATTAGAAAAAACAAAAACAAACAAACAAAAAAAAACTGGTGATATTCAGCAGTCAAAATGCTACAAGCAAGCACCAGAAGTAAGATTTAAATAGATGACTTCTATGTGTTTTTCTTCAGCTGTACTCTGGAGACCAGGTTTTAGATCAAATTTATACAAAAAATAATTAATATGACTGAGTTCCATATTGTGAAAAAAATCAAAGAGTGGAATAAACCTATTCAGTTATCCACAATAAATATGAAGTAGGCACTGAGATTCTGTGGGTGAGGGGGACGGCTCCCACAGTCATGAAACTCAGAGCATGTCTTAAGAAGCTCACATCAATAAATAATTTCAGTGCAATGATAATATATGCATGCACATTGAGTGATGAACAAGGAACAATAGGGGACAGCTCAAAGTATAATTAATCAGCTAGAGAAGATATGAAGATGCCAGAGAATTGTTCACAAAGGAAAAAAGAAATGATTAGAATACTAATGCATGACCAGGTGCCATTCCAAATTGTATGCTTGTGCTGGTGACAGGGGCATGCAAGCATTTGTTTGGAAGCAGTGCTGGGCATAACTTGAGGACAGTGACATATGGGAAGATGAATGTTACACAGGGTATCAGCTGCTTGCTTTGCTTACAGCTCAGTTTGGAATTTCAGTTTCTAAGACGGTGGCAGCATGGTTTGGGGTTTGCAGACTCATTCCTTTAGCTGAGCAGTATGTGTTTAAATTCATTGACTGCCCAGAAACCTCCAGACCCTACTGCTCTCCCTTCCAGTGTGCAGGCACCTTTGTGCACATTTCCTATTGACCTGCTTAGGTTCCAATAGTACGTTGAGTATTCAATGCTGTTATGAGACATAATGGCTTGTCAAAAACTTTGTTCTAGAATGACATGATAACCACGGATTTAAGAATGGTCTCATGAACTGCAAACAAGTAGCAAAACAAGGCAAGAGAAGTGTAGCATTCTATGATAGACAGTATGCACATGAGGTTCAGCAATGGAAAAAGAAACAGGTGAAAATGTATGGTAGGATGGACAACGCATAAGAATTAATGGAAGATTTACTAGTAAGTGATATAGGAATGAGGCTATTTATGAAGTTTCATAAATATATATATATTTATATATATTTCATAAATATATATCAACTTAAAATGAAAGGAAATAAAAAATATCCCCTTCTCATTACTTGTTGATAAAGGGTTAACTGGGCTTGCTTAACGCAATTAAACAATCTATATATTTGAGACTGTGCCATAGAGGCTGATAGGCAAAACACTGTTAAACCAGAAGTACCAATTAATTACTTTATTGGACCATTAAACATCTGGCTTGCCTTTGTTATTCAATAAACTTAAACAGTTCATTAAAAACCAATGAAACATGACAGAAAAAAATAGAGGATTTGTTTTCCTATTTTCTTTAGGTTTACCTATGCATTTGAAAATTTTGTTTTATTTTGAACTCTGGCCTCCAGAAGTATAATGGGAATTACAGACTTTTCTGACCAGTAGGGTCAAAATAACAACTTCTTCCTTTGTAATATTGTTATCAAAGATGGTTCATACCTTTGTAATACTATGCTTGATATGCTGTTCAATAAAGGGGCCTTTGTTAGGTAGTAGAGTATGGCAGAGTAGGTTAGAACAGAGTAGAACAAAATAGAGTAAATGAAGACTAGAACAGAATAGAGTTCAGTTCTGTGAGAACAGTTCTGAGAGAAATCATAGCATTTCATACATGATTGGGCCCACTCATGGTAAAACTACTCTAATTCACGTACCATCTCATCACATCTGACAATCAATTACATTTAGTTTCCTTCACAGATCACTATATTAATACATAGTGTAATATCTAGAAGTGTAAGTGTGCTGAATAACATTTTTTTCTAATATTTATGTCTCACTTTTATTTCTAAATATAGTAGATCAGAGCTGGAGAGTATTTTTTTAATATGTATTGAATCAATCAAGTCTAATTATAAATTTACATTGTTATTCATTTTTACCATTATGAATATACTCTAGAGGAAAGTCTTTCCAAATACCATTGTGTTCTTATGCCATTATAATCTTTGAATGAAATCTAATAAGTAAAATTAGTTGGTTACTGATAGGTACTCAAGGCCTTTGTGTGCATTTCCAAAGTGGAAACCTTTAATTACATTAAACTACTTAAATCAGGAAAATTGCTAATTAATTACTAATTTAATATCTAACACATTATATCCTGCTTTAACTGTGAGTCTACGGCAGCGGCAGCATAGACACTGAACATTTCCAAATTACATATTAATACAGTAAACTGCAAACACTAAGAGACAACATTAACAATAAAACTTAATTGCAAATTATAAACTGTAATTAGAAGACAAATTTACAATAGTTACAAGTTTTACCTAGCACCAATGTCTGAGCATAAGATAATGAAGAAAAATATTAAGTGGTTGACAGATATGATTATTCCATTTTCACTAGAGCCTCAGAATGCCTCGTATATTATCAATGGCCAACATGCCTGACCAATGTTCAGAATACAGTATGAAACTGGGGATAGCTTAGAGACCAAGCCCAAAGACACTGAGATAAGGAGCGAAGAGGCTGGACTGAGTTGCCTAGGATGAACTCTGAAAACCAACTTTCTAGAGTCCAGTCTGGGATAAAACTCTTGAACCTCACAGAGAGAAAATGCCAACAGGGTTAGAATTGAGCTTGAAGAAATCAGGCCCAATTTGCTGAGCATTAAAATAAAGTTCAGATAAAATATAAGGAAGGGAAGAAAGTCTAGGCATTCTATACAACAATCCAACAGAATTCTGAAGTTTACATTGAAAAGGCAGAAGAGGGAGCTCTTTGAAATGAGAAAAGCCATGGAGAACCACATCTCCTCCTAAGAGTTCTAGATGGTTTTGTGAAAAGTTAACAACAGACAAGTATTGAAGCCAATTGTACAGTAAGTTAATACAAAGAAAAAAAGTAAATGCAAGGAAAACCATGACACTTATATATAATCATAACACACCAGAAAGACATGTCACCAAAAAAATACTAAAACCTGCACAGAACCAACATGAATCCTAGTTCTCAATTTCAAATACAGTGGTAGATGTCAGGCATTCATCGGAAAATAAAGACTGTGTTTAAATGGACACAGAAGCAGAATTAACACAAGTGAGCTAATCAATAGATAATAGATGAAGTAAAAAATGCATAAATAGGGGATTAGAGAGATGGCTCGGTAGTTAAAAATACAGTGTCTAAAATGGAGTTAATCTCTTGTTAGTTTTTTTTTCAAGAATTTTTTAATAATAATTTGAAGTGAGAACATTTTTTAAATTTAGATTTAGATTTGTTAATTGCTAACAAATGGAAATAAAATTTACTTCTTTTATTGACCTGTTTCTCTAACTACTTTGTGAATTTTCTTAGTACGTCCTGAGTCACTATGAGTACTTCTGAGTTTTGTTCATTCCCGTTCATGCTGTCTGTAAATGAGTTTTATTCCTTGCTTTTGTGTCATTTATCGTTTTTTTCCAGTTATGATAGTAGGAAGTATAACTTCAGTGTATTGACAGAAACGTTAAGAGCAGTGCAAAAGCTTCCAGTGTGTTCAATTAAAGTACTCCTGCTTAGAGCAAAACGTTTCTATTTGATTCCTAACTTGCTAAGAATTTTTACATTGAAGAGAATCTGTGATTATCAAATACTTTCTATTTTCCTGTTACTATAGCACATGATATGATCAGTTTTTTTTGAGATTTAAGCTAATTTTTCCTTTCTAGGAGAAACACTTTAATGTGATGCACATCTTTAATTATGTGGCATTTGATTTGAAAATATTTCCCTTAGAAAATTTTATTTAAATTTATGAGTAATTAGCCTAATTTTTAAAAAAATTTTATTTTTATAATCTCATTGTGAGGAATTGGTGTTGTTCTACTTCTGGGCACATGAAACAACTTTGGAATTGAATGGGTTTAATGGTGACCTCAACAGGAAATGACCATACCCTAACACCCCAGAATGATAAATGTAAACTTATTTGGGAAATTTAGTCTTTGCTGTTGTTCTGAATGAGATGAGTTCATTCTGGATTCAGTGTGGGCCTATGTCCTATGACAATTGATCCTAAAAGAGAAAGTTGGGAGATTTGAGTCAGCAACATTGAAAGAGACCCATGCGAAAATGGACGTGTGAGTGGAAAGGTGGTCATGGTTAAAGCGACTTCTGAAGCCAGATAATTGAAAACAAGGTGTGTATCATCTTTACAGGCTGCAGAGAGGACGTAGTGCACTTGATACCTTGATTACATGCTTTGGCCTGCACAACTATAAGACAAGAGAGTTAGTGTGCTAAATATTCAAATCTGTGGACTTTTATTAAAGTAATACTAACAAACTAACACAGGATATGTTTTCTTTTTTCTTGTATCTGCAATTTATAAATATAAAATGGGTAAACTTATTTCCTTAAAATTTATAGAAGTGTTTTAATAAAACTCTATTTTAATAAAAATATATTTCACATTTATACATAATTTTGACATTTCACTTACATTTTTCATAGGAAAGATTCATCCAAACCACCAAATTTAATGTGCATGTCTGCTATTGCTTTAATTAATATTTTTAACAAAACTGAAGATTCACATGCAATTATAAGAAAAATTCAGAGGGATCCATGTACTTTTCCCCATAGTAATCCTTAAAAACAAAGTCTTGCAGAACTATAATGCAACATTACCATCAGTATATAGACCATGGTACATGCAAGAAGTGACACTCCTATCACCAGGAGTACTGCCATCCCTGCTGTAGAATCTGGAAACTACTGTTCTAGGTCCTATGATAGGCTTATCTTTAGGTTCTTGGGGGAATTTCCATGCTGTTTACCAAAGAGCCTATGCAAATTTACAATTCCACCAACCTGTTCTAAGTTTCATTTTCTCTTCATTGTCGGAACTTGCTACGTTTTGCTGCTTTGATATTAGCCATTCTGACGGGATGACCTTGGACTATCCATCCTCCCAAACCACACAAAATAAATGTCTGTTGCTAATGAGCCACCTGCTTTATAGCAGTTTGTTATAGCAACATTAGCAGTCTAAGACATTCACACACATTAACTTATTTGTTGATTTTAGTCTCTATTAATTACTCTCAATTTTAAAAATTGAATCAATGCTCTTAATAATTCAATATGCGTTCTACCTAATGCTCATCTTGCCGAGTTATACAATTATCATGGCATTTACTATGTGACACCAAATTGCAGCTACGCCTTAATAAGAAATAGCCTCCCTGAGCATCCATTTTAAGGCCAAGAGCAGGTCTGTGCAGCGGAGAATTTGTTCCTTCAGAATTTTCTAAGAATTATGCTCTAGATCAAGAGCCCACTTTAATTGAAACAGTATATTCTGCATGAAATGGGGAATTAAACTGGAACTTGTATCAGAGAATCTTGCCTCTCTGATCCTTAGATCAGACCAATACACACACACACACACACACACACACACACACACACACAAATGTTATACATTCCTTCCTGTTTTGCAATGAGATAAACACTGTTTTCAGTGCTTAATATATAAACAAATAAGAATACATTGATAACATAATTTTTAAGTTCAGGGCAAGGAAAGGCCATGAGGATTAAGGCCAAATAACCAGTTCATAAAGGAAGTGCACAGCTCAGTGACCTAATATAAGATTAACTTACTGACTGGGAAATTAGGTAAAAGTTATTTGTCTAGAGCACGTCCATACTGTAAAAGTCATTCCTACCAGTTATTATATTTTTTCTTTTCTTTTAATTGTGTTCTTTGAATATTATACTTAAACAATTTGTTTCCTGATTGATCTTGTTAAAACTATATTATGTTGAATTATCCCCTACACTTTCTTTAAATTTCTTAATCATTTAAAAATACTCATATTTTACACTATCAAATACTAGCTTTATATTCTATTTTGAATTAAAATCCATGGACTCTGTTAGCCTGACTTATGTACTTAAATTGACTTGTTCCACACTAATATGAGGTCTTTTGATTTTTTAAAATGGCTAGTTTTAAAATTATTCTCTCTTGGAATGAATTTTTATGAATTTATTGAGAAAGTACTACGTTTTAACTTTCTTAGCATGCTGAGGATCACACGAAGAACCTTGTACATGCCAGTCCAGGGTTTCATCAATGAGCTGTGTCTCTAGTCTGATCACTGGTATGCTGCTCCTTTATTGTATACATAGTGTATTAATATTACATTAATTGATTACTAATATCTAATCAAAGCTTCCATTTGTATCTTGACAAAATTACATACTCATTTAATTTCTATAGATTGGGGCTACAATCAGTTCATTTATCTTTTATGGTTTTGTCCTCACCACTTATCACCCTTTGTCCAATAACAGGTTTTTAATGGAACTTCCTGCCTTATAAAATGAGTGGAGAAAAGCCACCAGAGGAATAGTGGCTCTCCCAAACGTCCAGGTCCAAACTCTTCGACACTGTGAACCTGATAGTTCCCATGCCAAAATCACTTTGCAGATGTGACTAAGGACCTACACAAAGAAAGGTTGTTCTTCATTTCTCTGAGCACATCACAAGGCTCTTTGTAAAATCAGAGAAAAGTACCCTCTTTAGAGTCAGCAAGACAGATATGGTGCCTTTTCTATCAGTAGAAAAACAGGAACTGTTAATCCAGAATAATATTAACAAAATAGCCATCATGGACTAAGGAATAGTCAAAAGAAAAGCAATTAAGAAGATATATTCCCAAAAGATCTACCTAAAAAAATTACTAATTTGTTTAAATTAAATGATTAAAGAACATACTTTGGGACATTAATGAGTGATTATATGATAAATAAAAACAGCATATGTAATGGATTTCCTCTTTCCTTATAGAATTTTAAGTTTGTATTTGTCAAAACAAAAAGTTTAATACTTTTGCATATGATTCTAGATATAGAGAAATTATAAGCAGAAGAGGATATGTATAGTGTAAAATCTTTAGTAACTGCTAAAAAGAATTTGCTAAAGATATAATAAGAAACAGCCTAGGACTCCACCATCTCAGGTCTGAGACTCCCCCTGGTCACAGGGTTCCTATCCCATCCTTGAAAGCTATGCATTTCGATTTGGCAGAGTGAGTCAATCCCCATCTCAGCATTTAGTCCAGCCAGTCTCCAGGATCCTCCCCTGCCGCCGATGTGTGGTTTGGAGCTGGATGCCTGAGACCTCCCTGCACCCTGCCATCTGAGCTCTCTTCTCCCCAGACCTTCAAACTCCCATCATAACCTACCAACCAACCTGCTCCCATAACAGCACCATTCCAACCTGCTGAGCCAGGACTCTGTGCAGTCAGTCTGGAAATCACAACTCAAAAATTGTACCTGTCTCTAGCTGAACTGAGACCACTTCTTTCACCCCAATTGTACATCAGCATAAAGTGGCCCCCAAAATGAACATCAAGCACTACTCAGATGGGCTATAAACTGACAAGTTGGGTAAACCACATACAAGAGATAAACCAGCATTCAACAAGGACAAGATCATTTACCTGTACCAAGACACACCACCACACAAGTCCAGATGCCCAGACCTCAGCGAAAAAAACCACAAATAACATGAATAACTGAGATAATGTGGCTAATAAAAAATGACAGCCCCATAAAAATGGTTTCTGAGAATCACAGCCAAATGGATTCAAGACAATGATTTAAAAGTAGGAATTATGAATATATTCAAGGAATTGAAAGAGAATATGAATAGAAAACTGAATGATGACTGTGAAAACACAAACTGCTGAATGAAATACCTACAACAACTCTACTAATCTGAACTAAAACTGAAAATCAAAACTCGTGGACTCAAACAAAAGGTAGAGACAAAAGGAAAAAGGAGGAAGGAAATGGTGCAGAGAATACCATATCTTGAAGAAAACCCTGGGGAAATGGGCCCTCAGTAAAAGAAGATGAAGGATCTGAATGGAATCTGAAAGACATCTGGGACACTGTAAAAAGATCAAAACTGGCCTGGAGAGATGGCTCAGCAATTAAGAGCACTGGTTGCTCTTGTAGGGGACCAGGTTTGATTCCCAGCACCTACATGATGGCTAACAACCACCTGTACTTTCAGTCAGGGGACATGATGCCCCCTTCTGATCTCTGTGGCATTGCATCACAGGAGTACACTTGCATATATGCAAACAACAACTCATACATACAAAATAAAAACAATAAATATATTTTTTTAAAAACCTACAGAATAAAATTTCCCAAACCTAGGGAAGAAAGATGCCTATCAAAGTACAAGATAAATACAGCATATCAATTAGACAGGATCAGAAAATAAACCCCCCACATTATGTAAAAGTCACAATACTAAACATATGGAACAAATAAAATATATTGAAAGCTGGGAGAAAGACTAAGTCATGTATAATCTCTTGAGTACGTTTATACTTATTTTCAGACTGAATACTCTTTCTAGTATCCTCTCATTGACTGGGCTTTAAAATCCAAATAAGTAGCCATTGATTTTGAAATTACTTTGTTTTTATCATGGAAAATTTTTATTTCTCTTTAATTTTATTTAATTTTAGTACACAGTCTTACTGGGTACAATAGTTTAAGTTGTCTACTGTGGATTTGGCACACATCTTTTCAGGCCTGTCTGGCTTTAAAGGTTTCTTTCAAATAAGCAGGTGCTATTCTAAGGGTTCTTCCTTTAGTAAGTGAGTAGCTCTTTCTCTTATGCAACTTTCAAAACCTTTTTAAGGAAGGTTTTAATTTCTGTGTTTGATTGTTTTCAAGAATAAACGAATTTACTTGAGTCATTTGCAACAACACTCACAGCCAGTTTTCTTCTTACGTAATTATCACCTTTACAACCATATGCTGTTGGCACTCAGGAATTTCAAGGGTCCTCCACCCCTGGCATCACCACGGTTCAAATGTTCACAGGTCAGAACACTGTGCATAGATATAGCCTGTCTCCTCTCTGTCACTTACCGACACAGGTGTGACACAGAAACCACGCCTGCAATGCCTCTAAAAGCAGTCTCTGTTTAAAATTTTTTAACTCTATGTCTATGGAGAATTTATTTTCTGGTCCTGTCTATTTGGTATTCTGTAGGTCTGTTATCTGGGTGGGCATCTCTTTCTCTAGGTTTTCTCCTATGATTTTAATGAAGATGTTTTCTAGGCCTTCACTGTAGTATTCTTCTCCTTCTGTACCCACGATCTGAAAGATTGTTCTTTCATGGTATCCCAAATCTCTCCCATGTTCTTTTCAATTTCTCGCTAAACTTTACTGAGTGATCCAGTTACCTTAATCTGTCTTCCATTCCCAACTTTCTATTTTCAACATGATCCATATCAGTTCTCTTAGTGTAGCTTTCCACTGAGCTCTTCTTCTTTTATTAAAGATCTTCCCATTACCCCAGTTGGCCTAGAATTCACTATGTAGACCAGGCTAGCCTGGATCTCACAGAGACCTACCTACTCCTTCTTCCTGAGTACTGGGTTAAAGGTATGTACCACCAGGCTTAGCTTCCTCTGAGGTTTATATTTAGCTTTTTGAGTTTTTTCTTTTCCAGCATTATTCCAGTTAGGTTTTCTTCAGTATTTTAAACTCTATTTTCATGACATGGATTAACCTCCTTGTTTGGTTGATCTCTTTGTCTTTGTTATTTTGAGTTGTTTGACAAAAATCCCAATAAGGAGAGGGTAAGTGGGCATGAAGCCCCAGTTCCAGCTGGGGAACCGTTGGCTATTGATAGCTGCTAGGAAAATGAGAGTCAATTTTCTTTAATGTGATGTTGGGTGGGTTGACCATACTCCATGGGATGAACCTCCACCCAGGGGTATTTGGGAAAAATGAATCAGAATTAGGCCTTTTAACATAAGGGATATAATTATGGGTGTAGGAAAGTGTGGGTGGGCTTAAAGGAAGCCAAAGGATAGGGTCAGAATAGGATCAAAATGCATTGTATGAAATTCTTAAAGAACCAATATAAATATTATTTTAAAAGACACTAGAAGAATATTAAAGACAGATCATGGATAGAGAGAGATTATTTAAAATCATGAATCCACAATAATCATTTGCTCTTACAATTCAATAAGGCTCATGATAGCTCATTTTTCTGAAATAAATGATTGGAATAGACCTTTCACACACTAATGGCTAAAAGCAGAAGAACAGATACTTGAGCTCATCATTCATTAGGGAAATGCAGATTAAAAACACAATGGGATTCAACTTCATAATAAAATAGCTACAATCAAAAGATCATAACGACATGCATTGGTAAGGATGTGGAGAAAGTATAACTTAAAAATATTACCTTTATTTATTTATGTGTGTGGAAGCCGGAGGATAACTTGTGGGAGTTGATATATGACATAGTAGATACATCATGAAAAATAAGAATTTTCATCTTTGCCTTTGTGTGTCTCTGCCAGCAAAATTCAGCTGACAGATGTGTGGTGACAACACTAACATAAGCAGCTACAGCCATCAGTCTCTAAATAACTTTTTAAAATTTTTATATACACGAGTATTATTGCCTGCAAGAATGTAAGTGCATTTGTGTCATACAGTGCCTATGGAGGTCTGAGGAGGGTGTTGGATCCCCTGGAACCAGAGTTACAGACAGTTGTTAGCTTCCATGTAGGTGCTGGGATTCAAATCTGGGTTCTCTGCGAGAGCAATCAGTGCTTCTAACTGGGGAGCCTCTCTTCAGTCCCAATATAGTCACCAATCTTGTGGTTTCTCCCCCATTTAAGAAATGTTTCCTCTTTTGTCTGTCTCAAACAAGGATTTCTTAGGGACTTGTTATATATTTCTCAAAACCTATCATCTTTTTACTGTTAACCAAACTAAAAATGACATAATGCACTACCTAAGCTATAAACTCTAAATGTTCCTTCTCTTTAAGGTCCAGACTTTGAGACTTGAATCCTTTAAACAAGTATGCAGCCTAAATAAAAACCTGCTTCCTGAACATCCCCAGTATCTTGTCTTATCTTTCACCTACAGAGTTAGTTCTCCTCTTCTACCCTGTAGGATCCAGTAATCAAACTCAGTTGGTTGCCAGGCATGGCAGAAAGTACCTTTATTCACTAAGCCATCATGCCGGCCCAAAGATAAAACTTACACAGCATTGCTGGAGTGCATAGAAAATGTGTAACCACTTTGGAAGTCTGGCAGTAGTACTCTTTAAATACAAGTTACTATATTATCCTGCAATTCCACTTCTAAATAGATAGCCACAAAAATAAAAACATATGTCTACACAAACCTTATAAATCTATTTTTAACAGTAGCATATTCACAGTGGACAAAAACTATAAACAACCCAAATGTCTATCAACTTTCAGATGAATTCATAATTGATAATTCCATAGAATGAATACTAAATCTCAAAATAATATGCTAGGAGAGCCACCAAGCTGAAAGATTAGATACAGTATAATTCCATTTATACAAAATTTACAGAAAAGTCAAATCTCTCAAGATCATGGAAATTAGTGTTTATCAGGGATTCAGTTTACAGGGATCAGATCAATACAACTATTTCTAAGTATTTTTTCCAATGGCAATGAAGTGCTCAAAATTATTGAATTCTGCACTTAAAACTGGTGAATTATGACATGTAAAAGATATATCAATGACAAACAGATAGCACATAGAAAGCTATGTTCTAACAATGTCATTCTGGATGCACAGTGAAAGCACTGATGATCCAAGGCGTAGACACCGGAGAGGAGACACTTGTGGCTACACAGGTGAGAAGAGTGGAGGTTCACAGAAGAGGAACAGAGATGGGGATGAAAACTAAGCTAATAATAACCTCAGGCTTAGACACGTCTAAGGAAATGATTAAGGCAAAAGATGAATTCTTTCCTTAAATTTAGTTTCTTCAGGAAAAATGCTTGGAATGTTGTATTATAAGTTCAGGCAGTTTATTTTCATGACGAATAAGGTATGTTAGAAACAGAAAAAGCATAGGAGGAATTTAAAGACATCTCAAAACATAGAAAGCATGTTTCAAAAAAAAAAAAAACCCAAATATAAACATGGTGGTACTTTTCTTTATAACTCCAAGACTTGGGAGGTAGAGGTGAAAGGATAAAATCCTCAGAGTCATCCTCACCTACATAGTGAGTCTGAGGCTAGATATGTAAGACTGTAGGAAAATATAGAAGTAAACACATTAAAATTATATGAATAAGACCCAAAATTTTCAGATCTGTAAATAAAAGTGAAGCTTTTAACAACAAAAGATGCTCTGATCATGCTATAAATAAATAAAAGTTATGAAATAAAAAGTCTTATAAATGTTTAAAAGAAAAGAGTCAGAAGCTGGAAAGATGGCTTAGTGGTTAAGAACAATGGCTGCTCTGGCAGAGGTCTCGGGTTCGATTCCCAACACCCACATGGTGGCTAACGACCATCTGTAACTCCAGTTCCAGGGGATCTAATGCCCTCTTCTGACATCTGCAGACATTGCGTGACAGAGGTGTACCTACCTACATTCAGGATGCAGGTGTTACACTCATACCATAAAATAAAAATAATGAATGAAATATTTTTTAAAAAGAAAAGAGTGAGCAAGTGTAGAGCAGATCTTGGGAAACAAAGACCAAAATAAAGGCATGATACTAAGATAAAGTAAAAATAAAATTAGAATAGCTTCATTTTGAAAACGATAGCTCTTTGTGAAGATGTATCATAGATTCTTATTTGCTTTAGACCTTTATCCCTCACTCTCAGCTTAAGGGGTTGAGACAGGACACTAAGAAACAAGGTGTGTCTGAAGAGACAAACTAAAGGAAGAAGCTTTAATATAGAAATACGTAAGTATAAAGACTCGCATTTTGACAGCATATTTTTTAAACTTTTGTAAATTGGATGTAGAATTTTTAAATTGACTTTACATATCAAAGAAGAAAGTAAATTACAGTTCACTGAAATTATTAAACCCAATATATTTTAGAGCTTCAGGTTAAAGGTGCCTTGCATTCATTGAAAAAAAACGGATGCCAAATGAATTCTAAATGTTTCTAAGAAAACATTCACATCTCAATTTGAAATGTCATTATAAATTAATGCTGCAACAACATTTTGGAACCGACACTGTATATTAACTATTTTCAGTCAGCTGTGCTGCACCTCCATCGAGATCTTCATGACTGGGAGGCACATAGATTCCCTTAGAACTCCAGATTCATGTGGGCTGCAGGTCAGCTGTGGCTTCACTTCTCCCTGCAGCTTTGCTCCAAGCTGTGGCTCTGTTCAGACTGAAACCAAAGCATTCACTCACACTGGCTGTTGGCATAGCAATAGTCAGTCATGTGACATAGGGTACAGATACGGCCTTCCTACAGGGAATGAGAGGAATGAAATATTTGTGGGCAATGTTACACTCTCCACCACAATTTACGGAATCTACAAAAGGAAACTGTACATTAATAGATGAAGGAAAGTATGACAGAATCAATAAATCTAGAAAGATCTTTGGATAAATTCCAAACAAAAAAATCATACTGAAACAGTAAATGAAGGATGCAAGGGCATTTTCACAATGTGCTAACTGGTATCTATGAAATTTTAAAAGTAAACAGCTTACATGGAAAGATGTTAGAAGTCAGAAACAAAACTAAAAGGCTACTGTGACCACCGCTGTGCACTGTACTAGAGACCCTAGACAGTAAGTAGAGGAATTAGAGACAGCTACCCTCACTCACAGAGAGTCGTGTCACTTACAGAAAATCTGTAAGATGATCTCCACATCTCTTGAGGTGTTAACATATTTTAGCAGGAACAGCATATAAAAGATCAATGTACAAAACCAATTTAATTATATTATATGCCCTTTCACAATAGCATGTACTCTATACTGTGTCTAGCAATATTGATAAAGGTGTGTCAGAAACCAAGGGAAGAAATTTAAAATATGAGAGAAATGTTAAGCATAATCCACAAGAAATTATGTTACAAAAAGGTGGAATGATTGCCCTAACGTATATCAATATATTTTATAAAAATGTAGTAATACATCCAATATTTATTTTGCTTAGCTATAATAAAATAGCAAAATCAAAGATTAGTGAGTCAATAAGCGGAGTTGTGCTTGAAAAATGATGCACAAAGTGTTATTGACCAATGGGTAATGGATGGGGGCAGGACCTGGGACAACTAGAAAAAAATGTTTTTCAGTCTTACTGTGCTGCCATGGTTGGCCTCAAAGGTGGCAGTCTTCTTGACTTGGCTCTCTGAGTGCTGGTATCACAAGGACACACCACCACTCCAGGCTGTACAAACTCCATTTTCTAACTAGAAAACTTCTCTGAGTTGGACCCGGACTGCCAGGGTAGTTCAATGGTGGAGAGCTTGTCTCGTGTGCATCAGGCCCTTGATTTGAGCTCCAGCACTGGAAAAAAAAAATAGATCTGTATTTCAAATTAAAAAAATAAATTCCAGATTAGTTATTAAAATAACAGTGATGATACATGTAAATATATTAAAAAGTTTGGATTTTTTGAAACTGAATGTTTATATATATGTATAAACATATAAGCATATATATATATGCTTTAGCTAAATTTTCCTAATAATCCTGTCACCTAGTGTCTCCAAATGCTTTGCTTATTAATACTTTATTTTTTATGGTTTGTTTTACGTGTATATTGCCTGCATGTACGTAAGGGCACCTATTTCATGCAGTCCCCGTGGAAGACGTAAAGGGTATCGGATCTTTGGAACTGGTGCTGGGCTCTGCCATCTCTCGAACCCCTCCAAATTCTTTCTAAGTGAGTGTGTTCACACTCTACCCATTGGGTGTCAACACAAATGCTATTATTAGCTACAGTTTTTATTCTGTGTTCAACAGTACAGGCTTCTACATTGTTGTTTTCTATGAAAGCATTTTCATGTTAACTCAGTGTTTTTTCTTAGCTTTTATACCATTTAACTCTTATTTTCTTTTTGAAATTTCTCAGAACCAGCAGATTAAAATTCTGTGGAGATTTTGCTCAGTTGTTCCACTTGCTTTGAGATGATTTCTTCCTCTGCCTGTGAACGGATCCATTTTGTAGACCCTTTTCCTCGCCATGATGTATTATATGTTTTGTGTTTGATTGGTGTTTCTGTTTTCTTTCCTTATTTCTCCCTCAGAATTTCTCTGAGCCCTGTAGTTCTACTTTTCACCTGGCAATCTAGGAGTCCTCATCAAAAGCAGATTTTGCACTGACATTAAAATAAAAACACACCTAGACCCTCCAATGAATGAACTAGAACAGCTCTGAGCAATTCATGCACTGACTAATCTACGGCCAGTTCTCCAGGCTCCTTCCTCAGCTAACACATGCAGTCAGTTGAGTGTACTTTCTTTGTTTTGGAAAAGTTTTTGTTCTTTATATAAATGTGTATATCCAAACACCAGACTCTTTGCATTTTGCTTCATAAAACAATCGTGGGGCATATTTTTCTGTGACTTCTGTGACTTTGAACACAGTATGAGATTGGTGACCCTTATCCACAGTGCCTGATGGAGCTGTAGCTCTTTTCACAGCACTGGAATTTGGGACACTATTCCATAATGATATCATGGCATCCCTTCTCTACAGACATTCTTGTGGCTGGTCTTTTGTTTTTTTTTTTTCCTGTATGATTTTTTTTTCCTAGATTTACTTTCTTTCTGAGGTGTGTGATAAGTGAAATTTCAGCAAACAGGAGAGTGCTGGATTTGTTTCCAAAGAAATTGTACCAAGTTAAATTCCCATCAGCAAAGAATAAGGAACCTGCTAAGCTGTGACCCTTCAAACAATTGGTACTGTCAGGCTTCATTCTGCAAATTTATTTTAAAAACTGAATTCCATTGAGATCTAGAATTGCTTTCTTAAGATTCTAAAGAGGACAGCAGTGACAATTCATTTATTTCATTCTGTTCATTTATTTATTCAATTTTCTTAATGAGTTCAAGTTCTTTAAATATTTGCTACTAATCCCTTCCAAATTATGTTTTGAAATCTCTTCTGAATTTATAATGTGTTTGCTTTCTTGAAAGAAAGATGACAAGTGCAATTCCTTAATATCACCTGTATCTAGGTATCGTTTTAGCATTGAAGATGGAAGCAAATTGGCAAATGACAAGCACATTTTAAAATTCATTTAAATATACAAAATATCTCCCTCTGTCTCAGTCAGTGATCCTCTTAGGCAAAAACAACACTCAGGAACAGATCACTAATGAAAGAGAAAACATAAAAACTATTTTGTCTCACTAATAAAAGAAAAAAAAAGAGAATTCATATGATATGATTACTCCTTCTCAACTGATAAGATAAGCAAGATTTTTTGAAAATGAAAATACAGTAACTGAAGAGACATTGAATATGTAATCTTCTATCTTGCCAGCTCTAACACTGGCCTCACCTGGGAGCTTGTTAGAATTTTAGAATCTTGGGCCACACCCAGGACCTAAGTGAATCAGACTCCATATGTTAACAAGATCCCCAGATGACGTACATGCTCATTACAAGTCAAAACAACATCAGTCCAAAATCTCACTTCTGAGATCAAAATGTGTTACAAGTCTTTTGGAAAATAACTTAGCAATATTTTCAAGACAAAATGCTTACATGACTCTGCTGATAGCTTATTACAGCAAAACAAACACATAAATAAAATATTCCAAATGCACAGGAAATGCACAGTGAAATTTGAAAGATAATAAAGCTTTCGGACGAGCCACAAAATTACACACCCAGCATAACTACATAATTTACTTCAAAATATAGGACAGAAATCCAATTTATCAATAGAAAATATTTTAGACAAAAAGGTTATTTCTAATTTTTACCATTATCTTTTATGTACATACTTCTAAGATGATTTTCATAAATACTAACAAATGGGAAGAATTTTAGAAAGCAGAACCAGGAGTCAAGCAAACATATAGAATTGAATGCTGTCGGTACATAGCCTTGTGAAAGGCTAACCCTGCTTCCGGTCCTCTCCCAGGACCACATAGCAACGGCCTTGGCTCTTTGTTCTTGAGCTTCGTGCACTGGCTTCTGTTCCACACATGCAGCACTTCTCACTAGCAGGGGATTCCACTTGCTTTTGTCCAAGATATAACCCAATTCAGCCACATTCCCTCTCTGAGAATTCTGCGTAACAAGACAGGAATTTTGGGGCATCTACTGCTCTGGCTCAGGCTCTTGCCTGTATTTGGCTGATAAAGACTGGGTACTGAATGTGAAAGAATAGAACTTTAGTACCAACATTTCTTACCAAGTTTCAGAAAACATATAGGTTAAAAAGGAGAGTGAGTAGGCTCTATCTGGATCTATAGAGGTCACTCTATTTCTGAACAAGACTAACATTTTTCCTCTGGAGACAGAGTCATGTTGCCATTATACTCCACAAACTGTCTTACCTTGGCCCCCACCTTTGGTGATGGAGATCAAACCCAGGTCCTTGTTCAAGATAGGCAAATGCTTACCACTAACCTATTATTTTCCAGTGTGTCCACTAACCTGTTTTACAGTGTGTCCCTGCGTTTTGTCTAGGTACAGTCCTCTGGTCCATGCAAACTATAGTTTGTACCTTATTGAGGATCAGAGGAGCTCCCTTCTCTGGTTTCAGCTCATGCAATTAGAGAGAAACTAGTGTGCCGTGATTTATGAGGCTTTCAAGAAAATCTGAACATTTTTGAATTGTTGAATTGGGCAACAAATAGTGTCTAAACTCATGAGAACCAGAACAATTCTGCACACTTTCAGTCTTCAAGAACTCTTTATTTCCACTTCCTTAAATAATTGACAAGAACTTTCATACCAGATAGGTTTTTCGGCCTTTTGCAGATCTAATAAAGATGAATGACGAGGATGCAGCCACATTAAAGCAGAGAAGCGGGCAGATCAGAAAACAAGGAAACATTTCAACAGCTCATATAACAAGTGAAAGAGAAGCAGTCATAAAAGATAGGGGATATAAAACAAGAAATGTGCCAACTTTTAAACATCATTCTTGCGGAGCGATGAGAAACCATGGCTTTGCAGTGGCTAATCACTGCTGATGGCATTTTACCGTCAGGATGTGCAAGTGTGCAGAAGGACTTACCTCATTGTTATTAAGTCTGCACTTTAAGGCTGTTGACTACATAATCAGGGTTGCCATGGCAAAAGGAAGCATTTTCCTCCTACAATGCAAGAATTATGTAAGGTGATGTAAGTTTTCATAAGCAGATTTCAGTGGCACTGGTGATATTGTATAGTTCAGATACAGCAAGGGAAAAGAAGCTGCACTTTCTCCTCTGTCGCCTCTTTCTATGTCCTTCTCTCTGACTCTCCCTTCTGTCTCTCTCTGTGTCTCCGTCTCTTTGATTAAGAGATATCTCAGTGAATAAACTGGTTGCTGAACAAGCATGAGAACTGACATTGTAGCCCCAGACATCATGGCAGTGGGAGAGAAGGCCTGTATGCAATGTCAGCAATCTTAGCACTCAGGTAGCAGAGATGGGGGAACCCTAAGGCAAGCCAGCTAGCTAGACCAACCATATCAGAGAGCCATCTGCTCAACTGAGAGACCCTGTCTCAATGAATAAGGTGGAGAGAGACTGAGGGAAACACTGAATGTAAACACAAGTGCACAGGAAACCCCCCACACACATGTGAACATGCATGCACACATGTACACACCCTCTCCACGTGATAGAAAAACATGTAAAATAATACCACTGAAAATAAGGATTAGTATTATCATATGCAGAATTCCATGTGCATATGCATTCTTGTGATATGATAAATATACACACATAGTCTACTGAAAATGAGAAAAGTTATTACTGGCTGATCAAAAATCATTCATCATTATTAGCAATACTTGCATATATTTCTTTGTTTTCATATATCATGTAGTTCTTAATATCTCAAATATCTGTCATGAATGCCCGCTCAATCTTGCAGTTTTATGATTAAGCATGTATTTAACACATTTGTACATATGCGTTTTCAAATCATTCATGTTTTCACAGAAGATTCCTAAAATCATTATTTGTCAGAGAGTTTTCCCATTTAATAACCTTTATACATATGCTTATATTTTACCCCAAAACAATTTATCAAGTTAATCTGTTATTAATGCTACTGACACACACACTAAAACAATATTTGACATTAAGACTTTTTAGCTTCTTAATCTTTGAGTTAAGCAGATTATTTGAAATTAAGGTACTAAAGAAGAACTACTTATATTTTTGTAATTTTATTATTTTCTCACATGTCCATATTTCTACTAAATAAAGTTTATTGCAAGATACATATCAAAATGTGAGATTTTACTCCTTTTGGAAATCTTTAATACCAAAGTATCACACAAACTTGTGAGGGGAAAATAAACATCAAAGTACTAATGCTTAAAATAAAGGGGACCGTGTGTGATCCATAGACAATGAAGTTCTGTTTTGGTAAAAATTCACCTAGTTCGGCAACAAAAGTGGGAATAATTAATGAAAAAAACTAAGAAAAAATAAAGAAACCTAACTCATATAAAGTTCAGATGTTGAAAATGATCCCCTAAGAACTAAAATATTCTGAAATGGAAATTAATACTAGGGATATATAAATGTGAAAATTGAGTGGCTAACTACTTCTGTAACTCCAGGTCCAGGGGATCCTCTGTCCTCTTCTGGCTTTTGTGTGCACATGATCCACTTAGAGAGTGAAGACAGTTAGATGTGTTTAAAAACGATCATACTATTATGAAATTTCTGAGAATTTCTGCATATACTGATTTTTGTCCCTGAACCTCAAAGGGACAGGAATTTGAAAACACTGAGAAATTTGACTTTTCCATTGTATCTTACAATTCTAACATATATTATTCTTGCTGAATAAAGACTTTTTGTTTTCTTTTCAAATTAAAGTTATTTAAAAGCATAAATAAATGATTTTAAAATGCAAAAAAATATAATGGAAAGAATGATAAAGAAAGATACATAGCACAGACCTGTGACTTCCACATCCATACACACATACATGCACATGCACTGGAGACATCCGTTCACACACAAGCAACACACAGAAACAAGGGAGCGAGCATGCAAAAGGCCAAGAAATTAGAGAGTGGTCCATGAGAAGATAAAAGTGGGCTTTAACTTTGGGGAGTAGTAGAACACATGTGAAATGAAATGGAATACTGGGGTGAGGAGGGTTAAATGGAGACCAGAGACAGAGGTACAGAGGGGATGAGGAAGCTTTGGGGAAGATTATGACACGAAACAAGTATGTGTGGAAACATCCAGAAGGAAGCCTGATAATGAGTTAATAAAAAAAAAAATTTAAGTGAGTTAATAAAATGCCTCTGTGGATATATAAAATTGCTCCCAGAAACCTTAAAGAATAGCAAATAAAAATGTTAGTACCAAAGGTAAGCTGCCTCCCTAAATGCATTCTTTGCAAAGGAATCTGAGACTCCCAAATGATGTAGGCATTTGCCACAGTTATTGGTTGTCTGGGAGCACTAGATGCTAAGAAGCTATTGCTGAAGACATCTCATGCTTTGAATATGGGGCATAGAAAAACAAAACCGGAACCAGGACGTATGCCTCCTCTTGCTTCAAGCTCTCATAGTGGTAGAGGATCTTGGAAATGCTTTCTGTTACAAATGGGAATTCTCTCTCAAATATTTCAAGATCATTTATCACTGGGTATTCACTCTGCCGTCCTACTGTGTAATCAGCTTGTTTAAATTTAAATACCCTTTAGGAAAGTGATGTTAACAATATTACAAGACATTGAGGTTCCCTATGTAATCAGGTTTTTCAAGCTATGCTGAACACATACCTTTAATCTTAAATTATAGGTCCCTATTTCTTCCTCAGGACACTTCCTTATCCCTGACCCAGAATAACGTATGTGTGTATTTTAGCATAGTATCATCTCTAAAAGCAGTAATCTTGGAAGCACCATGAAAGCAAGTAATTGTCCACAATAAATGTTGTGAACAACATGTGGGCTTAAATTGAAAACATCTGTTTGTAATTTTGCACCCTACTTTTGGGTCAGTGGAGGTCAGAAAATAGTAAACTTCTTTCCTGGGTGACAAAGTTCCTCATTCTTTTCCCATGTCATACTGAATAAGATGTTTAAACAAATACAGAGAAAGTCCTTTGTTTGAGAGAAGGGTTTCAAGAGAAACGAGAAGGAACAGTTGCAAGAACAGATTGGACTCACTCTTGGTTTCAGGAGTACCCAGATTTAGTTGTGCATTAAGACATGAGAGTAGAAAACAGGTTAGATGGGAAAAGGATGAGGGTCAGCAGGAGACTAGAAGAGGGAAACAGGCCTGAATGTGATTTAAAAATGTATTTGTGACACAATACCTGAAACCTGATGGGGTGGGAGGGCTCTAGTTGATTTAGATGTATATGGAATGCACAAAATCTCAATAAAATAAGGAGAAAAATACATTTTATTTATTTATTTATTTATTTATCAAAATGTCACAGTATGAGGCCAGGCATAGTGGCTCATGCCTTTATTGTCAACACTTCAGAGGCTTAGGCAGATGGATTTCTGTGAGATCGAGGCTAGCTTGATCTACACAGCGAGTTTCAGGCGAGTTGAGGCTACAGGGAGACTTTGTCTCCAAAAACAAACAAGTGGGCTGGAGCAGTGCCTCAGTGGTTAAGAACATTGGTTATTCTTGCAGAGAACCTGGATTCGATTCCCAGCACCCACATGACAACTAACAACAGTGTATAACTCCAGTTCCAAGACACCTTCTTCTAATCTTCAAGGGCACTGCATGACACGAGTGCACACTTAAAACTTAAACGCATGCAGGCAATACACTGTTACAGATAAAATCAAATGAATAAATGATTAAAAACTAAAACCAAGAAATTATAATAAAAGAAAAATGCTGTAATGTAACACATTATGTAAAATAAACATATGCTAATGAAAAGAATGAGTTATTTGAAAAGAAATCCAGAGAAGAAGAAGCATATTCATAGGAAAATATTACTTTGTTTGCAAGGCAGAAAAAAAAAAACCCAAACATGTATATGAGATGGAGTTTCCCATCATGAATGACTAGGGATGTATAAATCCGATCACAGTGAGACATTATCCCTATCTAGCTGAATGGCATTACTGCAAAACAAAATCAACCATTGTTAGCAAGAACAGGGAAAGACTGTATCTCCTGCTTACTATTGGTAGGAAATTAAAATGGCAGGGGTTCCAAATAAGATGAAGGGGTGCTGGATTCTCAGAGAGGACTATGTTTCTTTCTAGTCTTGCAGTTGCTATGGACCAGAATTTTAAATCTGATGACTATTTGAACAATCACTTAAGTTGAATTTTCCTAATGTCTAACTTTTAATAACTTGTAAAGTTTTTAAATCTTTATTCGAGTGCAGTGTCATTTTTGTACTCAGAATAAAAGTAATTTGTGCTCACGTAAGTCTAAATAAGATTGTGAGAGAGCTGTACCGCATCTCTCCACTTCACCTACATCTTCCAGGTCCAAGCCACCTTTTGTACCCTTCTAAGCTTCCACAGTGTCTCATGTTTCCCCCAACTCTGTGAATGTAAGAGAATAGACAATTATGAGCTCACACAAAAGTAACAGGGCAGGGGGCATGTTCACTGTGTGTACTCATGTAGCTTTGGCATTCCTGAGCACAGTCTAAACAGCAGAGGGAGGATCCCACACCAAACCCCAAACGGCCTGAATTCCTCTCAAGTGAGTATTGTTACTTGGACCCACGTAGCCATCATTCCATAGAGCTGTGATTCTCAGTGTGAGCCGGTGACACATCTCCTAGATAAAAACAAATTTGAAAAAAATCACCAGGATCTGTCAGTTAGTACAGTTGAACTGCACACGGGATCACGCATCTCTGACTTGAAGTGTAAAATCTTGCTCTTTTCTCCCTAAATCTTTTTTTTTTTTAATGAGTAAAAACAAATAAAGTGAATTTTCTTTCAATTTTCTTGGGACACCTCAAGACTAATATGAAGTGCAAGACAAATTTATTAAGCCTCATCTACACACCTAGAGTGTCTCAAGATAAATCAGAATCTGCTGCACATGGTGGATGAGTTACTTTTGAAGCTATTCTTAAAGCTATCCAGATAAGAAAGGCTCCCAGTAAAGGAAGTGTAGTCAGAAATAGGAATAGGTCCAGCATTCTACACTGTGTGATTGAAACATCATCAGCCCCTCCTCCTGGGTATGCACACTTTTCAAGATACAGAGTTATCAAAACACACCGAATGCAGAAAGGAACAGAACATTCTGTTTGTTTCAATGGAATGAAAAAAGTAACCTTATCTCTTTCTTTGACTAAATTCTGAATCTGGCCCTTGTGAGTCTATTCCTACTTTAAGAGTGACTTTGAACTTTGTCTTTTGCACGCTGAGTCCACTGTTAGCAAGAATCCTACTTGAGTAGTTGCAAATCTGCCATCCTTGATCTGATCAAATTCCTCATATACACTGAATATTCATCATTCCAGCCTGCATGCAGCAACAGTCCTGTCAAATTGTATTAATCAAAACTTCACTTTACCTTCTTTTCCCCCCTCTTAGCATTTTACATTATCTGATCCCAGGAGTGTACCGTTTTCTTGTCTACAAATCACTGTTTGTCCTTGTAGTTGGATCTGAGCCCCATTGTTTTCAAGTACTACAAATTTCATTGCAGTAGCTCCTCTTGAATGAAATGTTCCTGTACCGTCCATTAGCAAGTCTCATGAGAACATTGCTGCTTAATAAAAGAAAGCACAAATTCTAAGGCAACTCCCTGGGGTATGTCCTCAGTAAAGAGATACTCTGGTTCAGAGATGAGGCTACAAATTTTGGAATAACAAGGAATAATGCTGGGGGGGATGATCTGATTGAAAAAAAAGATGTTCCTCAAGAATCAAGTAGACTATTTGATATGTAAATAATATTTATCTTGGACTTATAAGAATTGTTTGACAGCTTCTGACCTCTGTCACCTACAACTTAAATGACTGTGTGAGTCACTAATTTTTGCATTCACCTAGTTTCAAAAAAAAATTAGAGGTTGTTTTAAAGAAAATAAGTCTATAACATTAATTCTGTATGTTTTGTGTATAAAATATGGATATTTGGTAATATGCTTAGTTTTGTTCATATAGGCAAGAACATAAAAAATAACAAATTGTTTGTGAGCAATCCATTTTCTGGAATCTCAGAGTACAGACAGGACTGCATGGTATTGATATTTACTTCTAACAACAAGACACCTGAACTATGATGACTGTAAACATAAACCCTGCTCATAAGTGCTTGTGTATAGTTCCCAATTCCTTATTTATTTAAACATCTGTAGAGTTTTAGAATCTTTCATTCTTACACTTTACTTAGTAAAAAATTCATGATTTATGTTTTACCACTCTTAAGCTAACATCAAAGTCATTTCTCATTTATGACACTCATGTGTCTCAGAATGCTGTAGACAGAGATCTGAAGTAGGTCACAGTTTCACTTTCTCATTAAAGAACACAGGAGTGGCCCAGCTTAGCTGAGCAAATGTCTTCAGCAACAGAATAGGGTGTGGAGATTTAAATATTCCATCTACTGATACATTCGTTTTGTATGGGACCAACGGAATCGCTTTAAAAAGGAATTCTAAAATTTAAATTTGCACAACAGCATCAAATGGCTCCATTGGTAAAGGACTTGCTGTACAAGCATGGAGACCTGACTGCAGATCACTCTGATGCAGGTGAGGTGCAGGGTGATGCAGCATGGGCCTGAATCTTAGCTCTTGCCAAATTGGTGAGCTCTAGACTCAATGAGAAATCCTTTGTCAGGAAGGAAGGAAGGAAGGAAGGGAGGAAGGAAGGAAGGAGAAAGAAGAAAAAGGAAAAAATGTGGAAAGCCACTAAAAAAAGACATCTGACGTCAGTCAGTTACTGACATCCTCCTGCATGCTAACAGGTATGTCATGTGTGCGTAAGCACCAGGTCCTACATGCTCACAGATACACACACAGTTGAGTACCTGAAAGGTTGGCAAGATTTAAAAGCTTTTCTTGAGGTCTCTTATTGACTTAGGTTTTTGTGGTAAATTAGAAGATTTCAGTGTGTGTGAGTGTGCGTGTGTGTGTGTGTGTGTGTGTGTCCTAAGTCTCCAAGAGTTATTTCACAAAATTAAAAAATTCTCCATCTATACAACCAAACTCTCTATTCCAGGATAGGAAAGAAGCCATGAAGGAATCCAAAGAATAAAACTGGATTTTATGAAACGATCTAACTGCTTCCCAGAAACACTCTGCACAGGACTGGAGACAAAATGGACAAGAAAAGTAGGTGGAAGGCAGCACCTGGCTGACCGGGGAAGGGTTTTCTGAATTTTGTGAAGATACCCTAAGTTTATTCAAATATCCATAGAAACCAACACACGTAAAAATCATTCATATCATATATCATCTTTGTGCATTCCACGACCCCCTTCCACGTGTATTTACCTTACAGAGATTGTACAGGAATCCCAAGCACCCTAAAATCCATCTCAGGCATGTAGAAACTACAGACTTGTGAATCTCCCTTGACGAATCAGTGAATGCATTATATGAACATGATTTTTACTCTATTGATAAGATACTAGAGATGAAAACTGTGTGCATCTTCCATTATTCAACATACTGGATTCTCCTCTTTCTTTCCCTTTCTCCCAGCATAGAGGAAAGGAGATAAGGGAAGGGTGAGGAGGAGAGAAGAGAGCAGAGCACGAGAGAAAGCAAGACAAAATGGAAAAGCAGTGAGAATGGCAACAGGGAGACAGAGAGAAGGTAAATTTCAGCAGTGATTATAAAACTATCACATCCAGACAGAAACACAAACACGTGTGTATGAAGCAGTTAACAGGTGCATCAGGGAATGAGGCTAAAGATTTGAGAAAAAGGTTTTTCATTAATATGAAGTATGTTGATATTTATTAAAGTTTCTTCACATTGTCTCATTTAAATCTCATTACAGATAATAGTTTTGTTTATTTTTGCAGCTCTCAAGATGAAGAGGTTGAAGTTAGAGGAGAGTTAGGACGTACACTCAGTTATTAAATAACTGAAGCTGAACTGCATCGCAGACAATCTATTCTGACTTTCTTAATCACTCATCTATTGTCATGTCTCTAAATAGGTCTGTTAATGAATCATTCTATAAATAGTACTAGATAACTGAGTTCAGATGAGTAGTAAAGGAAAGAACACATTTAGAAATGAAAGGTACTCTTGTAAAGGAAAGTAATGCATCCTAATCTGAAGTAAAGAAAATGCCTAGTTTGCTCACATGCTTTTAAAGCAATTTCTGATTTACAGTTTCGCTGTGTAGCAATCTCCTCCAAAATAAAACTTCCCATCTTGGAGAGAATCTGGGTAAAATATGTTGTTTTGAGGGGAGGTGAGACATGACATCCTAAGACCTCAATAAATAACTCAATAACTTTAGGAAGTCCCTAAATTTGGCCAGGTTCACTGGGCAATCCCTCCCCAAGACTGCTGAGAAGCACTCTTAGACAAAGCAGCTGACTGGAAGACACAGACATCAGCTGACCTGCCTGGAAAGGACTCTCACCAACATGTGGGATATGCTGTGCTCTCCAGATTGTTGCCTTCAAAGAATACTGTCATATGACAATCTTATAAAGAAAAAACTGTGGCCCACAATATTTTAGAAAACACATGCAGACTAACCAGGGGTATGCTTGAAATTAGCTAAACAGTTCAATGTTATTGATACCAGCCTTGAGTAGCTATAGGCAGAAGAGAATTGGGGGCTCTGTGCATATAAACAGAAACTACCCATACATAAATTCTGTTTAAAGGGGAATGAATACATGTATTTAGAGGAAATGTTTATTCACGTCTGATTAGATTTTTGTCATGTTTCCTATGAGGACTAAGTTGTAAAGGATTTCCTTGGCTTATTAAATTGTTGGAGACTAAGGGTCACCAAAAATAAATCTCAAAACAATCCTGAAATTGTTTTGATTTCTTAGGAATAGTGCTAGAGAAAACAAAGAATTTCATTTTATGAAACTTATAAAGTCAAATAGTCATTTGATTAGGTGAGGAAGTGGAATTCAATATCTCTGCTAAGATTAGATGGTGATATTCTTTGACCTACATATCCAGGGCAGAGTATCCAAATGAACAAGCAATTGAAACAAGCAAATAATTAAGATGTATTTCTGTGTTTTCTCATCATTGATAGGGTCTAGGAAAATTACTGGACAACACAAAGTCTCAACTTCCCTTCCTGTAGAATGAGAGGAAGCAGTACATGCCTCCACCTCAGAGACCTGTTTGTGCTTGACTGCTAAAATGAAATTGATCTTTCCTGACTGTTAACTTCCATCTGTCCATTTTAAATATTCACACATTTCTTATTTGTCTCTCTGTTTCCAGTCTATTTTTAGATATTTATTTATTTTATTTCATGTGTATGAATATTTTGCATTTATGCATGTACGTACTCTAAATGTGTGCAATACATTTAGCCAGAGGGGGTATTAGATCTCCTGGTGTGAGATTGTGAGATCAGTTGTGATCTGCCATATGGGTGCTGGGAATTGAGACCAGATCCTCTGCTAGAGCAGAAGTGATTTTAACTGCTGAATTATCCCATCCCTCTAGTATATTTCTCATTAGATAGATGAGAAAGAGAGAGATACTGAGATTTAGTAGAAGGAGGCTCTTCTTCAATTATTAGTATGTCTTGCAGAGATTACAGGGCTGAGAAAAATGTAACAGGGTCCTAAGAAGTAGATTCCCTGAAGGAAATGCCATGCTTGAGTAGAAATGGTCACCACAAGACCTCTGGTACTTGGATGCAAAAAAAGTGTCCTATATCCTAGGGGAAAGTCTATTTCCAGTTCTAATCATTGGGGTACACGTTTTGACTTGTAAACTGATATTTAAGGAAATTAGAATAATATATACAGAAATTCATGGACAGATATCAAATAGAATAAAGCACCACAAGGTCTGGTTTAGTGATGAAAGCCATAACAACAGACAAATCACCTTCAGTGTGTTTAATTAAAGGCATATGGAACTGCAGAGCCATCAGAGCAGCTCTTCCATACCCCACCTCCTACCTGGGTATACGTAGAAGAGCACATATTGAATCTCTGTGAAGAATGGTTCTTGAAGTTATTCCATCTCAGTGTCACCTGGAGGGTCTGTTCAAACACAGATTTCTGGATTGGGCCACTAGATTGTCTGAGACAGCAGGCTTGGGATACAGTTCAAGGATTTTCATCTCACCAGGTATGGTGTTGCACATCTTTAATTCCAGTACTCAAGATTGAAGAGGCAAGCAGATTCCTATGAGTTCAAAGCCAACCTTATGTACATAATGAATGTCAGGTCAACAAGCACAAATAATGAGATCCTATCAAAAAAAAAAAAAAAGAGGATTTGTATTTCTACCTAAGCACTCAGGTATGCCAGTGAGGCCTTGTTTCTATACTATAGGGAGACTCAACCCAGCATTCTGCAAGTAACCTCATTTTCTACTTAGGGAACCTTTACTCAGGAGCAAGACTCATGACTACTCATGACTATGCTGCAGTAAAGAGATTCAGAGGTAGGCAGAGCAAACCAAAGACAGTGTGTTCATTGGGGAGAGTTAAGGAATTGCTGTTGTTTCATAGTTAAGTATAGATGTTACAAAGAGACTTAGGAAAAGAACAGCTTATTACTAAGACATGGGTGCAGGCGTCTCAAGAAAAAGAGTCAAATCTAAGTATCATATATATATATATATATATATATATATATATAATTTAAATAATATAATCTATAACCAAGTTCAAAGTTTGAAAATGGAGTAAACTTTTAAAGTCAAAATTTTCCTTATCTTACAGAAACTGTCTTTAAATAAAATAGTAAGGTGGATTAATAAGGCACATTGTTCATATTTAGGAATAACAAAGGTGTGCTGGTGAAGTTCAACTGAAAACTCACAAAATCTGGCCTAAGTAGACACAGTACTTAGACTGTTACCATCCTTGTTTGACATGTGCCTTGGTAAGAAGATATTGTTTCTACAGGCAATCATGGCATTGTCAGTATTGCCTGGCTTTTTTTCCTATTATTTATTTATTTAGTCATTTACTTCCTACCTTATTTACTTATTTGAGACAGTGCCTCCCTGTAGCTCCAGGAAGCCTGGAACTCACCATGTACACCAGGCTGCCTTCCATCTCACAGAGATCATCCTGATTCCCAAGTGCTGGGATTAAAGGGATGCACCACCATGCCTGACCCTGTTTTGGACTCTCAGCCAGAAGGAAATATAACCAGAGTCCATAACGAGGAGCTACATTCCTTTCCCCTGCTGTCCAATTTTCCCTATTTATCCTGCCTTGCGACATGCTAAGAATCATTTTCCAGTTCCAGCTGCAATAGGTCTCTAAGACTTCATAAGCTTTATAATGTAGCTATAGAGCAGTAGATCCCAAAAGAAGTAACATAAAATTTCCTCAATAAGCATCAGGCAGAAGGGGGCTGGGAATGGGAAGTAGACCAATTGATAGGTGACGTAAATACACCTCTACACCTACGTGCAAAAATTTCTTTTTACCCAGATGCGTTTTGAAAAAATGGTTTAAAAGACAACACATGCCAGCATCAGCAGTTAAAGCCTATAGACAAGACCACAGCCCAAATAGATTAGTTCCAGCACTGAGAAAATGTTTGCCAACTAACTGGAGTTACTAATTTAGTCCTTTGTTTAAAAAATGAGCAGATCAGTAAAACTCTCTAAGAGCTAAGAAAAAAGAATCTTTGCATTTGAAAGAAGCACTAGGATGAATAAGCAAAACTTTTCAACCTAGTGGGAAGTAAAGGTTGGACAAAAACCAGAAGGATAATCAAACAAAAATATTGATTAGTGTCAGCAGAGGTTTGTAACAAATACAGTATATGTTTGATAACAAGAGAACCCTCAAAATAGGAAAGACTTTTGAGTTTTTAAGAGTGATATAAAGCTTTAAAAATCAATTTAGACACGGTGCTTCTGGTAATACTTACAGAAATGCTTTTCTGACCCTTCTTCCTAAAGAAACAAACTAAGGGAAAAGTGAGAAACATGTTTTTTTTTTAAATCCTGGAAGTTAAAAGGTGGTTGCTAGGCAGCAAGAACAAATTCAGAGGAGTAACAGGGACATGGAAAGGAGTCCATCACTGTGCACCATGCCCACTTCATACTGCAAACCTGCCTGTTGGAGTCACAGACCCAAAGATACAAATGAAGTTTAGGGCCAGGGCATATAACAATGCTTTTATACTGCCCCACACTAAAATGCAAACCCAGGCATTACTCGACATGTCTAACTAGAATGAGACTTGTCTGTTTCATGCCAATGCAAAGGGTTTGTAGACAGAATTAAATGAATGAAAGAAATTGGAAATGGTCCCTGAGAGAGAAGATGGAATGATGGGTTGACTGCAGATTTGCAGCTGAGATGTGCAATAATTTACTTCCCATAAATAACGAACAGAAAAAAAATAATAAATGAGAAAACTTATATGAAAAATAGGTAACATCCGTGAAACTCAGGAGAAAAACATCATGAAGGTTGTCAGATATCCGAACATTTAAACCTACGATATTCCTGACATTCACAATGAGACAAACCTAAAACTGTCTACAGGTACTAGGGCATTTCAGAGAGACTTAGCAGATTCAGTAAGTAAAAGAGAATAGTCAGACCTACAAACAAAATACTAAATGCAGAACCATAAGATAATAGAAAGGATTAACTTATGTTTTCAGGATGAATGATAATATTTAATAACAACATTGAAAACTTGTTATTTTCCTTTCCTTTCCTGAACTGGTTAATGAAATATATATTTAGATTTCCCTTTTGGTAATATTTTTATTGATTTGATAGAATCTTTTAACTTATATTTAGTATGA
Source organism: Eospalax fontanierii (assembly GCA_035773235.1). NCBI lineage: Eukaryota > Metazoa > Chordata > Mammalia > Rodentia > Spalacidae > Eospalax > Eospalax fontanierii. The sequence goes on from CM069540.1 coordinate 22,057,158, forward strand.
GCTAGATAAACATATAATTATTAGTGTAAATTGTTAATTCTCATATGTACACATATGCATCTATTTCATAATGAATTCCTTCAAACTTTCTTCCCAGTCCATGGCTTGCCTTTTCCCCATCTTACAGTTATCTTTTAAAAATACTTTATATAAAATATTTTAATTATAATAAGATAAAAATCACCAATCTTTAAAAAATATTATATTTATTATTTTTATTTTATGTGTATGACTGCATTGCCTGCATGTATGTAAGTGCATCTGTGTAGTTCAGTGCCTACAGAAGTCAGATGATGGCATTGGATCTCCTGGAACTGGAGTCAATAATAGTTGTTAGCCACCATATGGGTGCTGGGAATTAAACCCAGGTCCTCTGCAAGAGCAGTCAGTTTTCTTAACTACTGAGCCATCTCTCCAGACCCCCATCACAATCTTTTTAAAAAGTTGAATGTATTGTTTTCATTGAGAATGTTTTTTCCCCACTTCAAAGTCAAAAATTAAAACTTATTTTTTCTAGAAATTTTTTCTGCTTTGCAACTTGTATTTAATTTTAGAAACTGTCCAATTAATTTTTATTTTTGGCATGAGATATAAATCAATTGTCTCTTTATTTGGATTTCTAACTAACCTAGAACTATTTATTGTACAGATCACCATGTTACATGTGCAGTAACACTTTGTGGTTTGTGTTAATCAAAGGCATGTTAGTCAGTTTCTGATGTCTCTTTACTCCAAGCTACTCATCTAGTAAGGAACCAAAGCCACATAATCGTTTGTCTTTTTTTCTGATACTAGACATATGTATATGCCAGGCAAGTGTTCAAATGCTGAACTTCATCCCCACACCTTCGTCATTTGAAACAGGGTCTCTCACTGTGTATCCTGGGATGGCCTCAACCTCAATCCTCCTGCTTCTGACACCCAAGTACTGGGAATTCAGGTCTGTGCAGCTACACCTATCATGTGCTGTTTTAATTATTATCACATTACAAGAAATTTTGAGATACACAAATTCCTCAAACTTGTTAGTGCAAGGCAAATTACAAAATTTCTAGTTGTTTAAAAAGTCTAAAAGAAGCCCGATGTGGTAACACTTGTCTTTAATTCCACAACTCTAGAGGCATATGCTTCTCAAAAACTAATAAAAGGACATCTTCTATTTGTTGTATCACTAGCCAGTGGGTAAACTTAAAAGAAAAAGTTTAATGAAATCAGTAATGCATCATTTTACAGTGTTGAACTCAACAGAAAGGAACATCAGTGTCAAATGTTAGGCTTTGGGAAATCGCAATGATATTGATGAACAACAAAAGTCTTGGAGCGCAAACAGTCAGGGAACTGACAGAAGAATAGAGTCGTGACAGACTTTGTTGACATTAAATGATAAGCTTTATTGTGAGTCAATTTATTCCTAAGGTTGAAAACACAGATAAAATATGTTCAAAACCAAATATTTAGCAATATTGATATTCAGAAAATCATTTTTCAATAGCTATTAAGGAAAATTACAGGCATTCCCAAATCAGTCTGGTAAGGAGTTCCACAACATTCAAGGAAGAAATAATTATGTTAAATAGCATCTGCTAAGAAACAGAAAAAAAAAAAGCCTACACTGTGCATGTGTAAAGCCCACTATAACCTTGATGTAAAATCTGATAATAACAATGTAATTAAGGTAAATTATGAGTTAATTTCCATCATTATTACAGCTCTATAAGTTTTAAACAATTGGAACCTATTTATTAGCAAGTCGACCAACATGGTGTTAGGCTAAAGCAATACACAAAATATACCTTTGTACACAAAGCTGATTTGATTTAATATTAGACAATAAATTGGGCAAAGAGGATGTTTTGTGATATTAAATGAAACACAATAATACTTTTTGTATTTAGTTTGAGCATGAAGAATGTTGGCAAGTTTACTGCAGGAAACACTGTTATCCTGAAAAAGAAGGAATACAAGAAATTTGGAACTTTGTACTTCATGGCTAAACACTAAAATGCTGTCAGTCAGAATTCAAAATTAAGACAAGATTTCCCTCTCTTACCACATTGACACTAATGAATCAAATAAAGAAAATATTTAAGAAGAATAAAAAAAATATTCCTAGCAGATGATATGATTGTGTGGATAGTAACTCAGAACATGGAATTGTTTGTTTCTAAATGAAAGGACGACTCAGGGGCTGCAGAGAGAGCTCAGAATTTAAAGTACTTGCTGCTCTTTTAGAGGACCTGAGTTTGGTTCCCACTACCCACATGACTGCTAACAACCATGTGTAATGCCAATTTCAGGGAATCTAATGCCCTCTTCTGATCTTCATAGGCATTGCACACATGAGTACACTAAACTACATGCATGCAAAACAATAATACACATAAGAGTAATAAACAAGCAGTCTGAGCAGTTTCACTCTCTCTCTGTACTGTTTCTCTTCTAGCCTTGGACCCATGCTGGCTTCTGCTCTTCTGCATCAGATCTATGGACTAACTTCCTAAGCCAGACTAATTTAATCCCCCAGCTTAGTTTTGTAGACCCTCAACAGGCTGTCCCCATCCCCACCTTGCCCCTGACTACCTGATTTTCCTGCCATAGACCATTCTACTACTCTGATAAGTCAGAACCCACCCACTGTGCCTTGTACCTTGTACCGTAAGCAGCTCCACTGTCTCCCAGTACTTGGTCTCCTTTCCAGACTTGGGTCCAGGCCCACTCCTGCCCATCCCCACCCCCCATAAACAGTCTCTTCAGTACCCTCTTAGTCCAGACTGATGCACTGAGTCACTCTCTCCTGTACCTAGATCAGCTCAGTTCTCCAATGTCATTTGTTAGACCTTCCACAGGCTGTCCTCACCCCCACCTTGCCCTTGGCCTCCTGATCTGCCTGCAATAGATCTTCTTTCCACCCTAATAAGTCAGATTCCATCCACTGTACTTTGATTCCCCCTCAGCCTGAGCAGCTCCTCTCTCTCTCTCTCTCTCTCTCTCTCTCTCTCTCTCTCTCTGTCTGAGGCTGTCTCTGCATTCTGTCTCCGTTCCAGCCTGGGATCCAGGCCCGCTACCTTCCACAGGCTATCTCCTACATTCACTTTGCATTGCGCTTGACCTCTTCATCTGTCTGCCATAGACCTTCCTACCCTCTTAAGTCAGATTCTGTCCACTGAACCTTGATCCCCCTGCCCTCTGAGCAGCCCCACTCTCTCCCTGCCTTAGGCTGGGGCCTGATTCTGTTCTTTTTGCCCCATAACTCTGAACTACACTTTTATTCGACACTCACCCTCTTTGTCCTGATCCTCTGCACACAGACTAGCTCAATTCTGTAACTTTATTTGCAGACCCTCTACAGGCTGTCGGCATTCCCATCTTCTCCTGACCCCTGCTGATATGCCTGCCACAGATCTGCCTACTATGCCGACCAGGTTACAGCCCTACAAGAACCTGAAGCACACAGCAACTGACATTGCATTCCTAAACAGAACTCAACCGAGCTCCATCAACAATATAAAAAGAAATAAAATTCAACTAAATAAAGGAAGGATAGAATTTTCTGTTGGATACACAACCAACCAAAGACATCTATATGTCCACATGGCAATGCGAAAATACAGATACTATGAAAAACCAAGAGAATATGTCACCAACTAAACCCACCATTCCTACAGAAATGTACTACAATAAGAATTATCCAAGAAACACCACCACACAGAATTTTAAAGAACAATCCCAAGCATGATCAAAGAACTAAAGGAACACACAGAAGAACCATTTAAAGAACTCAAAGAGTTCAAGCATAAACTTGGGATGGAAGTGCAAGAAAATACAAATATGTGACTGAATGAAATAACAAAATAAATCCATGACTTGAAAAGTGAATTCAGAAAAAAGATAGAAACATTGAAAAAAAACCCAAACTGAAATGAAGGAAGAATTGAAAAACTCAGTAAGTCAATTTGCAATGACAGGAGAAAGCTTCACAAGCAGAATGAAGGAAATGGGAAACAGAATTACCCCCGACAAATAAAATGGCATGAAAAGACTGAAAGAATCATGTCCATAATACCAGTCCTACAGAGACTTCTCAAAGAAATACAAAGGTCCAAAGATAGGAATGATTATAGGGAAGAGGTTACAGAAAGAAAACAGGAAGGTACAATTACAGAAACACACAAAAAATGACCAAGAACACAAACAAATTAAAATGACACTAACCAATACTCTTTCAATAATTACACTAAATATTAATGGCCTCAACTTCCCAGACGAAAAAGTGCAGTTGATTAAGATAAAAAGTATGTCTTTTTGTTGTCTTCAAGAAATTTGCCTTAACTTCAAGAATAGGCACTGCCTTAGGGTCAAAGAATGGAAAAAAATATTCCAAGCAAACAACACTAAGAAATAGCCAGGTGTTGCAATTCTAATATCTAACAAAGTAGGTTTCAAATTAAAACTAATCAGAAGCTAATAAATGGGGGTCACTTCCTCCTAATCAAAGAAATAGTTGATCAAGAGGATATTATAATAATGAACATATATCCACCAAACTTTGGTGCACCCAATTTCATAAACACGGTACTACAGGATCATAAAACACAGATTAAACCCAACTGATTAACAGTAGGTGAATCCAATATATCACTGAATCTAATAAAGAGGTCAACTGGACAAAGAATAAACAGAGAGACATCTGAATTAAATGTCATCATACATCAAATGGACCTAACAGACATCTATAGATTATTCCACCCAAGCACCAAAAAAATACAATTTCTATTCAGCAGTCCATGAAAATTTCTCTCAAGTTGACCACATACTGGGGCACAAAACAAACCTACAAACAAATACAAAAATATTGAAATAATTCCATGTGTTCCATCAAACCACAGTGCAATAAAGCTTATAAAAAAGAAAATAAGAAAAACATTTTAAAAAGTATTCCTGGACTTAAAGGAAACTGATAATGTAACATAGCAAAACGTCTGGGACAATTTTAAAAGCAGTTCTAAGAGAGATTGCAGCTCTAAGTGCCTACACTTACAAAAGCCAGAAAGAGCTCGTATTAATGACTTAACAGGTCAACTAAAGACTCTGAGAAGGCAAGAATAAACCAAAATCAAACCTAGCAGACGAAAAGCAATAACAGAAATCAGAACAGAAATAAATGAAATAGAAACAAGAAAGAAAGAAAGAAAGTAAACAATGCAAAGAAACTAAAAGCTGTTTTTTTGAAGTTCCCAAGATAGACAGACCCTTAAAAAATTACCAAAAGAAAGAAAAAGCAAATTCAAATTAACAAAATAAAAGATGAAAGGGGGAACATCACAACACACATACACACACACACACACACACACACAAATCTGGAACTTTTTAAGGGAACAGTTTAAAGGCATATATATATATATATATATATATATATATTCTATTAAATTTGAATATCTAAAAGAAATGAATGAATTTCTACATTCTTGGAAACAGTCAAAACAAAAGGAGGATCAACAGCTAAACCAAACCTATAACAATAAAGAAAATTGAAACAGCAATACAAAACTTCACAATGAAACAGAAGTACAGGCCCAGATAGATTCACAGCAGAATTCTACCAGATATTCAAAGAAAATCTATTTCTATTCAAAAAATAGAAACAAAGGAGACCTCCCAAACTCCTTCCATGAAGCCAGAATCACTCTAATACCAAAACCAGGTAAAGACACAACAAAAAAAGGAAAGCTATAGGCCCATATCCTTAATGAACCTATAGATATAGAGATTCTTCAGAGAAACGCATTGCAAAGATCATCCACCATGATCAAGTTGACTTTATTCCAGAGATGTAGGGATGGTTCAATACACATAAGTCAATAAATGTAATAAGTCATATAAATAGACTTAAGAACAAAAATCACATGGCCATTTCAATAGATGTAGAATAGGTTTTGGCACAGTCCAACATGTATTCATGATAAAAATCCTAGAGGGAATTGGATTGGAGAGAACATGCATAATTTAATACATAATTAAAGCTATATACAAGAAATCCACAGTCAACATCATTCTAAATGGAGAAAAACTGGAAGCATGCTCATTAAAATCAGGAACCAGACAAGGCTGTCCACTATCTTCATTCCTTTTTAATATGGAACTTGAAACTCTTGCTAGAGCAATAAGACAAGAGAAGAAAATTAAAGAAGTGCTAATATGAAAAAGAAGAGATCAAGTTATCAATATTTGCAGATGATATGATATTATACAAAAGAAATCCCAAGACTTCCACCAGAAAACTGCTAGAAATTCTCAGTGGTTTCAGCAAAGTGGCAGTTTACAAAATCAGTGTTCAAAAATCAGTAGTTTTTCTTTTGTTAAATATTTTAGTATTATTTTATTTTATGTGTATGAATGTATTCCCTGCATGGATGTAAGTGCACCCATGTTGTGCAATGCCAACAGAGATCAGAAGAGAGAGTCAGTTCCCTGGAACAGGAGTTGCAGACAATTGTTAGTTGCCAAGGTGGGTGCTGTGAGTCAAACTCAGCTTCTCTTCCTCCAGAGCAGCTAGTGCTCTTTACCACTGAACCATCTCTCCAGGCTCCTAGTAGCCTTTCCATATACCAATAAAAAGGAATTAGAAAAAGCACTCATGAAAACCCCCCATTCACAATAGATTTAAAAAATGTCTAGGAATAAATGTAACCAAAAACATCAATGGTCACTATAATCAATATTTTCAATCTTTAAAGAAAGAGATAGAGCTAGAAGATACCAGGAGATGGAAGCACCTACATGCCCATGGACTGGTAGAAATTAATATTATGAAAATGATGATCCTACCAAAAACAATCTATAAATTCAGTTCACTGCCAACCAAAATTCCTATGACATTCTTCACAGAGCTAGAAAAATAAAAGCATTCTAAAGTTCATATGGAATCACAAAAGGCCCCAGATAGCCAAAGCAGTTTTTAGCAAAACTGACAAGGGTGAAGGGAATCACTATACTATTTATCAAACAGTATTATAGATCTATAGTCATTAAGACAACATTGTACTGGCACAAATACAGACATGTACATCAATGGAACTAATAGAAGACCCAAACATGAGTGCATGCAATTTCAGTCACCTGATATTTGACAAAGGTGCCAAGAACACACAATAGAGGAAAGACTGCATCTTCAACAATGGTGCTGGTAACACAGAAGAATGAAACTGAACCCTTATTTTTCACCTTGCACAAAAATCAACTCTAAATGGAGAAAAGGCTCAGTGCTAAGCCTGAAATTCTAAAACTTCTAGAAGAATACATAGGCAGTTCTCCACAACATATCAGTGTAGGAAAGAACTTTCTAAACCAGATATCAGTTGCTCAGGCATTAAGGTCAATAATCAGCTAGTGGGACCTCATAAAACTAAAAAGCTTCTGTACAGCAAAAGAAACAACCAAGAAAGTGAAGAGAAAATCCACTGACTGGGAGTACATCTTCACCTGCTATACTTCTAACTGAGGATTAATATTCAAAATAGAGACAAAAGTTAAAAATGATCAAGAAAATAAACAACAAAATAAAACATGGGCTAAAGGCCTGAACAGAGAGCTCACAGACAAAGAAAAAAAGGTGGCTAAGAAACACCTTAAAAAGTGCTCAACATCTTTAATAATTATCAAAGTATAAATCAAAACTGCTTTAAGATTTCATCTTACCCCACTCAGAATGGCTAAGATCAAAAGAACAGAAGACACCAAATGCTGGCAAAGGTGTGAAGGAAAGGGAGCACTCATTCACTGCTGGTGGAATGACTCATGCAGCCACAACAGAATGCAGTGTGAACCCTTAAAAAACTAAAAAAAAAAAAAAAGAATCTATGATATGATCTGGTTAAACCACTTCTTGGCATATACCCAAAGGACTCATTCTACTGTAGAGATACCTATAGATCTATATTTGTTGCTGCTATATTCACAATAGCTAAGAAATGGAAACACTCTAAATGTCCTTCAACTGATGAATGGACAATGAAACTGTGGTCCATTTACACAATGAAGTTCTAGTCAGTGGTAAGGAAAGATGAAATTATGAAATTTGCTGGTAATTGGATGAAATTAGAAACTGTTATGCTAAGTGAAGGAACACAGACTCATAATAGCAAGCAATATTTGTTCTTCCTCGTTTGCAGATCTTAACACCAACCTCTTATACATATATATATATATATGTATATATATATATATGTATATATGTATATATCCTGATGTATATATGTATAATATCAGTATATATCCTGATGTAACAGCAGGAGTCAGGAAAATGTAAAGTAACTGTGGAGATAAAAGGAAACTAAGAGCCCAAGAGAGGGAGATAGTAGGAAACAGATGTTACTAGGGGAGAAATGAAAAATGGAGGCACTCATCAGAGAGGGACGAGGGAAGGACATACAAGTAACCATGAGGTAAAGGGGAAGAAGGATCTCAAGAGCCGGGTATAATAGGAGACAGGTATTATCAAGGGGAGATGAGGGTACTTAAACTGGGGAAGGAGAAGAGGAGGGGGGGGGGGGCTTAGGTGGTGTCAAAAGCCATAGGAAAATGTATTAACTCAAAATATCCTGGAAAAGTACACATACAAATCTGAACATGAGTGCATGTATATACCTTTCAGGTATATACATACACTCATGGGGTTTGGAGGGGTTTGGAGGGGAGATAGATGGGGAAGGGGGTCTAAATTTGATTAAGAACTATTGTTTGAAATGTATAATAAAACTTAATAAAAATAAATAAATAAAATATTAGATTACGTTTTTTAAAAATCAAAGTAAATAAATAAGTAAAAATTTTCAAAGGACAGTTCAACAAGTTCAACAAAAATTCTTTATGTAGTAATCGATTTAGTTCTCAGACACCATTCACAACTGTCTAGAAAGTAGTTCAAAAGTGTAATTTAAAATAGCATCATACTTAGCAACTACCAAGAAATCAATCTAGAAAAATGAATCCAAGAATTTCATAGAAAGCAGGTAGTAATTAATTTTGAGTCATGTTAACCAAAATATCAAAGCACAGCTTCAAAGGTTTGATTTAATTTGTTCACAGTCTCTGAATGTTCCTTGAATCATTGACTGACTTCATGCACTTGAGAAGAACATGATGGCAATATGCACTTACAGAAAAGAACAGATCACCTCATGGAAGACAGGAAGCAGAGACAGGCATACAGAAAGCCCTGGGCAAGATCTTTACCTTATATAAGATAGAAAGCAGAGAATGGGGGCCTATAGGAAGAGCCCAGGACAAGAAGCAGCTCCCAGGGACACACAGTACTGGCCTACATTTTCCATCTAGGCTCTACCTCAGATATTCACCTCCATAGAACCATCATACCATGAGTGCATCATGAATCAATCAATTCTTCACCCCAGAGCCTGGATGATCTGATCCTCTATGCACACCTCATTACAGACCTGCAGGGAGGTTTGCTTCACTAACAGCCTAGGCCTTCCTTCATTCTTTCAAGTTGATAATCTAGATTAACCATCACAGACCATTATAAAACATTATTGCAAGTTGTTAAATACAATAAAAATGTAATAAATGAATTTTTTTCTTTCCAATGGATCATAAACCTCAATAAAGATGTCAGTTCATCTAAAAATAAACCATGCTTTTATTCATATAGTGATTAAATTTTCTTCTGTCATTTTGTTTTATTGGTAGAACATAGAAATGGAATGGTGAAATATAGTCAAGGTAGTCCTATAAGAAAAGAGCAGAAAATTATCTAGATCAAGATTTATCAATAAAATCTAGGTGTGGTGCAAAGACAAATAGTTTAAGGAATAAATGAAAATTTGACAGAGTACAAATGACAACATTTCTTTGCTGATCAGTGGGCAGTATTTTTTCTACATAAAGAAGCATAATTTGAAATATTGTGTCATATCTTGCTTGAGAAAGAAGTGATAAGATTCATTGTAACCTTGAAAAACTTGATTTGTTCAGAAAATATTATCAGTGAATTGTTTAATAACATCATCCTTGATAATTATTTGTCTTAGAACACACAGAAACACTAAAGGCAAAGACAAATACTAATTAACACTAAACTTAAAAACTTTGTTGGGTGAAAGATATCATACAGACTGAGGAAAGCCAAAAATAGAACATACTGAACATAGAACAGCCAGAATACTGGCTGAATTTGTAAAGGACCCAAGTTCAAGATCAGTTCACAGCACCCACATTAGGTGCTCCACAACAGCACCAGAGATTGAGCACTTCCTTCTGTCCTCCACCAGCATCTGCAAGCATATTCACAGACATTCATATATAGAAATATAAATCTAAATCTTTAAAAATGCAAAAAATTGGTGACACCCTGTCTCAAAAACCTTGGAAAAAGAAAAGAAGGAAGGAAGGAAAGAAGGAAGGAAGGAAGAGAAGAAGGAAGAACAGAGGAAAGACTTGAGGTTAGTGAACAGGAAAAAGATAGTAAAGGAGGAAACTGGCTGAAGAATTAAAATCAGTCCTCAAAGGGAAAAATTCAAGTGAGAGTAAATACCGCATCCTCACTAGACTTGGAAAAATTAAAATCCCGATACTATCATAACATCATATGGGGGTTAGGAGGTGAAGAGTAAGATTCAAATATGGCTAGACCACGAAGCTGCTTGACTGACATTGAACCCTGCTGTTATTTTCTAATAACTATACCCTATTACCCAAAAATGCTGTTTCCACTACTTCAAATCAACTCAAGCATAATTTAATAGGTATCACTAGGAAAAAAAAAACTATTTGCAGTAATTCCATGTGTATAATTTAATGTCCATTCATCTGTAGCAAATAGATAAATTGTGAAAAATTCATAAAAGGGAATATTACATAGAAATGAACATAATTACAATGCAAGTCACTTGCAAAAGCATAGATGAAATTGAAGAATCACTAAACTTTCTGTCTCTCTAATTTTGTGCTAAAATTAAAATCAACCTCCAATTTATGAATGAATACATAGGTAGCGCCATTATGAATAAAACTACCAAAATCAAAAGGATAGAATCCAGAGTGCGATTCTCTCTAAGGAAGAAAGATGAAGCTGCAATTTTACAGTGAACATCCAATCCTTTTCAGGATGGTTGGAAAAACTCTAATTATTGACCTATGTGACATATATGTGAGTATTCAAGTCATTAGAACCCATTGCATTGTAATACTGAGGAAGCAGCTTGACTATATCCACCACTATTTCACAGCAAAAGACAGATGGATGTGATGAGGAGTTACCATCAGTCATATAGAAAACTCCTCTATGAAAAGCAAAATTGCAAATGTAAAATAGAATCAAGGACCTTACAAATGACAAAAGATGTGGTGTAAGATATTAACGTGAATCATAGTAACAACATAGAAAGTGAATTTCTCTCAGGTTGAGGTGTGTCTCGAGATTTCAGAATGAAAATTGCAGTTTGTCTATTGTGGGTTTATTTTTGTCCAGTCTGGTTAAATTACAAGAATAATAACAACTGAAAAATAAGAATTTTAAGAGGGAAAAACTGAGATATCCAAACATAAGTTACATATACTCTTCAGACATAAGCTGAATAAAGAATGCTAGAAAAATGGACCGATGTTTATCAAATTCCCAAGGAATGTTTTCCCACCACTTTGAAATCCCTTCTATTTACTCTACAGACAGAAGCTAGCGCCAACTACCTCTCCTTTATGTCAGAACTCAATAGGTGTTTTCAACTCTATTTTGCATAACAGGAAAATGGCCTGCAAAGTATTAGGTAAGCTCCCTGAGGTCACAGATTTCCATGAAGTGAAAATTCAAAAATACACAATTGAACTTAAGAGGCTGTACTATTTTAGTTTAATTTTTAATTCTTTTAACATTTCATATATGGGTACACAAAAGCATCACTAAATGGATTCAATAGATGTTGTGTGTGAGAAAGACACAGTCGTGGACTTAAGAATTTGCACTTTCAATCCTTAAAAGATTTTTCTTTCTAGGGAAAAGTATACCTTGCCAAATTATTATTTACTTATGACTGAATGAAGATATTTGGGAGCAAATAAGAGCTTAGAAATTTACCCCCCCACACCATTTCTGAAGAACAGGAAGAGGTACTTGAAAATCTGTTAATTCTTCAGAAAATAATGCTGACACATTCAACTAGGTCTCTCCTCAGTTGTCCTTGAGTACTACTTACATTTCAGGACAGTATAACCCTCAAAGAAATGTCTTAAATTGTAACTTCAGTAGCAGATCAGCTAATTTCCCAATTATACACTGTATGCCAATGTCAGAAAAGCCCAACAAAGGCAGTGATAGAATCCCCTGTCCATGCACATACTGTCTGCCCTGAGACCACGACTGCACTGTTCGTGGACTGCAAGTCTGATGGGCTCTGCCTTCTTCTTTCTTGTGCTCCCCTGCTCTACTATAAGCCTTTGTACTTTGTTTATTCTGATGAGCACTTTACCTCTCCACCCAATATCTCACTAGATAACTGTTACCAAAACCAAGCTCTTGTTGGAGTGACAGTTTATCTTTGCAATGCAATCACGTCTCTGAGGTAGGCCTGCCACATATGAAACAATCAGGCTCCATCCCTCATCCCTCAATCCCCACTGAGGAACACAATGATTTACATCCCTTGGCCCCACTCTCTTGTTGCAGAATAAACTATTCCATCATAGTCCTCTGCCCATAATTACAATGTTCTTTTTCACTCAATTTAAATCATATGTATTCTCCACCAGTCTATCAATTTCTTCCTTTCAGTTTAATTTCCCAATACATGTGGTCCATCAACTTGTCACCAGGCAGTTTTCACAGATACAGTCATCTCCATCTTTTCATACAAGCAAGTCTCAAAAGCACGAATATGCATCATCTCCCTGTATCTGTCCTTAGCTGTTTACAGAGAAACCAGTTGTCTGCCTCCATCAGGTCACTAACAGCCACTGGGGCTGTTCTTCCTGTAGTCTCTACATGATTTCTGTCCTGCTTCACAGCTCCCTAGCTTTCAACCCTGCTGGGTTGCTTTTTCCACTGTGGTCCTTCCTCCCTCTGACTACTCAGTATTCAGGATTTCTTTCTTACCATTTCCCTAAGAGTTTCTGAGTTCATCAGAGAGCTCTTACTCCTGGGTCACGTAAGAATGAGGATCTCAGTTAAAGATTGGGGCCATGTATCCTATGGTGCTATGGGAGTGGAGAAGTGATGAAAATTACCAACCTGGACAAAGATCTGAAACCGCCAACCCACACTACCTCATGAGCTCTAAGAAGAACTGAGATTCCCACGAACATGAAGCAAGTTCACATTTGTGGTGGATTCAGTAAGAAGTGGCTCCGTAAGTTCAAATATTTGAACATTTGGTCAGTTAGTGGTACTGTCTGGGGAGGGTCATGGGAGCTTTGGGTGTGACCTAGGTGGGGAAGCATTTCACTGGCAGGGGCCTTTGAGAGTTCCTAACCTTGGCCAACTTCTCACTCTCACTGTTTCCTGCTCCTGCTTGAAGATATGAGACCTCAGCTTTCTGTTTCAATCACCTCCTGCCATACCTCCTGTACTATGATGGACTCATTCCTTGAGAACCATCAGCCCAATAAACTCTTATTTTTATAAATTGTCTGGGTCATGGTGTTTATCACAGCAACAGAAAAGTAACTAATACAACATCTAACCACAGTAACTCAAACTGAAAGTACATCTTCATTGCCTGAAGTTAACTTCTGACAATTAACATGGCACAAAATGTGTGAAAAATCTCAGAGTTGTTTTGATACTTTAATTTTCTTCCCAATTTATCACCAAGTCCTATTGACATCACACCCCTAAGTTTTACCAGCTGATCAGTTTCTCTTTTCCAAACTACTGAAATAGCTCCCTTTGCGGCTGACTCACAAGGCTCAGTCCACCCTCATGTCTGTTCTCTATGCTTTATCTTTAGAATATTTTAAAGAGCACATAACCATCTCATATCCTACTTCAATTTAATAATCTCAAAGGGCTTATGTTTAAGAATATTCTGCATCATCTATTGCCTAGCAATATTTCCAACCTTATTCTGCGTCATCTATCTATTACCTAGCAAAATTTCCAACCTTATCTTATACATGCAGCCTTGAATTTATGCAATTATAAATTGCATAAGAATTCTACATTTTTCTCTCATTCCCACTCCTTCTGTATGTGTACTGACATGTTTGTATAGGTGTATAAGAATATTTGCAAGTACATACACATGCATGGAGACACATGTTTTTTTCTTTCCATCTTTAAAAAATGATAAGGATGAAGAAAATTATAAAAGTATGATAAGATGACTGGGTACGCTATCAATTTGCTTTTATTGCAGTGATAAAGCAATCTGACCAGAACTAACTTGAGGAAGGAAGAGTTTATTTGCTTTAAATATCCAAATAGCTGTTCAGCATGGAGGAATGTCAAGAAAGAAACTCAAGGCTAAAATCTGGAGGCAGGAACTGAAGCACAGATCATGGAGGAATGCTGCTTACAGGCTTTCTCCTCTGCTGCGTGTTCAGCCTGCTTTCTTATAAAACCCAGAAACACCTGTCCATGGGTGGCCCCATCCACATTGGTCTGTGACCTCCCACACCTCTCAACAATCAAGGAAATGCCTCACAGACATGGCCACAGGTCAGTCTGAGAGGAAATTCACCAGTTGAGGTTCCTCTTCCCAGGAGTGTCAAATTTTAAACTTGAGCTGTCACACACATGTATTGTCAACCATATATAGCACAGTATAAAGCTTTTTAATGCCATTCTTAAAAAATAAAAACATTATAGATATAGGTATTATTGCTCTGAGCTTCTTTATCATTTCCGTCTTCCCTCCTTGCCTCTCTTCGGCGCTCTTTTATCTTCCTTTCTTTTTCTTTCTTGAAAAGATCCTAATCTGCAGTGTAGACTAACTTCAAACTTTCAGTTCTCCAGCCTCTACCTCTTGAGTGGTGGGATTACAGAAATCCACCACTACATCTGGATCATTCCTCTCTTTCTTGTTGAAGAGACATACACTTCTAAAATTTGCACTTAGGCTTTCCAGACAAATCCATATACTTTCCTTCTCTATTTTACTATTCATAAACATATTATATTGCTATTTAAATTTCTCAATAATACATTAAAAATAATTCTTCAGGAATCTTTTGCACAGTGTTATGATTTTTATATACAAAATATAAATATGTATCAAAATAATGTATTCCACTAACAATGAATTTTTTATTGTTCTGCTACTGATGATTTCTTTTGCTTTTCAATGCTCTAAGCAATACCACAGTCATATGCATACATGACTTCATAGGTATATATGTATGAGTTTCTTCAGAATATATAATAAAAAGGGATAGCTATTTGTATATTCACGTGGCTTCAATATTACTGAATATTGCCAAGTTGCTTTTCAACATAGTTCGAGGCACTTAAACTCAGAATGGCAATATTTGACTTTCTTTTCTCATATCCATAATGCCAGTGATGATAATATAATATCTCAGAGGCTTGTGAAGTAGTTCAGATGGTAGTGTTTGCATCACAGGTATGAAGATCTAAGCTTGAATTCCTAGAACCCATGTACCAAACTGAGCATAATGGTGTGCTCCTGTAAGCCAAATATTGGCGAGTGGGAGACAGGCTGATCCCTGGAGCACTTTGATTAGCAAGCCTAGTAATTCAGTGAGCTTCAGGCTCAGTGGAAATCTCTGTTTCAACAAACAAGGTAAAGAAATGACTGCGAAAAACATGTGACATCTAACTCTATCCTCTGCATGCATGTGCCCTCCCATATATCCACATATACGTGCACTCCCATATACATGCCCCTCCACAATGGTGTCTTCTTTTTAAAATTGTGTTTATTCAATTACTATAAATTGAATGCTTGTGGATGAATAATAGTGATTTGAATTTTTTCTTCTTAAATTGGTTCTAAATGTATACTTTTCTTTGAATAGGTTTATCCTACTGAGGCAAAAATTCTCTATAAGCATTATTTTATGTAATTCTAGGCTGGTTGTAGTTGTTGTAAATATTTTCAGGTCTGTAACCACCTTTTAAACCTTAGCTCAAGTAATATATATTTAGCATATACAAATATTTGAATTTTATACTAAATCAATATTTTCTGTTTACATTTTTCTGTTGTTCCTTAAGAAAATTTTCTCTACGTTTACATTCTTCTCTAATTTTCTCTAACATTCTTTGCACATTTAAATCACTCTTTTATGTTGAATTAATTCTATGTTCAGGGTGAGAGTGTGGATCTAATCTTACACTTTGCTAAATCAAATTGTAATTAAACAAAGCAGAGATTTTCAAACTGTCTTATAGGACATGTGATACTGTTTAAATAAAGATTTATTGGAACATGTCCAGCTTATTTATTTATACATCATATCTGGCTGCTTTTCTGCTATCTCAGCTGCTGGGTCGTTATAGGAGATGAGTTACAACACAATAATTCATACATTTTTATGAAATGACTTTTAAAGAAAACATTTGCAAATGATTCCATAAGTGTTTACTGCTCATAAAAGTATGGCTTGTTATAACCCAAGCTCCCATGAAAGGCTGCTTATGGGCTCTCTGTTCTCTGTTTCCCTGGAAATCCACATTGCTTCTCAGTGCTCTGCTCTCCTTGACTGTTTTGTTTTTCACCACTCCTTTAATATATGTTGATTTCTACATAAATAGCATCTATTTACTAAGCCCCTTTTTACATCTATTTTATTGAATGTTTGTGTGCTTCACATCTTAATCATAGTTAGACCTCCTTCCCCATCTGCACTCACCCCATAGACCCTCCACTGTATTACATGCATTCTGTCATGTATGTTAAGATCTATTAGATCAAATTTGTATCCCCAAGATGTCCTTTAGTGTGGGTTTATCCACTGAGTCCTAGTCAGCCTATCTAGGATCACTCCCTTAAAGAAGATAGATTCTCCCTCATCCAGCAGTGACCAGCTGCCAGTATTTCCTCAGCTAAGGTTAAGGTCTCTTACTCCTTTTCCTAATTCTAATCTGTGGTTCTGTCTGGTTTTAGTTTGCATGAGGGTTGGCATGTCAACGATGCTGTAAGTTTATAAGAGCAAGTTTCTGTTACCTGGAAAACTCTGATTCCTTGTGGTCATCCACTGCCCCTGGCTCTTAGAGATTTTCTGCCCCCCTCTTCTGCAATAGTCCCTGAGCACTGGGTAGCTGAGGTTTAATATAGAAGTCTTATCCAGGGACATGCATTCTGCAGTCTTATTCTCTACGTTTTGGCCAATTGTGGCCTTCTGTGCCCATTGCCCTCTGCTGCATGAAGAGGTTTCACTGATGAGAGCTGAGAGTTGTCTAGTGTTCTCTGTAACCCCTATTATGCTATATTATGTGAGCTTTCGGTGTAGAGGTTCCATTGTAGAAGCATCACCTAGGGCTGGGAATCTCACAGACACTTATTCTCTGTTTGATTAGTTAAGGAACTCTGTATTAGTCTCCACCTGTTGCAAAAGGAAGCTTCTTTGATGAGTTGTGAGCGGTATTCTTGAGACAATAGTCTCTACATATTGGAACACAATTTAGCTTAGAGTAAAAAATTTTATTTATTTAGGGATGTGACAAATGTACGTTTTTCTCTGGGATCTATGGCCTTCCTAGCAATGCCTATTTGGCTACGTTTATAATACCATACATGAGTCCCCCCCCCGGCCTTTGAGTGGGTTTTAATTCCAATTAGATAGCTGTTGATTATGCCCAAGACAAAAGTGCCACTCGTACACCACTATAGTTTGCTGTGCTGGTCATTATTGTGGTTGTTAGACTTTGCAGCTTGTTTAGTATCTTCTGATACCATGAGAGGAGGGTTCCAGGTCAGTTCAAGCTCCATTGCAACAAGTCTCTGAAGTAGGCACTGTCTTCTAAAAAGGGTTCCTACCTTCCAGTTCTTGGAGGAAATCAAGTGCTGCACCAATAGCTCATGTCATTTGGGGAGTCTCTTGGATTTCTAATTACTAGAGCTTTATACCATATGTAGGTAACTACCTTGTATGACAGTTTCTCATCCCTCCACTCTCATCATTTTTTGTTCTAAAATTTTCCTGGCAGTTTCCAAAAACTTACTCATCCATCATAATTTAAGACCATTCAGTAGCGTTCTCTGAAAAACACATTCAGTACTTATTTGTATTTGAGAAAGTTTAACATCTTTAAGGTAGTGAGCCTTTCATCCATGAAGTGATGTGTCTTCTTATTAATGATGCCTTTCTTTTATGTACTTTGTAAGATGTGAAGGTGTTCTCTGAGACATCTCTGCACACTGGGCGGATTGATTTTGGACATGTGCTCGTGTTCTTCTATCTTGTGTCCCTTGTTTATTTTCCCTTTCTATGCTGCATGTGGGTAATTTTCTCAGATCCATCTTTCAGCTCAGTAAATCACTTTTCAAATGTACTTAATCTGCTATTTAACATTCACCAAGGTTTTTATATCAAAGACTATAATTTCATATCAAGAACTTTTATTTGAGTCCTTTTAAAATATGCCTGTTCTTCTGACAGCTTCAATTTTTTTGTAATCCTTATTTTATCCATTTAATCCTTTTAACACATTTGCTTTATTGTGCCTCTCGAATTCTCTTCTGGCTCAAATCATATGCACTTTTAATTTCATCTCATTTCAATACCACCCCACTCTTGGGAACTAAATGTACATTCTGTATCACAGTGCGCCTATGGAATGGGTTTTCTTTCTGATGTCAATTTCCATAGATAAATGTGTGTGTGTGTGTGTGTGTGTGTGTGTGTGTGTGTTTGTGCAGTTACTTATAGCTGCTGTTTGTACTGTGTTTATAATATGCTCCTGGAACATTCCAATAATAGAATATCAAAGGAATCACTTGCAGTCCCAAGTTAGAGTCAAGCTTCTCTCTCACTTTGTCCTTTATTGATTTCCCATTCTGTTAAGATCCTCAGGTCCATCTTCACCCTTCCAATTAATAAGAAGGCTATATAATATCTTTCACAATGACAAAGAATCAAAACACTATGCTAAGTGCATTATTCAGAACGAAAAATGAAAGATATATCAGTAAGGTCTTTGGAAGAAAAACAATTATGAGGAAAGACTATAACTTAAGTTTCAACTTTATAAACAACAGAGTACAGAAATTTAGAATGTTTTTACTTTTACTTCCTCATTCCAAACCTAAAATAGCAAGGATGAAATGGAGTTTAAATAAAGTACAACCAATGTCTCAATAAAGAAAGGGCTGACATTTAGATCTGGCTATGTCAATCATTCTGGCAACAGATCCCTCATGGTGCATTAATGACAGTCTCATCAGCCTGAACTCTGACAGTGGTCAGTGACATAAACAAACATTAGTCAGAATCATGGATGACTGGCCATCCTCAACATGAGAGAGATCAGGAGAGAGTAGGGAACAATGGAATTCCAGAAAAAAATCTTTCTTTCTAAATACAAGAGATAGCTTGAGGCTGAGTGACTAAAATACCTTTTAGAAGCTTGGGGAAACCTCTTTGACTCCCACTGTCTTATGATCTTTCACATGCTGTCTATCCAATATCAATTGCTTATTTTAGAGAGCATGTGCTAAAGGGGGATGACAAAGCCTTTGAGCATGTAGTTATACTGTGCTACCTCCTCCAGATCTAAACAGTGACAAGTGCCTATCTAGTTAGATCATATCCTCAGTCCTTATCCCAACCAGAAATGCAGGGTCCTCCAAAAGGAACTATATTTGTTAATAACAAAGCCACAGAAATCAATACAAATATACTAACATACTTAATTGAAAAACTAAATAAATGGAAACATTCAGATGTGTTGGAGTAAGTATGCTTAGGAATACATAAAAGTGAAATCCTCCAAGACTGTAATGATGGCAATTGTCAGTAAGGTATGCCATCAAATTTAAAACATTCTAAATCTAAATCCCAAGTTTTCTTTCTTTTTGAGAAATTAGATCCTAAGATTCATTGAGAAAATTTAATGTGAAAGAAGAGACAAGAGTCTATACTTTGAAAATTAAGGTGGGTTTCTAGGTGTGAAATGAGAAGACCAGTACCACAGAAGGCAAGAATCCATAGACTTTTGGAAACATCTCACAAGGGGGAAAATTAGAAGGAAACAAGGAACACAGTGAAACTATATGACAAGTTTCATTTAAAAGGCATAGAAGGAATATGCAAATGGTCTTAAGGACTGAAAGAATCTAACAGAATACGAGCAATTCTTCTTGAAACTAAGTACACTTAAATTAGGAAATTTATCATTACCCCTAGCGTTCTTGAGGGAGGGGGTCAATGCAAAAGATCATTAGGAATTATGAGACCCAGTGTGTCCCTGAATAGGATTCCTATATTATACCTCACCCACCCATGGCTTAGGGACCACTGTGGAAGACAAGGCACAAAGATTGTAAACTACAGGGATGATGGTGCATAAACATGAGGAAACAGGCTTTCAGACCGCTAGGAAATTGCTCAGATGAACTTGCAACAATGGTGACAGCATGTGCAAGACCCATGCTGACTCAATCTGACAAAAACCCAGCATAGAACTGGGGAAATAGGTTGCAGGCCCCAACCTCAGCTGAGGAGCTATTGGCAACTGATTACTGTAAGAGCAGATCTTCTTTAAGGGAGTGACTCTAGATGGGCTGATTAGCCTCCAGTGGATGACCTTGAACTAAGGGACATCTGGTTAAAAAATTGATTGGATAGGCCTTAACATATGTGACAGAATGCATGAAGTCTGGAGAAGGTTCTGGGGGAGTGGTCTAAATTTTATTTTTAAATTTATTGCACAAATGAAATGCACAAAATGAAATGCACAAAGATAAATTATACACTATAAAAAGGAATTATGAGACAAAGAAGAAAAATGGATAAAATATGTTAAGGATGGAAGTATTCAACCTGTCTCAGAAAAGATCAATAACAAAAGGAATGAGCAATGAGTTTCTCTCATGAGTGTGGTAGCATTCCAGCAGACTATATATACCAACAGAAACTATATCAAGCAAACAAATTCTTAGACAGAGTTGATAACAGATCCTGCAGTTTCACAGGAATTAAGTTATAAAAATCACCTTAAATAGACTCAAAAGAAACCAGTAAGAACCAAAGAAATGGCTCACAGAGTAGAGATGTATACATGTATGCTTGTAGGCTTGATGATCTCCTTTCCCATCTCCAGATCCCACAAGGTGTCAAGAGAGAACCAATTAGCAAGAGTTGTCCTTTGACCTCTGCAGTTACTCATTGGCATGCACACACCTGTAATTAAACACACTCACATGTACACACACACACACACACACACACACACTAAAATAAAAAAAAAATTAAAACAGAAACCAGTAAATTACTGGAAACAATTATACATCTCAAAGCAGAGCAATTCATGTGGAAGATTTCTTTTGATGATAAAGGTGACGTTCAAAGTTAAGATAAGCTGTTCAATAATGTGTTGACATGATGATCTGTTTATTTTAAAATAATGCTAGACTCTATAAATCCCTTGAAATATCAATAAAAGTAAATGTAGGAGAATGCCTTAGGATCATGGTTTACTCTGGGACCCAGGCCTATTGCATAAAGGCCTCGAGTAGGCCATGTGGCAGGTGTTCTGGCCTGCTCTGCCTGAAGCTAGAACCTAGGTCTCAAGAAACCACTGCAGATACAATATCCTTGTTCCTCAGCAGTTGCTTAATCTTCTCCCACACCCCCCACAAAGATCATCCCAGACCAAAATCAGGTTTTTGGGTTTCGTTTCCTCGTTCCTTATTTCCACTCAGCCCTACAACCTTCCCACCTTTACCTAAAGACCCCACTTTTAACTTTTGTGCCTTCTGTAAAGGCCAGAAAGTCCTCCCCATATAAACACCTGCCTTGGTTTCAATAAGTGGACTGCCCACTGATGCAGTCTCCTGGGATTCCCGTTGCACCCTGGGCAACCTGAGGACTTGTTCGACCACCCTCTATTCTCTGGGACGGCTGGAGCACAACAGCTGTGGTGGAGATGGAGACCCACCCACAGTTAACAGAATCCCATTCTAAAGATGGCAAATTTCAGAAACCACAAAGCTGGATATTGATTAACCCAACAGAATGACAGTCACTTAAAACAAACAAAAACTTAAGTTTACAAAAATTGAAATCTATAAAACATCGACATTGTAATTGTTGTAAGACATTTCTTTAGGCTCTTTAACTTCTCAATGAAAAGTGGTACTGCTGTCTACTCACTATTTAATATGGATTGATCTGACGTTCTTGTGTTTTATGAATGAAAGTGGCACAGATGAGTCTGTATGACTTGAAGAAGAGACAATACTTTTTTGCCTAAATCATCCTTGGATCCTTGTTGCCATGTTGTGAGGAACCCCAAAGTACAAAATAGTCTGTATGTAAGGGTTCTGTCACCATTTCCAGCTAATATAGAAAATGGAAATCAGATCAGTTCAGTAACCTTGTGCATAAGTCACCAGACGGTTTCAGTCCCAGGCCTTAGTTGAAGTCAGTGGTGTAGAGGTTAGAGGTCACTAATCAAATACTACCCAAATTCCAAACTTGAGAGTAAGATAAATGCTATTCATCTTTTAAGAAACTACACATTTAGGCAATTTGTCATGTAGCAATTAATAAATAAAACAATATCCTTTGATATTAGAAGCCTCAATTAAAAAAAAATCAAATTAAAACTAGGCCTGGTGTCACGCACCACTGATCCTAGCACTTGGGAGGCGAAGGCGGGTGGATCTCTGTTAGCTTTAAGCCAGTTTGGTAAACATGATTTTGAAGGCAGAAAAATGTATGTAATGAGAACCTATCTCAAAAGAAAACAAACAAATAAATCCAAAATTCAAATAATAAGCCACTTTAAAAATCTCAACGATGGCAGGATTTTCACAGAACATAATAAAACACATACCCAAAATATCCAGTTACGGGAGGGAATAAAATCAAACTGAGACAGTGAAGATATTTTATTCCTAACAGTTTTGACAGTCTCAATCACTTCTTACAAAAAAGATGTAAAACAGGTACATATACCCAAAAATAATGGCAGGACTAAAAAGGAGACGTTAAATGCATTTGGTTACCTTATGTAATATGCATGAAATATGCACGAAATTTTATTAAATATAAAAACCTCAATGGTAGGTAGACAAAATTTCATTTTGTGGGTTAAAGAAAAAAAATATATATATACATATGTATGTATGTGTGTGTGTGTGTGTGTGTGTGTGTGTTTGAATACACAAGGATTTGCTGGGGAATACAGGATTAAAAGAATAAACTGGGTTTATTTTTCTGTGTAAATTCTGGTCTCAAAAAGATTATGCAACACTCTGGAAATAAGAAAACCAATGCTTTATTGAGGTCCTGCTCTAGGACCTTAATAGGAGTGTGGACTCTGAACTAATGCACACTGAAAGATTTTCAGAAGCAGACATGAGCTTTACAGCTCTGTTAACAGGAGAACTCATGCCCTAAAGAAAGATTGCACCCTCATGTGGATTTCATTGTGTTCTCTCCACTCCCATCATCAGTTATAACTGTGGTCCTCGGGCAACTAAGAGCTGGGGATACTGGACTTAAAGAACTTCAAAGAATGCCTGGGTCAAGCCTATTACTGATCCAAAGGAAATCAGTACAAAGGGGGATATTTTCCCATTTTTGGTTTTGATGTGTATTTTGCTTTCCACCTCCACCCAGGAGAGAATCTATGAAGAATGCATGAGATTGTGACATATTAGATACAATTTTTATATTATTGAAAAAATAATGTAAAGTGCTATTTTATTCTGAATTAGTTAATAATTGTTTACTAAACACCTTTTGTGAGCTGGACTGTCATTGATAGCACAGATATTATTTTATATAGTGATGTTTAACACAAAAAATATAACCAAATGTTCTACACAGAGGAAAACTATGATGTTTTAATGAGTGGAATCAACCACACATTGTATGAAAATTGCCTTGGGACTGGTGCCCCATTAATAAAAGTACTCTTCAGACCTCACTGCAGATCTTAGTCATGATCCTTTAGGAAGTCACCCCTATTTATGGGACTCCATTAACGCAGTGAAAATAACTTATTTGCTTTTACTTCCCCAATGAAATCCTTCCATATCGGTACAGGCTTTCCATGTTGATGCATATGCAAAATCATGATTACACACACTTTAAGACCACAAGAGCACATGAAACCTTGGTGATAGAGAGTACGCAGGCCAGAAAATGAGTCTCAGTAATTTAAAAGCACGGGCATGCAAAGTGTGTTTTTAAACCATAATAAAATGAAATTCGAAATCGATAAAACAGAGGTATTTGGGAAATGTAAAAGTGTGTAAATTTTGAATAACAGAATCCTAAATCATTAATGGAGTAAGAAATCATAGGGAAATTGACAATAATCTGAGACAAATGAAGATAAAGGACAACATATCAAAGTTTATAAACTACAACTTTCACAAAAAGATCAGAGAACATGGAGTAAAAATTAACTCAGAGAAGCCAAAAGAAGAAAACAATGGAACAAGTAAGACAAAACAAAAAAATATTGAGCAAAGAACATCTACAAAATTAACAAACATCCCCTTTCGCCATAAGAGATGATTCAGGGAGTGAAGTCAGTAATGAAGGCGAGAATATAAACTCTTACCTTATAAAAATAAATCGATCGTGAATGCAGCTAAGTGCAGTGCTCACCCTTCATTAAAGAAGCTCATTTCTGCAAGAGATGGAGGCTATTAGAGTTCCACAACTAGTCAAAATGTTGAGAGTCTGTGAATGGGGGAAACCCAACCCAAAGTGGTGTATCTACAAAGCAACCCCTAATACCTAAGGCTTAGGGAACATCATGGAAGAGATGTTAAGGAGATTAATAAGAGCCAGAGGATCAGGATGCCTGAAGCTAGGTAATGTCTCCTTGATATGACATGGACGGACTGTTACATCCATGAAACTGCATTAATATAGTTACCTAAGCAAGATCTGCATAATGACAACATCAATCAACATGCCATTGTAAATGAGGGAAATTCCACAAGACCCCAGGCCTAGTTGAAGTGTTACAGACAGTCAACGGATTCTGAGAAAGGGGGATTCCATTTTCTCTAGGGACAAGTTCTAGCACATTATCTGCCCTAAACACTAAACGGACTCTGTTGGATTAAAATATATATGAATATGTCTATGAAAAAAAGTTATAGAAGAAATCATGGAGAAGCCTTGAGAGAAGTTGGACAGGGAAGAGGGGGAGTAACAGAAACACAGTGCTCATGTATGAAATTCTCAAAAACGGACAAAATGAGCAGGATCATCAGTGAGTGCCATGAGCTATAAATTTGGTAACTTAGACATTTTTTAAAATCCCTACAGTGACACAGTTACTGGAAATGATTCATGAGAAATTGGAAATTTTAAATAGACCCAAAGTGAGTAAAGAAAATGAATTATAATTACAAATTTTACACAAAGACATGCCCTGGACAAAAATGACTTTATTGCGAAAGTCAATGAAACACTTGAAGAAAAAGAATGCAATATTCTTAAACTTTTCTCAAAAGAAATATGTTCTTCATCAATGAGACCAGTGTAATCCATGGAGCCGAATTCAGAAAAAATTAATGAAAGAAGAGAAAATCAGGTTCATAGATATTAGGCCAGTATAAACCTGCAGAAAGGTAGAAGTTATATAGCATTACTGAGATACTGCTGTCAGTTTGACAGGATCTGCAGTCACCTGGGAGACAAGCCTCCAGAAACATCTGCTAGGGATTGGTCAGCCTCTGGGTGTGCCTGTGATTGGTTATGCTGATTAAGTTAGTAAGGTGGGACTACTCACAGTAAGAGCTTGGGAACAGGACTGTATGAAAAAGAAAGCTATCTGAGAACAAGCATTTGAGATGTTTGGTTCCTTGGTGTGAATGCAATTTGAGAAGCTGCTTCAAGCCTGAACTGCAAACTGGAATAATCCAGTTGTGCCTTAATTTGCTTATGTCAGCATATCTCATCACAGCAACAGGAAAAGGAACTTAATACCTCTGGTTTATTAATACCATAAATTCAAGGTTGCCTAACATTTATGATGGTTACTATAATATACCACAAAATAGTAATATGTACAAACTATGTGATGAACTTAATAAACACAGGAAAAACATTTGACCAAATGTAACAATCTTTTACAGTAAAAAAAAAAAAAAAAATTAAAACAACCTGCAATTCAAAGACTACTTCCTTAGCTTGGTAAGAAATGTTTATTGAAGATTCTTAGCTGGCATTCTAATTGTGAGGGAATTAATGCTTTCCTTCAGGGAGCAGAGGAAAAGAGGAATTGAATCTGCTCTTGTCACTGATAAAACTGTACTGAAGGTGCTAGGCGATTCAACCAGGAAACAAAAAGAAATCGGCATCCAGTCTGAAATAGAAATCAAATCATCTCGGTCTGCAGATGGCAAGGTTTACATATAGAAAAAGAATAATCTACCACTACAAAAATAAGTTTGTCAAGGATGGGAGATCAATACCCAAAAATCAGGTATACATTTATATACTAGTATTGGATAACATGAGGATGAAATTACAAAAGGATAAAAATTGCAGAAGCATAGTGACCCACACTTTTAATCTAAGATCTTGGTAAGCAGAGGCAGGAGGATCTTTATGAGATCAAGGCCATCCTCGCTTACATAGCAAGTGTTAGGCAAGTTGGGGTTATAGGGAAATACTGTCTCAAAATAATTCATAATAATAAAAATACAATGCAAAATAATTCATAATAATAAAAATACAATGCAAAGAACTTTAACCAAAATTTATAAATTTTCACAGAACTATCAAACATTGTAGTTTAAATTTAAAATATATCTAGATAAAACAAAGACATTCCATGGACCAGTATATTTAAGATGCCTGTATTAGTCAAGGTGCTACAGAGAAACAGACCCAATAGTATGTATATAATAAATTGATGGCCTCAGGAATTGGCTCAGACATTATAGAAACTGACAAGTCTCAGGATATGTACTCTACAAATTGGAGACTTAGGAGAGCAGATGTTGTGGCTTCAGTCTGAATTCCAAAGTTCAAGAACCAGCAGAGCTGATAGGTTGAGCACCTGTTAGAGAGCTGACAGGCCAAAGACCAAAGAGCTTATTTTTCAGGATAAGCATGAAAGAAGGAGAAAGTGAATTTTCAAGAAGTTCTATTCAGACTTTCAACTGAAAAAGAAAATAAGTGAAATAATCCAAATTTGAACAATAATCTCATTTAAAACATCATCACTCACAAGTCCAGAATAATATTTGACCAAATAGCTGGATGCACAATCACTACTCAATGGACACATTTATCCATTATAAGGATAGCACTTACTGAGTTGACTTGCAGATTCCATCCCTATAAGAAAAAACCTATGCTATCTTCTTTTGCAGAAATGTAAAGGCTAGTTCCAATAGTACTATGGAAAAGGAAGAGATCCATGATTTTCCAAATGCTCATGAGAAAAGCGAAGAAAGTTAGAGATGAAATTCCCTAATTTCATGCTTACTCTGATGCCAAACTAGTCTCACTATGGTTCAGAGCAGCACAAGAAGACATAGATATATTGATAGACCAGCGTTGAGAATTCAGAAATAAACCCATACAACTGATTGATTTAGAACAGAGGTGTAAGACAGTCAATTCAGGAAAGAGATCCATACCTGTCATTATATAAATTATGTACATATTCACACATATATGTGTGAATGTGTATGTGTACTAAACATATGTGTACATAAATATGCTTCCTAAAACCATTAACTATAATCATAGACATAGATCTGAAAAAGAATCCCACAGAGCAGAGGCTACTACATACAAACCTACCTGTGCCACCACACCTGTAGTCTCAGTTCTCAGTATTTTGAGGCAAAAAGACAATGTGATCAAGGCCAGCTTTGTAACACCTGCATTACAACTGTATCCAAGTCTATCTGGCAAGGGGCTGAGGAACTGAAGACACAAAAGACATACACAACATAGACACCAAAAACGGTGGAGAAGCTTCTGATTTATTCAAGTAGGGTGCACACATATATACACCCAGCAAATGCAAGTGATTAATAGCAGAAAATTCCAGGGGAAATTGGTAGGGGGTAAAAAGTTCAGGTTCCCAAGGAATGTCTGGGTATGCGACTGTACCTGGTTCAGAACAATTAGGTTTGGCATTGAAAGGTCTGTGGTTAGGCCTCTAAAGGTCGAGTTGTTCTGGTCAAGCTGTTCTTATAGAAACTGCAGAAGTTGTTCTCATAGAAACTGCAGCTGATAAGTAAAAGCTAGTTCCTGATCAGGGAGCTAGCACAGAAAAAGGCATATAGGGAGGCCAGGGCCCTACACAGCTTGAATGACATAGAGAGATCCTGTCTCAAGCGAGTGTTACATATTTTCCATTATTAATATGGAAACATTATCTATGAAATGAGAGAAAATATTCAAAAGCATATATCTCATAACAGGCTTGCATTCATAATGTTAAACGAATTCCTATAGCTCAATAATAAATATAAAATAAGTCAACTTAATATTTACAAAGGAAATAAATATACAAATTTCCAAAGTAAAACCGTAAAGAGCCAATATGCCCAAGTGATAACAACATCATATAATTCATTGGGGGAAAAGGAGCAAGATTAGGGAGATCCCACTTCAGATTCATTAAGGTCACTATCATCACCAAGACAGATAACTATCTTAATCCCCCTTAACTCCTCATGAGAATTGAAAAACTGGAATAGTTATTTAGAAAGCAATTTATTGGGTCTACATGGACAGTTACCAAGTGACCTAGAATTTTTACACCTAGAAAAGTAATGAAAACATAAAAACTTGATAATTTCTGGATCATTACTTACTATAGTCAAGATTTTCATGTGGCCGAAAAGTCCATTAACTACTGAATGGATGGACAAATATGACATATTTATGCAGTGGAATGTTGGTTGGTAATAATGAAGAAACAGGTCTTGAGAGGCTAAAAGCATGCATGATCTCTGAAATACACTAAACAAAGGAAAATGATCATGATGAACAATATGGTATCTGATTTTGTGTAAACTGTTGAGATTAGGCAAATCTTTAGAAGCAAAATGTGAATTTGTAGCTTTCTGGAATTGGTAGAATGAAGGACAGCACATGATTATAACAGGCACAGAGGGATTTTTTCCCCTCTGTGTGTAATGAAAACGTGCTATATTTCTATTCTGATAAGCCATGTACAGCCCTGTAAATTTCAAGAAGCTACAGGATCATATAATATAATTGGTTGCATTGCAAAGTATGTGACTCTGTCTATCTATCTATCTATTTATCTACCTACCTTCTTAAGATTTATAGTGCCTATAGACTCCAGCACTGCTGATGTAAAATATGAATATCGGGTCTGGTGAGATAGTTCAGCCAAGAAGATATAATGATCATAAACATATATGCACCAAACTCTAGAGTACCCAACTTCATAAAATCAGTGCTGTAAGACTTTAAGATACACATAAATCCCAACTCAATAATAGTAGAGGACTTTAATACTGTATAGTCTCCATTAGACAGGTCAACTGGACAGAGAATAAACAGAGATACACTTGAATTAAACAATATCACATATCAAATGGACCTAATAGGTATTCAGCACACCATGGAACTTTCTCCAAAACTGACTGCATAGTGGGGCACAAAATAAACCTCAACAAGCACAAAACAATTGAAATAATTTCATGAATTCTATCAGACCACAATGAATAAAGCTTAAAATCAACACAGGAAGATACTCTAGTAACTTCATGAACTCATGGAGATTAAACAACACACTCCTATATGATGAATGGGTCAAAGGACAAATTAAGAAACAAAAGTATTCTTGGAATTAAACAAAAAGGACAATACAACAGAACTTCTGGGACTGTTTAAAAGCAGTCCTAAGAGGGAAGTTTATAGTTCTAAGTATCTACATTAAAAAAATCAGAAAGAGCATATATAAATGACTTAACATTACAACTCAAGAATCTTGAAAGGCAACAAGAAATTAAATCCAAACCCAGCAGACAAGAACAAACAACAAAAATCTGAGAAGAAATTAATGAAATAGAAATAAAAAAACAATAAAAAGAATCAATGACTCCAAGAGTTGATTATTTGAAAACATAAACAAGATAGACTGACTCTTAGCCCACTTTCCCAAAATAAAAAAAGAGTAACTCCAAATTAACAAAATCAGAGATGAAAAGGGAAACATCACAACCGACAACAAAAACATCCATTTAATATAAAGGAGTATTTTAAAAAACATATACACTATTAAATTTGAAACCTTAAAGAAATAGATATATATTAAAATCATGGGAAACACCAAAGATAAACCAAAAAGAAATCAACAGACATTGTTTATATCCCTTCAGATGGAATTTTAGCCACACACTGTACAAATTTATGGAATGGTTTATTTCACATCACTGCGCCACACATATGTTAACAAGAGTCACAGATTCCCATTGCTTAAAAAATGCCCAGAGAGATTCAATGCAGTATTGGAAATACCTTCAAAGGAAGTTCACACAGCAGCTCTCAAGGAGCAATGCAGTTTCTAAGTAATTCATGGCTGATCCTGGGGCTGTGGTGTGTGTGCATAAATACACAGCCACATGTGTCAGTGTACAGATTACTATATCACTTTATATGTAAAAATATATAAAAGACAGGATATAGATCACACCAATTATAGAATTACCACATAAAAATGAAATCCAAATTGAAAACAAAGCAAGAAATGCCTTGGAGCCTTGTACTTTAAAACAGTGATAAACTAAGCCAAATAATGCATCTCAATAAAAAAGCAAATAATCTTAGCTAGGCGTGCTGAATGAGGAGATCATAAAACCCCTCACGGATCCTCAGCAAAATTCACCCTGTGATTTTTCAGCTAGGAAAGAAGAATCAAGGGCACTCAGGATGCTGGGGCAGTTTATTTCTTTGTGTTTTTTAAAGCCTTCATTTCCATGTTGCAATGTTCACCTTACTGTATTAAAGGTTCCTCTGTCAGTTATGACGATTCACAAATAGTTACACATGTTTTAAGGCAATGGACTTGAAGAGAAGCTTTAGGCTTACAAAAAAATGTCATGTGAGTACACAATTCTCTCGTATATCTCAAGCCATGCTCCTTCGCACAGCCTGGCTGTCAATAGCATTTCTCACTGTTGTGGTAATGTCAAGGTCATTTGGGTTTCTGAGGAAAGCCCTAGCATTAAAGGTTTGTTCTGTAGGTGGCGCTATTGGGAATTCCTCCTGACTTTTAGATTCTGGGGCCTAGGGCAATGGGGTATGTTCCCAAAAGACATTGTATGACCTTGGTCCCTTTCTCTCTCTCTCTTTTTTTTTTTTTTTTTTGCCTCTACTCAAGTTGAAGATGGGAACAATTTGTGCCTCTCTGTGGTACAGCCATGTACCACCCAAACCAGAGGCCAGACAAATAGAGTTGCCTTATTATTTAGTAAGCTAAATAAAAACTTTCATCCTTCACAAGGTTGATAACCTCAAGTATTTTGTCATAGTACCACAAACTGACTAAAATGTATATATCTATTACAATTTATTAATCAATACTGACAATTATTATTTACTAAAGTCTATAAATTACATTGGGTTCATTCTTTATGTTGTGTGTCACATAAGGTGTTTTTTTTTTTTTTTTTTTCCTGAAACAAAATTGGATTTAATTAAGAAAAATGTTTGGACTGGGAAGATGACTCAGTGAGTTAAAAGTGCTTGCCACCAAATCTGATGATGTGAATTAAGTCCCCAGAATCTGCATGCTGGCAGGAGAGAGCTGACTCATGCAAGTTGTCCTCTGACCTCCACATGTACACTAAGGTAGACACCAGGACGCACACACTATAATAAGTAAATGTGAAAATGAATTGAGAGAGAGGGAGAAAGAGAGAGAATAATAGTTTTAAGCATGGGCAGAAAGGTTTGAGGTTTGAATAAAGTACAGCATCTCTCAGAAGGAAGTGAGGTCTTCCCCAGAGACAGGTGCCTTCGCTGAACTTGCTGCATGTGTAAAGATCCACGTCCTGCAGAATGCTTTTACTGTCCCGAAAGTTTCCCATGCTCTAATTACTCAGTCTTCCGCTCCTACCCTCCACCTGGCCTTTTTCCTTTGGCAAACTGTGATCTTTACTGTGGCCGCAGCTCTGCTTTGCAGACTGCCAGGCAGTTGTAACCGTGTGGTATGGGGCCTATTCATGTCCATTTTCCACTTAGCTTGTCAGCTTTCATCTGTGCCTTCAGGTAGGACAATAGCGTTAAAAGATAAAAGAAAGCTTGAAGTTATATCCATCGCACAGCTGCACCAAAGCTGTTTATCTACTCACTCGTTGGAGGAGAAATAGATTCTTTCCGATTTTTCTTAATAAATCTCCTAAAATCCATGTGTGGCTTTTGTATGGATGCTGCTAAACAGTTAAGACAGTGTGGGACTTTTTCTTAATTTTTTGAGCCTTTGTCCATTTCATACAATACAAAAGTTCTGAATCAAATGTAGACCTCCTCTCCCACCTACCGGCACACACCCCTCCTGGAACCGCATGCATTCCATCATACATGTGCATGAGTGTATTGCTTGCATGGATGTAGGTGCCATATCGTGCAATGCCTGTGGAGGGCAGAAGAAGGTGTTGGATCCCCTGAAAATGGAGTTAGGACATGTGGGAGCTGGAAATCAAAACAGGGTCATCTGCAAGAGCAGCTGATGCCCTTAACCACTGAGCGATCTTTCTAGCCCTTGATTGTTTTCTGAGACAGGGCCTACCTGTAACCACAGCTGGCCTGGAAGTCATCATTTAGACAAGACTGGCCTCCGGAGTGCTGGTATTAAATTCCTGTGCTACCATGCTTAGAAGGTGTGTAAAAAACCCTTAGAAGGGAGATGTATTAGTTCAAAGTCCTACTAAAACATACACACGAATACATATATATTATGTGCAAATGTATAGTGCGTAAGTATGAAGGCGCTACACAAAAATCGTAGTGCCAGGCGGGAGAAGCTGATTTGAGTTGTTGGTATCGATTGTCCTAGAGACTCACCAAATAACATGGGCTATGGCCACAGCTCTTGATTGCCCACAAAAATTTGAAGGTCGGATTGCTGCTGAAGACAGGCCATGCTTCAGACAAAGGGTTGGATCCACTGAGCTGGAATTGACCTGGAAGCCCCTTCTCTGAATATTACCTCTCATGGTATCAGAGGATTTTATACAAGTTGCCAGGGGAGAAATCAATCAGTAGTCCAGCTCTAAGACCAAATACAAAACAATGATTGGCTCAGAAAAATATCTCTTTTGGTTCAGTAGTGATAGTTTTATCTTGGGGTAATTAAAAGCTGTTTAATTGGAATTAAGGCCTGCTCAATGATAGGGAACTTATGTGTGGTGCTGTAAACATAGCCACCTATTCATGGCCGAAGAAGTCATAGATCCTAGAGGAAAACCTACTTTTTCCACATCCATAGACCACCGTAATTTCTTACTGTACTCTAAATATGAATTCTCATATTTACAGACAAATGTCGTTCTCACCACTCATCAAAGAAGTTTCCTTTTGCAACAGACGGATACAGAATTCCACAACTGCTCAAGTGCAGAGAATAAGTATCTTAGCCCTTAGTGACACATCTTCAATACAACCTCTACACATAAGATGGATGCATCATTCAACCCTTAGCAGAGACATTTCCTTATGCATCAGATGGTCATTTACCCCAAATCCCACAACTGGCCACCATGCAGAGAACAGTTGTGGAATTCCAGCGCTCTCTAGATAGATAGATAGATACATGGATAGATAGATAGATAGATAGATAGATAGATAGATAGATAGATAGATAGATGTATATGGGAGATCATGTAAAAGTAAGCTTCTTTGAGGGACTAATTATAAAACATTAACTTCTGCAGAAAATAAGAAAAATAAAGCTTTCTTAAATAAGAAAGAAAACTGTAAATCAAGTCATAGAAAAGAAGACAAAGAAAAGAAGAGCATATTTGAGAAGTTGATGAAGCTAAAAGTTGACCAGACCCAATTGGATGAATTTGCACTAATGGGCATCTGGTCACTATTACTTGACTGGATAGGACTAAACAAACACATGAGGTCCTGTAGGGGTTGAGAGGATGGATGGGGGAGGGAGACTGTTCTACGAAATGTATAAAACTCAATAGAAAAGAAAAATGCAATGAAATTTTTATCTATAACATCGAGATGAACATGCATATCTATGTCTATATCAATCTACATATTCCATAAATGTCAGGAAATAAAATGGGGCCTCACCATAGATTCCAAAGTAAGGGCAAGAGGGGAAGGATTCTACGAAACAATTTATACTAGTCAATATGGAAATTTTAATCAAAAGAACTAATCTTTAAACAAAAATCCAGACTAGCATAATTGACATTAAGAGAAACAGAATATCTTAGCATTTTTAAATCTATAAAATAAATGGAATCTTAACAGACTTTTTGCATACATACCAAAAAGAAGTTGCCTCTAAGATCTACTGTCTTTTAATGTAAATTAGTTTTTTAAACTTTTCTTAAACACATATAAGTAATATTATATAATGATATTTCAGATAATTTAAAAAGAGGAATGGGAGATTTGGATGCATCTCAGGGGCATGTGGAAAGCCCCATTGCTGGAAATTTAAAAAGGAATAATTTTCAAACTGACTGGTTTAGCTTTCATGTAAAAGAGGAAAAAATATAGAAGGAAAGGACATTTTAAGCACACAAAATCAGGGGATAATTTCTCCCATGATCATACATATGAAAATTTCAAATAAACCCTAATGAATCAAATCAACTATATGTAACATGATAATATGTCATCACCAAATGGAGTTTAATCAAGAAATGCAAAGTTGACTTAGCGATCATATTCAATTAGTGTAATTATTCATATTAACAGGAATTTATAATATAGTATTTCATGCACCAAGCTATGATGCATATTTAGGCACTTAGTTATTGACAGATAACAGAGTTTGCAGCCACAACCTGAGAAGCCTACATCACAGGTGTTAGGAGAATTTAGCTCTATTATATGTTATGGAGCTGCCATTACAGGTATTGGTCCATTGCTGACAAAATTTTGTAATGTAGCGTGTCAGTTACATAACGGTTAATTATAACTAATATATAGTATGGGCCAAAGAGATGGCTCAGTGGCAAAAATCACTTGATGTGCAAGTTTGACAGTCTGATTTTGATCCCTGAAACCCGTAGTAGAAGCACAGAACTGACTTTGAAAAGCTCTCCCTACGCTACATGAGCACCATAGCATTCATGTACGCACATTTACACACACTTCACACACAAATACATACAATCAATAACAGTAAATAAAATTCAAAAACTAAAATTAAATAAATAAGATAGAACATGCTTATCTGGCATAGTATCTGTGACTGTATCTATTCTTACCACAACACCACCTTTTTGATATAGTTACTGGAATGTTTAAATCACCCATTGTAAAATTTATAAGGATTAGTTTTCTTGTCTAGGTCATTCTTATTTTTATGTAAATTTTAAATTCAAGTGTCAATGATTTTATTTGAAGAAAGGCATTCAATAGCTTTAGTTGAATGGACTAAAATAATAGAAAAGGTTAGAATGAGAGGGCATCTTCAGTTTTGCTGCCCACAAAAATTATATGTCTCTCTTCTTATACAAAACATAAATTTCTCCTAATTTTTTGTTTGCTCCAAGGTTGAGATTTTGCCCATGTGAGTCTAGAACTTTCTACATTTAAACAGAGAAGCCTAGTATGGTTTTCTAGGTATGTTTGAGTGTTTTTAACACCTGCACTGATATAGTGTCAGTACCTTGTTCATACATCATTTAGTCCTGGCATGGGCAGTAACATAAATTAGCTCCAAGACAGTACATTGGCTACAGAAAAATTAAATAATAGAGTAATAAGTTCACTTATATAGAGTTTAAAACAAAATATATGTATATAAGGCTAAAGCCTTACAATAAGAACTGTGACCGGAGTAAAGAGAAATATTGGAAAACACCCAGAGGAAACGTTCTTATACAATATAAATTGTATGTGTCTCTACCTAGATGGGGATCACTTGACAAGTGTATGAAAAAGCGAAGGTATAGAATGTGGGCATTTACTCTCTGCTTACAATGCTGTCTAGCACAGGTTCATGTATTTGAACACTTGGTTCTCAGTTGGCAGTGTGGTGTGAAGGAAGTCACTAAGCCATTAAAAGATGCATCCTTTGGAATGATGCCGGTGGTGGACTTTGAGAGTTCATAGCCTTGGCCTACTTCCTTTTATCTCTGTCTTTGCTTCCTGTGTGCTGGCTAAAATGCTCTTGCCACCACACCTGCCTGTCCACTGCCTTTCCTGCCATGATTTTCTGCCCCCCACTCTCTCCCTGGAACCATAAGCCAAAATATACCATTCTTCCCTGAGCTGCTGCTTTCGTTAGGGTATTTTGTCACAGCAATATCAAAGTAACCAGAACAAATATTTTAGCAAAATATTGTTTAAACATAGGCACAGTATTTTGAGTTGACATTATGACAAAATTTAAAGGTAAAAAATATGATGGGGTGTGATATTAAAGGACAACAGTTCCTGAAATCCCTAATGGTACTGTGACCTTATGCCTCTATCTCTCTAGGTCTCCATGGGAAACATGTGGGTGAAATGGATAAAAATTCAGTTCGACCCTATATTTCAGTTCAGAATTCTAATCAACTACACCTGGACCTCAGAGTCTAAGTGGTGTTCTTAGACAGTACCCAGTGCCAAACCCTGTCTACTTGCCTTTACCTTCAAATCTAACCTAAATATTAACATTTGCATGTAATGCAAGAAAACCAAATGCACAATCAATAGTGCCATGTTGAATGGAAAATACCAAACCAGGACAATTCTCTCTAGTATCTTGAAGGAACAGTTTAAATGTCTGCCTCACAAGCTCATTCATTAGCAATACATTTGGCTAGTAAGTGTCCATGAAAGTTACCTTCAGGCCTCTCTCATCCAAGTCTGCAGGTGAGAGACATTTTTGGCAGAGGTACAAACCCATTTGCTACCTCCGTCTTAGACCCTAGACTGATAAAAGTCCTTGGCTTCTTTGAATTTATAATTGTACTCCACCTCAGAGGGGAAAGGAGTGATGCCAGGTTGGAATAGAATTGAATGGTCTATGGGAATTTAGCAATAGTGAGCTCATGGTTTTGTTTAATAAAACTCAATTTCCCTGTATAAAGAAAAGGTAATAATATCACATATATAAATTACTTTTAAGTGGTATGTGCTATGCATGTAAATACTTAAGGGCTATTCTTACAATGCAGTAAGTGGTAGAAAAGTATATTACTTTCTGTAAATATTACTTGTTAATTTTTTTTCATTGTATTAAAATTCTATGTCTGAACATGTCGACCTGCTCACCGCAGATATATAATAGGCGTTCGCTAAAAATTTAATGAGAAGGTAATCACAAAATATCATGAAGGGAGCATAAAATATTATGCTGTGGTCAATTCACTTATAATATCCTGAGGGATGGTAATAAAATCCTTATGAATATCTGAAAATTGAGTAAAAGAAATACTACAGAGTACTGTGTGGTCAGAAAGGACGTTCGTACAATAAATGAAAGGAGGAGATAATTTGGATTTTCACAGGATGCACAAGTCAGACTTTACAGTTATATAGCATTTCACTCAAAGGCGAGGACAGTTTGATCATGGAAACAGCTATGAGTTGAGGGGAGGGGATAGAACCCACACCCTGTGATGACTGGCTAATACCTAACAAGTCACAAAATACATTAAACACATTATGTGGTGCCTTGTCCCGAAATAATAAGGATGCCAGAATAAGCGTTAATACATGTTCACAAGAAGTTTTTTGTAGACTTGTTCAGAGAACATGGAATTTTTGTCCTGTATTCTTGGAGTCTTCATTTTAATGGTCCTAGGCAAGGGAAGAAATGTTTCCACTAGTAATCTGAAAAAAAAATCACACTGAATGTTCAGCTACCACTGCCACCATTTCTACCTCCTTTTGCCAAAGACTAGCAGGTGTCTGGCTAGTGTAATTGGCCCTGAGCCTCAGGAGAAAGAAGATAGGCCTTTCAGCACACACAGGGGAGGTAGGGGATATGTTTAGAATATATCGCTGGTCTCCTGGGATACCTCTTGCTATTTTTTACTTAATTTTGATGATAAATGGACAATTTCAACAATCTGATAAGATTATCAGACCCAGGAAATCAAACACAGGATAAAGGCCTGAGTTACAGGAGTAGACAAGTTTCCTAAGCCAATAGAGAGTCATTTCTAGGTAAAAAGTAGCATCTAGATGAGCAGAGGCAATCTTCAGCATCACTTGTATTCCCAAGATAAGCTTCAGTGATGGGCACTCTACTTCATTCCACTAAACTTCTTGCAGGTTCCCCAGAGGACCTGTTCCCATATGGAGTAAACATAATTTGATGCAAGTGGACTCAAGTGGTACAAAGAGTGCACAGCTATGAATGTCGCAACGTGTTACCCAGATCACCCCTGGGGATTGGAGATACTCATCCCCCATCACCAGTAGCATAAGAGCCATTAAGAAAACTTTTAACACTTATGCTTGGCATACACATCTGCAAGTGTTTCTATGCATGCTTGCTATTACTATAGTATTTAGCTCATGCCCATTAGTTCACACATACCAACCACTGCATATCATTTAGAATGGCATTGGGTACTGTAAGTATAAGACTTTGAGCTTATATTTGTACACAAAAACTGACACTATAATCCAAAATGTCAACATTTTAACTTATTTGATTATATCAACCAGCAAATATATATATATATATATATATATGAGAATTTATAAGTAGCAATAATGACCTATGCATTCAATTTTTCACTTATTAGTTTTACTTTACAGGTATGTGTGTATTGCCTGGATGTATGTAAGTGCACCCATGTTGTGCAGTATCTGAGGTGGTCAGAAGAGAGCATCGGATCCCCTGAAACTGGAGTTATGGATGATTGTTAGCCTCCATGTGGGTGCTGGGAATCGAACCTGAGTCCTCTGCAAGAGCATTCAATCTTCTTAAGTGCTAAGCCATCTCTCCAGCCAAGATCTATACATTTAAAAAGCATGATTATTTATGTGCCTCTGTAACAATTCAGAGCTATAGCAAAGTACAGTGCAATCTATCAGGAAAGGTTTCTACCCTAACTCATCAACTTCGTATAGTTCATGGCTTTAGTTTTTCTGTCTGGGATTTTCTAAAGGACTCATATATGCTAATTGTAGTGATCTTGGAATTCCTACAGCTTAAGTTCTTTAGTCTCTATAGGCCAGTGCTCACCTATCTCAATTCTGTCACAGAATGAATAGAAGGATTTACTGCAACATTGAACATCGGAGTCATCCTGGACTCTTGCCTCTCTGCTGCTTCTCCTATCCTGTCAGTCACTAGTTTTCTTCATATCACTATTTAGTATGCCTAAATGCTTTGTGCTCTTTTATTTCTACTAGCTTTACTCAAGCTCAGACTACTCTTTGATCACCATCATACAAACCTCATTTTTCTCTATGGAGTATAAGTTCATTAATGAGAACATCAATGAAAATCCTCCCTCCATCTTCCCCATACCTCAATCTTTTCTATAATCCTTCCTCCTGGCTCCTAAATGACATCCAGATAATGTCCATGAATCTCAGATCTCCAATGATAATCAATATAATGGTTAATTTTATGTGTTAGGTTTAGTTAACTTAATAATACCCTCAGAGCTAATAAAACATAATTTCTGGTTATGCTTCTCAGGAAGTTTTTATGAGGTTAGCATCTGAATCACCAGACTGTGTAAAGATCTACTCCTACCAGTGTAGCAGGCATGAGTTTGTCCTCTGAGGGCTGTAATAGGAGAAAAAGGCAAAGAAAAGGCAAATCCCTGCCTCTTCTTGAGTTGATAAATCCATCTTGTCTTTCCCTGGGCATCAGTGCTCCTGGATTTCAAACTCTGGGACTTACAGCAACAGGCCCCTCCTTTGTTGGTTTCCTTAGCTCTTAGACTGTTGGTTAGCACAGAACTACACTACCACCTTCCTTCTGTCTTCACTTTACAGACACATGCTGGAGACTGCTCAGTCCACTAATAGTTTCCTTCTTCAAGTCTTATCTATGCCTGTATCTCTATATGTATTGGCAAAATTTCTGTAGATTAACTTAAATATATTGGTACTCTTCAACTGAAAAATCCTTTATTGCATTTGTGCTGGAGTGAATTTTCACCATGCTAATGTTGACTTGTCTTCTGTCTATCTTTTAAAATCTTTTCTCTTTCTGTTATTTGCATCTATTTCCAGTTGAGCTCTCTTTAAGACTTATAGCCTATCACCTTTCTTTCGTATGCATGCTTCCTCCACTGTTTTATCCCCTCTTTTTTTATGGGTAACTTTTATTTATCCACTATGACTCAATGAAAACCTCATTTTTTTTATTACAACACACTCCTGTAATCCTGTAAGCAACCAGTCCTCCTGTTCTGGTCACCATGTTGCCTTGTATCCAGCATGCACTATAGTCACTTGGGGCCACGTGGTTGCTCTCCTTCCTTTTTATTAGCTTCTCATCACAGGAGATTTGTCTTAAATGATTCTGAATACCAAGAGTCTGACACAGGTATGTATAGACTATGTTAGTCGTTAATGTGTTATCAACACCCCAAAGATGTGAATTAAACAGAATGGAGTAGAAATATTTTTATTATGCCTAAGTCCAATAATGATGTAGGCAGTTTATCTGATATAATCTTTATATACAAGGAAAATGATTTTGTTCCTTGGAATGTCTCTTTTAAGGTGCTAGGATTCAGGTGAGACGTCCTGCGATGGTTAATCTTC
Source organism: Eospalax fontanierii (assembly GCA_035773235.1). Taxonomy (NCBI): domain Eukaryota; kingdom Metazoa; phylum Chordata; class Mammalia; order Rodentia; family Spalacidae; genus Eospalax; species Eospalax fontanierii. Next base: position 22,098,195 of record CM069540.1, read on the forward strand.
CTTGTCAAATTGACTGGATTTGGAATTACCTAGATTATTCATCTCTCCATGAACCACTGAGGGCATTTTCAGACAGGTTTAACTGGGGTTGATGGCACAATCCCATGAACTGGGGTCCCAGACTAATTAAAAAGGAAAAGCAAGAAAATGTAAACTAAGTACCAACATTCAACTCTCTTGCTTTCTGATTGCTGATAAAATGTGGCCAGTTAGTTGCTTCATGCACCTGTTTGACAGGTTAGAGCCACTCACAGTCCCCTTTTCTCCCTGCCATGATACATTGTATCCTCTCAAACTGAAAACCAAAATAAACTCTTCCATCCTTAAATTCCCTTTGTTAAGTATTTTTTTCAGAAATGAGAAAAGTAAGTAACAAGTCTCAAATCAGGTTCACAAGGCTGAATCTTTTCATTCCTTAAGTGGATGTTTTTTGAGATGGGGCCATAAATGATGTAGAAATATCTAATCTTCCAGATTAAATGCTAGAAAAAAATGCTAATCCTACTTGCTATACAGTTGCTTGCTTTCTCCAAGAAGTTACAGTGCTTCTTTCTATCTTTTGTCTTTTGCAGGAGGATTTAATCCAGAGATCCATGTTTCAATTAGGAAAACATTTATCTTTTTTCCTACACTGCTAACCTTAGGTAAATTGTGTAAATAAACATATACTCATTAACTACAATGTTCCAAAATGTTCAAGTTCATGTTGCTTGAGAGAAAGATAACATGGAATCTTCAAATAAAGCTTCATCTTTTTATTGATGAAGACTGATACAGAAGCTTTTTGTGGAGTTAGCTCTTTTCTGTGTGGCAGTGGGATCTGAGGCACTTTTGTGCTTATCAATTTTCTCATGAACACAAGTAGATCCTATAGATGTAATGATTGAATACACTTAGAAATCAAAAGAATCAGAACAAATAAGAATGACTCACAGCAACAAGAGTTTTTAAAGGATCTTCAAATTAGATAACAATAGGAGAAAAACAAGAGAAATAAACCTTCCACATATTATGTGGGAAAAATTATATGAGAGCATAAGAGACAGTATTTTGAGTGAGTTGTGTTTATCAAACACCCTCTACGTCTCCCACACACTAGTTCTCTTCTGAGAAATTAAAAAGGTAAATGAGAAACGAGGCCAGAAAGGAAAAAAAAAATTCAGTCCTGGAAAATCAATTCAAGATATGCAACACTAGGTTGGCATGACTCCAGATTTTATCCCTGGTTGTTTTCTCTTCTACAACTATGTTGATCCTTTGCCAAGAAACTCAACATCATAGATTTGTCAATATTCTGTTTGCTAATCTCCTTCAGTCCTAATCTCTTTCCTGAGCCTTAGCATTCCTGACAGCCCTCTGCATCTGCTTTTGGTATGTGCCACCATCAATGTTAAGTGTAATCTGTTTCAAATGAAACAACTTGTATTTATCAGTAAAATCTGAGCTCAGATTGACTGGAGAGATGGCAGAACTGATAAGGGTACTCCCTGCTCTTCCAGAGGTCGCAAGTTCAGTTCCCAACACCTATACTAGGCAGTTCATAACCACATAAAACTCCAGTTCTGGGGGATCTAATACTCCCTTCTGATCTTCATAGGTTCTCCCACAAATGTAAAATACACACACATGTAAAATATATATACATGTGAAATAATACAACAGAAATGAATCTTAAAAAAAGTTTTTATATTCAAAATATATAGAAGGGAAAAAGACTAAACTTCAGTCAAATTCCTCTGAGCTTTCTTTTCAATCAGGCCTAAACCTGGCTCATGAGATTTGCTCATTATCAACACAACTGATTTCATTTGACCCCAACACCAGAGAGCAGGTAAACAGCAGCGTGATTAACAGCTCATGTCCCTGGGATGGCTCAGCACATTAGAATCCTGCCTGGAAAGTTAGAAGTGTCCAACAGTGTTTGTTAATTCTAGCTGAATTGGAAAGCTATGCCCTCACCTAACATCTGTGACTGGCGATTCTCAAGGAGCAACTCCCCTCACTTGCACTTTGTTTTGTGTTGCTTGTTTGTTTTTCCATTCCCAGGTCTTGGCTTGAATCTATATACCCATTCTTCCTCCGTCCCATTTCTCCAGTCTCTTCTTTTATGTCTCCGTCCTGTCTACTTGCATTAGAGCTGAGTTCAATTGATATCTCAGTTTCTGTCCTCTGTTGCAGCAGATTGATTAAAATTCACATTGCCAAGCCATGCATGGGAATACACACCTGCAATCTCACCACGTAAGAGCTGGGAGAGGAGGATCTCCATAAGGTGGAGACTAGCTCAAACTACACAGTGAGTTCCAGGTCAGCTTGAGATAGAAAGGAAGACCTTTATTTTAAAAATCAGATTGCCGGCTTTAGGCATTTCACTTTGACAGAGGTAGCTGCTTCAGGGCTCACCATCAAGGCACCAGCTGACATTCTTTCTTTCTCCCTCTGCTTTGTCTGACTTCCTGGTCCAACCACCCCTTGATGCAAAGTGCCCTCTGAATTTCCAGCTTCTTGTGGCTGCATTCCAGCTTATTGAATTCAGAAAGAAAAGTAGAAAGGACAGACTGTGGAAGCTACTTTCACTACCTCTGCTGATAACGGTCATAGGTAACTACAAACAGATAGTGATATATACACTGACTTCTGCAATATGGTGTTCTGCAAAAGCTAGTGATCAATTCATACTGAAAAGAGCAAAGGAGATGGCCAGGTGATTCCACCGTTCTACTTGGAAAATTACTTCTGTTTAAACTTTTCTACTGCATCTTATTTAGTAAAGTCAAAATTTGTTACCGCCTCTTTATTTTATCTAGAAATAAAAGTGAACTTATATCTTAAATGGAATAAGGACATTGGGCTAGATGAGCTCAGGGATGTATTTCAGATATATCTTAAATATGATATCCTTTGGCAAGAAATATCAAATCCTTTTAACAACGTGTGTTACTATGAAGATGGAACTTAAAAATATGTCCCGTGGAACAGAAAGTGCCTATCAAAGTGAATTAGTAAAAATACCATCAAAATAACCCTTGCCAGCAAGACGGGTCAGTGAGCAAAGAATTTGCCATGCAAGTGTGGCCACATGTTCATTCTCTGAAATCCACATAAGCAGGAAAGGAGAGAAACAACCTCACAAAGTTGTCCTTTGTTCTCGACATGCACACAGTGCACACATTGGCACTCATAACAGGGACACAAGACAGGCATGTGTACATATATACACACACAAAACAATGGCTGTTTTCATTACAAAAAAACAAGCTAGGATTTATCTCAATGGTAGAGAACTTTCTTAAAATTCCTGAAATTATGGATCCAGTCCCCAGTAACAACACCTATGTAGGCTTGACAAGATGGCTCAGTAGGTAAAGGTACTTGCTACCAAGGCTGGGAACAAACATGGTCAGAGAAAACCAACTCGTACAAGTTGTCCTCTGACTTCCCTAAGTGCATTGTGACACCTGCAGATGCACAGACACAAATTTAATTAATTAATAAATTAAAAGTTTAAAACCAGTCCTAAGCCAGTTGTGGTGGTGTGTACCCTCAATCCCAGCACTGCAGCAGCAGAGGCACCTGTGTCTCTGTGAGATCAAGGTCAGCCTGATCTGCTCAGCAAGTTTCAGGCCAAGTGGGGTTTCAGGGAGACCATGTCTCAAAAACAAAACACAACGCAGCATAAAACAGCCAACCAGAACACAGTCCTCAACCAGTGGATTCTTGTTTGAAGAAGTATTGTCTCTCAGCAGGAAGTTGGGGGAAAAGTGTTTTAATACCATCCGTTTCACAGAGATCTGAGAAATGTGAGCTTGAGAATTAGAAATTAAAGACAAGTTTACTTAGATCAACAGAACAAAATCAGAAAGTCAATGTTCTGAAATTAGACTATTCACATACAATTCAGGCACAGGTTACTTGTTAGAGCAGATTGTTTCCAATAACCTTAGAAGTATTAAATCCACTAGAACTCTCTAGAACTAAACAAAACAAACCAAAGATAATTCATAAATCAGGTTCCTCCCAGATTCTGAGAACCAGCCAACATCACAATCAAACAGTGTTAACAAATATAGAGGCACTGCATAGAGCTACTTAATTGGCTGTAATTTAATCAATCAGTCAATTGGTTATAGCCTAATCAGTTAGTTTTTTACAGTTTCTTTTATTTTCGTTTTTTTGTGTGGCCAAAGTTCATGTACTGTGATTAAATATTTTGTTTACCCTTTGTGACCCAGGGAAGATGGCTAGTCCAAACTGCTGATCCCATAAATTTCATTTAATAAACATAATAAAATAATTTATATTTATCTGACAAGTTTTATTTTAATTCTTGTCTGAGTATAAATGATAATGAATGTTTTTTCTTTAAAAACATAATAGACCTTGGGTATAAGAGAAAATCCATTATTTCCCTAAGTTCTAGAAAACAACAGAGAATAACATGTTTATTGATGAACATAAAATTGGTTCTGAAAATTTTGGGAAGTCAAATTTGGGGGGGGGGTCATATTTTTCAATTAATATATCAGGTTTTCTTCAAGTTAACTTGATGATTTTAAAGCCTTTTAACACTACAGAGATGTTTTCCCTACATCCATTTTAAAATTATTTTCAATCACCTCTTTTTCCCTGGATAACATATTGTTTAGGGGGGTTTCATTTTTCTCTTGTCACCTTGTCAAACTTTATATGGATTATATAATTTCAAAGATTCCATTTCATTTATTTCAATTCCATTTGTCTTTTAATTGCATTAATTGTGTTTTTACCTGTATTGATGAGTTTTCTTACTTCAAGAATAGTTTTGATTATTTCACTCTTTTGAGAAAGGCTCCATGTTATAGCTCAGGATAGCCTCAGTCTGGCAATTCTCCTTCTACAGTCTTATGAGTGCTGTGGTTACAGGCATGCACTACTCTCCTGGACTCAAGTGGATATTTTATTAGCGTGTGTTATTTGTATAAACTAATCCTCTTCTTTGGTCTCCCTCTTCTCCCAGTCTACTGACTAAATTAGATATTCAGAACATTTGTTTTCATATTTTTCATTTAATAATTTAAAAAATCAGTCTATGATTTTGCCTCAGAGTACAACTTTGACCACATGACTTAAGGTAAGCCTTATTTTTTTTTTAACTATTTTCTACACAGTGTCTAGTTCATATCTGATTTTCTTTAGCATAACACAAAGTAGGTAAAAGTGAAATTTTCTAATAAAATTCTTCTCATACTAAATGTATTTTCCTCATCTTAGACTTCTGCCTCCCTCTAATAACATCTTTTGTTATATGTCTATGGAAGTGCACCACTTACCGGGTTTTCTTAAAACATCTCTTATTCCTTATTTTATAGTATGTAAAGTGTTTTATTGTTTCTCATGCTAATAGAGCATTGACTGGTTGAAAGACAAACTAAACCTGTGTTCCAAATCACTGTTTGCACAGGAAAGCACTATAAAGTAACCATTACCTGACTCATTCAAAACATGCACACCCACTATTGCCAGTGGGCTCTACCTAGTGTTCTGAACACACAAAAGCTTTACTTTGAATCATGGTACAAACTTAATCTTTCTAACCCTTCTTTTGATTTTCTCTCTCTCCTGCTCAGACACCATGAATGACTTCCATTACTTGATGCAAATCATACTTGCCAAATCAAGTGGCAAGTACAATAACCACACTGAAGTTATCTGTGACCCAAATACTGTGCCATTGTACTGGGATTATCATCCCGGATGCTGGAAATATGCAGATCACAAAGAAAAGAAAATTGCATTACCTTATATCAAAATTCAGTGTTTGCTTATAATAAAGAATATAACTCCATTTCGTCACTATTTTTTGACTGCTAACATCTTCAGAGACTCACCCCTCCTCTCTCTCTCTCTTTTTCTCTCTCTTTCTCTCTTTTTCTCTTTCTCTCTTTCTCTCTCTCTGCCTTTTATTAAGTCATTTCAATGAGAGATCCTGTAGATGAGGACTTTTTGCAGTCCCCTGACTGTCGTAGGACTGGTCAGATATGATTTAAGAAGGAAAGATTTATAGTGGTTCATTATTTGAGAGGGCCATAGCCCATCATGGCAGGAAGACATGACCAAACAGCCCAGTCCAGTTCTGTCAGAGCTTGTGGCTAGCATCCCAGCTAAGCAGGAGGCAGAGCCCCATTGTGATGGGGCTTTGGGGAATGTGTCATCCTTACTCATGTGGGGAATATGTCAGGTTAAAACAAAACAGCCTGGATGCTTGCCACATGACTCTTCTCTTACAGGAAACTTCAGCTTAGTTTTCCTGAAACCTCCTTAAAAACCTTATACAGTCTCCATCCCTTCTTATACAAAACCGTTTTGAGACAAGACTTTCTGGCTAGTGCGCTGTTTCCATAACTTTTTCATAATTAGTTTTCTCATAACTAAAAACCTCTCCACGCTCTCTTGGAGTTTATATACAACCTTTCTTCTTGACATGCTGAGGTGGAATTTGTTCTGCTCTTATAGCTTGGCCACAACATGAATTTTTGGATGCTATTACAGTTCACAGAAGTAATAATGAAACAACAAACAGTTCTCACAGGGCTTGGGATGTGGTTCAGTGTTAGAGTACTTTTAAGCAAATGTGAGTCCCTGGGATTCTCTGTACCACCAAAAGAAAAAAAAAAAAACAAAAGAATAACAACAATGACCACAGGCTGCTTCATACAGTCATTTATTTAGCTGATCACATAACAAACACTTCAGTCCAGGCAAACAAACAACAGTTACAAGGAGACTGACACACTGCTTGTTAGCTTTGATTGCTATATGGTTCTCTGGAACTAAGAGTAGCAGGCCTTAATTCATATCTTATTTTCCTGCTAATATTAAATAAATTCTAATAAATATAACAATAGTACCAGTGATACTATCGTGTCTTTCTTTAACCCTCATTATAATATAATAAGGATAGAATGACTTTTTCACAATTTTGTAAATAGATGGAAAGATTTGAGAATAAATTCAGCTTCTTAAGACAAAGGTTCCCTTAGTAGGTGTGGGCTAGAGGTAAACTTCTGAACACAGGACTGAAGGAACAGAAGGGGTTGGAGGCCTGCCTAGAAAGTAGATGCATTGAATGGATAAGGACTGAAGTTATTCCACTCTCCATGAAGATAAACTCAAAGTAGAGGCATTGGAATATAAAATTTTAATAGCTACATTCCACTGTGATCTTACCTTTCACAGGCATAGAGGGCTCTACCTACTCTTGCAATGGAGCTACTTAATTGTGATGATGATTTATTAGTTTTGTGTGTATGACATATTTATTAGCATTTAGAAGTATGCATTTCTATTGTACATTGTACATATATATATATATATATATATATATATATGAAGCATACAGTGTATTCCAGGAAGTCTATTAAGCATGCACATAGTTCATGCCACATGATGCACACAGTTCACAAGACATGAAGTGCACAGTTCATCCCACATGGTATTCACAGTTCATGCAACATCATGTATCCTTTTAAGACTTGTACATTAAAACAACCACATACTTCACATAAACTCATGGAGCTGTGGGTGCTTTCTGAATCTATTTGCAACACTTCTGCTGTGGCTGTTGAAAGGGAGATTATCCAGTTCAAGAGGAGGCAGCTATCAATGAACTGATAACATGCAATGCAGCTATTGCGTTGATACCATTTTCAGCTGCCATCTCACCTCACATCATCTCTTCAGGATCAAAAATATTCTGGTTTACCATAACAAGTATGATGGCCACAGCTACTGTTCACAAATGCAAATGTTCCCTTTCAAGATCCAGTGTTTCTGGCCTCCATGATCCTTTCTACACAAAGACCCTTTGATCCATGCTCTTGCAAAATACTTTTTGTATTCACAGCTGCTGCCATCCTTTCTGAATGTAACATATTTTCCTTAAAAATTTGTCACAAAATAGTAAAGGTTCATTTTCCCTAACCATGATGTATATCAGAAAAAAAAGTACATTTTACTTTAATTAAAATATCTCCAGGATGGGGATAGAGAGTGATTAGGCACTGGCTATTCTTGCAAAGTGTCTGGGTTCACTGCCCAGCACCCACATGGTGGTTAAGAACCATTTGTAACTCTGGTTCCAGGAGATTCAGCACCGTCTTCTGACCTCTGTGGGCACTGTGTGACTTGTGCGCACCTACCTACATGCAGTCAATACACCCAGATACATGAAACTAAAAAATAAAATATTTAAAAAATATATATGCCTTACGGATCTCTCATTAAGAGTACCAACTTCACTGCTTTTGTTTATAAAGAATCATCTGTATTAGCGTTTAGAGAAATAAACTTCTTTCACTTTCCATTCATTCCAATGAAGATCCTTAGCTAGTGTTTTAATGCATTTGTTACAAATAAAAACTGAAGTCCAATGAATTGGCCAATACTGCAAAAAGATCATGAGGACAAAGAGAAAGTAACACAAGACAGAGTTTACTTTTACGAAAGGGTATGGCTTATGGTCACTCAGATGCAGCAAGCACACAGGACCCAGAAGTTTGATAGGTTTTTAATGATGCTCATGGGTCTTTCTGGAATCTTCTCCTTGCCGAATTGATTAATGTTGCTGCTTTTTTGAGGCCTGTGCTATGCTCTTCCTAAGGTTATCCAACCCTGCCAGGAGCCAACCAGACCCCATGTTAAGATTTATCATTATCTAAAAAACCCAGCATGGCTTATGATCATGGTCTGGAAAGTTCCTGAACCTGATCAGCAATCACTCTTTCTTGGAAAGGTTCTTTGTGCGGTTGTTTGTGCACATTCCTTAGAAAATTACCTGTGACCTGACCCTTGCTTAGCCCTTGCTTAGGAATGCTTTTATTATTTAGGCAATTTTCCCTCAATACCCTTCAATGATTGTTTTCTGCCTTTCCAATATGTATATAAAGATCTAGGGAAAAAATAAACTTTGCCAATTTGATCAGAGAAACTGTCTTGTCGGTCCTCCATGTACCTCTTGTCCCTCTCATTCCAGGTTCCTGAGGAGTCCCTAGCTCTCGTTGCACAACCCCCCTGTAAGGTTCTGGGTTCGAGAGATGCAGCAGACAGAAGAGACCAGAGACTCTGCTGGCAGCTAACAGGAACTGGCTTTATTAAGATAAGACCAGATGGGACTAGCTGCTCCACACCCACGAATGGAGAAATGCTGCCCCCCCTTGGGGGCTAGCCTCCCCAAAGAGATGCCTCACCCCCATCTTGGGGCTGGGTCTCCGGGGAACGGGGCTGACATGCCAGGCTCCAGACTGGGATGGAGGAGCTCGCTCAGGGAGAGTGTGAGAAGCAAGCTCCCCAAGGGAGCGACCTCAGCCCAAAAGCCTAAGTCTGAGTCTCAAAGACCCCTTCCCAAATCTAAGTCCTCAAAGCCTTAAAAACCCTCAACCCCCTCCTGCCCAGTGTCCTTTGTGAGTTATTTGCAAGGCTTAGATCTCTGAGAAGTTGTAAAAGTTGGTCCTTCCTCATGCATCTTTTTGAAAACTCTGGCTCCAGATTTCCTTCCATCTTCCTGAGCCTGAAACTGTTGGGGGTTTCATTCACACCTTACACTTCCCTTCATTTATCTCAAGGGTGCCAGCACTTTACCACATCCTTCTTTTCCAGTCCATTCAGAACTATATATGATGTCGTTATACTAGATTCTCTGTTATGCTTCACAGAGATGTGCCTCCTTGATGTGATTTCTCCTCTGTCCTTACATTTTATAATCTTGAATCTTCTCAACAACAGTCTTCCAAGTCCATGTCCACATGTCTCTGGAAGCAAGGTTCTGTTTCAGACATATCCTCCTCGGAACACCCTACTGTGAAACATTCAGAAACTCAAATTTTCTTAGACCCGGTATCAAATCTACTCCCCATGTATCCATTCACAGTCGTATTTGTTCATTCCACAACCCATAACGTAAGCTTTTAAGTGCCTCTGACCCTAGGCACTCTGTGACTCTGAATCTGCCTTGGTTTTCTTTTATCCTTAAACACTAAATCTGACTGTAAAATTTTAATTAAAAAATAGAGCCTTGCAACCTATAATGGGTAAATTTTCTCTTGAATACATCTAAGTTTTTAGAGTCCAAAATAGAAAGCACAAGGGAAAATATAAAAGAGTGAGAAGCCATTCCTAGCACACACGTGAGACCTTGGCGAATCTGCTTTATGAATATATTCTAATAACTCACACACACTATATAAATTCACTATTTAATGTACTTTCCAAATTAAGCAAAACGAAGGGTAAAATTCATATTTTAGTACCCAAGAAAAGTGGAAATATGTAATACATATATATTTAATTAGGCACTTTGAATTCTAAATATACATTACACCCACTTGAAGATCTTTAAAAATATCAATTCCAAGACCTTGTCATATTTCCATTAAAGCAAAATATCTCTGGTAGGGCATGCACATTGATAATAGGTTTAATCTGCAAAAATAATTATAATATGCACACAGGCTTCAAGACCCCTCATTTGTGTGAAGGGTTGATGGGACTCTATTCTAATAGCGAATCTTTCTGAGAACCTCCAGAAGCCAGGGTAGTGATAAAGGCTCATGCTTTTGTTTTCCATTTCCTGATTTAATCTTGTCCAGATGGCTTCCTAATCATTTTTGTTTTACTTTAGGTTGGTTGAAAAAAAGAACTCACTTATTCAAAATGAACTAAAAAATGTACCATGCATTTTCATTACTGTGGTGATCATAGCATAAATACAAGCTTTTTATTCATTCAGCTAGAAAAATATACATAACTTCTTGCTAATGTGAAGTAGCTTGATAGAAATTAAAATATTGTTTACCAATTACAGCTTTTCACATACAATTGCATTTTTATTGGTGATTTGTTCATACGTTCAGAGACAACTGCTAACTATTTTCCTTTTGAAGACATATTCTCCTGTCTTGAGTGTTTTGTTTTTTACAGTCATCTGTTTTAAGCTTTACTTATTGGACAGGGATTTGAAAGAATGATTTACTTTGCAAATTCAAGCTAAGTGTGATGATTCATGCAGACTGTCCGAATTACTCATATATAAGATGTACAAGGAGCAAGGGAGGAAGGGACTTTTGCAAAGCATGTGACTCATTGTAATAACACGACCAAGTAACACAATATCCCCATGTTCAATAATGGCCAACATTAGTGTAGGTTACACCACAAGCATTGCTGTATCTACCTTGTCACTTCCTGCTAGCAGGGACAAGAGGCATCAGGAATGTGCTACGAAAGGAACTCACAGCCTGCTTCATGGCCTTGGATCTATATACCAGTTTCTTAGTAATCATTGGCAACAGTAGCAGGTGTGCATGCCCTTTAGAGTTGGTTCTTTAATACCAGTGGCAAAACTGGGGCTATGCACGCTGTTCTTAAAGGTCAAATGAATTGGAAAACAAATGCTGAGCATTTTATTCAGTCAAAAAGAAACTTGAGAACTGCAGAAAATACACTGAACCATGCAGGAAATGCTCTAACAAACCTTGACCCTACTCTGTTGGGTATATCCTACGTTTAGTGCTTGCAAATGCTTAAGTCTTCCGAAGGTGCTAAAAGATCAGGCAATCAACCTCAAGCATGCATAATCCAGTGTCTGGGCTCAACACCCTCATTAGCCACCTGAAAAGTGTGATGAGGAGGGAGTTGCTCAGTGCAAAGTCACAAAGTACTTGAGTTACAGAGCTAGACCAATTCCCAACTCAAGTCACTTCCAACTAACAGAGACGCAGGATGCCTTCAGATTTTAAATCAGGAAAATGTTCGTGCATTTAATTATATTTCTAGAGGTTTCAATTTTAAGATAAGTAGGTAACGATCTTTTCAATTAAAAAAATAAAACATATTGAGATTCTAAATGGTCTGAACGAAGTTAAAAAAACTCAAGAAGGAACAGAGGGCACTGTGCCTGCCTGGCTCTTCCTTGGATTCTGGGGTTGGAATTCTGGTCTTTATACATGTATGATGAGCACGTGATTTATTGAACCATCTTCCCAATTTGGCTCAGATTTTTAGAATACTTTATTTACTAGGGATTTGTGTGTACGAATGTGTTGTCTGCATGTGTGCAAGTGTACCTGTGTCATTCAGTGCCCACAGAGGTCAGAAAAGTGCATCAGTTCCCCTGGAACTGGAGTTTGGTATGGTTATTAACTGCCGTTTGGGGGCCATGAATCAAACCAGGGTCCTCTGGAGGAGCAGACAGTGTTTTTAACTGCTCAGTCATCTCTCCAGCCCTGTGGCTTAGACTTGTAAATGTACTTCCTTTGCTTGAGTACTTTCACATATTTATCTCACTTGCTTCTGTGGCAACAGAAACTCACGCAGCACTTTCATTACAAGGCATAAAGTTTCAAGTGCTGTGTTCATGAATTTAAACCTCCAAGACCCTAAAAGTCTGGTGTTAAGGTGTTACTCTCCAAAAGTGTCCCCATCTGGAGATAAAGGAACTGGCTGAAATGATGGCCATATCAATTGGGCTAACTGCTCCCTCTGGCTATGAATAGATGTTAATTGAATAAACCAATAAAATCTTTCATAAAATCTCAAGAGTAGTCTACCATTCTGCCATACAAATCCGACTTCTCACTGCTCTTCCTGGTTCAGGCTATAGCTGAGTACACCCCCATGCACGTCCATGCACCTGAATGCTCACAGTGTGATTTCCTCTGGGTTTCAAGTATGTTCACCCTGTTGTTTTGTCTTTCTACTGTCAAGTGTCACATGTTTGACCATTTTCTATTATTATTTAGAGCACAAATTCCTCCTTCAGCAGTACAGTGATTAGAGGCAGTAAGAATCTATCTAGATGAAATAAAGCCATCTTTCAAGTCATGAAAATATAAGACTAATCACTTAGTTCATTCAGCATAAGCGGTTCTCATTTCTCCACGTATTAGTATAAGTTGATAATTCAACTCTGTGGCTTCCATGATGGAATGATAGTGAGGAGCTCAGATTAAACAGCAAAACAGTTTTCCAGAGCAGAACCAAGGTTGAAGAGTCACATTAGAAGCACCGCTTCAGAGGTTCACTTTTGTTTTTGGTTTTCTTTTTTCATGCCGAAAGACTGCTCAGACTTCCTTGGCTCAGAAAGCAGATTAAATTTGGCTAATGCTAGTGTTCTATGGAGCTGAATAGTAAACAGTTCTTTTTAGATCACTTGGTTTGTTTCAACTTCACGGCCACAGTCTGCAACCATGGGCACAGTCTTCAAGTTACTACTCTCTTCATAAAGAGAAAAGTGGACAGGCATATCTAGTTGCACCTTGGGGCTCAGCACACAGAGGACCTGGAGCTCTGGGGGATTTCTGAGTAGTAATTTCAAGGACTTAATCATAACTTACTGTGAGCTCAGTAGATCAGCTTTGGGAAGTACTTACATGGCATCTTTACAAACTAATATAATAGTTGCTTGGAACTGTGCAGCTTTCTTGGAAGGGTGAGAAGATAAGAAAATTCAAGTTGTATGCTGAGAACTGTAGAGTTCTGAAAATAAAGTAGATTGTGCATTGTACCATTTCAGAGTTCACAGTTACTTCCGCCTGCCTGCCTGCCTGCTGAATTTTCAGCCAATCTATTTTATTCCTTTAATTTCTTCACATGAAAATGAGAATCTCTTGGAAACCAGTTTCATGTTCCTTATATTTTTCTCATATTTAAGCTGTAATTTCAAAACCTATGCACTTGTAAGTATGGAATTATATGATCTAAAGAATAAAATTCCAAGAACATAAAATTTTATGTACATTCCCTACATACCACAGGTATGGTAACATTATAGGAAAAAGCTGCATGTGCCCATGGAACATTTATGTAATTTGCCTTGAAAAAGTATAGAAAAGTACAAGAGCAAAATAATCATACTCGGTTAGAAGTCAAGGTAATTTTAGGAGCTGAAGAGATGGCTCAGTGGGTACGAGCGCTTGCTGCTCTTGAAGAGGACCAGAGTTCAGTTCTCCTCACCCAGCATCACAATAGCCTGTAGCTTCAGCTCCAGGGGATGCAGCGTGCCCTCTTCTGGCTTCTGCAGGCACTTGTTCTCACCCGTACCTACCCACACACAGATGTGCACTCATACAGACAATCAAAATAAAATGAATCTTTTTTAAAACTTATTTTTATTTACCAGTACCATCTCTTGATTTTGCATGGAGTGACTTTCCCATCCAGATATTCTCGGAAAGGCTCTATTGCCTCCTCTGCAGTAATGCAATGGAACTCTGGCTGACCTTGTTTCTGAGGAGCATGACTGCTGCTGTCGAATCTATCTGTGCAATAAGTTTAGCTCACTGGACCAGGACAGGAGAGGGCTCCTGAAGCGTCCTTTCCAAAGTACAATCTACCTGTGAAATGAGACTGTTTGCTACAAAGCAAAAAGAAAAAAGGAGAGTTTAGGCCAAGTTTCAGCTAAGATGGTACTTTGAAGAGGGGCCTGGGTACAATGAGGTCAATTCTTAAAAATATTTTACTATTTTTATTTTATGTGTATGAGTGTATAGCCTATATGAATATAAGACCCCAAACCCTGATCCATATCTTTATATGTATTTCTCTAAATTTCTTTTTAAATTATTTTATTGTTTTAGTATTTTATTGGCTTTTTAATTTTATGTGTATGAACGTATTGCCTGCAAATATGTAAATGCACTTGTGTCATACAATGCCTGTGAAGATCAGAAGAAGGTGTCGGATTCCCCTTGAACTGGAGTTTGGAATAGTTGTCAGTCAGTGCTCTTAACCACTGAGCCATCTCTCTCAGCCCTGTGTTTTTCTCTAAATCTGACAGAAGGAAACATGCTCGCTTTTTTCTACCCTCATTCAGTATTGACACATGAAACTCATACCAGACATAATTGTTTTGCATTAATTTTATACTCAAAGAATTAAAGGCATAAAAATAGTCATTATTCAAACATATTTCAAGACTGAAAAGTAAATTGTTTTATATTTGTGGCTGACAAATCAGAAAGATTAATCTTTTATGTTAACTTCATCCATAATCCCATTGTATCCAAACAGAGACTGCATATACTCCACAGAGTTGGTATTGATTTAGACAAACATAGAAACTAAATGAAAAGAGAATTACAAATCATTCTTTTTTTTCATTTAAGAACTTAAATATGACCCTTAAAAGCCAAAGCTTTGGTTATAAATTATTTCCTTCTATAAATTTTCATAATCTAGATAAGCTGAATTTATCTACATTTGAGTACTTTGCATTTAAACTAATAAAAATGATGGGATGTTTGTGTGTGTGTGTGGAGAGAGAGAGAGAGAGAGAGAGAGAGAGAGAGAGAGAGAGAGAGAGAGAGAGAGAAAGACTGTTAGATGTGCACCAGTCTGAAAGAGTCAGAGGAGGGCATCAGATGCCCTGGAACTGGAATTACAGGCTGTTATAAGCTGCCTAGTAACTGACGCTCACGATCCTCTGGAAGAGCAGTAATTATTCTTAACCACTGGTCCATTTTTCTGGCCCCTAAAATCACCATTTTCAAGGTACTGAGGGAGCTAGCTTAGTTGGTAAAGTGTCTGCTGCATGAACATGAGTGACTGAGTCTAGTTCCCAGTATCCACATTAAAAAGAAGGCAAGGTGATGCATTCTAATAATTTTAGCACCAGGAAAGCAAAGGCAGGTGGCAGCCTGGAACTCACTGCCTTTTCGGTCTAGTCTATAGGCAGGATCCAGAAACTGAGAGACCACCATCCCAGAAACAGGATGTGGAGACACTTGAGAAAAGACACCCTGAAGTTGACCTCTGACCTCCACACACACATGAACACAAGTGGACATGCACCCTCCCTCACACATGTACCTCCCACATGTACCCACACAAATACACTCTCACATACACACGCACAAATATCATTCTGAAAATTGATGCTGTGGCTACAGTAGTGAACCATATATACAGATATCTGTACGGCTATTTTCTTGTAGAAATTATTGCTGAAGGCCCCAGAAGCCTCCAAAGCAACACAAGCTGTTAATATTGCCCTTGAATATCCACTGTAACTACCCAGTAAGACCCTATTGCTGAAGACACCACACATTTTGTCTACAAGATATAGAGATATCAATTTTAAACCACCCATTAAATTTCCTCCCCACTGGCTAGCTTTCACGATGCTGGAAAACACTATGCAGGCTGCTAAGGAGAAAAAGACGTCATTGGTCTCACCCAGCACTGGACCCTGCATGCTGTAATACTGAACTGTCCACTTTTCTGATTGGATTTGAGGCCTGGTCCCCAAGAGGAAATTTCACGTCTATCACTGTAATCGTAGTCAAAAACCCATGGCTGGGTGCTCATAGACCCTACGGTAAAATGTAGTATTGTTATTTTGCTAAATGGTTATGCCAACTTGTCTTTTAATTGTTTTTGCTTTTAACCATAGACCCGGGCTGCCCTCAGCCTTGGTCAGAGAGGCTTCTTTCTTTTGTAGTGGGCAGCAGTCAACTGAGAGATACAAAAATGGTACAATGCTAAAACTGAGAGCTTGAATGCTCAGCACTAAATGGGATAATTATTTCTAATCTCCATCCCCAACCCCACCACTAAGGCTCAGCGATGGAAGAAGAGACAGAAAGAGTATAAGACCCAGATGATGCATCGAGAGGCGTGCTGCGAAATGCAAACTTCAGGACTTACATATTTATTGTACTCATCTCTTGAACTCAGAGTACCTAGGGTTCCCTGCACAAGATCAAACCAGACGAAATTCCAGCATACATGGGATAGTTGCTTTCTAGACTCCATCTCCTACTGAGGAGGAATTGACAGTTTATTGCTGCTGGTGGAGGAAAAGTTATTCTGTTTCTTATTTATATTTTTATAATGTATGTTCTCTGGTAGATTTCCCATAGACTAGTGGAGCTGTCACACCTATATACACAGAGGCAGTAATAGTTACACTTACTGGGTTATAATATATTTATGTATACATGACATGAAGTAGGGAATGAGTCAGGGTGGTTGGTGCTGGAAAGGAAAATGGGGGTTGGGGGTGGCTATGATCATGTTTCATTGTATACATGTATTATCAATACAATTATCAATAATAAAGAAAAATTAATATAATAAATAAATATTCATAAATGCACAAACATCTGTATGCATTTGTACACCTAACATATTTTTCTTTTTCTTTTAATCATAAAATTAGCAAAGCTAGTGATAAAACTTTAAGAACCCCAATGCCTGTGTCAATGTGAACAAACTGACCTGCCTCCAGCTTTTCTGTCTTCACCTGTGGTGGGTCGGATCTAGAAGGCTCTAAGGGGTCAGTGCTTAAGGCTTAGTCCTCAATATAACAATGTTTGCCAGCAGAGGTTTGAAGAATGATTGGGTCATGAGTGCTCTGCCTGTATCAATGGGTTAATCCGTTGATGGATTTGTAACTGAATGGATTATTGAAAGACTGTGGAAACTGTAAGTGGTAAAACTTATTTAAAGAAGTTAATCCCTGCGTGTATGCCCCAGTCCTCCTGCTTCCTCCTTCTCTTTCTTTCCCAGCCACATGAGAGCATCTGTGCTGTATATTTGTTCCCCACCATGATGCTGCACTTGTCCTGTGGTCCAAACAATGGTGTCAAAGGACTAGGGATTGAAATCTCTGCAATCATCCTCCAAAAACAAGATTGTTCTCTTTTAAGTTGATTTCTTCTGTTACTTTGTCAAGCGCTAGTTAATGATCTATCATAGTGGCCAAAGTCTTCCTTACCATAAATGCCAAGAAACATTCTGAAATATTCTATCAGGAAAATGTGCATGTGCCTATCAATGCCTTGTACTTAAACTTTCTGTTTTCCAAAATTAGAGCTTATATCTATAATTTTTAACTCTTCATAGCTAATTTTGGTCTTTTTGAGACAGGGTCTCCCTATAGCTCCAGCTGTCCTGGAATTCATTATGTAGACCAGGCTGAACGCAGTCTCACAGAGATCTGCCTTCCTCTTCTTCCTGAGAACTAGGATTAGAGAAGCATGTGCCACCATGCCCAGCTTGAGCAGTTTATTTTGAAACTTATTTTATTAGTCAATTTGAGTAGAAATTCATCTCCTTTTATGATTTCACTCACAAGTTAAATGCTCAGGATTTTATATCTCCCAATCTGCTTTATAGTCCATGCCTAGTGAAAGTCTCCATTGATCCCCCAATTTACAACTGATACATTGCATTTTAACCCCCTGCTTTTCATATAATCTGTTCCATCAATGGCACTGTACCCCAGTTTTAACTCTGTAATTCCTCTTATCTCAAATGAGAAACAAAACTCCCTCCTAAATATTCCTACAACCAATCCTTTATTCAAATCTCTAGAATTTGGCTTAATCACTCATATGACTATGAGTTTAAAGAGACCCCCCCACACACCCATAGGACTTTTTCTGTTCCTTCTACACACTAGCACTGAAGGTGTTATATCCAAAAAAAAAGTATGAATGTGATGCAAGTGAAAACAGGATCTCCTTTTAGGGTCCTTTGTCCCATTAATAAAAAAATTTAAGAATGGACTCAAATGGAAGCTTTAGGACAATTTTATTGGAGTTTAAAACAAAACTCCTCAGGACAAGTGAGTAGTACAAGAAGCTGCCTGGAGGAAGAGAAAGAAAGAAAGAGAGAAAGAGAGAAAGAGAGAAAGAGAGAAAGAGAGGAAAGAAAGAAAGAAAGAAAGAAAGAAAGAAAGAAAGAAAGAAAGAAAGAAAGAAAAAGAAAAACCCAAGCCATTTAAAGCTGGTATGGAGGTCAGACTATTGGTAAAGCAGCTACCACATGACAGAGAGTGGAACTTCAAAGGAAGAGTAAAGAAACTCAAAATGTCGGGGCAGCCCAAAGTAATAGGGAGTGCATGCTTAGAAAAGAGATAAAAAGGAAGAAAGGAGAGGTTACACTTTTCTGGAAAAAAACAGAAAAGCAAGCAGACTCAGGAAAGCCCCAAGTTTGTAGCCAGTCAGAAGCAACTGCCCCACAGTGATTCCAGACCAGAAAGTTCACTGTCTCAACACGCTAGGGGTTCCATCTATCTCTTTCACATGACTTTAATTCTGGGTTTTCATCCAGGCCGGAGATTTTATTCTCTTGACTAGGAGTTTTCTCTTACGGGGCCTTTCTTACTACTGTAACAATTGCATCTTCTTCCTCCTTAAGAACTCTCACCAGCTCTTAATCTATGTAGATCAAATTATAAACCCCTATAGACATAATTTATATCTCCCTAACAAAAACCCAGGCCTTCTCAACTCTGGCTTATCTGCTACTACCTCTTTGGTATAGGATGCCCCAGAAAGCTGATCTGCCTGCCACGCTGATCCTCCTGCCGTGTTAATCTGTCTGCCATGCCCCCTTGTTGATTGGATGCCTTTGCCTTTATTCTTGCTGTACTCTCAGCATGAATGTCTCTACAATGCTTTCATTTTCTCCTCCCTCACACATCACTGAGACGATTTTTTTTCTCCTTCATGAGGATAAGCATTCCCTTCTCTTCTCTCCAATAATGCCTTGTGCACATCTCCATTGTGATTCTGAATTCATTACATTTGTATTTTATTGAATGATCTGTGACTCTATGGAATGAACTAGATCTTTGTAGTTCTAAAATACGAAATAAAGGGAAATTGTAAAAAGTAATTGAAAATAAAGCAATGAAGAAAAAATTAATGAATAACTGGACAGAACCAGTTCTATATCACATTTCAATGTCTTATTTCTTTACCATCTCAGCTTCTATCTTCTAGGCTCCTAAATATCTGGAATCATGTCTTTTACCAAGGCACAGAAATATGTGATGCAAAGCAATAGATCCTTACACAATTGCTTAAGATGAAATGAGTCAATGTTAAGAAACTAAATGTTTAAAAAAGAAATTACAGACAATGGAATCTACATGCAACAACAAGGCTTCAAACAGTAAATTACACATTTTAGATCATTCTTAGTGCTGTTTCTTTTATATATAAATTCCATTACAGTTTTCTTTTTCTTATTTAATGAGCTAAAGGAATAAAGACATTATTCCTAACTTGGTTTAGTTATTTAGCATATGTATGTCAGGAAAACAGAGTTTAGTAGCTATTGAAATGTACTGAAGCTTGTTTGTATGTTTCTTAAACAAGTAATTAGAAGCTAAGGTAAATCTGACACCATGCTGTTTTATTTTGTGAAAAGTTTTACATTTTCAGCATTTTAAGGAAAAACCCTGTATTGCAATTAAGATTTAGTTGTAAGCAAAGAGACTCAAGGCTTCCAAGCCATTAAAGAAAATTAGCTTCTATTTCCGTTAGGTTAGCATAAGCTAGAAAAAATAGCTTAACCCAAGAGATTAATCTTGAGTTCAGGATAGATTAAGATTTAGGAGAGATGCCAGTTAAAAGATAACTATAGTTGGGAAATCTTAAGAAGGAACTTGTAGGCTCAAATGTGAGGAAGCAGAAGGAATTCTATTAGATAAGAAGAAAAGAGGCAGTTTGCAGATTGCTTTCTGTCTAATGTTCCTATTGAACCTTTCAAGATAGGTCCTGTGGGAGAGAGATGTTTCCTCAAGAAATTATGTCAAAGGGGGCTCTGCCTTACTAGTTCACAGTTAACCAGTTCTGACTGTAAACTCAGGGAAGTTCATTCATATCCAGCACTGAAAACAAAATCGGTTTGTAAATTCAGACGTAGAATTCATACAGACATGCAAAAAGTTAATATGGCATATTCTTGAAATGAGCCCTTTCTTAGACTCTAAAAGATTCTTCATCTGGCATTTTATGGTGTAGATAGTAAAGAGGAAGACTCATTGTTCCAATAAATGCTGCAAATTATTCTGATAAGTGTATAGATGTATAACCATGATTTCCTAATCTCCAAAACTTAGTAGAGTTAAATTTCTTCATGTTTCTAGAACCTTGAGAAAAGAAATCTTAGTATTCCTCTATGAGAGATCCCAGGTCATGAGCTTCCAAAATGGGTTACTAAGCAAGTCAAGTTAATAAAATTTAGTCAAAAATAAAGCAAAAAACCAAAACACAAACAATTAAGAAAAGAATACCTTAGTCATCAAGAACCAAGGTTATAACAGATAAATGAACAGTGCTGAATGTTAAATTTGAAAGACAATTTATGAGTTTGCCAGCTTGCAGGTTTGTGAAATTAGTAGTTACATTTAACCACAACTCTTAGTGCAATACCTGAAGGAAAACAAGAATTCAATAGATTATCTGTTGGTTGAATGAATGAATCCTGAGTGAATACTTAAATGATGGTATTGGAAAGATGATGGAATACTTCCAGCAAAATTGATTATTGGGAGCTGGACCAACTGACCAAACGGAATCAGTGCTAAGGGACTGGCTCCCTACTTGAGGGCATGAAAAGATAATGAAGCATAGGCTCTCATGTAAAGTTGTGAACATTGTCTGACTAGGTAGTTCTTTGGTAGAGTATTTGCCTAGACTATGAGAGGTGCTGGGTTTGATCCCTAACACCAAAGTAAAAACCAAACTCACAGAGAATGTATGACACAGGGTTTGTTACTGTCATTTGATGAAAAAGATGAAAATGCTTTGACTCAGTGAAGTATTATTGAGCAAAATAGTAGAATACAAACTGCAACAGACTCATTTTTAATCATGTTTTCTTAATACTTTAGTATTAGCATTGTAGTTTATACTGGTTTTCAGAATGATCCATTGCTAGACATTTGGTCTTGGCAAGCCTGTGTTTCCTTGCCCTTGTATTTAATTAATGACCCCATAATCAATTTATAAAATTTGTGGATATGGAAGGAGTTCTAAACTTTTCAGTAAGATATTTAATTGAATAATGCCAGAAATGTCGGTATTAAAAACGCTTCTTAAAATCTTTCCTTCCTAAAATGGGCAAAATGTGTCTTACCAAGATGCTTTTGAGATTTGCTTTATTTGTCTTTACAGAAAATGAATATTCATTATAAGAAACTTGGAAATAAAAAAAAAAGAAGAACAAAAGGTATTGGGAAAGAATGGTTTAGAGTATCCTCTTAGCATTTTGGTAGCATTATCATAGCCATACCTGACAGTGCCATGCAAGTTCTACTTCACCCTCTGCTATCAGCATCAGCCCTCAGATATGCAGGATGTACTACCCTCATTTTGATCTCCAGAACTTCTCCAACAGTGTAGGAATGTAGAAACCCACCAAACCTTTATGCAATCAAGACCAGGAAGCAGAACAGAGCTAATGCCTCCTCGTTCAACCATTAAACAAAGGTTGATAGGTTGTAGTGTGATGTAACTAAATGGAACATTTAATGAGAACACGTTTTTTAATCCTTTTTTCTCCCTCTGTCTCTGTCAGCAAATTTCAGTTGACAAGTTTGTCACTGGGACACAAACACAGCTCGCTAGAACCACTGGCTTTGTGTCCTGATAGAACCTCTTCAATTCTGTTTGTCTCAGATGGAGATTTCTGCAATGATTTTAAGACAGTGGGTTTTCTTAACATTTGTTTTCTTTCTAAATTTATAACAAGTTGCATAATTTTGAGACTGTACATAAGTTTCCTTCTCACTGTAACCCAATGCCTAAGATATAAAATATATGTGGTACTTCCCTTTAGGACTCAGAATTTGAATAGGAGTCTATCTGAGCCAAGTCTGCAGCCTACATAAAATACCTGCTTCCTGTATACTTCCAGTGTCCTGCATGACATTTCCTGCAACTAGATGATAACTGCTACAAACTCTAGCTTGTAATCTAATTTTAAGATATATATATAAAACAGGAGTTTGAACAAAAATACCCTGCATTGGTGGGCAGTGCTAATCCCAGAAGACATGGGTTATTGAATGAAAATTTTAGAGCCAGCCACCGAATGCCTCCCTATAAGTCATTGGTCATAGAGATCCTAGAAGTATCCAAAACAACAAAGACTATTGTCATTACTCTTGGTTACCCACCGTAACTACATGGTAAGACACTATTGCTGAAGACACTAATCTAGATGCAGAACATAAAGAAATCAATGATTACCAGGAAGCATTTGCCTTGCTCACTAACTTT
The DNA here is from genome assembly GCA_035773235.1 of Eospalax fontanierii. Taxonomy (NCBI): domain Eukaryota; kingdom Metazoa; phylum Chordata; class Mammalia; order Rodentia; family Spalacidae; genus Eospalax; species Eospalax fontanierii. The sequence goes on from CM069540.1 coordinate 22,121,246, forward strand.
CATTGCCAGAAGATGCTAAATTGGCTGCATGGGGCAGGGAAGACAAGAATGGTCTCACCGGCACTGAAACCTACTTACTACAATATAGACCTTCCTGAAAAATGAACTCATTGCTGCAGTAGTGGCATGGTGGTTATGATCATAACTCATAGTTTTGTGACTAGAAATCATGCTTTATGCCCAGCTGGGATTTCATGCCTGATATTATAAATCTGATAAAAGCCCATGATTATGGTGGTCATAGGCCCTAGGGAAGAGACTACTGCTGTTGTGTTGCTGAATGGTCAAACTCTAGTCCTTCTGGAAAACGTTCTGAATACTCTCAAGAGCTTTCAGTGAAACAGAGCATCTGCCACCACAGCAGCAGCATCCCATCACTTCTCCTGCACCTACTCCTAGTTTCACTTCCTGAATAAATGACTTCATCGCAAACCCTTTACTTGGTTTGTGTTTTCAGGAGAACTCAAATGAAAGCATATATTAACTAAAATTATAGCTATGGTTATACTTTGTACACAACTAATCCCAAAATTATGTCTATATCTTATTCTAATTTCATTTATTTTTAATCTGCAAAATATTATATTACATTTGAAAATCATTTGAATATTAACAAATCGTGAACAACAAATGTTGAGTGTCCCTCATGTCTATGAAGCAACAACATCAACTACCTTTGTCTTTAGAGTGGTGAGTTGAGTTTAGGGTTGAGATAACTCTTCCTGTCACACACACACACACACACACATACACACACTTAGAAAGACAAGATATATATATATAACTTCTTCCTAAGTTAATATTTTAAACATTTACAACTATATCTTTATATGTATATCTTAGACCATGTGGTGGTTTAAATGAGAATGTTCTCCAAAGGCTCCAAGTATTTGAACATTTTGTCTTCAGTTAGTGGTGACATTTTGAGAGTTTTAGAAGGTGTGGCCTTGCTGGAGGAAGCATGTCACTAGGGACAGGCTTAGAGAGGTCTTAAGCCTTGTGGGATAACCAGTTGGTCTCCACTTGCTGTGCCTGCTTGAAGATGTGAGTGCTTAGCTTCTGCTCCTACTCCACTCATTTTGCCCATCATGCCTCCATGTCATGGTGAACTCTAATTCCCCTGGAAACATAAGCTAAATACTCTTCCTTTTATAAGTTCTCTTGGCCAGAATGTTTTTTCACAGCAACATAAAAGGAACTAATATAGAGATTAGTACCAGAAGTAGAGTGTTGGCTGTGAAGAACCTGACCATGCGGGTTTTGGGAGGAATGTGGAAGACTTTGGAAGTTCTGATTAGAAAAGATGTTGAATACCCTAAGCAATGCTTGACTGGCTATTCTAGTAGGAGCCAGGAAGAATGTAGTGCTGAGAGCAAAGTAGTTCCAGAGAGAAATGAGGATTTAGCAGCAACTGGGATATTTTAGCAGAGTCTGGCTGGGATCTGCCCATAGTGTAAGAGCTTTCCTGAGGTTAAGTTGAAAAGTAAGGGATGAATTTCTTTGGCAGAGGATATTTCAAGACAGCCTAATGTAGAAATAGTAGTGTGGCTATTAAAGTCGATTATTATGCAGATATACGGTGGAAAAGAACAAACATGGCAGAAAGAAATGCAGAATGAACAGTTTGGATTGAAACAAGCAGTAGGAAAATTAATGTTGGAGCCAAGGAATGTGCTGAAGGAGAGGATCCCATTGATAAGGGGATTAAAGTAATTAAGGAGAGTCCTACAGTTTTGCCTGTCTACGATTGAGGGAGTGCCTTCAGAGGAAGACCAAACATAGCATAGCCTCCTACTTGTGAAAGGAAAATACCTTAAGGGTTTTCAACTCCTAGAAAACCACTGAGGAGAAAAGCTGAGAATGTGGATAAAGCAGGCCAGGGTCCATCCCAAATTTGTAGCAAACTTCACAGCATCATTCATGTAGTTCTGGCTTTAGAGGCATCAAAGATACAAGAGTGAAGGTGTCAATGGTTCTTCCTCAGCAGTTTTAGAGAGTCATTGACACCAGGTAGCATGCCTAAAGGCCCTGACAGGCCAAAAAACCCTTGTAGGCTATTGCATAAAGCTGTGTAGGTGAAGCCTGGTTTGCCGTGGAGACCAGAAGAAGACTTCCAAGATCCCAGAGGTATGAGACTTCTGCCAAGGAGAACTGCAGACAGAGAGTAGTACCAGTCCAAGAGAGAGATATATGTTGCACCCAGCAAAACTGGTGGAGCTGAGTCATGTAAGCCCTGTGGAAGTGAAGTCCCAGAAGTCAGACATGGAGCTAGTGGATTTTGTGTTTTCCCTGCTGACTTTTAGTCTTGTATTAGTCAGGTATTTCCTCATTCTGCCTCCATGTCTCCCTTTTGGAATGGGAATGTGTATTTACTTCCATTGATGTTGGGAGTATGTAATTTGTCCTTTGATTTTACTTACAGTTAGGATAATGCCCTGATTCTCAGACTGTGGACTTTTGGATAATACTGAGACCAGTGAAGACTAAGAGGACTCCTAAGGTTGGACTACATGTATTTTGCATTTTATATGGTCATGAGCCTGGGGAGGGGGGCAGGGAGTGGAATGTGGTGATCTGAATGAGAATGTCTTCCATAGGCTCCAAGTATTTGAACATTTTAACCCCAGTTGGGGATGGCATTTTGTGAGATCTTAGAAGGTGTGACCATGCTGGAGGAAAAATGTCACTGGGGGCGGGCTTAAAGGGTCCTTAAGCCTTGCCTAATTTCCAGTTTGCTTCCAGTGCCTGCTTGAAGACATGAGTGCTTAACTTCTGCTCTTACTCCAGCCACCTCTTTCCTCATGCCTCCCTGAAATGATGGACTCTAATTCTCCTGGAACTGTAAGCTAAATAAGTTCTTCCTTTTATAAGTTCTGTTGGTCAGAGTGTTTTATCACAGCAACAGAAAAGTTACTGATACAGGCCACTTTCATAAGACACAGAGTTATTTTGTTAATTTATGCAGACTATGTAATTGAGCATTTGATTACTTTTTTTTAGTTCTTTTTGAACTATGTAGCCCCAGTTGGTCTGGAACTCACTATATAGGGCAGGGTGACCGCCATCATACAGAGGTCTGCCTGCCTCTGCCTCTCAAGTGCTGAGATTAAAAGTGTGAGCTACCATGCCCAGCTTTGATTACCTCCTTGACTCATATTTCTTCAGAAATTGAAAACAGATAAATAAACCACTAAAGAATGAAAATACATTAAATTTCAGACACAATAAGTGAATGAAACAGGGTTGATTCGGCCTTTAAAATCTGTATCTATTAACAATTGAGTGATTTTGAACAGAACTCTAATCATTTTAAGAACCTGTAGTCTTTTAGGGATTAGCTGATTCAGGCTGAGGCCCATGAGCACCTTTCACAAATACATGAGGTCTCTTTGCCTCAAGTTCTGGTAGATGAATGACTTTCCATCCATGTGTCTGGCATCCTTCTATAGGCATCACTTATAGGTATCTACTTATGGGTGCTTTGTCTATATGGGAAAAAACCTGGCCCCAATATTTCCAAGGACAGAAAAACATGCCAAATAATAACATGCCAAATGATCAAAATGCTTTCACTAGTCACTGTCTCTTCATCACTAATCTTGTATTATGTAACATCCCCATTCTGAGGGAACCTTTTTTTTTTCCTGAATCTGCCTTTTCCACTGATTGCAGATAGAGTTCTAATTCATGAAAGTTTTTAGAAATTATATATATGATTTTTAACAACAAAATCATACAGAAAAATAAGAGTGTTTCTCCCTACCTGAGATCTAAAAACTCACAGCGGGCCTCTCTGAAGCATGTACATTTTGATTGAATGGAGTTATCTTATATACTCTTATTTGGTACTTACACAAAGAGCTCGGCATCATCAAGATAGATCGATGACTCTTGCCTTGACACTTGTTTTTGCTTGTGAAAACTGGATCCTAATTCAGGCTTCATCATACTTTTGTTCCAAAATGAAAGAAGCAGCAGTGCAAGTACAAGACGACTGCCATGCTTTAAAGATGAAACGCCATGCACTGAATACTGGAGCCCCAGTTGGTGGTGCTATGAAGGCTTTCTGGATATGTGACAAGGTGACAGCAGTAAAGCCGTAGGGGTGGGTCTTGAGGTTGTAGCTAACCCCATCTCATCCTGAGCTCTCTGTTTCTTGATTAGCCAGAATATAAGCAAGCTGCCTCAGGCTCTTGCTAGACAGCAGTGGGCTGCTGTAAATTCTACCACACCCTCCCTGCTATAAACAACTGTTTTAGCAGTCGTTACATAATGAGCCAAAATAAACCCTCCCCCTTGAAGTTACTTCTTCCAAGTATTTTGTCATAAGGATAAGAAAAGTAACTAATCCACTAGTCTACTTTTTAGCTCATTGCTATCTCGTCTATCAACTACATCTCAAAGCAGCTGTAGCTACTGCAACTCACAGAAGGTGCTTGCTGACTTTGCAGAGAGAGCAGTCCTCCGTTCAGATGCTGTGCACTGCTTCTGACCTGTCTTCTATTTTCTGTTTGCATCAGAGCACTTCGACTTCTCAAAACCACTGCAGCATCCTGGTTAAAAAGGAATGAGGAAGAGTTGCTCCCTTGTGCAAAGCAGATTTTTTATATTAAGTACCTATGGTTAAGTCAGACTTCAACATTAAGCTGCTCTCTATGAAAAGCCCTCACTTCAGAATCCATTGGCAAATTCAGGCATTCCAAGGTCATTTACACTTCTCACTGACCCAAATGACTACAAATTTGGGGGCTCCTATTAGCCCCTTTGTTTTCCTAATTTGCAAAAATTACTCATAGGACTCAGGGAAGCATTACAATGTAATCACAGCTTTCCTGCAATTACAAAGGATAAAATTAAGACTAGACTAGAGGACACGCAAAGGGCACAGGATGGGAGCCTTCCAGTTGAAAGACTTCTGTGATCACTCGAGGTGTCACCAGACCAGGTAGTTCTCCTGCAGTTTCCTAGGATTTACAAACAAGAACCTCAGTCAAGCTCAGTATCTATAGAGTTTTTATTGGGAGCTCATTATGTAAGCATGATTGGCTGAGTGGCAATGTGCTTGAACTCAGTCTTTTTCTCCTTTCGCCTTCCTGGAAGTCAGGCTAATATTAAATGGCCCAGAGCACCAACCCTCAGCTATGTAGCTGCTTACCTGGCACTCTTAGGTCCTATTCTGGAACTTGCCCTTAATATAAAGTCTGATGGCCTTTCATTACTCTCAAAGGCATGCCTGTCACTCTCAGAATCCCAAAGGCTGAGACATTCCCTTTCGAAGCTGTGGGCAAAGATCATTTAAATTAGTAAATTATGCAATGACTTGCCCTAAGAGACCAAGTGTATAAAAATACACTTCTATTGCTTGATCCATAAAACAAAAGGAAGACAAAATATGAATAGAGAAGTGGTAAAAGTTGCTGAAAAGACAGAGATTCCTCTATATCTATTAATAATTCTCACTATAGAGCAACTCAATTCAGGTTTTTCTTATTTAGTTTTTAAATTTATTTTTATTTTATGTATGAGTGTTTTGTCTGTACATAGGTGTACCATGTGCATGCAATGCCTACAGAGGCAAGAAGAGGCATTGGATCCTCTAGAACCATTTGGGTGCAGAAAATCAAACCTGAACTTCTGCAAGAACAGCCAGGGCTTTTAAACACTGAGCCATCCCTCTAGTTCCATCAATTCAGGGTGTTAATGCAACTGAAAATATATAATAATTAGAATATTGAAATTTGAAATACAATTCTGTCCTAGATAATTTTCTTTTTTTGTGAATCATCTTGTTATATGAGTTTTCCTAGAGTGACATGAACAAAGGTCACCCCAGACATACACACAGGGAGGGAGAGAAAGAAAGAAAGAGAGAAAGAAAGAGAGAGAGAGAGAGAGATGAACCAATGGGCCAAAGAATAGATCTGCCCAAGTACATCTTGGTGAAGCAATGAGTTTTCTGTTGTTACTTTCAGAAGCATGTGTAACTCACAGGCACCTACCTCATGGAGAAGTCTCTTGGGTCATTCTTCAATAGGTATACCACTGGAGTCCCAATCTACTAAAACATATACTTCATAATATTATCCAGTAAAGATGAGGATTTTGTGAAGCCTTCATGACAGTTTTGAAGTCTCCTGCTCCCCTTCCATGAGCATACATTAATAGGCCTGACTTGACTCTCATATGATACTCTGTAGGCCATCACAACTCCTCTGCTTCAAGATGGCAATGATCATGCCAAATGGGAAAAAAGAGCTAAGCTACACACTGAAACCTTCTTTTTGTTGATTCAGTTTCCTCCTCTCTAGAACAAGAATAAAAAATCTTGAAAGGCTGTGGTAAAGGATATAATTACTGAACAAGAGCTAAAACCAGGTTAAGGGTATGTAGGTCTATAGAGGGGATTTTGCCTTTTCATGAAAAGTTTTTAGTTCTCTAGTATGGACATTCAGACACATGATCATATTCACAAGATTTTCCTTCCTTTCCACTTAACATCCATCTAATAGAAAAGTGTTGACTACAAAGACTGGTTTAAAACAAGAGAAATAAATTGCATTTCAAACAGTGGTGGACATTATCCACTGAAATTTACTGGATACATGTGATTTGTACAAGTTTGTAATACAGGAGTTTGATAAATTTGTTTTTTGTTATGGTTAGATTAAGAAATACCCCTCATAGGCTGTTGTATTTGAATACTCGATCCGCAGCTGGTGGTGCTGTTTTGAAGGTCAATGGGACCTTTAGAAAGTGGAGTCTTGTCAGGGGAAGTTTCTGCCGGCAGCTTTTGACGCTTTATAATCTGGCCCCACTTACTGGTTTCTCTCTGCTTCCTGAGTACAGATGCCATTGTGCTGACAGCTTCCTCCCCCTGCCAGTGTGTCCTCACAGCCTGGATGGACTTTATCCCTCAGGAACTGTAAGCTAAAACAATCAATTGTCCCTTAAATTGTTCTTGTCAGAGTACTTTTTCATAACAGAAAAGAAACAAATATAATTTCTTACTGGTGTCTGGTCCAAAATTTGGACATTCTCTCCAGGTAATTCTTTAACAGAAACAAAAGACAAAAAAAACCCAAACAACTTTTCAGCCATGTTGAGGGTAATGGGAAAGTATCTACTGTGAAATTTCAGATCCAGCTGATGGTCTCCTCTACAGTGGCCCTTCCCTTCAAGCAACGTGTCCTACCCAGTGTCACATTCCTGAAGAACTTGAGGACTATAGTTCTCTTCTGTTTTCATACTCTTTCAAATTTCTATTGGTAAAAGATCTGCAGGCAGTGAATGTGGTCTTCTTCCATCTAGTGTTCTTGTAGCTGAAGAAATTAAACTCCCCTTCCTTCCTTATTTGAGAAATCAAAGCAATGCAGATTCTGAACAGGATGTCAAGGTACAAATGTCTCTACACAGAAGTGTCCCTGCTGCTCAGAGCCCTTCTAACAGAACCCTTCCAATGATCAACTAGCAAGTTTATTCTGACAGACGACCACAGCAGAGAACACTCCAAATGGAAGGCTAGGAAGCAGTCTAATAAATAATACTCCTTTCTGTCCCACTCCTGTCCTATCTCCTTCCCGTTTTTCCCTGCAAGGTGAGCCAAAGAAACAAGAAATTCTGTTTTCTAAGGCAAGCCACAGAAACTAGAACTACTTTTACCCAAAACAAGACATTAGGATTAAAGTATTTTAATCTGCAACCTTTCTGTCCGATCACAAAGAAATTCCCTTCCTTACCTTATCTGATGGCACATTGTAAGGTCTCTGTGTAAGAAGGTCTTGCCACATACCCAGGGGAAAGGAATGCTGTCACACAGAGGCCAAGATGAATCTGAGCAGACAGACTTTGCTAGGTTCCACCATCCAGTCTACAACATTCAATTATACCCTGTACGTCCATTCACATTCCTGCACGTCTGTCCAGGCTTCATCCAACCTCATTACAAAAAAATGGATAGTTCATGGTGCCTCTTTGGTGTTGGTGGACATTGGCGGGTCCCTCGGGGGAGGGGGCGAGGAGGTGTGGAGTCAGTGACTGGAATCAGCAATCTTATTTAGTTTAAGAAGGGAACAGGCTTTTGTGCTTTTGCCAGACTTAGAGGAGGTCTTTATCTGGTCATCTGATGTGCTTCATTCTGGTAGGTCCTGAACGCCTCTGATGATCTGACGTTCATCACTCCCATTGGTCCTGGATGGTTGCTAGGGCCTGAGAGCTGCCCCAGGTTAGATCCCAGGAAGTGTTCACTGTGCATGCATGCTCAATACAGGTTCGCCTGAATCATCCTATACTTTGGGGCTTTGATAGCAAGTTTCCTTTGTCACCTAAAACTGAAATCAAATAATGTATCATTTTTTTGTCCTGGCATTTTTTGTGACAGGGTGGTGGCCAGGAAATTTTGATTGGCAGAGAAGGAACTGTCTCTTCTCTACTCCATACTGTCTTCTTGTAGGCAGCATTTTCTTTAACGTTTTAAGACTGATACTGTTGAAGCAGGCACATTTATGAAATAAAAAAGGAAAGGACAGTGTGGTTTGATTATTTGATAATTACATGAAGCATTCCCAGAAATTTAGGAGTGTGTACACTTGCTTTATGTACACCTTTCACTTGAAATGTTTTGTGCACATTGTTTTGTTTGATATTCACATGGTTCCATAACATTAGTGCTATAGCTTTTCAGACTGAGAACATGTAAATGAATTGCTACAGATGTTAATGTCAGGAAATGTCCTATTACTTTGTATATAGTTCACGCCACTGCTGTTAAAATGTACACTATCTTGCTCTGTCTCCGGAAAGAAACTTCACATTAAATCATAATATGGACAAGTCCTAATGTGTGTTCTCAATCAACAAAACAAAGATGAAGTGTGAAATCCACCAAGACATTTAATCTATCTCAATATGTGAAAAGACTGCTTATTAGTCATAACTATCCTCAGTTGGAGGAGGCTGCCTGACTTTGTAAGCTTCTGGCAATATGAAATAAAAAAAAAAAACCAGAAACTAAGCCCATTGGAGGGGTAACCATGGAGAACATAGCATCTGGTGGTTCTAAAATATGATCCATAATACTCTCTATGCCCCCATATTAACTAATCATCAGTCTCCAAGGCATTTATATTTGCTGCCAGATCTTCAGTTCCATGATACCCTGGTCTGAGTATTTCCTAGTTATACAACTATTTTCAGTTTTCCATTTCTTTTTGAACATTCTGGATGGCAGTAGCATGGTTAACTTAATTTCCAGAAGAGGAATTCAGGAAGCAATGTCTTCCAGTCTCCTAAGTGGCCAATCATTGGTTAACAACTTGATAAAGGAGACCTTTATTCTACTATCCTAGGTCAGTCATTACAATAGCAAGTTATGAATACGGACAATAATGTAGTTGATTTCTCGTCTTCCTATGAATTCCTGGGGGTTGAAAGACTCAAGACTGAGAAAATATTGGGTCCTCAGCCTCTCAGATGTGAGACAACTGTTGTTGCTATTTCAATATAAGCTGATTTAATTAATTAATTAACCAGTGCTGCACTAGCTGTGAGGATAACGCCCCAGCCACCAGCTATTGTGTGGAGTGCTCTGAGCCACTGTGTGAGACCTGTGTGGAGGCCCAACGCCCAACTGATAAGCTAATACAGATCACTAGGTTCTACCAAAACCTCTCCTACTTTGTAGAGATCACGTCCTACCCTAAGGCTTAGCAAATCCAATAAAGATCTGTACAAGTCTTGCATCCCTGCTGAGTCAAATTTTCTTTTACTAACACCTTTTTTTTTGGACATAAGGTATCACTATGTAATCCAAGCTACACTTGAGCTCACAGAGATCAACAAGCCTCTGCCTCGCAGTCACTGGGATTAAGGGCATGCACGACCACGCCCGGATTTCAACTTCTTTCTTAACTCCTATAAACAGTCCTGTCTGATCCAGTGAGCTAGGTATCACGCACAATCCTCTCATTTCTAATTCCCTCAGAAATGCCTGTGCTTCTTCTATTTTATTCCAGTTCCTGATATTAATGGGGACCTCCATCTGGTGACAGCCAATTGTTCCTAATGACTCCTATAAGTCATCCCATAAGGAACTGATTCTTTTGTATTGCCTCCAGCTATGCAGTCTTTGTTTTAAGGAGAGATGGGTAATTGTATTAGCTTTCCTGCTTCTATAGCATTCAGACTAATACCATCCACCCCCCATGTCTCAGTTCCTCATGAGCCAGGTGATGAGGGGCTCTTTCAATGCTTCTGTGAAAGTCTTTCTCAGTTCAAGCATTTCAGGTGCTGAGTATTCCATGAATATCACCATTTCTTGTCTGGAGTCATTGTTAGGCCTCCACCTGCACGTTGAATCATGAAATTTACCTTCTGTATTAAAGGCCTGACTTAAAGCCTATCTTTTGTCACTTCTACAATCTTTTTCTTCTTCTTTAATCTCCAATGCTTGCATGGATTATAAATTTTTGGATTCCAGGAAAGGCTTTTTAGCACAAATCTAACTTGTACTCTCTATTCCTTTTGACCTTCAGCTGTAAGAAATGGCAAGCCAGCACCTGAATTTCATTCTCTCTTTAATCCACTTTACCCACCAACTCAGAGGCTGAAGTGGAGGACGCTAGCTGCATCTCTCTTCCCCACTGTAATTCCTCCGTCACACAAACGAGTCCCACTGAGTGGCCACCTTCACCTCGGTTGCATGTCTTATTAGACATAGCAGTGCCACACACCTCCACACCAGGCAGCACACACTCTCATCCTTATGTGCCACTCTTAGGGACGGCAAAGTGTGTTCTAAACCTTCAACCATTTTCAGAGCATCTCTGTGTTCGTACAGCAGAGGCCTCTCATCTAGGAAGCTTGTCACACCACAGCACATAAAGAGAAATGGACATGCTGGGCTGCGCCCACACCACAGATGCTCTTAGTTTTATGTATTTCACTATACTGCATCCTCAAACCTGCTGTGTTGTTTGCCTGTCTCAGCGCTCACAGAAAGAGCCATGCACCAACTACTCCTGTGGATAGCTTTAGCGTTAACTATACACCTGGATGAAGGAAGCCTCAGTTGGGGAATTGCCTCCATTGGACTGGCCTGTGGCTGTGTCTGTGAGGAATTTTCTTGATTGTTCAGTGATATGGGAGGGCTTGGACCCACTATGAACAGTGGTACCTCTGGGAAGGTTGTTCTGTATTGTATAAGAAAGCAGGCTGAGTATGAGTCAGGGGAGCAAGTCAGTAGGCAGTGTTCCTCCATGGCCTGTCCTTCAGTTCCGGCCTCCAGGTTCCTGCCCTGTGTTCCTACCTTGGGCTCCCTCAGTGATGAACTGTGTGACCTGGGAGATGTAAGTCAAATAAAAGCTTTCCTTCCCAGGTTGACATTGGTCAGAGTGCTTTAGGCAGCGACTGCAAGCGAATTAGGACACCTTTCCTTCTCAGCTTATCTTCATTTCTGTCAGTCCCTGTTTGGTTGCCAATTGCTTGGTGTGACCTTTCCCGGGGGGATGTGAACATACCTCTACTTACTTCAGATAGGGAACCATGACAGAATAAATAATATTTCCATTAGAGTCCAGTGAGTTTATTGGATGGAGTTGCTTTAGAAGCGCTGGTGAGGGACTGCTTACAGGAATATGGATGACTCAGAGACACTGTAAAGTCCACACACTTGGGTGAAGACTCAAGAAAGCTGCATCCTTGCAGTTCTCTGCATGACTTGGAGGACGTTCAGCAGTCCGAAGGTTTCCTCATCTGGCAGTTGGCAGCTAGTTTCATACCTTTGTGGAGGGACCCTGTGAGTATTGTTATTCTTGGGAACTTCTTAAGGCTTGTAAGTCATTTGTATTTTGAGGCTCATGAGCCTCTCTCTTGAGTGGAATGTATTAATTCAGATAAAAATGCTACATATTGTGATGAGAAAATTCAGAACTTCCTCTTTTGATTATTTTGAATTACATGTTTGACTATATTCACTCCTCCATTTTCTTTCTTTCTCTGTGTGTATGTGTGTATGTGTGTGTGTGTGTGTGTGTGTCTTGTTTGTACATGTAGGTATGTTTGCTTGCCCATGCATATGCACTGGAGGTCAGTGGTCCACTCTTCCTTAATTGGGTCATCACGTTATTTTTCTGAGACAGGATCTCCCACTTAACCTAAAATGCCCTTTGCCTCTAGCTGTCTCTGCCAACACATCACTGGGTTTACAGACATTTGTGGCCACACCAAGCTTTTATGTGGGTGCTGGAAATGTAAACTCAGGCCTTGTGCTTGACCCACTGATTCACTTTACCTACAGAATCACCTCCCCAGCACTGATATCATCACACTTTTAAAATCATAGAACCCCAGAGGTTATTCCTCTTATCTGACTGTATGTTGTTACTAACAAGCCACCAGCCTAGAGCTCAGGCAAGATGCTGTATCATACACAGAGATTCTACTTCTAAGTGTTTGGAAAATGTGCTAGTTATGGCCTTAGACCTGGGATTATGGTTCCATGATAGAGTGCTGGCCTAGCATTAGTGAGCTATGTGATTTCATTCTCAGCACAGAAACAAAATAGTGACTTATTTCCCTAAAGAAGAACTAAATAATAATGTTTTTTTTTTTAACCTGTTGACCTTTCCGTAAGTAGATACTGGACACTTAAAATTGACCATTCCTAGATCAATCTAAAAGACTACAAAGAGATTAAGAATTTTTTCCTGAAGGTGCTGGTGGATCAATTGTCTTCGTAACTGATATTTCTCTGCCTTTGACTGTTCTGCACCATCTATTCCAACAATGAGCAACTTGGGCAATTGATAGGGTGACGCTCAGGAATTTCTGGACTTGGGTAATGAAAAACGGAAAGTGACACAAGAAATCCCTGGATAACCCTTCAGAAGTCCCACCTCTTCTTCCCCTGTCCCATTTCTATTTACCAGATAACGTAACCATCCACTATCCAGGTTCTTGGTTAACATCTGCTCATGATACAGGAGAGGCAAATTCAGGATAACTTAAAACAACAACAATAAAACACATAAAGTTGTATCCCAGTGTTAATTTTTTTTCCTCCTGAACTTGGTATTTTGTAATACATAAAACACATTAAACAGCTTAGGGACTCCATTTATCTGAGATTAAGTGTGCTATATATCACTATAAATCAAGCAAGATAAACCTCTATGAAAAGATATGTGCTTGGGAGACATCTTTTCATAGAAAATTCTAGATGGTTCTGGTCACAGTGTTTGGCCCAGTTTACTGTACATGTGAATTAAGGCACCCAACTCTTCTGTTCCTGGAAAACCATTGCAGTGTTATCGGAAAAGCAAGTTATTAGAGAAGAGACCAAACTAAGATGCAGTCCAACTGTATTTACCGTTTCAGACCCAACTGGCGTCAAGATGCTTTGATAGACAACGTTGTCACACTACCTTAATAACAGTTACTATTCACTGCCTGTATCATTTGTTACTAAAGAGGGGCAATTATGAGAGTGGAAGAAGTATAAAGTAGAGTTGTTCCAGTGTCTCTGCACTTCCTAGTGTTGTGGGACAGACAAGACTACACCAAGAATCCAGGAAGCAGGTTTACTTAAGCTGCAGAGAGACTACTGTCTCAAGGGTCTGAGCTGCAATTCAGGGTAGTACACATGTTTTAAAGGGTTCCATTTTCATAAGCATTATACATATTCAAAACCATCACGATAAGGTTTTATTTCTCAGAATATTTCAGAAAGTTTCCAAACAAGGGCACAAAGTTACAGGTGCTAGCATAGTTGTCTGGGGATTCGGGAGAGGGTGATGTCTCCATTCTCAGCTAGATACCAATGGTATTATGTCCTTTTTTTCTAAAATCAGAGTCCAGCCTAGCTGTGCCAGCATCCTAACCACAAACTTGTCAACTGAACTCTACTGACAAAGACAGAAAGAGAAGGCAAGGATTACAATTTGTATATTCTTAAATATTCCATCATCACTAGTACCTGAGTTAGTTGGTAGTGGGTTGGTAAAGAATTGTAGATTGTGCTGACCCCTTTGCCCCTTCTCAACCTGGGAGAAGCAGTCATCCAAGGGGAGCTGACCATCTGCAGCAATGACTCCCCTGCAGCAGTGACTTGTTTCTGCATCAGTGACTTCAACTGAGAGATCATGAATTACAGCCTCAGAGGTGAAACAGTATGCACGAGAGAATAACTCAAGGAAATAAAATGTTCTTGATAACCAAGCTAGAGGAGCACTCCCAGGCAGCCTTCATCCTCAGGGTCAAATGTAAATTGGGCTTTGCTGAAGAAAATGGACAGAGAATTCTAAAAGAAATGAGAGAAGAACTAAAGCCGGCTATTCTTCCTCAAACCTCTTACACACCGTAGGCAGGAAGAAACACAGTACAAATGCATATTAAAGGGAGACATGGAAAATATATCCGTGTGTGTGTCTATGTGTTGTGCTTTTCTGAGACAAGGGTGTAATATTACTACAAGGAAAGACAGAAGAGAATAAAGAACTATGCAACACTGAGGGAAAATTTACAGTTTCAATAGAGTGAGTACAAAGGGAAACTGAACAATTTGTTGGAGGAATGATAATTGGTGTGTGTGTGTGTGTGTGTGTGTGTGTGTGTGTGTGTGTGTTCATGTGTACTAAGGCATGGGCATCCATGCACATGTAAGGTATTCCATTTCAAAAATACAACAGAATAATGTGGTCCAGAGCTAGGAGATTGTAAAGGTCACTGTGACAGTTGCTGTCACTTTTAGCAAGTATATCTGACCTTCCTGACTCTTCTGTGTCTAGGATGAACCTTTAGACACAGTCCAAAAATATCATGAGAAGGCCTTACTGTCTAGTACGACAGGTGGGCTGTCCGCTTTCCGTAAGAGAGGAATGACCAGAAATGTGAGTCATCACTACATCTCGCTGACTACAGTGGCAAAGTAGAAGGTCGCGAGACAGGTCGAAAGTAGTAAAAGTCCTTGGGTATGCTTTAATATAACGATAAACCTCCTGTTCTATAGCGGGTAAATTAATTTCAAAATCACTTTTATTCAAGATAAAAGGGATGCTACAGTGGCCAGAACTGAGGCTCTGCTTACACCCTAGTGTATATCATGAGATGTCAACTATGCTCATCAGGGTGGCACCATAGTCCTATCAGAATTCTCTACCCAGATCACCTGAGGCATAGTTTGGAAGATAGTCTTGGGATACAATTGAGCCAATAGAAATCCTTCTCAGGAATTTTCTTCCAGAACTATCAAGAAATAATTTTTCTGCCTTGTTAGAAGTTCATAATACTTCTGAATTTAAATCTGTCGTCTCATGCTGGGTCCACAGAGAAACCATCTTTGGTTTTGATCAACATGCAAAAATAAGCAGAGACAAAAGATGGATACAAGGAAACGATCCTTTGTTGTGCTCTGTGAGATCCTTGAGCTTATACTTTTTACTTCTGTTAACTCTCAATTTTTGCTTTATCATGTCTGCTTTTTACTTCTGTTAACTCTCAATTGCTTCATCATGTCTGGCAACATCCCCTTTGCTCTTATAACTTAATTTGGAGTTCAGTCACTCACAAATAAGTGTCTTAATAAGTAAAAAAAAAATGTATCCTATGAATCTCTGCTTTTAGAAACTATCCAAATCCTGGGGTAATAACCAGAATTACATGTGAGTCATAAGGAATAAATTTGAGCTAGATATGTATGAAAGTAACAATATTGACTGCCACTTGCAGAACTGACAAATTTAAGCCCTTGCTCTTATGTGGCTTAGTGTGGAAACCAAGCACATCCAGCAGGCTGAATAGGCCTAAGGGAATTATAAACAGCATCCAGTAAACCCCAGTTCCTCCATTCCCATCTATGCAGCTTCATTTGCTTTGATCTACGAGGAGATCCCTGTTTGAAATATTCTTCAGGTGTGCAAGGATGGCAAAGATTCCGTATTTTCAGAGATCTTAGGGTTTTAAAGCCTTTATTGGTAGAATGAAAAGCATGTAAGGCTTTTTGTCTTTTGAGTACACATAGAGATCCTACTTAAATTGTCAGACTTCCAAGAACAAGTTAGTCTTTGGTGCTGTCTACAAGATAAGCCAGAAGCATTTTATTATTAATTTCCTCTCTTGCCTAAAATTAACATTTGCTTAGCCCTAGAGTCACATGTGCAGAAAGGAATCGGGGAGACACTTTATGATAGTTTTCATCCTTTCTTGATGGCTGAGCTATTTCTAGAATGGTAGGTTCCAGTTGCAGACAAAAACTTCAAACCAAGCTTGACTAATCCTAGACTCTTGCTGGCTCCCTCATTGTGTGTTTATGCTCTGAAAATATTCTTCTTTATATGACTGGGAAACTCTGGATACTGGAGGGGAGACATATAATGAGGACGATTAACTAGAAGATTTCATGTGACTCAAAAGCAATGCAAGTGAAGGTCCATGGCGGTCTGGGGCTTTTGTGCTCTCCTTTGTTCTGATAGCATCACCCCATGGCTGCTCCTGAGGGATGATGTGCAAATATACCGCTTCAAGATGCTTAATTGATGTGTGACTTCCAGGAGTTAGGGATATAGTGGAGATATCATTAGAGGAAGGGAAATGAGAGGGATCCTTATTTTACTTAGTATTTTTTAATTATTTTATGCATATGAGTGTATTGTCTAAATGTATGTACATGCACCCATGTCATGTAATGCCTGAGGGTGTCAGATTCCTGGAACTGGAGTTACAGTACAGTTGTTAGCCTCCATGTGGGTGCTGAGAACCAAACCCAGGTCTTCGTGAGCAGTCACTGTTCTTAACCACTGACTCATCTCTCCAGACCCAGGAATAATCCTTTAGTAATGGAATTGTTCTATGATTTCACATGTGACAAAATTACAATATATAGAACTAAATACACAAACATAAGTACGCACAAGTGAAACTGAAGAAGTCTAAAGAAGATTGTGGAGTGTTATGTCAATAGCCTGGTAGCAATAGTTCTATAAAATGTTGCCATCGGAGAAAACTGGGTAAGGCATACATGAGAGTTCTCTGTAGTGTTTGTTATGACTATACATGACTTTATAATTCCAAATAAAAAACATATTATTATAAATTAATTTACCTCAGGTGGTAGAGTGTTTGCTAGCATGCAGGAAGCTCGGGGTTTGATCCCGAGCACTATATAAACAGAGTGCGTAGGCTAATGCCTGAAATCTCAGTACTTCAGAGGCAGAGGCAGGAGTCAAGGTCATCCATGCTCAGCTACATAGCTAGTTGGAGGCCAGTCTGAGTTGCTACATGGTACCCTCTCAAAAAGGAAAATTCTCCCTACTCTTTATCATTAAAACCAATTGCAGTGCTCACTCCCTTACATAGATACTCTTATTAACAAGGCTTTCTTAAGAGTTTTTCCAAAACATGTAGATAACAACATCCTTAAATATTTCAGACAGAGTCAAAAATATTAGGAAAAATTTAAGGCCTTTTACTTTTCCCTCCCACATGTGCCAAGAAAGTCAAAATGCTAATTGGAAAGTATGTACCAGGAAATTGAGCCTGTGGTCCTGAGAGGTGCCTGTATTAACTACAATGGATCTTTTGTTTCACAGCCTTTCATCTTTGACTGATGCTAAGATAGATCAAAGTAGTAAAGGAACAATTTTAGACTTTTCATGAGATCCCAAAAGTAGGGTCTGGGTATAGGGTAGATACAGCATTTCTACGTCATTATTACCATCATGGCTGAAATAAGAAACAGCCAGACTCTTAGCTTTCATTGTAAAGCCAAGAGGAAACCCCAACTTCTGAGTACCTGTTCCTTCAGATTACTCCTGGAACTGTGCTCCCTAGCAAGGGCAGTGCTCATTCTTTATTGAAACAGCATCTCCAGCATGAAATGCAAAAGTAAAAGTCAGGACCAAGCCTTATCTCATCAGAGAATCTTATGCTTTGATCCCAAACCCTAAAATACCATACACACTCCATTTCTCTGACGGTTTTCAGTGAGAAAAGCGCAGCCGTTTTCAGCACTTTGTAGGTAAAGCATTCTTTTATACATTCATGTGCTATCTTGTGTGGAGGACAAGGACGAGGGATCTTGAGGTCACAAGAGAAGCACATGGCTCAGTGAGCTTATCTACATTATAAACAGTAGCTATTTGGTTGCAGTGTTAGGTAAACGTCTTTAGTCCAGATTATGTCCATATATCCATATAGAGTGAATTTACTGGGAATTTCTCTCTGCCTCAATGACTGGACACTGGCTGGACATGCCTGGGTCCAAATATAACTATTCTTGCCCTCAGTGGCAACACCCACCTCCAGGATTATATTGATAGGAAGGGAGTCAATAGATTTGACAGCTCTCCAACCAATCAGGGACTTGAGGAAGTAGACAGAGGAAGGATGAAGGAGGAAATTCTGAGGAGCCCTGTGAGATGGGGGCAAGAGTACACACCTGCTGCAGGCAGCCCAGGAGCCTGAAGCAGATGGGTAGGAGGCACACAACGATTGGCTTGAGCGGATGGACATTCTGGTGTGGAACACAGCAGCACCAGGTTGCCATCACCATGGCGGCTGTGGTGGCAGTGGGTTGCCATCTTGGCAAGATGTGTGCTAGTCTGGGTCCACTTCTTTTGTTCAACATGCTGACCTCCTTCTCCATATGGGGGTCCCTCTCCCCTGGTGACCAATCCTTTGTAAGTTAACCCAATAAAACTCTAATTCTTCTAATTGGAGAGAATTTCCCTGTTTTGCTCAGCTGAATTGGAATTAGAGCAGCGAGGCCAAATCTCATGTCCCACATCAGGAGAATTCTCAGGACAGTCCATATTGTAAAAATCAGGCAAACAGGGAAGGTCAATGTGGTCTCAAGCATCGTCTCTGCATCCCAGTCACAGAGACATCTTTCCAATATGGTGCTAGTGCATTCACCTTTGTGTACTCATGTGTATGTGTGTCCCTAGTCCACATCAGAATCTATAACTACTATGACAACTATACCCATGCCAGGGGCCTGTTCTCAAACCCTACCTCACCATTAGACTATCTCGTCAGTACTATATTTTTTATTTCCTGATTACTTTAGTTATCTTATGATCACAGACATGTTCGCCCTGATTGGACCTTTGTGCCCAACCAAAGGAATTCCTGCTAATCTGTCATTTCATTGATATTGATTATTACTTGAAGTTCAGCTCAAGATACTGCCTTGTCCCTCTTCAGTTACCCACTGATCAATGTGTAATCATGTGCTTAGGAATTGTCTTTATCAGTGATTGTAATTGTAACAAGACTCAAATTCATTATTAGCTTCTATTTCATACTTCCCTGTCTAATGAGATTTCTCCCTAAACAACAATAAAAATATGTTCCCCAGCTTCTTGTGCTATGCACCTCTATTAGCTTTCTTTTCCAAATAAGTTATCCTCTATGAAAGTGTTTTGAAACTGCTTTATTATAATTTCAGTAGGATTATTTTTCTAATAAAATATCTAGTGTGTTCTCCACAATAAAAAATGAAGTCCATGTTTCTTGTACATGTATTCCACTAGTTCTAAGTTGGATGTCTTTTATTCTCCTAAATTCACATACATTATGTTCTGCTGCTAGGAAAATATCTTCACACTTAACAGGATTCAAGTGTCCTTCAGAATTCTCTTTAACAAGCATGGCCATATCATCAAAATGTTCCTACAACATTTTATTGGCACATGACATTGAACTTGAAGTATTTCCAAGAGGATGTACTGGTAATAGAAGCTTTTACTGATGCTAAATTAGGATGCCTTTTCTCTATAAATGCTCTTCTTTTTACAATATTTGAAAGCACTTACCTGACCAAGGCCATGGTAGGATGAAATGTTATAGTAAAGGAAGAAACAAACCAAGAACAGATCCCTTCCCTCATTAACTCAGTTACTAACATTAGTGAGGATAACAATCATAATTATGCAACTATAATAACAGACCCCTAATATTTAAGAGCTAGACAAAGAGTATATCTCTGCTTTTCCCTTATTTGTGGCCTTTCATGTGGACTGCACATGTGTACTTGGCTGATTACTGATGAACTGTTTTAACCAGATCTGTGCACTATGAGAACATACACGATGGTTGCTAATTCTGTCTGCTAGTCCCATACTTGGACCTTTCTCCAATTTTTTCTTTTTTTCTCAATGTTGTGCTCCCCAGAGGCTGACTTTGAGACAAATCTTGACCATTCTGGGCTACTTTCTTATCATTTCTACTTGGTGTTAATTACCCAAAATCAATAGAATGCACAGAAAAGATTATAGTCCTTAAGGATAAAGACATCAGGACATTTATGCTTTCCTTGAACACACCACTGTCTCTGTCTCTGTCTCTGTCTCTCTGTCTCTGACTCTCCTGTCTTCTGTCCCCTCTCTCTCCTTTACCTTCTCCCTTTCTTCTGTCACCGTATTCTTTGCTTGAGCACAGTCTCTGGCAAAGGCTAAGACACTCTGTGACTACAATTGAAATAGAGCAGTCTGTCTTCTACCCCCACTATTAACCTGACCCATCATTCCATTTGCTGCCCTTAGTCTTCAGGTGTTGCCCAGTAATGACTTAGAATGCTGGTTAGTCCCTGAGCAACTTGGTGCCTTGTGTTTGTTTCTTAATCTTGTCCATGTCTCTGTAACAGTGCTTGTATCAAATTGTCCTCAACATTCTAGCCAAAAGTGCTTTCTGTTTTCTTCTAAGAGAGGATCAGAACACCTGGGATTACACCTGTAATTCAAAATTGGAAAGGAAAAGTGATAAATGGTGTATGAGTTAGAAGGATGCTCAGGTTCAGTGGAGTAAGACATCCTTTCAGGCTAGCAGATTAGAGAGAGCTTTGTAGACAGTTTGCCTTTCAAGGGAAGCAAAAGTTAATTCTTCTACCTAATGAGAAATAGTGGTTTCTTTCTCTTTCCCTTAGAGTTGGGCAATTTTGGGGAAAATATTTAACTGAATATTGCTCCTAACAAGAACAACCATGGGTTAAAGAGTTTGCCTTTCTGATGAACCCATGAAATGTCAGCATCTCAATGAGAGGCTAATCAGAATGCTCCCGGTGAAATGTCATGTGGCCAGTCACACTTACAGACTCAGCTGGGAAGTGTGCCAGCAAGCCCATCAGGCTGCAACACCCACCACAGCCACACCGACTCGAATACAAAAGCTAACCTAAACTCTCTGCATGCCCTAACCTTTGTTTCTCTGGAAACCCTTCATCTGACCCTCTTATAAACAGCACACTTACCAAATAGCATGGAGTGTTTCTTTTAAAAATCAAGACACATGTTTTTTGAGTCATGCTCTCCTATGTAGCCCAGCTTGACTTTCAACTTGTGTGTGTGTGTGTGTGTGTGTGTGTGTGTGTGATGTACCCATTTATGTGTACATAGGTGTGTGTGCCAGTGTGCATATGTACGTGATAATGTGGAGGCAAGTGGAAAATCACTCTGACTTATTCTCACATAGTGGATCTTTGACTGAACTTGAAGTTGTCATTTTTAATCTAAGCAGAATTTACAGAGCTGAATTTACACTGAGTGGCCATGCTCAGCTTTTTACATTCATGGTGGGAAGCTGAACCCAGGTCCCCAATGCTTATGCAATAAATGCTTTCATCCACCAAGCCATCTCTCCAGGTCAACCAAGACATTTTGTACCTACATAAAGGAACTGATCATTAGAAGAGGCAGCACAGGGCCCGGAGAAATGGCTCAGGAGTTAAGAACACTGACTGTTCTTGCAGAGGGCTAGGGTTTGGCTGTCCACACTCACACAGTAGGTAACATACATCTGTTACTCGAGTTCCAGGGGATCTGACACCCTCTCCTGGGTTCTGAACACATTGCACAATTAATATGGATGCATTTACATACATGCAAGCAAAACATTTAAATGCAGAAAATAAAATATTTTTTTAAAAAGGCAGTATGGCAATGAAGAAGAAATGCATCACACCAGAGAACTGTAGGGGAAATTGGAGAGTTCTCTTGTTTTGATTTTTCAACTTTAACAAGCTCCAAGACCGAGGTCTCATTCAGTATCTGAATCATATTAATTTTGCACTTACCTGGTGAGAAAGGGAACAAGTAAATATCTTAAATAACTGTGCCCAGGAAAGCCCTGGTGCTCTCTCATTTCTTCCAGCTCTCACATGTGCCTCTCTCCTCCCTTTCTTTTAGTCCGCAATTCTTTCCATCCTTCTTCTCTTTGTTCTCCTTTGGCAGAGGAGGGAGGAACTGCAGTCACGTTCCCAATGCACCTTGGATGGTTTTCAAAAGATAGAATCATTTCCAATGAGATATTGGAAGTAACAGAGCAAAGTGATTGCATTCCTCAGTAAAATTCAAAGTGTCCCATTACACCATGCTCAAAGGAGTTCAGGAGCCAGAGCTGTTGGGGAAGGCGTATGCCAAATCAGGGTAGTTCCTCCCCTGGTACGGTCTCTGCTTGCACACATGCAGTCATCAGAGAAAAGCCTTCATAATAATGGTGTCACCCCTCCCACAAAACCTTGCCAAATATGTCCTTCCCATTTCTGTGTCACACATGGATCTCCACTGTAATCTGTTTTCTTACCTGTCTCACTGCTTAGACCTAAGCTCATCAAGGCAGTCACTATTCTCAATTCTTACAGAGAGACGGAGAGCTCAGGAAGCACTTAGCAATGCTTGCTTGATGAATAATTAATGAATAAACAAAAGAGAAGGTGCATGTGTTCAAAGCAACAGGGGCATTTCTCTTATTACTTCTGAACTCTTCCTTGTAAATACATTTAAACCCAGTGTTCATCTTATTTCTGCTTGCCTATACATTGCATTGCAATATATTTGTTTTTGGTGGCATGTGAGTATGTAGCCCAGGTTGACCTCAAAATCATGATCCTCCTGTTTCAATCTCCCAAGTGTTAGGATTACAGGCAACTGCCAGCTCACCAAGCACATTGCAAAATGTAACTACTATTCTGCTGAAAAATTTCTGAGAAACTCCAAGTTGCAGAAGAGCAGACCCATCTGTCAAACATGGCAAACAAGAATCTTACGGCACCTACAGCCAAATTTACCATGTCAGTATCCATCCTGATGCTCTGGCTAGAAATCTGCCTTCAATGTTATGACACAATTATAGTTCCTTCTAGAGTTACCTTCTTTACTATGTGAGAAGCAGCCCCAAATCATTTTGAGATCAAAGAAAAGAGGCAGACTGCAGAGTACTATACATTAAGGACTTGGTAATGGATGTGTGGTCTCCAGTGCCAAGACCAGGTGGATCCCTGTGCCTCGATCAAAAGGCAAGAACTCATGCAGTGGTGGGAATAATGGTGACTTCATTCAAGAAGGAATATACCTGGTTTATCACAAACTTAGAAAGTTAGGCATGTTCATAATACCAGTGTGTAGGCATAAAGTTCTACACATCACTCTAATAGTTCTGTGTGTTCATAATATGCTAGGAACCTATGCGGAACAATTTGAGCAGGCTTACTCAGGGACAATCAAGGTGATTATGGCTCAGGAAGTTTGCTGTCGTATGAAGTCACATCGCATGTAATTCCACTGCCATGTTATGATGCTCTGAACACCCTTCTCTGTTCCCCCTTTCTGAACCAGTAGCTGCTTCCTGTCTGTGGAGGCATCCAGCCTTTGTGAAGCCCTCTTCTCTTTGTCCCCTCCTTGCCTCTCTTGTGATTGAGATTATTTTCTCTATCTACAGAGCACATTCTTCATACAGCCCTCAGTACTTAACCACACTAGGCTGTAAAATGGCTATTCCTGCTTTGCTCTTCACCCTGGAACTACAAATAAACTACCGCTCCTGAAATGCTTTGAGATCTACCCAACAACTATGAACTGAGTAAATGGACAAAGAGGCCCGTGAAGGGCAGCAAGGGTTCCTGGGTATTTCTTCATCAGTGTTGTATTTTCATTTTTGTTTTTTAAATAACACTAATAGGTGTGCTTTACCGCACTGGGTTTGGACCCTTCTTTTACTTTTACCAACCGGGAAGGCAAAATAAAACCTTATTGATTAAATGTGCATTTGTTCTGAGGTTGACTTTCTCAGGGTTAGTGGCCATCTGCATTACTTATTTTTTTGTTGCTGTGATAAAAGCACTGAACAAGACAACTTACGGAAGGAAGAGTTTATTTAGATTATGGTATGAGAGGGATGAGAGTCCATCATGGTGGGGAGGGTGGTGACAAGAGGAGGCTGGAGCAGAATGAGGGGTGCTTACACCTTCAAGCAAGCACAGGGAGCAGAGATATCTGGCTAGGCTTTAAAACTCTCAAAGCCCACTCCCAGAAACATAATTCCTCTAGCATGGCCGGATTTCTAAGCCCTCCAAAATCACTGCCACCAACTGGGGACAAAATGACCTAATACTTCGGAGCTTATGGGGTGGCATTCTCATTCGAACCACCACAGCATCTACATGCTTCTATGAAATCATCTCCCTTTGTCTTTGCCCACTCTGTTTCTCCAATTATTCGTAAATAGAAGTTCTTCATATGATACAAACAAGTACATTCATCTACCAAACTTTCAAGTATTTCTTTAAAGATTTTTTGGCCCTTTTCTTTTGTTTATATTGCCTGTTTTTGAGACATAAATATTTTGACCGTTGGTAGTCAAATATATCAACTCTAATATGATTTCTGCCTTTGAATTCATTTAGGAAGATTTTCTTATTTATTATTTCATTTTTAGATTTTAGTTTTCTGAAATTTATTTTAGCAGAAAATCTACAATTTCTACATAGAGACAACTAATTGTCCCAGCATGGTTTATTGAAAAATTCATATTATACAATATTCAAAATCATCAATAATTTCTCCTTCATTTGAAATATCTCACGTGTGAGGTTGTTTCATATATTCATATATTAACCCTTTAAGGCCAACTCAGACTTAATTTAATCTCACATACCATATATATATATATATATATATATATATATATATATATGAGGTCATTGATGGGCTATCAAAATTTGGCTCCACTGAGGAAGTTAGTCTTGCCTTAACATAACAGTGTAAGAATTTGGGTTAAAAAGATTATTTTATTCATAAATGGGCACATTTGTCAATGTAAGTCATATTTCCATGTCTCGGTTCCTGCTTCCATTTATTCTTTTAATTTTTTTTAACCTATTCTCTCAGATTCATAATTTTAACATAGTAAGAAATTATATTTGTCTATGGATGTGACAGTCTTGGGGATTTTTCTAACATCTATGACCTTGCCAGCTGTGTGTATTTAACCATGTTTAAAGTCCCACACATGAGTTTCCTCTCACTGAGTGGGCTTTTAGTTCAATTATGTAGTTCTTGATTGCTCCCAAGATAAAAATGCCACTACTTCTCATATGGTGTGCCAGATAGTGATGTGCTTGTTTGGTCATGAAACTGGTGTTGAGCCACTGGTTGGTGTTTTCCCTTAGCCGCTTTGGGAAAGCTGCTCCAAAGCTATGAGAGCTAACCTTCAGGAGAGGTGGCTTGCAGGTCAGTTCCAGCTCCATTGCTCCAGATCCCGTGTCTGAGGTATGTCCTATTTTCAACAGTAGAGTCTTACTTCCAAGTTCTGGGAGGCAGTCAAGGGCTGTGGCAATAGCCTGTGTAATTTTGGGAGTCTCTTGGACCATCCTGGCCAACAATTTAAAGGAAGGTTTTTCCCGTCTGGCACTGTTTCTTGCTATGTAGCCTTAGCTACACACATGGACTCATGTAGAAATATTGTATGTGTAGTTTTTCATTCAGCTTTGGGACTAATATGATTCCCGCTGTTTTTTATACTGGTTAGGCATTATTTGTCTCCTCTGTCTCTCCTAGTCTAACAATTCCCCATGCCTTCCACATTTAAAGTGACCCCATTCTCTCTATTTCTCCCTTGATAACACTAGTTTCCTGTGGACCCATCTCTTTATGTTAAAAGTGCTAGAGCAAACTGAACTTGAGGGATCATACCTCAACACAGTGAAAGCTATGTACAACAAACTCATTTCCAACATCATTCTGAATGGAGAAAAACTAGAAGCAGAAGCATTGCCATTAAAATCAGGAACCAGACAAAGCTGTCAACATCTCCTCTCCTTTTTAATATAGTGCTTGAAACTCTTGCTAGAGACAAGAGAAGGAAGTTACGACATACTCACTGGAAAAGATGAAGTCAAATATATCTTTTTGCAGATGACATGATACTATACCTACAAGATGCCAAAGATTCCACTAGAAAACTCCTATAACTGATTAATACTTTCAGTAAGGTAGTGGGTTACAAAAGTAACTTTAAAAAAATCAGTAGCTTTTCTATATAACAATAACAAGCAATTGGAGAAAGAGTAAAAGGTAAGCCTCCCATTCAAATTAGCCTCAAAAGAAATCTCAGAATAAATTTAACCAAAGATATTAAAGAACTCTCCAATGAAAATTTTAAATCTTTAAAGACATAGATTGATGAGGACACCAGAAGATGGGAGGACCTCCCATGTTCATGGATTGGAAGAATTAATATTGTAATATAATAATAATTAATATGACCATCTTACCAAAAGTCATGTATAGATTCAATGCAATGCCAATCAAAATCCCCATGACATTATTTATAGAATTAGAAAAAAATCATCCTAAAATTCATATGGAATCACAAAGGACCCTGGATAGCCAAAGGAACCATGAGCAAAAAAAGCAATGCGGGGAGGGTTGCTATACCAGATCTCAAACTATATTACAGAGTTATAGTCATAAAAGCATCTAGTACTGGGACAAAAATGTAGATCAATAGAGCATAACTGAAGATCCAAAAGTGAGTACGTACAATTTCAGACACCTGATATTTGATAAAGGGCCTAAGAACAGCCTCTGGACAAAACACAGCATATTCAGCAAATTTTGCTGTCAAAATTTGATCTCCACCTGTGGAGGAATGAAACTAGACCCTTATCTTTTACTTTGCAAAGTAGTCAACTTGAAATGCATCACAGGCCTCAATGTGAAATCGAAATTCTGAAACTGTTAGAAGAAACATTGGCAGTAATTTATAAGATATAGAGATAGGAAAGGAATTTCTAAATCAGACATCAGTCACTGAGGAATTAAGGTCAAGAATTAACTAGTGGCACCTCAATTAACTAAAAAGCTTCTGTACAGCAAAAGAAACAACCACAGAAGTGAAGAGAAATGTCATAGAATGGGAGAAAATCTTCACCAGAGACACATCTGACAGAATATATAAAGAACTCAAAAAATAATGAATCAAGAAAACAAGTGACACAGTCAATAAAATATTTTTTAAAAAAACTATTTAAGGAACACTCCTGATAGAGTTTATCCAAAATATAGAATTATCTCTGATCATAGGAGGCTCTTGTATTAAGATTCTACTGCTGGGTAAAAAATTACAAAAAAGGTAGAGAGAGCACAAATTCATGGTCTTTTAGCTTGGGAGGTCAGAAATCCAAAGTGGGTCTTTATTTGAAGGTCTGTGCTCCCTTGGAGGCTCCAGAGAATCCCTTTAATCATCTCCTCCAGGCTGCAAGGCTGTGCGCCTTCCGCACTTGTCTCCTGGCTACCTGTCTTTGACTTCAGAATGAAGGCTTTTCTGTCTACATCCCTAACCTATTACCGCATCATCTTCTTCTGGAGCAAAATTTCTTTTTCTGCTTCTTTATAAAAAGACACTTTAAGACCAACTAGACTGAACTTAATCTCACATACCGTAACCTTTTCATTATCTGAGGTAGCATTTATAGACTCAGTTTAGAATTTGAGTGTTTGGGGGTCATTATTCATTCTACCACAACACCTAATATTTATAATTTAAAATCACATTTTATTTAATTCTAATAGTTTTGTAGGAAACTGAATAGAGTAACTAGAAGTGCTGATAGTTTTCCTCTTTCAGTTCAAATTTTCATTTTTTCCCGTCATATGTTAAGTATAACTTCAAGAAAATTAAATAATATAAGTTAATAGTAGATACACTTTATTTGTTTTATTTTTTAATAGAAATTCTTCAAGACTTCAAATAATAACCTTTTTCAAATCTATTTAAATATTTATGTTATTAACAGGGTATTGTTATGTTTTCATATTATTAAAATAGTATATAATTAAAAATAAACCTATATTAAAATTCCCATTGCAGAACATTTGGCAAAACTTCTTTGTGACTATAATTTTGAAAAGCTAAACAGTGTGCTATTGCTTTTTAGGTGATAACTGATTTTCTCATTCATTCATTTCAACATATCTAGTGACCATTTCCTGTGAGTTATTCATTCATCCTGTTGGCCTTGGAAATCACCAAATGAAGTAAGTGGTCATCCAACAAATATAGACATATTGTTTATAAACTATGGCCAGTGTTATTATGGTAAACACGATTCATTAAAATAATAGAAAAAAGAGAGTAACACATTTTTTAACAGAAATATTATGTTTTTCAAGATACAACATCAGCGGAGAATGGGCAAACCCCACAAGACAACACGAGACAAGATTATATATTCATTATTTCATGTTTCTGAGAGAACAATAAACTTTTATAAACAACTTAAAAGGTTGCTCTTATTGTATAATTAAGCATCTTTTGATAAAGGATTTGCTTTTAAGAAAGCTAGTAGAGCCTCTTTCCTTTCATTCCATC
Source organism: Eospalax fontanierii (assembly GCA_035773235.1). Classification (NCBI taxonomy): domain Eukaryota; kingdom Metazoa; phylum Chordata; class Mammalia; order Rodentia; family Spalacidae; genus Eospalax; species Eospalax fontanierii. The sequence goes on from CM069540.1 coordinate 22,149,881, forward strand.
GTAATAATGACACCATGTGGTTAGTAAGGCTTCTCATATTGACTATTCTGCTTTTCCAAATGATTTGTACTGGGACAGAGCCTAGAAACAGCAAGTATTATTTCTGTTTTGTATCACTGTTCTGTGGTAGACTGTACTTAGTTCATAGATTTACTGAGAATTGGCTATTATTTTCTTTTGTGAGATTAGTATTTATAATAATTAATTCTTATCTCTAATAATATTTAATTTCATTGTATTATACCATTTCTCAGTTGTGCACGCTTGTCAGGTTTATTAGACATTTTAAAATGCGTATTCCAGTCTCTGTGATGGAAATTCATAATCATGATATCTATTGTTCTTACTCTGGATGTCAAGCCCACATTTTGAGCAAATAGCCAGGTGAGTTTCATGCACACTGACATTTGTAACCTATGTACATAGTGATTATTCTCACTTGTTTCCTAATCTAAAAACCTGTCATGTGACTTCTGACAGGATTCTTTAACTACATTAAACAGAATTTCTTCATATGTGGAACAGTGATAAAAATCTGTAACAAGTATTTTGGGAGACTTGAGATATTAGTTGAAATAATGTGTTCTGAAAGCTTAGTGGTGACTTCTTTCAATACTTTTTAAATTGATTTCATAGTTACAACATCTGTGTCATTGGAAGCCCCAATTTTCCTGGGTTCCAGACTCACATTAATATGAAGTTCAGTTATAATGTAATGTTACAATCCTGAATTAGATTGTTTGTCTCTTTGGTGGCTAAAAAAATTCTTGAGTGTTTTGTTATCATTTCATGAAGAGTGCTCAGAGTCAGAACAGTTAGTATTCTGGCACAAGAAACATTAAACAAACAATGAATTTAGAGAGTCTGGTATGATTTTCACTGTACTTACCATATTATTCATAATGTCTGTGGTGAAGTAAAATTAAAATTGAAATTGAGATTTTTTTACATAAATTTAGGCACGAAAACAAAAGTCGCAGTCTATGAAACAGAAAGTGGAATACAGAAATGGAAAGAAGGAACAACATTCACTATCAACTTGAGTCTTGACAGTGACTTGGCAAAAATGTTTACATTACTATATACCAATCATGACAATGCAGACTAAATATACAATATTTGTCAGGTATGGGAATCAAAGCTAATCAGTTATCACAGACAAATGTCCAGTACCATCGCAAAGAAAGGCTCTTGGCTGAAAACAATCCTTCATCCTCCAGAGAGACCCTGTGCAACTGACAGCAACCAAAAATGCAAAGCAACCAAAGGTGACACTTTGTCAGCTATAACAAATGAAATGAAGAGAGTTATCAACGACAACAGATATAGGAATGTGAACCCTTGGAAGTAGGAAATATTAAATCAACTAACTATCTCAAAATAAAAAAATGTTAAGAACTAATATATATATAATATAAATATATATATATATTATATATAATTACAAGAACAAATATGTATTCTTTCAATTTTTTGCTGCTTTAATAAAATATCATTTTCAAAAACAACATAAGGAAGAAGAGTTTATTCTGGGTTAGCATCCCAGAAGGACAGACTCCTTTATGGTAGGAGAAGACAGAGAAATAGGCAAGCATAGTGGCAGAAACAGAAAGGGGGCTGATCACACTTTATCCACCAACAGGAAGGAGAGAGAGAGAACAGGAAGTGGGGACAAAACTTCAAAGACCTTGCTCAGTGATATATTTCCCCCAGTAAGGCTCGAACTCCTAAAGATACCGTAACCTCCCCATCTGGGGACCGTATTCAAATATATGAGGCTATAGGGATAACCAAATAATAACATTATAGAAAGAAAAGAAAGAGTCATTTGAAATGGTAAAAGCAATGGGTTAAATAATAGGAAAGTTGGCAAGACAGTTAGACGGAGCACAGATCTCAGGAAAAGACTACTAAAGAGAATAACTGAACACTGATTAAATTGAAACGGTAATAGAAAAATGAAAGATTTTTAAGTCACAAAAATGTGTTAAAATGAGACTTTCTCAACCATAAGAAAAAAAATAAAGATAATGTGAAATAAAAGTATTTCAGAAAGTAATGGAGGAAAAATTTCTAGAAATGATAAAAAGGTATCAGATTTTAGGTCGGAAGAACCAGAAAAATAACAAGAACCGAGTCTGAAATCCTGTTCCAGTTGAATAAGACTAGTCCCAGTACAATGGTAACAATTAGATCATTTGTATGAGGGCACCTGTTGGCAAGAACATGGGGAAATCAGAGAAATTTCATGGAGGGCAATTTTGCATCCACTCTAGAAGATAATCTGTGATATAGTGTAACATTATAATGGGCTGCAGAACCCAATAATCTGACTTCTGGAAATACAAATTATCCCTTCACCCTGAAAATTCTTTTTTAATGAGTATTTTTATTAAGACTTTGTGCATTCCATATGCTACATCTTAATCATATTTAGAAACTCTCTCCCATCTGCAACTCCTCCCTCCCCCATCCAATTTCATGAATTCTGTCATATATGTTAAGGCCTATCTGTTCAAGCTTTTGGACACAGATGTTCCTCTGTGCAAGATCATTCACTGGAGTCTAATCAGCCTACCTAGCCTCCCTTGAAGATCAACTCCCTTGAAGATTACTCTGTAGTAATCAGTTGTCAATAGTTCCCTGGCTAAAATTGGGGCCTATTGTCCATTTCCCCAGTTCTATGCTGGGATTTTATCTGATTGAGTCAGCATGGGTCTTGTGCATGCTGCTACCATTGTTGCTAGTCCATATGAAAAAGTTCCCAGAGGCCTGACAGCCTCTGTTTCCTTATGGTCATGCAACAACCTTGACTCTTACAATCTTTCTGTTTCCTCATCCATTAAGGTCCCTGAGCCTTGTGGGGCAGAAGTCTGAATTAAGTGGCCTCTTCAGAGATCAGTACTCTAGCCTCTTGTTCTGTGAGTGTTGGGAAGTTGTGGGTTTCTGTGTTAATCACCATCTGTTGCCTAAGGAAACTTCTATGGTGAGAGTTGAGAGATGGATTAACCTATAGGTATAACAGTAAGTTAAGAGTCAGTTTAGTACAATAACTGTTGAGTAGAAAACTAGTATTAGTTCTCCTGTATGTCCTCTGACTTGTTTAGCTTTAAATTCATCAGTCCAATATCAATATAATGTATGGCCTCTATCCCAGGAAGTGGACCTTAAATATAATTAAAGTATGATTGGTTGCCCCCACAATATTTGTGCCATTGTTGTACCAATGAGCATATCTTGCTAGACCAGTTGTTACTGTAGATCACAAGATACACATCTTGGTAAGGATGATTATTATTTTTATCTTCTGGTAGCTTGCAAAACACCTTCCAGCACTATGAAGCAATACAATGTTTATATGTGTGTGTATGTGTGTGTGTGTGTGTGTGTGTGTGTGTGTGTGTAAGAAGCTCCTATGGAGGTAGGTTTTCATATAATTTTTTCTAAAAATCTTAGTCTTACTTATCCCTTCCTATATTCCCTGCCCTTCCATTCCCACCCTGTTTATTATTTTCAATTATGTGTATTTGTGTGTCTGTGTATTGACTATGAGCACATGAATACAGGTGACGTGAACATCACAGCTGTCAAATCCCTCTAGAGCTAGAGTTACTGTTATGGTTGTGAGCTGCCTGACATAAGTCCTGGGAACCAACATAGGTCCTCTGGAAAAACAGCAAGTGTTGTTAACCACTGAGGCATCTTTCTAGCCCCCTCATCAAAGAATTTTAAAACCAGACAGGTGTTATGAATTAACAGTTTATAAGACACCAGGCAAGAGATGATGAAGAAGTATTCCCTGAAAAGCGAAAGCAAGTGAGGTTAAGCTCCATTCAATCCCTTGTGATCCCTGGCCACAGTGCATGGAGGGGACGTAGAGGGAGCTCCAGGTCCTTGCTTAGTTAAGGAGACTGCCAGCAATTCAGGGACACAAATGAAGGTGCAACTTACAAGATGTTGCACAAGCGTGTTCTGTGCTTAGTACTTCCCAGAGTATTCAGCCGAATACAGCTCAGCACATTCGGCCAAAATATGACTGAAAGAAAGGGGATAAATGTGTGTAGTGTCCAGGAATCACAAAGGGCTGAAAACTGGGACTTTCCTCACAATTCAGATTAGGAAATTCTGAATCAGTGGAACATTTAGGTCTTTGTCTCATCAATGGAAAGTAATTAGCCCCAGAATGTGTACTGTTCCGGACAGGCCTAACAAATCACATCCACTAAGCACAAAGAAATCAGTCTATTTTAGATTAACAATAGTATCCCAGGATAAAGGTTTAGAATACTTATAGAACTTCAAATAATATATTCCACACTTACCATGATAAAATTTATGATGGTCTTTAAGCAAGAATTACCTGCAAATATAACACATATAAGAATAATAATTACGAGTTGAAACTGACACAGAGCTGTAGAAGATTGCTAGAATTAACAGAAAAGGATGTTAAAATACTGCTGTATCTGGAGAGCTGGCTCAGTGGTCAAGAATATTGACTGTTGTTGCAGAAGGCTTGGATTTAGTTCCCAGTACCCACATGGTAACTAACAACCATCTGTAATTCAGTTTCAGGAGATCTGATGCCTTCTTCTAGCCTCCACAGGCATTGCATACACATGGTGCAGGACAAACACTGCACAAAATATGTAAGTTAAAGAATTAAAAATATTGCTCTAGCTGTATTCTGTATGTTTTAACATTGCATAGACACCTAGAATACAGTAGGATAAAACTCAGAAAAGAAATTGGTGGGTATAAAAATTGCAATGTAAATAAAAATATATAGAATAGGATTGATTAATTGGGTGAGTGGAAGGAAAGCTTAAGGAATTCAAGGACAAAGGAATTCACAGAATGAATAGCTCACCAGGTTGCTGTGGGCTGTGGGACAACTTGTGTAACTGAGTATAACTGTCACAAAAAAGGAAACTGAGAAATAGTGCTCTATCCTTGCATGGTGATGCACACTTGTGATCTGTCCTGTTGACACTCAAGCAGGAAGACAGATCACACAAGCCTAGGAGTTTGAGAGTTTGATGCTACTCTGGCAACATAGCAGAAGGCCACTGGAAAAATGAGAAAGAAGAAATAATGGATATAATTTCTCCAGATTTGATGAAACCTCTGGAAATGGTAAAAAAAAAGGCATTTTATTATTATACTGAATATATAAGATTAATATAGAATATTAGGTTCTTATTATCTTATTATAAAAGATTATTAAATAAAAATGGTAGCGAGACCATGATGTTTGTAACATATATGATATATATATATATATATATTATGTATATGTTTATATCTATATAATATGTATAACAGCAGTAGCCTAAGAGCACAGAAAGGAAAATTAAAATATGCTGAATAGTCACAAATCAAAAATGTAAGACCCAAATTATTCAAACTCTGGAAAATGTTGAACATCAAGGTGTAAGATGCCACAAGTTAAAAATTCTATCCTTGACCTCACATGACTAGCTGTAGTTGAAATGAAAACACATGAAACATATTATATAAAACTACCCTCAGGACATATTAAAGTATGCATGAAACACCAATGAATTTCAAGGTTAAACTGGGGTTTTGTCCTCAATATTCCTCATTACTCAAATATTCTAAAACTTGAGACTCTTCTGACTCCATACATTTCAGATAATCAATTCTGAACCTGAACTATTGGAACATGGTATACCCAGCCTCTTGGCTGTCTCTTGCAAATCACCCATCATGTCTAATGGATTCACCCAAGCAACCAGCTTACCTTCCCAAGTTTCCATCATTCTAGAGTTCTACACAGTGATTCCTCACTAACATACCAGCTACCAGCTCTTGACCTTTTAGAAAGACTTTTCCCTATCCTTGACCTAAGTCAATAGCTATACTGAGCATGGAGTTTGTCCAAATAGCTTTGTTCTAATCTACCATTAAGACAAAGTACCTCTGTGTGTGCCTTCTCTGGCACACTCATTAGCCTTTCTTTCAAAACTTCCTATTGTATGTAGACTGGCTTTTTATTCTAGACCTTGCGTTGCTGGAACATTCTTGTTTTCTAATGTTATTGGGATTCCCCCATTGATGCTGTATTCTGTATTAATTTTCATTTACTGTTCTGTCTTCACTTGGATTTAATTTGCTGTTCAAATTGTTGATCGGATTCTTTTATTCCAATAACTTATTTTTATGTTTTGATGTTGACCTGCTTCTTTTTGAAAATCCATTTAATCTGTTTTATAGAGCCCGAATTTTCATAGGATTTTAATTACTTTAAAAATATTTGGGAGGCATTAAACTTAATTGGTTTGTGTTCCCATTTTGATTCTTTTATTATCACAAGTGTTTCTGACTTTAATATTAATGTTATTTGAGTCTCCTAATTCTCCTTTTGGTATGTTTAAATTTAAAAATTTTATGTTACACTAATCTCTATCTGTTTTTATTTGCTTTCTGTGAAGATTCTTCATAGTTGTGATTCAGAAACTTGCCAGCCAGAGAGATTTTGTGCTTATTTCTGCAATCAAATCCAAGGATATCACTTACCACAACCAGTTTTTATCTTATTTCTAAACCTTTCAAGTATAAGATACTTGATAAATAGGAGCTATGTACTGAGAGATTTTTTTAGATTCATCTGAACATTTTATTCCATATTCTAGGCAGAAGAAAAAAAGCACATCCTCCCTTAACAAATTCCATGATGTTTGTCGTTTTAAGTCTCACATTCAGTTTAGGTGTAATACTTATAGGACTAAGACTATCCTTTTTCCGGGGATCTCCAACCTAAATTTCCATCCCTTTGCGCCAGATTCTACCCCTAAGTACAACATTCTAGTCTGTGTCCTCAAGCTATATTTTTGATATCTTATTCGAGATGGCTTCTTTAGACACAGTAAGGTGTTCAGTTGGAATTTCTAGCTTCTGCCTACTCAGTGACATTAATGCATCTATATTACAAAAAAATGTCTCCACATACTGTGAAGCACCCCATTCTGGAGGAGAAAAATATATTAAGAATCATTGTTTTAGTTGCTTGACTTTCATCCCTCCCAATTTCCCAATCCTTTTGTCCTCTAGTCAATGTCACCCACCAAAAAAAAAAAAAGTTGCAACAATTTATCCCACATTTATTCAGGGATTACAAGTACTGTTTTATCTTTCTCTCCTAGTACCTGAGAAAATCCTTTCTATCTCATCCCCTTGTAGCTACATGTGTTTTCCGAGTTTTTTTTTTTTTAATTCATGGCATGTTTCCGTATGTGTCCTGTTAAACAGTGTTTGCATTCTTGTAATACAGCACTTATGGCATGAACACGAAGAAATCCCCTGAGTCTACAAGGCTTAACTAGTGCATACTCTTCAAAATCCTAGAAATCAGACAGTTTCCCTGTAGCCCAATTGAACAGAAGCATTGTGGAAATGTGGTCTTAAGGATGTCAACAACATCAAACATCAACTATCACTGCACATAGCTGTAAGATGCGGAGATTCTACTTCATGTAGAGCATAGCTGAGAAGGATTGATCACTGATGGATGCTGGGAGAGGAAGAGTCAGTTTTCTCCAAGGATGTGCATTCTGAGAGGCTATCTGTACTCCAGTACATGGTATTCTACCTGTGTTCAATCAGTGGACTCAGTGGTTTGGGAGAACCAGCACACGAAGTTAAGAAGACATTGGAAGAGATAGGGGGAAATTAAAGTGGTTGAATGTGGGTTGTATGTGATCAAAATGCATTGTATGTATATATGAAGTCTCAAGCAATAAAAAGCTCAAATTTATTCATAAATACTAGGAACAATAAATTTCAAGACAAGAAAATTTGTACTTTTCAAAAAAATGTATGAGTTACATGATAATCTCTTCATTTGCAGATCAATCCATGGAAATTTTGAAGTTTCATGCTTTTTTCATATCTCATAAGTCATGGATAAAACAAAAATTCAAATTTATAAAATGTGTATCCCAAACTCCAAACATTAGGTTTGTTTGCCACTGCCCAGGCAGACAGCTAGCTAGGCAGGAATCCAAATTACATATAGAATACTTTCTGACTTTTCTTAAATACTCTTCTGTCTAGCTTCTGAAATATGAACGTGCAAATATTTGGGTTTTTAAAATAAATATAACCAGGAAAATCCCTCCAAAAACATTCACCACTGCTTTGGATCTTTATTGTAAGTCTAATTTCAGTTACCATAACGTGTCTTGGATTGTTAATTCTAAAATATTTCAGAATAAGAAGCATGTTACTCTGTTACTTGTCATAAATGAAAACAGAATCCATCAGACCATATCATTTTTGAAGCATTTGTGTATCAAGCACAGACTGTCATGAGGATGCATGAATTATCTTTAATTTTCCTTGAGTTATTCAGTGCCTATGAAGCATGACTCTTATTGTTTCAAAGGCCTCTTAGAGAAAAATAAGTTACTCTTTAGCTAAAGTTTAATATGTAGGAAGCTTATTTCACTTCTGAATTATAGAAGAGAAAATTTCTTTAAAGTTTGTTGTGGGAATCTACAGACATGAATGTGAAATTTATATATACACATGTATGTGTTCACGTATATAGATGCATAAAGTGACAGCCATATGCACACGTATGTATGAAATATACTTTTCATGTCCACAGGAAATTTGTTAAAAGTTCTTTTTTTTTAAAATCTTTTTGAGACAGGTTATTCCTGTAGCCCCAGCTGGCCTGGAACTCAGTTTGTAGACCAGGCTGGCCTTAATCTCACAGAGATCCTCCTACCTTTGCCTCCCCAGTGCTAGGATTAAAGGCATCCACCATACCCAGCTTGTCCAAAGAGCTCTTCAGATAACATAATCCTAGACTGGAGAGATTGCTCAGCACTTAAGAGTACTGGCTGCTCTTGCAAGGGACCCAGATTCGGTTCTCAGCACCCACATGATGGCTAACAAACATCCAAGTCTTTTCCAGGGAATATGATACTCTATTCTGCCCTTCATGGGCATTTCATGCATGTACACTTACATACATGTAGGCAAAACACTCATACACATAGAGTAATAGTAATAAATAAATAAAAATTTAAAGATAACAAAATCCATGCATGTTCGAATTCCTTCTATAAAATGGCATCGAGTTTGACCATCCTGTGCAATTCTCTCTCATACTGCAAATTCATCTTTTGTTTACTAGCAACACTTGATCAGAAAGATGGTACTAAGCCCATGTTTGTCAGACTGTATTGCTGAGGAAATAATGGCCAAAACATATCTGTACAACTTACAGTTGTTCAAACACAAATTTCTTTCAACTATTTTCTAGCCATAGTTGATTGACTCTCCAGATGTAGAACAGAAGTTATGGAGATCCAACTGTATTAACAAACATAAATACACACTACGATTCAGATAAAGCATAAGAGTGTCTAGTGGAAGATACCTAAATGTTTCTTTAAAAGTGAGCACCTATAAAAGAATTTTGCTCAACAACACTGTGATTATACTAGTGATAATCAGTAAGATGTATCAGTGGAGAAAGTGGTGAGGTGCAAGTCACAAGAAATAGCTGGAGTGGTTATTGCGCAGGTGGGAAGACTGGGCAGAGTCACACAAGAGAAGGACTTGAGCTCCCTCTAAGGGCCGGTGTGTGCAGGGACTTCTCCCAGAGTTTTTCTTGGTCCCGAGGCAATTAGAGGGCAGCTGTTCCTCTAGAGAGACCTCACTACCAGGAAGAGAAAAGCAATAACAAAGACACCTTCTTGTTTTATTTAATTCCTTTAATCCAGTTTCTTAATAGACCATCTAGAAAAAAGACATGGGGAATAAGACTCCTAAGAACCCAGTAATAGTGTCTCCAAACTTCAAAATATCAGACGTTACCTGGAACAGAGATAGTCGTAGCAAGCAGTTACTGCACCCTCACATTCCCTCTTCTAATCAAACATCACCCCATCTCCTGTGAAGTGTACACAGGATGACAACTAGTTATTTCTGAATCAACACATTTCCTATAGCGCTATGAAATACATTTTGAATTATCATATATTCAGTCATTTGATTACACTGGGTGAGGAAAGTTCCATAACAATATTGTACCCTAGCTGCATTATTGAAATATGTATGGCAGCCACCATCTCTTTTTCCTACTATTTTAATCATCAGACCTACCTGGTTATCTGGGAATTTACTTCCAGTTGAATCTCTTCAACATTTTCTACCTGGCATGTCACAATAACTCACGGTGTCCTTTAACCCTCAACATGCCTGTCTTTCTTGACTCTTTATGAATTGCATGGAGCTATCACAGAAATTTGGAATACAAAGATGCCACCTTTATTTAAAAAATTTAAAAAGGATTCCAAAATAAAACATGGCCATTGAAACAGCTCATATGCTTCAAAACAAATTCTGCCATTACGTGGGAATAGAGGAGGAAGAAGGCCGAGTGTTGGCAGGTCTGAGTTCACTGCTGCATCCCACAGAGCAAGGTGCTGTCTGTGGAAACTGGGTAGGCAGGGGAAGGAGAGAAAAGAACAATAGCAGGTTTTCATGTTTTCAGCTTTGTGTATCTCCAAGCATCTATTCGTTTACTCTAATTGTCTAGCATCCACCTACTGTGAGCTGACAGAAGTTTGTGTAAATAATACATTAAGAAGTTCTCGACTTGTTTATTGCTGCGTAAAACCCACCCCCAAATTCATGCTTTTAAACAACAAATTCTTTTCTCTCGGGGTTCTGTGGGTTGACTGACTCAGCTAGCAGCTCCCACTTGTATCTGAGACATCAGTCAGATGGTGGCTAGGGTTATATGAACAGTCAACAGGGATAGATGAAGAGGTGACTTGCTCAAAGAGCAGGATATTGGTGCTGCTATTATTTGGGAGTGCGATGCATTGTTGACCACAGGACCTGCATGTAAGTCCTTGCATCGAGCTTAGATTTACCACTGCAACATTACAGTTGGATTATAAAAAGAATTGTCCCCAAATCAAGCTCATGAGAGACCCGGAAAGAAGTCACAAAACCTTTCATGACCTTACCCTGAAAATGCAATGGCTCACTTTGTCCACAAAGAATTAATCAAGTAACACATGAAAATGTCACAGATTTTGAAAGAGGGGACCTGTATTACAGTTCCTGAGGTGAGGAACAGCATACATAGATGGGCAGAAAGCAACTGATGGAGGCCAAGTTTTCCAGCTATATACCGCAAAAGGACAGTCAGAGCCCTATGATTTCCGTACATTGGAAAAACTTCTTCTGTTGTTACAAACTGGCAGATGCTTTTCATGAATAACAAATTAAATAAGCAGAATTTTACAGTGACATCATCTCCTAACACCCAAGCAATTCCTAAACTTTCTTACACCCATTAATATTCAGTCCATATGTTGAGCGTTACTTGTACCAACTACTCCTCTCCATCCCCCAAATACTACTTTTAGCTCCTTGCATTTCTAACATCCTAATTATAAATTGAGTGGACTATGTCCAAGGATACAGCCTACTTTCCTACACCAAATTTATAATAGGCAAAGTTCCAAGCAATTTCATGGTCCTGCATTCTTGAAACACAAGCTCAAGCTGGCTTCTTTATATTTCCGCAACAGAGCAGGATTCAATATTTCTTCAGCCCCAAGCCTCTGGCATTGAAAGTTGAATAAACATGTTTTCAAACACTGTGTAATGGTACACCCTTCTTAGGATATGTGCTTCTTCTGGAAACTTTGTTCATTCTCAGAATTCTTCTGCTCTTTTTACTTCAGATTCTGTCTTACCTAAATCACCTGTATTCCCTAACCTTAGTCTAATAAGATGAAATCGTCAAGAGCACCATCCTTCCACTAATACCTTCCTCCCTGAAGATAATGGATAGTTAAATTAAGCTTGCTAAGAACTTAGAAAATCATTTCTATTCCCAGGAATACTGTATTATACCAATGGCTAGAGTGGTCCTTATAGGAAAAGACAGGAAAATCCCTGAAGGATAACTTAAAGAGATTTTCCCACAATCTGTAATTTTCATTCCAGGTAGAATTTTTCCACAGGTAACATGAGTTTTGCACTTAAGAGAATAAATATGTCCATGTTCAAGAAATAATTAGATATTTTTACTACCACCTGAGTATCAGTGAGTAAAACTTTGAGACTCTTAACAGTACAGATGCTCGAAATGAAATCAAAAGTACAGATTAGTCTTTGAGGGCAGAAACAAACAGTACCTAATAAAATTTTCCTTTGCATAAAGATGCACAAAAGATAAAAATTCCCAAAAAGTGCTCAAGCCAACAGTTCAGCACCCAAAGAACAGGTACAAGAAGAAACGGGCATTCTCTTATGGTTGCTTCCATTACTCAGTAGAAAGAAAACTTTATAACACCAGCTGTCATACACATACAGACACATTTTTTATTTTTAGGGACTGCTGAGATGACTCAGCAATTAAAAGCACTGACTGCACTTATGGAGCACCGAAGTTTACTTTCCAGCACCCACATGGTGCTGGATCCGATGCCCTCTTCTGGACTCCACAGGCATTGCATATATGTGGTGCACTTAACATGTTGGGAAAACACTCATGCAAATAAAACAAAAATTAATTAAATTTCCAAGGTCTGTTTTTAAATTTAATTTACATGTATGTTTGTATTGTTATGCTCCTGGGAGCACAGATGCCAGTGGAGACCAGAAGAGAACACCAGATCTCCTGAAGTTGGACTTCCAGATGATGTGGACACTGACGACCAACATGGTCCTCTGCAAGTGCAGCATGCTCTGCTTTCCAATGCTGAATCATGTTTTCATCTACTCCACACACACTTTTAACATTTACAATAGCATTGATATGTACAGGTCTTTACTGTTCCATTATCTTTTTAAAAATTTTTGAGTGTATGGTATATGTGAATGATATTTGTGGGTGTGGGCACACATATATCACACTGTGTGTGTGTATGTGTTAGTTTTTTTTTTTTTTTAGTTAGTTCTTGCCTTTTACTTTTTTTCAAGGCAGGATCTCTCTTGTTGTTTGTACTGAGTACTGAGAACTGAGTACTCCACATGCGTTGGCTATGCACTTTCAGCCAATTCTTTCTCTGCCTTGTGTCTCACCTTAGGAATGCTGGAACTACAGATGTACATCACCATATCCTGCTTTCTGTGTGGGAAGATGTGATATTTATTTGTTTGCTTGTATTTATTTATTTATTTAGGGCATCACTATCTAGCAGAGGCTTGCCTCAAACTTACAGCCCTCCTGTTCCATGGTCCAAAAGGCTGGAATTACAGGCATGTGCCACCACACCCAGAACCAATAAGTACTTCAATTTTTCTGCTTTTTTGGTCTTCTAGTATTAAACTCTCCACCTTTAAATTTCTAAAAGCGGCATATTCTTTTATCTCAGTTCTTCTCCAAACCTAGTTAAGATCCCTCAGCCAAAGACATACTTTCCACCAAGCATCTTATTTTTTCATAAAGTTTAACTTTCTTTTTAGACAACTACAAAGCTTTATGTAGGTACCATTCTTCCTGACTGCAATAAGCAAGAAACTGGGTTTATGTTATTAATAGGTTTTGTTGATCTTTGGAAGTTGATATTTCACAAAAAGTGCTCAGATGATTTTTTTTTTTTAGGATGTGACTTGAAAAGTACAGACAAGAAAAGCAAAAGTAAACAAACATACATCAAATTGAAGATATTCTGTGAGCCAAGAGAAAAACGTGGAATAAAAAGACAGCATATACGATGGGAGAAAACACTGCAAGCTACCTATCTGATAAACTGGCTTCTGCCCAGAGTATCTAAGACACACGCAGGTCAACAGCAATAAACAAATCATCTGATTAACAAATAGGCAAAACAATTCAACAACTGTTTTTCAAAAGAGAATATACAAATATCCGTGAGGTATCCTACAAAATGCTCTGCATTGCAGCCATCAATGAGATGAAAACCCAAACCACAGTGACACCTCACACTGTGCACTGGGTAGAATGGATTGGTTGAATGGTCACAGGTCTTTAGTCCCAGAACATGGGAGACAGAGGCAAGTGCAACTCTGTGATATCGAGGCCAGCCTGGTCTACATAGAGAGATTCACAGCAGCTGGATCCACAGGGAGACCTGTCTTAAAAATAAAAGCAAACAAAAAGTTGGAAGAAAATCAGTGTTGGTGAGAATGTAAAGAACATGTAAATTAAATAGTCATTATGAAAATCAGAGTCATCAAAAACTTACAAATATGAATGCCTCATGACCCAGCATTCCTTCTGCTTGGAATGCACTATATCCAGAATAACTAAAAACCAACAGATCAAAAGATATATGGGCTTCTTGTTCACTACAGCATTATTCACAACAGCAAAGATACATAACAAAACTAAATGTCTATAAACAGACACATGAATAAGGAAAATGTTGTACATTCAGATTTCTCTAAATAAACAAACCACAACTTCTCTTCCTTCCTTCACCTCCTATTTAAAACAAATTTCTTCCCAAAGTGAACTAACTCTTAACAGAACAAAAACCTGCAATTAGCCTGACACTCCCCCTACTGAAATGTGAGTTGGGGATTCAATCTTCCACCACTTCAGTCAAAGCAAGAGGTGTAGGAATCTCACTTTCTCTGAAAGTCTTATCTCTGAACTGTCCCCTAAATTGCACAGACACATTCCACTTATACAAAACTCACATTGAAAGGGGCCTCAGCAACTGACTTTCACGACATCGTAATCATATGTATACAGGAAACTGAAGTAATACTTTGGCAGAGGAAGGTCTTAATCAAAGGAAGTAACAGGGGGCTATGGACAAATATTCGGCAGCCTGGAAAATTCAAATGAGGACTAGCTTCAGTCAGCAAAGTAGAAAAAAGAGGGGCAGAGAAGAGAGAAAAGAGGAGCTAAAGGGGAGAAAGATTTTGATAATGAAATATGAAATACTTTTTCATCTGAGCTGATTTACTTGTGTATTTGTTCTGCCACAATGGAGGATGACAGATTCTGACTTGCATATCAGGCACAAAACTGCACAAGGAATAAGGTTAATCGTAAGTACATTCTGTGCTTATGTGCACACTCACACCCACAACCACACTAACGAGGCATGGCAGCTTTGCTGCATCCCTAAATCCTTGCATCGTTTAATGTGAAAGATGGTAGTATTTAGTGTGCTTTGGGAGAGGGTAAAAGGTGGATGCCTGAAGACCTAGGACAGTGATTCCTGAGCAAGCATTAGGACATGAGATCAGATCGCTGGCACCTATGTGTAAAAAGCCAGGTGTGATATAAGAAACAATAGATATCAGCCTTTTCTTTTAAATCCTCTAAAAAACATGTGGTTTATGACAAGGAATTCTAACCCTTATATTCCTCCCACTGCATATGCACACCCTATAATATTTTTGTTTATGAAAAGGCCCTGATGTATTCCCAAAAATTGATGGTCTGCAGCTGCTGATTCTTTCCCCCTCATTGGTCAAAATTCTTCCCACCTCTGTTGCCCAAGGCTTTAATCCCAACACTCAGGAGGCAGAGGCAGATAGATCTCTGTGAGTTCAAGGCCAGCCTGCTCTACATAGCAAATTCCAGGTCACCTGGGGCTATATGGAGATCCTGCCTCAAAAAGATGAATAATAATAACAATAATAATAATAAGCAAATAAATAAATAAATAAATAAATAAATAAATAAATAAATAAATAAATAAACTAGTCATCCAGGAAAGATTGTGAGGTCAGATCCTACTCAATGGGGAAAGGATATAGTATCTTGTGTTAAGAAGAAAAACATCAAATTTCTTGTTCAGTTGTGCTTGTTTGATCTTAATGAGACACACCATTTTACAGATGTCCCATGAAGTGCACGCATGTGTGTGTGTGTGTGTGTGTGTGAATAGTGGCGTCCTTGGAGTTCAGATTTTATTTCTAAGAATTTGGGGTCTGGCACAGTCCTGGATTATAATTACACTTGGGGAAAAGTCCAGACCAACAAATTTGTTTCACATGATATATTTATTGATTTCAAAATGAGGCTAAGAGTTTGTCCAGATATGTGCCTCCAGCATAAGCCAGCTACCAAAGCTAGCTGACAGTCTGAGATGGGTTACCTGGAAAGCGTATGCAAATTTGTAGTACCTGAGGTCCAAACCTTGCCAAAGCACAGATCCTGCCTGTGACCCCAAAGGACAGACTAGTCCTGCTGGCTATACTGTGGCCACCACTATGATGGTGACTACTGTAGTAACCCATGTCTTGATGGCCAGGAGATTGGAGATCCACTTAATATCCACCCACTTGCCTGGTGTTAAATGACCTGGCTTTTCCTTGAGGATGGTTCAGTGTTCTGTCTACCCCATTCTGTCCCAATATCGCTGCTGTACTGTAGGTGCCAGGGGCATGAGTGTGTTTTTGTTGCAGTGTAATAAACAGACAAAAGAGAATAAATGTTCTGATATCCTAGCTTTCCAAAATTTTAAGGTGCTATTGTTATCTATGTTACTTAATTCCTACGTTATGGGTATTTAATCCAACATATTTTACAATCCAAACTATCAGACTGTTAGCCTCTTTTAAAAAGGGAAATGCACCCCAAGAGCTATGAGATTTTCCTCCTTTCTAGTTTGAGAAATGGATTCTGGACTGACAGGTTATAAAGACAACTGATCTGGGTCCACCCAGCGGTCACTGTACTCAACAACAACGCTTCTGGACAATGTAAACCACTTGGGTCAGTTTTACAGAAACAAATTTGTTTTATGTCAAGAAAGCATTGTGCCCTTAAGAACAACTTGTAGATAAACTATTTCCAACAGGGTTACTATCATTTATGTCATGATATAAAGATGTCTGTAGTAAAAGCAGCTAATGTAATGTTCTATTTTGACACATCAGTTAGGACAGTAACTAATACAGACTAATACAAATGTGCAATGAGTACCAAGTTTCATTTAAATACTTAATAAGTGAACCAACATTATAGAAATAAAGGACTGCTTATAGTCCATGGAAATGATAGAGCATCACCTACTAAAATAATCCCCAGCCAGTAACTCCAGCATCAAAATTGTAATAGGACTTCCTTAGTTGATTTCTGATAAATGTTGTAAATACAAATTTGATGATGTTTTCCTTTGAAACTTCTGCTTCTCTCGTCTTCTGCTTTTACTTATTCAAAACTCAAAGCACAGTTTTTCTAGGCCATTCTCTGAACTGAATCATGTATAAAACAAAAGCATCTTGACTGCCTTTATTGTTGACTTTTAGCTTTCTATAGGGTTTACCTAGAAACTTAAAAAGTCTCATAGTTTAGCAATATGCAAACAGGTAATATATTTTATTATCTTATATGTGTAGTTTAGATTTAACTTTCTTCAATAAAATGATATTGCAAAATACTACCTTATGATCCAAAAAAATGCGCCATCTTCATGACTTTAGTTGTGCTTGCTTGCAAATGATCATCACAATAAGACTTATTGGCTGTTGATGTTCCTTAATAGAAGGAGAGGTAAGCAGTGACAGGTTGAGGCTGCTGAATCCTTCCCCCTTTGTCCAATCCTTTTCCTTGCACTGATTCTCTTAAACTATACAACTAGGAAAGACTGTGAGATCAGACCCCAATGAGGAAAAGACACAGAACTCTTATGTCAGAGATGAAAGCCTATTAACCTTCCAGGTCATATGTGCTTGCTGGATTTAATACTTTTGCAAAAATAAAGCTGTCCTGATGAGTTGCTTTTTCTTTGTCTGTATGTTTTTACATGTGAGGTATCAGTGGACCCCAGATTTTAATTATAATGGTGGCATCACATGGTTTTAATCTGAGCACTGGGAGGCAGAGACAGGAGGATCCTGTGGGCACACTGATCACTCAGTCTAGCCAGTCAGTGAGCTCCTCTGTGTCAAAATATTGAGACAGGGGAAGTCAGGGTTCCTTCTTAAGGTTCATAGTCTCATTTATAAAAGCATTAAAAATGGTCTCAAACATAAGCTTTAGGACAGATTTATTAGAGCTAAAAAGAAAACCTTCAAGGCAGCAGCCACTTGGAGGAAAGTGGAGAAGAGAGATGGGAAAGCCAAGTCCTTTTAAGCTGACAGGGTGAGACATATGTCAAACTAGCAGTCACATGGTAGAAACAGGTGAGTTACAACAGTTGCAGTACTTTCCAGGAGATGCCTCACAGTCCCCTGAGACCTAGTTGAATGTGGAGGACAAGGGAAAAAGCATTGTGACTTTAAGTTACTCTGAACGCATTAGTATAGGCCTCCAAGTATGGTTATTGAACACCCAGAAGGTAAGCTGCATCAGTCTGGTACTTTTAAGTACCATGTGATATGTAGAAAAGCTTGAGAAAAGGTTCTCTTTCAGAGAAAGACTAAAATGTTCTTAGTCAAAGTGTTTGGGAAGCCCAAAGTATAAGTGAAATTTGTATTAAAGAAAAAGAAAGAAGAAAAGGAGTGTTCATACTTTTCTGAATTCTTCAGAAAATCCAGCGAACTGACAGCACTGTGTGTCTGTGGCCTTGTAAGCTATTACATTAGGCGTGTGGCATCTGTGAAGCAAGAGTTCACTATCTCAGTAAAGCCCTAATTATTCTACCTCTCTCTTTAGCATGGCTTAAAGTCAACCTACCTGGCCCAACTAGAATGTTAGGTCTCCAGCCAGGTCTGGAATTTTATTCCCTTGACCAGGAGTTTCCTCTTAGTGATTACACTTGCCATTGTACTAATATCTCCTGGAGAGCAGAAGAGGTAAACACCTAAATCAATCTTTGACTTCCATGTGTGTGTATACAGGTATGCATATCACACATACATGTGCACACACCATGTACATACACATGCACACAGAAGCTTTGAGTATGGATTCCAGATTTTACGGTGTAATTTTAGTCCTGTCACTGACTGAATTTACCCTGAGATTCCCAGATTAAATATTAGTCTTTTCTTTTGCCTACAGTGTGAAACGGTTAAAATAGATAAAGTTTGGCCCATTTTACTCATGGGCATTCTGCGTTCATAACTACTTCTAAAAAGAGGCCACAGGCAAAATTCCCACCCATTGTCCACAAATAAATAATCACTCTGTTGGAGATACACCAGTTTGGGACAAGCCTAAGAATAATCTGGCACTGTGGCGGGTCGGTTTTCTGTTATTGTTGCTGCTGCTATCATTCCGGGAAAGCAAATATTCTTTGCCGATCATCACTGTTCTGAGGTGTGTGCATCAGATAATAGGTAGTTTTCAAGCCTCTTTGACAGGTGCAATTACGTGCACCCAGACACCCACATGAATAAGCCTGATGAAGTCAGACATCTGTTTTCCTACACATGCTGCTTCCATCCCACTAGAGCTTCATGATATTCTGCTCTCTAGCAGAGACTGAGAAATGGTGAATTCTTGGGAATATGAAAACCTGAATTAACCTGAAAACAACCCAGCTCTCTACCATCACCAGAGGCAGACACAAAGACCAGGGTGACCAAAGGGAGATACAGACACAGAGGATAGTGCCTGGTTAGTGGGAGGGCAGGCAGATGCTGAGCCAGAGGGGTTTTTTGATCCAGAATTTCTTCTAACAATCTAGATTACCCTCTCCTGCTCTCTCAAATTTCATTCCTTCTTGTGTAAGAAGACTTTCAATTTTAAATGAAGCATAAGCAGTATTATCTTCTCTTTCTACCAGTAAGAAAGAAAGGACTCCAAACCATCAGTTCCAAGAGATGGCCAGCAGCAGTTAAGAAAATAATTGACAATGAGAAAACGTGCATACCAGTTCTAGCTTCTTGCTGTTCAAGCATTGTGGACCTTTCATGCCTGCTGGTTAGTGGCTGTCCTCCTCTGGACTGAAGTCATTCTTTTGCAAGAGGCATAGAACATGGAGGAAGTTTGAGGGACATTCTCAGTGAATAGTCCAGAAAAACAAGTAATACAGACAGGCTTGTTAACAGAATGCTAGGGGATGCCTTTGCTATTCATTTTTTTTTTTCCCATTTACAGCTATTCCTACTGTTTTGAACAGTATTAAACACAATTTCTTAATATTACAGTTTATCAATTGTTGCCACATGTATACATAAGCAAAGTTAAAGACAAATTGAATAAATACTGAGAATGCAAATTAAACGTTTTATTAAAAGGTGAACAGCAAGATAGGAAGACACCTGATACTAACTTCTAATTTCCATGCAAACACGCAGGGGACATGTGAGCAAACATGCATACATCTCATGCACACATACACACAAATACATAATTTGAAGGTTTCCTGTGTGCAATTATCTAATTATCCTAATACCCATATTACTCACCTTTCTCAGTGTTTTCTATATGTCTGTTTTAGAACACGAGGTAGTACAACTTAAACAAACATTCAAGAGTCTTAAGAACCAGTGGTAGACAGACTTGCATTCACAATGTTGAAGAGCTCTAGAAAGAAACAACACAAAATAAATGAAGATATGCTTTAAAATGTTGGTGGGTTTTGTTTCTGGGAGGTTTTGTGATCCTGTATCTTTCTTCTAGCTTATCCAGGGTTGAGTATTTTCTGTTTCTTATGCTGTGATTGACATGTAAGAGCTGTTTTTGAGTCAATGAATGAAGTACCAAATAGATGATCATAATGAATATATGACATGAATTAAAACCAAAAATAAAACTATGAACTGTGTAACTGAAGAAGTACTATGGACACAGTACACCATACCCTGTACAGAGCACATACATGTACATGGGAAAGTGATATGCTAGTTGCTAAAGGCAGGCTGAAGCATCATGACAGAGAGAAGAAAGTCACATTCCCAATATGAAGCTTAGTATGTGAAAATGATCTGAGGCACAATTTTTTTATCGTAGGCATTGGAATTCCTGCCATAAGAGTTTCAGAAGCTGATGAAATAGATCCATGGTAGAATATTTGAGTTACATGTAGAAGACCCTCAGTTCTATTCCAGTGCTGAAGGAGAAAAAGAAGAGCTTCATGTTTATGTAAAGGAAGGCACTGTTGGAGATAAGGTTGGGAAAATGGACAGCTTGTAGAGTGCTCTGAACATTAGTTGTTCTTTAAACTGTGATGATTTGAAGAAGTGATTCTAATTAGCATTTATCTAGATAATTATAGCAATAAAAATAACATGCATGAGATACTGGAGAGATGACTCATCAGTTAAGAGCACTGGCTGTTCTTGCAGGGGACCCAGGTACTATTCTCAGCACCCAGATGTCAGCTAACAACCATCTGTAACTACAGTTCCAGGGTATCTGTTGCCCACTTCTGTCCTCTGTGGGAACTGCATGACAGGTGTGCACTTACATGCATGCAGGGAATACACTCATACACATAAAATAAAAGCAATAAAATATTTTAAAAATAATATGTATGAGTGGCAACTGATGAGCTTGATTTGGGCACAATGTCGAGCAGCAGAAGACAGTGTTATCATTCTGGCTTAATGATAGGTATGGCTTTAGAAGCAAAGGACTGAGAACATAGAGGTGGGACAGGAGGAAGCACTGTGTCTGTGACCCAGAAGTAATGAGGAAGATGTGATAAGTCCTCATTTACACTCGTAGCATGAGAGGAAATGGCCAAATGACTCTGACGTACTGAACTTGAGTGACAGGTGTAGGAACACACCCACAGAGAAAAGAGAGAATTTCAGATATTGGGCAGGTTAGAAAAATGAAGTGTTGATTCATTTGTTACATTCTGAGTGTGAAGCTGAAGCTGTAATGGCTAGGAACACAATACCCTGATGCTCAGGCAAGAAGTGAGAACAATGTATTTAGACAGGTATACGTATACCATGCATATCAATTTGATAATGAAACTCTTTTGTGGTGACTTTAATTATTGCCCCATGGTCTATAACACAGTTCTTGAATCATTTCAGAAATGTAATAGATTGCTTAGTAACAAAAACGAATAGAAGACTGGAATCTTGAAAGAAAGATTACATACTTTTGTAAGTAGAAAACTGAACACTAATTTTTAGTGGAGGTGTCTATCTGAGAGGTAGACCCCAGCCTGGAAGCACAAATGCCTGAAAGGAAAACATCAAAAGCCAGCGAGAGTGTAGAAAGAGAACACGAGAGTGTGTGGAAGGAAGCCTAGGGAGTGGAAAATCCTAAGGAATAAATTGTGGGAAATAAATTAGAACTCTGCTCAGATCAAAGAGAGAATAGAAGACAGATCATACGCAGCCTTTGGTGTAAAGGGGGCTTTTGTGGCCAAGCACAGAACTAGTGATTTTAGTGAGAGAATGAAAGCTACGTAGTAGAGGAATTAGACTGAGCGAATTCTGAGAAAGCAGAAAGCAAAATACCTTTTGGGTTCAGAAGTCTTGGGGTGAAAAGAGAGATGACAAAGACTGTAGTACCAAATATTTTGAGAGTTGACAGGAAAATATTTAAGAAGTTAGCAGAGACTTCTACATTGTAAAAGAAGCAAAAACCAGAAGTGCTCTTGTCTTTAAACTTCCTATACTCTATAAAACATTTATGTATTGCATTTTGGGCTGGAGACAGGACTCAGTGGTTAGGAGCACTGGTTGCTCTTGCAGAGGACCTGGGTTCAATTCCCAGCACCCATATGGCAGCTAACAATCATCCATAACTCCAGTTCCAGATAATCCACTGCCCTCTTCTGACCTCTGTGGGCATGGCACAGCTTGGTGTACCTACTTACATGCAGGCAATTCACTCATACATACAAAATAAAAATAATAAATACAATATTTTTTAAAAATTATTTATTACTTTTTCTTTATGTGTATGAATGTTTTCCCTGAATATATATCTAAGTGAACCACATGTGTGCACAGCCCACATAGGTCAGAAGAGGGCATCAGATCCCATGAACTGGAGTTATGGATGGTTGTTAGCCATCATGCGTGTGCTGGGAATGAAACCTGGGTCATCTGGGAAGCAAACCTAGGTCGTCTGGAGGAACAAGAAGTGTATTACCTCTGAAATAGCTCTCGCTCCAACTTTCTTCACCCTTAAATTTACTTAACATTATTGATTTTCTGCTTTGTTATAGTATAGACCTCATTATCTTATTACCACTTAAAAGAAAACCTTAAGAACATATTGATACTGATACTACCTTTCTGATAACTCCTCTGCTGATACTATAAGCTGCTTAAAGTATGAAACATTAGCAATTATTCCAAAGACTAAATCATACTCAAAAAAATTACTCGCTGATAGAAGAAAAAGACCTGCGAAAGTGAATAGCAAACACACGTTTTTACTTAGCAAGGTCTGGTTAGCTGTACCTGACTTCACCAAAAGTATAAATCCACTTTTTCGTTGCTTACATTCTCCCAATAGCTCTTTGAATACAGAAATCAAAGGAGTTGCCAAAAGATACATATATTCTAGTTTGCTTTCTGTTGCTGTGATGAAAGACTGACCAAAAACAACTTGAAGTGGGGAAGGGTTTCTTTCATTTACAGGTCATAGTTCATCACTGAGGGAAGTCAGGGCAGGAACTCAAACAAGGCGGGAACTCTACAGAGCAGGACCTGAAGCAGAAATCACAGAGGAATGGTGGTTTGCATCCTGACTCATGCTCAGCTAATCTCTCTTGCAGAGCCCAACCTCCCTGCCCAGGGGTGGCAGCACCCACAGCAGGCTGAGCCCACCTACATTCATTTGGAATCAAGAAAATACTCCCAAAATATGCCCACAGGCCAATCTGATGGAGGGAATTCAATTTAATATTCTTTTCCACAAACATGTCATCAACCAAGTTTAACCATTACAACATAACAATTTCTGTTTTACATCCAAACTTCCCAAATAGGATACATTAATCTAGGAAGCAAACTTTGAAATAAGAACAATTGTAACATAAAATATCTTATAAAATTTTATGATGTAAAATAATTTACAACTATTATATGGTAATTGTTTTATTTATGGCCTTGAAAATTAAAACGGAGTTTAAATAGAGTTTATAATTGGGAGAAACTTTTAAATTTTTTATTTATTTATTTACTCATTTATTTATCTGTATGACGGTATTGCCTGCATGTATGTAAGCATACCCGTGTTGTGCAATGTCCATGGAGGTCAGAAAAGGGCGACAAACTCCCGTAGAACTTTATTTATTGATGGTTGTTACCTGCCATGTGGGTGCTGGGAATTAAACTAAGGTCTTCCATAAGAGCAGCCAGTACTCTTAACTGCTAATCCATCTCTCTAGCCAATGATTGGGGAAAATTTTAAAGAAACATTACAGAAACCTATCACTTCCCATACTACGCATCTTTCCATATTTCATAAACACTTGTATTTAAGGAGGGAAAGATCAGTGCTCCTATTGGTTTTTCCTTTATTTGGAATACTGTGGATAAGAAATTAATGACATCCCTTGACATGCCAATGTAGATGGTGGAAATTTCACAAGGTTTCTCCTCTAGATGAAGAGCTGTGGGCGATCGATGACTGCTGAGAGAGGGAGAATCAGTTTTCTCTAGACACTAACTCCCTGATAGCTCATCCATTCCCAAGTGGTCATCCCTCAATAGATTGTATACGTACACACACACACACACACACACACACACACACACACACCAATAATAATTAAAGAAGAGGCCAGAACATTGAGACAGAGTGGGGGCGACTAAGAGTAGGAAGAGGGACGGAAAGGAATAGAAATGTTGCAAGTGCAATATGTGAAATTCTCAAAGAGAAGGGAGGATAAATAGAAGAAAAGAAACAAAGAGAAATTTAAATGAGGGGCTAGAAAAGACTTCGCAAATGGCAAAGTAAACTTAACTATTATACAGAACATAAGTGTTTACTGATAGCTACAATTATTTGTACATTTTTAAAAGATTTGTTTTTAGTTTTAGTTATACATATACATATGTGTATGTATCTGTCTGGGTATGTATATATGAGGGTGAGCATATACAGAGTCTAGAAGCGGGTGTTGAATCTTCCTGGAGTTGGAGATGGTTATAAGTAACATGTGTGCTAAGAACTAAATTTGGGTCCTTTGTAAGAGCTGTACTCACTCTTAACCACTCAGCCATCTCTTTGGCCTTATCTGTACATTTTAATCAGATACATACTTCAAATGTGGCCTTAAATGCTGTAAGGGAAAAAAAATAGCTATCATTTTGACTGAGGAAATGAGTCAGAACTTTCTGGGAAGAAGTGAAGCCAGAATTCCTATGTAGGTCACATGACCCTCAGGTTAAAATCTTAAAAAGTCACTTTGTACTAGAGCATTGAAGAGACCAGACAGCTCAAAGTCTGGGATCCAAGTCTTTATTGCTTCCGTTGAGAATACCCTTTCAGGCTTTGCTACCAGTGTTGTAAAACTCTTTAAAGTTGCTTTGCTGTGGGTTTTGTGAGGCTGAAATTAGATGATGTTTATGAAAGCACTCTTTAGGGTTGTATCGAGATGAGAGTTGTGATGTGGTTGTCAATGGGAAGCTATGCTGATCCAGGGATGGCGTGTGCAAATGTTTTCAATGTGACAGAAATTGCCTACGAAACAGTCTCCATCACAAATGCAAGTGCTGCTGGCAAATCCTGGAAAAACACATTCAGATTCTGTCTCTTTATCCCTCTGAAGTCTCTGGGACTAAGGGAGTGGAGCAGCTGCTGCCCTCACTATCACTGTCATCATCGTTATTCACAGATTATTCCTGGGGAAGCCGGGAATAAGATAATGTGAGTGTGAATTTGGGAGTTTGTGTATGTGTGGTTAGAAGGGTGTGCATGGTTTGTGTAAGTTTTACCTTACTGTCTGACACATAGAAAACAGTAAGTGGCAAATTCCTGCTGCTACTAAGTTTCCTCTACATTATTTAGAGAAAAGCACAATTTTAGCATATATCATTCAAGCATAGTCTCCAAGAGTACAAAGATGCCAAGGAATCATGTAGAAGAGCAGTCTAATTTGGCCCTAGATTCAATGAATAAGGTCAGGTTAAGTACAAGTAATATTAAAAAAAAAGACAATGAGAGCATTTTTAAATGTTGCATACAATTTCTGAGACTGGACAGATGATTGACTAGAAGTTCTAAAAGCAAAGGAGGTTAGAGAATAATAAATAATAACAGTAATAATAATAAATACTAAGTGAGCTTAATTCTTATATTTTCTTATTGTAATTTTCAAAATTGTATGAGATTGACATCAAAGGTTCATTGATGAAAACTTCAGGTACCCAACAGCTGAGTCTGTCTATAAATCCAGATCGTTTTAATTCAGAGTTGTGGTGCTCACAACACTGTGTTCCTTTCAATCTCCAAAATATTACTGGTGTGCATAGTGAATTTTTGTGACTTTGGTGTGTGCAGAAGGGGATTTCAGGGTTGCTCTTCTACTGTTTGTTTATCAAATCATTATAGTCTAGGAAAACAGTAAAAGTTACAAATTGATATTGCCATGCTGGACATGATTATGGAAAATCAGGATGATGATGATGATGATGATGATTTTTGAGTCCATATTATATAAATGCTTTTGAAATCATCTCTATCCAAGTCCAATATTATGAACGAGTCACTTTAAATATTTAAAGATCATCATCTGAAAGAAAAATTGCAAGGCATTCTTTCTCACATTAATTTATGAGTCATAGTGAAGGTAAAGCAGAGGTAAGTAAAGACTCAGATCCTAGACACTGTAAGGACATGCGAAGGCTACATCAGGCAACTGTGGCTCTGTTCCTTGAGGAAACACTACCAAGAAGCTTGATCTCATTTAATATGAACAAACATGTTCTTTAATCCTTATCAGAGTGAAGATAGTCACACCCAGAAGAGAATATATTGCCATATTAGAAATAGTTCCCTCTTATTTGTGAACACTGAAGAAAAATGCCTAGCTGGGCACACCTGAACCTCTATTCATTTATACCCCAGGAGGCAAGGGAATGTGCTTCTTCACAGTACTGGCTAGGAGGGACCCCTAGTGGCATCTGCAAGCTAAAAGGGCTGTCATTAAGTCAGCACTTGCCCTCCAGTGAGTTAAAGCACTGGGCTATGAGAACTGGTCCTGGTCATGTACTGCTTCTTCTCCGGACAGACAAACATCATCAATTTCAAGTCCTGAGCAAAGAGGTTTAGGAAGTCATAAGCAAGCTACACTTGAACTTCAAATGTATCTAAGGGATTCACATGAATTCTTGTAAGAAAATATGCTGCAGTGGATGTAGAGATGGCTCAGTGGTTACTCTTGCAGAGGACCTGGTTTGATTCCCATACCGCAACATCAAAAATTTCCTTCACCTTTGCCTCACCTTTTCCCCTACCAATTTTCTTTCCAAAATTGGTGTCCTATGTAAAATAAGGACTTTTAACCCTTAGAAACCCTTGTAACCATCCTAAACCTTTTCCTGACAAAGTTGGCACAGAATTGAAGCATCCATCCTCACATGCAAGTGGAGGAGCGAGTGAGGCAGGATCTCTCTTCTCAGAGCTCTCTCTATTTCCTTCTTGTGACGCTGCCTTCTCAAGCTTCTGACATGCCTGTATGCTGGCATTCCGGCCTTTTATTTGCTTTCTGTACTACTAGTTGTTTGAAGAAAACATCCTGTCTTATTCTTCCTTCTGGCCATTTTGAAGAAACATTTACATATAAAGAATGATTTCATTATTAAATCAAGCCTGGTAAGAAATCAATTTGGCAGCCATTACGAGTAATTTCTGTTACCGAAAGCATTTGAAATAATGAAAGTGACTTTCTTTGCAACTTTCATGATCTGAAAGTTTAAAATTCAAGTGCAATGACGTCTCCTCTCAATTATTCCCAATTAGGAGCAGTACACATGCAAGCACGGGATAATAATCTCTGAGTCTTCTTCCTCATGGGAATTTGTTATGGAAAGCAGTGCATTCCTCACTCCCCATCCCAGTCTGAAAAGGAAGACTGCATAAACCCTCCATTTCCGATCCTTCGCATCCTCTAAATTAGTGATCTCTGTATGACAAGCGGACTTTGTAAAGACTGTTATTTCAGAGTTTGGTTGGATGTTTGTCACTCGAGTATTTGATCTATTAATATTTTATTATTTATTCCCCATCTATTTTTGTAAAAGTAAAATGGTTCAACATTCAAAATTAAACAAAAATAAATTGGACTATTACAACAAGAGGGGAAAGAATGAAAATTCAACAGTGTTCTATCTTACCTCTCAAGGTCCTGCCTAAGGTAGCATTGGAATGCTAGGAAACTGACCATGGCAAGTGATATTTTCTAAAGGGTTAAGAAGTAGAAAGGGGCAGTAAGGATGGGAGGGGAGGGAAAGAGAGAGAGAGAGAGAGAGAGAGAGAGAGAGAGGAGAGACACGCAGAGACATACACAGAGACAGAGACACACACAGAGAAACACAAAGAGACAGAGAGAATACGAATGAGACTCAGCAGTGGGGCAAGACAAAACATTAAAAAAGAGAAAAGAACAGGGGGCAACTTTTAGAGAAAAAACAAAAGTGGATATACCTGAAAACAAAAAGGTGTTCATGGACAGAGGTAGATAGAAGCAGAAACCAAAAGTGGGAAAAAGGTGAAAGAATGCTTAGACCTTTGTCATGAAGACTTTAAGGTAGCCTTGCTGCTGCTGAATACTGGTTCATAGTGCATCATGGGAATGTTTGTTTAGTGGCTTTGGTTCGCATACACAATACAAAAAAAATACTATGGGGAATTTCTTTTAAACAGAAATCAGAATTACCTGTGTGTTAGTAGTCAAACGGAGGAAAAAAATATAAAGACATCTAGGCAGAAATGGATTAAATTTTACAGAAACGTAACCTCCATTTGTATGGCAAGAAGGAAAGCAGAAAATTAAAAAAAATTATTCCTAAACTCTCAGTCCAACAAATCACAATTCAACTTTTCTCCTCCACTCTACAAAAAAAATGAGGATATATCAACCACATCTTTTATAAAGAATATTAATGCTCAAAAAATTGCTATTGTTATAACAAATTTTGAAAGATAAGTCCTCATAACATGGCAGTTGAAATGATGGTATTATTATCCATCTTCAGAATGTGTCTGAATAATTTCTGTATGGCTTGAAAACTAAACGTTGTTCATTCCTGATCTTCACTACTGAAGCAAAACCTGACTGCTGTCCATTTACTAAAGGACCATATGTCCCACAACGAACTGAAGGGAAGACAAGTGGAGATAGACACATTTTCAAAAAAACTAAGGGCCACCTTTGGAGGGAAGAGACAGGACTGAGACATTTCTGTTATATGACTCTATATTATTTCCAAATGGCCCCTGGATAAAGGACAAGAATTCCTATAGGATTGGATTGTTCTAAAGAGCGAGACACTGTTGACTCTTTTGCATCTTCATTCATGAAAGGAGGCAACAGAGTTTGATTTAAGAGGCCATGTGTCTCCACACTGTGACATGCATCTCTGGAAGAGTTTACAAAGTGACATGGCTTCAAAATGGTGAGTAGGGGCCTATTTTGTAAAGGTTGCTGTGGCCTTATTTCACAAACATTTTCTTTTCTAGAAATATTACTTGAGAGTTTTATCTTCCAGGCAGGCTAAAGGGGGCATGTGTCATCCACATACATTATATTATTTCAGTAACAAGAAAGGCCCCCTTAAGACAAGACTGGTCAAGAGAATACAAATCTCTGGCTGGGTAGAGACACAACATCCCAATTCAGGCAGGTCAGTCACCTTGCCAAGGATCCACCCCCAGGCAGGCAGGTTCCCTTTAAGTCGTGCTAAGGGGAGAGGCCCAATTGATTCCTAGTGCATTAATGAGAGGGTAAAAATGTACTGTCCTGGATCATCGCCCCTAGTGCAGTAGCTGCTGTGCCAACTGTAGCCACACAACTTCCTAAGACTTCAGAAATCATAACCTCTCCTTTGCTTCTTTTGATCTCTTTACTAAGGATCCTGCCCCTAATATATTTTGGGCTGTCCCAACATTTCACGTTTCTTTATTCTATCTAAAACCCCTCTGCCAGTCATGTGGCTACTACCCTGCTCTGTGCCTGATCTCAGTGCTAGCTATAAATGGGACATGGCCACTGTTTCCTTCTCTTCCATTATCCTCCACAGAACAGCTGCAATTTTACAGCCTGTATTCCTTAAAGGTTTTTCTTTAAAACTAATAAGATAGGCCACAAAGCTCCCATTTGAGTCCATTTTTAAATTCTTTGATTAATGAGACTTCTTAGTTCTTACTCTAAGAGTGGACCCCATTTTCAACTGTATCATCTGGTGACCAAATAAGGATCCCAAAACTTCACGTTGCAATATCTGGTCTTTCCCTCAGTCATCTAAACATGCTTCATTATTGAGTTTTACAGATAAGATTCTTAAGTCCTCATGCAGATTCCTCATAGATACAAACTTATTCCTCTCTTCAGTATTATTTCCAAAGGACCTTTCTGACTCTCCCAGACACACATTTATATTCAAGACAAACAAAAACATAACATTTGGCTTATACTCCATCATCTGTCTTCATCTCTGGCACTATGGTTATGTAGCATTTATGAACTCTTTGTGCAGTCCGGCAAATGCTTGCACCTCTGTCCTTTGATTTAGTATACTGACTCCCACAAGTGAAGTTCCTAGGCTTGCAAATCATCATAATCTGAGTCTAGATTTCCAGGCTTAGGTTTCTAAATTACTTGACTAAGAAAAAGAGTTGGTAGAAAAAAACATGACATGACAGAATGCTGAATTGCTGGCTCACATTGTTTGGGGCTTGAGATAAGGCTCAGCAGTTAAGAACACTTGTTGCTCTTGCAGAGGATGCAAGTTTGATTCCCATCACCCACATGGCACTAATACTAATTGTAACTCCTGTCCCAGGGAATCAGATGCCTGATTTTGGCCTCCACAGGCATTGAGTGCCCAGGTTAAATGAATGAAGAATTTTAAAAATATAGATTGGCTTGATCCCAAACTGGGTTGTGAACAAAACATACATGTAGATGGTCATTTGAATGAGCTGCTCCCCAATGGACTGAAGTACTTGACACTTCACCCCAGTTGGCACGGCTGTTTGTAGAGGGTTAGGAGGTGGGTGTTGCTCGGGGAAGCACGTCATTGAGGCCTGGCTTTGAGAATGCATAGCCTTGTCCACATGCAGCTTGTCTCTTTGCTCCCTGTGCATTCTGGAAGATATGAGCCTCAGCTTTCTGTACCTGCTGCCCCCTGCCATGCCTCCTCTGTTATGATGTATTCTAATCCCTCTAGATCTGTAAGCCCAATAAACTCTTCCTTCTGTAAACTGCCTTGGTCATAGTGTTTTATTGCAGCAATAGAAAAGTAACTAATACAGTGTAGAAAAAGGGGTAATTGGGATGGGACTGATTTAAACAGACATTTTTTTAAGAAAATATCAAATAAGGTAACTGGCATGTAACAGCCTAAGAGAATGCTTATGAAGAAAATAACTGAAATGATAATTTCAGTTCTTCATAACTTCTAATTACAAAACACAAGTCTTAAGTCTCTCAAGAATTTTATCAGAATAATATAATTTAAACTGCAAAAAAAATCTTGGACAAGATGGTCTACATTTTGGGAAATTGAGGCAGGAGAATGATTAAGTTCAGGGCTAGCCTAGACTACACAAGGAGACCCTACCTCAATGAAAAAGCCAAACAAAACAAAATGAAAATAATATTTTGATCCAAGGAAAATCTTTACCTTTATTTTTGCTTTCAGGGATATGTAAGAACTTGTTTTAATACTTCAGACTTCTTCCTGTGAATTCAACATGAAGGTAAAACCTGTGGATGAACAGTGTCTGTTATATATAATCTCCAGCTAGGAGATAGTTTGTCTCCAGAGACCAGCTCCCTATGAATTTGAAGGAAAACTCTCTCCCATTGAAGTCTATTTGCTTCCCATTGTGCCAAGTCATATTCAATTTATATACACATACATTTTTCACGTGGGGCTTGAGTATCTGTAGGGGCACAGTGGAGAGTTGTGTGTTGGGAGGATTCGCTCTTCTGCTCTTCAATGGATGCATTTTGGAGTATAAGAATATTGACAAATATAAACAGAAATAAAACATGAATTAGGCACTTCTCGGCTTATATACATTACTACCTTTCTGGAAAGCTGCAAACAGTGTCCAACACTTGTCATATTAAGCAACAGGTTTTCCAATCACATATACCCTAGACAAATCCATCAACTTCTCCATGAATGTGTTTCTGTTCCAGTCTCCCTCTTCTAATTTTGGCAACTTTGTGCGTGGCCATACTGAGTCTAATAATCATCTTTATCTCACTTACTGTCCTTGGAACGCAGTTTTCCTTGAACTATAAAACAACACAAAAAATAC
The DNA here is from genome assembly GCA_035773235.1 of Eospalax fontanierii. Lineage (NCBI taxonomy): Eukaryota > Metazoa > Chordata > Mammalia > Rodentia > Spalacidae > Eospalax > Eospalax fontanierii. The sequence continues at coordinate 22,182,174 of CM069540.1, forward strand.
CTTGCCTTCTTTGACTGAAAATGAAGCAAGAATCCGAAAGACAGCGGGTCTCTCCCAAAAGTTTCTCTCTGTATTGGTTAATAGTTAAAATTCTTATCTAAAAAAGTCTGAATGCCTTGGAGGTACACTTCCAATAAACTCTTACTCTCCCTGGTTCTAGTGCTGGGAACTAAAAACACGGATTTTTATATGCTAGGTAAACCATTGTACTATGAGTTATATCCTGAGTCCATAAAAATTAATAATTTTTATAAAAGTTACATGAAGAAATATGAATCTGATAAAATTAAATATTCATTGAGAATAGTAACATTAATGGTCTTGAAAACTGAGTTAACAATTTAGTTGTTGAAGAGAGCTACCCACATCTTTGTCTGAAGTTCTCTTATATTTTATGATTTTTTTTTAAGTGAGTGAAGCGTCTTTCCCTTAGTATAGGCTGTTCTGTAATTGCAAGTATAAGACACGTGAGTGTTTCCGATGATATTTCATTATCTGGTAGTGATGTCTTCTCATTAAAAAATGGTTCCATTCTAAATACTCTTTGAAAGCTAAAGCTTTGGGGAAGGAAAATTATACAGTACCACACAGTTGATGATTTCATGTCAATCTGTTATTTGGGAGTTTTTTGGAATTTGACTTTCCCAAGCATTTCAAATGGCACTTTGGTATTGGTTCTGACTGTGAGTTAACATTTATTCTTAGCATTCAGTTGCTGCAGTTTCACACAATGGGAATCTGGCAATCAGGTGCTCTTAACAGGCTTATTATTGGGAATTTTAACTAGATTTTGAAGTAAAGAAATCTCAATTTGGCTTGACACTGAATCTGAGACAATCTTACTGCTCTCCATTCCCTAGTTACTGTGACAGATCGTCATTTTTCCACGGATGTCGTATGGCCATTACTCCAGTTTTTGTGTGGGATGTGTCCACTAACTCTCATTAGAAATTGATCGTGCTTGACTTCACAGATATCTTCATAAATGTAAGAATTCACACCTTGTCCCCTCTCCTTCTATACAGAGTTGTCTAGCTGCCAGACTATTCCAGTCTATTTTCCATTTTCTAGGAAGAGCTCATAGGCCTTGTAATAAATTTACTGAGAACAACCACGGAGGTGCTACTGCCCTGGGGCCATGCTGGCTCATCAGGCCTGTGCTTGGCATTATCCAGATTGCAGGCTGCATCAGTATGTTGCCTTAGGATCCATCACAGGAAGTGTCACTGTCCTTCTGTATCTTGATCCTCAATAATCTTTATGAGTTTCTTACCATTCATGTCTTAAATAGGGAAGGTGATGGGAATATCAGGCTTCAAAACATCCAAATGATTTTCTTTGAAGCCTCAGTTTCCCCTACTGAAGCACAGAGGTTTTCTGATTTTCTTTGAAGCCTCAGTTTCCCGTACTGAAGCACAGAGGTTTTCTGAGAGTCAAGAGGAGGCAATAGATACACTTTGTTAAATGTAAATTGTAATAGCCAGCCAAGTCTGTAGGATTGCTTGTGATACAAAATCACAACCATATTTTCACTTGATTAGTTCAAATTCATATGATACAGAGAATATTAAGTAACATTTTCTTTCAATGATTTTAACATCTCTTCCAGGTCCTATGTGTCATTTCATTACATGTTAATATTAACCACATAAAGTAGAGACCATAATTATTTCCATCTTGTAGTCAAAGTGTTTGAAACTGGTTTGATAGCTGCCAGTGATTTTTTAAAATAGACATGGCAGAACCTGGCTCATCATTCAAAGCAAAATGAATTTGGAGTTATGTCCTAGGTTGATTCTCTGAAGTATCCAATTAAAAATGCAATTACCAACTCATGTGGTATGAGCTTGGGAAAATCACATGAGCTTTCTCCAGGGGCTTCATGCTTCATACCTGAAATGAAGGGGTTTGTAGTCAGGAAGTGGTATCTCCTGGCTGTAATCCCAGCTCATGAAAGTCTGAGAATGGAGGATTGTATCACGCTCAGAGCCATTCTGTGCTACAAAATGAACTCTAGACCAGGGTAAGCTACAGGGTGCATCACTGTCTCAACAAACGAACAAACCAAACAGAAAAAAGGAACTCTTCCTCCTGTCATCACAATAAAGCATGACTCTGATAGGTCCTTGGAAGATTGGGATGCCCAGGAACAACGAAGGAGGGAATAAGGGAGCTGTGACGAGAAAGGAGGTGTAAGGAAGAGTGGAATCTGGCTCAAGCATCCAGAGAAGAGGGCTACAGGGAGCTTTATAGGAAAAGGGAGCGTTACATCAGGCTGAGCTTTCATGTGTTCTCTCCAGTTAATGAAGACTACGGATACGTTCATTTGGTGTATAAATTCCCAGCTCTTTCAAGTTGCCTACATGCTTAGGTAGGAAGACTGATGGACAGAGGGAATGACCATGTACAAAAAGAAGCTGTAGACATGGTGAAAGGTTTGGAGGGGATTTGTGGAGAGGACCAGCAGTATCTACCATGAATGCCCACTATCTACGTAAAGAAAACACTCTGCATGCTTGGTATATATTACTAGTATTCTAAATAATTATTGAGGTTAAAGCTTTAAGTACATACATTCAGAATGATAATGGTCCATCGTGATTAATGTGGAAAATGGAAAAGAATACAAGTAAGGTCAGCACAAAAAAAGAAAAAAAAGTGAAATATACACCTAGAAAGATGACTTGGATGAAAACTACCAAAGATATCTAAATTAAAACAAGAACTATCCTTCATATATTTGATTTGATTTTTAAAGTGTGTTTAAGAAAGAAAAGGAGGCACTGTAAGGAATGCAACAGTGTTTTCTATTCTTAAAAATCTAGTGCAAGAAAAATTTTCTGTAACAATAATGCTATGATGATGTGAGACATGCTCCAATTTTAGAAGAACTTTGGCTTTGTAATAATTTAACCCTCTTTTCTCAAATTACTTGCTAAAAATAAGGAAAATATGCAGACAACGACAGGAAGAGCAAACAGAAATACTGGTGGCCTAACTCCCGTGTGGTTTTTAACTGGCAAACCTAGATTGAGCCTGTTTCTGTCCCAGAGGCCTGAGACACCACTGTCCTGTATCCCTGGTGTACCTGAGCTTTTTTGTCATGCTCAGTAGCATAACTGCTATCTAACTTCTCTTTAAGGCTAAGACTTGTTGGATTCTTTTATCACACTGTTGTTAGTCCGTATGTGCTGACAAGATCAATCCATTAATGGGAAAGTGGGAAATAACCTATCTAAAAGCAAACACATTTGTGTGTAATTCTTAATGTGACCGGAATGGTTTTCCTTGGTACTTTATATATAGTCATTGATGGGCCACTTGATGGTTAGCAGGTGTTTGAGAAAACTGAAAAAGAATAAGAATGAACTTATTCTATTAATAAACCATGAGGTGTGGCTTTTCCATAAGCAAATGTGTAGGAAGACAAGAGAACTCTCCATTCACACAAGGTGTGTCAATTGTGGAGCACAGGGGTCGGGCAGGGTGCCTTCTAAAATCAATGATTGCTGACTCTTAAGAACAGACATATTTAACACAGTCATCCCTCAATATCCCTGAGAAATTACTTTCAGGAACCCAGAGGGACACCCAGATTTGTAGATACTCAACTCCCAGAATGAAAATGATGTACTATTTGCATATAGCTACCTGCATTCCCCTGTATATGTTAGATCACCTCTAGATTACCAGTGATAGGATGTAAAAGCTGTGTAAGTAATTGTATCTTATTGTCTAGGGAATAATTATGAGAAAAAAAATCTTCCAATATTCTTCTCATCTATGGAGACAACATAATGAGTTTGATGGATATTTGCATTTACATAAGATCCAGAACTGTCCGTACTATGTAACTCCATAATATTTTTACTGTTCCAGTAAGATTCACTAAACCCACTAGCTATAAGTCTCCACTTCCTATCACTACAGATCTCCTTAATCTGAATATTTCATATATATATAAATATACACACATATATAAAATGTTTGTATATTGTGCAGTTAAGTTAAATATATGTCCAAAACACTCACCATTACTTTGTAGTGAAAACATTCAACATACATGTTCTAGCATCTTTAATATACAGTACACTGTTTTTATCTATAGAGACCACACTACAGAACAGAATATTAGAACTTATTTTTCCCTAACTGTAACTTAGCACCAACTGACCAACCTCTCCCCTTCGTACTTTCTCAATTTTCACCCAGTCTATAGTAATGGCCATTCTATTCTTCATTTCTATGAGATCAGCTAGTTTAGATTCTATTTATAAGTGAGAAAGTTAGGTATTTGTCATCCTCTTAAGTCTGTCTCATCTCAAATAGTGTAATATTGATAAGATTCATCCACAATGTAACTTGTACCAGCATAGTAAGAAAGGAATGAAAATTCCTTTTCCACTTAAATAACATACCATTCTGTGAATAGCCTTGTGACTTTTCTAAGCCACATTACAGTAATACAAAGAAACAGCCTGGACTGGAAAGATGGCTCAGCATTTAAGAGAACTGTCTGCTCTTGCAGAGGACCTGGATTCAATTCTCAGCACCCACATAGTGGCTAACAATTGTCTGTAACTTTAGTTCCAGGGCATCTAATGCCTTCTTCTGACCTCTGTGTACAACACAGGTGCACTTACATACACATAGGCAACACACATATACAAAAATAAAAATAAAAATAATTAAAATCATTGAAAAAAAGAAACACTCTGACTCTTAGCATTTATGTCAAGAGTGGAACAGAACTACAGATGTCTCTTAGAACTGTGCTCCCCAGCCAGGGCTTTACTGATGCGTTGTTGAAGCAGCATCTCCAGCATGAACTGGGAAATTAGAAGTCAGGACCCACACTTAACTTATCAGAGAATCTTGCTCTTTGAGTCCTAGGCCTATAATATCACACACACTCAATTTTTCTCATTGTTTGTAATGAGAAAAGCACTATGCTTTCAGTGGTTGCAAATGTAAAACAGTCACACACACATTCATACTCTAACTAGGGTGTAGGGCAAGGAAGGATCCTGAAGGATTAAAATCATATGCCCAGGTCATAGGAGGAGCACACGGCCCAGTGGCCTCATTTACACTACGAACAGTAATTTTTTTGGTTTCAAAGTTAGGGAAGTCCTAGTCCAAGTCATGTCCATATTGTACATACACATTATAAAAGCAACTGCATGGTTTAACAGATTTAGCATTCCTAGTAATGAACTTTGAGGGCCCAGATTCTTATTAATGTTTCTTACGATCCTTGGTTGAAGTAATAGCATCTCCATACGTTTGGGATGGAATTTTTTGCTTTTATTTGAATTTTCCTAAAGACCACTGAGCATCTTTTAATCTACTAATTGCTCAGTTATATTTTCATCTATTTTTGAACAGAAGTGTCTGTTCAAACTCACTGCCTATTTGTTAATTGTATTGTATTTTTACTGTTGTGCTATGATTTGTGCTTGATATTCTGAATAATATGCAGTTAGAAGTTATATGACTTTCGAAACTTATTCATTCTAGGGCTGGAGAGATGGCTCAGCATTTCAGAGCACTGGCTGCTCTTGCAGAGGACCCAGGTTCTCAGTATCCACATGGCAGCTAACAACTGTCTGTAACTCCAGTTACAGGGGATCTGACACCTTGTTCTGACCTCTGTGGACCCTGAACAACATGTGTCCACTTGCATACCTGCAGGCAATACACATATATACATAAAATAAAATAAAAATAATGAATAAAATATTTTTAAAATGTTGCCATTCTGTGTTTTTCTTAAATGTTTTACTTAGTGTCCTTTAATGTTTTGAGTTATAGTGCTGATTTTTCTGCGAGTAATTTGCACAAATGCTTTCTAAAAGAGTCTGATGGTTTTAGCTATTGTTTTCAAGCCTTTGGTACAATTTGATTTCCTACTTGTATCCAATGTGATGAATTCTCAATAGTTCATTTCTGTTTCTCAGTTGTCAGGTTTTCAGAGCATCAGTTGTTGATAGACAGCTTTTAAATACTGAATAACCAACCCTGTTATTGTTGTAGAAAACGAATTTTTCACAAATTTGGGTTTATTTCTAGACTTTCAATTGTGTCTACTTTTATATGACAAATAGTCATGATGTAATACAGCTTTGTATTAATACTAAATTTTGAAACAGGAATTAATCTTTGAATTTGTTCTTTTTAAAGATTGCTTTGGATTTTATATATCCCTAGAGATTTCTAGCGTATTTTTGGAACATGTGGTCACTTGCTGGGGTGAAAAACAGCGTGTACTTGAAGAAGGCTTACATTACATGTAGTCATCAGTCTGCCTTCTAAATAATACAGCACCATGAGCACAGAGTGACTTCTTCAGTTTTGTTTTTGTTGTTGTTTTTGTCAAGAATTCTGCAGATCTCAATGTACTACCATTTCTGGGCTTGTTTCATTTTTCTAAAGATTTTATGTTTGATGTTATCGTGAATGGAATTGTATTCTTTATATTATTTCACATCTTTATTGTAAGTCGAGAGAAGAAAATTGATTCCATACATTTATATCCTGTAACTTTGCTGAACACCCTTGCTTAAGTTATTTCTTTATCTTGTTTACAAATTCATAAACTACTTCTATACAGGATATTAGGTCATCTTCAGATGATAAATTTTACTTCTTCCTTGACAATATGGATATCAGCTATTTCATTTTTTTGTCTAATTGCTTGGACTAGAATGCCTAGGAAAATGTTGGCTGGATAGAATGAAGTTCTTGTCTTGCTCCTAGTTTTCAGAGGAAATGTTTAAACCTTTTACTACAAGGCATAATGTTAGTTGTGTTCTTTCACAGCTCCCATTCAGCATGATGCCAAATTCTTTTCTATTTTTAGTTCAGTATTTTTTTTAATCACAGAAAGGTTTTGCCAATCCATTTTCTGCACCATTCAGATGAAAAGTGCAGTTCTTGTCCTTTATTCTGTTAATACAATAGTTTGTTTTGTATTAAGTTTTAGATGCAAGATCAATCTTCCATTCCTGCGACAAATTTCACTTGAACATTATATGCAAGCCTTTTTACATATTAATAGATTTGGCTTCATAATATTTTGCTAAGAAATGTTTAATGTAGATCTAAATTAATGCAATACCAAAAATGAACTCAGAACTCTATATCTCTTTTTTGTTCTCTATCTCTCATATGAAAAGTTGGTTTTAATTCTTCTTTACTTGTTGCTAGAATGAATCAGAGAAACCATCTAGTCCTGAGCTCTGCTTTGTGAATTGTTTTGATAAATACAATTTCTATTTAATCTCTTCCCATGTTACAGATTTACAAGTATTTCTATCTTTTTGAAGAAACTTTGGTAGCTTTCATCATCCCAGGAACTTGTCCTTTGATCTAGATTACTGGATTTATTAGTATACCATTATTCATAATGTTCTCTTTCTTGGATAGTCCCTATGTTATTCATTATTTTAATAACCTGTGCCCTCTCTCCTCATCAATATAAATAAATGGAATGACTGTCCTCACCTTTTCAAAGAATGGACCTTTGACTAATTGAATTATTTTTATTTCCACTTTAATTTTTTTACATTTTCCTTCTCTTCACTTTGAGTTAAATTTCATTATTTTTTGTTTTTTTTGCTGTGTTTGAACTTAGAGTATTCCCAGTCTTCATTTGTAACGTAGACATTTGCATCTATAAAGGTGTCTAAACTTTGTCTTTTGTATGATTTAATCTCTTCAGTTTATTGATGCTTGTTTTATCCCTAAATAGCCAGTCTTCATACTGAGAATCCTCTGCCCAAGCCTAGAAAGAATTTGAGTCCTGTTCCCATTCATTCAGTAGCAACTCTCTAAAGTTGGCCTTGTTGTCATCCATATTTTGTGTTACCATGTAGATTTCTGTTTAGATGCTGAATTGATTATTGAAATTGGAATATTACAAGTAGGCTTCATCTGCCTTTTCTCTCTTCAGTTCTCATGGATTTTAAAGATTCTTTTCTTAAAAAAAATTTTTTTTGTTACTATGTATGAGTGGTTTGTAGACACGTGTATAAGTGTACCATGGGCTTTCAGTGGCAGAAAAGGGCTTCGGACTTCTGGACCTGGGGTTAAGGATGGTTGTTAGCTGCCATCTGGCTGAGGGAAACAAACTCAGGTCCTCTGAAAGAACAGCTAGTGCTCTTAACCATTGAGGTATCTCTCCAGATTCCTTGACAATTCTTTTTAGTGTTGTTGTGTTAGGGATGCACACCAGGTCCTCATGCCTGCTGGGAAAGCCCTGTAACAAGGAGCTCCATCCTAACACCATGCTCTCCCGTTGTGCTTCATGTGTTTTGTGCTGTTTAAGGCACTTATTCTATTTTTAATTGGATGATATTAATTTCTCCAATGTTTCTTTTATTGATGCTAATTTATGTTTTCAATTTTTTTCCAATTATATTATTTTTTGTGTATAAGTGTATTGGCTGCATGTATGTAAATGCGCCTGTGTTATACAATGGCCACAGAGGTCAGAAGAGAGCATTGGATTCCCTGGAACTGGAGCTATGAAAGGTTGTTAACCACCATGTGGGTTCTGGGAACTGAACTTTGGTTATCCACAAGAGCAGCCAGTTCTCTTAACCACTGATCCATTGCTCCAACTGCTGATGCTAATTTATAAGCAACATAATTCACATCTAGCATGCACAACAAAATAGTTTTTATTATATCTGTAAAGTTATGCACCATCTCCATTATTTTGGAATACTTTGTCACCCCTGAGCCCTGAGGTTACTGTGCAGCTCCATCGTTATAATAGTTTATATCATATTTTCATATGAATTTTTCTTAATTTTCTTAGAATCTAATATATGATATTTATGCCTGCCCTCCTCCACACATAGACTTCAGTATCACTAAATGATAACCATGCTACACTAAGACAGCAAATTTGTACATTTTGGCCCAGAATTCAGTGCTCACATCTGGCACCTCTGTGGTATTCTAGCTTTTAACTTTTTTTTCAGTTCCATATATCAGTGAAATCACTCAGTTATCTGTCATCTTGTGACTGACTTGTATCACTTAACACTATGTTCTCCTGATTTAATCAAGTCGCGAATTATAGAATTACAGGAATCCTCTGTTTATATAATGGGATAGAGTTCTACATATATGCCTGCACATATATCCGTTTATAATGTTCTTCTTTTCTCTTATGCTGAACAGAGGCTGATTTTGTATTTTTAGTTTTATCATAGAGGTGCATGTATCTACCTTGATATACAAATTTTATTTCTTCTTCAACATAAGATTGTTGGCCCATATGATAGTTCTACTTCATGATAGTTCTATTTTTAAAAATCACGGTATTGTTTTCCACCATAATTACATGAATTTAATATTCCATCTGATAATGTTCCATGGGGTCTGTGTTGTCCACATCCTAATCAATTCTTTCTCTCTCTTTATCACACACACACTCTCTCTCTCTCTCTCTCTCTCTCTCTCTCTCTCTCTTGTTTCTTTTTCTTTCTTTGTTCCTTCTCACAGGTGTGACCTGCTATGTACTTATGGCTCTAACTTGCCTTTCCATGATGATGAATAATGTTGTGCAGTTTTTCATATACTTGCAGCTATTTGTATATCTTGTTTTGAGAAGACTTTTGCCTATTATTTCATTGAGTAATTTTATTTCTTTTTGTTAGGTTGAGTTCATTATATTTTATGAAAATTAACCCTTTATTAGGTGTTTAACTTGCAAATATTTTCTTTCAGTCTATGAGCTGTGTCCTCACTCTGCTGATTGTTAATTTTACTTTGCAGTTTTTACTTTCATGTAATCTCACTTATTCCTGTTTTGCTTATTGTGCTTATTGGAGTCATATTAAAGAATAATCACAGCAAAGCCTATAAAAAGTGTCAATAAAATTGTCTTTGTATTTTCTTCTCTTGATCTTATACTTTAAGTCTTACATTAAAATCTTTAATCTAATATGACTTACTTCTCTGTCAGAGATGTGAGGTAGTGGCTCAGTTTAATTCCCTTGTATGCAGATGTCCTATTTTACTAACACCATTTATTGGAAAGATTTGAAAATTCTTGACGTATTTGTTTAAAATTGGTTGATCATATTTTCGTGGGTTTACATCTGAGATCAGTAGTTTGTTGCATTGGCCCATGTATCTTTGCATGCTATCAATTGCAATTACTGTGATTTTGTTATGTAGCTTAAAATAAAGACAGCCCTTAGTATATGAATAGAAAAATTCATGTGGGTTTGGTCCTGTTCTCTCCAGTCATCATCCTTCCTGAACTCTCAGACTCCAATAGAACTTTAAAACCTGTTTTCCAGTTCTCAGAAGTACTTATTCATCGATAACTGCCAAGTTCCTTTTGCTGTGGAAGAAGGAAGAGCATAAAGAGCATAAAGGGAAGCTCCCAGTGTGCTGTCTTGACAATGTTATTCGCCTTCAGTTTTGATGGATGAGCTTCTCGATTTGTAATTCTTGTTTGAAAATTATTTGAATATGCTGATCCACTTTGTCTTTGCCTTAGTGGCCTTTATGACTTTAATGAGAAATCAATTGCTATTTAAAAATACTCTATTTTTGTGAAAACAAGTTAATTACATGTTGATGGGGTTCTATATGATATTTCTACACAGGCATACTGTGTGCTCTAATCAAATCTAGCCTCTATCTGTGAGTTCTCCTTTCTATTGTTATGCACCTTCTAATAACCACAATTCCATATATAGGTCTATGTTTTAGTTTTTAGATATGATAGAGGACATGTACTTATATTTCAGTATCTATCCAATGTATTTACATTCTATCTATTTTTGCTGAAAACTTCAGGATTTATTTCCTCTTTATGGCTCAGTAGTATCCTATTACAGATACATTTAGATGGTACATATGTATCAGATACATATATATGTATAAGATACATTTAGATGTATAAGATACATTTAGATACATATAAATGTATAAGATACATTTAGATGGTACACATATATATTGTATATGTGTTAAGCCTATGTCCATTCTGGAATTTTTCAAAAATATTATTTTATTTTATGTGTATGAATGTTTGTTTGCATGAATGTAAGTATACCACATGCATACAATACCCACAGAGACCAGAAGATAGTGTAAGATCCCATGGAACTAGAGTTACTGATGGTTGTTAGCTGTCATGTGGGTGTTCGGAATCAAACTCTGGTCCTTTGGAAGAACAGCACTTAACTGATGAGCCATCTCTTTAGCCCTTCGAATTTCCTTAAGAAAAATATTAATGCATTATACATGTGCATTGAAATGTACATGGAAATATTTCAATAAAAGCTAGAAATAAAATTAACTTAAATGTTCATTAGAAGATGTATTTTGTACGTGTGTGTGTGTATGTGCATGTAGGATTTGTTTTATAAAATGGTTACCTCTGAGTCTTATTGCATAAAATCAGGCTATCAACTGGAATTTTCAGGGATCCACTAGATGGGTTAAGTAACAGGAAATGTTTGGGGATGAGGCTGGGGAAAGCTTCCAAGGATGTTCTGCTTCCAGTAGTCTGATGGCTGGTTTTCCCTGGTGGCTGTCTGCTGTTTCTTTTCAGGGCATCTTACAGTTGGAGAGTGAAGGATAGAAATACAAGAAGCTTTCTGTTTTTACTAAGATTCATTCTTTTAATAATTATTTTTATTGAATAAAGGATCCTCAGATTTCTGCTCTGATTAATCTCTAATGTTTTAAAAGAATTGAATCTGGCCACTTTTGTCATTGTTTTCATTGTTGTTATGAAGGAGAACATTCTCAGATATTGTTACACCAAACCTTATTAACAAAATACAAACTATTTCTTAACTCTACCCTTCCAAAATAAATAGATACTTTGACATTCAGGAGAAGTCACTGGATATTATTTGGCATTTACATTTTTAACATGAGCTCTATCTAATTCACTCATTTATCAGGAAATAATGGTAAGGATGTCTTTGAGTGTCCAGCAGGCAATAAGTAGCCTTCCAAGTCTGCATGTGGCTCATTCATCCCTTGGAATTTCATTGTCCCAGCCCATTTTACAAGGCTGCTATCAGCAGTCACAGGAAAAAAATAATCATGGCTAAAAAGACACAAGATTTGATTCCCTGATCCCTACAGCATGGAGAAGTGTAGAAAGGAAGACAAACAAGATCCGAGAGAAAAGTGCTTAAGGCCAGATAGAGGATAATAGGGAAAGATGGAGGTCTAGAAGATTCCTTGAGGAGATTCTGTCAATAGTCAGGAGAAATGACTACACTGACAAAGAATGATTATATTCTAAGGAAAGAATGATCATCAGGAATCAAAAAGAGGGGAAGGAACACTGTGAAACTCATTTTATTTACCCAACATTATCCTGATAGCCAAACCAAAAAAGGATACAACATAAAAAGAAAACTATAAACTAATATAATTTATCAACATAGACATGAAAATTCACAAAAAATACTTAAAACAAAATTCAGAATTGCATTAAAATATGTACCATGATCAAGCTGGCTTCATTCAGGAATGCAAGAATGCAACATAGGTAAATCAACAGCACATAAATGCATCAGGGACAGAAATCACATGACCTTCTTAACAGACAGAAAAAAAGCCTTTCACAATACCTTCAAGATATTGTCCCTCAAGAAATTAAGGATAGAAGGAACATTTCTTCAACATTCTAAATGTGGAGAGGATTTGAAAATACTTTGTCTAAAATCAGGAAGGAAACGAGAATTTCCTCTCTTTTAATGAACATATTGATCAAAGTCTCAGTTAGTGTAAAAAGATGTGACTATAAAGAGATATACATAGTAAATGCAAAGGTCAAGTTATGCCTTTTTGCTGAAAATATGAACCTTTAGTTAAAAGAAAACTGATCTGAACAACCTCTCTAACAAATGAGAAGAATACAAAATCAATTTAGTAGTTTTTCTATTTACTTACCAGGAACATATTGCAAATGGAGTTAGTGAAAAAAATCACAGTTGAATTCCTTAAGGAAAAAAAAAATCTGTGGAATAAATCTATCCAAGGCGGTGAAAGACTTCTATAGTAAAAATTTTATCACATAGAAAATACTATTAAAGAAGATACCAGAAGATGGAAAAACTTAACATGTTTCTGGCTCAGCAAGAAAACAACCAAAATACTAAGTATATTCCAAAAATTCAGTGCAATCCCCATAAAAAAATACAACCTTAAAATAGAATCACAGAAGACCATAAATGACCAAAGAAAACCTAGACAGAACAAACAATATGGGGTGCATAATACTAGATCCCAAATTCTCAAATTACCCTGCAGAGCTATAGAAAAAAGCAAACTAAAAACCCAGCATGGTATTGATTCAAAATGGACATATAGACCAATGACTCTGAAGAGAAGGTCCATGCAAAAGTGGATACAGCCACAGTATTCTCATTCTTACAAAAGGCTAATGGCACACATTAGAAGAAGGCAGTCTCTCTTCAAATGATGCTTGGAAAACTGAATATCTACAGGAAAAAGGCAGAAACTACATCTTTATCTTTTACTTTGTAAAAGCAATAAATTCCGAACAGGCCAAAGACTTTACTGTAAGAAGTAAAATTTTGAAAATGATCAAGGAGAACATAAGTAAATCAAATTCAAGATAGTGGCATAGGAAACAAATTTTTCAATAGAATTACAATAGCTCAGGAAAAGAGCTATTGTAAAATAGCTATTGATTGTGGTAAATTAAAAGGCAACTGTACAGTCAAAGAAACAAAAACTAGAAGGAAAGGTAACCTTCATGTTGGGACAAGAGCTTTGTCACTTATCCATCTGACAGGGGATTAAAATATAGGATATATAATTATGTATATATATATATATATATATGTATATACACACACAGAACAAAGAATCTATTAAACAAATGGTGAAACTACTAAATACTTTTGAAGTAAAGACATATAAGTAGCCCGTAACTATATGAAGAAATTCAGTATCTTTACTCATAAGGGAAATGCAAATCATAAATGGACATCTCATTGATACTGCCTTTCAAACAAGCCAGAGCAACAAATATGGGTATCCACGTGAGGAAAAGCAGCACTTCCATACTTGTAAGTGAGTTCAGCACTATGGAAATCTCCATGGAGCGTCCCTAAGAAGAAATGAAACATAGAGCTTTATCACTGTACAGCTGTACCATTTGTGGGCATACATCTGAAGAAATCTAAGTAAACAAACAATATAAAACCTGCATACCCATGTTTATTGCTTGGAATAGTCAAATTATGCATTCTGTTAAGGTGCCTGTCATGGATAAAGAAAACGTGGCATGCATACACAGTGACGCATTATTATACTGTAATGAAGAATGTAATTATGTTATCTGTAAGAAAATAGATGGAACTGAAGATTGTAACATTACATTAAACATGTTGTGCTCAGAAATACGTACAGTGAGCATGTATTTGTAGAAGGGAGACTATTTGGGAAGACAAAGGGTATCAGTAAGAGGTGAATGGGAGGACAAATGAGGGTGGTAGGGAGGTGACTATGAACAAAGTATTTTTCATATACATGAAACTATTTTACATATTAGCATACACAAATTTTAAAATATAGGACGATTTGGATAAGGATGACTTCAAATTACTCTTCTTACTTCTTCCCCAAACCCACAGGGCAAAGGATGGTAAGGAGACTGTGACCTCACTGTAAGCTTGCTTAAGGAGCCACTTCAAAGGAATGACCCAGTCTATGCCTTGGGTTTGTGCACACAGGAGAAAACTGTTTGCTGTGGAACAGAGATGCCCAGAGTAAAAGAAAATTGTCTGACACGTATTTAATGTATATTATTTATTTAATGTATATTACATTTCAATTTAAGATTTTTGACATTGTGAGATTTTTGTATCTTCCATGCCAATTAAAATTGTAATTAGAAACAGAAAAATTCTTTAAGCATATTAATAAGTAGTTCTTTATTATTTTTAAATATTTTCAGTGTTTAAAGTTTAAAAACATGATTTTGGCTTATGATGGAGATATTCATCATGGGTAGAAGTGGTATTTCCTAAGAACACCATAACTGAGACCTATAGATTTTTCAATGATCACAAGACAAAGAAAGATTCAAGTTGAGGATTTCTAGAGACTCAATACATTCTCTATTACCTCGGTCTTTAATGGTAACAAAGAATCAATAATTTACCAGCCAGAATTCTTCTCACTTCGTTATGAATGCAGGATTTTAAACTCCTTGAAGGGTTGGACTCCATTGTGTTCAGAAGTGCTATGTAGCTCTTGCCTTACTATAACCAAACTGTTTTCATTGAGTTTAAAGAGCTCTTGAGAGCACAGGGAGAAGAGATGGTAAAGAGTACAGTGGACTTTCTCCAGGATGGAACCCCGGTATCATGGTGCAGGCAAATGACCAGTCCACCACCCGCCGATCCATCTCACACAAGAGGTAAAAAACACACCAAAATACATTTTAAAAATGAAAGAAATTTTTGCCATTTTTCTATAGGGAGGGAGAATAACTTTGAGAATTTGAATGGCGTGAGTTAATCTGTAAGCTCTAAAGATGAAAGGTGGCACTTTTACCCATTAGCCCGTGGAATGATGAGATCCTGAGTGTTCTTTGGCACTTCAAAGGGCCACTGCAATACAACTTCCAGGAAAGACTGACTAATAATTCCTTTTGTGTCTGTGAAGAAGAGGATGTTTCCTACAGGGGCACCTTCCAATACACTTGTGGATTGCTATAACTTTTATTATACAGCAAACTTTTGGAGGTAGCTTCAAATCTGTAGACTTCTAGCTCCCTCTGGTAAAAGTCTATATATGACAGTAGATATTTTCTGTCATTCTTCAATCTCTCTCTCTCTGGGTTTAGATGGAAATCTTCTTGCTTATTATTCCAGTGATCAAAGATTTTAAAAAAAAATCCATTTGGGATTAGAAACCCAGAAACTAGCCAGGTTTGAGGCACAAGGTCTCAACTCTCACTTTCAGTAGTTGAGAGGCAGAACCAGGAGGCTTGTGAATTTGAGGCTAGCCTCAGCTACATAGTGATAGCCTGTCTGTAAATAACAGCTAGAGATATAGATTGCTGGTGTGCTGATGTCTTTAGCTGTCAACTTGACATCGCTGGGTAGAGGGAGCTACATTTGGAGAACTGCCTCCATTGGGCTGGCCTGTGGCCATGTCTGTGGGGAATGTTCTTGATTAATGAGTGATGGGGGAGGGCCCAGCCCACTGTGGGGGAGGCCACCCCTGAGCAGATGGTCCTGTATTGTATAAGAAAGCAGGTTGAGCGCAGGCCAGAGGAGCAAGTCATTAAGCAACTTTCCTCCATGGCCTACGTTTTAGCTTCTGCCTTCAGATTCTTGCTCCAAGTTCCTGTCTTGGACCCCCTTAGAACTGCTGCTCAGCCAAATAAACCATTTCCTCCCCAAGTTGGAATTTGTCACAGCAATTGAAGGCAAACTAGCACAGCTGGTTATGCACTTGTCTAGAATGTGCGAAGACTCTAGGCTCCATGCTTTGCACTACAAAAGGGAAAAAAGAATCTTCAAAGCAATAATAGTTTGATGAAGGACAAGGACAAGTATCCCTCCTGGGACAGTTATCCCAAGAACTCAGATGTGTGCCCTGGAGACTATTAAAGATACTGTTAGTTTAATTCTTTGGTACTCAGAATTAGAAGACAAAGGTCACTCTATATGTTGGGTGGTAAATAATGTTTAATTATTTTAAGTCATCCTTAAGGCAAGACAGTGCCAACATCTGTTAGTTTTCTTTACCAGGGGAATACGTCCTAGTTAATTGGATATTTCCCAAGGAGATTATTTTATCATTATGACATTCCCACAAAGATGATTCTGAGGTTTTTGTTTAATATTTTCTTTGATATTTAAACCCAAACCATAAATAGTGTTGTTCTGATTTTTAATCATATGGACACCAAATATTGTTTCTATTTGCAGTGATTCATGGGAAGTCAGATTTCTTATTCCTGTCCCTGGTGGAGTTCTCCCTATAAGCAACCCTCAGGCATAAAATTGGCCTCCATCCCCAACTATAAACACCTCCTCTCTGCTTCTAAAGAGCATGGGGTCCAGTAAGTGTGCGTGATGTGTTCCTTTCTGTCCCGGTTCAGCTTCACATTTCCTAATGCATGCAGTTCCTTTCAGTCAGTCGGACTCAGGAGTTATCTGTTTTTATTCTCGCCTCTTTGTCTTTGGAATCTAAACATCACTCTTCAGGGCACAGTTTTCACCATTTCCTATAATTCCTCCCAGTTCCCACATATATGATTCCATTCATATTTTACCTTGGTCCATGGTAAAAAAAAGTCCTTCCGCATCATGATTATTACTTTACATGCATGAGCACCCACATATACACTGACACATACCAAGCACAAGACTGCATAAATATAATTACTGCTTAAATGTCCTACCAAATGTCCTAGAAAGTGTACAGTAGAAAAGAATCTAAAATATCCTCTAACTGCTCAGCTAACAATAGTAGGCTGGACAGTGCTCAATTCAGATACATATATTTTGGTCTACTCACTATGGAATTCTAATATTCTTTCACTATTTTTCATTGGTACTAAAGATTTAGGGATGGGGGTAATTCTGCTGCATACTTCCCATATAAGCAGGAAGGAAAGATAAATATACAGGACATAGTACAACTCCCATATTTACTAACAATTAGAAGGCCACAAACATCTTTATAGCATAAAGTTATGTGTCTGCTGAATTTCATCTAAGCTGAATTATTTAAGAAAATAATGCTTAACGAATCCAGCTCCAAAATTTTGGTTTTCAGAAATTCCTCAGGCATTTCATATCCCCAGAAGCATTTAACCATCAGAACCATCCTTCCTTGTATGACTGAGATAATACTCCTCAGTCACTCTTTCTGTTTACGATCATGAGAAGTACCTGGCTAGAATCTCAGTACTTGGGAGACAGGAAGATAATGAGTTTGAGGCCAGTTTGAATTACATAGCAAGTTCCAGGTAGGCTCACCTAGGAAACAGTGAGGCCCTCTTTATTTAACAACAACAACAAAAAGGTAGTGATACAGCTCAGCACTAGAGGGTTTGTCTCATGTGAAGAAGACTATGGATTCAATTTTAAGTGCTGCAAAGGAAAAATTAGTCACCGATGACCCCATTGTTCACTTTTGATGAAGCTAAGCAGAAACCATTCTTTTCCCCAGTGGTTTTGTAAGTTCTTTATATCATAAAAATTATCTGAGATTAGAGCTGTCCTACTCACTGAAACTAGCTGGACACAAAGATCAACAATCTCTGTCCTTCTAAGTGACTGAACTTCACCCAATGGTCAAACAACTTCAAAAGTAAATCATCCTAAATTCCTCCCAGTGGAAGTCAAGAGATAAACCACTATCATAGGGTTGAAGCATTTTGATTTCCAGACCTGAGTGTCTGTTATAGCAATTACCTGAGTAAAATCAATTTCTTTACTTGTACTTCTGTCTTTGGCATCAGTGATGTTCAATAAAACTAAGACACTTAAGAAGCTACTTTTTAGCAAGGCGTGATGGCACAAGACTTTAATCCTAGCAGCAGGCAAAGCCAGAGGGATATCTGTGAGTTTGAGGCCAGCTTGTTCTACATAGTGAGTTCCAGGTCAGTTGAGGTAACAGGGAGACCCTGTCTCAAAAATAAAAACCAAAACAAACAACCAAACAAAAACACACCAAAAAAATAAACCAAAAAACAGAAAACAAAGAGGTTATTCAGATAATCCTGAAGCCAGAATGCAACCCTGGAGGTATTGAAGATTTCATTCCATTAACCTAAATTTGCAAACAAATTTTCTTTCCTACAAACTTTCACTTCAGTGTTTCATGCTGGCATTGTTATAGACACGCACCTGTGTCTTTGGTAACTTCTTTATCAAAAACAGGGAACTGCTAGGTTTTGCATTGCATGCCTTTTATCCCAGCACTCTGAAGGCAGAATCAGATGGATTTCTATGAGTTCAAGGCTGCCTGGTCTACATAGCAAGTTCTAGGCCAGTATTACATGGTGAGACTCTGTCTTACGAAACAACAAACAGACAGAATCATCCTCCATTAAAATATAAATCTCAAATTTAGGATAAAGAACAGGCTTTCTATGTCTGTTTCTATCAAAATGCCTCGGAATATCTATGTCACAGGAGGTGAACTTTCTTATAAACAAAGTAGGTGGTTCCTTCTTTCCTTTCTTTCTCAATTTCAAGCCCCAAGCAAGTTTTTTTTTTAAAGATAATAGATGGACCAAATCTGCTCTGAGATAACAGACTTTGCAGTAACTCTGTGGCTTTCCTTTTAGAAGGTCATCTTGGCAATTGGTATGTCACGTCAGAGTCCTGCAATCACTGGAAACTGAGATCAGAACCTGCCTGTATGTCTTTTTTCATCCCACCATGGTCTTGAAAATAACACACCCACCAAGATGCCTCTTCAAAGAGCAGCTCTGCAGGCCCTGTCACCTGTGAACCCTCCTGAAAAATTCATTGAATTAAGAAGGCTCTTGAGATGATACCTGTATGTGTTCACTTTTAATTACTGCAATGAAATACACAAAGCAACTAAAAACAAATGGTTTATTTAGCCCAAAGTTTTGGACTTTGGGGGTCTAAATGCAAGGTCAGAAAGCCTTGTGGATATAGGTCTCCAGTGAAAGTCTTGATGGCAATACAGCAGTGTATGCTGAAATCTGGGGTGGTATCATTAGCCAGGAACGTAATGGAGATAATAATATTTTATAATCCATTTGTAGGCAAAC
Organism: Eospalax fontanierii; assembly: GCA_035773235.1. NCBI lineage: Eukaryota > Metazoa > Chordata > Mammalia > Rodentia > Spalacidae > Eospalax > Eospalax fontanierii. The sequence goes on from CM069540.1 coordinate 22,201,969, forward strand.
TCCCAGTGATCTAAACACGTTCAATAAGGTCTCATTTCTTAAAGGTTCACAGTATATCTCAATATATTCATTCTGGTGGCCATTGCTGTACAGAGGCTTAAGGACTTTTATTAAGTAATTCTTGCTACTCCTCTGAAATACCCAGCGTATGCCATCTACAGGCCTGTGCACACGACACATGAGGTATGGCATCTTGCAACTGTGCAATCACTCTTTGACTGGTGATTGATCCACATCAAGAATAATATTTGAGACAAAGTACACAAAAGAAGATATAATTTACAGAGCATCTGAAAATATCTAGAGTGATGGATAATCCCCCGAAAAGACTGAGTAGGAGAGAAGAAACTCTAAACCTAGACATTTGTCTTAATATTGTATCAGAATAAAACAAGAAGTGAAGACCACACTAGGAGCATCAGCTATTGTGGCCAAGATCTCAAGGTCTGACACCAAAGCTGTCTATCCTTCAGCTTCTCTGAACATTTTAGCAGGGCGTCTGCCTACTGAAGGCATAATGTAAGCCAGGGGAGAATTATAGAAAATTATCTGTTTGCTTTCTCCCATGGAGAAACACATGGAGTGTTATGAAGGTTTCCTTCTCAAATCTAAGAAAGCAGAATGCACATTTCTAGAAAACACAGGTGAGGTGTAGCCAAAGTGTTATTTATACAAACATGAAATCACATCAGCTTTCTGAAAGGAGCAATATTACACTGCCTTTCTTAGGAATAATGAGGCTTGAGACAAAGATGTTTTCCTTGGTTATGGGAAAGTATTTTTGAGAGGCGGCATTGCAATCTCTTCTTTTCAGCTGCAATTTCTCTCACTGGAATCTGAACTGTGCATGAGAGTAGCTTGAGAATTGTCCAGTTGAGTGATCTGGAAGAAGAAAAGAGGAACTGGACTCAATTTGTAGTTTCAGAAGATGCTTTCTCTCATCTTTCAATGGACCTGTTCCTCTGATAGAGCTTGCTTAGTCAGTTGTGAAGGTAAAATTCCATCAACCAGTCCTCCAACTTTAGACAATAACAACAAGGTGATTTCAAAACTGTACATGGTCAGGATAATGATTTAACTAAAAATGTACCACGTACTCATCTTGGGAATGAATACCAGGGACAGAAAAGCAGAAATAACCAAACACTGGACATACAAACAGCAATAGCAACTCTGAAGGCCAATAATATATACCTACATTGGTATTTAAAGGTACAACTTGTTTGAACTCAGTGGAATAGAATGGTATACTTCTCCATGACACTGGCCTCCTTCTGCACTGAAGTCTGCTCATTGTCTGCTGCTGCTTTTTACCCACCCTGCATTCCAGATGGCAGTTGGAGGTGGGCAAATGCTTGAAGCACCCTCTGTGTCTATGGTCTACTTAGCCAACACCCCTGCCTGATATTCCCAAAGCCTTATTTATCCCCATGCAATGAGGCTCTTTTACACACTGTGGGTCTTATTTTGAGCTCAGTAAGATTTTCCTGCTTCTCCTTTCACATTATTTGAAGTAAAAAGACTTAGTCCTTGTGCCCCAAGCAAAGTCCCTCCAAAATAGTTCAAAATATTCATCCCCAGGGGCTGGAGAGATGGATCCATGGTTGAGAATACCAGATACTCCTGCAGAGGACCTGAGTTAAATTCTCAGCACCCATATGATTCTGACAGCCGTCTATAACTCCAGTTCCAGGGGATGTGTCACCTTCTCCTGTCCTCCACGGTAACTGCATTACATGGGTGCACTTACATAAATGCAGACAGTACCCTCATACATATAAAATGAAAATAAATAAAATATTAAAAAATGAATCCCTAGAACTACCCATGTTTGAACCTACTTTGAAACTTGGGGATTGTTTTCTCCCAACTCCTGCTGAAGTTTACCATCAATTTTTCTTAGTGCCACATTCAAGACAACCAATTTTACATCCTTCTGATGGTACAATTTGCTGACATTCCAAATACCATAAGTCTTTGAATAATATTATAATTATCTCTTGAGAGTAGAATATGGTTAGAACTGGAATGCCTTAACTTTCTACTTTCTGATTTTTTTTGCTCTGGATAATTCATGTGTTTTATTGCTTATTTTATTCATGATATTATACTGCATTGGAAAATCCTTGAAGTTATGATGTTATGACTATTTTGGTCCACAGTAGGGTTTTCTAGAATCCCTTTGGGTTGATCTTAGACATTACTGAACTGAGTGAAACCTTTTAAGGAACAAATGAATTGCTTGTGTGCATGAATAAAAGAATATGCTTTTGTACAAAACTATTACTTCAATCATAGTTTCAGACACAAAGTCAAGATAGAAATGAGAAATAGGCAGTCATATTGAAGTTGGTGAACTTTAACTTTTAAAAATGTTTGCCAAATGTGTCCAGGTATCACACTGCCTCTAAATTTGATTTCAGAGAGCATTATTAGGAATCCTAATATGAGGAACATTAGGATTCTATGGGACTGGACTGATTCTAAGTTACTATGCTATCTATTGAGCCCACAGTTAAACAAAAAGAACATTTTGCCATCCTATTGTTAGGAGTCTGAGGTTCTTGTGGCCTTGGAGAGGAGGATGGTAAATCAGAGGTATTTGGACCATAGATGTGCTCTATTACCACACCAAATCCACGTGTTCTTTGTGGTTCAATCTGTATTTCTATTCTCTCTATATACTAGTAAGTTTGAGTGCTGTTGTTGCAATAAGTGCCATGACCTAAAGCAACTTTGGGAGGCAAAGAGTTTATGTGTTTTGCACATTCAGGTCACAATTCACTACTGAGGACAATCATGGTAGCAGCGTACACAGGAATGAAAGCAGTGGCAACAGAGGAACATGGCTAACTGTATAGCTTTTTCCCTTTATGTCTGCTAGCCTTCTAATACAGCCCAGGCCCAGGTGCCACCCACAGTGGGCTGGCCTCTTCCACATCAACCATCAATCAACAAAATTCCTTGCACACCTGGTCACAGATCAGTCTCATCTTGGAAATTCTTTAATTGAGATTCCTTTTAGCAGGACATGTCAAGTTGACATTAAAAGTTAATCAGCACACTGGTATATTTTGTTTGTTGTCAGTCTCTCACTATGCTATGAACTCAAGAAGGTAGGTAGGGTCTTGCTCTCCATGGTATCCTCCATGAAGCACAAATGGTTCATGACCAACAAGCTAGATAGAAAGGATTAAAGTAGCAGAAGGCAGAATTTTGCTCAAGGGAAATATCTTTCTTAAAAGAACATCATTTGCCATCTGGGAGGGCTTCCCCCGGTGTTGACCACTTCCTAGATGTCTTGTTGGAATCAAATGACTTCAGGGGCTGAAATGTTGGATGGGGCAGCAGTTTGGAAGTATTTAACCAGTAGGGTTATTCCCAGCCCTAGAGATCTAAGCTGGAGCTTTTATCAAGCATTTTTAATGATGGGAATGGTAAATAATCATATCGCAATCATATTAAGAGCTAATTGACATTGCAATCTGAGTAAAGGTTCAGGGATGGCCCTGTCCTTCTCAGTTTGTGATTTTTTGTATCATTGAAAGGAGAACTGACTTTTCCCCAACTCTCTACAGGAAGCGGATGATGCTTAAAAGATACTACAGGTGGCTAGTCCAGGGTTTTCCAGTGGGCTGTGAGTCACCAGAACAAGGCTACTCCTTCCTAGGTGTCTTAGTTACTTTTTAAAATTGCTGTGACAAAACCCCTATCAAAGACAACTTAAGGAAGGAAGGGTCACTAGAGCTTGTAGTTTGAGGGTACAGTCTGTCATGGTAGGGGAGGCACAGTGGCAGGAGAAAGCTGGGGCTGGAGGGTTGATTCAGTAGTTAAAAGCACTGACTGCTCTTGCAGAGGACCCAGGTTCCATTCCTAGCACCCACATGGCTGCTAACAACTGTCCATAACTCCAGTTCCAGGGGATCCAACGCTCTCTTCTGGTGTCCACAGACATTACACAACATGCAGGCAATACACTAATACACATAAAATAACAAAATACTTTTTTTAAAGGAGAGAAAGTAAACAGAGAACCAGCATACGGTATCTCTCTTCTTCCTGTTAATGTAATTTGATTGGTGAATGGGACCTGAGTCCCCTGAGAAAGGAGTCAGTGCTTAACTCCTGAGCCATCTCTCCAGGCCCCAGCTTTCTCCTTTTTATTCAGTACTGGTCACCAGCCCATGAACTGCAATTTGAGTGGGTCTTCCTACCTTAATTAACATAATCTAGAAAGTGTGTCATAGACATATGCAGAGACGTTGTCTCTTTGGTGATCTTAAAGCCCATCAGATTGCCCATCAAGATTAACTACCCCAACAGGAAACTAACTGACAACCCCTGGTCATCAGCGGCAAGAGGGTATACCACTTGACCTTGACTCCACTGGGGACAGTCCTTCCCCAGTTTCAGTCACAGAGCTCACCACCCTTTACCAGAAAGCCTTACAGTACAACTCTGAGTAACGATAGTTATATCAGCTAAACAGTCTTGGACGGGATGCTATCATCTGCTCCCTAGTATCAAGGCAATGGGCTTTCCTTTTCTAAATTCTCTGGAGATGATGCTTCCTTGCAAGAACAGCTAATGGGTAGTTGAGCGCAGTCGTGTGGGCTCCAGAGCAAAGGAACTCAGTAGCGAACCACGAATAAGCTGTTAATGCTACATAGAAAGGAAAAGCAGAGGGAATTAGAAGACAAGTGAAAAAGGCATTTGGAAGCCTTGAGAGATGTGGACATTGTCCAACTGTGGTTTTAGGAAAGGGAGCATTTGCTCGGCTGCAGCATTACAGCACCTCTCTTTGAACTCTGGATTTATTCCAGTGATAAGCAGGAAGGGTGGGTGTGGATGTGGAATGATAAACTAAGTGTTGTGGAAAGGCAGTCTTCTGTCTCAACTAACCAACAGCAGCCCCTAGTAAAATGTGGATGGACTTTTATTTAGTGTATGAGAACGACTTGGAGCAGATGCCTAGCAGCCATCAAAGGTTGGGAATTGGTTAAGTTTTACTTAAGCAGACTATGCTTTGCATTAGGAAGTCAAAGAAGTATGGGTTCAATGATTTTCCCCCACTTGCAATTTTCCAGTCATAATTCAGCACTGCTGGGTTAGGGCATGTTCCATCAAATTAAAAACCAAAGGTTTTCCTATGGGGGAAGTCTCAGTGTTACAGCTGAAAGAGGTGACAGCCACATTACTGCCATCCAAAATAATTTATTAATCATGTCTGTGCAAAGAACTCGGGTATGCACAAAGCCCCAGGGGCTTCCTCTTTCAATGCAGCCTCTGCTTTCTGCCATCTCCTTAGAGATGTTTCGTCTTCACTCGTGAATAAAATGGATACCTAGAAAACTTCATCTTTTCCGAGTGCATCAGCAGCTCCAGGCAGCACTGAGGAGGGGCCGCCATTCTCAACCTTCCATTCTGGCTTGGCACTTGTTAAAAAAACCCACAAATCACATCTTACATTTCCTAGGCTAAGGTAGGCCAGGAAATCTGGGTCGAGATGGCAAGAGACGTTTTGCACCATCCGCATGTACCATGTTGGTAAGGGTTTTTTCCTTCCTTCCTCTCTTCACCACACTGTCCCCTGGGGTGACACCTCAGAGCACCCGAGATCAGAAGGACTCGAGTGTCTCCCTACCCAAGGGAAGAAACTGGCCATGGAATTTGAGACCGACCTGAGCAGTGTTTGCATTTTAACTTCTCACAAGCACTGGCCTTGTGACTTGTGTGCCTGTGCTTACGTCTACAATTAAAGGCAGTACTTTTAAAAGGTAAGTTATATATACACAGCTTGGAGATCTAGACGCCGAAAGGTCGTCTGCTTCACCAGCATCCTCTCTCTACAACTCCTAGGCAAAGCTGGCTCTCCATCCGGCCGCACCCCGGCGGGGCAGGATAGCACAGCGCCTCCCTCCCACTGCACACGCCCCCGCGCGCTCCCGGGGCAGGTTCAGTCTCCGACCTGGCAGGATCCACACCGGCTCACCGCTGATCCCGAGCTGCCTGCGCTACACATCTCCAACGGGGTCTGCTTGGATCATTTATTTATCTTGTGTGCAGTAAGAAAACACCATTAGGTGCTGGTGGGAGGCGCTACTCTGCCCAAATCTCAGCCCGTCGGCGGCGATTCCGCACACACACCCGCACCCGCCTAGCTGCGAGAGCCCGCCTGGAGCAGACCTCGCCCCGGGATCCACATCGCCCGGGACCCCCGTCGCGGCCTCCCGCTGCTGCCAGCCGCGCTCCAGCAGCAGCAGCCGGGCGGCTGTTGTCCATCCTCTGCCAGCCAGCCGGCCGGTCCAGCGCCGGGCTCCCGGGCGGCGGCAGCGGCGTCGCTCGCTCACCGGAGTTTGACTCGCGGGCGTCGGCAGTGGCGGCGCAGAGCCGCGGGCGGCGGGAGCGAGGCGAGCCCGGCCGCTCGCCCTCCGCGCTGCGCTCGGATTGGTCTCTCCCGGAGAGTGCTGGCCGAGGGTTGGCTGCCGGCCGGCTGAAGAACAGGTGCACTCACCGCCCGGGCTCGCCGAGCAGCCGCTGAGGATCGCAGCGCGCAGGGCCGGGGGAGCGGCGGCCAGGCCGGCCCCCTGTGTCGGAATGCGGCTCGCCGGCGTCTGGCAGCCCGCAGCTGGCCGGCCGGGTCCCTGAAAGCTCGGAGAGGCTCGGAGGCGGCGGCGGGAGCGCCCGGGCCGGGCGCCCCAGGGAGCGAGCCGGGCGCGGCGCCCCGAGGATGCCGGCGAGGCTGGAGCGCACGCCGGCGGCAGGCAGCAGCAGCGGTAGCGACAGCGGCAGCGGCGGCGGCGGCAGCAGCAGCAGCCCGGGGATCCCGGCGCGCAGGAGGCCGCTTGGCGGGCTGCAGACGCGTCCCGCCGCTCCCTGACCGGCCCGCGGCGCCCGCCGGGGCTCGTCTCGCCCCTCTTCTTCGCCGCTCGCCGCCCCCTCCCCGGCCCGCGTCCCCTCCCCCGTCCTCTCCTCCCCGCCCGCCGCCCGCCTCTCGGGGGGAGGGGCGTGGGGGCAGGGAGCCGATTTGCATGCGGCCGCCGCGGCCGCTGCCTGCGCCCGAGCCCGCCGCCGCCGCCGCCGCCGCCGCCGCCGCCGGAGCCCGCGCCCGCCCGGCCCGCGCGGCCCCATGCCTCTGGCGCGGCCCTCGGGGGGGCGAAGGTGAAGACCGGCTCCTAGGATGAGTGAAGGGGCGGCCGCTGCCTCGCCACCTGGTGCCGCTTCGGCAGCCGCCGCCTCGGCCGAGGAGGGCACCGCGGCGGCTGCGGCGGCCGCGGCGGGCGGGGGCCCGGACGGCGGCGGCGAAGGGGCGGCCGAGCCCCCCCGGGAGTTACGCTGTAGCGACTGCATCGTGTGGAACCGGCAGCAGACGTGGCTGTGCGTGGTGCCTCTGTTCATCGGCTTCATCGGCCTGGGGCTCAGTCTCATGCTGCTCAAATGGATCGTGGTGGGCTCCGTCAAGGAGTACGTGCCCACGGACCTGGTGGACTCCAAGGGAATGGGCCAGGACCCGTTCTTCCTCTCCAAGCCCAGCTCTTTCCCCAAAGCCATGGAGACCACCACCACGACCACTTCCACCACGTCCCCCGCCACCCCCTCCGCCGGCGGCGCCGCCTCTTCCAGGACGCCCAACCGGATTAGCACCCGCTTGACCACCATCACGCGGGCGCCCACTCGCTTTCCTGGGCACCGGGTGCCCATTCGGGCCAGCCCGCGCTCCACCACGGCACGGAACACTGCGGTCCCCCCGACGGTCCTGTCCACCACGGCCCCTTTCTTTAGTAGCAGCACGCCGGGCTCCCGGCCCCCGATGCCAGGAGCCCCCAGTACGCAGGCGATGCCCTCCTGGCCCACTGCGGCGTATGCTACCTCCTCCTACCTCCACGACTCCACTCCTTCCTGGACCCTGTCACCCTTTCAGGATGCGGCCGCCTCTTCCTCCTCCTCTTTTTCCTCCTCCTCTTCGACCACCACCATCCCAGAAACTAGCACCAGCCCCAAATTTCGTAAGTAGATACCTTGTCTCAACTATGATTTACTGCTGAGTTTCTTTCTGCCCTCTGGCGCTTTTCTCCTTCGTGCCTGTCTTCTAGCGAGCCGCTTTTTCCCATCCCAGGTTTGGGGCAGAGAGTGGGGAGATGGTTAAAACTGGCCTCAAGGGGGCCAAAGGTGTGGGCCCGTGCTGAGTCTGTGTGCTCAGGAGGGGCTGCAGGCAGGAGGGGGAAGTTCGCCCTGCGTCAGGACACCTACTTCGGTGGGTCCCAGATGAGAACAGACTGCTGAGGCTCTTCAAAGGGTTAAGGCGAGTGCCATCCCTCCTTACTGCAGACTTGCTGGTTAGCCCTGGATGGCTTCCTGTGAAGGTCTGAGGGAGGGAGGCCATTCCCCAATGCACTCAACCCTTCCCGCCCTCTGGCAGGGAGCAAGGGAAGGAAAGCAGAGGCAAACTGGCCAAGGCTAAATCACAAAGGGAAGTTAGGACCAAAGGTCGGATGATGATGCTGGTAGGATGTAGTTAGAGACGCTTCCAGCAACCCTGACAGGGCGGGGACCAGGAAGGGTTAATTGGAAGCCTGTGGGAGAGTTAGGGGAAGGAGGCGCTCCCAGACGGACCCCTACCCCCAACCTGTCCACGGCCATTGCAAAGTGAGGAAATTGCTTCTTCGGCCACCGAGCAAGTTAACTGCTGGGGAGAGGAAGGGGAACCCCGCAGAGCTGTCACCCCTCCCCAGGGTCCTGGCCAAGTAGGAGTTTTTTTTTGTGTGTTTGTTTGTTTATCATCTGGGCCAAGGGTTTGCTTTTGTTCCAAGAGATGGTGGTGGAACTGGTGTAAACCTGATCTCTTCTCCCTCCCAGCCAGGAAAATATAGACCGAGCTCAAGGCACTGAGAATGAGAACACCCAAGCCTTTTGTAACATGTCACCCTTTGAATGTAGCATTTCAACCTGCCTCTGTGGGTGTCAGTAGAGGCCAGCACGCAGGATAGCTTCCTCTGCAGAGCAGAATGCTTTATATTTTTAAGAATGTTGCAGGTAACATTGACCTCCACCCCACACTGTTGTCTTAGTGAACCGAAATCCCAAGGAACCTTATGTGTGTGCTTACAGATCAGGATCTGGAAACACTTCGTGCAACCTGTGAAGGTTATTTAGGACAAACCCCCAGTATGCCAGTTCAAGTTCTGTGCAAAGCTATTTTGCAAAGAAACGGTCTGGGTGTGCTGTCCTCATACTGTATTTCTGTTTTGAGTCCTAACATCTGGGCAAAAGAAAGAGTGTTCCTCATTAACTCTTCAGTACTGATGGGAATTCCTGACTGCCTCCAGTCGTCCCTGTGCCTATGTGTATGTGTGTGCTTGTGTGTGTGCGTGCGTGCGTGTGTGTGTGTGTTCCTCCTAGACCTCCGTGGGTGGGTGTTTTTTAACCCTTGCTCCTTATAAGAAAAAAGAAAAAGGACTCGGAGAGATAAGCCCTTTGCTTGTTCTGTGCATTAGAAAATTGCATTTATCCTAGGATGATTAAGTGGGAGACAGAAAGGCAAAGGGAAAGAAGGTTCTGCCACAAAAGGAGGATGGCAGTAGAGTGGGCAACTTGCAGCCTCTCTCTGTCTTGGTTGACGCGGTGATGTCAGGAAGCACATCTTCCAAAAGAGAGAAGGTGCTTAGAAGCTCCTTCAGCAAATCTAGCTTGAGTTTTGTGGAGGTATAAATGATTTGGGTGAGAGCACCATTGGTGGATTGGAATAGGTGCTTGTCTGTTTGAAGACCTTAGATTTTTGATCTCTGCTGTAGCATTTGTTATGAATAATGGATTGTGGGTTTATTTCTCTACCTTGTGTGTGTGAGTGTGTGTGTGTGTGTGTGCGCGCGCGTGCGCGCACGTGGGGGGACAGTTCCCTGTCCTTTCTATTGATTGTCTTGCCTTCTTCCATTCTGAGGAGGTCTTTAAAGTAAAGCCCATGGTAATTATTTCTGCCCCTCTATGCTCTTGTTCTACATTCTGTAGAAGGGAATGGATGGCAGGCTGTTTAATAAGTCATGATTATTGATAGGACTCTCAGCCCTAAGAAAAAGAGGGGAAAAAAAATCTGTGGAGGGTGTAAGGGCTCACAGACACATGTAAGAAGTGTTTGTTTCGTTTATTTTTGTAACTAGGTCCAGTTCTTTCTCTGTTTTAAATCTTTAACAGAGAGTTGACTAAAGGAATAAAAATTCAGGTATGCAAATCCAGCAGATATTGACCTGATTTGTATGTACCAACAGGGGAAATTTTAATGAAAGGGAAGATTATGTAGTTTCCATAAAAGGTGAGTTTAAAGAGATAGTGTGTATGGTAATTCAAAGAATAAACATAGTTTTTCTTTTTCATTTAAGACTGCTGATTAACAATGGAAAAAATACTTCATTCAGGGGATTACCTGCACTCTTGTAGTCACTGGATTACAGTCTCAACAGGAGGCCCTCACGTTTTCACTTGTTTGCTTATGGCACCCAAGTTCCCAGGAAAGACCCCCCCCCCCCGTAACCCCTCCCTGCATACTTCAATGGCTTCTTTCTTTCTTTGTTTCTGCTCTTCCACCCCCTATGAAATTATTATCCTGTGGGCAGGTAAGGAGGATTCTCTGTTTTTGTGAGACTAACCCACAGATTCTTTAATGGTCAGTGTCCTGGTTCTTGAATGGAACATTTCAAAGCTCAGAGAATGAATGCCTTCATCTTAGCAACGCAAGTGCGCCTGTCCACAAAAGCATCTGAGCTCCTGGAGTTGAAGGAGCTTGCTCACTGAGAATGAACACACTGGCCAATGGGTGACAGGAATGTTACAAGAAAATGGTCCCTCTCTCTCCCTCCATGGGAAAGGCACAGTTTAGAGGACTGCTATCATTTTCTGAGGAACTGAACAAAGAAGTATGATTGAACTTAAAGATCAAGAAAACAATTAGGATTTGGTCTTTGACTCAGCTTCTGTCCCTTAGGCCATAAACTTGACCAAAACTTGTGTTTCCCTGAAACCTCTTGCTTTCACAGTGACCCAGTATTTTCTTTTCCTTCAGACACTTTAAAAACAAATATATTAAACATACTGCTACTGTACGATTGCTCCAGTAAAATTCTCCTGAAAAGATTTTGTAGCAAAAGTGTAGGTTAATTTACATTTTTTTCAAGCCAAAGGAAGATCACTTACTACCAACAGGCCAACAATGATGTGTTCCAATACAGAAATACTTGTGCTTTGATGGCAGTTGGAATTGTATTTTTGGATTTGAAACATGTTTATACTGTACTGCTAAAGCAATCATGAATTGTTCTGGCATCTTGGAATTCTTTCACTCAGATGAAAACACTGGTGAACAGGTGAAAACCCAGAGCCACTGGCTAAAATCAAAGCCAAAGGAACCTGCTCTGTGCTTTCCATCATATTGTGCCAGTTTCTGTAATTAATTCCCATGAATAAAATCACAAGTGTTGAATAGCATATTCACAAAATTCAAATGTAAGATGAAGCACTGATGCTTAAGCATGGCATGGAGGTGGTTTCACTTTACTCATTCCTCTAAATGAAAATTTAACCTAATGATACTGTGATTCAGAAGAGAGGTATGGCTGAAACCAAATATTTTCCTTTTCGCCATCTTCACTCCTTCAGTAAGAATACACCATTGCTTTGTGAGCAGCCTCGGATCAAATTGATTTAAATGGAATTACAGCTGTATTTTAAGTTCTGGCTACATCAGTCAAGGTTTTTGGAGGAATTTCAGCAGAGAGAGAACTGAGCTACATGCATGCATACATGGTAGCCAAACTGAGAGGCTTCAGAGCCTAAGATCAATATCAACATTTTGTATAGTTAAGTCTTTTTTTTTTTTTTTTGCTTATGGTATGTACTGAGTGTGCTGGATAGCTTTGGGGTTTGGGGTCAGCTTGACCCACCTGGGTTGAGGGAGCCTCAACTCCGTTGGGGAATTATCTCCATTAGACTGGCCTGTGGCCATGTCTGTGGGGTATTTTCTTGATTTGATTTTTGAGAGGGCCCAGCCTACTGTGGGCAGTGCCATCCCTGGGCAGACTGTTTCTCTATTGTATAAGAAAGCAGGCCAAGCACTGGCTTGGGGAGCAAGCTCATAACTAGTGCTCCTCTATGGCCTGTGATCCAGCTCCTCTCAGGTTCCTGACCCGATTTCCTACCTTGGGCTCCCTGATGAACTGTGTGACCTGGGAGATGTAAGTAAAATAAACCCCTTCCTCCCCAAGTTGGTATTCGTCAGTGTGTTTTGTCACAGCATTGAAGGCAAACTAGAACACTGAGTAAGTTTGATTTCCTTTGATGAGGTTTTTCTGTTTAGGTAATGACACTGTGCAGTTTTGGTCTTGAGATGCTTACATGTTGTACTTTATGTTCCTAACCCAAAATAAAAATCTAAATAAAAACTAAAACTAATGAGTGAAAAATGAAAAGTTAAGGTCCTCATAGACTTCCCAGGCTACTTTGAGGGCTCTCTGCAGTTTTGTCTTGGGGCACTGAGGATGCATTTTAAACACTCCTCCTCACTCCTTCAGGACTGTGGTAAGAAGACACTGGAGGTGAATTTGCTATTGGAGGCCTTATTTGTGAACACAGCTGCCCTTGTTTTTTTATTTTTTTATCGTTTCTGAAGTAGACTTCAAAAGGATCATGCTGTTGATCTGTACGCTTGTGAGGAAGGAAATAGTCAAATAAAACTCAATGTCCAAGAAGCTGGCTTGTAGCAATTTCTATTACTATAGAACTAAGTTTCTCTAAGTATACTGAGGACCCTACAGGAGTACTGGTACACATTTCAAATCCCTGCTGTCTTTGAGTGCCAGTGTGGCAAGGAAGAGGGTGTCCCCTCCCTTTGGAGCTTCCCCAGTACAACTCCTAATTACTCCATGAAAGGAAAGATGGCTTTTTGGTTTCTTGCAGAAATTCTTTTCTCAGACCCTTGGTTATCGAAAGCAAAAGCAAATTCTGTCCGGGATTCTGAAATTGTAATGTGAAAATTGTCCCTGAAATATATAAGAGCAAAGGGCAATCATCAATCCAAGTTCTACAATGCATTATTATGACTTCTGAATAGAACAAAACTTCGTTTCGATCTGTTTTTATTTTCAGATTTGTGCATTGGGTAAGAACAGCAATGTGTTGCTTTTGACAAATAGCACAAGCACATTTTGAAACCCTAGTTACTTCGGTTGTCTATCTCTAGGAAAATTCCCTACAGACCCTGTGGCCCGGAAATGAGGGGAAAGGACCCAATCATAGGATTTATCTGTCTAAAGCCAGGGTGGAAGCAGGTTTGGATAGGTGTTTCTTTTTCAGTCAACTGCTGATGACGGGTTAGCACATGCTTTTTTTGGTTTTCCACCCTGATTTCTCTCTCACAGAAGAGTCTACATTCCTTCATCCTTTGCAATATTTAATCAGGGCTCTGACTAAGTATTTCCTGCAGGCTCTTGGCATTATGTTTGTTGTTTAGACCTTTATTAGGCAGCACAGGCACTCCTCAATGGAGTAAATCTTCTTAGTCTTATTTAATGCTATGTCATTTTAAGTTGTTAAGAATATTTTTTTTTGGTTTTCGTGTGTGGTGGTTTTCCTCCATACATTTGTTGTTTAAAAGTATCATGCGTTCATATAATGTTTTCTAAAAATTTTCCTTAAACATTTTTAATATATTTAAAATTCATGTGTAGGAGTGTTTCCCAGAAGCTGGAAGAGGGTAGGGTGTTGGATCCCCAGAGACTGGAATTAAGGGAAGTTGTTAGCTGCCATGTGGGTGCTAGTAAATGGAAGCCAGGTTCTCTTCAAGAGTAGCCAGTGCTCTTAACCACTGAGCCATTTCTCCAGCCCCTACATAATGTTAAAAACAAGTGCTCCTTTTGTGAGGCATGTTAGAATCCCTTAACTGATTAAGGAAGTCAAAACATATATTTTCAGTTACATAATTGAAACATAAAACACTAATGTGACTACTGATCAGTGACTACTGATCACTAATTTTTCTATATTAAGTTGGTTTATGCCAATTTAATGCCATATTAATTTTGAGAGCATTTAGTTGATTTCCACAGTGCAACTCTACAATTGAATGTAAGTTATTATGTACACTTATATTTTCATAACACAATGTGACACATTGAATTTTTTAGATCCATTTATTAAGCATCTACTTGGAAGCCTTAGAATTCTGCATGTTAATTGGCTATTAAAAAGTTATAGAAGTAATTGATTTAAAAAGAGACAGGTTAAACTTGAGTTAAACAACACATGTTCTCTCCATGCTATAATTGAGACACATAGTTTATTCCTGCACATGCCCACTCATTCACACACAGCATGTTTTCCTCAAAGGATCTACCACAGTACTGCTGTCTTTTCTAAACGCATTAGTAGTGAAAGTGGGTATGGTGATACACACTTGTATACCTGCTTTTTGAGGTTAAGGCAGGAGGATTGAGTTCAAGGCCAGCCTGGGCTTTATTGCAAGCTCTGATCTTAGTGGATAAATATGAAACCAAACACAAAAAAGAATGTTAGTGAAGGAATCTGCATGCAAATGATTCTTCATAGATACTATAATAATGCTCCCCAAGAATCTTTTATTTTCTTGCCCATATTATTTCAAATAATTTCTTTCTATTTTAAAAAAGCAACTCTGTTTTTAGTGTTTCTTCCAAAACATTCAGGTACGTTTTAATTGAAACTACAATTATCTTTCATTTTCACAATCATTTATCTTTGGCTTACATATTTAACCAAATTGCATAATTATCAGAACAGCCAGCAGAAAGAAGTTGTTCTCTCAGTCATATTGGTAAGAGAATAATTAGTTTGGCCACTGCACAGGCTCCTGTGTGGCTTTTTCAGTGTGCCAGGGGCTCTGTGACTATGTCTCCCAGACTATGGAGAAGGAAACGTGGTGGTAGTCAGCTGGGAATGAGCATAAAGACTGATTTCTTTAACAGGTGACCTGCATTGAAAGTGGGTGTCAGTGATTACTATAACTTGTAAGAAACTTTGGAAGTTATTGTTGCATACCCTAAATGTCTCCACGCTCTGTTCTGTTACATGGCATGGACAGTAAGATTTGGTGTGGAAGTTTATTTCACTTCAGCTTGGGAGTGTACTCAGGGATTTGAGCCCGCCATTTATTTCTCATTGTTTACTTCCGTGTTGGTTTGGACATAGGTATAACAGAAAGCTGAAATTTGGGAGAAAATGAGTGAAATTAAAGAATGATCTGAAAATCTGAAGTCCAGAAAAATCTTGATCTTTGATTAAAGACAATGCCCTGTGCATCCTTTTTCTTGCTGTTCCTATATAGTCTTATGCCATTGTATCTTTACATTTGGAAACAATGTAAATAAAAATAAGGGATTCCATTCTTTATAATTACATTCCACTTCCAGCTTAGCAGTCACTGTGAATTAAGTTCTAGGTCATTAATAGGTTCATTTTACCCACCAAACACCTCATTTAGATATATAGGTTCATACTACAGAGAACTTTATTATTAATATTTTGAAAACAGCTATCTTCAAGTCTGTTTGTTGGAAATGCCATTGAAAATTACACCTCAGATTATTCCATTTTTGTTGTCAAAAGTTTTAATATTTTGTAAGTCAGAATAGTCACCATAAATCAAAGGTTGCTATTCTTGGGAATAAAATACTAATCAGAAACAATCTTGCAAAACTGAATTCTGAAAGAAGCTTAATAACAGAAATTTAGGCATCCTCCAATGTTAGGATTTTTGTCTTTAAGGCTGTTTCTAGAAGTAGCACATAAAATGTGTGAGGACCCATCCTAGATGCAGTACAGGCCATAAGAACAGTTTATTTGTTTATTTAAGAAAACTCATCCAAATCTATACAATCTCATCAGCATAATAAGACATAGGCAAGGTGTGAAAATAACTTAACATCTTTAATCCTTGATAAGAATTGTTAAACATCCTAGTCAGCCTCCAGAGATACCCTTCCCATATTATATACAGCTTAAAATATGATCAGTTTGTTATCTGGAATTTAGAAGTTCACTCAACCAGCATAGTACACCATCACCATCATTTTCGGATCAGAGTCTCTCGATTTTAGCAATGGGTGGATGCTTCATAAGATCCTTATCTTGGAAGAGGTTTGATAATTAGGTAAAAGTAACAGGGAGACTGGCTATATGGAGTCTTGATGTTGGTCAAGTAAGCATGGGGTACCTTTGCATTCTTTTTCTGACTTATTTTTGAAATACAGATTTAAGGACAGTCACTCATAGCCTTGTACTCTGGATATCTTTATGACAACCATATGAATAATGAAACTGGCTTGAAAGTTTTCATACTATTTACCTGGGGCATGCTTAAGCTTCATAGTTTGTGTGGTCACGAATATAGGAAGAGGCTTTGATGGGTTATCTATTCCATTCCATCTTTCTTTTCTAACCCTGGATACAGCAGTGTAGAATCTGTGTTTGTTGCCTGTTTCAAGTACTTAGCATGCATGTAGTGACATTTAAATTTGCAAAATCCAGAAATGGAAAATCGACCAGGGTAACTGAACTGTTCTTTGCTCTGTTTCTAACTTCTCTGATTTTCAGAATAAGTAGAAATTCAAGAAACGTCTTCGTGAAAAATAAAAGATATAATATGTGCTTTTCTAAACTTTGGCTTTTATCTTTGTTGAGGTATAACTGATGTGTTAAGATTGCACGTACTTCAGGTATTCATTCTGATGAGTTTGGGTATAAGCGTACATCCATAGTATCAACACAATAGTGATGTAGTTAATTTATTTGTGGTCGTCAAGAATTTGTGCTTTTGTTTTCTTTCTTCACTCTATCATGGTAAGAACACTAGCATGAGATTTATTTTTTATGTATTTGAAACTGTGCAACAATGGTTTGTTAACTATAGGTGTTGTATTATACAACAGACCTACGGAACTTACTCCTCCTGTGTAATTTAATTTTGTGTCTATTGAGCAAAAATTCTCTACCTCTATACCTTTCTATTCCTGGTTTGTCTTAATACTCTGTTTTCTTCTATGGCTTCCTAACATTATGCTGACAGAAACGAGTTACAGACTGTATTCTTGCTTCCTGAAATCTGGTATAAATTGTCTTCTCTGCCCATTCAAAATTTGCTTTTGATTACAGCAATTACTGCTTCATATGTTGACAGTGAACCATGGAAATGTGTCAGGGAACATTTGGCTCGATAGCCTTTCAGTTCCACAGACACTTAAAATACCCATTCTACAAAGTAAATGATGGGAGTGTCTAGACAAATACCGGAATATACTATACTTCAAGGAATCTACCACAAACCTTCCAGCAATTCTAAGAGAAACATTGACACTCCCAAAAGACACCTGAAAGGGAGCCAAATTATTACTTAGCTATTTCCTATTTGTGTATCAGAGGTCTTTTACTTAAAAGAGAAAATGAATTCTGTTTACATTGAAAGATGATTGAGATTGTTACTTTTACAAGCTTTAAAATAAAATGAACATAGGTTGGAGTTACAGCTCAGTAGTAGAATGATTTGATTACTTGCTTAGTATGCCCAAGGCCTTGGGGCTAGTCCATCCTAACACCCTCCTTTACCCTCATCCACCTACACAGAAATGAAAAATGAGTCAAATACTAAGTTTGTGATAGTCTTCGAGTAGACATTCTGAGAACTAGAAATAGTGCAGTGTCAGGAAAAAGTATTATCAAAATCCACAATGTCATGAGTAAAATGAGTAAATCCCATTGATAAAGAATGACGGCTCTGTCATAAGAGGAGGAGGAAGTGGGATTGCTTACCCAAATCTATTAATGAAAAAAGTGACTATCATTGACATGCTGGCAAAATTTAGATTCTATGAATTAAAAAAATGAGAAGAAATGTCTGTACTAAATGGTACTTTGAACTGAATCATGACTGATTTCTAGTATGAAGTTCTGTTTTATATTTACTTGCCAATGAAAGAGTAGCTAGACTCAATATGAGAAATCTCTCTTTACCAGATGAGAGTTGTGTTTACCAGTGTTAATTATATGTACTTCTGAAGCTATTTATGTTGGGTTGTAAAATATTAAATATTTTACAAACCAATAAATTAAGATTGTGGTTTCTGTTCAAACTATTTAGATTTCATTGGGTTTGTTTCAGTAAGATAAGTCATTTTGAGTAAAAATACCTGTGGAAAAAAGGAACAAGTTAAAGGGAGACTATATTTATATCTATGCATAAGAAATCTGTGCTTGAATTGTTTCACATTTAGCTGAGCCTAAAAAGTCACAATATATATCCAGGGTTTTCCACAAGGAAGACACCGTATTCTTGCTCAAAGAAAAGCCTTGAACTTCGTCATACATTTGGCATTTCTATGCTTTAAGTTAAATTATGTATATTTTATGGGAAGTAAAATAAACATAAGAAAATATAAGAACATTTTCATTTATATAATGTGATATTATGATGGCTTTCAGTAATCTTGATGAAATTGGAAAACATTTATTGCATAATATTCATCTAAAATTTGTGGCAGAAAATTAAGATGTCAATTACACTAAGCTGTATAAATTCAAAGATATACTTAATATTTAGTAACTAAGTTCAAAGGAAGTATATTAAGTTTTAATAGTTATTTCTGGGTTATTAAATAGGAATCTGCTTAACTTATTATAAATTACTGTGTTTTCTAAGTTTTAGCTGGTGTCTAAGGGATAGCTTGTAATCACAAGTAGTTAAGCTCCGAAATAAAGAATATTCCCCATGAGTTGGTTTGATTATTGGGATTATTGATGGTGCTGCTTTGACTATTTTATTTAAATGTGCGTTTTAGATGCTGGTGTCAACATTAACGTGTTGGCTGAACTGAGGCACTTTTGTGTGTGAAATACAGGTGTATTTTAGTTTGCTTGTGGGAAGTCATGCCTTCTCTTGAAAGTAGTGTGGTTTAACCTGGGCCTTTGGTTATTAACTCTGATGCTTTAGAGACATAGACAATTATGACATTTTAGTCAGTAACGGTTCTTACAGTGTACAGATGTTGGAATGTCTTTAATAATATTTCTATGGAGAGGTGTAGCCCCCCCAAATCAGTCACATGCATATTAATTAGTGAGCTTTTCTGCATGACGGATGAAGTGAGATGACAGAGCAAAGACTATAGGTAGGGTTGGGTCTTAGAGACCTCAAGTCAAATAAAGTAAATGAATGAGTGCACTGACTAATCCAGATAGTGGTTAGATGCTGTAAGCCTTTCCCACAATGGACAGACCAAACTGTGGGACTATAGATATACACACTGCATGGACCAGGAGAAGTGGAGATTTGTAGGCTAGGTATGATGAGTTGTGCTCAGAGTGCCTCAGAACCATGCAAGTAAAATGGTGAGCAAAGAGAAGTGTGATTTGTTTATATAATGTTTAGCTGTGAGAAGTCTGAAGAGTGACTACCTCTGGGGAATGTGGAGCTTGGTAGCATTGCTAGTATTGTGTTACTTGTTCTGGGAGCCTGTTAATGGGAGAGAGTCAAGTTTCATAAAAATTATCCACATGCATCCCCGTGATCTATGCAAGTTTTTTTTAAATAAATAAAACCTTCAAAAATAAAGTGACTCTTTAAAAACATTCCAGAGTACTTTGCCAAGTCTCACTGTCATGGTATTAGCTTGGGTTTGTGAATTTTCCCCTTGATAACCTTGGATCTTAGCTTGGAGCTCTCTGTAACACATCAGATGCAAAGGTGATCTTCCTCTCTTTTCCAGCTGTCTTTACTTTCAGGATCTGGGCTGAACAGAAACCCCATGCCACGCAAAGACTTACTCCTATCTGATTTAAGTCTTCCTGAGTAGATGGTTTGTTATGTCATAGTTTCACCTCTTGTGAGGAGTGCTTTTAGAACAGTGTAATTGCCGTATTTTTCATATATGTCTATAAAACCATTCTTGTGTCTAGAAAGTGGTTTATCCAAGTTCTGTAAATGCTAATATGTATCATATACAGGTGTTCTAATGTGCTCTCCTGCATTTGTGATAAGAGTCTGACCAGAACCAACTTGGGGAGGAATTGATTTATTTGGCTTAAACTTCCAGGTCTCAGTCCATCACAGAGGGAACTCAGGGTAGGGCTCAAGCAGAAACTGAAGCAGAAACCGTAGAGGAATGCTTCTTACTGCCTTGCTCTCTCGCTTCCTCTACCCTCCTTTTCGTATATAGCCCAGACATATGCCTAGTGATCATGTAGCACCACAGTGTGCTCGGCCCTCCCACATTAATCCACAATCAAGACAGTCACTCACAGACAGCCACAGTGCAAGTCAGTTCTTCAGCTGAGGTTCCCTCTTCGCAGATGACTCTAGTTCTTGTGTAGTTGACAATAAAAGGACAACAAGGAAGTCAAGTCATCTGCATCTGTGGTTTTATTCAGAAACAGAATATATGTATGAGAGAGTAGTAAATTCTGAAATACAAGTTTACAACTTGCAAGTGCATCGGGCCGCTTTGGAAAGTAGTATTTGCTACTGACAAAGATATTTGCAATGAGGGCAAGAGATCAGAAGGCCATTAATAAAAAGCAGTACCCTGCCACTTTTCCCTGTGAGAACCAGTGAAGGCTCTGGCCAGGGGGAGCAGCAAAAGCCTCTGAAGAAATGAAACACCAACTTCACCTTTCTTCTAGGATGGGGTCTGATTAAGGAGAGGACCTAGGGAAGCATCAGTCAAGAGTGGGACAAGGAAAGGACAGTGATGTTTTCAGCAGGTCTGAGGAAGAGAGGCAGGATATTTTAAAGATTCCTCAAGGCTGGCTAACTGCAGATTACTCAAAGGCATGGGCTCTGATTTGTGCAAGATATATTTAAGTATTGACTTCATTCCACTGCTGTTTCAAAGTGCTGCACGAAGCACTGGAATTGCTGTGTTTTAAGAATGTTTAGTTTATCCATAGTCACATCAACACAGCCATGGATTTAACCCAGAATAACAGCTTTCAAATATCTAAAAATTTGCAAGTAGAGACACCAGAAGAATACCAAGCAGGGACTCCTGATTGTACCTCTTCACCTAAATTAACCTGTGACTGCCTTCCATCTTTGCAGAGGCAAAGCCTCCTGTGTATGGATTGATTGGCACATCACCCTCCTGGTTCCATCTGGGATCCTAGCTCCAGAGCCCACTCAGCACCTTGGGGGATCGAATGCTAATGTTATACAGCATTCAAAAGCAGTGCTGTTTTTGGTTCCCAGGCTTCACTCATCACATGGTGAGGACAGAAAAATGGGAGATGCTGGGGTCTGTGCAATGTGACGCTTGTAGCACATGGCTTCCTGGAAAGCTCATGTAGTAGAAAGCATTTACCTACCGGCAGCTGAAATGAGCCTTGTTAACTGCTTTGTTCCTCATAAAGAACCTTAAGAGGACAACTAGACCCATCATTCTTGGCTTTCTTGTTCATCAGTTGTTGTTACCAGATAGAAGATCTACAATATTCCATGAGTGCAAATGTTATGATAAACGATAGCATCTCTCCCATGGTTTTCACTGATCGGATCATTTTTATGGATGTCAATATTAATAATATGCCAGCTGACACCTACTGCTGTTATTTGCTTGAGAGGGTTTTCAGTGTTTCTGTTAACTTATAAAGGGTGATTTTCTTAGCCATTTGTTCATATCTTTGTATATTTGACCAGAAGAGAGTTCTTTGGGAAAGGAAGGCAGTGAAGTAGATGGAGGTTTTAGCAAGTCAGTGCTGAGACTGTGTTACTCCTTTATGTGGTTCTGTAAGCTCTGAGATCACTGCCTGTGATGTCCTGCTGAAGCTCATCTTTCATCATGAGCAGCTCTGAGTAATTTATGGTAAATAATGAAATGCTGTTTCCTACCATGGTCTACAAATGGCTGAGCATTGTGAAAGTCTAAGGAGTGCTATTACTTCTAAATGACTAGATAACACAAAAATATTAACCCTGTAAAGAAGAGGCCAATTGCTGTGATGGTTTTGAAACAGCCCTGCCTGGTCCTTTCTCCAGGCCTTTCTGCATTTCATTTGGATGAGGACTGGTTCCTGATAATTGTTTTGTAAAATGAAATACTTGATGCCTGTCTGCTAATTGGATTGACTGGAAGCAGCAGTGTTTGGGAGGGGAGAGGAGAAACCTGCAAAGTTCCTTTAAAATTCAAAACTAGAAGTTATTATATTTTCAAATTGCCTGGTTATTGAATGAATGGACCTTCCTGTGTGATGCCTGTGGTGCCGGGATGCAACAATTGAGAATTTTTATTCAAACAAAATCATAAAGTGCGTGTAGAATAATTTTTAAACTTTATTGAATCTTTGCAATTTTCATACAATATAATTTGGTGGTATTTAGATCCCCTACCACACAAATAATTTGATCTGAGTGTATCTCCATAAATAGCTGACCTTTTATTTCAAAATTAACTTACTGTGATGTTTATATTGTGTCTCATTCTTGTTTTTAAAGAACAAACCTTCTTAAATTGATGTGCACCTCTCCCTACCCTGGTCCTCTGCAATGCATTTCATACAACTGCAAAATGATTTTCATAGTGAATGCATGCACTCTTCATTCTCATTGCCACAAAATACCTGTGTATCTAAGTGCTAGGATGCGGAGACTTTAATTGCTCTCTACAGAATGTCTTTCTGTACTGTACTCCCATTGTGAAAATTGAATTAAATTGCTGGTCTGTGAGCTCTTTATGCTGAAAGGCATCTCTCTATGCCTTCTAACCACTGAAAACATGATCTTTGGCCACTGATACTTCTAAACTCAAAAACTTTGTTAAAATTTAACACGGGATTTTCTCACATTTCTCTGTAGTTATTACTTTGCCAAATAAACCCCCTGGCCCCCAACACAACTCCTACCTCGCAAGTATCAGATACAAGGTATGAATTGAATTGCTTTGAACAAGATCATGTTTTTCAGAGGAGTGCTCTGGCTGTCCTATCAATGTCTTTTCATTCCTGTGTTGAAAAGTCCACTTTAAGCCTGTTATCAGTTATGCAGTCAAGTGAACCTCTTGACCTTCACCAAAGAGAGATGCTTTTCTTCCAGCAAATTTAGGCTGTTGGAATGTTTGAGGATATTTTTGCTTTTAGATGAGGAGGGACTGCTGTCATTTATAATGGGGAAGAGATTTAAAGAGGAAGGGTGATTCCTAAAATGTGCTCTATGGCCTGCCTCCTGACCATATTCCTTCTGGAAGGTTTCGGCTGTGTAGCTGATGAACAGTGCGTTCTTAACAACATGGTCAATTTCAGGTGTCTGAGAATGGACTCAGAAATGGAGATGTATATGACGAAGTTGCATAACCCCAGCTCTAGATGGCTTTCTCTACTACTTTCTCTTTGAAACCGTCCAGGTTAGCTGAAAGAAGTCATGTCAGCAGATCTAGGAAGTGATTTCCTTCAGAGGCTTAGTGGGAGGATGGAGAAACTGAGGGAAGAGAATCAAGTCTTCACATAAGCTTGGTGTTTGTCACATTTTGTGTCTGTTTCAGTTCCATGGAAAATTGGTAAGAAGAAAATTAGAATTCTGCATTTAGAAACAGAAAAGTAATTAAGGCACAGTGGGAGGGCATCACCTGGTTTAAGTAGGCTCAGCTCTGCAACTTGGTTCTTTGAGACCTCATGATAAACTAATGGATCTCTGGATTATCTGATTCAACTGTAAATGACATTACTGGACAACATGTTCCCTGAATCTCTTTGAACTGAAGCCAGGCTTATAAATTTGAGATAAAAAATATCATATCTAAATGGGATTTCCCAGAATGGAAGCGTGGAAGTGGTTCAGAAGCCCCAACTCTGATAACTATTGGCAATTGATAGCTCCTGGGACAGGCAGTCAGTTTTCTTTAAGGGTGTGATGCTGGGTAGGTTGACCAGGCACTAGTGGACCAACCGACACCCAAGAGCATTTGGAGAACCCAAATTAAACTGGAGAGACTTTAAATATAGAGGACTCTGAAATCAGAGTGGGGGAAGTAGAGTAGAGATGGGAGGAGGTCTGAATATGATCAACATGTTTGAAATTCTCAAATCAGCAAAAATATTAAATCTTAATGGGAATGTAAAAAATTACTGACTGCAACTGCTTTTCTTCTAAGCCCTCACCTTTTCTGTCTCTGCTTCAGAGAATTTGTTTCTAGTATGTTGCTGACAGGGTATTTGGCAGTTCCGCATTTGCTGGTGTGCCTCTTTTTGGTGTGTCATGTAGGTAGGCATTGGTTACATCCTAAAGTTACATGCAATTTGCTTGTATACAACACTGGAAAAGAACTGTCCTCAAACACAGGTGTGTATATACTGTGTGTGTGTGTGTGTGTGTGTGTGTGTGTGTGTGTGTGTGTGCCTTTACCCACTGAGCCATCCCATGGCACCTAATTAAGACTTTTGTCACAATATCAGAGGAACCACTTTTCCTCATCCCAGCTTTCAGTATGTAGCTCTTGCTAGCCTTTAACTCATTAGAGCAGGCTCGCCTAGAACTCACAGGGATCCATTTCTTCTGCCTCCTGAGTGCTGGAATTAGAGGCATGTGCCACCATGTCCTGCCCTCAAGTGTATCTTGTTGGTATTCTGTGTTGTGTTGATTCTCTAGTAACAGATGAGAGGAAGCCTTGTGAGCTACCTGTGGGTCACAGTGTTGTGTGCCTGCTGTCCTGTCTGATCTGATATCTCAGCATTAACCTAGGCTCCACTGCAGCCTGGAGAACTGTAGGCGTGGGTAAGCCTAGAAGTATTAAAACTGTTCTGTGAATTCAGTAACATAGGTTTTCCTCCGTAAACCCAGAAGCTGCACTATAGATGGAAGTGGAGTCAGCAGGAAAGGGCAAAGGATGACTGTTCTTAACTAAATGACCTCCCTAGTGGTCAGCTCAGGCTGCCAGCAGAAAATGCCACAGACACAGACTGAACGACCTAAACAATTCGTTTTCTCTTTTATTGAGGTTAGAAATCCAAGGATACTGGAAGTAGAGTTAATTTCTTCTGAAGTGTCTTTCCTTGGCTTACAGATGACCACCATCCCATTGTGTCTCCCCGTGGCTTTTTCCCTTGTTTACTTCAGCTGTCCATGTGTGTCCTAACTTCTCTTCTTAGAAGGACATCAGTGTGATTACATTAATTTCTACCTATGCAATTCACTTAATCACTTCTTTACCTGTCTCTAAGCATCAACTGTGTTTTGAAGTGCTGGGCTTCGGGAGATGAATGAGAGAACACAACTCAATCCATAACAGTGTCTCAAAGACAGAGACACATTAATCACAATTAATTTCAAATACTTTAGTGGTCTTAAATTGCAGCCTTCTGAGTGCGGACAAATCCTCCCCATATTTCCTAAGACATGCTTTGTGCTCTGCTCACGAAGTACTCTGATTTCCACCATTTTTTGAGGTGTGGGAACTGGACAAGGCTTTGGTTCTAGGGAAGTTTAGTCTGACTGCTCTGCACCTGAGCCTGCTGCCTCTGTCTCTGGCAGCCACAATCTATTACTGTTCCAACTAATAAATACCATGGAAACCCAGTGAGCTCCAGAGGTGGTGGAGAGGTGGGTGAACATCAGATCACCAAATGACATTGGATTTTCAAATGTCACATTATAAAAATAGAATCAGTTGAGAGAGTGGGGCCACGCCAGTCTCCTGGAGCTCCCTGAATTTGACATCTGTGCTCTTATTGCTTGCAGCTGTCTCTATGGCAAGTAGGGAGACTCCATGTTTCAATTTCTGCACAGGTTGATCAAACCTAGGTACCTGTTCTCCAGCATAGTACTCATAACCAAACCAGAAACTAGTTAATATGATGGTCTGGTTCCTGAGACATTGCTGATGATTGTCAAGCTTATTTTTAAACCATTAGTTTTAAGACAGAGGTATTATGTCTTAGCATGTATGTTTTGTTCTACTAGAAAATAAAGAGCTGGGTGTGATGGTGTTTACCTTTAACTCCAACACTCTGGAAGCAAAGACAGGTGGATTTCTGTGGGATTGAGGCTAGCCTCATCTACATAGTGAGCTCCAGGCAAACTGTGGCTGTAGGGAGACTTTGTTTTACAAAACCAAAAGCAGTTTAAAAAAAAAGTTACATCAACGGTAAATACATCCAAATCATAGTCCCAGATAGATAGGACTGTATATTCTGATGTGGTCCAGGCATCTTTTCTTTCTTCAACTCCAGGACCCCTGAGGAGCCCCTACCCATAGAATTCAGTGGCTTGTTTATTGGATTTCCTTTAATGTGTGGTGTTTTGTTTTCTATTCTCTATCACTGTTGAAATGGGTTGGAAATCAAAAAGTAGAATAGAATGCATGTAATATTTTTTTGTTGATCATAGCTACACCCATAATATTGTGTATTGAGTGTGAGGGAACTCTCCAGGAAAACTCGGGTGACCATCAAGAAGGGAGGGTTGAATCCAGGTTTTTTCCTTTGATTAAGATATCTGAACTTAGTGGTTTTGACCTCTACAAAATTTAATTTCCTGACTTGAAAAAGCTAAACTAATTGCTGTCTCTTCACAGATATGGTCACTGCAAATTCTATAGGTATTTAAGCATTTTATAAATCAAGAGATTGCATGGGTTAATAAATCATACATTGGATTGCAAAGTCTGTTCAGTTACGTGGAAAGTAGGGAGAGTTGAGACCACCCTGAGGTGGCTTCTGTGTGTCTTGGGCTCATTCCAAAATTTAAAATTAGGAACTAGTTTTAATCTTAAATGTTAAATACTGTATGTAGGAACTTATGTTTGGAACAAATTCACACTAGAATGTACTGTAGAGAAGAAGAAAATGATGCTGTGAACATTTAAATCTCACAATGGTGCTGAATAGAAAAAAAATCTATTTCTAGGCATTTGGGCATGAATTTCTCAGCCTTTGAGGAAGGCAGACTTAGCCAGTGTGCCCTTTCTGTATGATTGCTCCTCAAGTGTGGGATGCACAGTTTGATACTGAATTTGGTGTCAATCTCTGATGTCTAAATTTCTGACTCAGTAGAAGAGGATAGCACCTTTAAAGCCTAAAGGACCCTCGCTGTCTTTTTCTTGACATCCCATCTCTCACCATTTCTCCTCAGAGTGATTGTTGTTAAGAACTGATTTTCAGTGTTGAGTTGGAATACTTATTGAAGTATTTCTTCTAAAGTGTACCTTGATAGAGTTGGCAAACTATTAACATCTCATATGCTGAGATGAACGGTAAGATGATTTATCATTCAAGAGAAGCTAAAATGTATGTCACTGACTTTCTCCAATCTATTTCAACTTCAACATATAAGTCTTTTTTAAAAGATCCAAGAGTAATCTATTTAATCTGTTGAAGATGAAAATTTAGGGATTTGTTTTTGTCTGTTTATATCAACATTGTGTGATTAAAAAAATGTTTATCATGGCTTCAGGTGGAACTAATCTGTATAGATAAGTCCATAGCAGGAACAAGTAGGTCCCAACCCTTTTCCTCATACTCTATCTCAAGATTCTTGATTTCCAGCTATTTATTATACATTTACTGTTTGCAGGAGTGGTTTTAGGTAGCTCACACAAGAGCTCCAGTAACCATGCAGGCTGGATTAGGCATTGCCCTCCCAGGGTTTGTGTGTAGTGGTAAAAGCAGATAGATGGCAATGAGAACAATAATTTCTACCTTTGAAAAGACTGACTTGAATAAAAGGAGAGCAAGTCTGAATCTATCCTGGTGTGAGGCAGCCACACGGAGGTGCTGACAGTGGAACTGAGTCTCAGCTGATAAGGGACAACCAGATACAGACACAGGTTTACTCCAGAAGAGTGAGACACCAGGACAAGAAAAAGAAACTTAAGGGTCTCAGGGACTCAGGAGATGGCTCAGTTAGTTAAATGTTTGCAGCATAAGCCTGAAGACTTGAGTTTGGGTCATCACACCCAGCTGGGGAGGCATCACAGAATCCAATGCTCAGGAGGCAGAGGTAGGAAGATCCTTGAGGCTTGTTGGCAAGGCAGTTCTGTTGGATAGCTTTAGTTGTCAACATGACACACCTGAGAAGAGGGAGCCTCGGTTGGTGAATTTCCTCTTTGGCACATCCATGAAGCATTTTCTTGATGATCGAGTGATGTGAGAGGGCTCAGCCCACTGTGCACAGTGCCACATCCTGGACTGGTTGTCCTGAGTTGTATAAGACAGCAAGCCGGATACAGGCCCATGGAGCAAGCCAGTAAGCATAAAACATTGCTCTGTGGTCTGTTTTTAGTACCTGTATTGAGGTTCCTGCACTGAACTCCTTCCCTGGCTCCCTTCTATGATAAAGTAACTCTAAGCTGTAAGGTAAAATAAACCTTCCTCCCAAGCCTACTTTTGGTCAGTGTTTTATCATAGCTGCATAAGGAAACTAGAACACCTATGTAGCCCAAAATGAGAGCACCATGTTCAGTGAGAGACTTTATATCAAAAAACAAGGGGGAGAATAATCAAGGGAGATTGGCTCCTTGATGCCTACATACACATACATACATGCTTGCAGACCTGCACACATATGCATCCACCCTCATAAGCATGTGTATAGACACATCCTCCCCCTACAACATACACAAGGATTTGAAGGCCTGCGGGATAGAACAGTAGCCCGTGCAGCTGGTTCCTATGAACATATTAAAGAGTGGTAGGTAGTGAGGTAACAAGAAGCAGGATTGAACTTGGACTTGATTTTTTTGTCATGTTGGAAAATTACAAGGCTTTTGTGGAAACTGTTTCTGATGTATTTTATGTTTTGAGAAGATTCCTTCTGATGCTATGTGGGACACACTCTAGGAGACATGTTTGTTGAGGAAGACAACTGTAAAGGCCACTCACTGTAAAGGTCCAGCCAGGATAACCAGGGAGCTGAAAGTGGAGAATTGAGGTAGGAAGGGGCTGCTATTACACTGGGTATGCTCCCAGGGCAAAGCAAAGCACTTACGTGACAGAAAAAGCAGGAATAATGGATTCTGACTCTGTCCTAGATTTTTGTCCTGAATCAGAGGGATGTAGTGTCATCATTAACTGAGATGGAAAGATGGAGGAATGAGGTTTGGGGGAACGCTTTGGGGATCGGGGAAAGGGAGTTATCATAAGGATCATAGTGTTTCCTCTGCTTGCTAGGTGGACAAGAGGGTTTTTTAAGAAGATGATTAAAGTACAGATTTGACTCAGAATGGACAATATTAAAAAGAATAGTGGCCTGTGGAGAGCCCCCAATGACACTAAAACCCTGTACCAGGCAACTAGAGATAGAGAAGCACCTTGTATGTACAGAGCACTGAGGGCTTTAACTGCCCTTCTCAATCTCACATACTTGCCTGGTTTTTTAATACATTGAAGAAATAGAAAAAAAAATATTCATGCCCAGGTCTCACCATGGATAATTCAGGAGCTTGTTTTGGGGTGGGAGGACTATTGAGTGGCAAGCATCAGTAGTTTCTACAAGGTTGTATAAGTCATTGTAATGTGTTGCCAGGGTGGTGGACAGCTGCGTGGAAAGACCTCAGGTAGTTTCCTGTGGACAAGCCAAGCTCTGGAAATTGTTCAGCCTGAAACCAGGCTGCAAAGGCATCTTCGAGACTCAGAATCTTTCCTGTGATCTGCCTGAGTAAACTCTATCACTTCAAAAAAACAAGTTACAGAAAATTCAAGCTTTTTCTGTTTCTGACAATTGGGCAATAATTTTTTATTATGGTACTCAACATTCTTATAGGCAGAGTAAAATGTGCTGGAGTCTGATATGAACTATTTTGTGTGTCTTTGTAGCAATTCAGTGTTAGTCTTCTATCTGAAATTATTAAAATGTATTTATGTTTAAAGATTTTATTTTTGTGCAAGTAAAATTGTCACAAAAATTTTCCAACATGGGATTTCTATAGGCATAACAAATCAGTTATTAAGAATCATAGCCCAAGAAGTATGAAAAGCAGGCTTATACTGATACGTACCTATAGTTAGGCATAGATATTTTGTGATGAGATTATGATGAACTTTAATTTTCTCACATATTCCAACTTAGGATTCATTTTCTGTCATTTAAATCTATTTTTTTCATGTAGTTTGGGAGTTCCATAGTTTTAGTAAGGAGAACTAAAATGTTGGCTGAAAAGAGATTGATTAAAATTCTCAATTTTAGTTAAGTTTAATTCTGAATTTTGTTAACCGATTCTCTGCACTTTGAAAATTGTTTGCCTCACAGAGGTGTTACAAAAATTGAATGTGATCACAGACAGAAATCAGTCTGATTTCTTGTCCTTGTTTGAAGTTCTCCAATATAATCAATAAAACTTCAACTCTGTCTTCATTCCTAAAACTGTACTGTATTATCCTTTTCACTCAATGTTGTATTAGTTCAGGAAAAGCTGTAAAATGGATAGATGTGAGACTTTGCATTTGTGTTAACTGGCACAAACTAGTGTTCCAAATAACAAACTATGATTGAGTAATGTCAGGATAATTATAGTTTTCTACACTTGATCTGAGCCAAAAGGCTGAGAAGTGTTGGCTGTTGCCATTTTCTTTGTACCCAGTTGCCCAGCATTTGATTATCATCTTCACCCAGGGAGAACATTCTGGGGGCTACAGAGAATTTCCTACCTTAATTCAAGGAGGGAAACGACTGGCGAGATTGTATGTTTTAGTCTGTGTTTGCTACATTTAAATGGGATTTTGGTGGCTAGAGATGTGGTATCCATCCTGAGGCCATGCAGCTGAGATGAAGGACCTGTTCTTTGATTCCACAGAGCTGCCAAAGTAACCAGAGGTATTTGATTGGGAGTTTTCCAAAATAGATTGAAAAATGGGAAATTATTTACCATGTGTCAAGTTATTTTGAACATTTGAAAGCATTTGTCTTTAAGTATAATTCTTTAAATATATATTTAACTTGGGAAAATACTTTCATTAATAGTCCATGTCTATGATAGTGCTCTAAGTTCCTCCAGAAATCAAAGCAAATGCTTCTGTAAGAGCCTATGGTACTGTGTACAGATTACGGGTTGTAGCATTACAGAACTTGGTGTTCAGTGTTAATGCACTCTGGGTCCCTCAGCATGCCAGCCAGGCTGCTTGAAATCAGGCTGGACTTTCAAGGGGAATACTGATTGCCACTGTCACAGCAAATTTCATGTGGCTGAATTTCTATAAAATACTCAAGATTTACAATTTGATCAAATAGAAATGTACAGTTAGAATTAGACTCCCATATATCTATGTGGTTTTTAGGCCTCATTTAGCAGATCTGGCTGCCCTGCAAGGAAATGTTACAAATGATAGGTAGGTTCCTTGGATAATTTAAGAAAGTGCTGTGTAAACAAGAAACTGTAGGGCTTGTGCTGTTATTTATTCACAGGCGCCACTGAAACTCGGGTGCCTTTTGAGTTAGAAATAGAGGAATGTGACTGTGAGAAGTTTTAGAAGCAGCTTTGGTGGAATTCTTTCCCTTAGTGTTATATAAGCCGAGCCTCTGTGAGGTCAAAATCCTGATGATGAAGTCCAGGGAGGAAGGAAAGGAGGGAGGGATAGGGAGGGGGAGAAGATGTAGAGGGAGAGATAGGGAAGGAAGAGATAACATAAACTCAACAGGAATAGTGAATAAACAGCAGTAATAATAATCTTCATCTATTTCAGATGCCGAGTGGCCACATGTTCTTTTTGATTTTTTGCCTGCTGGGGTTTGTGCTGGGGCTTTGTGATGGGACCTAAGAGACTATAGACAAGTGTACAGCCAGCACCAGCCCAGGCTTCCAGTATTGGGAAGAAAGTGATGTGACACAGCACCAGTCAGAATGTAGCCACCGTGTGTAAATCTTTACAAATGATAGTGTCTTTGTATTCATCAAATATCTACATGTCTATTTATCATCGATGTATCATCTATCACCTATTTATCATCATCTATCTAATCTGCTTGTGGAAACATCAGCATTGTGTAGTAAAAATTTAACAAAATCTTTAGCAAATTCAAGTCCCTCTGAAGGCTAAGGACTGTTGTAGGAGATTAAAGGAAAGGCAATCTTTTTCAAACATTGTGTGGTTTTTTTCAGAGAGAACATATCATGTAGCTAGTGAAAGACATTGCATTTCACTCATTTGTGTGTTGTAATTCATCTGTATGTATGTACATGTATGTGTTTAAGTCAACTTTATAGGCATGGTCAGGTTGCTTCCACAGTGAAGCTAGATTTCAGAAATTCTGCATTTGAGTTTACTGAGTAGAATAAGGCTTTCATAAAACTCATATTCTGCTCTACATATTTGGTGACTTTTCTTACTGATCTTGTGAGTGATATCACAGGGCATGTTGGCATCTCCCTTTTCTTATAGATTTATATCAAATGCCTTACATGCAAGCTGAATCTTCAAATTTCCCTTTTCTAAAGGAAAAGAGCTACTTTCTGAAAGTGATGCCCAAGAACTGGGAAACAAGGTTACAGTTGTTGAGTGAGCCCTGATGTGGACCAAATGTATCTCACTTTCCACTTCAGATGACATCCTTACTCCAAATTGGTAGTTTTTAGAGTTGAACCTTTGGATGTAAGTGGTTCATTCCTCATAATGGAATTTACATCTTTATGAGAAAAAATGCAGGAGAGTTTGCTTCTCATCTCTGTTTTTGACTGTGTGAGAATCCAGGAGGCAGATTGCTGTCTACAGACCAGCATCCCGTGCTCAGACACAAGTTTGCAGCAGAATCTTGAGCTCAGACTTAACATGGTTGTTGTTGACACTGCTCGGTCTGTGGTATATTTATTTCTCCTAGCTTCCCATGTTAGGACACCTTGCTTGCATAGTGAGAGACATGATTGGAGACCAGGCGGTTGACAGGGGACCCAGGATGGAGAGATCATTATTTAAGTGATTGAAACAATGATTTCCATTATTTTAAAATCTTGGCATCATAGTTAATTTTACTTCTAGCTTCCTAAAGGAAACCGTTGAAAATAATATTGATGTCAATATAACTGCATAGTCTTAAGCATCTTCTAAGACCTCTTGATAGATTATGGATAGCATCTCAGTTAATTCTCAACATAGTCTGGTAGACCAGGTGCTCCGATTTTCTACATTAGATAGTCAGAAGTCCAAAGTAGGAGTAGTTAAGTAGATTGCCTAGGCTTTTCCCATTTATGATGAAGAAAGACCTCATTCGGTAACCAGGATCACGATGCAAAAGTCTCTGTTTGAATGCTTCCCTTGAACTATTCCCTTAGACTCAGAAATAGTTCCAAAGATATTTGACCTATATATTCTATAGCACACAGCAAGTGGACTGGCTTACTTTTTTAAAAAGCTTGCATTTCCTTTTGATTTTCTTACAGACTCAGCTCCCCTACCCTCTAGGCATGTGTCTACCACCTGCCATGCAGGTGCATGGCATGTAATTATGTTGCAAAATCATTTCCAGATATGCTAGTAACAGTGATAGGACCAGCTGTGTTTCTCATAAAAGATTAGGCACAAGTCATATATGAGCTTTTTCTTTACACAAACTCGTGAGTGCCCAAGCAGTGGGTTAACACAATAAAGGAAAACAAAATTAAATAAGCTAGTGTAAACACAGCATAACTGACTTCCAGAGGGGGATAAATATTGCATGGAGACATCCATTCTAGCCAAATTGCTGCTGTTGATATTACTGTTTGGTATTAGTGTTTAATATTGGTTGAAAGATAAAAGTATGCTGAGAAGCTATATATCATTTGGCTAGCAGTGCATGGTTTCAAACATACCACTGAGACATCTGGAGAGTTTCAGACAGCAGGGCTCAGCCGCCTCATTAGCTGTGTCCAAAAGGCCTTGCCCAAGGAACAATACAAATCACATGAAACAAAACAAATGTTTCAGGGTGATGGTGCAGTGTGAAGGAAAACAAACATGTTCAAACTGCCTTGTGTTTTCCATGTTAAAATGTAAAGATGGATGCAAAATTATTCAAGGATTCCAGCAGAGCAATGAACCTCAGTCCAAGTATTCACATTAGTTATCAGTGCTACAAGGAGAGGCTGATCAGAGAAGAGAATCCTATTACCCGCCTTTCAGACTCCAAGATGCATCTCTATAGTTATGAGCACATGGTAGGTCATATATGCATCCTGCAGGAATTGGAGTTTGGGGAAAGTAAGAGGGTCCCTAGCCCCATCTCCTTTCCTTGTCTAAATCTCTGATAACAGTGACTGCCCAGTCTGTGCTTGATTTCAGTGACAAGTGGTCTCCCAGTCACCTTAGAACTTCCAGTCTTGCTCCAGATGGTGCTCACACATCTTGTTTGAATTCTACCTTCCATGCCTGTTTCTTACTTTGCTCCCTAGCACCAAAAGAATATGCCTGCAGCCGTTCCAGCACACTCTAGACTTTTCCTCTCTAAACCAACTCAGTAGTTTTACCTAATTTTGTCTTCAGAGGGACTGCTTTGTGTTTCCTTGCAACAGCCTGGTTGCTGTGGTTGAGAATGGAGTGTTTTAGTCCAAACGTTCCAGTCTTCTTTGTAAATAGTTGTATCCCTGTCAACTCATTTCTGAGCCCAAGTTTCTTCATCTGTAAGGTTGCTGAGAAAGGGAAAAGAGATGTCTGTGTTAAAACCCAGTCCCTTGAAGATTTACTGCTAAAAAATGATAGCAACTGTTACACTCAAGCTTTGTCTTTATATTTTCAGCCCAGAAACGAGAGCAGATCTCCAGACCAGAATCCATATTGACCATGTCCCATAGCACGCTCCTTGAGAATTCCAGCTTCATATCATTCATTCATTACATTCATGTGTCATGCTGCCATATCTAAATTCTGCAGAGGAGAGCCTTCATTCAGCTAGATTCATTCTTTAGGAAGCCACATTGGCCCTAAGTGATAACAGTTTCCATTTTTTATTCATTCACACACCACTTTTAATTTATTTTTTTCCTAGGTCGTGGGCTCTGTCATCTCTGCCTGTTGAAAGTCATCTGCCTTCTGAGTTCCTTGCAAAGACTCCAGGGTTCTCATTCTTGTGGATCCTACTGTTAATCTGTAAAGCCTCTGGATAGCTGGATGTGTTCTTTCTTGGATTGTAGACCTGGGATTAGATAGTTGAGGTGTGAAGATCTCTTTCATCAGACCCATTCTTTTCACACTGTATAATCAGACAGGAGTTTAAAAGCAATATTCTCTTTCACATCTGCTACTGCAATTTCTGAAGCCGAAGCAGGAGACAAAAAATATCCTTGTGCAATTCAATATCATATCTCTCAGAACCTCACATAAGCTTAACTTTCATAACAAATTTCAGCTCCTTCTGGAAGTTACTGCAATTTTCTTTCTATGGTCTTTGTTTCTTTTATTTTATTGACTATATGTGTGTAGTGTATGCATGTGTGCACATATCCTCACATGTCTGACTGCCTGTTTCTGTGCAGGTTGAGGCCCAAAGTAATGCCCAGTGTCTTCCTCTATGTCTTTCCTCTATTTATTGGGAAGGGTCTCTCATTGAACCCAAAGCTGTCAGACTATTCTACATAGCTAAAGTGCCCCAGGCATACCATATCTCTGTGTTTCTAGTGCTGTAATTATAGGTGGCTGAAACATATCCTTGACTTTTACTTGGGGTCTGTATGTCTGGACTCTGATCCTAATGCTTATGTAGCAAGCTTGGTCTCTTCTAGGTCATAACCCCAGCTCCTGCTCTGTTCTTCAAGCCATTACTCCCGGTGAGCAGCTGGTAACCTGGGAACGTGTCTGCAATATTTTCATGTTTTCTTTGTCCTTCAAGGATCACACGTCCATGTACTTATGGCTAGATTACTAATTTGCATGCATTATGCTCTGTGTGACATTGGAAGTTTTTGTGATTGAATAATTGGAAGTGCCTTTTTGAAAGTCTTGTAAACCTTTGAGTCATTTTTTCCATTTATTAAAGGAAGAAACTGAGTATTTCTGTAGTTTATGTTTTATAATTGTGGTAGAGCTGGTATGCTTCTTTTTCAGGCTTATCAGACTGATTTGGTTTGAAACAGCAGGGTTATGAAAAATGAGGACAGTCATTGAATGTCACTTCTGCTACTGAGGGCAGTGCTGGGTTACTCACTAAGTGTTGGTTACTACTGATATTGTTACTAGGGTCATCATTTTCATTAGAAAATCTCACTTTCAAAGAAAAAATTTGTTTTTTGCCATAGGCAACCAAATGATGCTTTTCCATATGCTCCACTTCACTGTCGCTTCGACGAAGACCCAATCCTTCATCCAGCAGATACTGATGGGGATACTGTTTTAAAGAGGTCAATGAGAAAAGGTTTCTTCTAAAGAGAAAGTTTTCAGGAAACTGGGAAAATATCTTTAGGAATATGTTCTCAGTAGATGGAGGAGTGTGTGCTAAGACTTCCATCTAGATGTGTGTGTTTCCAGTTTAGGAAAGACCTCCAAATTATTTGGATTTTTTTATGGCCACAAGGAGTCAATATTATGTGCCCTGTGTTAGTTATTTGCTATATTGTGATAACAAAATAACTTGCAATAGCCATTTAAAATGAAGGGTTTCTTTGGGTTCCCAGTTCTAGGATATAAAGTGTAAGGCATGTGGCAAGAGCGGGAGGCTGCTCTTCACTGTGCATCTACACTCAGGAATCAGTGCTAAATGCTAAATTCTTGTGTTTATCTCTGTGCTGGGTTTGGTGTAATTGAATTTACGCGGGCCTTGTGCATGCTGTCACCATTGCTCACAGTTCGTATGAGTGGTGCTGCCCCATGACTGCAGTGCAGGCAGATGTGAGACTCTTGATCCTCTGGTGTCATCTGAGTGCTGATCACAAGTATACATAACTAATCCTACAGTTCTTCATGCTAAGCAGGAATGCTACAGATCATGTTCAGTGGCCTGTTTCTCCTTGCTTCAGAATTCATACTGAATAAGTGACCTTTGCATTGTTGTACAGTAAGATCAACTATTCTCATGTTTCTAAAAATTTCTAAACTCCTAGTTTGTAGAGTGAATGAATTGTTTTTTTCTACCAAGAGAATTTCCTCATTTAACATTTTTAAGGTCAAAATAGATACTAGACATCTGCAGGGGGCTATTTGATGGTCATGGCAATTGTTAACCAGTAAATGACTGACTGTCATCTACTCTGTAATCTGTTCTTGCTCTTCTCCCAACACATACCATTGCTTCTATTCCCAACCTTAACTTGCCACAAAAATCAGGACAGTGATTGGGGAAAAGCATAAATACCCTCAGATTGTTTTAACAGTGAGAATAGCAGACAGAGTCCTTGAAGACTAGACTCTTGAGTACTTAGCAATGTTTAGTGAAAAAGTACTTCAGGACATCAAGTCAATATCAATTTATAAACTAAAAGGACAGATATTAGAAATGGTCTGTTGAAAGCACAGAATACTCTGCATATTTTAAAGCTTATCTTGGTGCTAAGAATGCTTGCTCTTAGATTAAAATAGAAATATCCATTGTTGCCTTTATAGGAGCACATAGCTGTTGCACTGTGTTGGCCTGAAGGTTGTGCTCATTAGTTCCCTGGACACGAGAAATGGTGAGAATTACTGTGATAAGCTTCTTAAAACTTTAACAATTGTTCTCTGAAATTAAATAAAACCAATTTAGGTAGTGGAATTTGTCCTTAGATACATTAAAAATTGTTCTAATAGTAATTCTTCTCACAAATCTTTTGGATTTGGTTGCCAATCTTAAAGTAGTCAGTTCTTTCCCATCTATTTGGTTCGTTCCAAATGCCTCAACTGTGAGTCTTGTTGTTACTTCTTTATCAGTAAGACCTTAGAGGTATTTTGGAATTTGGTCAAATAATTGCAAAATGTCTCCATCAGCAAACAGGAGAATTAATTTACATTTGAACAAAGGACAAATAGTATTTTCAGCCAAAGCACCAATGTATATTAAAGCCTGCTTCTCACAAATCATGATAGTTCACCAGGAGCCACTCTTGCCTTCCCCCTCCTCAGGAACAACAAGCCCCAGAAAACTTTCCCTCAGCCCTTGGTTCAGAGATGCTTTCTGCTGCAAAGCAAGTGTACCAGATTCACTTGGCTTGGTCTGAGGAAATTCTGACCAGGTATTCATTGCTGTTCTTTGACTGAAGTGTGTGTGTGTGTGTGTGTGTGTGTGTGTGTGTGTGTGTGTATGTGTGTGTACAGTAACATTTTCCTTAAAATGAGATTATCAAGTAGAGTGTTTCATTCTCTGCCGTTTTTCTTAGCATTATTCTTACTGAAACTGTTCCCTCTACTTTCAGCCTTCCTCCTCTGACAAAAAGTTTTATAATTCTATAAAGGGCAAAAGCAACACAATTACTCTGAATGACTTTTGATACCAAATATAGAAAGAACCTAAACAAGAACAGCATCTGCTCAAGTAAAAAATCCTTTTCATGCAAAAAGGATTGTTATTGCATATTTTAGAATCACCATTATACTTATGTGCTATGTACTACTAGAGTAATAAATGCTAATTAACAAAGATTAGAAAATGAAGGCAAGCAGAAAGGTAGAAACACTCCAAATTATATTTAATAAGAAAGAAAATCAAGCTGTATTTTCACATAATGCTTTCCAGATTTTTTGTAATTTTCTTCATTTCGTTTCTATATTTTATCCCCGGCTCTAGATGGGGATATATTTGTCAGTGAGCAGATTTGGATGAATACACCTGTGTTTTTTTTCCACATAGAATGTTGCTTCTACCAATCTATCTAAAAGTGCTTCATTTGTTCCTTGTCTAATGAGGCTAACTAAGCAAAAAGACTGTGCAGCAGTAGACGCCCAGGGAAATACTTTCTGAATGACATTTACGGCGAAATGTTAAGGTCAGGTTTTGTTATGCTAGACATGGGGAAGGCAATAAGCCAGTAAATCTGATCTTGGGTGACAAGTACTTTCTGTGGAAAGAGAACTCAGGTAGTTTTGTATCTATAAGAACCACAGGGCTAAAGCTCAAAGGGAACTCAGATGACAAAACAGAAGGATGGTAGGCACCGAGACAAACACATTGGTGAGCTGTGTTCCTTTAATGTGATATATTGTGACTGTACTTCCCTGGTCAATATCTTAAAGGCCATTGAACGTGGTACTAAGAAGCTGGCATTGGAATCAGATAACTCTGGTATATAAACTTAGACAAGCTAATTAATGTCTCCAAGGCTTAATTTCCAAATCTTTAAAGTGGGAATGATTGTATATAGAACCTGAAGGGACCAGGGGGACGTCAGATAATACATATAAAGTAAGAACCTGGCACCACTGTTCATCAGTTTTATGGTTTAAGTTATTCAAGGTACAATGATAGAATAACCATGGGCTTGCCGAAGAAAGATTATTTAGCAGAGACCATAATGGAGCTTCCAATAACAAAACAGTGAAATCTACAGTTCTCTTCTTTCCTGTCTTTGGAATGAGAGGATGCACACCATTGGCCTCTATGCAAAGCCAAATGCCATTTTAGTCCTTAATGATCTTAAGGACAGTACCATGGCTATTTTCAGTTTCTTACCTTGCAGCTTCTTCACTATTACTAAGTGAAGATAGTCATCAAATCCATGCAGAAGATATGATTAGCTGTCAAAGCCACTGCTTCTCCAGGAGGGAGACTCCCCATGAAGATTTGATGTGCTTAAAAAGATATTTAAAATATATGGTCAATTTTTAAAAAGGAGATTCATAATCTTTTAGATAGTATGAGTCCATTCAAAACATGACACACATTCCGGGCAGCTATAACCCTTGTGTCCACTGGTCTATCTATATACATTGTCTATGGTTGCTTGTATAAGTCCTAGCTTCAGCGTTTAACATGACACACTGCTCTCTCTCTCTATATATATATATATATATATATAAAACATATATTATATATATTCTATATCTAGATATAAAAAATATATATTATATGTAATATATATATAATCACCTGTGTTTACCTATCAGTAGAACTTGACATATTACTAGTGATTTCTGTAAGTTTGTGAATCATAAGGAACTTAAATTTTTTGCTTATATTTTCAGTATGTATATTTTTGTAGCCCTGTAACAAAACCAGTTTTAGGTATGTAAAAATTATAACTTTTAATTTGTTAACACTATTTTTTGTTTAGTCTTTTTGAGAAAGGGTCTCCCCATAGTCACAGCTGACCTGGAACTCAGTGTATAGAACAGACTGGCCTCAATGTCACAGATCTGCCTGCCTCTGCCACATTTTTCTTCATATAATTTCATATTCCTTGTTATCATGTCCAACTACAAGGAACATGACTATATAATTTGTTACCATTTTAATAATAAGACTCACTAAGTTTTGCAAATAGTGAAATCTCAGGATGGATGCAGAGGTCACTAAAATATGTAACTTGCTTTTGAAAGACTAGAATTCTGATGCTTTCTTTGGTTATTTACTGGCTATGAACTCTTGACTTCTGTGCATTGAAAAAAGAGGGGAAACATCACCTCCCTTATGCAATTTGAGGCTTATCTTGTGATTTAAATTGCTAGGAGAGCTGACTTGGAGCACGGAGGTTCCTGTTGTTATGATTCATTGCTGTTGCATCCGGTGAAGGCCCCAGCTTTGTTTTTAGTAAAGGTCTTGTGGGCGGTATCTTACACTGGGGTAATTTATAACTTATTAAAACAGTTTCCTCCTCATTAATGGGTGATTCTCTTTGGAAACTGGGTTATAAAATTTATAACTTTTTGGTTGCAACAATGGGATATATATTGTACATCTCCTGCATGAAAAGGTCCTTTCATGTCGTAGAGAGACCTGGAGTCATTTGCCTTTCTCTGCATAGACTACCCAGGTGCCCATCTTCTGCTACAATGACCCTAATATGGAGTATTGAAAATTGAAGTTTGCTCTTTGCTCAGGCTGCTCAGCTGGGTAGGGGAGATCAGAATCTGTCATGACAAAACTTCCAGCTTTTCTTAAATAGGCAAAATATTAATGAGTATTGAATAATGAGATGTTTTTTTTCGCTTTTGGAGTCTTTTAATGAGAAACAACTCACTAGTTAACTATATCTTTTTCCAAAGGATGTATCATCAAAAATGTATGGAGATATATTCTGAAATTATTTACGGAGTGCTTATTGTTTTAAATTGCTCAGCAATGTGGAGCTAGTTGACCTTATTAAATAAGGTTTAACACACTGTTCGATGGTAAAAAGAGATTACCAAGTAAGTTTTTTGCTGAAGCACTAGCTGTTGTGGAACCTGGAGTTACTCTAGTGCTTCTCCCTAAGGAGAATGATGAAAATTCAGGGTTCGCCTTTCTGAAGGACACAGGAACACTGTGTAATAATCATGAAGTCTCTGAACTTTGGATCGTACAGGGAACACCAGGGGCGTTCAAGCATTCTAGGAAATGCTTATTCATTCCTCTGCTCTCAGACAGGAAGCTTTTGTTTCTCCAGACAATGAGCAGCTCTGCCTACTAGAAATAGACCATGAAAGACACTGTAATGAATAAAGGCAAGTTAACTTCAGTAATACATAAAATTTAACTATATATATATGTAGATAGATAGATATAGATATAAACAAACATCATCAAGGAGATGGAGAAACGAGTTAGAGATTAAGAGGACAAGATGCACTTGCAGTAGACCGGAGTTTGCTACCCAGCACCCATATGGCAGCTAACTTCTGCCCACCCACCACTCAAACTCCAGGGGATCTGACACCTTATTCTGGCCTCTTTCGACATTGTGCACATGTGATGCATGTAGGCAAAGCACTCACATAAAATGAAAATAAATAAATGTTTATATATAATTTCAACATATTATCATACAAGAATAAATGGAATATTTTATATTCTTTTTTTCAATATTTGCTATTAATTCCAGGTATAGTTTATATTTAACATTTATCTGGATTAAAATTCACCACATTTGAAGTGCAATCTGGCCTTCTTGTCTAGAGGTTAAGAAGTAGGTAGGAAAGGTGGAGTATATTCTCCAGTGGTTTGGCGCATAATAGAAATGACTGTTTCCACACAGCAGCCTTTTTTTTTTATCGCATTTTTCTTTCTTTCTTTTTTCAATGAATCATGTACTTCATATAGAACATCTCAATCAATCTTTATACCCCCTTCTGCCCTGGCAAATTCCATAGCCTATAGTCTAGAATCCATGCATTCTTTCATTTTTGTTAAGATCTATTGTGTCAAGTTAGTGTCCCCAAATGTTCTTCAGTGTAAGTTCATCCACTGAGGTCTAGTCAGCCTATCTGGAGTCCCTTGATTTAAGAAGATTAACTGATCCTCAACCAGCAGTAATCAGTTGCCAATATTTCTTCAGCAAAACCTGGGATCTGTTTCCCATTTCCCCAGTTCCATGTTCGTTTTTTGTCTGCCCTAGTAACACCTGTCTTCTATTGTCATTCTCTCTTAGGTGCTTTCTTCCTCTTTATCTCCCTGATTCTTCTCCATTTTTCTGGTTCCTGCTGTTACTTCAGGATACATATTCACATATAAGGATTCGGTGCTCAGATCCACAAATGAGGGAGAACATAAGTCTTTTGTTTTTCTGAGTCTGTGATACTTCACTTAGCATTTTCTAGTTCTTTCAATTTACCTGGTAATTTCATGATTTTGTCTTTCTTTACTGCTGAGTAGAACTCCACAGTGTAAATGTACCACATTTTCATTATCCATTCATCAGTTGAGGGACACTTAGGTTACTTTCATCCCTTAGTTATTGTGAAAGGAGAAAGTATCTCTGCAGTAGGAGGAGTCCTTTGGGTATGTGCCAAGAAGTGGTATAACCAGGTCAAATGGTAGATTCATTTTTAGTTGTTTAAGAGTTCTCCAGGCTGCTTTCTATTAGGGTTGCATGAGTTTACAATCCCACCAGCAGTGAATGAGCATTCCTCTTTGCCCTCATCCTGTCTGGTATTTGGTATAATTTAGTCTCTTCATCTTAACTAGTTTGATTGGGTAAGAGGGAATCTTAAAGTGGTTTTAATTTGTAGTTCCCTAATTATTAACAATGTTGAAAACTTTTAAAGAAGTTTCTTAGGCATCTTTATTTCTTCATTTGAGAACTCCATCTTTTAATTTGGTCACTTGTTTTCTTGATTCTTTGTTTTTTGAGTTCTTTGTATATTCTGGATGTTAAACCTTTGTCAGATGTGTCACTGGTAAATATTTTCTCTCACTAGGAGGGTTTTCTCTTCACATCCTTAGCGGTTTCCTTTCCTGTACAGAAGCTTAATTAGTTTAATGAGGACCTGTTTGTTGATTATTGACCTTAATTCTTGAGCAATTCATGTCTTGTTTAGAAAGTTCTTTCTTACACCTGTATCTTGTAGGTTATTGCCAGTGTCTCCTTGTAACTGTTTCAGAGTTTCAAATTATACATTGAAATATTTGATCCATTTGGAGTTACCTTTTGTGCAAGGTAAAAGATAAGGGT
Organism: Eospalax fontanierii; assembly: GCA_035773235.1. Taxonomy (NCBI): domain Eukaryota; kingdom Metazoa; phylum Chordata; class Mammalia; order Rodentia; family Spalacidae; genus Eospalax; species Eospalax fontanierii. The sequence goes on from CM069540.1 coordinate 22,245,408, forward strand.
CTAGTTTCATTTTTCTACATGTGGAGATCCAGTTTTGCCAGCACAGTTTGCTGAAGATACCATGCTTTCTCCAGTGAGAGTTCTTGTCCCCTTTGTCAAATATCAGGTGGCTGGAATTACATGTACTCATGTGTGAGTCTTAAATTATTTTCCAGTGGTCTACACATCAGTTTTTGTGGTGATACCATGTTTTTATGATTATAGCTCTGTAGTTTAAAATCTGGCATAGAAATCCCCCTTGCTTTGCTCTTTATGCTCATGATTGCTTCGGCTTTCCAGGGTCTTTTGTGCCTCCATATAAATTTTAAGGTGTTTTCCCCCTAATTATCTGCAGAATGTCATAGGGATTTTGACTGCAATTGTATTGAATCTGTATATTGCTTTTAGCAGGGTGGTCATTTTCACAATATTATTTCTTCCAGTCCATGAGCATGGGAAGACATTCAATATTCTGGTGTCCTCATCAATTGTAGAGTTCTTTAATGTTTTGGCCACTATTATGAGATAGTTTTTTTTTTGAGACTATTATGAATGGGAGGGTTTTCTTGTATTGTTTTTCCAATTGCTTGTTAAAGGTATATAGAAAGGCTATTGATATTTGTAGATTGATTTTTAAAAATCTGCCACTTAAAGTGTTCATCATTGCTAGGATGTTTCTGGTGGAAGGTTTGGCCTCTTGTAAGTATGACATCATGTCATCTGCAAAATAAAGGAATAATTTGGCCTCTTTTTCAATTTAATATCCTGCCCTTGTGTTATTGCTGTAGTAACAGTTTTCAGTACTATGTTAAAAAGGAGTGGAGATAGTGGAAAGCCTTGTCTGTTCCTGATTTTAATGGGAATATTTCCAGATTTTCTCCATTTAGAATGAAGTTGACTTTGCTATTTTTGTATATAGCGTTAATGATGTGGAAGTGTGTTCCCTCCAGTTCAATTACTTCTAGGACTTTTAACATAAATGCTTGTTGAATTTTGTCAAAGGTCTTTTCTTCATCTATTGAGATGATCATATGATTTTGTCTTTGAGTCCATTTATGCTTTCTGACCTTTATTGACTTATGTATATCGAATCATGTCTGCATCCCTAGAATAAAGTCGACTTGATTATGGTGGATGATGTTTCTGTATGTGGTTTGCAAGTATTTTATTGAGGATTTTTTCATCTGTGTTCATTATATATAGATATATAGTTTTCTTTTTTTTCTTGTATCTTTACCTGGTTTTAGTATTAGATTGATGCTGGGTTTATAAAACGAATTTGGAAATTCTCCCTCTGTTTCTGTCTTTTTTGTATAATTAAAGTAGTATTGGATATAGATGTTCTTTGAACATCTGGTAGAATTTTGTGTATCCATCTTTGCCTGAGCTATTTTCAGTCGAGAATTTTTGTATTACTATATCTATTATGGGTCTGTAGAAGCTGTTGATCTCTTATTGCCTTAGCTTTTTGATTATCATGATTTTAGATATGCATTCATATATTAAGATTTCAAATTTAAAGATTTTTAAAGTGTTTTATTATAATATTCTGGACCTTTTTGTTTGTTGTGATGTTCCATTTTCATCTCTGATTTTGTTAATTTGGAGTTGCTCTTTCTTTTATTTAAGTGGGCTAAGGGTCTGTCTATCTTGTTTATATTTTCAAAGACCCAGCTCTTGATTTCTTTGTATTGTTTTCTTTGTTTCTATTTCATTAATTTCTGCTCTGAATTTTATTTGTTTTTGTCTGCTGTATTTGTGTTTCATTTGTTGTTGGCTGAAGATTCTTGAGTTGTTATGTTAAATCATTTATTTGTGCTCTTTCTATTTAATGTAGGTGCTTAGACCTATAAACTTCCCTCTTAGGACTGCTTTTCAAGTGTCCCACATGTTTTGCTGTGTTGTATTGTCATTTTCTTTAATTCCAGGAATGCTTTCATTTCTTAATTTTACCCATTTGTCATTCACAAGTGTGTTCTTTAGTGTTTCCATGTGTTTGTGAAGTTATGAGAACTTTTCCTGCTATTGATTTTAAGCGTTAATTCATTAAGGTCTGATAGAATGCATGGGATTATTTCAGTTTCTGTTGTATTTGTTGAGGTTTGTTCTGTGCCCTAGTATGTGTTCGATTTTGGAAAAAGTTCCAGAGGGTGGTGAATAGAATGTGTATTCTTTGGTGCTTGGGTGGAATATTTGGTAGATGTCTGTTAGGTGCATTTGATGCATGGTATTGTTTAATCAAGGTGTCTTTCTGTTTGTTCTCAGTCTGGGTGACCTGTCTAGTGGAGACAGTAAGGTATTAAAATACTCTACTCTTATTGGCTTGGGATTAATGTGTTGTCTTAAAGTTCTGCAGTACTGTTTTTATGAAGTTGTGTGCACAAGAACTTGGTACATGTATGTTCATGATTTTTATATGATCTTGGTTAATTGTTCATGTATATTTGGTTTTCTATGTGCTTCTTATATTTGTATGGGCATGCCTTTCCTTAATTTTGGTAAATTTTCATCTACAATCTGGTTGAAAATTTGGTCAATATCATTATCCTGAGATTCTTCTTCCTTTTTGTCTATGATATAAATTTGGTCTTTTCATGGTGTTCCATGTTTCCTGTATATTCCCTTCCTATGATTTTAATTTTTTTTATAATCTTTGTTTGAGTGCTCCAATTCTTCAACTTTCTCATCCACTCTTGATATTTTGTTTTCCATTTCATTCTATTGATCAGCCTTTCTCCTATTGTTTCAGATTGCTTGAGTTTTTCCACTTTCTTCTTCATTTCAGCCTGAGTTTTCTTCAGTGTTTCTATCTCTTTTGTGAATTCAATCAGAAGTGTATCCCTATCTTCTTGTAGTTCTTTGATTTGTGTGTGTTCTTTAAATTCATTGAATTATTTGATCATGTTTATGACTGTTCTCTTAAACTCTGTGTCCTGTGTTACCTCTCTGGGATTCTCATTGTAGAACTTTTCTATAGGACTTGTGATATTTGGTGGGGACATATAATTTGGGCTTTTCATATTGTTAATTTTGGGATCTTGACATGTGAATTTCTTTTGTTTGTGATTCTGATATGAGACTCAAGCCTTCCTTTGAATTGAAGTCTGATTCTGTTTGTATACTTGATGTGACTTTGGTATGAAAATTTGGTTTTCAAGACTTCACTTATCTCTTTTGATTTTATATTATAGGGACCAGATGGCTCTAGGCCCACTGTTCATGCACTCTCTCAGAGGCACTAGTCAGGTGAGATCAGATGCTCTTAGGCTCTCTCTTCAGGTCTGGGTTCCTCTAGCCAGCAGGCACATCAGTTTGGGAAGATTGCTAGGCAGAGGCAGTATTCATGACTCCTCAGGTTGTCTGCAGAGGTCTGGGCCCCCACTGAAGGGCATGGAAACCTAGCACTGAAGCAGTGGGATGGGATTCTGATGGTACCATGGAGGGAGATAGGCATGTTGTGATTTGGAGAGTTCAAAGCCAGGCATAGGTAAAAGGGTGGTCCAGATATTTGGAAGGCTAAGAGTGTATCTGTGCTTATGCCAAAGGCTAGAACAGGATGTGGGCTGGGGGAGACTGGAGTTGCTGGGGAGTTAAGAGCCTGGAGAATCAGTGTGCAGGATCAGATTTACCAGGGAAGAAGGCTGGTCTCAGGAATTCAAATAAAGTTGGGGGTGTATACTGCCAGGGTAGAAGGCTGGTCACAGAAACACAAAGGCAAGATGGGGTTTGGAACAGCCCATGAAGTCTCTAACAAAATAGACTGAAAAATTGAGCTGGGGAGTAAAGGGGATCAGGATGCAGTGGGTGACTCTGTACTTAGTGGGTAGTCCAGGACTCTGGGTTGCTAAGCCTAAAAGTGGGCCTGTGCCCAAGTCTAGAAGGAGAACAGGATGTGGAGTTGGGCATAGCATATCTCCTCAAGTAATACTTAATGGATACCTAACATTTTCACTGTTTAACATGCTTCAGTTTTAAATTACAGTCAAAATCAAGAAACATAATATTTAATATGAACGAAGTGACGTTTTTGAATATCTTTTTGTCACTTGTGCTACACATCCAGCTGGAATATGGGTTTTCATACACTGGAAGTGGAACTTTGAAATCACCCAACTTAAAATTCTTGGCAGAGTAAAATTTGAGATACTGGCCTATCAGGGCTCTAGGTAACAACATGAAGTGTTGACCATTGTCGTATAAATGCAATAGAGGCTATAGAAGTGGTTAATGAACTCATGGGACTGCTAGTGAAGAGACAGTGTACTGTTTACGCTTCAAGTAAAGGAAAAAAAGTGGCCATGAACCAAAACTGACTCATGGGGCAGGGGGTGCCAGTTACAAGTCTCATTTTGTACTTAGGCACATCTTTCTTGGGCATCTCTTGATTTGCTTGAGGAAGGCAACTGGCAGTGCTTGACAATAGTGCGGTCATTTTACTGAGAGTGTCCTCAGTGTTCTTGAACATGTTCAAAATTAATTTTCACAAAAGTCTCAAGGTTTGTTTAATGAACAACATTTGTTTAATGGATGATGAAATTTGAAATATAGTGATAAGAACAAGGAAACTGGACCACGTGGATATTCTCTTGAGGAATCAAGCCTTTGGCACAATTCTGATTCATCTCCAAACTTACACTTTTAGTTTATACTGGTTTTATGATTAGACAATTTCATGACTCCAAATAAAAATAACTAGCCACAGATTATAAACATATCTGGGTTAGCAATGAAGTTTGATGATATGTTTTCTGATTTTTGCCAGGTTAGATTGAAATTAAATTATTAAGTATACTTAAATCATTTTAACTTTTTCAAGAACCAATTCAGATCCACTTTGCATTAAGAGTTTCCTACTTCAGGCCCCTCATTTGTAATTCAGATCTCTTTCTGCTGATCTCCCTAAACAGTTTACACATCTCCTGGTGCATAATAACATTTTAGCATTTTCCTTTGATTGTAGCTATAAATGAGCACCTTTTTTGCCTTTTCTCTCCAACCACTTCATGTGTCTTCAAAACAAAGTACCTACTCCACAGGCTGTATCCTTGTGTCAAATTAATAAGCTAAATGGTTAGATGCATTGAAAAGGTAATGAATGGATGACTGAATGCAAGAAGAAAATCTCAGCCCCTTCACAATAAGAGAACTGCTTGTGTAATTACTTTGAGAATTCCTCTTGGGTGAAACCTTTTGATTATGAAAGCAACATCAATACCTGTGAGGGAGAGTGATTTGGAAAACTGGAGTAGTGATGAGCATGGAGTGGTAAGAGCTCATGAATGTGTGCACAGATTTACCATCTACCATGTGAAATTGGTCTTTGATGTTTCAGAACTAGCTACATGCATTTTTAGAAAGCATCTTTTCCCCTGAGTTCCTTCTATGCTGTGTCTTGTTAGGGACAAAACTGAAAGCATTGGCTATTACAGAAATCCATTCTTACTTGCTTTGGGGAAGATCATATGTTTCCATAACTAAGTTTTCAGGAGACATGAGGATATCTTCTCCCTTTTACATGTGTTATGGAGAAAAGTTGCAGAATGACTATTGTATTCCATAGAAGAATATGGATTGGTGTGGAAAGAGAACCTTTCACTGGAATGTCCATGACCTTTGTTACTCAGTATAGATGGCATAGTCAAAGAGAACAGTGTGGTTGCTACAACAGACCAGGAAGGGTTCTAATACTGAAGGTAGTCAGGTTAACCACTTTGACTTTAGTAGGAAGTACCTTTGTACACACCTTTTTCTTTATTTCTTCTGGAGCATCTATTTATTCTTTTATATGAAGCATTCCTTGCTCCCTTATACTTCAGAAAGGACTTAAGCTGGCTGTACATTTACTGTATTTAGAATGTTTCTTTATACATCAAGAGGTAAAGTTTTCCAGTGACTGACTTGAAGAACCTCACTCAGCCCTTTGATGCTGACTTTGGTTTCATTTTCATATTGCTCATTTGGGTTGTCTTTCTTTCACACAGGCAGAGAAAACACTAGTATAATTTCATGACAGCATTTTGGGTTCCTCGTGACAGGTACTCTGCCATCCACTTTAGATTACATGCAAAAGACATGTAAGACATTTCCCCATGTTAAACTTTCTTTTTCTGGATTTTTTCTGCTTATAAATTACATTTTTGCAGACTTTGGCTTAGCAATGAATGATTATGCATAACAGCAACCCATATTAATTACTACACTCCTTACAAGTAGAGCATGCCTCTCCTCTCTTTGGTTTTATTAGACAATTGTTTTAAATGCATAGGAAGTAAATTTAGGCAAGAGTGAATGTGTAGAGAGAGTTGTATGTTTGATTTTACTAATACAGTACTATTAATTTTCCTTCGTGCTTTTACCTGCTGAAAATGGTTTCTTTGACAGTGCTTACACCTTTTTTCTGTTCTGCACTGACCAGACAGTGAATGAAATCATTGAATTTCCTGTCAAGAAGACTTGGAGTGTATTTTGTACTTAACCAGCCTGTTGCTTCTTGATTTGTTTCACCTCATTAACTATCACATTATAACAACTCACAAATATCCTCTGCTTCTCACAAATATCCTCTGCTTTGCTTTAGTTATATCACAAATCCCTTCTGTTCACTTTGTTTTGTTTTTCTTTCTTTTCTTTGAGGGGGGATGGTACATACAAAAATTTATTCTTCATCTGTTGAATCTCTGCTGGGATCAGATGACAGATTCTTCAGAAAGGGCTTAACATTAAAACTTATAATGAAGAGAATTTGCTAGGGGGGTAGTGTACCATGACACTGAAAGTGTTTCTATTTATATAGTGTAAGATATAGGACAGTGGAAAGATTGTAAGAGCCAGAGTTGGTGCATGAACATAAGGAAACAGGTTTTTTGGCCTCTGGAACTCGCTCATATGCACTTAAAACAACGGTGACAGCATGCACAGGGCCCATGATGATTCAATGAGACAATAACCCCACACAGAACTGAGGAAATGGGCAGCAGGCCACTGACTTAACTGAGGAACTATTGGCAAATGATTATGGTGGGATGAGGGAGAGTTGATCTTTAAGGGAGTGACTAGATAGGCTGACTAGAGTTCAGTGGATGAACTTACTCTAAGGGACACCTGGCTACAAAAGTTTGTCTTGATAAGCCTTATATGACAGAAGGCATGAAATCCTGTGTGTGGTTGGGGCTGTGGGGAGTGCAGATGGGGGAGTGGGGCTCTAGATTTGATTAAGATCTGTTATATGAAATGCACAAAATACCTCATGGGAGCATTATTTATTGAAGAGACTTATTTCTCATTAGTAAGTTTTCAACATGTTTTATAAGAATCTTTTGTCCATAGAAATTTAGATTTACTTCAGTGTCCTTTATCCTGTTCATTGGTTTCCTTTTGTCAGTACTGTGCTGGCTTTATTATGATAGCATTGTAATATGTGCTATGAGGCCTCAAGTTTTGTCTTTTCATCTGTTTTGTAAGAGAATGATTTCACTATTCTATTTCCTTTGTGCTTTATATAATGGTTAGGTATTTTTTTTCCCTAGGTTTATAAAGTGTTATTTGTATTATCTTGAAGATTCGATTGAACTTGTGTTTTGGGGTAACAGATTTTAACGGTGATCATATTTCTAGTCCATGGATGTGGGGTATCTATCCGCTTCTTTGTATCCTCAATTTCATTCATTATTGCATTGCAATTTTTACTGTAGAAGTCTCTTCCGTGGTAATTTTGCTCCCATTTTTTTTTATGATAAATCATAAATTTATTTTAGAAGAGCTTTTAATGTATTCATATGTATATATAATTTTATCATTTATTAAAGATAAAAGCAAATTTGTTTGATACTGAGATGAATGTGCTTGTTTACTTTCACATAGATAATCAGCCAAGATTTAATTATTTAACATTCCAGGATGTACAGCATCATCAACATCCCACAGATTGTTTTGAGTGGTTGTGAATTAGGCTGCTTTCATGATTTCTTTATCAGTTCCTGTCAGTATTCATGGAAATGCTACTTACACTGTGTAAAACTACTTAAAGTGGAGGAAATAAATTTATGTAAGACTGGAAGCCATGAAACTATTAGAAGAAAATATCAAGCAGTTCAAGTCAGCAGTAAAAAGAGAAAAAGCAAACTTAAGTGACTGTCTGCTCCACTGTGCATAATCAACATGCAAAGAGACATTCTACAGGATGGACAAAATATTTCAAATTGTTTACCTGACAATTAGTTTTCAGAATATACAGAGAACCAGACAGCAACAATAACAAAACTGAGGTAATTCACTCATGAAAGGACAACTACTCTGCACAGACCTTTCTCAAAACAGGCTACTAAATAGGCCAATAGATTTATAAGGAGAAATGCTGTTTTGCTAGCTTTCAGCAATATGAAATGCAAATTCAATCACAATGAGATATTGCCTCACTCTAGATTACCTGTTGCCAGAAAGACAAAAATAAGACAAAAATAACCGATACTGATACAGATGTAGAAAGAGAGAACTCTTACACACTGTTGTTGTGAATGTCAATTGGTATAAGCATTATGAGAACACTGTGGAGATTCCTTCAAGACCTAAATATAAAGGTGCTCTGTAGTTGAGCTATCCCATTTGTGGATGTGTAGCCAGAGAAAATGAATCTGATTTTCATTGTCACCTCTGGTCCTGTGTCTCATGAAACAGGATCCACAGTGTATGATTCACATAACTGGCATACGGCATCCATGCTCACTCATGAATGAATGACTAAAAAAAAGGTAGTGAGTGTATACTGACTAGAATATCATTCACATGCAAAAAAGAATGGAGTCCTATAATTTGCACCAAAATGGATAGAACTGGAGGACATTATACTAAATCCCATTCAGAAAAATAAATAATGCTTTATGTTAAATGTAGATGCCAAAATGTCTGTCTGAATATGGAATGCTGATTATTGGAATTTGGGAATTGTAGGAAGAAGAGGATGGGGCAGTCTGATGATGTCTACCCAAACAGAAAGAATTAGAGCTTGTGTTCAGTGGAGGAATTATAATTCAGCATAACCAATTAAATGGTTTCTCTGGAAACTAGAGAGGAACACAAAGTTTCTGAATATAAAATAATGATAAGCAGGTATAAACGTTAATTGCCCTGATTTGTTCATAACACATTGGATATTCGTATTGAAATATTATAGTGTCTCCATAAATATGTAATTACCACATATTGATCTACATTTAACAAAAATTGCTTAATTACATGGAAACACAAGATGATAGATCATTATGCATTGTATATTAGCATCAAATTAACACATTATTGCCTATAAGTATGTATAGTCAAAATAATGATAAAATTAGTATCAAAAGAAGCATTGAAATTCTGGTGAATCTTTACCTTAAAACCTGCATGGAACCAACACAATCTGTCTATAATTCTCTGGGATCCTCTCTTGTCTGATCTATGAGACAGAAGGGTTATACTTAATTTGGTTATGCAAGGTTCAACTGGAATATGTCAAGTGGATAGCAGCATGTATTAGGAATTCACAAGTAGTTTTGGCTGGCTGTTATTTTCCTTATCATCACCATTATCAAATGTGATCTTCAAATTTCCAAAAACCTAGGTTTGGGAAAAAAGATTGTGAGTGTGTATGTGTATGTGTGTGTGTGCGCATACACTAAAGATGGGCCCCGATTCTTGTGCAGTATCTGTCTCATTGATTAGATTTTGCAAATAACTGATAGCTTCCTTCCATTTTGGGAAGATTGGTTCTGAGATAAGATACTGAAGAGATTTAAGACATCAAAACCAAGGCACCAAAATGTTAGGAACTGGTCCCCAAGAAGTCCACGTGATGATCTACAGATGCCACCATAGGATTCAGGTTGAGGGCTAATTACAAGAGCAGAGCTTGGGCAAAGACAGCAGTAACTGGGGTGAGCACTGCACACCAGAAGGTCGCGTCCCAATTCTGTCCTACTTCTAGAAAGGCTTTTAAAGGGTTTGCTTTTTAGTATCTTACCCTTCAAGATCACTGTGCACCAAAGGGGATATTAAAATGAGAAAATGCCTCTTCTCTGTTAATTAAGACAGGCACCAAGGCAGAATGAACAAAACACCAGATGACAACATTATTCAAGGACGAAAATGTCTTATGGCTGGAGGTGTATAGGATGCATCCTTGAGGAAGGAAGGTTTGGCATTAGTTTTATAGAATTGGGCAGGAGGGGTTGCCTGAGAGATGAGAGTGTGATTGATCAACCATTAGCACTTGCCTTGTGTATACAAACTGGAATCTTAGTTACCGCTCCTCATCCACCTTGCAACTGAAAAGACTTTGGAAGCTGTTACTGTGACTGACTTAGTTTACGAAGCATTTCCTGGGAGAGGGGGCCTCAGCTGTAGAGAGAGTAGAGAAATTAACCTGAGAACTAATAAGTGAGCGAGCATGAATTTCTGTCTGTTCTGAACTGTGGATGTGCTGTTACTGTTTCAGGTCCCTGCTGCCTTGACTTCTCTGCAATAATGGATTTTCACCTGGAATTGTCTTAGTTGCAGCAATATTTGCATTATACCTTATTTGAATTTTTCCTTCATATGTCAAAATTCTGCATTTTCCTTCATAAAATGAGTCCATTTGTGTTACATTCTACATGTTTTTTTTCATCCTTACTCTGTTTCTGGATGTAAATGGAATACAAGAAGCATCAAATTATCCAGGGTTCTGTTACAGCAAAAGTTTCATAGTTCTGATTTTACTATATATTTTAAATTGGAAATAAATACTGACATACTTAAATTACTTTTTGTGCTTTATTATATTCACACACACACTCTTTTGACTTAGTTAATAGCTAAATTAGAAAAATATGATTGGTGATTACTTGGTTTGTAAAAACAAATTTTCCTTCCTAATATTTTTATTAATCCATGATTTCTTATGATTTAATAGCATTTCATAGTTCATATTTATATTATTGGATAAAGGCAGTGTTATTTTTCTTTATTCTCCATCTTTGAAGAGGTAAGGTTGGATGTTCACTGAGACTAGATTTTAAAATTGTATTTATTGATATTTGGTGTCTAAGTGTCTTGCCTCCATATATGTAAGTGTATATATGTTGTGAAAAGCCTAAGGAGGCTAGAGAGGGTCGAGATGCCCTAGAACTCAAGTTTACAGATGGTTATTAGTTGTCATGTGAGTTCTGGGAACTGAACTTCAGTCCCCTGTAAGAACATCCAGTGCTCTTAACCACTGAGTCCTGTCTCCATTCTGGGTACTGGATTCTTACGTGCACTGGAAACCATATCATCCTTTCCATTATTCTTGAGATAAGTTGAATTCACCTATTGACTGGTTTTAGAATGGTTATTCTCAAAACATATTTTTGAAGGCCTCCATTGTTTACTGAAAGAACAGAAGAATGTCAAGGGCTTGCTTAAACATATTCCCATGGATGTCTTGGAATAAGAGAAGGTACAGCAGTCTAAGCTGAGTAGAGGTGGCTGTTCATTGTGTGACATTCTACTTTATACATGTTTGACATGTCCCATAATAAAGTCTCTGACTGTGAAAGAGCCTGCACTGTGCTGTCATGGTTGCGTTTCTGTTCATCTTTTCCCATGCCTCTAGTTGTTAAGGCAATTTACATTTTGTTATGACATAACCTGACAGAGTTTTTTTTTTTACACATTCAATTTATCAAGTTTCTCATGTCTAATATAGTAGGTTCCTATTTTATCTGTTAACTATGCCAAAAGTTTGCTATTTCATCCCTCTGACCTCATTAACCACCTCTGCAGTCACCTCTCTTCTCAACCAAACGAAATTTCCTGTGTGTCCAGGGAGACCAACCTGTCCTATGGTGTCTGATCAGCTTATCAGCTCTCAGTTCTGTTCTCTGTCCTTTCCTCATTGTCTTCCCCAAGGGACACATGGAGTTTTTTTGTTTGTTGTCTCTCCTGGGTAATGTAAGCCTAAAAACACTCAGCATTCAAGCCACCACAGAATGCTGCTTTCTTCACACTTTCCCCTGATTTTCCCTTGTCTTGTCACCTGTCACACTCTATAACATTTGGTTCAGACTGTAACATTGCATTTACTGCACTTTAATAGTTTGTATATTTGAAAACCCACCTGGTTCTTTTCTCTAGTTACACTGTTCGCAGAATCCCTGCTGCTCAGGAGGCATGGAGAGAATATTTATAGGGTGGTTGTGCTATGAAGAGGGCAGAGCAGTAGCCTGGCACCAGCAGTTCCATTGAATGTTCCAAGCACTGGGTAGAAGTGCTGATTAGCTGTGGAATGAATGCTGAGTGTGTGGAGAGGCATCATATGCATGCAGTCATGGCGGACTCCTGTAAGTTCATGGAGAGAAGCCGTGGGAGGTGACTTAAGGTCTGCTCTTCATTCAGTATGTGAATGATGTCAAGGCGAGATAGGAATGGGTAGAGAAAGCAGACAGGAGGTCTTCAGGGGATAGAGGTAGGATAAGTTAGTTTGACTCTATAGAGAAAAGTACGTGGTATGGAAAACCACATCCACGAATCAGAATTCTAATCAGTGACCATGTTCTGAAACAAGAGCTTCAAGTGGACCATTTTTGAATTACCATGACTTAAAATATGCATGGTGTTGTGAGGGTGAGAGGTATATGAACAGGGTGCTGGATTTGTTTCTGAATAATAGATTACAGTATCATATTCCATGGAAAATTTTAAGGGCTGACATACTGTGGTGGTTCTTACAAATATAAAGTCCAAATTATAATGAAATATTCTGGGGTATTTTTGGCAGAAGTTATTCTCTTGTCAGTTTGAAGCCTGATGCAAAAGAACCTTCTTGATTTGAATTAGCTGAGTAATTCTTTGGTCAAGCCTTTAAACTGGTAGGAGATTTAATGGATATTAATTAGTGTGAAAGCTTTTTATTCTTTGAGGAACCTTTCTTTTTTTAGAAAAAAAGAGAAATCTATCTTGATTGACAGATGGATCCCTCTGTTTCATGTTTTATTGTTTTTGAAGAAAGGGGCTTTGATTTCTTGCCAGCGAGATTTCATAAAAGGACCTTAGCGTGCTGCGCCCTGATTAAACATCAGGGAAAGGTGATGATTCTTTTATGTGGAGCTCTCATGGAAGGTAAAGAAGCCAAAATTACAGTGACTGTGGAAGAGGTGTCTGCTGAAGGACCACATTCAGCTACAGAAAAAAACGACATAGCACGGGCAGCAGGAAGACATGGATACAAATGCCAATATGTCTCATTTCATGACTATTTAAAGGACATCTCTGAAAGCAAGGGTCACCCTGGTGCCCCCAAGTAAATAGTATCAGGTTATTTTCTCTATTGCTATAATGTACTGATCTGAATAACAGATCTTTCTGTTTTTTAATGAACCTACTAATTTTAAATATCTTTATTTAATTTTTATGCATGTTATGCCTGCATGAATGGTAAGTGTACCTGTGTCGGGCAGTGCCCGTGTACAACAGAAGAGGGCTTCAGATGCCCTATAAATGGAGTTAGAGTCATTAGACACCATGTGGGTGCTGGAATGGAACGTGGGTCTTCTGCAAGAGCAGCCAGTGCTTTTAATTGCTGAACCATCTCTCCAGCCCCACCAGACCCTGCTAATTTTAGTAGATTCATCAAGATTATATAATATTTAACTAAGCATCTCATTTTCTCTTAGATTTAGTTTGTTTTCAAATTTTTCCCTGTGTAACTATTTCTATTAACCTTGCTTCCCAAAATTAGTAATTTGATTAAATGTATAAAGAGACAAATAATGCTGATTTAAGAGTCAGTATAAATAAGATAAGTGACATTCAGGTTCAGTCTGTATGGATCCAGACTCTACTTCTGACTCATGGTGTTGATCAAGGTCCCTGTGTGCAGGCAGGAAATAATATCATTTATCTAACAGAGGGATTGTGAGGACTCAGTGATAAAAAGTTGGGGAAGACCCCACATCTTTGGATTTTATAGCGCTGGGACAACCATAAGGGAATGTAAAAAATAAATAAAAGCAAAAGTAAAACCAATCGAAGGGATTAACATCGACTGCATCATTGTTCTGACTCTTTGAGAAGGAGACAGAAAATTTTGGACAATTACTGAGTCATTGACAATTGCTTTTCAAAAAGTATGAAAGAGAAGAACATGGTTATATTTCCTTTTTTTATTCTAACTTCACCCATAGCATACGCTTTAATGTAGAGTAGATTAAGAATCTCTTAGAAACAGAATTCCCAATTATCTGCTTATTCTTGTCTTCCTGTGTTCATGGACTGAATTCTTAATATTCTATCAGCTTAAATGTTCATTTTTCACAAAGAATGATTAGAGTTTAAACCTCTACTTCTAAGATTTTGATGTGTTGAAATTAATATATCCTTACCTCAAAGGACTAATTGTAGCTATTAAAGTGAATATTTACTATGAATATTTACCATGGATATATTAATTGTGTTAAGACCACCTTATGTGCAAAAATAAGCCATTTTGATTGCTAATCTGTTAATGAGAAATAAAATACCTTTAGAACATTTAAAAATGATTAGATTTCATGTATTTACTCAGTCATCATTGATGTGTTTAATTAACAGACTTTGCTTTCGAGCCATTTTACATTTACAGAAAAATTATTAGAAAATACAAAGTTTCATATTGTTCTGTCATCCCTAATTAGGCATTGTATTGATGTCATACATTTCTTACAGTGAACTAGTGTTTATACCATTAATTAAAGCACACACTTTACCTCAGGGTTCACTTTTTTGTGTATAGATGTCCTGCATCTGCTATCACGGTATCATGCAGAATGGTTTCACTGTTCTGAAAATGGGCTTCACTCATTACTTCCCACCCCGCAGATTTCCAGCCTCAGAAGTTACTTCTCAGTCTCTATAGTTGTGCATTTTCCAAATGTCATGTAATTGGAATACTAGAATTTATGCTCCTTCCAGGCTTGCCAATTGCACTTAGCAATATACTTTCAAGTTTCTCTTGTGCCTTTTCAACATTTAAATTTCATTATTTACATTGTAAATAATGAAATTTAAATGTAATAAATTAAATTAAATAATTTAAAGCATTGTAAATAATGTAATAAATTACATTATTTACAATGCTTAATAAGATTTTATTATATATATATATATAACATATATATGACAATTTTCAATATCTGACACCTTGGTTAACTCTGACTTTAGGTATTTATGAATACATCAGGTATATAAATTCAGAAGCATGTTTACATATGTCTTTTAGTTTTCTAGTCTTTTGAGTAATTATCACAAAGTTGAAATGCTGTTTTGCATGGTAATTGTGTGTTTAAGGTGCATGACAAGCTATTTTGCAAAAGGGTGTACCATTTTGAATTCTCACTAGCAAACATGATGATCCTTTCACATACCCTATGCCATTGACAGTGCTTGTGATTCTAACTGTTGATTTAATGTATGTGTCAGGATGTGTGTTTGCTCAGTTAAGTAACTGTGATTCACAGAAGTGAGGTTGTTTTGATTTATTTACTTTTGTTTTATGTGTGAGTGTTATGCCTGCCTGTGTGGAAGTGCACCATGTCACGAAATGCCTGAGGAGGACGGAAGAAGGCATAAGATGCCCTGGAACTGGAACCTGAGTTATGGACAGTTGTTAGTCAACATGTGGGTGCTGGAATTTGAACCTGGGCATTCTGTCAGTACAGTCAGTACTCTTAACGACTGAGCCACCTCTCTAGTGCAAGAAATGAACACTGATGAAAATGAAATGACAATGGAGTTAATATTTTCCTAAGGGATAGATAATAACCACGCTGTGTAGTTTGGCTTTCTATGACCTTACCAAAATCAAGTGTGGTAAATTATGGTCCAAAAGTGTTAACTGGAATATTCCAGAGCAGCTCAAGTTCTAAGCTATACCGCCTTCTGAGTAGTGTGGTAGCATCATCATGTGCTGGGATTTGAAGTTACCCTTGGGTGTTTGCTGAAGGCATTTGCACTGATGGCTAGTTAGCTCTGTGCAACCCAGTTGCAATCATGGAGACTGCTCTGTGATCATGATGCTAGTGATCCAGCAGCCCTCATCTTACTTTACAAGGGTCCCAATGTGTACAGTAGTGATGCCATAAATCCAGAGATATTGAACAGAAGTAGTGGAGTGCTACCTTTATGGGAATAGGGTATAAATTCTCAATAAAAAAACATATACTGCATTGTCTGAGATCTATAGTAACAATCATCTGTCCACAGGAAAGAAAGAAAAGTGGGAGAGTTAACTTCAAAAGTTACTTAAAGTAGAAGAGGCATTGAGGAAAGCTGTTCTCATACTTAAGTATGGTCCCAGAACACCTTGATCCTTTATGAAGACATCAGCAATGAATATTCCAGATAAGGGACACTGATTAAGAATAGGTGCCAAGAAGGTCCCTAATGACTTCACTGCACACCACCATGCCTCTGTTAATTCTCACTTCATCTCATTAGAAGGTTTTGAAGCCTCCCATCATTACAGGCAGGGCACTACAGTAGAAAGAGGAAGTCCACAATCACATAACTTTATTACAGTCTATATTTGTTACACTCTACTAGCAATGTACACTAACTTATAAGCTGACTGTTATCACAGGTCTGCATGTATAGAAAAGTCTCAAGGACCCAGTGTTCTCTATCCTAGTAGACATTCTCACTACCCAGTTTAGTTGCAAGATATTAAAGCAAAACATTTCAAAGAAATTACTATATTTACAGTAGTGTGTGTTTAGGGAAATGGTTCAGTGGGTAAGAGCATTTGATGTGAAAGCATGAAGACCTGAGTTTGAATCCTCAGCACCCAGGTAAAGAGCCAGGAATAGCTTAGTGTGCTTATAACCCCAGTGCTGGAAGTTGAGAATGTGACAGAGAAAAGATTGTTGAGGTTTGCTAGCTACTAGTCCAGCCAAAAAATTAAGAGCTCCAGGTTCAGTGAGGAGCAACTGTGTGTTTTAGAATAATTTGTAATCCTACTCAAAAGGCTAAGGTAGGAGTTCAAGGCCATCTGCCGGGAAACCTTGTCCAAAAGGAAAAAAAAAAATCATATCCTTTGGTTCATCACTCTTTATACAAGAATTTATCCAGCAATAGATTTTCACTATATTGTTAGTTAAATGCCCAGCAATAGAAGAATGACTGAAAAGGCATCATACACAATTGGGATAAGAACACAAATATCCATTAAGTAATCTACATTTAAATAAGTAGATATATATGTAAACTAGATATTTTATCTTAGGATGGTTTTTAGAAAAGGTAAACTTATTTTTGCACACTATAGGAAGTTTAAAAAATCTTTTTATAGTTTGTAGTTATTGATACATTTGAAAATATCTTTGAGGATCCAAATAAAGCGTTATCAGTGGTTCCACATAGAGGATAAGTCTGTGGGATGAAGGATAGCCTTTTATTTTTAATCAACCAACACATTAAAAATCATTTTGAAGAAATTCTACAATATTTGAAATTTTCAGTCTTTTTCCAATATAAACTGGCTTTTCTGTTAATCAGTGTGTATGACATTATGACACCCATGAACAAATCTGTGCATGACATTATGACACCATGAACAGCTTAGCTAGTCATGGCTAATGTCCTAATGGATATTTAGGTTTGTCTGAGTTTGCCTTGTTCCTAGTTACACATCTCTTGAATATTTCTGAAATCCCTGCTGGAGAAAATGAACAAAATTGAATTTTTCCCAATGGACCTGGGGCATGCATCTAGGAATGAAAACACAGTGATCCTTTGAGAATCCTAGAAAGCTACAGTGTGTTCAGTTACACAGCGGTGATGTGAGGGTTTATAGCTGCTTGAGATGTATGGGAGTGGATTTTATTTCCAAAGGCTCCATGGCCATTTTACACAGCCTTACTGGGCTCTAGAAACAAAGTTTTTCTTACTAGGTAAGTGATCCAGACATATCTTTGGAGCTGGGTCTAGTGGCATATGCCTTTTAATATCAGTGCTCATGAAGCAATTGAATCTCTGTGAGTTTGAGGCCAGTCATGTCTACATAGCGTTTTCCAGACCAACCAGGGCTGCGTAATGAGACATTGTCTCAAAATATTTAAAAAATAAAGACAAATCTTTCTTAAGAGAGAACCATTTCTGAACTCCTTGACTAGGCTACCTCTGCCCTAGTGCATTTTAATAGCATTTAATAGCATGTTTATTCTCATATTCCTAGAAGTCAATTTCAGGAACTTGGTAGAACCCAGGCTCCTGAAGCTCCCCCGGCCCTTTATTGTACTTTGTCCAGTGGTTTCCAAACTCATGTCTAAGATGATTCCTTGAAGATTATGACTTACACTGAGGGAGGGACATCTGGGGACATTAACTTGACTCAAAAGGCCTTAAAAAAATTACAGAATGCATAAAATTGAGAGGTTCCAGTAGGGAAGGGTTTATAAAGATGATTGATCTGTTGTGTATGAAATGCACAAAAATTCAAGAGAATTTTTACAAAAGAACAGATTATAGTTGAATTTCTCTTGTCAGTTATTGCCATTCTATGAAAGTCTGCTACACAAGCTCTAATAAATGTTCAAGACAGAGCTGAGTTCCTTTTGAAGAATACCATAGAGATTTTTTGCTAAATAAAAAACTTCTGTAAAATAAACCTCACTAACCAGGACAGGTTTCTGAGTTGTTTAAGGTTATCTCTCAATAAGGTGAATGACACTTCCCACTCCTCCCTAGTGTCTCTTTGCTCACATTTTGAGTCTTGCTGCCTCCTTGGAGCATTGTAAAGAGAGTTGCGTGTGATGCTGCTTGAGAAGAATGAGCTCAACTTGGCTCACAATCACATCACTGCTTATTCTGATATAGAGATGATTCATTCTGCTACATGCAGACACTTGCTTGGGATATAGGCTGGGAAGCTAGTTGTTTTGAATGGCAACTATACTGTGACTCAGTGTTGGGACTAACCATCTGCAATGAATGCAGAACCTCCAAGTTAAGGGGCAAGGTCCTTGGTAAGACTATTCACAGTAAGAACAAGTGGGCACAAATCTGTGAGGTTCTAGTAATCCCCTCCTATACCACAATTAAGGAGACATGGCACACATGTCTAGGGGGATTCCACAAAGAACTTCCTCCAGTAAGGTTTGGAGTGTGTGCTCCATTTATTAAAGCTAAGTTAAATATCAGGTTTGTTCATTCAGTTCTCTTTGCACAGTCCAGGAATGGGCCCCTCCTTTCTCATCAGTGTATTTCTCAATTAGGATGTTCCAACAGAATCTTTTTTCTATTACTCAGCAGTGATTAAACATAAACACTGACTTCCTGATTGAATTTAATCTCTGGCTCCTTATCTACCCTGAAGTCAGATGATTTCAAGTACTGCACTCATCAAGCTCCAAATTCTGTTCAGTGTTTCTGTTGCCCTTCCCACATTCTGAGACATAGAGCCTAGGAATAGCAAGGCTATTCCTGTAATTCAGAAAAGTCAAGATCACTGGGGATCACTGGCTAGCGTAGTCTACTTGGCTAGTTCCACATCAATGATAGACTTTGTGTTATAAGCCAAGTAGATGGTATGTATCTGAAGAAGGACACTTAGAGTTTTTCTCCTGTCTCCACGTGAACATGCTTTCATGTGCAGGCATAATTTGCACACACATGAGGAGGCAGACACAACATCCCCCGAACCACATCTTACATTGGAACACTCAGAACTCTGAACAATTCAAGTTTAGGTGGGTCTCCAATGGCTACACACAGATACTAAATGATTTCTTGAAAATACTTAAGAAATCACCTTTGAACTTATATTTGAAACTGAAGTAAATTTTCCTCAATAACCTATTAAATTTGCCCTAAAATGCTATTTTCTCATGAGTCTTCCCTGAACTCTATTCTGAAGGCTTCAGCCTTACTATGGCCCTCAGGATGGTCTGAGCTTCCAGTCTTCCCTGAACTCTATTCTGAAGGCTTCAGCCTTACTATGGCCCTCAGGATGGTCTGAGCTTCCAGTCATCCTGTCCTCACTTCTTGAGTGCTGGGATTACAGGTTGCACTATCACCACAAGCCTTCATGGAGAGTGAACACTGAGCCTTCTGCATGCTAGTCAGCATTCTACTAAGGTTGCAACATTCCTAGCCCAAGCTTTTGGAGAAATTGGCATAGAGACTTATGCCATTCTCTATGCTACGTGTCCCTAACAGGCTCCATGCCAGACACTTTCATACCTATTACTTGGTTTAATCAGTGTTTCTCAACCACATCTCTGTAGTTATACATCAGAAAATCTAGGTTTATGAGATCTGCTGTTAATTATGAATGAGGCAACCGTTAGTAAACGCACAATCCAGTTATTTTGAGCATGAAACATCCTCCCACAATACTATACGGGTTATTATTTCTAAGGCGCTCATAAACTTGCATTCACCTCTGTTCTCTGTAGCAGTTTGCAAAGTAGTTTTCTCATTAATAAGGCCTGGATTGTGTGCTCAGTAGGTTATTAAAGTTAATTTAACCGTTAGGTCCACTTTTTCAATGACCTTTACTGAGTAGTTCCTGTTTATGCCACACATGCTGCCGCTATTAAAGGAATCACACTCACTTTTTCACTTGGTCAGTAAACACTGAATCACCCTGTTTACCCCTATGGGGTGTGAAGGTAGTTAACAAAGATGACAAATTAATTGAACTTTTCTGATGCTCTAGTTCGTAACCTGAAATGATTCTTTCTACCATTTAATCTCAAAATTGATACTGACATTTGGAAACCTTCATTTGAAATAATATTCTTCAAGTCAGCTTTAGAACTATTTGTGAGTTTCATGTGCTTGCACATCTGTGTTCCCCAGTGATAGTGCCAGGGAGATGCCGAATTCAGAATTTACAGTGTCACTGACAGTGCTTGCAACAGCTAATACCCAGGCTCAGTGACGGTGATCCAGCTTCAGTAGGTAGTGTAATTGTAGATTACACCCTTCATAGTTTCCTCTTTGTGTGAATAGTAAGCATATGAAATCTTGAGTCAACATTTCCCATTCTGTTGCATAAACAGTGCTGAAAGCTTAATGATCAGCTGGAGAAGAGGCGTAATGAATAGTTGCCGCATTGTTCATTAGACACCGCGGAGCTTCTTTCTTCGCCATCATTTCATCTGTGCTCGAATTTTGCTTTTCCCTTGAGTCTGTCATTCTCCTTGAGCATTGGACACTCCCCTTGAGTAATTGCCGTGACACACATACAGCTTCTATCACACAACAATGGAAATGTCTCTCCTTCTCCTGGAGCTCACTTTATTGGAGAGACTGTACTTTGGAGGACAGCAAATCTGCAGAAAATGTGTCATGCAGTAAGACTACAGCAGACAGATTTCTGTGGATCGATGTGGTCTTTTGCGTAACTCAGGGCTGGGTTGCTTTTTGTAAATGCAGAGTCACGTTAAGATTTGCAATTTTTGCTACAGTTGATTTTTGCATCCCTGTATCAGTTTTTTTTGCAAGTTTCTCTGTACCTCTACCTACCTGCTAAGATAGATATTGACAAATGATGCTATGATTGATGAACTAAATCAAATATAGTCATTTGGTATCATTTTCAGTAGCCTGTTAGTATACTGTGGAAACAAGGAACTTGTAACTCCTTTCTGCCAAGCCATAGTTAATTGCTGACATAATAGGAAATCTTAATCCAGAAACAGAGTTCATTGGAATATTTAACACTTTTTACTCTTCCCAGAGTCTATATAATGACTTATCATAATATTGTGTTCTCTTTTAGTCTTATGTTAAAGCTTTGGAATGTATAAAGGAAAAGATTTACAGAGATTGTTATTGAATATCCAAGGGCTCTTTGCTTTAAATCATAGAGAAAAGAATTTTCTAGAAAGTAGGAACTTAGCTTTTTTATGATGTTCTTTGTAAACTAATCTTGTTTTGCAGTGAGATGATTACAAATATGAGTTACGGCAAAATACCCATGTCTCTTTTGCTGTTACTAGGTCATTTGAGGGGAAAGAACTCAATGGAGTTCTGGGTACAATATGAATAATTTGTGATGTGTAATTCCCTAAGCACTAGGAGCCACCAGATAATGTTTTTAAAACTTGTAAAATATATATTTTCATAAATCAGACTCTAAGATATTTTTTGTACTTTGAAACAACTTTTCATTTTTGTCTTTGAGAATTTCACCTGAGTATTGTTTGCACTATTTCTGCACCTCCCAGGCACCGTCCAAGTCCTCCCATGCCTCATCCACAACCTCCAATTACTCATCTCCTTCTTTGATTATTGCTGTTATATATAAATGGATATATTTATAAATATCTATGTACACAATACAGTGAGTCCATTTAGTGGTACGCATGTGTACCTGTGATTTGGGCTGTCCATGCAGGATTAAGTAACCTCTCAGGAAAGGAGTCTATACAGAAAACTGATTCTCCCTCCCTCAGCAACCGTTGAGTGTCTGTAGCTCTTCATCTTGAGATGCGACCCTGTGTCATTTTCTCTATCCAGCTTGGCATGTTAACTGTTTTAGCAGCAGGTGACTTGCCCTCTGACCCTTACATCACCTCTGGCCGCCTCTTCTGTGATGTTCCTTGAGACTTAGGTGTAGCTGTTGCTTTGTAGATGTGTCACGTAGACTCTTACTCTCTGCATTTGACCAGTTGTGAAACTTTGTAATGTTCTCCATCTGTTTCAAAGAAAGCTTCTTTGATGAGTGGTGAGAGGTACACTTGTCTGTAAATATAATAAGTATTCATAATATGGTAAGATATTGGAGTAGTTTTAAATGCCCATCTTTGTTACAAAGGCAGAAGTATCTCATTTATCATCTACAGAGTACTTCAGAGAAACAAACAAAACCAAAGTCTAATGGAATGGTAAACTGTCTCCATTCTATTTCTTTGTTTGATGCAACTATGACAGAAAAATGACCTATTTGAGGTTTGGGGTTATTTTTGAGCTCCTTGATTAGTAAACATGTACATTAAATGAAATTTTAAAACAAAAGACTTATTTTGATCAGAGACATAATTATAAATGTTAACTGCATTTTTTATGTCTTGAAAATGATATCTACAGAATCAGGCAGACCACCACAATCACTATTTTGCAAATTTTCATCTAAAACAATGCATGCTAGTATATTCTTCTGAATTTCATATTTTATTTCCGATTTGCTTTAATGGGGAATTTTTTTTGCTGATAGTTAATCATTTTTTTCTTATGAGAAAAATGTGCATAGAATTCCATGACAATATGTGTAGAACACTCAGTTCTTATATCTGTGTCTTTGATTATAGATGCACAAGATGGGACTCGTGCAATGTGTTTAACTTGCGTATAGATTCTTTTTGTGTCTTTCGGGGTGTTTGGCTACTGTATTAGAATTCCCTAGAAGAACAGAACTGATAGAATGGATAGCTATGTCCATAGATGAATATATATTTTAAAAGAATGTATAAATTATTCAACAACAGCTGTATCAAATCTGAAAGGTTAGCTGAGAACCCAGCAGTTGCTCCACCCATGAGGTTGTTTGCCTGAGAAGTCCTAATCTAGGGCACCGCCTGGAATATCCTGGAGGACCACTGGTCCTCAGTCCACATTGGAAGCCTGGAAAAGCTGCCTCTAATAGTACTGAGGGTCATCAACAGGTAGATTAAGTCAGCAGTAAGAGGAAAACTCAGGTGAGCAAAAGCAGATTATTTTCCCTCATCTGTCATGTTTGATTTCAGATGCTACCAGAATATGTCACTCACATTTAGGGTGGTTCTTCCCACATCAGTGAATGAAATCAAGAGTTTCCCACAGCTACCCTGACAGGCCAACCTGATGTGTACTGTTCCTCAAATGATTCTAATTTGTGTTAAGTTACCATTTAAAACTAACCATCATAGCTACCAGAACAATTGAGTTAACAAAGATAATGAAAAACAAGATAAAGAAGAAATGGGAGATGTGATGAAATAAGAGAAAGATACACTGAGAAAGAAAAGATAAAGAGAACAAAGTGTAAGAGGGGAAAATTAAGGAGAAGAATAGAGTCTAAACAAAGTTTCACTAGTATTCCTCAGCCAATACAGCCAAATTTATGACAAATGGCATGTTTTCATCCACCTTAATTCTTTTTTTCTAATCGAAACACAGTTTTACTGTGGTACTCAGGCTGAACTTGGACCTGGTCCTCCTGCCTCAGTCTCCTCATTGTTCAGATTATAGGCTTGTGCAACCATGCCTACCTTCCTTTTCCTTTGAATGCTTTCAATTTAAATATGCAACTCCAACTGAGGAAGCATGATTCCTCCATCCTATTTAAAATACATACTACATTAGGAGTAGGTGTTTTGAGTTAACATTGTATTCAAGAGAATTGCAATGTCCAACTGCAATTTAAAGTAAAGCTAGTGTTCTTTTTGTCATAATTTGCTTGTTTTTATTAATGTTCCCATTATGGTTTACTTTTTGATGAGTAGTCAGTTAACATAGCTCATTATAAGATTTCACATTTATCTATTTAAATTCCATCTAACCTCCTGTACACCCACACAGAGTCAATTTTCTTTCTATTTTAGACTAAGATTGTCTTAAAAAAAGAAGTTGGATTATTTTATTACTTTCTCAAACCATCCAAAGGTTTCCAGTTGTATTTGGAATAGAATCTATACTCTACCAACATCACAAGATCTTTTGTGATGCCTCTCCTGACAGTATCATTAATTTTATCTTCTGTTCTTGGTGACAGACACGCCTCCCTTCCATCTACTCCTCAGAGTAAACCAGTTCTGAACTTCACACCTGCTTGTCCTTTTGCATGGACTACTGATCTCAGAGACTTCTTCCCCTCCTTCATATCCTGGCTACAGAAACAATCCTCTGAGGAGCCTTCCTAAACTCTGTATAAAATACACTCTGTCTTTGCTGTGCTGCTCTTTAACTTCACAATGTACCCAAAGTGTGTTTTAAAGCCATTTTTTGGTACTTGAGTGTGTATTTGTGTATATGTGTGACTGTGGCTGTATGTGTGTGTGTTGCACTTTCATTAAGATGCCAGCTCTCTGAAGACAGAAACTGGTTTGTATGCTCACTGACATATTTTCATTTGCATTGCCAAGCTCTGTTTCAGCTCTGATGCTTGGCCTTTGTCCACTGCATCAGTAGTAGATGTAGATATAAGGCAACCAGTTATACTCCTTTACATTAATTCCAATGAAAGATACAAATGGAAGAACTCAGATTCCCTGGCACTGGGGAAAAAATGAAAATGGATTTGGAGGCTACATATATAACAGGCTACATTGGCATTGACTAGGAAATAGAGATTTTTCACTCATTACCACTTAGTAAAATTGCAGTATTAGAAAAGGATTTGGTGTACACAAGACGCAGTGACTTGAGATTGAACCATTAAAAGACTAAATGGCATAGGAAAATGTGGAATCAGGTAGATCTGGGGGAGGAATCTTGGAACTAGATTTTTGAAGGGGTTCGTAAAGGTCACTAAGCATGCTCAATTTTGTGTTTTATAAATATATTTTGACAACTCTATGAAAGATGAATTAGACAGAGGCATGAACAGAGTCAGGAAGACCATAAATAGCCTTGTTCAGTAGACCATGTAAGCAAGGATGACAGTGCATCCTGTTTATACAGAGTGAGTGGATGTAGAGACAAGACAGTCTTAGTGTCACTTATGATTTATTCTAGTCTGGTTAGGGTTGTTATTTTACCTTTGTTCCATTAATGGTAGGGGGTTTGGGTTCTTTATAGCTGACCACGAACTGTAGCTATAGTTGAGAGTCAGCCCTTACTTACATGGTCCAAGATGATGACTAGACATTTCATTCTCTCTGGGCAGCATGAGGTAGGGCCAAAAGGAGCTCAGGTGGCAGGAAAACTGTCAAGCCCATTGTTTTTTTGAAATAGAGGCTGGGTGAAAGTGCATGCTCTGCAGCATGAGGACTTGAGTTTGGATCCCAAGCATTCACAGAATCTTCTAGGTGTGACTGCTCATTCCTCTAACTTCAGCTCTGGGGGAAACAGTGAGAAGATCCCTGGAGTTTTCTGGCCAACCAATCTAGTTCAAATGGTGACCTCTAAGTTCACTAAAAGACCCTGTCTAAAAATGTATACAGTAGAGGAAGTGACCTGACATCTTACTCTTGAATACCCACCCACCCCACTCAAACACAGACCCCACCCCCAGAAAGAGAGAGAGAGAGAGAGAGAGAGAGAGAGAGAGAGAGAGAGAGAGACAGACAGACAGAAATACCCACTTAACAAAAATCTTACCATCTTAACCAGTTTCTCCTATGTAGTGGTATCAACTCTGTGCCGCTGTCATGCAATAAGTCTTTAGGATGTTTCCATTTTTTGAAACTGAACTTCTCTTTAACAACCATTTCTCTTTCTTTGGTACTCATAGACCCTGGGAACCACCATTTTGTTTCTGTTCCTAAGAGTTTGAATCCAATGGATAACTCACCTGAAATCACATGAATTTAATTTTCTTTGACAATCTCATTTTCCTTCATATATCCTGACGGTTCATCTATTTTGTAGTATATAACAGGATTTCTTTCTTTTAAAACACTGAGTTGATTCCTTTGTGTGGGTGGGTACCATATTCATTATCCATTTATGGACATTTTTATTACTTCTACATTTGGTTATGGTCCTGCAGTGGGAACAGACATGCTTATACATCTTGTGGATCCTTTCTTCAATGCTTTGTACACTCAGAAATTGGATTGTTGTTGTGTAGTGAATCTGTTTTTAATGTTTTGAGGAATATGCATATTGTTTTTCTTTGAAGGTTGGATATATTATCCAATGCGTGGTGTACTAGGATTCCATTTTCTCCATTTCACCATCGGCTATTATTTTTCATTATTTTTTAAAAATATTAATGATGGTTACCTTAACAGGTATGATGTGATCTGTCACTGTAATTTATGGTTGTATGTTCCTGATGATTTCATGTTGAGTATTTTAATATATTTGTTCTCCTTTTTATTGAGTTTTATATATTTCATACAACAGTTCTTAATCAAATTTAGGACCCCTTCCCCAACAATCCACCCCTCAGAACTCATGCGTTCTATCATACACGTTAAGTCCTATCCAGTTAAGCATTTGTGCCCAAATGTCTTTAGTTCAAATCTGTCCACCACAGAGTCTTGTCAGGCTATCTAGAGATCATAAGTAAGGCATACTCTCCCTCTACCAGCAGCAATCAGTCTCCAGTAGTTCTCAGTCTGTTTCTGGCTGCCACAAATTTCTAAGGCTCCATTCCAGACCTTTTCTATTAGATTGGCCAGTATATGTGACTTCACACCACTACCACTTTATTTTGATCAGTTTCTCTTTGCAATATGCTTAGAAATCAAGGGGGATGAGGCCAATCCCTTTTTTTTTCTTTCAAGATTGTCATGACTTTTTGAAGTTCTCTAAGATCACATGTGAAGTTTTGATTTGTCTTTTGGAAAAAAAAAGATTTGTGAAATGAGCTTTTAATTTTTAAATGGAAAATTTGTGAATTTCATATAATATCTTTAGATCGAGTTTAGATCCTCTTCTGTATTGCCACCTCCCCTCTACTCCGCATCCAATTTCATGTGCCCTGCTATATTATGTATAAACTATAAAGCCTATAGAGCCAAACTTGTGTTCTCAGTTGCCTTCATTGTGGGTACATTCACTGGAACATGGTGAACCTACTAAGAGTCCTTCGTCCTTAAATGAGACTGGCTTTCCCCCTCCCAGAAGCCATTGGTTGCTAATAATTCCTCAGGTAGAATTGGAGTTTCTTATCCACCTCACCATGTCCGTGCTGGTATTTTGTTTGGCTTGAGCTTATGTGGGACTTGTGCATGCATGTTGAACTCACATGGGTGAGTTCAGTGAGAAACTGCCCAGCTGTCTGGGAAGCTCTGTCTCCCTGTGGCCATCCACATCCTGTGGTTCTTACAGTCTTTTCCCGCTTTCTTCTGCAATGATCCCTGAGCCTTTGGAGGCAGAAGTTTGATACAGGTCTCCTGTTGAGTACTGCAGCCTGTTATTCACTTGAATTCTTACCAAAGCGGTTACTTTGAGTAACAGTCATCTTAGCAGTGTTACCTATATTAATTCTTCTAATATACACTTCTAATATAATAGTTCGTTTTCTCTAGGCAATATTTTTGTAGTTTTCAGTGTGTCACTCTTTTATCTGGTTTGCAAAGTTTATTCTAAGTATTTTATCCTTTGTAGATGTGCTGTCTTAAGATTTTTTTTTCCCTTGCCAGTTGATTCATAGTATATAGGAACTACTGATTCTTTTTTATGCTCATTTTGTGTTCTTCAACTTTGCTGAATGAATTTATTAGTTCTCTTAATGTGTGTGTGTGTGTATGTGTGTGTTTGTAAAATCTATCGGTTTTCCACACAAATCTTTTGGTTTTCCACACATAAGATCATATTGCTCCAAAGATAATTTTGAGTTTCTGTTTCATTTTGGGGTCTCTTAGTTTTTTTTTTTTTTTTCCTGCTTGCTCTGGTAAGGGCATCTAATATTTGCTGAAGAGAAATGGCATGGGTGAGCATTTCCTTATTTCCAATGCACTCTCACAGGAAGCATGTTCAGCTTTTCACTACAGAGTTAGTTTGAGTTGTGGGATTTTCATATATGTTGAGGTAATTTCTCCCTTTTCCTGATTTTTTTTTTCATTTATAATTGCTTTATTCAGTCTGATTATTATGTTTTACCAAATTCTTTTACATGGTTAGTTGAGGGGTAATGAGATATTTGTTTTCACTTTGTGGATGTGGTATGTTATACGACTGGTTTTCATGGACTGTAACATCCATGCATTCCACAGGCAGTGAAGTTAGGGCTCATGACCCTTTCAATGTGATGTCAAATTTCATTGACCGAATATTTTTTCACCATAGGATTTTTGTATCAGTATCCATTGGTTGATTGGTGAATAGTTTTCTTACATTACAATTGTTTGGTTTTGGTACTAGGGTAATTGTGGGTCCAATAAAATGAAATTCGACAGTGTTCCATCTTTCAATTTTTGGCAAATGTTTGAGAAAGGATTTTGGTTAATTTTTCTTTAAATCTTTGGCAAGCTCTAAAGAGAAGACTTCTGATTCTGTTTTACTTTCTTGGGAAGGTTTTGGTTACTGATTAAATTTCTTTTTTAGTTTTAGGACTCAGGTTTGTTTGTGTGTGTGTGTGTGTGTGTGTGTGTGTGTGTGTTTCAGTCTTATGCTGTATATTTCTAGGAATATCACTTTCCACTAGGTGAGTCAAATTGTTGGTATATAAATATTCTGACATCATCTGCCATGTTACGTGTTTTGTTTTTGACTTTTTTTTTGAATCTTCTCTCTGTCTTCTGTTTTTAAGACTAGCTAAGAACTTTTCAGTTTAGATTGATCTTACTAACTCGACAAAGCCTTGGTTTTTTCTGTTCTTTTCATTTTTCTATTTTGCTGTAGTCTAATCTTTAACATCTTTCTTCTGTAAACTCTAGTGTGTTTATTCTCATTCTGATCCCTTAAAAACATGCAGTTAGGGAACCAATCTGAAAAGTATCCATTACACAGTCCTCTTATTTTCCTGGACAACTGCTCGCTGTTTATTTTGAGTTGGCTTTGAACTTGTGAGTCTCCTGAATCCCTTCTATGTGCTGGGATACAGGAGAAGTCATGCACTTCCACCCCGGGTGGGCCAAGAACTTCCTGGCCATTTGCTTTTTGCCTGTAATCTTAACTGCATTCATTCTGTTTTTGATGTGTCCCAGTGTATTTGTG
This sequence comes from Eospalax fontanierii, assembly GCA_035773235.1. NCBI lineage: Eukaryota > Metazoa > Chordata > Mammalia > Rodentia > Spalacidae > Eospalax > Eospalax fontanierii. The sequence continues at coordinate 22,275,171 of CM069540.1, forward strand.
ATGCTGTGTTTTCACTGAACTTTGTTTCAAGACAAAATGATTTCTTGTGACTTCTATAGCTCATTGGTTATTTAAGAGTGTGTTAATTTCCATGTACTTTAAATTATTCTAGTTTCTTTTTGTTGTTGATAGATTTCTAGTTTCATTTCTTTTTGATTGTAAAAAGATATTATTGTTTCTATTTTAAATTCTCTAGGGTGCCTTTTGTGACTTAATAGATGACTTATCCTGAAGACTATTCAATGCATACTTGCCAAGAATATCAACCAAGGCACTGTTTGTGGAGTGTTCTATATTCTATTAGGACCTCTACAGTGCTCTTTACAGCCTTGCTTACACATGGGTCTTTTGTCACTAGTTGCCTTTGAAAGGGAGTTGGCAGCAGTTATTTGCAGTGCCCTGGGTTCACTCTCATTCACTCTCTTTAATTTGGGTTACATTCAAAGCAGGCTACAAGATGTGATCTCCAACTAGATGTCTTTGTAGATATCTAGAAGTCATATTAACATTTTTTTTTAAAAGTAGAGCAAGAGTGCTGGGAAGCAAACACTGCATTTTTAAAATATTAGATTAGAATCTAATGCTCTTTAAGAAATTGCAGCTCACCATATCTTGATTCTGATGAGCTTCTCACTTTATTGATGGTGGAAATGCCTAATCGCTCCCCTGTGTGTCTGTGATGTATGAGCTTTTACCTTCTCATTTATGAAATTACAATAGATATATAATTCTTACCTTATTATGTATTCTCCAAGAAGCTCAGTAAAAATAAAGGGAAGCTTTAAAAGTTTAAAATGACACTGCTGGGAATCCACGATGAAGAAGATATACAATTCAAAATTACTCCCACCCATGTTGTAACACACACTATTAACAGTGTGCACAGGAGACAATTCTCTATCTAGATTTTACAACCCTATTTCATAATTTTAACTTCTGAAAACCAGAGAATATGAGGCAGGGATCCAGCCTACAGAGAGATACCTTGCTCTTATGTTGAATCTCACCATTGGAAAAAAATGTGCTTATTAATCATTTCACCACCACCTAAAACTGGTTAAGGTAAAACGGAAACAAATTTTAATAAGATAATTTTGTACTTGTGTTCTTAACTTGAAATATTAATTTTTGAGTGAGTGTGATGATTCCAAGCAATTACTATTAATTTTAGTTTATGCATATATTAATTTTATTAGAAATAATGTCAGTGAAACTGTAAAGACATGAAGGAATTCTGATCACAGTTAAGGACTGGGATAAAAATTAGACTGAAAGGATTTCTTATACTAGTATAAAAGATCACTAAAATTATATTTATGCAGTTTTGTGAATTTATTCTACCATAGGGAAATTCAACTTCTAATAAGCTATGACTATGAGAACTGGATTGTTATTTCCTACCTGCGATTCTAGAGCATTCTGGGAAAATCTCTGCAGGATTAAAGTAGGATATGCTCTTGGGGAATGAGGAGAGAAGGTGAATAGAGTTTCTGTGGGCCAGACTTCGGAATAGCCATCCTCCTTCCACCACAGAGTTTGGCCTCAGTATTTCCACATGTTGTGTTCCTGTGGGGTGGAACTGAGACAAAACCAACCAACCACTTTACTAACTTTTAACTTTTCTCCAATACCAGATTTCAGAAATCATTTCAGCCAAGTCCACCTCTTCTTCGTCTTTCCCCTTCCCACTAACACTTTGCAGGGCTGAAATGTCATGAGGTATTCTTGTACTTCAAAGTCTGTGCTTGGTGAAGGAAGATTTATCTTAGCACAAATGAATAATTCAGATACTCAAATTGCCCTGAGATCAGTTTACAAAGTGAAGATGTCAACCTAGACTTGGAATTTCTAGGGCAGCTGTTTATGTTGTTTCCTCTATACCTTAGAAATAGAGTTGGTTTTCTGAACTTCATTGTGAACACTGTGTTGGGGAATAGGGGAATGGTATGCAAGTAACAGCAGTAGAGGCTCAGGTGGTAATGTCTCCTGCAACCATTCTTCTGGAAAGACAGAGAATCTTCTGCTTTGAATATGAATGCACTCTGTGTATCAAATCTTGTAAGGTTTTATTAATTTGTTTATTGCATGTGTGTGCACATGCATGTAAGAAGGTAGGTCAGAGGTTAACCTTAGCTGTCTTCCTCCGGAGCCATCTATCTTGGTTTATGGAATGGTCTTTCAGTTGGCCAGGGACTCTGATTAGTCTACGCTGACTGGCCTGGCCAACGAGTCTGGTATATCATCAAATCCTCCTCCACACTGCTAGAAGTATAAGAGTGTGCCATCTCACCCAGGACGTTTTGTCCCTGTTTCTTTTTTTCATTTTTTATTGATTTTCATACAATATGTTTGGATCATATTTAGGTCTCCTTACCTGCACGTCTTCCTCAATACCCTCTGCTTATTCCATGCATTGTCATATCTATATTTATATCTAATTTATATCATCTATATAAATGAGTGTGTGTGTGTGTGTGTGTGTGTATGTGTATGTGTGCCTACTGAGTCAAAGCTATGTCTGCAAAGGCCCTTCAGTATTGGTCAGTCCACTATTCACTTGGATCCTGATCAACTTAGGCACTCTCATACCCTAAAAGAAAACTGACTCTCCTTCTCCGAGCAGCCACTGGTAGCCAGTAATTCCTTAGATAGGGCTGTAGTGTCCTATCTGCCTCATTATTTCTATGCTGGGATTCTTTCTGGCTTGAGATTACATGGGTTTTGTGTCTGCTGTCACAATTCTTGTAAGTTCATATCAATATCTGCCCAGCTGTCTGGAAAACTTTGTTTACTTGTGGTCATCCATCACTCTAGCTCTTACATCTTACAGTCTTTCTTCCCTGTCTTAGGAAAAGATCCTTGAGCCTTGTGAGGCAGAGTGTTGATATACATGTCCTATTCAGGGATAAGCACTGTATTATCTCTTATTCTTTGTATACTGGCCACTTGTGAGTCTTTGTGTTAATCAGTCTTCTGTTGCATATAGAAGATTCTCTGGTGAGAGAAGGGAGATGAACTACTCTATGGTTCTTAATATAAATAAATAGGAGTCAGTTTAATACTATGTCTATTTAGCAGAATAATGGTAGTAGACTCTCTCCCGAGGCCTGTGACCTGTCTTGCCACAGGTTCCTAGGACTTATATCCATGTCATGTATGAACTGCGTCTTGAGAAGCAGACCTTATATCCAATCAGAAAGTGTTTTGTTACCCCCTAACAGTTTCCAGTGCTGCACCAGTGGACAGACCTTGGCAGGCCGGTCACATTCGGGATATTTATATGGACTCTATGTTCACATGATTAAATGGCAGTTGAGCTTACAGGCAGGCCCCTCTCTTAAGTTTTAAGGAGACAGCATATCTGTTTCTAAAAGTAGCATATCTCTTCACTAATTAAATGGAGAAAACCACTGTTACCAATTCTTGACTATTGATTTTTCCTCCATTAATTTCATTTTTTTTACACAGAGTTTGTATGTATCTTAAACCGAAGTACATTTTTTAATCTATAAAGACCACAAAGGTACAAAACTACAAAGATTTCTCAATTTTCCCTATTCTGGTGAGTTAGGACCAAACTCCTTTCTTTAGTCTGTCGGCTGTGAGAAGTAGAGATGTTTTTTTCAATGCAATTTCCATTTCTCTTCATTTTGTGGGATTCCTTGCATCTACTAGTGGAACTCTTATGCCAAAAATAAGGATGGTGAGACTAGCAATAGCAACATCCAGATACCCAATGCATATGGGGGTCATTGACAGTGTAATTACTAAAGTATAAGTGCTACTAGTTGTCTTGTAATTAGCTTTTTGAAGATTGAGAAGGAGAGAACCTATAAACATCAACATCAATCAAGTTAGTCTTTACTATATTGAAATTAATTACTTCTAAATAAGACCATTTCCATTGGCCAGTTTCTGTTTTTCTCTTAACCTCCATTTCTCTGAGTGCGATGTTTTCCCTCTCCAAATGTATCTACTGTCTACTTCTTACCTCCCGCTTCTTTGGTTATGCAGTTGGTCATATTAAAATGTTTGATTATATATGCCAGGCATACAAATAATTCTGGCTTTGCATTAATCAGTGCTTCTGGAAAATGTCTCTTGAAATGGTTCTCTCTTCCTGTTCAGTAAAATGCCACTGAAGACACTGAAAATGATGAGGCCTTCTACCTCATACGTCACTCCAATCATATGCTAGCAATGAAACAACTGCCTGCCTCCAGGAGAGAATGAATGCAAAGCTATTCTCCAATATTATTGTGAAAAAAAGAAGTGATTTAACCTTTGTATGACCCATGGAGTAGAGCAGACTTGACCCGCTTCCCTAAATAAGGAGAAGATGTGTCAAGCCACCATAATTATTTGCCTTTTGGTCCCAGGCCAATTGCTTCGCCAGTAGAAGTCAGTATGTCCCTCTGTTACAAGCATGCTGCTTTGTTCTGTAGCAAAGGGATGATCCTTCAAATACAGGTGGATTACTTTGCATTTATTCACAACTTCTATCCCTGAGGGAGAGTGAATTGCCCCCAGAAAGAATGACAACTACTGATGACCTGACTCTTTGTGATGAGTATGACTGCTAAAGGAGAATCTCAGAAAGTAAGGACCCTTTGCATATATTGTTGTGCTGAGTCTGTCATACTCATGTACTGAAAGCCAAAGCAGGGTAAAGAAAGAGCATCAATGTAGCTAGGCTAGCAGGGACACAGGTTCACACAGTGCAGCTTATAGTATATATCTGTTTAGCTTTAGATCTAAGAAAGGTATTTAACAATTGCCCAGATACATAAGGAAACAAGCAGCGAAGAGAAATCTCTATGTGAAGCCCAAGGACAAGCATAGACAAACCATCATAAGACACAAAGCATAAAGAGGGCATCAGTAGACCGTGGATCTCAATGGGAAAATATACTGCCACTATTTTAAGAATGAACTAAAACTGAGCAACAGTTACTGTACACCTGCAAGATAAATTAAGAATAGCGTTTTGTACCCTCTTAAGACATGTATAATGATATCCTTTAATGGAACAAATAAAATGATCTCAGATGGAAGTCCAGACACAGGAGAATCAAGAATCATAGGCTGTCATACCTGTGATGTCACCTGGTACCTCAGTACCTCAGTGCAAGACTGTTCTTACCAGGTACAACTTGGTCTGATAATTGTTCATACCTAGAAACAGACATTGCAATATGTAGTAAAAGAACACATTGAAATATGCAGTAAATGCTTTGAACTGTGAGTGTCCAGCATGCTATAAAAAAGTAGAAGACCCCCAAATGAGAAAGAAAAAAGAATCAAACTTTTTCCATCTGGTAAAGCATCAAACAATAAAGATGGTTCGAGGAGAAAAGCACTCACTTCAAAAACAAAATTCAACAAAATACAGTGTAAAAGAAACTCACCTGATGGGCAAGAATGCACACAGACTGAAAGAGAAAGGAAAATAAAAGATATTTTAAGCAAATAGAATCTCAATATTAGCAGAATTAAATAAAATTATACCTGGAAAAGTAGATAGCAAGACAAAACCAGTAAAAAGAGTAAAAATAAATAAGTATGCAGTAATATATAATAATCTTCAATTTATAGTTTATCAAGAAGACGAATTGATTATAAACATTAATGCACCTTATATTGGAATGCCCATTGTAATAAAACAAACACTATTAGAACTAAAGAAAGATAGACTCCAATACTGTAATAATGCATGGATTCAATACTCCATTGTCACAAATGGACAAATTATCCAAGCAAAAATCTCAACCAAGAGACTGAAGAGATGGCTCACCAGTTCAGAGCACTGGCTGCTCTTGCGAAGGACCTGATTACAAGCACCACCATAACAACTAACAGCTGTCTGTAAATGCAGTTTCAGGGAATCTGATGCCCTCTTCTGACCTCTTCGGGCATGGTATGACAAGTGGGCACTTATATATGTGCAAGCAAAACATAAAATGTTTTTGAAAGAAACAACAAAAACAGAAACTACCACTACCACCACCACCACCAACAACAAAAAACCCATCAGAATTAAGCTACTGTAGTGATCAAATGTCCTTGGCAGGTATTTACAGGGCATTCCACCCAGCAGCTGTGTAATGATATTTTCTTTTCTGTCAGTGTCTGCAGCTTCTTCTGGAAAGGCCATGTGTATGAAGATCTCAGAGATACACCACAGGACAAAAAATGTTAAAAATTAAAAATCATGTATCTTATGCACTTTTTCTTATGACAACAGAATGAAGGTGAAAATCTGTAGCAAGAGAAACTTAAGAAAGTTCTTGTAATTCTAGAAGCTGAATGGCATAGTGCATTACTGAGGAAGTCAGAAGGGAAATTAAAAAAAAATGAGACAAATGAAAATGGAAATACAGTATCAAAACCTGTGGGGTAGAGCAAGAGAGCAAGAAGAGGAACATTTACAGCAATAAAATCCTACATAAAAAAAAAAAAAAGATATCCAGCAGAGAACTGGGATTCAACCTAAGGTTGCAGAAAAGCGTTAACAAGCTATCCATAAAATTAGCAGAAGGAAATACCAAAGAGAGGAGCAAAAAATCAGTGAAATTGAGTGTAAAATAACACTATTGTGGATCAATGAAACATTTGGTTCTTTGAAAAGATAACACTGAATAGCCTTTAGCTAAACCAGGGGAGAGAGAAAGGAGATGGAGAGGGAGAAAACAAAATAAAGAGAGTCAACAAAATGTGATTTTACAGTTGACTCAAAAGGAATTCAAATAGTCATTATGGATCACTTTCGCAATGTTCCCACTAATACAGGAGAAATTCTAGAATCTCAGCAGTGCTGTCCAAAACATATCTTCATTGGAGAAAAAAAGCCTTTTCCTCTAATGTTAAAAAAACATGGATATGCAGAGATAAGAGTAAAACATGACCCTTGTCTCACACTCTGCATAAAAAATCAGGTTAAAATGAATCAAAGCCCATTATTTAACACCTGAAGCTTTGGAAATATTAGGAAAAGAACTTCTGGGAAATATTTCAAAATACTGGTTCAGGCAATGATTTTCTGGAAAGGACCTCCCAAAGCACAGGAGACAAAAATAAGATTACATCGAACTAAAAAGTTCTGCACAGCAAATAAAATAATGAACAGAGTAAAAAGACAGCCTGAAGAATGGGGGAAAATAGTTTCTAGATATTTATCCAACAGATGCTTAATATACAAAATGTGTAAAGGAACTAGAGGCTGGAGATTTAGCACAGGGCTATGCCTACCACACTCAAGGTCTGGGTTTCAGTTCCCAGCACTTTAAACAAACACGTAGCTAAACCAACCAAATAAACAAAAATATTAGAATGCCCCAAAACTTTAAAAATTAATTCAAGTTAAAATGGGCAAATGTTACCAATCAGTACTTCTCAAAAGAAGAAATACAAATCATCCATGAATATATGAAGAATGGCTCACCTTTTTAGCCTCCTGGAGAATGCCAATCAAAATGACAGTGTGTCCATTTAGTGGTGCTCCTTTGTGCATGTGTTTAGGGCCCACCACTTGGGGCTGGAAAACCCCTCAGAGAGCTAGTCCTTTGAGAAAATTATTCTCCCTCCTTCAGCATCTGTTTATCGCTGTAGCCTTCTAGAAGTGTGACCCTGTGAAATTCCACCCATCCACACATAATAACTGGTGTTATTCAGGTCTTGTTTAGGCGATCATAAATGTATATATAGGTAACAATAATAAGGCATAGGACAAGAAATTAAGAGAGATTTTAGCAGGCCTGGGAGGAGTTGGAGAGGGGAGTGGAAGGGGTGGAGTTGATAGAAATTCAGTACTAGTATTAATTCTCAAAAAATGTCAACTCCTCCCAAATTTTTTAAATGGCACAGAAGTAGAATAAATTACTTTGACACGAGTAAATGAAATTAAAACATGCCAAATAGAAGAAAACTACAATGAGCTACTGTCTTATACCCAGTAGAATGGCTGTCATCCATAACACAGAAATGTCAGTAGCAAAGATTGACAAGATCTGAAGGACATGACGCTGTAGAAAGCAGTATGGGAGTTCCTAAAATTTCCTGAAAATTATGTCATATGATCCCGCTATTCTAGTCTTGAGCATTATTCAAAAGAAATGTACTCAGCATATGAATAGGTACTGTGTGGCTATGCTTAATGTGGGACCATTCCTAATTACAAAGATACAGAATCAGCCTAAGTGTCTACCAACACATGAATGAATTAAAAGAACATGGCATGTTTCTCAGGAGTATAATTCCACCACAAAAGAGAATGAAACCCTATCTTTCGTAACAAAATGGACAGAAATGGAAGACATCATCTTAATCCAATTAAGACACAGGGATATCCATCTGGCATATATGGAAACAATATACAATAATAAAATATTAGCAAAACATTAGTTCTAAGAGATTCACCTAACTAGGGGATGTGCGATTCCCGCTGTGCATCAACTGATGCTTATCAAATAAGCATGAAACACATATTAAATTTGGCTTCCAGGAGCAAAGTCTTAAATACAAATTAAGTACCCAAATGGAGTAATATCCATATAAAATAGAAGGAAAATACTGTATGAAAACTGTGTAACATAAAGATCAGAATTATTGTTTTAAAACTAAATAATTGATCTAGGTTAGTATGGATGAGGTCATAGAAAAGAAAGTTAGGAAGGCACTAATGGAGTTCATCTTTCATGGTCAGAATCCAAAGATGTAAGTTTACGGTGAACTTGCGTAGATTGAAAAACGGAAGTGACACATTGGGAGGCAAAGGGAACAATTTAAAAAAATATAATGAATGAAATGTGTATGTATCTTTTACTGGGTCCCAAATGAACGTCAGTACTTCCATGAAGTCGCCCTTGAAATGTATATTTACCACAAAAGGTGTAACATTAGGTAAAATCTGATATGACATGGACTTCTGGGGTCCAATTTCCTGTATCTTGAGACCCTTCATCACTTTCCAGGACCAATGGTGACTCCATCCGGAGAGCTTCTATGAAGTGCTGAGGTCACAGCCTGTGTTATGATGACCTGATCGCTACTTCGCCCAGGTAAACCTGGACTCATGGTCTGTCCAACACATCTTCCTAGCGGCCCGTCCCTGCTTCCTATGGACCTCTCTCTTCCCGAGTCTTTTCCAGGCATGATGTGATTATCTAGTCTGATCTAACTGGCCCTTGGGTTGTTCCATGCTCAGTATTTTGTGCTTCCTCAGTGACTTAGTTTCTTAACTCTATTTTTACTATCCTTTTCCTTCCTCTTCTTTTTCTTCCTTTTTCTTTTTTTGCCAACCCCCTTCAGTGCCAAAGCCCATTCATTAATTGGATCACTCACTGAATAAGAAAAGCTAAGGTAGTAGAATTTTAACACTGCTTTCAGCTATACGTAGGCACATTCCTTTTCCTTTTCCAAACAGTAATTGTGTTCCTAAATGTTCCGAGAAATGAATTCTAGGCATTTCATTTAATGTAAAGTATCCTTCTTCTTAAACCACATATAATCTTGCATTTAAGTACATATATATATGTACTTATATATATATATGTATATATATATGTAGTTAAATAAGAATCTTTTCATGATCATGCAGTAGGGGTATTATGACAGCTTGAATTCTATCGTTTTCAGTATGCCTTCCAAATTTTTAATTTATATATTGAAGTCCTGACCCTGCGTCAGTCCATATACAGTCCAAAATACATCTCCCTTGTAATTAGGCCATTGCAAATGTCCTTAGCTGGGATGGGCTTATACTTCAGTAGACAAGAGCTCTTATAAAGTGTGACTGTTGGTCTTTAAATGGGGCCACCATAAACACAGACTTGCACAATGGGTAGATGCCCCATCAAGAAGGAACTGAGTGAGGTTTCTGTATCTATAGTCAAGGAGGTAAAATATTTAGTGACTCCCTAAAAACTGGTCAGGATTGCCAGCCATGCACACACCTTTGTCCAGGACTTCCAAGTTCCACATCTGTGAAAGTGAATATCTGTGGTTCACCACCCACACCATAGTGCTCATGCTCATTTTTATGGCAGCCCCAGAAAACTAATACACACAGCATTTTTATTGATATAGGTAACAGGAAGGGTATTCTTTTGTTTATATGTTTATGTGAATTGTCTTGCAAAACTCTTGGCAGCATTCAAGATGGCAGCCCAAACATTTCTGCAGGGCAGGAAGGGTGTTCCACACATTGGGCATTAAGTTTTTTATCTTATAATCTGGCTTGAAGATTCTGTTTTAACAAGGCACAAATGTAGCTGAAGCCATGATAGTATGGCCGTAAGCCACTGTAGTCATACCAAAAGAAATAAATATTTTATGAGAAAATGAATTCTCCAACATGCATGAATCAAATCATTACTGTTCATGCTCAGAGAAGATATCCATGTGAATTTTGAGGTATGTACTGCACAAACTTTTGTATTTCAGGAAGCTGAATATGAATTTTAGCACTTGCATAGGAAAGTCATGTCTAGGGTACCAATCAAATCTTGATCCCTAGCTGAATTTACTTTCCAGGCTTCTGTGACAAAGTACCATAACCTATGTACCTTAATGTAGCAGTTTGATTGGAAAAGTGTTCCTCATAGGCTCATGCATTTGAACATTGGGCCCCCATTTATTGGTGATATTTGGGGGAGGTGCAGGCTTGCTGGAGAAAGTATAACATAGGAGGTGAACTTCAAGAGTCGGCAGCCTCACCCTCTTCCACTTTACTTCCGTGTCCCGTATATGAATGCATATGTGATGTGTCAGCTTTCCATTCCACTGCTGTGCCTGCAGCTTGCAGCCATGCCTACAACCTGCCAGGATGGACACTTCTCCCTCTGGAACCAGAAGCCCAAATAAACAATTTATTTATACTTTGATTTGGTCCTGGTATTTTATCCTATCAACAGAAGAGTAATTTGTTCATTCTTGAATCAAGGCTAAAATTCAGCTGACAGAACTTTCAGGAACTTTCTGGTTTTAAGTAGGCTGTATCAGTGTCCCCATTTTCCATCCTCCCATTGCTCAGTGTGGGACCATATAAATTTGTTTGCATAAACTAAGCACTGTCCAGTTTTCCCTTTCATGTGTCAGATTTGGCATGCTTTATGAATATGTTATTTTTCTAGTGGATAGTTTTTATGGACTAGCAAAACCTGATGCTGTAGTGCATGATGATTTCTACCTCCACATGCTTGTACAATACAAGCCAGTCCTGTCACTGACATCAGAAACTGTGGCAAAGATAATGAAATGTTGGACCAGGACACTCATGAATCACCTGTGTAACTGGACCAGTGTAACCTGTGGTGAGAAATTCGGACATCCAGATGTGGGGAATTCAAGGAATAATCCACATTGATTGGTTGGTAATATTAGGGAGCTAACTTACCTTCTCTGGTCTTGTTTTACTGATAACTTTGGAAGTCCCTTCATCACAGAGTATGTAGTATCCCATCCTTAGTAAGTGATCTTGGTCTAAAAACTACACATGTGTAAAACTGAACTCTCAAACCCGTATTTACTATAGCCTATTGACATAACTCATTCTCAATCCTCCCTCAGTCTCCTGAAACCAATACACATCATGTTGGAAAGTTTCCTTTTCTTAAAATAAAATTTTCATGTCTCTACTTTGGGCCCTCACAGGCCCGAAGGGCGAACATAGTATCAGTCTTCATCTAAATTCCTATCTCTCTTTACTTATAGATCAGGGCAGCTCTAACATCTCATTAGAGAAGTTTCATTGTGCAGTGGATGTGATCAATGTAGAAACTTATAACTGGTGAAAGTGCGGAGGATATATAACTGTGGAGCGCTCAGCCAAAAATGGAACATGTATAACACATCGCCTCCCAAAGGCTCAGAAACCATTAGGGAAGAGGGTACAGAAAGATAGTCATAGAAAGATGTCTGAGAGGACTGGAAAAAAATCCTATGTCTCTTGGACATGATAAGACTGCTGGATATGCATGAGCTCACAGCAGCTGCAGTTGCTTGAACAAGAACAAGCCAGTCAGTATGCTAGCATGAAGTGGGAATCGATTTGTGAGCTCTTGACCCATTACTGAGGAGCTTTGGACAGTTGATGGCTTCTGGGGGAGGATGAGTCAATTTTATTTAAGAGTATACCCCCTGGTAGGTCTACCAAGCTCTAGTGAATGGCCACATACCCAGTAGTACATGGAGAACATAGATTGGCATGCATGAGTTATTAAATAAAAAGAGAACACAATGTTGTGGGAGTGTAGGCTTGTGAGGGGGGTTCTTGGAGGAGTTAAAGTGAGAAGCTGGGGGTAGACATGATGAGAATACATTATATGAAATTCTCAACTGAAATATTTATTAAAATTTAAATTTATTGAAAGATCTTAAGATTCACATCACAGTTGAGAGGAAGGCAAAGAGATGTCCTCCATACTTCTCATCTCCATACATACATAGCCTTCTCCAACTACCGGTATCCTAACCAGAGCAGTGAAGTTGATTTTAATGATCCCCAGGCCTCATTCCAGAAGAGCATCATAGATTTTATAGAAAGGAAGAAGTCTATAGATTATTCCTCTTGAGATTATACATTTCCCTTTCAAGTCAACAATGGATCCCAAAGCCATATGTCCAGTAATGCATCAAGAAGTGCTAAGAACGAGCCTTGAAGATGGTGTTATAACAGCTCTTTCATGACAGAAAATAAAGTAAAATCAGCTTGTGGACAAGGTACCCAGAAACAGTCCATTGTGGAGCTACAACTTATCTTCCTGAGAGGGCAAAAATGCTTTCGCTGCAGTTGTGTGACATGGGGAACTGCCAATGAACGAAGAAGCCAAGCTATCTAAGGTCCAGAATTTTTACTGAGACAACACCACAAACTTTTCCCACAGACGCTGAGCAATGTAAACTGTTGATACATGACCCACTGCCTTCTGCTTAAATCAAATTGTTAGACTTTACAAGGTCCTCCATTAAACAGAGACATTTTTACCAGGTGTGACATTGAATAGAGATTTCTTCTAGAAAACCAAGTGCAAGAAAAATTTCCTCTTTTGGAGCAAGATTAATAAATTCTTTACTACACATGCAGATAGAATGTCAGGATGATCTGTAGAGATGCTTCCCATCCCTTAACTCTACAGTGGGGTTACTCTGAAGCCATGGCTAAAGCCATGATCAGATGTCACCTTTTTTAGATCAGTAGGATGTCTAACACACAGTAGATATGATATAATAGTTCCTCTTGTTTTTCCATGTGAGTTACCTCTCCTTAAACCCACGTTTAATTAAAGCCAACTATTATGACCTGTACACCATCTGTTAGATTTTAATGTTGGTACTGTTAGGCTGAAAGGGAAAAGGGAGCCATAGTTTTTAGAAACTATGAGATCTCTTCTCTCCTGGTAAGAATGCCAAATTGGCTTGCTGATGTCCTCTGTGTGATAAACTCAGAAGTTTAGATATGTTTTAAAAGGAATGTTATGGCTGGCCTTAACATTAAGTTATCCTTAATTTTCTACAGCAGTGCTTCCTGTATTTGGCAGTTAAAGTTTAGAGAGGGGCAGTGTGTACAAAGCACACATTGGGAGGATGTGAGATTCCTCATGTTCAGGTCAGGAGCATTCAGTATTTTTTAAAATTCCAATTACCCCTGTTCCAGGGTGCCCGAAGGATGAGATAATATTCTGTTTAATTTATGTTTAATCCTCCTGTGAAAAGAATTTCCATGAGAATTGAATGTGCAATTGCAGAAAATCTTGCCAACACACTTCCTCCGAACTTTGACGGTAACTGCACCTAATGGTGTCAGTCAGGTGTTTTTGCTTTTTGAATAAAACCACAGCTAACCCATGCAGGGCAGCCTAGAAGTTCACATTTCCACTGTCTTGATTTTGACAGTAGACTCGGAAGCCAGACAGAAGTTCCAGGCCCTGCTCTTCAGGTATCTATGACTTGCCTAGAGAGGGTCTAAATGTGCCAGTTTTTTAGGAGCCCTTGGGAATCATTCATATAAGCACTATTCCAAATGTTCTTGCCTAGTTGGGCCCACCCTTTTTATTTGATGAAACTTGACTTGGTGGCTCCCTTTTCCCTTTCATCCTAACAGTACTGACATTAAAATCTAACAGATGGTGTACAGGTCGTAATAGTTGGCTTTAATTAAATGTGGGTTTAAGGAGAGGTAACTCACATGGAAAAACAAACGGAACTATTATATCACATATACTGTGTGGTAGACATCCTATAAAGCATTTTATTCCTGGTGATCCTGTCAGACTACACAAAATTATTTTTTGTTTATTTATGTTTATTAATGTTTTGTGTGCATGTATGTAAGTGCTTCACAGACAATGCAATACCAGGAGAAGGCCAAAAGAGGGCGTCAGAGCCCCTGAAACTGGAGTTACCAATGATTGTTAGTTGCTATGTGGGTGTTGGGAACTGAACCTGTGTTCTTTGCAAGCAGCCAGTGCTCTTAACCTCTGAGCCATCTCACTAGTGCCCAGACTGCACACTTTTACAAAGAAAGGAAACCCAGGTTCAGACAGGTCAAGATTACCCCACGTCTAATGTTTCCATAAAGAAGAGCAAGATTTGTTTGAATTTAATCAAGTTCTTCCTGTTCCTTTCTGTGGTAAACTGCATCCTGAGAAAGCCTTAGCTCATTTGTGGGTTGATCACAATGCAGGCAGAGCATCATTGAACAGGAAAGTAACTACTGCCTTCATCCCAACTGTGTGTATTTATAAGGTTCATCACTTGCCCAACATTTCTGTTTTATCTGAAAAGTATTTCATTTCATTCATTTACATGTTCATGCTGAATAAAATGATGAGAGACTGTTAATAAGTTGTGTTCTTTGCTGTCTTCCAACACAGCCATAAAAGGCAATGCTTTACAGAGAGAATGATTCATTCAAACATCCGTATTCAGCTTTTGCTAAGAGCTCCCTGGTCTGTATATACTTTTATTTGAACACATATCATTAGTAAATTTAACCACAAACAGATAACCTCTGTGCCTGAAATACTCAAATCATGATCTTGCTTTTGAAAAAGATAAACAATTGATAAATAGTGTTCCCTGGTTTGCTACTGCTTATTACAATGCACAAAACAATTGAATATTTGAAATGGATCACTGGAAGGTTATGCAATGTTCAGAATATTAACATTTATCATACTTCTATAGCTTATCCATTTTCAACCAGTCGTGTATGATAGACATGTTATCAAAAGCCGGTGTTTCTGATCCCCTCTAAATAGGAAAGTTACCTCGCCCTTCAAAATGGCCTTGATAAGAAAGACCAAGGAAATGTCATTCTCTTTTAAAACTAGTTTTCTCAGCTATCTGTCCTCTTTCCTGTAAAATGAAATAGTTCCTGGTTTGCAGTTATGCCTCAGATTGTAGACAGAATAATAAAACTAATTAGATGTTTATCAGGCATTGAACTACCTCCTGCTTATTGACAGTTTAAAAAGAATGTGTGCAATTAACATTTCCCATCTTGGAAATTCCTCCTGGTGAGCATGAGCACTCCCAGTCACATTCAAACCCAGCATGCTCAGGGCTCCAACAGACACCAGCTACTTCAAGGATAAACGGATTGGATTGGTATTGCTTCATTGTTTATAAACTGCCTATTGAGACATTCTAACATTAGAGGGGGCAGAAGCATGGAATATCTTTGTTTTCTTTTTTTTTTTTTCTACTTCTGACATTTTTTTCTCCTCTGAACTGGTCAACTGGTCAGTAAGCTTCTTAGTGCATATTTCAAACATCATTTACATACGGTTCCTTTAACCTCATGCTAGTTATTATGCCTTAATAAACTCATAAAATTAATCCTGGTTTTAAAACTTATGCATGAGCTCTTAGTGTGTGTGTGTGTGTGTAGCTGGGGATAGGTGTGGGGTTTCTATTCTTTAATATTTTAATGCTAGAGGTAGATTTAGGAGGGAATAGAAGAACACAATCAGGCGTCTGCTCATATAAGACCCCAGTCACTATTGATCTAAACTGTACTGTGTTCCAGAAGCCAGCACAGGTCACAAGCCAGGCTGGCCTCACTAAGTATTTGGTAGTTACTTTCACCTGACCATGCCTGTGCTACTCTGAGCTGTTTGCCTCTTTGGTGTCTTCTGCAGTGGCCCCAACTAAGTTGGGGAGCTAACTTAGTTCCATCTGCCATCCACAGCCCTTTCTTGGTCTGGCTGTAGGATTAATGGGGCCACATTAATTTTCTTTTATCTTCTTTGCTGTACTGGCAGGCCATTCTTTACAACACTGCCCCTTAACTCCAAAAACAGTGAATAAATTTTGTCAGCCTTTGTCTAGTTATCTATCCAGAACACAGCTAACTGAATCCTTCTTGAATGCCCACTGTTGAGGTGACAGAATATTGGGGACAGGAGGAGGAAAGGTTGTTGTGGCTGATGATTTCAGTACTTCACATCCATATTGCTTGGTACTGTTGTTTCAGGATATGCAGAAAGGCAGATCGTTCAAGAGGTACATTGTGGGGCAATACTGCATACCTCATTGCAACCGAATGCAAAGAGAGCAGAAGGGGATGGAGTCCTCACAGCTGTTTGAAGGACATTCCCTCAGCAACCCAAGTTCTTGGTATTAGGTCTCCTCACCTAAAGTCTCCACCTCTACCTCAAAGTGCAGCAATCTGGGGACCAAGCCTTAGGCATGAGTCCTTGGGGAGATGTTTGGGATCTGAATTAAAATACCACACATCCTCAAGTCTGTGCCATTTGTCTTGGGACAGGGTTTCTCCTCTCTTCTCTTCTCTATCACTCTCTCTCCCCTGTCTCTCTCTGTCTCTCTGTCCCTGCACCTCCCACAAGCTGTGGTTTTATCTTACTGTTTTCTGGTCTTTCTCATTGCTTCCTCAGAGAAAGTGAAAGCTGATTCCAGTGGGGGAACTCTGTCTTACTTTCCTGTAATTGCTGTCTGTTCTTTATCTCCAGGGGCCTGAGCAGTCCTCAGCCTGTACTTTCCTGCTAGCCTCTTCTCATTACTCACCCTGATGTTCTGTGCTGTATTATCAAGGCTTTTGCTTTTCCCGTATTGGTTTGTAACTAATGAAATTGGGGGAGGGGTCTGGAGAGATGGCTCAGCAGTTAAGAGCACTGGCTCCTCTTGCAGAGGACCTGGGTTTGGTTCCCAGCACCCACATGGCAGCTATCAAACATCTGTAAGTCCAGTTACAGGGAATCCCACTCCCTCTTCTGACCTCAGCAGGCATTGCACAGCATGCTTGCACCTACTTATGTGCAGTCAATACACTCATCCACGTACAATCAAAATAAGATTTAAAAAATAAATGGGGGAGATGAATAAAATGTTAGGTAACAGAACATTTAAACCTGCCTTTCAGAGTGGGCATCTGGCTTTTGGATATTTTTTTTTTTTCAGCAAACACAAAATGACACAGTTTAATTCTGCTTCAGTGAGCCAGAGAATAGGAGGGGAAACCATCCAGTCACAGCCTCTGTATTCTTTGATTTTTCTAAATGAACAGACTTGTAAGAAGTTCTGTCTTGGTTCATCACTTACATTGTTTAACCCATACAATCTTAACATTTTTGATAAGGTTATATGGTGCTTTGTAATTTTTTTTTCTGAATAGTTGGGTAGTAAACTATATTTGATCACTCATGGAACTGGATATGGAACACATCGGTATCTTTGCCATTTTTGGACATAATTAGGTAGGCCTAGAAGAATCAGGATATTGCTATATATTTAAATATCTTTGGCTATGTAATGCAGAGAGTTTTGGGTAAATATTCAGTGAGGGACAGGAGGCTAAGAAGAGCTGATTAACGAAGGAAGCCGCCCTGCTCTGCATGGGAACTGCTGCTGCTGAGGACCTCTCTGTCTGGGTGCCCACAGCCTTTTTGAATACTGGGTCTTTTGAATACTAGCAGTCAAGACAATTATGAAAGTTTATATGTTATGAGTAAATCTTATTTTTATGTTATGCAGTTTAAGAGTTTTCCTGTTATGCAGTTTAAGAGTTTTCCTCCATGGATTGCATGCATGTGGTGGGTACTTTCAAGAAAACTACTCAGAAGTGCTTCAACTCTTACTTGAATGCATGGCTGTGACAAGAAAGATCTCTGCACTTTATCAGAAGAAAGAAGGAATCATAAGAAAAGAAACTGAAGTTAAGTGCTCTCTCTCTCTCTCTCTCTCTCTCTCTCTCACACACACACACACACACACTAACACACACACACTTTCCACCTTTATCTGAGAATCAACTAAAATTCAATCTACTCCTATAGCTGTCATATACATTGAGAAAAAGAAGTGAAAAGACCAGTATTCACAAAGAAAGCTCTTGAATACAGGCATTCTAAAGTGTGCAGATGTTCTAGACAGACTGTAAAAACCAGCAAGAATGTCATCATCTAGGAAGGGGAGCTTTCCACAAGCAAGCTTCTTATAGTACCTCGCCCTACAGCATCACACCATCCACTCTTGTAGCAAATCCCAGCAACAGTTTCCAGAAGGACTTAACTTCCCCCTAGCTTTTTGTACAGTTCTGACTGGGAAGAAGCAATTTCACATGCCATTCATATAAGGATTCAGATGTCTGAACTGGGAATTGTAATATAAAGAAGGACTAAAACCACAGTCCATATTAGTCAGAATGTTTCAGAATGTTTGTTTCTCAGCGTGACTCTTACAAATATCACACACAGGGCACACACACACACACACGAGAGAGAGAGAGAGAGAGAGAGAGAGAGAGAGAGATCAAAGTCACAGCAGAGTAGAAGCTGTATGTTCTGAGGAGGCGAGGAGTTGAGAGCTCCTGGCCTTAGTATTGATCTCTCTGTCTTCTCCAGCTCAGTTTTCATTCTAGGTACCCTGATCAGATTCATGGCTTTAATATCCTCCCCATGCTGATGATACCAAAATGTGCTTCACTGGGTCTCCCTTCTCCAATAAACCGCAGGCTCATTTATCCAAGTGCTCACTCAGTATCTGGAATTTTATGTCTAAAAGGCACCTTAAGCTGTATATATTTAGAACAGAATCCCCAGTTCCTTGCCTAGAAAAATGAGGTCATTATTCAGTGTTCCTCATCTGAAGTAAAACCTCCCTCTTTTCCTGTTGCTTATAAGAGACTTGGTCTAAATGGCTGAAAAAAAAGGGCGGGCCATGCAAGATGGAGAGTAATCAATGAGAGGCTGAATTTCTATTTTCCCTGCTTGGAATTTGCTGCTGACCTGGAATTATCCACAGAAAGTGCAGTGGATTTGGTGTTTTGTGACTTACTAGCTAGAACAAAAGGCCAAATGGCTTCTGTCTGAATAGCTATATTTGTGAATGCTTGTAGTTCAGCTGTTTTCCATGATGATTCAGTGACAAAGGGCCAGATGGAGAGGATAACTGAGAAAGCTGATAAGGTTACCCATTCAAACTAGCATCGATTGCTTTCAAATCATTCTTCTCTTCTGCTTTTGAGTGGTCCAGTACAAGATACTGATGCTCTAGGGCAGGAACCACTACACTATAACTATCACATAGCCACCATGAAGTGTATACAAACCCATGTACACAGACGGACAGACACTCACATCCCTCTTGATGTGTGTCATTCATTGACACATCAGAAAACCTTGCACCTTCTAATTTCAAAGGTGTAGCTTATATGCTGACCACTGCTTCTTACTTCTCCCATGCCTGATTCTGAAACTTGTCATCTTCAACTGTGTTAATGCAGAAGTCTTCTAACTGGTTGCTCTGCTATTACTCTACTTCAGCGTATGTTTTCCAGATAGAAGTCAGAATGATCCTTTAGGGACACGGACAATTTCCATTCCTTATTTTTTCATGAAAGTTCCAGTGACTTCCTGTTACATTTAACATACTGACTCCCGCATTAGAACCTACATTACTTGGTGTCTATCTTTTCTCTGAAATCTTACCTATTATCCTCCTCACATGTATTTCTTCCTTTCTTAAACATATCTTTCGGAGCCAGATGCAGCTAGCTGCAGAAGATAGGCCTGTCTTACATAATTGTCCTTTTACCCCTGGTACTGGGCTATTTCACACCCATGACGTTTGTTCTCATTAGTGATGCAGTTCCTGGGTCAGGGTGTTGAAGGAAGTGAGCATTGCACCTCCACTCTCTGCACACAAGGACTCCATAACCCTGAGTAGTTCTAAAAGTTCACGAAGGAACCTGAACCCTGGAATCACAACAAGGAAGAGGGTTGTCCATCAAACAGGAACGTGCACATGGCATTTCAATGTTAGTTCAGGGTTCTTCCCTTACTTGTAGTTTTACATGCTGTGGTTTCTCTTACCGACAGCCAATTGTGGTCCAAGATAGTACATGTCAAAATCCAGAATGAGTCCATAAATAATAGATAACTTTTCTTTTATCATTACAAACATTCATCGAGGTCTTAAGCATCCACTGGGGGTCTCCTGATGTTGCCTAATTGATAAGAGAGACCCCTGCACAATCTGTGTTTGTTCTTCCTCAAAGTTGTCGTGTTCATGACTCATCACCTGCCGCTCTTCTCTCCATTTCCTCATTCAGGGCACTGCTTCATTTAACACAGTCAATAGTTCAGCCCTCATACATAATGTTATCTTATTTCTCTGTTTTCTTATAGTACATATCACTATCTGAACTATTTCTGTGAATTTTGTGTGGCACCTAAAATATTCTGAACACCGCAGTTAGCAAGTTTCAGTTTATACTTAACTTGCCTGTCTTTTTCTTATTTTTATGAATGTACATGAACTACACAGAACAGTGTGTTTCCATGAGGCATTTTCATGCATGCATATATGTACTTTGATCATATTTATCTGTTTCTGTTTTGGATGATTTTATTTCACCTGAAATATCTAGGCAATGCTTGGCCTATAGCTGACATGCATCATGTCCTTGAAGAGTCATTAATGGGAGAAAGTCATATCAAGTAGACTGAGAACAGAAATAAGGAGTTGAAAACTCATTTTTCAAAATTAAACTGTAGGCTGCACTATATAGCGTCAATATAACACACCTGGATTGAAGGAACCTCAACTGAGGGATGGCCTCCATTGGACTGGCCTGAGGTCATGTCTCTTTGGTATTTTCTTAATTGTTGAGTCATGTGGGTTGGCCCAGATGTACTGTGGGCAGTACTGCACCTGTGCAGTCTGTCCTGTATTGTATAAGAAAGCAGGCTGAGCATGGGCCAGGGAAATAAGCCAGTAAGCAGCTTTCCTCCATGGCCTGTGCTTTAGCCCCATCTCCAGGTTCCTGCCCTGAGTTCCTGCCTTGGTCTCCCTAAGCACTGAACTGTAACCCAGGAGATGTAAGCCAAATAAACCCTTTCCTCCCCATATTGGTCCGAGCATTTTGTCACAGTAGCTGAAGACAAACTAGAACATGGGTGAATCCCTAAGCTTGTCTGTGTCATTTCACAATTATTAAATTGTGATAATACCTATTTTATGCAGTAGTCATGATGACTAAATGCAATGTGTATGGAAACCACCCAAATGCTGAGTTTTCAAGTAAGTATATTCCCCTTTAATGTGTTCTTATTCATGAGAGGTGTGTATAAGGGGGGTGAGTTTGGGTGTGGATGCAGGTGTGTGTACCTCCTAACCTTAACATTTCTTACCCTAAGGTAAGTGGGGGTCTAGCATATTGGACCATTTTTGGTTGGTGGCCTTTTTGAATCACAAAAAATTGTTAATGATTTTCTAATCTGGGGATCTGTTGACACATAGCAAACCCAAAGACTCTGTAACTTGGCCAGACTTTTGACCAAATCATCTCTCAATGCTACATTAGAATAGCCACATTCTGTCTTGATCCTGCTGTGCAAATTGTACCTTTACTAATTTTCTGGCATCTCATACGTGCACAGTTTGGGACAAGGGGAGGCATATGTGTGAAAAATATATTTTACATCTCTAGGAGTTAATGGTCTTTTTGAAGAGTAGCCAGTCTAGGAAAAATGTGTTTATAACCTATTGTTATTTTATTTTCTAATTAAAATCTAAGAATGAGCCTTAAGTGAATTTCCTTATCATTTGGAACAATAGTAAGACATGAAACTCATTCGTCTTCTCACCTCTTCACAGTTTCCTGTCCCAGAAAAATTTCCAGTTATTTTGGATTACACTGGATGACTTTTCAATAGAGATGCTGCTGCCAAGGAGCGTGGTTTTGCTTTTTGTTAGGAATGAAGTAATTTTATTTTATGTGTGAAGAATAGTTATGATATAGTGAATAAGAAGATATATCGTCAGTCTGTAGTCTCATAATATTAACAACATATTATAATATTCATTATAATATTAATAACATATCAATATTAAAAAAATATATAATTTTAAGCAATACTATGAAAGGTAGTTCATGTATTTATAGTTTAATTTTGTTTCATTTATGTTGCTCCAAATATTTTACTTTGCTTTATATTCTATAAGATGGAAGACCTGTAAGGTGTGCATTGTTATGCTGGTAGATGATTCTGTATCTACAGTGGTGCATGAGTCTCCTGTCCCCTATTCCCTGTCCCTCTCATCCTCTTTGAAGGAGACTCACTATAGACTGTTGGATACCTTCCCCCTGCAGTTGTGGGTCTACAAGAGATCTGTTTCCACTGGGTGCTTCAGTGGCAGTTACATTCATTAACCATGGTGTTTTTGTTTGTTCTTTGGGAATGGGTAAGGCAGAGTATTTAAAACCAAAGAGAAGAGCATTTCATCCCAGTTACACTCTCTTCCTTTGACCTTGAATAGGGAGGATATCCTACAGTCACCTGGTCATCATCTGATGAGAATAATGGAAATGGTCTATGGGAGGGAAGCCAGTATCACACCATAGCATAGAAACAAGAAGCCTTCCCCATGCATGTTATCACTGTTCAAGTGATCCAGCTAACCTGAGCCACACTCTGGTCAGAGCGTCTCAAAGTGTTGGCAGAAAGCACCCCTCAGCTAATGTTCTCACTGCATTTTCATGAGCACTGACGCTTGAGAGTCTTAGAAAAACTGTCACCTACAACTGTATTTTCTGGGTTGTTTAGTGATCATTTATATTTTATTACAAATTGTACCTCTAGTAATATTGTTCCTTCTCATTTAGTTTTTGAAATTTGTGTTTTTTGCAATGTTTTCAGGTGCTTTCTGCTTTACTATATCATATGTGTCAGCAATGTTGCACATATATGATCTAGAACTTGTCTTTTTAAAGTCAATGAAGTTTTTTCAAAGATGGAGTTTGATTCCATTGCTCAGACTGGCTTAGAATTTATTATTTATATGTGAAGCTTCTCTTAAACTAAGAGAAATCTTCCCCCCCAGCCCCCATCACAGGTATGATCAGTCATACCTGGTTTGGTTATATATTACTTTTCATGGATTTACAGAACTTTTTCTTATTGTGTACACTATTTCCTTTCAGTTACTAAATTCTGTCTTCAAGACTGTAGTTAGTCTAGAGTGACTTTCTAAGCAAATGTTATAAATAGTTGTCACAATGGCATCTTGGTATCTTATTGTAAAATATCCATAATTCACATACATATATGGGAAATAAATGGAAGGTATAACTTATGGGCATGGCATTATTCAGTGTTTCCTCAATCAATACCTAATTTCTTTATCAGTATTTATTGAGCACTCTATCCTTTTCCCAGTGATTCAGAATTCCAACTTTAATATCATAAATGACTGTATATTTCAGAATTTGTTTCCATATTTTCCAACAGGTTTCACCCATTTCTTTGTGTTTTCTTAGACCTATGTTTTCTTCAGTTAATTATTTTGATTTCTCTGTAGATTTCATGAAGTAATTGGAGCCAATCTTCTGAGCACAATGCTTCTTCACATGGCTCATTTGAGATTGTTCTTCCTATGATGAATTTTAATTCGCAGTGAGCTAGCTGAAAAAAAGAAAAGAAACGGAAGAGGAATATAATGGAAATAGCTTTACTGAGCTCCAAGGTCAGATGAGCAGGATAAAGAGTGGATGTTCTGGACTAAAACTTCATGTAATTACATAATTAGAACACATTTTGGGGAATATTTCTTTAGCCAGTGTGTGTACTCATTTCTATGATTTCTTAGGAAATAAAATCTCAAAGCAAACTCTTTCCCCTCAAACTGCCCTTTACAACATATTACAATTGACTATGTTTATTTGCATTTGCTGATTTTTCCCACAAAGCGGCCTCTGACATGATTGCCTTAATAATGCTCAACTACAGAAGCAGAAAGCAAATTCACAAAAGAAGTGATTGACTTCAGGACACAGATCAGCATAGCAGCCCAAAAGAAAGGATTCTATCCATTCAGGTTAGCACAGAGAAGGCTTTAGATTTTCAGTGATTAGAATGAGCTAGTAGCTCACGTTACATGGGTCTGTCGATACGGAAATGTGTAAATTTTTCTCTGCTCTGAAACCTGGACTTCTCTGTCTTCAAGCTGCTGGGTATCTTTTCTGCAATAAATATGGGACCACAGGAGCATGCTGTTACATCACGTGATCTTCTCTTCTTAGCTCAGGATGCCAGCATCTCTGGCTTTAGGGTGGCACCACTTAATAGAGACTTATCCATACAGCTTTCCCACAACACTCCTCTAAGCCTTCGACTGCTCTTGACATAGAAGTCAGTATGATTTCTGGTGATACTAGAAAAGCTATGGGGACCTCACTACTGGCTAAAGTGCTACTTCTAAAAGCTTACTACTGTTTTCATTATTGTACTATAATTTCAACACCTTAAGCTCTCTTTGCAGAATGCTGTAATGAAGGAGGTGTGACTCAGGTTTGGAAACGTGGTAGTAAATTATCCATCTATGAATTAACATGTATAATTTACACACACTTCATGAATAACGACGAATTTCAAGTTTGATTTTATCACCTAAATAGAAGGTGAGGTCTCTTTCCCACACTCTATATTTCGTAAAGATTAAAAATTTATGCTATGGTTTTGTGGATCCAGTTTCATAAGTTGCAGAAGGTATTTCTGGGAAGGCTGTTCTCTTTTGTCGCATTGTAAGGGCACAGGGAAATAATGACAACAGCTTCTAGGAAGACTTCATTTCTGTTACTTCCCAAGACATGCCACTGGGCTTTAGCCTAAAAGAATTATTTATTGAAGACATAAATGAATGAACACATGCTACTCTGCACTTCACACTTACTTCAGTTTGTTTCATTTTTGTATTCTTTTCCTAAGTCAAGCAGTGACTTTAGATAACAATATTGACATATCACTTTTCACACCCTCTGCAGTGGCATTTTGCCACTGAAGGAATACAGGGGAAGAATCAGAGGGAGACAACGTCAACTGTTTGAGTTTTGTGCAGCTCCTCTTGCCAGGTCTGTGACAAAGCTTGATCACATTCTGCACTGTTTCAGTTGTTAGGTATTAAATTGAATGATAATTCTGGGTATCCAAGGAGCTTATTCTAATTGGCCACCACCAGTATCCGAGACAGATTTTGGTGCAAATGCAAAACTTGTTTGATATTCCAAATTCCTGCTCAGAGAAGGCCACTGTTTGAAAAAGAAGGCAACATATTCCAATACAGGACTCTGCAGAGAAGGGTCCGGGAGCCATCACCTTCTTAAGGAATATGGACTCAGCTCTGCACCAAACCATCATATGTTTTATATTAATCTCTGAAACTGATTCTCCTTAATACTAAAGGTCTGAGAACATTTACACTAATGGCCAAAACCAAGGAGCCTTCAATTGGGAAGTCTTATATAAGAGTTTTAGTTCTCTCTATATTGTGTGAATTCAATTAAGTTAAATTTAAGAAACTGAGCTGTGATTGCTTCATGTGTAAGTTGTAGACACTGACTTCCACTTCTGAGAAATGAGCTATAAATGTATATGGTGTAGGGCTGTCCCTCTCTAGCTACCACCACAGCATGAAATTGAAAGTGAATTGTAATCTTAAATCTGATGGGTATATTATAGCTTTTAGAACCCCATCTTTTTAGAACTTGGTTCTTTTCTGACAAAAAGTGTGACTTAATCATATTTTTGTTAAGAATCAAAAGTAGAAATATTCTCATATTCTTAAAGATGATCACAGATAGCCAGCCATGGTCGCATACACCTTAAACCCCAGCATTCAGGAAGCAGAGCAGCAAGCCTCTGTGAAATCAATGCCAACCTGATCTACATAGTGAGTTATAGACTAGTGGGGCCTAAAAAGAGATTCTATTTCAAAAAAAAAAAAAACAGAACAAAATAAAACAAAAGATCAAAGATGGTCACAGATAATAGCTATATGTGTTAAGGATATTCAAATTCCCAATTGCTGTTTAATTTTCCGCCTCCAAATTTGATAGTTGAAAGAATGAAGTTCATCCTTTGGATTCTGTAAGGAATTGGTTCAATACTACTGGTAGTTATGAAAATCTGTGGATGTTCAAGTTCATTTGCATAAAACAGACAACATTTGCATAGAGCCGAATCACAGCCTGGCTTCTACTCCAAATCATCTCTAGATTTCTTTTCTACTCCAAATCATCTCTAGATTTCTTAGATTACATGTCAAGGTAAATGCTATATATATATCATATATAGCACACTGTAGTATTTAAAGAATACAGAAAATAGCACCAAGAAACAGAAGTCTACATGCTGAAACAGTGTTGAAGCAACCCTCCCCACACGCATATTTTTGATACACTATTAGTTGGATCCATGAATGTGGAAACCAAGGTTATGCGGAAACCAATGTTATGGAAGAAAGACTCTTTTGTTTTATGCATGAAAAGGGGAGTCAGAAATTTGGGGAAAGATATGCTGGGGGTTAATATTTGCTCCACTTGCCATTAGCTGGGTGCTGTAGATCATTGCATGTCTTGAAGATGGCTTCTTCGGTGGAATATCGAGCCATATCAGTATTTCCTGGATATACTCTCCAGAGGGTGTTTCATCCTTCAGCTCAGTGGGCTTGGCTTAGAATTTCCAGAATGCACTCTTGGGTAAGATGTGCTTCTTGCTCAATGCTTGGGTTTTGAGGGAAAGGAAGTGGAACCTGCCAGGGCTGCTAAAGCGTTTGTCCAGAGCTGGCACACATTTCCTTATGGCTTAAAGCAACCACAGAGCCCACACGGATTCAAGGAAGAGAAGAAACAGTTTCCACCTCTTGATGGGTGAATCACAATGCAAAAGAATGTGAGGAATGGAAAATGTTGTTCTGCTCATCCTTAGAAAATGCAGTTTGCCACAAGGGGACTTGTGAGATGCATAGAATGTTCCATGCATACTACTAAAACCAAATTTAAAAAATCCTTATAACATACAGACTTGATCTTTTACAAACAGAGCTTTTTGCACTTTATATTTCCTAAAGTCTTCCTTTGGTCTTTAGTCATTCAGTTAAAGAGTTAAGTCAGCTGAGTTCCTGGTCTGCGAGTGAGCTGTCATTCTGTAATCCATCAAGGCCTGGCTTGGACTTTGTCTTACATGAGAGGACACAGCTCCACAATCCTGGTGCAGTACTAAGGGCTACTATGTCAATGTAAATGCTTTGTCAAAGCTGCAGGGCATTTAACCTTACACAACTCTGTTGTACAAGTACAAGCTTTGTTGCTGAAGGAAGTCGCATTTTCATTAGGTCTCTGTTTGTGCGCCCTCTCTTCTTCCGTGTATTACTCACTGTAGGAGCACAGAGAACGTGTCCTATTCCACCCGCAATCCAGGAAGTATTAATCATTCTTTCATCTGTGTTTCCATAGCCTTTAGGTTATTACATTATTTTTTCTCTCTGATTAGTTTATTTTTAACCAAGAACTGCATGAGTACATTCTGTGTATAAAATTTCAAACAACAAAAATAAAATAACTAGTCCCATTAATCTATATCTTTTTTTGCATGCAAATATCTTCCATTATAAGCAATCTTTTCAATTTTCTAGTAGCTTGCCAGGCATTTCTCTGCATTAATTCATTCATAGAAGTCTACAAACAGTTTCACTCACAGGGATTCTATATATTTTATTTAGATTTGCTTTATTCTCCTAATCACACTTGGAGAAGATTTTGTGAACATCAACTCTGCTCTTTTTTTTTTTAAACAACTACCTAGAATCGCATGTTATGAACATACAGTAGTGAATATAACTGTTCCTCTCTAGATTGACACTGACATAGACTCCAGCTTTTCACTGAATATGACAGTGCCCAAGTATGCATTTCTTGTCGATGTTTTGAACTCTTGGGTGAGTAAAGGGATCATGTTTTGCAGGTGCAAAGCAGGACTGAAGAGCTCATGCCTGGGGCTGGAGAGATGATTCAGTGCTTAAGAGCACTGGTTGTACTTGCCAAAGACCCACATGTTGGCAAAAACTCTAGTTCCAGAGGATTCGATGCCCTCTTCTCACCTCCTCAGGAACTGCACAACATGGGTGCAGTTACATATATGCAGGCAATATACATAAAATAAATAAACAAAAAAAAATAAGAAAAGAGTGTCCGTGCCCTTGTCAGAAATGGATTTCTTTACAAAATGGATTTCTTCTTGAAAGGGGTTCTTTCTACAAAGATCCCCAATATTACTGGATATTACTTTAATGTCTAGTTTTTTAGATAGGGTATGCGATGTATCTCAGGCAGACCTTGATCTTGAGATCCACAAGCTGCCTTAGTGCTGTATATATTTTTTTGTATTTCATTTTAAAAATTTTGCAGTTTTGATAAGAAAAATGCAAATAATCATTGTAATGTTATTTCCTTTTTCTTAGTTATTCATGATATCACATATTATGCTTACGAATTATCTGTATTTTCTGTGAATATGTTTAGGTATTTTCATCATATCACACTGTTTTTGTACTATTCTAACATACATCGGTCTGCTGGGCTCCTTTAATTTTCTTCCATCGATAATTTCATTTCATTCTTGAGCCAAAACCACATTTCAATTCTTATAGCATGTAAATACATTTCTATATATTTATATGTTCTTATACATTTTATTTGTGAATAAATACAACTATATGTTTATACTCTCTTAAACACATTATATATGTGTATGTATGTATGTTCACATGGATGTATACATTCAACAATTTACTATTTATACCGTGCAAAAAGTGTACCAAGTCTTCTTTAATAGAACAATGCACATATGAAGGTAAAATATGTAAATAATAAGCAATAACACCAAGGTATTTCAAAAGGAATTACCAACATCTATACCAGGTCATGTCCACATGGGTTACTCACTCAGACTTGAGCTCTGGCTGATGCCGCTGGTTATAGTGTACTTGGTTTAAAAAAGTCTCACTGTGCTTTGTTTCTAAAAATCTCATCTTTCTACCTATCTACGTTCCATCTTTCCTTCATTTTTCTTTTTCCTTTCTTTCCTTTCTATCATCTGTCATCTATTTATCATTTTATCTATCATCTATCTTCAATCATCTATCATCACTCATCTTTTGTCCATGTGTCTGTCATCTAATCTTATGTATCTATGTATTAGTCATCTATCTACTTGTCTATCTGTAATACATTTATTTCTCCATCTATTTACTAAATATTCACCTCCAGCATATAGTATATGTTTAGTACTTATCTAAGTACTTCATGCATGTTAACTCACTTATATTTACAACGACCTTATTTGGCAGATGAGCTTATTCTCATTTTATATGCAAAGACCTGGTTCACAGAGAGTTACAGGAATGTGCCTAAAACCACACAGTCACTCATTAGCATTTCTGTAATATGTTCCCAAGAATCTGATTTCAGACTGAATGTTCTTTCTTTTTCGTATTTAGAGTGAAATTTAAAATTTTATATTTTGCTTATTAAATTTCATAGGAAATCGTTTGTGATTCTTTTGGACACAACTGAATGTTCACTTATTTGTTAAATACCTTTATAATGTGGCATACTCCCATTTAGTACTGAAGTAGAGATTCATTCATTATGTCTTCCTAAGCCTGTCACAAAGCTTATCCTTGCATATGCTGACATAAATGGGATACATATAATAATAATATAATCCCTTTTCTGTTCAACCAACCTATGAATTTCTGATTGCTGATCTTGAACCACAGCATTTTGATGAATTATATTTAATCTACTAATTTGTTAGTTGAGAGTTGGAACATTCAAAAATGACTGCAGGCCTGTTTCCTCCATCTAGCCTGTCCCGGTCTCGTTTTCTTTTCCTATATTACTGCATCATTTTATATAGAGATTCACTTCAATTTTCAGTATCTGAGGATATGAAGGCTTCACCCTTATGTTGTTTTGAACATCTGTGGAAATGCTGTTTCTCAGGATTTAGTACAATGTATACTTTGACGTTAGAATTTCTCCTAGCTTCATATGCTGAAAATTTTAATCAGGAGTTGGCTTTGAATTTGTGCTTTCAGCTTCTTTATGCTTATGACAGAGTGCTTCATCTTCATATCAATGAGTGTCATATGTTTTCTTGATATATAATAAAAGTTGGACCATCCTTTCTTATTTATCTAATGAAATCTCTAACCGGTCATAATATACTTATTTAATATCCTACTGAAGTTTGGTAATGACTTACTTTTTATGTACTCCATCTTTTTGCTAATATGTGAAGATGGCTCTAGCTTTCTCTCCTGGTTTTTATGTTTCTCTGGTTTATTTTCAGGGTTAAACTGACTGTTTCAAGTGAGCTGACATTTACCATACTTTTCATTCCTGAAAACACATTTTCTAAAACTGTTCATCAGGACATGAAATCTGATAGACTAGACCCTTGAAGACTTGCAGGCTGATAGTACATGGACTTATTCAAAATGGCCTTTCTTTCCTTAGTAGTTGCTACTGTTGTCATTTCATGTAATTCTTCTTTGGCCAAATTTTATCATACACATTTTCATAGTAAACTAGTTATATCTTCTGAGGAGACTTTCAGTTCTACTTGTGTGAATTTGTTCAAAATGCATTTATATTTTTTAAAAATAAATATAAAATAATAAGAACAACATACTCAATAATTATGTCCTGTTTTCTTATTCTTTGTGTTATATCTTCCTTTATCTCATGATTTTTACTATTTTACACACACACACACATATATATATATATATATATATATATATATATATATGTCTCTGTGTGTGTTATTTTTTCATGAATACAGTACATTAACTTTATGTTTTGGAAAACACAGTTTTCTTTCAATGAAGTATATTCACTTTGTATTAATTTGTCTCACTGCATTTTCCTAGTTTTCATTATGTATTGTGTTTAAGGACACGTTTTGTCATCTGGGAAGTATATTTTTTGTAAATCTCAAGTGACATTATTTACGGCCCTGATCACTGTTCTTGAATGTTTCTTCTGCATATCTTCTTGGCCCAGGGCTCATTCTAAATGTTTTAATTTTTGTATTTCATTTAACTTTGCTTATAGATGTTTTTATTTCATTTTTGATGAATGTTGAGCTTTATTTGTAATGTCTGAGTCTGAGATATCTTTGCTATTAACTATAAACTACTAAAATTCCTGAGATTTCCTTTATATTTTGCTGCAAATTCATGTTTTGAAATATTCAAAATGTGTTAAATGTTTTTGTTGAATGAAATGCCTTGTATTTGTTATTTCAAATATTTAATCTGGGAGTTATCAAGTTATTCCTCATGTCATTAATTAGAAATTCATTCTGGACATCTTTTATTTTGCTCACATGTTCTATCAATTTCATTTATATTACATTATAAAAACATATAAAAAACATACCCAATAGTGGGTATGTAATGTTTTCACATTCTTGAATCCCTCCCTCATATATAAGTTTGAACATTAGATGGTTAGTTGCATAGATGTCCATATCTTTAATAGCATCTAGGGAAATTTTCCACGCTGAATAAAGAGGTTCACTCTATGTATCTTCATTCATTCTGTGTTTGGGATTTCTAGACTTGCTTTCAAAAGGCCTATGGATTTAGGAGAGCTGAAACCTTCCACAGCACTGAGTCTACCTATGTATTAGCCCTTGCTCTTCCCAGCCCCTTCTGCCACCATACAGTATAGTAATGGATATATTCCATGTTATCATATATGATAAAATATAAGGCATCATTCCCTGATAACACAAATCCTTACTTTTAGCTTTATTTTCCTAGCAGTTTTCTTATTTTTGCCAAGATCCATAAAGTGTTGTAGAAAGATGATCATTGCTTTGGGCAAATCAGTCTTGTTAAGGGTGGTCAGGATTCCTTGGACCTCTGATCCCACCTATCTCTTCAATTTCATGCACAAATACTCCTAAACCTTCTAACAGATGCTGGACCTCTTACGGCATTCTAAGTGTTTGATAACTAGCCAATTAGTCTGAGGTTTCCTCTTTGTACTATGTTCTCTCGAAGAATTAGACTTATTTCAGCCATTGTATGGATTGATGGTTGTGGTACAGGATTGATGTGCATAGATGCATGGAGCTTAGAGTCAGAAATGCATGTACACTGAAGACTTATCTTCCAAGAAGGATACAATATATTGGGAAAGTGAGAATGATGGTGGACACCCTCACGTTTCTCTGTTGCACAGCTCCGAGGTTGAAGAATGAGCACTGATTTATAGCTTCCAGATTTCTGTGAGGACTCTGAAACTGCTACTTAAAACTGACCTTCAGGATGTGGTTGTATTTCCTAGTTAGGTCAGTTCAGTCTATTATAATAATTTTGATTTCCTGACTTTTACTTTTATATATTGATGCATTAATTGGGCTTCCACTTCTATCTGCTTCTCAGAACATCAAAATATGGAGTAGGACTGAGAAAGATGGCATTTTCAGAGAATATCCAGTTTACAGAGGGAGGCTTTTCCTCCATCACATTCAATGTCATTTGGGCCTCCTATGCTCTTCTAATTTAGCTCTGGTTCTTGTGTCTTATAAGAATTCCTGAATGAGAATCTAGACAGACAGGCCTATAGGAAAAGGTGGAATGGTGTTTTCAGGGTTCGAGTCTAGAAGGGGTGGCTTGTAGTGGCCATTTTGCTCACAACATCCTGGCTGTAAGCACACCTGTTTCGTATGAGTAATGCTTGGCTCTTGAAGAGTTTATAACTGAAGCCAATATTTCAGGTCTCCAGTAGGCAGCAGAAAGCATGATGGGGTTAATAAATGATTAGAAGCAGGAGAGAGGACATGGCTCCTTTTTAGAAGAAATGTCTGTATAAGAGACACAATGTATTGTCACCTATCTTGAGTGCTATGCCCTGTCAGATGGACAAAGTACAAACCAGTATTGTGAGAGGGGTCTTCAGGAGACATAGAACAAGAAGAGACCAATAGCAAGCATGTACTAGAGAAAAACATCCAAAGAATTTGTGAATAGTAAGGCTGCAATACAAACAAGTATTTTGTTGACCCTCAATTATAAAGATCCTCCCCACCTTCCCCACACCTACATTCTCCCACAGTAACATCTGGCCATCTACACTGGACATAGACAGCAGGGATGGTCAGGGAGAGAAGGTAAGGGACATCAGGCCATTTGGTGTTTGTAGTCGTAGTTGCACAGTCTACTGTGAATGCATTTTAAAACAAAAATAGGACTACAGAAACCTTTACTAGTGTGACAAGAAAATACTTAGATGAACTTGAGGTAGTAAGTTGGCAAGATTTTCTTTCATATCTCCAATTCATCAGATGCTGAGAATTCAGAAAGAAAATACAGTATCAGGTGTCATATGTCTATATGTCAGGTATTATATTGGCTTATGGCTTGGTTGAGGTTAATTGTACTTGTTATGTTTTTTCTCCTTTCTGGGGATTTTGAGAGTGCTTATGTGTGGATGTGTGTGGAATAATGAAGACTTGTGCCTGCTTGTCCATTTTCATTTGATTTTTTCATTGGATTTGGCCATCTTCTATCTAGCAAGTATCATAAAATATTGCAGTATATATTTTTGTTTTGTTTTGCTTGAGGCAGGGACTTCCTGTAGCTCCATCTGGCCTGGCACTCACTGTGGAAACCAGGCTAGCCTCCATGTCACAGAGATCTACCTGAGTACTGAGATGTATACCACCATACCCAGCTTTTGAATTTCTCTTCATCCAGAAGTTTATCCCCATTTCTTTCTTTTATTGGTGACTCTATGTGTATGTGTGTTTGTGTGTGTGTATGAATGTATAGTGTGCACATGTAGTGTATTATTCCTATGTGTTAATGTGGGTATGTTCATAGTGCAGTGTGGAGGTCAAAGGACAACTTTGGTTATCAGTACTCATTTTTTATCTTGTTTAAAGACAGTCTGTTTCTGTCTGCTATGTATACCAGACTAGCTGGCTTACAGCATCAGAGGCTAAAGTAAAACAGGTGTTAAGGAGAGAATTGTGTTATTTTTGTTCATGCACCATACTATGTGTGACTTGTTTTTAAGTGGTAATTACTGGCAAATCAACAAGTCATAGATATGCTATTTGTTACTTCTCTCTGCATAATTATCTTTCTAGATATTATCAGTGTCAAAGGTGGTGACATGTAGGATAATTGAAACAACAGATTTTTGACTAATTTTACCAGGTTTAAACTTGGTCTTAACCAAAAGGCTAAGAAGCAATTCATCTCACTTTGTAGAATAGAGGAGGATTCTTTTCTTTAACTTTAGCAATTTTTATTAATTCTATAATTGAACAGTGGCGAGAAGTTAATTTGCAACTCAGTTCTTAATTTCTCACTTCTATGGTAAAATGCACTTTCTATTTAGGGATGTAATGGCATGGGCTAGCCTTTTTGTGAGGGATTGGTAGGTGTGTTCAGGGCCTTCTGTTTATGGAGTGGTATGTGGATAGAAACATGGCAAAGGTAAATGGATTTTCCCTTGGAATAGAAAACCTGCTAAACCATTGAATGAGGGGTCAGATCCATAAAATTGTGTCTCATCTGAATAGATTTCCTACATTCTGGGACAAACTTAAAGTATTATGAGGTCAAAAACTCATTGAATTTGGGATTTTAAAAAAGAATACAGGGCTGATTAAGAGCACTGGCTGCCCTGCAGATGACCTAGGTTTTGTTCCCAGCACCCGCATAACAGCTAATATCCATCTCTTACTCCAGTTCAGGGGATCCAGGGTCTTTTTCTGGCCTCCATGGGCCTTGCACCCATGAGTACACTTACATACATGTAGGCAAAACACTCGTACATATAACAAAATGAATAAATTAACAAGAATGAGTACAGAGGCAGGAGAGATTACTCAGTACTTCAGCGCACTGATGTTCTTGTAGTGGACTGGTGTTCAAATCTTAGGGTCCACATGCTGACACACAGCCATCTATCTGTAGCTTCAGTTTCAGGGAATCTGATGCCTTTTTCTGGCCTCTGTGTGTACTGCATGCCTGTGGAGCACATATATACATGCAGCCATACATTCATACACATAAAATAAGAATATATACTTAAGAGAATGCTGAATGAAGACCATAGCTCTGAGCACAGAACCCATGAAAGTGAAGTTTCAGAGGTCTAAGCTACATGAGTTTCATGTGAAATATGCCTGTTTCCACATCAGTTCAGATTTGAGATGTTTTCTCTGCTCTTGCTCTTACAGTAGTCTTTGGATCTGCCTTCCTCACTCACCACACAGCAGGGTATCTACTAATTGTAGCTGCCAGTCTCTCTAAGCTCTGCATGCTCCTCAAAGTCAATGTTTAATCCTCTTATTTTCCATTCTTTAGCATGAGGATCAGGAGTTGAAAAATGATAAAGTCCTATAAAAGTTCCTCTCAAAGCAGTGTTCAAAGTCACTAAACTCATGCAATGTAATTATTTTCTCCTCATTAAAGCAGATGGTTTTGCTCTCTTCACTGAAATTCCTGCTTATAGATTACAGAAGTCATTTTATTGATTTTCAGAGGTAAGATGTAATTTTCTAATATGTTTAGTTTATCAAAAAGTATGTTATCTACTTTCATTTTTACTAGTATTGTTTTGACAACTTGCAAAATTGCTACTTGTTTTTAATAAAGTCTAATCAAATTTGATGTCATATCGTGTATTTATTTTATGAAGACAAGATTGTTCTTTGAAAAACTATTTTCAGGATCAAGAAAGTACATAATATTCCACAATTACATTCAAAATCTTCAAACTTTAATTACTCACCTATAAGTGGAGAAAATAAAATAGACAACTTTCATTCTTCACAAGAATATTGTGAGGATCAGAAAGGCTAGATGATACCAAAGCAGGTGAAATAATATTTCTTCACATACCAACAAAAATGATGGGAGGAGAATAAAATATGTAGGGAACTGATGAGTTCAGTTCACCTTCCATGTATCAGATCATGTGAGAGCATTGCTCTCCAACACGAAGCCACTTATATGATGCTTGTTATTACTTGCAGGAGCTTGAAAGAGAGGCAAGCCAGGTAATTCTTGGTTTCAGCACCTGGGACAGGACCTTCACCTAATAAATACCCATGATTCAGGTTTAAACTGGTGGTGTTCATAGCTTCCAGCTTATTTTTTTAATTTACAGCATATTTATCTCTATAGAGTCCTTGAAAGAAAGAATATTATCAGAGACGTACAGTTATGCTTTCTTCCTCAGGGTGTTTACAAATTGATTTTCCTTTTGTGAAGTCTCAGTTATATTATCTAGTGTTGAAAATCTATCTCTTTAAAAATCATTCTTTGGTTTAAATCAGGATCTCCAGACAGAAATCCTGCAAGACTTAGGAATTCTCTAAGCCTGCCTCCAGTGATGTGTTTCCTCAGCAGGACCACACCTTGTAAGACCTCCCAAACAGCATCACCAACTGGGGAATAAATGTTCAAACATTTGGAACCTATGGAAGACATTGTCATTCAGACCACCATACCTGCTAATAATCTTTTGTCCTCTAATGTATGCCACTAAATATTCCTTTTGTTTAGATTGTTGATGATTTTATTTTTTGCAAATGGCAAGTGGAGACCATGATTTGATTTGTAATAATAGCCGGCATCAGAATGTTGTGATAGTAGAGTTCCTGAGTCATTTCTACACATGTGCATGTATACAACACACACACATGTGCACATTCACACAGACACCAGACCAGTATACTTGACAGTATACTACTGATTCACAACAATTACCTAAATCCATTCAAGTCAGTTCTGATGAATTTTACCAGGTCAAATGAAATTATATTGGGTCACTTGATTCACAACAGCCTAGGTTTCAATCCCTCAGACAGCCTGTCTTTGTATACACCTTTACAAGAAGGCCAGCCAAGTTCAGGGAAAGCATGAGAAGGCAAGAAGTGGCTTAGAGACAGATGTAGGAGTGAACAAGTGTTATCAGCAGTCCCTGCAGGGCCAGTGATGCCACATCCATATGACCAACCCTCTTTACCAGTGTTTCACACATTCTGTTTAAATAAGTGTAGAGCTGATCTCAGTCATCTGTTATATTTGAACAGAAAGGATTTTTCTCATTTCTGATCTTGGATTGTTCCTTGATGAATAGCCCATGCTAGTTCATATCTGTAGGAGGCTAGGAGTATGATTGGACGTGTGTTCTTGGAGTGCAGTGAGTAGAAATGAACTGTTTGGACCTGAGGTTTTGTTCTTCCACTTAGTAATTTATTTTAGCTTGGCAAGTTGATTAGCCTTTAATTGAATCTCCTCCTTAGTTAAGCAGTTATTAGTATATGTGCTGTGTCTTTCATTCCACATGGTTAGCAGGTCAGTCACGTGATAAAAGTACCTTGTAAACTAAAAGACAACAAGAATGTTGATTGTACTAACTGCTTCCGCCACAAATATCTAAATCATGACGTGGAGGTGCTATGTTTTACAACCAAAGAGGATGGTAAAAATCCTATCTTTTATGAAAAATGATGGGCAAATACAAAGTAGTTTTTGTCCAGAAGTTATTTGTTCATTCGATTCTGTGCCATTTGTACTAATTTGCTCAGACCGTCACACTAAATATCATATACTGGGTACTTTAAACAGCAGAAATTTCTTTTCTTTTCTTTTGAAGGTTAGAATTCAAGACCCACGTTGTTGGTGGGTTTGGCTTCTGCTGACACGTCCTTCCTGGCTTCCATGATGCTGCTGTTTGCTATTTTCTCTCCTTGTGCCTTTCCTTGTGAACCACATCTCTAGTATCATTTTTGAAATTCAGATTTCTCTCTTCATAAGGACAGGAGTGTAACTGGATGAGGGCCTATCTAAAGTCTTCATTTTGTATTAAATAAAGTTCTGATGTACTTGGGCTGAGGCCTTCTATTCTAGTTTGCTTTTCTGTTGCTGTGATAAACACGATGACCAAAAGCAGTTTGGGGATTGAAAGAGTTTAACTGGCTTACTCTTCCAGATCACAGTACATCACTGAGGGAAGTCAGGGCAGGTCAGTCAGGACCAGGAGCAGAGACCATGGAGGAGGACTACTTACTGGCACTTTCTGACTTTCTCATAGCCTTCGTATATAGCCTAGGTTCACCTGCCATGGTATGGTGCTGTCCATGGTAGACTGAGCCACTGCATATCAATCCTCAGCTCAGTTCTTCACAGATATGGCCACAATCCAATCTGGTTCGGCACTGCCCTCTTCTGACTTCTGAAGGCACTGCACGACACAGGTGCACCTACATATATTCAGGTAATATACTCATATACATAAAAAATTAATAATTTAAAAAGGACTGGAGATATGATTCATCTTAAGGCAAAATTATTCACATGCAATGCTATGTTGTTGGACACACTGTTTTAGAACCACAGTGGTGGGCAGGAGTAGGATTAGCATTGCCATTCTGAAAAGGAGAAATGGTCAAGAAGTATGGGACCATGGGTGCCTTGTAAATAAAAAACTTGGCAGAACAAATTTCAATGGATTTTAATTCTGAAAAATAAAATTGTTTGGCTCTGGACTCAGTGGAATGGGGGCCTGCCTCTTGACCTGCTGAAACAGCTGTGGTGTCTTTGGCCTGGCAACAGCAGTACCCTTTGGTGTTTTGTAGACCAAGAACCATCATGGTCTACTAAAATACAGAGGAGACAGATCCTCATACCCTGGGTTCACTGTGAGAAAGGAAGTCTTTCAGTCTCTTTGTAGCAGGAAGGATCTTTCCTCTCACTGCTGGGCAGATAATGTGTTCACAGAAGTTATTGTCCCATCATGAAAAATATCAGTACTCCCACAGCCTGCCTTCATTTTTGTCCCAAGTGTGTTCCCTTAGTCTATGCTGCCAGTGTTTTTGCCAATGTAAGCCTTTCTCTATTCCTGGAAGCTGCTGACATGGCTGATTCCATTGTGACTCACACTCACAGTGTCTTTATGCAGCTACTATCCAGCCCTCTCTTAAAATTATCTGAAGAATAGGTATTCTCTCCCTCCCTCCCTTCCTCCCTCCCTCCCCTCCCTTCCTCCCTCCCTCCCTCTACCTCTTCCTCTCCCATTCTTTCTTTTTCTCTCTCTTGGCACTGATGGTATGAAGTTTCTCTCAGCTGAATTCTTTCACTTTCAATGTATCATTTTCTTTCACACTATAAGGGGAACCTGAAGAAATCTGAATACCAAGGATGTCACTATAATTTGTGTTTTCCATTCTAGGACACAGTTTGGCAACTTCTTTGTCACTTTTTCATAAGGACTACCTTTCCTCCAGTGTACAATAGCTTATTGCCCATTTTCATCTGAGACTTCACCAGAAGGCCTTTTTATCCGACACTATCTCCTTCAGGCAGCTTGAGCTTTGTCTAGCCTGTTGCCTTAATCTCCTCAGTCTCTACTCATCACCCAATTGGTTATTAAATAACAGAAATGTATTTCATCACAGTGTTCAAGGACCCATGTCCAAGGACAAGTTATTACCAGCCTTGGTTTCTTCTGAGGCTTCTCTTCATAGTTTGCTGAAGGGACCTGTTGGCTGAGTCCTCACCTGATCTATCCACAACTCAATCTCTACAGCAATTCTGTGCCCAAATTTCTAAATCCTATAAGACAGTAGCTTTCTTAGTTTAGGGCCAACTCAAAGTAAGTCCTAGTTCAGTTTGATCATTTGAAGGAAACGTTTTTTAAATGCTGTGGTTTTCTGAAGCATTGGAGACTAGAGTTTCAACCCTTGAAATTGGGAAGGACATATTCAGTCTATGCTTCTCAGTTAACATAGAGATGCAGCACATGGAAAAAAACTTATCAAGAGTCATCCTTTCCCATTTTGCTATCTGTAACAGCTAGAAATTAATAATTTTAAAGCCTTGCTTCTCTAATTACTAGATCAAGAGAGTTATGTGGACTGTTGCCATGGTAAGTGGAGATGCTCATGGTTTATGGCTGTCAGGCCTTTGCATGCAGTTGTACTACAGCAGGAACAAGAGCTAAACTAACTGGATTTGCTGACACTTCAACCCTGAGTCCATATCTAGAAACAAATGAACAGAGTCTGTGGCCAAAGTAGCTGAAATAATAATAATAACAACAATAATAATAGGATCAGAAATATCAGGCAATAAACCTCAGTGGTTGAAATCAGAGTTTCCTTAGAATGTCTGAATTCCAGGCCAGAAACTCTTTCTCAAACACCAACACCACTGTCAGCTTTATACTCAACACATCTTCCTCTTCCTTGGCGATACTTTCTCTGATGGACATAACTTTTTGACATTTGTTTTGTTACTTTTTGTTTATAGTTTTGTGTGTATGAGTGTATTGCCTGCATATGCATAAGTGCACTCATGTCATGCAATACCTGCAGAGGTCAGAAGAGGGCACTGGATTCCCCTGGAACTGGAGTTACAGAGAGTTGTTAGCCACCATGCGGGTGCTGGGAATTGAACCCAGGTCCTCTTCAAAAGCAACCATTGTTCTTAACCACTGAGCCATCTCTTCATCCTCTGCTTCTTCGTTTTAAATTGCTATACTTTCAAAGTAATTTTGTGTAACTTGAAATCTTGATTTTAGCATTAGGTTTTTAAGAGATTAGCATTGACTCATTGGCTCTTTATATCTTTGTTTTAAGATAAATGATTGCTATCTACTATATTCCAGGGTCCACATCATGTGCTACTGGTGTGATGTTCAAGTTACATTGCTTCCATTAGGGTCTCAGTGTCATCATTTCCCAGAAAGATCTACTTCCTTATGCACTGAAAAGTAGTGTGGTTCAATTATGCTCAACATCTTTCTTTTAGGATTTGGTTTAAATTTATCACTGTAGTAAATTACATAGTATCCCCCAAGTATACCCACAGCCTAATGTACAGAAACTTCTGGTGTTTTCTCAAAATCTCTACAGGGCCTAGAAACTGAATGACTTAAGGCTCTTCAGGAAGGACATTTACCTGGTTGTCCAGGTGATCCTAATGGAGTCACAAATTTTCATGAAACCCAAAGAGAAGTTTTCAGAATGATGAGAAAGCAGAGTGCAGTGCTGTGTATTGGAGGAGGAGCTGTAAGTCAAGGAATACAGGTGGCCACCTTTCACAGCCTGCAGAAGGAATGGACAGGTTGACAAGGCAAACCTATGAGAGAATGAGTTTTCCTTAATGTAAGACACAACGTGCCGCTTGCTCTAACAGCACTGGGAAATGAATATTATCCTGTCTTCAGGCATCAACCCTGAAATCCTTTATCTACATTCTTCTTTGCCGTCTGCCACTGCATGCAATGACACCAATACCTGCTAATTCTTCCACCTTCGTCATTCTTCATCCTTCTCCACCCACTTTCATCTTAACCTTTTTTAGACACTTGACACTGGTACTGAAGAGTATGGGCGTTGTCCCTGTGCTTGCTTTCTTTTGAGATTCATTCCTTATGTTTGGTTTTCCAGACTACGAACATATTCCTTCAATATTCAGAATTGATTTTTGTATGTAAAATACTGAAATACCTAGAAGAGTTTTGGCCACGTCTGCTACACTCCTGTTCAAGCTTCACATGAGAGCTTAAATAACATCCGTTCTTTGACTTTTTCAGTAGGCATAGGTTATTTGTGAACTTCAGATCACATGTTATATTACTATGTAAGTGAACAAATACGCTCCCATAAAAGATTGTTCAAATACATTAACCTCAAACTTCTGGAGGTAGCATGACAAAATATACTTCAAGGGGCCAAAAGATTTAATAATTATATTATTCATAAACAGCAAAGACAGTAGAGAACATAAATTCCAATGTCATGAAATGTTTAAAAAAAGGATTACAAAGATTTATGCATTTATGAACAAAGATAGAGATTTCAGGGGAAGGATCATAGGACAAGACCATGAAAATCATGTCAGTTGGAATCCGGTGAGTGCTTAGTGTGGGCAGATACTCTTCAAAGTGTTTTCCTGTTATTTCCCTGAACAGTGCTTTAAAATGGAGGCTGCTACCCACTTTAAATTTGTTAAGGGAAAGGAACAAGTTAACACAGGTGAGAAGAGATCTGCACCTATAATGGCTGCTTTCAGAGTCTGTCCTCTCAACTCTTTCCTCTAGAAAGCTCTCCTCAGCACCCTTGACTTGGGCCATCTTGTGATGCCATTGCAGCCTGAGCTCCTCCATGGAGGAGTGCATCAATAACATCATCCTTATTTTTCAGTGCTGAGGGCTGTCAGTGATGATCATTGTTGTGAATTTGCAATTGCTAAAATATATAATCATTGTAGCTGGTGTTTTTAACACATCCCAACAATTTTTAGAGAATCATTATCATCCTGTTAGAAGGAAGCATAACTTAGCAAAGGATTATCAGTGCACCAAGCGAGCTTGGACGTGGTGGAGTAGAGAGTACACAGAGACAGGTGAGGTAGCGGCAGAGTCTGGAGTTTAAACTGCTGCTTTCAAGTGATTTCACTGAATTATCAGTGCCTTCTTTAGCCTCCATTGGGTCATATAATATGAATCAGTGTTTTTCAAAGTGCTGTTTGAGATGCAAGTGTGGGTTATAAAATCAATTCTGTACAAAAAATAAATTTTCCTGAAAAGGAAAATAAAGTAGAAAAGAAAGGAACAGACTAGCATAATAAACAACAGCACAGTAATATTTGTATAAGACACCACTGAAAATGGTATTTTTTACAAAAATCAATCAAAATCCACTGCAACAATTATATCTGTATACTAATTATATTAGTGTAAAACAGTCAGTTGGCGGAGGGAATGCAGACATTGTACCTTTGGGTAGAAGAAATGGGTTATTCTGTTTTTTAATATTTAAGTTCTCAGGCCTAAGAGAGGCCTCACTGTTAAAAAGCACTGGATGTTTGCTCATTTCCCAGAAGTCTCATTGAGGCTAAAATCCATTCATTACTCCAGTTCCAGAGGATTCAGTGCCCTCTTGTGACTTCTGCGGGAATTACACACATGTGCTACAGCTACATACAGGCTGACATGTTTTATTTTGTTTTAACATTTCAAAATGTTTTAAATGAATTTTTGAATTTCTTTGGATTTTCTCAGTCTGTGAGAGTCATAGCTATAAAGGGAGTATATGGCTCATTTTTTACATTAGCACAATTAATAGTTACTATCTATGAGACAAAGCCAGGGATTGTTTCTCTATTGTGAGTGATAGAATTGAGGCTTTAAATTTTGTTATAATTTTTTTTCAGATTAATTACTATTGAATTTTTAACAACTGCAACACCTTAGTCAATCTAATATAAATTACTCTTAAAATGGGCTCATTTGTTATTAAAAAGAAAACAACTCTGAATTAAAAAAGAAAGGTATTTTTAAATTCAGTTTCAGGATATTAAAATGCAAATACTGAAAACACTGAGAAAAATAGGACAACCCAGTAAGAATGTTGATTTAAATAAAAGTTAAATAAAATGTCTAATTAAAAAAATCCAATATCCAAAAATCAAATGAAAATGACATATATTGTAATATTTTTACCAATAATTTTAATTGTTATTTTCATTTTATGTGTATGGATGTATTGCCTGCATGCATGTAAGTGCACCCCATTTTTTTGCAATGCCCTCAGAGGTCAGAAGAAATCA
Organism: Eospalax fontanierii; assembly: GCA_035773235.1. Lineage (NCBI taxonomy): Eukaryota > Metazoa > Chordata > Mammalia > Rodentia > Spalacidae > Eospalax > Eospalax fontanierii. Next base: position 22,319,124 of record CM069540.1, read on the forward strand.
TCAGATTCCCTGGAAGTAGAGGTATGAATGGTAGTTAATCACCATGTGTGTGCTGGAAATCAAACCTAGGTCTTCTGCAAGAACCGTCAGTGCTCTTAAACAGGGAACCATCTCTCCAGCACCCTACCAATAAAAATTTAAACCCTTCCCAAATTAGCATGATACTTAAAAATAGCATTTATTATAATAACTGTTTAAATTACTTTTAAGGAAGAAAGAGACATACATATGAAGTCATTTGTATAGTGCGTTATTTATTTCACAATTCTTAATTCTATAGTTTGAAAGTACCATGTAGCAAAATTTGTGATACCATGTGAGTTTGAAAAATATTATTTTAATGGTTTCTTTTAATGATACCTGAAGGTCGTTGTTTTATCCCACTAGTTTACCCACTGCATAAAATTTTAATTTTGTCTTGTACTTACTTGCTATATATTTGTGTGCATATTGGATTTGGTATTATGTTTTGATCATGTGCATACTAAGTATAATTTCCTAAGGACACATGGTATATTGAGAAACTTTTATTTCTAGTGTTGATGTAACCTTAGAAGCAGTGCTTATTTACTACATTGACACAGACAAGTATAGACATATTTGGAAGAACCAATGAAAGAAGTAACTTTGATGAGTGTGGAACTTCAGGCTGATGTCAAAAGACCATTGGCAAAGAAGCTTTTGGAGGATGTACATTGTAACATTTGATTAAATGTGCTTCAGAATTTGTTAAGAGCATTGATGATCAATAGAAAAATATATGAAATTCTATGACTGGCGAGAAGGCTCACTAGTAAAGTGCATTGGCTGCTCTTGCAGAGGACCCGGGTTTGATTCCCAGCACCCATATTGTGGCTAACATCTGTCTATAATGCCAGTTCCAGAGGATCCAACACCCTCTTCTGACTTCTCCAGACACTGAATAACACAGGTACTCTTACACACACGCAGAAAGTGCACTTGTATACATAAGATAAAGTAATAAAATATTAAAAGGAAAATTACTCAAAATCTATATAGTTCATATTCTTTTTTATATACAGTGGGGCCTGGAAAATCATCAGAAAGTATAAATAATGAAATCTTTGAAATCACATGTTAAATCTAGCTGAAGACTTTTTTTCTGTTTTTATATTTTTATTGAGATTTGTGCATTTCAGATCATACATAGTAATCAAATATAGCTCCCTTTCCCTCTTCCACCACCCGGAGTCCCACCACCTGATTCCGGTAGTCTGTCATATTTGTTAAGTCCTAGTCTGTCAAGCATTTCTGTCCAGATGTTCCTCTGTGCAAGTTCATCCACTGGAGTCTAATCAGTTCAGACTCCTTTAAGGACTCCCTTAAGGAAGATCTACCCTTCCTCATCCCACAGTAATCATTTGCCAGTAGTTCCTCGGCTGCCCATCCCTGAACCCCACTCCATGCTAGTATTTTTTGGTTGATTTGGCATGGGTCTTGTGGATGCTGTCAACATTGCTGCAATTTCAAGTTCCCAATGACCTGAAAATGTCTGGTTCCTTATGTTTGTGCCCCAGCCTTGCCTTTTGCAATCTTTGATATCTAAGAAATATATACATTTCTTAAGTCAAAGTGTATATTAAAAAATATCAAGGTATGAGTACTATTTCTGGTTTTAACATAATTTATTGTGGTACAAATGAAAAATATGAAATTTATTTTATCTTATTTGATTTCAAAAGACACACAGTAAGTTAAAAAACAGGAGAAAAAAAAACCCTAAATTTTTCCCAATATGTCAATCATATTCAAGAGGGTGTTGTGGAGTTTTCTATTTGCATTACGGACTTCACGTTGGCAGCATCTTCCTCTAAACTTTTTGATGCTTGTGGTGTTGTGAGTTAACTGGGTTCTGCTCCTCTAGAACAAATTTAGTGACAGAGCTATTGTGGGAGCCCAGATCATCAGGCTTTAAAAGCCAGACCAATGCCACTCACTATGAGCCCAGATATTGGGCTCTAAAAGCCCCGCTGTTCTAGTCTGCTTCTCCTTTGCTGTGACAAAACACTCTGACAAATACCAACTTGGGGGAGGGGGCTTTATTTGGCTTATATCTCCTAGTCACAGTTCATCACTAAAGGAGCCCAAAGTAGGAACTCAAGACAGGAACCTTGAGGTAGGATCTGGAGCACAGATCATGGAGAAATGTTGCTTACTGGCTTGTGCCCTGGTCCATGCTGAGCCTGCTTTCTTATATAATACAGGACAGTCTGTCCAAGGGTGTCATCACCCACAGTGGACTGGGCCCTCTATATCACTTAGCAATCAAGAAAATATCCCACAAACTTGGCCCCAGACCAGTCCAACAGAGGCATTTCTCCAATTGAGGCTCCCTCTATGCAGGCTACAGTATGCATGTTTGTGTTCAGATCCAAGGCTGAGAAAAACTGTGGAATGCAATGCAGGTGAGCATTGCTGGAAACACCTTGAGTTTATTGTGTGCTTGGTTTTTAAGTAGTTTGTCATCATTGTGCATTTTAAGCCTTCTGTTTTTCACCACTGTAATGTGACTCTGGGTGAGGTTGTGACCGCAGTTGAAAAAAACTGCAATCTAAATGGAGATTTTTCATGTTTTGAGTTTCTGAGTTACACCATGCCATAACGGAGCACAATTCACTGCTTTGGCTTTGTGTCAGTGTTCAAGTTAGTCTTGTCTCCTCTTAAATGAATGTGTGTTATGTAGAGGTATGTAGATATGTAAAGTGTGTGTTTTAGTGGAAGTGTCATTACAGCTAAGAGGGGCTACTCCAAGGAAAATCATGGTAATGAGAAAAATGAGTAAGTATGAATAGGCTTTAAGGGATGGACCCACACCCAGGAGTACTGGTAAATTAGACCTGGTAGGCCTTTTAAACAGAAAAAAATAATAATAGAAGGCATAAAGTAAGAGAGTGGGCAGGTAGCAAGAGGAGGAGATGGACAAGGAGACCGAATATGATGAGTCACGAGGGTTTATTATACATCCTGTATTCTGGTCCCCTGGTTAGTGTTTGGACTTTATGCCAGTATCATGCTGGAGTTGGAGCTGTGAGTGGGAGAGTTATCAACATTTAAAAATCTAGTTTCAACTCACCTAAGCAAAGAATATAGATGGAAAATGGCCCTCCTTCCATGTCTAATATGTAATATATCAATCTTTAGAATTACAGAAGGAAAAATAGAAAATAAACCCAACAGTGATGGTGAGACAGGTATTAACCAAGAGACACTTAGGTCCTAGAAGTCCAGGAACTGAACGGTGCAATAGAGGAGCATGTGTCAGTGTGGCATTATAATGGGAAATTGAGTTGAAAGCAGAAGAAAACTAAAAATTTTGTCTGAGGTGAGCAGTTTACTGAGGACCTAGAGAAACATGCTCTGTGGTTGGCTATACTAGGTAGAGAAATGGTTGGAAAGTGTGAAAGCAAATCAAAGTGTTACCTAGAGGTTGCATGTGAAAAAGGGTCCAAGAAATGTAAGGTATTGTTAGAGATGGTTGGTGGGCTGAGGGAATATGTTTTTTTTTTTTCCACATGGGAAATTTTAGAGGAAATTTCTCAGATTCTTGAGAGATTGAAGATCCAAAGTATGTATTGGATCATGATTGGCACAAGTCTTTCAGATGTTGGTGAAGTAGATTTTATTCCGAATTGCAGTGATGGTCTTTTCTTTGCTCTGACAGCTTATTCTTCTCATCTGTAATACAGTGGAGAGGATCTGGATTATTTTCAAGCTTTCTTTTTATGTGACTATTTAACAAATTTATGACTGTTATCTGTATGCTTTTAAACAGTGATGAAGACAAGAGCTGTATCCTGTGGCTGTTTACACTTACATTAAATGTAGAGTCTGAAGATGAATCTAAAAGATATTTAAGTCTGTGTTCTCACAGGGAATATTTTTATGGTACATTTATGAAGTCATCCATATTGCTTCATGTGAGAAAACTGGTATCATCGATTCTGTAGATTGGCCAGCCTCTTGCAGAAACTGTCACATTTTTTGAAGTTCAAGACCATAATTTTCACATTTGTTTTATTGCTTTAATCTCACTTTCACTGTTTTATGTCCAAGTAACATAAGAATCTGGTGCAGTAGGGGGAATTAAATAAGAGGACTCCATTAACTGCAATATCATTTTGAAATATGTTTACTTTAGACATATGTTAACCCTATTTTTATTGTAGTTTGCCACTTAAGGACTTCAGATGACATTGCCAGAAAAGATTTATGGTGACCACATTAATAATAATCATGAAAAGTATTCCTGCTAGTTATGCTGAAACGACTTTTATGTTACCTTTAGTGCTCTAGGGGTAATTGACTAAGTTATTTTTGTCAAGATAATTTTCTACTTCAAAACTCTTCGCATTCCTAAATATTGATGAGAACAATCACTTCATAATAGATTGGTTAAAATGAGTGAAAAAGACAATGTTTGAGGAGGTCTTTGTATAAAACACTTGAAACAGCTACATTGTTTCTCCCCACCTGCAGAGAGCTACATTGTACAAAGGGAAATTTGGAGAGTCAAGGTGTCACAATCTTGGCCCCTCCCAGACTCCTTGACTCAGGAAGAGTAAGGCATAGGAGAAAGTCAATTGATAGATACATTTCAGATCTAACCCATGTTTTCAATATCTACTTGTTTTCATGAGTGATGCTTCATTAAATAGCCTCATTATAGTGTTCTGATCAACACCTCTGACACTTTCTCATTTAGAAAATGTTTCTTACAACTTTGGAATTATAGAACATGATAGGTATATGTTGTTGAACACCGTGCTTGGAAGCTAGTGAGTAAGTACTCTAGTTCAAAGCACTTGCTTTAAGGATGCTAATAAGATTGAAGCTGGTGGCATTTGTTAATGCCTTGCTTTGCTTCAGTGTGAGAGTAATCAGAACACAAAAATAGTGTCTGTTTATCCTAAACTTGGAATTCCTTAAACATGAACAAATAAACTTTCTCAGAAAATACAAATTGTTTATTAAATTACTGGCATTTTTCCTGTAAGATCCTAATTACCAGTTCTATGATGAAATTAAGAAAATTTAAACCAAAACAAAATAAAAATCACACATGTTCAGAATAGAGGTGATGTCATTTAGTATATGTTAATGGAGGTGATTACTTGTGAAAATTTCCTTAGCCTACTTTTGCTTCTACTTTCTTATAAAGCAAAATAATATATGGCAAACATTAATGTTTTTAATACCATATCTATTTGGACTATTTAGATTAAACTATGTAGAGTATCTGCATAATTATTTATAAGTAAATAAAATATGAAATAATTTCAGTGTATAGTCACAGAAAAATTAAGTTGGGTTCTTGTGCTGTTTCTGTTAACTTGTTCAGGAGGTACTTACAGGAGCTACTTATAACTTTCAAGCATCACGGAAATTTCACTTATATAATCTTTTTTGTAACTTAAGTGCAAGCCCTGACTTGTTTTATCTAGAAGTTCCAAATCAATTACTTTAAGCAAACTTATTTTGTTGTGTAATTATAAATTTTATTCATCAAGACACATGAAAGGGTTAAGTGTAGACAACATTCTAGAATGTAATATGGAAATAGTTTTTCTCTTCTTAGTGGTTTTCATTTACAACATAGTGGAAGTTGTTGAAAGCGTCCAAAAGTTCTAGCGTTTGAGTCGGTGAATAGCTTCCTGTATGGGTGAGACTGGAGCTGCCTCTCACTCATCTGTTCTGCATTGTGTAGAGAAACAGAGGAATATAGTTTATGCCAGATCTTTCTGGAAAGGAAAAATGTAGACATCAAATGATAGAGTTTCATCCAAATATTGTGTTTAGTTAAGCTCACATACAATGATAACTCTTAGTAAATGATTTTTAAAATTTGTATTAGATATTTTTTTGTCTTATGTTGCTTGAATGTGTAAGTATGCCATGTGTATGCAATGCACACAGAAGCCAGAAGGGGGTATCAGAACCCCTGGAACTTGAGTTACCATGAACTTGTTAGTCACCATTCAGGTACTAGGAACCAAACCCTGGTCTTCTGGTGAAATGGCCAGTGGTCTTAACTTCTGAGCCATCTCTTCAGCCCCTAAGAACTTATTCATAACATATGCATGATGTCTTTGCATATTTGAAATCACAGATTTTATTAATATATCTCTTAGACTTCTTCTGTTAAACTGTGGATGAGAGATGATGACTCAAGGAGATAAATAGAATGTCACAGGTATCCCTCCTTCTTCCTGCCTTATTTTGGGCTTTTCTTTTAGGGCTTTCTCTCACCTCATGACACTGCTGTACTCTGAACTAATACAGGAATTCTCTATGGGATAACAACTTCCAGAGTCTGCAGAATATGAGCATCACAAGACGCCTGAAGAATAAAAGAATTATAGTCAATGTAGAACGTCAGGATTCCATTTATATTAAAATTTTTCCAGTAAAGCAAATGAATTTATCTGTTTTTCTTAAATTACTATGAAAGCCTTTCTTTATGGTAGATATTCATTGTCTGAGAACCTGGTAGTGGATGGACTGTTATTGGAGAGGTACCATCTGACTCTTGGTGTAGCACTATCTTTGGGAACGCTTGAAAGTGGTAACAGTCTGGAATGGATGGCATAAAAACTCTCCCCACCCAATTTCTCTTATGTTGTGTACTTAAAACTGGGGACTTTAAAAGACCTTAGCAATGACTTGGTCTATTTTCTTTTTTGTCATTGCCTATAACACTCTAATAAGAGACCATACTTTGTCCTTTTATTTTACAGCCCAAAGAGAAGATTCTAGCCAGTGCTCAATTATGTCATTGAGAGAGTGATACAAATTCATATCTTCTAGTTACAGATTTAGTGACATGTCTGCAAAAATCAAGCCATTTCAATTAAATAGATACAGTCTTATAGTATTCTTACTAGAAAACACTGCCATTAAAATGGTTTTATTTGTAATATTAAATTTTTCTGATTGTACATGTAGCCCGTGTTCTTTGTTAACTGCATATAAACATAGAAACATTTGAAGGAACATATTGAATCTTTTGTTTTTATGCATGTGGCACATTAAACACCTTTATACTATTTTGTAGTGTGTGGATATCCACAGTGTTTCTCTATCATCCTGGAACACTTATTTATTTATTTATCTTTTTAGCTAATTACTATTGTTTCCAAATGTTTTCTTATCTTCAACCATATTTTACTAAACATACTGAAAAAAAAACTTAAATGCTGGGTTTAGCTCTCTATTGCCCAACACCTCTATAAAGTTCTGTCTGCTTATGTCTGCCACATCTCATGAGAATATCTTTTCCTTACAGTCAAATCAAGCAGAGTTTGCTTCTCTAGTCCCAACTATGAGCTTATTGTATTCAATGTTGACTATACATGAGCACCCTGACATGACTTTCATTCCTTTGTCTCCTTGATATCTTTATTTTAAATAATATTTGATATTTATTTTCATTTGTGTGTGTCTTTGTGTCTGGGTCATGTGCATACATGTGTATATATGTGTTCATGCACATACACGGACAGGTGAGCATGTGTGTGCATCTTCTGCAAGTAGAGGGCTGAGGTTGACATTGAGGGTATTACTCAGTCACACTCTGCTTTATTGAGGTAACTTCTCTTGATAGTTTCTCTTGCTCAACATGGAAGTCACCAATTCTAGATAATCCAGCAAGCCACCTTGCCTGGAGACCCTCTGTCTCTGCCTTCCAGATAGGATCATAGGTGGCCACTGCACCTACCTGACAAGATAATTTGCGTAAGAGAGAATAGTTTTCTTTTATTCTTCTTAAAATTATTTTAAGGCATTCATATGTGAGTTCTGTATTTACATTATTTCCACACTCTCCTTCTCCTTCAAATGCGTCCCTCATCCTCTCCCTAAGTCCCCTTCAATTTCATGGCTTTTTCCTCGATTATTACACTCTTATATGGTCTCTATTGATTAGGGACTTATGTGAGTTCATATGAGCAAGCTCCTAGAGACCTGCAAGACTCTGTTTCCTCATGTTCACGCACAATCCCTGGCTCTTTTAAGCTTTATGTCTTCTTTTCAGACCCTGAGCCATGTATGGGTGAGGTTTAATATTGCAGTCCTATCTAGGGACACATACTCTGTAGTCTCTTTTTCTCTACATCTTGATCAGTTGTGGCCTTCTGTGTACAAGACCCATGTAGACTCAATCAGACAAAAACCCAGCATAGAACTGGGAAAACTGACAGCAGGCCTCAACTGTAGCTGAGGAAATATTGGCAACTGATCACTCCTGGGTGAGGGAGAGTTGATCTTCTTTAAGGAAGTGGCTCTAGATAGGCTGAATAGACCCGGTGGATGAACTTGCATTGAGGAGCATCTGAGTGCAGAAGCTTAATCAATTAGACTTTAGCACATATGATAGAATGCATGAAATATGGTGTGTGTGGCGGGGAAGGTATATAGGGGCAGTTATAGGGGAGGGGATCTAAATATGATTAAGATTTATTGTATGAAATGCACAAAAATAAATAAAAATGAACACAAAATCCTACTGTGTGCTTATTCCTTGGGCTAACCATTTCAGTTTTCTCAAAAGAGTGAAATATTTTTATTTCCACTTTTTTTTTTCCTGGTGTTTGATTGTGAAGTCAAAATGTTAGGTTTTTTTAGTTTCCGGAAATTGAATTTGTTAGTATATAATTATTATAAAATATTTTACTGAAAAAATATTGCCAGAGTTTAATGAGAGTTGGTGTTAGCATTTTACTGTTTTCGTGGATCTATTTTCATGACTGCTCTTGAGTTGCTCTTGAATTGTGTGTTGGAGTGTCAGGTTTTGCTTTGGCTGAGGAACGTTATTTTATGTCATCTCTGCCATACCTGCCCTTGCTCATTTTTTAAAGATGTCCTTTTTTTTTTCATTCTTCAAGTTTCAGCTCTTAGACATGACTTCCCTGTGTCCCACTCTCTCTACATATTTGTCTTGATCTTTTGAATAGAGCTCATGATGAATTCCTGCAGTTTCTTCTCCATATTGGATTTTTCTAGTATTTAACTCAGGGCCTTTCATTTTGCCCCCAGTGTTTTGAAGTGCTATAAATACTCCTTTTTAAGGCTGATTTTCGTCTTTTGAAGAGAGAATATGAACATGAGACAGAGGTCAAATCACATTGTGTCATTGTACAATGCATGTTTGTTTATAAGAGGTAGATGAAGTTGTTCAGTAGAATTTTCCTCCCGTTTACTCACATTATTTTCTTGGACAGTGATTCAGTGATTTCCTTCACTTTGCCCACTGGTCATACAGGGGCTATTGACTCTGGACAGAATCTCCAGTGTGAGCAGCTCCAACTCTGTGTGTCTCCATTCAGCTTTTGTGCTCCTTGTGACCGCCAGTTCTGAGGAATACCTTGAATGAATATAATCCTGCCATTTTGTGTTTCCGTCCTGTGACTCATTGCTAAAAGGTAATAGTCTCTCTCTTTGTGGATCTGTGTTGTCTCTACTTGAGTATTGCTCTGTGTCTTTAAGTTTAATATTATCATGATTTTCAGCTAGAATCCTATTCCATATAATGCAGTTTCAGACAAAAAAAAAAAAAAAAACAGTCCACACAGAAGATAGTGGTTTTACAAGATTATAACAGAGATGAGGAATTGGTACTCTGAATTGACTCTGTAGCATCAAGCCACCATAGAGCCATCATTATATACTTGTGTGATCTTTGTGAAAGCTAACCTACTGAGCTGGTTGTTTGTTTTTAATGTATAACACATAAATTACACATGGTACAGAGTAGTTGATATTGATAATAAGCAGCTATGTTACAGTTTTACACATCTTTTAATTTTTTTTTATAATTTTATACATATATGTAATGCATTCTATTGTTGTCTTGCCCCAAACAACTCTTGCCTCCTTCCCCACCCTTGTCACGCTTCTTCCTCCCTACACATCCCTTTTTCTACATCTTTTTGTTTTGTTTTGTGACCTTCTGAGTTTAAACAATACTGTCTGTGTACACATGGGTTTGGAACTATCTATCGGAGGTTGGTGAGGTCATCAGTGGGAAAATAAATATTGACAATGTCTACTCCTCCCTCAGTATCATTAATAGTCAATAATTCATCAAGGAAGGGTAACTCCCCTTGAGCCTTTCCCCAGTCTGTGATTGCCTGTTTAGAGTAACAGTCTTGTTCGGGCAGGTGTAGTTGCCATTTGATCCTGCTTGCAATGTCTGTGCTATGTACAGAAAGTAGCATTGCACAGCCTTTCTTACTATGGTCTGGTGTTTCGGCTTGTGCATTCTTTCTCCCCTCCCCTTCGATGATGTTCCCTAGCTCTTAGAGGGGGTGTTATAAGTGACTCATTTTGAGCTGAACAATTCAACTAACATTTATTCTTAGTACCCTGAGCAGCCACGAGACTCTGCATTCACCAGTGTTCCTTACAAAGAGAAGTTCCTATGGTTAAGACTGGGTAGCATTTGTTATGGGTATAAACATAAACACTTAAAATGCAGTTTGACACTATGTCAATTCACCTAAATCAGTATAACAGTTTCCCCAAAGGCAATAAAACCTCCTCCACCACAGTTTTTTTGACCAAATTTATAGTACTAGGCATGGTTTCTCTACATTTCTCTCTCCCTCTCTTAAATAATTCCAACACTTCATTTTAGTGAGTAAATAATTCCAACACAATATTTCATTTCTTATTTCTGCTTTATGCATATGAATGTTTTGCCTGCATGTATGTATGTGTACCATATGAAAGCTTGGTGTCCACTGAGATCACAAGAGTTCATTGGATACTTGAACTGGAATGTAAGCTTCTATGTAGTTACTGGAAATTGAACCCAGTTCCTCTACAAGAGCAGTACTTGCTCTTAACAGTTGAGCCATCTTTCTAGCTTCAGGAATTCCCTCTTGTGGAGCAAGCTTCAAATCTAGAGAGAGGTTAGTTACCCCAATAATATCCATGCCAATATTCCACCTGTGATCACATCTGGCAGTTTGGTATTGTACTTTGCAAGTTTCACAGCTGAGTAAGACTGATGATATCTTTTCTTCTAAAGAAGGTTTTATAGCAGTTTCTGATCTTATGAAGGCTAGTCAACATGAAGAAAGCCAGCTTGACATTCGCTATCACTTGCAACTGAGATAAGTGATGTTTTTGGCAATTGTGTCCTATCAGCTAGTTTGGTTGGGTAACAAAGAAGAATAGCAAGAGCTTATATCATTTTGATAGCTCTGGGACATCCTTGGCCAACAACTCAAAACGAGGTAAACAACAACAACAGAAACATAGAAAGAGAGAAGGGAGATATTCTCATGTTGGATAATGCTGCTTCCCCAAACCATGTGTTGTTATTATACTATAGTTCTTTATATTTTAGTGTGTACTTCTGTTTACCAAAAAAAAAATCCTGTAAAATAATGTATCAGATTATGCCAGCAACAGCCTCATTATATCTTATGTTGTGCTACTGCATTTCTTGGATGCACTGGGTGATCATGAAAACAGCTGAATTGTACTGTCAGAGACTACGTAAGTGCACTTTATAATGCCCATGCAACAGCAGAATATCCTACAGATGTGTTTATCAAAATGTATTTCTATCATTAAACCCTACATGACTGTACTTCCATGACTGTTTATAGACGAAAGGTGGCTGTGGATGGCCCTGCTCCTGTTAAGAGCACTTATTACTCTCTGAAGATGTAGTATTAGAGAAGACATTATTTCCGGTTTTCATCAATACCTTCTCTAGACACAGGTGTGGGTGTTATGTGCTGTTTTGATCATTCCTATGCAAATGTGTTCACAGGTATGGTAATTGTTCTCATTTAACTGCAAAGTCCTATGCTAATCCTCACATGATCCTTTCCATCTATCTCTGGATATTTTTCTTTCTTTCTTATTTTCTAATGCCTAATGTATGGCTTTGCTAAAGAGGATTTGTTTTCACATTTCATGAATGAAAGGAGGACAGCTGTGTGAGTATTAGCATGATGGAAAAATTTAAAAGTATTACATATGCGTTAGCTCATTTGTGATAAATAGATAATGCAGCTCATGGTCATCGGGAAGATAATATCTGTCTGAATTGTCTATTGTTTGCAGGCAGTGGTGGCACATCATAATATTTACAGAAGGCATGAAAACATATTATGCATATTTGATATTTATACTGTACCTCTTTTGCTATTGTGATTTTAGCCGAATTCCAGAGAATCATTGTGAATATCCTTTCTGAGTTGAGATAACATGTTGACATACATCTCTATTCCTCCCATACCACCCTGTGCCACAATATTATATGTTAGAATATTACTTATTGAAAGAGTTGCCTCATGAAAAATTAATAGCAGTGCCATATGATATGTAATGGTAGATGATATGGTATTCGGACTGGTCTAATATATTTACATATTTGTGTTAATCTGTCAATCTGTCATCATCTTCGATTTCACATAGCCATGATGAGCACATATTTAGAAAATGAGCGGTTGCTTTCTGTTGATGTTTCTGATTATTACTGGGAATGCTGAACTCATGGGAGAAGAAGAAAGATAAAAAGCAGAGAGGAGGGTAGAGCAAATAAGAGAGAAAGTAAGAAAGGGAGAAGAGCGAGGGTGTGGACTGCTGTGTGGGTGGCCTGCGCATATGTGACACAGATGCATAATTTTGGAAGTTTGAAGGTTCTATAGCATCATTTTGGAACACTGTCAAGTAGTCCAATGCTGTGATTTAATCAGAATAATTCTAGGTATACTAAAATGGTACCTATCTTAAATTTGGTCATATAGGTTTGGTTGGAAATGAAATCGTTCTAACTTATTTTTCATTAGTTATTCTTTCTTAAAATTACATACTTAAATCCTGGTAAAAATAGGTTTCTTTTAATTTCCTGAATAACATTGTTCATTCTTAGAAATCTATAAGGACTTTATGGATTCTCTCATTTGTGTGCATTGCTTCCAGATTATTCTCTGTAGTACATAGTCAGCTTGCTCATTTACTAAGCGCCCGCCTGGGACTCCTCAGGGTCCAGAAAATCTCTCTATCCCTGAATGCAAGCTGTCTTGTGCTGTAGAACCGCCTGTCTCTGTAATCCCCTATTCAATTTACAATTTGTGTGAACCTTGGGTTCCAGCAATATTCAACCCCTTGTCACTCTGTGTTTCCACCTGCCATACCTGAGTAGGGTCACTTTGGAATGTCCCTCTCCTGATTTTCATGTCTCATTGCTGTATATTTTAGACTTTAAGTTTACATGTCTCCTCCTCCAATAACATTACCTGATGAGGTATACCAGTTTAATTCTCCTGACATGTGTTCTAGCTGAATCTGTCTCTCTGTCTCTCTCTGTTTCTTTCTCTCACTCTCTTTCTGTCTCTCTCTCTCCTATTTATCTATCACCTACCTATCTGTCTTTCTCCCTCATCCCTCTCCAGTAAAAAGGTAAACTCCTAGATATATATTTAAAATTTTGTCTGTAAGATGTCATCTCAATCTTATAATGCAAAGTTCTTGAGCCAGAGCACATGTCAGTAAACAGCATATTCTACAAGTCTTGGCTCTGACCATTGTTATTTCTTACGTGATTCACTGGTGAATAATCTTTTCATGTGGGCTTTGAAAAGAGGTCTTACATTAGGTTTTCCTTTGTGCCCACCAAGAATCCAGACTTTTTTATAATGCAGAAAATTGAGTCTTTTTTTTAATACTCAAAGGTAGTGTCATCTCACACCATTTTCTCCTACCTCATTAGAGCTGAGTAACAGACTGTGAATCTTTGTGATGGTTTGTGATGACTACTGTCATTTAGGTGATAACATTTGGTCTCCTGTCTTGTAGGAACCAGTTGAGCTAGGAGGCTTTTCTCTATGAGTTTGTTCCTGCCAAGGGCTGCTCCATTGATCAAACACCTGGCTTCCTCTGGCTAGGTTTGAGAGCTACGATATATAGTGTGACTGAGCTTGTGTCTGTGCTCATCCAGAAGAATTGAGTTTATTATATTTAATCCTGTTAGAGACACACTTAAGATTCCTTGGAGATGCTTCTCTCCTCAACACCAGTCACTCCCCAGGACCAGATGTCAACCTGTCAGATGATTTAGAAATCTGTCTCCAGATTTGCCATTGAGACTCTGAACTTTTTGGTATGCTGAGTTTTAGAATCCTCCCTTCATATTCATGAGCTGTGTGGATGGTTGGAGAGCTTATGGGTCTTTAGAGGCAAACCTGAGATGAAAGGTTGACATTCCCATTGATGCAATATGACTTATGGGTATGAGCAAAAGATGATGCAAATGGTATTCACCTCCAGGGCTGCAGGATGGAACAAATGACACCAAGGATTGTCATGTGATATTCAGAATGTCCACTGAATGTAAATCCTAGTCTTGACTTTTCTGCTTTTTCTCATACCTAGGCCTTTGTGGGAAGAGGTCTACAAAACGTAGAATGAAAATGGATTTCACATTCAACTGTCCTTTCTATTTTAAATATCATTGCTTTTAAGTCGGAGTATGGTAGACTGTTTTAAAGAGAACCCCACTTTTGATTTCAAAAGTACAATCCATATTGTTTCCTTGAAAATCAAAAGTTTGCCTTTTAAATAAATAATACACATGTGACTCTTTTAGAATAAAACTAATATTTCTAGTAATTTTAAGGCAATTATGCTACCTTCATTTTCCATATTTATATTTATTTGGAGAAAACTTTAAATCTTATCTTGAAGTAATTGCCTCATTTGGGTGAGAATTTCTCCTTTTATACAAATATTTAGATGTTTGTTCTTATCTAAATTTTCTGAAATATTTAGGAAAATTTCATTTTCTAATTCTAACACAGTTGGCCAAAACAATATTTAAATTAACAAGGCTTGACTGTGATGATGACATATTGTTTCTTTTGTTTTCTGAACCCAGGGCTTTTGCTCATGTTAGAAAATGCTCCACAACTGGGCTACACATCCACTCAGTTCAATGGATTGATGATTTATGACATTAATTAAAAATCAAATTTATTTTTATGGAAACATTTCTTCCCTGAGAGAGGTCAGAGTATTCTGTAGAAGTGTTCAAGTTTTTAATGAGACTACATAGACTTCTTATATATTTTCTCTTTGGGAGTCATACCACAATCGGAAGCAATGAGTTCTTAATTACCAAGTAGATTCATATGTGGTGATATGAGATAAATTTCATTTATGCCTTTAATGACTAGCAGACGAGAATACAGCTATGGTTATACTTGAAAGTATCAGTGATAACTAATAAATGAGGCTTCATTTATGCCTTTAATCTACTTATACTGTGAATTTATTATCTCTAAATAACATGGAAATGCATGTGAGTCCAGTGTAGTGGGAGGCTGCTATATATGAAGCACAAATAGATTCCAGTGGTACTGGTTATAGTGAAGCAGCATTTAATTGATTACCCTTGTCATATGTTCCTTTTCTTGATGATAATAACTTCCTATTAAAATGTATTCAATGTAAC
The DNA here is from genome assembly GCA_035773235.1 of Eospalax fontanierii. NCBI lineage: Eukaryota > Metazoa > Chordata > Mammalia > Rodentia > Spalacidae > Eospalax > Eospalax fontanierii. Next base: position 22,334,611 of record CM069540.1, read on the forward strand.
AATACACTATTCAAACATCAATTTGAAAATTGTTTAAGAAGGTGAAAGATAATGAAATTTCTGATCTCTTTTAGTCCATTTCCTATTACTTTTGTAAAACACTGGAAACTGCATGATTTGTAATTAAAGAAGTTCAGTTTTGTGCTCACAGCTCTAGAGCCTGGTTGCATCTGGCCTTCTTCCAGTGCAGACCTTGGGCTATATCCACAGAGTGGTAGAGAGGTGGAAAGGGAAAGTGCCCCCTTGGAAGTAGGGCAAGAAGAAGAGAGACTGGGGGAAGTGCAGGGTTCTTTTGAAATAACCTGCCTCTTGGCAACTAAAGTCAGTGCAGAGAGAACTAACTTGCCTGCCTAAGTCCTGATGCAGTCTCCAGGGAACTAACCTAGACCCTTGAGAGAGACATCAATCCATTCACGGAAGAAATGTGCTTATGACTTAATGTCCTTATTATGTTTAGTCCATCCCCTGACACTAATGCACTAGGAACAGAGTATCAATGTGAATTTTTGACATCTATTTCTAAAGCACAGATTTCTTTATTTTAAATATAGTAAGTGTATTTGATTGTGGTTTAAAATTATTCATAATAAATGAGCTCTAGGAACTCAGTTTAACTACATGTTTAAAGCATATGCATCTCCTATGTCAGTAAAAATTGTGTAGCAAAGAAAACATTTTCATAGGAATTTTATATTGATAATTGAGAGTTTTGTTAATTCAACATTCCTCTATTGATTTGTTAGTAAGGCAGTTTAAATGATATATCAAGGTCAGATATATAGTTATATGTCCCCACTTTAGGCTATAGAAATATACTCAACTTGGAAGTGATGAATGATTTTTACCAACTTGTAGGGTAGATCAATACTTCTGGCATCCCTGTGTATAAGATGTAGGTCTGGAGGCAGGCAATGAGTGGCCCTTTATGTCACATTCCATTCCCATCATCCATGCATCAAGAAAGCTGTGAAATATAGTGCAATATACCTCATCAATAAGACCACACTTGTCTCCCTCTTTTCAGTCTGTCAACTCTCTCCTTCAGCTAACAGCTTCCTAATTTATTCATAAAAGTTTGCAAAATGAATATATTAACATCCTAATCACATCCTAATCTTATATCTGTACCAAGCACTAACATTTAAGTACAAAATTTGGCAAATAGGTGGCTTAAAAGAAACTTCAAACCTAGTGCAATATGTTGCAATATGATAATTTATTTTGAAAAAGTACTCAATTTTTTTCTGGCTTTTTAAATGATCTTACCAGAACAACGGTAAGTTCTAGTTCTGTTTTCTCTTTTCAAATAATTTCATTCCCTTGATGAATTTGTTTTGATTTTTATTATAATATCCTGATGAATTTTATATATAAATACAAATTAAAATTAAATAAACATCATCCTGATACATGGCGTTTTCTTTTCTTTTTCCTGTTCTGGTGAAGGCAGTGCTGTAGGAACACATATCTATTGTAGCGAATACAATTGTTATATTTTACAGACATCTCCTGCCACTGTCTTAAGGAAGTTTATAGAACTCTTATTCAGGTTCATACATCTAAGAAAAAAAAAAAAACCAGAACAACAGGAGAGGAAAAGAGCAAAGGGACGAGGAGAAAAGAAAGAGCAAAAATAAAGGAAGAGAATGGAAACAAAAGCATATGCGTTCGTATAGAAATTGAGGTCAGGAAATGAAAAAAATCATGCATATGTCATTGCACCAAGCCCCAGTTTTTACATATTATAAAGGTCACGATTTCTTAGCCTTGCTTTCAAACCTCAGAAGACTTAAATGATTTGCTTTTGTATCAAATTTGTGTGATTTCCAAAAATTTATATTAGCCAAATAAAGAAGTGGGAAGGAAAAGACCTTTTTAGCCCTGGAAATGTGAAGCCTGCAGATTATTTCATATCTAGTGCCTGTGTTCTCACTGGATTTAGGAGTGGGATTTTATAACAATATCATACTGTGTTTGCCAACCCAGACAATTATCTTCCTTTGTTTGCAGCCCTTTCAAAGACCTTCTTCTAAAATTGCACCCAAACATAGAAGGTGAAGCTTGAAGACTTGAAAATCTTTTTGGGTAAACACAATAATCACGTTCTCCTTAGGCAGGATTTCTTCTTATTTATCTATCCTTAACAGAATAAGGTGCCCTTTATTATATGAAATAAAGAAAAATGGGCCTAAACCAACTCCCAGATCATGTCTGCTTTGGACAATCACAGTTTTACCTTTACATCTTTAAAAAAAGTATACTAAGCCAGACATGGTGATGCACACTTAATTCCAGCACTCTGAAACAGAGGCAGGTAGATCTCTGTGAGCTGAAGGCCAACCTGGTCTACTTTGAAAGTTCCTGGCCAACTGAGGCTACAGAGAGACCCTCTTTCAGTGTCCCTACACGCCCCCCCCCCCCCACCAAAGTTGTTACCTTTGAGACTTCATTGCTTGGCTTACCTCAAGTTTCTTTGAAAAGCTTCATTTCCGTTTCTGAGATTTCTCAAACACCTTCAGTATTTGTCTTACTTTATGATTCCTCTCCTGTTCAACTTGAATGAACCCTAATACATTTTCAGATTTATTACCCACACTTATTGAGTGCTAGTAAAGCAAAATATACTTTTTTCCTTAAAATTTTCCTACGTTTATTTAAAATAAACATAAAACCATAAATCAGTGGTTGAGCATTTCCATAGTATGTGAGGCTTTGTGTTCAGTCCTCAACAGTGAAACACTAATTAATGAACTAATGCATGGTTATAAAAATGGTGGCTTAATTTTCCAACTGTGTTGTCTCATTGAAAATCAATAGCTCTCACCTCAGAGGAATAAAATAGATGGGTCTATTCTGGAGTCAAATATGGATGACCATGACCTTGGAACACAGATTTTGGTTTTCTCAAATACCAACTTCCAATGAGGTATCAATTTCATGAAATTTTTATAGTAACAGGTCAAATAAAGTAATAAAATAAGTCTAAAATAAAAACAAGTTTAAAATACATTGTGGGTGTGTGGGCTACATCAAAGTGGGGAAACGCTACTATGCACCTTAGCTACTGTCTAACAATGTTCTTATCCCTTTGGTAACAAGGAGTCTGTTCACACATCCCGAAGGATTTACCTTTTAGCCACAAAGAATGTGAGATCATGTAGAGAGGAGGGCAATAAATGAATATGAAGGGTTAAAAGTGTCCCAAATAAATTGGCTCTGGACTTCACATCATGGAAGTTCTGACCAGTCAATCAGCCTTTGCAGATACATCTTCCCAGAAATTCTTGTTCACAGTTATTTTAAATTTAACTCAATGGAGAAATAGCTGATTATATTCTTCTCATGGAAAATAACCCTATTAAGCCTGTACTTCAGTCAGGGACTCTAGCAGGAGTTAGGGACTCTTTCTCTGTCCTGGCATCACGGAAGACAAGCAGGTATCCACAGCATCATCTCGTGATGTGGAGTGCCTGTGACTCATGGCACTCAATACCTTCAGTTAACACTATTTATGTGTCTTTTAAACACGTTTCTCTTCCGCCACCTTAGAACAGAAAAAATCCAAGATTCTCACAACTTGATATGCCTCTCTGGCCCATGTATACAATATGATATGGAGAAAGCTCCATTCTTATGTATTTATAGCATCCCTTCTAAGTGTCTAAGAGATAGAGTACTGGAAATACCAAGTTATACAGAATCAAATCTGGGCATGTGAAGAATCATCACAGCAAATCTCAGGGTGAGAGTCAAGATAATTTTGAAGAAATGCATTCAATAAAGCATATGCTTGTAGCAGAAGTAACTTCCCAAGTCACCTGATCCAGTAATGCACAGATGAGGAAATGGTGCTATAAATCAAACAATGTAATTCTTCCTCTTTTTTTGTGATTTTTTTTTTCCATGAAAGTACACCCCATATCTCATAACATGTGGTGGTTCATCACCCTAGTCCATCAAGAAACATTCCTAAGATTTAGAAGTCATATTTCAAACCTGTACCACATAGTTGTAGTTGACCATCACTAGAGTTCTGGTCTACCATACCTTCTTGTAGTATGAGCATGTAGTCTTATTCCCTTTGGTTTATACATTTGGATGTTGTCCTCCATAATTTTTCATGTGCTAAATTGGGAAAAGGTGGTGTGGGCATGCCAGCAATGCAGCTTTTTAAAGTATTGCATTTCTCTTAGGTTGAGGGTGGAGTTCACCATTTTAAAGTATTGCATTTCTCCGAGGTTGAGGGAAGAGAAAAAATAATATTAGTCTTCAGTGGAAATTCTTTATGGGAAGAGAAACATGGACCTTTATCTGGGGGAATTGCAATAAGGATAGTCAAGTGTCTCTTTACACATTTTCTTTGTTGGTTTAAAATGCAAGTAGTATCTAAACAGTTGCAATGGAAAAGCTCGACATTCCACTGTTGATTTGCATCAGTCTGGAATCACACATCCCTTTGTCTCTCATTTCAAAGATTGGCAGACTTTGCTTGCTTCTTCAGTAAAACTAATGTGAATAGAGGCCTGTGATGTTTTCAACATGTGCTGAGCACGTTCCCAACAAATTATACTGCACATAATTTTATTATACTCATTTTATGGATTAGAAAATGGATACTCAGAGAATTAAGGAAGTCATCAAGCTCATGAAATATTAACAGATGAATTTAAACCAAAATCTTTAGGGCTTTTCAAACTTTCTTTACACAGCAACTTTCTCTGCTGATTGAATGTTAATGAGGACCACCCAGCACACTATGATTTTTAAAATGGTAGATTCCAGATGTCAGAAAAATCTAGCTGAAATTTCAACTCCAGTGGAGTCTAAGCATGTGAACTTGAACAGTTTTCTGAACTGAAACTCCAAGGCTAGTGGTCCCCCTCACATCTCTTTAGCCTCAAACTCCAGAAGAGACCACTTGTGTTTGAACTTGACAAGAAGCTTTCCCCTGCTGTCTGTACAACTGTCCTTTAGCAATCTGATGACTGTCCTCTGTTCAATGGCCTTGTATCATGTACAATCACTCACAATAAATTAAACCATTTGAAGCTCAATTCACATCCCTATGTCTTTATTTGTCTACTCATTTAGAGCAACTTTTACTCCAGGGTCAGTGTCATGCAATTTTCAAGACTTGCTTTTGTGTGTGTTGAAGCACAGCTTTAATTTCTTAACAGCTCAGATGTGTCCTGTGCATAAGGCACAGTGTCCTTTTGGAGATCCTGATCATGCTTGGGGTCTTCCACCAAGTGTAGTCAAGGATTTAAAACAAGGTGAGGAAATAGGTTAGACTTCTTTGTCAATGTTTGTGAACCTAATAGTTCTCATTTAAATAAAGATGGTAGTAACCTTAATATAATGACTCTATTGTGGGACTTCAACAAAAGACGATTTATTGTAAGTGGTAACTTAGGTTAGTAAAACATTCGAATGTCTTTCTTCCAAACTTATCATTCTGGCCCCAGAAATGGTCACGCATGACAGCTTTCGCTCCAGTGTTTCTAAATGAATAGTTAACTATTCTTTGTGTTCATGGAGTAGCATTTCTAATCTTTCTGTTTTATTTTATTGTCAAATAATTTGAAAAGACTGTGATTTTGGCTTCACTGACCTCCATCAGAATATTCCAGAAATGATGCTTTCATACAGATCCCTGCCCCTTCCCCTTAATGTCTTTCCACTAGCCACATATGAAGAAAAAAAAAACAGTTCCAAGGCCAGGAGCACTTTATTTCAGCTTCCTTTTCCTCTCCCAAGGCTATATGGCAAACATTTAATTGGTTCATTCTTTGAAAAATAAATTGAGTGCATGAACGAATGCTTGGAAAGAGAGAAGAACGATGATATTTAATTCACTCCTCTGCTGGAAAATGCTAAGGGCTGTTGAGGGGTGACCAAAGGTATGAGGACAAGTGATTAGTTTGAAAGAGCTCCTAATATATCACTGAATAAATCTGAGACCTAATTTCAATAGAAGATAAGGTCGTGTTTATGAATTATGTGTGTTAAGAAAGATAAGGGAGCCTTCCTCAGTCTGGGTGCATGGTCTTGCATTTAACTTAAGAACTGGAAAACTATGCATATTAGTCAAATCATGCGTTTTGGCATACTGAGTTTGAAATTCATAAGACACAGCAGTGAGGATGTCAAGTAGGCAACAGAGTGCACGAAATGTTGTCATGGATAACTTTTAATTAGAGATGAATGTTGGAGGGTCTACAGAATGCACATGCTGCTGCCCTAATTTTGAAATATTTAGGGAAGGGAGTAAGCTCCAGAACCAAGCCTAAGGAATACTTGGATGTAGTGAAGTAGAGAAGAAAAAAGGAAAAAGTAAGAAAGGAGTCTGAGAGTGAATGGGGATTGAGGAAGATGCCTGGAATGTGTCCATTGGATTGGATCCTACGAGAATTGCCAGTAACCATCATAAAGAGAAGATATCCTGTGCCATAACTAAGGCCAAAAGAAGGTTGACGAGAGCCTAGATGCCAATAGAAAGTACAAATGAGAAATCATTGTTGAAATCCCAAATTATAATTTTTTTTGTATGGACTATGGTTTGCCAAGTCTGAATGCCAATATAATTGGCAGTGATTCTCTGCTTTTATGGAAAATGTAATGGAAAGAAAGAGGCTGTCTCTGATGAGATAGGAGAGAGGGAAATGTGGTATAAAGGCTTGGAGAAGGGGCAAAGAACCCCCCCTTTTTTTACAAGGCTCCTCTGTCTACTGTGTGGCTCCTGGGTTGTCAGTACCACTTTGCCCATAAATGAACAAGCCTCTTATTTCTACAGGTACCTGAGGTGGCCTAGACATTGATGTCAACAGTACTAACCTGTCACATGATGTTGCATTTGTTATGTCCTCCTTAGCCCACACCCCCTTCCCAATTTCTATGTAAGTGCTCTAAACTCCATATATAGAATGGGACTGTATTTAGAGATAGGTGTTAAATTAGTAATTACATTAAAATGAGACCAAGAAAGTGGACCTTGATCCAGTATGACTGATCTCATAGGTGTTAACATAATAATTACGTTAAAATGAGATCATGAAAGTGTACCGTATAACAGTACGACTGATCTCCTTAAGAAAAAAGGAAATTAGGACACAGAAAGACACACTATAATCATGTAAAAATACAGGCAGAGATGAAGGCCTGGAATAAATTTTTCGCTTCAAACCCATAGAAGGCAATGACCTTGCTGAGACCTTGATCTTGGGCTTCTAGCTCCCAGACTTGTGAGAAAATAAACTGCTGCTGTTTAAGCTACCCAGCCTGTGGCATGGCATTATGGCAGCCTCAGAGAAGAATAGACCCTGTCATGCCTGTTATCTTATTTGGTTTCCTCTGACTGTTACTACACGCTGAGGTGTGGAGGCCCAGCATCAGCAATGCCTGTTTACAGATGAGAAAAATGAAGTGAAGAGATAAGAAATCACTTACCCAAGGCCAGGAATCCAAATAGCTGCTGAGTGCAAAATGAAGTTTCATAAATCCTTGCCCAGTACTCGCTCCTTGACAAAAAGCTTGATAATAGTCCTTTTGGTCCTGCTGTGCTTACAATGGTAGGCACAACTCTATGCTGGCCCATTTATTAGCAGCAAATGTTGTATTTCTCTGCAAATACAGATTCTGATATTTTATGAAATAAGACTTAGAATACTTTAAAATGCCACAAATCTGAAAATGGCATATATTAGTGTTTTTTAAACAACCACTTTTATGCATTTATAATGTTTGAGAGTTTAAATTCTATGTTTGATGTGTTGAACCTTGACAAGTGTGTGATAAAGAACACATTGCAGGAGAGAGCCTACTAACATCATTCAACTAAATAGACATAGTATATTAAACTTACTCCTAATGACTTATCGCTATACCCATAGATTAGTGGATCTCTGAACTCTTGCCAGAGAATGTTCTTCTTACAGATGGTGTCTAACATAGAAACCCACAACTGGTCAAGATTCAGAGAGTAAGAGACTGCAGGGTGCTCAGCCCTAAATAGAACAACTGTTTCATACCCTCTCTTCTCAAGACTCGGGAGTCATTGAGTAAGAAGGGGTGAAAAGATTGTAATAGGCAGAGGTAGCAGATGAGTACAAAGAAGCTGTTGTCTGGATATCCCAGGGTAGTCACATATGTGAACCCACAGCATTGATGCACAAGACCTGTACAAGGTCAAGCCGGACAAAATTCCAGCATAGATGAGGAATGTGGGTCTCTAGCCCTAACTGAGAATGTATTGGCAATTCATAGCAGCTGAGAGAGGGATATTCACTTTCTTTGAGGGTGTAATGTCTCATAGGATGGCTAGACTCCAAGGTATTACCTACAAGGAAGCCTAGCAAGGAAGCCAGGTATCACATAGAGCAGTTATCTGTTTATAATCCAAAGAATGGCAAGTGAAGTCAGAAGTGAACTATAATTAGAATTTATGAGCCTTAAAAAATAATAAAGAGCATTGGAGTTGGGAAGTTATGGATGGGTGGAGTAAAAGGTGGAGGAGAGAGGATTAGCTATGTTCAGAATGCATTTGATGAAATCATCAAAGAATCAATAGCAATATTTTTAAAAGAATAGCTGAGTTTTGAAAGCTTTATTTATGTATGGCACAATTTTCTCAAAAGAATCATCAAGTTGCCTGTCAGTCACATACAATATAGATGGCATATAATATATATATATATATATATATATATATATATATATATATATATAATCAATAAATACTTTGAGTTGCAGACTCTGTGGCACATTCAGCATATTAAGTTGCTTCGTTAATTTATGTTTTAAGCAATTGGGAATCAATTTTAATACTACTCAGCAAATTCCCAAGTTAACAAATAGTGTGTGTGTGTGTGTGTGTGTGTGTGTGAATGATGTTTCAATGTGAAAAGTATGCCACCTTATTAAAATGTACTAATCTTTCAGGGTCCCATACTAAAGGTCAAATAATTGAGTTGTAAGTTGTATCTCTTTAAATTGAGCTTGGTCATCCTACCTAGGTGTTTAATTTATTCTCTTTTGTATCATATATTTGATTCAATTTCCCCAGCATTTTAAAATCAATAAAATGATTCACTTGACCTACCTAATAAGAATAATAGACAGTTTTGTTATGACTTTGGATCCAGGATTACTTATTAACCCACCAGAAATTTCTTTGAGTTTGTTTGTAGACAAGTAGAGACCTATAATTTTTCTTTCTCCATATGGATAGCTAGTTGCTCCTGTACCATTTACTGAATAGTCATTCTTGATCTCATTTGTTATGTTTTGTCCAAAGTTGTTTATAGATAAATGACTTTATGTTAAGAGCACTGACTGTTTTATTTTATTTTTTAAATTTATCCACCTATCTCCTAAGCAATATAGTTTGGATAAGTTTTATAATTTGTACTAAAGTCTTATATTAAGCTAAATCCTTCCTTTGTCCACTTTAGTCCTTTAAAAACTATTTTATTTACTATTTTTATGTGTATTAGTGCACTGTCTGCATGTATGTAAGTACATCCATGTCATGCAATGCTTGCAGGGATAAGAAGAGAGCATTAAATTCCACTGAACCTGGAGTTATAGATGGTTGTCAACCACTATGTGGGTGCTGGAACTTGAACCCAGGTCCTTTGCAAGAGCAGTCAGTGCTCTAACCAGTGAGATATCTTTCTATACTGCTCCACTTCAATCGTACCTTGAGAGATACTAATCTCTGACATGTGTTTTAGTATAAAGTCACCTTGTACATAGAAAAACACACGATTGATTGGAATTCTTTAAATTTTTCTACATTACGTTTTAAGAGTTGTTTTTACCAGAGCACTGCCAGGTAAACAAACATGGAAGATTTTAATTTATTTCTGCCTTTTTTTATATTAATTTGTTCTTTTCATATAAAATTTTACTTTTGATCACTACTGTCTATAATAATATAAATGCCAATTTTTGAAATAAAATTTGACAGCAGTCTGTCACAGACATAATATAATTTAGAAAGGTATTTACAATGTAGATGCAGCAAACTTAATGAAAATTATTATTAATTATAGTTGAATATTTATTGTTTTTTAAATTCTTCTATGATGGTAGTACTGAAGACATTCTATTCATTTTATTATTTTAAGCTTTTTCTTTCTCTCTTTCTTTAAAATAAGGTCATGCTGTAAGCACAAGCTAGCCTAAAACTTGCTATGTAACTTAGACTAGTCTCAAGCATTGGATCCTTCCTCTCCCTCCCAAGTGCTCAGATTACAGGTGTACAGGATCAGACCTGGTTTAAGGTTTTAAACTTTTTATGCTATCTTTTATATCTCTTTTAAAGATCTTCAATACAGTGAAGAATAGAATTAACACAAATGTTGTAGCAAACTCCTGACCCTACTCAAAAAACAGTGTTCACTTTTATTTGGCACCTTTCCTGTGTTATCTTGAATGATATTTGACTCTAAATTGGATTCTTAAAACTATATGTGCTATCACCATGCATTGCAAAAGAACTATTAAAGTAAGTATCTGTTTCCTGTCTCTGCCAGCTCTAAGTATTCTATTTCTTAGTTCTTATTAACGGATTCAACAGTTCCATAGATTTTTTTTCCTGGTCACCACCTTCTAGGAGTTGCTGGTTTAGGGATAATGTAATGATTTTATTCTCATGGAGCTTCTGAATAGCAAGGAAACCAGGCATCACATATAGCCGTTATCTGTTTATAATCCAAAGAATGGCAAATGAAGTCGGAACACAACACGTAGCAGATCAAAATATAATGATGACTAAAATGTAGTTTTATGTGTTTAGACTAAAACACATGTGGAAGTCATGAACCTTGGACTGGGGCCAGTGAGTTGGGGCATGCTTTCAAGTAGGCAGGTAGTAGATTAAGGGTGACAGGAAAGCAGAGGGGGAGAATATGGGATTTAGAAAGGTTGAAAAAGGATTGGAGTGATAGCAAAAGGGAAATGAAAAGGGAAGGGTGTGCTAATCAAAAAGTGTGTGTGAAGAAGTTAGTGTGAGCCCAAGCCTTGAAACCAAAATTAAAAGATACAATAAAAGATAGTTAGACCAGGAGTGATCTGAGAGAGCAGGGGCATGGCACACAACTGGCAACAAAAGGTTTAAGTGTGGATGGATGAAATGAGAGGTAGAGATTGAATTAACTAAAATGAAGAGAGTATTGAGAAACCTTGTGGAACTCTAGTAGTTCATAAGCCAATTAAAACATTTAAAAAGGAATTTAAGGGGCTAGAGGGATGACTCAGAAGTCAAGGGCCCTGACTCCTCTTGCAGAGAACCTGGGTTTGATTCCCAGCAGTCACATGACATGACAGAGAACAATCTTCTGTAAATCCAGTTTCAGGAGATTCGACACCTTCTTCTGATCGCTGGCATTGCATGACACAGGTGCACCTACATACAGATGAGGAAAACACACATAAAATGAAAATAATAAATAAAATATTTTTAAAACGGGAATGAACAGAGTTTCCCCTGTGGGAGAACAATGCTGCTTCAGAAGACATGGGTTTTTGAATGAAAACTATCAGTGTCACAGGTTACCTTCTTACTAGTTTTCAGGGAGGCCTAAGAGGCCCAGAAAACAACACAGGCAGTTGACATTGTTCTTGGTTGCTCTTCATAACTAGATGGTAAGACCTTATTGCTGAAGACACCATATACTTTGGTCACAGAACAAGGGGAAATCAATCTTGAACTGACCAGGAAACTTGCTCATACTGACTGGCTTCCACAGTACAGGAAAGTGCTATGCAGGCTGCTGCGGGTAAAGAGCAACACCAATGGTCTTACACTCCTGTGAATGATGCTGCTACACGAAGGATCTGTCAGGCAAGATGTGTCACTGGTGCAATTACAGCAAGACTGTTTATGTGGGGTGAATGACCATTCTCTGATTGAATCTGAGGCCTGGTCCACAGAAGAGAATTCATGCCTGGTACTGTAAACATAGTCAAGACTCAAGGCTAGTGAAGCCAATGGCCCTAGGGGAGAACTTTATGGTGGTATTTTGCTAATTGCTCATGTAACCTGATTCCTGTCTAAATATATGTGCCCTAAACTGGTGCTGTTCTCACCTTGGTCAGAGAAGCTTCTCCTTGCAAATGTAGGAGTTAATGCAGAGACTCATAGCTGTTCATAGTGCTGAGACCAAGTGACTGAGTGCTGAGACAGAGATGGAACATCTATATCACCTCTTATTTCACACCACCAAGGATCGGGGGATATCATGGAAAAGACGAAAGAAAAATGTAAGAGCTGGAGGATGAGGAGGAGTGCTAAGAAAGGATGACCTCGGGGATTCCTGTGGCTACTGTACACATGAACTCACAGCAGCTGTGTTGACTCACCCCAGACCTGCACAAGATCAGGAGAATTACAAATTTTAGCTGGAGGGAGTCAGGCTCTTGGTGCCCCACTTTACAGCTTAGGGAGAGAGTTTTCTGTGTAGGGGCAGACACTGCCATTAGTAGGTTGTTATTACCACAATGGATGACCATATGCACATATAGGCAGCACTAACTAGACTTAGTGGTGTGTGTGTGTGTGTGTGTGTGTGTGTGTGTGTGTGTGTATATATATATATATATATATATATATATATATATATATATGACCCTGAGTAGACAGAGCACTCTAATGATAGTGGTTAATGTTTTAAACAAAGTTGTTTTAAATGGTGTTGAATGAAAAGTTATTTGCTCTGATTATTGAAGGGACATGCTAAATAAAATTTTAAAAATCTGTAAGAATGGTTGAGAACAGCTACTATAGATTGAATGCCTCTATTTGGACATGCTAAATATCACCTAGGCATAGTCTTTGACTAATTAGGAAGAATAAGTTTAAGCAAAGAGACAGCCATAGATATTGGTAAAAAGAAATTCAAGTTTACAACTGGCTATGTACTTGACTCGTTCTCAGACCTGTAGTCCAGTGTAGCATTCACTGTGTCTCTTCTGGATTCACATCTGATAACCTCTTTATTTTGATCTCTATGTATCGTCAGTACCCACAGGGAGCAGATTTTTTATAAAAGAAAAATATCATTAGGGAAGTTAGAAATAATTTCATTGGATCCACTGATATCATTGGAAATAATTCAATGTAGACTCTGCTGAGGGCATTTGAGCAGTTCAGATGGATGATTTTAATACAGCCTTTCAGCCAGTACCTGATACAAGCCATGTGCTCATCTAGACTGCCTATTGCAGAGAAGAAGAAGCCTATATGCAGACCTGCTTTGAAAGCCCGCAAAAGCAAGCAATGCAGTCTACTGCAAATTTCCTCTTCATTCTAAGTGTGAAGTTGATTTTAAAATTTAATTGTAGCTTCCTTAGATATGTTTCCACTTGCAGTTAATTATATAGATATATCAAATATACATTTTCCTTAAAAGCATATTACTGTTTTGCCTTTCTCCACCAATGATTCTTGGATAAAAGGTGGTAATAAAGTGTTAATGTGTGTTTAGTTATATGAGAAAAAGTAAGAGAGAAATTTCTGAGGTGTAAAATGAGGCCCATAATTGCTTCTAAAAGCATAAGAAAAGAAAGCACAGAATGACAGGCCTATACAAGCAAGGTTCTTGATCACCTGTCGCTCATCTTTGTCACTCTGGATGGGAGACTAGATTCCGTCTTCTTTGCATTTCCTGCTATGTGACCTGTAATGTTTTCTACTGGGGGCTGAACCAGAGATTCACAAGCACTCGACTAATATCCTACACACCCACCTCCCTGTTTTTACAGTCCTTAGTGGCTTTTGAAGGTTAAGTATTTCATGAAACACATTTTCCTAGAATGTTGACAGAGGGCTGGGAAGTCTAAAAAAGTTGGTGGAGAGAGGAAGAATGACAGATCCTTGCATCTCATTATTTGGAGCTTTCTTGACACAAATCCCCTTTGGTGTCAGTAGGTATGGTTACATTTAAATGCAAGAAAGCTGTTTCTTTTAACACTGAAAGAAGTGTAGCCGGGGTGATCTTACACAGTGGCTCACAGAAGGGAGGATGGGTGTACCCTCTCACATAGGAACTCTGACCCTGGTCCTCCTGCTCTGCTTTTTCCTCTCCCCCTTCCTCCTCCTCCTCTATTTCCTCTCCTCTTCCTTTCTCTCATCCTCATCCTCCTGGGAATTGCCATGCTTTGATAAATGACCCCAAAGGACCATGTATTAAAAGCTTGGTTTTCAATCTGTGGTACCGATGGGAACGAGTAGAGGCCTAAATAGGTTTGGCTTGGTTGGAAGTCTGGTTATACTGAAGTGTACCCTTGAAGTGGGTGCTGTATGTCTGACCCTTCCTCTCTTTCCCCACTATGTGGTGAATGAGTTTCCTCTGGTACATGCTCACCATAATTTGTTCTGACAACAAAGATCCAAAGCACACGGCTATTTACTTATTGACTGAAACTACCTAAACTGTGAGCCAAAGGATGTCTTTCCTCCTTTTGATTCGTTGTGTCTCAGAGATTTGAGTAGAAGTTGCTCAGTAACAGAAGCTAGGCAACTCAGCAGCACAATATTCATGTACTGAGGGCAGCAGATGATAGATGAGATTGAAGCATTGTGCACCGACAGCATTGTCATTTCGGTCCATTCACCTTAAGAAGAAGCAAGAACAGTGATATTTGTGTCAACAGAGAGCCCCCAAGATCTAGTACAAGAAGACCAAAGCATCCTGTTTCAGGCTACTAAGGTGTTCATGGGCTCTTGCTTACAAGCTAAGCTTGTGTGCTTTTATAATACCCTGGATCAGCACAGATGCAAAGGGCTTACTTAGCCTGTGTGAGATCTCAGAGGTGGTGATGGTAGGGCATCTGCTCATGCTGCAGCATTTTTAAAAATGAGTATACTTCTTAAAGTTTAAGTTGGTCATACAATGTAGGAATTTCCCATATAGTTCTCATATATTCCCTCGTCTGACATTAGAAGAAGAAACTGGTAAAGGTCTCTTTGCAAGAAAGCTTTCTGTAGTGTGTGGTGTGATTTAGAAAGAAGAGCTATTGTGTTAGAGCCAGATTGTTGCTACTTTTTCTTAATACAAAGAACCCAGTGCTTATAATACTTAATTTATTCAGTGTCATTCTTTGGGCAGCTTATTCATGAAACATTTCCTTGCTCTGTCTAGCAGTTCAGTTCCTCAACTTGCAGCGATCCAGTCTGCTGATCGCATACTGAAAATCCTTAGTGAGGATAGTACATGAAGCAATCTCCTCAATTAAACCTTTGTTGTTTGTTTATTATGCCATTTCCGGATGCGTAAAACACAGATGGATATTTATGGCAGCGGGTACTTTTCACGTTTTCACTGCCTGCCTCCCTCTTTCTCTGGATGCTGTGAACGCCTTTATTCCATGGCTCCTATCGTAAAATCATAGGATCCATGGGTCACTAAGAGCAGCTGAGGAACTTAAGGTCCCACAGGGTGTTCTTCCTCTGGAAGATAAGAGAGACCTCATTTTATATGCAGAAGATCATCCCTTTGATCCTGTAATCTTTGTTACTGGGGGTGGGGGAGACATGTCTTAGGATTTCAGAGTAGACCTTAGAATTCAGAGGGCAAATGCATGCTTGGCCAGTTAGAATCATAGCCTTTCTTTTAACTGTGCCAAATAGGATCAATTTGACAAAAGAGTACAGAATTACCTCCCCTCACATAGAGATGTGCTTACACAGGAATCCCCATCCTGGGAATTTTTTTTTTTTTGTCTCTGTCTCAAAGTAGTGTGGTGTGAGAGAGTCTCTCTTGTCAATGGAACTTTTCAATCTTTTCTTTTACTGTGAGGAGAGACATTACTACTGAAATCTAGCCAGTGTAAAAGAGCAGAGTAGGAACTGATAGGGTTTCTTTGCTTAATTGTGTGTACAGGTCTGTCATAAGTTACAATGTTCAGTGTAATCATGCAGGTGAAATGTCTCTGTGGATAAATTTCAGAGATTCACTTTCATCAGTAAGGTTTTGTGGAAGGTCAGATTTTACTTTATTTAAACAAGGACATTTTTATTAACAGTAACTGTTAATAGAATGTTAATAGAATTCCTGTAAGTATGCATTCCTATTATCTCTAATATCTTTACTCAGGTATAATATAGTAACTTTATGTTTTAAGTGTTATCTGTGTTCATTTAAACAGACTGGGTATTAAAATCTATTCAGGATCCTCTTCTAAAAGGGCAAGGTGACAGCTAAATGCTATTTTTTTTTTATTTTTGGCTCTGAACTTAAACAGATAAAAAGTTATCCATGGAAATCACATTGTGTTAGTTTAATGGTGTGCATTGTTGATTCTTTGGCCTTTATGTAACTCATATTTGCTTGTTTTGTAAAAATTGGAGAGATCAGTAGAAATAGTGAAATGAGTACATTCTCTAGAATAGCTTATTTCTTGGTGGGACAAAAGAGCCGTCACTACTGAAACACGTAGCAAATGGCAGGAGCAATTTAGGGAATGTATAGAAGGAAGACACCATAAGGGTACAGGGACTACATGCTCCCTTTACTGTGTAAGTGTGTGGTGTCTCCGGAAAACCCCAGGACCAGGCCATTTCCGCTCACTTTTCTACATAAGCCCATGGCATTCCACTACTGTAGATATTAAATATGAAATGAGTTGCTCATGGTCCCACCCACAGTGTGTGGCAAGTTCCGCTCTAGCCGATGTAGGATTAGGCTCTTAAGAAACATAAGAAAACAGCTAAATAGAAAGTCAATACTCACTGAACTTTCATGGGCCAGGAAATGTTCCAAGTATTTTTCATGTATTAGATGAATTAATCCTCAATAAATCCCCGAATCTTAGAAAATTGCATGTCTTGTTTAGTACCTAAATCCAGGTAAGAAATATGTTTTCATTTTTAATATTTTCTTGAGTTTTTGTGCATTTCATATAATACATCTTAATCAAATTTAGATCTCTCCCCCTTCCCTGGCCCTTATACCTCCCTGACACCAGATTTCAGGTATTCTGCTACATATGTTAAGTTCTATCCCTATCTGGTCAAGCCTTTCTGTCCATGTGTCCTCGGTACAATTTCATCCACTGGAGTCTATTCATTCGATCTAGAGTCACTCCCTTAAAGAAGATCACTCTCCCTAACTGCATAGTAATAATCTGCCAATTGTTCCTTGTCTAGGATTGAGACAGGCTTCCCATTTCCCCTATGCTGAGTTTTCTCTAACTGAGTCCACATGAGTCTTGTGCATGCTGTCGGCATTGTTGTAAGTTCAGATGAATAAGTTTCCAGTGGCCTGAAAAAATCTCCGTTTTCTTATATTCATGAAAGATTTTGATGAGAATTGAAGAATGGGCACCAATTTAAAATAGGCAAGGTTTGGGATGATACACCACCATTTGGGTGGGATGGTCTCTGCAAATGTGGCAGAGGCAGCCTGTGAGAAGAGCTGCTGTGTCTAGGTAGGGAGAAGCCTGGGCCAGGGCAGGTGAACCAAAGGCAGAGAGTGTGGAACTGAGATTTATGAAGAAAAGCCTGGGCAGAACAGGCTAAAGGGAAGGGAAGGCGTGGAGGAAACGGAACGCTAGACTGGGCAGCTAGAGGAGACACAGAGTCGGGGAATAAGCTGATGTTTTACGTCTGTGCTAAGCAAGGGATTCTGTTGGAAGCTTCCTGGCTGTGTCAGATAGACAGGTAAGAAATACGGGGCTGGCCCAGATTCATTAAATCTGATTTTGAAAGCTGTAGCTAAAGTGTTCTCTCTTAAAATCTGTATTTGAATGTTTAAATTCAATACAGTTACAATTAGAATTACATAGCTGCAGACATTTCCAGGTGGGGACAGCAATGTTGTTATCAGCACAGCCTCAAAACTTGAGAAATATAAATGTAAAAATCTCCACTTGCATTTTCTAGGAAAAATATGGTCATTGATTAATGTGTCATCAGATTATGATCAAAAGTTGTAGAACATGTCATGTATTTGAAGAGTTTTCTAGATGTTTCTTTGGAAGAATCTTCGTAAGCTGATCACGAACAATTCAAAACAAAATTTGAGAATAATGTTTTCTAAAACCCACAAAAATTCTGTGAGCAAATCTTGTATCTGCTTTCTGTATGACAGACAGACTAGACAATTAAGTTTCCTTGAACCTCAGATTTTAACTGTGAAGCAATGATAATATTCATCTGACAGAGAGATAAGTGGATTTTTTTAAAGTAATGCATGTATTGTGATTAACATAGAGTTTGGCAAATGTATGTATTCCCTAATAGTGAACTCTTAGTATCATGATTGTAAATTATGCTCCTTCTAGATGTATTTATCTATGAATTTGATGCAGGTAAACTATCTTTCAATGAAAATGAGGTTTTAGAAACTTGGAACCTTCTCATCGAGAGATGCTATCCTTACTACTAACGCCAATATATAAATTTTGTTTGTTATAGTACATTGCACATAGTACATAGTACATTGCACATAGTAAGTGTAGAGCAAGTGGAGTGTGCCCTGAGAAAGCATACAAGCCGTGATAAAGAAGTACACAGGTCAATATTGTTAGAGTTTTAAAAGTATTATGATAAAATATAAATATTATCAAAGAACACAGTATATTTTCAAATTGTTGGCTGAGTGGTTTACTGATTGGTGAAGTTTTCAGGGAAATGACACTTGAGCCAAGTTTCCATAGATAAGTAACACTGTACTTTAGAATGAAGAGACTAAGGAGGCTACAAGTGAAGCCTATTTGTCCCAACAAAGCTTGAATATATGTACCAGATCTCAGGGAATGCTAACTCTGAAGGGCTTGGGGTAATGAGAGCAGTGGAATGAAGCAAATCAGATAAGTAAGGGAAGCATTTGCCTTATTTCACTTAAACTTTTTCCCATATAATGTAAGCTCAGGTCAGTCTTGATATTTTGAGTTGGAAAGTATATAATTATGTTTTAGAAATATGCTCAAAGATGTTGCAAAAGGTAAATTGGAGAGAATCAAAATAGACAGAAATTTTATATTTTTGAAATATATGATGATGATGATGATAGAAGAAGAAGAAGAAGATGGAGAAGAAGATGGCAACAACTGGGCATAACAATGGAAGATAAGGGAGAGGAAATGAGGAAATGTGTGAGGGGGTAGATTGTGAAAGTCTCAATTGAATTTTGATGGTCTATGAAAATGTAACAATTAAGTGCTCCATAATTGATAGTAGTAATGACATGCAAATGAGAAAATTTGGATTAGAGCCTATATGTGTGTGTATATATGTATATATATATATATATATATATGAGTAATTTTTTGTAATTTTTGATAATTCAGTCCTTATAGAGAAAATGTTTATGTATGAAAAAGTATAAATCATATTTTTATCTTTCTGAATCATTCATTATAGAGCTGAAAATATGGCATTTAAGCATACTAAATTAAAAAGCATGTTTGTAGATTAGTTGCTATTTACAAATCTCTTATGCATGAGCTGTGTTGACTGGTCACCTCCAATCCTTCTTTCCATTATAGGATGGTAAAAATGCCTCCTGAACACACTAGCGACAAGAGATGTACTGGAAGCACCTCACTCCTTCTTGCTCCCTGAGTTATTGTTACTTATGAAAGGAATTCTCGATTTGACACCTGGAAAATACTGTGTGATCACAATAGAACCTATGTAAAATATTTGAAAAAGAGAATTGTATCAAATTTTCAAAGACTGTCATGATCCTTAAGCAATACTACCAGAACGGTGATCTTCAAAGCTGAAGTTTCAGGGTTCATTGACGTCTCTGAATTTTAAAAATATCAAATTATAATTGAAATCTTTCTCTGTTGCTTCTGGAACCCTAGAGTGCCATGCCCTGCTTATTGCCGCCATCCTTCCATCTCCAGGAGGTACATGTGCCTGCAATTACGATCTTGTCAGCCCTCTGTTTTAGGACTTGGCAGTGCCTTCAAAGTTTGGCTGTCTCCTGCAATTGGAAGCCGGGAAATCTATGGTGAAATAAAAGATATTTTGTTAATTTTTATTTTATGTGTATGAGTGTATTGCCTACATGCATTTAGGTGCACCCATGTTATACAAAGCCCATGGAGGTCAAAAGTTGGCCTTGAATTCCCGAGAACTGGACTATGGTTGATAGTTACCATGTGGGTGCTGGGAACTGATCCCACTCCTCTGCAAGAGCAGCCAATGCTCTTCACAACGGAGCCATCTCTCCAGCCCCTAGCCTTCATATTTAAACATTGCTATTTGAGTACTAGGGTAAGGCATACCTAATCAGATTAAGAGGAGTGACCAGCTGGCGACCTTCTAAAGTGTGAGAAATAAGATTCTTGTGTCTGAGGGACAAGCACACATTATTTCTAAGTCCTTCTAAACTGCTGAGTTTAAAAATAAGTCAGTTGCCAGTGAGAATACTGGAAGTTAAGAAGGTAGCCTAAATAGCAGCTGTAGAATTCTCTCATACACCCTTAAAATCGCTTTTTTCTTCTTCAGGAAATCAAGCAAATGATTTGTTCGTAGGCTATTTTCATGTTAGAAGTTTACAGAGGTAATATCTAATGTTTCTCAAGAATTAACTTTATAATTTAGGGCCCTGGGCTAGCAAAACTCCTATCACAGTGCACCTTAATAGCCAGTCCCAATCTACTAAAACTGTGTCTAAGACCCAATATAACTCAGAGATAGGAAGGAATTTCTGATCCATTTGGGAAGTCCTCGAGTTTCCCTTCTCTGACTGTCAAGCATTTAAGCAATAATTTGTTGTTGAAGCCAGGTACAAAGGAAACAATTTTATGTCAACCTAATGGAATTGTTTATTAAATAATAATAAGCTGTGATGTGGGGTGTGTGTGTGTGTGTGTGTGTGTGTGTGTGTGTGTGATTTGACTTAGGGTTTTCTTCATGGTTTGAAAGAATAATTTCAGAAAAATTGTCTAGTCAGCCTGGCCTCATGACTGCATCTGATGTTGTTTTTCCCCCAAACCCAAGCTTTTGGGTTTATCTAGAAATGGAGAAATTTTGCAATATGGCTTTTTTCTCTGCTCACTTTAAATCCTTGCAGCATGTTCTGAAAAAGCCAGTGTTAACTTCTGAATGGACATTAGTACCTACTGAGCATCTGTTAAGTGCAGTATAGTGGGCTACTTTCCAATAATCAGTAATTAGAAATGCAATAGGTGATCCCAATTGTCAAGGCACAGGCATAACAATCTGTATAAAGAGATTGTAGGTTAACAGCTAATGCGCATAAGAAGGAAATTTTAAGTGACAAAATGTTAGATAAGCAGATATTACACTCTGTGGGGAAAAGAACACAGACTCTGTCTCTCCTGGGCTTTATTTATCATTGCTGTGCTTTTAGCCCCTCCTAGTTGTCAAACTCTTTACTTTTATCTTGGTTATTAAAAGAATCAGTACTATTTTGTGTTTAAAGAGTATTTTGTTATTAAATGCTATGTGGCAAAACAAGTGAGGCATTGCTTGTTGCACACAGTAGCTCAGGATTTGTGGTGTTTATTGTCACCTTGCTTCATATGATTTCTTTATAAAGGACTTCAGCTTCAAGTACAGGTCAGCATTATTATTGGATGTGAACTGTGGGAGGAGAAGGTTATAAAAGTGACTTATGTTGTGCATTTACCTTGGCAAATATGGGCACTAATTAACCACTGTGTTAATGGAAATTACATTGAAAATAAATGGAAAGATACTATAACTACTAGGCTACATTAAGTTACAAATGTGGTACTAAAAATAGGAAGCCAATTTCCATTTCTTCATTTATGTGGGATAAAGATTGAAATGCTAAAAATTTATATTTTGAGTTAAATAAAATATGCAGCGAAAACTAATTTTACTTTATTCTTCTTTTAACATGCCTTCCAGAAAATGTAAATTGCCATGTGTAGGTATTGTTATATTTGTTTTGGGGAGTGCTGTCTTGGATAATGTCTAGGGAACTATTGCAACAAAATTATGTCTCAGCAGGATATCAAGGTAATGCCACTGGATCCAGGTGCACAGAACTAGACCGAGACCTGGGTGCTGCCAGCATCGCCCCACACATCTCAGTGTTACTTATTCCTCCTGGGCTCTGGTTTCCCACCTGCGAGGTGTACATAAGGTTGAGAAACAGATCAGCTCCCAGGCTCGTCTCACATGACATTGTTTCTTCAGGGGTATGACATCGAATCTTATTTGTAACCCTCCCAGTGTCTTCCCCAGCCTTATCAGACAAAGCAGTTTCCCTTGTTCCAATTCTTAATTTAGTTAAGAGAGGTTAAATTTGTAATTACTGTAATTTGGAGCTTCCTTGATCCGCCTCAGGCTGGAACACAGCATCTTTCAATCTGTTCACTGCTAAGTGAAGCGATTGAACATGTTGTGATTTATGAGGATCTGACAAAGATGTTTGCAAGGAAATTTCCAGCGTTATGAAAAAATTTGAGGGATGTCTGCAAGTAAACCACTTTAGTCGTTGTGGTGCTCATAAACCATTACAAAGAGCTAAGCTCAATAAGATAGTTTTCCTTATTTTAAGATGAATATTGGATAAACTTTCTAACTTCAGTGCTTTGGATAGCATTTAAAGGTTCTGCTTAATAACCCTTTGACATTAGAGATAATAATAGCTGTTTATGATCAAAGCTGAAAATAAGAAGTAATATAATATGGTTTAAAAATATGTTGTATTAAAAAACTTTTAACTAATGTTCTGCTCTGGTGATGGTGTGCACTTTAGAATATATTATGCTTATACAAAATAAATATTATTTTTGCACGTGCTCATGATAATTTGTTTAGGATTGTTCCTTGGCTGAGAAATACTAAACAAAGAACACGAGCATTTTAAGATTTTTTGTATTTTTGTAAACTTATTACATTTTTGATTTCCATTTCTTTTAGCAGACTATAAGTGTGTTACTACCTGCGGTTTAACTAATGCTACAATGAAGATTTAAAATCTTTCTTAAAGTAAAAATTGTATTTTGTTTTCTTGGAAATTTGTATATTTTTTGCTACTAAGAAAATTAGAAATGTTGTCATGAATGTACGCACATGTACGTACACACACACAGACACACACACATTGTTCCTGGTATCTTTTTATTTGAGATAATTTCCTTTTATGATACATGAATTGGCCTAGGTCCTAAAGAGTACTCAAAAAAATCCTCTCCATGCTTGGATTTCAAACCTTGTCCTGTCACTGTCACGACTCTTTGATATTTTTCTGTAGCTAATATGACCATGCCTGATTGGGTCACAGTTTCTGAGAGCCTCACTCCACTGTGGCGTTCATGGAGTAGAAAACTGTGGGAGAGGCTGCTCACTTCACAGCAGCCCAAGAGCAGAAATCAGAGAACCACCAGGGTCCTACTGCTAGGGACTTACTTGTTCCAGGTTGGTTTCCACCTGGTAAAGTCTCCAAAGCCTTCCAGATTAGTGACAAAGCTGGGGGAGCCCATGGAGGACACTACATAGTCATATCAGAGCAACAGCTTTGCCCATCCACACAGAATCCAACTATTCATCCCTACAAACAATGTATAAACTTGGAGGAAATCAATGTATATGGATGCCAGGAGCTGATCAAGTTATTACAAAGGGAACAAGGGCATTTATCTCTCTTGATTTCTTCTGTTAGTGGTCTTTTTTAGTTCAGTCATATTCCTTTTTACTTTTTTTCTAAAAATTCCTCATAGCAGGATTAACTGCATTAAGATCTCTGTTACAATCGAGGATCATTAGGTAGCTGAACAACTTCAGGCTACTTATTTGCATCACACTGATATATCCTATTGCAAAAATCACCTTCATTGAGTTATCATTGCAAGACCATTGTAAGAATGAATCACATGAAATATTTTCATATGTTTAGAGTGAAAATATTGCTATAGTCCCTGTATTTCAAGAACAATGTCTTTTCCACCTCAAAGTGTATTATTCCTTTAAGTGGAGTGCCAGCTAATGCTAAAGTGCTTGACTTGTTCTTTTGCTTCTGTTTTCTTCAATTCTTCCTAATCATGTTTCAGGTTTTACTGATTTGCTTAGAAACTCAAGGCCAAATCATAAGGTAAATTACAATGATGTTATTTTCTCTTATTATCCATTATTTTGGCAATGTATCCTTCTTCTCTAATGTGTTTTAATTTTAGATTTACTTATCATTTCTTGTTCCATTATTATGTGCTTGGGGATTCTTGTACAGACCTCTTTATAGGAGGGGGTAAAAAGAGTCCCTCCTCCCCATGAAAACAGAGCAAAGACAAATAGTTTTGGAATAGATACAAGGTACTGTTGAAAATAATCTATTCAGTCTACAGTATCTTGTTCCTGAGAAAAAGCAAATCCTATGGTTCATAGTGATTTTGTTTTTATTTTACAAGCATAGTAAAGAGTATTATCATTGTTTCATCAAGAATTTCAGGTTTGTTACAGAAAAAAAAGAAACATCACACATTTGGCTGTTTTGACAAAGTCCTTGTTGCTCTTAATAGTTAGAATTTACGAGGCTGGAGAGATGTATCAGTGGTTAAGAACGCTGGCTTACCTTACTGAGGACCTGCGGTTTCTAGCACCCACATGGCAGCTAAAATTCATTCCTAACTGTAGTTCTAGGAGATCCAACACACTCTTCTGGTTTCTATGGGCACTGAATGCATGTTTTACCCTTACATTCATGAAGGCAAAACACTCATGCACATAAAATAAATAAATAAATAATTTTTAATGTGGACACCGAGAGACTCATTTGACTTCATGAGTGCCCTTTAAAGTATTTAGTGCTGTTTTCCTAGAAGACTTTGTAACTTCCTTAAGCTGTTAAAGATACTTCAAGCCATTTTTGTACATGTATATATAGCATTTAAAATAAAAAAAAATATTCTTTAGAAAGCAAAGCAAGGTATATTACTAAGAGTTAAACATATATTGAAGTTCTCCTATTTCAAATCCTGGACTTTAATTTCTCCAACCTTCGGACAAGAAAGGAAGTCATCAGTGAGTATGTGACTATAAGAGGCGCTGTTTGCCTGGATTATTTTAGCCCCTTGTGGTATTCAGGGCATTTGTCCTCCAGGGAAATATTTTTTTAACTATGTTTGAAAGAATGTATTGAAAATTATTAACTTAATTGTTCCTCACAAATTTAGAAGTGATGTTTCTGTCAAATCATATAATTTTCTTCCTCTGCATTAAAGAATATAAGGAAAGCATGAGTGAGCTACATCACCATATTTAAACCATGCTTAGATCTAGGCAAACCCTGTTCATTCTTGGTTCAGTGATTTTTAAATCAGAATTCATTATTAATTCAATATACTACCTCAAGTCATTCCATCAGCGTAAAATCCATAGACTATAGTTAACATATTTCTTCAGAACTCCTGAGAGAGTGCAGAATGACAATCTGCCTTCATGGTGAATCTTTGAAAAGAGGTGAATAGGTCAAGCCTCTGCCTAAATAGCTGTTCACATCCACGTTAAGGCCTACTGAAGTATTGTTCTGAGAATGAAGAATATAAAAAGAGAAGAATGGAGGGGAGCACCGAGCCTGTACAATTGCCTGGAGGCCGGGAGAAGGGTAGAACCCATATTAGGAGCAGACCTTAGTCTTTTTAAAAATTTGAGTGTTATGCCTGCAAGTATGTAAGTGCTCCCGTGTCATGCAGTGTCTGCAGAGGACAGAAGAGGCCATTGGAATCCCTGGGACTGTAGTTATTGACAGTTGGTAGCTGGGATTCTAACCCAGGCCTTCTACAAGAACAGCCAATGGTCTTGACTGTTCAGTCATATCTCCAGCCCCCAGTAGCAGAACTTACCTTCACACAGGCAATGTGTGCTTTGCTGTGTAGCCGACCTCACCATGTCTTTATAATATCGGTGAAACTATTTTTCTTAACTTCCATTAAAATCAAAATTATCAGGAAGAAAATGTTTACTAAATGGAATGTCCTAACACTGCCTATTTTCTCTCTCTTTTTTTCCCTCTTGAATACTGACAGGTATTTTCTATAACTGTAGTATACTCATCTTGTGAACAGGAAAAGTACCATGCATTTCCCAAGAAGCAGTGAATTTTTGCCCACCCCCAGACTTCTGTTAATATGAGGCCAGAGAGAGAGATGAAAAAAGAGAGTGCGGGGGAGAGGGAGATGGGGAGGAGAAGAGAAGAAGAGAAGAGATATTATTGGACAAATTAATTTGTGTTGCTTGCTCTCAGATATATTACTTTTATATAATTGACCTGTTCAGGTTACTGTTGCATTATTGCATTTGCATTCAATAATTTTACTTTCAAAAAAATGGAAATATATGTATAATATGTATGACTAAAATCTCCAATCCTAGGGTCTTTTAACACCTGAAAATTTCATCATGCTATTCTTCATTTATGAAAAACTAAACAATTGTTTGTAGAATAAATATGAAACAGGAATTTAAGAAAAAAAAACACCTATTCTGTTTGAATTTCTTTGCACTTCTCCCACCTATTTCACACATTGCAAGGACATATTGTGCACTTACATTAGGAAGCAGCTAGTCACCATGGTATGTACTTTAGGGGCTCAGCTCTGGGAAGAAAAGGAATTCATATTGCTTAATATTCTATTACGCTTGTTTAAGTTACAGCATAACTAAGAGAGTGTAGCTCTGGGTGCCCACATACTCTAGTGCCCAGCACAGTGTGTGGGTGGCAAGGAAGGTCTCTGCTTCACCCAGGCAGTGGCAAGTGGAGGTGGTTGTGGCACAATATGAATGTATTTTTGGAGATACAGATCTTCATAAGGTTATTTGATAGTATTTCAAAAATATTTATGTATAGAACATCTCAGATATCTTCCAGAAAGCCCTAAAGAAGACCATTGTGGATTCAGAAGTTTCCCAAGGTTTTATTTTTGTACATTTTAGTATTAAGGTATGGGTAGGTTCTCATTGGACAATTGAGCACATGGGAATTTTGTACTTTGTTCAGATGGTCTATGATCAAACTGCAAATTCATGTGCCTTGTAACCTTGTCAGAGGGACTAAGCATTTCCAGTCCTGCAGCTGCAGATCTTATGGGAAGTATGGGCAGGCTTTTTACTGAGAACAAGATTAAGGAATGACAAAATGCCACCAGCTGTCAGTATTCTCTGTGATGGTCTTATAGGCACATTTTGTCACAACTATCCCGTGGATGTTGAAGATGAAAATGTAACCACAAATGGCAGTTGAGTACAGGAAGACAGGTCATGAATGCAGTATGCAGTTCTGCCCAAGAACAGGACAGAGAGTACACATAATTCTGGCCGTTTAGAAAAAGATCTTGTTTTGGTTTTGTATTTTCTGGAAATTTTCTTATTGATCTATGAAAAATGTCCTGTCAGCTTGAGTAGAACAGGAAGGGAAATAAAAAGACAATGCATGCTTCCTTCAGTTAGTTCTCATGAGAATGTCAGAAGCTGGAACTCATCGGTTAGCTTTTTTAGAATAGGAAGTAGGCATGTTTCAGTTCTACCAATACAGTAAGGTGTTGCAAAGGCAGGTGGTCACTGGAAGATGCTGCCAGGTTTGTAATCAACAAAGCCTTTGTAGCAGTCTCTGCTGCATCAAACAAACTTTGAGAAGGTCATTATTTGTGCCTTGGGACTTACACTTAGACCTTGTGGCTCTTCAATTCTTGGGACTTTGTCATGCATACTAGAGACCATAGATGGAACTCTAGTATAACTGCCTTGTGTCTGGGATAGGATTCAAAAGCTATGAATGTTCAGATAGGGTAAATTGCTTAACCATTATGCTGAAATGCAGCTTGAACATTAATTTTTTATAAATCAGTAAATTGTACTATGAGAAAGAGTGAGGATGAAAACCATTTCCTACTTTGCAAAGATGCAATTTAGTATACTAATGTATAATAGTCAGGGTCTAAGAAGATAATATTTAACATTGATATAAAGTAAAGAGAAATTAGAGCAGTCATCAAGGGCTCCAGAGTGAAAACCTGAATCAATAAGAAATATATCACTATTTAAGGAATGTTATGGAGTCCAGTCACAAATGCCCTCACACCTGCTTGGAGACATCATGTGTTGAGCATTACCAGATAAGCCATCAGAGCTATGCCAGGCAGCCTTTGTTGGTTGTATGTGGCTTAAAAACCCTAGTTAACTTTTTGGGGCAAGCTTCTCCTTTTCTGTAAAATAGACATAAAAATGATGGTGGTTGGCTTGCATCAAGTTATATATTATGTATAGTATTTGACATGTTGAAACCTATCATTAGTAAATGATTGCTGTTACCTTAATGGTTATCCTGTAATATTATAGTTGGAAGACATGATTTTGTCAGATCAAAATAAGGAATATAATCAGTCCACTGGCATTATCATTATTTCGGAAGGATGATGGTTCTCCTGTGTGGTCCTCTTCTCCTTCCCTGGGATGCCTGTCATTCTTCACTGTGCTGTGTTCAAAGCTGTCAACCCAACACTTTCCTGTGATCTCTGCTTGCCTTGCAGTATCACTTGCTGTAGCCAACAAAGGTGACCAATATCAGAAGTTTCATTGTGTTTAGCTGAGAGAACACTCTTAAGGAAACAAAATTAAACAAGGACACTTCTCCCACTAATTGATAGTTCAAAGCAGTATTTGTTTATCTGTTTATTTATGGACTTCCTTGAGAATGTTCTGATTTATGGATTAATACCATCTATGCTGGGTAGTCCTGGGAACCCTACAGTCAAGATGGTAAGCTTCCCCAAAGACTCTATGAAGTGACTAATTAATGTTCACCTCTAATGAGCTAATTATGTCTTTGGGAGTATTTTGGTTCCTTTGGTGACTTATTTAATTATTTGAAGGAGCCTTTTGCCATTTCAAGAGATTATAATGAATTAACCCTTGAGAATTAACCCTCAGAAACAATAGAGTGTCTCCTGACAAGCGAACTTCCTGACATAGTTCCTCAGAAGAATCAGTCTGTAGACACAATTCCTGGTTGTGGGTATCATAATAAGTAACTTTGACACAGCTTTCTATTATGCTGGCTGTTCTTTTCCATTCAACACAGGTGTTTTCGGAGGTCAGCACAGACACAGAAGGACTTTTTGTTCAAGTTTTTGCCATGAGGCTGATTGTTCTTTGTGAAGAAAGGCATCTTTGGGAGGGTCACCAAAGCTGTCCTGTAGAAAAAGATCAGGGCACAGACTCATTCAATGAGATAGAACAGGGCTGTTTGGCTCCAGAGACCTTTGCTTGTTTTCTTAATCAGGCAGCATCACAGAAAAATGGAAGTGGTGATAATATTAACAGCACAGTGATCAGATTCAATGAATGGCCACAGTCAGAAGAGAACTCAGAAAACAGGAGAGCAACATGACCATCACTGCAATCCTCTTGGTCACGGTGATGTAATTAATGTACCTATGGCTCCTATGAATTCTTTCCAAGTGATTGGGTAGAGGTACCTTCAGAGTGTACTACAGTGCAAAGTAAGAAATATATGTAATGTGATATGGGAAAGGAAGCTACAAGTAAGGCAAGGCAGATCTCTAAGATAAACTGTGATGTTTATTAATATTTCTCTATAAAACAAGAAATGCACCCTCTCCCGCAGTGGAGAATATTGCGAAGCATTGACTTTCCACTGTGGAATTCAACAAACTTTTGTTTTTGTTCATATTGCTATTAAAAGGACCAAAGATAGTTATTTTGATATATACATAAGGTGAAGCATTTTGATGAAGTCCTGGAGTAAGATAGGTGGCTCAGCTGTTAAGAGCACTTGGTACCCTTGCAGACAACCTGGCTTCAATTTGCACCACCCGCATGGTGGCTAATAATCATCTGTTACTCCAGTACCAGGGGATATGACATCCTCCTCTGGCCTCTTCAGGCTCTGCATGACACAGGAGCACTTACACATACGATAAAAAAATCAAAGCAAGTCCTATTCAAATCATTTTAAATGCAATGTAATGAAATTTAATATTATTAAATCTTTCATCTGACTGAGAAAATATAAGGAAGACTGTAGCATTAGAGTGGGATCCTGTGGGATACCCTCCTGAGTTATATGATGAGGGCCGAGAGACAAAGTAAATATACAAGAAAGAATGTGGAAGAGAAACTTAGAAAAGTAGGTTCCAAGAACCAAGAAGGTTTAGAACACACTGTTTACAATTCTGAGGTCAGCATACATGAACAAGAAGCTTCCTGGTAGCACTTAAACTGGAAAATAAGAGAATTTTATGTAGATTGTATTTTGAGCCAAAGTGGAAATAATTCTTCAAATTTAGAAAATTCTCACTCTTACCTGATTACAAAATGAAACTCTGTATATAAATGTTCCAATAGTAGATTGAAGAAATTGGAAACACAGATGTTGTTACCTATGAGTAGAAGTGATTTGTGTCTTCCCAGGCATGTAGATCATTCATAGAATATTTCTAAGCATCCATGATGGAAAATCTGCCACAGTCTTACATAAGGATTCTTATCAGTGCTCTTTAATGCCACATTATTTTAGGTGAAGTTGTTCCAGCTGAGTGCACACATCTATTAGTGCTAAATCGTATTGGATAATGAAGCACTGTTATTCCCAAGGACCTGTGTTAGGTGGACCAGGGATTTTAATTAAATATCTGAATGGGTGTTGCACAGTAGATATTCTCTAGAAAACATCTGTCAGGGTTAATATTTTACAAGTTAGCGATGCCTATTTCAACCTTTAATTATAATATCCCAACTCTTTATTCTTAGTTACTGCTAATAATTTCAAAGTGATACAGTTAGAAATTACTTGATTATACAAGTGACTGCACATATCAAATGAAATAGAAAGCAATTTCACTGTCTATACATGTTTTATAAGTAAGCATTACTAATATGGTATCATGTTTAAAAATTATATTTATTTTTTCTAAGGAGAAATTGAAAAAGACAAGATATCCTTGGTTGGAAGTATCTATTACCTGATATATGTGTATATTTAAAAATATATATTGGCATAATATGTGTGTACATGGGTGTGCAGTGAACGTCCATTTCATGAGAGTGCAGGTATGTGCATGCCACAGTGCATACACAGAGGAAAACATGAAGTCATTGGTTCTCTCCTTCTACCATGTGAGTTCTGGCTCATCAAGCCTAGTGAGCGAGTGCCATTACCAGCTGAGCCAGGTCGCCAGCCTGAATCTCAGTTATTCAAAACAGCAAGGTATGCTTGCACATGTCTTTAAGCTCAGCACTAGGGAGGCAGAGACAGGCATATGTCTGTGAGTTTGAGACCAGCTTGTTAAATCTAGCAAATTCTAGGCCATCAAGGGTTATATAGTGAAGCCTTATTTAAAAAAAAAAAAATCAAAACAGCAGTGATAGTGCTCTAGCATCAAATACACATTTTTCTTCTTTGCCAAGTATGAGACTCCCTTTTAGGTGCTCAGCTGTGGACTTTGTTCATCTTCACAGCATCCTGATTGACCAGTTGATGCCCAGATAAGATTAGCACTGTGCCTCTTCAGTTCCCTATGCCTGGATGTGGGTCGACACTGGGGAGGAAAAATGCAGGAGGGACACAACTTGGCCTGTAATGGTCAGGAGTATAAAACACACCAGTAGTCACTTGATATTCACATATTCTCCTTGGATCCTAATGAGATTTAAGCTCTGTGAACATTGCACTAGTCGCCATTTTCCTATGCGAAGTAGATATCTGTAACTCTAACATTGATATGTAATCAATTTAATATTGGCTCTGATTTTAGGTATAAATGTTTGGAATACTTTAATTTGTGTTCTTGTTTGACTGTTTTGTATTTCCAATCATTTCTTTTTTTAAAAATGTTAACTATATGCCTGTATTTAGGATCCATGGTATCATCATTCTATTGATAAATATGTAAACTGCATGTTATTTCCTGAAGGGAAATTATTGTCATCTGTAAGAAAGATTAACATTTATTTAAAGTTGGCTGTAGAAAACTTAGAAACTCTTACTACAATAGATAGGATAAAAACATTTTAAACATAGAAGACTTTCCTACTTAGGCCTCCTCTGCCTCCAACTTTTTGTAGTGCCTGTATAGTTGAAAATGTTTTTCACTGAAGTGCTATTTCTTAAATGCAGTAGAGAGAACAGAGCTAGATTTTCATTCTTCCCAAGGGTAGAAAATTCTCATTATGGATACTCAGAATCTTCAATATTTGAAGGCCATATTCCCAGCAGATCAGAATAATGACAATTTAAGCAGAATTGAAACATGTTGAAATCAAGTTTGACACTGGCAATTCTTTAGTTCAGAAAGGGCTGTATCATTATGGTTCTATTTCAGAAGTAAGAAAAATAGGAGTTATTTAATACATTTTAAGCATGATAGCAACACATTGTGCCTTAATTTTGATGTCTCTTTCTTTGACAGTTAGAAGACAACACGGGATGGCAGTGGAATGAAATTTCAATCACAGTAAGAGGATTGTCTTTTATCCTCTGAAACCTAAGCCTGCACAGTTTATAGGACTCCTGATATTCTTTATAGGTGCTCATCTGTCCTTCAAATATCTTCCTCCTGCAATGTGTGATAATTAATTAGTTTTATAGGACACCAAGTCATGACTATCATGCAAGTATACAGTGAACACAGATTAAATTAAATCATGTAAAACCAGGAAGATATTAGAGCAAGTTCAAATCAGGGTCCAGGAGTGACACTTAAGTATAGATTAGAAATATTGTAAAGGAAGTGCACAGTGAGACAAAGCTGCCTCTGATTATCATGGAGGAGGCAACTGAAACATCACTAGATGGAATTCTATGTGTGTTTAGGCACGGACATTTTACATTGGAAACAGTGACTGATGATTCGCAGAATTCTAAAAGAGCTCTAAAAGGAATAGTGAGGTCAGAATGAGAACACATAGAAAAACGTGCTCTATACAATGCAGGTCTGCCTTCAAGTAGAATTTTCTCTGTAATAGTTTGTTCTATGAATACATGGGTAACAATTATTTACTCACTGAGATTCATCTCATGAATGTACCTTATGAAGCCTCCCCTGGCTCTATGTTCCTACATTTCTATATTCCTATATTTCCCTCTGCCTCTCCAAGTACCTTATAAATAGGATTTCCTGTCTTATTCTAAGTTTTTCTAAGTTCAAATTCACTGTCCTTCCCACTCTTTCTTATTCAGGATAGGACTGAGATTTTTTTTTTCTTTTCCTTTCTTTTCCAATCTGCACACAGTATTTGTACAGTTTTAGGCACCTAGAAAAAATATGTTTACAGAATGAATGAAATAAGGAAGGAGCAATAGATTTGGAGACTTGAGCCCTTAAGTAAGCATTTGCCATCCAAGAATAAACCATGTAAGTTTTTACGTGTATGACCTGATATCAGATACTTAGTGACATCCCTTTGATTTTCAGTTCATCTATGATGAGAGCAATGATTCTGACTTCCTAGTACTGCAACAATGATTTTGATTTCCTAGTGCAGCAAACAGTGACCAAGCTGTAGGAACAACTATAGAAAATGTTATCTCCAGCCTTTCCCCAACACATACCATGGCCAGTCTTCTCTCCTTTCTTGTCCCTTATTTATTTTCCTTCTTTTCTTTTTATATCTGTTGAAACAGGGGCTCATGTAGCCCAGATACTTTTCAGTCTTGGTAAGTAGCCACGGCTGTCCTTGTACTCTTAACTCTCTTGTTTTTCCTCCAAGGTGCTAAAGTCGCAGGCTTCTACCACCACCTTGAATTTGCTCCTATTTTTCACATTACCATCCTCATCAGTCATCACTCTCCTTCAACTCTTCATGATTTATCTTAAATCTACCCTGGTGGCCCCAGCTTGTTGTGTTTTCTTGACATTGCACATTCCACTGAGAGCTCTGGGATAGGAGAGCTCTTGGCCCATCTTGTTGAAAACCCCCCACTCCCAGTCATTCCCAGAAGTGTGGAACACAGCCTGGACCTGGTGGTCTAACCAAAGGCAGAAAAGCCATTTTTCTGTTACATATTTTCTCATAGAAGTCACTTCATTTGTGCTGTATGTGCTTTAGAATTTAAATAACTTATCTCCAGAATACATCCCCCAGAATGAATTTTGGGTTTTAAGGGACGGCTTAGCAATTAAGAATACACATTGCTCTTGCAAGGGACAAAGTTCCCAGCACCCGTGGGTGGCAACTCACAGCTGCCTGTAACTCCACATCCAGGGTCTCTGACACCACATTCTGGCCTCCTAGGACACCTGCACTCACATACATGTTTCCCCACATAAACACATGTATGCACATAGTTACAAATAACATAAATCTTAAAAAAGAACTGGTGCTGTTGGCACTCTCCACGGTGCTGACTATAACCGAGTCTTTGTACCATGGGTTTCATTTTCCCTGCCAGTCTTCTCTGGAATCTGAGCTCCCTGCACTTAGGGGTTCCAGCCAGACTACCTCAGCCTGCATTCTTGAGTTCATTGCTCTTCAGAATCCCAGTGAGTGAAAACTGACCTTAGGTCAAGCCCACTCTGTCACTGAAGCATTCTGAGAGGAATGAGTAGATGTGTATCAATGGCTGTGGTAGTCAAGGCTACACATTAAAACATGGATTTATTTTAGCTCCCTATGGTGTGAAGCTTCAAGGCAGAGAGATAAAATTTGTACCCTGTGGTTTGTTTGCTCTTATTTGCTTCTCTACATTGTATTCATTTCTTCTGAGCTTCTTTAAGCATGCATTGTGGTTTCTTTTTTTCTTGTACTGAAAAAAATTACACTCTTATTATTTATTTTTACTATTTTTTATGTTAACTATAGTCCAGGCCTCTTGCTAAAATCAATTCAAGGTTTGAATTGTCATTTTCATCAATATTATTATGGTACTATTCTTTCTGAAAACATTTCAGCATGCAGGAGCCTGTTTCCATATTTCTTATAAATTATTGGAAATACATGTTTCATATAGTTTAGGATAAATAAAGGTACATACATACAAAAGGCTGCTCATGGCTATACATGCTTGTCCTTCCAGGGCTGTGGAGGCTGATGCAAAAAGGTCATGAATTTGAAGACAGCCTGGGCTGCACTGCCAGCCTTGAGACCCTGCCTCAAAAAACAACAACCAGCACATTAATGAGAATAGTGAATTTAAAGGAAACATTGCATAGAAACAGGAAAATGGTCATTTACTCTGAATTTTTGTGTGGTAGAGAATATAGAGAGATATGTCTTTAGGACTCTGCTTAAGAGTGGTATTTGTGTCTTTAGGGTGATGTTTATCTAGTATAAAACTTGTTGGATAAAGAAATTAATTGAATATTTCATTTGTTAATACAACAGGTCATAGACATATAGTTTGAGAATCTGGGTTTTTCTACATAAAAATTGGGATGTTACAATATTGATCATTAAAGCAATTACATGTGTTCCAGTTCTGCTCTTGCCATTGAACATCTACTGAACTGTGCAGCAGTATGAACCTACTGCTTTTGCCCTAGAGGATACAATGATTTCATGCATTGATCTTTTGGTTTTCAGCATGAGGATCTTGAGCAGAAGGGGAGCTTAGGCCTGGCAGTCTCCTGTGGGGGGACTTATACAAAACAGGAGAAATACTTAACATGAGAATGCAAGAGCTATAAAGGCCAGAGCTGAACCTCACTACAGAGAAGCATGCCAACAATAAGAAGCATTTATAAGAAAAAAAAATCATTAAGTGGGGAGCTTCCCAGTTTGGGAACATGAACTGAGATATTTGCTTTCATAATTCCAGTTTTGTTCAGGATTCCTAAAACTTTGCAGGGAACAAATGGTAGCTCTCATTTTAAAGATGGTGCAACTAGCCTCAGGAGAACTGATTTCCAAGTACTAAGAAGATAAAATAGCATCCAAAGATGTCTTTAAAATGTAAACATTTAAAAAGTATGATTTAGTATGATGCTAAAATCAAGACAAGCCTTTCTTTTGGGAGCAAGACTATTCACAATATTTTTAAAGAAACTGGTAAAATCATAGAACATGAGACCCACAATTTTAACATATTTTGTCATGTGCAGTACAGCATTGTGCCTTAAAGCATAAGTCGTAGAGATCACAATTATCTTTTTTGTATCTTAGATGTCTTGAACTCTGTACCCATCAATAAGATCCTCTCTAAATGATTTAATTTATAGCTAAATCACAATCCTCATCATCTTCCTGAAATGTTTGTAGATATTTTGATCTTATTTGGGAAGAGGAGAATCACAGACCATGATTCTCAATTGACAGTTACAGTTTACACAAGTAGACCCTGGAATAGCACTTTCTACAAGATGTCAAAAACCAGATTCACTGCCTGGAGGATTAGACTATTAACAAGCTGTTTACTAATAAATTCAAGATGAATTAGATTATAAGTTATAATCATGAACACAGCTTCTGTTTTGTTTGGGCTGTAGATTTCACTTACTTTGAACTTCAAACAGTCAGTGCCCCTGTGTCAAGCAGAATCTATTTTCAGTCATGCTTATGAGTATCCCCTATGCAGATCACAGACAACAGAGCCTCTCTGTCTTGCTTAGAAGCCTCTGGATGGAGTCAGATTGCCTGGCAAGTTCTGGCTCTACTCCAGGGAACTGGGACTAGGTCCAGCACTGCCAGACATCCCCTTGGCACACATGCTGGCCTAACAGTCACAGCACAGGGATTCTCTGTACTTTTACTGGGCACCAAGCCTGGTGCCATCAGGGCAGAACATGGAGCTCTGTAGATGGATTTTAGTTTCCATAGCACCAGAGCCATAGGCATGCTACAATCCCAAACTACTCCTTTATCTCCACTGCAGGATAGGACTCATTCTACCAAGCTAACCCTGTAGAGGATCTCATCCTGTGCCTGACCCAGGTCAGGAAAGTAATTCTCTTCCTTCCTTGTTCACATTATCTAGTTTTCAAGTGACTTAATACAGGTTTTTACAATAAGCTCAGGGGTCTTTTTAACAGGTCTAATATCATTGGCATGATCTTTTATGCTGTTCTGCAGGTGTAGTACCAGAAGACATTAAGTTGTGGCTTTATTAGTTGCCAGTGTGTGTTTTACATTGTACTAATAGCATCTTCTTCACATATCCTTCAGGAAAAGGAAAGAGATTAACTGAAAATATGAAAACTCCGAAAGTAGATTTTAATATTAGCAGACTAGCACCTAGTAAAATCTTAATGTATTGAATTTGTTTATTGTGGCATGTCTATAAACTAAATTTCTGTAAATTAAAAGCTTTTCAATACATTCAAAGTCCTGTACTTTTTTTCTGCCAGTTGTCTTAAAGAGCCACATGGGATTGGTTCCAATGCACCTTGTCCCCTATAAAGCCCAAATCAGTGGATGCTTAAATCTCTTATAAAATGACATCTACTATGTGCATATGACCTGTGCACATTTCCCCATCTGCATTAAATCACCTCTAGATTCCTTGTAAAATCTAATACAATGTGCTTTTAAAATTGTTTTTTACACTGTGTTATTTTAGAAAATAAAAGCAGCAACATAAATATACTTGTTCAGGACAGGTACAATTTTTGAAAAGTATTTTTGCTTCACAGTGAATTGACTCTGCAGATACAGCAAGCTGATTGTACTTGTATCTGTTAAATTTCTGTTGAAATGTGTAAGGTGAGCTTAATTCATAATCATTTTATTAACTTCACTTTTTTTTTCTGACATGTTTTTGCAGTGTCCACAAATAAGTTCACATGATAATAGTGTAAGTAATTTGATATTTTCTGAGCTCTAGGCAAAACACAAGGCTTTATGTGAACTTCTAAGTTTATACTGGCTAATCTCTCTGTAGCACTATGGGTTTACCATTACAGTTGTATACATGTTTCAATGAGAATGTTTGGAGGAATTATATAACTCAATGAAAATGTCACTGTTCATAAGCTCAAGACTGAGGCCTTCCTTAGTTTCAAATTCCTACTTTCCAAAAACTACAATCATTATCTATTTTTGCCTTAAGCAACCACACGGGTCTCCATTTGTTAGACTTCAAGGTGGCTTTTATGGAGCTAATCTGACCTTCACTGACAGCTCTCTCTGCTGCATAAAGAGGACTTCTGGTCAGATGCCTAGTGGTGGCTAAGCCTCTCTGTCCCCTCTCATCTGCTTCTGAAACTCCTCTTGTGTTTCTTTTTGCCTTCGTTTTAGCTTGCACTGGACCTTTGTTGTTCTTCCTTCTCTCCTGCCCACCAACCTTATATCTTCCACATACCATGTCCCCTAATTTTGACCTCTTAGGAACTTTGTTTGTCATGATCAGAGAGCCTGGTGAGCATGATAAAGACCATATATTCTATTGTGAAGTAGTTTCAAAATTAGGTCCCACTGAGCCCAGTAGGGCATGCTAAGCAATTGTATGGAAGGGCACATTTGTATATTTTGGTTTTAAAAATTCTATTTCTGATAATATTTTCCCAGGAACCAATTTATTTAGTCCCCAAAGACACACAGGCTACAGGATAATATGTGATGCAGCTTAAAACTTTTGGAAACTCTCCCATTAGTTATATTGTACAACCAAACTCCAGTGCAAGGCAGCCGATTTGTGAATAATTATTAGTGCTGCTGACGCCCCAGCCATATCAGTAAAAGATGTTGTGAAATGATCCAATTTCCATTAGAAATTAATGACTGACTTGGCTGAACAACATTTTTCCCCCAAAATTAGTAACAGTTCCTAGTAATCAACAACTACTAGCAACAGAATTTGATTCCTGTATCAGGAATTATTCACTTATTAAATAGAAGCCAAATAATTGTGGGTGGAATTTATAGTCTCACATCAGGGATCATGTTAAATATTTTGAAAATGGAAACAAGAGTTTCACTCTTGCTCTGGAGAATGTGACATTTTACAGTTTCAGCAGCAGTCTAAGGTGGTGATTATTGAGTCTACTCATTAATTTCTGAGGCATGGTATTTTCATCTGTATTCATTTGAGAACCCCGAACTTTGTAAGGCAGACATCATCTTGAGATTCAAGTTAGTTTTACTGAAATTTCCAAGTGTCATCTGCTTTTATGAGATGGAGTAAGAAGTCCTCCTAATAGAGTCATTTTCAATTAAGGCAGGAATGTAGTGTTGATTTAAGCAAAGGCCTGCAGGACAATTGGAAATCAGCAGAAGTCTACCCTTCTTTCAGAAACACCTCCAAGTTCCTTCTCTTCTGTCTAGATGAGACTCATCCTACCGCACCTAGGGCAGTGCCAGGATTTCTTTCCATTTTCCATACCTAATTCAGGAATGTGGAAAGAAAATATCCAATAATTCTTCATCTATGTCATGAATTTTGCCAGGTAAATTATACACAATTTTCAGAGGTACATGCTTAGTAAGTAGGCCCATGAAGATTACCTAGAATCCCATTGTACACACGTAGGTCTGTCTATGACCAAAACACTTAACTTATCCTTTTCATTATCCCCAATTTAGAGATAAATTTGATAAGGTTTTAGGTGGACATATTGATATGTCATAAATATTTCTACTTAAATTTCTTTCAGTACATTTTTAAGACCCCCTCAGCTTTGACTGACATATTTCTATGACATGCCACATCATCTTTAATTGAGATATTCACATCTAACATAAGATTTCAAATTTCAAATATAAATATCTGCACAGTCCTATGTGCAACACTCAGAAACACATGTACACACATGGTTATGCATGTACACATAGATACTTGTAAATTTTGTTGGTATTTTTCTTTTTTATTTATAGGAACTGAACTGTGACCTATTTAAAACTGCTCCCTGACTTTCAGGTACCTATTCTCCTCTAACCTTGTTCTTCAAACTATGTACCAACAAAGCATACACTCCTCAAGACAAGCACTGGTAGGAAAGATCAACTAGCAGAAATTCAGTGGTTCTAAAGGATCACATAGATGGGGGTTCTAACAGAGGTACACAGAGAAGCTGATACAGTGTTTCCTTCCTCCCACATTGAAAGATGTCAGACTGGACAGTGAATTTATCCTCAGAAAAATCTGCTGTCTCCATTATGTATGCTATAGTAATGTACTGCTGTCCTAAATTGTCCTATCCTCCCCTTACCCCAGTGTATCTTAGGTACTTTTATATATAACAACTCATGCATAGTAACTGTTCTTTTACAAGAATTTCTAATAGAAGCATCTCCTCTAGAAATGCGCACAAATTGTGTAGTTGTTTGAAAACTCATTGTTTTAATGTGCCATATGGAATCTAAATGTAAAGCATTGTATCTTTACCAATTTTAGGAAATAGAAATGCCATCAATTTTAATTCCATGAGTCCTGCTATTTTGCCAAAGTTGAACGCTGCAAGTAATTAGATTATTTGTAAATAACCTCACTTCTATATCTTGTGGCTCGCATAATAATTTGAAGGTTTAAGTTGCATTCAGTAATCATCACCCTAACTTGTTAAGTAAACACTAAGTCCTGAGTTCAGATCCTCAGCATCCACGTAAAGACTAGGCACGGCTTCATGTTCTTGTAACCTCAGCCCCAAGGGACAGGGAAAGGCAGATTCTGGTAGGTCACTAACCAATCAGCCAGTAAAAGACTCTGTCCCAAAAGATAAGGTAGAGTGAAAGAGGAGGAGAGCCAACATCTTTCTGCAGCCTCTGTTTCCTTACAGATTTTTAAGATAATATATTCAATGGGTGTGACCTAGTGGTAGAGCACTTATGTAGTAGCATATGCAAAAATCTATGTATATTCCCCAGCACTGAGAAAAAAAAATACAAATTTTAAGTTACATTTGATCAATTCATGACCAATAACAAAAAAATAAGATTGTAAGTACTTCAAGAGCTCCTGTTTTCCCCAGTATTGACTATTAGATTCTTAAATTTAATGGGCTCATGTGGGAGATGTAGTTATAAACATAGAGTAAATTTGGAAATGTCAGTGTAAACTTGACTTTTCCTAATAGTATGTTCCATTGTGGTTAGGAATTCATTAGCACCAGTAATGTGTGGGAGTCTTAACCTCTCATTTTCAAATGATAAACGTTCAGAGTTTTCAACTTCTATTTTATTAGGCCATTTAAAAATATGAGTAAGATATTTCTCAGGAAGATTTTTTGTTGTTGTTATTTTGTTTTTATTTGTTGTTAGTGTCAAGGGAGAGTAAATTCTAGGTCAAAATATTTTGAATAAAATTATAGGTGAAACATTTTGAATAATAGATAGTAGAATACAAACTGGTGTACAGTGGCAATATTTGCAAAACAGTTCATGGGGGATTATTTTTTTCCTAAGAGGATGCAGAATTTTATTATTCCTTTTATTCAGTGATATTAATTGGTACATATGCAGACAGTTTGTTGCTTGCTCATCAAAAATGTTTGAGAATCTGTGGCACTGTCAATGGTCTCTG
This sequence comes from Eospalax fontanierii, assembly GCA_035773235.1. Taxonomy (NCBI): domain Eukaryota; kingdom Metazoa; phylum Chordata; class Mammalia; order Rodentia; family Spalacidae; genus Eospalax; species Eospalax fontanierii. Next base: position 22,375,968 of record CM069540.1, read on the forward strand.
GGAAATAAATGATACCATTAAAATAACATTAGGACTTGGAGCTTCTCAAATTCAGAATTATTAACTTTAAGTGAGGACAACAACATGGCAGAAGATGTTAATGATTCTTTCAGTGCTCAGTTCAAGTGTCCTATGATAGCTCTTCTGTAAAAATCTACACTGTGTTGATAGTACCTGAGGGAAAAGAAAATAAATAAGTTAGTTCCCACTCATGAAATGGCCGTTTCCCTTAAACTTCACTGTTTCTCATTCCTTACCTCAATCAAATATTAGTCTACTCTGAATAAAATATTGAAGGAAAAGAAAGATGCTCTGTGTTTGTGCTTTTGGTTTTTAAGATTCATAACAACATAATTTTCTGATAATTATCTTAGTGTTCTGGGCTATGATTTTAGGTTAGAAGATGAAATTGTGCAAATTTTGATGAATGGCTCTTTGAGTATGTAATAACTGAATATAATGTTTGTATATTTGGAAGTAGCACCCAGTTACCTCCATCTTTGTGTCACAGGGAGTTATAACACCTCCATACTCTTTCTTTGATTTATTACATATTTTTGAATATCAAATGCTTATAACAATAAATTTAATGATAATATATAAAGGACGTATGCTGACTCTCCACATACTCCTTCATTGATTCTTCCTGTGTCATAGCAATCCTTTTTGTGACATGGTTAGGCCTTTCTTCGGCTAAAAATCCTTTTGTTCAAGTAAGCTTTAGTTTGCTGTTTCTATTCTCAGATTCCTACTGTATTTTGAGGTATTTTATTCATTTCTGCAATCACCTTCATCTCAGGTAAGACATCTCTTTCATTCGCCTCACCCTGTGTTCAGATTTTCCTTCTTCGTGTCCCTTTTTTAAATGTTACTAGATAAATTCCATTCTTTAATATCTTCAATGAATGTTACTTTTTCTGTTATAATGTAAACGTGTCACCATTTGCATTGTGTGTATGTGTGTGCACATGTGAAAAGGTGGCTGTCAATGAGGTTTTTGAAGTTTTTTTTTAATCTTTTACTGAAAATAATTTTCAAAGACCATTATTCCACAGTCTTTAAACAGTTTTTTCTCATCTTTTGAGTTAATATGTTTCATGTGAGATTTGCTGTATGTTCAGACTTCAGTGAAAGAAATTCATTCTAAACCCCTTTGGTCTCCAAGACAAGAAGCTTTGAGGAACTCTCCACCCGCCTTCCACCCAAGTGGATGGTGGTTGGATTCCATTCTCAAATCGATAGCTCAATACATGAGCAGTCAATGTCTGGATCCAAAGCCTGAGGCTTGCATTCACCTAGTGTGACCATATTGATTTCCCCCTGTGACTTTATGTATGTCTAATGTCCTGGAAGGCTAAGATTCACAAAATCAAAAATTCATGATAATTAGTATACCTAATAGTCTAGGAAGATTTTTATTCCTATTGAACCTAGAGTATTGAATCTCATAGAAATGATTCACTGTGGAACAGACTGTTTTCTCTTCCTCTCTGTCATCTACCATCTTTACACTCCCCGCCGCATTTATTAGCAGTATAGAAGCTTTTCTTTCCAGCTGTTTTGTTAAATATCCCAGCTGTTTGCAGGTGTGCTAAGAGAATGTCAGTGTTACGGGAAAGGAGCAGTGTTCTAAGTAAGCCTGTTGATGATCAGGAACAGGAACATTCAGACAGCTCCTAGACTCAATATTATGTGTTTACTCAGGTGCCACAAAACCATGCCTCACTATTATTCTCAGCAATTATACTACTTGATTATTTTATTACTTGCTGAAACACACACATATGCATACATTAAATGAGTCAATGGAGTTATTGCATAACAGGGTGATAGTACCTCCCTTAGATTTGGCAGGCTAACAAAATACCCAGTGCCAGGATTGGGTTATCTATTTTGGAGTTGTTGGTTACTGAGTTTTTGTAGACTCCCAAACATATAGGCTGTTTGCCAATCCTATTGGTTACCTTCAAGAACTTGATGGTAAGACCATTTTGCTGAAGATGCCATATATGTGAATCATAGAACATGGAAAAATCTAGCTGGTACTGATATGGAAGCCTCAACCCTATTTGGCTCCAGTCACAGTGCTGGAGGGTGCTATGTATGCTAATGGAAGAGGGCAGTAATCATCCACGTTACCTAGCTATGAACCCAGTGAGCCACGCTAATGACTACCCTGGCAAGGCACACCCATGGGTGCAATAGTGACATGAACATCTGATTGAATTTGAGAACTGTTCCATAAAGTAAAACCCATACCTGGACTACAGAAAACCTGTGGGTAAATAGGTCATAGACCTTAGAGGAGAAACTACTACTGTTATCCTGATAAATGGTCACAGTGTTAGATCAATTCTTAATGACCTTTTATCATACCAATAAATTAGTGCATTTTGTAAGCCTCATCATATAAACATGTTTTGACAGTAACGGTGGTTAACATAGAGACTCATATCTGGTAAATATGCAGAGAATAAGAGACTGTGAATGGCTTGACATTGAATGGTATACCTATAATATACTCTCTCCTGCCAAGGCTGTGAGATCGCTGTGGAAGAGCAGGTGGAAAGACTGTAAGAGCCATAATGGGTGGATGACTACAAGGAAAGAATGTTTTCCACAAACGGGGCAGTTGCACATATGAACTCACAGTGGTTGTGACAGCATGCACGAGACCTGTGCACGGTCCATCCAGACACAATCCGAGCATGAAGAGGAAGGTGGGCATGATGCCCTATCCCCATTCAGGAGCTATAGGCAATTGATGGCTGCTGGTAGAGGAGAGATAGTTTTAAGAATATGTGCTCTGATAAGGTGACCACCCTATAGCTGATGGCTAAACATGAACGATTATATTGATAGCATAAAGTGTACTCTCATGGGCATTGAAAAAGGAGGACACAAGCTGGATATGCAGGGAAGTAGGTGGATCTAGGAGGAACGGGGGGAGGGAGGTGATTATGATCAAAATACAATGTATGAAATTCTCAAAGAAGTAAAAACAAAATTAGAGATGCCAATAAAATGACTTTAGTATGGTAGAAAAACATAATCACATATGAAGTGGTCTCTCTATTATTAAGACAGTATCTCCCTTTAGCCCCACCTTGGAACTTGTTCTCATGCTGACCTTGATCATATTGAGGTCTGCTTTCCTCTGCCTCCCTAGTTCTGCTATTAAAGACATGCCATCATTCAGGGCAGGCATATGGAGTATTCTTCCTAAATGTTTGGGTGAGTGGATGGGTAAACAAATGGATATATTTGAGTGGACAGATAAGGAATGGGTGGATAGTTGTTGATGTGCCATTAGTGGGGAATTTGTTAGTGCATCAAACACATGGATTATGAGGACAGGTTACACTGTATGCCATTAGCCTGGTTTAACACACACAGTCTTGCCATCACGCTACCTCGGACTTTGTTTTGGTTGGGATTGTACAATTTTCCCTTTGCTTACATGGGTGAGAGTAATGTATTGACATAGGCTTCCAACAGGGTAATTTGTTAACCACCAAGATCCTGGTACTTCCTCCTTGTCTTTTTCATTCTCTCCCTCCAGGCATCTTTCACACTGTCATTAGCGTGTTCTCTGCCTAACCATGGTTCCTTCTGCTGAACATTCATTCCTCTCTCATCTCTCTCTCCATCTCTTCCTTAGCCACATCCCCTCTCCTTGCTACTGATGCTGTTTGGCTCAGTCAAATAGAAGACATAATTCGTCAACTTGGGAGGTGATTTATACTTTGTCATCTGAAGTTTTCCTGAAGTAATGGAGAAGTTGTAGGTGGCGATCAATTTGAGGTCCATTTAATGGCAGTAAAATGGGCGAGGCAGTGTATCCAGAATCTTTCAAATTTATATTTATCTTTTTCCATCACTCTTAGCTATTTTAACACAGATATAACTTTTATTACCAGAAACCATACATAGTAATTGATTTTTAGCTTCCTATTTCAGAAGCTACAGATAAAAGGATATTAATTTTTAAGAGGCCGCTCAATCAGAAAATGCATTCTTCACTTGCAGTGGTGAACTGAGTGGGATGGAACTGAGGACTGCAGAGGACCGACTCCAGCTCTGCCTCTGGTAGTCTGTGAAATGCGTTGCTCCCTGCTAGTCCTCTTGTTGTTTCGATCCAAACTAGCCAACCAGGGTCAGCACGTGATGAGTGATGCTTTGAAATTGATTGCTCCTTTCTGGCAAGTGCTGAGTCAGGGCCCAGCCCAGCCCGGCACCACTCAAGATGCTCAGCTTACGTTTGAAAAACTAGCTTGTGACGCTTTCTGGTTATTGGAATTATTTCTGAATTGATGTTGGTGAACATGGACTCAGTGTTTGCTTTAACGTGACAATTCAGTTTGTAGATTGACACGATTTTATTTTTTAATTTTTTGTCATTTAAAGTTTTTATTTTTAGTTTAACTTATGAAGTAATAGGCTTCCATATGTGGATTTCATGCTTGCTTCATTTAGGTTGATTCACCCACTTTCCCCTGGTTACCCTGAAGCCTTTCCCGCCTAGCACCGCACTTCCACTTTGCTCTGTTCTCTTCTGTGTCCCACCCCCTTAATCCTTCTGTTCTTTGTAGTCTCATGGACATAGTTTTAGTTTCCCATCTTTTATCCGTGTTTTCTCCCACCTAGACACCCCTTTACCTGTTAGAAGCTAACATATGGTGTTTGCTTTCTGATCCTGGACTTACGATTTTCAGTTCAATCTTTTTTTCTTTTTTGCAAACTTCATAATTTCATTTTTAAGCTTTACCACTGAATAAAGCTCCATTGTGTAAATGCACCACATTTTCTTTATTCATTCATCAGCTGATGGACATTTAGGCTGGTTCCGTTTCCTTGCTACTGTGAGTGGAGCAGCAGTCATGCAGATGTGCACTCTTGTCTGTAGACAGGTGTAGTACTTCCCATTTTGTTTACCTTTAATATGGACAATGAAAACTGAATGACCCCATTTTTAATTAATGACACTGTGTCAACTGACCTGTGCTTATTCTTATGTTAATAAAGGAGCATCATTATTACATCAGAAGTGCCCTCCATACTGCTACTATGATCCTCAAACTCCGTTTGTTCTATTTTCTTGGGGAGCTGTAGACTTAGAACCACGTCAGATTAAAGTTCTCACCTGGACTAGGCAATATTCCCCACCTCCTATTCCAATATGCTCTATGACCTGCCACAAATAATATACTCCACCCTGGTCTAATGCTGTGATTTCTGCAGAACAGTCTCTCTCCTACTTTTATGATAGTACTTATATTTTAATATCCATCTGAAATCCGTTTTAATTCTCTGCTCAAAACAGTGCTTGTATTTTGAGCTTTTAAAATAGTTTCCCCTAGGACTGAGGTTCCTTTGATGCATTTTTCAGCTTTAAAAAGTTTTCTTCTGGGTTAAAAGAGAGCTCAGAAGCTAAGAGACTGCTCTTGCAGAGGTTGAAATCCCCCATGGCAACAAATAACCATACTTAACACCAGTTTCAAAGGTCCAGTGTCCACTTCTGACCTCTGTAGGCACTACACGATACAGGCATACTTATACACCTGCAGCCATTACTTTCATACACAGAAAATAAAATAAGTAAATACATATTTTTAAAAAGTTTTCTCCCATAATTTCCTTATTTCTGCATCTTTTATTGTTTCTCCATATTCCAATAATAAATGAAAGAGAAATCCTAAGATGCTATCCAAGTAATATCTTCCTTTTTTCTTCCATCCACTGAGTTCTAGAAGTTATGATGACTGTCTTTGCTTTGCCCACCACAGCTTCTGCCTAATCAATTCAGTGACTGTGTTTTGTCATCATTCAGCCTGTCATGGTTTCATGCTGGTTGCCTAGAATGACATGTGATGTCCCTTTCATTTCAACTATGCCATCATTTTTTTCCAGAGTGAATTTGAACTCTTTGAACTGTCACCTTCTAATAATCTGAAAAAAAAAATCCTTTTAAAATGAATAAAATCTAGAACTAAGCAATAGTTCATTAAAATCAATATAGCTACTATATCTGAGACTCATGTGTTTTGATTTAAATTTTCCTGCTCATTTTTAAACCCAGTAAGTACATGGTTCTACTTTTGAGCTTCATTTACTGTGTTTAGGTACTAAAAATAACACTCATTTTGATGCACATGGTTAATAATTTAAAATTCCCCTCTGGATCCCCAGAATGGAGTCTCTGGAAGGGAGAAAGAGAAAGGATTGAATTCTAGTTGAGTCAGTCAGTGCCTGAGCAAGGAGAAGACAGGAGAGGTTAGGAAGTCATTTCACAAAACCTCTGTCATGCATTCTGAAAAGTTACCAGAAAAGAGATAATCATTGTAAGGCTTGTGCATACTGATGGGGAAAATCTACTTCTTTTACTTAGTTGTTTTTGACCCTTGAAATATTGTAAATTCATTTTTCTTCATCTAACTAAAGCTAGATCACATGTTGATATATGTTTATATTAGTACCTAGATATTACATTTGGGAATTATTTTTCTTTGCTTTACAAAAAGTTTTATTTATTTCTATTTATTTGCATGTGAGTGTGTTCATGTGTGTGTTTATGTCTGTACATGGACATAGGTACACATGTTGGGCATAAGAGGGTGTCAGATCCCCTGGAGCTAGAGTTAACAGTGGTTGTGAGACTCTTGGTGTGGCATTGGGAACTGAAATCAGGTAATCTGCCTTAACAGCAACTGCTCTTAATCACTGAGCTACTTCTTCTGCACTGGACTATATTTTTTTAAAGCTCAGGTTTGACTATAAGACATTGTGTCTGTTAGGCAAGCCCCCTGCAAGTAAGCTATATCCACCACCCACCTCTCATTAGCTCTTGTTTTCCTTCATGAGGCTAAACTGTTCAGGATGGCCTTGAATGCACTTTGCAGCCCAAGTGAACATGGAACTTGAAACCTCCTTCCTCCCACAACTCAGCCCTCTTTCTGAGTATCTGGGATTCCAGGTCTGAGCCAGGAGTCCCAACTGCTCCTAGAGAATTTTGAAAGGTAAAAATTCCAAATCATTTCCTAGAAATGAATGACAGAATAATCATTGTTACTTTCATGAGAAATGTACAATTTAGGCCAAACTGAAGATTACATACAAGAAGATTGAATTGACATAGGGTCACTACAATGAAAAACAGACATGTTCATACTGATAATCTTGAATTTTTGCTTATTTGCTTGTCTGAAGACAAAAACTCTCATTTAGTCTTTCCTAGAACTATCTCTCAATCACTAACACCAAGAATTGACCACAGGGTCCCATCAGTCTGATAATTCTGCATTTCCTCTGCCATTCTCTAAGTTTCCATGACAACCAACCACATTCCAAGACCCACACTGACTATGACTATGGACTTACAGGAAGAGTGGACCCCCATTTCTATGTCTATAGAGCACACACCGATTCTGAGAGTTGTTGCTGGGAATGTAATGAAAGTAGGAACTACTGGGCTATACTGTTTATCCCAATACTTATTTTTAGAATGGATATCTTGACATAGTAGATACAGTTAAGTGGAAGAATATGATTACGAGAATTGAGAACTCTCTGAAAAGAATTCAGTGATATGTGTCTTATTTAAATGATAGTAGAGAGAATTTCTGGTGATGATAGATAAATATTTAAATATGTAAACAGGAAGGAACAGATTTGCTCAGTCGGGTTCAGCTGTAAGCAATTATGTGCGATGGAAGTCCATTATGTAAGGGAAATTTAAAATGCTTTTAAGAAATGTCCCCCACCCCATATTTTCCAAAAGAAATCATGCTTCATTGTAGGACAGTATTTGCAAATACAAAAGAAATTATGAAATGAGATTCTAACAGTATGTCCTTTAACAGCAGTGAAGTCTTTAATTAATTTGCCAATTTTAGGTCGTTCACACATTTAGCATTCCTTTGCTCCCATATGCCCACTCAATCCATTCATTTATTCAATAAATATTTCTTGAACATTTCAGAGTTTAATGAATTAGGAGTCATAGGCATTAACCTACTACTTACAGCAGTGCTTGTGGCTATAATACTTAATCTGAAACTTTAATAATTCAACATAAGAAAATTACAGTTTCATTCATATGAAATCCAAGTCAAGTGTTTCTTATTGGCAGGAGGGAGAAAGTTGATTGGGAGAATGAATGGCTGAGAAGAAGTTTAGACCATGTTTCAAAGATACAGGCTGAGGGCTCCTCCGAGTTCCCTTTGATCTGAAATACCAGCAGGAAGACTGAGGCAAAGAGACACTGACGAAGAAATCATCTCTTCTTAAATATGATCATTTATTGTCCCCTTTGTACCAGTTTTTGAGAATATTCTGGTTCAGAACACATTTTCCATAGCAGTACCCTCTACTTTGAAGGGAACGTGACTTTTTTTGTAATGGATAACCGATTAACTAGGAAAAACCAACCTAAATGGTTCATTTTGGAGAATCCATTCTAGTCGAAGGAAAGCGATCCTTAAAACCAAAAGCAGTAAGAAAAATAAGTGTTTATTCAAAGGAGATAAATATGTAATCTAAAAAGCTAAGAAATACAGCTACATACAAGTATACAGTTTAGATGGATGATCTAAAAGAGCTCAGTGTAAAAGAGGAATCTTAGTAACTGCCTGAATAGGGTGTGAATGAGGACTGCAGGGGAGATCCTGTAAGTGTAGTGCACGCAAAGCTCAGTGGGAGGAGCCATGTCTGGAACGTCCAGAGAATAAGCACATGCTCACAGCAGTTGCAGAGTAAGCCAAAGAGGTGATAGCTTATGATGGAACAGGAGCCTGCTCTTTCAGGAGCCTTATGCATGCCTAGGGAATTTGACTTTTACTCTTAGGGACAGGTGAAGTCATTAGTGGGATTTTAGAAGAGGTGTGAAGGTTTATGTACTAAAAGGATCATGCTCGTTGTTACAATGAAAATAGACTATAAGGAAATAGAGCAGAGCAGGGAGACCATTATGAAGCTTTTTTTAAAAAATAATTGAGGTTGGAAAAATGGCAATTTAGGCCAGAGGGAGTAAGACGTATCAGTTCCTAGGCAAAACTGGAAGATAGAGTCACCAGGATTGGCAGACACAGTGGTGATTGGATGTGGAGCAGAGGGCAGTCAAGGGTGATGCCAAGGCTTTCAGCCTCAAAAGCTGATTAGAGGACTGAGTTTCCCTTAATCAGCATGAGCAACACCATGATGAGGCTTCAAGTAGAGTGTTCGTAGAGCATGAGTTTATTGATTATTTATTTATCATGATTTTTGACTTTTAAATAGAAATGACAGGAAATTCAGAGGGGCTGGAGTAAGGTAAATAAGGAATAGGTACAATTATTGAGCCCTTAACTTGGTATCAGGTGAGTGGGGAGTTCAGGTGTCCAAGTCCCAGACACTGACTCCTTATGAATCCAACAGCTAAGAGGTTGGGAATATGTGTAGTAGCCAGTAGATAAGCAGGGGAAGGATATCAGCACACTGTATTGTCAAGAAAACTGTTTCCAGAAAGAAAAAGTGGACACAATGTCAGTCCCTGCAAACAGGTCATATGAAATGAGAAATATAGATTGACCAGACATTGAGTGGTAGAAAGCCCAGTCTTGACCAGCAGTTTCAGTGAAGTGATGGACAGAAAAATACTGAAGTAAAACCAAGGGAAAAAGGGAGGAAAATCACAGTCAGAAATGGTCATATGTGAATATTTTGAGATATTTTTCTATATATGTAAATAAGGGAATAGGGTGTCGATTAGAACAGGAAGTAGAAATAAAGTAGGTTATTTGTATAATTTTTAAGTGAGGAAGGGGATGACACATTCATAAAGACATTAATGGACACACATGTAAACAGGACCATTCACCCTGGTTGGTTTTTAGTTTTTAGTTTGTTTGTTTAATCCTGCCATATTACTAGTGTGGCTGTGACCACAGTGTATGAAGAAACTTTCTTAGCAAGATCTGATTTTTTTCTTGGTTAACACAATATATGAGAGATGGTTAAGTAAATGCAATGTACCAACAAGATAGTGAAATCAGGGTATCAGAGATTCTGAGACAGTATAGTATTTAAGGAAGTTTTGGCATTGTACTCCTAAGAGAGATGCCTTGAAGATTCAGGAGTTGATTGTCAAAAATAGAAGTCCTTAAAGCTAGGAAACAGAGGAATGGAGAATAGCTCTCAGTAGTGGGAAATTCTAGAGATAATAGCAACAAAGAGCTAAGGATGAATGCAGAACAAAATCTTTGGTAGAGAGAAAAATCAAAGAATGAAGGGACTGAGATCTAGAGTCCAATACAATTTATTTAAATCCTGAGCAGTTTGACATGAACAGTGCTGGATGTGACATTGAGATGGGAACTGAAAGCTTACAGCTCTGACCTTCCATCCTGGGTTTTGCAAATGCATCATTTAAAAGCTCTTTTGGACAGTTTAGTTAAAGTTAGCTCTGAGTTATTGTTCAAATGGAATGATTTTATTTTGACCTCATTTTTCAAAGATACTTTTATGACTATAGAATTCTGGGTTGATAATTATGTCCTCTTAGTATTTTGATATCATTCTTCTCCTGACCTCTGACTTACATGTTTGCTGTAGAGAAAGCAATAGTTTAATTATTGTTTATGATAGATAATCTTTCTCATTGTAGCTGCTTTTCCAAACTGTATTCATTTTTGACCTATATGTTAATAGGATTTGTCTAAGTTGTGTAACTTTCTGACTCTGAACATTAGTGTCTTATTTTAGTTTTTATTTACTTTTAAACAATTCCATACTTGCATATAATGTATTTTGATCATATAAATCCTAATTACCTTTGTCTCCCCTCTTTTCTCCTGATTAACCCATTCTTCCCAAGAAGGTCTCCACCTGCTTTCCCATGTGTGTGTGTGTGTGTGTGTGTGTGTGTGTGTGTGTGTGTGTATGCACATGCCACTGAGTTTATATGGAGTTGCTTGTTTGAACATGGGCAATTAACCAATTGCTACTACACTCTAATTCTGAATGATCCTCATGCATACTCTATCCAAATATTCACCACCTTTCTCCACTTCCCTCAGAGTTCTTTAACCCCCATTCTTTCGTGTTCGATCTTAACATTGACTCTATTAACCTACCCTACAACATCTCCTTTTTTTCAGTTACTATATCTATCTGAACCTAATTTCCTGTATTTATTTCCTATTTAATGTTCAGTTTTCCAACTTTATTTTCAGCTGAGCCTACTACACTTTTAATCGTTCTGTTTTAAATTCATCTTTATCTTCTCCTTCTTTCCAGTATTCCTAGTTACTTTGTTGAGCTCGTCTCATTCCCTTTGCCATTCTTCTCAGTTGGTTCTATAAACATATTAAGCAATATGATGGCCTATATGTTTCTCTCATTTGCTTATATTAGCTAATTTCTTCATTTACTTAATTTAAATGTAAATATTACAAGGTCATATTTCCTTGTTTTCTTATCATTGCAGTAATTTTAAAGGCTGAATTTATATTTATAGAAGTTTCTTATGAGATGTTGAGGTATTTAGAGGACTTAGGAATCCAGAACCACCTTCAATTATCCTTTAAGTGTCAGTTAGGTTTGCCTGAGGAGGGTAGAAACACAGGCCAAATTCTGTTTTAGAACATGAGAGTAAATCAAGCTTCAGGGCCCATGCCTGTGAATGCCAGCACTCATGAGACTGAGACAGGAGGATCATGAGTTCAAGGTCTGTCTGAGATACATTATAAAATTACATCAAACAAACAAAACAACCAAACAACAACAACATCAAAACAACAAGAAATGAGGGTGTAGCTCAATAGTACCATGATTTGTTAGCATGGTAAAGGCCCTGAGCTCATGCCCTGCCTCTGTTCTTTGTACACACACACACATCCATCACCCCTCCTGTCTCCTTTCTCCTACTCCTCCTCTGTGTCCTCACCATATTATCTCCTCCCCACACTCCTGTTTCTGTTCCTATTCCGCCTCTTCCTCCACACTGAGTCAAACTGAGACCTGTATTCCAAGTTTGGTAACTTGTGTGTGGAACCCAAAATCCCCAAAGAGTCTTCATTCTGGTCCTCTACCATGTCTGATCATCGCCGTGGCCTCTTATGTCTCAATTTCTAGGCATCAGTGACTGGCATGTAAACTGAGGCATGCTTCCTACTCTTTGGCTCAATTATAAGGATCTTTGTTTCTTTATATGTGTTTTCTAAAGGCTTCTGAATGTTCACTTTCCTGCTACCAGATCTTTACATGAAATGCATAATTGGAAATATTCTAAGACTTGTGATGGACATAGAGTACAGAGAGTCATGCACTGGGAATGCTTATTCACATTCATAAAAAGCATAAATTGTGCTAGGATGTCACTGTGCATTTATTTCTTGAGATATTCGTGTAATAAGGTTAGATTTATGGAGTACATTTCAAGGTTTCTATTTTTATTAATTTAGAGTATCTTGCTGTAGCACTGATAATAGTTCTGTGTTTTCCTGTATGTAGTCAACTCTGATGATCTTTTCTTTTGTGGCTTGTCCTTTACATGATGCCATTAGAAAATTTTCTCCATTCATAGCGTACAACTTATCACCTGTTCCTTCTAATGCTTTGGGGAGTCTATTTTGCTCAACAATGCATTTTTCTCTATTGAATATCAGCAAATTTCATGCCATTGCAAATATTTATAAGTACATAATATGCTTAAATGCTATTCTTTTCATTCTTTTGTAGAAATGTTGTTGTTTCTAGGGGTAAAATAGCTGTGGTCTAGGAGAATTTTTAAAACATTAATTTATTCTTTGAGAATCTTAAACATGTATCTAAAACATTCTGATCACATTCATTCCCTGTACTCTCTTATAACTCTCCCCAACATCTTACCACCTCACCAGTGTGTGTGTGTGTGTGTGTGTGTGTGTGTGTGTGTGTATGTTTATGTGTATGTGCGTATGTATGTATATCACCAGCAGTCATATTGCTGAAGACGATAATTTCCTCCAAGGAGTTTTTGAGCTAGTTTTCTGTTGAATAATAGAGTGAAAATGTATCACAGACATTAGCACAGGCTCACCTGACTCTGTCAATCAAGCTTCTTGATGCTGAGCAAATAACTCCCTTAAAATCATCCCCCTCCTTTAAAAAAAAATCTGGGTGCAATAATAAAGAACTTGTTTATTGTGAAGAGTAGAATTTAAGTGGGCATAGGATCTGGCCCCAGCATGTGTATCTTCCTAGTAATGATTCTAATAGTATCCCCACTTCAGATTCCCACAATCTGTTGATGCTGAAATAGTGTGTGTGTGTGTGTGTGTGTGTGTGTGTGTGTGTGTGTTGGTTTAAAAATACAGTCATGTCTTATGTGGTCTTTAGAATAATGTAAATCTATAATATGTGAAATGAATTAATATTTAAACCATGGGAGTTATGAAAGGCAATGAGATTTGAATGAAAACATACAAGTATTTCATGCTGTGTGCCGTGTAACATTAAGGCATCTGTCGTCTTCATGAATCCTTGTAACTTGACATACACGAATAAACTAGTTTTACTATTTCTCTTCTCCCTGTGGGTAGTAATTTTGGTAGATATGCATAAATCAAAGGATACAATAGGAAACATTTGAAGTGGTGTTGAAAATGATGATTTCAAGAATGGGCTTTAATTTTATTGAATAGAATATGATTAGCAATTTTGTTTTTGTTTTAGTATTGTGAATATTTATTCTAACAAAAAATGAATATAGTAATTTATAAAATAATATCATCCACCCATGTTTCCTGGTGTCAGATTGGACAGCCTTGTACTTTGTTGGAGGACTTGTTGGTAGTCTTGAATTGGAACATGCTTGGACTGGCACACCTGTGGCTAGTGCATATTGTGCTGGGTGGGAGGGAATTCTACATAATGTTTCCACCCATCATCCTTTCCGCAGTGACTGGTTGTATTCAGATCATCAGAGTTGCACAAGCAAGAGGATTTTACCCACTGAGCCATCTAGCCAGCCCATGCTTGGGTTTTAAAACTGAACAAGATGGTGGAGTCACCTCTTCCTGGCATCAGTGTTTAACTCCTGGCAGATTTGGAGACATGTGGCTGGAAGACGTTCAGCCTCAAGTTGTGCTTCTCTACCATCCTTGACAAGGTCCTACATTTGCAATCTTGAAATCATTCTAGTGGGTCTTTAAACCTGAGTTATTCCTGTTTAGTTTTTGTGAGTGTATTTGTAGGTATTAATCTCTGTTTTTTTAAAAAAAATAGCAGCTTTAAATGCTTTTATTTATTTTTTGCCCATGTGGGATATTTGTGTATCTGTGGGCTTGGCACAGTCATGTGTAGAAGCAGAGGGTTACTTTATGAATTAGTTCAAAATTTCCACCCTTATGCGGACTGCATAAGGAATTTAGGTCATCAGCCATGTGGAAGCAAGTGATTCTTCCCACTGAGTTACCTGGCCAGCATGTATTTCTGTGTAAAAATAATTATTTTTTAAAAAGCTAATATGACTCTAGTCCCATTTATTTCTTGGGAACCTAGAAAGTTATTATTTTTCAGCTGTGAGATTTGTAAGACTTTAAAAAGTGTTTTTATTTTTATTTTATGTATAAGAGTGTTTTGCCAAACATGTATGGAAATGCTCATGTGCATATGTTCCTTCAGAGGCCAGAAGATGATGTTGGATCCTCTATAACTGGATTTACAGAGGGGTTACAAGGTGCCATGTGGGTGTTGAGGACTGAGCCTGGGTCCTCTGGAAAAACAGTAAGTGTTGTTAACTGCTGAGCCATCTCTCTGATTCTGGAAGAAAAACCTTAATAGCATCCATTAATATTACCTAAGAACATCTCTTAATTTTAGAATAATACATGGGCTTACTATTTGTTAGGGTAGGAAGTTGAAAGAATCACCCTGTAGACCAAGCTGGTCTGGAACTTGCTATGTAGACTAGGCTGGTCTCAACTGCAAAGAAATTCACCTGCTTTTGCCTCCTAAATGCTGGGATGAAAGTTATGCACCATCACACCAGACTGCATGGGCTTACCTTTTAAAAGAAGACGTTATTGAATATTTACGGTTTTGACGTGGTATGTTTTGATGGTATTTAAAAGATTGTATATGTCCCTTTTAAATTTCTACAAGCCTTCATGATACATACCTTGTGGTGGTCCTCCCTTTCAGTTTCTATTTTCATGGCTATTGCTGTCTATTTTCCAACAGCTATCATTATGTGATGCCAAACTTTTCTTTCTTGGTTGAAAATTGATTTGTGTGTAGAAGAGGAGTTAAATTTATGCTTGAGTATTGTGAGAAGGTAATACTGTCCTTCCTGAGCCTCCTCAATCTGCCTTTTATGTTTGAGTTGAATATTCTTCTGTAATCGACCTCCTACCCTCTGTTTCTCCCTCCATCTCTCCTAGACAGAGGCAGGTGTACATTGGTACACAGAAATCTTTTGGGAGGATAATTCTTCATGAGTTTATTTTCAAAAATTCAAAAGCAAGTATATATAATATGTTATAATATAGAATAATAGATGTTTCTTGGTACAAGTTCATATTGGTCTTTCCTTATTTACATAACCCAAGAACAGCAGCCCAATGAGGATGCTGGGACTCTGAGTTTCAGCTGTAGTTAGAGGCCTAGACACAATGAACCAGCAGGGTTTGGTGAGCTCAAGCAGCCTGCAAATAGAGCTGTCTTCTTAACTTTGAAGTTCTCTCTGCATGCCCAGTCTGCTCCAGTGGATGGCTATTGCTGCCAGCTCGGTATGGCTGTTCCTCTAATAGCTACTGTGGACTACAGTCTCCTCTGGATGTGTTGGGAGGGAGGTTGTGCTGCTGGGAGAGCACATTGCAAAGGGGCTAATAATCCAGAAGTGCATCTGTCAGTTAGGTGGGAGAAGGTGGCCATGGCATAGGAAGGGTGTCCTTGCTTTCTCTGCTTTGATGCTGCTGCTGTGGAGAAGTGAAACTAATTTTGAATGGAAACTGCTGAAAGCTGTATGCTGAGCTGACTCTCTGGAGAAGGCCTGGTCCCTTTCTTCTTTACTGTATTCAAATATGCTCACTGCCACAGATCCTGGGCCAGAATTCTGAGAAGAATTGGTCTGGCCATCTCCACCTCCTTCAGTAGAGGGCTGTCCTTGCCTTCTGCCTCTCCCGAGCCTGAGTACCAAGGTGATGCTCCATTTGCATTAAGACACCGAGCAACACCTCTGCCAAGACCTTGGCCACCCCTGAGCAGGGAATGTAGACTTTTGGCATCTCAGTTTCTGGTGGAATTGTGAGGTGAGAAAAGCAGATTAAATACCCTGAATTCCTCTCTACCTCAAGCCATCCTTTCACCTGCATTGCTTTACTTTCTGTTCCGATACTTTGATGGAACTATCCATGACTGCTTAGTAACTTTTATGTTGCTATCTCTAGAAGTGCATTTAAGGTTTGTTATTGTTTTATACCCTCAAATTCCTGGCTTTTCTTTATTTGGTACTGTGACACAGGTGTTAAAAAATAAATTAGAGCATTACAAATATCTTAGCTCAGAATAGCAGGGGGAAAGTAATTGGAAAAAACATGAAGTGAGAAATTGTAAACATATTTCTAACAGAAATGATATTGGGCTACTGCTAAGCAGTCTCTGCTGTGTTTGTAAACAGCCAATCAATAAAGTTGCTGTTGGAGGCAAGGAATGAGTTTTTAAATCTTATTTGTCAATCAGATGTATGTTGTTTTCAAGGCACAAATAATAACTTGGTACCTCCATAATCCATCAATATGTGTCTTAGGAGGGCTTCATTGACAGAGATAATGTTCAGATCTTATACAGACCTCCCTTGATATTTGTGAGTGGTTGTTCCAGAACTCTGGTAGGTACCCACGTCAGCAGATACTCAGTGACAGTTTCCTCTCTGTTGTGATAAAACACTCTTGTCAACAGGGATTTAGGGGTGGAGAGGGTTTATTTCATTTTACAGTCCATCACTGAAGGAAATATGGGCAGGAACTCAGGCATAGCTTTGAAGCAGAAACCACAGAGGAACACTGCTTGCTGGTTCCCTTGCAGGCTCATGCTCAGCTAGCTTTCGGATACTGTCCAGGAACACCTGCCTAGGGATGTTGCTGCCCACAGAAGGCTGGGCCTTTCTGCAAGATTAATAATCAAATAATTCCCCCCCCCCCCACACATGCCTCCACGTCAACTTGACCTAGGTTCAACTGAGGCTCCTGTTAGATGTCTCTAAGCTATCTCTGGTGGACAAAGCTAGCCCCAACAGTGGTGGAGTATTTACAAATAATGTACACACACCTGCCTGTATACTTTGAATCACCTGTAGAACAATTATACTACTGACAACTATGTGCATGCTGTGCAAAGATTTCCACCTCATTGCTTAGGGAGTGATACAATAAATAAGGCATGTACATGTTAAGGGAAAGCCTCCTGAATAGGGCTCATCTAAGTTCACTTGAATCAAATCCAGAGAGACAAGCTGCATTTAGGAATTAAAGGAAGACCAATAGGTTGTGACTTTGTTTGTGGATTATGTCTTGTAAATTTTATTTCCACTTTCTATTAACAAAGCTGAGGGAATGAAAGAACCCTACCTATAAATAGTTCTAGTTCTACAGAGGACTGTTTAGTCCAGGCATCTGACTCATGCTATACTTGCTATGCTACCGAGATTTGATTGTCCTATGATAACAATCACCTAATCAAGGCACTTTAGTAAAGTGGGGGCTCATGCAGTGTACTTGCTAAGACACTAATGGAGCTTGTTAATATGAAGCAATTAAAAGAACTATGTGAACTCACTGCAATAGTATAGTAAAAATCATCTTACTATGAAATGTCAAATGCATTGAAAATAATATATTTATATTAAGGCTTAAAATCTCTTAGAATTATTAAATACTGTAAATTTATGATTGACTGGGCAGACATGAAATGAGCAATGTTAGGACAGTGCAGCTGGGTAAGATGTTCTCAGACTTGAACAAGATTTAAGGGAGGGCAGTGTAGCTACAGGAAGAGAATATGGCTTTGATGTGCAAATGTAAAAACATTTGACCCAGATTCAGAGAAGCCAGAACAAAGTGGGATGGTCTCAAGCAGGCAATGAGGAAAATTCCTTTGCTGCACAATGGATCTGAGTCAAGAGAAAGCCCAAGGTTTACAAAGCTCTGGGGTCTGTTGTCTACATTCCACCTGGAATCTATACATCTCCATTAGCTGGGTTTATACTCTTCTGAAAGTGTGCTGAATAGTGAATTTGTGGATAGCAAGAATCTATATCCTTGCTGTTTCAAAGAAAATATAATTATGTGTTCCCATTTTATTCATAAACTCCAACCAAGATTCTCAATATGATTAAAATTCTCTTAAACAACTACATAACAA
The DNA here is from genome assembly GCA_035773235.1 of Eospalax fontanierii. Classification (NCBI taxonomy): domain Eukaryota; kingdom Metazoa; phylum Chordata; class Mammalia; order Rodentia; family Spalacidae; genus Eospalax; species Eospalax fontanierii. Next base: position 22,394,346 of record CM069540.1, read on the forward strand.
CTCAGCAAGGATTCACGCAAAGAATTTAACCATCAACTGCCCCATTATTTAACACATAATAAACTTGTCCCTTGAAATCTTTTGTGTACAGAAGCCAAGCAATATCAGAGACAAATGAAATTTTCAATTCAAACTTATCACCTCTCTCAATATACCTTATCATTCAAATTTTTCTTCTGAAGTATTGGATTCCCAAGGCCTTTAAGACACACTTCAAAGGAATTTTTACTTCTGTAAGAAACATATTTGCTTAAAATTATTGGGCAATCGATAGTGATAATAAAAGATCACTATAAATAAAAGGAGATTCCTGTCAGAAAGCCTAGGTGGACAGCAACAGATCCCTCTTCATCCTCCTACCAGATCTCTTCTGCTAGTAAATATTTTCTTTCTTTATTATTTTTAAAAATTGTTTTTATTTTATGTGTATGAATATTTTTCCTCCATGTATATAAGCACACCCGTGTTGTGCAATGACTGCAGAGATCAGAAGAGGGAGTCAGATTTCCTGACACTGGAGTTACAGATGATCGGTTGTTAGCCATCATGTGGGTTCTAGGAAATTAATCTGGGTCCTCTGGAAGAGCAGCCAGTGCTCTTAGCCTCTGAGCCCTCTCTACAGCCCCTAAGCATTTTCCTTTTATTGGTGTTTAGCAGATCGAAGAGTAGAGATTTAGATTTTTGATAGCTTTTTAGTGCAGAGTACAAAGTGTTGCATGGTGTGGTATGGAATATTTATTAACATAGAAACCATCTAAGGGAAGATGTATTGGCTCAGCTATTATTACAAAGGAGGATTATTTTATAGTTATTTTTGTGTGGGGGGCCATGTGCTCATGCACATGTGTGGAGGTCAAAAGATGACTTGACAGACTTGTTTTTCTCTTCTACCATGTGGCTTCCTGAGACTGAACTGTAGATATTAGGGATGGTAGCAAGTTCCATCTCCTGCTGAGCCAACTTGCTGGGCCTTATTAGAAAGCATATCTTCTCCACTCTATTATAAGGCACAGTGAACTCAGTAATGGTTTTGAGCTACATCTCAGTCGTATAGATTTATTGTATTTAACTCAATACAGTAGAAAAACGTTTGGTAAAAAAAACAGTGCATAGGAATTTATTAGAGAACTATGTCCATTAATGAGAACCTTTGTAATAATTACATGTGCTAGAAAATTTTCTCTCTGGACACGCCCTACAAGGAGGGAGGCTTTTGAAGAATTTTTCTAAGCACACACAGTTGAATATTTTGAGGTCCTAACCAGAAACAAAGTCTCCAAATATTTGGCCAAGACCTTTTCTTTTTAACTCTTTAGACAGTTGAAAATTAGAAATGAAATGGTAATCTAACCTGTTTCCTTCATGCTTGAAAAAAGTAATAATATCTCAATGGACAAATTGACAAAGGCCCATTTTCCATTCCTATAGTCATTTTGTTACTGCCTTCATCTATTCGTGATCTTTAAAAAACTAACATTCAAGGGCTGACAAGATGACTAAATGGGTAAATAGGCTTGCTGCAAAGTCTGATGAGGGGTTGGATCCCTGGGACCCATCTGGTAGACGGAAATGAACTAACTCATGCAAGTTATCTTCTGTCCCCCCCTTTGCATGTCATGTGATGTGCACAAGCAGATACATTTACATGCACAATACAAACAAATGTAATAAAATACGTCATTTTGGAAGTATGTTAAGTAGAAGTTAACTTGCACTAAAAGGCATGTATTTTTTTATTTAACTGTCTTCTCAGGATAATATGGACATTCTTATTAAAGATATCAGTTTGAATTTTATACATTTTTTTCCAACTATCTAAGAATAACTGACATTGGAAATGAACATTTCTAATTTATTCATTTTGGAAATATCCTTGGCTTAAAAATATGCTTATGATTTGGTCAATGAGAATAAAATATGGATTATTACATATGTGCATACATTTTATGTTGTAACTCTTATATAAATATATTGTTCTTAAGTGAAAATATACTCATGTGTTTCATACACATACCTTTACACATATACATACATATGGAGTAGGTGCACATATTGTGAACACAAAAACAAAATATAAAATCCAGGATCCATTTCATTGTCAAATTCTTTCCTACTTTTTTACTGATGATTGAATCAGAGAAAACCAAAGTCAGGGGACCTCTTTGAGTTTCCCTTTCTGAGTTTTCTAGACCTTGTGAAGAACAAAGTGTACGATCTATGTGGGGTTTCAAAAACACACAGCTTTCTAACTTCTGGAAGATCTATGTGTTTATCCAAGGCTTGAATCCCATGCAACATTTTAAAAATGATGTATTGGTTAAAAAAAGGGGGGGGATCCATAGCTTGGTGTGGACTGTTTGCAGAGTTTCTTTTCGCAGCAGAGAATGTAATAATCTTAGGAATATAAAAGATTTGAGCTACCTCGATGGCTTCTGCAGACACTGATTCTCCACCTGAGGCCCTGAACTACACTGTTACAGGGAGGATATGATCAATTAAACCTACTAAATTGCTCTCTGGGTTCTTTGGGTCTAATGTGTAGATATTTGTGTGCCTAGACTCCTTAAGACAATTTTTGCATATCAGTGTTAACCAACATATAGCCATAAGTTAAGTAAGACTAAATGCAAAGCAGGGATACCCATCTGATTGAACTTTTAAAGACTGAGTATTAACACTAAATCTGTTCTTACAGAAATAAAAAGATTCTTATTTTATTTGCCACTTATTTTCGACAATTTTCAACCGGAAAATTTAAAAAAATAAAATAAACTTGCTAAGAGTAGAGATTTTCTGTTTCATTATGAACCCTGAGTATAAATAGCATCCTGAAAACTCAAAAATGATAATTTTTTGTAAGCATCATTCTTTAAAGATTGTAAAAAACCGGGATGTGTGTGTGTGTGTGTGTGTGTGTGTGTGTGTGTGTGTGTGTGTGTGCGCGCGCATAGGCATCATTTGTTTACAGATCCATTGGAGATCAGAAGAGGATGTTGGATCCCCTGGAACTATGAGCTACCATTGGGTGCTAGGAAACAACCTCAGATCTTCTGCAAGAGCAGCAAGTGCTCTGAACCACTGAGCCTTTTGTCCAGCCCCCCAAAGTTCATTTTTGATGACAGTATCTGTTATGACACTGGTTTCAGATGAGCAGGTATTTGGATTCAACCATTTTCTTTAAATTTTATTTTATATTGATTTCTTTATTTTAGTAATGTTCTCTCTATAGCATTTTATCTCAGTTCTGTTTTCTTCCCACCTCGATCCCCACCACAACAGTTGCTACACTTGCAAATGGCAGTAGTGGGTGAACATTGTGTTCAGCACACATTGAATTAGTAGACTCAGGTGCTCCACTGTTGCATTTAACACAGTGGCACAGGACAGTGATTTAAGAGACCTTGCTTGCATATCCTCATGGTAACCAAAAATCCTGGTCAGTTTCTCTGAGTTGCACTTATCAGTTCAGTTTCATTTGGTACATAGCATAAACCTCAGAGATAAAAGTACTTAATATTCAGTCTAAAAGGAAATCAAACTTATCAATTCTATTTTGGAAAATCATGTAAATATTTATGCCCCTATGTAAACACACTGCTTGCTATTTTGATTTCCCTTTCTTTTCTAAACTGACTTCATAAGGATTAAAGCAGTTTTCAACTAATAACATATTTCATGAGAGGCAGAACTGTTGAATCTGTGAGTGTAGACTAATTACATTACTGTTTATAAGTTTAGGAATTTTAAGACTCCTTTAACAAAAAGGCGAGAGAGATCTGCTGGATGTGGTGGTACATGTGAATTCTGTCCCTTGAGAGGTAGATGCAGTCATGTCTCTATGACATCAAGGACAGATTGAGCTACATAGTCAGTTCTAGGCAGGCTGGGGCTAGAAGGCCACCCTCTTAAAGATGATGATGAGAGAGAGAGAGAGAGAGAGAGAGAGAGAGAGAGAGAGAGATTGAGATTTGAGGAAGAGACGGTCGCATCTAAGCATCTAATGCTGTTCTAGAACAGCTGTTTATACAGACCCTGTCAGGCACACTGGGCAAAACAGACTTGTCTCCTGTCTTTCAGAAGCCCCTGGCTTAGGAGAGGAGTTATTTTCTCATCACATAAACTCAGAAGTAAAAGTAGCACTGCCACAGGGGCTCCGAAATGGGACACCAGTGAGGGTGGTTCTTGTTGTGTGCTAGTTCCATTTCTGTTACTGTGATAAAATATACTGACAGAATAAAACTTAGGGTAGAAAATGGTTTATGGGGCTTACAATTTCATATAATCGTCAGTCCATTGTTGTGGGTAGGTCAAGGCAAGAACTGACGCAGCCTCCTCAGTCAAGAGAGACTACACCCATTGCCTGCTCTCAGCTAGCCTTCTCCTCTCTGGCACTGTTCTGGAACACCTTCCCCTCCCCCCACCCAAATATTGCCCTGTCTACAATGGGCTGGGCCTTCCTACTTCAATTAGCAATCAAGAAAATGCTGCACAGACATGCCCATAGGCCAACCTGATCTATAGATAATTCCTCATTAAGACTACCAGATGACTTCAGGATCTGTGGAGTTGACAAGTAAAGCTAACTAGCATACCAGGGCATTGTAGGCCACTGAGGATGAAAGCATGAGCATGTTTAATGAAACAGATGCTCCAGTGGTTGCAGACAGAGAGCAGAGACAGTGTCTCCTGGGATGGCAGAAGGACATGGCAAGCAATGTGGATGTTCGAGGGTCATGCTGCACCACGCTGGACCTTTTATTCAACAGACAGATTTCAGTCTTTATCCTCAGACCAGAGTGTATGGGGTGAGATTTGTATATTTAAAAATCTATCTCGATGCTATAAATATCTAGTGAGATTGAGAGCTGCTTTCATCAAAATACTATAGACTCTTATAAATATTCTAAATATGTCAGCAAGTCCAATAAGTCTACTCAACTCTCTGCATCCAAAGAAGGGTCTAATTGGATTGAGGATTTGAATACTGTAAGTAGAAACACCAAATGTTTCAAAAACTTATGATCCTGGGATGATATTTTCTGTGCCCATAGGAGAAACAGAACACAACATTTTCTCTTTGTGCTACTGTCCAAACCCAGGATGTGCAAGTTATCATTCTAGATGGTTGTGCAGGCCTGCTGGGATGTAGATAGATCTACCAGGGTCACATTGCATTACTGAGATAGTTGGAAAACTGGTTACATGTGGCATTGGCAGAATGACTGGACCTCCAGGAAGAACATGCCTGGACTTTTAAAAAGAAACAAACCACAGTGAAGAAATAAAAGATTTTCATTTTAGGATTTTGAGGTGGTACTTAGAAATTTCTTCCATGTCTAAAACCTTTCTTCTCAGCAATCCTGATGGCTGCTTCTGGTCTTACAGGTCCTGTCTATGGCCTGAGTTTTGGACTTGTATAGATAAGTCATTGATATCCTGGCCAAGTCCTCCTTTAGTCACTCACCACATATGAAAATAAAGAAGTAAGGTGTATATGCAGAAGCTCCTAGATTTATGTCTGTACCTTTTGCTTCCCACCTGTACAGTATCTATAACAATGGTCTTTGACTGCCATCTGCTTTCATAGAGCCCTAGGGACAACTGCCTGGGTAGGTGATTCCATTCTGGAACATTTGGAATAAAGAAATTATATATGATAAAACAAGGTTATTATTTTTGAGCCAGAAGGCAAATAGACCTTTCTGTGACTGAGAATCTGCATGTCTAGGTTGTGAAGGCCAGATACCCACAGAAAACAGAGATCTGCAGTTGTGGTGGACACATGTACACATGTAATTTACAAGCAGTCCTATGAGGTATACACATAAAACCCTCTCAATAGATGAGAAAAATAATGGTTATAGAATTTCCATCTCAACAATATTCAGAGACATATGCTGAGGATGTTGTTCATTTGGTAATACTTTTCTAGCATGTGGGAAACCATAGGTTTAATTCCTAACTCCACCTAAACAGAGTGTGGTGGCAGTCAGTACCACCCCTAATACCAGTACCCTGGGGTGGAGGCAGGAAGAGAAGAAATAGCGTGTTTGAAGCCAGCCTGGGGTACATTAGATTCCATCTCAAAGAAAACACAAAAGACTGAGACCCCTGTCTATTGACTCCAAAAGAATCTGTTTCTAGTTAATGTAACTTATTTAAATTTGGTTTTTTAGTTTTCTGTTTTTTTAAATGTTTTTTTTTTGTATTTGTGATTGTTTGTTTGTTTGTTTGTTTGTTTGAATCAGGGTCTCCCTGTAGCTACATCTGGCCTAGAACTCCCTATGTAGACCAGGCTGACATCTATATCACAGAGATTCAGCTGCCTATGCCTCCTGAGTGGTGGTATTAAAGCTGTGTGCCACCACCCTGACTATATTTATTTTTGGAGATATTCTGGTAAAAATTTTATTTTAGGAAGCTTATAAGAAACATGTCAGCAAACCTTTGCTAGCACCTTGGAGTACAACTTCACAATAAAGCAATTTCCTAGTATGTGAGCAAGTACAAAGGCTTGTGGTCAACAACTAACAATGGAATTAATTAGCTGGTCAAAGTAAGTTACCATTGATAGAGAAGTTTCCTTTGGAAATAATTGAACAACTGTGAAGAGAAATTGATGAAGGTTAATGTTAAAAATAGGATGGCTGGTACAACTTGTCTGTCAAAAATATAAAAACTTCAACTGTTTTTTATTTTTTTGTTTCTATAGTGCTGTGCTGTACAGAGAAAAAGGGAATTCTCTAATCAATAGTCTGTCAATATCCAAGAAAATCATGTGATTTTCACAGAGGTTTTTTACTGAGTGAATATATTTGATGAAGTACCATCTGGAAAGAGTTTCTTTATCCAAGAAAATATCAGCTCTTAGGGCTTGCTCATCCTTCACATGTGTCAAGAAATATGTTGGATAAAGCAGAGGAAGGGATTTGGGTGAGCAGGAGTTTGAGTGAGGTCATCTGCTTTCCCAGCTTCTGTTAGCTAGGGAATTTGATGCCTCCTCAGCTTCCCACAGCTGAGAGTTCTTACCTTTGAAATCATATCTTCCACGTTCAGGACGCCTCCTGTTCCTTATACGGATGGAAGGAGCCAGGTGAGTATATTCAAAAGGAAAGTCAGTACTTCTCCATTTAGAGAAGCAAGAAGTAGAAAAGAAGAAGAGTCCTTGCCACTGTGCACATGAAAGAACAATTCTGCCTCAAAGGGGAAAAGAGATAGTTTCTGCTAGAGACAAATATCAGTGGCCAGGGCCTGGGAACACAGATTCAGCATTTGCCAAATTCTACATTCCAATATGGCAAGAGTTTCTTGTAGTTTTAAAGTAACAGAACAACACTAAAATCATAAATCCGGATACTTTTCAAATGTACTGTTGGGAACATCCAGTAGGCAGTCTACTGAAAAGTAGAATATTCTCTGCTACAGGCCTCAGAGGCTCTCTGTGGATAATGTAGTTGTCTTTTTAGTTAGTTCATCCCAAAAGGTTTCATGTGATAGTAACAAGTACATTTGGTCACACAGAGGGGGAAAATGTATATAAAATGGGTCAAGATAGAGCATGAGATTATTTGTGATTGCGCCCCCGCAGTCCTGCAAACATTCCAACCTTTCCATAGTCACTGAAATGTTCACGTGCCTATTCTTTTTGAAAATTTCCAACCACAACACTTTATCTTGATTTAAGTTCTGCTTGATCATAAAAAATGAAAGCAGAATAGAATATTAGTGAAAATTCTTTTCCTTGATAAATCTAATTCAAAGTAAAAATGCACTGTATCAAATGAAGAGAAACAGTGAAAAACAATTCACAAGACAGGAAAAATAATAGTAACCTATTAGATAGGGTTTGAATGCACTTGATAGATAAATCTTGCATTGTGATAAGAAAACTGAGTGATTTTGTAAGCAAAAACACCAGAAAGCAAGGGATAGAGTGAAACAAACCAAAAAAGAACAAAAAAAAATTGCCAAGAAATAACAAAAAACTTTACAAAATAATTGATCTTCAAAATCTAGAAAATCGGAACATTTTGAGTATCAATATATTTTTAGAACACATTTTTTCTTAATTTTTGTGGAATTTTTTTACATTTCATATAACATTTCTTAATCAAATTTAGTCCCCCTCTCCCATCCATGTCCCTTCAAATTCACTGCCCCTCATGGACCTTGTGCATTTCATCATGTGGTGTTAGCTCCTTTTTAGTTAAGCATTTGTACCTAGATGTCCTTCTGTTATAAGTTCATCCGCTGGAATCTAGTCATCCCTCAACTCTCAGCAGTGAAGCTTCCTTATATAGCACACATTTTTTTATGTAGCACACAGGTTTTCTTATTGGATGTTGGACAGTTATGCATCAAGTCTTCATAAGACATGTGATTCCTCATGCAAATTTGGAAAATCGTTCTGAGAGATCACCAGGCATATGCACAATGTTTTGTGTATATATGTTTTTATAAGGAATTACTTCATAATGATCTATATTAAACATACAGAATATCAACCAATTGAAAATTGCCTATTTAATTAATATCCTTTGTCATTGTTATATCCTGTAATCCTACTTTGTTTAACTGCTAAATTATGTTACTTATTCACATTCTTTTACTCAATAATAATATTTCTATAGTATTGATTATCAGGGCATACTTGAAACCTTATGGATCGAGAGATAAACATGTAGAGGAAAAGTCTTGGCTTTCACATGAGGATAAGTCCTCTGATAAACTGCTCAGCAAGGGTGGGGATAATGAGGGAGTAGAAGAGAAGGTAAGGAAGTTGTAAGGTAACAACAGGTGTTTCAAAAGCCAGTTGCATTAAAGAATAAAAGTTGTCAAAGAGGAGAATGGAGATTGAGGAAAACTATAATGCTAATGTTTAGGAGTAGAGAGAACCAATGGCCAAGAAGAAGAGGTCACAGAAAAGGCAAGGAACCATAGGAACCCTACAGAGTACCAAGAGGATGTGGGCTTTTCACCCACAGAGGAGTGGGGTGCCCTTGGAGGGCTTCATCCAAGAAACAATGTGAGCTCACTTGTAGATGAGCAGGATCCTTCTGGGCACAGTTGGGTGTTTACTGAAGAGTTAGCACGGAGCCATGGGGTCCTCTTAAGAGGCTGTTGCAATAAGAAAGGCACATGTTAAGATATGGAGCAGCAAGGCCAGGCTGGATGTAGTGGGGTCGGGGAAGAGTTGAGTAACTAGACTTTTAAACTTGAATATTATTTGATTACCTTAATGTATAAATAATAGACAATATATCTACATAGGTCATAACTCAAAGATCTTCATTACGATATATGATATACTCAAATCAGGCATCGGGATTCACACCTTTAATTCCAGAACTAAGGAGACAGATCAGGTGGACCTCTATGAGATCTAGGCCAGTCTGGTCTATGTAATAAGTTCATGTGTACTCATCGTATATGTGTGTGTGTGTGTATGTGTATGTGTGTGTGTGTGTGTGTGTGTGTGTTTATGTGGAAAATGAAAAGACAAAAACCAGATCAAGCAGATTCCTTTTTCATACAGAAATTTTGCATAGCATACATTACATTTTACCTTGCTAATTTTTAAATTTTATTTTTCACCTAAAGTATCTCATCATTTTACGCATGTAGAGCCAGTTAGATTTTCAGAAATCTGAATCTAGGCTATGAGAGAAGAAAAGCCATAAGTGTTGATTCTGAACAACGGGAAGATAATTTGCCTTTGGGATCCCCTGATATCTCAGCCTGTATCTCTGACATATAGAAACAGACTGTTACTGGCTGGCCAGAACCCTTACATAGATGAAGTCTAACATGTACTGGTGATTCATAGATGTCTGAATAAGTATATAGATAATTGAATAACTCTAGACATAAATTAGGACAGAACACTAGTGAAAGAAAACTTGCATTCATATCTGAATTTAATATGTGTTCTTCCTCCAGTCATACTTGTGATTGAACCTACGTTCTTACTCATGTGAGTGGTTGCTGTACCTCAGAGCTGCATTCACTGCCTGCTTCGTATTTTTTTTTTAATTTTGAGAAAGTGTTTCAGTAAATTGTCCAGAAGAGATTCCAACCTTAGCTTCCTGAGATGGGACTTGTAGGCCTGCACTTATTAGCACAACTTACTTTAAGCTTAAATGTCCTGGGAAAATACTTGTAGAATATATATGCCTGCATAGAAATATAAGTATACATGCATGAAAGGTGAACAAAATATATGAGCAAGGATTTCATGAGTGGTTATCTCTGTATTGGAATTAAAGATGGCTGCTTAATTTTGTTTTAGGATTTCGTGATGTTAAGTTATAATAATAAGAAATACAAGGACAGGACACAGGCTGCATTTGTTTGCTGCCTAATAAAGGACAGAGAAAAGAACAATTGCACAGTTCTAACAACAGAGGATAGTCTCACTTCTTTCTTAAGAAAAAACCCTGAAGCAAATTACTTGGAAATATTAGAAAATTTCTGCTTCGAGAAGCATGACATCTGGGCAGACAGTTGAAGCTATAGTTGTGAGGGATTTGGGTCATGTGACCAAATTCATGGTCTTAAAATTGTTAATTATGGTATAGAAAAAGCACATTACTCCCCAAATCCATGGGATGCACCTTGTGGAATCTTCTATAAACAGTGTTAGTTTGGCTGTCCCTGAACATAAATTGTGACACCTTTTATGCATGATTAAGTTGCCCAAAAGATAGTTGTCCTAGGGACCCTCATTTTTGTTTCACTTAGCAATAATCTTGGGAGCAGCTTCTGATTTGGTTCCCTGCATATTATAGGGCATGGATGTGCTACCACTTACCCAGCGGACATATAGTCTTTACTCACTTTTCTTTATCACTGATAATGCCATCAGGGATACTCTTCTGTCAAAGGGTAATTATTTCAGGAATGTTCTATCATGCCAGAATTTCTCAGTGGAATATTACACATATTAGAAATTCATTCCTTCATCCAAGCAACAGATTTTTTTATGCACCAGTTGTTTTGATGTCCAGTATGCCTTGAGGATTAGAGATGACCTCTTACGGTAAATAAACTAATTCCCTGTACTTTTTCATCTTGGAATCTTGTAGCAAAGGCAGAAATCTTCAAATAAATTTAAATTATTTGCGTATGTGTATATGTGTGTACACATTTTTGTGTATATATATATATATACATATATATGAACTATGCTGTTATTTTTCATAATGTTTAATTATGTTTTTACTTTTCAGTACACAACAGCAGTATTCAGGACGATAAGTTCTATGGAATCTAAGGAAGTAGAACAGGATTTGTGCATGAAAGATGACCAGTTATTCAAAATATGGTTCCTAAATTGGTCTGCTGGAAAGATCTGACCACATCTGGATATATGAAAAATGTTTAGTAAGATTTTTCCATATTGACTCTATGAGAGAAGCACCACTGTGCATTCAGGAGTAAAAAGGAGTAGATGAGGCACACCTTCAGGGGCTGGAACTGCATGCTAGGTTCCAAAAGCTAGTTACCATTCTGTAAGGCCATGCCCATCTCCTCTGTCCCCGGAGGCATGCTGGTACATGGGTGGGTTCCTCAGGCTCCACTGAGTTAGGAAATGTTCAGCAATCCAAGAACCATTTTCAAGTGACATTTTCAAAGTCTTCATTCAATTCTAAATGATTTAGAAAAAAAATCTCTTGTAAATAAAGGAATTCCACCAGAAAACATGTCTTCAAGACTGACAGATTCTTTTATGTCTGTGTCTCGTTAGCGGTGCTGTTTTTGATCACCTTAACCAGCTTGGCTGCAATTGTTGGTCCTCAGTTCTAGACATTTTGTGTGAACTACCAGACTTGTATCCGAAGAGCTGAACATCCGGTTTATAACGTGATTATATCTGATCTAACTGTATCTTGTACAGGGAAAATGGGGTAAATGTGGGGAGAAGTGCCACCATCTCCACTTAACTTGTCACTGGGTAGAATGCAACACAACAGACCTCATTTGCAGTGTTCATGACTAACGAAATTCAGCATGACATCTATGTTCTGTTATACGTTATATGTTGTTAAATGTTTTCTAAAATAATAAATTGAATACAGTGGGGAAAGTAGATGAGTATGACTGGGCTACAGTGAGCAGTGGAAGAGGGCAAAGGGATGGAGAGATGGATGCTGCCTTAGGGTGAAGGCTGGTAGATGTGATGATAGATGAGAATATATTGGGATAGTATGGATTTTAATTTTACTTGGAGAATGATGACATCCATTTGTTTGCCGTGATCAGAAAAATAGTATCTCACTTGATTTTAAAATATCCTAGAAGACAAGCATAGTGGCACAGTCCTGTATATAAGGCCAGTGCTGAAGCAGGAGGACTCAGGCAGACTGAGCTGGAGAGCCAGAGCCTATTCGCAAAGCAAAAGGATAAACAACCACAACACAGTAACGGCAACCTAAATCACTGCCTTAGCTTCCGTTAAGAAAATCACGAACTACAGGGCAGTAATATTGGAGACAGGAATTGCAGTTCAGTTTAAGTTTCTGCTGCAGAAGAGACCAGTGTGGTGAGTTTATTGTCCTTCATAAATAGCAAAGAGTCAGAAACATTATATATATATATATATATATATATATATATATATATATATATATATGGGATTGTTGGATCATTGATTTTAGGACATTGGTAGATGCAACCATGTCCTCATCCAAAGTGGTTTTTTGAAGTCTCCTGTTTGTCAGAAGTTTGTCAAATTATCCATCCCAGATTCTGAAGAAACAGTGTGGGTTTGGTGGCTTTCTCCGCTGGGTGCTATGCCTAGTTTACAGCTGGCATTTCCTAACTATCCTTTGACTCAGTTAATGAATTTAACTACAGTTATTCCAGTGCCTGACCTAACCACAGCAACATGGTTGTCTTGATTTGCACTGTCAGAACTGCAAGATCTTTCTCTATGTTTATTAGAAATTTGTGTATTTTTCATGAAGCACCTATTCATGACCTTTGTTCCTTTTGTGACCGGATTTTATTCCTATTCTTTTGGGTATGAGTGAGTTCTTTACATTTTTCAGATATTATGCCTTTGCGAAAATCTGTGGCAGTGGGTTCTTTGAAAAAAGTATTACTTTTATTTTAGTTTTTTGAGACAGCCAGTCACTATTTACTTACATTGTCTTGGAACATGGAACCTAATGCTTCAGCCTGTGCTAGGATTGCAGGAATGCACCTTCACACCCTGCTTGGGCTGTTTTTACTTTTACTTTATTTTCATATCTTTGATTCTATTATATTTTAGATGAATGCATAAGGTTTTGTACATGTCGGGAAAGTTGAAGGGCCTGTGTGTGTGTGTGTGTGTGTGTGTGTGTGTGTATATATGTATGTATATTCTGTTTTCTAATATAAGTAGCTTTGTAGGGAGCAAAAGCAAGGCCTAATGAATAACTAAGGACAAACAAGTGCTGTGAATCTCACTGTGGAAGTCTTCCCATAGAGTCGTTAGTTCCCATATATATAATTCAAGATATGATGGAAGAAGAAGAAACAGAAAGATGAGAAGATGAGGTTGGAGAGACATAGAGGGATGGTATACAAAGCATGGTCATAATTTCATTTAAGATCAAAAACTATCATACAGGGGACCTGAGAGATGGCTCAGTGGTAAGGAGGGCGTTGTGCTCATGCAGAGGATTTGAGTTTGTTACCCAGCAAAGTTGGGCAGTTCAAAACTGCCTGTAACTCCAGCTCCAGGTAATCTAATGCCTCTGGCACTTAAAGGTACCTGAGCTCAAGGACTCATACCTACATACACATGCAGTCACATACACACAAACATACAATAATAATAATAATAATAATAATTCATTTATAAAAGAAAAATACTATTACATGTATAGATGATTTTCCTTTCCCATATATTTTCAATAATTTCCATTTTTTGTTGGTAGTGTAAGTTGAACATATGTATCTGTGTCTTTGTGTGTATGTGTATGATGTGTGTGTATCTGTGTGTGTGTGTGCAACAGACATTAAAGAAGCCTTACTCCAGCATGAAATAATATACATCTGGAACACTACTGTACCAAAATGTCCCCTAAAGGACATTTGAAAGGTGGAATGGCATGACCTGAGCAGAAGAGTAGAGTTCAGTGGGGGAAAGTCAGAATGGAATGGAACATGGAACACTTAAAGGAAAACAGGAAGGGACAGCAAGCCTGGGGCAGGAAGGAGAGATCTGAGTAGAGCAGCGGGAGGGATCATCACACAGTATCACATGGGATCCAAGTCACAGCTGTGTCCTTCTTGGTCCTCAGTGTAAGAGAGATAGAGATGTTTTCAGAAGCTCAGTCAGTGTGGTAATGCATGACAGGCATCAATAATCGATGTTCTCATTCACCTCACTGAACCTTTGCAGGTTATTCAGTAACTCAACATTGATGCCAGCATTTGAACTTTATCTCAACATAACTAGAGACCCAATTTGTTATTTGAAAGATAATTATTGCAGCAAAAATTCCAACCTGGAGCACTGGGCTCTCACTTCTCTAATTTTATAAAGAGGCTTTTCGATCTCACTGATTCTTTCAGCTCCCATCACCCACTGGACATCATGAATGAGTACTTTGTGGAACAGGAGAATGAATGTTTATAGAGTGAGTCAGGAATAAACCTGTGTTGGACTGAATGGCAGTTTGAACAAACATCCCCCATAGGTTCCAAGTATTTGGAAACTTTACCCCAACCAAGTTGGTGGCACTATTTCTAGAGGTTTAGGAGGTGTGGTCTTCCTGCAGGAAGCATGTCACTGTGTGGTGTGGGGTATTGGGCTCTGATAATTCATAAGCCTCATTCCCAGTTCCTTTCTCTATTTCCTGTGCCCACTTGAAGATTTAAGCACCCAGCTTTCTTCTCCAGTAGTCTTCTGCCATGATGTTTCTAACATGATGGACTCTTGGTCCTCAAGAATGATAAGCTCAAAAACTCCTTTACTACATAAATTGTCTTGATTATGGTGTTTTATCACAGCAACAAAAAAGTAACTAATACAAGCTGAACTCAGGACTACTGGCTTATGCCATATTTCTGCATTTATAGGCAAGCATATTGATGTGTGACTTATCTTGAGGATGTTCATAATGAGGTTGACTGCCATGGTCTTGACTTATGACTGTGATTCTTACAATGCATGACAGTCTAAGGATAATGCAGCTTTGACAAGTAATAGTGAATCACAAGACTATTTAGAATGGAAGAAAAAAACAGAATGATGGTCAAAGATTTATTTCAGGAACAGCATAACATAAATTACCTAATTTCCCCTTCTGCAATATTAATTTCTACACTTATTAACTTCATAGAAAATACTGCTCATCACTCGTTAGTTTTTCAAATTTAAGCAAAATAATTCCTCAGCACTCCGTGACATTTACTCCATCTCCATGTCACCATATCTTCGAATTAAGTTATTAATTACCCTTAATTAAACTCATTTAAATGATTCAATTTCCATTTCTAAGTGCTTATTTCATAATTCCTGTATGAGTATAAATTCTGCTCAATTTAACAAATATTTATTAAGTATATTTTATGCAAGATCTAGTTTTGGATAGTTTAGATAATTGTCGATTTCATATCCTTTGGAAGAAACTAAACATGCTCCAACTCTTGTAACAACAACTGCAGCTAGAACTTTAGGAATCGGTTTCTTTCTAACAGAATGGGGTAGAAAGAGGAAATGACTTCAATGACTGAAAGAAAGAATTTGTCTACTGTCTAAGGACAAGCAATTATACTGTATTAAAAGAATATTCCTATACAGGACTTTAGATGATGGCTAATATGCTATCTTCTCAAAACAAATTTCATAATAGATGTAATCACAACTTGTACGTGATTCTATGTTGTTGTGCACTTACAATGATAGCTTATGATTCACAGAAAGGCAGGAGTGTGTTGTGTTGGTGGAACCGGAAAAAGGGAGTGCTCAATTGTGAACATGGACATATAGTTTCTAAGAAGCTGGGCATCCAGTGTCTGGACTTTCTCCAATTCTTCAAACACAGCAGTGCTTGGACGCCGTAGTAATGTGGGAACCCTGAGGAGTCTTCCCTCAATTTGCCTGCCTTTGCAATAGTCCAACAATCTCCAATGAACCGTTGAAATCAATCTTGTTAACCAATATGCTAAGGAAGACTAATCCATGTGTCTGGCTGTCTCTCCGTAGTTATATTTCTTATTTATTCTTTATGCATATTATTAGTGTAGCTTCAGAATATATGTTCTTTCTTTTTGTAGATTTTTTATTGAATTTTTAAATATTTTATACAGAATATCTTAATAATCCCTTCATCACTGGCACCCCAATAGTCCCCTTCACCCTGGCTTTCATGTATTCTGTCATTTGTGTTAAGAACTTTCGAGTTAAGTTAGTGTACCCCTCAGGGCCAGTTCATTCACTAAGGTCTACTCGGCCTATCTAGAGTCCCTTACCCAGCAGTAACCAGCTGTCAGTTGGCTGTTGGCTATGATTGGGGCCTGCTGTCCATTTCCACAATTCTGTGCTGAGTTTTTTCTGCTTGAGTTTGCATGGGTCTTATGCATGCAGACACCACTGCTTCAGGTTCATATGAGCAAGATTCTAGGAGCCTGTAGACTCTATTTCCATATGGTCGTGCACACCCTCCCTAGCTCTAATAATCTTTCCGCTCCCTCCTCCCCAGTGCCCCCTGAGCCCTGGGAAGATGAAGTTTAATATAAGAGACCTGTCCAGGACCCATACTGTGCAGACTCATTCTCTACACTTTGGCCATTTGTGGCCCTTTGTGTTCCTGGCCCTCTCCTCTGTTGCACGAGAGAACTTCACTGATGAGAGTGGAGAGATGCAGTAGTCTTCTTGGTACCTCTTGTTCCACTGTGTTCCATGAGTCTTGAGTGGAGAGGTTCCATGGAAAAATTATATTTTATTGATAATTTCATAAAATGTATTTTGATTGCATTCAGACTTCCTCCCTTGTCTCCTATCAGATCTAACCCCGCCTTACTATCCCACCTCATTTCATGTCATTTATTTTTTAAGGCCTACCAAGTCTAACTGGTGTTCCCCAAATGATCTTGGTTATGGGTCATTCCCTGGGCCATGGTCAACTTGCCCAGCACCACACCCTTAAAGAAAGCCGGCTCTCCATCTTCCCAGTAGCTAAAAATTCCCAGTAGTTCCTCAGTTAGGACTAGGATGTCCACCTTTCTCCATAGTGGGTTTTTGTCTGGCTTGAACTTGAGCATGTCTTATGCATGCTGTCATAAGTACTGTGGGTTCCTATGTGAAGCTCCATGCTGTATCTTTAAAGCATAATATCCTTGCATCTGTCCACCACTTTTGCCTTTTGCAATCTTTCTTCCTCCTCTTCCACCATGATCTCTGAGTGCTGGGAGAAGACAGTGTGACTTAGGTGCCCTATTAAGGCAGAGCACTCCATTGAACAGGTTCTTATTTTCTTCATATTGACCAACTGTGGGTGTCTGTGTTAATCAATATTTGCTGTCTATTTAAGCAGGATAAAATAATAGGTTCTCCCCTATGGTCTATGACCTCTCTAATCACAGGTTCTTGGACTTGCTCACAGTGCCAGGTATGGGCTTGATCTTTCACTTTTGGTCCACAGTCAAAAATGGTCTACATCCCTTTGAAACCAAATGAACAATGGGCAAAAGACTTTCTCCATATCTTTACATTGTTTAAAAATAAAAGGGAAACTTTCATTGACTTGCTCTCAATGGAAAGGTTGTATGTCCTTATGTCCTTGAGTATTCTTTTGTCTTCTCCTGAGGAGTCTTTCATTTTCTCAGTTTTTCTGGACCTAAAAATCTTCATGGATTCATCCACATAAACTTCCTTGTCCAGATGTGTTAATAAAATGAGCTGGCCAGCTTCATCTTAGAATGGATCCTATAGGAATTCAAACAAGATGTACAGCAATAGATGTATAAAGTATAATTGAGAAGTGTTTAGAACCAAAAGAGATGAGAGAGAGAGACAGAGAAAGAGACATAGAGGATAGTTTTTGAGTTTCCCTTCAGAGTCAGGGAGATTATTTCTCTAGTGAAAATGAAAAATAACAGGAGATGAAGTTGGATGCTCTGTGGCTGTGCTCTGGGGACATATTCTAAGCTGTATTTAATGCCTGTGAAAATGAGGAAGAGGCGAAAGTCTGTCACCAAGGCCGTAGCAATGATTTTTGCTGAAGGCATAATGCGTCTTTAAACGGTAAAAATTTAAGCCAAGGCAGGAGTGTGACAGAAAGCACATGCTATGCAGTAGTGTGTGACTTAGGAGTATTTTGTAGGAATTAGTTTGTTCAGAATATCCCGAGCATTCCCTGTGCTAACCACAAATTGTCTCAATTATCTTGACAAGGGTAAGAACCACAGCAAAGCCCTTGGTTCTTGACTTTCTTTGAACTACCTAGGTTTTAAAAACTGTGGTCGATTATTTAATTTTTTTGTTATTAATGTGTGTGTTTGCTTTAAAATATTGCATGATTGAATTGTGTATAATACAGACTATTTCAGAGCATTCTCAATATGGACAAAAATGGAGAATTGGTAGAGACATACCCTCATGGATACCTTCTTCATGCACATACTGCTTCTTTTAGTGTCAACATCCACCACAAACACAGTGCTTGTTATTATCAGGGAACTGTATTGACACATCACTGTCATCCAGGTTACGTAGCTTGCAGTCTGGTTCACTCTTGGTGATTCTCATGCCAAGAACCATGACCAAAGCCTAAGGGCACATGACCAAACATGGTAATATGCTGACTATTTGCATTGCCTAAAATTCCCCCTTACTCCACATTCTCTCCCCTTTCTGCTTGACAATAACTCACCTCTTTTTGTTTTCGAAGAATAGTATGTGATTAAAATCAGGTACTGTGTGACCTTTTTTCTAGAAATAAAGACCTCACTTTTTTTATTGGAATGTATTAATTGTGAAAAGAAACGTGTTCCGTTATGTCATTTACCTTAATTTGTGAGGAAGGTAACCAGGGCTTGAGACATGCATTTACTCTGTATCCTAGGCTGGTTAAGAACTCACAATGGAGCCCAAACTGACCGGAAACTGGTGGCCTCAACATCTTGGTCTTGACCTCTTAAATACCATAAGCCTAGCATTGAGAGGTAGTTCAAAGCCAGCATCTGCTACATAGTGAGCTTAAAGACAACCTGTTTCACATAGCCGTGTAGTCTTTTTTAGGTTGAATTCTTTTGTCTTAATGATATCCATTTAAGCTGGGTATGGATGTTCCTGTCTGTAATACCAATATTCAGCATGTATCAGCAACAGCAAAAGCTGTACATCTTTTAAACCACATCCTCCCTCTTCTCCTCACTCCATCCTGATCCTGGTCACCTTTGTCCTGCTTTGCATCTTTAGGAATCAAGATGCACTGAGTGGTCTATAATCTGATCCTCACTGGCAGCTCAGCTCTCTTTGAAACTGGTACATTCCCATGCACCTCTCTTTGCTCACCTTTGCGTCAAGCTCTGTCAGATCAGGTCAAAGGAAAGTTAGCAGCAGTAAAAACCTGCGCTGTGTTCTCATCCTTGGAGGGGTGTCCCTGTGGGTAGTAGAAACGTGAGATGAGACTGGATGGAGAGCAGCTGGGAGCCTGTGGCTGCTGGGGTGGAGTTGTATAAATACACAGACTGTGAGCCTGGCATAAAAAATGGACACACAAAATGAAGGATGTATCAGGTGGGATCAATCATAAAAAGTCTTCAGACACTAATTCAGCAATAATTTACCTCTTCTCACAGAGTTTGGTGAGTCTCTGAGAAATATGTCACAAAGGGCATGCTAAGTGATCCCTTGAGGATGTAGGCCATGGTTACAATAAGTTCCTTTTAAACATACTTTTTTTCTCTTGTGAGTTACTATACTTATTACAAGAAAAAAATACTATTCTATAATAGAGATATTTGAAAATTGTATGAGTATTAATCTGATTATTAACCTTATGATAGTATTAAAGAGAATCTTTACACTTGTTCTGAGGGCAATTTGCAGAAGTATTATAACAATTTCTGGACACCAACATCATATAGAAATATAAATTTACATATTCCCAAATGATATAATTCACTGCTTCATTTGGTACCAAATATACTTTAAGAACAGAGCTCCAGAACTTATGTAGAGAAACTATGTCTGAATGGCCTCAGTGTACAGACTTCCTGATAAAAGATTGTCCATTCCTGGAGAGAAAGGAGAGAGGGGGAGGGGAGAACTCTTGTGAACTAGAAGCTTCCTTTTTTAATTATTATTAATTTTGGTATTTGATATATATGATTTTCAGCAAAGTTTTTTTTTATCTTGCAACATCTGTTTTATAGCATTTGTAAAATTTCAAGACAAATTTATGTAGGTTAGTAATTGAATATTAAAACATCTCAGAATTTTAATTTTTGCACATGTGTTTTCATAAGCATTCACTGAAATCCTAAGATTCATACTATCTTGTATTCTCTTTTGAGTCTATAATGGTCTCCTTTAAAACTGCCTTCAGTTAACAAGATAATCCAAGTTTTTGATGGTTTTATCATGATCTTGATGGCTTTGGGAACATAATTTAGGTGTCTTGCCTTCTAATTTTGGACAGATATGAACAAACCAGACTTAAATACTGGTTCCCAAAGACTGTTTCAGTTTTTTATGTAGTCTCATCTGCTGATTTTCCTTTATTTTATTTTTTTCAGGATAGCCATTTTTCTTCTTTGTAAAGTTCTCCTTCCTGTGGAAAACCATGTCTGATCACCTGGTACCTGCTGATTTATCATCTGTAATTTCAGATTTGGCAGTGTACTTATTGAAGGACCACACACTAATCCTTAGGTGCAGGTCATATAAACTCACCTTTTCCAGCACTCTGATGTCATTTGTAAAGTCTACTCTGCCCTTTTCACTGTTCCACAGTGCAGGTGCTGAGTGCCTGTGAGCCTGGCTCCCTGTCCATCTGCCTCCCTGTACCTTCTGCTAATCCTTCATCACATCAGTTGTGTGCTTTCGCACCCTGCTGTCTTTCACCAGTAGCATTCTTCAGAGCACAGATTCTTGATCTACACATTAGGCTGACTTTTAAAGAATAATGTAAGGGTCTGGAGAGCAGTGAAGAGCACTGACTACCCTTAGAGAGGATCTGATTTGATTCCCAGCACCCACATGGTGGCTAACTACCATCTGTGACTCCAGTTCCAGGGGATCTGCCACCCCTTTCTGACCTCTGCAGACACTGAGTAACAGGGGTGTACTTACATGCATGCAGGCAATACTGTCCTACACATAAAATAAAAATAAATACATTTAAAAAAGAATACTATAAAATTCACCAGAGAAATAATGAAGTAAAGTTGGAAATAAGGAATTATCAGAATTGATAATGTCAGACATTAACTGTAATCTTAACTGCTCTCAGATTTCTCTTACACTCCAGGTCTAGAGGGTCCAGCAACACTTTATATTAATTTGGCTGGGCTGTCTGGCTCAAAACCAGTTACAGAATCCAACCAGAAATGCAGAGAAACAATGCTCAGCTTTCCCAGCGGGATCCAAAATCTCAGAGCAGATGACGCCTGGAGTGCTTGCCCTGTCACTTCCTGTGCAATGTCCATGATGGAAACAGCAAGCCAGTGAATGGGAATTACAGCTTCTTTTTTGCTGGTGGGGGGGAGGCGTGTTTATTTTTTGAGGCAGGGTCTCCCTGTCTGGTCTGGCCTAGAACTCCCTATATAGTCCAGACTGGCCTTCAACTCACAGACAGCCTTGAACTCACAGAGATCCACCTGTTTCTGCCTGCCAAGTGCAGGGATTAAAGCCCTATGCCACCACACCAGGCAGGAATGGTAACTCCCTGACATCTGTGTTCAGCTTTGTCTTGCAGAGCCTCTGTCCCCTCCTTCCCTTCATGCTGTGCTAGTTGAGCCAGTATGTTTCCTCCTTTCCTTCCCTCTTTGAGCCCTCCCACTTTCCTTTCCTCCTTCCTTTTTCCTATTCTCTCCTCTTCCCTCCCTCCCTCCCTCCTTCTCCCTCCCCTCCTCCCTCTCTCCCTCCTTCCCAGTTTTCTAGTGTGTGATTTCTGTCATTTGTCATGAAACAGCTCTAATCAATATTTCTCTAGAGTTTATCTTGTTTCCCTTTGGTTCAGTGACACAATTGTGTTTATTCATGTGTTGATATTTTGACAAATTAATGTGTCCAAGTCCCAATGGCAAACTATTGGTATAGGTGAAGTATCTACAGTTTTTCTAAACTTCTGTGCAGGTTTGTAGAGATACATTTGTCTATTGTGAGAATTGAAAACCCTTCATGCATAATGTGAGTGCTCTGTTTCTGGAAGTAATTCAGCATTTCCTTTCAAGTGCAAAGTGTCCCTGCTGATTTGGAATGCACAGGCTGTGCCAGGGGACAAAGGAAATGAAATGAAAGCAGACCAGGGAAGAGCAACTTTTCCTTCTTGTGTGACCATTCAGGGTTGGGAAACTTTGTCTCATCCATTTTGGTTTTAAGTAGCGATTGAAGACAAAGATGTTGGACATTATGATTGGCTGGGCTCAACTTTTTCTCAGTGTAATCATTCAGTATCTATCTGTGCTACCCTGATAGATTTATTCTAAGTCATAAAGAAAGATGTGCTTTTTGCTTGAAATGGGTTTAAATCACAGGGTCAGCATTCTACTTTGTTATGGGCCTGCAAAAGTGTTTATACCTTTGCCACAATCAGCTGGAGTCAGAGCTAATTTTCCCCTCCCTGTGGGAGCTTAATTTAAAAATCAGCAGAAATATTTTTTGAAGAAATCAATAAAGCCAGAAAATAAAATTTCAAAGGTTTGAAATTATGTAACTTGTAGCTGGAAGACTGAATGTTTATTTATACAGATATATTCCAAATCCAGGTACAATGAGTAAAAGGTAGTATTTTAGGACTTTTAGTGAACCATGAACCACTAAGTTAATGCTGGAAAAGGGTATTCAAGTTTCTGCATTAGGTTATGAAGAAAGGTAATTTATAGGTAGCAAATTAGTGTTAAGGATATACAGGGATTCTGTTAAATAGTGTCTTTCTTATATTTTATGGTGGGCTTTAGTGCACAAGCCTCACTCACTTTAAGCCCCAGAGCAAATTGCAGTGGCAGTATTTGTACTGAGTATTCATACTGAGTATAACTCTTTGTAAGAATCGCCCTGTGATTCTCTTGTCTTCTACTTGGTAGAGGTGATTCTTATATTGTTATATTATGTGATTCTAAAATGAACCTAGAGGATTTTACCATTTTGAAAGAAGTTAAAACAGAAAAGGACTAAGCAGTCAGTCTGGGCTGGAGTGATGTGCTCAGTTCCCAGATCTTGAAAATGAGATAGCTAAGGTAAGCCCTAGCTCCTAGATTATCGGTTGTCATGGCAACACTAACCCCTGTGTTGCTTAGTTCTCTAATAGACCAGCCCATTGGGTGTTTTGTTTGTTTCTAATATTTAACCTAATTTGTGTAATTCTGTAATTTCTATTCTACATTGATCCAGACATTGGAAAAAGTTATGCAAAGTCAAAAACAAATGGATTTCTCCATTGCAGTCTTTATTTTAAAATAATTTTCTCCGTGATAGGAAGGATGTGCACCACCACTTTATGACCCTGATCAACAGCAAATTTTGTAACTAATCTGCTATGGTTCCTAGTCTTCTGCGTCAATGAGGTTCCTTATCACTGTGATCATGGGTGAGTCTTCTCCTTCCTGTGGGCCTCACTGTTCTCTTCAGAAATTAACACCGCTATTTTTTCCCTTAGACTTTATGGTTCTTTAACTCTAAACACATAAGATCCCAGGTGCCATTAGCTTTTTGCCATTCAGTAGCATGTGATACAGCAAGTTCCTACAGACATCCTCTAACATGATGATTACTACACAGTTTTGCTCACTGAATCCAATGTATCGTTAAAGATGACTATATTTTCACTTAGAAAAAATAAAAATATGTAAGGCATGAAAGGAATCCATGGATCTATTGGGATTGGCTTACTTATAAGAAAAGTTAAGTTGAATGAAACCACTGTATTTATCATCTGTAGTAATTAGACATTTTTCA
The DNA here is from genome assembly GCA_035773235.1 of Eospalax fontanierii. Taxonomy (NCBI): domain Eukaryota; kingdom Metazoa; phylum Chordata; class Mammalia; order Rodentia; family Spalacidae; genus Eospalax; species Eospalax fontanierii. The sequence continues at coordinate 22,418,467 of CM069540.1, forward strand.
AGTGAGGACAATAATAAAATAATGTCTATGCTATTTAACTTGATGTATATTATGGAATTTATGATGCAGATTTGTTGGTTAGAAATAAATTATCAGGTTTTGCTGCATTTGAGTAAAGAAGTAAAAGGTTTGAGGAAAACACTAGCCTCCCAATGCTGAAAGGGAAAAGCAGGAATGTTTATTCTTCTAAATGGAGTCTCAATTGTCTCTGTTGGGATTATAAGCCAACATACTATCCAGGTATTACAGCAACGTGCTCTCTTATTTTGATAGGGAGAGAACACGTGGAATGCCTGAAAGGGATTTTTATATCATGTTGAGGGCCTGGTGCAATGTAAAACAGAAACTGAGATGAATATATAATAATGTTAAATCTGAACATAACAAGGCTCATTACTATCTTAACCCAGTACATATCTGAAATGGGACTTGTATCACATGGCAAAAATAATACTTGCTTTGGGATTGGAAGCAACTTTGAGTGTACGTGAAGGTAGTGCTTATGTACTTGTGAATTTTATTTATGTACAGTAAATGTTGTATTACGAGAGACAAGAATAACTTGCTGTGTGGAATTTGTTTAGTTACAAAATATCTTTTTCTCAGGATGGAGAGATGGCCCAGTGATTATGAGCACTGACTGCTCTTAGAGAGGACCCAGGTTCATTTCCCAGGAGCAATGTTGTAACTAACAACCATCCATAACTCTAGTTTCAGGGGATCAAGTGCCTTCTTCTGACTTCTGCAGTCATTGAGCTACATGGGTGCATTTGCACACATGCAGGAAATACATTAATACACATAAAATAAATAAAATATATATTAACGAGTCCCTTTTCTCTTTCTTCTTAACAGACAGATTTAATGGAGTGGTACAGTTACAGACAATAGATTTTCAAGATTTATTGCTATTATTTTTAAATCTGTCTACATGTGTGTCTATATGAGTATATGTGTACTTGTGTGTAGGTGTCCACAGAGCTCAGAAGGTGGAATAGATCCCCTGGAGCTGGAGTTACAGGAGGTTGTAAGCCACTCAACCTGAGTTCTGGGTTGTGAACTCTGGTCCTCTAGAAGTGCAACATGTGCTCTTAAACAGGGAGCCATCTCTGCAGCCAAAATACAAGAGGGTTATATAGAATAGGTCCTGGGTGAAATATAATAGCTGATGCATGGGACAGTATTTCCTCATGCCAGTTTCTGATGTTTGCTCAGGCAGTTTGCTTCCTTGCTTTTCCTTCCCTCCCTCCCCCCTCCCTTCCTTCTTCCCTTCCTCTCTCCCTCCCTTCCTCTCTCCCTCCCTCCCTTCCTCTTTCCATTCTTCTCTCCCTCCCTCCCTCTCTCCCTCCCTCCCCCATGCCCTCCCTTCTTCTCTCCTTGTCTCCATCTCTGTCTCTATCTCTTCCCTCCTCTCTCTATATTTGTCTTTCTTTCCATTGTAATCTTTTCTCTTTGTGGTGTGAGATTTATCATTTTGCGCACTCCTCGATGTAGCTTAACCAGTCATCAATCCCATCACACTCATTCACAGTTTTCTTCTCTGCTTTATGTACATCCAGGGCACCCAGAATTTGTCATCATCTTCAACAAAATATTATCTACCTGTTAACTAATAATCACACCCTTCTCACTCCCAGTATCCACTCCCTTCTGTTTCAGAATTGGACCTAGCCTAGTTACCGCACCTAAGCATTGGCATTCAACATTGGTACGTCAAAAGTGGCTCATGTCACTGAGCATACTTTAAGGTTCCCCCTGTGGTATAGCATTTCTTGTAATTTCCTTTCTCTCAATTGATGAATCACTCTTGATTGTAAGCATAGCCCGCAACTTGGTAATCTAATCTATTCCTCTGCTGATCAGCTGACTCAGTTGCCTTAATGTCTTGGCTCTGAATAATGCATCACAAACATGAATTCATAGAAGGCTTATGCCCTGGCTTTCAGGTTTTCTGTGTTGGCAACCAGATCAGGAATTGCTGGGTCATACGATGATTGTATTGATTTAGTTTTCAATATTGTTTCCAGGATGACTTTACCATTTTACTTTCTTGACAATAATCCACAAAGGTTCTGTCTTTTGTATTCCCTTGACAATATTTGTTTGCTATTTTTTTAAACAATCATGATTTTTTTAGATGTGAAAAAGTAAGTTATATTTCCATCATTACCATCGCTAAAGTTTCTCTGAAAGAATGATATAAAGAGTATATAGCTTTCAGGGGAAAAATCATAATCATTATTTGAATCACCATGATTTGATGAAGAAAAGTAAGCTACTATAGGAGTTAACAAGTTCTTAGTGCTTTTTCTCTGCCAGCCTGGGTGGATGTTCTCAGTGTGTCATCTCACCCCTCTCTTGGCGAATATTATGAAGGTGGTGCCATTATTAGATGTAATGTTCACCTGGAGATGTGGAATTCTAGTCATCACGTGTCTTCTTTAAGCTACGAAGCATATGACTTACAGAGGTCTGACACAAACTTTGAACCCCAATCTCAAAGCCATTACATCGTGAGCATTATACTAAATTTCCAATGAAGAGCCTATTTGTTAGAAGACTGTAAATATATGTTAATGAACTCTAGCAGTTCAACCTCTTCTACTCACCCCCACCCTCCTACACCTTAAGGTTTCAGTTATTATCTGCTCCGTTCTAGTATAAAATGTCAGAATGAATGTACCCAGGATTTCCAGCAGTCAGTCAGTCAACATCCAGCCATTCACAGTATTATACTGAGATGATTCCTTTATTTTTCTCTACTTAGAAACATGTCAGTAAGTCTACTAACTTTACACAGGCCCCTACCTATGTGAAGCCTTGGGTCTGTTCCCAGCACTCCACAAATGATAAACTGAATTATTGAAAGAAGTAGTTAGATTAATTTTGGAGATATTTCTATTAAATTATACGTATTTGTAACTGGAATGTTATGAAAGGCCATTGGTAATTGGAAGGAACTATGAAGCAGTATCCCTCCGGATTTGAGTCTCCGCATATTTTGTGGAATACTCATATACTATGTCTGATATCTCACTATAATCCACAACTTAAATCAATTAATTCTTATGTTAGAAATTGAAATGCAAATTGCTGATGTTACCAGTCCTCTGCACTAGGCTTTAGGTTTTAAATGACTAGAATATTTTTTACAGATCATTTTTTTTAAATATTTTATTAATTCTTTGAATATTTCATACAATATATTTTGATCATTTACATGAGCGACTCCTTCCCTTAACTCCTTGATCCACCTCTACCTCCTTGCTTCCTCCTCAATATCTTGTCTTTTTTTTTTCTTTAATAACCCACTGACTACAATTTGTGCTGTCCATAAGGGATGGGTATGAGGAACTTTATGGAATCTTTGGTAATTTTTTTTCTTTTGTCTTTGATCTGGGTTGTTTCTACATAGCACAGTCTGACCTAAACTCACTATACAGCTGGGTCTGGCCTTGAACACATAGTTCTTTGGCCCCAACCTCCCCAGTATTTCTGTTACAGGCATGTGCTTGCTTCCATGTCCAGCATCAATGGAACAATGTAACCTTGATCCAGCTCGTAAAATATGAGCACTCCATGAGTGCAGTCCGGGTGAAAGAACAGGTCAACCAGCAAGATATTTGAGAGATACAATACCAGGTTCTTGGTACCTGTCTTACTTACCTTTCCAGTTCTTGTGATCAAGTACTCTGACAAAAGCAATTTAAGAGAGAATGGGTTTGTTTGGATTTACATTTTAAGGGTATAGTCCATCATGATGGAAGTGTCCTGGAAGCAGGAGCTTGACTGACTGGTCACATTGCATCTGCAATAGGAAATCAGGGTTCTGAGTGCTGGGGCTAATCCTTTGGTTCCATATTTTATTCAGTCCAGGATCCCATTCCATGTAATTATGCTCCTTACAGTTAAATTAGATCTTCCCATTTCAATTACCCTAATCCAGATAATCCTACATCTGCATACCCAGAGTAACCTAGATAATCCCTCACAAGCAAGCACTGAGGCCCTTCCCATAGGAGATCTTAGATCCTGTCAGATGCATAATCAATAGGAACCATCATCACACCCTTTAATGACATTCCCTAATCTTCACTTGCCTCAGTCTGAGACAGTCAAGTGTGTGAGAATAGCTTAAATGACTTTAAAATTCAAAAAGACCAAATATTGCCTAGACTTAAAGCTTTTCCATGGTTAACAAAGAGACATTAACCTTCTGCTTTGTAAACCCTGTGTAAATTGCTACACAAATGTAAATTATTATTACTCAGATTTACTGACAGTAAAGCATTTTATTGAGGCTTTGTTGATCATATTGGAACAGACTTTGAGAGCCATTAATGTACGTTAAAGAGATGTCATATGATAAATTTATGTTAGCAAAATAAAAGCATAGAATTAGGAGGAAATTATCTTCTTATGAGATTTATACATTTTTGATGGTCCTATATTGACTTTCACTTTCAGAACTGATATTGAATCTTTTTAAGAAGCATTTTATTTGCAAAGGAGTGTAACGAAGCCAAATCCCAACAAGCTCTTCCCACATCACCCTAATAACATCAATACAACCACATAAAAGTCCATTCAAATAGCACTAGCATTGACTAAATACAAAGGGGAGGGGCCACAGTCTGTGCTGTGAACTTCAGAAATTGATGATCAAGGAAACAGACAGAGGCTGTGGCATCAATCATCTCCAAGTTCACTATGACCTACGAGTTTTCAACATTGTTCTGAAATTTCAATGCATGTGAACTCAGTGGCATCCCCAGCCAACTTGAATAAGCTGAACAAATCAGTAAAACGGAAAATTTGGTTCCAGAGCTTGTAAGTGTAGGAATTTTCACAGTTCTTATAGGAATCTGGAGGAAGGTGTAGCTTGAGCTCCACTTGTGTGGGAAGGACATATCACTCACCAGAGAGCATTGAGAATCACGGCCAGCCCAGTAAAACAATTACACAGGAAGCAAAGAATGTCTCCCAGCCATGAATGGTGTTACCCTGAACTGAGCATGTGAACATGAAATCTTCCCAAGAAAATGTTGACTTCTTACACTGTAGCTGGTAAAAGAAAATAAGCAAAGACCATGTACCAAGAAGCAGAGAGACACAGAAGCTAACTTGATCATGTCAAGTAGAATTCTACACTGTGCATACAAGATGGAAAGGAACAAAAGAGAAACTGATCTTAACAGAGGCCAGCAGACAATTGGCAGGACAAATCTATGAAGCATAGCATGGGACCTGAAAGAGTCATCCGAGACAGAGAACAACTTTATCTTACTACTTAAGACTAATATTTAAAACATAAGCATGATGGTTGAAGCACTGGCTGTTCTTGTAGATGACCCAGGTTTGGTTACCTGACCCCACATGGTGACTACCTAGAAGGATCCAGTGCCCTCTTCTGGCCTCTGTGGGCATTCCATGCACATGGTAAAACACATATACATAAAATAGAAATCAATCAATCAAGACATACCTAGGAGAATTAAACAAGAACTCCTCTCCCATGCTGTGATGGTTAGCACTGTCAACTTGACCTAACCTGGACTCATTAGGCAAGAGTCTCCATGATGGATTGATTACTATATTGGGTTGGCCTGTGGGCATGTCTGTGGAGGTATTGTCTTTATTAAGTTAAAGGAAAAGTGGAAGCCCAGCTTGCTGTGGGTGTTAACATTCCCAAGGCAGTAGGTCGTGAACTGGTAAGTATGAAGAAATCAACCTGAGAGCAAGCAAAAAGCCATAGAGCACGCATGCCTTCCTTGTCTCTCTGCTCTTGACTGTGGCTGTGACATGACCATCTGTGTCAGGTAGCTGCTGCTGTGACTTCTTTGCAGTGAGGGATTCGAACCTGGAATTGTGAGCTCAAATAAGCCCTTTCTTCCCTTAAAATGCTTTGTGTCAGGATATTTTATTACAACAACATAAATGAAACTGTGATACCTACCAAAAGGATAAAGCAACAGAGAATGAGAGGATACATAAAATGGGCAGGAAGAGATAGAGCACAAGCTACAAGACACCAAAATCCCAACATAAATAAATTAACCAAAAATGTCAGGAAAACAAAGAAAAAATAACCACAAACTGTGCAGAAAGCAGGAACAAAGCAAAGAAAGTGCAGAAACACAAGGAAAGAAGAAGATAATAGAATTTCAAGGCAAGGAAAAAAGAAGCAATAACATGAGGATCAGATGACCCATATGAAATTAAAAATGGATTACAATATACTAAAGAAGGCTGGATGTATATCATTGTGTCACATGGTGAGGTTATTTCCTGGTTATTGTTTAAAAGTTGATTCCTGTAAATTCAGTTTATTGATGTGTCATATGGACAAAGGTATAGTCAAGAAACAACACAGCTTGATGTGAAGCCATTTCCTCACCCCCAAAGTACACTCATCATGTACCAGCCCCTTTTAGTTAGTCTCTTTGCTCCCTTCCTTCCTTCAATCTCTGGTGATTCCATTACTATAATGTTTTCATTTGTTCCTACAATTCTAATTTTTTTTTTGTAAAATTTAATATTCAGGAAAATATATTGCATATAGTCATTTGGTTCTAAGTCATTTTCTGTAATGCACTTGAGTTTCACCTTTGAATTTTTCAATAATTATTTTTATGAATGCAAAGTATTCCATTGCATTTTTATTTAAACATTTATCTGTTCTCTAGTTAAAAGACATGTATTTTCAGACTTCAGTTTTTTGTATTCACAGCTTCTATAGATGCATCCAAGTTTCTGCAGGAATATACATTTTTATCTTTTCACATCCATAGGCGTGAGATTGCTGTGTCATATGCTACATGTATGTTTAACTTAATAAGAAAATTTCATACTGCTTTCCATGGCAACTGCACATTTTCATTACAGTTAGCTATGACTCACGGTTCTTAGTTCACCAAACTTTGACAGCAATTAGTTCTATGCAATCTTTCTATGTGTTTAATTCTAGCTATTCTAATAAATGTGAAGTTTTATTGTGTGATCATTTTCTTTCTTTTCTTCTTTCTTTCTTTCTTTCTTTCTTTCTTTCTTTCTTTCTTTCTTTCTTTCTCTTTCTTTCTTTTTTTAAGACATGGTCTTCTTGTAGCCCCAGCTAGCAAGGAAATCGCTATGTAGATCAGGCTGGCCTTGATCTCACTGAGCTCTGCCTAACTCTACCTCCTACTGCCTGACTGTTTATTGTGTGATCTTAATTTGCACCTACTACCCAATAAAGACTGGTACTGAACATATTATTACTGTGCTAATTAACATCAATGTTTCTTCCTTGCTAGTGTTTTTTACTTCTCCAGTTCTTTCCTTATCATTTTGTTTTCAGATATTTTTATTGTTAGCTCTGATAATGTGAATTATTTTAGATCTTAACCTCCTTATAAGTTAATGCTAGTTGGCCATAGGATAAATCTGTTCTGAAAATAGTCATGAGCCACTTTGAATCCATAAACAGACAGTTAATTGTTCATGGCAAAACACCCAACATTTTGATACCTGCCATTTTGAGTCCACCTGAGACAAGGTAAGAACGAGATCTTGTTCTGCACTGTGTTTATGGGGTGCATTTGCAGAAGAGAAACCCCCCAAATGACTCAGAGTTTGTATATTGCTTCTGAGACACAAACCCTGTTCCTCCCAGGAGAGAAATTGAACACCACAGAAAGAGCAAGATTGCAAGTGCTTGCCCTAGGCCTTGCACGACTGATGGACTTACCATCTTCTAGTATCTTTGCTATTCAGATGCAGCTCTTGTTAAGGAAGTCTTTGTGTGCAAAATGTGAAAAATAGTTGAGACTTATTTCTCAATACATGTGTTCCGTACCCAAGTCTCTCATCACATGTTTGACTCACAGCTATCTCCTCATCTTTGTTTCCCCTTATTCATTTATACATTAATGCTAGCAAAGCAAAGTTTTCACGTTTGATCCATTCTGTGTGTGTGTGTGTGTGTGTGTGTGTGTGTGTGTGTTTGCGGTCCAAAGTCAGTGCACTAATGTCCTGGTCAAACGCTCTACCACTGAGCTCCCAACTCAGATACACTGTTGATGAATTCTGATTCATTTTGTTTCTTGCATAGATTGCATAGCTTATTTACTATGTTCCTCCCCATCGTTTTGCCTGACTTAGGGTTGTAAATGCTTCTTCTGTTTTAAATTCTAAAAATTTCAGAATTGTACTTTTCACATTTAGATATGTAATCAAATCTGAGTTCATTGTTATCAAGTAAATAGTTCAGAATTCATTTTCTTAGCAACTGTTTGTTCTAATGCATCTAAAATTAGGAAACTAACTTAGACATCTATATGCAGATTTATTTCTGGGCTTTGACTGGTTCCATTGACTAGGGCTTTTATTGATATCACATCAGATTCATGTGATAGTATTTTAGTAGTCTTGAGCCAAGAACTGTGGGTAACTTTGTTATGTTCAAGATTGTCTTGTATATCTCACTCCACTAGTTTCCCCTCCTTTATTTTCTTTTACATTGTTTGTATATATACATATATATGTGTCTGTGGGTATGCATGTTTGTTCCATATATGTAAGCATGTGTTTGTGTGTGCATATTAGGGCCTGAAACCAATTTCAGATATCCCTTTCTCACTGTCCTCCTTGATTTTGGAGACATGCTCAGCCTGTGCTGGAATTATAGGCACACATCAGCATATTTTCCACTTAATAGTCCATATTAAGTTGATTCTTAAAGAGAATGAATAGGTAATATTTTGTGTGACTAAATAATATACTTTATTTCTTATGGAGCAGATGCATTAAAAACCACAACAAAGTAGAAATATAAAATGCCCAGTGTTTCCCAATCTACCTTAGAGTTTACTTTCTTTTTGTGCTCCAGGCAGAGAAAGTGTTTGTGTGTGTGTGTGTGTGTGTGTGTGTGTGTGTGTAATATATATTATGTATATGATTAATTTCTCAATTAACCAAGTATGATTTGTTCACTTTTACCAAGTGTGGTAAATGTTTCTCTAAATTAGATGTCTTCCATTACATCTAGCCTAGGAATGATGCTGGATGTGTCTGTAACAAACCATGGAACCAAAATGTACATATATGTAGCTTGTTAATGTATAAAGGAGGTATAGTTATTTTTCATTTGTATTTTATGTCCCCTATCATGGAACCAGTATATATATATATATATATATATATATATATATATATATATATATATATACAGTATATATATATATATATAGCTTGTTAATGTATAAAGGAGGTATATAGTTATTTTTCATTTGTATTTTATGTCCTCTATCACCCTATGAAAGGTGAGAGGCATTTATAATGATGCAATTATTTATTTGTAACTTTCTTGCTGCACCACTTGATAGTCCAAACAATTTGAAATATTATTGACAAATTAAATGTTAACATAAATGTAGGCATAAATAATAAGAAACAAAGACTTATGAAATTGCAAAAATAATGAACTCTTAACAACATTGGCATGGGGCAGGAATGAAACCCTCCCAAATTTCTATACATACTGCACGTATAACTTGGTCAAATCTATGGTCCATTGTGCAGTGTGCAAATGCTCATGCCATTTTAAAGGCTTTCCAATGGAATGATGGTGACTAACTCTATACACCCACAATCCGGGGATCATTTGTTGAACAAAGCTGATGTCTACGTATTTGGACATCTTATTTAATAAATGCTTCTTCATTCATTAATTTCTACTGACCTCACATTGATGCCAATATTAGACCTACCTAGTCTGTTGCTCAAATAGGTCCAAATTTCAGCCTTATTACCAAGACCTTCCTAAGATAACCAGGTGTTAAACAAAGGGATGAAACTTTTAGTGCCGTTCAATAAAAGGTAAGCCCAGTGGGAGAGTCATGATCCAGTCTTGGAAGAGGTTATACTCAGGCTCCAGGGTTGATTACAGCAAGGTAACTGTGAAACCAGAGTTTCACCAATGGTGTAGGTGCTCAGAGTCAGATCCAGGATAACCCAGAGAACTTACTGTCCAGCTTCAATAGCTGTATAACCCCATATAATTTAGGTTCCCCAGTGGAGGTTTCCTTTCTATGTCCCAGTTACCTCTAGCTAAACTGGTTTATTAAGCTCATTTTTTCTAGATATTGACTATGAAAACTTGCAAGAGGATATTTTTTATTCAGGGATCTATGGCATTTCTCAGAAAATGGACTCTATTATACATAATCTAGTAATAAACAAAAGTAAAGCAGTATTTTTTTTGAAACGTTTCATTTTTAGAACCCAATGTAGTTCTTCTTTGAGTCACGAACCATTTCTTTGTCTGTTGAAAGGAATTTGCATGGTGGGAAAAGGATAAAAAAGGCACACGTGTGTTGAAATGAACCTGGCCTGATTACATTACTCAGAATCATACCAAATGATAATATCAGAGTGACAGACCATTCAGAAAACATGTGCAGGAGCTTAAAAATGAGGCTAGTAAAATTAGTTATAAGGACTCTAAATGGTTGGTTTCTGTGATGAGGACCTGAAAATTTGGTAGAACAACATTTTACGTAATGTACACATCACTTAGAAAGTAAGCATGTGTTCCAGGACAAAATCTAGATGCTCTACACGGATGATATCATACTTTCAAAAATATTACAGGATGAAACCATTTTAAAATCCCATATTCCTTAACCAGAGGCAGCAGGAAATCTCTGTGAGATCAAGGCCAGCCTGGTCTAAATAGCAAGTTCTAGCCCATGTGGATCTACAAAGAGACCCTCTCTCAAAACCCCATCACCACCACTAGCCCTACCACCAATAAATCACAGTTGGAAATTTTGAGAAAAAGGCTTCAAATCTGCTAACATATAGCACAACCAGTATTCAAAGGCAGAGCTTTAGGAAGTCCCAGAAAGTTCCAGAGTTACTTGAAGAAACTAAGTTAGGTGCTCCGTATACACTTAATGTACAGAGCTTGGAATTTAGTATGTCCCTAATTAATTTCCATTTTCTTTTCCTTCTGAATCCAAATGACAGTCATCTGGGGGAAATAAAGGAGAGCGGCAAATAGACGAAACATCCATAGACAGAAAGAAGGTGAACACCGGCAGTTCCATAACTTGCTAGCCTTTTCTAAAATTCTGGAAATTTCCAAGTCAGGACAGGTGACACATGCATCAGGTTGATATACAAGTTGGGACAATGGCTAGCTCCCCTGGTAAACCCCAGGCACCTGTGACTTCTGTGCTGTAGGTTAGCTCTTTAGACATAGTGTTTTTATGTGGACTTCCTGCCTGAAGTCAGGGCTTTTCTACTCGCTCTTGGCACCTGAAAGCAATGCCAAATCGTCTTATCCACCCAGCCAAAGAATATTCAGGTGACTGTTTAATCTTAGTGCATGGCAAGAAACCATGTAGAGTTGATTTAGACACATCTATGGTGTTAGTATAAATCTTTGTCCACTGCTACTTCAAGACACATACAGAGATATTTTGCAATGTATTAATACTCCATTTGCTAATATATCAATAGTTTTTGTGAACGAACTTTGGGTTGTTTGTAGCATTGAAAACTGATTAATAATGCTGTGCCCAGACCCACTGTGTCCAGATGGAGCAGGTGAATGCTCATTTCGTGACATTGTACTAGAAGTCTGTGATGATCTGGAGATAAGTTGAAATGTCATCATGATTTGTGGATGCCTGTCTGTCTATTAGACCTTTGTGTCATTTTTTCTTTAGCCATGACTATTTGGTAATAAAGTTGACCTTTATGAATTTCACCATTTGAAAATAAATATTGAAGGTGTGCTTATTATGATGACGCCTCATAAATGAGAAAGATTTCAGTTCTACTTTTATTAGCATCCTGGAAAAGCGTAGAAAATAATTAATCAAAAGCTGGTGAGTATACTAGCAGTCATAGTGAAAGTACTTACAACAGTAGAATAAGAGTAATAATAGAATTAATATCAGCAGGAGCCAGGCCTGCCTGATTACTGGGTAGGAGGCAAGATCTCTGGCATTCCTTCCAGTGTGGTGACTGTATGAATTATGAAGGCTGGGGCAGGAGAATGCTGTGTGGCTACACTGAAATTTGTGAATATATGATACAAGTGTGTGCAAGCTTGGGTACAGGTGTGTCATGACAGGCATGTGGTAAGGACAGCTTCAATTGTCAGTTCTTGCCTTCCACGTTGAGACAGGATCTCTCCTTTGTGGTTCATTGTGTGCCAGGCTACGTGGCCTGTGAGCTTCTAGAAGTTCTTTAGTCTCTGCCTCCCATCTCTCGGTAGGAACACTGGATTTACAGATGCTATCTACAGCACCCAGCATTATGTGGGTTCTGGGAAATAGGATGCAAGTCTTCATGATTACACAGCAAGCACTTTACCCATAGAGTCGCCAGCCCAGGCCTAGAATATCCATCTCTAATAACAAATTGTTGGACAGTGAATTCACTATACTGTTAAGCCCAACTAAAATGGAAGCTATATGTATAAAATAACAAAACTTTATCACCAAAGCATTAGGGAAGGACTAGCATATAACCTCACACACACAGATGGGATTAATAAACACTTCTTCAGTAAATGGACCAGTCACTACTGTAAGGGGAATTATGATGTAACCAATGTATTTTCTAATGACTTCAAGGAACAGACAGAAAATGGGTGTTGCTCTTGGTCTTAGGGAACATTCTAGAACTTCAGGAACATGGTAGATGATCAGAGAAGCCTACAGGAAGATGAAATGATAATGAAGTCCCTGATCTTGTGATCCAAAGTAATTCTGAGATCTCTATCACTGTTTTATCTTCCTAGCGGATGAATAAAGAGGATGATTGTTCTAGTTTCATAGTTTCAGGGTTTAGAAAGGTTAGTTGTGTTGCCCAGGGAAACAAAGCTAGATAATAACAGAAGATTTACGGTCAAGCCATCCTATGAATTCTCCTCTCACAGTAAGGCCCAGCGTTTAGGCAATCCCCCTACTCCCCCAAGTTTGAACTGATTGAGCGAACAGAGAATGCTTTTCTATTGGCGAAACCAGTCTGTTCTGGGTTACATATAAGGATTCATCCCAGGGGAGAGAGACAGAAATTTCTTATGGGGAGGCAACATTTTGATCAGAAGTCTGGTGAACCTCCAGCACACACACCCAGGATGGAGACCCAGTGGACCTACAACACACACCCAGGATGGAGACTCCATGTGCCTCTCCTGAGTCTCCTTCCCAGCTTTCCTGCTAGACACTCCTTAAGTCATTGGTTGGCTGACCATCAATCACATTCTTGGAGGCATGTCCCTTGAGGCAGAAAGAAAACTCTATAAATTTACTCTACACAGGCTGTTTAGATTTCAGTGTCCTTTCCTTGATCCTCAGGCTATATTGAGTCCTTATTTGAGTATTTATGGTCATAAGTTCTGTTACATCTGATATTCTCATCTATTAGTACTACATAAGCCTTTAATATTTTTCAAACATCATGACCACGCAATGTTCCTGAACTACCATTTTTAATTCGTAAAACATTCTTTTCCATTAGGTTTAATCATTTTCTTATAACAGGTGCATAGGCTGAGGAATAAATTTGAACAGTTTAGTGGATATGGTTCTGGCAGACTCTAGAGTCACTGGATCCCTCTAATGTCTCCTTTCCCAATGTGATCATTTAGAATAAGTCTCCTTCCTCTGCTTGACACTAAAACAAAACAAAACAAAACACCCCAGAAACTATTATTGCCTTTGTTTGAGATTATAAAGCTAGCAGTTGTTTTTGATGGTGTAGTTAAGCTCCACAGGAAGCAGTTTAAATGGAAAAATTAAATGTAATTTGGTTAAGATGTATATCAAGTATTTTCTTAAAAAATTGAGAATTTGCACATTTCTTTGCTAAATTGTAGTTTTTCATTAGTGAAGATTTGAGCTTGCTACAAACTGCTGATGAACTGTGATATATCTATTTTATATATATATATATATATATATATATATATATATATATATATAATGACATCCTGAAGGTCACCCTGTGGTTTCATATCTCGGAGGACCTTGTCATAGGAGCTACATAGTGTCATCAGCTGTAGCCATGATAATCTAGTATCTGCCTAGCCATGATTGGTGCTATACCTGCAGTGGAGATGGATTCCGGTGCTGTCAGGGCTCCCTCTTCCAGAGGCATTTCTGAGACACGTTTTAATGATTATTCGGTGTGGTTGGATACTCTGGTACCTATTACAGGTACACCAGTTGTGACCAAAATAAATATTATGCCTGACCCAGCATCCTTGCCTCATGCTCTTCTTGGTTTTCTGGCATGTTAGTTCAGTGTGCCCATTCTAAACCAAGTAAGTTCTTGAGTTTCTGATATTTACCAGATTTTTCAAAGATTAAATGGGAACGGGAGGAACTAACATATCTCTAAATATCCTAACTAGAAATACTAACATAAAAAATCATGTAACCACAAAGAGCTGTTTTCTACTTCCCAGCACTGGGAAGCAGCACACATTCAGTAGAAGTTGTTCTTGGCATCTTTATCTTTTCTGGGAGAGCTATATACAGCAGGCTCCTCTCACGATACTAGGAATGGCAGTGATCAGCATTACTCAGTCAGACCCTCTATAGAAGGAGAAACAACTGTCATTCTACCACTTACTATGCTGCTAAATCTAGATATCCTAGGAATAAGTGGAATTCAATATTCTTCCACTTACAGTGTTTTTGATTTATGATGAGGTTTATCAGGACACAACCCATTAAGATGAGGACTATCTCTTCAGTGAATATAAGATACCCAGGAAAAGAAATAGAAAGAGCAATTATTATCATGTGCAGGCATTGTGCAAAGTGCTTTTCATGTATTATCCCTTTTAATCCTCACAGCAATCCTGTGGAGGTGAGGACTACTTTGCAGATAAGAGAAAGAAGGGAGAGATATGGAGCAAATTGTCCAACATTATAGAGTCATTCCGTGGAGATGCCCGACTATGAGCTCTGCTGTGTGGTCGCATCCTATGCTCATGCAGTGCTGTCTGCCACTCTGCACCATGCTGACAACAGTGCAGCAAACATTAACTGTGGCTTTAATAACAAAAACATGTGCCATGACTAAACCTGGCATAACTTCTCAGATCAAACACTGGAAAATAAATGAACATACCATTGCCGTTTGAACAGGGTGCAGAGTGTCGTGTGGCATTGCACCACTTTATTTTTCTTGACTCTGTTCATTGTTTGCTTGGTAAGAAGCTGTTCTTAAGGGATGTGGGGTGAACAACTATAAGAAAACAAGTTTGATGGGTAAAGCATTCTGGGTTGACATCTCTGGTCATTTAGAATGAGGACTACCTTGGTCAGGCTCCTCTGGCTTTTATAATTTGCACTGAAAAGTCAGCTGTAATTGTGATTGTTGGGTTTTTCTTTCTATGTGACTTGATTTCCTCTTGCCGTTTTCAGTATTCTTTCTCAGTTCTGTGTATTAAAGTGTTTTTATTATGATACGCAGTGGGGAGCTTCTTTTCTGGTCCTGTTTATTTGGTGTTCTGTGTGCTTCTTGTACTTATATGGGTATGTCTTTCTGTAATTTGGGGAAATTTTCTGCCATAATTCTGTTGGAGGTCAATACCATTTACCTGATATTTTCTCCTTCTCTATGCCTATGATGTGTAAATTTGGTCCCACATTTCCTACATACTCCATTCATGTTTTTTCTGTTGTTGTTGTTGTTGCGTTTTAAATTTCTCATGTTCTTTCCTTGACCAGTACATTTCCTCAAATTTTTCATCCAATCCTAATAGTATTTTTTCCATTTCATTCATTCTATTGGTGAGGCCTTCTCCAGTCATTTCAAACTGACTTACTGAGCCTTTTTACTTTAGCCTGAATTTTCTTCAATATTACTATCTCTTTTGTGAATTCAAACAGAAGTGGATGGTCTTTAAAATTTTGTGTCCTGGGTTATCTCTAGGGGGTTCTCATTGTAAAACTCATAGGAGTGGTGGTGTGTGGCTTTTCTATTATTTTTTGTTGTTGTTGTGATTTTCGCATATGGGTTTCTTATATTCCTTGTGATTCTGGTGTGAAACTCAAGCTTTCTTTTGTTGAATAGAAGTTTACTCCTGTTTGTATTCTTGATGAACCTTGGTTGCTTTCTGATTGGAGATGGAAAGCTGGTTGGTCTAGGCTTCAGGTTCTCTCTTTTGATTTTGTATTGGAAGAACCTGATGGCTCCAATCAGGTTAGTCAGGAGTTCTCCAGGAGGGTATATATTCCTACTATGCCTCCATCAAAGAAACCTCCAGTGTGTTTGCTTAGTAGACTGGGCAACTCCTCCTTAGATATCGCTTCAGACTGAGGAGCATAAATTAAGCAAACAAAATTGACTGTCATAGCTTTTACTCAGAGTGTAAGGTCCTGTTTAAACAAAACCACTTTCGGCAATTTCTAAAACTCAGATTTTTCCTGGGAACATAATGACTTGTTAAAAGTTGGCTGCCCTTAGGAAGGTAGGCTCCAAAATGCAAAGCCCAGTTCTCCTCTCACAGTATACCTCTCACAGTACAGCTGATCAATGTGCATTCCAGATGGACATGAATTGACATTATTGGACAGCAGTACTTTTTCAGAGGTGTATATATTTTCAACTGCTCTACTTTCTTTTGGAAAAACAATGGCACCATAATGCATTGTTCCTGTGCACTCCTGAAACACTTGTTTTGATAGTAAAATAGAAGATGAGCTAATGCTCTTAGCTCTCCACTTGTGGCATTCATGAGGCAGAAGGGGCTCTGGACAGCAGTGTGTTAATGGGCTCTGCTTCTATCTTCTGCACTCAGCTTCCTGCTCTTCATGACCAACAGGGGAGCTGTGTCCCTTTAGATGATAGTCTAGGCTGAGGCTTTCTCAAAGCCCAAACCACTATTTTATCTCAACTTCTAAAACTAAATGCAAGAAATAAGGAGGCTCCTCTGAGATTTTGGTTATGGAGAACAATCATACTGTGTAGTCAAATAAGGACACTGAAAATGATTGGGATCTATACGATAAAGCCTGAGGAAGAGGAAAGTGTGGGGAGTTGGCCCAGCGGGTAAAGCTCTTGCCATACAAGCATAAGGGACAGAATTTAGTTTCGTAGAACTCTCTTGAATGTTGAGGAGGAATGTTTGCCTGCCTCTCACCACAGCTGGAGGGAGACAAGGTAATGGGAGTCTGCAGCAAGCTGGAAGACTCAGAATAGGTAAAATGCTGAGTTCTGGGTTTAGCAAGAAACCCTGCCTGGGTATAGAAGGCAGAGAAAAATCAAGGAAGGCACCTGTTAACCTTGGACCTGTGAATTCACATATTCACATGAGAACATGTACTCACACACATGTCTATCGACAGACGTGCAAACCTGAACACACACATGCACAGCATGCATACATAAACAATTCAAAAATACATTCCACGAAAGTTGGTCATTCTGAGTTTGACCTTTGTGCTATTTTTGGTTGTTGATTGCTGTATAGAAGGAAGAGTTTATTTCGATTTATGGTTCCAGAGGGGAACTCTGTAAAGCTGAGGAAGTGTGTGATCAGCAGTTTGTAGCTAGAGCAGAAAGCTGACTGGTGGCATGCCCTCACACAGGAAGCTGAGAAAACAGATTGGGAATGAGGGAGGCTCTAAACTCTGGAAGCCCACCCTCAGCGACATACTTCTTCCAGCAAGACTGAACCTCCTCAAGGCCCCACATCTCCCCAAACATGAGCTGGAGAACCAACTATTCAAATACTTGAGCCTATGGGTGCATTACACATTCAAAGCACCACAAAATCAGATCAATAGCAAAATGTAAATGATCAGATTTAACATGTGGAATATTCCTTAATACACATCTCCCCATTAAAAACTTACAAATGACTAAGTCTTACGTGAAACTGTATTTAATACCACTAATCATTAGGGAACTGAAATCATAGCAGCAATGAGATGCCACGTCCTTCCAGGAAGAATTATTACAACTAAACACAGTCTGGTAGGGATGTGAAGATTAAAGGACACTTGTATTATGGAGAAAGATAATCTCAAATAGTCAGTAAGAAAAGTACATGAGAAGCTTTTCAATAAATTAAAATATAAGTATTTTACCATTAGCAATGCATTAAATGGTATCCTAAACACTAATTTTGTTTTTGTTCTGTTCTTTTAAGTTTCTCTTTGAATGATGTCACTATAATGAGACCAATTTTTAAAACTTTTATAAACTTTTTTTTAATCCTTTTTAGAAGATTTGTTTTATTTTACGCATATGTTTGTGTGCTTGTGTGTACAAATGTGAACCGAACACACATGCCTGCCTGTTGGGTCCAGAAGAATGTGTCTGATTGCCTAGAAATGACGTGACATCTGATTGTGAGCTCCCCAATGTTGGTGCTTGGAAACGAACCTGGGTCTTCTGCAAGAGCAACAAATATAAACGCTGAAGCATCTTTCTAGTTCCTCCTTGAGGAAACATTCCCCCCACTGCCACTCCAGCGCCCTGGCCCTGCGGCGATTTGGTCCCTCTATTTATTTCAGGTTCTCAGGGTCTTGGGTGTTTATTTGGTATAACATTCTAAGTGTGGGGAAGCAGAGAGCCAAAATAAACCAAAAGATCTTCAAACTCAAAGGGGAAACTGAGGCACTGAGAGGGGAAAATTTGTATCCTCAGAGCCCAGTGATTTACAGGTGTTTTTTTTTTTTCTGAGATGTATTGGTATCCTCTTAGGTCTTGTGTACTCCAGATCGTAGTTATGTAAATGACGAATAAATGGCTGTGATGGACAGACAGGAAGTGCTGAGGTAATGTTCTGCCCACATGATTGCCACTTATTCTCCTAGGCAGATGTAGACATCAATCATCATCCTGGATCCTAAATGGATTCTGTACAACTTTATCTACTAGAAAACTCTGATTTTGTGCTTGTGTACGTGTGACTGTGTGTGTGTGTGTATGTAAATATGTACAAGTGTGTGTGTATGTGTAGGTTAGAACCAACCTCGAGTGTCATTCGTCAGGATCCATCTACCTTTTATTTTTTTAAAGATACAGTGTATGCAATTCTCAAATAAATAACAATATTTTAAAATATGTTTAATTTTTATTTATACATATGTGTGTGTCTATGTATATATGTGCACATGTGTGTAGGTGCTTATGGAATCCAGAAGACAGTGTTGAACCCCATGAAGCTGGAATTACAGGAGGCTGTGAGCCATCTCATATGGGTTCTGGGAACCAAACTCTGGTTCTTTTAATCTCTGAACACTCTCTGTTTTCCCTACCTCACTTAACTTAGGACTCAGCTGTTAGGCTAAACTATCTGGTCAGTATGCCTGAGGGCTCTGTCTGTGTCCACTTTTTCAGTCCGCTCCTTTCCTCCTCCTCCTCTTCCTCCTCCTCCTCCTCCTCCTCCTCCTCCTCCTCCTCCTCCTCCTCCTTATTCTTTTTTACATGTGTTCTAGCGATTGAACCTCAGGTTCTCATGTTTGCAAGTACTTTATTGACTCAGCTATGACTCTATTGCCCCCAAACTCAGATTGTTTTGGCTGAAGTCAATAAGGTTTTTTTCCTTAAGCCATTTTAAACTAGACTATAGTAATGAATTCTTATCAAGCAAATGTTATAACTACTTAAAAGCCACAAACTAGATATTTTATATCCAAAAATGAAACAATAATGACAGCATCTTAAAACCTTTTTAGAGGATTAGACCCAGCTAGATATGATGGGCTCATTGGGCCCTTATGTTTTGACATATAGCTTCCTTTTATTCATTTACCACAAGAATAAATTCTCAAGAGGAGGGAAAGAGAACATTCTCTAAAAGCAAGTTTAAAATTAAAGGCATCTGGGAAATTAATTCTTAAATAGACCTCTGCTTTCCTGAGTAGCTAGCAAAGCATTATTTAGCTCTTAAATACCTTTTTTGAGACACTACAGGAATAGTAAATGCTGTGTACCAAATTTAATTTAGAAACTCTGGATGCTTTCAGATATACCTATTAAACATTTCATTTGGAGTGAATAAGTGACATTTAGATTGGGGAGGGTATCTTATTTGTGTGCATTTTCACTAGCACTTAACCAGACTGGGAAGTGATAACTACATTTTCAAATACCTGGAGCTCACCTGTTTAAGTCCTTGTGTGTTCATTGTCAAATGATTCAGAAGTTAATGTTTCAATATGCAAGTGAACAATTAATTTTGTTGGTAAATGAAAAGTGTTGAATATGCGTATTATCCTTCTTAGTGATCTAGGACATGGTTCCCACATGAATCTTTGCCTCTGACCTGAGGAAGCTAGATAGGAGAGAATTCCAGTTTACCTGGGAGCCTCTCCTTGGCACTCTCACCATTTGCAGAATAGCAGACTTGGAGTGCTGACTTCCTGAAAGCTGCACAGCTTCTCCCAGTCTAATGCTCTGAGATCTATTTACTGGTACTTTCCAGAAATCTGACACCATGGAGGCTTGTTTTCTATCACAACAGTCATTGGGTAGTTCAAGTGCTTCATAATCTCTCTAAGCTTTATTCTGCTTCCTTTCTAGAGACTACTTCCAGAACTCACTGTTTAGTCCTGGTTGGGTCAACCTCCTGACTGTATACCACCTCTGAGTCTTACTTAGCCACACCTTTAACAGGACCCTCTTCAGTTTGGTCTTGTCAGAGTAGGCTGGTAAAGGACAACCACTGAGATTTTATCATTCCTGTCACATTACGGGTTTTTAGAGTTTTTTTTTAAATTTTATGTGTATGAATATTTTGCCTGCCTGTAAATGCACCCATGTGTGTAATGTCCACAGTGGCCAGAAGAGGATGTCAGATCCCCAGGAACTGGAGTAAGGATGGCTGTTAGCCACCAGTTAGTGCATTTAACCACTGAGTCATCTCTCCCAGTTCCCTAAGTCACATTTGAGGTTAATGTCCTCTTGAGAATGTTCCAGTTCCCCTAGGAGAAATCACTCTCCCTGCATGACCTCCTCAGTGTTCTCCTTTCTCAGTTCTTGGGGCTGTTCTCACCGTCAGTAGTGTCCTCAAGTCAAATGACCAGCTCCTCCCGATAGGGGTGAGTTAACTGAAGAGCAAAGGACATCCTCCAATATGTATTACTTAGTCATTCTGTTTTTCTCAATGGATTCTATGTTTTTATTTAATCCTTTCCAGATTTTGTTCATATAATTTATTTTTGGTCAGGTTATTGATGTCTTGGATGATTAAGTGGGATATGTGGAATTGTCTGTGTTTCTGGAAATAGGAGATCTGTGTATTTGTTTTCACTATAAATATGATGTCTTTTTCATGGCAGGAGGGCTCTGAAGCCCTTGACTTTTACCTTGGAAGGCATTGGACAGGGGTCTGGAGCAGGAGCTGGTGGAAGTTTCAAAATCAGTTTGAACCTGGTAGAGGTTTTCAGGCAAGGACTGCTAGCCCCCTCCCCTGGATGGCCCGAAGTGCCTTCATTCAGCATGTGTGTATTCATGCATGTCTTAACATTTTCTTCATTGTCATTCTAGAATCCCACTGCTTCTGCTCCAGTTTCAGCTCCATAACTTGATCATGCATTCACTTGGTTCCTCTGCTTCCTTAGTGGTAAAGCTGAGGTTGCAAGGACAAGTGGACCAGAACTTACACAGCATTCAGAGGAGCGCTGGGCTGAAGGCAGCTTGAGGTAGACTTGCTGTTATTACTGTCGTGATCGCTGTCAAATTCCCCATGCTATCTTCTTAGCTCCCTGTCACCATCTTGAGGTTTGTTGTGCCTACCCTCTACTAGTTGTGAACGCAGATCAGCCCGATTGATTGTAATAAGCAGAGTCGCAGTGACAAGGCTTTTATTCAGGATTTTTTTTTCTTGAAAACTAGAAAAAAAAAAAGTCTGTATGAGTCTGGGTGCATGTGTATTTTTAGACTGTGCCTTAGCTATCCTGGGTCCTTCTTTTTCCCTTTTTGACACATGCTTCTGTTAAGAATACTTGATGTTGCCAGAAAACTGATTTTGGGGTAACTAAGAGAGGTGAGATAGTGTTAAATTAAGAATCAAAGACAAGAAAAGATGAAAAGCTTTATTTAGAATGTGGTTTGGGCTGAAAATGACTGTGAATCTTTTCTCTTTTTTTTTTCCTTTTTTAATCCTATGAAAAATACAGCCACAAGTTTGAAATGGAACAATTTAAACATTTATTTTAGCCCAATTGAGATAAAGAAGGAGCCAGCCTCTTCTTATACCTGAACATTTCTCTTTAGGGTGTAAAAGAAAAGTGAGAGACGCTATGATCTTGTTCTCTCTACCTCCCTCTCTTGTTTTCTTCATTTTCATGAGGGGTTGTATACATTTTTAATAGTAAAAAATAGAAAATATTTTTTCACCCCATATAGTGATAGCAATTAAAATCCAAAATGCATTGCAGTCTATGTAAATGAGTTCTAGAATAGAGACAGACAACGGGTCCTCGTGAGCTTCTTTTCCACAGATATGGAATCTCATAAATCATCATGTCTTTATCCACAGTTGTACTGTGCCCAGTCCTTCCAGTAGTCTAATCTTTCGTGAACCACACTTGCTGAAGCACATTGGTTGTCCAACAGAGTTCTCAACTTAACCAACTTGCTCAAAGGCAAGTTGTAAGGAACTTCTCTAACATTTTCCAAATGAATATTTTATATCCATGTATGTATTACAAATGATATACAAATGGATCATAAATGCTATACAAAATTATTCTAAGAAGTTAATGTTTCCCAGTAGCTTAAATTATTAGCATTTTGTAGTGAGAATAGTTAAAATTTACTATGCAATTTTGAAGTTATTGCTACAGACAAACAATAGCAATAATAAAGAATAAACAACCAATTTTCCCATGTCTGACACTGTCTTTAATCAAATCAAACACCTCATTACCTATCTGAATATTTATATATTTATTTTTTGCTGATCTTATGCAGTTATATGCATGTTATAAATACGTTTTGGAACTTATTCTGTACCTATAATTTCATAACAGTCACATTAGGTGAATATCATTACTCGTATTTTAACAAAGAAACTAAGACACTAATATATATATGTATATATTGTTTCCAACTTTACACTTTGAAAGTGTTGAAGTTACAACCCAATTTGTGTCTTTCTGATTCTACTGCCTACAACCACTGTGTAAACTAAGTGCTATATTTATGAAAATTTATGCCAAATAATACATACCCATAATGCCTCCATTCTCCCCCGCCCCCAAAAGCCCACCATCACTACCCAAAACCGAACTGTGATGATTAGTCTGCATTACAACTTGACTGGGTTTCAAATCACCACGGAAACACACTTACAGGTGTGTCTATGAAAGTGTTGCCATGAATGTTTGCCTGAAGATGGAGGATTCACTCCAGTGTGGGTGGTGTCACTCCATGGGCTGGGACTCCAGGCTGGATAGGAAAGAAAATGTGAGCTGAGTCTCAGTACTCAGCTCTCCCTTCTTCCTGACTGTTGATTTAATCTGTCCAGCTGCCTCATGTTCCTGCTTTCAGGACACCCCTGTCAGGATGACTGTGCCCTAGGATTTCAGGCAAAATAAGCCCTTCCTTTCTTAAGTTCCTTTGTTCAGATATTTTGTCACAGCAGTGAGAAAAGTAACTAACACACCAGTCAGCTGAAAAATGACACATTTATTCATGATAGAAGGAAGCTCCTTTCCTCCCTGCTTCTTGTTAGCAACATCCTCATGCTAGTGATAAAATGGCACCGTACAGAGACAGGGTGAAAATAAAGCTTGTATGTGTTGCCAGTATTTCCAAAATTCTGGATGACATTTCTGAATACATGAACATTTCTCCTCCCTCTGCCTGCCGTCTTGAAATAGAAATGATGGCTGCGGGTGGAGACATGAGGGAGAAAGAAACCAGGGCTATTTTTCAAGAACTCCACCTCTTCCATTTCCACCTTGAATGCAAGAATAATGTTTAAAGGAAATATGAACTCCCTCCATTCTAAAATAAGTAAAGAATTTTAATGTAAATGAAAGTATTATTTTAAAGAAAGATGAATTATGATGGTTCTAAAGCGGAATTCAAGACAAGAACTCTGTTTAAAATTAACCAGCTTGTTCAAGAAGCAGCAATATATATATATATATATATATATATATATATATATATATATATATATGGAACAGCTCCTCCACAGAAAGTCTAAGCCATTTCTTCTTTTGGAAAGTGACCCAATAAAAAGGCTAAATATAGACACAGGTCCTCTCCCACTCTATAGGCCCAATAGAAAAAGAATGACTCAGCCTCAAAACCATAGGAAACCCGTGGAAATATTCATTTTCCATATTTCTTCTAAAATTCTTCATTTCTCTAAAACTTTTAGGCTGCTAGAAAATCAATGACAGTATGTAACCTGTACAAAGGAAAAAGGAAATAAATATTTTCTTTAGAGATATTTCAGTAGTAGCCAATGAAATTATTAACCTAGTGTCTGTAAAATAACCCTAGAATTGTATGCAGTTTATGATACATTGTGCCTCTAATTTTCCAATTCACTAGAAGAATTATAGAGATTTAGTTCGAAACCAAATTTACTTTTTTTCATTCATAGTTAATTGAAGAGGATAAAGGATGTTTCAAATGCACTATGTACAAATCAGACCACTAGAAGTAAAAATGGAGTTAACTTTCTTAACGGACCAAAGGCAGGACAAGAGTCTAGCTCATGTCAAAGTGCAAAGAGTTTGTCTGACATTTCTGATGGCTAGTATCAAGAACTATGAGTCAGGTCCCAAGAGCTGTAGCTTCAGGGCCAGTCAACACACTTCCCATAGCTCATCCTCTGCCAGTAGGTGCTCATTCCTTACTACCTGCCCATTATTTCTGCCTGACTCCATCTCAGTATTTCTTCTCATATTGTCTTTTTCTTCTCTCACTATAGCAGTAGATGTTCTGGGATTAACCTACCATGCTTTGATGCAGCAGTTAAAAGCTTTCCAAATGAACTGGCACTTTCTCCCCTGCTCTGAAGGGACATGTCTATAACATTCCAATTTTCTATGAATCGGACCAACCAGTAACTATGAATTTTCTAGGCTTCTGTGAATTTGACTCACAGGCTTTGCATTTTTCCAATAGATAATAGGTTCCATTGCCATGCTTCAGTTGGGCTGTAAGACATCCTTCCTCTTGTCACCCATACCAGCCATTATCACATGATGCTTATCTCCAAGCTCATCCACCTCAGAGAAATGTTCAAAGGGCTTTTATAAAGGAGGATAAGTAAACAGTTCTATCAAGGGAGAAGATTGATGGATAGCCTCTTACTACAGTCTCTTTCACAGAGTCAGCAGCAGTCAACACGGTTTCTATTTCTTTTGCAGTGCTCAGTAGCTTTCTGGTTGGGTCCATGCATCTTCTGATTCCTGTTGGTCATCATATCACATTCACTTTATAGTACAGATTTTAGTATATTCTGCAATTAGAATTTTGTACTGATTCTAGTCAGTGATTCTACAGACTGTCCTATCAGAAACACATGACTGACTTCTCCAGGTCTGTTGCAGGGTCTTTAAGTATGAGTACCTACTGAATGCTTGTTGAGTGGAATGACTTCAGAGTCAGTGGAGCCCAGTGAATCAGATCTTAGACTCTAGAAACTAATTGCCTGGATTCCCATCCCTCCCTAGCATTAGGACCCAGATACAGGTATTAACCAATGTCTTCCTGTCTTTCATCGTCTGTAAAATGGAGTTAATGTTAGAACTGCCTGAGTTTTAATGCACACATGCATTTAGAATGGTGCCTGGCCTGAAGTGTGCATTCTTTCGTCGCTGTTTTATTTAATAATAGCTACTTCCTGATTATTAGAAAGCTCAGTGTTTGATACTTTCTTCCTCCAAACTTCTTGCTTGTGTGGGGCCTCTTCAGTTTTTCAGCAATAATCCTGTCCCCACCTGAGTCTTCTCCTCCTAGCACTTGGAGTTCGCCTCTGGCATAATATTTACTTCCTTTGCTTTTACTTGTGATGTAGACACAAGAGTTTACAGGACTCAGGGACCAATTTGTTACCGGGTTTTCCTCATTAGTGTCCATTTGCAGACACTTGGTCAAACTCAGCCTTTATGTAGTTGGATATTTCTCTTTGTAATGAGGGTGAGCTTTCCTTCCTGTATCCAACTCAGGTTTTCAGGTAACATTGCACAAGGACAAGTGAAGCCTATTGCTTGTCCAGCCAATTTTATGATTGTTATCCCTAGACACTGTCTGCCTGAGTACTTGTCAGTTTTCTCATGCTGGTCTACTCATTTGGATGAGATAAGTGAAAACATAACAGTTTGTAGTACATGGGATTATTTTACTAAAAGGGAGTTGACTGCAGGCAGTAAGTAAGAGGCCTCATTTTAGATGAGTTTTCCTAACTTTCTCTTTCAGTTTCTAAGACACACATGTAATTTCCTGTGACTCTAAGACCTAAATTTTCTATTATGCCTTACTCACTGCCATTGTGATATAGCTGTATGTTACTCTTTCTGTCTGTCTATGTCAAAATTATATTCCAAAGTTGTTCTATGTGCAGCTCAAATTTCTCTAGGTTATATCAGGGATGAAAAACTACCTACAAAATCAAAATAGAGAAGTAGAGAATAGATAACAGAGTTGGAGCTGTGTTCAAATCTTGACAAAGTGTGTGTGTGTGTGTGTGTGTGTGTGTGTGTGTGTGTTTTAAGGTGGAGTGACTTAGGACTGAATAGTTAGTGTACTCTGCCTAGTGTCCATAACTTAGGAGCATGCATCAATAATGAAATGGCATATAATTAGAAACAGGGGATTATTATAAAATTTACAATATTAACAATGTAAAGACAAGTTTTTGCCACCCTTCCTAAGCCCACAAAGTGTTCATTTTACCCCCAAAGGGAATGCATTCACCCCATTTCTCCTTTGTGTTTGAGTTTTAATCATGTTACCTTTCCTGTTATAGGGAGTCCAGTGTCAGTCTTGAGTTTTGTGCATCAAGGTAGAGTTGGTGAAATAAAGAGATCTCCAGAGCTCATTCTTCTTCAGTTTATCTTATGTTCACTGTTGGAATCAGTTTATTGTGTGACAAGCCACACTGACCCTTTCAGTGCTTGACCTACAACACTGCTCATGGTGGGTACTGACCTTGTCCTTCAATAGTTCCTTCAGTGGTATCCCCGTGGTTTGGTCTCTGATAAACTCCCTAGAAAGGAAAGGAAATGGAACTAGGATTTAATATTTTTAATTCATGTAGAATTCTGTTATTTCTTCTTCTAGTCTGTTAATGTTGGAAGCAAGTCTAAATCAAATGTGGACTCTAGATTCGAAACAAATAGCTTTTAGATTTTGCTGAACGGTGAACTTACCCGAGAAGTCTTAAAATAATGCAGATACCTGAGTTGTACTCTGAGAAACCTTGATTTAATTGTTTTGGTTTGTAGAATCACCACCCACTGTTTTATAAACTGGAAAACAGCAGTCAATATAAAGATCTTTGTTTTGATTTCCAAAGTTAACTATCCCAAGGAAAAACAATTGGTTTTGAGATCTGATACAGAGGAAAATCCTCTGATTCTCTGTCCTGCAGGTGTGAATATTAGCTAGGTGTGAAGAAAAAACTAGATAGTCTCTCTTGACACTCAAAACCAAAATTATGACTCATTTCAGGTATTGTTCCACAAATTCCTTTATCTCCATGACCATAATGTTTTTATTTGATTCTTAGAAATTAGCATGGTAACTTTAGATCCTTATATGTTATCTTTAGAGTTGATATAATTTGGATACTCTTCACAACATGGATCTGCAAAGAACTGCCATTTAAATTGGCAAATCCTAAGTTTGAAATCTAGCATGCTGGGTGTGTTAGATAGCTTCAGTTGTCAGCTTGACACACCCAAGAAGAAAGAAACTCAGTTGTGGAATTCCCTCTATGTATTGGCCTACGGGCACGTCTATGAGGCATGTTCTTGATTGTAGGGTGATCTGTGAGGACTCAGTCCTCCGTGGGTGATGCTGCACCTGGATAGATGGTCATGGGTTATATAAGAAAACAAACTGAGCATAGATAGAGGAGCAAGTCAGTAAGCAGCGTTCTTCTGGGGTCTGTGCTTCAACCCCTGCCTCCAAGTTCTTGCCTTGAGATCCTGCCTGACTTTCTGCAGTGATGAACTGTGATCTGGGAGTTGTAAGATAAAATAAAATCCCCAAGTTGAATTTGGTCACAATTTTTATCATAGCTATAGCGTTGATCCCAGTATTTATTGCAGCAATTGAAAACAAACCAAGGCACTGGGGAAATGGCTTTTGGGCCCTTCCATCTATGTCTGTAAAGAGACTTGATAGGATTGTTGGAGTGATCAAGTTATATGCTACAGGTTTTATATGTTAAAATCCTACATTTAAATTCTTGCCTGAAACATACAAAGATCTACCCCACTATAAGCATCAATTAGCTGGGGTGGAAATATTTAACAATTTCGGGTATCAAATATATGGTTCTAAATTGGGGGTAAAAAGACAGCAAAATCTATTATTTCCTTTCAATCTTGTGTCATTTATCATAGACTATTCCCTTGACACAGTGAAATATCCTATCACAGATAATGGCCGGGTTTTCAGTTCCTCAATATACTGATCATCATCCTCATCTGACAAGCATATTTACTCAGAAATGATATCAAAATGCAATATTTTTCTTGTCAGTCTGAACCTTGCTCTGCTTACTGACTCTAGTATCTTCTCAGTATTCATATTATCCTTTTACTTGGTCTCACCCTTTCCCTGTCAAATCCTCTGACTTTATTTATTTAATAATCTGACAGATGAAAGAAAAATTACCACGGGATTATGAGACAATTGAAGTGTCCTTTACTGTCCCATTTTCATGGCAATGATGCAGGTGTCCCCTTGTCCTAGGTATAAGTGACATCCGTGTGCTCTGCTGTGTGTGTTCTTCCTGCATTTGGTACCCAAGGTGGAATTCATTCACAGCTCTGAGATTAAATGATCTTTCTCAGAATATATTTATGCCCTTTAATGAGAGCTTTAAAGCCAACAATCTCAAAATAAAACCTGATATAAAATCGAATCTAATTTTACATAGATCAAATTGAACTGATTTATAGTCTGGTAAATCATTTTAAAAACACAACTGACTGTTATCTTCCGTGTTCATAAATGTATTTTGAAGATGTTCTCAGGTACCCCTCCACCCAAGTACTGACTATCCCATCTGACCTAAAGCACATCGCTCTGTACCTATCCCTACAGCTGACACTGTCTATTCTCTTCGACATTTTTCTCATAAAAGAAGTGAATTTTCCTTGTGTTTCTCTTTTTTCTTTGTTCTCTCGTTACCTTTTCTTCCTCAAAATTGTGTTTCTACTCTTTGCCTATATTTTTGATCACTCTAGTGGAAACAATTCACTAGCCCCATAGTCACAGAACATGCTCCAGCAGACAGTGGACTCCCCGTTTTAACCCAGTCTTTTCTGAACTGCCCATTTTGCTCCAATTTCCCCAGGACCTAAATTTCCATCACTTTTGCAATCAATTCTAAAATGAAACTTTACCAATAAATTATAAGCTTACTTTTTTTCTTGAGATATAATTTGTCTTCTGCCTAAACACTGAAACCAGTTTATACATATGCTAAGCAACTTTTATCCCCGAACTACATCTCAAGCCATCTAGATATATGTTTTTTTAAGACCTGTGACAAAGTGCATGCATGTATGAGACCCCAGATTCCATCTCCACACTCCATAAACAATCATAAAACATTAGAAGCCAAATCTTGAGCTTATAGGTCTTTGAAATGCATAAGCCTCCGGTGTGCTGGGAGTGAAAATGTATAATAACACGCCCAGAAGAATTTTTAATAATTTTAGATTTGCAGAAGGTTTATAGAGGTAACAGAGCCTTCAGTTTATTCTTCTTCGACATCTCTAAATGATCAACAAGACCATGATCCATTTACCAAGCAGAAGCATGCCATTGGTACCATGTTACTAAAGTAAATAGACAGTATTTATGTTTTGCTGTGTTCCCTCTAATACCATTTCCTTGTTTCAAATTACTCCAAACTGCCTCACGGTTTTTGGATGTGTGTACTTTTCCCTCTTTGGCCGTTTCATTGCATTTCAGATCTTGACTCAAACACTCCTCTTTATTTCATTATGTGGTTTGTTACCTTGATGGCTGCGGCTCCTTCTCCCTTCTGCCTGGCAGATTCATGCTAATTTCCTCTGCTGATTCCTCCTCTAACTCTTGGAGTGACTCTGGAGCTCTGTTACCCTTCTTTCTTCGCTGTGAACCTCCTTCTGCGATTAAGCAGCTGCATGATTCAAATCCCATTGATACAACTTCAAATGCATCTTTTAGTCTCATTTTTCTTTCCAAGCAACAGATCCATGTCCTGACTTAGCCTCTGCTTTCTTAAAAATATTGAACTGATACTCAGTGTGTCTGGAATGCATGCCAGTATTTTCCTTGTCCACAAAGCCCCCTTCCAATGTCTACAACTCACATGCTTAGTCTTATATAGAGTATTTGTCTTTCTTTTCTGAAAATACCTCATAGTGTATACTAGAAATTGTCCAGATCTGTGTGTTTTTGTTTAATTTCACTGTTGTTCAATCTCACAAGCCATCGTTTGGTTTTCAGTATGGTTCTGGATTCTTTGTGGAAGATAACATATTATTTTATCATTTAGAGGTGAAGCAGTTAGGAGTTAGCCATGCAGCTCTCTGATAGTCTCCTATCTATCAGGTATTCTAAGGTTTTATCAGATCACACTGTTAGTTTTCTCATAAAGCCTACAGAGAGAAAAGTACATGTAAGGCTCTTACATCTAAGAGCTGGGGAGCGGGGTGCATGTCTACCAGGAAACAGCCTTGCAGGCTCTGGCGACCTTGTTCATATGAATTTACAGCAATGGCAACAGCATGCACAAGATCCAGGCAAACTCAATCAAATAAAACCCATCATACAACTAGGGAACTTGGCAGAAGGCCCTAATATTTACTGAGGAACTATTGGCAGCAGATCAGTGCTGGGTGAAGAAGAGCTGATCTTCTTTAAGGGAGTGACACTAGACAGACTGAACAGGCTCAGTGGAGGCCGTCACACTTAGGGAAATCGGGGTACACAAACTTGACTTGATAAGTCTTAACATATATGGCAGAAATCCTGTGGGTAGGCTATAGGGGAGTGTAGAAAGAGGATGGTGTCTACACAGATAGTCAATAAAATACACACAAAAAAAGTCAATAAAAATACATGAAAAAAGGTTAATGTATCGCTCACCCAGCAAAGTTTCTTCATGCAACAGATGGTGATTAGCCCAGAAGGCCACAATTGGGCAACATATAGATAATAAGCAACTGCAGAGTGTTTAACTCTGAATAGGTCGCTTACACCAAACCTACCCAAGACTCAGGGACCACTATGGAAGAAGATGCAGAAAGTCTGTAACAGCCGGAGGTAGTGAGTGACCTCAAGGAAACAGTTTTCCAGAGAGCTGGGAAGCTACTCGAATGGATTTACAGCAATGGTGATAGTAGACACGAGACTCATGCAAACTCAAGCCAGAAAAATCCCATAGAAGTGGGGAAATGGGTAAAAAGCCTCAACTTTAGCTGGGGAACTGCTGGCAGCTGATAAGTACAGGGAGAGGGAGAGCTGGTTTTCCTTTAAGGGTGTGACACTAGAAAGGTTGATTAGGCTCAAGTGAATGCATCCCCATCAAAGGGCATTTAACTAGATATACCTTAATATGTTTTACAGAGTACCTGACATCCAGCAGGCAGAGGGCGTAAACTCTAAGAGGAGTGAAGATAGGGGAGGGAGTCTAAGTATGATCAAAACATATTGTATAAAATTCACAAAAATTCAATAATAAATGGGAAAAATTCCTAACAAATGTTTTTTTCCTGTGGCAGCACATATAGAGTAACAAGCACAATTTCTTCCATATGTGAATAAATTAAACTTTGGTTTGAGGCCAGTGACATCATTTGATAGAAGCAAAAGGAATCATGGAAAACAGGAGTCGAATACTTACAAACAGGGTTGTCATACGAGATCTTCTGGCCCAGTAGACAGGCCAGACCTGAATTCAAATGGATGGTGCTAAGACACAGAACATATGCAGAAACTCATGGTAGACTGTCCGTTTGCTCTGCCTAATGCTCTTTATTCTTTGCCTATTCACAACAATTAACAGAGAAATCTAACTGGGCATCAGCAAGATAAAAATCTGTCCCTTCTTTGTTTGCTTCTTTGATCCACCGTTTAAACCTCTTCACAACTTCATGTTTCTTGTGCTTTTATCAGGCAATGGCACTACTTACCCTGTTCACTTCGTAAGACACCAGGGATATTTAATGCATAATGCACAATCAGTTCTCTGCAATGTCTGCGCTCTCCTCGCTGATTTTGGTATTGTTGCATTAGGTGCCACCAGTAAAGAACACCTTACTACCCTGACACATGAAAGTCAGCATCGGAATTCAGAGTTGACCATGCCAGAGGTTCCTTGGTCCTGGGAAGACCATCCACCTTTTACTCACCTTCTTCCATGATCAGTGTAATGAGCAGTCTACTAAACTTTCAGATCCATCTTGGTCCCATCTACAATGGGGATGTTGTTTGACTTGTGATTCCATTGCCGGTCAAAGTGATGACATGTCCCTGTTGCTTAAAGGAGACTTACGGGACATACCACTTCAGCTCCATGCAGAGTATGGTTATAGGTACTGTAAGGAAAACTTCACAAAGTTCTTTACTTAAAGAATAGTGTAAGTTGTATAAGCAGGGGTTCAGAGGAACAGAGTCTAAATATTAGAATCCAGTTTTAGAATAGCCTTTTCTGAGGACACACATGGATTTCTCATTTTCTTTTTATGGATTGGCTTTGGTATCTGGACGAAAAGTTTATATACTATACAATATGGCAAAACAAATATGTCCGAGACTTATGTTCCATAAGGTACAGAGCTGTATTTGTGGTCCAGTGCAGTCTTCAGCCTGTGATTCTTCTGAAAAGTTTGGAAGTCCTGCCTCCTCAGGTATACACACTCATTATTTTTCATGTTATGGCCAGAAGAATGATGTCAAAACTCAGTTAATCACTGGACACTGGATTTTGGAAGATGAGAGGTCTATATTATTTTTTTTTCCTTCTTACTTGGTGCTAGGATATGTGACTGTCTCTGTCCACCTCAGCCTGCTCAGAGTGGACTACATACCTAGTCCTGACTTCATATAGCTTCTGATTTTGACAAGCTAAAATATAGGCTCTCCAGAAACATTGACAGGTGTCCCACACTGCTCGGTGGTTCATTTCTCCTACAAAAATGCTGGGAATTTTAGCTGTCAGATTACAGATAAATGACACACTCTTTCCCTCAATGCAAGCAGTTTAACTACATTGTCATCTCACAGAATAGTGTGGCTATGACATAACTCAAAGACCAATTAAGATACTGATAATTTTAAGTGGGGAAATTGAAGTCTGTATGTAGAAATTCCCAGAGTAAAGGTCACCATGATAGTTAATGATAGCTAAATTTGTGTTCAGAACAATTAGCTAGTCAGCGGTCTTCTTTATCTTAAAGTCCTGATGGAAGGTAGAATATTTCCTGGGATATAGCCAGTTCCAGATAATAATCATTATTAATAATGCACTACCATTTAAGATTATGTGCATAATGGCATTACATTTATTTTCTTTATTGATCGTTGTTAATATTTCAATGATATTTCATTTTCCAAGTACTTTATCATAAGTATTTATGCATGTTTTAGAAATCTCACATTAAAATATTTTTCTAAAAATCAATTTATGAAATGAATACAAATAGATACTTCTAGCCATTGTTAGGAAATAACGGAAGAAAACTAACTGCTCTAACCCAGCTAGTAACCCTAGAGAAGAATCACTCCTGGGTTAGATGATGTAAAATGAAATAGGCTTTTCATTTGTTTTAGAATAAATGAAGGATTTGTATCTAGTATTCTGCATTGAGCAATTTTGCAGAGAACATTAAATATCCTTCACCTTGAAATTTTTGCTGCCCCAGATTTTGATAACCTTTCAGTCAAGGATCCTGATTAAAAATGACATCTATGCCTCTAACTCATAACACAATGTGGATTCAACCCAGAAACATTTTTAAGCACTGATGTAAATGTCCAGTTTCTTTACTATATTCCTACAGTGAATCTGAATAAATGGATTAGCCTTTCCACCTTGAGTTTACAGTTAGCAACTGGAACATTTCCTTCAGTGATAACCATGTCACAGAGAGAAGCCCAACTTGCACATGCTGTCATGATAATTCACTGAAGACTTAAATCCCCGAAAAATGTCTGCAATGTCTAGATGCAGAGCATGCCTGCAAAGGTAGAATATGGTATTTCAGAGGGCACAGTCACCTTTAGTTTCCAAGGATATATTTTCTCATTCAACATGTATTTGGCTACCTTCACATTTCTCGGCATTCCCTTAATCACAGTTTCCAGTCTTTTCTACAGATTTTTAATTTTTAGGTCTCTGAGTTTATTACATACCAGTGAGTAAGGATATGTCAAAACAAAGGGACTGCTTTAAAAGACACTTGACCTCCCTGATCAGGACTGTGTGTCCTCAGATGATACCTGCCTTTCAGCCTCTGTGTTGTAAGATAAAAATTTGATACTTGGATTCCTGGTAAGCACCTGCTGCCAGGATCATAAAGAAACGAATGAAATGTAATCTTTTTTTTTCCACTGCGGATCATTTTAACTGATCTTAATCATAAGTACAAACTGAACTTCAGGGAACACATTTCGTAGACTTGAGCAAATAGTATTAGGGGACCAACAAACAAACAATTGGCATAGATTTCTACAGGAAATGCTCACGTTCCAAGCTGTTTTATTTTGATGTATATTTTATTGAGTTTTGTGCATATCATACGATACATCTTAAACACATTTAGATCCCCTCCCCTATCAGAGTTCCCCATAGCCTCCCACTAATTTCGTGCATTCTGGATAGTCCTTGGTGCAATTTTATTCACTGGAGTTTGGTCAGCCGATTTACCATCATTCCTTTAAAGAAGATCTACACTCCTTCACTCTGCAGTGATCAGTCACCAATAGCTCCTTGGCTAAGGTTGGGGCCT
This sequence comes from Eospalax fontanierii, assembly GCA_035773235.1. Taxonomy (NCBI): domain Eukaryota; kingdom Metazoa; phylum Chordata; class Mammalia; order Rodentia; family Spalacidae; genus Eospalax; species Eospalax fontanierii. The sequence continues at coordinate 22,453,635 of CM069540.1, forward strand.
ATTACCCACTTCCCCAATTTTATGCTTGGTTATTGTTTGACTGAGTCAGTCATCAAGCTGTTTTTGAGGCAGAAACAACTCTTTGTTCCCTGATCTGTTTAATTACTTGCATATATTAATAAGAAGTTCATATTATTGCCCCCTGGAACTAGTTGATTTGAGAAAATGGCCACTAGTGAGACCAAAGTAACAGAATACATGTCCTTTCTCAGGTTCATTTGGTCAAAATAACATATCTCAGGTTGCAGGACCTGCAGGTTTGGTGGAGGAATAATTCAGTTTATAGTCATTCTGTGCCTGAGATCTGCATCCCCATAGCCCCTGAGTCACAGGCTCCAAAAAGACAATGCCTGGTGAGTGTCTGCAGTCTAGACAGAGGCTTTAACTTGGAGGCACAAGAATCTGCCACACTAACATGTGATTGCCAAGACGCCCTTAGTGATGTGTCCATCTCTCTCAGAATGATTCTTGATCTCAGCTTGAACAAGTACAAACTTCAAAGTTAGACTAATTTTTCCTTCCTCTGTTATCTTTTGTCTTTTGAGGCAGAGTCTCATATAGTCCAGACTAGCCTCAAACTCAGCTGTGTAACTCCAGTGGCTTTGAGCTTCTGATCCTCCTGTTCCTATCTCCAGTGTGCTGGGATTAACTGTACGCAGTGTCAAAACTGACTACTAATGTTTTTCATCACTAAAAATGCAGAGTGAAGTTTGAAAAAGAAATCCATTAGCATTCTACCTTTTATTTAGATTTCAATATTTTTTGGCCTCTGCAGCTGCAGATGCTTTTCTAGATTGTCTAGCACAAAACTACAGTGGTCGGAAATTTCTTTACTCAAGTCTTAAAATCATCTTTTCCAATCGAATTAACAATATGTGTATGTCTATGTGCATGCTTGGCTGTGTTCCATTTTGCTTTTACTTCTTCTACCTTATTTAAAGAACATTTTTTTCTGGGGGTAGAAAATTTTCATTTGAGGACAAAGTGCCCAAAGGTAGAACATATTTAGTATGAAAGAAATAACTATGATCCAGTTTAAATGCCTGATTTCCAAGGTGGCTTGTTATATCTGTCTACTTATAAAGAAATATCCATTCATATTTAAGCAGGGAGAGCATTTGCTGTTGTACCCCGACCCCTCTACATGCTGTTCATACACTGGTGCTGCACAAAATTGTGGTCCTTTATTGTAGATCAGAAGTGTAGCTGCAAATCAAAATGAACTTGGTAATCAGGAAAACACAGGATGAAGCTGAAATATATTTTCCTCTTAACTCTGCGCATTTTCTGCTTGGAAAGCGTTGCGCCAAATTACAGAGACTGCCTCTAATTAGGAAATTCCTAAAATACGACTTGTTGTTGAGCAAAATGGTCATTCTAGGCATGAATGCAGTTTCAGCAGCACCTGTTTGTTTCTGGTGATTAATTTGCATTTAACTTACACCACAGTCATTAGTTTTCTAAACCAACATGGAGAATGAAGAGCATTAACTTCATAAATGACAACCCCATGGTTTAATATATCTGTGCTTAATGACATGATATTACATGAAAGATCCTATTTTCCCTGTACTTGCTGTAACTGGTTACAGTAGACTGCTAAGTCAATGGTAGTATTTGTTGTTTTAATTGGGTTGAACTGACTAGTTACAATCTGTTTATTGATAATGCTCCTTACTACATCTTCATTGTCATGCCTGTCAACAATGTTATTCTTTTCTTTTGAAAGCACCAAACCTTGCTGAATGCTGTGGTAATTATACTACTGTTGAAATCTTTAATAAGAGATTGCATTTACAGCATTTATAGCATTCTAAAAGAACATCTTTGAAGGGACTGACTATAAGTAAGTGACTAATGCAGTCCTTTGAAGATGTGGTAAGTTCTTTTCCTATGAAGAGTCCTTTCTTTAGAAGATGGGGTAAGATACAAAGCTAAGGACAGCACCATTCAGAAAATGACAAATTCAGATTGACTCCATCCTTCTGTGTGGAGTCCTATGCGAACACTGGAACGGTGCATGATGATCAGAACAATATATCAAGTATGTATGTGTAGATAAAACTTTCTCTCCAAATATGACCACAAAGCAGCAAATCAAAACCAGCAAAGTTTGGGCAATTGGTCAGTATTTTTTGAAAAAAAAAATCACTAGAAACATTTTCATTGAGCTAAATAATCAACTGTGTTTTTGGTGGGTTAATAGTCAAACAAATATATGAACTTTTGCTTGCTATGGCTCTATTTTTTGTTTTTGTGTGTGAAGAGTCTTGGTTCCCTAGTTAATGGTTTATATGCTTCCACTTTCTCATCGTTTTCTCATTACCCTCTCATTTCACATCTCTAGACATTATCATATTTCTCTGGTTTTAAATGTATTTCATAAGCTGGATGTGATGCCGCATGCCTTTAATCCCAGCACCTGGGAGGCCTAGGCAAGTGAATCTCTGTGAGATCAGGGCCAGCCCAGTCTCCATAGCAAATTCCAGGCCAGCTGGAGCTTCAGTTGAACCCTATTTCAAAAAATCCAAAAACAGGGACTGAACAGATGGCTCAGTGCTTAAGAGCGCTCACTGGCTGTTCTTGCAGAGGACTCAGGTTTCAAACCCCAGCACCCATATGGCAGTTAGCAACTGTCTGTAACTTCAGTTCTCGTGGCATTGTACAACAAGGGTGCACTTATACACATTAAGACTATACATTCATATGTATAAAATAAAAATAATAAATAAATTTGTTAAAAATAAATTAAAAGTCCAAAAATAATACAAAATAAAACAAAAGCATTTCATTTTCTCTTTAGCTATTAAGAGAAACCTCAGATCACCTCCACGGCAGAGGATCCATTTACTCATCAATGATTCTGGATTAATAATTATATGCATGAAAAGAACCGTAGCAAAGAGTTTACTCTATATGTTTCCAATTGGTTGCAGTTTGGACAGATTTTACCTAATTTGCTGATGCAGTTTTGCTTGACAGTGACATTTTATTAATTCATTTTATAAAGTTAGTTTCCAAAACTTAAGACATAAAAATAATATATGACTTCTAGACTAATCAAACGAGGAGTGATGCCAATTTGTCTCTTGGCCCCAGACTTTGTTCTGCCGTCAGATGGCATCATTTGGGGTCTGGAAAGATGGCTCAGTGGGTTAAAATTTAAAATGCTTGCCCCACAAGTATGAAGGGCAGAATTCGGATCCCTAAAACACAGATAAAATGTTGGGTGTGTGAAAGCCCACTTTAATGATAGTAATCAGGAGGCTAAGATTATCAGAGCAAGCTATTTACCTAGACTAGGCCATATCTATAAGCCCTGTGTTTAGCAAGAGACCCTGACTCAATAAATAAAGTGGAGCATGAGATAGACAAGCAATGTCAGCCTCTACACCTCCCTCACATGCTTACATACACATGTGTACCCACACAGATGCAAACATGAATTCATCCATGCACCGCTTACAAGCAAACATTCATAAGTCTGTTCACACATACACAGATAAAATTAAATTTAAAAAATTAAAAAAATTGGTATTATTTGAAACTGATATTACTGAAAATTTTCATTAATGATGTCAATCATTTTAGGTTTACTTTCTTTGTCCATAACTTTATGCAAACTTCTATCATTCATCATGTAAATATATAAATAAACATTTATACATATATTAGCTATGTTTTCATGTAGATATGGTATGTTTGTAGTAAATATAAGTGTGGTAGTAGGTATGAAGAATTAATTGAAAGATGTTTTTGCATTTCTAATAAGAGAGAATATTTTTCCTGAAAATTGATCGTAAAGTGAAACAGGTTTAAACTCCATGTGTAATTTTAATCCAGTTTGCATTTGGAAATATATGTCTCTCATTTCTTTCAGTGATTCATGTAATTAAATTTTCTCCTTCTAGAAACATGGATGTTTACATAGCTCACTAAGACTAAACATGTTCTAGGCGTGTGTGTGTGTGTGTGTGTGTGTATTTATTCATATGTACAGGAGCATATACATGGATGTATTTGTGCATACAGATGGAGGCCGGAGGTTAAACTTAGGTTGCCATACTTATGATGTCACCCACCTTTTTATTTTAAACAGGGTTGCTTTGTGAGCCCGAAACTCACTGATTTATCTAAACTGATGGCCAGTGAACTGTGCCACCAAAGGGATTGCAAGCATATACCACCACGCCTCTTGTTTTCTGTGGGTAAATGGAGAGTGGACTTGGGTACTCATGCTTGTATGGCAGACGCTTTGCCGACTGAGCCTTCTTCCCAAATCCCACCATTCTTTGTTGTGTTGAAGAAGCTCTTTTATTTGTACATATTTTCAAAACTGCAGACTTAGGTCATTACCCATTTGTTACATTGAGTTGCTACACGAATATTTTAACTCCTTTATGCTCTAGATATTAACTATAAACGTTTCATCTTATTCTTCAAGTTTACTCCTCACTCTGATGGTTGTTTGCTTTGCTCTGAAAAGTGTTTCGCTTTGAGGTGAGCCCAGGTGCTTGTTTTGCTTTGATTTCTATGCTTTGGAGGGCATGTCCAGAAAGGTGTCACCATTGTTGTCTTCTAAAGTACTCCTGCTCTCTTTTAAAGCTTTTTTTTTTCTTTTATACCTTTTGTATTCTGTTTAGGTTGTTAATCTACTTTTGATAACCCTCTGTAAATGGTGAGAGTTTGGGTTCCTGTTCATTTGGATAAATGATTATGTTAGCATTATTTATTGAAAATAATCTCTTTTCTCAAACATGCTTCTGAACACCTTTGTGGAAAACCACCTGATTGCAAACACATGGGTTTGCTGTCAGGCTCATGATTCTGTTCCATCATCAATGGGTTTGTTTTCTTTCCTTCATGGAACATTTTATTTTATGTATTTTATTTTATGTTTCTCTATTTTTCTCTCTCCCACTCTCTCTCTTTCCCTCTCTACCTGTGTGTGTGTGTGTGTGTGTGTGTGTGTGTGTGCGTGTGTATGGGGAGTCACACAAGCCAAGCCATGGTGTTGCTGTGGAAGTCAGAGGCAAATCTGTGATAAGAGTTCACTCCTTCCACTTTTAGGTGAGTACTAGTGATGAGATAAGGTTGCCACACTTGTGAAGTAAGTGCCCTTCCCTGCTGAGTCAGCTCAGTATCACTCCCATAACATTTTTAGATGACTGTAACATTGCAGTGTATTCTGGAGTCAGGAATTGTGATGACTTTGGCATTATTCATTTTGCTCAAGAAGTCATTGGACTTTTGGGTTATTAGCAGTTGTGTACAAACTGAAGAATTTTTATGTTTCTGGGATGATTATCATTGTTATTTTACTAGTAATGACTTTGACTATTGATGTCATTAGGTAGTAAGGACAGATAGGATCAATTCTTCCAATAGATGAATTTAAGATGTCTTTTTCCATTTCTTTAATCACTGTTTAGTAGTGTTTATTTTTATATTACTAGACAATTTCTCTATCACTAAGCTATATCCCCAGTCTGTTTTTGTTTCACTTAATTTTATTTTTTTTTTTGAGACGCGTTCTCCCTAAGATGCAGAAGCAAGCCTTGAATCTGCAAGTCTCCTGCCTTATCCTTTCTATTAGGTGGGAGTATAGAACTTTTCCGTCAGACCCAGATACATTTTTCATTGTTGAAATTGTTCAAGTACTTGGTTATTCAGTTATAAATATAACCATAAAATGGATCTCTCTGTGTGCATGCCTGTGTGTGTGTCTCTCTGTGTATTTCCTTATTGTAATTACTATAAATGGGCTTGTTTCCTGAGTCCTATTTTCTCTTATATTGTGAAACTATTGAGTTTTCAAATACTTTAAATAAAAAAATTATTTATTAATTCTAGTAACTTCCTAGAATTTTCTATATTTAACATAACAATTTCATATAGCAACAATTTTACTTCTCTTTTACAATTTGGATATTATTGCTTTAGCAACTTCCAATTTTATGTTGAAAAAAATTCACTGAAGGTAGGCTTACTTTTTGCCATATTTCAGATTCAGTGACTGTAAGTAAAAATGTTCTTATATGATTTGTTATTGAGCTGTTGATTTCTACATAGTGGCTATGTAATGTAAAATGCCCGAGTGTCTTTAAAAACTTTAAAAATGCATGCATATATATTCTAAAATTTTGTAATTTGTGTAATTCTTATAAATCATCACAAAATAGCAATGCCTTCATTTTTAAAATAAAACCTATTTTTATTGAAAGTAGCTACTACTGAAATAAGTTGAAAAGTCAGATTTGGAACACTGATTGTTTTACTCAACTTTTTGTTTATGTAACAAAAACTATCAGAGAAACAGAATTTAAAGTAGGAAATTATTGTTTGTGCTCTTGGTATTAGTCCAGGAACAAAGACCTCCACCATTTTTCCTGTGCCTGTGAATGAATCAGAACATCACAGTGACCTCTATATGTGTGTGTGTGTGTGTGTGTCTGTGTGTGTGTGTGTATGTGTGTGTGTATGTGTGTGTGTGTATGTGTTGGGGGTCGCAGAGAGACAAAGAGAGACAAAGACATTCAGAGAAATAGAGAAAGACAGAAATTGAGAGAACAGAACAAGCAGATACCTCCCCAGCCCCTTTAGGGACCCAGCTCCAGTGCTGCTATGGGAAGGTCCTAAAGCCCCATTGGCCTGAGATGAAGCATTTGTGCTGGTACGTGCTGCATCAACTGACAACTGGGGATTCAGCAGTATTCGACCTGGTATCTAAACTCTCAGCCCAATAGATGGAGAGACAAATTGGGTGTAACAGAAGTTCAGCCTTGACAGTGTTTCTAGGACAGCAGAAGTCAGAGTTTGACTGACTGAGGAGTCAGAAGCACCCTGGGAACAGTCTCGTTGCTTTCTCCTTGCTTAGGACTTTACATGTGGCTCCAGGGCTTAAAGCACCATGATCACTCCAATGCAGAGTCCTACTCAGCATCTATTAGGCTCCATTCAGTGATGTGCAAGAAACAACAAAGGTGGCAAGGAATTATGGATGCAGTACACAAGAAAGAAGGATGTCAGAGGAGAAAATCATGAATTTCTCATGGAAGAGGTGGAGGTGTCTACATATATGAAATTCCTCTTTTTAAGTTGACCAATGGGCTACCCAAACAGGAGTGATGAATTATATAAACCTACCAGTCCGTGAATGTTATGTAATATATAAATGATTGTAGAGACCAGAAAGCCTAACACAGATTCCAGCCTCAAACATTGGGAATGGAATTCAGCAAATAGAGAATGGGACTAAATTCTCAAGACTTAAGCATACTCAGGATGACCCAGGTCAGTAACTGAAAATCCAATACATTATTCATGGCATACTAATGCCTATGGATTGTAATGGACCTTATAGAGGATATAAGTCCCTAAAGGCAGGTCAAAGTTCTTAGCCTTTTTGAGCATGAGTAAGTATGTTGAGTCACATAGTGTGCAAATTATTTTATTGTTTTGTTTAGTTAACAAGCAAGAACCTCCGATGAATGCTCATGATCTAGGTTCTGCTTGTGTTTCTTGTTTATATGGTGTTTTAGCTGATGTATTCCAAGCAGAAACATCAGTTTTATCCATAGTCTGTCTTCTATTTGCCCAATAAAATATGGGAGAAACATGAAGTGCAGGGTTAGGTCATTCTAAGGACTCATTCTCCACCTTTAGTCCATTGTCTGTATGGTATGATCATGATTTTTCACTCAGAAGAGATAAGTGAGAGACCATATGTTGTAGACATAGAATACTTATAAGTATTTAGTGAATGTTAACTATCTGTTTCCACAAAATTTTGTTGTTTCTTGGGTGCTCTTACTCACATGGGGCCTTTATTTAATTGTCTTGTCAACCACTATATGGTTGACTTAAAGTATGTAAAACAAGCATTCAAGTATTCCACACTGCATTTCTACTCTGAGCTGTTGTCTATCTCACATTAAGTGATCTCTGAAGCAGCTCTAATTGGGAATTGGTCCCTCTGGGTCTACAAGCACCTGTTATTAGTGTCTCCTGTACTCTTCTGTCCCAGGATGTGTGTCTTGTGGATTGTAATCAGTGATATCATCTAGGACTCTTGGTAGTCCCTGGTTCCCAATATCTCCTTTGATGAGGGATAACAATTCTCTATGAATCCTGATTAATCTTGATATAATGTTCTCATATGCTAGAAAGTTAAAAATAAAAAGGCATAAGTAATAAAATTCTGGAAAAGCAAGTGTACTATCTATGTACCTTTTGGAAAAATGAGAGAAAGAGAAAGAGAAAGGAAGAGAAAGAGAGAGAGAAAGAGAGAGAACACATAAGAGTACAATGCTCATTCTTCCTTCAATAGACATGAAACCATCCGCACGTAGTAGGTAGAAATATATTTTTAAACAAGCAAAACAAGATAAAACTTTGACTTTTGATTCAGATGAACTGTATGGCTCTTTCTACCACTACCAGTAATACAGGAGACATTAGGAAAACATTTATTTCTGACTTCTCTTCTGTCATGTATGAAAAGGAGATTAATAAACCTTCTCACTGGAGAACTGTATTGGATATTAAATGTAATGCATCTAAGACTAAGATGGTTAAAATAGATGCTTGTCCTTGCTTCCTTTTGAGAACTGGATTAATTTATTCTATGAAAGTAACATTTCTATCATTCCCGTTCCATTCTGTTTTAAACTACCTTCCTCTGTGCATATGGACAACCGCTCAACAGTTTGTGAAGGGAGATAGCTTTAAATATGCAGCTGCCAGAATTGTTTGCACCACATTAACACCCAGTGCTAGTGTTGGAAATAAGAACCAGAGCTAAGCCATTCTGGGTGTAACTGGATCAGTGCATTCATTAATCCTTAGTATAGTGTCTTTCCCAGCAGTCAGGTCACAGGGAATGAATGACGAGAAAAACATCTGTTCTAGCTCTGAGTGGAAGTTCCCCTCTCTTTCATAAATAAATGGAAATATCAAATATCCTTCTACTGTCCAAATGGTAAACACCAGCAAGGAATATTTCCCAGTATATGTTTAGAGCAGATGTAACTTCCTTTAAGCCTTGAAATCCTCATAGCACTGGGTTATAAAAATAGGAGTATCCCAACTCTTGTGTTCTCAGAGCTTCTTGTGTCTGAGAAGGAGCCACAGGTGATGGGTGATGGCTTCAGCATTAGCTGGAAACCAACAGTGATCTTGTTATGAGGTTATAAATCACTTCTCATATAGTAATATTAGAGGTTTAGTTTAGATTTTTCCGGAAAACATGTTTCTTAGTTTGATGTGTGCTGTCTACTCATCTGTTCATTGATAATGTACTCCTTAGGGAGACTCTACCTTCTCGTTCAGTCTTCCACCAGTGAAATGGATATATTTGGAGTGAACTTAAAACAATTTACAGGGTGTTACATCTCTGTGCACATATCCAGAATGAGCCTTTCTGTATTCATTAATAGACACTTTCCTCTGCAGACTACTGACAAAGTTAGGAATAAGAGGGGTAAAGATTGAGGTTGTTTTGACATCTTGAACCATTCAGAACTCAGACACAGTTGCCACTGTTTAGTCACTGTGGTAGACAACATACTACGTGCTTGGAGTGACTGATAGAAAACACATTATGCATGAGTTATAACCACTCAGATCTTGACATGAAACATAGCAGACTATGTATGGCAGCACTTATTTCAGAAAAACACTTTTTTTTCAACATTAACCATCTAATGCAAATATTTAAAGTCTGGGTCTGTTTCAATCAGAGCGAAAGCTGAGACAGGAATTGGAAGGCGGAGTGATATATCCTGCATATATCCAGAGATTTGATTGAATCCACCTAAAAGGCTGCAGTTGTTTAGAAGAAAGGCTTGTTTCAATATTTCACTATTCTTCTTACTCTATGCCAATTTTATTGTGTGGGATTTGATCCTGGAAATTCATTGCAAGTGATCTGTTATCAATCTCAGGTCCTCAGTCCTGACCCCCATCTCCTGAGGATGAGCCAGTAGCCTCACTCAGGCGATTCACCAGCTCTGCCATTTGAGAAGTGTAGACTCTTGACATTTAGACTGTGTACTATTTGGGTAACCAACTGTAAAGACACATTTCCTAGCACTCCAAGTGGCCATTTCACATTTGAATTCCCTGGAGACCCTTTACCCTCATGGTTTGTGGAAAGATGTGGGTTGAGTTTTATTTCTCTAAGTCTTTAAAAGTCCTCACTGAATAACACTGACGTCCAATAATAACACTGACCATATGCCTTGATAATGCATGCAAACACATATACAGTAGTTTAATTTTGTCAGTTGGTGGATGTGAGAAGGTGGGAAGTCTGGGAAGGGAGAGATAAACCCCCATCTTAAGCAGGTCATGACCTGAATGATAGGGAACCTCAGGGGTGCTTGTGTAGACAATTGTGCTTATTGCACAACACAGGTCCCCAGGCAAGGTAAAGAAAAAGTGAGCCAAGAGAATGAAGACTCTCCTGGTGGAGCTTCAGGCCTAGTGGCTAGAAAAGACTCAAGTCTGGTCCCAGTCAGCCACAACAGAAAGCAACAGGAAAAAACAAACAAACAACACAATACACCTGCTGCTTATTGGGAGACTGGGTACTATGGCATTCTCCAAGTGCAGTCCAGACCTCATTCTCTGGCCACTCTTAGGTTTACATATGTTATAGGATCATTGTACATAAAGGATCATCAGTATTTCTTTTGGGTCAAATTGGATTAATTGGACATAGAGAGTCATTTACAAATAACTAAAACCTATTGGGTATTGCTGACTCCTTCATTTTCTCACATTATTCATATGGAAAACACTATCTCCACTTCAGAGATACAGACTATGTGACTTTTCTAGGGCTGTCAGGATACTACTGTTTCTTCATCTTACAGTTAAGTTCCCAGGCATCACTGGAATCTAGATGAGGCTTGGAAGCATCTCAGTAATATTCAATAAAAAGTACAGATTAAAAACAATAGGAGAATATTTATCTAGTTACTTTAGTATGGGTTTCCCTTTCAGCCACCAGAATCGTGACCACAAGAAAAAAGTCAAGGAAACAAAGATATATTTCCTGTGGAACCCCTTGGTATATCATCTTTAAGTAGTAAAAATGATTTTACTGAGAGTGATAGTGTCCTTCAGTAATATCAGCACTCAGGGGGCTGGGAGAGGAGAACCCAGTCAGACTGGGCTATACAGTCAGACTCAGACTTGCAAACAATAAAGTCACTCAGTTCAGTTCTTTGAATGAGGATCATGTTTTGTCATCAAGTTAACTTTAACAGGAATATGTGCTACAACAGAAAGTACAATGATGTCAGTTTCCAGCTTTCTACTAAGTCTCATGGTTGCATAAGCTTGGGCTAGGTAACTTTGTCTATGTCAGCTAGCTTCAGTGAGCCTGTCTGGAAAATTCGCGGCTTCTGAGTCAGCATTTATTAATCACGATGTATATGTCAAATTTGAAATTCTTTTTTTTTTTTTTTTTTGTAGTACTTGAGTTTGTACATGCTAGACAAGGAGTCTACCACTGAGCTATATTCCCAGCTCCGTTTCTGTATAGAGCCTATGTCATTCATTTCCATGGATATGCTGAGTCACCAAAATGGCTTGCTCCATGAGGTTCTGGCTCCAGGCTTTACTTAAACCTTCAGAATTGTTTCACGTGGTTGCATCCCTAGTTTTCTTGACCTGTGATACAACAGGCATTGTCTGTATTAATGTATTTTGCTGGGCTCCATGAAACAAAGTCCACAGAAAAGAAAATGGGTTTAAAAACATCTCCTGAGGAGATGAAAGAAAGAAGCTGTTGGTGGGACTTGCGGATGGACTTCCATGCTGTATATTCGCTTGTGTTTCTTTTCTCTTTCTATGTGATTGCTGTTCTTTTCTTAAACTTATGTTTGACCATTGCACACACGTGTATAGCATGTACTGCTGTCATATGCAGTCCTCGTTATCTTTCCTTCCCTCTCTTCCCCAGCCCCGCTTGCTTACTTGCTTTTCCCAAGCTGAGCCCCTCCAACCCTTTGTCTCTTGTGTTCAACAGTTCTAAGGAAGGAAGTGTTCCACTGTGTTCTGATCAGAATCAGATCAGATTCTGTGTTAGAATCCAGAACTTTGCAAACTTGAATTATAGAGTTCCTGAGTGTTCTGGTCAGAAAATTTTGGAGTTCACAGAGTTCAAAACATCGATGATGCCTGGATCTTTTGTCAACTTGATCTCTTTAGTGTTGGGAACTTGCTGCCCACAGTCCTTTACTTGCCAGTTAACATGAGATTTCTAAAACTAGCGGCCAAATATAGGTCACCTTGTGCTGAAATATCTTGCTTAGCATTTTCTCTTGTATATCTTGCTCATTTTCTTAAATGTCTTTGATTCTAGGACAATGGTTCTTTAAGGTTTTGATGTTGTTGTTTGTTTTGTTTTGTTTTTGTTTTTGAAATGTAGTCTCAGCTGGCCTAGAACTTACTTTGTAGGCCAGGTTGGCTCAAATATACAGAGATCTGCCTGGTTCTGCTGGGATTAAAATCAGATGTGCTCCAACACTCAGCTTGTTCTCCAACTTTTCAAACATCAAAATCATCTAGAAGGTAAAACACAGATCACTGTACACCACTGTTTATTCTGTGATTAGACACATCTAGGAGAGACCAGAAACTGTATTTTGAATATGTTCTAGCACATGTGCATTTTTTATTTGTATATGTGCAAGTTATTTTAAAATTTATGTTTAAGATTATTTATGTATTTACATTTAATGTGCATGAGTGTTCTGCCTGCAGTTTTGTAAGTACATTCACGCATGTAATGTCCATGGAGGTCAGAAGAGGACACTGGATCCTTGGTAACTGGTGTTATGAATTGTCAGCTGTCATGTGGGTACTTGGAACCAAACCCAGGTACTGTGCAAGAGCAGACAGTGCTCTTGACCCCTAAACCCTCTGTCTATCCCCCAAATTAATTTTTAAATTAATCCTAGAAGAGGAGTGGCACTTAGAATAAATGTTGTGATTCTAATAAATTTTAGGTTATTTGTTTCAGCAGCTAATGGAAAGGATAGTAAAAGCGCAATTTGTAGATTAAATAATAGCAACAGAACGACAGTGAGTAAGACATTTATAGCAAAAGTAAGTAGTAATGAGCCTATTGGGTCAAAGCAATAGTCATATGAACTTACTTATATTAAATATAAATTTAATTGGGGGATTTGGAATGCAGTGGACAAAAGGATAGATGCTAACAAAATGTTAATAGTTAGAGCTAATAAGAGATGAACTATTCTGTGACCAGAGCTAATTTATTATACTCATTTAATATTTAGAAAATAAGATTTTAATCCAGGAATATTGGGCATATAGGGCATGAAGGAATCCTCATACAAGATCAACAAAATGCCAGTCAAGCATCTTCCAAGTCACAGGTGAATGCATATAAAGTGAAATTTAAATGTGATAAGGTGACTGAGAAGAAAGTAGAACCAATAATTACATCCAATTCTTAAAATCCTGCTGCTGTAAAGAATATAGATCCACAAATGCCATCAGAAATCCCAGGGGTCTCAAGGTGTTCTGAGGCTGGAATGAGAGGGTGAAGCGGGCATCTGGCAAATGATAACATCTGTGACTTTGCTTTTATATTTTCTATTTCCTTTTATTAAGGTATAATGTGCTCAGGTATTGAAACAGCAGATGATACCAGTTCTCTCATTGAGATACTGTCTAGACACTGAGATACTTAATATGTTTCGAATATGCCCTTTTGTCTCCTGTCTCATCACAACAACTCTATATACTATGCTTCCCAGTCATTTTACTGTCTATGTTTCTCTTGTGTTCTCAGCTTGCCTATCACTAACTGGGCTTCACAGGTCAAACAACCAACAAAAATCAGGGCACTCTCACTAGAGGCAGGGGAGGATAGGTCAATGGATGTGACCACGGAGACCTGCCCATTAGAACCCAACTGAGGCCTGCCAACCCCACCTGAAGCGTTTAAAATACCAAAGATAACATATGGAATTTATATCCGGTGTGATTTTGACTCCAAAATCACAGATTAGGTTTCCTGAATTACAATTAAAATGCAGCATGAGAACTGAGACTGTTGTGTAAAGTAGACTCACATTACTATCCACAATTACTTTGTTTTCTGTTACATGAAATTAATGCTAAAAATAACTATTCATATATTATAACAATTTTCTAATTAAGATGCAACCTATTAACTTTGATTATATTGAAAAAGCGATGATGAAAACGTTAATGTCATTGATTAGCTGAGCTGTCCAACTTTATTTTGTGATTATTTAAAATGTAACGGCTTCATTATGTTTTCAGATGTTGGTTTCAGATACTTATCATATGGTTTATTGCCTGTGAGCAGTTTCTATGAGCTGGTAATCTGAGCTTTTCGTGTTTCTTGAATGTAGAAAAATCAATAACAATGATGCAAATATTTTGAAACCAGACTTTTGCATTTGTTTTCTCAGAAAGTTCTCCTACATAAGATAATCACAGATTTTTAGTATGTGCTGGCCATTTTCAAAATCTAAGTTTTTAATTTTCCTAGTCGAATGTCAGTTCCACAAATGGATTATGTTTTTGATATGATATTTTTCTTTTGTTTTATTTTTCTAAGACAGAGTCTCCCTGTAGCCCCAGCTGGCCTGGAAGTTGCATTGTAGCCAGACTGGCCTGGAGAGATCTGCCTGCCTTGGCCTCCTGAGTACTGAGATTGAAGGTATATGCCGCTATACCTGGAAATTATGACACAATTTTTCAATTAAAAAATAGTTATTTATTTTTATGTGTATGAGTGTATTGCATGCATATATGTAAGTATACGCATATCATTCAATACCCCCAGAAGTCAGAAGAGAGCATTGAATTCCCTTGGAACTAGAGTTATAGGCCATTGTTAGCCCCCATGTGAGTACTGGGAGTCGAACCTGGGTCCTCTGTAAGAGCCGTCAGTGCTCTTAACTACAGAGCCATCTCTCTAGTTGTCTGCCATGATTTTTGACATGTTGCCCTGTAATACTGGCCCATAGTCCAGATCTAATACTCTACTGTTTTATTTCCCCATAATGGATCTAGAATGCAGCAGCTCTTCGACTCTCCTCTGCAAATGTGCTGAAGCCCACTTTGGGTCAGCTATGCCATCAGTCCTGACAGCATAATCCTTTGATGCAATGCAGACCTGTCATATTCTCTTACCTATGGAGAAGCCATTGGAATCTAGACCACTGCATGTTTGTTTAAGCTGGGCACTCCTGGTTATGAGAGCTATGCTAAATTTTACAAAATAAAATTCTTTATAAGCTCAAGACCCTTTTATGTCTCTTTTGGACATTGCGTACATCAAAATACTGAAAGAGACAGGAAATAGGAGAGAGAATTCTAACAACTAGTTTCTGCAGTAATTCTGTTTCAAAAAAAGGACTCTTGACAAAGCCTGAGGCTTGTTAAGGATAAAAGGGAAATGACAAAGCAATCACTTACAGAGAGTCTGAACAGGATTTTTCAATCTCTTTGTTCAAAACCCAATGCAAACGCTTGCTAAGGATCAAAAAGTATGGAATGTTCAGAAAACAAATGTACAAACATCTTATCAAAGAGGCCAAGGCAGATTGGCATGAAAAGGAACAAGGGTGGCTGTAGAGGCAAGATGCTGTGATTTTGCACAGGTATGTCGTTCTCAGCCTCTACTGTGCCAGACAAAGGGTTCAAAACACCCGTGTCAGAGTAAGTGTAAACTAAAACACAGAATCCATCAAAACAAGTCTCCAGATGCAGTCACTGAACATGTGTTATATGATTATTTAAAGATTCTCCTCAGCATTAGAACCTATATAGAAGAGTCTATCAGGGAGTATGGAGCTTGAGAATGTTGGCTTGGAGACAGAGATCAAGCCTTTAATCTATCTTTCTGGTTTCTTACTCTTGTCTTCCAGCTCTTCCCCATTTCCTTGCCTTTGATGTCTTCTATTAACTTTCTTCTCACAGTGTTTTATATTTTGAAGTAAATGTCAGTTAAAGAAGTTGTTGAGTTTACCTAGTGAACTAAGCATATATACATGCTGATCTTCTCAGTCCTTAATGGATGAAGTTGTTGAAGTATTAGGTACTGAATGGTGTTCACTGACCTGTTGACTAGACATTGTCTCAAGAAGATAAACAATATATTGAAAATATATTGAATATAAAAAATATATTGCTATAATTCAGCAAATAGATTCTGTCCAAAGTGCAGCATCCAAATTCTGGTTTACTTGGCTAAAAGAGTTTAGACAAATAAATGAATTCTTAAATCCTTTCTTGTCTGCAAAAGGATTCTAGTAGCACCTGATGTTGAAAACCATTATGATTAAGAAGATTATACATAAAATGGATTAGTATAAGTGCTTTGGACATGGAGAATTAAATCAGACACAAGCAAACTTTTCCATAAAGGATCAAATAACAAATATTTTTGGCTTTGTGAACATAACATCTGGAGTACTCCCTTCTACCATAGGACTCACATATCATTTTTGAAGACCTTCCTTTTGAATATAATTTCTCACTACTACAAAAATATTTCACTCTTTTCTCCATAAGGTTGAATTTTAGCTGCTAATTCATTTAATATGTAATTATGGTAACTATTAAACATTCTGTATTTGAAAGATGACTTAGAATAGTTTTTTTTAAAACTCTTTGCTTCTTAGAGGTAAAGAGAAATGAGCCCAGGGAAATTAAACTGATCTGACTAAAAATAACAAGGCAAGAGGGGAATGACTCAGTCTGGGTTCTATACTCATCTTTAATCCTGAACTGGATGTACTTGCAGTAGATAGACTAATTCTTGATATCAAGTGAGGGTCTCAAGTTCAAAGTTGACTAGTTTGTTGACCTGAGATAAGCTACTCACTGTATTTTGACCTTAGCTTTAATCTTAACAAAATTATCACCTTCATCTTCATCATCATCATCATCATCATTAATGTCCCATTCCCATTTCACAATTTAGTTGGGTGAAGCCAAGGAAATATTTTCTGTGGGACACCACAATAAAGACTCTATTACCATCTTTATTTTCATTTTATTAATTAATACTTGAAATGATGTATAATTGCAAATGTTTATAGGGTGTTTATATTGCCTGAATATTTATAGCATAAAGATTAAATCATGCTAATTAATACATCTATCCCTTCATTTACTTATATTTTTTGCAGTGAGAACATTTAAAATGTATTGTTTTGTCAGTCTTGAGCTATACAGTATACTTACTGCTAATTTTTATATGTTGATTATACAGTTTAGAACATTACTGAATTTGTTTATATGTTCTAAATTTTTTTTCTGGTAGAATAACTTTTCTAACACCTTGTCATTAGTAAGTGGAGACAATTTCCTCTTCCTTTTCTGGTCAATGACATTCATTTTCTGTTCACTTATTTCTTACATCCTTCAGCTGGATAGATGTTGAAGAACATTAGAAATCATAGTGGAATGGCATATTTTGTGTATACTGTGGTATACAGTTGAGAACCACCAGCTTATTCTCCTAAGAGCATGCATTTACCTATGTTCATTAAATTACTCATAGTCTGGAGTCAGAAGAGGAAAACCTGAGGGTCAAATCAGATTACAGTATATGAATGGCAGGTCTCATAATAATCAGAAAAACTTCCTTTCTTTATCAGCTTGCTAAGCATAAACATAATATGTTTCAGAGAATGGAGACTGTGGTTGGGAAGGTGGTTATTGTATTAATAGAATATCATTAACCTCCTCTTGACTGAGTCATGCCTTAATATCGTTATGAAAGTGACAATAAGAAAGCACTGTAATCTCTGTTCTTTGGGCCTCAGGCTTTACCATCTTTCATATGGCTTTGTGCAAATGCTAATTATAAGGATATCATAATAAAGAGTGAGTAGCTTAATGGTAACCTGTACCTGCTAATTTGCTATCTTATTTATCGTGGTTGATTGAAATCCACAGTAAATGGCAGTGGCAAAGTGGGGCTGTTCAATAGATCCACATTCAGTTCTTTGTTGAATGAAGTAGCCTGTGAGTGGATTTCAGATTTATTTGACCTTACATCTAATTAAAATAATATTGGCTAGTAATCCAGAGCAATACCACTTCATATATTGTGTGTGTAAATACATTCACATTATTTTCTCTGGTTATATACTGAATATATCAATAGTAAAAACTCAGGATAAAAATTTTAGATAATGTAGACATTCTTAGAAAACAGACAGCAGAATTCCCCCTCTACCTGGTTATCTAGTTTTTGTATATGTGTGTATTAATTTTACAATAAAACTTATTTTCTGAATTATTAATAATTGTTGACTGATTTGGGTACATGGATTTTGAGTAAATGCAGCTCCAGCAGATGATTCAGACTCTCTTGCCTCCAGATCTCTGTCATTCTGGTTCTTCCAGGCTAGAAAGTCCAGTGGATGGGGACATGTTTGTGCATGTTGAAGGTCTTTGTTGTTGAGTTAATATAAAACCCCTCTTATGGTAAAATTTCGAGGTTGAATTCTTAGAAGTAATAATTTTAATTCCTTAAATTTTACTTACTTTGTTTCAAACATCATTTGTTTTTTGCCATTTTTTTTCTTTTTCTAATTGATTTATTTTTCTTTTGTGTGTATGAGCCTTTTTAGGCATATATGCAAATGTACCTGTAGCTGTATTACCTGTGGAGGCCAGGAGAGCATGTTGGAGTCTTTGAAACTGAAGTTATAGAAAATTGTTAGCTACCATATAGGTTCTGAGAACAGAACCTGGGATGTCTGCAAGAACAACTAGTCCTCTTAACTTGGGAGTCATCTCTCTACACCCCCAGTTTTTTTTCCCTAAATGTTTACAGTGTACACTTCTCAAAGAGTACTAAGATTCCAGTCCCAGCTCTGCTCCTCTTGAGATATGTTACATATTCTAGTAACATGATCCTCTGCATTAAGGTTCTGATTTTAACATACATGGTATTAGTTGTGTCTTCTCAATGGAGACAGATTCTGTGACATCATGTACACAAAATTCACAGCCATATTACAGTACAAAGAAACAAATTTCCAGCCTCCTTTCTCCTCATTAATGTCAATACAAGCCCCTTATTCATACTGTCATCATGATTTGTGAAGTATCCTTCTATAAATACCAATTTATATCAATAAAATTCATGGTATAAAATGCCTTCTTACTGATATTAATATAAACATTTCCAGAAAGAAGACTGTGAAGAAGAAATTCTCAGTGAAATCCTAGGAGTTTTTGATGTAGCTCCTCACTCAAATGTTGGCTCCCATGTTGTTTGTCCTCCCCCCACATCAAGTGTTTATGGAGCAGGTTCATGGGGTCATGGAGCAGGTTCATGGGGTCATGATCAATTGACATGTTTGTGAGTGCTAGTTTCCTGCATATCTTGAATTTTTAATAGGGGCTAACAATTTAGGTAAAATCATTGGCATAAAGCATCAGTATAAGTAAGTTTATATTGAAACATCAATTATCATTAATACTCCATAAGATAAACTATTCAGAACTTCAAAGTAGCTCATATGTGGGGTTACCACGGCAACAGCAGAGCTTACATATTTTGAAATCACACCTTAATTTTCTTTAAACTACTTTGCCACTGCAGCAGTAAGAATTCTTGTGTATAGCAAAGATAGTGATTTAATGGTCATTATGAAGTTGTCCAACATCCTTGTGATTTGCTTTGGGGAACATTGACTTTGGGTTTCCTTAAACGTGCTATTAAACAGTGCTAAATTCATTTAAAAAAGACTGAGTTTACAAGTGAGAGAGGTGTGTATAACTTTTTATTACAACTTATTGAGTGATAATGGGAAAATACTGCAAGTACAAATTTAAGGCCAAATATAACCTACATGTTAGCTGACTAATGGCTGCCTTGCATTGAAGAATCTTTAGATTCTTTAGAATCAAGCAGATAGTCATATAAAAATATAAAAGGCTACACAATGGCTGCAAATCATATCCAAGAAAAAATGTTCAATTGTTACTACAAAGTGAGCCAAAAATGATTATTGATTTGTTAAAGAAAATAAGCATTATTCTGATTTTTTTAAATCATAATGTCAGGATCACCCTGATACCAGTGTCGAGGATTGTGTGTCACAAAATCTATTTTGCAAATAGCAGATTTTTATTAATGAACCCTAAAACCATTTAAAATATTGTGGAATCAATTCATCTATTGAGTGTCAATTCATGAAGGCCAAGAAAATGAGCAAAGGTGATAGAGAACATTTCCTGGAAAGGATGGGAAGAACCCAAGCAAAATGGTTCCTGAGAATGCTCAGAGGGGAAATGGAGACATGAATACACTAGAAAATGTGCTTGGTTTGCCTAGAATGGATGCTTCCGATAAGGGAGAAAAAGTATAGGAAATTACCTACCAGCTACGAAATGTGATTAGAAGTTCTTCTTCTAGGAAATGGCAAGTTGAAATATACATCTTTTGGGTTCATACTGTATGTCCAAGCATTGTCCTGTGGTGTCTGGGACAGAGGAGAAAGTCATGCCCATGGCATTGCACACTCTTGTTAGGATAAAGAATATAATGGGCACCCAGTGCCCTGCAATTTATCTGCTTCTTAGTTTCTTCATGATTTTTGTTGCAAAAACAAAAGAAAAATTAAAAACAAGTTTGATATATGTACTTATAAAATATTATTTCTATTTACTATAAAAGAAATATGAGTATTCTGTTTGGGATGGTAACTGAATTGTCAAAAGGAAATAGTGATGAAATAATTTAAAATAGAACACAATAGGTAGTATTGCTACTGAAATTTTATTCTTTTGCCTTTTTGAAAAGAAAAGTGTGAATAATGCTTATCCACTTTTAAAAATGTTTATTGTGAGTTAAGTTTTGGCACATATTGGCCTTCTTTTATTAATTAATGGCCAGTAATCATATTTTTGGTATATTTATAGTATCTGGGCTTGACTTTCCAGATAGTATTTTATAACGTATATGGTATATGAGTGTGTTTGTAACTGTGTCTATGTTGATATATTTTAAAACACAGAAGATGAGAGAGAAATTCATTAACAAGTTGTTTATGGTATTGCAATTTCAAATCATGTTTTAAAATAAATCTATTTGGGATTTGGGGAGATAGCTTAATGAGTAAAGTGCTGGCTGCATAAGCATGAGGATCTAAATTCAAATACTGGACACCTACATGAAAACCAATGTGGCAATGTACATCTGTAAGGCCAATTTTTGAGAGAGAGAAGCAGGAGGAACCCTGGAGGTTACTGTTCAACCAGTGTAGCTGATCCCAGGAGCTTCAGATTTGATGAAATACTATGTCTCTAACAAAATAAAACAAAACAGCAACAATAGCAAGAGAACACATGGAGAATGATAAAATAAGTTACCTAACCTGGAGCTCTGGCCTCCACCTGAATGTACCCACATGTGTGCATCCACATGCACATATATACGTACATGAATGTGTACATGCATACACACATATACAAAGATAGCATCTGTTTGAACAACTTAGATGTATATACTTCTCTGAGTGGATCAGCTATTGAGTACCATGAAGCTGTAATTCATGGAAATCATCAGTGAGGAATCTGGAGAGTTGCTGTCAGTCATTGGTTATGCCTTTCATTGCTCTGATGTTGACCTTTTGGAGATAAGCTCATCTTCTTTATATGTAAGGAAAATACCACTGTACTTGTTCTCTGACATTCCAGAGAGATATGGCATATTGTTTCTGTGGGGATTGGACAACTCCTACCTGCTCTCCTGTGACTAATACTTAATATAATATAATATAATATAATACAATAATATA
Organism: Eospalax fontanierii; assembly: GCA_035773235.1. Classification (NCBI taxonomy): domain Eukaryota; kingdom Metazoa; phylum Chordata; class Mammalia; order Rodentia; family Spalacidae; genus Eospalax; species Eospalax fontanierii. The sequence goes on from CM069540.1 coordinate 22,475,477, forward strand.
TATTTCATATATTTCACCCTGGCTGTTGACCATTTGCAAACTGGGATGGAATCTCACTTGGGGATTTGTTTACTCACTGGAGCCTTTCATTCAGATGAAGGTGTGAATAATACAGGACAAGAATTATAGTGCATGCTTAAGATGCTGCATGAGAAACAAGTAACGACAGGGTCTTTGGCTGCAGATGGGTTTTGATTTGTTATTATGCTTCAAATTTCACTTTCATTGAGATTTAGGAGAAACAAAAGAGAGTACACTCACAGTGTAGAACAACAGAAAAGCCAGCTATAAGAAGCAGCATTTGATTTAGTGGACCAATGCTGAGCACTCCATGAGGGCTGCAGGGCTGAGAACACAGGCATCCCCTGAGAGGAGGACTGCTGACTTCACAGGCCCATCAGCTAGGCATGGTAGCTGGGATGTTTCTTCCTGGACTGTCTCTGTCTGGCTTCCATCCTGACTGTGTTCCTCCATGCTACTTAGTACTCTAAGATCATTCTATTCATAGTTTGGTAAAGAACATTATAGAGATTTAAATTTTCCTAAGGAGTATTGCTGAAGAATTTGAAAGTATGTCTTTTGTGAATTTATTTTTTTAATCCTCCTGATATCTGCCACAATTGCTGGCCTCGTGCTGATACTTAATGTATTTGACCTGATATACTTGGTAGAAGAGATTGCACCATAGAATATGTAAAGTGTAATTTTACAGCCTGCAAATTATTATCTTGGTTTTCCCATCTTATTAAGGTGTCTTCTATTATAATGTGAAAATCCTTTGTTTGTGTAAATTATTTTGCATTCTTATTTTGAGACAGGGTCTCACTATGTATCACTGAGTGGCCTAGAATTTGCTAGGTAGACCAGGCTGGCCTCAGACCTAAACCCCGTCCCCTCAAACTCCACCTGCCTCCGACTCCTAAGTGCAGAGATTAAAGGCATGTACCATCACACCTGGATCTGTGTGGGTAGATTTGTAAAGAAAAGAGGATATTTGAGCTCACAGACTGACTTTTCCAGTGGTGTGGCATTGCCTTGGCCTGAGCTTGATGATGACTCTTGGGAGGGTGACATCATAGTGGTGGGAACATGTCTAGGAGAAGAGATCATGTTTCACAGTAAGAAGCTGAAGAGAACTGGTTGCAGCCAAACAGAACTAATGTATGGCTCCATGAAAACCATCCTTAATATCTTCCTAAGAAGGTAATCTCAGTGACTGCCAAATAAGTACCTCCTACTTGTTCATAACCCATCAATATCATCATACAGACTAAACATATTCCTTAACACCTTGAGGACATACTCAACCCATATTTAAACCGTGAAAGCTGGGGAGGGTGAAAAGTATCAATAAATAAGATTGCTAAGTGTTCTGAAAGGCAAACAATTTATACAAACCCAAAGCTATGTGTGAGTACTGTCTGAGGTGAGTGTGAGAGGTTCTTAGGAGTAAAGTGAAGGGAGAAAAACAAATTCCATTCACAAAGTGATGGCAGCAGGACCTCATGAACTAAGAAGCAGGACACCTGGGACTTAAGGTATCCATGGAGGCTATTTATGGCTTTGTTGAATAGACATTTATTGACTTCACAGAGCCTTTAAGAATTTCACATTTGTATTTCCAGATGAGTTGACAAATAGGAATTTCATTAGCATTTAAAAATAATTTAGAGAGCAGGCCATATTTCATCTAACTAAACACAGAATCATCTAAGAAATAATGCCAAGAAGGAAATGTGCTTAGTCTCATTCCCTGTCCCTGGCAACACTGACACTACAGTCTGCCAGTTGTTTGGAAAAGGAGGCAAGCTCAGAGTGGACGTCACTTTCTTCAAACATAAAATTCCAAGATATGCAAACAGTAAGCACCTTTGAAATTCTGAAAGTTTCTGCAAAAAGTGATGGCACAATAAATGTATATTTCATGGCTTCAAATGTCAATACTATCTCCACACAGCTGTAACCTTTTACTGGGCTCTGGAGAACTTTTAAAGTAGAGTTTTCTACTGTTTGTCACTGTAAAGGCCATCAGGAAGGAATTGTCCACAAATAAGATAAACCTCATCAAACTGAATGTCCCATAGAATAACAGAGCATCAGATCTGAATTAGGGTCTCTCTACCATGGGGCACACTAAATAGAACCTTTTAAAATATGTAATTTGACTGAGTTTTTGTGCATTTCATACAATACAAGATGCATATATATTAAGGTCTATTGAGTCAAGTTTACATCCCCAGATGTCCTTGGTATGAGTTCATCCACTGGAGCCTGGTCAGCCAATCTAGCATTGTCCCATTAAAGAAGATCAACTGTCCTCCATGCAGCAGTGATCAGCTGCCAATAGCTCCTAATCTAAGGTGGGGCAGTTAATAATTATTCATTTCCCAATTATGGAGTCACAGTCCATTATGTGTAATGTACCCTTCTCAGAGTTTATGTGGATATGGTAATACAACATCTGGGTCCTGGCTTCAGGGATCATGCGATCTTATTTTAAATACAGAAACCCTTTAAAATTATTAAAAATTTCACGGATAGCTTCTCATGGCCTATATCTCAAATAAAAGTGAATCTCACTCCCAAGAGTTACTCTGTACATAGAGTAGGTAATCCACAGAATACATAAAGCTGTCACACTCCTATAACCTTAAATCTCCCAAATATTGGTTGTGGTTCCATACAAACCTGCTTAAAAGGCATCTTTTCTTCCAGTTTTAGTACTGATAAGGATCCAGAGGTTCTGAAAAGAGAAATAATTTAATATATATACACTGACTACTAAATAGAGTTGTTGGATTTCAAGTTCTGATCTGTCTTCTTGAAAGCCTGTTCTTCTTCCCACTAGTGTGTACTGCATTTTTATAGTAAACATATTGTCACTGAGCCATTAGCTACTTGACTCAGAGTATCATTATCTAGCTATTCCTCTAGGGAATAAAAAAAAAAGGCTTCAAGTACGATTAGTCCAATTTGACAAGTGTCAATTCTTGATCACTTCTAGTTTAAGTGAACTCACTGAGTTTGCCAGACACCTGCCAGCACAGGAAGGCTGACCCATGAGGTGACTTCTTAGATTCATGGACTGTAGTATGTTGATTCTTACACAGAACCATTGAACAGCTGGCATGACAAAATGGCCTATCACTCATGATCATTCCCTATACTAGTGATCCAAACTCTCAAATGAGCTCTGAGCAGCTTAATTGGAGGGGAGAATCTTTCTGAAGGGAAAAGAAGATGAAGCTTTGTTTAGCTAGACTGAATTTGGATATTTAAGCAAAAGAGAATAGACATGGTTCTCAAAGATTGATTCTTCTTCTCAAAGACTTCTGCTGTTATCTATTGAATTTAAGTTTGGCCCCTGTGAACACTGATTTGTAGAATGGGTTCAGGAACATCAATGTGTATGCCAAAGTTAAAGTAAATGGTCCTAAAATATGCATATTTATCAGTGAAAGGTTCCACATGGCAAAGTGGCACTCCACAACATGTCCATGTTTACCTGCTTTTGCACTTTTGCTGACAAGGGCATTGCATGACAGAATGAGGGCCAGTTCCACTGTCCTGCTTAAAGAAGGACCATCATTTTCTTGTGGCATTCTATATGATGGACATACTGTTGACACTTTAAAAATGTCAGTCACTGACTTTTGACATCTGTCTTAGCCCCTTCTATTCCCCACCCACTTTTGGAGAATGAATTATCTAAAGGCAAAGGCAAGGAGATGGTTCAGTTGATGATGGTCCTTTCTCACTAAATGTGGGGAAACCACTTGAGGTATCAAATGAGATACTATCTTTTGTCAATTTTTCATTCTGTCTTGGACAGAGAAGTTGTAAGTACAATTACAGTGACATGTAGGTATGTAAATACAGGATGCATTATTTCCAAAGATTTAACATGCTTGCAGCTCACTGCAGCATATTGATTCTCTTTAACTCTGTTACGCATCAGCCAAATCCTCTCTTCGTAGTCTAATTCTCTGAGCTGTTAAACTCTCTGTTTCTCACCCTAGACTTTCACCTAAAACAAGACTACTTAGACCATGAGGAAATCAGACTCTAATTTCCATTTTTTAATTTAAACTTTGTTTCCCTGCTGGGTGTTTGTTGGCAAGGGAATTTGTGCATTTGTGCAAAGGATGATTGATCATCAGCTAAATTCTTCCTGTGCCCTTGACTTCCTCCTTCATGTGACTTCAAGTTTGCACACCATTCATGCTGGCAAAAGAGTCAGCCCACTTTTCTTTTTCTAATTTCCCTGACATTTCATAGGAAGACTAATTATCCCATACAGTTTATTCCAAGCTTTTCAGTGACTCTTCCACATTATTCTTCCTTACAGAACTTGAGGAACTCTCTCCTAAAAAATGCCCACAAATGAAAGAAGTGTTCAAACAAATTCTCAAAGAAATTACCTCTGGGTATAACCATGATTATTTTATGATGACATTAACTTTTTCATTCCTATCTTAAAATAATAGTTACCAGTCCTGTCAGTGTGGGGACATAAAAAAATAAAATAAAAATGTTTACCGAGATGTCAATTACTATATTAAGTGATACATTTGCTACAGGCCTTGATTTCAGTTTAGACATCCTTCTGTTCAATAAATCAGAAGGCAAATGAGAATTTAGGTAAAGCAATCAGTAACAGGAAATCCCTGGAATCTTACTGTATAAGGGAGATAAAGGGAGGAAAGAGAAAATGTTCAATAAGAAATGTTCAAAGAAGGCCTCTCTGAACGCTAGGAAGGAACATTCTAGACAGTAGGTAGGAAGATACTTGTCTTGAAAGAAGCTAGAACCCCAAGGTTTATTGGCCAAGGTGAACATTGGAGCACTGTAAGGCTAGTGAAGTAGAAAGAGATCATCCATATTCCTCATCCTGTGCTAAAGAGTTCGGGTTGTACTTTATGTATGGTGAGAGTTTCACCAAAGAGATCGGTATGATATAGTATTAAAGTGTTACTTGCTTGCTATATGGAGAATGAATTTCATAAACTGAGAGTGCAAGTATCAGAGGGAGACCAGATTAGGAATGTGATGTGGGAACGCAGATGGCAGTGGTTAGCTGTTGATAATGGCAAGAATTTAGAAAGAAAAAATATTTTCTTTTTACTTATATTGAAAAACCAAAGGAAGAGTTATTGGAATATAATCTAAGGGCAATGAATAGTTATATACTGAACTATACAAGGGGATACTACTCTCAAATTCAAAGAAAAGGAGATGGAGAGATAGCTCAGCCTTTAAAATCACTGACTGTTCTTATAGTAGACCCTGGTTTGATTCCCAGCGCCCACATCTCTAACTATAGTTCCAGGATATAGGATACCCTCTTGTGACCTCCACAAATATTACATGACACAGGAACACTTATATAACTTCAGGAAATACACATCATAGTAAATAAATACAATAATAATAATAATAAAAGTATTTTTTTAAAAATCAAAGAAAAGCAGAGATTTAAGATCCATGCCAATAGTGTTAATAGTAAAAATGCAGGAATGCAGGTAACCATTATAGGAATTATCATTTGAATATGAAGCCACCTTCACAGGCTCATGTGAGCAAAGCTTTTTCCCTGGCTTGTATCAATTTATGCGAGGTGGTAGAAACTTTAGAATGTGGGGACTAGTGGTAGTTAGATCACTAATCCAAGCCCCTTTCTGTGCTCTTTGCACAACAGAACAATGTACTGTGCGTAAGACATGTTCAAACTTCTGCCATCATGAGGTTTAGCTTCTCCACAGACTCACAACCACAGTGACAGTCTACCCTGAACTGAGATCTCTGAAATCTGATGTAGAATGCATCTTTCCTCTCATAAGTTGTTATCTCATATATTTCAGCAAAGCATTGAAATGTCTAACCATAAACTGGTACTCAGAGTAAGGATGTGGCTGTTGGTTTTGACAATGCAGTTCAGAAGCCCCTTGGAACTGGTTTGTGGAAAGAACTTGGAGAGTCTGGAGATGTATGCTGTGTATGCTAGAGAAACCCTAGAATGTTACAGAGATTAGTGAATGTAATTGGTGGAAGCTCGGAACACCAGATGGCTGATGGGAGAATAGTAAAGACCACGGTCATGAGATTTCATATAAGGAGTAGGTTTCCATACAGAACTGCAATAAGGACCATTCATTTTACAGTGCGGTAAAGAATTGTCCACATCTGTGTCCATAGACTTTGCGGGAAACTGGATTTCAAGGTGACATACTAAATATTCCGGCTGTGGAAATCTCAGTGAAGCTAGCCTAGTATAGCATTCACATTGAAGCATGGATTTTGATGACTGTTTTCAGTCGGATTTACGGTGAGAATTAGGAGCAAACAGAGATTTGAAAATCTTGCAGTATGCCTAGAAAAAAAAAAGTTTATACATTTGGGGCCATGGAAAGAGTAGCTGCTAGAGATTAGTCAGCCCAGTAAGGAGCCAAGTACTTTACAGCATGAGAAAGGCTGGAGGAGCTGCTTTAAAGACACCTGGGCATTAGTGGGCTATCACAGGGTCAAGTTGTAAAGGAGTAAATCCATTTGAAAGAGTTTTCATTAGGAAGAGAACATTCTGCAGTGACCTACTCACATTGAAAGATGTTACCTCAGGATTTATTTCACCAGAACCAGCTGCTTAAGACTCAGAGGACACTGAAACCATGGTCCACTTGGATCTGGTTATTGCCTGAATTGGTAGCAAAACTTGTGGTCATTCATGTGATGCGTTTTCCGATGAATACAGAATTCGAGTGTTATAGTGTCCTAGAAGCTTCTACCTAAATTTAAAGGGAAGCCTTGGAGTCTAAGCAATGTATTGCACAGTCGGCCTCTGTTCTGGGAGTCCCTGAGGAGGTGATGCAAGAAGCTGTGAGAGTAGAGTCAAAGATGTAGTGGAAACCCCAGGAGTGACTTCTGCTTTGGAATTCCTCACCTCAGGCAACCAGCAGAGGCAGCTATATAAATACACGACCTGAACAGTGGGACTGCCCAATTCCTTTGTAGCACCTATCATGCCCCCACATGCCACTACATGCCTCCACATGCCATCATATGCCACCACATGCCACCACATGCCCCCGAGGCTGAAAATGGAGCTACAGGATTTAATGTTTCCCTACTGGGATTTTATCTTTCCTTATCCTTCCTCTTTTTTTTTTCATTCTATCCATCCCTTTTGGAGTGAGAAGGTTTCTTCTTGACCACTGCATCTTCCATGTGTAACATTCCCTTTGTATTTCAACATGTGTTCATAGCTACATCTTTGTCCTTGAGCCTCTGATATTTGGGAATTTGACTTTGGAACAACGTTAGGATTGTTAAGACTTGGACTTGACTTTGGACTTTGACTAAATGCATTCTGTAACAGGATTGATATGAACTTAAGGAGAAGGTCAGAATGTTAGAGATGAATCTGAAATGTCCCTCATAGGCTTGTATGTTCAAGGCCTGTTCCCAGTTTGCAGTGCTACTTGGTGAAGTGATTGTAACTTAGAAGTAGATCATGAGGGGTGGTCTGCTTGGGGGCTAATCCTTACAGTAGACCCTTTGCTGTGTGTTCTGCCTCCTTACAACCATGAGGTGAGCTGTCTATTCTACCACATGCCTGTGCCACATTGACAATGTGGCTCAGCACAGATCAATAGTAAAAGAGTCAGGTGGCTGTGGACTGGACATTCTGAGGCTATGTGCAGAAATAAATCCTTGCCTTTATTGTCTTGTGAATTTTGTCATGGTGAGGAAAGGTCTGTTGAACATAGGGAGTCATGGGAGTATCAAGCATTCTAGATGTTTTAAAGATTGATACAATATGTGCCTTTTAATTCACATTCCAATATCCATTTCATGTTATGCAGTTTATTTTGAACATAATATCTGTAGGTGTATAATTATGTATAAGCATAAGACAACAACCTAGTATTCATTGTTTGCACATAATACCAATTTTAAGCTATATATGCAATAAGGAAGCTATAATTTTATCTTTTTTGCATAAAAGTATTTTGTTATTTTTATATTGTTCTCTTGGCAAACTAACAAAATGCAGACTAGATTGAAAATTATTTTCCTACAGTATAATTTTAGGAACTTCATTGCATTTTGTCGAGTAGATATTACTGTTTGCTAACAACCTCAGAACGCATTGCCCTTTCATATTTTTCCTTTTGTTTGTTTTTTAATTTTATGATGTGTTAGCTTATCAATATGCTTTACAAATGTCTTCTTTTGTCATGAATAGGGGAAATTCCAATGAGAAGTAGTACTGGAAGACATGAAAAATGTTGAGAATTTTGATATAAAAATACAATTTGCACTCTGTGTCTGACACCTAATAATAGAGTCTTAGTAATTATTTATTTGCAAAATAATTGCAATCTCATTAGGATTATATGAAGGTGACTTCCTCCCCCTGCTCTGGCAAAACCAAATAGTGTAATTCATAATAATGTCAATTTTCAAGGCAGCAGAACTTATTTTAATTTATATTCATAAAATTGGCGAACGATTCATATTTTTCATCCTTTCCTGAGGATTTAAAAAAAGTTGCTTGCAAATATTCTCTTTATTTTTTTTCCTTAAAAATCTATTATGTAAAGAGCATTGAAGGATTTATCAGTTATTTTCTTACTTGCATTTATACATGCTTTCTTTTTGTGACAGGGGAAGAGTGGGTGGAGAACACAAAATAATTTAATGTTACAAAATAACCTTTTCTTGAAATATTCTAAAGGAAAAGTAAGGATTCTCTGGTTTGTGACTATTTTCAAATTGGAATAATTCTCAAAATTGTTCTCAAGTTTGAATCAGTAACTATGTAGACCTAAGTTCACATCATCAACATATTTGATTCATAGCATCATCCTGCCATTTATTTTCATGCTAGTTACCTTTAATTTTATGTTCAGTTCTTTTTTCTGTTTTCCACATTTTCTACCCTCATTTGGGATCAATTAAATGATTTTATGACTCCCATATTATTTCCTTGTTTGGCTCTGTATAATAGCAACTGCTTCAGTGTTTGTATCTCTGCCTTCACAAACTACCTCTATGAAAGTATGCTAATCAATGTGTACCAAAATACCTTCCAGAAACTTCACTGTTTCTCCATCCTAGTCTTTGTAGTACCATGAACATGTATTCTAGTTTTGCATCTATAACAAAACCATTTATGTGGCACTTACATCTGATAATATACTAAAAAACTAGTATATCCACCTATGTATTATAGACATTAATGTTTCCTTTTGGTATGATGTCTTCTGCTCTGCAGACTTGAACATATAAATTGTATGTCTGCAGCTCGTTGGGTTCTGGCAAGTTTAGTATGTGTAAAGCAGCCTTTATTTCACCTTCATTGATCAGATGCATTTTTGTTTCACAGTGTGACTTTCCCCTCCCGTGTATTTTGAAGATGTTGCTTGACTATTTTTTTCATTCTTTAGGATGAGGATTCTGATGTTACTCCTATCTTTGTTCTTCTTTCTCTCTACCTACAAGATGTTCTTATTCAAAAATTTTAAGAAATTTGAATATATTTTCCTGGAAATATATTTTCTCATTATTCTTTCAAAATGTGGTTCTGATTTCCCTTGAGTGTCTTCTTTTTTTCTATTTTCTCTTGAATTACAGACATTGTGTATTTTACTTGTTTGACATTTAAAAATAGTACATGTCAGGACATTTTACTAGTGCGCAAGCTAATATACCTTAAAATATTTGACCCCCACCCTTATTTTTATGTCTTATTAGGCTGACCTGGGATAGTAATCATTGTGGCTATCTGTCCTCCTTCTTGTTATTTTGCTAAGCGAATAGAATATCAAACTGCCCTCTAAACAGTTATCCTTATGGTTGTCATAGACATAATTAACTCCTCATCAGCGAAGCTTAAGTTTTGAAGTGGCTGATATTATTTCAGTAACTCACAACCAGTCAAAGTGCTGAGAATAAGTGACTCCAAGTGTGTATCCATAAATGGGACATCTATATCACACCCCTTCCTGTAAAGCTCAGAGAGCTTCAAGAAAGACCAGGCAGAAAGATTGTAAGAGCCAAAGGTTTGGGTAGACATACTGACCATGCTCCAATAGATGACATCACCCCTGTGTGCATATTAACAGCATTGACTGAACCCAGCCTATTACAAAAGAAGAAGAGGACACAAAGTTGAGAAGGGGTCTTGGGAGACCAAGAGGGGTTGATGGGAGAGTAGAGTATGAATATGATACAAGATACATTGTATACTGTATGAAATTCAAATACTATGTTAAATGATTTTTTCTCGTTTTTTTGGAAATTCCACGCACTAATTAATGTTCACATAAGCAATGTATTAAAGTTTCTGTTCTGTCTACTCACCTGTATTTTAAAAACATTTTGATAGTATCCATTATAACTGGAGTGAATTGCTGTCTCATTAGAGTTTTGATGTATTTTTTCCTCATGGCTATTGCTATTGAATATTTTTTGCATGTATTTGCTTGCCACTGCTATTTACTTGTTGAAGATGCATATTTATTAATGGAGAATAAATTGGAAATTTCTCAAAAATCTCCAAATAAATCTTTCATGTGATTGAGCTAGCTCATATCTGGGAATATAACCAAAGAAAATGAAAGAAGCATTAAAAAGAGATACCTGCATCTCTTCATCCATCAAGGAACGAAGAGATAAAGAAAATAAGGCACAGAAGTGCCTACACACACACACACACACACACACACACACACACACGCACGCACACACAGAGGAAGGTTATTTGGCAAAAAGGCGAAATGGAAATCTATCATTTGTAGTAAAATCGATTGAAACAGAAGATACATGCCATGTGAGGTAATCCAAACACAGAAAAATAGAGATGCATGGTTTACACATGCATGTAAGCTCATGATATCAGCCTAAACACAGACTTGAGAGAGACAGAAGCTGGGAAGTTTGTGGATAGAGTAGAGCGAGATTGACCAATGGGAACAAAAATATCACATGCAATTAAGAAATTCTAATGCTATTGGGATGACATAATCAATGACTACAATGAAGATAAAGCTTCTGGCAAATAAATAAATAAATAAATCTGATTAGCGAAAAATGTGAATTACCCTAATTTGATCAGTATATATGACATGGATTTACTAGAATATCACAGTGTTCCACAATAATATGTACAATGAGCTTAATCAGTACCAAGAAAAAAAAGGAATTATAAGGAGTTTCATCACAGTTCCTTCTGACTCTTTAGATTATTTTGAAAATTAAACTTTTACTGGATAATGGGATGGCTCACATGGTGGCTAACAGCCATTCTAACTCCAGTTCCAGGGGAATCCCGCATCCTCTTCTGTCTTCTTTCCAGCACTGCACAGCACAGGTGTACTCACATACATGTAGGTATAACACTAATACACATAAAACCACATCAAAATCAGTTTCAAAAAGAAAGAAAATGAATCTTTTATTATATGTCTTCCAATTTTCTCTCCTTGAGCTTTCCTCTTTCTCCTTGTCTTTATATTTCAAATGATACTGGGTTTTTATTTATATTCTTCTGCCTGCTTCCTTGAGTATAGGCAAATCAGTCTCTCTGTTCAGATCTGAAGCACTACGTTGTCTCTGTGTCTTTCCTATGGGCATGGATTTAGAAATGCTAGTTTTCGTGGCCCTCCTTTGTTTGCTCTCTATCTCTTTAATCTCCTGAAGCAAATGCACTGATGATCACTTCTTTTGCACATGTCTGTTGGATTGGAATCATCCACACAGCACAGCGCCAGCCATTACTTGATGATAAGAGAGGCCATCTCCATGTAGCCTCACCTATTCCTTCCTTGTAGTTTGGAATGCATACTACCTTACTTTCTGTGAGGAGCAGTGATCTGGGTGGGCATGGAACAACCTAATATTTGGCTTTCAGAGACCCGTTGGAAAGGAGTGAGGACATGTCTTGGTTGCAGTCTTCTGAATCAGTAGAAGTGACTACAATAAACATTATAGCCCAGTGATTTCCAGACATCATCACTGAATCACATAAACTGAATACTCACTTGCTGAAACCTTCGTGATTTGTTTGGTCATGGAAATCTATACTGTTCCCAAACGGACTCCTGTGTCTGCATATCCCATTTTCCATTTATTTATTATGTTTGATTTTGAGTTAGACATCAATAAAACTCAGTTCCCTCATTGATTAAGATAAGGAATAGTTGTAAGAATTGAATAGGATGATTTCTATGAGATTTGTAGAATAAGTAGACATTTAGCATCCCTTAAATATCAATGGCTATCATTCTGGGTCTGGAGAATGGTGATAGTGGAATGGGAAGGTTAAATGACGCACTACCAGTAGAAAAATGGAACCACCAATCTTACCCTGCTCTCAATCTTTGAGCTACAATAACAATTATCCTGGCACGGCATGCCCATTGGTGGAGTAGTAGCATGAATGCTATGGGAGTAATCAGTCACTTTCTGATTAGATTTAAGACCTACTTCACAAGAAGAAACCCATCCCTGGCATTGTCACTGGGGACAAGAGCTTGTTGTTAGACAGGGCTTAGATCCTGGGATAGAACCTAGTGCCATTATTCTGATAACCAGACATACCAACTGTCTCCTAATGACTTTTCTTTATACCTATGAATTAGACATCTCTCAAATATCATTAAAAAAGCTTCTTTTGGTAGTAGATGACAATCAGCACAGAGCCTCACAGCTGGTCAATGTGCAGAGCAAAAGAGACCGTGGAGTGCTCGGCCCTAAATAGGATACTAAAATCATGTCACTCCTTCAAAGGCTCAGGGAGCACTGAGGAAGAACGTTCAGAAAGATTGTACATTCCAAAGGAGGTAGGTGAACATACAGAAACAGTGCTTTCTGGACATAACAGGCTGTTGCACATATGAACTCACAGTGGTTCCAATAGCATGCACAAGACATGTGTCAGCTCAAAACAGACACAATTCCAGCATGGAGGTTGGAGATTTGGAGATGGACATGAAGCTTCACCAAGACCTGAGGAGTTATTCACAATTGACGGCTACTGGGGGAGGGGGACTCAGGTTTAAGGGTGTGACCACTGGTAGGGTGACCCTACTTCAGGGGTGGATCCACATCAAGGATATTTAGGCAACACAAATTGAACTTGTTGGGCTTTAACAACAGAGAAAAAAAAGAGGACAAGAAGTTAGGTGAGTAAGGAGATGGGGCAGATCTGTTAGGAGATGGGTGGATCTTAGGAGATGGGGATGGGGTATAATCTAACTACACAGCTGTGGGACCTGGGTCTATTGTGTAAAGTCACTGAGTGGACAGGTGACCCCGGAGACCCTGAAGAGATGGCAGTTATCCTGACCTGCTCTTCCTGGAGCTATAACCTAAGTCCCAGGAAGCCACTGCAGATACAACATCCTCCACCTCATACCTCAGCAGTTGCTTTATCTTTTCTCCCACAAAGATCACCCCAGACCAAAACCACGTTTTTGGGTTTCATTTCCTAGTTCCTAATTTCCATTATCAGCCCTACAACCTTCCCGCCTTTACCTAAAGACCCCACCTTTAAAGACCCCTGCCTTCTGTAATGGCCAGAAATGCCTCCCTATATAAATCCCTGCCTTGGTTTTAATAAGTGAGCTGTCCTCCGATGCAGTCTCCCAGGAAATTCTTCTTGGGCCACCTGAGGACCTATTCGACTGCCCTCCATTCTCTGGGACAGCTGAAGCACAATGGCCATACTGGAGATGGAGACAACCACACACACACCAGGAATTTTCAAAGAATCAATAATATATATATATATTATTTATGTACACACACATATATTATGTATGTACACACATATATATTATGTGTGTACACACACATATATATTATGTATGTAAATATATATATATATATATATATATATATATATATATTGCAAGCTATGTGGTATTTTCTATAGCTAAAAGATAATACAGAATGGTAATAAAACTTTTACATGGAAATACAACAACCCCAAAGGAGAAGGATCAAAGGATCACTTATAAAGTAAGACATAAATAGCATTTAATTGTTCAGGGAAAATGACCAGGAAACTTTATGTTAGGTTCATTTAAGGAGGGTAGACTGGAAAAAAAAATGGTGCAGTGAGGGGCAAAATTACAGAAAATCATGAGAAGAAAGAAGAAAATGTCAGTCTAAATACTTAGAAAGATATAAATATGAAAGAAAGATAAGCAGATGAAGGGAGTGTGGTGTTTTGTATGAGAATGCCCTCCCCCGCCCCCCAGTCTCCAAGTATTTAGACATTTCGTCCCCAGTTAGTGGTGCTGTTTTGCCAGGTCTTAGAAGGTGTGGTCATACTGGAGGAAACATGTCACTAGGGGTGGGCTTAGAGAGTTCTGAAGCCTTGCTGGATCTCCAGTTGCTCCGTGCTTCCTGTATCTGCTTGAAGATATGAGCCTCTGCTTTCTGCTCCCACTGTGACACCTCCTGCCACCAAGCCTCCCCGCCACGATGGACTCTAATTTCCCTGGAATCATAAGCTCAAATAAATTCTTCCCTTTATAAATTCCTTTAATCACAATGTTTTAACACAGCAACAGAAAAGTAACCAATACAGGGGGAAAGCTGATTTTTAACCTTGAAATTGCTCAAGATTAAAAGACCACTTTGTAATTGTCATTGTAATGATATTACCTGTATTTCAACATTTGACCAACAGAGGGAGCCACACAGACACTATGGCATACTTTGGTTTTAAAGGCTGTTTCCAGGTGTGGGGATGCTGTGCACAAATGGGGACTTTGTGTGACTTAAGGGTGTTACAATGGAACCTAGTTAAGAAGGAACCTCTGGTAGTCTGGAGAAACCAGGAGACTCTGAGTTGAAATGATTACGCGTTCTAAAATTATTTGGTAGGAATTAGACCTCAAAAAAGTCTAAATCCAATAGATGAAGGAGAAAGGTGGATGGAAAGCCTAGACACAAAGAAGTGGCTTCACAAGACTGTTGTCTTGGCTGCCATGCACCGCCCCTGCTTGCACAGCTGATTGCTCATTTGGAGACTCTTCTGGTGGTACAGGGGTATTTCACTGTGGATCTTTGTGAACAGAATTGCCTTTGTCTCTCATTTTACTAGCTGCTCTCTGTCTCCATCTCTCTCTCTCTCTCTCTCTCTCTCTCTCTCCCTCTCTCTCTCATCTCTCTCTGTGTGTGTGTGTGCTCACTTGCATGCATGTGTGTCCATCGTTTAATACATTTCCCACTTAATGTCTGTGTGTCTCCAGGGCTCCAGGTCTGTTTCCTCCTAGGTCCATAAACCTTCCTTTTGCTTTGAGAGCTGCTGCACTGATCTACCCTAGCTGTGACAATGCAGCGGTCTCCTCCCATCTGGGCAGGTGTATCCGTTCTATGTGACTATTTTGGCATTCTGTATAGATGGAAACTCTGTGTGTGTGTGTGTGTGTGTGTGTGTGTGTGTGTGCCTTGCACACATGTCTTTACCTGCATACATCTACACTCACATTTTACATCAGTTCAGATGTGGTTTGCATGTATGTGCATATTTTTCACTTGACAGCAGCACATCAGTCCGTGCTTTCCACAGCTAATGTAAAACTGTCGAGCGGTACTGAATGACAAATGGGAAAAGCCCCCGTGGTATCTGGCTCCCCTGCACTTTTTACTTTTAATAGAAAATTGATCCTATCTTTTACAGCCTATTTCACTACCTATCAAAGTGCAGATGCAAATAATTCTACAACACTAACAGAAGCCTGTATCAGCCCAAAGTGATCCTTCGTGCAAACCAAATCTGAAATTATTTTCTTTGCTTTTCTAATAATGACCAAAACCAAGCAAAGCATTTCTTGAGCCCTAAAATTTAATTTAACTTAAGTCACCCTGGCTTATGGATTCTATTACACTGAATCTTTCATTATAGGAGCCTATGGTGAAGGCTCCTTGTTTTGTAAATTCTAGAAGCACTAGAGAGAGAAGTAATTTCAAAAAGTTTACCAACCATTAGTAAAATAACTCTGAAAAAAATTGTTGGGCTGTTGTGAGAAAAAGAAAAGGAGAGAACGTGGAGACCTGTGTTGGAGTAAGTTGTGACATCAATGGATAAGTCAGTCACAAGGAGCAGGCAGGGTATTTGTAGGGTAGTCAGAATGTAAAGATCTTTCATTTGCATAAGGTCATAAACTCAGGCATAGTGACAAAGATGCACAGAGTGACTGGTCCTGTGGTTGAAAAGAATAAAGTTGCCAGGAAGTAGCTATGTGATCAACCCAACTCTTCCTGAAAGCGGCAGCAGCCCCACGTGGAAATCTAGCTGTATGCAGTTGAGTGCCAAATATGCCATCTTCATCTTCCCTTACAACTCAGTAGCTACTAGATTCCCATAGGAGAAAGGAAGAAGTAGATTTCCCTTAAGAGAGAGAGACACCTTGCTTGTCTCCTTCTCCTTTCCTGGGATATGGAATATGGATGCAAGTGCTGAATCACCAGTAACTACTTTGAATCATGAACTAATTCTTATTGTGTAAGCAATATACTCTGGAATATCCTGTTGTCTTGGTGGAACCTTGCATTACTTACAAATTCTGAATTGCTTACTCCCAAACTGCTCTTAGATGAAGGATATCTGAATATCACTCTTTTTAAGTCACTATGGTATGAACTATGCTGAGCTGAGCTTAATTTGTTCTGATGCAGCAGATATTTGCTCCCATGATTTTAGGACAAGCAAGAGAACAATTTCTCCTTCTGTCACACTTCCATTAATAAATACAGAGAGAATAACTAAGCTAGGAGTCAGCTGGGTAGAGGTCCTTTGGTGCTAGTGTGGTAGAGGCTAGACTCTGTGTCTTGGAGAATGTGGCCTTCAAGTTCTTTTTACTGGTGAGGAAAGTAAGCACTTAAGAGTCTGGAGCACAAATTTTCTCAGAATATCCATAGGGTATAAAGCTTTCTTTTAAGGTCTTCCTTTCTGAAGGGTGGAGTCATGTTTCATTGGACCCATTTGTCAGGGAAGGCTCATCACCTCATTATAGAGATATATGGAGGACAAGGAGGAGGAGGAGGAGGAGGAGGAGGAGGAGGAGGAGGAGGAGGAGGAGGAAGAGAAGGAGGAAGAGGAGAAAGGGGAAGGGGATGGGGGAGAGAGGGAGAAGGGGAGTGGGGGAGAGAGGGAGAAGAGAGAAGAGAAGAATAGCACAAGATGTCCTGAATCTGTCCTTAGTGACCTACAACTACAGATACCAACTTTCTAAAACCTCCAGAATTTTCCAAACAGTCCCTCCACCTGGGGATATAGTCCCCATTCATTTCTGAAGTCTCTGACAATACTACAGAGAAGGAAATACTTCCATAACTCTAGGGGAACACTCATGGTGTGGATAGCTTCTCATGCGTATCTTTTCCCTGTTTGAATTCTAGAAAAAGGATATTTGTCTTGCACTTTGTCATCTACCTACTATAGTTCCAGGTTATTGATGAAGATTCTTAGTGAAGGGCAGTGCTCACTGATTGGTGTTACTGCTTTCATAACGATTGCATGAGAATAAAACTACCTCAATTGGAACACATACTTAGATGGAGCACACGCAGGGGAACACATGTAGTGGTAAGCATGTAGATTCTAAGGACAACCTCAAGCATTGGACTTGGCCTTCTACCTTGTTTGAAATAAGGATGCTGTATTGCTTTCTTTCACTGTGTGCAACAGCCAGGCTAGCTGGCTTTGAACTTCTGGAGATCACCCTAACCTCACTCATCCCACATCTCTCTATTCAAGCATTGGCATTTCCAATGTTTGTGCAACAAGCTTATCTTTTCTGTGGGTTATGAAGAACAGAACCTGTTTGCTCATATTAACATGAGAAGTCCTTTGCCCACTGAGTCATCTCTCCTGCCCATTTCATTGTATTTCTATATCTCTTCAGTGTAGTTGCAAGTGTGCTCATTTTCTCAGAAGAAACCAGTAGTCTGGAGAAATTATGTATTTGCCTGGTCTTGCTTCTTTAGTCTTTTCTCCTTACTTTTGGTCAACAGCCAACCATTTTCTTTCACGCCATTGGAATTGGAAAGGTCTTCCTAAGATCACCACTTCCATATCCAACATGGGAAGTTCTGGACTAAGCCAACATAAGCAAACTGCTTTCTCATTTGTGATTCTTTAGGCTTTAAGAGATTAGAATCCACAAGTCTCTCTATGGCACATATTACTGTACAGATTTGTCTGACCTTAGATAAGCCTGAGGAGCTCCCCACGTAGACTATGCATTGGTAAATGAGGCATCATTCTGCAATGCTATCCTCAAGTAAGTTCTGATGATCTCTGTCTTTAGACGTGCACCCTCCTTTCACAAGTGAGCCCCAGGCATATGTATCTGTGCCTTCCTGTTCATTCTGTGATCTGGCTTCAGATGGAAGTGACTGACATTACACAACTCACAGTCCTTGGACCTCCCTGGGTTTTTCTTTTTGCTCTCAGCTTAGAAAAGGACAGAAATACTTGCTTGATACCCCTTATTTCTCTCCGGACACACAAGTATAGAAGGAAGGAAGAAAACCCCTGGTCAAGTCCACTGAGGTCCACCCTTGTTGGCTCAACCTGCCAGGGCTCTTTGCTTTCTCTGGTGTTTGGTCTGGGCTGAGTACTAGGGCACTGCCTGCAATTTCCAAGCTCTTGGGACACGTTTGTTTATTCTTGTCTCCAGCTGAGAGCAGCAGCATGGCACTCCCTGATCCCCCTGGTAATTTCCTGGGCTCAGCGATTCCTGCTTCTGTTGGCCTATTTCACAGCTGGTGGCATTGCCTCTGACCTGGATTTGCTCTTCCTGGCTCAAAGGACGTGATGGCTCTGAAGATGTTTGTGTCTGACAACCAAAATCATCCTTCCTAAAAGCAGCATGCACAACACACACACACACACACACACACACACACACACACACACACACAAACACGCATGAATGCACCACACTGGCACTTAGACCTTTCTGGACTCAGAGAGAACTCCATTCTGATTCTCCAATTTCCTGTTCTATTGCTCCCTAGTTTACAACTTAGTATGTCAAGACCCAGGACTGCTGAGAGGCCTGAATAAAACAGGCCCATACTTGGCAATTAGTGGCAATCATTTAGTGTTTGCTCTGCTTCTGTTACTAGTATTTTTCACTTTTTTTTTCTCTTTGGATTTTCTTTTTTTCCTTTCTCAAAAACAACTGATCAAGGCCTGGTAGGATATACATGTTAAATCTTTGTGAGAACTAAAAGAAAATCTGTTGAAACTTTTTGTGATGAGAGTATGATTATCTGGGGAAATTAATCATAGACATAAGAGAAGGTTAGCAATGACATGCATTAGGCAATATTTTAGTTATTTCTAAGAGAAAAAGGAAAGGAAATAACTCTGTAGAAAAAAAAAGAAGGTGGAGTTTAGATAAATCTGTTACCACTGAAATTTATAAGTTTAAATGCTGAGTAAGTTTTATCTGTATATTGCTCAGAGGATTATGAGTCAGTGGATTTTTCAGTCTCTGGAGCTTAAGTTTCATTATTGAAGACCTCAAACAGTTTTTGCTTCTGTAAATCTTATCTATATTCTTTGTTATAGGAAAAATATGTGCATCCTATCTATGAATATTTTCTTCTCTTTTTCTTATTTATTTACCTTTTCACATTTTTCTATAGACATACAATGCACTGTGATTATATTGACACCCATTGTCTTCTTGTAACCCTCCTGCTTTGCTTCTAAAGCCTCTTCCTCTTTCTAACTTGTCCTCCAGTGCCTACAACATGGGAGACAATGACGTCCCTTCCACAGTAATTATTCATAGTTAATAGCTCCTCATGATTTTGTGGGGCCTCACAGGCTCTTCTTCTGTTCATGGTGGAATGTTGAAGGGTCCAGTCTTATGAGGTTGTCCATTGTTGCTCTGTGTGTTATTCAAATGAATGTCTCCAATAGGCTCCAAGAATCTGAGTGTTTTGTCCTCAGTTGATAGCAGTGTTTGGGTAGGTCTAGGAGGTGTGACCTTGCTGAAGGAAACATGGCTGTGGGACTCGGTTTGGAGAGCTCTTCCTCGTCCCATTTCCAGTTGTTCCTTTCTGGATGTATGGAAAAGTTCCTTGTTTGATTGTGCCAGTTTCTTTTTTCTGAGAGTCCAGAATGTTTTAGTTCCCCAGTGCCTCTCTAATGTGTCCTTGTCCTCTGAGACAGTTGTATATCAATTGTCCATTTCATTCTATGAACCTCAGTGCTTCAACTTGGACTAGATGATAAATGGTCCTTTGGGTAGCCTGAAAAGTCAGAATATTGGATATATTATCTATTATTTTTCCTCTCTCTGGACAAAGACAAAATCTGAAAGGTTTTCCTGACCGTGTGGTAGTGTGTTCAAAGGAATGATGTCCTATGTTACTTCACTACCATCATGGATATGGCCGGTTTTGTGCTCACCCAGGAAACATGAGCCTCTAAATCTCTCTGTGTTTTGGAACTTAAAAAAATACATCATTAGTATAATCAGTGTGTTTGTGCATGTGTGTGTGTGTGTGTGTGTGTGTGTGTGTGTGCGTGTGTGTGTGTGCATGTGTAGATCAGAGAACAACTTGTGGGAGGCAATTTTTTCCTTCCACGATGTGAATTTCAGGGATAAAACTCAGGTCCTCAGGCACCGAGGTCATCAGGCTAGACATGTGACTGTATCCACTGAGTCATCTTGCCAACCCAGGTATAGGGGACTCTTAAGTAGTATCTGGATGTCTTACAAAGATAATTGCTTTAGAATCAGTGTCTCTGTGAACAGAAGAAGGTGTTTGGCCTCTTATTTCTCTTTTTATTTTCATATATGATATAAAATTGCTTTGTAGATTTGAAATTTTTTAGTGTCTTCTGTAGAAGAAGGAAAGTGGATTCCTATGTCTACTTCCACAATTAACCCCTTGCCTTATGTAGCTCTGACAGATGTTTATAAGACAAATTGGTCTTATTCCGATATAAGGAGAAGGAAGGACATTTTATTAAATAATATTTTTGTATTGACTCTTTTTTTAAAGACAGAGTCTCCCTGTAGTCCCAACTGGTCTTGGAATTTCCTGTGTAGACCAGGTTGTCCTTGAATTCACAGCTTTGCCTGTCTCTGTCCCTGGAGTGCTGGGATTAAAGGCATGTACCACCATACCTTTCTTTTATTAGATTTATTCAAAACTGAACAGGTAATACTTTTATAATGATTTGTGCAATGTAAAATCTGAAATTATACAGATTCTTCATATTGTTTGACTTGAAAGCCTACTGATAAATCCTCTACTTCAGGAAATATTTACCTAATTAGCCATTCTTGACTTCATACCTTGATCATTTGGAAATTATTTCATTAGTAAATTAATGAAATTGTTCTAATAGTGACTCAATTGTATAGACTATCAAAGACATAATATTAACACTACTTATGTGGGTGTATACTGAGACCCAGAATACTAAGATGGTAAAAACAAGTTTTCCAAAATTCTCATTTTTCACTTTATTGCTTAGAATCTATGTCTTAGCAACAAATACTGTAAATGTTTTCCTTAAAATAATAGACTATTTTGATTTGCACTGAAAAATCACCCTTCAAGAATACAAGACTTAAAATGAATTTCTGTCCAGAAGTTATTCTACAAATTAAAAAGTGTTCCTAGCATGGCAAGATATGTCCATTTGTGTGATGATGGCATAAAGACTATGGGATGAAACAACCGCTTTCTGGTCAGATTTAAGGTCTGCTTCACTGGCACAAACATATGCCTGGTACTGTAAAACTTGTGACAAACCCATGCTGGGGACCTCACAGATGCCAGGATTGAATATACTTCTGTTATTCTGCTAAAGAGACAAAGTATCAAAAAGCCCTCGAAAATGATTTCTCTCTGCCCACATATTAGTACAGCATTCAGACTTCTTTAAAGATAACTTTCTTTGTGCAATGGATTGTAGTTAACATAGAAACTCACAACTGGTCAAAATAAAAAGAGCCAGTGGAGTACTCAGTCACAATCAGAACATCTATATCACCACCTCATTTAGGTTCAGAGAACATCACAGAAGAATTTGTCAAAAGAACTTAAGAGTCAGAGGTCAGAGAGTATCAGAAAGAAATAGTATTGTCTGTACGTGGCAGGTGAACTGCAGTCATGAAGTGATAGCAACTGTGAATTCCTCCATAAAGCCCACAGAAGACCAAGCCAACTGGTGTTAAGAGCACAAAGGCAGAGGGTTCAGGAACCCCCTTACCTCACTGAGGAGCAATGGAGCGCTGATGGCTTTCAGAAGAGGGAAAGTCATGTTTAAGGTATGGCCACTGGTAGGTCAACCATGCCCCAGGAGATGGCTCCATACCCGGCAATAGATAGGCAGCAGCGTAGGTCAGACTCAGAAGCTGATAAAAATTTTAATAAAGGACATGAAGTTGGGGTGGGTAGCTGGGGGTGTGTGAATATAATCAAAAGACATTGTATGAAATGATCAAAAGAATTTTAAAATATTATATTAAAAAACACTCACCATTTTCATCCTCTGAGACCTACCTGTCATGCTTAGTTTACTGTCTAGTCCAGCTTGGTGAGCTAGCCTTATCTGTAGACTACCTTGGCTTGCTCAGTCTGTGCTCCAGAGCAGCCTGGTAAGTCAGTTAGGACACCATCGACCCCATTCTACCATCATTTTCCTTCTCCCAGGCCTACCTGTGATTGACCAGCATATGTACCAGACCAGCCCAAAAAATTAAATATTCTTTATATACTTAGCAGCAAAGAAATGGAGAAAAAAAGGCAGGAAGGGAGAGAGGCAGGGAAGGAGGTAGAGAGGAAGGGAAGGAAGGAGGAAGGAAGGAAAAGAAAAGTGTCTTGTATAAAAAGCAACTAACTGAATTTCTAACTCAAACAATTTAACAACTGCTTTTGAGACAACAATTATTCTGTGTGCAGCAGAGAGTTTTCTCTGCACATCCCAGTTCATTGCTCTGAATATTAAAAAAAAGATGTGGAGTCATACGTAGCAATGTATTAATAAAACTAATACTTTCTCTGCCTTTATTAAGGTCATGTTTAAGTGGCAATCTGTGGCTCTCCTAGAAAAACAAGTGTAAAGAATTTGTTGGAAATTGCTGAAAAAAATGGTGGGATTCGCTTGATGTATCCTAAGCAGGAAATATTTTTTATCAGACACTGACTTTACATTGTCAATGAAAAGATCACCATTTCCAAAAGCAAAAATAGCATTGTGACATTATTAACTACATATTTTTGACTCAGACATTTACTGAAATTTTCTTATAGCCCAAACATTAAAAATTACTGGTTTGAGCTGCTGGAAGAAATATACTCAAGCACTCAGAGGATGGAAAATGCAAAGTGTTATTCACAAGTGTTCCTGTCTACTTCGTAGTTCTCATCTCAGTGGGGCAATTGGTAATGTCTTGAGATGCCAGAAAGTTGGATCCTGACTGAGGGGAAGATAGTTAATATCATTGAGAAATGATGGCCAACATCCCATAGGCCACAGAAAAATTTACCACAAGGAAGAATCCTCAAATGAAACATGTCTGTGATTCAGAAACTCTGCTTTAAGCAAGGCGTGGTGGTGGGTGGTGAATGATTGCAACTTCAACACTAAGGAAACTGAGATAGAAAGATTGAGGGTTCACGGACAACTGAGTGTGCATAGTGGTACTGTCACAAGCAAAAAAACTGTCTTAAAGATGGATGTGTGGACCAAGATTGTTGTCTGCTCCACTAGCTTGTCTAAGGACTGGAGTTGCTCCTTATTACTTGACCATCTAGCCTCAACCCCAAAAGGATTCTTTTCCACAAAGTGAACACTGACGCACTGAAACATCATTGAGTTTGTGCCAGAGGCATAGACAAGAAATTGAGGGTAAGAAATAGGCTCTTAAGAAAATGATGTGGAAATTGCACATGTCTTCCATCTATTTATATTTCATGGTAAAGAACTGGCCAAATGGCCAGAATAAGACTTTGTCATGGAAGAAGAGGTTTCATTTGAAAGGAAAATACATGGATTTGTTAGTTCAAATGAATAGGCAGTACTTACCATGATAGAGAAGTGCTTAATGCTTTTTGAAGGGGTATTCAAAGAAAACAGAGGTGTTTAGTCATAGAAGAATTTAAAATTGCTTTTATCTGTGCTAGCTACAGATTTTTAATATGCAGAAAACCTCACCAGCTCACCTTATATTTTGCAAACATTGAATTTCTAATGGACTTGCCATTCACCTCCTGAAGGCAATTAATTTGATTTGCCCAAAGAAGGAAGTATTCTTTTGTGGAGGTCATCATTTTTTTTTACAAATTGAAAATAAGCTTAAATCTGACTGGTTTATGGAGCTTTTTTGTAAGCTTCATTAAAATCCTGTACCTCTAACTCGAGGAAAAAATATTTGGAAGACATTGACTTCCTGTCAAAACCAACAAGGACTAGATAAAGGCCCCTTGAAGTATCATCCCTGTGAGCTAGTAAACATTTATTACTAATTTGCGAAGAGATGCTTAATTACATAATTTCATTCCAATTAAGCTGCTAATTAATTGACAGGGCATCTTTGAGTGCTTTACACAGTGCAAGTAGCAGGCAGTAGTATCCTGAGCCTATTACCTGTGACCCTTTGGGAAAGATCAGTAAATAACTATTTACAAGGCTAGAAACAGAGTTTGTGAAAAGGGAAAGTGAGAGGCCAACCCCAGGGAGATCCAGGTTCAGGGCCAGTCCTAGAGAAATCTATGACCAACCCTAGGGAGATCAAAGCCTCAGGCGCAAGCATGGGTAATTGTAGGTTCAGGGCCAGTCCTGGCCCAGGCTTCTTGGCACTTTCTTATGAAGTCCCTGATACAGAATTCTAGAAGAAAAAGGCTCATAGTGAGTATTTGGTTATGTGACAAGTTGGTGTAGAATAAAGTACACGGCCACATTGAGAGGTTCAGTGCTACTGGGGAGTTTGACAAACAGCTTCCCTGTGTCCTCAGCCTTTAAGTCAGCCAGGGCTTTTTGCCTTTATTTATATCACTGACTATCATCAAAATTATTTCTGTTCACAGATATCCAGTATCCAATTAATCTCCCAAGAGGTTAATAAAATTTGGGCAGATCATGAAATGAAAAAAAATTGAATCATTTTCCAAAATAAAATATTATTTTACTACTTACATAGCCCAACCTGGAATAAGAAAGTAGGATGTGGGAGTTAACATCTATTCTTTTTGTGTGTGTTTCTTACCATTTTAATATATTTTACTAATTTCTAGAATGATATTATGACATGTAATTGTATAAGGAATACAGTTACACGTTCTCATCATTTACCATTTCTTCCCTTTGTATGGACTGCAGTTTTCACAAGTCTTAAGAGAACACTTATGTGAACGAACGTATATATATATATATATATATATATATATATATATATATATGTGTGTGTGTGTGTGTGTGTGTATAAAATTTGTTCATACTATGAATGAAATGTTAACAACTATACCTACTGATAGTCAGGGACTTTTGTTTCATGCTCATTATTTATTGATGAGAAGCAATCACAATGTGACCTGCTGATCTGGGAACTAGTTAATCATTGTTCTGGAGGATTCCCTGATGATGGAACCTAGTACTACTTGTCTATGAATGTTTCCTCATTGGGACGACAGCCTCTGGTTCCCTGGGTGGAATGATGTCATTTGCATTGTGTAAGAACGTGTCCTATGGCACCTGACTAACCCACCATTCTGGAGAACTAGGAAAGCAAATGTTGAGTGTGTCTGTGAGGTTGCTTTCAGACAAGAGGACCATGTGGATCATTGGACTGAGTAAGTAGGTCCCACCCTGAATTCCAGTGCAACCTATAGTAGGCTGGGTCAAAAGGAGCAAATACTTGGAGGAATAGGAAGCTAATTCTGGCTCCCAGTTTTCCTACTTACGTGTAGTGTTTCCAGCTATCACCTGTGGACAACACAGTCCAGGTCCATAGCTTTCAATTATGAATCTATACCAGTGGATTTCCAGGGGCCTTTGGCCTTGGCCTGGGGCTCCATCATTGTTTCCTCTTTGAATGTAGTTGTTGTAATAGGGTTGTTGTTATTATGGGGATGCTGCTGTATTAGGGTTGTTGTTATGTACTGTTGACTATTCAAACTGAGAAGTTGCTGGTCCCACTATTTCTCTAGCCTATAGACATCCCCTATTGGACTACTCAGCCATGGATTTGGTCAGCCCATCTAGGAACACTTCTGTTACAGTAGATATCCTATTGTTGCTGCTCTTCCACAGGATCCTGACACATGTTCACAGCATCACAGAAAGCAATCATTATTATATCTGCTAATAATACATTAATTGCTGGATAATTTTTACTGATTTATTGAGTATTTCATATAGAACATCTTAGTCATCTTTATATCCCCTTCTCCATTCACATCCTCCCATGACCCTCCCCACATTGGAATTCATACATTCTGTCATTTGTGGTAAGGCCTATTGTGTCAAGTTAATGCCCTCAGATATCCCTCAGTGCAAGTTCATCCACTGAGGTTGAGTTAGCCTATCTCACGTCCTTCCCTTTAAGAAGATCAGTTTTTCCTCACCCAGCAATTACCAACTGCCAATAATTCTTTGACTAAGATTGGGGTTTTTTGCCTATTTCCACAGTTCTGTGCTGGATTTTTGTCTGCTTGAGTTTATCTGAGTATCATGCATGCTGATACCCTTGCTGTAGGTCCATATGAGCAACATCCCAGGAGCCTGTAGGACTCTATTTTCATGCACCTTCTCCTGGCTCTTACAATCTCTCTGCCCCATCTGCTGCAATGGTCTCTGAGCCATGGATGGGTGGAGTTTAATACTGGAGTTGTGTCCAAGAACCCACACTTTACAAAATCTTAATCTCTATGTTTTGTCCATTTGTGACCTTTTGTGTTCCTGGCCCTCTGCTGCATGAAGGAGCTTCACTGATGAGAGCTGAGAGATGAATTAGTGTTCTTTTACCTGTTCTATGTTCCGTGAGCCTTTCAAGACATTTTAGAAAATGCTCAAGTGTTACATTACTATTTCAAACATTTCGTAATTATTTTAAAGAGTAAAATAAGGCCTAGTAGAACTTCAACACTATTAGAAGACTCATTTGGTTTATAATTCATTACCAATACCTTCTTTCTAGGTTGTATCATGCATCTTTATTTTCCTATATATTATTCTTGGAAAATTCTGATTTCCTCAAAGCCATGTCATTTGTTGTAGGATGTCTCTAGTATCTTGTCATTGGCTATCAGCAGAAATATTTTCATTTCATTTCTAAGTGCCAGTGGTGTGGATATAAAATTGTTATCACTTATTTAGTATATAATTAACTCAAGAATCCATTACTCATAAACAAGCTAATTTCTTTATTGGGAGAATATAAAAATCCCCTAGAAGTTATAATGCAGAAAATGGTGTAGATACTTCACTCCTCTCATACATGCCCCAAAAGATATTTGAATTATCACTCGTGAGGAAGAAACTTTCTTTATATTTTTATTGTTTTTTTTAATGTGTATAATTGTTCTATCTGCATGAATGTAAGTGCATACCCATGTTGTGCTGTGCCTGCAGAGGCCAGAAGAGGGCTTTGGGTTCCCTGGAACTGGAGTTATAGATGTGGGTGCTAGGAATTGAATCTGGGTCCTCTGCAAGAACACTCTGTGCTCTTAATCACAGAGCCATCTCTCAAGTCCAAGAACCTTTATTTTTTTCCTGCTGAAGGGAAAGGCAGTTAAAGTTTCTTTCTATCACATTCAATACTTTGAGTGGGCTAAGAAAACTCCTAGAATCTTCATGTCTTAGCTTCTGTTCTGACCACTGATAGGAGGCTCTAACCAGAGCTCCCCTTCCACTATTTGCCACAAAAATCTTAACCCAAATCCAACAAAGTCATGTGATTCATGGGAACGTGAGCGGAAGAGTAGAGTGGACTTTCATGAGAGCTGAATTTTCCTTCACTGCACAGATGAGGAGATGAAATATAAGCAAGTAGCATGCGACTATGGCCTTGTATTCATAGGTAAGCCG
This sequence comes from Eospalax fontanierii, assembly GCA_035773235.1. Lineage (NCBI taxonomy): Eukaryota > Metazoa > Chordata > Mammalia > Rodentia > Spalacidae > Eospalax > Eospalax fontanierii. Next base: position 22,503,558 of record CM069540.1, read on the forward strand.
TTTTAATCTTATTGCTGATGTTGAATTGATAAGTTAGACTTACAGGTTGGCTGTTAGTTAGATGAAGACCTAAGGACAGATTTTATATCTTAGTCATCTATCCATGTAAATTAATATTCTGTAAAGTCAAATACCTTTTGTAGAATACTCTGAGACTCGAGTAGCTAGTAGCTAGACTTCTTGCCTGTTAAGAGTTATTTCTCTTCACATGATAAACTATAACTTAAGGAATGAAGGCATTTAAAGGTAATGATTATCATCTAGCCAACCCATTTTTTCTTTCCGTGTGAGCATCATAAATATCTTGAATTTGTTTCCTGACATTTGAGAGATCAGGGTAGCCTCTTATCTAATACTAGGAGAAGACATTTACATAGGCACTCCTAATTCACTTTCCTTTCATATATTAATATATTTCAATGCAAAATGCAAATTAATGAAAAAATATTAGGATTTTCAAGTATAGACTATCTTTGAAAATAATGTAGAATATTGAGTTTAATTTCCAAACAGTAGAATAATAAGCAAATTAGAATCTCTCATAATAAAAAGAAAATTTTCTGAAATGATTATATTTTGTCCATATAAAAATTGTCACTCATTCTGTTAATGGCAAAATAGATATGAAATGATACAGAAATGTTACAAGTTCAGCTTCTTATGACCTTTCAGGTTTCTATTTTCGAGCATTCTTTTAATATTCACGTGTTTCTAAAACACAAAGTGCTACAGCAAGATACAGAAGATTTAACAGTAATAAAACATGTACCATATATTTCAAATCAGGAATTCTGACATACATGTCTTGACCTAGTCACTACAGGCCTGTATCTGCAACAAAACACTTCTACCCAATTGCTTATTAGTGAAAGCAGAGATAATGAGCATAGACATGTCACACTGCTGTTGAGAGACTGACATCAGCATATTCACCCACATGAGTACATTGTCAGAAAATCTCATTGCCGATGGCTTTCATGTTTTAATTTGAAAATGTATTGCTATTAAGTTAGAAGAAAAATAATATGTTTTTCAATTTTTTATGTGTGTATGAGTGCATGTGGTTGCATGTGTGTGGGTTCACATGTGTGTGGAGGACATGAAGTTCTGTTTTCTTGTAGAGGCCAAAGATTAATATCAGGTGTCTTCCTTGATCAGTCTCTATCCAAAGATTAAAATCAGGTATCTTCCTTGATCACTCTCTATCCTGTATCGATGCAGGGTCTTTCCCTTGAATCCAGAGCTTACTAACTGATTTCTTTAGTCCTGCCAGTCATCTTGTTGTTACGGTCCCCTTTTCTACTTTCCTGGGTACTGAGATTTCAGGTGGGCCACTCAGCCTGCATGGCATTCAGTAGGTGCTGGGAATGTAAAGTCTGGTCCTGATGCTTGCCAGGAAAGTGCATTACTCACTGAGCCCTCTCTCAACCCTTGGAACAGTATTATCCTAAAGATTTTTCTTAATTTAAAAATAACTTATGGTAGCAATTATTTTAATTATAATAGATTTATTGAAAAATTCTCTTTTTTATTATTTGGTAAAATTAATGGTATTTTCCTATACATAGACTCGGTAAATACACAGTTTTTTTTATAAAATTACCTAAATTTGAAAAGTTTTAATACAAATGAAAGAAAAAAAAACATGTTTTACTTCCACATTTAACTATACATTATTTATTTTGTACATGTATGAAAAACTTAAAAGTAGAGAGTTATTAGCACTTGTATTTATGAACAGTCTTTTCTACTTACTCCTTGAACTTTGTGCCAATTAGTTTATGCCTGTGTGCCTCAGGGTCAGTGAGAGAACTTTGCCTGTTGTCCTAGTTTGCTTCTCCATTGCTGTGACAAAATACTCTGACCATTACCAACTTGAGGAGTAAAGAGTTTATTTTGCTTATATCTCCTGAGTCATGTAATTCATCAGGGAGTCCAAAGTAGAAACTCAGGATAGGAACCTGGAGGTAAGAGCTGGAGCACAGGTTGTAGAGGAACAGTACATACTGCCTTGCTCCAACTCTGCCTCCAGGTTCCTATGGTTCTTTCTGTTACAGTGCTTCCTGTTCCCAAGCACCTATGGTTTCATGGGGTAATGTCCTATGATCAGTTGACTGAGGAAGAGAAAACTAGGGCTTGGTTTACAGATGGTTCTGCACACTATGCAGGCAGCACCCAGAAGTGGACAGGTGTGGCATTATAACCAATTTCTGCCTCTGCCCTTTATACAGGCTGCCATCAGGTATTTCCCACATTTAGAGTCGGTCTTCTAACTTCAAATGATCAAATCAAGATGATCTCTCTCATTTCAGTTAATCCCTGAACAACCAGTCAAACCATTGGCTATAAGCCATAATCAGTATATAAAAGCACTTCTGGCCATTGCTCCTAAGCAAAAACGTGCAAAAAAAAATGTGCTCTGTCTGAAGTTGTACCCACTGTGAAGACTTTCCTTCACCAGTGTCCTTCAGAGTTATTTGAGCTCCAGCTTTCACTTGCGTTTTCCTTGTTCAGACATGGCTTGTGGAGTGCATCATTTACTCCTTGTTGTAATACTATATTACTGGTATCTCCATTCCAAATTCAACTGATGATGTAAGGCCCTGATCCTACACTTATTTCCTTAACAATTCTGCCAGGACACATCAGTAATGTAGAAATGATTCAGGCCCAGGAAGATGACTCAGTGCATAAAGCACTTGCTGTGTTAGAATAAGGACCATATTTTAGATTCTCAAACCCTCATAGATGCCAAGTGGGTGTGACAACTGACTTGTAATTCCAGTGCTCACAAGATGGAGACAGGGCATCCCATTGCAAACTGGCTAGCCAGTAGCTGAATCACCAAGCTTTGGATTCAAGAATAAGACTCTCGCTATCAACTTCTGGTTGCTACACAGGCATATAAGTAAGCACTGTTTGCCTGCATGCATGTGAACACACATAAACACAATAAAATTAAAGATAAGTAAAAAGGTGAGGTATCAGGCATACATTTTATGAAGGTGACTCAATAAAAGAGCCTTCATTTTATGTTTGAAAACTGCCAAAGGTTCCTTCTTTCTGAGTGTCTACAGGGAATGAAGCTAGAAGTTAGGACACATGCCCCAGCCAAGCTATGCTTCCATCCCTTGCTCTGTTCATTCTAGGATGAGCTGTCATGGAAATGTGGCCACTGAGTAGGATTGATTGCCTCATGCCTTAGGCAGTGCCCATTTTCTTATACCCTAGGATTTGTTTCCTACCTGTGTCTGGCACAGTGGTTGAGGCACAATGCCAACTCAGCTCTAACACAGGAACATTTTCCCTTTATTTTCTGACTCTGATTTTTCTTTGCATTTATCTGCTTCCATCAATGCAAAATTCTGAGTGGTTCACATTGATTTTCCTTCGCAAAACATGAAAGGTCTGCTTTTCAAACTTCAGTATTTCCTAAGGAAATATCTTTGATCATTATGCATAAGAATTAAATGAAAACTCTAAACTCCCCCTTCTGATTGTCAGTAACTCAAAGCAACCTGTTTACCCACTTGGATTCATCCCAGCAGAAAATGTTAACAATTGTAATTATCACCATTATGCAGTATGTTCAATTGTACAATCAATATAATTGCCAAATGGAAATTATACAATAAATATAATTGCCACTTTACTCCTGTGTGGTATTTCAGTGGCACTTCACATCCATTTTGTCCTTTAATTAGTAACAGGTGTAATTACAGTACTGTGCTCATAGCCAAAGCTCAGTAATTGGCAAGAGTGGGACAAGGTAAGGCTACTGAGAGCGGGCCAGTGTGACTCATTCTCTGCTGGTATTGTCAAAGAACCCATACAGTACTCTAGCAGTCCTACCTCGAGCTGATCCTCAGACATACTGAGTATAAACTTGAGGTCAAAGGCACCTTTTAGATATTCATGTCTGTCAGCTTTACCTCTTGATTTCCAGTATACAATTTGTGTCTTCTTTGTGTGCCTGGATGGGTATGCTTACTCATCAGTTAGTAATCATTTACGAAGTATTGGCTATTTGTCAGATACAATACGACTTGGAAAGACTATTTGGTGCAGAAGAGAGCTGTGAATTTTACAGCCTAGGAGAAAAAGCAGATTATACATGTGGTAAATCAAGAGAAAAGACACTTAGAGTGATTAGCCTTAAGAGAAATGAAGAAGTAGACTACTGTAACACAATAATGTGTTTGATTGGGTGGTCAGGGAGACCTTTCCAAGATGTGCCATGTGCCTTGAGGTGGTAATGATGAGCCAATTATTTAGACAGAGGCTGTGGCAACAGCAGAGGCTCTCAAGAAGAATATGTTTAGGAGAAATAAGCTCACGGTATTCAGTGGAGAAGAGAAGGAGAGGAAAGGAAGAAAGTACAAGGGAGGAGAGAACAGCTGCCCTTGAGGATTGTTGGAAGGGTTAGGGAAGGATTTAGTTTTAGAGTGTCTATAACTCACAATAAGGATTTTTCAATTATTAACCATCCAAGAGCAGTGGGATCCTGATGGGGGATTTGGTGCACGTGAGTGGAACAACTGGGTTTAAAAGTTAAGTAGTGCATTCTGGCAGCTGTATTTAGAAAAAGATGAACAGATGTTAGAGAGTGACCGTAGGTGAAAGAGATCAAATAAGTAGGATCAGGCAGAAATTGACCTAAGAAGGTTCCAGTAGAGATGGGAAAAGGGTGAGTGATCAGAAGAGCATTTGTACAGTAGAATTTCCATCACCTGTGGACACAGTGAGTGTGAGTGGTAGACCAAGGGTGTAATCTCTACTGGGTCTAAGCCTTTGGCTTGGACCTTACTTAGATACAAATATCTAGAGGGAAAAAAAAAGCCTTGTTAGGAGTAAGAAGCACAAATCTTGTTCTGTCTGAAGTAGACACCTAGGTGGACTACTGCACAATTATCCTGCAGGGAATAGTCACCTCTGTTATATAAATGTGTGACTCAGTGATCCTAACATAGAGTGACCCATGGGCCACACAACATAAACATCAGAAATAAGTAAGAGATCCTAGTGTTAAGCCCTGATCTACCGTTTCAATATTCTACCTTAAGGAAGAACCAATAAAGGTTTAGAAAGAGCTGCCAGTGAGGATGTAGGAAGACTAGAAACCATTCTACCCAAGGGAATGGAGAAACCACTCTACTCAAGGGAATGTATTTAGAGAAGACTTAGCTATGTGAAGTGCTCCATAGAAAGCTGAGAGCAAAGACGTCGTCTTGTCATGTGGCAATGCAGAGGTTGGCATCGGCCTTGCCATAGCTGCTTTAGTGGAGCGGGAAGAAGGCATTTGATGGTTGTGTGTCCAAGATACAATATGAAGTGAGGAAGTGAGCATCATGCATGGATGGTTTGGGGGAAGTGTCAAAGAACAAGAAGTCCAGCCGTAGGTGGAAGGACACATGGGTCAAGGAAAAGCTGTTGAATGTGTTTTTTTAGCAGGTAAGTGTGAAGAATGCAAAATGGATACTGTGGGATGGAGGGAAATCACTATGGGAACAAAGTCCTTGAGAAAATGAGACAAGGAGTCCAGGGTGTAGGGGAAGAGCTGTCTCAGGCAGACGTGGAGGCTTGTCTTGCCTAGTGACAAGGTAAAGCAATAGTGTAGGCAGAGATTCAGGAAGGTCAGTTCATGTGGTAGTGGGAGGACTGTGGCTGCCTCCCTGCTGTTCATGATGTAAAGGAGAGAGACACATCGTACACAGCTCACTAAGTGAGTCAGACAGAGGTCTGAGCAGACAGCAACACCTGCTGCGGGGGGCCCTGGTGGGAGGATTCAGCCTGCAGTCATTTGACAGAGAAGGTGGCATCTGACTTAGACCTTAAACAGTACATGTAACTGTGCTGTTCTTTGACTTAGACATCAACAAGTTTAGTGACATTTTCTTTCCTTGTTTTTTTTTTTTTTCAGAAGACTTAAATCAGAACAGACAAAGAAAGTCAGAGGCTGACCTCTTGTTAATAATAATCCTAAGGTTCCTCCCCAATATACTTCAGCCCCTTCCCTGGAATGCATATTTTTAGAAGCTGAATCCTCTTCTCATATCCGTGCCTGATTTGTAATAGTATTTGAAATTAAGATAGGTGCTACTCTTGCAAAAAGCTTTCTCAACCCAATCCCCACCCCCTTACTAATTTGAGTTAGATGCCTTTCCCTATGTAAATAGGCAAATCTAGGAATTACTGCTATTTGGCAATGATGGGACTGGTGTTGGCTGGAATCAAATGGTTGAAAGAGAAGGCTATGATATAAGCTACTTTAGAACACAGGTCTTAGGACTGGTCTATTTTTAAAAGAACTTGGTTCAGGCCTTCTGGGAGAGGTCAATGTTCGGAATCTTGCAGAAAATTTCTTGTTCATGTCTCCAAGTGTATGTCCAATACATTCTAGTTTTGCTTTTACCTTTGATCAAATATTATCTTGATGTACATACTTAAACCTAGATTTCCTGCTCTTTCATTAAATGGTAGTACTCCTCTCATGTCAAGCACTATATTAGATATTGGAAAACCAATAATGAATAAGACAGAATATTGCCTGAATGAAAATATGTGTTCTTGGATTTATACTAATGTGTTTGTTCATTTTCCATTAGCATAATTGATACCATTTTGCCTGTGGTTGGGGATGATATTAACAGCAACAGAAGCTACAGAAGACCAACAATACATAGTGACTCATTTAACAGACTGGGTATTCTCTGGAATAATGAATACTGACTTTGAATAACCAATGCCTTCCCAACATCTAATGTTAGAAAAGTGTCACAAACTTGCTCAGTGGAATAAGTCACTATGTTTTTTTTTTCATTTTTGCATGTATGTACATTAGTCAGGCGTGTGTGTGTGTGTGTGTGTGTGTGTGTGTGTGTGTCTGTTCCTATGTGTGTGAGTTGTGCGCATGCAGGTTCCATGCTAAGGTGGAGGTCAGAGCGAACCTTGGTTATTAGTCTTCGATTTTTTTAGAACATGGTCACTTGGTTACTGCTCTCTATACCATGCTGGCTGGCCCATAAGCAGCCAAGGACACTCCTGTCTCCAGCTCACATCTCTCCATAAGAGAGCTAATATTACAGACATTTGTTACAATGTATGGCTTTATATAGATCTTGGAATCCAAACTTAGGTCCCCATATTCATACAGCAGGCTCTTTACCCACTGAGTTATCTCCTAACACTCATTAACTCTATTTTTCTGTGCAATTCTGTAATTAACTACTGGGAGGACTGGAAGAAGACTAAGGTAAGGACCAAGTTATGAAACTACTGAAACTTCTGCTTAGTTTTCACAAGGAATATAGGAATGGAGAAATGGGATGGAAGGAGAATAAAAGATTTCTGGCACTTCTGGGACAGGAAATCTGTTGCCTAATCTAATCTTGTCTACACAATAATTCTGAAGAACTAATAGAAAAGAAAATACGTGACTTGTCTATATTGTCTAAATTTACACAGCAAGTTCCACATGAGTAGTTTAGGAATAAGAACAGAAAAACCTTCTTCAAGGACCTTTCTTTCATCATTTCCTGAAATAAAGCTGAGAAATCATTTAGTCAGTGGAATGAACACTGGGGGAAAGTTGTAATTCCCAGGTCCCAGTGCCAGCGAGTGAGATAAAAGACCTCAACTTTATACTCAACTAAGTCATGTTCAGTTTCAGTGTAACAAAAACTGTAGCTGTATTATAAGGCTTATGTGGTCTTTGGTAGGCAGATTTATGTTGACAATATCTGAGCATCAAGGATTACACTTAGAATGGCCTGAGTTCTGATGTCTCATGTTGACCTAGACTCCTCATCCAGAATGACAAAGTTTAACAGATAGTGTTTTGATAACAAGTAGGCCCAAAGCTGATGTTGTTCTAACACTGCTATCAGATGGCTTTGGTAACCAATAAGGAGATAAACAATTTTCTGATATTATTTCTTTGCCAAACTGTCTACTCTCCTTTGTGTCATGTATATCAACTGTCAAGTTTTCCAGACTTGGACATTAAAAAAGAAAACCTTTCTTAAATCTACTAATGGAGAACAATTAACTTATTTAAAAAATCATTTTCATTGTGATGTGAAGGCTACAGGTGGTGGTCAATAAGAGGACAGCCTAGAGTTTAATCATTCATCAGATATTAGTGAAGTGTATTTCTTTAGAAGAAGGAGTAAAAATATAATAAACATTTTAAATGTAATTAGCCAGAATGCTTTTGCAAGATAACTGGTATAAAAGTGAATCCATAGACAGTTAGGCACTTTTCTTATATGAAATTTATTAAGTATCTTTCCTTGAAAGGAATCAAAATACATTTCAGCTCACCTAAATTCAACATTACTTTATCCACTCATTAACTGTTTCATATATATGAAATTTTATTTCATTATGCTATGTGTTTGAAGAAGACATGGGTCATTCTCCACATGTTCATAAATCATAGACAGCAAGATAATTAACATACTCATCTGAATGATAGCAATGAAAGGAAAGTGGAGGGGCTGATACACTTGTTACAACCGACTAAGAACCTTATCAAGGTTTTTACCTTAAAGGAGGAAATAGTAGTTTAGATATATTGCACAACACTTTTAAGTTCATATAGGTATAAAATCATGGTCAAGACTCAAAATCAATTGTGTCTTGCTTAAAAAGCCAGTGCTATAACACTAATCCACCTAGTTAGCCTAAAACAGAGATTTAGAGGTAGAATCTGAGAGATAGTGCTTTGAAGACAAGTAACGTTTGATATACACATTGGAGCTAAAGGTGGGGCCAGGAGAATCGTAGTCATTCCAGTGTGGCTGCTTGTTTAACTGAGAGACAATCAATGGGATAAGCAGGTCTTCCTCTGTTTCCCTTCATGTACTGGGAAAGCTAAAGGGAAAACAGAGGTCAAAATTACCACCAGATTCTCATTGATCACTGGAGAAAACAAGGTATCTGCTTTTCACCTCAGTCAGTCAAAAGTCAGCTGCTACTGAGTGAATTCACTTCTTGTTCTCTTTATATTTTTCAAAGTACTACCTCCATATTAATTAGAAGCATATTCCTATGTGTTTCTAGTTCAAGCTAAGTTTCCACTATGGATAGGATGCCCTGGATGAATCTGCATCTCTCACTGGTTGAATTGGGATCAGTAACTTCAATGGATATCTACCAGAGGAGCTATGTACTCCTCCTAGTCCCCAAGGCCCCTGTGATAGAGAAGTCATTGTCTTGTAAGAAGAACAGCATAAATGAATATAATCGGAAAAAATCACCTGTCATAAAATTTACGGAATTTTCTTATACATAACCTATTCTGTTAAGTCTCCAAGTTCAAAGTACACTTGTGGGAATCAAGATGTTCAACTCTGGTTGATGAGTGCCACACACAGAAGGGGCTGTGTTAGATTAGCTGGAGGTACATTGGGGAGAACATTGATATCAACACGAAGAAGGTGAATTAGTTGCTAACAATTTGATTATTGTGAGTAGAGAGAATAATAACAGCTTTGCTCTAGAAAGACCATCTGTAAGTCCTGAGTAACACAGAGGGTACGGAGTGACGAAGAGAGACTAGCCAGGAGGCTGTGCAGGAGTTCAAACAAAGCTAGCAGAACTTACGATGATATCACCTGTGATGGTACAGAGCCCGGATTGGATTCCGATGAATACGAATTTCCAAGGAGACTCTTCATTTCCACAGAGATGGGCAGCAGATGAGAGACACAATTAAAATGCTCACCTAGAAAGGTAAGGCCTTAGTGGGATTTTTAAGGGTTCACTGTTAACCTATCTCCATTATCTTTCCTAAAGGATCTGTCTTTCATGAGCTCTGCATTTACCTTCTCAGTTCAAGACATAGTTCCTCTGATCATTCTGTCATTTAGTCCATGTCGCATTGGTGCTCTTTCATAACAGCTGGATCCCAATCGCTGCTGTATCTGTGTCAGAGATGGAGGTGTACAAAGGGCAGATGAAAATTTAGACATTAACTTGGAAGGATAGTGTTCAGGACAGAGGAGATGCTCATCTGATTCCTTGGGCATTTTTATCAACTCAACTGCATCATCACTTTTGACTGCTCCTAACTGAATCATACCCAGTTGGTACTACATATTCTTTTTAATGTCAACGAATAGAAGCCCGTTGTGATGTATAAGGTAGAGATACGTCAGTAAGAACCCTGGGATTGTTATTATGCAGGGAAAAAGACAACCAAAAATGAACTCTGTAGTGATGTCCGCAAATATGAAACTATGAAGTCATGAAGGCAGAGCAAGAGGGCCCAGTAAGAGATACAGGATTTCCATAGTCACACAGAATCCTCAGCGTGCAGGAGGGAGATGGAGAAAGGACGTGGAAGAGTGTTGAATTCAGAATGATAGGAATAGACAGGGGGAAAAGAGGTTTGAATATTCTCGCTTGCTTTCCTCATCAATACCCAATCAAGGGACCTGGAGGCAGTGAAGAATGTGCAGCCACTGTGAATTGAGAGGGAGAATCTGGGCCAAGACGTTACGCATCTCACCCACGCTAGCCTTCTTTTTCACTTCAGCTCTTTCAACAGTCCCCTTCCCATCATCCTCTACGACCTTGCCTTCCTGACCATTTTTTCAGCTCCGTAGTTTCTCAGCTCTTGCTATATTTAGATCATGACTCGTTTGCCTGCTCATTTTGTTCCCATAATTATTCAACAATACTTTACTTCTTATTGATTCTGTGTTCCAACAACATTGTTTGTTCCGAACTTCAAGCTCATTAAGCCTCCGTTGACCACCTGCACCCTAGTCATGGTGCTCCACTCTATTCATGGTGCTCCTGTCTATTTATGGTGCTCCTCTCTATTCATGGCGCTCCACTTTGTCGCCATGGTATCTCAGCTTCTTTGACTCCCTTGTGAGTCCAAGAAACCAAAGCCCTACCTTGCCGAGGAAGACATTGCTATTCACCTATTTCATGTCCAAAATTACCACCTCAGTTTCTTCTGTTTAATTTAAATCCCACATATCCATTCTCTTCATTTTTACTTATTCTTTTTGGCATCAGTTAAAATGGTTAGGATTAAAAAAAGGATTAGAAAAAAATCACTGAAGTGTCCATGACCTCCTTTGGATAATATCTTTGGCCTCACTCCACCAGACCCTTTAGAATTCGCTAAACAAATGGCCATTCTCGTCATTGAAATAGCTGCTTCTTTTCATTTTGCCTGGCTGATTCTGAGTTACTAAGAGCCTGCAGACCTGGAGAGTGGTTTATAGGTAGTAAGTTCGGGCTGGACCTCGCTGGTTCACAGGCCTTGAGTCTGGAAGTTTGAACCTGGCAGGAATTGCAGTCTATATTGTGAAGTCGATCCCCCTATTTCGTCTAATCTCCCCCAAGGCCAGGATAATTCAATTTTTTTAACTGAACTACCCTTTACAACTCTTCACTGTTTCCCTTTTGGCTTTCTTTTTGAATGATTTGAAGTAATTGTTTGTTTTCTATGTCAGTACCCTGACTTTGGACCTGAACTGTCATGAATCACCTAAATATGGGATGCATTCTGAGAAATAGGTCATTACCATGTGTATGTGTATTTATGCAAAGCTGGCTTGCTGCAAAATTAGTAGGAAATGTAGTCTGATAGGACTGAAATTATATGAGTCATTTTAATGGACTGAAATATCCCTACGTGGTACATGAACAGATTTTGTAGCTTTCTCATTGGCTTGTATACCAGGTTACTAATTAAAATATTTTTATTCTAATGAACTGTGCATTGCCTATTCATTAAGAAATTCTCATTTTTATCCCTAAAAAAGAAGAATAACATAGTATGAAAATTAAATATGTAATCCATGTGCAAGATGTGTTCTCATGTGTAGTCTCATTTAAACCTCCCACAGAACTTAAAGGTTTCATTTATTACTTCCATGTGGCAAATAAAGAAATTAAGGTCACATGAGACTGAAACTTTTGCTGAGTTGTTTCCTGTGCCCTGAGGTTCTTAGTTCTCAGGTACTGATCACTGACTACACAATTCTGTTTTCCTAATTATTTGTGAAGGAGGGATATGTTGCTTGAGCAAAGCAGGGTTTTCCAGGTGAGATGCTGGGCAGGTGACCTTTAAGATTTGCTCTAATCTGTATGTCTATGGTTCTTTTCTGATTGTGATATAAATATTGTTGTGGATATAACTGTCTTGAATCAAAGAGACAGATAGTGGACAAACTGGTTTAGTAGTGTTTTGAACTTTCTGCACACAGTAATCTCTGAAGAACGCATCAGGAATAATATGGTTCCTGCTCATTAGGTAACCCCTGGAGATTGCATCAGGATTTCTCTTCCTGTAAATACATGACTTTCAGAGAAAAGATCCAGAAAAGATGGGAAAAGAGAGAGGAGGGAAGAAAAACATTGATTACTCAAACGGCAAAATCACACTTGGAGGCATAGATCAAAATTGCAAAGTTAGCATCTCCAAACAATCTGGTAAAACACAGGTGGGACCTCAGAGCACTGAGGTTTTCCGAATAGGAATTCTGAATCTTGGCATATAGAGCTAAAGTTAATTAAGTCTCAAGGGCAGGAAAATGCAGTATGGAACATGTGACTGTCCATCATGGAGGCTTAAAGGCCATGTATTTGGTGAAATCAAGGTTCCTCTGTACGTGTTTTAATTGCTCTGTAATCTGAAGTTTATGTATACATTAAATCACCTCCCAGAAAAAGAATCCGAGGTAGTATTTCTAATTAAAAGAAGAAGTCTTGTCTCAAGTTACTGAGAGTAGAAAAATACAGATTAAAGAAAATCTGCAAATAATAACTTACTGAGAAGGGAAAGTGTCTAATTTACAGATACATTATTTGATAATCATCCATAGAACTGTGGGATTGGGACCTTTTTCACCCCAAGATAAATATGATCACTAATTTTTTACTGTAAAGGTCTGTACTGTAAAAGCCTAGCTCTTGGTACACTCAGAATGATTTCTAAGTCTTTGTTTCATTTTCATAATATGTTAATTTTATATTTTTAGGACATTAAAAGAACACATATGAATGGACAGTTTGGGGCTATTTGGAATCATTCCAAAGGAGATATTTTATCAGTTTTATCTCTATAGCTCCCATTTACATTTTTTTCTAAATCCTCTTAGTTTTACATTATATCAAAAGTGTGGACACATAGACCTCTCCAACTAAAAAAAGTCAATCTTATTTCATTTGAAACATGGTGTTTATGTGAAAATTACATAGGTAAAGTCATTTTATAGACAGGCAAGAAGATGTATTTAAAATAACATAAATAAGCTGGACTTGGTAGTACACATCTGTAATTCTAACGCAAGAGTTAAAGGCAGGAGGATTGAAAGGCCATCTACATAGCAAATTTGAGGTCCCCCTGAGCTACACAAGACCCTCTCTCTAACACAATAAGCAATAACCAGAACGAGAGAATGAAAGAAATAGAAATAGAAGGAGAAATGGCTAAAAACAATAAAAGATAATGTTTTAATTCACATCATGTTAAGTCAGGGAATAATAGGTGTAGGATATAAAAATTTGTATGCATAAGGAATATTTTCCTGAAAAAAATGACCTGATAAGCAGCAGGGAGAAAACCGAATATTGTAGTAACATCAAGATAATTGAGTTTGCATATAAAAGTGTATAAGGAAACATTTAAATTTGCCAAATATAAAGATTATAAAGACAGAGTTAATATGAGATTTATTTAGACATGTGAGGCTTGGCAGACTTATCTCAATGAGTCTATTTTAGGGTAAAGTTATTAAAGATGCACTCTCATCTCACAGAGATGATTTGAAGTTGTTTTGTGTGAAAACAGCCTGCCTCCTGTGATTGCTGTGTGAAGATCCGCAGCTGGAAGGTGTCTATGTGACTGGAAATTTAAATACAAAGCAATTCAATCAGGTACCTGGTTGCCAGCCTGCTGGACTGCTGTGTTGGAAGGAGGATGAGTGGAGGGCAGAGGGCTGAGAGAAGACAGGAATGTGTGAAAGGGAAGACTTCAAACTTTTCTGCTGGAAGAGCATGGGCTGCTACAAGAAGCAATGTGCTAGGCTGAATAATTCATGATGCAGTACTAATTTTGAGTCTGGAAGAAAATTGCTTTCTCACTGTGCTGGAAGCTAGGCAATGAGATCAAAACATCTAAGATGAGGCTAAGTGGATGGGGAACAAACCCCTTAATCAGTACCCTATCCAGTGAACAACTAGTTTAAGGTTGCAAATCTTATCAAAACGTAGGGATAAAAATTATAAACATTTTCTAAAATAGGGCATATTATATGCACAATAATGAACAAATGCTATATATTTATTTTAAAGATGGCTTCTGGGTATTATCACAGAGATTTCCAGTAAGTAAATCAACATTAGTGTTTCACTGGCACTTGCTGAAAACAAACTATGTACCTTGGTCTACTGTAACATCTATCATCACTTTTTACTTATAAAATCTTACGGGTACCAGAAATGGGAATTTTTGAGCTATTTAACCAAGCTGCCATAAATATGGAACTGGATGAATGATAACACTGATTAGATTCCTAAACCTACATAGTCTTCCTTGTCATTATATTTTTAGATGAATTTGAAGTAAGAATATTTCTGCAAAGTAACCTCAGGCCTTCTGTCATGCCTTCATTTTCGTCCTTGATGATTAGTAACAATTATGAGTGTTCTAACGCAAAGCCTGGTACATTTTAATCCACTCAGCAAGCTTTAAACCATAGGGGTGGCCATTCATGTACAGCTCTATTTAAGATTTGGGTCTGATGTTTCTTTTCTAGAGTTCAAACAGCCTCTCAGGAGGTAAATGCAGCAACTGAAGAAAATGAAGGTATTTGAATTCTACTCTTCCTTCATTGTGTATATTTTTTCAGAGTAAAGCTAGCTATATCTCTGGGCAGCTGAAAGTCTTCTTCAGGAGGAAAATGCAGACTTCCCAGAGGCTGAGTGAGCAAGTGTGGGATGCATTCTTGTAGCCAAGGCAAAGTGTCTGGACAGGGGGATTTCTAAAACTTAAAGCTGGGAAAGCAGATGCTACTGTAAGCTGCTGATATAACACTGTTCCTTAGTATTAATTGTGTAAAACAGCTGACAAAAATCTAGAGAGTCAGGGTTAGTCTATAGTAAAATTCAGCTGAATGTGTGTTCACAGTGTTCCAGGGCTCAGGAATTCCCTGGCCTCTGTTAATGTGGAATTTGGGGATGGATAGGGAAGCAGGCTAGCTACACTAACAGGGGCACACTCCTGATTCTGAGGATAGTGTGTTGTGCCTGCTCACCAGGAACATGTACATACAGTCTTTATGTGGCAGGGATTCTTGTGGTTCCTCAGCATTGTCTGATCTTCAGCTGACACAGTGGCAGTGAGTCAGGAGTCAGAAGCCGTGGTGATAGAAATATGATTTTTGTTTCTAGGACTCTCACTTTTTAGTTCCTAGAACTTGGGTAAGTCCTTTCAATTTTCGTGGGTCCTATATTCTCATATTTTAAAAGGTCATTTTCCTGTTAGTGATTTTGCATAGCTCCAAATAGTGAATGCTTTTGAGAACTTTTCTGGGGATAAAGGGAGAAACTCATTGTCTGTAAACATCCACCTGTCTTCCTGGCAGACAGACCTCATCTGAGCAGTTTGTGGTGGTTTAATGAGATCCAATACAGAACAAGAAAAAAAAAAAAAAAAAAAAAACAGTAGCACACAATAAATGTCCGTGGCCATATTATAATGAAAGTTCTTGAGTTTCAGCCATGTTACATAGTGTTTTACAAGTTAAGGTAACTGATTTTTATAACCACTCAGTGAAAGCAAAATGGAAGTTGCTTATTGCTGTAATGAATATATCTTTGTAAGGAAAGGCACTGTCACTGAGCTAGGTTTCCTAGATTAGTAGTGAGATATTGCATATTGCTAAATGCGGTATATACTCTCTGCCCAACACTGTTATTTCTAAGTTATTAAAACACTTAGGTCAGGCCTGTTACCACACAGTTATAATCCTAATCCTTAAGAAGGCGAGGATGAGAATCATAGATTCAGGGCTGACCTAGGATACAGAGTGAGTTCAAGGCTTTCCTAGGTAGCTTGTGAGATCATGTTTCAAAATACAAGTAAAAGAAAAGCAGAGGATATAGTTCAGTGCCCAGTGGGTGTTAGAGCATTTGCCTGGGAAGACCCAAGTTTCCATTCCCAGTACTGAAAATAAAAGCTTATCTTTGAAAGGAAATAGGCATATAGACATGTCATTAGCTATGGTGACAGTCAGGAATATTTACATCTGTGGTCATCACATATTTGTAACACTCAAAATTGTGTAGAATAATGTATGAAAAATCAAGCTGTGTTTTTTATGAATTAGCTATGATTAATAGTAGAAATCTTTTATGTGAGTTTTAGAGCATATATGAACTATAAAGATTTTAAAATGAAGTGCTGGGAAATAAATACATTGTACTCCTATAATCTTATCCTGAAACATGCACAATTATTGCCAGCCAAATATGAAAGCCACTTACAGTGACGTGTGGGTTCCGTGGACTTCCTTGCTCCAGACCCTGCTCCTAGTTCTCAGCTCAGACACAGTCTGGGGATTTGCACACAGAACACGTCAACTCTGAGCTCAGCAAAGCTAAACCATGTAGCACATAAGGAGAAGAAAAAGGAGGGTATAGCGGGAACCTGACCTGGACTCAGGTCTTTATGACCCAATACTGTGACCTCATGGTGCCTGAGCTGTTTCCAGAAACAGAAAACGACAACATACATACTTAAAGCAAGGTTTTCACTTGATTTCTTTATGTTTTCATTTTGTTTTTCTTTCATTTCAAATAATAAGCGTTGGGAAGTTAGCATTTTCAGAGCCAGCTAATTTAGCTCCACAAACCTTTGATGGGGGCTAGGAAATTTCAGTCTTCTCATTGAGCCATTGAGAGCCAGCTGGTTTTCTGGTTGATTGAATCTACTCAATTTTCCAGAAGATCCCCCTCAGTTCCAAGCAGCTATGGGGATGGTAATATCCAGAAGCAAAAATAAGGAGAAAGTTTACTTCTCACTCTTATAAACCTCTTTGGTTAAAATATAAAAAAGGAAATGAAAGGGAAAAGAAAAAGAATTGAAAGGAAACAGGAAAGGAAAGGAAAAGAAATGGAAGAGAAGGAGGGATAGAGGGAGGGAGCAGTGAGAAAGTAAGAAAGTAAGAGAGAAAGGAAAGAAAGAGACAAGAGGGAGGGAGAGTGGGAGGGAGGGAATGAAAGAAAAGAAAGAAGAAAGTAGAAAAAGGAAAACTCACTGACTATGATGATTCGAATGAGAATCGCCCCCATAGGCTCTAAGTATTTGGACGTTTGCCCCGGGTTGGTGGCATTGTTTTGGGAGGTCTTAGAAGGCGTGACCATGTTGGAGGAAACACATCACTGGGGGTGGGCTTAGAGAGTTCTTAACCCTTGTGGGATCTCTAGTGGCCCCCTGCTTCCTGTGTATGCTCGAAGATGTGTGCACTTTTTTCTGCATCTACTTTAGCCACTTCTGCCACCATGACTCCCCGCCATGATGGACTCTTGTCTCTTTGGAACCAAAAACAAAATAAACTCTTCCTTTTATAATTTCCCTTGGTCAGTGTTTCTTTCACAGCAACAGAAAAGTGACAAACACACTGACACTCCCTTCCCAGCATGCTGGTTGTCTGAAAAGATGCTTCATTAGTTCTGGTGCCTGTTTGGGAGCAATGATACTAATAGGATTTCTTTCACTTAACTGAAGTCGGTCTATGCCTTCAGGCTGCAGAAGGAACACGCTACTCCTGAAAACGGGGGGGGGGGGGTTTGTCATCAAACAGGGAGACTGTCTCCAGTCTGTGTCACTGCTTCCCTGGCCTGTCCACATCCTGACTTGCCTGAACTGCTGGTCTACTGTGCCTCCTGCAGTGAGGGCACTGTTTGATCTGAGGAGAGAAACAGGTGTTTCATCCTGTTCCACCATACTGTTCTATTTCATTTTGTCCTTATTTTTCATAAAGATTTTCATTGTTTTGTCATAATGA
Source organism: Eospalax fontanierii (assembly GCA_035773235.1). NCBI lineage: Eukaryota > Metazoa > Chordata > Mammalia > Rodentia > Spalacidae > Eospalax > Eospalax fontanierii. The sequence continues at coordinate 22,521,593 of CM069540.1, forward strand.
TATCTTCATAAGTTTTATTAGATGTGACTTGAAAATAGGAGCAGGGAAAGTAAAAATGTGCATGCCCCGCTTTCTCCAGCTGGGGCATCGCTGAATCTTTTCACTTACCTCTTAACATGGGCTCACTTTTACTCTTTCCCACATTCTGTACTTACCAACCATGACGAGTATCAGTTAAATACTTATACCTGTGGAGGTCCCTGAATAACGAGAAGTTAATTAAGAATGTGTGTGTTTCCAGCACTTATCATTATCATGAGAAGAAATTAATTTTTTCAAGTTCAGTGAAATTTCATTAAGCCCAAAGCTTTTAGCTCTAATAATAAGACATGTGAAGAATTATGAGAAATAATTTGCTGTATTTCCAGAACAGATGCATTTATTAATAGGTCAGTTGAACAAAACTGACTACAAATCTACTTTGAATATGGGATTTCTCCCATGATAGCAATGGGACAATATGGTTTATAGGTAGCGTTTTGGCTTTAAATCATTTCTGGGTGTACCTCATTACTCGCTTTGTTCAGTATCCCTGAAGCTGTAAGTTAGAGCTCTCTCCTCCAACTTCCTTTCACTGCCCCAAATTCAGTCTATGTGTTTTCCCTCAGTGATAAAACGGGTAACTCTGATTAATGAGTCATGTGCATGTGCAGGTGAATTTTAAGACGGTCTTCTACAGAATTGTCTTCTATTAGTGTTTGTCCTGTTGTTACTCTACAGGCTGTGGTGTCCTGAATAATTACGTCATTTGTGGCAGAGGCAGGATTTCATTTATGACATTATCCATTTCTTCTAATGTCAAATAGATAGATTTCTGGGTCTCATCATGTACATGACACAATTCTTTGTTTTGTGTTTTCTAAAATGTGATATTTCAGGACTGGGGAGATAGCTCACGAAAAGAACTCACAAGCTTGATGACCAGAGTTCAATTTCTGGAAACCAAGTGGTAGAAGAAGAGAAACGATTCCAGCAAGTTGTCCCCTGACTCCACAGATGTGCGGTACTAAGCACACACTTTTCACCCAGAATCACATACTTATACAAAGTAAATAAAAATGTAATAAATTGGCTGGGCACAGTGGCCCATGCCTTTAATCTCAGCCCAGAGGATGCAGAGGCAGGTGGGTCTCTGTGAGTTCAAGGCTAGGGTGGTCTACATAGAAGTTCCAGGCCAGCTGGAGCAAGAGAGAGACCTTGTATCAAAAAGACAGAAAGAAATGTAATAATTTAAAGCTGTGTTATTTCTGATATTCTGTGGACTTAATTTTTGGCCACATGTCTTTATAATTTTAAGACATTTGATGATTTTCTGTACCCATCACAATATTCCATAACTGAAATAAACTTTAATCGCTTGTGGAAAATGTCAAATTCTTATTGCAAATTGTCTTTATATATGATTTATAAGGAAAATGCATGGGGTGTGGTGTGTGTGTGTGCGTGTGTGTGTGTGTGTGTGTCTGTGTGTGTTGGTTCTTATATGAGACTGGATGATTTTCTTTAGAAACAAGGGAAAGCAATGCTCAGAATGTGCTAAAAATCAGTGTAATTGTAATTTATTGCAGACTCTGGAGCATTACCTAAGACATTAGTTGAATACAGAAAAGGTAGTTGTAATTAGATGGTTTATATTTCATGTTTATCATGAGAGAGATGTCCCGATATGTATTCATATATTTTTCTATAAATGGCAAGTTTTCTTCCACCTCACTAGTATTAAATCCTTGATCTGTTTTTAGATATATTTAAAATAATAATCTTTGGTTCATTTCTAGGATTTTATATTTCTAAATGACTTTATCCACCATTTTTTCTTTTTATTACACAAAATATTTCAGTTTTGTGGTTAAAAATTGTAAGGAATAACATGGAGCGTAATTTTGTTCTGTTTTGTTTTGACAATAATATCAGTATGAAAACTCCATCTCTTCAATCAGGTTTTCTAATCTGTGCTCAGTTATAGTCTTTGGTAGAAATAAGCTCTTATATATCAGTTGGATTTCTCAAACTGTTAATGTCTGAACAAAGCGAGTTATACTGGTTACCTGCAGTTAAGACAATCTCTTCACTATTCAAGGAAGAATTATAACCATCGTGTTTTCAGATAAAAATGATTCTTCATTAAATCTTCAACCCAGAAAAGTCTAGAAATAAGAGTTTCCAGTCTGTAGGACAAGATTTCCTGTACCAGAATGTCACATGTCAGATGGTCCCAAAGATAGTGCTTAGAAGTTTCAGACTTTGCAACCTGGCTCAGTGAACTGCCTCACTCTAAATCTTAGCTAGATGTTCCAGTTTGTGATTGACAGCCTGAGTACCACCTGAGAACTTGCTTGAAATGCAAATTCTCAGGCCCTACCATAACCTGCACCATCCCAGGTGTTGGAGTTACAGAAAGGAGTCTATGTTGTAAAGTTCCTTTGAGGGTTTGCTGGTACTACCTAGAGGTAGATAGCCTTAGACCTAACACTTGACCTATGAAAACTGCTTAGTTTCCTTGGATCTAATTCATTGGTTTACCATCCCAGTTCAACAAAAACATATTAATTCTATATTCTCCACAATATTGACACATAGTGGGTACTCTAAAACAGAGAATGTTTTATGCAGGCAGTCTGGCCTCTGTAGAGCCTAGTAATTTAACACATTTGAAAACAGGGTGTAATATCACACTTTCTTCTAAGTCATCATGCAGATGAACATTGCAACCACGTGTCAGCAATCCAAGTTTTAGAATGGAATGTTATTAAAATTTCATCCCAAAGCATTTTTCATTAGTTTTGTGTTTCTTAAAATGCCTACCTTATTTCACTTTCTAAATGAAATTCATTTCTATTTCAATACAAATTCATTTTTGTACTGCTTTCTATCTTCTTTGTACTTTATTCATTTTCTTTTTGAGACTCAATATTTTCTAGAGCATTCTTTCTATGTGCTAATAATGCATAATCTCAAATACTCAAAGAAAATACAGTTAGGGAAAGATTGATCAGCTAAAATCAATGAATACAAATGAGTAGTTGCTTTGTCTCATCAACAAGTGAGATGTCACCCCTTCCAAGGGAGATAACTATAGTACCATCATCAATAATAATGGTATGATGTCACTTTATATAACAACCCACATTGGATCTCATGCAATTTTATAGCGTAATATTGCATGACAAGTCTTCGTGAGATAAATATTTTCCTAATTTATTATTTTAAGTAAGGTCACACAAATGTTTGTTCCAAGGTTGGAATTGGGAGCTTATGTTTAAAATACATTTGTGATCCATAAAACACCATTTTATAATTTTAGTCACACTGGCAGAGAACGTTGATGTCAATCCCCATTCACTCATACAGCATTGACAGTTCAGGGATATACAGCATTAACAATATACTCTCTTAAAGAATCCTTCCACTCTAAACTCCCGACTTTCTGTTGGCATCCTCTCCAGTTCTGAGCTTACAGCCTCTGCATTTATCTCTCCGTTAACATTTTCTGTTCTCCATGGTGTTTTTATGTTATCTTTATGAGTCTTTTTTCTACATCTTTGCTTAAGTTCCCCTTATAGAAAGCCATCCCATAGTTTCTCTAAGCTATCCCCATGATTTTATATATCTAGTGGATTTTCATCCAAGTTCAGTATTTCTGAAACTTCACCTTGTGCACACTAGGATTATAAATAATGGCTAGAATTGGAGATCTACGTGAATGATGCTGGGTTGATACTATTTTCTCAGGGAGATATTATGCTAGCATTACAAAGAATGGATCATATCTGGGAGACTGAAAACTTAAGTTCAAATATTTGAGTATACTTTCTCTAAATGCATCTTTAAACAATCCATCAGATGTTTATAATTGAGAGAAAAAACTGAAGTTGTCTTGCACATATATCAGCGAAATGTAGTATATCAGATAACATTTCCAGACTAGGAAAATACCTACTGACAGGGTGATTGCTTTGCATTTATAAAGACCTGGGCTTGTTTCCCAGCACTTTGAAAAGGATAAAAAAAATAATCAAAACCTCATCTTGAAAAATCAGGAGCAATTGTCAAATGTACACTTATTCACACTGATACAGAAAATGGTTTCTCAACCTCAGTGTTGTTAAAATTTGGGATTGAATAATGGTTTGGTATGGGGTGGCGTTATGAAGCTTAGGATGTCTATTAGCTTTCCTGGCTTCAATATACTGAAAGTCAATAACAGTCTAGAACCCCCCGCCCCCATCGAGATCGTAATAAAATAAAATGCTTCCAAATATGTTCTACTGGCAAAACCAACCTAAACTGAGATTCACTGGTTCAGACTGTGAACAGTTTTGATAGATTCAGGTGGAAGAAGTATCATTGCCTTCAATTTTTTAACCATCACTCTAATAGATTGTTCCAATCCAATGCTCACATAGATAGCTCTGGTTAAACTAAAAAGGTCGTAGAACAAACCCAGAAGTCATGAGCCTAGGAGAAGGACTGAGAGGGAGTAAAGTGCTGATTTGATAGGAGAGAGAGAGTGCAATCAAAATGCATTATTCATGTATGGAACATCAAAATTAATTAAAAATTTTTAAAAAAAGCTTAAAAAGAACATTTTTGTGTTGAGGTGGCACATGTCTGTAACTGGAGCCGTTGGGAGTCCAAAGTAGGTGAATGAGAAATTCCAGGTCAACCAATACTACAAAGTAAGATCTAAAAATAAAAAACCTTAAAAGCTTTTAGTGTGAAAGATTAGCCTACTTGAAGATTCACTTAAAAACTACATGTACACATGTGATGCCTCAAATTTTAGCATTTTTTCCGACCACACTTGGTACTTCTATCTGCAGAGTTGTTTATTGGCCCTAAATATATACATATGTTACTTCAGTTTTCCATTGTTCTAAATGTTTTATCTGGCCCCAATACAATAGTATAGTAAATGAGTTCTAGAACCTCAATTATTTTAATATCCATGAATACAGTATCATCTAAAATGAATTTCTTTTTAATAGTGCAACATGGATAAAAATATCTTCTTTGTGACATTTCACACAGTACTGGAGACTTGAAGAATGAAGGGAACAATTGTGTATCCTTACACTGAAGAAGGAAAATAGACATACAAGTGTAAGAAAGACAAGAACAGAGGACCTTCAGTAAGGATAAACAGTGAATGGAAAATTATATAAATTACTTTGTTTCCACTGGCCTGCCTTGAACCTGGGCCCCTTCCAATTACCGCTGCTGCAGGTGGAGAGCTCACAATTAGCCTAACAAGTATACCTCTCAACACTCCTTAAAGATGCTTCCTTTTGCAACAGATGGAGACTATTACAAAGTCCCATAAGCTGTTACACACAGGAAATGAGTGCCTGTGAGGTGCCCAGTCCTAAATGAAACTACGACTGGGAGAATGAGAGTTGTTTTTCTTTAAGGATGCGATGCTAGATAGGTTAACCAGGCTTCAGCAGATGAATTCACACTGAAGGACATTGGGAACACAAACTCAACTTGATAGACCTAACATATATGGAAGAATACATGAAATACAGTGAGGTACTCTAACAGATGAAGATAGGGGAAGGGATTAAAATACGATTAAAATATATTGTATGAAATTTGTAAAAATTCAATAAAATTCAAACAAAGAAGAAAAATCTACAAATTATTAGAAAATATAACAAAGACCTCACAGAGAACATATGCAGAACACACACACACACACACACACACACACACACAATGTGAAATTAGGTAACTGTTAGAGTGCTAAGGAGAGGAACAAGTGAGTGAGATGAAGATGCTTCTGATTTCTCAGGTCTATAGTATAGATCCACAATTGCAAGTCACTAAAAGTCTTCACAATTCCATCCCTTGCTTGGGGCATACTTTATGAAGCTAACTAACTACAGTGTCCATGTTTTTAGGGGTGTAGTAAGTGTAAAAGTTTTGGCAGGCAGGCTCCAATTCAAGTCATGGAGTCCAGCTGCTGTTAGGAATACTAGGACTGGACTTCTTGTGTCTTTAAGCCTACAGTCAAAAGCAGCTTCAGGCTTCCTTCAAGTTGTCATGTGCAGTAGAAAATTAAAATTAAATATATTACATAGGATCTTCTAAAGAGATGACTGTAGTAGATGCCCATGAGGTAGAGGGACTCTATGTAGAAGGTAGGTGTCAAATCAGAGCTTGGAGGTCTCTTATAGCAATATACTTTAATAAATTATAAAAGTATATTTCAGTGCACATCATTTGAGTATGCCATGCTACCACTTTCTTTCAAAATTGTTTATTTTTAAATTTCATTTTACTTACTTACTTTATGTTTATGTGTGTAAGCCTGCACCACATGCATGCAGGTACTAGTGGAGGACAGAAGAAGATGTTGGAGTTACTGACTATTGTCTGACTTTGGGTGTAGATGGTAGTAATCAAAACCAGACCCTCTTCAAGAACATCAAGTGCTTCTAACTGCAGAGCTGTTTCTCCAACCCCTATTTTTATTTTTAACACTTTTACATTTTTAGTGGTTCCTGATCAGGGAGGAAATTTTTAACCTATATTTTATCATAAATGTTGGTTTCAAAATACATAAACTTCACATAGACTATAACACCTTGTAGAAATAAAATTGGGGAGCTTACTGACTAAATTTAGGCATAATTAGAGAAGGAAGAGGGAGAGAAGAGTTATGGGGTGCAAGCAGGCTGTTATAGATTCTGGACTGTTGGTAAAACAGGATTATGATCCCTAAGATAATAAAAAGGAGACTGGACAGGGAGTCCTATGAGTTCTTGAACTCTCTGCCTGAAGGTATTTTCTGACTCACAGCATCAGGATGGTGTGCCTAGACAGACTGTGGCATACCCCAAGCTCAGAGAATAAATGTATGAATTTGAGATGTTCAGAGTATCTGGAGTTTGTGGTGACAAGAAGCAGAGTGGCAATGGGTGGGAAAAAAGGGAAAGAAAACCTCAAGCCAACTGTAAGCCCCTTAGAATCTTCAGTTCTGCATGGATATTTCTGTTTCTTTCCCTGTCTTGCACACAGTGATGGGGGAGAAAAATTATATCAAAGGAAAAAATGTTACCTTTGTACCACCTTTGATAAAGTGATTAGAACTCTTGCCTGTGGAGTAGGCTTGATTTAGAACTGTTGTTTCATGGCCGCCCCCCAATTTATATTTAAACTTACATTCTATTCATTGCCCCAAAGGAAAAAAAAATGGCAAACCAGAGGAAGAAAATATATAGGTGAAAAAATGTAAAAGTTAAACGCAATCATTCGATTTGTGTTTTGTGTATTCAGTCAGAATTTCTGTCTTCTTACTTCTCAACTTCTTTCCCATTGCATCCGCAGTTTTCAAATACACTAGAGAAAGCAGTCTCTGATACTAGCATCCAGCAGCCTCACCTGGTTCATCTGAACTGACAAATTCAGGCTCATATGACCTGGCAGGCTACTTTCCTTCATTTTATATCCAAACAGATGGAAATTGGATTTAATCTAAGTAATACTCATCAAATCAAGCCCCAAATCTAACATAACAACAAGGTTAAAGACACAGAAAATTTTAATGACATTATATAAATTTAAAAAATATATTAACAGGTCCTAAAGAAACAGAAAATAATCCCAGTGAATTACGGCATGATAGTCTTTGTTGAACTGAACCAAGGCCTCTGCTGAGGGAGCCATTTTTCCTGACACTCCGCCTAGTCTCCTGTTTCCAGGGCAAAGACTTGTTTGGCTGAGTCAGCAACAGTCATCACTTAGGTCATCTTGAAGTTCCCTTACTCCAGTCACGTAAGAGAAACCACACAAATCTATGCAGGTAGACCTTTCAAACTGGTCACTTCTGTCAGTGGTTTTCTGGTCCTCAAAGCTACCAAGGCAAACTGCGTTCTTCCGTTGCTTGCAGTCCTGGGATGTGAAGTGGCTAACCCTTTCTTCTAGTGATGCTTCCTTTCTTGTTGTCTGTTTGCTCTGGCCCCTCCATCCTACAGTTACAGGCCTTACATTTGTTCAGATGTATGTTGTTCTACACTTGAACTTATCTTGCTTATATCAAGTAATGCTTCATCGTCTTTTATCAGTGTAGACTAGCTGTGTTTCCCTTTCCTTTCAGTTTTTGCCTAACATTCAGTATTATCTGAGGACATAGTGGCAAATGTCTGCTCCTCCTCACAAAGCTAGTTCCTCTAGGGGGAGTTCATAGGGTGCAGTCAGTTCTTGAGTAACTGGGGCAAACAGGATCATGGTAAGAGCTAATGTGAATGGTAGGTTCCTCTGAAAGCAAGGGACATAAGATAGATGAAGGATTTGGACATGCCTTCAAGTCAAAGGAAAGGTACAAAAGATGTCCAAAGTTTTGCTCTCCAGAACTGACTGAGGGGCTTCTCAGATCTCTGCATCTCTTCTGTGAGAGTTGGGACAAAAGTGCATCAAGCCTGACCCTGAGCAAAGCTGCTTTTTCTAGGTAATCTTCAAGCTGGATAGATTTTTTTGATCAGGGACATTTTCTCTTAGAAAATTTCTCTACATTGTTGAGGCTCTCCCTTAAAAGACATCACATGTAAGCTCCCCATTTTCAGTCTTCCCTATTCTCTATTTCTACCTTGTATGTCTTCCTTTGTTCATTCCTCTGAATTCTAGAAAAGCTTCAGCTCCAATTTTTTGAAAATTTCATACACGAATACTGTCTTTACATCATTTCCACTCTGAACTCTACCCTAAAATTTTTCCCATATGCCCCTAAATCATTTTTGATTTCTTGTCTTCTTCTTTAATTATTATTGTATGTACATACATAAATTTGTGAATATTCATGCATGTATAATGCATAGACTTCATTTAGTGGTGCTTTATGCATATCTGCTCAGGGCTCACCATGTGGGATTAGATATATAACAGTAAATTTCTCCCTAGAAGAAATGAATTACCCCTCGCTCAGCAACCACTGATTATCTATAGCTCCTCCTCCAGAGGTGGGATGCTGTACCATTTCCCCACCATTACTGGACTGTCAACTAGTTTTGTCATTATGATGCCTTATTAGGCAATGGTATTGCGGAGGGTTCAAGAATGCAGCTCCCAGTCATGGCTAGAATGTGTTACCTGGTAGCACGCTACTTTTCTTCAGTCTTACAATAACCCCCAACACTTCTGCGATGTTCCCAAGCTTTAGGTATAAGGATGCATTGCAGATGGAACAATTGGGAGTGAGTACTACATAGTCACCCAGTTCCTTACTGTTTTGTATTTTAATTAGTTGGGGAACTTGGTAATAGTCTCCATCTATTGCAAGAAAAAAAAAAGCTTTTAAATTGGCTTATCAGTTCCTTCATGTCAATCTTGTTCTTCAGTGCCCTCTCTACTAAGTCAGTATGATTTTCCACTGCTTCCATCTTCATATCCCAGTCTTTCTTTTGTAGGTGATTGTGCAACTTTGTTTCTTTCAATTATATTTTTCTTTTGGCTTAACTGTATGGATACCATGTACTTTCTGCAATTGTATATAATCCATTTTTGTTTTGAATTGTATTTGAATTGGCTTCTTTAAATTCTGTGGTAGATTGAAATAAAATTATTTTGAGACTCCCATGCATTTCTTCTTAGGAATGATTTAGTTAAGGGTCCAGTAGAAGACAGAACCAAACACAGTGCTGCTGTTTATTTTCAAGAGGACTGCCAGGACAGCAAGAATAAGCTTGTGTACTTGACAAGACCGAATTGCATGACTGGACAGAACTGTGTCTAGAAGCCCAGCTGCAATGGGGAGAGAGGCCAAAAAGTGCCTGATATGTAACAGAAGCTAAGAGAATATCAGGGAGTCAGGGGTAGAAGGAAAGAGAATTAGTACATTCTACTTCATGAATCTAAAGAGATAGGTCACATGACAGGCTTTCTTACAATGCTCCAGACTCTAGATGAGTTGGTCTTGCTTATGGCTTCTGAATTATTCACATTCAGTGACAGGGAATCAGAAGTAAAGATCTGAACTTTCAGAAAACATCAATTTCCAAAAAAAAAATATGCTAGCTATATTTGGATTACCTTTGCTGACTGAATACAGTGAAATAGTCAAACAGATACCTGAAATCCACATGTGTAGACACCAAAAATATACTCCACAGAATACACTAATACTACACACCATAAAAAATACACCATACCTCTGCTGAATATATACCACTTAACAGCCATCATATACACATATACAGACAGCATACCACACAGCATACCAATGAAACACAACACATCTAGAGCACTCAATAAACACAGGTAGATATAGCACACTGTGTCTATACCAAAGTCTATACAGAAACACCAGTATTGCATGTGTGTCAGATAACACTCATCTGATACACAGACACATAGACACACACATGTGTTCATATCCTCTTCACATTCAGCCTCATTTTTGTTTTAATTTTTTGTTCTTTCTCTTTTGAAAGCATTGCATTAGTAGGAGATTCTGGACCTCACAGAAAAACATTACCCCAGAAATTTGGGGATAATTGCGTATTTTCTGACTGAAGCATCCCTCGGAGACCCAGAGCACTCTCATCTTTCTACACAACTTCTATTTCATAATGATAGAAAGTACTCTAGAGTTCAGGCATTAAGTTGATGACTCAGTGTAGTCTAAACGATTTATGTCTTTTTCTTTGTATGGTGTTGCTAATCAAGTACATTTTTACTTTGTTTAATTTTCTTTGTGTTTGAAGTTTGCACAAATGTACTTATATGTTCTTCTGATTTTATTGATATTAATCTGTGGAAGAAGAAGGAATATTTTGAGGCATGCTACAATGACACTGTATTGCTCATAGTTTGGTTTTTTTTTTTGTTTTTTTTTTTTTTTGAGACAGGGTCTTACTATGTAGCTCTAACTGGTCAGTATGTAGCTTTATATGTAGACCAGGGTGGTCTGAAACTCATAGAGATTTGGCTGCTTCTACCTCCTAAGTGCTGGAATTAAAGGGATATGCCACATGTGTGTCCACTCAAATTTTTAAATAATTCTTTTGACTTTTATGTGAGTTAGCTAAAAATTCCATTTTAAACCTTAGAAACAGCTTTAATATGACTAATATTCTATGACTGAATTTTTAATTCAAACCCATAATGAGAACTGCTTCTCTGTTATATACTTAGAAAATCAGGTAAACCCAGCTAAAAATGGCACATTGGGTAGAGTATCTCTCAATTCCACATCCACAAATATGTCTCTACAGAGTGAGCTCGTGTACTGAGATTCTAAAGCACATGATGAAATTTAGTGCCAAGAGAGCTAAAAAATCCTCCCCACGTGAAACATTTTATGGAACATCCTGGTATTTCAAGCTAAGACTGTCTAAGAGAGTCAAAGACAAGAATAAAAATGTGTTCCACTGAGAAATTAGCTAGAGATTATAGAATAAATATATGAAATTTGAAAATAAGAAAACAGAGTGACCAAACCCATTAGAAATGTTTTGTACTAAAAGAATTGTAAGTGTTGAAGAAGAAAATCGTGATTCAGCAGGAAATGTTATTAACAGCTAACTAATATCCTCTTTCCTGGAATCATTCTACAGTTTTCATTGCTTTATGACAAAAAATAACATCTCAATATATTTGGTCTGAATAGCTTTCTGGTTAAATATTGATTGTCATTTCAAGCCCTTCTGTGCAACATTTTGTTGGTTGGTTGTTTGGTTGGGTTTTGTGTGTTCATTTTCTGCTGTTATTCTGTTTTGTTTCAACTCTTCTCTGCATCAGAAAAATCAGTTCATTGCCTTATATGGGCATTCTCTAAATGATACCCGGGTCCCTAGTATTGAATACTGCCACAGCTCTAGGCAAGATAATTGCATTTTGCTGCAGTATAGGATGCACACACTAAAGCAGCAGCATTTAGACACTATGTTAATTGTCAGAGCTGCAGCTTTTAAGAGATTATCTGGACATAAAGAGGCTACTAATAAATTCATCTGACCATGTTTGATTCGTGATTATGGGACTTTTGGCTTCTTCCTATTGAGTGAGACTGTGTGGAGCAGCATGCTCTTTTTTTGTCAGGATATTTTCTGTCTCAGGTCCAGTGTTTGGTATATGGTATGTATCAGATTATGAAAACAACATTTATAGAATGTATTAAAGAAGACTGTAATATTATGGCTGTGTTCACATCTATCCCTTAAGCACACTGTGTTTTGTTTTTGTTTTCAGAAGGAACAGCAGTAACTCTAACTCATTCTTGAAAGGCAGAACTCAGAAACAATTCTTTACAGCATGGGTTTTCTTGATAACTGTCTAGTTGAATAATTCAATGAATGGAAACATCTATAATAATCCTAGTAAACAGAATGCAAGATACTGGCTGCCTCATTTACTGAAGCTACAGGACTTAACCCTCAAATACGGAGCTAGTACCATGCCAGGAAAATTATTACCTTTAAAGAACACCTCAGAAGAAAACATTGTTAAAATCTATGTCATTATCTCAATTGCCAAGGAAGTTTCTGATAAAAATTCAATAGCTATTCATCTTAAACATAGAAAAATAATAGGAAAGAGAGATTTTGTATAAAAGGTAGAGTGTTTCAGTAAGCATTACCTTCAATATTGAAGCCTGAGAGATTCTCTAAAACAAAGAAGGATAATACAAACAGCCCACTTAATCACTGCTGGTATTACTTCTGTGTCGAAATTATTTTATATATCATAGAAAAATTGTTGAAAACACAGTCATTTTACTGCATATAGTGTGCTGTTAAAGATGAGCCATTGATTTGAATGTGGTATAGAAGGAAGAACTGAAAAGTTCCTTAAGATGATTTCACACTAAATACTAATACATGAAAGATAAAACCTCAGGTGAAAAGAGAAAGCTATAATTATAGTATTATAACCTATAGTCTATTGACTATAATTTTCAAAGGAATAACATGATTTCTCTTAAGAAAAAAACCCCAAAACCCAAACTATTATTTGTATGAATAAGTTACAGGCTGACATCGAGTGGAGTGTACTGAAGCATGAGCATTTCATTATCTATGGTGCACATAGCACTTGAATTGTGGTTATTATTGTCCCTTTTTAGTATTATGAAACAGAGGGTAAAGGTTGGTGTGTGCTAGCACATACCTGTCCTCCCAGCCATTGAGAGGCAGAGGTAGGACACTTGGTACAAATTCCAGGCCAGTTAGGGCTGCATAGGGAGAAACACTGTCTCAAAAATTAAAAATGAAAATGATAAATAAAGAGAAAACCAAAATGGGGCCTGAGAACATAGCTCAGCAAGAAGCAGAACAAATGCATCAGGCTGGGTCCCATGTGCATGGCAAAGCAAAGGAACAGAGTTCAGTTCTCACCTCCTGGCTAGGAGAGTGAGAAAGTGAAGGAGAAGGAGGCGTGGAGAGGATAAGATATACCTTTTCAGAGTACACCGCCCCCCATACAGTTCCTCCAACTAGGCAAAACCTCCAAAAGTTTATATTACTTTCCATTAAGGAATTCTTGATGAATCCATCAATGGACTAATCCACTGATGAGGTCAGCACCCTCATGGTCCAATAACGTAACTGAAGCCCCAACTCTGAACACAGTTGCATGGGGCCTGAAGCCTTCAACACAAGAGGCTTTGAGGAAAACCAGGTTAAAAAATAAACAATAATAGGCAAAATCCTGACAGTGCTGTGGTGAGGATTGTGATGGATTTGGATTTGAATCTTTCTGTTCTTACAAGTTCTGTGAAACTTAGCAAGATTCTCAACATTTATGCATTCAAGTTTTAATTTTTGTCATGGAAATGGTACTAGTGCTTTGATTTAGAATTGTTTTAAGAGTGGTTATTGGCAGATAATTGATAAAAAACATTGTCTGGGTCTTAACACCCTCAGGCACTGTGAGTGCTTCATATTTTAAATTCATTTTGTTTTATGTAATGCTAATTATTTTATAAGTAACTGTTATTTAAATTTGATTTAGAGGTAAATAACTGAAGAATAAACTCCTCACATAATTTTGCTAACATCTTACTGATCCAGATTTCAATCTTTACCTACTAGATCCTTGGTTACCATTTCCAGGGGGCAAAGCCCACAAGAAACGAAGACTTGGAACTTGTTAGCTGATATTACTAATACTACTTGGAAAATTGTGTAGTGCATTTCCCAGAAACTTGCTGTTGACCACTGTAAGGTTAAATCTCTCCAGGGTAAACATTTATGTTATCCCTAACGTGCACTATAATGTAATGCTTTCTTGTGGCCCTACTGAGAGTCAGGTGTGACAGAAATGACATTTTCAGATCTGTTTCCTTTGTCATGGGTCTTCTGGATTAACGTGGAAAGACATCGTTCTGTAGTCCTCCCAATCAGTTCTCTCTCTGAGTTGTCTCATCTCTTCCTTCATAGGTGTTTCAACTCTTCCGTCCACCATCACTGCCTTTTTTCTTCCCAGTTTCCAGCCACTGGGCCATGACTCAATGGCTTTGAACTTGAAACCATCCATTGTGTTCAGGATCTTCTCTGTTTTCTCCAGCCTCGTGGAGGCACACTGTAGGAGTGCTTCTTAAGCACGTAACAAGTGGTTTGCCCTTGTATGAGACAGGTGCATCAGTGCTATTATGTGTTACTGCATTGTTGTTTTTAATTTTTAAATTGATCATTTACTCCTTGTTTTGAACATTTCCTGTTTCCTTTTTCTAGTTTTGGTTTGAGAGAGGCTGACTAAAATCTCAATTGTTTTCCTATTTTCCTGGTCATCTGTGCCTATGGCAGTATAGAAATTAATATTAAAAATTCTTGTGGCAATGAACCTTTGAAATCAACTCTAAGTGACAGTAAAAACAGAGTGCATTGAGAGCTGCCTGAAGTCCTTACAGGACATTGCAGGAATGCTTTTGTACTACGTTTGATTAAGGAAAAAGCTTAAAGGGCTTTCCTTTATCATCTTGATTATTCTCTGATCTTATATCTAACTTCATATTATGACAAGAAAGATATTTGAAATTGGCTTTGAGACAGTGCACTAATGTTTCCATCTGAATATTGCTTTTTCATTGTTTTGATTAGAAGCACTCAATAAATGTTGTTGACAGACTCTGGCGGTGATTTCTATAATGAAAGAGGATGGTGAAGTGGAGATGATTCAATAAAAGATTCTTAAAAATACTCTCCTCGAATATAAAGAACATAGCATTGGCAGATGACCTTGTAGGAAATGTTCTTCCAAATACACAGCTGAGCCTTATATTCTTGTCTTTTTTGAATTGTCTTGTCTTTCTGGAATGATCTTTCTTTTCTTTTCTTTTCTTTTCTTTTCTTTTCTTTTCTTTTCTTTTCTTATTAGCTCTTACTTTAGGCCCTAATCTTAGCGGTCATCTTCAGCTTTACTTTTTAGTTGAAGGAATTCGCTACTTGGATAAATTACCCGTAAGTGTAAGTCTGGCAGCTCTAGTGTTACACTTGTCATTTTATATTTTAGATTAGAGACTCTCTGCCTAAAAGGATAAAGGATCACTAGAGATAGTCCTTGGTGGTTCAGCAGTCTCTGGAAAATGTTTATATATAGAAGATACATGAGCCTTGAACTCACTTTGTTGCCCAGGCTGGTTTTAATATCATAATATCCTTCCTTGACTTCTTATGTACTGGAATTATAAGTGTGTGCCAACACAACACAGCTTCTCTTTTTCACATGACTCTTTCACTAGGGCAAACCTGGGCATCATAGAATTCTAGATGGACCTCTAGCACTTTGATTTATGAATGCATTGGTTTTCAAAAGTAATTTTAAAAATCTAAGTGCTGAAAAGTTACAACATTAAATATGTGAGTGGTTATGAGCTATCTTAAGTACACAAACACATATTTGTATGAGTTAGAGATATGAACTCACATGCAGTGTAGGACTTTCTGTGAGTGTGAGGCACAGATTAAATCTCCATCATATAATATGCACTCCTCACCTAGTATCCTACTTACCTTCCCGGAGGAAAACAATACAATATTTTAACCTCTCTTTCACTCAGAACATGACCATGATAGTCTATGTTAACCTGTTTGTTCTTTAGAACAGAGCAGTCATACTCTGATTTTGAATGAAAAACAGGTCAACATAGAAGAGAAGTTTTTTTTTAATGTTTTATTCAAATATGTTGGTTCTCTGCTTTGTGACTATTGAGAAGTCACACAATTTTATTTTCATCACTTTTTCTTGTTTGGGATAGTATTGATCATTATATTGTATATTATTGCTTTAGGGTAAGGTAAAACTAGTTTGTGGATGTTAGACATTTTGAATTGTTGAAGATTTGGGATTTCAAATGTTTGAGTCAACATGGCATAGCCTCTTCTCCAAGAGAACATTATCTAAAATTAATCAGAAGGGCTTTCAATCACACACACACACACACACAGTGTGTGTGTGTGTGTGTGTGTGTGTGTGTGTGTGAACTTTCAACTAAATAAATGAGGAAGTATTAAAGATCTCTGGGCATTTAGTTCCAAAAGTAGAGAGTTTATCCTTTAGAAAAAAGGATTTCTCATTTAAAAGAATGAACTTTTTGGCATATGGGAAGATCCTATGCCCCTTGAACTATGTAGAGTTACTGGGGGCCAGAAGCTTCCTGAAGACATTGAATCTATCCTTTTAGAAGACTGGCTGGAGGATAAGCCTCTCTGGAAGCCATCTTGAGTCTCTGGCTACCTTTGGGGAGAAGTACAACCTAGACAAAGCAGAATCCAATATTAATGCATAGGGAGCTCAAATAAGGACAGTTTCTTTTATTTCCTCATCACATGTACTTCAAATATTTTCCTAGCCAAAGAGAAATTGCCTCCAAGTAATTTAGGAAAATGTGATTTGAAGTAAAGGTTGACTACAAAGCAAGTAGAGACATGGAAGAAATAAAACAGGAACAGGGAGCAGATGAAAGCATTCACCAGGAAAAATTTACCATGAGTCAAACCAATCTTCAGGCCCGTTGTTTAACCCTATTTAAATCCTATACCACAAAAATCACTCCTTTTAAATGATATTTCAAAGCAGATTTGGGAAATGGAAATCCAGGAAAAATGTGTAACAGAATTACAGAGACACCTAAGTAAACAAAGAACATATCACCAAGTGTTATTGAAGATATTGTGGAAGTACATCGAAAGCAACAGAAAGACAAAGAGAAATGTTATTAGTTACTTTTCTGTTGCTGTGGTAAAAATACTCTGACAAGAGAAACTTAGTGGGGAAAGAATCTATTTCATAGTTCAAGGTAAGGATCCATCAGGTGCCGGGAACATAAAACCAGAAGGCTATGAATGCAAGCTAGGGCTCAGTTCACCTTCTCCAATTCATGTAGTTCATAATTTCCTGACCAGGAAATGACACTACCGACAATTAAGATGAGTCTTGCCACATTAATTAGCCCTACTGAAACAACCCCAATCAGGCATGCCCAGAGGTGATTCTAGATTCTGTCAAGTTGACATTAACTATTACAACTCTACCCCTTTTAATCTGACATCTAAACACATCGCTTATGAGACAAAACTTTCCACACCTTGTACTTGTAGGCAGATGATTATTTTATAATGTAAAGTGTATTCAGTACAACATCAAAACTCTCTATAGTCTTTATTCCCATGCTAAAATTAGTCCAATTCCTCTTAAGTGTGAGATTCCTATCAAATCAAAAAGAAATGACATCAACTATAATACCACAGAGTAAACATTCTTATACAAAGAAGGAAGAATTGAGACATGGAAAAGAATGATCAGACCAAAGCAAGATCAAAATTCAGCAGCTATAAGACTAAATTTCCCACTCCATGCCAACATCTTGAGTTCCTGACAATCTGCTGGTCTCCAAGCAGCTTGAGCATTCTCTCCCTCAGCTTTGTTACCTACAGCACACATAGTGTCTCTCTTGGACACACTCAACTCCAAACCTGCAGATGCCTTATTGTTGGTACCTCCAATATCCTTGGGTCTCTATGGCAACCTAAATTTTATCTTAGTGTCATGCAGTGCCTCTCAAGGCTTTCTTGAAGGGAATACATTCCTACCAAACATTGCCTTCACCATCTCTGAGACCATGGAACAAGATTCTATGACTCCCCTTAGTTTTGTGTCTAGTATGTCTCCAAAGCCAGTGCCATGTGAACTGTACTGCCATATTCTGATGCCAAAATTAATGAAGCCTGCTGACCACCCCCCACCAGCCACAGTTACATCAGATTCTTTAAGGTGATTTGGGGGAGATACTTCCCTAGGCAACTGCTCCTGAGAATGGGAATCCTCTCAGCTACATTCTTATTTAAGAATATATTCTTTCATGTAAATCTGCATGTCTAAAAGTTGTAGCCTATGATGGGTGTGAGCTTATCCTAAACACATGCTTCCCATTGTTGCAGTGCAGAGCCCTTGGTTGCTCTATAATGGCATTAATCTCTTTATAAATTACAGTTGCTTTGTTGTGGCGCTCTTCTTGTCAGAAACATTAAACTTCCACACACACTTTTTCTCTGCCCAACAGATTAATTTGATATCTTTAAATTTAACTTCATTTAGCTACTCTGGACATGAGAAGAATGAAACCAGATTCTTCATCATAATATCACACCAATAAGCAGATCACAATTCCTGATAGAGTCTTATTTACTTCTGAAATCTCTTGAGGTTGAACTCTGTTGTCTCAGTTTCTCTCAGCATCCTAGTATTTCAAACTTCCACCAGAATGACTCATTATGCTCTGGTAATGGCAGTTGGCTTTGGGAACCCAGAATTTCAAATCAGCCACATTTCTCCCATAAGACAATTCCAAAGGCCCAAATAAGAGCCACAGGGTCAGGGTACTAACAACAATGGATTCACTTCTCTGTCACTCTTTTTGTATCAATTATTTTTCTGTCACAGTGATAAAAACACTCTGACAAAAGCAATTTAAGGTAGAAAGGATTTATTCTGGATATCAGTTCAAAGGTGTGTTGCACTTGGCGGTAGAGTCAAGCAGCAGGATAAAGCAGTTGGTCTTATCACGTTCACAGTGGAAAAGCAGAGGGTGGGAAATGTGTTCTAGTGCTCAGCTTGTATTTTCCATTTCATACAGTTCAGGACACTTGGCCTAGGAAATCGTCTCCTAGACAGGAGGGATTTTCCAACATAATTAGCCACATTGAAGTAATCCCTCAGAGATATGACCAAAGGTCCATCTTCTGGGTTATTCTGGTGTCTGTCAAGGTGATGATTAACACTGTCACATAAATTACAAAAATTATACAGGAGAACAAGACTGAAAAGGAAAATTATACCAAAAAAGTGAAAAGTGAAAATAAATAAGCCCAAACACTCATATTACTACAAAAGTAACTTGTTTGTGTAACTAGTATCTATGTTTCTTTTAATTTGGAAGACCATAAAGTCATATAAACAGAAAGAAAATGATATGATAATCAGTTTAACCTCTATATAGTAAATATAGATGAGCCTGGATAACCCGTTTCAGAGCTTGTCCTTGAAGAAAACTGATTCTCTCTCCCTCAGTTGCCATTGATTGGCATGTCACTTGGTGATTTAAGCAATTACGTGTTTAAACAATCATATTGTTGAGATGTCACGGATGAAACTTCCATGTCATACATAGTATATATCATCTGTCAGCAGGTGTTCTGGTCCTCTGTCTCTTACAGTCTTTCTGCCTTCCTCTTCCATGATGGTTTTCCTAAGCTTTAGGTATAGAGGTTGCATTACAGATTTTTCAAATGTGATCTGGCACCCAGTGATTGATTAATCACATTTCAACCAATTGTAGATTTTTTTAATAGTCTCCATCTATTGTAAAAAGAAAATTCCTCTATGAATGTTGAGAGCTACATTTTTCTGGAATGATAAGTATTTATAATATAGTAAGAAATTACATTGGTTTAGGAAAGTGGCAGTAACAGGTTCTCCTCTAGGTTTTACGGCCTCTCTAGCCATGGCTGTTTGACTGTATTTACAGTACTAAACATGGATTCCCTCCCATTGAGCAGGCCATAAGTTCAATTACACAGCTCTTGGTTACTCCCAGGTAAAAGTACTGGTATTGTACAAACAGAGACATTTTGTCGGAACAATCATTGTTATGGCTTGTAGACTTTAGAGTTTAGGATCATTGGTTTTCTCCCTTGCCAGCTTGCACAGCATCCTACCACATTGTGAGAACCAATTTTCGGTGAGGAGGCTTATAGCTCTAAACACAGGTACTCACAATCATCACTAATTGAACAGAGTACATTATATAGATATACACACATTGTGTGTGTGTGTGTATATATATATATATATATATATATATGTATATATATATATATATATATATATGCTAATCATCAAAGAAGAAGAAAGAAGAAGTCACAATGCTGAGAGTTTAAATGGGAGGAACTGAAGTGGGGAGTAAGGATGGGAGAGATGCAAACATAGTGCTCAGGTCTGAAAGTCTCAAAAAAAGTAAAAGCTAAAAAGAACACATGCTTGTTATAAATAAGCTGAAAAATATTTTAAAAATAAGTGTGCATGAGAAGGATAAATAAACATACAGAATTTTTTTGAGAGACAAAATCTAAAAGTACCTTTTTAACTTGAATCTGTTGCTTGAAAGTCAGTGTTCTGAGAAGAAGGAGATGAAAATTATTTGCCATTGTCTCCTATTTGGACTAACTTTGGAAGTAACAAGGGATTCTTTGAGAAAGTATGAACAGAAATTAAGTTGTAATGATTGGGGACCTTAGACTGGGTGGCCTGAGTTTGTATTCCCTCCACTGGGGAGGCTGGATAGGAAGATCATGAGTTCCAGGTCAGTCCGAAAATCAAGTGACCTTTAGAGTTTCAGAATCCTTAGCAACATTCACCATTGGAAAAGCGCAGATCACCTCCTTCAGTTTCACAGAGCTGTCATTTATTATTTAAAATAAATCAAATGACAAATGTTTTATAGCCTAAAAAAATAAAAATAAAAAATTCTGGCAACACACAGAAAACAGAGCAACCATGTCAAAAAGGACTATTTGTGAACATTTAAAGGTGTTTATCTGTTGCTATAAAAATAATAAACATTACAAGGGGTCATAGCACAGAATGATTTATTGGATACAGTTAGGGATGGAGGATAGAAGAGGTGAACATCAATGTGAGCACACTGAGTTTCTCATCTTGTATAGCTGACAACAAATAACATGTCACTGTGGTGTAAGATCTCAAATAGCACATCTATAAATATTCATAAGCAGTATATTAGAATTGAGGAAGTAGTGTCAAGAAGCAGGATTGCATAATGAATTAAGTCAGAGATTGGGAAGACAGAAATGTAAATGTTTACATTGTACTCACACAAGAGTCAGTGAATAGATATAAAGAAATATATAAAGAAAAAGATATAAAGAAATGCAGGCATGAAAACATGGAGAGCTCAGTGATCAAGAGCACTTGCTGTTCTTCCCAACATCTGTACTGGGCGACTCATAACTGTGACTCCAGTTCCAGGGGATTTGATGCTCTCTTATGGCTTCTGAGGATACCTGCACTCATGTGTATATATTCATACATACACACATATATTTTTGATCTAATTTATTTAATATTTTTATTTTATGTGTACAAGTGTATTCCTTGCAATGCCCACAGAGGCCAGAAAGGGCATTGAATCAGCTGGCACTAGAGTTACAGATGGTTAGCAGCCATGTGGGAATTGAATCCAGGTCCTCTGCAAGAGCAATCTGTGCTCTTAACCACTGACCCATCTCTCCAGCCCCATTTAAAAATATTATGTATATTGTATATTAAGTGTATATTAAGTATACTGCCTGCATGTGAGTAATTTCATCTGTGTCATTCTGGGGGTCAAATTCCCATCAAATTGGAGCTATGGATAGTTGTTAGCCACCACGTAGATGCAGGGAATCAAACCCAAGTCCTCTGCAAGAGCAGCCAGTGCTCTTAATTGCAGTGTCATCATTCCAGCCCAATGCATATTTTTTAACCTTAGAGTACACATGTCACGCTATAATAAGTATGGTTTGAATAATAATAGACATACGAAGATTAGAAAAAATAATAGTGTCTTGAAATATGTTGCAAACAATTTTACCTACAATTTGAATAGGCAAGCTTTTTAATGATTACCTTATTTATTTACAGATGAAAAGAGTAAGGAGTAAATATGCATCAAATGAAATAAGCTCACATTGAATAATAAATCTACAGAAATTTCAAGACATAAAAGAAAATAAAACATCACATGCAAGAAACAAATCAGGGTAGGCAAATTCTTAATAAATATTACTAAGCCTATAGAAGACCCACAGAGAAAAATTGATTTAGTGTATCGTATTTCATTTTGTTTGTGTCCTATAAAGATAGCACTTTATAAATTCACTACAATTTTTGATAAACGTATTTCCTCTTGAAGGAATTGATGGTTTACAAAAGAGCATTTTTACAAATATCTTTAGCAAGATACTTTCGATAGCTGTGCCTTCTACTTACAGTTATTCATACTTATAGACAATCTCTTAGTCTTGCACAATTAAAACAGATCTAGTTTGTAAGTTAGTGTGATGCTTGTCAATTTGTGCCGTATTAGATGCTAAAGTCCCTAGGGAGATAAAGGAGAAAAACAATCTTCTTATTATCCTCGAATCCAGTAGTTAAAAAAACAACAACAACACAGTATTATATTGTGTATTTTATTACATAAACAATGATAAATAGTATATTTAAGATAATTACCAGAATATGTGGGGCAGGAGACTTTGTTGCACAGACAAAAAGTTCATTTGAAAATATGCCTCAAGTCTCAAACTTCAAGAACCCAACCTGTTTCAACATTGATTGGATGACTGAATTACCAGACTTGGGACAAATAATGATGGTGTCTGTGATCTTTGGAAGAAACATGTGACAAACTTTTGTATTGTCTCCTTCTCTGTTGCCTGGGCTCATGGAAGAGATGTGTTCTAAGTAAAGGTGCGGAGTCTCTTGGATCTAAGCTACTTGAGGGAATGAACTGTTAAGAGGAATAGAAATTTTGAATAGAAATTTATTTAGCAAAGCTAAGCAGAGCAAACACCACAAAGAAGATTGGAGTAGATAGCCCCAGGTGAAGCTTAGTAGATTTTGCATTGTGGATTTTAAGGTTTTTATGAATATGTATGAGGTTCATTCCCTTCAAGCCCTAAGCAGAGAATGCTGTAGGCAATCCCAGCCCTACTCCTGGCTATGGCCAGTAGGAGCAAGGCAGGAAAGTAAACCCAAACTCCTGCTGCCTACAGTCCAAGGCAGCATGAATTATAATCAGCCCCCACTCTCCTATACAGTACATCCATGACTCTTAGCATGTATCCCAAGGAACATATACAGCTCGTATATTCATTTAGAGCCCCTTTTCCCATTAGAAATATTTGAGAATAGAGATTTAGAAAGTGGCACTTTCTTAGAAACTGTTCTTAAAATTCAGTCTGTTGCAATTAGACCCATTAGATGCAAGAACACATGAAAAGGGAAGGATGCCTTGTGTATGTTGGGAGAGGAAGGGAACCAATCAGAGCCAGTCTCTGAGGGTCCTGTGCTGCTGGCTATCTCATATCTGTGTGCAAGCTCTTTCATTTCTCACTCCCAGTGTTCCTGACCTTGATATTTAATTCTATCATTCATTTTCACACATATATTAATTGTTTGCCATATAAGTAGCACCTGCTCACATTCCAGAATCCACATTCCTGTCTTCTCTCACTTGCCTCAGTTCCCTGAACTGCTCTGTACTTACAAATACAAACTTTAGTTTGGTCCTAAATTTTGTGATTTCTTAGAAGAGTTATTTTGTAAATCCTTGTGAGATCTATCCTGGGGTTCTGTGAGAAAATACACATAGAGCAAGCATAGGGAAACTGAGTGTATGTGTTATTCCTTAAGAGGCAGGAGATACAACGTATCACATAGGGCCACAGGTCATGGAGGTCAGGAAGCAGAAGACAGAGGCAAAGGGAAGGTCTAGACCACAGCCTTCATTGCACTATCTTGAGGAAAGACAGTGCAAGTACAAACAGTCTATAACTGGCTATTTGAACATCTTAGTTGTGACCTGTAAGGGTTGACTGGTCCTTGATCCAGGGATGATGAAGGTAAAGGAATACTGTCTGCAGGGTGTGTGGGAAATCGACAGCAATCAGACTCCTGACTGGTCAGTTTGCCTTTCAAAGGCAGTCATCAGGTTGGTTCCTTAGTTGCTCTAAGAACTGACTAGTTACTGGGAGGGACAGTCTCTCAGGAGCTAGAATTGCTTTCTGCAATGTCAAGATGATGTCATCATATACAGTAAACTCAATGAATGAAATATTTACAGTATAACCTTTTTCTGAGCCCACTTTCCCCCCACTTCCTATGATGCTATTCTTTTCAGTAGCTTGGATTACTATCAGTGTTCTAATGACTCCTGAGATTCAAGCTTGTCATTCCACCTGCCCCAGTGCCTTTGTTACATGAAGTTTCAGACTGAACAAGACAGCCCTTAGTTCTCCTCCCCATTCTTAGTACTCTCTGATTCTTTCACCTCAAAATAAATGAAAGTGTCATCTAATCCAGATATCAAACCAGACATCATATGGTTGCTTTGATTCTGGTGTTGTCCTTCCTTTCCTGCTCCACCAGCTCCTCTTCACCTATATCCAGAACCCTTCAATCCACAAAAGCTGGTTCTTTTCTGAATAAACATCAAATTCAGCAATGCTTCTCCATTTCCAATGGCAAACAACTGCCATGTTCATTATAGAGCCTCTCATGTGTGATAATCCTCCTCACTTGCACACCTAACTCAAAGCACAAAGGGTTTGTTCTTCAGGGGCTCCTGGATCAATCAATGAATGAAACTAATCCCATCATTCGCCATCAAAGCCATTGTCACCATCTTGAGCCGCCGTAGGAGAAAACACTGACCTTCCCAAGGTCCAGATGCCTGCATAAATGGTTTTTCTCGTTTTGTCCAATTTGATTTTTTTCTCTTCTTTGTACCCTGAATTACAATACTCCCAGTTCTATTAATACTTCCTAGGAAAATCTTTCCTGACTTTTTAAAATTAAAAATGTTTAATAGCATTCTTTAATTGCTTTCTTTAAAGAATAGCATGATTACATTGAGAAATGTTATAGGTTGGAGAATTTGGAAACAGAGCAATGACAAATTCACATTCCAGCAACAGTGACACACCTCAGGTTATTTTTGAAGCTTGACAATACAGTTTCGTCAGATAATAATATTTTAAATTCATAGCTGACATGGAATTGTGAATTATATCAGCTTAAGTATTATAGTACTTTCTATTTCTTTTCTTAAACTTTCAGACTGTGATTTGGGGGGTGGGTAATCAACAGTATTACTGTTGTAATTAAAGTAAACGCAAGGGAATACAAGTATGATACTGTAAACATAGTCAAATACATGTGGCATGAGATCTGGAGAGGTCAAAGATCTTAGAGAAAAACCTTTATCTGTCTGGTAGTGGTCTATAGGGAGGTGTATGTAGGGAGGAGGATCTAAATATGATTGAGATATATTATATGAAATGCACAAATTATCAATAAAAATATATATTCTAAATAATGATTCTTGATTTAAATGGTCTTGAGTTAAAATATATTTTAACTATATAAAGACCTCCATTCACATAAACTGTGTCTAAATTAATCCTTCTTCTCCATAGTTTCCAATTCAGAAGCTTCTTAATTTCCTTCATAACAACGAGTCCCAGGCTACAATGATCTCTATGAGTGACATTATGTTATAGCTCCGTCTTAGTTTCTTGCCCTGTTTCTCTGACAAACTACTCAGAGTAAAACAACCTGAGGGAAAAAAGGTTGATTCTGGATCACCTTTCCAGAGGGTTACAGTCTATCATGGCAGGGAAGACATGGAGACAGAAGCAGGCTGGCTACCCACACCGAATCTACACTCAAGACACAGAGAAACAAGAAATCAGGCCAGCATACAACATGTCAAGGCCCATCCACAGTGACTCACTTTCTCCTGCAAGGCTCTACCTCCAAAACATTTTGCAGCCTTCTCAAACATTGCAACAGGTAAGAACAAAGTATTCAAATACATAAGCCTGTGAGGGACAGTTCATATTCAAACCACAGCACTCCCCATATAAACTTTAAGTTCCATTGACATAGAAACACTGTGAATGACTGTCTCACTACTAAATATGAGCTCTTCCTCAGCATAGCAATGTCTTAGACAACTCACATAAACCTACAGTAATACTCAATGACTAATTGGTAAGTGGATGATTTTCATTCAATTTGATATAAAATTTTCATTTAAAATATAGAAGTTGTGAATAACTGAACAAGACAGAGACAAATGTAGAGACAGAAAGAAATACCTAAACCACAGAATGGATATCATCATGAAAGCTCAGTGAGACTCGAGCTTCTGTGGGAGCGAGAGTGAGAGAGCATGGGAGAGATCAAAAGAGAATAGGCATGCTGCCCTATGCTTGTGACTACACCACGCCACTCTTCCCTCCATGATTCCTTCCTTAGGCATTGCTCATTAGGCTTCTCTGCAATTAACAAGTGTGTTTATAGTTCTGCTTCTAGGGAGTACAGCACTCAGGAGAAAGGGCTTTGCCTTAGCCCACTCTACCCCATTCCTTCCAAGCACTCTAGGTGTTTTCTCTGTTATAGTCTAATTAAGCTAATCTCACCCTTACTTTCTGTGAGAGAACATCCTTGTGCACTGAGAAATATTATGAAGAGAGGGCACAGTTTGGCAAACTGCCACCTGTGAGCCAAATCCGGCAGTCATTTACCTGTAGAGATTCCTCTGGAACACAGCAGTACCCATTCATTTCACACTGCCTGTGTTTGCTTTGCTTGTATAATGATATTCAGTGAATGGTACTAAGACCCTGTGATACAAAAAGCTGAAAATATTTACCATCTGACACTTTATAAGAAACATTTACTGATCTTTGGACAAGGATATAATTCCCTCTATTAGTGCCTCTAATTATATATTAATAATTAATTAGTGAGAATCAGGTTTTGTTTGTAAATTCTAGTGTCACCTAGTTCAGAGCCTATTATAGAGCGAGTATTTATTTAATCGATAAATACAGCTGTCTGTGACTTTTCTTTGCAAGCAATCAACCATTGCTCTTGAGCCCCTAGTGTTTCACCTCTCACAGCGGTCTATCACCCCTGGTGCAATATTGTGCCTGGTGCTTTATCTCCAGCAGAGCTAGACATTTTGACCTTGTATGCGAATCATATCTATGAATTGTGAGTCTGGACTACTGGTGTGGCTTTGTGTAAGGAAAACTGCATTTTAAATTTGATAGATAGGTGGGCTCTAAGCTTCATAATAGTACCAATGGAACCCCTTTGCTGCCTCATGGCCTTGCTAGTACATGCCACATGGTTGGACAGTTGTAATGCCTCTGTGAGTCTGAATCGTGCTTCCGTATTAATAAGGAATCACCTCCTTACTTTGCAACATGACAATAAAACTACATCAAAGACAGGCATTATTCTACACAACCCACCCCAGACACACACACCCACACACTCCTCATTTTCACTTGCTCCATATTGCTGCTGTTTCTAATGAAGAACGTGAAGATTTGTTTACTGTACTTTTGTAGTCAAGTTTAGAATTCCAACTCTGCCGTTTACCAAGTAACTGCATAGGACACATCATACGACCTTGGACTTTGTCATTTTTTAACTACATGAGATAACAGATTCTTTAAGACTGCAGCAGGAAGCACAGAAACCACTCCTCTAAATGGAGTCAGCTGGGATCCTTACTCACTGCAAGTGTTCAGTAGAGGGCAGCTCTGTGCCCAAAGCCTGAGACTTCCACCCCAATCCTCCATTTGAAGCCTTGGTTCCTTTAACCTGTGCCTCTGCAGATTAGAACATGAAAGCAAAGATTCTTTAGTGCCTTTTTTCGTTCAGGATCCCCAGTCTGTTACCCTATGCTGCATTGTCTTAGCATCTGCCAGCTTTCTGAAGCCAGAAACCTGAGTCTTTGTTCTTATTTCCTTCATCTCCATCCATAAACACTTTTAAATGAATCTGTAAACTGTCCGTTTCTTATTACATTTTCAGCAATGTGGGTAACCCAGTCTGCTACTATTTTCTTGTTCCTGAACTGATTGAAAAACCTACCTACAAGTCGTCGATTTTCTGTTTATATGACAACTGGAAATTTGAGGCACACATACAGACAATATCTGAAAAACACGGGATGCTTTTTCATTATGGTCTACACACTATTAAAGTGACAGATTGCATTGCTTCTGATTTATTTGCATGTCCTGGAGATGCATCAGGGTCGGGTAAAGTCCTCCTCAACTGAATTCAGTTGTTTGAAAGACCAAATGCTTTCCTGCATCAGCACCTTGGCACATTCCCATCCCTCTGTCCATTAACATCTTCTAATCTTCTAATCATTGTCTGTCCTCTTTATGTCCAACAAGTGTCAGTTATAATTTCTCTGTTGGAATAATTTTGTGTTCTTTCTGATTATTCTTTTTCTTGGAAATCTGTTTTCCACTTTGTTCTTTTATCTTTCCTCCTCATCATTATAAATAATGTTTAATTTTGTGTGTGTGTGTGTGTGTGTGTGTGTGTGTGTGTGTGTGTATCAGGCTTGTTTCCTTTATTGCTGGCATTACATTCTGAGTAATGTCCCCTTAGGCAATGTTGCTATTATAGAAACTACACAGAGTGTTCTGGACACAGCTAGCTGGAATGGCCTACACCTTAGCTATATGGTATGAGTTAGTGTATATGTGTTCCCTTGCTGACTGAAATACTATGATGTGGTACAGGTCAGGAATCCAAGTCTCTACTTGTTAGTATAAACTCTATGAGGCCTGAGGCAGGTCTGATTGTTTGAAGACATACCTTCAACTCTAGTACATTTCTTACTACTTACTAGGACTTAATAAATTATGCTTGAATGAATGAATGGATAACTTAATGGCAATTTTATGTCTCCCCAGCATATTTTTTCATCTAAGTCTAAATAGGTACCTGATGTCCTGACCTGTGAATTGAAATGTAACAATGATTTGATAAACAAATGGAAATATCTATGTAACTTTTATTCTAGAAGATAAATCCCTTCCTACCTGTTGTTTTTATCAAATTGTAACAAGAAAAAAATGCATTTAGTTGCCACACTCCATGGCATTTTAATTTTCAAAGTGCTTTGGGAATTCTCTTTGAAGCTCAGTGCACAGCAAAGCGTAATAAAAAAATAATGCTGCTTCCGGGTTTCAATTTATATGGAATAATTTAGGATACCTTTTAACAGTTTCACAATGTGTTCTCTGATATCTTAAAGATGTTTATTTTAAAATATTGGTAGTAAACGTACAGTTAATAGTCTACATTAGCTCCATGTTGGAAATATATAAAATTTGGGTTTGGATTTTAATTGGAATTAAGAAATGTTTTCATAAGGCTTATATTCTCCCAGAGCTCACAAATACTTTTGTAGTGTTATTTTCTCATTTTAGAACTGAGCCAAAGAAGGCTAAGGAGATAGCTCATTCTCTAAAGTGTTTTCTGTGCAAACATGAGGACCTGAATTCAAGCCCTCCCCGCAGCCCACCAGAGAGACAGGAGGATCCCTGGGACTTGCTAGCCAACCAACCAAGCCTAGCTGGTGCGCTACATACTAGTAAGAGACCATGTTTCAAAAGCAAAATTAATGGCTCCTGAGGAACCCTAAGGTACTACCTTGCCTCCACACTCATGTGCACACATATGCATGTGTAACCACACACACACAGGTACTCTTGCACACATGTATCATATATATGTGTGTATGCATATACATGTACACACAAAAACCTTTAATTCAGATTTTATCCCAACCATCTCTAAGGATAATAAGACCATTATGAAAGAGGAATATGTAGATCCCTTTAAAACGCTTAAAAAGAGAGAAAAAAATGCTTCATTAGTGTGTAGCATATCAAATGTTTACTTTTGAATCATCACTTCTGAAGTGAAACTTATCCTGATTTCACATTTGAAACAAGAGTTTTTCTGGACACTACCCTCAGAGTCACATTAGGCATTGGAATTGGAGTACAAGATCCTTAAAGCATTGAAGCTCCTGTTATTTCTCCTGTTGGCTGCTGTCTGCTGCCGCATAGTTCATTCTTTGTCTTGTCTCTCCATCCCCTTTCTTTTCTCTCAATTCTCTTTCCCCTGCAGCCTGAGGGCACATAGAAGTGCATCTCTTCTTAGAGAATATATATTGTCTTTTTAATGTATATTTTTATTGAGTTTTGTGCATTTCATATAATAGATGTTAGTCAAACTTGGACCCCTTTCCCCATCTGCACTTCCGTATATTGTCTTTCATGTGAGTTTTGATGACTTGATGTTGTTAGTACGGAGTCAGATCAAAGGCTAAATTCTAGATTTCCCAAGCAACTTGATTTTGGTACCTATCAACAAGTTGAATAAGAGAAGAACATTTAAAAAATGAGTGAAGGAGATATAATTTCTAGAGGAAAAAAGCCAAGAAATATACACATGCCAGGTGAGCTAGAATGAGGACTGAAAGCCTAGAGAGTGGCTATCAATCTAGTTTGAGGATGTCCATTGAATGAATGGGGATGAGGGTACCTTCCTGGATGGGTGGTGATGAGGGTAGCCATTTCTGATCCCAGCATGAGATGCTTGCCTGTAGGAAGCTGGATGGAGAAATGGCATAGAGAATACAGGAATGGAAAGATGGCTGAGTAGTTAAGAACACTAGCTGCTCTTGCAGAGGACCCAGATTCCATTCCCAGCATCCACATGGGAGCTAACAACTGCTTTTAATTACAATTTTAGGGAATCCTTTTCTGTCTTCTGTAGGCATTACACAACATGGGTGCACTTATGTACATGCAGGCAATATATATGTATATATATATAATTTATGTGTATATATTATATATTTTATATGTATAAATTTTACATATATATTTATATGTAAAATTAGCATGACTGTAGCTGGGTTTTCACACAATTTTCCGTGATAAATGATTGGCTGTGATACTTATCCTTGCCCCTCTGAAAAAACACTCTCTTTCAGAACCTGTTGTGTGGTTATATGAACATCACTACTTTCCATCGATAGAAGATACTTCCTTTTGTGTTTTCACCACTTTTAATCTGTTAGATTCTATCAGAATCTCTGACATTATGAAAGGTTCTGTACCTGGGAACATATCTACTGATTTGGGGATATACATTACGCATGTATACATTTATATATATATATATATATATATATATATATATATATATATATATATATACACACACACACAAATATGTGTATATTTGGGCACATGTATGCTGTGCTTCAATCATTTTTGCTTGTATTTTGTTTTAAATATCTGTTGTTTCTTCCGATTCATACAGATATTTTTCTAAAGTTTTCCTAAATTACTAATATTCTGGGTTATTTTAAATGTTTAATCCACGTCTGCTTCTGCTTTTAGCTTCGTTCAAGTTTTATTTTATCATGGACTGAACCAGTGTCTCCCTCATCTGTTATTCAATAAGATATCTAAAATACTTTCAAATATGTTCATAAGTTCATTTTTTGTTGTTGTTGCTGTAAGAAAAATAAAAATGACTCTTTAAGAGGATGATTCCTTTCTCATAATAGAGACTGAGCCAACATTCATTTAAGGGATATAGATCATATTTTGAGTCTGTTTTGATCTCAGTCTGTATATTGTTTTTGCCTTGTAAGCACAAGGACCTGAGTTCAATCCCCAGAATCCTCGTAATAAAGGTATTCGTGGTGCATGCTCTTGTAATCTCAGGGCTTGTATTACGGCACAGGCAGCGATCCCTACGTATTGATGGTCAGCTACCATAGGCTACTTGGCAAGTTCCAGGCGATTAGGAGACCCTGTCTCAAATAAACAAAAGAGAGTTTTTTAAAAAAAAAACAAAACAACAATAACAACAACAACAACAAAAAAAAACACCCACCAACCAATAAACAAGCAAAACCAGAAAATGTGGTCAGCACCCAAGGAATAACACCTGAGCTTTTCTCTCCCTCATAGGTACAGACACATAAGCAAAACACAAAATGCTTTTCAGATGGGGAGGAGTCTGGAAAAGCATGTTCTTTTGTTTTTCCTACTTTAGCCTAGAGTTAGTAGAACTGCCATGGAACTTTACGTAGAGTATTTAATTAAAAGGAAATCTTTACTTTCAACAACTAATATTCCAATGATTATGTCATTTTAATGGAGAGACTAAAGAAGAAATAGTCATTCGTTAGGAGTAATTTATTTGGCTAAATAATACCAATGCTAAACAAAAGTCATCCTGCAGAGGTCTTCATTTCTTGTTCAAACACAAAGCTGAGTGCGGAGGTGTCAATGGTGAGTCCGAAGACAGGTTATATCATGGCCTTTTGTGATATTAATAGATTTCTTCTAGGCAGTGACTGGTTAAGTTGAAAATTTTGAAGTGAATACTACTAAGAATTCTGGAGATGTATTCCTAATTCCATTAAGGGAGAATGACTTTCCATCAGTCTCTTCAGCATCAGTACAGGCTTCTGACACCACTTCAAGGAATGATCTATTGGAGAAAGATTTACAAATGAAAGGAGTGCTTACTTGATTATGCACTTCATTCCAGAATAAATAGGCTATTTATTGGGAAGTTCAATAGACTTGAATTTCAGTCAGTGGGAACCACATTAGATTTGCCTTTTTTACATGCTGATACAAGTGTATTTAAGGAAGCCTTCTTCTATCACTTATGGCTGATAATATTCTTATCAGTATCCTTGTTTGCTGATACTCCAGTTTTGTAATCATCTGATTTATAGAGCAATATGGTATGGGCAGATACATCCATCTTACATGACAATGACGCATCTTGGATTTTTAAGAAGCCTGGTGTAGTAGTTCACTGTAAATTCCTTAGATGCTATAGAGGGAAAATGTAAGATGTCGGGCTGTTGTCAGGGGTGTCCATACCCTGAGGATGACAGTCTTCTGCACTTAGATAGAAAATGAGAGGTCTGCCATTTCTCCAATCCAGAATAGTATATATCCTTTATGTTATTATGGGAATGATCTGTAAGGTATTGGGATAAAACTTGTGAATAGACAGCATTGCCTTTGAATTAAAGATAAGTTAGAAAAGTGTTTTAAAGTAAATCTTGAAAGACAACTTATTTATCATAATGGAGAAGAGATGGGATTGAAGCAGTACCTTAGACAATGATTTTACTAAAAAGTATTGACTCCTAATACAAAAAATACTTATGAGGTAATGATTAAGAAATGAACAATTTTTCAGTTTATCTTAGAGTTGAGACAGTGGTAAGTAGACAGCATGTTAACAAGAATTCCTAAATTATTCAAATATCCCTCCCTGACCCAATTTGTTCTCTATTTGAACCTAAAATTCATATCAGGACCTTAAAGTTGGACTTCAGTCACTGGACCTTTTGTTTGATCTGCATTCCAATGTGTCGATTAAATCTCCTTTTTTCCCTCACTCATCTCTTTAACTGGCTTGTTGGGTCAAGCAATGTCTGCTGAAGATTTCAAACCTGAAATTATTGCCATGGAATTCCATTCACAGGGGTCGAAGAACTTGGCACCCAGAAGATTAAGTTTCAGCTCTGTTAGTCCCTGTTTTTAGAATTCAGATGTTACAACTTTAAACCTGTGGCTTACTAGTAAAGTCCATGCCAGTTAGTTCTTATCTTTCCTACCTTGACCAAAAAAGACCTGGCTTTTCTTTTCTTCTTCCCCTCACTCTTATTCTTAGATTTGTACACTGAGAACTACTAAGCTGAAATTTAACCACAAGGAAGACATATTGTTTGTTTTAAACATATTTAAAATTATCTGTGTGTAACTATGGAAGAGGAAGGTCTAGATTTCTTTTTAAAACAAAAATAATTTCCCCTTATTCAAATTGATCTTGTAACTTTTGTTCTTTTGTGGTAGTTACTAATTATTTTATTGTTGAACTAATTGTGTTAACTAAGAAAAACTGAATTTCCCTGGTGATTATGAAGAAAGGAATATTTGTAAGAAGGTTGTTCTTTTGCAAATGTGTCGTGGAGTCTCCACAATATGCAGAGTTGTAAATTACAATCTCAATAAACAGAGAACAGCCCCTGTTTTGCATTGCCTGGGTAAAATGGAAGGATCTTTTTTACATATGATATACTCAGAGAAAGATATCTGAAAGACAATGTATAACACACATGGTTGATATAACAGCATGTTCATCAAAGAAACATGAACATTTAGGTGGTTTTGTTCAATTAGGACAAATTTTAATGTGGAAAATGCTTTAACATTTATACTAGGAATTAAAATGGCAGAAGAGACCCCCTTGTATTATAGCCGCCTTTTGCTCACCCTGCTCTCACTACAGTCAGGCAGGTAGAATGCCCATGAAGGCTGGGCCTACATTTCGGGGATACACTGACTATTCCGTAATGGAAAAGTTACAGTTGACCAGTGCCATGTCTTCTCCCAGCTATACCAAATGGAGCCCATTATGCAATTCTGAAAATCTTATTTTTTACTTACCAAAAGTTTTGGTTAATTGAAAACTTCTTTGTTAACTTGCCTGGCCTGGTCTAGTGTAACTATGGTGATCTGATGTAACTATGGTTACCAAATTTGCCCCTGGCTTGATGTAACTGTAGTTTTAGGCTGTATATGTCCTGCCCTGCTTCTCCTCTGGGTCAAAAGATTTTTGAGTATTAGCCCTTTGTGACCACTGGCTATTAAAGGACTCTTAATCCAACTATCGCCATGTGACATTCCTCTGTGCCTCATACTCAGTGTTACAGAATGATATTGTTTTAAAGCAGTCACTGCAATGTTTTCTTAGCAGTGGAGCATGAAATATTAGAACCAGACCATTTAGGTGATATTTTAGGAAGACAAAGAAAAAGGTAATGGAGCATCAATTGCTAACCCAACCCTCACCCCTTTATTTTCTTAATTCTACATCTAGCATTTTCTTGGCAAAAAATTCTCAATTACTTGATGCCCTTTTCAAGAGTTGTGCCAAATTCCTTTTTCAGCAAAATTAGAAAATTGAGATTTCAGAGGTACTTTCGACTACCTACCATGCACTCTTCTTAGGTGATAAGAACACTTTCATAAACAAACTGGGATATTTGCCCCTTGCTTGAGACTAACGTTTCCTTAGAGTATTGCTAAGTGCTAAGGCAACACAGTAAATTTTAAGTGATTTGTTTATAAAATAAGATAATGAAAAAAATACCACTTATATGTAAAACTGCTGTCTAAGGAATAGAGACTTAATTCTTCTGAGGATCTAGCGATGCTGGGGTATTTTAGGTTTGGAAAGGAGCTGATTATTTCCTGTGAAGAAGCTTTGGTGGAAAAAGGATTGAAATGTGAGACTGAAAGACAATGAGTGGGAGAAAACGTGCTGTGTCTCACATGTTTCCACCTTTGCCTCGGGTCTTATTTGCCCCTAGTCTGGCCAGAGTCACTTTATTGTGATATTTGATTTGCTTGGATGGGAGTCCTCCAGAAAATCTCACAGCCTTTTCCTCACTGGTATCTTAACTGGGAATCCACTTAGTTGGCCTTCATGAGCAGGAAACACTAAGGATTATCATCTCTCCCTGCATTTAAACCTCAGGCTGAACCTGCTTGATCCTC
Organism: Eospalax fontanierii; assembly: GCA_035773235.1. Classification (NCBI taxonomy): domain Eukaryota; kingdom Metazoa; phylum Chordata; class Mammalia; order Rodentia; family Spalacidae; genus Eospalax; species Eospalax fontanierii. The sequence continues at coordinate 22,557,310 of CM069540.1, forward strand.
AAACAGTGCTGTCAAACAAGAGGCAGCACGTGCTTTCTTCCTGCCACAAGACTCCTTTATTCTCTTAGAAACAGGGACTTTGTTGAGCCCCATGCATTTCTTTGTTTAGATTCTGTTTCAGTTTTGGAAAGACCTTCTCCCAAGTCAAAGTGGTACATCTTCAAAACATGAAATCATATGTAGATTAAAGCTCTAATATATAAAGAGAAGCAAATGAATTAGCACATGTGTTTTTTACTTATGAATAGAAATAGAGCGAAAACTAGCTGTAAATAGAAAAAGAGGAAAAAGAGAAAATATAATCAATAATAAAAGAAAATTACTTAAATTTCATTATATAGGAGCTTTTCCAGAATTTAAAAACATACCAAAATCATATTACTTTCAAAATTCATATTAGTGCTAAAGGAAAAAAAAAGTTAAAATCTTCTCTAAAGATAATTAACATGGTATCTTAATAGGCCATATTTAAAATGACTTTTAACTTCCACAACAATCCTGGGAATAAGAGGTAACGGTAGCACTGTATTCAAATTCTGGAGGAGATGTAGCTGTCTTTGTACAAAGTACTGCTAGTGTTGCAAAGAAAAGTTACACCAGTGTTCCCATAGTTAATTATTTTATAGAAAATTTATACCTCAGCTTCACGTATATATCCCAAGATTTTAACCTTGAGGAAGCTGCTAACATAGCTGTAATTGCAAGTATTTTTTTTTATTTCTTTTGTGTACAAGAGAAGAGAAATGTCCAGTGGTGGTAGAGTAATATTTTCAAAAATAGCATTTAATATGAGAATTTTCTTATTCAAATTAGGGTCTTCTTGCCAACCTATGGTGGGCTGGTGAGCTTTTAAAAACTTAATTATGATGGTAAGTTTTACTCAATGGGTTGAAAGAGATTAAGGGATAACGAAGTTGTTCAAAGAGGGGTTGCCTAACATGATCAGATGGAGCAAATTTAGAATCTCATGGACTTTTTATTGATCACAGACTTCTTACCTAAAAGCATAGAAATGACCCCAATGTGATTTTTTTTCTTTTTTTCTATAATGCTTTCTCTAGGCTTAAGCATGGACAATGGCATTCATGCTATTAAACTGGCGGGGAACCTAATTATGACTTTTTATCTCAAGCTCACATCATCTCATAGCTACTTAAGAAGATTATTACCTTAATCTACCTGCTAAATTCTTCAGTGCTCTTATGTGAGACATAGTATCAACTCTGGAGATGTGGAAAAGACTAGGGGAAGTGAATGAAATAGGCACCTTATTATACTTTGGAGAGCTGCATTCGTGTACTGTCTTTGGGGAATTCAATTAAGATCCTTTCTTTGGAATTCTGATGCCTAGAAAGGAACAACAGAACACAGGTGAAAAGATTGCATTCACACACTCACCCAGTCTAAATCTCCTTGGTTCTATTTGTCTCTCTACTTTGACTGCTCATTCTTTTTGGTTTAAAGGAATGTATTAATATGTATAATGACATAATTGACTCATAAAGGATGGTGCGAAGAGCAGAGACAGGAAAATCTCCACTCAACCAGGCTCCAAATTTACAATTTTGGATCTGATTCTCAAAAGCTATAGGACCTGAGCAGAATCATGGTCTCTTTTGAGACTCAGTTTCTATAGCTGTAAAACAGGGGCTATGAGACTTAATTTTGCAGGATAACCTTGCCCTTTCTCTTGCTGTGTAACCCAGGCTAGGAATTTATAATCCTCCTAGGTGTCAGTCTCCCAAGTGCTGTGGTTACTGGTACCTGGTACCTGGCTCAGTATTATTTTTAATCACTGTTAGCATATGTTAAAGGTCTGCCATAATAAAAAAGAAATTAATAACAATTGTTATTTCAATTATCTATGTGACACTTTGAAACTTAGGGATAAGAACATGAATTGAACCACAAAGAGAATCTAAATTTGTGAAAATGGCGAATGAAGAAAATCTGAACAATACTGAAAATCCTGAATGCAATTCTCCCTTGAACAGTTCTGTATCTCCAGATTTCCTGAGTTGTCTGCTATTCATGCTAAGTTAAAAGGTGTTTATATATTCTGATTCACATTTTAATGTTCTATTTATCCTAATTCTTGGAAAATTCCACACAATATATTTTTATCATATAAAAATATTAGGCTCCTCCCTAACTCCACCTGAATCTACTCCCACCTCCCCACTCCCTCCCAGTTTTATGCTTTCCTGTCCTCTTTTTTTGTTTGTTTGTTTTAATTTTGTTTCTCAAGATAACCCACTGTGTTCAATTTCTGCTGCCCATCTACTGTTGGGTATGTGGCCATTTGCAGTTGGAAGAGATTCTGCAAACCCAGTGATCACAGTTAACTTAAGTCCCCTCCCTCCCCAGCTTCCTGAATCCTTTTAAGCTTGAAATACATTGTGAGGCACTCAGGGGTGCATTCATGGGAAAATGATGGCATAGTGATGAGAGCTGGAGGACAGAACTCATGATGGGGATTTGAGAAGCTGGTGGCTTAAGTCCATGAAATTTTCACACATAAGCACTCCCTGCATAGAATCTGCATCTGTAATTTGAAAGGTAGTGTCTGTGATAATTTGTTTATTTGGAAAGGAAATCATTTGTGTCTGTGGTCATCTTTCATTCTTTGAAGCTTAGAATTTATAGTGTTCCCACACTGGCCTACTTGGTTCTCACATTCTGCAAAATTCCCACTCACTCTGGTTTTGACATGTGTATCTTGAGGATGCTTTTGAATTTATCTCCTCTAGAAAGGACTCTGTGATGAATAATTTAGCTTGATAATTATTTACTAATATAAAACAGGAGAGATTTTTAATCATGTTTTTTCATCCTAATAAATAATAAGGGCATCTAGTTTTTTGCCAACTAAAGCAATTATTATTTTGCTGGTTTCTCATGAAGCTGGAATAGGCTCATCCTTTGGAAAATGAACATAGCTCAGTAATTGATGTGGGACCAAAAGAGGCTTAAATATCTTCAATAGGTCAAGCATATTTATATCATAATAAGTGGAGGGCATTTTATTTGGAATCATACAATAGAGAGCATATATTGATTTCTGTGAAACAAAGAGGATTGATATTTTGAAGGATTTTAAAAATATTTCATTTATTTTAATTTCTTTATGTGTATGAGCGAATTCCCTTCAGGTATGTAAGTGCATCCATGTCCTGCAATGCCATTGGAGGCACTGGAAAGAAGGCACTGGATCCCCTGGAACTGGAGGTATTGACAGTTATTAGTCACCATGTGAGTGCTAGGAATGGAACCCAGGTCCTGTGCAAGAGCAGTCAATGCTCTTAATCATTGACCCATTTCTCCAGTCCCATCTTGAAGGCTTTTCAAGACTAGGAAAGGATAAAGTCCCAGAAAGTTTAGGTATAAATTGCAGCTGCACCTCCTAAAACTTGACTTGGAGAATATTCTCTTAGACTATTTTTCTTATGTTTGATGTAGAATTGTACCGCCTTGACTACCTCAGAGAACTGGTAAAATTTCATTTAGGAACGACCTTTTAAATGCAGATTGAATGTTTATTTCTTAATTATGTGTATGTGTGTGGTGAAGGGTGTGTACATATAATCACACATGGCCTGTGAAGTCTAAGAAGGCACCAGACACCCTGGAGCTGGATTAAGAGCAGTTGTGAGTGCACTGATATGGGTTCTAAGAACCCAATTCTGGTCTTCTCAAAGATCGGTGCATGTTCTTAACCTCTGATCCTTCTCTCCACCTTGAGGAAAGTCTGTTGTAAGATACAAAGATTTAGTAATGACCAAAGCTATCAAAACTCTGTGTTTCCAACTACAGGGACTAAAAGGAAGCTGGAGATCTATCTGATGGTATGCTTTGAAGGGAAGGGAAACCACAGCCAAGGATCTTGCTTTCCTTAGGAAATCTATTTCCCAAGTCTACTGGATTCATTAAATGCCTTAATAACATTTTCCATGCACAGTGAACCCAGTGGAATTGGTCAGTATTCTTTATTATCTATGTCAGTCAATATGGGTTAACCATAGGAGAAATGTCTTCTTACAGTTCTGGAGGCTAGGCAGTCCAAGTTTAAGGTCACAATATACATGAGATCTGGCGAAAGCCTCTGTGAGACTGTACATAGCATCATGTCCCTGAGTCCTCACATGGTAGACCAGTGTGATTAAAGGCAACAAGTCCATTATTAAGACTCAATCTTATGACCTAATCAGTGAAAAAAAGGACTCGTCTCCTGACTTCATTCAACAGGAGAGTAGACTTTTCAATAATTAATGAAATGGGACTCAAACACTTGCAATATTAACAAGGCCTCCTAGCACCATAAACTCCAAGCTTCCAAAATCCAATACTTGAATTTATGCAAAAAATAGGAGTGTTTGAATCTGTCACATTTCCCAAAGCTAATATTTTATATGTAGACCAGCCTTGCGGATATTTCTCAAGAAACTCAGACTAGTCAGAACAAATCAATTATATCCAGGTATTTATTCAAAGAACTGAAATGTATTTTCCCTTCTATTGCTCTGCAAAAATGTTTCACTTTGACAAAACAGTAACAACAGTGGTAGTGAGGATAACTGCATTGATAATGTCAATGTTACCATTTACTTAGCCCCATCACCCTTTCACATACTGTTTCTGATTTTACGATTTCATTTGCCATAGAAATCTAAGGAAACTCTCTTGGATGAGAAGACTATTCTTTCTTTTATGCTTATGTATGCCCTCTTTAACCCTTGTAATTTGTTCTTTTATCGCTGCCCTTAAACTTTTAACCCAACAGGCATTAGTGACTTCCTTGAAACCAAAGTAACCAGCTATTTCAGAGGAGTATTCTCTTCTGGGTTCTGAGTACCATTTTGCACACTGGAATAGCATCTTTCTTTGTGAAATCCTCCTCACCTTGACTTAGGGGTGGTGTGGTCACTGCTACCCTATGGAGAGCTTTATCTTGGTCTCCTCGGTTTCCTCCTCCTCCTCCTCCTTTACACCTGTTACAGTGATTTAATTTCATGTAACACTTCTGACTCAGTTGTTCAGCTGGGTGCTCTGTGATAGAATGTGCAGAGATCAAAGAATCATTATCCTGCTTTCCTGGCCCAAGCATTTTACTTTCCTTTCAATGAGTCGCTATATACACATAAAGGCAGTTTTAACTTTCTCACTGATACTAAGGATAGCAATAGTACCTAGTTTCTAGAATGGGATTACTGTGACATAATATTCAAAAACACTCTAGGGAACCTCTAGCCTCTGGTAGGTGCTACATAATAGTGAGAATTGATGTTATTAAAAAATATTAGTAGTTATTATAATCATTTAAGTGATTTCTTTGCTGTTCCTTTCCCTTGCTTCCAGGACTGCCTGTACCTAACAGCTGAACTATCGCCAACAAAGCTCAGTTTATGTTACTAAATTGTTTTATATTTGTACTTGTGGTTTCCTTATAGCCTAATACTTTTACATTGTCTCAGCATTGTGTTCAAGGCCCTCAGGTGATCCTGGTTCATTTTTTTCAGACTTATCTACACTCTCTATGTTATGTGCACTGCCGATGTCTCCCTCTCCTACTGTGCTTTTCCTGTTCTCCAGATTCATGCTTTTCTTCTACCTCCATTAAAATCCTTCCTGCCATTCACAAGACACAGAACAAAGGCTACCAGCCCCTCGATGCCATTTGTAATCCTTTGTGATCAAGCACAAGTCTATTCTCTCTGAAGCTATTAAGAAAAGGTCTTTACTTTTAGGCTCTTTGGCCCTGTATCTGTCTATCTGGCATTTTAGTTATTTATATACATGTTGTTATCTTTCCTCCTAGATTATAAGCTCCTTGGGGAAGAGCATTTGCCTTTGTACAGCTTTCCAGCTCTTGCACAGGATATTGTACGCAGTAGGCAGATGTTCAATAAAGGGGTATTGAATTCACGTTGATTTCAATGTTAAAATAAAGCCTGTGTTCACCTGTTTTCTTGCTGTGCTTACTGCACAGTCTCAACCACCTCAGTGAGCTCCAAGGAATGAAGGGGCTTTACAGAGATCCTCTTTTCTCCAAAATTTCTGTCCTTTAAAAGTTGTCCATAAGGGGCTGGAGAGATGGCACAGCTTTTAAGAACACCGACTGCTCTTGTAAAGGGTCTGGATTCAATTCGCAGTACCCACATGGCAGCTAGCAACTGTCAGTAAGTCCAGTTCCAGTAGATCCTACATTCTTTTATGACTTCCTTGGGCATTGCATGACACAGGTGTACCTTACCTTCATACAAGCAATACACTTGTACACATTAAATAAAAATAATAAATAAAATATATTTGAAGTTGTTGATAAACAGGCAGGTACAGTGTATGGCCCAGGGTATTAAATACCTGCTGAATATTTGTTTAATTAGCAGAGAATAAACAGTAAATTTTCTGAATGGGAAAGAAAAAAATAAATAATGATCACACCCCATCTCACTTCTCTGATAGAAGAGGAAAAACAATGTGAATAGAAATTTTCTGGAGGAACAACACATAACCCACATTCTTTCCTGAGTATTGTGAGAAACACAGATTATCTCAAGTTGAGAAGTATTCTTATGTATACTAAGATAGCTGGACCGCATTATCAAAATTCCTGACTTTGGAAGTTGGAGACATGGCTCAGCTGATAAGTTGCCTTCCACACAGCTTTGAGGATCTGATTCTAGATTCCCCAGCACCCACATAAAAATCAGACTTGGTGGCATGTGCCTAAAACTCAAGCACTGGGCATACAGAAACAGTTCGATTCCTGAAGCTCATTGATCAGAAACTTAGTTGAATCAATGAATTTGAGGTTCATCAAGAGACTGTGTCTTGAAATATAAAGGTAGAGAGGGAGCAAGGAAAAACACCTGATGTTAACATCTGACTTATACACCACGTGCACACACACACACACACACACACACACTCACACACACACACACACACACACACACACACACTCCTGCATGCACATGTACACATACCTATACTAACAAGTACCACACACAGGAACTGTAAGACAGGAAGACACATACACATACACACAGAAACATCACACACATTTTCGATATTTTTCAATAGATTCTTTGATCTTTTAAAGTCTTTCTTATTCTTCTTTTTCATTGGTACCAAGATATCCTTCCTTTCATCCATGCTTTTGTCAGTGTGGTCATCTTATGAGCAGCACAGCTTACACAGAGGAAGAATGCTGAGGGAATGCATGAAGCAAAAGATCCCTATATCAGTACTAATTGATTTGTAGCAAAAGTGCAGGGTGCTTTGGTGAGTGATCTGTCACAGGGGAGCTTCAGTAGAGGGCGTGGTAGTCCCCTGATTGCCACGGAGACCACATAGCGATGGAAGTAAAAGCCTTATCCATGGGGTGAAACCATCCTGTGACTTTTGGCCCTAGAATAGTGTTTAAAGATATTTGTAGAAATAAAAATTCGGGAGTTGGAATATTATTAATAGAAGACAGAGTAATTGAATATGTCATAGTAATTTTAAACCAGTGTTAATTTTAATTTTTGTCTGTGGTTCTTTTTGTTGTAACTTTTAAAAAATATATTTTTTTTAAATTTTGTATGTATGAGTGTATTGCCTGCATGTGTGTAAGTGCACCTGTCTCATGAGCAATGCCCATAGAGGTCAGAAGAGAGCATTAGATTCACCTAGAGCTGGAGCTATGGACTGTTGTTAGCTACCATGTAAGTGCTAGGAATCAAACAAAGGTTCTTTGCAAGAGCAGCCAGTGCTCCCGACCACTGAATCCCTCTCTTCAGCCCGTTTGCTATAACCTTAAAGAATATATTTAGATTGGAGATAGTTGATGTAATAAATGTCATCATTGTCAAGATGTCTACACCACATTTGTCTTCATCACTGCTTCCAAGAAGTCTCATTGACTCCTCAAGGGCTGAATCTAGTACTGTTCAATTGGATCCTGTAGAGCTCCTGCTATTGCACATGTCATACAGCACTGATTGTTTATTTACCTATAGTATGCTACTTGAAATAAAATAACACCTGTCTGTTCTTGTTGTGAGTCTGGCCCAAAGTGTGTTTGCTATGTCTCAGTGGTTACTGGCTGCTGTGGTAAAAGGAGAAAATATAAGACAGGTTATTCCTCACTCTTATTCTGACACACTATATCAGAGGCCTCACAAGGCAGCCAATAGGTTGCATGTATCTCAAAACCATATATATTTGACTGACAACATCTGAAGACACAAATTTTTCATAATGTACAGACTCATAATGGTCAGTGAGTTTTTACCATAGCAACAGGAAAGCTAACTAGAACAAGAAATCTGTGGTGTTTTAAATCCCAGAATTCACTAGATATGTCAGACTACAGTTCTTGGGCAAACATGAAAACCTTATATACCACCCCATATTCTGTGTTAAAACAAAAGAAACTCAACAACAAGAGGAATAGAAATAAAAAGAAACCAACAAAAAAAAATGAACAATATGAGTTTTGAATCCTGCCATGCCAGTGATAGGGACAAGGAGAAAATCAGATGCTGGGAATGCTCTGACCACTCAGCCTAGTCAAACTGGGTTTCTGGAAAATAAAATACCCATTCCCGAAAAGAAAGCCTGACTTTGTCCTGTCTTAAGTATTACTTCTTTAACAATCCTGAGATGGACCTCTCCATACACATGTGAATAAACATAAACAAGACAAATAGACACACACACACACACACACACACACACACACACACACACACACGGATTTAGTGGATGCTTCGGGTGAAAGGATTCTCCAGTTGGCTATCCATTCCACTTAAGGGTAGCTTAGTTTCCACTTACATGCAGTCACAGACATTTAAAATTGATCCATCAATTTAAGCCGTTTCCTCCTCCTCTTCCTCCCCCACTCCTCCTCATCCTCTGCCCCCATTCCTCTTCCTCCCCCTCATTCTTCTTCTTCTTCCTCCTCCTTTCTTTTTTCTACAGCCAGTGACTGACAGGAACAACCCCAATGCCTCCCCCTGTTCCCAGGCATTTCCCTCAGTGTAAAGGAATGGAATCTTGCTACTAAATGAACTGTTTTTCCAAACTGTTGTGGTGAGAAGCAAAATGTAACTCCTCATTTGCCCCACCAGCGTCAGGAGAATTCCCATTCATGTGTTCTGCCCCCAGGAATGACCTTGATGAGGATTTCCTCAGGGAACTGCTGGGCTCCAGCTACACCCTCTCCAGCCTTAATCCTTGGCTGAATCCTTGTTTGATTTCTTACATCTCACTCCCTGCTATGGCCTGAAAAGGATGAAGTTAGCATATCCTGATACTGCTTCTGAATACCTGACAGAGGAGATTTTGATTGTTTCCTAAGTAGAAATTAATTTATTTGGGATTTAGAGAGTTCCAAGATTGCCTTTGTTTAAATCAAACTGTGGGCCAGGTATGGAATCTTCATTTAAAAAAAATCATGTGGTCACTAGGAGTAATTAGCACATCAAGCCAGCCCAGACACTAAAGGCCAATTTATTCCAATCACTGTGGCCAAGGGTGCTGTCTGTTAGTGCAGTCTCCTGTACATGATTCCCCAGTCTGACATCTCCTGACAGAGGCAGGGAATGGTCACTAAACATGACCTGTGATCAATGAGAAGGAAGTTTTTTTTTTCTTTTTCACATTCCCTCTTCCTTTGCTGAAGCTTTCTCCAATCTTGGGACATCTTGTATGAAGCTGTGAGCCCCCCACTCCCCAAACACCCCTAAACACCACCAAGGGGCCACACACAGAGCCTCAGCCAAATGTCCCTATTATATGATAAATTACCTTACTGGAGATGACAGACATCTTGCTGGAAAGTTATTTAAATCAGTAAGTGAAGACAAATCACACCAATGCAAACACTGATCAGTGGAGTTGTAGTCCTTTTTACCTTGTGTATCTGTTAGTAATAATAATATATGTTTATTTAATGTTGTGCTAGAAACTTGCCGACATTATCTGAGTTAATCTTTATAAAAATCTCCATGGGGAGTAGGGGTGAAGTGTGTTATTATCTATTCGGTTTGTATTACATTTTGTTTCTCTTTTTGTTAGTACATGGTACAAGATAATGGGCTGCACTGTGACATTTTCATACGTGACTATAAGCACCTTGATCACACTCACCTTGTTCTGTCCCTTTCACTCCCTTTCCATTTCTCACATAGTCGCTTTTCACATTTTGTTGTTGTAAATCTAGATACTGAATATGAGACTACGCATGTCATAATGGTCTTTCTGGCTTATTGTGCTTGACATGATCTCCAATTCTACCTAATTTCCTGAAAATTACAAATTCTAACAGTAGGGTATTCTACAAAATTCCCAACCCATATTCCTTAAAATAGCCAAGGTCATCTAGGGCAGGAGGAATCTGAGAATTTTCCACAGTCAAGAGGAACATAAACATACAACTGTATGAAGTTTGATTGAATCCTAGAAGGGAAACAAACCACACTGGTAATTGCAAAGAAATTCAGAATAAACTATCAGCTTCCCTTTATAATAACTTAACAGAATTGATTCATTGATTGTGACATAAAATTGGCCATATTAATGTAGGGTGTAACACAATTTCACTTTGCATTATGGAGGAAGGAATAAAAGGGGACTAGAGTGCACTGTGTAAGGAACACTTACTACCTTCTCATTTTATCCATTTATTTTTTTCTAGAAATGTGTGTACATGTGTGTGTGAGAGAGAGAGCGAGTGAGTGAGTAAATATATGGGTCTATCTAGAGGTCAGAGAATAATCTCTGTGTTGGGCTGCATTCCTCAAGTGTCGTCTACTTAAAATGAGACAGAGTCTCTCACTAGCCTGATAATCTCCAAGTATGCTAGCTAGGTTGGCTGGGCAGCTGGCCCTGAGATCCTTCTGTGTCAACCTCTCCAGCACTGGAATTGCAGTTACCAGTCACATGCCCATCATTTTTAGTCTGTCCATCTGTCTATCTATCCATCTATCATCTATCTATCTATCTATCTATCTATCTATCTATCTATCTTTCTATCTATATTCTGGAAACCAAACTCAGGTTCTTGTATTTTGCAAAACAAGCACTTTATCCTATGAGCTATCTCCTTGACCCTAACAATAGTCTTTTAAAATGCTCTGTGCCTATGTCACCACTGTTAATCATCTTTTTACCATCATCATCATTATCATCATCTCACTCTTTCTGATGAATCAATGAGGGTTTTAATATATTATTATATTATCAAGATTCCTGAAAATTCTAAAAGCTTACCCACTGCTTTGTGCATGGGAGGTCTATTGAACTGAGATTGCCTCTCAGCTTATGCTGCAAATTTCTCTTGTGACCCTCACACCATTCTCAGTTTTGAGGAAGTATGAGATTCTATTGAATAATTTACATGCTACACAATGCTCCATGCACGCAGGCTAGGCTCTGTCTGTGATTTGCCTGTTTTTCAAGTGCATCCTTGTGTCTTCACAAACATTTGGGGCTTGTCCAACTACCTCAGTTTCTGTCCCATTTTCCTGTTCTGAGCTTTCTCCCTGCCTGTCTTATCTTCCACCTTGGGTCTTTCTTTGCTGGAAACCTCCCTCTTTTCCATTCTTGTGGAAATGTTATGAGAATAAGTTTCCAATTTCTTGAACTAATTTTTTTATATTGTTCACTTGAGAACTGTGGGAAATGAATTTCCTGTATCTTTGTTGTTTAACTTCACAAAATAATGAAACTCTTTATTCACAGAAAGTATAAGATCTTGTAAGGACATGTTCTTGGGACCTCTTCGGGAATAAAAGAAGGACCCGACACAGCAGCACAATCAAATGCTGAATTCTTACTAAGAAAAGCAAGGGAGCATTGTGTGTCTGTCTCCAGTTAGAGGACCATTATTCTGCTTTCTAGGAAACAACTTTCTGAAAATGATAGCCACATAAATCAGAGGTCGTGGCCCATAGAATTACTGTTTCTCTCAATTGACAGTGTGTGGACAACAAGGTTTATAGCTGGGGTCAATTTGTCATCCCTTGTTCCATAACACTGAACATAGCACCCAATCTCAAGATAGTGTTAAATTCTCAAAAGGAGCTGGAATTCTGTATAGCATGGGGATTAAAAAATAATAATAACCACTCTGAATGCAAAAACACATGAGAATTTGAAATGATCCACTCACATGCCTTTCTGAAAGACCTAAGGAGAAGAGAATGAGAGAATGAAAAGGAGGTGAAGAGAAAACAGATAAGAGAAAAATGGGATTTTGTTCCTATCTATTCGAGTTCAGACAATATTCTCTTTATGGGGTTATTGTGAGCTTTAAAAATAGCTTACAGCTTATGTTAATTAAGAAAACAAAAAAGTAGAATTCAAACATGTCAATGTCTGTTTTAGGAGTGATTAGCAAAATATATAAATGAGAATACAGTCAAGAATTATCATTATTCCTGTAATTTTATAATCTAATGGCTGAATTCTCTACAAGTACCATGAAATGCAGAGTGCCATCATGCAATGCTGCCTTTAATGAATTAATTTATTTTTATTTTATGTGTACGAGTGTCTTGCTTCTTTGTATGGAAGAGCACCCTATGTGTACACTCCCTACAGTGACCAGAAGAAGGTGTTGAATACCCTAGAACTGGAATTACACATGCTTGTTACCTGCCATGTAGGTGCTGGGAACTGAACCAGGTCCTCTACAAGAGCAGACAGTGCTCTTAACTGCTGAGCCATCTCTCCAGCTCCAACATACTGTGAATATTTTGAAGTTAAGTAAACAAATGCCAGAATACCAGCCTATTACTTAATGAACATGTGACTTTACATAAGTGGTTAGCTTCTTTCATGTATTTCTTCATCTTGTGTATGTATCAGGCTAGAGCCAGACCCTTGATCCTCAGACTCTCCACCACCACCCCGTCCAACACACAGTCCTTAAATAGGTTACAGACTTTAGTAAGCATCTCTCTTTGTGGCCACTTCATTATTTCATTCTCCTGCAGAAATGGCCGTGTCATAGGTGCTGCCAGATTGAAAGGAAGCAGTTAAAATTGATTGTGACTTAGTTTATTTACAATATCAGTTATGTTAGCCATGGGTGGGAAATGGAATAGTCCTTGGAAATAGATGTTGATAATAGGTGGCATCAATTATTTCCTTATCTTTTAATGTGTCCTCTCTTTTCCATGTGAGTCATAATTGGGATTCAACATTTCTATAATGGTAATTTTATTTTTCATAATATAGCCCATTATTCTATGCTGAAAGCTGGAGAGATATATGACATTTAAATTGAATTTGTGTATGTGCTATGCTCAGTATGTATTGGAGGAATCAGAAATATGAATTCATAAATTAAGTAGACATCCTTGTTGCAACTATCACGTGGGCTTTCATATCACTGTCTTAAAAAAAATCATTGCAAAAATGGCCAAGTGCTGCAGGGAAAATTATGAAGTTACTTGTGTGATGTTAATTAGATGATGTGAAATTTTCTAATATTGCGTTTGAAGAAAAAGATTCATTGAGTGACTCCATTCAGTCAGGTGTTGTGTTCACCCATATGCATTTCTGTGCCATCTAACAATTGGGATAAGTAAGAGAGGAATGGCCTACGCCTAAGATTTTAGATGAAGAACTTGAAACATGGGTGTGAAATGTAATTTTCAAGGCCAAATATCTATATTGTGTGCACCTTGTGGATTTATTCTAGTGTATTTTATAGCAATGGCCACACTAGTTTTCTACTCTGAGAATGATGTGCCTAATTTTTTGGGAAATAAGGAAAAAAATCACTGTGGACTGAAAGAGGATATTATGCCTGAAAGTGGTACCCCAGGACATTCATTGTACTGTGGAGGATAAAAGATGGGTGCTGGGTCTGAACCAGTTCTCAGTGGTCTATCTCAAACACAGACCCGTCCATTGTTCTCATGGAATTAAAGCAATCAAAGGTGAAACGGCCTTCAATGACTGTGGGTCTGTATTAAGAGAGTCATCATCTAGTATTGAATGAAAATCTAAATTTTCAATTTATAGAAGAATTTGTTCTTTTCTTACTTCATTTTCCTTTCCATTTAAAATGGAAAATCCACCCATCTCCAGACCTTTGTGTACTCAGAGATTCAATCTAGTGTTTCCTCAAGTACCTGTCAAATGTTAGAATAAGTTGGCAATATATGGAGCAGATACATTAATAGAAGAATTCCTAGCTTATCCAACCTAATAAAACCCAGAAGTCCCAGCTGCCTAGTCTGTTGAAAAAACAGCTGATGCAAATTTAAAGGAATTTTCCTTGGTATGTTAGACCTTGTATGTGTATATAATGTTAACTTCTGAGTGTTTTACAGATATGAAACCCATTTGAGAAACCTCAAGTATACCTGATGAAACAAGAATTCAATGTAACTCGTACAGGGTACAAGGATGAAGTATAGCTGTGAAATTCTGAAAGCTATAGATGACAGAGAGTAAAAGGTTATTTTATATAATTATTAACTAGCAATTCCGGTACCAGGTGTGGATTTCTCCCCCTGTGAGCTGTTGGCTAAGGAACCTTGGGAGCCCCCTTCTACCAAAACAAAAAGTAATTGCCACATTATAATGCTGGTTGCACACTGGAAGTGGATGGTGAGGCCCTATTACTGAAGATGTGACATGGTTTGATCATGAAAAGAGAGATTTAGCTGGGACCAAGCTGAAAACTCCCCACAAATGGATGGCTCGTTTTCAGAGTGCTAGAGGTGCTATGTAGGCCGCTATAGGAGAATGGTCCTGAAAAGCTCTGCTTAAGGACAAATCTTGTGTGCTTCACTGTCAGATGTCTCTACAGGTGTAATAGAGGCTCATCTGGTATGTGCACCCCCAGCATACTTATAATTGGATTCAGGGCCCATTCTCCATGGAGGACACACACACATCTGATATTAGGAAAAGAATGTCAAACCCCAGTGGTGAGGGAGAGAGTTTTATAAGCCCCCATAAAGAAGGTACAGCAACTGTTTGCAAGATAAATATGATGTGCCCACTTTGGTATTGTCTAAGCACTTGTGTTTACACCCATAGCTTAGATCATTCAGTATTTGTGTGGTGTTACTTTTGCTGTTGTTGTTGTTTTAAATTGTTGTGTTTATACAGTAGAAGGAGTATCACTGAAGCCAGATGATAATCTATGCCACAGTGGAAAGAATATCGTCCTATACCTGTTATTCCCCACCCCCCAAACCCTTCGCTCTTGTGGCTTAGGGACTGTCACCAAAGAGGATGGTGGAACATGTTGTAAGAGCTAGAAAGGGAAAAAAAATGTGGGGTATTGGATAAATCCATAGTTTCCTCTCTGCTGAGAGGGACAGGCTTCCAAATGTGATTGACAGATCACTAACCAATGACTTAAGAGTGGAGGTCTAGCGGAAGTGCAGGAAAAGCTGTGATAGAGAGAGGCAAGTGGATGCCACGGCTCCATCTTGGGAGAACAAACAGTAGAATCATTAGAAATGTCTATTAAAAGGCAAACTAAGATTCACCAAATAAACTAAGAAATGTTTGCACCAACAGTAAGAGAAGCGAGTGTAAATCAGCATGAGGTACTGGGAAGTAAAGAGGTGTACAGCTGAAAAAACAGAAACTGGAGGGAGAATGTGGGTACCAGCCAGGGAAGAATGGCTGCTGTGTGAGGTAGAGGCACGGGTCAATAGAGAGGAGAGGAAAATGGACCAGTGACATAGGGATTTTACATTTGAGTCTACAAAGTCCTCATACTGAATGAGATTTGGCGTATTTTCAAACCTTTTATTTCAAGTTCCATGTTGAACGTTTTTATCCTCCAAATCATTTTCTTCCAATGTACTAAGATTATAGCCTTTAGCTAATGGTTTTCTCTCTCAGTTATGCTCCCAGCATTTATAAGCATTAATTTGGCTGTACTGATATAGTAAAAATGTTCGAAATAACATGTGGCAGAGCGTTTTAGTCTGACTACTCAGGTATAACCTGTAATCTTTTCTTCTTAAAATAGGTACACACATACAGTTAAGCACACACACACACACGCGCACACACACACACACACACACAAACACACACACACATACATATAGCCCCGTTTTCTAGGTTTTACCACTTTACCTAAAACTGTAGACATTTCTTTCAAAATTTACCATGGCATGTGATTTAATCTCCCTCCCCCAAGAGAAATTGCATGACCCACCTATACTAATAAAGAATTTACAAATATAGAATCCACAAATGATATCCATTCATATCAAACTTTCCTCTGAATAAATAATCTGTAATAGGTATTGTGTGCAAAATGGTGATTATATTCAAAGTCTGATTTGATATTCAAGTCAGGATTTTTGATTATAAACATGTAATAAGAATAAAAGTCAAAGTTGATCTAGGATTCCCTTGCCTTCTAGCACCTGGATTATTCTTCCAAATGTGTTGATTTTAGATATTTATTGTAAGACTGAAATGTAATACCACTGAATCTCTGAGTCTGGAAGGCTGGAGCTCATGGGCAGTGTAGGGGTGGGAGTTAAAAAACTGAATGTCCTGGTACAGAACTTTCAAAGACAGAACACTGGATTAGCTCATCAGTGTCGTTATGCAAATGGAGAGGAGGAAAGGAATAGGGAAAGGGTTTGGGGCACACCAACTTTGGAAGTTAGGTAAACAAAGGGGACCTGGCTTAGATGACACAGAGATATGTGAGGAGCCAGGAAATAATGTCCCTAATGATGAGGGAGAAAACACTTCAAGATTCAAGAACTGGGCAGTCCTGTTACATGCTACTGAGAGGTCAGGTACAATGACAAGTGGGAATTGCCTATGGGTACTCAGAAGGACTAACATTAAGAATTACAAAATAAAGCCCAAGAGACCTAGTTTTAGAAGACTAGAGAGGAGATAAAGAAGGGAGACAGGGAGGGCAGGGAGAGTCTTTGAACGAAACTTGTGTCATCCTTTCATTGGATCAAGAGGGGAGAAAGATTTCTATCAGATGAATTAAACTCAGTGACAAGGATTGTAGGATGATAGAGAGGTTCACTCAGCAAGGTAGCCAGGTAGGGATTAGCTGTGTTCTATGTTAGATTCATGGGAGGAAAGTAAAATGTGTGAAGCAATTGCTTTTGAGACTAAGTCAATTAACCAACAAAATATTCAGACTACTCCAAGTGGCACACCACTTGAAGGCTGTGGTTACATATTTCAGCAAAATGGAGTAGACACCACACTCCTTAATTCCTCCATGTATGTTACAGTGCTTGCAAGAACATGAAAGAAATTTGTTTGAAAATAAACTGACATTGTGTCAATGGAAAGGAGGACATGCTGAGATGTTCACATGAAGTCATACAAGGCATTATGATGATGGACAGTGGAATTTAAGTCAATTAAGCAACAATAGGAATAATGTGGACAATTGTAATATCACACAGTAAGTAGACCTGATGTCCCAAGAGGCCTAAGTGACAATGAGAATATCAGATAAAGACTAAAAGTCTCAAGGCAGTAATTAAATTGTAATGTCAAAACTGTTGATTTTGGAGATGGTGGAGTCATTGATGCCCATGAGGTCTGAGATCTTAATGATTAGGATAACATGTGGACATGGATGAAGGGAGAGGAATGGTTAACAAACTGAAGAAACATTTGGGTGATAGGATGACCTACGAAGGTAGGGATATCCCCAGCAATGATGATATCTGTTTTCCTTAGAACATCACCACTGGTGTCTTATATTATTAATGAGAATTGGGAAAGACTATCAGAAGAGTGTAAATGAGAGGAACTAGGATTGTTTATTCATGTGAAAACTTAAGTTGTAGAAGATGGAAAAGATGGTTTGAATGTGGTGATAAGAATCAAGAAGCATCCTCAACCGCAATCCAAGTCAAGTGGGCATATGTCAAACCAGTGGAATAGACAAGAAAATCCATTTTTAGCAGAGCTTCACACAAAAGTATATTCAGAACAATTGGTTTTTCTGCTTCAAGAATGAAAGGGCATATACTAGGAGGAGATATTTCTGGAACATTCTCTGGGTTTAAGAGGAGTTGGGGAGTCTAGAAGATATATGGGCTTGAAGCTCATTGGTGATTATTTTTTTTAAATGGATTTGTGTGTGAGAGGGGGTCTGAGTTGTCCTGGGACATGTAAGATCCAAGATAGGATTGTAGGGAAAACTCATAGAGGATAGGGGAGTAAGGATAAGCCTATTAGACAAAGGAAGCAGTTCTGATACTTTCTAACTATAACCCTGTCACAGTAACTGTGTTTATAAGTACTGATTGGTGACAGAGGGTGTTAAATGTTGAGAGTGGATACTGATAATCTTCTCAGGGGTAGCTGGACAATAGTGTTGAAGGCTATGTGGAACCAGCTAATACAGGCTGTCCCTGTCAGGGATGAATGAATGATAATCAGCGGAGGGCCTTCTTTCACAAGAATGCCCAAGTGTGTTTCCTGACTCAAAGCAGAAAGAACATCTGAGGTATGGTGCTATATTTTCCTAACTCTGATAAGAGCCTAGATTCTATTTGTGTGTGCTGAAGTGGGGGGTTGTCAAAAGGCTTGTTTCCACTGATCCTAAGGATCTGAGTGCCTGACTCTGCAGACAGCACACTGAGACAAAGCTCAGGGGGTGAAAGAAGGGAGCTGTAGGTAGGGGAGCTGTCTTGTTCTCCAACAGGCAGGAGGCAGTTGTGCTTGGTAAGCAGCGGCAGGCTATGGGACCTGATCTATGTGTTTCCCCCTAGGCACAGGGTCCTGATTTGCCCTTTTAAATTTGTTGTGAAGGGCATCTGATTTCAGAACAGAAATACTGGGAATGTTAAAAATAAAATCTATCCCAGATGATAAAATCAGAATCCCTGAGACAAAGGTGACAATTCTTTTTCTTTTTCAAGTTTCAGGTTATTCTTATGAACATCCCAGGGTAAGATTGCTCTGCCTTAGTTCTCAAATACTGGACAGGTCCTGTCCTATAATTTGATAAGGAGATTCGCTTTTGCTGCATGTCTTGGAGAACTCATTTCTAGGATTTTTGCAGATGATTTTTCAGTGAAGAATATTGTTTACTGACCAACACATAACAGACATATAAACTGTGTCACATTTGTACTGTATACATCCCTTGGCGAGAACATTGAAAGAGACATTTGAGGTCTATGTGAACAACTACTCTTTCAGGTGACAACCACATTGGCTCAGGATCCTCTGTTCCGGGTGTTTCTCTGTTCAGAGCAACTAAAGACGTTTTTCAGAGCTGAGATAACCCATGCACAGAAGGACTATTACTAGTGCTTGTCAATTCAGAAATAAACCACGATTTCCCAGTATTCCAATTTCAACCAGTAATGTGCTAGTTTCGTTTAATTGGAGGAGGTCATTGAATGTCTTTCCTAGTGGAAACCTATTACGTAGATCTGCCCAGCAGGACCATGTGTAACCTGTAGGCACTCACCCTGGACAGAAGGTGAATTCTCTCACCACAGCTGTGCTAGGGAGCATGCCCTCCTGCAGAGGAGGCTGTCTGAGATGACAGTAATAGAAGGGCTTCTCTCGGGAATTCTTTTGAAAATTAAATAGTAAATTGGCCATCTGTTCTTAAAAAAACAGTAAAATAAAATTCTCTACTTGTAAAATAAAAATGTATAGAAAACACACAGTACGATAGTTCTGCTAAATGGACCTTAGAATATGTGTATATGTACATGTGTGAATGAGTATATATGATTGTATGTGTATGTGTGTATTTGTGCATAAGTATGTGTATGTATGTATGTATGTATACATGCATATATATGAATTAATAAATATGTGTATGTATGTATATATACATGCATATATATGAATTAATAAATGTGTGTATGTATGTATATGTATGTGAATATTGTGATGTTTTAAAGCCAAATTTCAGTGATGCATGAAAAAAAGGCAACCTGACTCTTAGCATTGACAAGGCTAAGAGCAGACCCAAACTGCTCAGTACCCTCCCAGCATGTCTCTGAACTGTGCTCTCTAACAAGGTTTTGCTCATTCTTTTCTGAAGCAATCTCTCTGGCATGAAATTTGGAAGAAGTCAGGACTTATCCTTATGAGAGACTCTTGCACTTTGATTCCTAGGCCTTGAATATTATACACACACACACACTCAATACCTCACATTGTTTGCAGTGAGAAAAGTCCAGTGCTTTCTGTGTTTGATATGTAAAGCATGCATACCCAAATTTATCTTCAATGTTGGGTACAGGGCCAGGAGTTGTCCTGAAGGATCAAGATGCTATACCCAGATCACAAGAAAGTCACAGGACTCTGTGAGCTTGTTTGCATTATAAACAGTAAATTTTTGGTTTCAAGGTGAGGTAAAAGTCTTTAGTTCAGAGTAGATCTATACTGTAAAAGTCATTCCTACAGTGTGTGTGTGTGTGTGTGTGTGTGTGTGTGTGTTGATTCAGCTTCAGACTGCTAGATCCTGAAACTTCACTGAGCACATGTAAAATCATGTTCCCTTACTGAGTCAGTTTTATTGATGTCCATCTACCCAAGGCCCTTTTACTCTCTGTTGCTGAACTACACACTCTAGAAATCTGATAGCTTCTGTGCTGTCTTTCTTTCTTTCTTAGGACACTTTGGGAAAGTAGATCCAGGGACTGATCTCCATTTTGTGGAGAGTAAGGTAGAGATGTACATTGAAATTCTGTAATCTGACTATGAGGAAAAGGACTAATGTCATTCTAGGGGTGACACTGTGTTGCGTTCTTTGTAAGTGGATTCCCCAAGGCTGCAGCAGTGGAAAACCTGTTACAGATTTATCCTTTTTTCTGCGGCATGTCCTTCGTCCTCTCACTTCTCTGTTGTCACTGTTAAACTTCCCAGAAAGCTGCCTGTGCTGCTGCTATTCATCCCTTGCAACCTTTAAAAAAAAAGCCTTCTCCCTCCCACATGTTTCAGATACTATTTTCTGTCAGAAATTCAATGAATAAATTTACAAGTTCAGTAATCCCTTCTTATCCCGCCCCCCAGGGCTAGACACTTTTTGATCCAATCTTCCTAGAAATTCTTTTCTCCCTTAATTACTAAGTTTCACTTTAGCCTCTACGAAGAGGCATTTGAAGAGGGGCTGAGAACAGTCTGAACCTGCAAGGTGGCAGGCATTTCTAAGTGAAGGCTGCATCTTCCCAGTTCTGCCTCTGCCTATCTCTCTGTTCTCTTAGTAAAGACAACTTAACATTTTATCATTGACCCTTTTCTAGAAAGGCTTTGGGGGGCTTATATTCTTCTGCTATTTCAGCCAATGCCACATGGAGAAAGGCCATCTTATCTCCAGGCACCTGTCCTGACAATTCCAGACTTTCATTTCTTAGTCTGTGATGCTCTCCACCAAGAAGCTCTTTGGTACCCAGACTCAACAAGGATGAAGACAAGTCCATCTTCTTTTCTGAAATAGTTGCTTCTGTTAATTCCACTGTGTTTGAATTCTGACTAACATCTTCAACATCCAGACATTTCATCTGAGAAGTTCGTTCTATTCTCTGGGGGCTCGATTAATTTTGGTAAATTCACAATTAGTAGTAATATCCTGTATTATCAGTTTGGTTTTTGTTTTCATTCTGGGAGGAATTTCTCTTCCTTCATTCCATAAATTGGGTGTTACTTTAACTCACAGTTTGATATTGCCCAGCAGAAACATTGGAATAGGTAAGGAGACTAACCTCTGCCACCTTGACTGAGAAGGCAATGTCTGGACTGGAGAAAGGGGACAGGTTTACTCTGGTTACTATTGGCTTAGGCATAATTTTGAGGCATGTGGTCAGAATAAATTTTCCCATGCAAACCAAGAAAAACATGAGGGACCCAAGGGATGCTACTTCTGCAGAAATTTCAATATTGAATAAACCAAGTTGAATGTATGCAAAAGTCCCATCTCCATCATTAATTGCCAATGCTATTTGGGACAGCTTATTGACTTCTTGAGCATTAATATTTAATTTGAAAGCAGAAAACCTAATGCAAAATTGCAATTATTGCATAAAAGAAAAAAAAAATCTGACTTCACTTTACAATGGTGTACAATTGATTTGCATTCTGGAAAAATGCTATTTTAAGTTCTTATTTTGAATCCTTTCTTAGACTAGTGATATGGTAAGAGTCTCACAATGCTGGGCAGCAGCTGTGAGCTACAGCTCTAAGTCAGCCATGAGACCGTGAAGGTAAAGAGGCCATTTCTAACATGACTGTACTAGACTGTGCTGCTGTAATGCTTGGTAAATCAGGTGCATGAATTGTATTTTTGGTGTGTGGCAATGTCAGATTATGGTGTATTTATTGAGAGGTCCTCCTAAGCCATTCTTATAATTTGGAGTATATTTCTATGCATGTCTCCCTTTAACATGTGGCTTGATGAATGGTAGTTGTATTTATCAATAGTGAATGATGTAACAATTAAGACCATGAATTTCAGGCATAAAATTCCTCTGTGTCTGCTATCATTTGCCGACATACTCTATGCTAGTTAAAAAGATATAATATATGTAAATGAGACTTTGGCTAAGACATATATAACACCATAGTTATTAATTAATAAACTATAATTGTTTGGAATTGCTGGAAATTAATTGGTTTTCTTCATCGACTAGCACAAGTTTGTCATGTAGATAGAGCCATGGAGCTTTTATCTTATTACAGCAACATGAAGAGATCAGTGGTAGATACATGGTTTGCAACTTTGACTTTTTAGTGCAAAGTCTTCTCTTATACACTATACATTAACATAATTCATGCCTTAGATAACTTTGATTATGCTATTCCTTCTACAACATCATTAAATAGAATGTTTTGTTCAACACATGTTCAGGGGTACTTCCAGGGACTAAACTCTATTCTAGAAACTAGAGACACAATGGGGTACAAAAGAGAAAATTCCACTAGACTTGTGAAGATTATTTTCAGGAGTCACAATTCAGACTGTTGACAATACCCAATCAGCAGGATCCATGCTGGGATTTTAGATCTTGACATTTTCTATGAAGAAAATGGGTAGAAAGAGTAGAGGGTGCCAAGGCTGACCGTTACTGCACAGTGGGGGCAAACTCTGGCCATATTTGAACTGATCTATGTACAGTCTTGTATCATAAATTAGCCTGGAAGGTGAATTTCAAGCAGAGAGAAGAACAAGACTTGCATGAGGGTAAAAGAAGGACCAACAGCAACAAGAGCTTGGAAATCTGTGAGAAATCAGTGTTGGGGAGTTCATCACAGGGGTGCTATAGGTCCACTAAAGAGCCTGAATTTTAATGGACAGAATTGAAAGCCATTGGAACATTATACACATGTTTATGAGTATATGGGCATTTGATGCTAAGATCTAATCACACAAAAAATCTTGATATGCATTTATGTTGATAAAGTGATCACCTGTGATTTCCTTCCAGTCTCATATTTTCCATCAATAAACAATTACATTGCCAACTTATTTGTATACTTTTGTTGCTCAATTTTGAACTTTTACTATAGCTTTTAATGTATGCCATAGCACATTCCTGTCTTTCTGTTTCCTGTGAGTAGTTGTCAGTTACCAGTGTGCATTAATCAGCTCCTTCCTTTCATCTTTTTCCAAAGTTCACTACATCCTCTGTATTTCTTTCATGAAGTAGAGAAGAAATTTATTACATGAAGTGTTTGACAAATTATATCTGCTGTCTGTGGGTTGCCTTGGTTTTCCTTTATAAGATTCTCTATGACCCTAAACCTGCCTGCCTGTTGAGTGTTATAAGTTAGTTCAAGTGCTTAGGGAGAGCTGCACAATCCTCCACACTTATCATCTGGTTAATATTAACCACTTCCTCATAGCCTGTTTGCCTCTTGTCTCCAAGTGCTTGAGTTCATCTTTTAATTTCTCCTATAGATGTTGATGCCCCCTTTCATTTTAAGTAATTGATCCCAATTCTCATGCAGGGTTTCTCCTCCTAGTGCCTTTGCTGCCTGTGTATTTTTGAAGTTTTACATTATGTTGTTGTTTTCTAAATCAGTATTACTTCATCCTGACCTCACGGTCTCTGCCTATGCCCATTTATTGCTTCAAGTCCTGACGTAGTCTATCTCCAGCACATTCTCTCCAAGCTCTGAAGGCTCTGTAAAGCAGATAACACTGCCAATTCTGCATATTTGCTTTCAGAAAAAGCACAGGAATGTCTTATTCATACTTTCTCCTTTGCTTCACAAAATCTCGCTAATTTATTTTTAATTTTTCTTAAATGGCTGCATTATTTTTATAGGCCTCAAGGTTTTGAAAACATGTATTTTAAATTTAAAATGGACGTGATTCAATTTCATTAATTATAAACCACAGAACTTTAATGGGTCTTTTGAAATTGCATTCAACTGAAGAAAATGCACCATACAATATTTTAAATGGATTTTGAAAATTACAGCATACTTATAATATATATTAAATCTGTCTTCAATATTTTTCTTAATATTTTCCTAATCTGTGGTTTTTCCCATGAAACATTCATTTTCATGTTGATTCATTGAGTGAGCTTTGAAAGAATGATAGTGATAGGAGCAAACTTGAATAGGTACTTAGATCTCAAAACACAGATCATACAAACCCTTGGTAGACAAATGAAATGCCACAGGTTGCTTTCTTGTGAATTAATAGTTCTGGTGGCCTCTTGTTTCTTCATCTCCAGAAAGAACACAGCTTTCTGATAAATACGAATGAGACTGTCTCAGAAGCATTCTTTTCTCTTTCCCTCCAAGTATCACTCAGTTCTACATAGGCATCATGGTTGAAATTAAGACAACTTTCTTCTAAGGTGGTATTCTTCTGAATGAAACTATAAGATGATTGCAACTCCATTGCAGGCATGCAGGTTCACTTATGACTCCCTGGCTTTTCAGTTACACTTTTAAGTTACACTTAAAATAACTATACTTTCCAAAAAGATGGAATTAAAGAACGGTTTGTTTTTAGAAATCTGAGTTTAATTAAAAATTAATTTCCAAATCTTACAAAGGAATATGAATACACCCTTCAGGAATTACAGGCACCCTGTCAAAGTGTCAGCAAGCGAGTTGCAGAAATTATTAGTGCAGCAAAATATGGTGGCAGGATATGAAACTGTTTCCTCCCAGGAGCACAAAAGTATTTCTGTAGAAGTTCAAGGATGGGTGGGTGATTGTGTGAACTAAAACAAAGCCAGAACCATCTTCCAATTCTGAACTTCTATATTAAAGGAAAATCAGTTGTCAGATTTAGTCATTGTGAAATCTTATTCAAGCTTTCCATCTTAAAATTTTAGTTTGAAGTATTTCCTCTAGGGATGAAGTGGAGTGGAGATGACTGTGATATATTTGTACCTGATTAATATGAAAGAGAATAGGAAGATGATGAGACCGAGAGAGACAGATTTAAATTTTAAAAGACATCCCATTCATACCATCTTTAGAAACATTTTCTAATTGAATATTGTAATATAAAGTTTTCTCCATTTTTGTGGAACCAAAACCAAATTTACATAGCAATTAATAGACATGTTAAGGACTATAATGTTAAGGTATTTCTTAAGTGTATTTATTTCAAATTCTAGTGCTGAGTAAGCATTTTGTAAGCTTATTTGATTTTTCCTTCAGTCTTGTACTGAAAGTTCCATGTAGAATCTCACATGACCGAATGATGTCACATTGAAACATCACTAGAAAGGATGAGTGTTTTTTAGGAATTCAAACACACTTATTCTAGACCTTGTGCTTTTCACTTACTGTAGGCTCTTTTGCTTCTCCCTCATCTAGTCTTTCTGTGCCCCAGGCTAATGTCTTTTGTGGATTATATTCTCTCCTTCTGGAGGCAGTTTCTGGAAGATCACTGTTCTGTGATCTCTAAACTCTTCCAACTGGTTCAGTTAAGCACCCTCTGCTCTATCTAACCCATTTCTCATCTCAGTGTACAATAATTTTTCAAATAATTTGTTTTAAACATTCAGCACTTCACTATGCCCCATCAAACATGCAATTATATATCTCAACAAAGGTGTAAAATGTTATTTTTGAATGGATTTTATACCAGAGTAATCCAATTGCTAGAATGATGGAGGCCTTGTAGACCTGGTGAACTTCCAGTGTCCCCTTCCAGCTTTACCATTCTCAGAAAGCAGATATAATGTTAAGGCTCATTTTAAAATTTATATTTCACATAAATAAAAATGTAGCTTGCTGATATAACTAAAAGGTAAAATAATCCAAAAATTAAATGAATGTTTCAATGACTCACTGTAGCATTGAAAACAAAATAAAATATATTTAGGCAATCAAAATTAAAATTTATTATTATGATTTAAAATACATGCTCATCTAGCATGTACATAGCCCTGTGTTCAGTCTCCAGCTCTATAAAACAAAGAAACTCCTGCTAAAGTACTCAATTTCTGCTCCTTCATTTGCCTACATGGCTTTGTATTAGTAAATGAATGTAGAGTCTACCACATCAGATGAAACCAAGTGAATTCTTTCTTTCTTTTAAATGTTTATTTTAACTTATGTATATGTGTGTAAATTTCTCCATGGGTCAGTGTACATGAGGATAGATGCCCTCAAAAACCAGAAGTGGTTTGATCCCTCTACAGTTGGAATTATGGGCAGATGAGATTCAGTTCACTGGATTTCTGAGAGTAGAAACCTGTTCCTGTGCCAGAACAGCAGGCACTCTTAAATGCCTAGCCATCTCTGTCGTCCAGTTGTTTTTTAAGGAAATCTTTCCTAGGTTGACATGTATGTTAAGTTAGTAAATTATTTTATATTCTTTTTATGGTAATATTTTATTACTCATGGGAATTTCATACAAGGCAATTTTATCATATTCACTGGCCAATCCTTTCACTCATTCCTCCCAGATCCATCACCCACTTCTTCAGTCTCTCCCAACTTTGAGTCCTTGTTATTTTTAATCTTACTGAGTTCATTGTGTATTGTGTGCTGTTCCTGTACTCATGGATGTGGGGCCATCCCCTGGAGTTCAGCATATCAGAGACAGCAAACCCAAAGTCACCCTATTCTCATTAAAGAAACCATTGTCTATTGCTCCTGAGTTAGGGGTGGAGACTCTTGAATCCCTTTCCTCTCCATACTGAGATGCTGACTGTCCTGAACTCATTCAGGTCTTGTGCAGGTAATCAAAGCTAGCATGTTGAATTCATGAATGGAGCTGCCCTCTCCTGTCCAGAAAATGTTGTTTCACTCTGGTCATCCCTAACCTCTGACTCTTACGTCTTTCCTCAACTTCTTCCTTCATGGTCCGTGAGCCTTGGGTGGAGGATATATGGATGTCCCAGTGAACACTGATCATCTGTGAATTTCTATATCAAACACCTTCCTATTGCACAAAGAAACTTTTTTGATGAGATCTGAGACCTGCACTGATCTGTGGATACAGCATAGTTGGAAATTTATTTTAAAGTTTATCTTAAACTGTTAATAGGCAGAAATTACACACTGAAGGAATGTCCTAGCACAATCTTTATTTGAGAGAGACTCAAATACCAATTTTCTAGAAAGACTGAAGATTGACATGACCTGAAAAGGTGAACTTTCTCTTAATGAAATCCCAACTCACTTAGGTCTAAAATCAAGTGGAAGATACTCAGGACTGGAATAGGGTGACTTTAAACAGAGAGTGACAGGAGCAATCATGGTTTCTAGAACTGGAGAGTTATATGGTTGGAAACTAAATTGCCTGTAAGTAGAAATGCCAGATTTTGACAGTGTACACAATTACCATTCCTTCTATATGTATGTTTATTATAAAGACCATCTTTTAAAAGTTGTGAAAGACATAAATGGATTAGGCTCATTATAATTACTAATACGCTAGCTTAGGGAGAGGACAAAATGGTATCCTGAGGGACTAATGTCATATACCCAGGTCACAAGAGGAACACGTAGCTCAATGAACTTGTTTGCATTTTAAGCAGTAAGATTTTTGTTGAAAGGTAAGATAAAAATCTTTAGGCCTGATTATGTCAATATTGTAAAAGTCATTCCTACACTACTTATCTAACGACCACAAGTTTGCCTGTTCATCCAGAAATCAGACATAATAGTATTTAAACATAATGGATGTGAACAGATAATTGAGTCAATTCTTATGTACAGTTATTAATTCAAATTACATAAATAGTAAGTATAGGACAATTATTTGTTCAAGAATGCCAATATTTTGAAACTATAGAAAATTTCACTGAACTAACTTTAAAATAGATTTCATTTTTTAGGTACCTACATCATAAGAGTGATTCTAAACACCAAAGAGAAATGTGTTATTGTGTTTCTATTCGTTATGGTATGTCATTATTTGTAACTGATAAATATCTTTTCTCAAGAAGTATTAAAGTAACTCAAAGGACTTTGTGAAGCATAATTTTTCTTTGCATTATTTGCTTTTATTTCTAATATATTTTTATTGAATCATTGTGTTTCATACAGAACGTCTCAATCAGTCTTAATCATCTTTATATCCCTTTAACCACCAGCACTGCTCCTGCATAGCCCCCAACTGGAATCCATGCATTCTTTATTTGTGTTAAAGTCTATTGTGTCAAGTTAGTGTCCCCTAAAGATCTCAGTGCAGGTTCATTCACTGAGGTCCCGTCAGCCTACCCAGAGTCCCTCAATTAGGAAGACTAACTCATCCTCATCCAGTGGTAATCAGTTGCCAGTATTTCTTCAGCAAAGATTTGGGTCTGTTACCCATTTCTCCTGTTCCATGCTGGGCTTTTGTCTGCTTGTGTTTGCATGGGTCTTGAGTACGATCATTGCTGTAGGTTCATATGAGCAAGGTTTCAGGAGCTTGTAGGATTCTGTTTCTATATGGTCACGCCCCTCCTCATTGGCTTTTACAATCTTTCTGCCCCCTTTTCTGCAATGGGTCCTGGGCCCTGGGTGAGTGAGACTTAATATAAGAGTCCTGTCCAGGGACTCACACTCTGCAGATTCCTAATGTCCATGATTTAGCCATTTGTGACCTTTTGTGTTCCTGGACCTTTGTTGCATGAGGGAGTTTCAACAATGAGAGATGAAAAATTCATTACTGTTCTCTTTGCCCATTGTTCTACATTGTGTGTTTCTTAGGTGCAGAGGTTACATTGTAGATGTGCTGCTTAGGCATGGACAATTAACAGACAATGTCTGTGTGTGACCAGTTGTGGTAGTCTGTATTAATCTCTGTCTGATGCAAAAGAAGTTTCTTTGATGAGTGGTGACTGGGATACTTGACTGACAATATAAGGATACATATTTTGCGATTATTAAGAAGTTACATATGCTAGGCATGTGACAGCTCTGGGAATCTCTCTAAGGCCTATACTTTGCAAATTTAAAAGACATAAGATAGATGACTGGTATTAAGCAATGGAGACTATTATTTTGTCTGTAAAGTGTTCAGAAAAGATAGTATTTAGATAGAAGTAACTGCCATATATTTATTTTGACTGCATAAAAAATATAGAATTTGTTCACTAGAAATTTAATGAATTGATGTTGTGCACAGTTAGATAATTACTACTTTATGGGATCACTGAAGGCAGAAAAATAGCTTGCTTATCTCTATATCCGAAAGGCTTAGTACATACTACAAAATATGTTGAAACATAATAACAAAAATATTTTAATAAGGTTCTGTATGTACAAAGAACTGGGGCATTATACCAAACTTATAGCATTCCAGTTATGAAAGTACATTTCATCTTTGATATTAGGCTAAACTTTTGTTTTCCTTTGTTTTCTAAGATAATTTATATACTTTTAGAATTACTTAATAATTTATTTTGCTCCTAATAATACATTATTAGAAGTAGATACAGCTTAGACTATTTAAATTTCAGATGCTCCATAATGTTTCTTTACATGTTCAGTTTTTCTTTCAAAGGGATAATTAATGGACATTCCAATCGAAACATATTTACTTTTTATGACTTTTACAAAGTTTTTTTTCCAAGAAAGGGTCTTTAAGTAAATAATTAGTGCATTTGGGGATCATAAAATAAATGGGAAATGAATAATCTTAAACAGGAAAGAGAAAGCTTAGAAAACACTGTTACTTGTGTTTCTCACTAAGACATGATTCCATGCAATTGCCTGGCTTCAAGAGTCAGCTCCTGTCTGTGAAATTGCTGCACATGTGGTGTGAATCATGAGTGTTTTACTTGCAGGAAAGTTGGGCCTTCACATATATGCATGTGTTGCAAATTAATGTCTACACTGGGGTCAAAGAGTAAGAACCATGACACCACACTAGGAAAGAAGATAATTTTATAAGTTTCTAGAATGAATAGGAGTGGTGTCCCTTCTTCCTGACTCTAGTCACAACACATTCCTTTCCCAATGTTCTTGATGACTTGCGTTGGAACCCCTGTCGAATTTATTGCTTCCCTCGAGACTCATAACATTGTGGCACTAGTGTTGCTAGGACAGAACATGAGGAACTCACAATTAGTCTCAAGATTTTCCATGTTTAATCTTTTAGCATCAATATCATGCTTCAACTCGATTCCAGACACAGTGAATAATGTTAACTGTTTTATGTCTTTACCAGAATCCCAGAAATCGGCATTGTAACCTTTTGAGGGAAGTAACGGATAAGGGAAAATAAAACGGATTTGACCTGCTCTCCTCAACCTTTTTGTGGGGTCAATAAGACAAGAAACTTCCTGCCATGAAACAATATGTTATTTCTTGCCACAATATTTACTTCCTTTAGGAAACTACCAACCTTTACTACATGGGTATGACGCCAAAGGATTCTGTCTGAAATTATAATGCTACACCTAACTGACCACACAGATGAACCTTAAGGGTAGAGCTTTACATGCCTGTATTTTAAAATGAGGAAATATATATATATATATA
This sequence comes from Eospalax fontanierii, assembly GCA_035773235.1. Taxonomy (NCBI): domain Eukaryota; kingdom Metazoa; phylum Chordata; class Mammalia; order Rodentia; family Spalacidae; genus Eospalax; species Eospalax fontanierii. Next base: position 22,588,198 of record CM069540.1, read on the forward strand.
TATATATATATATGCAAATTAAAGTTCTATATTATATGTATGTTTACCAGACGTGATGGCTTTCGTTTAACAGTATGGTCCTATGAAGTCATGTAATAGAGATGTGATCCTTTAAGACCTACAAAACTTACTGATGAGCTCCTTTCTGCTTCAGTAGTGGGTGGTGCTGAGTGGCTTGCTGTGGCTTTAGCTGGAGAAGGAACTAGTTCCTGCCGGTTCATTTGTCCTTTCTTCCCTGTCTCTCCATTCCACTGTTTTACATCCATGGCCCATTTTATGACACTAACAGCAAAAGACTTTATTTCTTAGAAATAGAATTGACACAAGCTAAGCCAGTGAGCAATTTTATGCTAACTTGACTAATGAAATGAACTGGAAACCATTGTTGGAGCTATTTGAAATAATAACCAGGTTCTTAGGTGACTGGAAGGGACTAGTGTTTAGTTCGTGGTTCTGTGAACTTTTTGTCTGATAGCCTCATATCCAGTGATGTTCTGTGTTCCACTTACAGTATGTCAACTTGTCTGAGAGTATTTATTGTTAAAATATAAATCATATACATATATATGTAATATGTATCTGTGATCACCCATCCTTGTATCCTCTTTTCCTTGGCAATTTTGAATTTTATTTTCTTTTTCTACCAGGACACCCTATATATCCCCCAGGTATCTTTTTCAGTATTCTTATACAGTGTCCTGTATCTGTCCAACCAAAATGCACAGTGCAATTTTTTACACCCAGTTATTTAAAGACTTGTTTTCCTCACGAGATGGTCAGCTGTGTGGGGATAGGAACTGTATTTAACCTCCTTACTGCTGATAGAACCTAGCTCAATGCCCAGTAGAAAGTGTCTTATAATTAGCTATTTCACAATGAATGCACATTTCTCTGTAGATATCATTAGCAAATAAAGCCTTCTAGTCTATAGTATGTATGCTGATCATTTGACTCAAATTACACTAAGGGAAATATCCCCTGGCCTTGAAAGAGAGCTGTTGTTTTGATTCCAGCTCTCCAAGGTTTTTATCACTGTCAATACCTACTGAATAGAGCACCAAGCTGGCACCAAGCTCATTTGCAATCCTTTCTGAAAGTATACCTAGAAAGAATCCATAAAGAAAGCCATCTGATTCTTTTTGTTTTTTTTTTCAAAAATCCACATAGACAATAAAGGCATTTATCTAAATAATGTTTTGGCTTCACACAACATCAATAAACACTTCATGGAGATTAAACTGACTGAAAACCTTTATACCTGTCATCTGATTTCTGTTGACTGAGTTGATTTCCTTTACAAAGAATTTTTTTTAAAAGTGAAGCTGTTTTGCATTAATGCATTTGGGAATTGGTAAATGATTTTCCTTAAATCATATTTTTCCCCAAGATGAACCTGGAATAAAAGATTATTAAAATGGATTTCTTGTGATATTGCTCTCATCCCGCAGAACAAACACACAGATCTGTCCCCATCAGCAAGTGCCATGTGGTGGAGCAGTTGATGAATTATAATTAACCTTGACAACGTGTTTTACACCTTAACTAGATTAACCAAAATTAGTTATCTTGAGAATCAGAAGAATCACTTAATTCCTCAGCTTACTGTAGTAAATGATAGCCTTTCCTTAGAAGAATTCTCAAACTGGAGAGAACAAATTCTTGCATATTGAATCTACTGCTTTAGCTAAATGAGAGGTCATCAGGTTTGAAATAATTGAGCTCCAAGGAGGGAAATACCCAATGTGCCTCAGGCTGCTGTCTTAGGCTCACTGTGGGAATGGGGTGTAGAATTATTAACAATCTAAATAATCATTAACAATCATTAAAACAGGGAGAATGAAAGGAAGGAAAGAAAGGAGCTAGAGGCGTCACCAAGCTGTCCTCTGCCTATTCACAGGGAAAAGTTAAGAAGTCTTTTAAAAACATTGTTTATTTTTACCTAGTTTTATCTTAGAATTTGTGTGTATTGTGTGTGTCTATATGCATGCATGTATTTGTACATATATGTACACATTTGTGAGAGTAAGGCATACCCAGTGGGTGTAGTGATCAAAGGACAACTTCTTGAACCCATCTTTTAATTTGAGACAGGGTCTTTCTTATCATATGCTGCCTCCCATGAACGACCCTCCGACTTCCAAGTCATGACAGGAGAGCTGGGGTTACAGATTTCTGTACTTCGTCTGGATGTATGTAGGTTTGGAGATTCAAATTCAAGTCATAAAGCTTACTCAGCAAGTGCTTTACATATTAAGCCTTCTCCCAAGCCTACACATATTTATTTTGTAAATATGTGTGAATGAAGGTGCTATTGTGTGTATTAATACTAAGCCTGTGTATTGATGTTACATACTATAGAGGAATATTAAGGCAAGAGGTGTAGTTCATTTAAATAGTTGTGTTTTCTTTGGCTCAAAATCTCCAGTGATAATTTATCCTTTGTGTTGCCATGACAATGCTTTTTGAACATGTGACACAATCAATCACATCCTTGGAAAATCCCCTCCTGGAAGACAAAATGCTTACTTGTACTTTGACATAGTGACCATCAAATTCATGCAAGATGTAAAGAAATGCTTTCGAAAATGAGTGCCTGCAACTGATCTTTTGTTCCAGATAGTCAATACAGACGTCTTGGAGATTTGGCATTGGAAATATTGTATAATTATCGTCTGTCCTTGGATGTCACAGGCTGATCAGATCCCTGTGCTCACCCTTCCTTCAACCTCCTTTGCTCCCTATAAGGCTCCTACAGGGCAATTGCCCTGCTCTTTATTAGCAAGGAAGAATCCTGTGAATGAGACGTGGGCTTGTTCTCTAAAGGAACATTAAAGCTTGTCAAAACAACCCATTCTATGTTGGCATGGTCACCCCAAATAGATGATCCTTTTTTGTAGGTATGAGAATCTTTGGACCCAGAAACATTAAAAATAACCAGTGGAATGAGTGTCCTAGAAATACCCTGATTAAATCTTATATTACTTGATATTTTCCTTATCTGTTAAAATCCTTCATATGAAAAATTTCTGAGATAGTAAACTTTGAGAAGAATGGTCCCTTAAAATGGGCACTAATACGGATGGGGAATCCTGGAGTGGCGTCTTGTGGCCTTTTCCATATCATGGATATGCCATATGGCTTTTAAAATCTGACCTTGTCATACTGGAGCTTCCTGACCTACCTTCCATCTGGATTCAGTATTCCAATCATGGGTCAGATGGTCATTTTAAGCACAATGGCCTGATAAGTGTTTAATAGGAAGGCAGGGTTTCCTGTTGTAATGGAAAAGGAAGTATTATTCCAAAGAATCAGGGCTGCAGATAGGACACACTGGCCAAGAAGCAGCAAAAATTGTAGAATACTCTTAAGATGATACAGTTGATAAGAGTAGACGGGGCATTGGGGTAAAAGTTGGAATGAGACTGAACTTCCTCTAGGGGCTCCTACTTGCTAACAACGCTACACATTCTTCGGTGAACATTTTGGAAGAGGAAAATTGCAACATCGATTGAATTCTGGAAAAAAAGTCCAGAAAATCACTTAAAATTTCTTCTTACATCCAAAATGTCTAGCTAGGAAGGGACAGGTATGATGGTACATACCTTGAATCCCAGCACTCAGGAGGCTGATGTTAGAAGATCTTCAAACCCTGGCCAGCCTAGGATACAGTGCTATATAGATTATAGTTTGGATGGGTCAGGCAGGTCCCCCTTGTGGCTAGACAGGAGATTAAGGGAAGGAAAAAAGATGGAGAGGCTTTTTGGTGCACATTAAGCATCTCTTCCATTATCCATTAGAGAAATTCATAAAGAGGGGTTTGACAGTGAGCAAGGGTGATTCCAGAGGTCACATTATATGATCTGAATCCTTCTGTATTTTACACAAATCCTTTCAAAAACATGGAAGACTGGTATCTTTGTTTCTTTCCTTAAGCCCATCACTGTATCCCAATTTTGTGTTCATGGGGCTGTGAGTCTCAAAGTCAAGTACCAAGTATCGATGTAAATGAGGGCTGGGGTAGTGTAGCCCATGTCTACCCAGTCATAAAAACAAACTATTTTCAGTATTTCTGAAACCATACATTGTGTAACTGGATACATCCTGGGTAAATAATACACTTTTGTAAGTAATTCTTAATTATGAAATCAATTATTGATTCACAATGAATTTTGAATGGCAGTCAGTGTGACTTGTAGATTCACTTTGAAAGAAACCCCCCCCTTTGTTGCTAGGGTAGGCCCATTAGTGGTAGGTTATTTGGTGTAGGGAACAGTGTATAGAATTCAGTATACACACCTAAAATCTACTCTATCACGGGAGCTACAGGGAAAAACTCTGGGCCAGGCTGCGTAGACCAAGATCTGAATCCAGCAGCTTATACATCACCTGGCTTGTGAAACCTGCTTCATCATTTCAGCATCATTTTCCTCATTTAGAAATGTGGAGGGAATGTAAGAGTTTGCTCTGTAAGGTTGTTGAGACTAGTAAATACAAATTAGTGGCAGAGGTGTTTGTCCTCCCACTTATAAGGAGGAAATAGAGTGTGCCCTGCCAGTCCCAGTAACAATATGAAGTGTTTGTTCTCCAGAACCTTCACAAACACCTAATTCCAATGGTTGAACAAAAGGAACTCAGGTTGCTAGCACCTCTCAGGTGAGTCTGCCGTTTCCTCAAATATGGAGTCACTTGCAGAATAGATGGGGTTTAATTTCTGTCAGCCAGGCTGCCAAGGTCACCAGATGTCTCTGACTTAATCTCAATCTCTTCTCCAAATATGTTCAAGGGCAACTTGCTGTGCTAGGACAGAACATTTCTCTTCACACTGAGCACACACCCTGGAACCAGGAACCACAAGTTCTCTTGTGTTTTCAGGCTCATACCAGTGAGAGACACACCAAGACATTCTGAGAACATCTCCTAAGAAATCAAAAGGAATAAAGCAGAATTAAAAGAGTAGATATTGGGTTGTGTGTGGGCTTAGTTCTGGAAGGATGCTTGATCATTTTGGGAGTTGATTTCCCAGGCTGGCCTTTGGTGAATTAATGTGTTCCATAGTGTTGTTTAGGAATATAACAGTGCTTTTTTCTATCTCTTTGCACAAATACAATTCAACAGCTTGAATTCAGACTACATTTAAAAAATAATGATTATATTAGCAACAAGATAATGCTTGTTGGCAGTACACAAAGTGAAGTTCTCATGGCAAAATAACTATTAAAATTCAGCAATTTAAGTTTTCACATGCAATCTTAATTCATTTATTTCTAAAAATAGTTCAATCTATATCTACTCAGAAACAAAGATGTGAAGAGTACAAATCTCTAGCTTAGTTGCTATGATATGCAATATTCAACACAGGGGGAATAACTATATTTTAAACAATATGTGGTAATAACCACATATATGCTAAAAATGTTTTGATGTTTGTGAATTTCCCAGGTTGTGGGCTTGAAGGTACCCTGATGCCCAGGCTCAGACTATATCTGGGTGTTAACTGTTAAAGGCCACATGTTACAGTGCATCACCTCAGGGCTTCTCTCATTCTGTATTCACAAAATCATAAATTCTGGCCAAAGCTATTGTTTCCATAATGAATTATTGACATCCCCCAGCATGCTAAGTGTTTTGGAACTGTTCAGGGGAGGGTTCATCAGAGAGCACATAAAGGAACTTCAGATGACTACCTGACTTTTCAGCATTTTAGAGTATTCTTAAAAAAGAAAAATAAATTAAGTAAAAAGGGGAGTGGAGGAGGAGGAAGAGGAGGAGAAAGAAGAGAAGGAGGAGGAGGAAGAGGAGGAGGAGGACGAGGACGAGGACGAGGAGGACAAGGAGAAGCACTTTGGCATTTACAGAATGGACTTTTACTGTGACTTCTTCTAACACAATGCAAGTTCAGAACCTTGAATTAACTGGCACTCACTCTACGCCACTTGATAATAGTGACAAATAGGTGTGCCTCAGGATGGGAGCCAGTATCTGCATATCAATAAGCTGCAGAGATGACTATGAAAATGTACAGGGCAAGTGATGGATGGTGTACACCTAGGCTAGATGCCCCTTGCTCCACAAATGGATAGTTTAATTGGTCTTGTTTTGAATTCATACCACAGGCCCTAGAAATAACTTAGTTTATTCAACCAGAAACGTGGCTGACATAGATTTTAATTTAGAACAAGCTCTGATTCTATATTGGAAATGATGGAAATGTTTGTTTTATCCAGATGTAAGAGTAGGCATAAAATGCATGGTGTCATCATATAGTTCTTGTTGGATGGGCTGTCTATGTCTATTCAGGTGGCTAAATGCTTTATTAATGAGCAGTAGGGTTTACCACGCTGGCATTCAGACAAATCCATCTTCCTCTTAATCTGTTTTTATAGAAAGTTTTGTTTTCTTCTTACAGAAAAAAAAATCTATTTCTGTGAGTTTTTAAATTAACTTTCCCTGATCTGCTATTGTTTATATATATATATATATTGTATATATTGTTTATTGTTTTTCAGATATGTTTCTTATATGCCAGTGACATTTAATATTTCTAATACACAAAACACTGAGGGCTCAGACTGCATACGTGGGAACACTATTTGTTTTTAAGTACTCTTTTGCCATTATATTTTAGGACATGGTTCTGTATGATCTCTTGTATTTCATCTGAACATCAGTCAACACCCATCTTCTTTCCTTTGACTTCTTAAGCACCCGTTTCCCCTGGTTTTCTCATATATGCATTTTTCTTTCCTAATTGGTACTTGCAAGTAGACAGGGAAACACATTATGTCTAAAGCCCATTGGGCTTAAATTTGATATTTCAGCTCTCTCTGAAGAATTTCCCAGGTGCCTCTATTTGGCCTCCTAAAAAATAGACTGTAGAAAAGCTCTCATTTATTTCTTTTATTTGGTTGTTGGTTGATGCTATTCCTGTGTTCTGAGCAGACCAAGGGAAGATACCCCCTTCCACTAGGCTTTGAATAGCAAATGCTGAGTTCCCAGCAGGAACCAGTGCCACCCCCTGAAATGTTCCAGTCTGCCATAGAAGCAGTGGACAATGACTTTGGAGAAACACAACAGCTTACAGCCTCACAGTTACCAAAAATAGCACATGTACCAGGGTATGAAGCCTGAAGCTATCAAGCTATTATAAGATAAATGGGCTTTTTTCACTTAGATGAGCAAGGAAGAATCCAAGCAATTTTATTCCTTTATACATTCTGCTTCCCTTTAAAAATTTATTTACTTTTTTATGTTGTATGGATATTTTGCCTGCATGTTATGAAATGCCCACAGAGGCCATAAGAAGGAGTCAGATTCCCTGGAACTGGAATTACTAATGGTTGTTAGCTGCTGTGTGGATGCTGGGAACCAAACTTGGGTACTCTGGAAGAACCCAGTGCTCTTAACCTCTGAGCCATCTCTTCAGCCCCAAATTTTACTTTGTAATCCAATATTCTATGCATGTTTTTAACCCCAGCACCCAACAGGCTGAGGCAGAAGGATGCCTCAAGGCCTGCTTAGAGTATTCAGTAAGATTTTTTTTTTAAAGCCAAAATAAACATAAAGGAATGAATAAAAAGATAATTATCTCATGTGTTGTTGAAATTGAGGTGTCCAGAGCCTAATTCCTAGTAGGACACTGCAGCTTCTTCTCCCAGGTTTCTATCATGTCTTTTATCTTTTTAAACAACCAATTTCACTAAAAAAGGTGATACTCATTTTCAGAGTAGGTTGTCTGACTTGGGTAGAGATTTCCATTATAGAGTTCTATGCACAAAGAGGTAAGCCAACTCTGTGTTCAGTTTTTGCATTCCTTCATGCCTTTTCTCTTCCAAAAAGAGAGAAGGGCTTTGAAGAAAAGGGAAAAATTCTAAAAAAATTGCACTAGATAGCTTTTGGTTTCAAAATAATTTGGTGAAGCTGTTTATTCTGTTTGTGACAAATTTCAAAGGGAATACTGAACAGGTGGCAATTACAGATAGTATCATTTAACACTTCAACACTTTGATGGTAGTGGTAACAGTGTGTGTGTATATGTGTACATGAATAGGTGTGTGCATGTGTGCATGCACATGTATGTACGTGCATGTATGTGCATGCGTGCATGCTTGTGTGTGCATGTGTGTGTGTTTGCGTGTGTGTGTGCATGTCTGATTATGATCTTGTGTTTTTAACCAAGTTTTAACTGCACACATAGGATCTAGAAAAAAGTTCACAAAAATAATTACAAGTTTGACCCTTCACCTTTTAATTTGTATAATCATTCTTAATACCTTATGTAACAATGTGTTCACAATTGAATTCCTTCATCTTCTGATGAAAATATGCCACATAAAAAGAAGCAGTCTTCACAGAGGAAAACTTTGAAAGTCCAGTTTCAGGCAGTTCTGCCCTTTTGGACCTCATGGTCCCGTCCTCAGGAAGTAGATAAAAAGGAGCCAATGAATATATGTATGTATGGGATTTCAGAGTTCAGTGTGGCCTGCTGAGGATAGGGAGGAAGAAGGTAGTACCTGATGGAGCCTAGCAACAAAGAAGATACCCAGAGAAGGACCTCGGTGTGTGGGGTGGGCAGAATCTTGGAAGAGGTTAGGTAGAAATCTGAGATTTCCAGTATTTCTTTAGATATCATTGTTCAAATTCTGTATGAGATTATTATGAATGATCTCACATTTAGAAAAATTTCTGTCTGATTCTCAGTTCAGATCTGGGCAGTTGAAACTAAAGGTAATGAAGAAGAGATAAGAACTGAAAGATACCAGAACTTGAGGTGTCACACTCCAGACAACCTTAAGGATCTGTATCTTCTGGCCTCTTGGAGCATTGACCCAGGCCTGATGTTGCACAAATGGCCATCACAATGGTCATTTCAGGAGGGAAGGTCTACAAACTGGTCATGGTACCTCATCAACAGTGTCTACCTGGGAACAGTAAGTCCACCTGAAATTGAAGGCCAGTGCACAAAACATTATTGTGGTATGTTACTATGGTATAAAACCATTGATAAATGTTTTTTTTTTTTATGACAGGAGTCCACATAGGATTCTATTCATTTGCTTATTATTATGAGTAAAATTTGATAGATTCATCCTTTTGGCCTAATGGTTTTCCCTTATCTTAAATTATCTATAGATTTATTGACTAGTGGATAGGACTTTGCTACTATTGAAGAGGCTATTGTACATAATGCATTTGTTTCGTGTAATATTTGCAGGTCTCTGGAGCAAATGTTCTCAATTCCATTTTACTATTTAAGGAACTGAGGAGCAGACCAGGTTCAATAATTGGTCTGACATTACGCTACTGGCTAGTGGGAAGATTTCTGGACTCTGAGGTGTGGATGAGGTACAGCTTTCCATGACATGCAAAATAATAGAAGCATTTCCACTTGAGGTTAGGGAAAATAAGTCATGCAGCGAGGAGGGACAACTGAGAATAGATAGGATACCATACTACTTTGGATGTCACAGGAGGAGGGTTTCCACTGGGCTTATGCAGTAGAAGCTTGGCAAGGAGGAGAGGCAGCCTGAGGGGAGGTGTGATGCCACACTATGTAAGAAGTGCTACTTTGGTCAGCAGACAGTCAGTGAATGCCTTCCACATGTTAGGCATTGTTCCAAGATGTGTAGAACAAACTGAGAACAAAGGAAACTCTCCAGAGCTCATGTTCCAGCGTAGTGCAGTTGTTTTAAGGGTAATGACACCCCCTCAGAAGTTTATACCCAAACCTGACTTGTTTGGACAATTGACATTCTCTCTGAGAGGTAGTACATCTGTCCATGAAGACTTGTCTCCCTTCACACAGTGTTGTGAAGACTTGTAAGACGGGTTATCAGAAGCATGTCTCATTCATATTTAACAGAGTTCATTCATTACAAATCCATGTTTAATAACATTAGCAACAGCAAATACATTGTGATGGCACCTCACCTGGGCAACTCTTCCTGCCCTGCGCAGTGATTCCTAGACAGTCTTCCTAAAAACGTGGGTCCTCCTCATTCATTCATTTGGTTTCTACTTCTCAGCTTCATTCTAGTGCAAGCTGCTGAAGAGGGAGGGGCAGTGACTCCTTCCCTGACACTCGTTTGTCAAACAGGCCTCTGGCTTTTTCATTTTTGACACTACCTTTCATTTTATCAGCTCCAAAGAGTAAGGCAACAGGGAACATGAGGCAAGAAAGTGAGGGAACAACATTTCTCTCCTTGTGCCCTGCCTCGATTTCTCTAAGCTGTTTCTCCCACATCTCTTCAGAGGCAATAAGTCATCAGAGTAGACCAGAGACTAACCAGTCATCTTGGGATCTGCTTACAAATGAGCGCAATGCTTACACCACGGATAGACTATTCATTGTGCAAACAAGTTTCTAAATTCTACTATGTGTGAGAGATTTGTTAAAAGAAACATAATGGCAGAGTAGATTCAAATTTATCATTGTAACAATATGCCTATTGCTCTCTTGAATTCAGATTTCATTTCTTAATATGAGATATAACACTTAGTTTAGTAGGAAGTGCAATAGCATAGACCACCTAGGTGGGAATTTGTTATATGTGAAAATATTAATTTCTTCCAGCTTTTCAATTTATCTCATGAAGAAGTTTCATATGACATATACCTTTGTGTCTTTTAATCTTTCTGAATATGTATAAACCCTGAAAGGAAAATATTTTGGCTTTTATAATATTTTGACTGGAATGCTCAGAATAATGATTCTACAGTTAACGTACACACATACATTTGTAAATTGAGGACCTTATTTAGTAATTCAAAAGAAGTAATGGCTTTAATATGCTCCACTGACATCTGCCTGTAAGCATTGCTAGAACAACCAGCATCTACCAATTCCCCATGGCCCTGTTTTCTTTGAAGGTTCTATGTATGCCTTTCTGATTTTGACTATATTTTGACATTTTCAAATATGTGTATGGCATCTGTTGAATAAATGATCAGTCAAAATGAATTTCCTTCAATTATCACCCTAGTTTTAGTCTCTGACTGTAAACTCACCTTTCCTTTCACTCGTGATAGTTACCTGCCTTTTTGCAACAGCATCTTTAGGGAGGACTTCAGTTTATCACACGGGCCTTTGGCTTCTTCACTTTTGAGGCTACCTTTCATTCCATCAGCTCCAGAGTGTCAGACAACAGGGAACATGTGGCAAGAAAGTGAGGGAACAGCATTTCTCCCCTGTGCCCCAGCCTCACTTTCTCTAAGCTATCTGTCCCCCGCCTCTTCAGCTGCGATAAGACATCAGAATAGACCAGTGACTAACCAGTCATCATGAGATCTGCTTACAAATTAGTACACTGCTTACATCATGGATAAACTATACTTTTCTATCAGAAGGGAAACAAAGTCTGGAATTTCAGCCTTCTTCCTATAAAACTTACTGTTTTGACATGAGATTCTTCTGAGATTTATACTAAGCATCCTTAAGTGAATCATGGTAGATGTGGATAATATTCACATTGAAACTACATGGTGCAGTTACTTTGTGTTTGTGTGTGTGTGTGTGTGTGTGTGTAAGACTATGTGTGTATGTCACATGTTGAAGTCAGAGGTTGATGTCAGGTGTCTTCCTCATTTGCTCTGCACCCTATTTTATGAGACAAGGTCTCTCACTGGACCTGAAGCTCATGAATTCAGCTTAGGGTAGTTGGCAAATAAACTCACAGGATATTTTTCTGCTCTGCCCTGTTTTTTTAATTTTATTTATTCACTTATTTTTATATTAAAAATATGTTATTATCTCTATTTTATGTGTATGAGTGTACTGCCTGCATGTATAAGTACAGTGGTATCATGCAGAGGTCAGAAGAGTGCATTGGATTCCCCTGGAACTGGAGTTATGGACAGTTGTTAGCAATCATGTGAGTCCTGGGATTTGAATATGAGTCCTCTACAAGAGCATTCAAAGTTCTTAACTGCTGTTCCATCTCTCCAGCCCCTTATGAACAACTTTTAAAGCACAAAGACTTTGGAGAAAAGAGGATCTCTGTAAAGCCACTTCATTCCTTGGAGCCCACTGAGGTTGTTGAGACTGTGCAGTATGCACAGAAAGAAAACAGATGAACACAAGCTTTATTCTGACATTGTATATGGCTTTCATTATGTTGATCTGTGTTCCCTCTGGTCCAATTCCCTCTAGGACGTTTAACGTGAATGCATGTGGGATTTTGTCAAAGGCCATTTCTGTATCTATTGAGATGACTGTGTGATTTTTGACACCTGGGGAAACCACCTAGTTGTTCTTCAAGTAGGGAATAATTAAATACACCTTGATAAAGGTATACTATGGAATGTCACTCAGGAGTAAAAGAAGGGGATTATTAGTACACTCAATATTACATAAATTCATGGGGAATTATAATGAATTTAAAAAGGTAATGTCACATTATTAAGTATTTTATCCCACTTATGTAACACTCTTGAAATGCTCCAAATAGAGACATAGAAAAACTAGGAATTGAGTTAAAGAAGGATGGCTGTGGCCATAAATGACTATGTGAGGCATCCTCATGGTCATGAAAACATTGTACACCTTAAAAATCATGATGAGGATATCGTACTTCAGGTTTGCAACATGTCACTGTTGGGTGTATTTTAATATTTTTTTCTACTAGATATCAATTTGCAATTATTTTAAAATAACAAGTACAGTTAGAACATAAGGAAACACCCTGAGTTGTGTCCCGAATATGAGTGTCTCCTGGACTTCCCCAACTCACAAAGGTAGCAAAGCAGGTTTCTTTTAGTGTATATATTAGCAATGTCAGCTTGCATTCCACTTGGTATTGCACTGAATTCAATTTGTTTTTCTAAGTAACAGAGACCCACGCAGTCTGAATACTCGGCAAACCCTGACAAAGCAACGCCAGCATAGATGATCTTTGTCAAAAAGCTTATTTGATAGTGACGCTATTCAGAAAAGATGGCTGGAAGAACATGAACTTCAAAGATTACCAAGAGAACAAGCCTGGAGAGAAGAATCACTAAATGACCACTTTTAATTTTTTTAACCTACAATGGATGGAACTGTGTTTAAGGGATCATGGTTTGGTGATCTTGGAAGAAATAGTTCCCTATGGTGCAAGCTTTGCAAGATTTCAGTCATGCATTGTGTATTGCCTGTTCATGATTTCTGCATGCTCCTGAAAAGCTGGAACTGAAATGGGGGGAACTAGCAACGTTTGGCTCATGATGACATGGCTTTTCAAGTCTTACCATCATGTTTTCCTCAGCTCCCGATCCTACCTTTAAACTGCACTTCTTGTTGACATTGAAGAATTCATGCATCTTGCCCTGAAACTTTACTGGGACAAAGTAGGAATAAGCAACACATCTGGAGGTCTAATTGCTATAAGCCACCATGTCATAGCTGCAAATGCTTGTCATCCCAGCACAATGAAAAATTAGAGCAATTGTCTCTAAAATATTCCTGCATTTCCTCCGACTTTATTCTTGTCAAGACTACTTTGACCAATTTCTTCTAACCATCTCCACCTCCTTTTACTTCTTGGCTCCTTATGAATGGTCCAGTTTGAATTTTCCTGCCTTGTCTTTAGTCTTTGTCATTCAGTCAAAATATACTCTCATTCTCCCATCTCCAAAGATGAGATGTGCTGAGCTCCCATGCTGTCTTTCATTTTTTCCATTCAGCATGTTAATTATTTCATACCATCATGAAATGTTCTTGAAATGACCCAAAGATAGTTAGAGAAAAAAGCTGGTAATTGATTTAAAGTGGATTCGAGGCTGGAAGTGAAGTGAGTGTATGAAGGCAGTCCGAGCATCATTGTAGTTATGGAAATATTCTGCGTCTTGAAGGCATCAAACTGAAACTGACATAACCTTTTGTTCTTCTGAGATTTTTCCATGCTTAATTATTTCTCTTTATCTCTTACTCCTTAGAGTACTTGAATTCATCATGTACAAATTCTCATGTTTCCTGTCATAGAGCAGTATAAATTATTGAGGTCAGGGACAATAGAAAAATCAGCAGAGGTCCTGGTTCTGTTTTACTTTTTTCATCTGTGGATTTCTTCTTCTGCTTTTTGATAACTTCTGAAAATGAGGTATTGAAAGGAAACAGAAGGGTCGAGATATCTATCTATCTATCTATCTATCTATCTATCTATCTATCTATCTTCTATCTATCATCTGTCTAACTATAGAGAGAGAGAGAATTGTACATTGATCCCCAAAGTGAAATTTGGATGAAAATTTTGAAACATCAGATTTTTTGGCTAGTCAGACTAACGTAAAAAAGAATCTTATGTTCAACATGATTATGAGTAATGTTAAATGTTAAACTCTTTAAATACATTAGACCTGGTCTATTTTTTGTTAAGATCATGACTAATTCCTTCCAAATTTATGAGAGTTGAGCTATTAAAGTATTGACAGCCAACTGTTGGATTCCTATAACAAAAATAAATAGGACTGGCTTCATTTAAAATGCATAAAGAACACCATAGGACAGAACAAAGATTGATGATTATACTCAAATAAAATTGGTTGACCAATACAAGCTTTATTGAAGAGTGGCAGGTGTATTCTATTAGAATGAGCAATGGGCTTAGTGCCATAAATCTTCTATTTTGACCTCAGCAAAATCTGTTGTTGTATCAAGAGTGCATTTTAAAATAAGAGTTATTTACTAGTAAAAGTGTAAAAGAACTATATACAAATATCATATACAGAATATTAGAAAAACCTGACTCTCGAGAATCCTGTCTTCTCTATCATGGGTATTATATCATTGGAGTCTTTCATCCAGGTCCCCAAATACAGACTTCAAAGTATCTTATAGTTAGAAGAAAGAGCACACTTCATTTCTGTAAAAGCTTTTGGCCCTCTTCAGTTATCATTATATGCAGTGATATACTGGATGATTCATGCGTCTCTTTAAACCTATAGCCTTAATTTGGCACGTTCTGTTCTGACATTTCAGTTATCTAAAATGTTCTCAGCATAGAATCAAATGAATATTGGTGGGGGTATCTTGGTATTTACTTTTCTCTCCTGGTTTATTCCCAAATCTAACAAATATGTATTGGGTTTCCCATATGAGCATTAGAAAGCAAACAAAGTCAGGATATCATGACGCTTACCTTGAACGTACTTTATAAATCGCGTAGATGAATGTAAACCTCCTACCATAGGAAAAAATGTAAAGAAAAGATTCTGGTGAAGTCTGTGCATGTATTAGTAGCTTTGGCTGATCCTAGAAGCCAGGTTGGTTGAAGGAGAGAATTATTTTCATGATAGTTAATAAATGAGAATGCATAGCATAGGAGGAAAAGGAAAGTTCGAGAACTGTAGGTGGAGAGAAAGTAGATGTGAGCTGGTCTAGGGTTTAAGAAAGATATAGGCAGGGGAAAAACTTTGTGGCTGCATGTAACATGAATTCTTTCACAGTGAGGCCTGGCATTCAGCCCCACCCCACCCCCAGGTTTGAACCAATTGAGTAGAAAGAGAATGCTTCTTTAGAGAAATTAATTTATTCCAGGTTACTTACAAAGGATTTATCCCCGGGGAGAGAGAGATGGAGATATTGTATGGTGGAGGCTGCATTTTGATCATAAGTCCCCTGGACCTCTGGAATACGTGTGCAAGAATGGTGCCCTGGTCCATCGCCTGCCTCTCTCCTTCCCATGCTTCCATGTGTTTCTGCTAGACCCCCACCCCAAGTCATTGGTTAGTTGGGTGTCAATCCCATTTGGAAGCCTATCCCTCACAGCAGAGAGAGAGAAAACTGCATATCTATGCAACATCCCACCCCTTTTCTCTCTGGATCTTACCCACTTTCAGCCAGCCTCATCCAGGATAGTCCCTGAGCCACAAGATCATGGGGTTTGGGGAAGGAATAGCAGACATAGGATGATGTTCTTTCCACTGTGGCATGGGTTATCATCTTGCTTCAGTGATGCTCCTTCTACTGTAAAAGCACAATAATTGTAAAGCAGCAACAACAGCAGCAAAAGTTACAGCCATATAAATATTGAATGACCTAACCTATGGATATAAACACAAGTGCTTAAGTAGACATATCATATTTATCTTGCAAACAATTGCCATAACTTCTTTATTGGGGCTTATAACTCTCCCCCTCACCACTGGGGGTCGAAATTCTTTTCCTAATATCAGATGTGTGTGTGTGTGTGTGTGTGTGTGTGTGTGTGTGTGTGTGCCCTCCCTGAAGAGTGGGCCCTAAATCCAATTTTAAATATGCTGGGGGTGTACATACCAGACGAGCCTCTATTATAACCGTAGAGACATCTGACAGTGAAGCACACAAGATCTGTCCTTAAGCAGAGCTTTTCAGGACTTTTTTCCCATAGCGGCCTACATAGCACCCTCTAGCTCTATAGGAGAGACCCTCTCACTATTGGGAGAGGCTTTGGCCGGGCAAACTGTCTCCACCCCTCTAATTGCCAGTCATAGGGTAGAAATGTACCCTGCTTACTCTGAGGGGCTTAATATCCAACCCTGGGATAATTGTAATCCTCTGTGTACCTTTTGTGAACTGTTTCTGAGGGGTTAAAGCCTTCCAAGGGTGCATTAGCACAGAACTTGACTTTTTATCAATCCTTCCTTTAGGAACTTGGGCTAAACACAAGTCTCTCCACATTTGTCTGTGAGTAAGCCAAGCAGACCTCCTTTTCTGTTTTGTCTCCCTTATATAAGTTTTAGGATGTTCTATTCTTCTACAGACATACTTTACATGCTGGGCTAGGTTGCTTAAATCTGTCAAAGCCTCTCCTGCTTTGTAAAACTCTTGTCCCACTAGGGGATCTAGCAGGGACACTAATCCTCCCTACCAATGTCGAGGTCCTTGTTCAATGAAGTCCTTCGTTAAATCTCTAGTGAACATAGTCCCATCTGGTCCTGTGACAGGGGCACCATATGCTGCTTCCCTCACACCCAGTTCTCTCAGCAGGGCCTGTCCCCCTTTTTATTGTTCTCCAGCTCCTGACATTCATGGGAATCTCCACTGGTGATAACCAGGTTTCTCTAACTGCTTGCACAAGCCAGTCTATCAGAGACCGCTTTCCTTTGTACTGCCTTAGACTACACAGCCTACATCTCAAGGAGGGGTGAGCTGTTATGTCGCTCAGCTGTCCTGCTCCTGTAGCACTGAAAATAATCTCCTCTGCTCCTATGTCCCACAGCCTTACAAGCCAGGTAGTTAAGCATTCCCTCCTGGTTTGTTTGAATGTCTTTCCTAGCTCCAGCAGCTCTAGGGATAGGAATGCTTTATTCGCTAAATTCTTATGCTTGTTAAGGCCCTTATCAGTGTGCAGACATGTGGATTTTTCTTTTTATATTACAGGTCGAACCTGGGGACGGGCACTTTTAGTTTCTTCTGGGTTGTTCCCTACCTCATTGCTGCTTGATTCTACCCAGGGTTTCCAGGTCCTGGGGTCCCAGGATGGGGCTTGTATTATCAACCTGACCTGGGTTTTTATCCCTTTTCCACCTCCTAGATGTAGGAAGTGGCAGGCTAAAACTTCTATGCCCTTTCTCCTCTATCCAATTTCCAACAAAATCAGAGGCTAGTATTGAAGAAGCAAGCCTCATATCTTTCTCTCAATCTAATTCATCTCTCACACTTTGAATCTCTTTCTGGGCTAAAACCTCAGCCCAAAACTGCCATCCCAGTATTTTTCCCACCAATCTCATCTGCTTGGGCAAGTTCACTTTAGTTACATATTTCAACTGTATCATGAATCCTTTCATGGTGAGTGCTGGCATTTAGCCCCACCCCACCCCCAGGTTGAACGAATTGAGAAGACAGAGAATGCTCCTTTAGAGAAATTAATTTACTCCAGGTTACTTACAAAGGATTTATCCCTGGGGAGAGAGAGACGGAGATGTTGCATGCGGGAGACTGCATTTTGATCATACGTCCCCTGGACCTCTGGAACATGTGTGCAAAAATGGCTTCTCATGCTTCCATGCGTTTCTGCTAGACCATCCCCTTAAGTCATTGGTTAGTTGGATGCCAGTCACATTTGGAAGCCTATCCCTCACAGAGACATAGAAAACTGCTTGTCTATGCAAGACTGCATTTAAGAGAGGAAGAGGAAGGTTGGACCAGGAGTAGCAAGCACTTGTTCCAAACATTAAAATTTTATCAAAGGGAACTACAAACTTTCAAAGTTTATTACAAGGACTAGAAGGTGACTTGATGTGATGAGTTTATATTTTATAAGAGCATTCCACCTGCCACTTGGAGTCTAGATTAAAGAGGTTTGTGAAGGCCAGCCCTGAAGTAGTACAGGTGAAATAATTACCCAGGTTGGATGATGATGGTGGAGGAGGAACTTAGGTTATGTGTGGTGTTATAGGAGCACAAAGTAAACAGGCCTTGAGGTCTGAAGATCCAAGAACCTGATGATCTTCATCAGGGAAGAAGAGGAATGACTGTTGCTCAGAATATGCATGACAGCTAATGCATCAGAGTGCCCACTGTTACACAGCAGGAGCTTTTAAACTGTTCTGATTAGTACAGAAGCAATGCAGGATGGCCAAGAATAAACCCTATGATTTTGTCTAAATTTACCTGTGAGAAAATTTATACCATGTGTTTCTAGTCTGCAGCCCACAGGCTCTTGAATGTGTACTTTGTGGGTCATGTGTTGTATCTTACTAACAAATGAATGTCTGTAACCAGTACAGGATGTAGCTTATAAAATCTATTGAAGACTGGCTTAGTAGAGAACACTCATAATCCCAACACTTAGGAACCTGAGGTATGGGGGTCAGAAGTTGGAAGCCAGCACAGACCACAATGAAAAATCCTATCATAAAAAAATAGTCCATTGTATATGTCAGTTCTCTTTGATATACAGCATATCTAACAGTGATAATTGTACTAAATTCCTTTTTGACATTCCATCTATATATCATTAGCAACATTTTCAGACTGAAGTTCATCCATTAAATAGGAGTGGAAAGAGTCTGCAGGTTTTATTTAGTCTTTGACCCTAATCATTAGAATGTGTAAAAGGATAAATGAACCTGAATATCCAGTATCCCTTCTAAATGCTCTGGAACTGCATTGCTCAAATGCTTTCCTCTTTTCTTTTACCATCTAGAAGACAAAAGAGAAGTCTATGATGTGACAGATCTTACCAAGAAAATTAAAAAATATTGGATAGAGGGAGTTACAGGAAAATCTATCTCTGCTTAATCAAGTTTTAGCGGGATTTCAAGAGGAGATTTTTTTTTAAAGGTACGTTAAGTGGAGACTCTGTTTTCTCATAGTGATAGGTCCATTTGGAGATATGAGAGAAACCCATGTAGAGAGGTGTTGAGTTTACATAAGTAGGCTGCCATCATATGCTGAGCTCCTCACTTCACCTATTCTCTTCATGGGTTAATGTTCATGGAGGAAGCTAGCTTAGTCATTTTAAGAATCACTAGCATGCATTAGACCTGAGGCCAGCAGTCTCACTGTGGATACAGTTTTCAACCATTAGCCAGTTTCTCAATAAAGTGTAGAAATCATGAATCCATCACATATGAGAATGGGAGGAGACTGATTGTCCCCACTATTACAATAAAGTTATCAGTGTATATGGAGTGTTGTTGGAAGTACTTCACATGTGTTTAATAAATCTGTTACAGATGAGAAAAAAAATAGGAAAGTAAAGGAATTTTCTTGGGATCCCATATCTAATCCATGGTTGGTGAGAAGGTAGCCCAGAAGTCTCATTTGTGGCTGGCTAGCACCACTGTCCATGTGATGTGGGCTACTGCAATGATGTGATAAAACAGTGAGTGGACCAGGGTCCCCTCAGCCTCCTGTATGTTTCTTTGGACTACTGCTCTGTCAGTACCCAGTGAAGCTTATCACTTCAGACATAGTTAATGAATGCTTGGACTTTGCAAGTTAGGGATTTGATGGGTTGCATGACGTTTACAGAAAATAAAGTTCCCAGATTACTTGAATGTAAAAAAGTCTAGAATGTTAATGAGGACCCCAAAGAGAATTGGAACCAATGATATCACCTTATGCAATGTGAGTACAATGAAATGCATAAGATGTCTATTGCCCCTTAACAATCCATTTCACATGTGAAGAATATTTTATTTTGTTTTTAAAATATATTTACTATTTTTATTTAATGTGAATGAGTGTATTGCCTCTGTGTGGAAGTGTTGTGCAATGAATGTGAAGGACAGAAGTAGGTGTAGATTCCCTGGAATTGAAGTTACTAATGGTTGTTAGCCACCATGTGGGTGCTAGGAACCAAACCTGGGTCCTCTGTAAGAGCAGTCAGTGCTCTTAACACCTTTTCAGCCCTTGTAAAGAACACTTTAACTACTGGCTTGGTCTAAATTGTAATTGAGATTACATTGTGAAAGAGAATCTGAGGACAGATACTAGGTGTGCATGTCTTCATACGTATTTACATAGATTTGCATACACATACCCACAGAAAAGCACTGCTAGATAAATGAAATAAAGATGTGCAAATACAATCTTAATTTGGAGATTAACATATATTAGAAGTTACTGTTTAGATTTTATGTTAATAATAACCAATGTTCAAGATTCTTTCAGAACATTTTTATGGGTGAAATGATGTGTTGTCTTTTATTTGCGTTAAAAGATAAAACGTGTTGGATTATGAAAAAGAATAGACACATTAATTCTATTTGTAGAAGCTGAATAATTATGATACAAAGGCTTATACTATTCTTGTTACATTCATGTTTTCAAATGCTCATGATCAATGTTTGAAAAATATTATGTAAATTCAGTAGTTTTTGTATTCTATTTTGAAATGAATAGAGGGAATTCCATATTTTTGTCATCCTCCTGTCACAATATTAATTCTTTGTTTTCTTTCTACTATCAAACATGAAATGATGAATGGTTCTGGGCATAACTAGACTCTTGGGCAGTTAACAAATTTTCTCACAGCTTCTTTCATTTGCCAAAACAACTAGAACTTGAATAGGAACAAGTGGAAAAGGCCAGTCCTGCTCAGAGGAAAACAGAACCCAGGAAACACTTTCCACCAGGAATCTTATATTCCCGCTGATTGGGTTAGGAAATACTTGGGTTTTTCATCAGCCTCCAGAGAGGGAAACAAAACACTCTGACTTGATGAAAAAAAATAATTTGAAGATATTTTCGTATTTTTTTAAAAAGGAGAAAATAAAATGTGCATAAAATATCTTTTGCATCAGTTTTGAATATGATTGATTTCATCAATATGCAATATTGATGTTGTGGTTTAACAGTAGCATGTAACATCTGCTGAAATCAAGATTTGGGTATGTCAATCAAACTGACACTTCTGAAAAAGATCACAGAAAAAAAATTCTGACATGTTTGCCTCCCAGTTTAATCCAAGCACTATAATTTTCATCTTGGTTTCTGATTTGACTCAGTAATTATGCATTAGCACCTTCTTAGTTTCCAAGTACTTAAGATTTTTCAATATATTAAAATGGACTATGTTTGTTTAAAAAGAATGCTAAAGACATATCTATTTGTTATCTATGCATCATCTATATATTTATAGGTCAGCCATGATTATTAAACAGGCATTGTGGAAGATACAGTAACAGCAAGGAACAAGATAGGGGCTTATTGACTGAATAGATTCTGGGCCTTTAAAATATATTTCATTTAATGTCTGTGAGTGTATTGTCTGCATGTATGTAAGTGGACCATGCTGTGGTGGTGTGCAGTACCCAAGGAGGTCAGAATAGGATGTTAGATCACTTAGAATTTCAGTTATGAAAAGTTGTTAGGTGTCCTGTGGGTGCTGAGACCTAAACCCTGACCCTCTGCAAGACAAGCCAGTGCTCTTAACTGCTGAGCCATCGCTCAGAGCCGATTCCAGACTTTCAAATGAAACTGGTGCTATGCGTTCAGTTCATCCTCCCCAGCATAGTCTTCATTTATGAATTCTAATCCATTCTGCACAAACAATGTAAAACATCACTGTGCACTTTTATCTTGCATCTCTTACTTTTTATCTTTAGCTTCTATGTTTAATAATTATACAAGATAATTATACTTGATAAAATACACATATATTTTTAATTAGTTGTTGTTTTCAATAATGGCACACTTTATCCTGATTATTAAGTTTAAACTTAAATTCCTCATTGTCTACCACAGTTAAATATACTGCCACTATTATTATTATTTTTGGTTTTTAAAAATTATTTTCTAGTTCAGCCCTATTTTTTAGCATTTGATAATTGCTCTATTTTAAGTTTGATATGTTGAGTGGTAAAAAATGACTTTATCTTGTTTAATATACCTACCAATAAACTGCCTTTTAAAGTGAAAACTTACTATACTCCATATGTATTGAGAATGACTATATAATTTTGCTTTTAAGTTGATGTTCATTATTAACGTTACTCTTTCGCTTAATTTTCATCTTAGTCTTATATATTTCCTTGCCCTACTTGGCCACTGGGTGATTCTGTGTTGTCAATACTTTAAAAATTATCTTCTGTAGGAGAAAAAAAATACTTGTGTTGAAATTTAAATGCTTATTTTTCTGTAATTTGCATTTATTTCACTTGACTCCTTATAGAAAGAGGCAAGAATATCTTTACATTATGCAGCATTATACTTATGGCTATTAGTATTAAAACTAATGACATTTAAACCATACACATTTCAGTTACCCCATACATATTTCAGATAACAACAGTTACATATGACAAGTGGCTGCTATACTGCACAGTGCAAATGTACTAGCCATTTCTCAATTTATAAAAATTCTCTTAAACAACATCATCACACTATGTTGGTACCTGATATATTATTTATAGACACTATATGCTATAGAAAAAAATAGGTGAGGGTTTTTGTTAACAATTAAAAATGATAAAGAAGTTCAATTTCCTTATACAGATGTAAACAGGGACCTGGTGTGGTGATACATGCCTTTAATCTCAGCACTAGCAAGGCACAGCCAAGTGGATTTTGAGAAATCAAGGACAGCATGGTTTACATAGTCAGTTTCGGGCCAGTTGGGGCTACCGGGAGAACCTACCTCAAAACAAGACAAAACAAACAAAGCCTAAAAGTAAACAGAGAATATACAGCTCTGTTTGCTCTAGTTAAAGTAACATCAGACTCTTTAGTGAGAGTTTATTTAACAATGATGATTTTAGGTATGTCAAGCCTCCCTGGAGAAATACTTGCAGACAAACTCCCTGGGAATCAATTTCCTGGTGACAAGATTTTGAATAAGTATAAAACTGTTAAGAAAAGATCTCCACCCCAATGTGCCTAATGTGTACAGATTTAACATATTTCAGAACTCTGACTTATAGTCTGAGGCCTTTGCTATTGGTTTATTAATGGATAATAATGGCTAGCTTAATGCAATGTAGTCTCAGAGCACCTGTGTCAACAGTTTTTCTAGTATTCTTATGATTGTTCATTAGTTGCTCAGTGAAACATGTGCCCTCCAGGTTCAACCACAATTGTTATCTAAAGCTGATAAATAATTTGGAGATTCAAACTTATTTTTTACAGTTAAGTTTTTACAATCAAACATACACTTTTGTACTATTACACAGAGTAAGATGCCCTCTATTTTCTCTCCTAGGGCAATCTCAGCTCTGCTCCACCCAAGTAAGAGAAATCTTGGATTTCTTGTCCCTTACCTGCCTTCACCTCAAAGAACTAGATTTTGCCAAGAAAATTCAGTACTTTAAAAAATACATATTTTATTTATTATTTTTATTTTATATGTATGAATTTATTGTCTGCATGGATATAAATGTGCCTGTTTCATGCAATGCCCATGGAAGTCAGAAAAGGACATTGAATCCCCTGGAACTGAAGCTTTGGATGGTTTTATCTGTCATGTGGGTGCCTGGAAATCAAACCTGGGTCCTCTGCAAGAGCAGCCAGTGCCCTTAACTGCTGTGCCATCTCTCGAGTCCCAAGACTATAGTAGTTTTGTAGTTGAGAACATTTTAAGAATATGCTGATATTGCCTTTCTTTATCCTTAAAAAATCTCACATATTTCCAGAAAGCCCACTTGTTACACTGAGTTCACTTTCATAGTACTGTTTATGCATTAATAGGAAAAACCTCATGCACACAAGCAGAATGCTGTATAACCTACCATTGTTCCATCTTAACCTCCTCAACTCACCTGAGGACTTATAATTTATCTGAGATAAACAGATGGACTCTGCTACTCACATAATCATTTACAGCCATAAGATTGAACCCAGAACACCTCTCTTGTGTTATGACTAACGTATATTCTCAGCTTGCTTTTAATTTTGAGACAAGTTCTTGCTTAGATTCCCAAACTGTACTTGAACTTGATTTGTAGCCCAACCAGGTCTTAAATATAAGATCTGTTCCATCCAGTGTCTCATGTCACTAGGATTATCAGTTCATGCCATCAATCCTGGCTACCATGATTAAATAATGCTACAGTAATAATAAAATTAGAATATGACCTTAACACCTCTAACCAGGGAGCTATTGATAATTAATGGCTACTGCTTGATGGAGAGTCACTTTTCTTTGGGCTATGGCCTTTCATAGTTTTACCATATGCCAGAAGATGGTCCCACACTCATGTGCACACAGACAGCACTGACACTTGGTGGGTTATAAATTGTAATTTTAGAAGAGTCAATGAAGTTGGGAGGAAAGAAGATGTGTTGGGAGGCGAGGGGAGTTGGAGGAGGAGGGGAACATTATGATCAGGATACATTTTGCAGTCTTCCGAGCACCTCTTCTACAGTGATCCCTGAGTCCTGGGTAAGTGCAGTTTAATAGAGGAGTCCTACCCAGGGACTCACACTCTGTAGTCGTATTCTCTATATTTTGGCCAATTGTGGCCTTTGGTGTTCATCACCATCTGTTGCAAGAAGAAACTTCCTGAAAAGAGTTGAGCTATGTGTTAGTATTTTCTCTGCTCCCACTGTAAGATCCAGGGGAGGGGTTGAATGACCACAAGGAAACAATGTCTTGTAGGCTCCTGGGATCTTGCTCACATGAACTTACAACAGTGGTGACAGCATGCATAGGGTTAATGCAAACTCTATCAGACAAAAATCCAGCATAGAACTGGGGAAACGGGCAGGAAGCCACAACTTTGGAGAGGAACTATTTGGCTGCTGATCACTGTTGGGTGAGGGTGTTTTTCACTTGTTTATTGACTTCTTTTAGGGGCTGTTTTTCCATAAGGAAGTTAAAATATTTTTGTATTTGAATAAATGTTTTTGTTGTTTTTCTTGTGGACTTGCTGGATTTTGAATCTTGTTGGTCAAGATGCCCAAGTTATGCTGTTCCTGCACCATTTGGCACAACTAAGCTCCTCATAACTACAGAACTGAAACCACTGCTTTCTTGAATATCTGCTGGGGTGGGGCTGTTTTGAGTACCCAGGTCCCTAATTGTGATTGTTAATATTGCCAACTTGATAGGACCTAGATTCACAAGGCTGAGAGATTATCTAGATTAGGATAATTGGGTCTGAAGACTCACCTTAACTGTGAGCAGCACCATTCCTGAGCTGGGGTTGGGGCTCAGTTGGTGGCATGTCTACTTGGCTTTTATTGCTGTTTTCTGACTGGAGACACACTGTTACCAGGTGCCTTAGGACACTGTTGCATGACTTCTTACTGTGGTGGGCTGTCCACTGTAACTGTGTGCCAACTTAAATCCTTCCTCTCTTAAGATCTTTTCATCAGAGATTTTTGTAGAGGAGACACATAGCTAACACACCTATTATCCCCTTTTTGTTTTCTATAAAGCCAGCTAAATAAATAATTATTTCAGCAGTACTTTTCCTCTTTATTTATTTTACTGCTACATAGGGGCACATTCCCACACATTTCCATCCAACTGGTGCTCAACTACAGGGCTATGCATGAGAACATTCACAGATCATCGTAAAACTTGATGTATTCCAGCTCTCCTTGGAATTAGTTTTCTGATCCCATTACATCACTATTAATCAGTTTCTGAAGCACATTTAAACTGTGAACTCTATGATATTGCTCTTTTGGTTGAGACCTCATTGGCTTCTATATGTTTGATTTAATTTCTAAATGAACTGTAGAACAAACTTGTGATAATGCATGCCCTAGATCATGAAGCAGAGGCTTGTATGGCATGGTGACATTTCTTGGAAAACAGTTAAACATGATTTCTCTTCTTTCAGAATTACTGGCTTGGTTAAATGGCATTTTTATTTCTATTTTACTTCTTACATGTTTTTATGTGCTTTAAGATGGCTTATTTTTATTATGATAATGAGTGGGATATACTAATATATCTTAGAGTATTTTTATTTTCTAATAATA
Source organism: Eospalax fontanierii (assembly GCA_035773235.1). Taxonomy (NCBI): domain Eukaryota; kingdom Metazoa; phylum Chordata; class Mammalia; order Rodentia; family Spalacidae; genus Eospalax; species Eospalax fontanierii. The sequence continues at coordinate 22,614,527 of CM069540.1, forward strand.
ATGCATGTTTTACAGTATGTTATTTAGAGCAGAAATATTTTTCAGTTCATCCTCACAAATTTTCCACCTATACAATTCAAATTGCTATAAACAGTGGCTATTCTCTTTCTCTTTCCAAAATTTTTTTATAATGCTGTTTCTTTCATATTTAAGGAGAAACTGAATCATATCTAGTGTATTTTAATATCTATTAAGATGAGTAAGATTGTATTTATCTATTTTGGTTTGGATCAGTTGATCTTTTAACATTGAACCATTTTAAATATTTATTATAAATACTACTTGATAATGACATAAAATGATCACATTTGATATCTGCATTCTATGTTCCCTTATGTAATGGAGGGGTTTCCTTAGTACTATTTTAAGTAATATTTGTATATAGTCTTATGTTTTTCTTGTGACATTTTGATTAGGTTCTGAATAACCAGATTTGTTTTTATTTAAATCACTTGAAAGACTTCCTTTTTAATTTTGGAATAAATTTTGAATAATATTTTCATAATGTGCTCTAAAATTCTCGTAGAGATCTCCTATGGACATATACCAGCCTGCTGTTATATGTGATTTGTGGGTGTTCTTGGCAACTTCATCTGTTTTGTCTGTTTAGAATTTAATCAGGTTTGGTAAATTATGTTTTTCACGACTGTTTCTGATATTAAGCATCATTACCATAAAAATCAGTAAAATCGGCAGTTTCTCTTTAATCACTGATCTTTTGCTTCATCATTTTATATAGACTATTGAGTGTATCTTTGATAAGCTTTTGTGCGATATTTTTGATAATTCACTAACTGTTCTATAGAATTTACTATTTTAACCACATTTCTATGCTACTTATTGAAACATTTTCATTTTAACTCATCTTACTTTTATATATAACACAGTAATTTTTAATATATTTTAAAACACATAATATTTACTCTACACAGGGTAGCTTTTGTTTATTAAATATGTCAATTTTATATATAGACAATATATACATAACATATATTGACATATATGATTTCAAATTATCCTGTAGATATCATCTTATTTTGTCTTGCAATTTTATCTTCTTTTTGTGTATGTATCTCTCTGTCTGTGTGTGTGTCAGAGAGAGAGAGAGAGAGAGAGAGAAAGAGAGAGAGAGAGTTTGTGTGTGCTCCTGTGTGTGGGATGAACATGTGGAAGTATAAGGCCAGGGGACTTACTCAGGTGTCATTCCTCAGGAATTATCTCCATTTTTTATTTATTTTTGCTCTTGTTCCTGTGTGTGTGTGTGTGTGTGTGTGTGTGTGTGTGTGTGTTTTCATGCAATGTATGCTTTGGGTGAACATGCACGTCTATACATAACTATAGAGGCTAAAGATCAATATCTTCCTTAGTTACTGTCCACCTTATTTTTTGAGACAGTGTCTCACTGAACTTGGAGCTTACTGATTGGTTACACTGACTGACCAGTTATCTCTAAGTCTTGCCTATTTCTGTTTCCTCAGTACTCAGGTTATAGACATGCACTGCCATGCCCAGGCTTTTATGTGGATGCTGGGGAGGAATTCATACTCAGGGCTTCATTCTTGCAAAGCAAGGAGCTTACTAAGTGACTCATCGCCCCAGTTTGTGATCACTTTGCTTAGTTTTATGAAACAGGTTTTCTCAAGTGCCCTAGATTTCACCAAATTGCCTAGGCTGGCTGTCCAGAAAGCCCCAAAGAGCTTTTATCTCTTCTTTTCCCATTCTGAGAAGTATATGTCCATTCCTCCATGCTCAGCTTTCTTGTGTGATATTTAGGAATCAAACTTGGGTCTTCAGGTTTGCAAGAGAAGCATTTTACCAACTTCTCCAGTCACTTTTGTGCATTTTAAAATCTACCACTTAATTTCTGAAGTCTGCCAACTGTCTCTCCCCCTCCCATATATATATATATATATATGCATACACATATTTCTGTGACTTCACTCTTTTTATATTTTTACATTGATGTTTTGTAGTTGTTTTCCTTTGTGTAATTCATGTATTTCTTAATTGTATTGTGTGTTGTATACATGGGTGGGCACATGCCAGGTGTTTCTGAGATGGTTTACTCTAATATTAAATTCATCTTATTCTAAAAAGCTACTTCCTTGAGTTTTCGACTCACCAAAACATGGAAGTGTGGTTGTGAGTGTCCACTGAGTCCCAAACTTTCAGGGGAATTTTCTGTGAGGGCTGTACCTATTTTCTGCCTCGAGGCTCTCTGCTCATGCACCGTCTCTCATTTTCTCCCTTTCCTTCCAAGTGGCTTCAGTTCCTCTCAGCCACTTCCTCACACCTTTATTTCTGCTTTACAGTAGGAAAATTGTATGCCTCCTAACATGAAGCAAAATAAATTTAATAAATATTATTTTCCTTTCTTTATTTCTTCTTCATTGTAACCAGAAGAATAAGAAGAAGAATTCTGATATGCACAGCCATTTTTGTACGCATAATTTTTGTTTATTTAGCTCAACTGTTAATCACTCTTGGAAGCTGAACCCATTAGGGCCAGCTTCTGTGAGCTTTTTTCTGGCTACAGGGCTCCATCCTTGTGCTTTATAAAGTTTTCATTTATCTGCTCTCTGGCACCCGTGATGTACTCTAATAGTTCATGCAGTTTGAGGGATTCCTCAACTGTTGTATTCTGCCTCCACTGCCACAGTGTGAACGCTATATAGTACCGAGTGACCCGGAGAAGCCTGTTTCCCTCCTTTGCAAGATACTCAGCCTCGAATAGAGAAAAGATTCACAAGTGGTTTATCTTCTCCCTGGCTTTTAAGGCACCACACAAATAGAGGACATTTACATAGTGTTACACTCCCTCTCTGACATCTATATTTTCTAGCTGTCAATATCCACTACTGAACCCTCCTTGCAATTTGCTGGCACTAATTCCCATTTTCCTCAGAAGTAGAGCAAAATAACTCAATCCAAGTTTTAAAAAATACCTCCTTATAGTATATGGACTGTCAAAGGTGAGACTTGAAAACTTTTCTTTTACTGTTTCAGATATATCAAGATCTGGGTATTTTCAAGACTCTTAATTGCCTTGAGCATTATTTTGTTTCTTCTAACAAATTATTCTTTTAAAAGATAAGCTAGAAGTCCTTGATAAACCTGGTTCTCTGTAAGCTTCACATCTAGTTTCTATATCTGAGTTGTGCTACTGCTTTGACAGAAAACAAGTGAAATCTGACATCTAGACAAATCATCCATATTCCACATAACGGGTTAAAGTGAACCGGAAAGACAAGACAGGTTAAAGAACTGACTAAAGTCAAAGAGGCAACAAGCAATTGTGAGGAGCTTGAACATGGTATTTGACTCAGCATATAAGGAAGGTTAAGGCCAAAGGTGAATTTTTGAACTGGTAAATTGGAAACTGCTATATGCAAGCCTCATAATTTATAAGCCAACTTTTTTTTTCTACTGTTATGGTTTTTCTAATGTTTCTTAGTTTCCCAACACTATTATAATCATCAGTATTATTGTAATGGCATTACTGGCTTAAACCTTTTTGCTCTCAATCAACCTAACAAATGTGTATCTCCAACCACACCCTTTCCTGTTCTTTTCTAAAAATTTATTATCTTTATTTTATATGTATGAGTATATTGCCTGCATATATGTAAGTGCAACCTGTGCCACACAATGCCCATAGAGGGCAGAGAAAGGCATCGGATCCCCTGAAAGTGGAGTTATATGTGGTTGCTAGACACCATGGGGGTGCTGAGAATTAAACTTAGGCCCTCTTCAAAGCTAGTGCTATTAACCACTGAGCCCCCAATTTTCCTGTTCATATAGTTATGCTATAATTTCCTTTTCAATTCTAAGTTGTATCTCTTGAGCAAATGCTGCCGTCTTTAACTTGTTTCTTCAGACAAAAGCCTCTCTCATATCCCTGGAAATCTATTCCCCTAACTGCTGCTAGAGGCATCTTTTCCTAAAAGTGCGACCTCCACCTGTCAGTGTGGCATGCAGTTTTATCATTCAGCTCCTTAATTCTTGTATTTTCTATTCTGCAAACGGAAGGGTGGAACAGACACCAGAGGTGCTGCTGCTTGTCCTGCTTCCTGAGTGAGTCAAACAGGTCAATTATGGATTTTTGTATCTGGTTGACTCAAGTTGAATGATGTTCATTTCTGTGTTTGTGTCTTTTATCCTGCAAATAATGAATACTCTTAAAATGTTAGTGTGCTATTATGCCACGGGATAGGAGAATGCTCTCCAATATAAAACTATTTTTATACAGCTATCAAAGTTGTCTGAAGATTTGAACTTCCTTTCAAATAAAATTGAAAGAAAATGAATCACATCGAGACAACTAACCACAAAAGAAAAATATTGTATTTCCCAAAATACAAACATCAGGTAGGTACTTTAGGCTATTGTATGTGAAAGTGCGGTGAGGTCAGTTGGGTTGAGTATGCCAGCAATTTCTTTCAATCACTTTTCCATTGCAAATGCTAAAAGAACTGTTTCTAGCAAGGGCTAGCACATTTTTTTTTGGCAGGGGTAGGGTGTGAAATCGAGACAGGTGTTTCTTCTTTGAAAAGCAATGAAAAGTTTGGTCTCTCTCTGTCTGTCGCGCCCCCCCACCCCCACTTCTCCTGCAGTGCTGGCATATTAGAGGGAGGATCCCTTTTTGAGGTAGAAGGAATTTAGTTCAGGAATTGTCAAAATGGAGCCAAGTGTCACCATGACAAGCTAGCTAATCAAGAGAGCCAAACATGGGGAAGTATCTCAATTGCTCACAAATAAGGATGACCCTCAGGGTCAACACTTCTCTCCTCTTCTCTCTGACTCCTGATGAAAGGCTACACCATGAGTGTCTGTAGAGGAAGCCTGGTCATCTAACATTATTCACAGAATAAGTTTAAAGCAGAACCTTCTTATCTGAAGTGGTTTCTATCATTTATTTCTATTATATTCCTACTTTTTTGTTGTGTGTGTGTATGGGTGTATGTGTGTGTGTGTGTGTGTGTGTGTGTGTGTGTGTGTGTGTGTGTGTGTTTGTGTAGGAATGTGGAAGCTGGAGTTCAATCCTGGCATGGTTGGTCAAGAGCATCCATTTTAGGTTCCTTGTTTGTTGTTAAGATAGAGCCTGTCCTATGAACCTGGGTTCACCTGTTAGACGAGGCTGTCTAGCCAGTGAGCCCAGGGATCTGCCTCCCCAGCACTAGGATTACAACTGTAAGTCACCACACCCAGCTTTTTATGTGGGTTCTGGGGATAGGTCTCAGGTCTTCATGTGTGTGAAGCAAGCACTTTATCAAATGTACTATTTTCCCAAATTCTGCATCAGATGCTCACATTTTAAAATCTTACAGAATTTTCTTTAAATGAATATGATAATAACACATTCCCTAATGTATAGATTTGGAGAAAGACCAAGTTAATAGTTGTGAAGCATATCTTCACAATTGATAAAAGCACCTAATAGCTGCCTGGACAATGGGTATCTGTATGTTTTAATTATGGAAAAATTGAGAGTGATTATATTCAAACCTATCTGCATCTTAAGAGAACATTAGATTTGTTGTGATTTTCTTGTAATAATAAAGGCATTTTAGCTCAGGAAATGGCAGAAAGGGACCGGGGGTAAAAGCACTTGATGCCCAAACATGACAACCTGAAATCAGATCCCAGATAATGTGGGAGAAAACCCCCCGTAAATATTAAAAAGGTAGTGTAGCAGGTTCCTTAAAACACACCAAACCTGTGTAAATATTCCCTGTTGTCAATTCTTCAGAGAGATGCATTTCATTTTCTGTTTTGTATGGTTAGCTTGAGAACAGTGGTTGAATCTACATGAATTGCTGTTATTTAAGAAAAGAGTTTTGGGCTGCTGTCATTTTAACATTGTAACGGCCTTTACTTGTGTTCTGATGATGCTCCAAACTTTTCATTCATTACCTTGATTCTGCCCAACCTTCTCAATATTAGAATGGGAAATGAATACCAAAGTAAGAAAAATGACTAACTCATTTATTTCCAGCATTCTGTCACTGAAAGACAGAAGAGATAAAAGACCAAGTTTACCGAAGGTGTACTGACCAAGATTTTTTTGTACTAAAAGATCATATCACTGGACATACTACATTCAATGACATAATTTCCTCTATTATAAAATTATAAACTTCAGTTGATAATCAGTAGTTGAGTATGTTGACCTTATGTCATATTCATATACCTACAGCTTTGTTTCTCTGGCTATAACAGAACACTGGAATTTTCATACTTAAATGTGTGTTGCATGTTTAAACTATTTATAAACAATAACATTTGGGGGCTGAAGAGATGGCTCAGCAGTCAAGAGTACCAACTACTTTTGCAGAGAACCTGGGTTCAATTCCTAGCTGCCACAAAGAGGTTAACAACCATCCTTAACTACAGTTTCATGAGATCCAGTGCCTTCTTCTGACTTCTGTGAGCATTGCTTGATAAGGATGCATTTACACGCATGCAGGCAATACACTTATACACATAAAATAAAAATAATAAAATATTTTTAAAGTAACATTTTAACATAGAAGATGTCATACAGCCAGCCACAGTGACAGGATCCTGCAAGCCTAGAACCTGAGAGGCTGAGGCTGGAGGACTATAACTTCAACAGCCAACCTGGGTTACAAAGCACTGTGAGACTCCTTATTACCAATGCATGAAGTCTGTAGAAGCTGTTACTTAATAAACCCAAACACTCATAGTCCTGAACACTTGGTGGTTTTTGACATTTTAATTTATTTTATGTTTTAAAGGTGTCAATTTTTTCAACTTATATTTTTATTGAATTTCCATGCAATTCATACAATACATCTTAATCATATTTAGGCCCCTTCCACTGTCTGCATCCCCCATAGTCTGCCAACAGTATTTCATGCATTCTTTCATATATGTTAAGGTCTAGCTAATCGGGTATGTGTGCCCAGATGTCTCTTGGTGTGAATTCATCCACTGAAGCCTGGTCAGCCTATCTAGCATCACTTCTTTAAACAAGATAGAAAGCACCTCACCTAGCAGTGATTAGCTGTCAATAGTTCTTTGGCTAAGGTTGGAGCCTCCTGCTCACTTCCCCTGCACCATGGTATTTTTTTGTCTGATTAAGTTCTCATGGGATTTCTGCATGCTGTCACCATTGCTATAAGCTCATATGGGCAAGGTCCAAGAAGCCTGAAAGACTGTTTCTTTATGGTCATTGCTCCCCGACTCTTACAGTCTTTTCACTCCCTCTTACACAAGGACTCTCACAACACTACAGGCTATTACAACAACCCTTGATTACTTCCCAGAACTTGAAGGTAAGATCCTATTGTTAAGAAAAGATATACTTCAAACTTGGAGCATTGGATCTAGAACTAACCTGGAAACCTTCTCCCTGAAAAATATCCCTCATAGTTTTGGAGGAATCTATATAAATTGCTAAGGGACAAAATTAATCAGTGGTCCAACCCCAGTTTCAAACCATAATAACCACGATAAGATAACTAGCACAGCAAACTATAGTGGGGCAGTAGTGGCATTTATTTCTTGGGGGCCATCAACAGCTATCTAATTGAACTTAAAACACACTCAGTGGGAGGTACCACATACATGGCACCATGAACGTAGCCAAATTCACATGGCTCGACAGGTCAGAGAGCCTAGAGAAAACCCTCTGTCTATTACGTCCTAGACAAACAGAATTTCTTAGTGTATGCTGAAGATGTATTGTTATACTTAATAGACAAATATGCTAATAGACAAATATGCTAGTCAATACTCATCAAAGAAACTTCTTTTTGTAGCTCTGAGCACTCTGTGAGCTCCCTTTCTGGTGTCTTGTGGGGCCTCTGTCATATACTGATTTGTCTTTGAGATACAATTGGAGATTTCAAAATTTACAAAAAACATATAGGTAGCAATCAATTAATCAGAGACTAGCCATGCCTAGCAGGCAGAGAGGCAGTGGAAGTCACTGTCTGCATAAGTGTCATCCATGTGACACTTTTAAAGGTAGACGACATTATTGACACTGGAACTGAGTCGTCTATACTTGTGTGTTTGTCACCCTTCCCTTTATGTTAAAGACAAGGTTTCGTATTTTTGGTTTGTTGCATTGTGTACATGATTGTGGAAGGAGGAGTGAAGGAAATGTTGGGTGTAGCTTAATTACAATTTCTTAGAGGAATTCAGAGTTGACCAGCAATGGGAGTGCTAATTACTCAGGCATGCCTTTAGATGTCCTGCCCATGCCTTCCGCCTTCTAACCCTGTCGGGAAGAATCAGCTTCCAAGCTGCTTTGCATTTTCACTTTAAAAGTCTGAGAACCAGGGGCTGGAGAGATGGCTCAGGGATTAAGAGTGCATACTGCTCTTCCAGAGAAGTAAAGTTCAGTTCCTAGAACCTAAGTCAGGCAGCTCACAACTACTATACCTCCAATTATAGAGGTCCCCATACCAGTAAAGTAATACGAGTTCACGTTGGAGATTGAAATGACTGTAAGATAAATCATAAAGATAAATCATTTGTTTCATGCCCTAAGGAATTTTCTCAGTAGATAACTATTACCAGGATTTCTATTTCTATTTCTACTTATTCTTGAACAGGACACATATATCAACTTATGCTTCCCAAGGCTCAGGGCTCACTGGGGAAGAGAATGTAGAGAGTTTTTAAAAGCCAAATGTGATAAATGACCACAGGAAACAGTTTTTCAGACAGCTGTTCAGTTACTCCTATGAACTCACAGCGCTGGTGATGGCATGCACACGTTCCATGTTCCACACAAGCTCAAGCCAGACAAAATGCTGGCATAGACTTGGAGAAGTCAGATAGAAACCCCAACCATCCTGAGCAAGTAATGACAACAGGGGACTGCTGGGAGGCTGCGATTCTTGGTAGATTGTCCAAGCTCCAATAAATGAACCTATACTAAAGGGCATTTGGGGACACAAGTTTCATTTTATATATATTAGCATTCATGAAATTAGTTGGGGTGTCATAAAGGTGGGTGTACCTGAGGGAGGGATATAAATACAATTCAAAAAAATTGTATAAAATTCCTAAGTGTTCAATACAAAAGAATAAAATTTTAAAAAATAGTAGAAGGTGACTAATACCCAGACCCGATTTCCAAAGCAAATGCCCATTCGTTTTTGTATGTGAACAACTATTTTGGTTTCTATGGACTTTTTTTTTTTCTTTTGCTGTGTAGTTATCATGAAGCGGTTGTAAAAAGAGCCTATCCTGTTACAAGCCATCCTGGATTCTAGCCCACCCCCTGTGGGCTGCATTCCTAGTCAGCCCAAGTTCCCAGCCTTCTGAAGAATGGGATGCCACTCTGATATTTTAAAAAAGAAGTTCCGCTTTTAAACAGGAAGAGGATGAAACCCTTTGCACGGTTTCACTGGCAATCTTGCTTCCTTGTAGAGCTGGTAGCATCTGAACCGCTCCCACTCTGTGAGCTGCAGTTTCATTCTGTAACCTCACAAAAGCAGGCTTGGTTTAGTCCTAAGGCTGCTTTCCTGGAGAACAATGGAAGGCACAATCAGAGGAAGCCGCGCGGCAGAGTCCAGGCTGCTGGGCTCTCAAGGTTCGGCAGAAGCAGTAGCATTCCTAAGTCACTTTAACCTTGACTCTTGTTTGGTGGGCATCATATGGGGTCTCTCATCCCAGTGAGCTCACATTTCTACTCAAAGACCTGTCATTGTTACCAGCTCTTGAAGCTGGAATGATTTACTTTGAAATGTCAGTGTTCTGCTTTCAGGAATGTATAGAGTTTGTAGTATCTTCATGTCTATAGAATGTTCCCTCGAATAAGCTTGTAGAAGTACAAATTTCAAACTCAATATCTCTGGGGCAGAATGGATTTTTTTTTCAACAAATGAATTTTTCATCTCACTCATACAACAATAGTCCAGTTTTCCACCTTGGATATTTGGAAACTATTATGTTTTTCTGAAATGTCAGATCATATGGAGATGAGACTTTTGTATGTCCAATCTGAAACCTCAACACATATAAAATATTAGACACATTGTTCAGATCAAATATTTGGTCGTTTAACGAATAAATGAATATTTCCCCCTTCAGATCACATTCTATATCTGGTCACCAAGAGTTGTCCATTTAATTACCCGTCTTATTTTCCATTAGATCCCTCTAATTTTGCGACTGTTTTTCTGGTCCAACTATTTTTTATCTTGTGGTTCATGCCTTAAAATTCATATTCATGTGCATAATCCTTAATGTTTAAGAACATGCAGGGCCAATGATGGCTCGGGAGCTAAAAAATGATTGCTGTGTAAGCCTAACAACCTGAATTCAATCCTTGGGACTCACAGTGAAAGGAGAGAATTGACTCCCTAAAGTTACCCTCTGAACTCCACATGCACTCCATGACAAGTGCCCCTATTTCTTTCTCTTATACATGAATCTCATATACACACAAAACCAGGTCCAGTGGATAGATCTATACTGAGGGGCATTTGGGGACACAATTTTGACTCAATAGAACTTAAAATATATACACAGATATATGTGTGTGTGTACATATATATATATATATATATATATATATATAATGAAATAGGGATAGTAAGTGAGTTACAGATAGAGGGGATCTAAGTAAAATTAAAGTATATTACGTGAAATTCTGATAGAATTCAAATAAACTCTACCCCCCAATCAATATATCCATTAAAAGATAATAAAATTTTGGACTGGAGAGAAGACTCAATGATTAAGAGCAATGGCTGCTCTTGTAGAGGACCTGGGTTTGATTCCCAGCACCCACATGGCAGCTTCCAACTGTCCCTAACACCAGTTCCAGGGAAGCTAACACCTTCTTCTGACGTCTATGGACATTGTATGACACATGTGCATTTCCACACATACACATAAAATAAAAAATCAAATAAAGTTTAACATAATAAAAATTTTAAATAAAATATTAAACCTAGACTGGAGAGATGATTTGGTGGGTAAAGTGGCTGCAGACGGACCCATGTAAAAAGTTGATACAGCTATGGGATTCTGTAAGCACACGGCGGGGCAGGGTTGGGAATAGACAGATCCTATAAAACTGTAACTCACTTTCCAGGCAATCTAGGTGAAACTGCAAACTCCTGGGTTCAATTAGAGACCCTGTCTGAAGAAATAGGAGGGTGAGCCGACATTAGCCTAGGGCCTCAACATCTACACACAGAAACAAGCGCATCTGTTATTCACCTCCTCTCCCCACATACGTATATTTATTTTCAATTTCACATGAAAAATGACTCAGGACATGGCTCCATCACCTGACATTCTTAGGGGTTACTCCATGGCCAAATAGACTGTGCCTTGGCTCTTCTCACACATGCCTTGTAGAACACACAACTTTCGATTCTTTGTAAAATCTCTGATGTGCCTAAAAGTTCTTTCTGACCTATTCGTGGTTCTTTCAAGCAGCTGCTCAGAGTCCCCCACCTGTCAGAGTAGCCCCTGCTCTACCCCCAGGCACAAAGTTGCATGGTAGCAGAATTGGCCTATCTCAGCCAGTCTAGCAGAAGTGAACATCTTGAAAGCAGGGACAATATCTAGTTTGTCTTTCAATCCTGCTTTCAGTTTGAGTGGCAGCTTAATAAATATTTGTTGGGTGAGTGAAAAATTCATCCAGCTACAATAATATTCCTCTTGGGAAATGTTACTCCTCAAGAATGTCTTTATAAATAATAAATGCTCAGTTTTTACTTGTGTGAAAAGAAAGGCCCCCTAAACATGTTTATTTTAGTCTAATATCAGAAAGAGTATATTAACGTGAAAACAACAACCACAACAACAACAAAAAAAACCCACAAATTGTTGTTATAGGAAACATCTCTTACTGCCACCCAACTGCGTGCATTGCAACTTTTGAATAATGTATTTAAAACGTTTTGCAGAATTGTACCCTTTCAAAGAGATGCCTGGCATAGTGATGTACAGAGCTATGCCTGCGGTGCTGGCTGCTGCAGGGAGTCCCCCTGGTCACATCTTCCCCATCTGTACAGGCAGCAGCAGGTGGAAGCAGAGCTGTTCCATATGCGGATTAGTCGGCGTTTTTTTTCTAAGGGCTCCAAGAGGCAAGCTTACATTTTGTCTTCAGATCTTTATATGAAAATACCACTGTGGATAATGAGGCTGTTGTATGCATAATTTAACTTTAGGAAGCCTAAATTCTGCTGCAAGGCAAATTGGTACCTAGAGGCATGCAATTTGCATGGGGATTTTAAGCCCTCCTTCTAACTATTGTCCCTGGCCTGGTGTTGCTTTTCTTCTAAATTATTATCCCTTGTTCTTTGAATGCCTGATTCTGAGATTGTAACCAGATTACCATGCCTCTTTCTTCAATTCTGGTTTCAGAAATCCCACAGGGACCTGCTTTGACCATTTCTGGGAGAATGAATGGGGATTTGGCAAAGCCCAGCCCCAGCACTCAGAGACAGGCTTCCTCTGCCCCTGGCCTGCCTTTATGGAGCCTTTAGAGCCAGCTGAGCCTGCAGCTGCCTGGAGTGGGTGGCTCAGATTGAATCCTTCCAGGCTGACTTCACAGCTCAATCTGTCAATCTGTTTGGAGACAGACTGTTAAAGAACTGTCTGTCTGTGTTCTCTCAGAAAGAATTTGGCTCCTTTGCCAAAATCTAGTGACAGACTGCTTTCCTCTGCTCTGGGCTGGAGAACATGGCTGCTTGGCATGGGTACCGATTTCACAGTTCAAAACCTTCCACGGTAAAGATATGTGTAGATGGATTAGAGGATCTGAAGAACCACCTGCTGATACACCATTGATTTTGAAGACAGTGCATAAGGCTAACATGATATATTCTGCTTCTTTCAAATGAAGTCTTCCAAAGCACTGCGTTTTTTTTTTTGTTTTGTTTTGTTTTTTTTTTTAGGAAGATGTATCATGAAGTCATAAAGATTTTCCAGTTTATTCACTGAGTCCTGTTGAGTATGTTGGCATTTTGTGACTGGTCCAATGTTTTAATAACTGAGAAGTTTCTTCATTACACCTAGTAAAGTACCTTCGTCATTTCTAATATCAGTCAGAAACTAAAGAGGGATAAAAGGCATGGAGAAAAAAAGAAGAACAGAAAACGAATTTTAACTAAAATTGGCTGAAAAGTTTAGATAAAAGTCCAACTCAATAAACATTTAAAAAGTTTATGCATTTCATACAAAACATTGTAATCATCTCTATACTCCCTCCCCAACCTGCACCTCCTTAATATAACCCCTCTCTATTTCAAGCATTCTGTCATGTATGTGAAGGTTAACTGGCCTATCAGCCTATTGGCCTATTCAGTCAAGTTTCTGTACCGATATGTCCCTCAGTGCAAGTTCATCTACTGAGGTCTAGTCATCCCATCTAGAGTCTCTCTCTTAGATAAGTTCAACTCTCCCTCACCCAGCAATGATCAGCGGCCAATAGTTCTTCAGCTAAGGTTGGCCTCTGCTGCCCATTTCCCTAGCTCTATGCTGGCTTTTTGTCTGATTGAGTTTGTATTATAACCAGACTACAATCTGCATTCTATATTTACTGTGCAGACTTGAGGATGTCATTCCATTCTTTGTAATGAAAGCACTAAACTTGATAATTTCTGAAGGTCCTTGAAGCATAATATTCAGAAAGCTTTTGAATGCTCTGTATCCCAGGTAACTGTCACTGTTTCATAGTTGATTGTGTCGGGGGAGGGGTAGTGGCCTGAAATGAGGCAGCGGGTCTTAGGTAGAGATGTAATCAAACAGCCAGCAACTCCCAATCAGCTAGCATATTTTTGATGAGTCTTGGAATATATAGAGCTCCTTGGAAACATGTCCTTCATCATTTTTTAAAAACACCCCTGAAATAGCATTCTTGTCCCTCTTTTATACTTGAGAAAATAGAACTCCTTAAATTAAATTGCTTCAGATCCTTCTACAGAGAAACAGAGCACTGAAATTTGAATGTTAGACCTGCATTTTGAAGTCCTATTCTACTCTAATCTCTCTCTCTGTATATATATATATATATATATATATATATATATATATATATATATATAAATCACATGCATAAAATATATAAAATGTGTATTATTTGCCTTCTATGAAGTCCATGATTTGAGACTGTCATCAGCTGGGGTTCTATCTGTCAAATTCTTGCCTCTAATAGTTGTATATTATCAGGAAGCTATAAATTAGAGATATGTTATGTCTTGTTAGACACAAAGCAAGGATGCTGCCTCTAAGTGATTCAGAAATGACATTTTGCCTCAAAAGGCAGAACCCTTAAAAGGCCGCATTCAGACTGGGCATGGAGACCCCCACCTACAGTTTCAACACTCTGGAGGCTGAGGCAGGTTGTTTGCTGCCCATTCTAGGCCTCCCAGTGAAATATTGTTTCCCTAAAACAAAAGAAATAAGTAAGAAAGTCAAGAGGGGGAAGAAGGGATGGAGGAAGAGAGGAGGGGTGTGAAAGCAGGGGAAAGCACCACATAGATTTGTGTAATTTTCTTCAGATTTATTTTTGTGGGTCTGGGGTGGTAGCTTGGCAGTTAAGAGCACTGTGTGCTTTTGAAGAGGACCCAAAAATGGTTCTCAGCCCCCACACGGGGGCTAACAACCAAGCGTTACCCCAGTTCTAGAGAAATTGATTCCATCTTTTGGCCTCTGTGGGCATTGCATTACACAGAGGAACATACACACATGCAGACAAACCACTCATACATGTAAAATAAAAATAAAATAATGAAAAATTTAAGATTTATCTTACTTTTTTTATTTTATGTGTATGTGCTTTAACTGGATGTGTCTGTGTGCAACACGTGAGTGCATGGTGCCACCAGACACCAGAAGAAAAGTATCAGATGCCCTGGAATTGGTGCAAAGGATAGTTGTGAGTCACCATGTAAGTGATGGGAACTGAATCCAGGTTTTCTGCAAGAACATCTAGGGCTTTTAACTACTGAGGCTGTCTCTATCCTGATTTGTATATTTCTTAATCTGGTAGAATATTTTTTTTTCTGTATAATTGACATGGCCTCTCTTGTCCCGAGACTAACACCTGCTTTCTTGTGGGCCATTCTCCATGATTAGTGCCCATTGCCAAATCACCTGGGGCATCCATTTATGCTCTGAGTTACAGATTAGTGGTATGACAAGACCAGTGACAGCCATGACAATAGCTACTGGTTTGTGGTAAGAAAAATCTCAAAAAGATACAGAATTCCATTATATTGTGAGATTTTCATGATATATATCCTGGGAGCCTAGTAAAAGACAGTTTTATATTCTAGAAATATGACTTATAAATCAAATTCATTCTTCTTATTGTGACCTAATGCATGCAGCCACCTTCTGGATTGGAATACTTTGCAAATAACTGCCTGTATTATGAAAATAAGATGGTGTAGTTATTTAAAATCCATTAAATATCAGAAATTAAACTACAATACTGAATAAAAGATTAATACAAATTTAGAATATTTCTCATATTTCCTTGCATTTGGATTGTGATATATGCCAGCTGTCTAGCTCACCATAGGATAGCGAAAGAATTATAATCAGGTGTTGTGCTTTAAAATAAATTCAGAAATGAAAACAATCTTACGAAAAGTGTCAAAGACACTTGAATACCAAGAACCATACATTAAGTAAGTAGTTCTGATATTCTCTATTAAAAATACTTACTTTTCACATGAGTGCATTTTTTAAAATTAAATCCAACCCTTTTCCCATCACAATGCCTAAAGATCCTCCTAGATCTCCATTAAAGGGATTAGGCTCTGCCTTGCTTTTGGCATTTGCCTTATCCACATTTAAAGTTAGGTACTTCTAATATTTCACTGGAATATATAACTTTCATCGCTTTCCTTTGTGGACCTCTGTGAGTTTACAGATTCAAGGCATTCAGGTAAAATTCAGAGAAGTTATTAATCTCTGAGAATCTCTCTCTTGTAGCTAGAAATGCAAGAGTTCTTGCGATTTAGTAAGGAGAGCAAACATTTTGACAAATTGCAGTCTGTAGACGAAAGAGAAGGGCTGATTATATTTTTTACTTTTACATCGTAGAGTTATATCGTACACAGTCATTTACATCTGATGCTATTTGATATGGTAACATTTGCAATGAACTGTGAACAGAATTATAAAAATCAAAAATCATTTAAAAACAGCTTCTTCCTCCAATTCCTAGAATAAAACAGCTCCATCTGGAGGGCTGTTAATCAGAGCCTTGCGATGAATGCGGTGGGGATAACAGAGACTAAGAAGGATGAGAAGGAAAGAAGAGTTGTGGGAGCACAGTATCTGCATGATTAAAATAAAGCAAGAGTGTCTGTGGAACAGGTTTTCTGAATGTTCTTTAAAATTTATTTGATGCCCAGTCTCTAAACTGAGGGATATTGACTGTAACCTTTAACAATCAATGGTGTATACTTCCTTATATCAGAACCGTTTATCCAAATCCAAATTGATATATCTCCATGTGATGGCGCTGTGAAAAACATATTGTACTCGTATATACACATATACATGCTCATCCTTCTTTAAGCACAAACTGCCCTCAGTCAAGCTTTGAATATGGTTAGGATTTCAGGAGTGTGAAGCAGGGTGGAGCTTACTTAAGTTCTGACAAACGCTAACTGGGATAATCATATATTATTCTCTTAATCTGTTACTGTGGTGAACTACATTGATGCATTTGGGAATTATAAGCCTCACATGATTTTGATAAATATTATTTGGTCATCAAGAGTTATTCTCTATCCAAATTGTTGCATAAAATTCACTAGAATCACATTGATAATTTCTGCACATATGTTTCTTACAGGCTCTTTATGTGCTTTAGTGAGCAGCTGGAGTATCAGCCTCAGAAAATAAGCTGTGGAGGAGCAGTTTCTGTCTTCTTTAATTTTATTGGATGAGCTTGCATAGAATTGGTATTGTTTATTTCTTTATTATATGGTACAGTCGTTCAATGAAGTAATCTAGGGCTAGATAGATCTTTAAGGGAGATTTGCGATTATATATTGCTTATTTATATAATTCAGTAAGTAACTGTAGAATACTTAAATTAGCTATGATTGGAATATACTACAGTAATTTGCATCTTTTAATAACTATCCATTGTATGAGTTGTTAATTTTTAGAGGCATAAACTTGTTTGTAGTATGTTCTTTGTATTTAATTTTGGTGGAAATGATTTTTATGTTATTTCTCTCATTCCTTACATAGACATCATGGGTTAAACATACCTCACACTCACCCCCCACACACACACGTTAAGGTAGAATGCAGTGCATTATATTGATATTTTCTGAAAATCCAGTTTTGATTTCATTGATTGGTACCTATTTTATAACTTTTATTTATTTCAGAGCCTATCATTTTGTTCATTTTTTTCTGCACGTTTTCATTTTGTGTCTCATTTTCTTTTCTTGTTTCCTAGTGAAAAACCTGAGATCTTTAACAGTAGGTCTTTCTCCTTTTCTTATACAGATATGCTTGGGCTTCCCTCAAATGCTGCATTAGCTGTAGCCCACATATACCTGTCTGCTATGTTTTTATTATCATTCAATGTAATGTAGTCCCTAATCATAACATCACATTGTTTATTTGATTATTATATATTGTTATAATATTTCAATGTCTAAATGCTTTTTATTGATTCTCGGAAGGCATATAATTAAGTTGAAACTTCTAAAGTATATTGAACATACTGCTATTATTTTGCTAAATGGATACAATATTTAACTGTCCTCTAAGTGTATGTCTTCACAATCATAGATTAGTTCAACTCTCAGTTTTTACCAGAGATGCTTCTTTTTGTAGTGGATAACAGTTAATGAAGAAACAGAATGGGTCAAAGTATAAGGAATAAATGTCTGCGTAATGCTCAGCCATAATCTGACTTATATTAAAGTATCAGACTTATAGCCCTAAGGTTCAGGGAACATTGTAGAAAAGAAAGCAAACATTTTAAGAGCCAGAGGTCAGTGAGGACTGAGACTAAGCAGTATCTTCTGTTTAACTCACTGCAGCTATCACTACCTGCACCGAATCTGTACAGGATGAAGCCAGTCAACATTCCCACATGAGGAGGGGAGAGGTTCTTGAGGCCTGACCCATACCTGAGCAACTAGTTTATGGCTGCTAGGAATAGTCAGTTTTCTTTAAGGTTGTAGCCCTATCTGAACAACCATGCTCCAGTAGATGACCCCATACCTGTGTATATACGAGCAACTTAAATTGGACCAAAAGCATTATATTTTAACAAGAGAGAGGACATAAAGTTTTGAGTCGGGGGTGAGTGGTGGAATGGAAGGAGTTAGAAAGTGTATG
Source organism: Eospalax fontanierii (assembly GCA_035773235.1). Lineage (NCBI taxonomy): Eukaryota > Metazoa > Chordata > Mammalia > Rodentia > Spalacidae > Eospalax > Eospalax fontanierii. The sequence goes on from CM069540.1 coordinate 22,632,851, forward strand.
GGGCTGAATATGATCAAAACACATTGTATGAGTGTATGAGATGCTCAAGGAATTAACTAAAGTACTTTAAAATAGCTATATAAAGAAAGCAATCACATGTAGAGAAACCTGGAAAAAAATGCTCCAAGATGCTAGTAATGGGAGGTCTGGAAAATATATCTCCCCCCCTTTTTTCCAACTATTTTATATTTTTGAACTTTGCTACAATAAATACATGTTCTATATATTAACATATATTTGAAAATAAACCTTCTGCTTCATAAATAGGATTTTACAGTTTGATCATGGACATTGCATTTAGAGCATTGTCATTTTAATTTAAAAATAAATTAGATATATTGAAGTTTATTTTATTAACTGGAACACTTTATATTCCAGTAAATATCCCATCATATATGCTCGTAAAGACTTTTATCTCTTTTCAGTGGAGGGAGTATTCTAAAACTATCAATATTTTCAGGTTGGTTTATAGACTCAATGGCTTGATGACTAAGCTGTCTGTTAGATACTGAGAGATACTCATTGGAAGAACAAATTATAATTTGGGATCTGGGGAATTTTTGTAGTTCTACTGGGATTTTGCAGCATGCATTAGGACTGTGTAGCTAAATACACATTTATAATTCTTAGGGACCCATGAAGAGTCAATACACTTAATTTAGTATTTTTATTGTTTTTAATTTTCTATGTATGAGTGTATTACCTGCATGTATGTAAGTGCACCCCTGATGTGCAAAGCTCATGGAGGTCAGAAGAGGATCTTGAATTCCCCTGGAACCAAAGTAATGAACAGCTAACAGCCAGTGTTCTTAAACACTGAACCATTTCTTCAGTCCATAATGCATTTCTTTATCATTATGCATTGACCTTCCAATCTCTCATGACTCTATGGCTCGAATGTCTACTTTGCATGATCCTAATATCACTTCTCCAGCTTTCTTTGGGGCATTTTTTTCATGTATATGGTTGTTTTGCCTGCATGTGTAGAAGTGCATCTGTTTCATGCAATTCCCACAGAGGTCAGAAGAGGGTGCCAGATCCCCTGGAAATGGAGTTGTGGCTAGTTGTTAGCTGCCATGTGGGGGCTGGGAACAGAACATGGGTCCTCTGGAAGAACAGCCAGTTCTCTTTATCACTGAACCATCTCTTCAGCTTACTTTAAGTCACTATTTATAGTATCTATCTATTTCCAACCATGTTTTAACCTAGTTATATTATCTGATACAAATTAATTAGGAAAAGTAACGTTATTAAAGTTAAACAGTTATATTTGGACTCATTCTAGATGTTGTCATTTTCACCTATGTGATCAGTGTCCTAGAACAAAGATTATGGGCTGAAAGAAGACAAAGAAGTTCTGTGGAATGAGAAATATGATAGACATAGGCAGAATTCCAGATTATTAGGATCCTAGACTTGTAACTCTCATACTAAAAGTAACATTACAATGCTTACAAAACACAGGATTAGAAGCCCATGGCTTGCATCAAGCATCAGTGATGAATCAGAGAAACTCTTCAAGTCCAGGTAAATGTCTTAGGATTATATCCCTTGTGGTTCTTGATTATTTGGGAAAAGCTATATCAGGAGAAAGTGGCATTCAGCTTCCAGTTTGAAATACCTGATGCTTGATCTGCCTGGCTTCTTTGCTATTATTTGGTGCTAAGATATTTTTAGATATTTCTTATGTTTCTACATCCTCAGAGTGGGACCTTCAGCCATGTTCCTCAGTAGCTACAGTGGTGTGAGTGGTATCCCTGACTGGCGTGGAATTCAGCCTTTCACTGATGGGTTGATCACCCATATCTCCATTCCATGAATGCAGAAGAGTGAGTCCTAGAAAGCTGCTGTGCGGTTTAGGTTCTGGTCATGTGTATACAGTTTGAGCAAAACTAGTTCAGCTGCTGTTTTCCTCACCATGGATGTGGGCTGGGCACCTGTAACCGCCTTGGGATGGCTACAGGATGCTGAACTTTGCCCAATTCCTGGTGCTCTCATATGGACTTCACATAGTGCATAGTCCAATATCACACAATAATAGCATATGAATAAAGTAATGAATGATTATTACCATTAAAGTGCTTGTGCCAGAGAGGAATACATGCAGGAGTATTAGAAATCCATGAGGCAAGTTTTAGGTATGAATCTGTTTTCCCTGAAGCCCACTGTTTTTAATGCGTAGGTTTGGAATACATAGATTCTCTTTTGGGTACTTGCTTACAATGTCTTTTGTAGCCCTTCAGTTTTAGTAAATTAAGCAAGTTCACACAGACCATAGTCTGAGCCATTTTATGCATCCTGTACTTCCTTCAGAGGAAGCGTGTAAGGGGAATGAAGAACGGAAGCAGACGGACAGCTGGGGCCAGGCAGTCCCACGAAGACCGTTCCAGGAGCATGGAAGGAAATGTCAGCTCTTTCCATTTTTACTGAGATATTTTTAGAGTGGTTTCTTTTCTTCTTGGCTGGAGCTTGTGTGCTACTTTATTAAGGAATTGCATTCTACTGAAGAACCAAACTTCTTTAAAAAGAACTATTCCTATAAGAAGAATGTAGCTAATTCTGAAATTATCATGTCTTCTACTAGTCTCATATTTTCTGGAAACTTACTTATTTCTTGTATATTTTTTGCAATATTTCTCTCTAACTTTTGTCTTAGTATCTAACAATAAAGACAAGCAATTGTATAGTTTATTTTTCAGTTTTTTTCAATAAGAATTATACTTACATTTCGAGAGTATGGCACTAGCTTGGGTCAGATTGAAATAGAAGATATGTTGAGCAGGGGTTTGTGAGTATGTAACATATATTTCTAAAGCAAACACGAACAGTCTTCAGATCTCTTGTCATGTCAAGAGTTGGACTCTGAAAATGCAACTAAATGTATTGATTTATGCAATATGTTCTTCATGGCAACACCAAGGGTCCAATGATGTTTCTGGCTCCAAAACCAAATCTCTAATGTGCTTTTGCCTTGACAGTATCAAAGAGATTCTGTCCTAATTTTCCATATAAATGATCCTGTAAAATAGACTCCTAGAGTTCACATGAGCCAGGGATGGACATCTATCCATAAGTGACCCATCACAGGATTCTGGAACTCTTATGTTCTTGGTTGGGGGATCTGCACTCCCTGAATGGTTAGAACATGGATCACTACCTCATCTCATAAATTTCCAGCCTGGACTACATTTAGGCTCTAGAGTTCCCTGAAAGTATATATCCCTCAGAGCCCACTGAGTCTTTTTCTCACTTTCCTGTTTACATTTTGTCAAAGTAATAAAAATTCATGGTCATAATTTTTTTTGATTTATGAGATCAATCATTAAAGATACATCTTCTGTGAGAAGCACTTTAATAAGGAATCCCCATTCAGGCACCATTTAAAAAATTTTAAAGATATTACTTTTCTGAACTAATACATATTCACGTATACACAAAAGGTAGCTTCTTAAGAGCAAACAATTTATATGCAAACTGTTAATTATGAACAAATTAAAGTTACAAAAATCATATGTAGTTTTTAAAACCTTAAACTGTTATACTTTTGCTATATTATTTTACTGTTTCTGTTATCATGATCTTAATTATTCAGTCGATTATGTAAGACACATTTTTGTTTCCTAGTGCTTCATACCATAATTAAGTTTATTATCAGATTAATAAATGCTTTGCAACATCCACTCTGAAAATATCAATCTACCAGGTGACTTCAGTATACTTTACTTAGCCATTACATTATTGAAAACATGAGCATTTTAGTCTTCTATTTTGTTGTCCAGAGATAATGCTAAGATATAAATCAGTGGACAAAATTAATTTTATAATTAGGTTTCTCTAGATAGATGCCATGTGAAATTACTAGGTAAAAATTAGAAGATTCTGAATTCATTTTGATGAGTCCTGCTTTTCTAAACTGTTGACTTATCTGGAATCCTGTCCTTGGTAACAAGGTCTGACTGCATGTGTAACCGTCTGTCTTTCTAAAACATTAGTTTAAATAATTATGAACTTAATATCTGAAATATAATAATGCACATTGGGGTTCTTACCATGACTTTCACTTCTATAAGAGTGATGTTGCTGATAAACCACAAGCATGTGTGATGAAGGAATTGACTGTTTCTTACTCCTCCACTTGACATTCTACATTTGGTTACCCAGTGGTCCAATCTAAATTCTCTATTGAACAAAATCCCAAGTCTATCTCTGTTGCTTGTGTATTTTGTACATACTACACAGAAACATTCCTGCCTGCAATGACTGGACCAATTAGATTGTCTTTTATTTTTATTTATTTATTTGTTTGTGGGAAGTTTACATATGGGATGGTGCGTGTGTTCTCAGAGTGCAACTTTTGGAGTCCATTCTTGCCTCAGACCTTGTTGAGAAATGGCCTCTCTTATTTCTAACACTGTAGTGGGTAACCCAGGCTAGCTGGCACTGGAGCTTTTGGAGGAGTCTCCTGTTTCTACTTCCCTTCTTGCAGAAGTGCTGGGATTGTAGGTATGAACCAGCACAACTAAATTGCTTTCTTTTTTTGTTTGTTTGTTTGTTTTTAGGGGATTTCAATGATAAAAGCTCTGGTTATCAGGCTTGTGTCATAAGTGTTTATGGCTGCTGACCTATGTTGCTGATCCTAGCTTATATTCTTAATCAGTTACACTCTATGATTTAAGAAATAGATCTGTCTTCATTTGTGGCTGATATAACTATTCAGCTTTGTGCTTAAAAAAGATTTGGCAAAACCCTCACTGCCTCTGCACTCAGTCTTGGTCATTTTTTTTCGGCCACACCTTGCTCTCAAACACCTTTCCCTCTTTCTCCTGTCTCCATCCATCTCTTTCTTTTCAACCTGGCACATATTCAGGTAGAATGGATTTTACAGGCTTGTAGGCTTTTCAAGGGAAAGGCATCATTTTCAGGTTAAGTGCTATTTTTATCAGCTTCTTGCTTGTATAAAGGGTTTTGGTTTCTGATTCTTTCTGAACTGCATGTTAACATTTCTTGATGTATAATACCCATGGCTCCCACTCTAGCTCACCATTTCTGAAACTCTTCTTCTATGAAACTGACATTTCAATGTGAACTTTGAACAATGAATATTATTGTCATGTGAAAAGTACTCCCTGATTACCCCCGGTCAGTCTCACAATTCACATTATCCTATCTGCAACTTTGAAGACACCACAAATAAAGAACCTGTTTTCATCAAGCCATTGCCCACTGCTGATCTCATGTTTTTTTCTCCTTAACCTTCTATGACTATATGTAGAGTCATTTCTCCTTAAAACTTATTTGGCAAAAGTCAAATAAGCAACTTGCTTTATGGAGATGAGTGAAGGTTTTACATCTAGGCAAAGATATTGCTAAAAATAGAACTCCCCATTTTTGGAGTAAGACTACATGAGTTGGTTGCCACACTATTAGAATCTTGTGTATTTGAAAACTATAACCTTTGAGAAGTCAGGGGCAAGCTGGATCCTGAGGACTCTTCACGATTAGGAACTGATAGGCCTGGCAGGTGAGCAACATGCTGCAGCCTGGCATAGAACCAGTGAATATCTAACACTTACAAATGCCTAGTTTTATGGACAAGTGTTTGTTCATAAGTCACAATGCTTGAATCTGATTTGTCAAAACAATGTTCACATAGCTTGCCTGCCATCCAAAAGATACTTTGTACACAGGAGAGTGATCATTGGTTTCTTTGAAGCCATGGCACTTATCCTTGCACAGCTAGAGAACTGTTTTGCTGTGAAATAGAATTTCATTTGGATGCAAAATTAATCAGCTTTCACAGCTCTAATTTTTGCCTAAGACACTATGTCAGTGTGTTTGGTACGTGCAGTGTTGGAGCCTGGAAGCCCACGCCTCGCACTTGTGTAGCATCGTGACACCACCAACTGTTTGTCGAATGCCATGGGAACAAGGAGCTTGGGAAACTCATAGTGTTTCCTCTGTCACCACAGCTGTTCCTGTAGAATATAGCCAAGGGTGACTTTCTACATACAAGCATATATGGGAGGGACCTTACTGGTCATTTTGTGCAACAACCAGTGTTTTAATACCTGCCCTGATGACGGTTCTATCACTTTAAAATGTGGTCTTTGGTTAGACTTTGCCTCACATCCATATTTTGTAGAAGGAGCCCTTTCCAAGATTATCCTAAAAACACAGATTCCATGTTATCTCAAATATAAACCAGCATAAGTAGGATGGAAACAATCAGTCAGTTCTTTTACCTTTGATGGCTTTATATGATCCATGTGGGATGTTTTGGTTCCAGATGATGAAATTCATAAACAGAGGAAGAAACAAAGTTTTCTTGTCTTATACTGTCTGTCAACTCTAATCTTTTATGCCAGTTCAATCATAAAAAAATTAAAAAAACATGTCTTCCCAGGAAAAGAAATTAGGTAAACTTAAACATTTATAATTGTTACAGTACCCTCACCCTAGGCCTGCTCCCGTGTTTTGCTATTTATATAAATAGCCAAATAAAAAATGTCACCAGTCAGGTTTTGAAACAAAAATTCTCATTTTTCATATCCATGCTTTCAGTCTGTTTACAAAGAGGCTTTCAGCATTGCAGTAACATGCAATGGAAAGAAAATGCGCAGGCATGCTTACTGATCAGACATGTGTCTGACCTAAGGACCAGATTAATTCAGATGTATTATTGCAATGTGGCAAAAAAAGAAGCTCATCGTGGTCCTCATCCTCAATAAACTCAAGGTTTTCCTGATGAGAAGCTGGATTACAAACGCCCACATTAGTAGCTAGTACACAAGGTGGAGATTCATGCATGCTATAAGAATAGTACCAATATGCTGAGGAATCAGGGAGAGGCCCAGGTAATGGCAGCTGTGGGATTAGAGAAGAGTGCACAACTGAGCTGACTCTGAGTTGCTTATGAGGAAGTGGATGGAATTTCAGCAGGCAGAGATTAAAAAGGAGAACACTACTTCATGGATACATTTTTCTAGAACATTCCTCAGAGTGGGAGGCAGTCTTTCCAAACTCTGTAGTCATTGTTTACTATGCACATTTCCTTTATAGGGTACTTAATCATCCTGTCTATTGAGATTTGTGTGCTTAATTTATTAGTGGTATTTCTTACAATTTACCATTTTTAATTGCTCTATCAAAATATGCACACATAGCTCATTCTGATTTGAATTTCCCCCTGTCCTGATCCATAATTTGAGATGAAGACATTTTCTATATCTGTGTTTTTCCTTCCTTGATCGATGTCTTTTTTTCTGGCCAGGAAGGAAGCAAACAATACACATACAGATGGCTCCAATATTCCTGCCATATTGAAGACCATGGGAGAGAGGAAAGGGAGATAAATGATGGGCTTCTCAATCTGTTGAGCATGAGCCAAAGTCCCCCTGTGGTCAGGGATGTGTGAATAAGGATGATGGCCTTTCTATATGGACATTCTTAATCGGCATTTAAAATTCATTCATTATATTTTGTCCAAAGCATAAACGAAAATACATACTGTGTATCAAAAGTTGCCCTTTCAAAGTCTACAGTTTGATGAAAGGGAGAGAGACGTGTAAACCAGCATTTACTATACAGCAGGACATGAGCTATGACAAAGGGAATGTGGAATGCTGTGTCTTGGAGGGCAGATAAGTGAATATGAAAATAATAGCTCAAGAACCAACCAAGAATTAAGTGGGCTAAGGGGGGAGCTTCTTTTTAATAGCTATCTGTATTCAGTGAGACATTTTGTAAAGAAAATAACACATTCATTTAAGCCAATTGAGTTTACTTTGCAGATAAATAACCTTGAGTGAACTTGAGAATGCTTAAGTGTTTTATGCACACACCAATTAAGATGGACAGGAGCATCTGTGATGCATGAGTGTGAAGAGATATGTATGTGGATTACAGTCATCATCCAGTCTCATGGGACCTTAGGAATTTATCAGATATCTAAGTGAATAAAAGAGAGATCTTTAAAAAATAATCTCAATAAAGATTCAAGTAAGTATAGTTAATATAAAAGGAACTGTGTGGAATGATTCACCAACCAATCCACCAGAAAGCTGTTCAATGCAGATCTAAGACAGAGCAAACAAGTAAAAACTTTTGTCAAACATTTCTTATATTGAAAGTATATAATCTTTAAGAGTGAATCATTCTGTCATCTCTTAGGTAAGAAATGGACATACTTTCTCTTTGAAGGAAAGATCACAAATAAATAAACCTGTGGGTCGTGTCGTCTGTACCACAGCTACTCTACCCATAAAAGCTCAAAAGAAGGCATGCGCAGTGTATGGACAAATGGTCTCTGATTTGGAAAGAGGCCAGCACAGATTTGGCCCATGGACTGTAGATCACTGAGCCCTGTTAAACATGAACTAAGTCTCATTCTTGATGAAAACATACTAAAATGGATAAAGATGAATTTAGTAAGTGGATAAAAGTGAATGTTCAAAATGACAGAGAGCAGTCCCTCCCTTTTACAAAAAATTAAGTGTTAAGGGTAAGAATATGTTTCTAGTTTTTAATGCAGAACGGGAAACAGTCCAAGCTAATAGAAAGGGACAGGAATCTCCTGGCTTTCACCACTGTAGGGAAAACTTGACAACCTCTTGTATATTGACTTCAACTTGCTTGGAGTTTCTCTTTGAAATTCCAAATTTCCTTAGCAATACCTTTCAACAACGACAATTTTCTCTAATGCTTAAATTATTGAATGACCTGCAGACTTTCTAATAACATAGCTGCTCTTCCTGGAAATGGAGAGATAAGTGTTGGAAATGAACCAATGATTACAGCTATTTGCCTTTAGCTTTAATTGCTTTCCAACATTCACAGAGAACTGACCAATTTTCTCAAAATAATATTTGCTCTTAGACAAAGATCCAGGAGTAAGTTTTGTCAATATGGCAAGAAACTTTAGGTTTTCCTTTTTAGGCAAATGGGTTACAAATGCATAACATGAAATTGACAATGATTTTTAGACAGACTGTTAAATATTGAGCCTTCTTTAGTCCCCTTTACCTCTCATGAAACTGAAAACGAGAGGAGTTACAAAAATCAAGGATTTTTTAAAAAAGCAAAAATTGACTCTTCATCTCATCCCCTTGCATCCACTAATCTATTTCTGTCTCTGAATTCGCTTGTGCTGGACATATCTTCTAAGAGGAATCTTTATGCGACATAGTATTATGTCTACCTTCTTCCACTGGGCAAAGTGTTTTCAAGGTTTTTGGATACCATAGTTTATATCAGTAATTTATGCCTCTTGCTAGTAAAAGCAATAGCTATTTATATGTAGGAATCACATTTGTAATCCAGTCTCCAAATGTAATGAACTGAGTTGATTCCACTTTTTGACTACTTTGAGTAATACATTCACATGGACATTGTCATACAAGTTTAAATATTTGTTTTCCACTCCATTGTGGGAGGAGTGGATTGACTCTTTCCTATAAGAAGTGTGGTCTGGAGAATTATAAATCTCTTATACAGCGTGACACCATTGTCCTTCTTCGCCAGCATGATAGCTTGGAAGGGTCCATATTCTCCCCAGTCGTGCCAACACATGCTCTTGGCGATTCTAGGGGTTGGGAGAGGGCATCTCATTTTGCTTTGGGCTTCCTTTTATATATGTATGAATGGTTTTGAACATAGATTCGTGTGTATATTGGGCATGCGTATACATTCTTTGGAGAAATGTCTAGGGCAATTAAAGGAAGTTTCAAGGAAGAGATTTGGATGACTATTTATTGGATGTCTGTTATGCATTAGATCCTCTCAACTCTTAAAAGAATAGGAATGATATAGTAAATAAGATTTATAAAGATTCAGAGAAGTTAAGAGCTGTCTGAACTCTGGTGAACATCACTGAGTCAAGAGTCAAATAAGATTCAAGGTCCTTTCTTTGGTGTCACACCTATACTGAGGATGTCACTCACGTCTACACTTCTGCAGGTTAGTAAGAGGCGCAACACTGAATGAAGTACCCTGAGTCCCTCTTCTCTGTGGTAAAAATAAAAACAAAGTGTTCTTTTGAGTCATATTTAAAATTTAAGCCTCATTTCTCTTCCCGATATCTGTGTGACCATAGAATTAGCTCAAGCATCTGTGATATCATCATCCTGTGACAGTTGATTGAGTCTGTTTAATAGAAAATGGGCAATTCTGGACTCTGAATATTTTATTCATTTTTTTTTAAATACTGAAGTCACAGCTAATGTCCCCAAAATACTTACAGGTAAGCAGGCATCAGGTGTTAGGAGAGCATTTACCATGATGCCCACACACTCAGCACCGAGTAGAACAAACTGTAGGTACAGAGCAGTTGCACAGACCTGGGAGTCCCATGAAGCAGCCACAAGCCGTGTTATCTTTCAATGGATAGCTTATTTCCACCTCAGGAATTCATGTAGTTCTCAGCAGTCTTGTAGTAGACACTGAAGGAAAGATTATTAAATTGATGTTACTTTAATTGGCAACACACAGAGAAGATGAAGAATTAGATATTCAAAAGATTCTTAAAAGCATAAGTTAACATTTTAGTTAAAAAAATAAAAGTAGAGGGCATATGCTTGGTGCAGTCACCATCTTAGATCCACTACAGGTGCATTGTCCTCTTTATCATTTAACCCTCAGGAAAGCTCGTTAATATGTTTTCATATATTCCACTTTTTATTCCACTTCATATATTCCATTCAGTGTTTGAATGAGCAGTCAAGTTCGACTGCATTTCCAGACATGCAAAAACACATTAGAAGTCACTTAATTCCAGGTCAACGCACAAAGTGCCAGTGTGGGTCCCATCTTTACTTAAGATAAGACACTCAACATATCTGTATGTAAGAAGATGAATATGACAGCGTGTCCTCAGAAGCTGAGATGGCTCAGGAAGCGCAGTGAGTGGTAGAACAGGTGCCTTATGAGCAGTGATGTAGAGAGCAGTGTAGACGTTTCAGAACTAGATTGTGTATCCCAAAGACCTGGATGCTGTCCAGATGAATGATGACTTAATGTTTGTGAGGATGTTAGTCTGTTTTAAATAACCACAGCATTTCAGGGGTCAATGCTACTCTTCTGTAGTTTTTAGTAATCAGCTTTCTTGTCTCTCTTCTTTCCTCCCTCCCTTTTTCTCTCTTCCCTTGCCATCTTCTCCTCTCTACCTCCTCTCTCATCCCCCTTTCTCCCCACTTCCTTCTCTTTTATATGGTCATGGATTTCCTGTGCCTTCAGTTTCCAGGTGTCCTCATGCACTTCTCACATCTCTTCATGCCTTTTGGCTCCTAACACTTTCCTTACATGCTTGGATTTCCTCTCCTTGTATCAGTGTCTTATCTGCCTCTGTGTTTGGCATTTCTTTACCTTCTGTATGCCTAGCAAAATGCCGGCTGTCTTGAGTATCCAAGACAGCTTGAAGACATCACGCTTTTACTGGAGAAATTATTAAGTGTTTAGAGACCATTGGTATAAGTTTCCCATGTTTTGCAGGCAGCCAGAATAAATATTCCCTAAGCTATCCTTAGCAGTTTCTTTTGGAAGCTCCTCTTGTTTTCTCTGATTTATAGACACGGCATCATGATTGTTCTCTTACTTCCTTGAATGAAGCTGACATAGCAAGCCCAGAAGACCTGAGCCTTTGTGAATACAATGTCCCCTTCATGCCCCATGCACTGAGATTAGCGCTCACATTTCTATTCATGTAAGGAGCCAAACAGAGGCTAAGATTCTTCGGAGGGAAAAATAAGATTTTACCTAAAATGAATAGGTTAAAAATTTTATGACACATTTTGGAGAATGATGTTAATGTTTAGACATGATTTCAAATCCGTAATGCAATGGAAAGAAATGGTAAATGAAAAGTGAATACAGCATGCAGAGCCTAGTGCTCTGCTTTCTATTTGAGTTCACCTACAGTTCCTGTTCCCTACCATCTCTCACAGTGTTACAGTATGCAATTCAAAACTGGGGGCTGGACAATCCATGAGGGTAGAGAAGAATGATTATAGAGAATGGTGCCTCCTTGCTATTGTTATGTTTACTTATGGTAGATAATCTACGAAAGTGGTGAGGAGAGACTCAAATATGTTCACTTTAATGAGGTCCACACTCGGTGCAAATGGCCTGTGAGTGTTAAGGAATGCTTGTTCTTTCCATCAACAAACTATGGAATCCTCAGAATACTGTTTGGTGCTTTCTTGCTTCATTTTCTCCTCTTGAAATGAGGAGATTTATAACTGATAAATGGATTTACTCCAAACATTGTTGGCCCATGTTAACCTCAATAATAATCTATCATTTCAAGACCATTTGGTTTGAAATCAGAAATCAGTACCTACTACTATAGAAGGCCATGAGACCCTGTGGATATTTTTAATATGTTCTTTATTACTTTTTATTTTACATGTACGACTGTATTGCCTGCATGTGTGTAAGTGCGCTCATATTGTGGAATGCTCATGGAGGTTAGAAGAGGATGCTGGATTCCCGTGGACCTGGACTTACAGACCATTGTTAGTTGTCATGTAGGTGCAAAGAATCAAACATGGGTATTTTGAAAGAGCAGTTAGCGCCCTCTCTGAGCCATCTCTCCAGCCCAAGACCCAGCATTTTCACAGACACAGATTTATTCTAATTAGATCTCTCCTGTCCATACCACTTACTTTAACATACACAGTGCACAGAAATTTTTAAATGGAGAAACAAACATACAACCCTTTGGAAGAAAAGAAAAGAAACTGCTTATTTTTAATGGAATTTATCACATCAAATAAAAAATCCATGATTGTTAGTCATCATCAGGTACATACACACAAGCATAGATTTTTTTTTTTTTTTTGGCCATTTACCTCCAAAAACATTTTTGTTGATATAAGGCTATATGGCAACAGTACTCTACTTTATCATTCCAAAGGTAGGTATGAGGCTGAAATGTTAGTATAAGCCTTGATATTATAACCAATATGATGCTAATTCACTAAGAAAGCATGCATCAAGCATGCATTGCGTGTCAGAACCAAGGAGAAATTGTGAGGATGTGGGTGGGCTTGCTACCTATCCAGGAGTCAACCTCTAATATAGTAAGAAGGTGTCGAATAAACATGACAATATTCACATAAAAATTCCCCTGGAGCTGTGAATTCTAGCATCTTCTAACCTGAGGGCTTGGGTAAGAACAGCTGTGCTCATATTTTTTTTCAGAGATTTTAAACAAATGGATTTAAAAATTTGGTTTTGACCAGGTAGTGACAAATTGAAGACATTTAGGTTGATAGGCTTTGAAAGCTTGTTTTCAATGTTAGAAGCAAAGGAATATAACAAGAAGACTAGGGAATTCATTCCCGTGAGCCTTCTCTGTTCAGTTTGTTTGTAGAATTGCAGGATGAGCAAGTGATCCTTAATTTGTCAGATGTCTAAAAGAAGAGACATGTCCTGCTGGTGTCCCTATTCAAAGCACATAAGATCCTTATGCTGGCTTATTGTTATTGTGAACTAGATAAGAGTTAGAAAGAGCAGGAAAGGGAGATCCAGGAGTTCTTGTGATAGATTATCAGGAGTAGGTTAATCTCCCTCCCAGCATGCCCATGAAGATTTCTCTACATTAGCTTAACTGAATTGGGAAGACTCACATTAACAGTGGGTGGCACCTTTCCAAGGCCTGGAGTCCTAGACTGAAGGAAAAAAAAAAAAAAAAAAAGGAGAAAGTAAGCTGAGAATTAGCAATTATTGCTTTCTGCTTCCTGATGGTGGTTAGTTTGATCAGCTCCTTCAGGCTTCTGTCTTTCTGACAGCTTCACCACAATGAACTGTTAACTCAAACTGTGAGCTTTCAAATCCGTCCTTTCTTAACTTTCTTCATTCCAGGTATGTTGTGTCACAAGATAAGTAACTAATACAAAACACTGACACTGAGAATGGTGTCCTGGGATAAACCTGACCACATGATTCTTAGGCGATTGGAATTTGTTTGAAAGGTGAGGTTGGAACTTTCGGTGAGAAGTTTTAGAATATTAAGAGCAGAGCTTAACAAATGATTTTGGTGGGAGCTGGGAAGACAAGAACACTGGGAGAAATGTTGACAGCAGAGGTCTAGTTCATGATGTTTCAGAGGGGAGCAAGGACACTATCAGAAACTGGGCTGGTCAGCCATTCATGTGATATTCCTGAAAAGAATTTGGTTGAATTTTTCTGGTCTTCTGAGAGGTTAAGTGAGGTTGAATTTAAAGATAATGGACCAGTTCTCTTTAGCAGAAGGCAGTTGGTGATAGAGTTGTGGTCAGTCTTGAACATGGTTAATGTTTATTGTTCTCCACTAGTTCTATGGTGCAAGAGAACAAATGTGTGAAGTCGCCATGACTGTATTGAAAATCCCATATTATGCATGCAAATGTATAGTTCAGGGTTAGTATAATGATATTCAATGCCAGTAAACAGTATCAATAGATATTTATTGAATATCTTGTAGGAGATGTGGCATTAGCTAGTTACTGGTACATATCCATTGGATATATAAAACATAATAAGACGCACATTGAGGGTTTTTTTTTTCAGAAGCTTATAGTCTATGAAAGAAATGTATACAAATAGTTAAGGTTTTTTTCTCATAGATAATCTGAAAAAATCCCAGGGAAATGCCTATATTTGATAGATTTTGCTGAATTGATCAAAGATTTGGCTTCCTAGAACTGTTTTATTTTTTCCTAAAGAATAGCTTCAAAACAACTTTGCATTAAAGAATGAAAGACAAAAAAAAAGCGAAGTGGAAGAAGTGGATAAGTGGGACTTTAACTAAAATGGGGCAGGGTCCCAAGAGAAAGATTCCTTGACAGCAACAGCCATTGAGCTGTGTAGACAGTAAGAATATTTAGTAAGAATTTTTCCTTCCTTCCTTCCTTCTTTCCTTCCTTCTTTCCTTCCTTCCTTCCTTCCTTCCTTCCTTCCTTCCTTCCTACCTTCCTTCCTTCCTTCCTTCCTTCCTTCCTTCCTTCCTTCCTCCCTGTTTTCTTTCCTTATGTTATTTTCTTTCATTTTTTTTCTTATTTCGTCTCTATTTTGTCATAGGTGTTCTGGGTGGCATTTGTAGACAAGCTATGAGAATCTGGCACTGCAAGGTGGCCTGTTGTAGAAAAATGTGTGTGGACATTCCTCAGAGGGCATGGGTTGTTTACCAACAGTGGTTTAAGTACTGAAAATTCAAATCCTCGTTATGTAGCAGAAGAAGAGGAAAGTATGTATGTGGTGGGAGTGAGGGGGGCTTTGGTCTTTATCATAAAGGCAGGGACCGCCATTAAATATTTGTAAGATTTTATTTATTTGTAAATATAAAAGTACCACTTGTGAGCCTGGTGTATGAGGAGGCCAAAGAGTGATGAAGATCCCCTGGAACTGAAGTTAAGAAAAGGTGTTCGCCACTGATTGGTGACTAGAAACCAAACCCATTTTTTCAAGAACAGAAATAAATGTTTTCAAATGCTGAGCCATCTCTGTAGTCTACCACAAGTGGTCTGTAAGAGGAAAGAGCTAGTCATGCTATATTTTCTGTCTAGATAGGTGGAGATGGAAGGAAGTGGTATATTTCATAAGATAATGAGTCAAATGGAAGTGTGGATGATGAGTGCAAATGGAGAATCAAGAGAGGGCTGGCTCCTAGGCTTCTGACATGTGCAGTGGAATCAATGGTATCACATTTGTATCTGTGATATCCTAAAGTAAGATCAGTTTTACTGATCTAGTCAGTTTTCTACTGACTAACTTTGAGATACCTTTGGGGTAGCCATCATCAGTTACGCAGGCAGAAACTCTGATAAATTTCCCAGATAGAGGTATTCATCTGACAGTTACTAATATGTAAATGATAATAAATAAGCTCACCAAGGATGCCTGACTCTTAGAGTGCATGACAACTACCTGAAAAGCTTGCTAAAAAGCTTGCTAATGTAGCATCTAGGTTCCACCTGCATGGTTTCTGAGGCAATAAGCCTTAGAAGAGGCCCATGAGCTCCAGTGTCTTAATACAGTTGCCTGTAGGAAAGTCAGATACTGATGCTTTGAAGACCACACAGGGTGGAACACACATATTGAGAACAGGCAGTAGAAAAAACAGAAATGAAAGCATGGGCTGTGGGAATCCATACCACAAACGTAAGTCAAACTTTGTTGTCTGAGCCCAGAAGTTACCAGATAAAGATCATAAGAACTTAGGCCAAGGATACAAAGTAGGCTTCAAAGATATCACTATTATTACCACTGTGGGGGATAGCAGTTAGTGCACTTGTCTATTGGTGCATACGTAGGAGGATATTTACTGATTTTAAAATAAATTCTTCATTCCAAAATAAAATTATTCCACTGATCTAGCTATGCACTGTGCACATTTGTTTAAATGAAACAGGCAGAGTTCTTTCTTCTCTGTCTCTCTCCTCTCTCTCTTCCTTCTGCCCTCCCTTCCTTCTCTCACTTCCCTTCCTTATTCCTTCCTTTTTCTTTCCTTTCTTTTATTTCTTATGTTCTCCCAGTGAAGCCCAGACTAGTTTCAAACTCACAATCCTCCCGTCTCAGTTTCTACAGTGCTGGAATTACAAATGTGCACCAGAACACTGGACTCCTGGAGCAGGGTTTTAAAGCAATAGTTCTATCTACATGGTGTTAGGTTTGTCATGTAAATAAAACAAGGGGCTTTTCTGCCCTTGCTGGGAAAATTGGTGTTTTTAAGATCCATCAAGAGCTGTCAGTCCTCTCGGCAGTCTTGTCATTCAGATGAACTGCCAAATTCTCTGCCCAATGTTCCCATTAACCCCAATACCAGAAAATAAAGGAAACAGTCGTCTGATCTCTGACTATAGGGGAAAGATACCTTTGCCTTTAGCCAGATGAGACATGGTTTCTTTTCCTTTCAAACAACAAGAAAGTAAATATTTTATAAGTGAATCCCATGCTAGTACTTTTCTCTGGGGGCCAAATAGGTGGAAGATTCAACAGGGAGTTTCAATACGTGGAGCAGGTGTCACCTATGTTGTTCTGGAAGAGCTGCAAGAGATGAAGACTATACTGAATGACTTCTTGTTGCAGGGGTAGTTTGTGAGTTCTAAAACCTTTCAGCTTGCACCTCCACATTCTTAACTTCTCATAGAGAATGAATGATCTACTCACGAACTTTGTGAGGAAAAAAGAAAACGCCTTTAAGAAGCTGTCATTTGCACGTTAGGAATATGGCAAATTTATCTAGGGTCTTCTCTCTGTCCTATTATTTTTCTTCAATAGGTAATCTTGTCCTTTCCCTCCATAAGTCCTCTTTCTCTGCCAGTTCAAGCACACACATTCAACACATGGCTCCAATGCTAATCTTCTGGGATGCCTTCAGAGATAACTATAGTCTGAATTAAGCACTCCCCTTCCTTGACTATCTACTGCAATTATTATCTGTTAGAGCCAATTGAGCACTCTTGCTCCTGTGACAAAAATATGGGTTCCCAAAGTGTGCAGCCTTGTGCTGGCAATGTAGAAATCCTCCCCAACAAACTCTCAAGTTCAACCCAGCACTTAAACGGAAAGCAGACATTTTCTTAGTCATTAATAAATTAACTTTCATTGCAAAATCTGCAGGGATTTCTGTCTTCCAGCCATACATTTTCTTCCGGTTTTGCTTTTAATGAATTAACTACCACTGCCTCCCACGGAGCATTTAATTATTGTGCTGATTGCTTATAATGCATGCTACGTGGTGTGGAAAGAATACAAAAGTGAAAAGCAGAGTATTCTCCCTGACCTCCTCAGGGAAAGACACCAAAGCCCATAAAAACAAGAAAACACATTAAACTACATGGAGCAAGTGCCAGATGAGTGATCCAGATGATTACACAGCCCCTGTGGCGTCATCCTCAGCCAGCAACCTGGCTTCCTTCCCTGATCCCTTGTAGTACTGTCTTTATGCCAGGAAGACCATTCCCTAGCACCTTCTGTGCATATCTTAATTATTTTTTATTGAATTTTGTGCATTTCATAAAATGCATCTTAACCAAATTTAGACCCCCTCATCCCTCCCTTCCCCCCACAGACTCCCAATCAGACTTCAGGTATTCAGTCATATATGTTAAGTCATATTCAGTCAAGCATTTGTATCCAAATGTACCTCTGTACCTTGGTGCAAATTAATCCACTGGAGTCTAGTCAGCCTTTCTAGAGTTCCTTAAGGAAGATCTCTCCCTCCACCTCACAGCGATCACTTGCTAATAGTTCCTAGGCTGGAGTTGGAGCCTGCCAGTATTTCCCCCATTCTATGCTGGGTTTTTGTCTAATTGAGGAAACCCACCCAGTAGGAGAAAATTTTCACTGGCTATATATCCTACAGAAAATTACTTTCAAAAATATACAAAGAATTAAAAAAAAAAGAAACAAAAACATAAACAACCCAATAAAAAGATGGACTAAGGACCTGAACAGAGAGTTCTCAAATGAGGGAATTAAAATGGTGAAGAAACACCTGCAAATGTGTTCAACATTCCTAGTAATTAGAAAAATGCACATCAAAACTATTTTAAGATTCCGTCTTACCCCAGTCATGCTGGCTAAGATCAAGAGAACAAAAAACACCAAATGTGTATACACTTAGAATCAGGTACACACATTTTAGAAGGTATCATCTCTAATATCCAGTGATCTTTATTAAGCTATATTTAATTATAAGTAATAGAAAGGCAGAGTACTGGTGACTTAGACAACCTGGACAATACATATTTGATGAAAGTTCATGTAGCTGCTTTGAAATAGCAACCTGATCTCATGTTCTGTCTCTCACACCTTTGGCATCATGACTTTTAAGATCAAATCTCTACCTTACACTAATGTGCCTAAACTTGCTCCAAGTGTCTGTGGTTTGAGGTAGTTAGTACAATTTGGGTGTTGCATTATATACTGCTTAAGTAAATGCTGAGATTTAGAACTTTCTGATAAGTTCAGTTTATTTACAGATAAGGGAATCAAATCCTGCATTCTATTGTGGTTTATTGCATTAAATTCTATAAAATAATCATGGTGTTCAATTTGAAGCCAGTTAAAGCACTTTAAATTAATTCTCAAATTCTGCAAGCTACAGATACTGACACCGCAAGCACATGTTAAGACTAGATCCTGCTCAGGCCTCTTAAAGAGTCATTTACTAGGGGTTTCTTATCCTCCATAATGTGCTGATTGATGACTATGACCATAATAGTAATATAACTGGCAGAATAAATTGCAATTGTCCAGTGGAAATTAATTGATTTTAGTTGCTTTACCATTGTCTGGTACTCAGAGTCTGAGGCTTGATAAAGCCACTGATTATAAAAGTAAGAATCTCACTTTTTCTGCTGTAGGTTATGTTAATGAAAAGCGGCCCTTAGAGAAGTGATCAGTGAATATCAATGGATAATAAGAAATTAAAGGAGAAGTTAAGTAGCTGATCATGAATTAACAATATACTACAGCAGTCAGGAGAGCAGTCAACAGTGCAGTGTTTCGTACTGAATTTAATACTTGGAGTTCCTGAATGTTAAATATTTCTCATGGAAAGAGAGATTAATTCTGTGTGACTGTGTAGTATATATTGCCCCAAATATAAATCTTTGCTGTACTTCTAGAAGATACAGAAAACAGAAAAATGAGTCTGTTTTACAGTGCTTTTACTTTGTGGCTAAGTATTAACAGGAAGAAATTTTAAAACAGAGAAGAAGTTTTCCTTGTAATGCAAAGAGGACATCACAGTCCTGTTTTGAATGTGTCTCAGAGTGTATGAATCAAAAGCACTGCTTTGGAATATCTATGAGTACTGAAACTTGCACCAAAATGGACAGCAAGTACATAAAAGCAGATCTACTGTATTTTTCTCAGAGATGTACTCATTATTGGCAAGATTATAATGAAGTCATCAATGATTATATATTTCATTCATAACATTTAATTGACTTGTGATGTTAGAAGGATAAGATTTATTGACCATATTATTACCGTGTACCAATTGTGAGTAGGTCTCAGTACTTGTTCACAAAGAAGTAATGGAATAAAGGAACGGATGTACTAGGGATTGAAGTCTTCTGACAATGAAAACATGATGTGACCTAGGAGCTCTAGAGTGTGGAGTACCCAGAGAAAGTGATTATAGATGGGCTGACCATTAGCTGTGTATTTTCTGGCAAGCAAACAGTGAAGGAGCAGGGTGGTCCCACAGGAAATGACAGTGTGATTTGTACTGGCATTTGGAGGAACTAAAATAATAAGTGGAAATATATGTTTGTAGTGTGAGAAGAGGAGGCTAGATAAGGAGCCACATTTTTCTTTCCTTTCCTAAGGATCTAAAGTTTTCCCCAGGTCAGAGAAGCCAAAAATCTTTTATAGGTAGAAGATGTGTGTTTTTCATTTGGAATGATTTCTGCCCCATCAGTTGGGATGATGAGCCAGGACACTCACTGGGAACTTAGAGAACTGAATGAATATATGATGCTGCTGAACATTTGTACTAATCTGCATTTATGGAAAAGAGATTTAAATATCTTAAAGAGTGAATAATTTATTCAACTCTTAACAATATTTTTCTTGGATGTTGCAGTGGAATTGGGGTTAATTCTTTAATTGCTTAAAACTCTGCAACTAAAAAAAATGTCTAGCTGAGGTAGTAGAGTCTGGATCCTCTAGGTTGGGCATAATTATGGCTCATTTTATATTTGGGAAATAGATACAGATGTAAAACTTAATGAAAAATGCAACTGTGATTTTAAAAATACACACTTAAGGGAATACTGAAAATGTCAATAATGTGTCCCATTAAATATTTTCCAGAATCATTCTTCACATGTGAATGCCTTTCACAGTTTGGAAGATTTGAATTTTAATTACATAATGAAATGGGAAATGAAAGAATAATTGACTTAGCTATCAGCCAGTTGTAGCTATAAGCAAAGAACTCCTCAAATTGACATGGGTCTCCACAGAACCGTCACAATATACACTGATCAGATGGTTAATGACATTTGGCATCAATAAAGGAAAGGAATGCTGTTTCCATCCTTCATACAACATGTTGGGTAAAACTGATATTAATGAAAGTGGATGTGTTGTGGCTTAGTTCAGTTGACTAGCACTGTCCTAATATGAGGATCTCCCTAGAGGGATTCCATTGTTAAAGAGCAGTGAAGAACAGTATCATAAGGAATTGGTCCCAAGACAGGCTGTGCATTGAATTGTTTCTGGATGTGAAATCCCTCATGTAACATGTAGGGTTTGCACGTCCTATGCACTCACATCCAATAACTCATGCCCACTACTTGCTGTGCACAATATAATACAAACATTAGGTAAACAGGTGCCAAAGTCTCTTCTGTTTGGAATAATGAGAAGGTTTAAAAGTTTGGGCAGGAGCAACTTTAGTTCCATGTGGCTCTGAGGACCAAATCTGGCTTTTGCAATGAACTAATTCCAGTCTCTTCTTAAACTTTCCAGACAAAGCCAGACAAAGCATTACTATTCTGCTCAAGCTATCCTTGACAACAGTATGTAGCACAGGCTAGCGTTGAACTCATGATCCCCTGCCTCCACCTCTGGAGTTCAAGGATTACAAGTGACATTATTCATACCCAGTTACATTTTTTCTGAATATTTTCAATCTGTAATGACTTGAATTCCAGGATAAAGAACATGTAGAAATTGAGGGCTGACTACAAGACAACCTGAATATACTAAATCATATCAGCTGTGGTGATTTTCTAGTGGAAGATTTGTCTTTAGATCTGAATTCTCTGTGATTATCTCCTGTGCACATTCCTGGGCTCAAAAGTCTAGCCTCGGGTAAGAGAACAATTGTTTTAGAATATATACTGACAGTGTCTTCCTGTCTGTTCTCCACAGATACTACAACATATTCCACTGAGCGATCTGAGCATTTCAAGCCCTGCAGAGACAAGGACCTGGCATATTGTCTCAATGATGGCGAGTGCTTTGTGATCGAGACCTTGACAGGATCCCATAAGCACTGTCGGTAAGCCACTGTAGTAGTTTGTGTAAAGGGCAGGCCCTCAGGGAGGAACTGGAGTTGGAGGGTGGTAGCCACTCTTTGCAATACACAGTGTGTGGGGTGTGTACAATGTTCCTATTTTATTGGGGGAATTGAGTCTTACAATGGCAAGGATCAAGGTTTATATCTTGTTTGTGTTTGAGGAAAAAACAACATAGATAAACTGGATGTGGTTTACATATTTTCCTGAAAAAGTCAAGAAAGATTTATCTCATACCTGTCATTTTTTGGGGGGCGGGGAACTAAACATCACTCATTCTGAAGTTTCCTGTTCATGACCTGGGACCCAGGCTTATATCCTAACACTTAGAAACAGTCCTTTCTTGAGAATCTAAACACTGTGGTAAGAGAAGCAAAACGCTCATCTTGATAGAAAGTCTTTGTGTTTAATGTGAAGCAAACTCTAGAGACTGCAACTGTTTCCATAGAGAGCTGCTTTATATCATGATTCTGCCTTCCTTTATTAATTTCAGACTTTTCTGGAAACACCTGTGATGATGAAATGCTCTCCAGCAAGATGTTGTAAATGAAATGATCATCCTGCTAGAGTCTAGGTAGAGAACCACTTAAGGAAAATTCCCAGTAGATTCAGGAAGGTGTTTAATTGGTTTTCAGAGACATCAGGCTATGTAATTGCTAAAAATAAAAGCCAGTGAAGATAACCAGTGCACTCTTAGACACTGCCACTTTAAGGCTCAATAGAAGAATCAAATTAGCATTCAAAAAATATATTCCGCTGAGCTTTTATTTCTAGCACCACCCTGGTAATTTGTTTTTGCTTGCAATTGTATAGGCTCCAGCGATAATATATCCACACCCTTCCCTTCTCTTTATTTACTCTTCTCAGATGACACAGTTATTAAATTAATTATTCTGAATCATGAAGCATGGAAAATGGTGACTTTTTTCTCTCTATTGCTATTAAAAAACCTTATTCCCATGTTGTTTTATTAAAGCAATTCAGAGCAACCCATCTTTTACTCATGGATTTAGAATGTGACAGCCAATCTGACTTGGTTCAAGTGCCACCCTGGATTTGGTTTCAGTGTTATTTAGTAATGACCAGCTCTAAAATCCTTCCCTTTTCCTTCTCTGCTATTTTTACTCCAGTTATGAAATCTTTATTCCATTTCTATCCTACAAAAACCAAAGTAGGAAACAGGAGTGGTTTCAACTCACGCTCTTGCTAGGCTTGTTCCCCTGCGGACATATATAGGTAACATGCAAGTGATTTTAATCTCTCAAAGGAAAAAGGAATTAACTTTCTTTTCAAAGCCTGATGTGTCCAAAGTCTTATACGTTCAATCGCGTGTTAAAGTTTCCTCAGTCAATGTGATGGAATAACGATGTCCATGGAAATGAGTGCTAGGTTTGGAGACATGGTTTGCGCCCTAGAGCTTAGTATGCTAAGGGCAGGGTAACCAGTGCACAGGTGTTGAGGTAATGACTTTTAAACAACAGGGCCTCGGGGAAGGTAATTAGGACATGGATCTTCCATCCTCATGGTTGGGTTAATACTGTCTCCCCAGAATGTGTCAAATTTAAGAGTCGATGCAGGTTGTAATGAATAGCAAGTACTTGCCTTCTTCCCAATCTCTTACCATGGTTGCATGCGCTTGCTTCTACCAGTGGCTAGTTCCCTTTCTGCCTCTTATGCATTGTGATCCAGCAGAGGGCATTTCCAGGACACTGACAGCAAGTCTTTTAGAGCTCCAGTCTCCAGAGCACCAAGCCACAGTCACATATTTACTCAACAAGTACTCTGTAATATTAATAACAATACATACAGAATAAAGGGTCAGAGAGCCAGCTGGAGATAAACTGCTCATCCATTGACGAAGGGACAAGTTCAGAGTATCAGTAGGGCTACTTTCTTGGATGGTGTTTCAGCACAAGGAAGGATAAGATCCAGCCATGCCACATGGATGCCTATGAGTCATTTCTTCTAAAACTGAGCATACCAAAAAGAAGAAAGGGAATCCAAGTCTTTTACCATATGGCCTTGCTAACTCTTTAGTGGCTCGTGAGTATATTCATCTCTAGTTCATCTTACATTTTTCATTACTTGTACATGCTATTGGACTCATGGCAGCATTTTCCTGTATGGCTGAAGCATGAATCTATCATGCCCAGCCCTCTTCTACCCAGGTCCCATTTCTTCTTTCTCCCCAAGTACTCTTTCCTAGTCCCAAGTCTCTCTGAACTGTTGTTTCCTCCTCCTTCTTCTTCTTTATTGTCCTCTACCTATAGGGTTCATCATTCATCCTATACCTCTAGAATATATTAATTTTCTAAGACTGCTAAGACCAAGTAAGGCAAACTATGGAGCTTAATAAGAGAAATTTATTTTCTTCCAGCCACTGAGATCAGGTGTCTATATTCAAGCTGTCATGGGTTGGCTTACTTTGAGACCTCTTGACTTTGCCTGGAAGTGATATGTCCTTCTATCTTCTATTGTATTTCCTCTATAGATCTCCAACTTCTTATATCGTCACCCATCATCATGGATTATAGTCCACCCTATGAATTTTTATTGACTTAATTCTGGCTTGAAAAGTAGTCAGTGGTAGAATGCTTGCCTAGTATACACAGCTTCCCCTAATGTCAGTTCCAGCAAAGCAAACAAATAAACAAGCAGAATCCGTTTTTACCTTCATAAAGATTATTT
Source organism: Eospalax fontanierii (assembly GCA_035773235.1). Taxonomy (NCBI): domain Eukaryota; kingdom Metazoa; phylum Chordata; class Mammalia; order Rodentia; family Spalacidae; genus Eospalax; species Eospalax fontanierii. The sequence continues at coordinate 22,657,552 of CM069540.1, forward strand.
TTGCATAATACCATCACATTCTGAAATCTCAGAAATTAGTACATCATCAGAGGGATTCATCAAAACACAATTTAGCCCATAGAAATTGGTCTTAGATTCATAAAAGAAAACTTTCTGTATAAATACATGCACATATGTAATTTTTATATCTTACCCAAGCAGAGGTCTATATGTGACTTCATTGGAAGGACATACATACATATTTCCTTGGGCCATCTGTCTTCATAATTCTTACATATTTGGGCTCAGACATTCTATTATTTAACATACAGTGACAACATAGCTAATCATGACAAAAGACCAGCCTCAGACAAAATTGGAACTCAAATAGGTTAATAGATGCCTAGCCTATAAATCTCTTATGAGTGTGTATGAATAAGTCACACATCACACGTGCCTGCTATTCATCTCCCAGGCCTTGCTGTGAATAAAAGATATCCATTTGTTTCTACTTCAGCGACTTCTAAACATTCTGATGTGGTTATTAATAATGTGCCATTTTGTGCAGCACTCTATCTAAGTAGTATGTTTTATTTTTTTTTTCTTTCCTTGCTTGGTAAATATTTATTGAACACACCCCTATCACCAAAATACTATTGAATAAATACATACAGAAATGAATTTAAGAATTAAGTAACGCTATACTTCAGGATGTATTTGCAGAAGGGAGATGTTTAATTGCTAGAAAATAATAGAATATGAAGTACTTTAAGGTAATGAAGTCTTACACTGTCAACTGTAATGAATATTGCTTACTCTGCAATGTTTCAAATAAAATAAATTACCATTTACTACATTGGCACAGCAAGATGAGGTCATATGCATGTATCTAAATTATTAGCTTATTTGAGACAGTCACAAAATATTTTAAATCAAAATGTGACAATTACAATGACATCTTATTTTTAAAAGTTGCAGAGTTATGATAAACTACACCAACTATCTCTCTGTTTTGTTGAAAGAGACACAGTCCTTTCCCCTGGTTCATGCAGAATTAGCAATAAATCTTCCACTAGTGATTTCAAAAGCATATCACCAAACAACAGTGTAACAGTCTTCATTTCAGGAAGAGAGGGAGGGCAACCATGATTACACTCATGCTATTTTCCTCGTTGATCATGAATTTTCACTTTTTTTCTAAAGAAATCACTTAAATTTTAATGTTTAAGACAAATTAATGAAATGTTATGAGGAATACTATAATTCTAAAGCAATCTGTTAGAGGTAATTTAAAAATAGATGTGTAAGTAAATAAATAAGGGAGATTCTTCGTCTAAGCTATAATATATTACAAAGTGAAACACGAATTAGAGAGATGTCCTGGTGTATTATGTCTGTTCCAATAAACAAGGGTGGATTAAGCAATCAAGAACAAATGAGGGGTTGATAAGTCTAAAAATGGCTACCAAGGAGAGAAAATGCAAAGTATATTCTTCCATTTGTATACAGTTTGTCTTCAATGATAACAATAGTTAATGTAATAAATTAATAAATAAGGAAATAAGGACTAAAGAAAATAAAATGACATGTCAGCAACTGAAAGGACTTTACATGCAAGAAAAAGAAGCAACAGAAAGGAAAAGGGAACACAGCATTGCTTTGTTTATTCATTTATTTTTATTTTTTAGTATAAGTGCATTGCCTGCATGCACATAAGTGTACTCATGTAATGCAATGCCCTCACAGGTCAGAAGAGGACACTGGATTCCCTGGAACTGGAGTTACAGTTCGCCACCACAACATGGGTGCTCCAGCACTGCCTTTGATCTGCATATTTTATATAGCATTGTTTGTTTTTATCAAAATATCATATCAGAAACTAAGCCAAGAGAAAAGAAATGACGGCTAACATCTGTCTGTAACTCCAGTTCCAAGAGGTCTGATGCCCTCTTTTGACCTCTGTGACATTGCACAATGCAGGTGTGCTTACACATAGGCAGCCAAAACACTCATAAAATAAAAATAAGAAATAGAATATTTTTAGAAAAGAAAGAAAGAAGGAAACTGAACAACTAATGCTGAAAAATCATCTGGAAGATACCACATGGTAGGTTCAGGATACCATTAAGTAAAGTCTATGTAGGAAATTAGACTAGGGAAAGAACATGTTCATCCTCTTAAGAGGCATTCATGTGACCAATGCACTGGTAAGAAAGGCAACACACTTCTTCTGGGGGATGGCAGGGAGTTGCCTGTGGCTTAATCTTGATTTAGTGATGATTAAAAGTGAAAATTCAGTATGTATATGTTCATAAAAACAATCTACTGAAGGACTATATTTTCTTAAGTATTATTTTGTAGGAAATGTTTCTCTTCACTCAAAAGCCATACTGTTTCTGTGACTGTAGCCTACAGAAACATACAGAATTATTTTTAGGAATGTTCATCAGACATTTGTCATTGGAAAAAAAAAATTCCTCCAAAGAAGAATTTAAGTCTTTGTATAAATTAGAAAGTATCTGCACAATCAGTGAATTCTCAAAATGCTTTGAAAGCATGGACATGTTCATTCTCCAGGTTATTTGTAAAAACTAGTATAAAATTATAAAACTGAATGTATCGTGGGGTTTTCTTTCTGTAAAGGAGCTAAAATCAAAAGGTCGGGTAAGGTCCGTAATCATTTTCTTCTTTAACCCATATCAGTTTCCGAAGGGCTCTATATTACATAAATTTCATTTATCTAACACTTGGCCTAAGATGCTTCATTTCCGCTACTTGCATTCCCATTAAGAAAGATGGTGCCCTCTCTCTGTTAAGCCAGTCATTATGTTTCACTGTTACTGGCTGATGATAGGACTTTCGATTAAGCACTTTTAGATTAAACCAGTAACAAGTCTGTTCAAATGTGTCTGCTCCATCTTATTAATAATTTATTAGTAGTCTTTATATCAGATTTTGAGAGCATAAAAATGGATTTAATACCAAAGACATGTCCTTCAGAAATGAAAGGGAGAAGAGAGGATATGGGTGGCCTAAAACGCTTTCAATTAAAACATTCTGAACAAAAGCCAGGTATCCTTTCATCTGCTTATCTTCATGCTGTCTCTAGAAAATTTAAGTACTTGACAAATGATGTTACCTATAAGCTCTCCACTATGGTGAGACAACATAGCTAATCATGACAAAAGACCATGACAACATAGCTAATCATGACAAAAGACCAGCCTCAGACAAAATTGGAACTCAAATAGGTTAATAGATGCCTATTATTTCCCCAGTGAGGGGAAATGATGACTCAGCATTGATGGAGCCAGATGTGCTTTGATGCCCACCTTTACTTTAAAATGGGTCTTTTCCAAGTTGCACCTCATTAAATGCTTCGCCGGGCTTTCTGGGGGGAAACAAAACAATACAAAACAACAAAAACAACAACAAAGGTAGATTTCAAAACTTTGGAAACAATAGCATTTGGTCTGATTTTGACCTGCAGTGATCATTTTGGAAATCTATCGAGTATGTGAACTGAAGATACTTGAATCACTTGAAATGTGGAGCTACAAATCAAAGAAGAAAGCAGTTCACCAGCAGCTATTGCTCAAGAGGCTAGTGAGGGGTTGACGAACTCACACAGCACTTGGAGTGTACTGCTGGAGGAACAGGAGGGGAAGGGAGACGAGGAGGCTTGGCTCCAGCCCACTGTATCTCATACTTCCTGAAGAGGTTTTGAAATCAAAGCTTCCATTTTTAAAGGAATTGATTGGGAACAGTGCAACCATATCTCTGTGCTATAATGTATAAAATTACAGGACAAGCCCAGTGAGTGCTTTGCTCTGTCACTTTGGAGGTCCATTACCTCTTCAAGACAGCAAGGGCCCTCTTTATCAAATGGTTCTCCAGTGAGTGCTCTGAGAGCAGCAGCTAATGATTCCCTGTGGTTGAAGCAAGACAGCATGAAAATGGGGTTCTGGCACACATCCCTGAATGGCGTCAACCAGAGGCCTGTAGGCTGACAGGCCTATAAATACAGCTTCAGCCTTAAAGCCCTTGCAGAATGGGGTTAATAACAAGGTGGAGAGCCTTAGAACAACTTTCACGTTCATCAAAGAAATGCTCATGAGCATGATTACGGCAGCCCAGGCATAATTTGTGTAATTTGCAATAGCCGTGTTTATAACAGGTGGTCTACTGATTGCTCTTGACAAGAAGAAATGAGCCAGGTTGTAATGATTCTTCTCTGTGGATATAGTTTGTCGAGATATTCTCATTACCTTGGAAATAAACAAACAACAACACAGTGCATGTGATTTTGTAATTCCATGACACTTCTGCAGTTGGCCGCCCCTTTGTTTCACTTCTTTGTATTGGCCCCCGGTTGGTATGCTTTCAAGACTTACTTAAGTATTATATAGAGATAAGAGTAATACACTCAAGAGGGGATTATTGATGTAACTTGGTGATTTATTATAATATTTATGATTTAATTGATAGCTCTAGTTGAAGTGAGAAGTACTTATCAAACATTTGGGTTTGTTCTTTTACTGAACTATTGACGTGTATTTGTTTTTTGTTGTTGTCATTGATTCGTTTTTTTGTTTGTTTGTTTTATGTTTGCTTATTTGTTCTTAAGACAGCTGAGCTAGAACTTGCTATGTAGACCAGGTTGGCATTGATTTTATAGAGACTTACCTGCCTTTGCCTTCAGAGTGCTGGAATTAAAGGTGAGTTCCACCATATCTGGCTCACATTTGTTCTTTTTAAATATTTTATTCACTATTTTTTTTAATTTTATGTATATAAGTGTATTGCCCAGATGCATGTAAGTGCACCTGTGTCATGTAGTGCCAACAAAGGTCAGAAGAGGGCACCAGATCCTCTGGAACTGCCATGTGGGTGTTGAGCTGTCATGTGGGTACTGGAAATTGAACCCAGGTATTCATCTCCAGGAGCAGCCAGTGCTTTTCTTACCTGCTGAGCCATTTATTCAGCCCTCATATTTTTCTTTTTAAAAAAGTTTCCTACTATGAGTTGGAGTACATGGGATAGGGAAAAAATTCAAGTACTCAGATCCAACAGATCCAATATCAAAGCTTTGTTCAAATTTCTACTAACTATGTGATATTTCTGAGAGTTATTTAACTAAAACCTTTAGTTCCTTACTTAAAAAATAAATATTAATAACTACCCCAAAAGTGTGATGCATTAATTAAAATTAAAAGTGCAATGGAAAACCCACCACCTGCAGGTGCTATCTTTTAGTGTCTGTCTAGAGATAGGTATATCTTTGCCCTTTGGTTTTGTTCTTTGGCTCACAATGAAAGCAAAAACATGTTTGCAGAAATTCTGTGGAAGATACTGTGTGGGGATCAGTAGCCTCAATTAATTAAGAGAAGACTTAGGTTTAGAAGAGGAATACAAGGATCCATGTCCATGTCGAAGGATTTCCATGCTTACCCTGAGTGTTTAGGCTTTCTGTTAATAATTGTCAGACCTGGACAAACAAGCAGTGCTTGATTATTTCTCCAATTCTTTACTCATTTCTTGGTGTCCTTTGTACTGAGATTCCTTTGTACTGAGTCTCTGGAAATTAGAGAAAAATTTTATTTTGCTTTCTTATTTAATCAATGAAAACTGCTATGATTGTATTATTAACATAAAGGGTGCGTTGATTTTGCAATTTTGCGAAATAATAAAATAGCCCGTTGACTTATTTTTTGGCAGAAAAGTCAAATCTCAGTGCAAAATAGTCACATTAGAGAATAATGACTTTGCTTGTAGAAAATATATGAGTCAATAAAATGTGCTGTTTGCTTTCTTCTTTATTTTTTTTAAAATAGTTTTCCCAAAGTTTGATTATTTGTACTCTTTAGCATTTAAAATACACAGGCACTAAATCCCTGAATGGCATACAATAAACTCACTTCTGAAGCTCTAGAGAGAGCAATAAAAGAGAAAATATTTGGATTTCTGGATATTTCAATTTTGAATGTCATATATTTGATAAGCAAAGCTTGGTCAACTTCATCTGAGCAATGTCACTGGTGGTTAGTGCATTGCTTTGGATAAGTTGATTTTAGTTGTCTTTCCAGTGAGGAAAGACACAATCACGCTTGTATTTAGATCTATAGCCAGCTACATTTAACACATATTTCCCCACACATATACATGTATAGAAACACACATGCACAGATGCAAACACACACACATATATATATATATATATATACATATATATATATATATACATCATACATGTGCACACAACATATATACACATATGTACACACATACATTTTATTAATTATAAAACATAATTAAAATATAGGTTTTTATTTTCTTACAGATGCTTTAAAAATATACTCATCTTCTTTTCTTAATGACACCCATGAGGACCAAATCCATGGATTCAATGTTCCACCTCTAACTAGCTGATATCAAATCATAGACATGATCTCTGTGGCTAGGTTTTCTTGACAGTTGAACAAGAATCAACTTTACAGACTCATTGTAAGGACTAGCATAGGTTAAGCACTGTGAACATGAAGCTGAGTATATCTTCTGAAGTGTAAGGTATACATTTTGTGTCTTATTTGCTTACCTGTGTTTGCAGAACAGTTTACTTATCTTTCTGCTTCTTCAAAGATACCCAGAGACTATGTACATAGAAAACCTTGTTCAGAGAGTTTGGCTGAAATCCCAAGACAGAATTTGAAGAAAACTGGTTAACATGTATTATTTTAAAACACAGAAACAGTATATGATGTAGACGCACACTTCTGAATCAAGCATCATTGTGTCTATTCAAGCAGTAGACTTAAAAGGGAGGTTGCAGTGTAGATGTGCTGCTTAGGCATGGGCAATTCACAGACCCCTAAGGCTCACACAACATAGAACCAGGGGCAGAGAGAACACTAATGAATCTCTCAATCCTCATTAATGAAGCTCCCTCATGCAACAAAGGATCAGGAACACAAAAGGTCACAAAGTGTCAAAGCATGGAGATTAGGAGTCTGCAGGGTGTGAGACTCTGGACAGAACTCCGATATTAAGGTACATTCACCAGCGTCTCAGGAACCATTGTGGAAGAGGGGTCAGAGAGGTTATAAGTGTCAGTGAGGAGGTGTGTGACCATATAGAAATAGAATCCAAGCTCTGGGGCCCTACTCATGTGAACTTACAGCAATGATGTCAGCAATCACAAAACCCATGCAAACTGCAGCAGGCAAAAACCCAGCATGGAACAGAGGAAAGGAGCAGCAGCCTGGCAACTGACTACTGTTGGGTGAGGATGAGCTTATCTTCTTAAAGCAAGGGACTCTGGATAGGCTGAATAGACCTCAATGGATGAATCTGCACTAGGGAAAATTTGGGGACACAAACTTGACAAAATAGATATTAACACTGATGAAAAAATGTATGGTTTCCAGTTGGGAGGTTGTGGGGAGATGCTGGGATGAGGAGGAGTATAACGATGATTAATATTGATTGAGATATTCTCTATGAAATATACAATGATATGACATAAAAGAAAGGCAGAAATTAAGAACTTCCACTTTCGACACATTTACAGAAACAAGAACAAAAACAAAAAACAAACAGGAAGTAATTTTTTTTCCTGCCAGCCCCCTCTGTGGGCCATAATGGACACGGTTTTTCAACTACCCTCAGAACAGATCCGTTACATGAGCTTCCACAAGAAACTCCTTCCCCCTGAGAGCTGTTAGCTCTTAATAATGTTGGAAGAGCCTGGAAGCCCCTCTTATACACAGACGGAAGGATGGAGTGTATCTCCCATGTAACTGGTCTGTAAATATTTAAGCCAGAGGTAACCTGTTGGTAAGGCTGCAAACATTGACTATGACACCAAAGGTCCTGCTTCACAAGGTTATCAGGCAAATACTGAAAGAAAAACCTTCTTAGAACAAGACAGTATTGGCTCAAATGTCCTGAGCCTTCTCCTGGTGAAATGAGAGCATGTGAATGGCCTTCTCTGTTCTGCATTTTCATCACGTTTAAGTTTCTCAGCAATGGACATCTAAATTCCTGTGCATGCTTTCTTTTCAACTCACTTTGGTCTGACAAACACCTAAACATTATAAAAGATAATGTAAGAACAAGTTATACTTTTGATTTAATTTATTTTTTATTTTGACATAAGGTCTTACCATGGATGGCCTGGAACTCCCTGTGCAGGTCAAGCATGCATTGGATTCATGGAGATCTTCCTGTTTCTGACTCTGTGTGTCAGAATTAAAGGCATGCACCACCATGCTGCTCTATTCAGCTAGAGTTGAATACACAAAAATACCAGTCTTTGTGTCCAAACAGGCAGGTACTCATTCCAGTGTCTTTACGCATGGCCTCTATGCTCATCCCTCACCTCTAAAATTCCTGTGCTCCCGGAATCTAAACACTTGACTGCTTGAAAAAAAAAAGTCTAAATTGGCTATTGTGAATATTTTCTTACTACCTTTTTAACATATAATCTGAATAGCCATATAAATTGCTAGCCAAGTCTCAAAACCTTATTCTCTGTTTCCTGAGACAGGATCTGGCAATGTAGCCTAGCTTGACTGCAAACTTTCAGCATCTTTTATGGCAATCTCCTGCATGCTAGGATGGCAGGTATGTACCTCTATCCCTTGCTTAAGTCCAAAACTTTTCAGATTAAATAGGCAGCCAAAACTTCCCCAAATACCAAAAAAAAGCTTAATTGAGAATACTTACATAAAAAAGCTGGTTTGTAATTTTTAACAACTAAAATGAGATAATTGATAGGTAAGCAGACAAAGAAAAAAGTTTTAAATATGGTTGGAAAATAACTTGCACATATACACACCATTTGTGAGTGCTGCCAGATGTAACATTTAATCCTACATCCGGTATAACTCTCTCCCTAAAGTTATAAGTGTTGATTTTATGTACACTCTCCATCACTTTGTAATTTCTTCTTAAACATATCCAGTGTTCATGGCACAATAAAGATTGGTAAGAAAATGGTAATATGATTTCTCAGAAAAACACACAAAAGAGGGATCCAGATGGGCATTTTCTACTTCAGTTTCATCTGGCATGAAATTCTTTGAGGTCTGTCAGGCAGATAGAAGCTTCCAGATGTTCATGCTCACTGAAACCAGAGGAGCTTCAGGGACGCAGTAGTGACTGACGCTGTATTTAGAAAGCACCTTTTCATTTCTCATTTTAAAGCCTCCTGTTGATTGCCAACAAAGACATGGGTTTTTGAGCAGTTATTGGAGAAGATCCTCTTCAAACTGTAAGAGGGAAGGAAATTCAAAATTATTTAGATGTGATTAAAATTAACTAGGTTTATATCGTATGTCCTTCATGAAATTGGTCACTTATTTCCTAAACATTTTCTCTCAGATGCAAAAGGTTCTCAAAAATAGATCAAAAGATGATGACATTTTTCATTCTTTTCACTCAAACTTCTTATATTTATGATGAATGTAAACAAGAGTCTCAGTTTTCAGGCCGGGTGTCACACTGATTAAATTATGAAATGAAGAATATTTTTCTCGTGGGGCTGCAGAAATGGCTCAGTGGTTAAGAGTACTGGCTGCTCTTGCAGAGGACAGGAGGTTGATTCTCAGCACCCACATGGTGGCTAACAGCAGTCAGTGACTCCAGATCCAGGGACTCCGATGCCCTCTTCTGATCTTCACAGGCAATACATTCAAACACATATAAAAAAAATAATAATAAATAAAATACTTTTTAAAGTTTTAGTATTTTATTGAGTTTCTGTGAATTTCATATAATGCATCTTAATCAGAGATAGAACCAACTGACTCATCACAGCTTCCTCATCAGATTTCTTGTATTCTGTTATGTATGATAAGACATATTCAGCCAAGCATTTCTATCCAGTTGTCTTTTGGTGCAGGTTCATCCACTGGAGTCTAGTCGCCTACCTAGAGGCACTCCCTTGAAGAAGATCTACTCACCCTCACCCCACAATAATCATTTGTCAATGCTTCCTTGGCTAGAGTCAGGGTCTGCTGCCTAGATCCCCCATTCTATGCTGGATTTTTCTAATTGAGTTGCATGGATCAATAATAAATAATAAAATATTTTTACAATATTTATATTTGCCCAAAATTCACAAGTAGCTTTCATCTGCATGTATGAGGCATTTGCACACAAAATAAAACAAACAAAAAGCAACAACAACAAAAAACTCCAAACACATTTCATAGTAAATAAAACTAAACTGTTAAAAATTTACATTCATGACATCTTAGGTATGAGAAATTTATTTCTTTTTTTTTTTAAATGGATTCAGTCAAGATACTTTTGACATTATTATTAATCACTGTTGAATTATTGTACTTTAGCGATACTTATTGACATTTTCAGATAGATAATGTCCTGTTTAACCACTTGAAGATTTTTTTTTCCTGTGACAGCTCTCTGTGAGCTTCCATATAGGGTCATACTAAAATAACCACATTTTAGCTTGAACAGAAGAGCTAGGTTCAAGGTTCCCTTGAACACAAGGGAACCCGGGAGAGAAATGCATAGGATTCCTAAAACGGTGTTTTTCTTGTTTCTGAAAGACTTCTTTCTTCTTCCAACAAATACTAAAATGCAGTTGCAGCTAACACCAGGGAAACAAGTTATTATTTCAGTGGGAGACTTCATTAAACAAACAAACCTCAGGCTTTGGGGCAGAGGCATGCTTAGAGATGCGGGTGTGCAGAGAAAAGAATATATCCAGAGGTGAGCTTGCCTTAAGCCTAGCTTTCATGGGGTCCTCTGACAGCACGTTCATCCCCATGACCTGTGCCCCTGAAAGGCAGAGATTCAATTAGGAACTCGGAGCATTTTAGCTTTCAAGCGCAGAAGAGCAGGCTTGTGTGCCTGTGGGTAGCTCTACCACAGGAGGAAAGCATTCTCCAGCAGCTCTAAAATAGAGGCTGATAATAGGACAGAGGGCAGTGAAAAAGCACCAGGTTGGAAAGAATCGTCAGGAAGGATGAGCTAATAAAGCATCCACTTTAAACACGGTCACAATGTTGCCACAGTTTGGGGTGTCCTTCTGGTCTAATTTAGAGACACAATCAAAGTCACGTGCCTGCCTTATTCTTGTTGACAAGGTTTATTTGCAGTGCACTCAAAAGCTTCTTTCTTTCTGCCTGGGTTAGCATATGTGAATGAAATAATGATTGTTTTAATCATACTAATAGTAGCTTTGATCTCTTCTCCTACTAGCTAACCAAAACATCATCTGGGTGTATGAAATGATTCATTTGTGAACACAACTCCTGTCACTGTTATTGCACTCCAGTTCACCTATCTGACCCGTGACTCCCCATCAGCCTCTGAATTCATCTTTGCTTCTGGAACCTGCCACCTACATGATAGAGATAATTTGAATGAATAAAAATTCTAAACCCCTACTACCCTTAATTTTCAGAGGACAAAGAAGAAGTGTCAAACAGGCAGTCAGAGTATTAACAGCTATCTTGTTTTTGTTCCTACTCAGTGTCAAACAAAACTTTAGGCCCTGTCTACACTGCTTTGTGGTTACCTCTCTTGTGCTTATAATAAATATGCCTAGGAATACTCATCCCATTGGCCCCAGGAACAAAGGAAACTTCATAAAGTGTCCACTGCATCAAGGACACTGGTCCATAGGTGGTAAGACTGAGTGCCAATGTTATAACTGCCAGACTATAAATCTCTTGATCATATATTTTGTCAAATTTACTTTGTTTTAAATCTTACCAAAAATATTGGTTAAATGTATAAAATCTTAAGTTCTTCCTTTTAAGGTTCCAACTAAGGTGATTTAGGACCAAGGAATCATCCATTTGCTACTTGCATTGTTGAGATCTACTTGGGAAACAATCTAGGAAGTGAATTGTCTTCAGTCTTTTGTGAGACCATGGATCATCTGTCTACGGATTTGATTTAAGTGCAGAGTCAGGGATCCTTGTTATGTGATGGGACCTGGGATTCTGTATTTTCAACCAGTTTCCCGGTGATACCCACATTGCCTTGAATGCACTAAAAAGTGTGGGCTGAACTTACAGCTCCACATCAGTGGAATCCCTCCTCAGAGTCCTGTGATTCTTCTACTAACAGACAGCTGCAGTTCAGTAATTTTCCAGAAACAGACACCTTCCCCTTCACAAAATTGTCTCTGTTCTCTGGAAACCCTTACTTACCTCTACTAGTTCACATACCTACCATTAACTCCCCCTGGGTACCTGCAGTCTGACTGTGCCTATGCCCATTTCCTCTGCAAGAGCTTCACAGGTCAGCTGTTCCTGCGAGGTTCTGTTAACGTGTGGCGCCACACCACATTTCCCGTTTTCAGGTTAGGCGCATTTCCAAGCCAGCTAGAAAAGTTCTTGGTGATCTTCAAAGCCACAGAGGCAGCATGGATGTAGTTGTACCACTTCAATTCTCTGTTTGATCTAAGGCTTTAAATATGTGCATGCATATATAATTTTCAAATTAGCAAAGCTCTGGCATATAAATTGGCAAAACACAGAGCAAATTTTTGCAGAAGACAAGACTTTTCCAAAGGGCAGTATTGATTTATGAAAATCTCTTCTAAATCTAGACTTTGCTGTTTCGGAACACTGTGGTATTTGGTAAAATCTTGGTATACATTGGCCTTAATTTCTTCATTGGGAAGTGGTGGCTTTAGAGGTCATTTGTAAGATCATTTCAGATTTTAAACTTCAGAGAAAATTGTATGACCACATGTATTTCTGCCTGTGTTGGTAAACGCTATGTGTTTCTCAAAATAGAACGTAGAGTCCATCAGAAATGGTGGTATTTTCTTCAGTAAACATAGGTGTACAATGATTTAAAGCATAGACGATGTCTTGTTAAGCAGTGTGTGACTATCTCAGAGAAGCCTGCAACATAGCAGGCTTCCAGGTTCTCCTGACAGTGCTTCCCAGACTGGCATGTCTACATGTATACTTGGGCAGTGTTAAAATCCAGATTCTAGAACCAGGAGTGTTGATACACATCTGGAATTCCAGCCTTTAGGAGGTTGGGCCAGAAGAGTCTTGAGTGAAAGGCAATGTGGACTACATAGTGAGATATTGTGTCAAAAAATAAAGATAATAAAAATACAAATTCTGAATCATTAGGTTAGTGCTAGCTTGTATTTCTGCATTGCCATGAGGTCTCAGAGATGCCACAGGTATTGAGATCATCAAGCTTGACTTTGGCTACCAAGGTCTCCAACCTATGCTCTGCATTTTCAATTGTACAGAAGAAATCAGGCAGATTCATCATTCTGATATCCACACACACCAGTATAGTACAACCCATTTAGATCTCTGCATGCTTTCACACCCGACCAAGTTATTCAAGTTGGTGGGGAAGTGAGAGGCAATCCCCAGCCCTGCCATCATAGGACTGTTGGTTCTCACTCTCAGCCCAGGGGACTCGAACCCCTTCTAGGGCTGCCTGAGAGCCCAACCTCGGGGAGCCTCGACCTCATTCTCCTCTCAGCCCAGGAGACTCGAACCCCTTTAGGCTGCCTGAGAGTCAATCCCAAGAATCCAGACCGTCAGATGCAAACAGCATGAGGATTTTATTGCACTTGCACAAGTGGGTGACTTAGCTTCCGGAAGCCAAGCCCCGCCCCGGCCCTGCTCGGACCAAGCTTTTATAGCAAAAAAACTGCAAGATTATCATATATTGACATACAGGGTATAGATTGGCACAGACCAGGGTTACAAAAACACAACTTTTACATAGTCCAACCTTATGCCACAAGCATTGTGATATATTACAAAATGTTGACTTGACAAATGTTTTAACCAGAAGTCTATTTTTACAAGAAAGGGGCTTTTTCTGTTATTACCCCAGACATTATCTCACATACCATGAGTTGTTGACGTGGCTCTTGTGACAGGAAATGCTGACATAGCCCTTATGACTTTTGGGACTTTCCAGTTAGGGAGGGGTGAGCTGACAAGGAGGTTTTAATGGCTTTTTATTTGAGTGAGGGTCCTACAGGACCATGGTTGATTCACCGGTCCTTTTGTTAACAAACAGGTTTTTACGATGGTAGGAGAACTGAAAGCAAGCATTTAGCCATCACTGCCACTCTAGCAGCAGAGGAAAGTGACTCCATTGCAGGGAGGAATGTGGGATGTTTCTATCTGAGAGCGTCTCTTCAGTCTGTGTCCACACTTAGAACACTCTGGTTTCCATCTCCTTATAGACCAGACTCCTGTGTGCTCTGCCTCTGTGCTCCTATTCTATCACTGCCATGCGTGGGCATATTTACAGATAGGTACAGGGATCTCTGCAAATCCAATCCCTTGTTCACCGTGGTATCCACATTTAGCAAAGGTTTCTCCTTGCCTCCCTTTTTGCCAATCAGGCCATTTCTATCTTCTTTCTCTCATGCTTCAGTAGACATTGATTGAACACTGTCAAGCCTATATAGGTGCTCCTATGAAATCTGTCCACAGATGAATGCTTCCATTGTACTGTGTCTTTGAAATTGGAACCTAAAAATGAAATTTTTCGACTCAAGACTATGAGTGTGTTCTTACCTTTTAACCCTCAAATACTTTGCAAGCATTGCCTAAACTTCCATTGGCTAATTTAATAGGTTTCGGTATCCTCGATGTCTTTATGTTTAATAAACTTTTTGTAACATGTATATGTTCACAAAGTGAATTTATACTTTATTTTTACCATATCTGTAATTCTTTGGGCACTAGGAGTAGGAGGATAGTAATCTTTACTGGGAAAGGGAATAGCTTGTTCATTTTATTCATGTATCATATATCATCATCATCTTCACAGAGGCAGCACAGCAAGAGTTCATGTACCACAGGTGGTTTCATTTAGTAAATTCTCTAGTTTTGCATAAATGAAACAGACATGCACTTCTGGAGTTCTGCAGGATCAGTATAAGTAATCTGAGGCATTCAGACAGAATGAAACCATGTGTGTTTGTGTGTGTGCTTATGTGGTATGTTTGTGTGTCTGTGTGTGTGTGTGTGTGTGTTTGTATGTGTGTGTTTATTCATCCACATCCTGTGGATTGGACGCTGTGGATTATCAGAATTAGAGAAAGTGTGAAGCAGTGTATTAAGGAGCTTGAATTCTCCTGAGAGAGCAGAGATCAAGAATTCAAGCTCCTTCCAGATCAGAATGAAGGGCACTTGTCCAGGAAGAAGAGAATGACCTGATGTATATCAAGACTCTAAAGGGAGAGAGAGCTCACAAGGCGTAAGCTACGGACGGACCTTGGCTCAAGTCTACAACCTGGAGGATAAGCAGCTGGACCTGGGACCTCTCAGGGCTTCTCTGCTTTGGGCATTTCAGTGCGTGGGATGGGTAGACTATAACCCTGCGAGGCAAAGAGACCAACCCCATTTTCCACACCTCCAAGAGTCTGAGATTTCCACAAAGCTTCCAACTCAGTCTTTCTGATCATTTGGATAGGCTACCTCTTTGCTCAATGCTGCCACCTTGTGACAGAGACCATAGTAGCAACTCCTGTTTCTGAATTTGACCATCACTTGAAGACCAGGCATTTGGACAAAGAATTAAGAGTTCAAAATTTTGGAAAGTCAGTGAAAATAAATAAATAAATAAATAAATAAATAAATAAATAAATAAATAAAGATCTTTCAGACCCTAAAATAATGTGGAAGCTTGAAATCTCACGTTATTTAAGTTTTTTATTTTACTTGGTTTCAGTTTTTGTCCAATAAGTTCTTGCAAGCAGGTCATGGTGGCACATGCTTTGAATCTGATCATTCCTCTGGAGGCAGAGGCAGGCAGAGCTCTATGAGATTGAGGGCAGTTTGGTCTACATACTGAGTTCCAGGCCAGCTAGGGGCTACAGGGAGAACTTCTCTTAAAAATAAATAAATAAATAAATAAAATAAATCTTTGTAGTTGCAGGAAGAAAATAATTGGTTTTCCCGCCTGTGTTAAATGTCTTCCTTCTCCCAACACCAACATGAAGACATATGAAGAGAGAATACACATATGGAAAACATGCTAGGTGACTCTTGTATGTCATATATGTTCCTTGCACCTGGAGCAGGAATGCAGGATAAGGCAGTGGGGAGCCTAAGCCAGAAAAGGAGCAAGTGGGATTATTTAACTCTAAAATTAATTTATATTTATTTTATATATCTGAGTGTTTTGTCTGCATGTGTGTAAGTACACTATGTGTATGCAATGCCCTTAGGTGCCATAAGATCCCATGGGACTGGAGATATAGATGGTTGTCAGCCCTATGTGGCTGTTGTGGACTGAACCCAGGTCTTCTGCAGGAGCAGCTAGTGCTCTTAACTGCTGAGCCATCTCACCATTCCTGCCATTAGGAATTTTTGCTTCTACCTTCCTTCCACCTATGACACTCAGACCATAAGACTGATGCCACCAGAAAATCTGAGCTGTATCCACAGATGGAGAGAAAACAGTACACACATGGGACCTAGTTCACGTCAGGTGTCTGTTTCCTGACCTTCAATCTCCAGATCCCTACAAGTGGTGGCTTGCGACCAAAGGTGTGACTCTGCCCACAGGTTCCTTCTTCTGGGACACAGAATCTGAAGGAGAGGGGAGTGAAACTGTTTTTCTGAAACCTGGGAATCTCATGTTAAAATCATTTCATATGGTTCCTCTGACAACGGTGACTTGGAGAACTACACTTTTAAGAGAAAAAGGAAAGACTGAAAGAAAAGATCACAAATTTTTTTTGTTTTGTACAAATGAGAAATATTTGAGAGCAAAAATTAGGTCACTGCAACATATTGGTTATAAAAACAGGAAATGCATTCAACCTTTTTCCTCTCACTTTAATACCAGAGAAATGCATATGATATCAACATTAGCTTCCTCATTGGACTTCTGTGAGGGTGAAACAAATTCACTAATATCTGAAGTTTGTGTATTATGAAATGGTTACAAGTCGTTGTTGCAGGGTAGCTGCTTCCTCTTTACAGGAGGCTGTGTTAGAGAAGTGGAGCTGTGGCTTGAACGTATTGAGTGTGAGTCTCTATGTGGGCATTATGATGGTGCTTGTGTTTGATGATCAGTGTAAACTGGCTCAGAAGTGTGAAACGAGTGACCAGGACATGAATGGACATAAAAAACAGGTAAAATCCAGGAGGGGGATATCTAAGAGTGATGTTTACTGCACATAAAATGGAGGAACACGGAGCATTAATAACAAGAAATATGCATGGCCCAAAATATAGAAAATAAAAAAAGGAAGGAAGGAAGGAAGGAAGGAAGGGAGGGGAATGGAGGAGTTGAAAGAGGGAGGGACCAAATGAACCAAATACAATAAAAATCTAGAAAATATATTCATTGGTAGACCATCCTTTTCAACATTTTCCTAAACAGTATTGTAATCTTCCACACAAAGTTTTGTAAAACCAAAGAGCAAACAGTCAGTCAGAATTCCTTCCTACAACTCATAGAGCTGAGCACAGCTTGCCTGCTTCTCCAGTTCTTTTTGAGTTTTGCATTCTATTGTATTAGTCTGTAATATAGACCTTCTTAACCTGTGGGTGTCATGACATAACTCAGCTTTTTAAGTTGCTAGGCCGCATTTCAAGGATGTGAATTTTAAACTTTTACGTGTATTTGTTTTAACCAAACACAATTTAGATTTTTAGTTTTGCTATTCAAAGATATTAATATGAATAACCTCTAAAATACATATTATTTAGGGCTTATAGAGAATTATGAAGTAAAGGAATCTATTAAATTCTACTTATCAAATATTTATGGAAATTTTATATTGTGCCTCAAAACATGACAAGTTCTGGAATCAAAGTATTATTGTAAAACATAGAATGAGAAACAATTATAGGGAAAGTGATTCACAGTGTTAAATGTAGCAATAAATAAGAAATGCTTGTGAGACATTAAAAAGAACTCTGTAAGTCTCATTATTTGGTAAAAATGGCATGTTTCTATTACTTTAGATGTTAATTAGAGATTAGGAAATATAGAAATGTGTGTAGCTCAACATGACAAGTTATTCTTAGACTGCAAATATAATAAGATTTTAAATGAATGCTAGTCCCAGTGTACATTAACATGGCCTCTTTAAAAAGAGTTAGACAGCATTCTGTCATATTCTATATAAACTGTATCCAATCAAACTTTCTATCAGAGAAATTCCTCTGTTACAATAACAGGGCACATAGACAAGAATGTTCATAAAAGCAACATCTGTAATAATGCCATTGGAACCCGCTATAAGGTCCATTCATTGAAAAATGACGTTATTCTCCTACAAGGAAAGGATCACTAATGGTAACAAAACAGATGAGTCTTTACAGTATAATATTCCATGAGGAAAATGTAGGCAGACACTGTGATGACTATTTAGCAATGCTGAAAGCAAAAAAATAAAACATAAAAAGTGAAATAAGATCAAGAGAACAATTACCATAGAATGAGGGTCATACTTAACTGTGTTTGCTGAAAAGAGGAAAACGTCACTTAAGTTCTCATAGAGGGGTCCTAAATTCAACATATTTCTGGGGATGGAGAGATGACTCAGTGGTTTAAAACACCAGCTACTTGTGAAGAGGACTCAGGTTTGATCCTAGCACCCACATGGTAGCTAAGACCATCCATAACTCCAGTTCTAAGGAATCTGATGTCCTCTTCTAACCACCATGGGCAATGCATGGCACAGATGCACTTACACGCATGCAGGCAACACACTCATACACATCAAAATATTAAAAATAAATAAAATATTTAAAATACAAATAAATTCAACATGGTTCATTTTCTAACACAGCAGGTTCATATTGTTGATGATACTGATGGTGATGATTAAAAATCTGCTTTGAGATTGGCATATTAGTTATAATGAAAAATTGGACCATCACAGAGATGCTAATACTAGCATCTGTTGACCATACTAATTTACAGACACTCTGCTGAATAGTTATTTGAACCTAGAACAATCTTCTAAGAAAATCACTATGATTCTGCACTTTATGAGCAAGGAAGCTGAAACATAAATTCTTTAACCTACCCATTGCTAGGACATGGCAGAGCTGAAGATGATCCAGAGCCTCTTCTTAATGGACTAGCAAACTATCTCTGTAGAGCTGGAAAAGTATTTCATTCATTACTGTAGGGCATACTTTAATTTCTTTTTAAAATTGTTTTCACTGTATATTTAAATTGTATTGATATTGTGTTACATGAAGTTACTCATGCATAAATAGACATTTGGAATTTGGTTTTTGTAATATTTAAATAGCTTTTTGCTTCAGATCTAAGGATGAGATATATCATAATCCACATCCCTATGCCTTTCTATCACTGAGTTTAGTAACCAGAATTCTTTGTGATAAATGTGAGCAACTCTGAGAGTAACAGGTGTTAAACCAAACTCTGGAATGTGGGATTAACTAAGACTGTCCTGATGAGGCAGAATGCTTGGTTAATTTCTCAGGGAAGAATGTGAAAAAGTCATGGTCATTGCTAAGAAGTTCTGTCCTTTGTGTTAATGAGCTCCTATCACAGGATTTGAATGACTGTGTGCACCCAAAGCTATGAACATCCCTCTTAGTTTCCTTTAAGTAACATTTTCTTTTGTATGCCTTTCAATTCACCTCAGTTAATTTGTAAGGTTTGAATTCCTAGTGGCACAAATTATTTTTCTTTCATGGTTATATTTCAGGCAAATGTAGTTTGATATTTTTCACCTTAGAAAACTATATTTTCTTTGGTTTCATAAAAGTTTCATGGATGTTATCATTAGAGCAATGTAATCGTATTATATTTATACAGTGCAAACTGGAAGGAAAAAAAGAGGAAGACTTACAGTGTAACCAGCCAGCACCGTGACCTTCCTTTGGCTATCAGACTATTAAAAGAATAGACCCTGAGAAATTGAGTTCCCCCAGAAATGTCTGCCCTATAGAAGAAAGTCCTGAAGCCCTGTGGGCAGCAAGATAAGGAGCTTATCTCTCAGAGGAAGCTTTACAACTTGTCAGGAGACGTGTTTGGAGAGACATAGACCTAAGACAGTGAGGGACAAAGTCACCACATGGAAAGTTTCTTAGTTATTATGCCTATCACTTGCCCTCTATTTAAACCTAAACCTCATGTCAAGACCCAGAAGATAGGCTTAGATGGATCTCTGGAACTTTCTGTCCCTATTCCCAATGTAGCCATATTGAATAAGTTTCTCTTTTCTGCTTTTCACTATTAATTTGGTTCTTTTACCTGGTAATTGAGGATGAGTGGCTCTATAACAGTAGCTGATACAGTCTCCAGTGTTAAGCAGCATTAATATTTCTGTGTGAAGTTTTCCAGTCTTGGGTAGAAATGGTTATCACTTGGGGGTTGGAGAGATGGCTCAGCAGTTAAAAGCACTGACTGTTCTTGCAGAGGACTCGGGTGTGATTCTCAGCACCCACATTGCAGCTAGCAACCATCCCTAACTACAGTTCCAGAGGAACTGACACCTTCTGCCCTCCACAGACTTTGTATGACACGGGTGCACTTACACACATGCAGGCAACACACTCATATACATAAAATAAATACTAAAACACTAAAAAAAGAAGTATTTATCTGTCTATATTTGTTTCACCTCCTTATAAGTGCTATCAAATGTGTGTGCAAAGAAGTTTGAGCCAATTATCTTTGCTAGTTTGTAGATCCCTTGCCTCTTCATTCATGAATCTTGTTCATCTTTTGTTCTGGGATTTCTTATTGTTTATCTAACATATACTATCTGATGCTTGTATTTTCCAGTGAGAATCAAGCATTAAGATTTTTTTGTATTTATCATATCTAGTTATTATATCTTTGAATATTTCTGTTAAATTAAATTTAATTTTGGCCTCTCTGTAACCAGGTGGTACGGAAATAGCCTATCTTTTGTTCTATAAAACCTTCAATATTACATTTTGATATTTGTTTCTTACATGCTACTATATTAGCCCAGCAATCCAAAACAATATAAAATATGATAAAATTTTTATTTTATGTCCCACTATGAAGAACTTGTCTGTAGATATATTTTTTGTCATTGGTGAAATTTTGTGCATACCCAGTTTTTTTTTTTTTATCAAAACTCATCTAACTGGATGTTTTAGACTTATTAAGCTATTCGTATGGTGCATTAAACTAAGAGCTTTGCCTATACAGAAATTTTCTTGTAGTCACAGGATGAACTTAATCCTATTGCTTAATTGCAACCACTAGTAATGTATTTAAGATTTTAATGTAATATTCATTAGTGAAATTGCCCTGGCTTACTATTTTATTAAACGCCTATTACGTTAGGTATCTGCATGGTTTTTATTTCACAGTATATCTTTTAAAAGGTCTCAATATATTCCCTAAGTTTTTGAGCAATTTATGTTACAGTTATATCAAAAATTATATTTTAACAGAGTTAGGCAATAAACAGTTTTGCCAGGGTTTTATCAGTAAGACAGTTAGTTGTTTGTTCTTGTTGGGAAAATACCCAGATTCTTGTCTTTCTGAACATATCCTTTTCTTGTTTAAATTTTATTTTTATTTTATGTGTGTGAGTTATTGCCTGCATGTAAGTGTGCCCATGTTGTACAATGCCCACAGAGATCAGAAGAGGATATTATATTCTCTGGAACTGAAGTTGTGAATGGTTGTTAGCCAGTGTGTGGGTGCTGGGAACCAAAGTCAGGACCTCTGCAAGAGCAACCAGAGTACTCTTATTACTGAGACATCTCTCCAGCCTCTTAACGTTCTTGTAATTGAACTTTCTTGTAATTGAAGACAGGGCAGCACATTTAGGTAACATTTTTATGTAATCAAATTTATAGATCACACTTTTCAATTCAAAATTCTTAATTTTATTTTTCTTTAATCACTTAAATGTATTTTCCAGGCTGTTATCTTATAAATATCAACGTATTTGTGATTTTTAAAATTAACTTTTAATCAAATTTTTGTAAATATCACAGGCTATATTTTGATCCGTAACTACAGTTCAAAGGCCTCCAAAGTCCTCTTCTGTCCTCCAGGACCATTGCATGACATAGGTGCACTTACATACAGACAGTGGGCATAGCACTCATACACATAAAAAAAAATATATATATATATATATATATATATATATATACACATATATATGTTTGCTTCTCCTGTGATCTTCATGATTGTCTTTCTTTAATTTAATATTTTTATTTATTCTTCGATTGTCTCTTGTCTCTTCATTCACACATTTGTTCATATTCATTCCAATATATCCTAACACCTCTCAGATCCATCTCCCACCCTCTCATGCCCTATTAAAAAAAATTAATAAAATAAACCCACTGAGTCCAGTCTGTGCAGCCCATATACTAATGGGTGTGGAGCCATATGCTGCAGTGTGGTCAAGCTACCAGGGGACATGCCTTTAAAGAAAACAACTCTCACTCCCATACAATTTTCTCTTTAATGGAATGTTGCTTTGCTTCTGATTTCATACTTGACTCAATTGTTATTTGGGGAAAGAATTAAAATATAAGAAAGAATATTGTTTAAAATGATAGCACAACACATTGTCACTGTGACCTAATGATATAAAACCAAAGTGAACAGATATTTACACCTATACATGCTAATTTGGGATTGAGTATAGATTTTCACCATGGTTAAATAAATAATATTTTTCCCTAAATTTTCACTACAAATTCAATGTATCAACTCAAATGTATAAAACAAGTCTGCTTATTTAATTATCCTACTTAATTTTGTCTCTTTAATCAAATGGATATGTTCATGATTAATTATCTTTTCCTTCATTTAAATATTTAATATAATTTTATGGATAGCTAGCATTAATTAATTTCTTTCAAATAAAGCCTTTTGCCATAATTGATTCTGAATATAATTTTGTCACTATAAACTGTAGTTATCAATACAATTAATACCCAAATTCTATTACATTAATATTGGCATTCTTAATTATATTCACATTTGGATAGGGTTTTTTTTTACCAACATTTTCATTTTTTTTTCTTTTCTTATTTTTCATCTTTAGATTTGTACTGTATATTTTGGTACCCTTTTTTGGTACAAGCAACCTTGACTAACATGCAAGCCACAAAGCTCTCTAGATGTTTTAAAAGCACACAGTAAATAAAAGGATGTGATTAATATGCAAAAGAAACAAAGAATTGCAGCCAGTAACAAAGAACCCTCCAAGGGCGTGTGGTAGGCACTTCTTCCCAACAGCCTCAGTGAAGCAGATAAGATTAATTTAAATGGAGAAAATTCCTTCTAAGGAGGAATACAATATTTTTGTAGATACGTGAATAAAAAATGTCATCTTCCTACCAGGTATTGCTTATATAAATTTAAATCGATATGACTTTAGGTACAATTACAGAATAAAACATTTATTTAAAAATTCTCAATGAGGTCCGAGTGTGGTAGCACAGGACTTTAATTCTAGAACTCAAGAGGCAGAAGCAGGCAGATCTCTGAGAGTTCTAGTCCAGCCTGGTCTACATAGTTAGTTCCAGGCCACCCAGGGCTACAAGGAGACCCCATCTTTAAAGTGAAATGCTCAAAGAGATATTTATTTAATGGATTGTACTCATAAAAATGTGTAAAGAGATAAAGATGCAGATTGAAGACAGTTAACAAAAAAGGAAAGAAGAAAGGTAAACAGAGAAGGGAAGACCGGAAAACAGAAGAGAAAATCACATAAAAAGAAGTCCAGCATCATGGTTCAAATCTGAAAACCCATCTTTCGTTCTTAAGTTATTTTAAAATGTGTACCTATTCACATTTGCAATCAGAATGATTTGTATTAATTGCTTAAGTTCAAATTTGGATACATATTGAGCAACACTAGTAAACAGGTTCAAGAAAAGTAAAAATGTCAGTAAAATTTTGTCCACTAATTTTTATTTTCAGTATAAATCTATAGTTAAGCATAATTGTTTGCTTTCATCTCACATTAATCAGTCCATTCTCTTCAAAAACCAGGTTAATATATTGACATTTTAAAATGTCATGAACATGAAACAGAAAGGAAAAGATTTTCATTAATAAATATTTGTAAGCAGAGCAGATTCAATGACATAATCCCCAGGCAGGAAGGTACTCCTCTGGCCTTAACTATCAGTAGTGCTATTCTCAATATTTCAGTGTGGTTCCTTATTAATAGACCTTTGATTCAAAAGGGTAAAGGATATAAACAGCCCAAAAGGCCTGGTTTTATTTGGATGGTACATTGTTTCCTGTGTATTTTCTAGAATTGTAAATGTTAGCATGTGGGGTGACAGGAATGGGATCTTTCACTCAGGCTGCATGATATCTTCCTAAATTCCCAATGGGACTTAAAGCAGCCCAGACAACCAGGACTATAGCACTGCTTTCCCCTGTTCTCCCCTTGTGATAGCTCCAAGGGAGGGTATTAGTATTTAATCTCAAAGTTCACAAAAGTGCTCTTGCCTCGTTTTTTAAGATGTTTTCAGCATTTTTGATTATACTCTAAAGGTACATTTTCTTTTCAACAGTCCATTATCATTGTTACTCAGTAATGTGCCTTATAAAATCACTTTATTGAAGTTGTTGTTGTAAACATAAGTCAGTCCAGTCTTGACAAGTATTTCTGTATTGTAGTTCATTTTTCCAAATTGTGTTGTTCATTTTTCATTTTCCCTTTACTCAGGAAAACTAGTGTGGTTGCTACTCATAAGTTCTGGTCAACTTGCTTTGATAAATTTCATACTTTTCACCAAAGCATGCAATTTTGAATACATTTCTTAATTCCAGTCCCCTCATTCTCTTTAATTGCATCTTTAAGAAAATGTATGCAAATACTTTGGTTCTCATTTCTAATTCTACTTACTCATAGCAGCTGTCGAGCTGACTGGCTGGCATTGCCTTGTGCTGGGAGTAGTCCAGCCTTTGCCATATCCAGTATTTTGGCTTCTCAGAGTGTGAGGTGACAGCCAAAAATTGACCCTCATAGACAAGACAAGGAAAGATTGCCCACTTTCATCTTTTTCAGATTGAACACATAAGCAAATTCAATAGTTTAAATGCACTAAACTCTCACATTTGCATATGAATTAGCTCTCCCTACAAAATCAATCTGGACGGAAAATTTTAAATTCACTGGGAAGCCTTTTTGCCAACTTTAAAAAAAATACTGACATTTAATAGTTGTGCTATAACAATGATAATTTCATACATGAACACAGTATGTGATACTAGGTAGTAATATTATCTCCAGAATATTCTCATTTCTCTGGGTTGATACATTTCTGACCTTATAGTATCCGTCTATGAACTACCATCAATCTTTTGCTGCAGAACTTTAGATCATTTTCCTCCATGGAGCTGGATTTTGTCAACCAGGGTCTGATCTTTCTCTCTTCTAGACATGCATCAGTTGCAGATCTAGAATTTGCTACCTATGAACTTGCTTGTTGGTTTCTTGTTTCTCTTTGAATAATCTCTGTGGGCATTTCAAATGTCTGCTTCCCAAAGTTCAGGAATCATTGTAGGAAAGGATGTAGACAGATAGTCTATCAAATTTTATTACTGCCTGCTTCCACATCATTTTTCTTCCAGAAGACTTGGTATTATAAAGTAAACATGTAGTCTGGAGAGCTGGCTCAGTGGTAAGGTGCACCGACTGCTCTTGCAGAGGACCCAGATTTGGTTCCCAATGCCCACATGATAGCTAATAACTGTTTGTAACTCCAGTTCCATGAACTATGTCACTATCTTCTGCCCTCAACAAGCATTGCACACACAGGTGCACTTACATACACACAAACACTCATACAATACTAAATAAAGAAATCAATGTATGAATAAGTATAAGAAGACAATTACTATAATATTAATATAAAATCAGAAGTTATATGCTAGTTCCTAGGGAAAAAGTTTATATAGAGTAATAAAGAATGTGGTCCAAGTCATTTACAATGAAACACTGCTGTTTTATGCACCAAAATGGTAGAGAGCAAAGGGTTCGCCCACCTCTTGTTGATGAGTGGATAATAAATAGGCTTGCATTCATTTTCTAGTGTAGATGGTTACAGTGGAGAACATTACTCTTTCGAATAAACCCTACTTCATGACTCAGCGATTCTAATTATTATATCTGATTTTTTCATTATTATTGTGTATGTATGGTGGTTTTAGATGAATGTGTGCTTATGGAGGTCAGAGGACAACTTTTCAATGGTGATTTTCTCCTTCTACTGAGTGATGTGAGGATTGAAGTCAAGTTGCCAGGTTTGCATGGCAGGCTTTTACTTGCTGAGCTTTCTCACCTGCCCTACGGACATCCTGCCACCAGAAAAGATGATTTTTCCAATATAATTTACCCCTTCATATCATAGACATGTGTCTACTAACAGAAAAATTAAATATATTTTCAGTTTTCATGCAGAATATTGTGTCATAGACAGAGAACAGGGAAGATTTTTGTGAGCAAATGAGAGGTGACTTCCAAGTCATACTTTTATTTCAGAAGTCAAGGATGATTAAATTTATTTCTGAAAAGGTGAGGAATGTGATTGTATATGCATAGTCTTACATAGAACATTTGTGAGGAATAAGGGATGTTAGTGGTACGTAGGGAAAGAAAAGAGTTGGTGGTAAGCAGGTAGTTTGCTATATGGTCCCTGACATTACCAGAAGTACATTTGAACCTTAATTAGCCTTAGTAATTTTTTCTGACTCTTAAAGACCTGCTTTCATAAAGATCCCTGAGTTTTGGTTCTATTTTCTTTAAAGGTATTTTTCAGACAAGATTAGTCAGGTTCAGGGTGGTTTGGCTATAGACAGATGTTATTTCCGTAGTGCTGTATGATTAGGTGAAGTAATTTGGTTGAAGCTTGTATTTTACTTGAGTGGAACTTGATTGTGTGTATTTGTTTTTTAGGATTTCACAAAAAGATTGAAAAAAAATTCCTTATGCATAGTAGGGCGTGGTATCATGTCTTGTCTTTAAGCACTCAGGAGGCAGAGGTAGATGGATCTCTGTGAGTCTGAGGGCAACCTGGTCTATATAGGGTGTTCATCCCAGCTGTGGCTATAGGGAGACCCTATCTCAAAAAACAAAATACCATCTAAAACTTCTAGGGAAAAGTATTCTCAGGGTGAAAATTTAAATAAAATTTGAAATAAAATGTTATTGTTCCAAAGTCATTTTAATCCTAAATCGTTAAACATAGAAGAGTTTACATCTGACTTAACCAAGTCATTCGCAGTATAAACTTTCCATAAGGAAGGAAGCAACACATTCCTTATGTCTATTCCCTTTCAAAAATATGTAATATCAGCCTAGTTTATGATCCACCTAGTGGTATCTTTCAGGTCATGGTAGGCAACCATCACCTGAATTTAGGGGGAAAAAAACCCTGAAAACAAGGACTGAAGGTATAGCTCAGTGATGAAATCCTTTTTTATCATGCATGAGGCCCTGGGCGTAATCTCTAGCATTGTAAAAAAACAAACAAATTAAAGACAAAAAGAAGACTCTGCTCTACAGATTGCAAATGGCAAATGAGCTAGTTTGTCTTAAAGTTGTAACTGGATAGTTGAAGAAGTACAAGCCAGGATACAAAACATCTTGTTTGCAGGTAGAAGATTTATCCATGAACCTGCAGACACTCTAAAATAAGGAGTGATGAGGACTCAGACTAATAGAATTCAAGTCAAAGGAAGGTGGATTGTGAGAGGGAGTGATAGTGGTTAGGACCCCAGCATATGGCTTATAGATGCTCTTTAGATAAAACAGAATCTTGGCTGTGTGTCTTTATGTGATTTCTGTATATACTTTTTTTTTTTACATATATGAGTTTTTTGTTTTGTTTTGTTTTGTTTTCATTGTATTGTCCTGCATATATGTTTATATCACATGTGTGCAGTATCTGCAGAGGCCAGAAGAGGGCACAGATACCCTAGCATCTGGAGTTATTGATGGTTACCATGTGGGTTCTGGGAACTGAACCCAGGTTCCCTGCAAGAGCAGTAAGTGCTCTTAACCACTGAGCTTTCTCTCCAGACTTTAATTGCTAAACAAAGTTATTTGTGGGAGGAGTTGTACAAAATAATAAAGAGTTTCTCTCCAATAGTACTTTGCTCTGCTGAAGTCTAAACATGAATGAATATATGACATCTCTGCTCCTTGAGTGTCTTGGCAGGCAAACACATTTTTAAACAATTCCATGAACACTCCCTCTGAAGTGGCTGGATTGGGGGATGAGATTGAGTTTTCTAATGTTCATCCAAAAGCCTTCTCTGTCTGAGAAGGAAGACTCATTTCATGTCACCCTTCTAGCAAGGGGAGTCCAACACAGGAAAGAACAGCAAGAAGGAACACCAGGCTAAGGAAAACCTGAAAAAAACATCACTGACAAGCAAATGATCATTGTGAAACTGCCTCTGATGCAGTGAAGACTCAATAAGCACAGTTTCCGCAACACTTGGCTATGAGGCTGTGGGCTGCAGCCTGGCGCCTGGTTTGGAATGTGTGGTGGATGTCCCCAGAGACCCAGTTGTTAAAGCTTGCCTTCAAGATGGGTTTCTAAGCGGAAGTGGCAGAATCATCCAGAGGTGAGTGCTGGTAGGAGGCCATTAAGTCCATAAGGTCTGTCTTCAGATGGAGTTATGGGTTCCTGACATCGTCTTCACTTTTACTTCCTTGCTGTGGAACAAGTAATTGATTCTACTTTATATTCCGTATTATCTTCATCTGGCACATTCAGGCCACAGCAAGGCTCAACCTTTTCCTGGAACTTCCAAACCCCGAACAAAAATAAATCTTTTCCTTTGTAAGTTACTTATCTCAGGTATTCTATGATAGTAATCGGAGAGGGAATAACATGGGTGGGGTGAGATGGTCAAACCAGAACTAGATGTGCCCTCCCTGTATGTTAAAGCATAGGAGTTATTGTTCCTTACTATCTATCACATGGCATAGGAGTGACTGTGCCATTCTGTCTAATCTCACAGATGAACCCATAACCAAGGGAATAAAAGACTTGGAAAAATATTGCTCCACTCATCCATCTAAATCATATATACCAACATTGCTTTTTAATTAAGGAAATAAGATTTTATATTCATTTTAAATCACTGTTTGGAAGTCTCTTTATTCATGGAATTGAAAATCGACCTTAAATTATACTGTTACTAGATGCTGAGGGATTTTCTGCAAAATAATCATCAAATAGTAAAGTAGTAGCCAAGTTATTTTTTAAATTCTCATGCAGATTGCCTCATTTTATCTCACCCTCCTCTTGTAATAATTCTCATCGGTAGCACTAGCAAACTTGAATTCGTTTTCAAGATCATGGAAAGAAAAAGAAAGAAACTAGGAAAAGCATTAGAATTGCCCCATGTGAATTCCACTTGCATTTCTAAGTCAATACATTTAAAAGATTAAACGAAAATATCCCAGCTACTGTTATCACACTCTGCTGTCTTCACCAATGTGTTCGGAGGATAAGGGATGGCAGCCTTTCATTGTATCGCTGAGATTCCTCTGGCTTATAGAGCTCCTGTCATTTCTATTTCCTATCATGCTCCTGTGATAAACTGAGAAATGATATTCCCAAATGCCAGTAGCATTCAATATAGGAGATGATGCCCTCCACAATTAGCATATTTTTTTCCAGATAGACTAGTGTTTAAGATGCAATGATTTATGGGTCCTATAAATAAATAGACAGTTGACTGGATAAAAGAAGGGCAATGCAGGAAGCTGACTTTGTGTACTAATAAAAGCCAAAAGGTACAGAAGGTTAAAGAAATTATGTACAGAGAATTCTGGCTATAAATTTCTGTTGCATTTTCTGGGTTGAATGGCTGATGTGTCTGTATAAACTGTTAAGCAGAAAATAGGCGAAGAGCATTAAAAGTTTAGTTAACTCTATTTCCTGAGGTCTATATAATTTTAAACTTATTTAGGACAATAGCCCATTTGTTTTATAAATCACGGTGTTCATTGCAATATCTTTCAAGCTGAAAGCATTAAATCACTTTGTATTACTGAGCCTGGAAGAATGCAGCATTATAGCTTGGCTGGCAGAACATGTATCAGTGTGATATTGATCTAACCGGGCAAGAAGAAAAGCCACACTGAATGGACTCCAAACTGCAAGCAGTGTTATTTGTAGGCTGCAGGGATGGTTCAGATCCCATATTTCTGGCTCAAAGGAGACTTTATTTCTTAAAAAAAAACCAGATTAATATGATTTTTGAGACAATTATGAACATTTCTTTCATCTGCAAAATTAAGAGCTATAGTGGTTGAGGAATATGTGTGGGTAGATATTTCACATCATGAGCAGTTCATTTCCCTGCAATGTAGGTGAAAGGCCATCAGTTCTTTAGTAGAGTTTATATAACATCCAACTTTGAGGAGTTCCTTTGGACCCTTTGGTGATTTCCAAATTTCCACACTAAGAACACAAGCATTGTGTATAGTTAACATAATTAGGGTTCCCAAGACAGCCCCCAGGGGATGGGAATCCAAATGGGATTTTGCTGAGATTAGGGTACCTGTGGCTGAACACTCTTCTCTCTTCTAGGACACAAAAGATGGATGCATTTTGTAATCATAGAGTTCAGGCAGAGCCTTCTGGAGGGAAATCAGAGCTCACTATACAGTTCACATTTAGAGGCATTCCTTGTTGACATAATCAAGGAAGGAGAGCCCTAGAAAGAAGAGAAATGAAGTCATGGCCAAAAATGGAAATGGCATACCAAAATGTGTTGAGGACTAGAGGAGAAAATGGAGAGGGTAGGAAGGAAGGCAAAGAGGGAGGGAGGGAGAGAGGGAGAAAGGGAGAAAGGGAGGGAGGGAAGGAAGGAAGGAAGGAGAAATCTGCAATGTTGGGGGAAAGCAGCAAAGAACTATGTTTCAGTCTGTTTTCATTCAGTCCCTTAGGAATGCATATGATACCTGGAAAGACTGAATGGGAATAACTGTCACTATGGAACATGAGAAAGTCCCCTCCAGGCTCACCCTATTGAGGGTAAGAAAGAGAGGAGAAGCTGGTGCAGTTAACAAATGAATGCTTGTGGCATAGATGAAGGAACCTGATCAGTTGCTAAAATGTCCACTAAAGGAGCAAAGAAAAGTCTTGAGTCAGCCAACCTCCCTCTTCAGGTAGATTTTAGAGAAGGCTTCCTGTATCGTTCACACTATGAACACATTTTCTTGGAATTGCTTTTTTGTTTGTTTGTTTGTTTCTTGCTTGCTTCCAGAGAGCATTCTGTGGGGTTATATGCTTGCCTGTTAGTCACACATCCCTTTCTATACCTGTAGCCCATTCTTTGAATTTCACACACATCCTAGCACAGTGACTTGGTTTTGCATTCCTGACCAGGGTCCCTCTCACCTTCGGTCACTGCTCTGAGCCCCAGTTCTACTCTATAACATGAGCTATTTCTGTGTAATAGTGGCTGATATCACCACCTCTACAGACACAGAGAGCCAGCAGGATGTCTAAACAGAATGTTTCCCCTTGGACTTGGTGTGAGAGGGCTCCTTCTTCCTCTCCTGTCACATTTTGCTTGGCATGCTCTTGATCCTCTCAGAAACAGATGCAAGAGCATATTTATACAACAGACCTATGACTAGTGAGCAGCCACCCATGAGGCCCAGGATGGCTCAGCACCCTCCACAGGCCGACAGCCAACTGTAGCAATGCCACCCGGTGCATTCACTTTGGGAGATAATGGGCAGGCACTGGAGAAATGAATCAGGATACAAACTCACTTTGGGCTTGAGTCCCATTTAGAGGGTGAACTAGAGACAGTCTGGAATCATGTGTGAGTTGTACACCTGGCTCTTCTTCCTATCCCTCCCCTCTTCTCTCTTACAGCTCTACAAACAGGGCAGGGAACCTAGAGAAAAATCAATGGAGATTCTGAAGTAGGACTTAGCTGAACACCCCAACTAAGCTGCTTAGTGTTGAATTGCTTTATCAGTTATGTTTTACTAAAATCCTTACTAAAAATACAAGGAACAAACACTTTTAAAAGTAAAGGGATCATATAATTTGTTGCAAACTGATGTTAATATGCTTAGTTCATGACCCTTAGACTAGTCTGTCATCTGTAATTTCACAGGAGATGAGGACACGAGCTATCCTTGGTATAACCTCAAATTTATTGAATGTGAATGTACAATGGAAATTAATCTTTGCTTGAATAGATTGTTGGTCCCCATCTTTCTTTGTGTTATAGTAACAAACAAGACTTTGTTATGGTACCTTGAGGTATGGTACACTCCATAACTAGATTGGACTTCAGTCACATAACTTTCTTTGATCAGGGATACATTTGCAGATCATTGGGAATAGATTTGAAATGCATTTCCAAATTTTAGATTTCTCCCTCACCTTTCAAGGACAAGGACGGTATAGTCCAGGAAGCTTTATTACCTTCAGCACACTGAGAACCCAAAATATGATACCCATTTATGTAGCATCAGCCAAAACTCAGCTAGACCATAGTTTCATGAAGAAAGAAAATACATATGCTATAGGTCACTGGTTGCTTCTTGTGTGTTGTTGTAGTAATAGTCAAATGGTTTGTCATCATCAGCAGCAAGACAGAAGATACAAAATGCATAACATTTACATTTATGTACAAAAGCATATATATATAAATAATAGACACACATCATGAGAAAGGACCGATTAAATCAATCTTATAAATTTATCAGTGATTGGCTTCTTTTCCTACGTTAGTTCAAGAGAAGCCAGTAACGTGCATTACTGCCTCCCTTTCACCCAGTAATAGACTGATTTCTAAAGTGGATGGTAGAGAAGGGGAATGGGGCCATATGGAGGAAAAGGCAACAAAGAAGCAAGGAGCAATAAAGGTAGAACTGAGCTTTGAATTGAGAGATGACAAAGTTATGCAGCAGTATCTGATGTGGGAAGCAGATGCTTCTGGCCTGTGGACACCTCACTGTGCTCTGCAGCTTAGCAGATGTATGGGAATCAGTTGTGATAAAAATGTTCCATAGAAGCAATGCCTCCAAAGACACTAGCATAGCTACAAATCTCTTTCTTGTATTCCACCAAATACTCAAAGGATAAGACACTGAAAATGCATCAAAATTTGAAAAAAGTTTGGACACTTGCCTCTGTATAGCACAACCAATCTATTGTAGGTCATATGACTAAAAGAAGGCAAGTGCTTCCAAACACTCCTGATATGGTTTTAATAAAAAACTAAAATAGATACATTTTAAATATTTGTAAGAAAATAAATTGGCAATATACTAATAAGCAATGACATTACTGTGTATTCCTTTCTCTGTATTGAACAGGCAGAGTATAGTAATGTTTCAATGATATTTTCAAGGCAGTGGAGTTATGATGATGAGATTTCTTATTCATTATTAAGAACTTTGGTACAATTTTGACTTACAAACATTATGTTTACAAAGGCCTCAGTGTCATAGAAAGCCATGGAGAGATGGATGAATTATAGAAAGATAAACAAATTAATAGTAGACAACATATTTCCTACGATATACTATAAAACCTCAGCCTAGGTAAGGTAAACTTTCAAGGCATATTACTTATGTCTGCCTCACATAAAGGGGATAATGGTAGAATGCCCACAGTGAATGCCTGATATAGGGGCCATTATCTAAGGGATTCTTCTTCTCTACATTCCAAAGAGAAGAGCAGAATATGTTCTATTATCAGAATATTTTCACACCTTCAGTGTGCTTGGTGGGCTTACAAGAATGGATGACAATACAATGATGGGCTACTAGGAAAGTCTGCAATTTTCAGTTATTTACATTTTTCTACTGGAGTTACTGAATATTGGGGTTCATGTTGCTTAACTAAGCAGCATAACAGAAAGTTATGTACATCTGAGCTGTGGAAAGTGAGGATTTGCCATATTTAGAGTGGATGTTTATATGCATGTGTGTCCATGTGTATATGTATGTATATGTCTGTGTATACATATACATATGTATTCTGTGTGTATATATGTGTATTCTGTGTGCATGTATGTACATGTGTGTGGTTTGTACTTATCTATTGAATTTTTTAAAAATATATTTCATTTATTTATATAAATTTGTATTGAATTTTGCATATTTCATACAGAACACCTCAATCACTTTTAATAATCTTTCTACACTTTCATCACTAGTGCCTGTCTATAGCTACCCACCTCCCCCAACACACACACACACACACACACACACACACACACACACACACACACTGGAATTCACACATTCTGTCATAGTGTCAAATTAGCATCCCCAGATATACCTCAGTGCACGTTCTTCCACTGGGGGCTACTTAACCTATCTAGAATTCTTCCCTTTAAGAAGATGGTTCTTTCTCACCTAGCAGTAATCAGTTGCCAATAGTTTTTCCACTAAGATTAGTACTTGTTGTCCATTTCCACAGTTCTGTGCTGGGGTTTTTTCTGCTTGAGTGTGCATGGGTCTTGTACAAGCTGACATCATTGCTGTAGGTTCATATAAGAGAGGTCCCAGGAGCTTGTAGGACTCTATTTCTATTTGGCTATGCATCTCCTGTCTGGCTCTTAAAAATCTTTCTGTCCTCTCTTCTGCAGTGGTTCCTGAGTCCAAGTGGTGGGTGAAGTTTAATATAGGAATCCTATCCAAAGACCAGCATTCTGAAAACTCTTACTTTATCTACACTTTGGCCGTTTGCCATCTTTTGTGTTCCTGGCCCTCACTGCATGAGGGGACTTAATGAGAACTGAGAGATTTTATTGCTGTGCCGAAGCTTTTTAGTTTACTTATGTCCTACTTGTTGGTAGCTGACCTTAATTCCTGAACAACTGATAACTGATTTAGAAAGTCCTTTATTACACCTATATTGTGCAGAATACTGCCAATGTTTTCTTCTAATAGTTTCAGTGTTTCAGGTTTTACATTTGAGGTCTTTGGTGTATTTGGAGTTTACTTTTATGCAAGGTGAAAGCTAAGGGTCTAGTTTTAATCTTCTACAGGTAGAGGTCCAGTTTTGTCAGCACCGTTTGTTGAAGATGCTATCTTTCCTCCAATGAGTGATCCTGGGGCCTTTGTCAAATATCAGGTGACAGAAATTGAATGCACTCATGTTTAGGTCTTCAATTTTGTCCCATTGAGCTAACTGTCACTTTACTGAAAATGTTAATCATTTTTAGAAGGTACTTTGGTGGGAATTTTTTTAGATCTCCTAGGTATAATATGTCATCTGCAGAAAGGGATAATTTGATCTTTACCAATGAATACTCTAATTTACTCCTCTGGTCGTATTGCTCTTGCTAGAGTTTCAAGCAAAGCACGATATTAAAAAGCAGTAGAGCTAGTGGACAGCCTTGTCTGGTTCCTGATTTTAATAGGAAACCTTCAATTTTTCTCCATTTAGAATGAGGTTGACTGTGGGTTTGCTGTATATAGCTTTAATTATGTTCCCTCCAGTTCAGTTCCCTCTAGGACTTTTAAGATAAATGCATGTTGAATGCTGTCAAAGGACTTTTCTGCATCTATCGAGATGACCATGTGCATTATTTTTGTCTTTCAGTGTTTACTTATTTTTTATGAAGTTTTTTATGAGTATTACAAGTGAGCAATCGCATCTGTGCCATATGATGCCTGTGGAAATAAGAAACGGGCATTGGATTCCCTTGGAACTTTTAGTAGAAGTCTGGGTGCTGGAAACTGAACCTGGGTCCTCAGTCATAACAGTCAGTGCTCTTAACTGTTGAGCCATCTCTCCAATCCCTTACCTCCTGAATTTCTGTCTATTTTGTTGTTATTTACACAGCATAGCTGCATTCTGCTTTCTCTATATGGTGACTTAAATTATCTATGAACCCTTTAGACTAGAGGCTCAGATTCGCCTCATTCTTGTCTGCATTCCTGAGTCGGACAAGTGCCTTATACACCACACCCATGCCTTCCTGTTGGGAGTCATTCTTCGCCCCGGCAGCCCCACTTAGTGTCTCCTTTAAGGTTGCCCAGTGTACATCTGGGGAGAAGCTGTCCTCTCTGCATCTTTCACTTCCCTTGGGTTGTCTTTTCTTTCCTTGAAAACCTCTATAATCTCCAAGCTATTTCTTCACCAGGCTGAATGTTTTTATGCTATTTAATTAGGCTTGCCACACATCATCCAGGGTTAAGACTGTGTTCCTAAATTTTGTGAATAATAAAATGTAGATTCTTATAGTTGAATCATCATTTACAATACAGAGTACATTCATTAAAATCTAAAATTCCCTTGTAATAAAGGAAACATTATTTGCATTTCTTAGTGAGCACATGGCCCAAATTTTTCCTTTGTCTAAATGAAAAATAAAATTCAAGACAGTGAGTCAATTAGGAACAAACGACCTGAATATGTATTGTCATGACAATATTCACTTGTGACAGTTTCTGTTTATCCTATTCAATATCTTTTAGACATTTATTATCCACAGTCAATGCAGAAGCCACCAGCCAGCGCCTAAAAACCAGGGTTTTAAATGCCTGTCAGAAATGAATTGCGACCTTATTTTTATAAGGACACTTTGTGATGCAAAAGGGAAAAATACAAACTCTCTGAGGAAATGTGTGGTAAGAAACTGAGTAACTGTAGACTCCTCCAAGCTACCTCTCAGACATTTCATAAGAGTCAGCTTTTCCTAGAGACTATGAGGCAGATATCAGCTGCCTCCTGAGAGAGGCATGCCAAAAGGCCAAGGAAGACCTCTTGCTGCCTGCATGTGAAGCACCAGCTGTTCTCACACAGGAAGGGCAGTTAGCTTCAAAGCACTAACTGTGCAGGCAGCTTGAGGGGCCCAGATCTACACTGTTAGTCACCAGGCTGGACTCTCTGAGACTAAGCTCCAGGCCATTGTTCCAGTCTGTGCCCCAGGCACGTGGGCATAGGGAAGCAGACATACAAGGCTTACAGGTTTGGCTGGGGTGGCCACTGGGTCTCAGGACCCTAAGACTCAAGGAAGGCAGTAAAGCCAAAACCAGACCCTTCAGTTGCAGACCTGGGCAAGATCTAGGTAAAGGGAGAAAATCCACATAGGAACAAACAGGAAGGTCTACTGGAGAGAGCAAGAGAAGGAAACTAGTTCAGACAGGGGGACTGGACAAAGAAAGGACCCGGTTTAGTACCTGTTATTGGGTGGGCATAATCTTTTCCAATACCAGATGGAATTTCAAAAGGGGATAAGCCCCTTTGAGTAGGTGGGCCCAGATTAGACAACTTTGACCCTGGGTAGACATGTTCATTACTTTTCCATTGCTGTGGTAAAACACCATGACAAAGCCACTTACAAAACAAGGAATTTTTTTTTTAACTTATAGTCCAGAGGGATGAGAGTCCATCACGGTGGTGAGGTACGGCAGCAGGAGGGGGCTGGAGCAGAAAGCAGAAAGACCACAACTACCATCAGGCAGCAGAAGCAGAGAGAAACAAATGAAGTTGGACAAAACTCTCAAGACCTGCCACCATTCCTCCAGCAAGGCCATACCCCCTAAAGGTTCCAGGACCTTCCCCAAACAGTGGTACCAACTGACCAAAGTGTCCAAATCCTTGGAGGCTCTGGGGGCCATTCTTATTCAATTCACCACAATAGGATCTTCTAGTGAGGGTGACTTCCTTTCAGGGATGTCTCTAAACTGAAATGGAGGATTTTTTTTTTCTCCTGCTTGAATTTAGGCATAATAAATAACCAAACCAACATTTAAAATCAGGTACTGCAATACTAGAAGGTGTAAAAAGCTTCCTCTAAAATGCTCAGGAAATCTGCATTTCTTCCGCAAACGAAGGGAGATGGTATGTGATTATAACTCAAAGGGACCAATCAAGATGGCACACCAGTGAGTCTGTCTCTGGCCTCTGGAGGCTCCGATGCTGCAAAACTCATCATCAGGAGACCTTGGACATGAGGTACGCAGATCTGACTTCAGTTGATTCTCTGGGTCCACACAAGTGTTCCTCTTGTTGCCTATGTCTCATCCACCCCTAAATGTGAGAAGGGAACAGGATAAACCAATTGTGTAGCATGTTTCTGAAGGGTTTAATGGAACGCTGCCATTGAAATTTGCTTAAAGAGAGGCTGCCGGAATTCCTGAGACACTGAAAACTGGTGGTTAATTTTCACATTGCTGCCTGAGCATGGATCTCAGTTATTCTCAGCAGTTTTTCGTCTCAGTATCTGGGTCACATGTGTTTTTAGCTAGAACAGAATCAGGATCTTTATCAAATGTATTTAACTGAAAAGTTCATTTTAAAAAAGCCAAGAAATGAGATTAATTCAATGACACAGCATTTGCCTAGTTTGGAGGGTCCTGGGACTCACTTCCCAGCACTCACCAGTGAGTAACAATAAAGGAATGAATAATAAAATTGCACAGTGCATCAGAGAGGTTAGAACTGTGTTGAGCATCAGGATAACATTTTATTTTTTCACTTTCACTCTTTACTGAATATCAAAGGGAAGGGATTTCAAGATCTCAAACCCAGGGTATTTGTAAATAATGGCAAGCATAATAAAACGTTCCTCCCTTAAAGCATCAGAGGAATTTTTAGACATTTGCAAACTAAATAAAAGGCTTTTTTGTGCTTTCTCATGCTTTGATTACCAAGAGGCAAGTGGACTGGTCAGTCTAGGTTGCCATAACAGAGTGCTGTAGACTAGATAGCTTACAAATGACCAGAATCTCTTACAGGCTGAAAAATTAAAATCAGGTCAATGGTCCAGGGTAGTTGCATTCTGGTGAGTGCCTTCTGGGTTGCAGACTGACTGGCATATTCTGAGTATATCCTCACATAGCAGCAAAACAGAGGTCTACTATGGAGTGCCACCCCATGATCTGATCACTGCCTTGAGTTCCACCTGTCATTAGTATCCTCTTAGAGGTTATGATTTCTACATATGAATTTTAGAGGCACACCACAAGTAGTCCATCACAAGGAGCTGAGCCTCGGGATGTGTACAAGCCATAATTGCATCAATAACTCACCCTCGTATATTGCTGGTTACGCCTATAATTTCACCAGGATTTTCCTTTTTTTAATTTAGCATTTGGAGATGTATGCATCTACCTACAGAAACAGGATTGTTTCTGAGCATAGTTGTCCCCCATGATTTCATCAGCATGCACATTAATCTCTGTTCTTCTTAAATAGCTGCTTTCTAGGCCAGCGAGATGACTCAGTGGGTTAGAGTTCTTTATCCTCAATCCTGTGTCCTGAGTTTGATCCCTGTACCCACCAGATAGAAAGGGAACTGACTACAGCAGTTTGTCCTGTCTCCTCAATGCACATTATAAATAGATGTAATTAAAAATAACAGCTACTTCCCATTCAGTAGGTCTGAGTGGGACCTGAGATTATTCTCTGCAAAGCTCCAGAGAGCACAGGTGTGGTTGGTACCAGGAGCAGACATAGAACTGTGAGACATGAAGAAACCAGTATGTTTGCCAAGTCCACGAGGTTGAATCTCTAAAAAGAAAAGATCAAACAGATATTTGTCTGAATTGAAACTTGCAGTGCATGCGCCCACTCTGGGATTGTGCTTCCTTAATTTTAATACTTCACTTAACAGGGGGAACCAAATGTGCACAAACACTCTTAGCTGAGTTACAAATTCTAACCCATTCTCAGACAGTGGTAGAGAGTTCTACCATTTTCTCTGTTACTAGACCTTCCAGGAGAGGTGAAACATTACTGTGCAACCTTTCCTGAGGAAGTCTAAATGATGCTCAGAGAGAGGTGGCACATAAGCTAGACATGAAAGACTAAAGATTATACATGCACATGTCAATAATAGAAATTATTTGGATTTGCACCATAGGTAAATACTGTAAATACACACTTCATATAAAATAGAATGTGCATGTATAACTTCTGGCAAAATTGAGACATGCATGTTCACATTACCAGGTGCTTCACGTGTGTTCCAGCTGTGCAGCTAAACTAATCACAAGCCCATGCTCTCACATGGCAGTCACCTGTATGCAGGACATTTGAGTAGCTCATTGATCTCTATTCCAGTCCTTTCCTTTTCTTATTTATAGGAATTCTAATAATAGAGGCCCTGGGTTCCTTGATCTCAGAATACAGGCAGCCTAAATCTAGTCAAGTCACAAAAAGAATTTGAATTATTTGATGTTTCTATTTCTGCTTTCCTTCAATAAAGTTGCCTTTGATTTTTGCCTTTAGGTCATGCAACCTGATTTATTTAAGGTTTATGAAGGTTTTACTTTGTGTGTGTGTGTGTGTGTGTGTGTGTGTGTGTG
This sequence comes from Eospalax fontanierii, assembly GCA_035773235.1. Lineage (NCBI taxonomy): Eukaryota > Metazoa > Chordata > Mammalia > Rodentia > Spalacidae > Eospalax > Eospalax fontanierii. The sequence goes on from CM069540.1 coordinate 22,697,759, forward strand.
TGTGTGTGTGTGTATGTGTGTGTGTTTTATTAATCAAGTTTGGAAATGCATATATCTGATACCATTTAAATCATAGAAATTAAATACAAAGCCTTGGGATTATTTGGATTCTATTTGTTTAATGACCTTATTTTAATTAAACTTATATGTGACAAAATTAAAGAACTTGAAAAAAACAATAAATTTAGATTTTTAGAATGAAGCCTTATTAGATTATATTAATGTGTTGACACTCTTAAAGAAAATTTCAGAGTGAAAAAGCATTTGAATCTTCTAAATTTTGCTAAAAATTCACTTCTCTTCTCAAAAATTATTACTTAGTGTATTGTGTTTCTAATCCAAGAAGCAACTGAGAGGACATGCATTAAATTAAGGATAGTCTGAGAAATGAGGATACTGGTATTTATCATTCTCCAAATAGAAAACCATTTCTATTAGAATCAATATTGCTCCCTGAGTTTTCTGGAACTCATGGGACATTCAAAATGTAGTTCTATTCATTCATATTTTATTCAGTAATTGTAAGAAAATTTTAAATTTTAAATTTTAAAATTGTAAGAATTTGATTAGGTCTTTGTTACAGTCTTTTGCCGCTGTAACTAAGTACCTCATAGAAAAAACTTAGCGGTAGAAGGTTTTATTCTTGTTTAGGATTTCAGAAGTTTCAATCAGCAGTTCTTGAACATGCTGGGTAGAGAAGATCATGACAGTAAGAAGAGGTGGCAGAGTCCATTCATCTCATGATAGACAGGAACTAAAGAGAGCAAAAGGGAGTAGAGGCCAGGTATAACTTGTACAAGCATTCCCCTGTTAACAACCTTTTTCCAAATTAGGCTCCGGTTCCTATAACACCATCTACTAGGGTGCAAGATGTCAACAGTTTATGTCCATTTATGACATTGTGACCAGTGACAGTAAGAAACTTGCAACTGCCATTGCTCTATCTCTTCCTGTTCAATTAAGAGTAGATTTGCATGCACAGATATTGCTACCCTAGTTTTCTCTACTCTTGGAGACATCACAGAGTATCACATCAGTTGAGTTGATATCAACACTTTAGTGTTGTTAAATTTATATTGCCAAGTTTAAGTTAGACACTGTCAGAAGTAAAACTGATATTTCCAAGATGGTTAACTATACTAGGGAAGAAATTAGTGTGTTTTCATTGGTATGTGGGGTAATTATAACATGTTAGGTGAAATTATGACCTTATGATTCTCTTTATTTGGGGATTAAGTGTGGCATAAGATGTGTTTCTTGATATTGACAAGGAATGGGCTTATCTCGCCAACTTGACTGTGTAGATATCTAAAAAGACAAATAGAATGTGTTTCTGGGTGTGCCTCAGGCTGTTTCAAGAGGAAGATTGGCATGTAGATAAGTGACTGAGAGCTAAGGAGATCTGACCTGGAGCTTGGCATTGCTATCCTATGAATCAGAGCCTGGATAGACTCAATAAGGAGAAATCAAAGGCTGGACACTATGTAGAAGTTCCATTATTCCCAGTAGTTGTGTCCGTTATTGCTACCATCACTTTTGGACATTAGTCTTCAGCTTCTTTAGACTTTCTAAAAGGACTCAGGACAGTGACTCTGCAGGGTGTTTCTGGGCCTCCAGTCCCTGTTCTGCTGCTTTTATCTCAGACTGAGTAGCTGCAAGGTTCTCTGGTTTTCCAACCTAGACATGGCCACTGTGGATATATCTGACCCCCAGAAGTGTATACTATTCTATTAGCTCTTCCTTTGCTATGGTGTATATGCTATTGTTTACATGCCTCTAGAGAACTCTTCTGGATGGAGGGTTTACTTTGCTCTTTGCTTAAATAAACAGGTAATTTTGATTTGATTTCATTTGTTGCCCAAGCAATACATGCAGACAAAGCAGTATAGTTCTGTGCTTATTAACAAATCATATCTTGTGTCTTAGTTGTTGTCAGTCATATTTAGTCTATGCAGATTTCCTTATTTCATTATTTTTCTTCTCTGATGTCCATAAATAGCCCATACATTTTCAAAAAAATTTCAAAACAAGAAATCTATAACACTTTTAGTCATGAAAGATAAAGTTCAAATATGTCGGTGTGCACATATGTGTGAGAATGTGTATCCCTGCTCCTAATCATGCAGAAGAGGTTATTTCACTGGAATTTTGATCACCAGGACTAGGTAGATAAACTCAATCAGGTTCTTGCCACAAAAACATGGCCAACTGATTCAATCTCTGAGAACTCAGGGAAAAAGCTCCTGTGGCATGCTTGTAATCTTGGTTTTGGGGGGCACAGGGTCAGATAGATTTTTAGAGTTTGCTGATAAGCCAATGGAACCTACTTGATGAGTTCTAGGCCAATGAGAAGTCTTCTCTAAAAAATTAAAATGAAAAAATTGAAAAGCAATGGATGTCACCTAGTAATGACATCCAGAAGCTGTCCTCTGGCCTCTGTACACATTCCCATCAGTACAGTATATGGCCACCACACACAAACACTCACACACAAAATTGACCAGCATGTGTGTTTATGCTCATTGCAAGCTATTTCCTCTCCTATTTTTCTATCTCTCAATTTTGCGTTCGATTTTGACAGCAATGACAGTTGTACTATATCACAAGAATTGAATTTTAATTATTGAAAAGTGTGCCCACTCAAAGGGACTGTTACCCTTCCAACTGCTATAACTTAAAGAATTCTATGTGATAATTGACAGAAATATTTTCCCAGGTAGAGAGAGGCCAAGAATATAAGATGTTACCACTGAAAAATCCAGATGAACCATCTTCATCCTTGAAACACAGGCCACTAGAGGCAGTGATGTTAGGCAATCACTTCAGAGAAGCTTCTAGGGGATTTCTTCATAGACCTAATGAACACATATTGACCATATTTGGCCTGTGAAAATTCTGTTCATTTGAACACCCATCACCCAAACCTCTCATAGCCAAATTTGATAGTCTATTCTAGAATGAGTCCAGGTTGTCATCAACATCTTATCTTCAGCAGTAGGAAGTACACACCCCTCCCTGACTCAGCGAAGCTGCCCTTTGGCCAACAATTTTGTCACTTAATTATTTGCAAGATTCATTAAATGGCCCTTCCAGGTTCTCATTAGAATTAACTAGTTTCTACTTTAATTTATAGATTATTTATCACTCGTTCTACTCAGCTTGAAAAGGGCACGCATATTTCAAAATCACTTCTGAATCATGGAATTTAAACATTTTCCCCCAATGACATCTATTTTAACAAAACATGATTTTAAAATGGGCTTTTGATCTAAAAATGATACTTTGAAAAATAAAATAGGAGCCTTTAAGCTTTCACACAATTCCTGCCCATAGTGATGTTTCTAAGATTGAGAAGATTTAAGACATGGGAAAATACTTTGTAGTGTCCTTTCTTGGCTTATACAGAAATAGAGGGTTGATAGAAAAAGGGAACATGGAATGCCCTTCAAAACTTTGCTTTCAAGGCTTATTTAAATTTATTATCAACAATATAACTTTGGAAACCTTGGACATCTCTCAAAGCCTTGTTATTTAATCTGTCGTATGGGGATACCAAAACAAATGCCTTGCATTATATATATATACATAGAATATATGTATGTGACATAAATATGTATTAGGATTGAGAAATTTAACTAATGTATAGGAAAATAGCTAAATTATTTATAACATAATCTGACCCAAGGTCTTCTGACCTACATTATGAGGTTAGCTATTAAGGAAGAGTTATACTAACTCCTAGGATGAGCTCCCCCCATCATGTGTAAGATCTCTTAGGGTCATATTCATTCTAAGTATAAATAGAAAGAAGACATTAACCTTTCTATAAATAGGTGTTGTGTGTCCAGAATAAGGAGAAAGTTTGCTTCATTCAGATTCACTTTAGAACTGTGTGCCTCACTATTGCAAGAGGGTCTTCATGATTGTTCAGTGGATCAAAGGACTGGTATGATGCTTTGTTGTCCCCAGAGATCTCTTGGAAAAAGTCTAAATTAAAAATGCCTGGATGAGGCATTAGCCTCTTCTGTGGACAACCACTTAATCTCACTATATAGTAGACTTTTATTATTATCTTATTTTATTGCCAGGATATCTGACACACAACTTAGTGAAAATCACACAGCAAGAAAAGCTGGAATTGACAGCATCACTATTGTTCTCCAGATCTTGTTATATTAATACTTAAATTGTACCACATTTGCTGAATGAATGTTTGAACAAATGTATAGCTACATGAATTTTAGACATGGATTTTATCAGAAAAAATCCCATGCTAAAGGCATTTTTTAAGAGTAGTTCTTTCTGGATATTTACTAAGAGATTGATAGCTTTGAATATGAGAAATTGTGAATATCAGGAGTTCCCATAACTGGATCTGTCACAATTTTATGATTCTGAAATACACATAACAAACAGGACCACAGTGAAAGGAGACATTAGGGTTTTCACTCCGTGTCTTTGTCCAATCTATGAGCTCATTAAGAGTCTGATAGCTCAGAGAATATATTACGTCAAAAGATAAATTGTGAGACAGAAGAGATAGCTCAACTTAAGGGCACAGGCTGATCTTGCAGAGCATCCAGATTTGCTTCTCAAAGCTTCATAGTGAGTAACAAATGATACTTCAGTTCCAGGGGATTTGAGGTGTTCTTATGACCTCCATAGGCATTGGATAACATGGGTGCACCAGCATACATGCAGACAAAACACTCGTATACATAAAATAAAAGTGAATAAGAAAGAGAGATAGAAAACTTCATAGGGAACTATGGAACAATGTATTATACTTTTCTCTCATGCATTCAATAAATACCACATTAGTCCATGGGTCATATGAAGATTAGAGTCAACTGATGAGCTTCCTCATGAGAAATGTAGTAGGAGTCCTGGTTGAAGACAATGCTAAGCATGTTGGAAATCCCCTCAGAGAACTTATCAAGTGAGAGGTCTCTTGGAAGTTACTAATACAACATATGAAGGTGAAATATAAAGATGTAATGAGGTTGACAGCTATGTGAACAGATGGGGATGAATATCATAAGGAGAGAGCAATATGTTCGAAGGCCTCAATGTAAAAATGATTTGGCTTCTTTGAGACTCTGAAAGATGTCCATAGTCACTGGAAAAGGTTAGTGATTCTGTTCTAAAGGACTATTGATGAGTGTGTGTGTGTGTGTGTGTGTGTGTGTGTGGGTGTGTGTGTGTGTGGGTGTGTGTGTGTATTTACACTTTTCTTATTTTGGCTATGCTCTCAGTCTTATTGTTTAAAAGAATTATTAAAAGCCCTTGAAAATAATTGTGCAGTTTGCAAATTAGCAAGCTAACTTATAAAACTCGATTTGAGTATGTTTTTCTGCCTGATTTGAATTGAACTGCATGCATCATATTTTTCTAATTTTATCCACCCATTAGCTCTGGAATATGGTACATTAAAAACAATTTGTGTGGTGTCATCACTCATAATACATAGATTAATATCGTCACAATGCATGGAGACAGAAGACCCAGGCAAGGCTTTGAACAGCATAGTAAATTGGTACTCAGAATCCCAGAGCTGAAGTGATTGCCCAACAGGAAGAAAGGAATATGAGCAATTCAATCTTAAATATCCTGGATAATTTTGAAACTAACCTCTTTAATTATGTACATGGAAATTACATTCTTTTATTTCCATGTTACAAATATTGGGAGATTTAGAGCAGTGGCAGATGAGGACAGAAACCTATGACTAATAGAATGTATCTAAGTTTTCTGAAAAAGCAATGGAAGAACATGAGGACATAATTCAAACAACTCCAGTAGTGAGATACTGTCCATCTCCCCTCTACATTGTTTTCAGAACATTTTAATGTATGTCATCATACAAGCCCTCAAAGTCAAGATTGGCCCAGAAGGGGCCTGCAGATATGACTCAGTGACTACAAGTACACATTGCTCTCTGAAAAGACCTGAGTATGGTTCCCAGCACCCGCATCTGGCAACTTACTTTAGTCTGTAACTTTAACTCCAGGAGATTAGGCACCTTCTTTTGGACTAAGTGGGCATCCACGTACAAGTGTATATACCATCTCCATAGACATTATTAAAACTGAAAATAAAATCTTAAAAAAAAAAAAAGATTGGTCCAGGAAAGGCAAGTGACATGGTCAGGACCTCATTCCCAGAACAAGCAAAGCAAGTCCTTTGTTAACTGTACATTTTCTGACTGTGTCACTTGGTACATTCTACCCTAAGTGCTCAGAGGTAATACTTCTTAAAATGAGTGATAGTCTCTGAGAAGTTCCCAAACTGGTGCTGGTGTTAAATAATATGCTTTGAGTCTGCTGTGAGATGGCCAGGGCAAAAGCTGGTGGCCTAGTACAGAAACAAAAGAAAGGAGGTTTCCAGACACAACTGATTTGCATAATTATGCATTATGGATGGCAGGGTGAAATGCTGGTTTCTGACTTCCAAAGATATTTTTCCTATTAATGTTTAGAAGATAGTATTTTAAACTTGTCACTATGCGAATTTAGTAATTTGTTGGCTTAGCAATTTTGTCTCTCTTACAATGAGGCAGATACTCTTTTCATTTATTCAAAGAATAAATTGAATTATTGTCACTTATAACTGCTCTCTTGGGTGTAATTAATTTGCATGGGTCTTTTATTTCCACAATTACAATTAGAATCCTTTTTAGCATTAGTTTTAGTGGTAATTTTTATATATGAACTATTCTATATTCTCTCTCTCCCTTGCTCCCTTTATGTATCATCGTATTAACTAGTTTATTCTTCTTCCACGACATTTGCTGAGCCTCTAGTCCAGCAAAGCTTTGGTGACAAATATTTACACAAATCATAATGAAAGAAAAAATGGTCCATGAAAATTAGGGCTATATTTTAGAGGAGGAAGATGCTATTTATAGCTTAGAATTTAAAGAAACTTTTCAGACTAGAATAACTTTAAGCTTGCAGATATAGTGAGCCACTTTCCCCACAGGAATCCTCAGAATTTTCTAAGTGACTTATTATGTGGTAACATATGCCAGGTTCTTTACTTAGACTAACACATGATTTATTTGCAGAGAAAAAGTAGATGGGGCAGTTAACATGGTACCGTAGAGCAGGGGACATTGCATGTCAAGGAAAGAAGTTTGAATACTATTCAATGAGTACTGAGAATTCAAACCAAAAATTATGAGTGATTCAATGTCAGAAAGAAATGTTCACATCAAGCTAATAAGCCTGTCTACCAATTATTGCAGTAATGAAGTCCAAAGAAAAAACATTTCCCAATTAGATAAGTCTCTTGTAATTGTACTGAACAGTAGTTCATTAACTATATATCAAACAAATGGCAGGTTTACTGTTTGTTTAATGGTGGCAAATATGTATACAACAATGAAAGAAACCAGTCGTAATGTGGTTAGTAATGCTGATATTTATGTTCCCGAATGCATTTATAAATAATAAATTAGCACTCCATTAAGAACACATGAAGTCATGATTTACCTGTGAAGAGGCAGGCAGTCTGGATATGCAAAGACATAGTAAGTTATAGACCCAGAGTAGAAAGCACTCATCCTTTTCTTGTAAAGAGTCCTGTCCTCATGTTCCAGGTTTGTGCTGACTGGCCACTGAAATGTCTGCATGGGTCATTATCACAGAAAATGTGGCCTTCTTCACTGTGTCCTTGGTCTGGTAATGATTGCTGCATAGCAAAATAATCCAAAGTCTAGTGGAATGAAATAGTTAATTATTTTGCTCCTGAATTTGTGCATTCTTAACTTAAGAATGGCCCACCGCATGAGTCTCTAAGGATTCCTGTAAAATTATAATCAGATACTGTCTGGGCTACAGGTAACTGGGTGGAGCTGAGTCATCCATTCCACAGTACCCTCTCATGGAGATTGGCATTGAGACATGCCCTCAGCCAGGATCTCAGCTTTGGGCAAATAACAGCCTGTGGTTTTTTTTTTGTTTGTTTGTTTTGTTTTGTTTTTGTTTGTTTTTTATTTGCTGCTTGGAAAGTAATCAGACTTCTTATGTGATACCTGCTCTCCCCATTCTCCCCATAAAAACCAGGGATATCTGAAGCCATGAGGCCATCTGTGTTCCAGCCATTGTACACCAGAGCTCTAGCAGGAGGTGCCATACAACTGTCACCTTATGAGAAGAGCATTAAACATGCATGGCCATATAAAGATGGATGACAATTCTCATTCAAAACAAAATTGATTATTTGCTGAGTATATTAACATTGGAATGGAAAGACTACCTGTCAGCTGATTGTCTCAAATCTAAATACTTTGGAAGAGATTTCCAATAGTTGCTCTTATATCTACTTGTATATATATATATATATATATATATATATATATATATAATTTTAAAATGGGTCAATTTTATGGTACATTTCTTTATATACTGAAAGAGAAAGCAGTTTATCTGTGAAACCTTTATCTTTTATTGAAATACAGTTCACATATCCTAAGTATATTCTTTTTAAATATGCAGTTCATATTTTTACAGTCTTTGCAAGATGAAGTTGAACTCTTCAAAACATTTTATGATTCTTGCTCTGAAATTCCTATACTCATTATCAGTTCTCTTCATTTTCCCATTTATCAAGCTTCTAGCAACCACAAATCATCTTCTCACCTTGGTTTACTTCTGGGAGTTGCACAGAAATGGATCTATTCAATGTATAGTCTTTTCTGTCTGTATTTCCTCAGTGTGCCTCAAGGGTTTATATGTTCTAGTATAACTAACTCTGAACTTTCATAGTCATTATTAACTGTGCCTTCATTAAGTCTTTTCCTAGTTTGAATAGGTATTAATAAGACAATTGATTCCCATTATATATGTTTAGAATCATACAATCATAAATCAAATACCTCGACACAACAGCCTAGCCAGACTCATGTTAAGTTTAACAGTAACACAGAGACACTCATCTAGTGAGTCTGGATTCACAACATGGGTTGAAAATACAAATGAAAATAAAGGTGGAAAGGTTCAGTGGGGTTTCATAAATGAAAGTTATTCATAAACTACCATTTTGGCATTATATGGTCACCCATTTTTATTCAGAAAATCACTCATTCTAAAAATTTTCCTTTACCCATGCATGTCCATTTGTTAAGGGGAAAGTCTGTCCAGGGCTCTCCTGTTCGGCTCCCTTACATAGTGCTGGTATAGCAGTGAATTATAAATGTCTCCATAAAGGTTTGCTGCTGATTGCCCTTAATTTGTATTCAGATGGAAGCAAAGAGAAGGAAAAATACACAAGCAGGAGTCTTGTAATTCCGCTACATAAAATTATTAGGCAATTTAGAAAATTGTTAGTAGGAAGCTGCCCATCATGCATAAAAATAATTTTGATTTCAACATCCAGAATTTAATGTGAGAATGATTGTAGGGAGACCACACTGTTAATTTTTCCTTAAATTATTCAAACACATTTGAATTTGTTTTAACGGAAGTGATAGGTCTATAAAGTTGAATCACTCTAGTCAAGACAATCAGTGTTTGGCTCTGTGACAAAGTTAATTTTGCTGGACTTGCTGTGAACTATAAAACTGTTAGAGCAGCAAAGAACATTGGTTGTGTCCTTTGTTACTCTCCCTTTAATTGTAAGCAAAAAATACAATGATATATTTTCCTCCAACTGAATTATATTTTCTGCAAACCTATTCAGGTAGTTCAAGTCTCAAATGTAGAAAGTTTCAGACTCTCTTTTTTGGTGTACACAATTGCTTATTCATATATTTTTTCAGTGTATTTACAAATGTCCTCCAATAATTAAAAATTAAGAATGTATTTCTTCCCAATCCTTGGGATGATTGAGGCCAGACAGGTCTACATAGCTAGTTTCAGGCTAGCTGGGGTTACAGGAAGACTCTTTCAAAGAAAATAGTATTTAATCAAGGTACCTTTTCAAAGGTTTAAAGTATATTCAATGCTTGATTTATATTGCATTTTAGGAACTGTAATTGATACCTTTCAAGACAATGTTCAAAAGTCTTAGTATATCAGAGATACTTGACCGGCTTTGGAACATCTGTGCTAACTCACTTCTCTCCATAGGAAATTAGCTCAGTCCTTGGCTTCCTGTCTGTATCAGGTGATTCTCGATCCCTCCTACTTAGCAGTAGGTCTGATCCATCCAACATAGATTCTTTCACAATAAAATGGTCTGTGAGAGCAAAGTTCATCCTTTGTGTAGGAGAGAGTGGTATCAGACAGAAAGGGCCATGTGCTCATGTGAGAAGGTTGTCCACGAGCAAATAAGCGGAAAGAGAGGCCAGGACAGTCTCCTTCAGAGAAAGTGAATTCAAGTGTTTTGGACCAGAAGGATAAGCCACCTGCTCTTGACCTTGCTTGATCAGATTCTTACTCTGCTTTGGTCCTTCCTTCCGGTATAACTTTTGCATTTTCTTCCCAGGCTAGTAGGGCAATTTCCTTACCTCCTTCCTCTAGAAAACCACCATAGATTTTTTAAGGTGTATCTTGATCTTTCTTCCATCCATGTTATACATTTGGAGGAATGCCTGTATTACAAAAGTATTGTAGATGAGTCAATTCACTTTACCTCCAGAATCTGTCTTTGGAAAGACTGCACGATTTTATGCACATTGCTTCTGTTCTGACATTTTTCACATTAAAATGTAGAAAGTAGCACTTTGCTGAGAGTTCACGGGATAATTAAATGGAATGCTGTCTGTACACTGTCCCTGGAATGGTGCTTAACTTATCAGTTGTTCTTGTACCATTTTCATGAAAAACTGAGGCTAACTCTAATTCAGTGTTTAAGGCAAGATCAAGCAGTCCCTGACTTAGTCTCTGGAACTGATTATTCTGCCCCTACTGCCCCATAAAATTCTACTTATGAAAATTGGATACACTCATTCTCATGGTAATATCTTTCTTGAATTCTTGACTGCTAACACAGTGACTTTTTCTGATTCTCTGAGAGTACAGGTAGAGGAGGCAGATAACACTTCAGTACCTGGGTGAGCTGCTCTCATTAGAAGGGTTTCCTGGGAAATGATGCTGAGTGGAAATCCAAGGCCAGACTATTGGGAAAGGAAGAGGAGAATGGTGTTTCAGGAAAAATGCAAGGAAATGCATATAAAGAAAGCCATGTGCTAAGGAGAAGTGCATGGGGCTGCAGGGAGACTCTTTCAAAATCATAGTTGATATTTAATAAAGAGACAAAAAGTGCAGCTGGGTGCGCAGTGCATGTGGGTCAGGGGTACAGCCGAGTAGGAAGCTCACCCAAGTGTGGCAGGGCCTGCAGGGCAACTGAGCAGTGCTCATTTCGCTCTACAATGGCACTAACAGAATCAGTTCCTGAGTACTTTTTGCATGACACTGAACACATTAACTCTCCATGGCTCTCTATAGTATGTGATACCATAGTCTCATTTTTGAAAAAGGGAAACTGAGTCACAGGACATTGCAACAGCTTTAATAAGTTCATAACTGGGCACATGATATAATCAAGATACAAACTAATGAACGAAACCCAGACTTCCTGGTCATTACTATGGATCATCCCAGCAAGATGAGGAAGGAGACCACAGGGAGAGAAGCGCCCATCAGATCTGCAGGAGTGGACTAGACTTTAACATCAACCTGCCTTCTGACAACACTGACTGAAAAGCGGCCAGAGGGATGCTGAGACCAGGGAGGTACAGGAGTGAAGTGCAACTGAGTGATAATGGGCGTTTGGACTGGAAGAGTTAGAGACTATTAACTTGTGATGGAAAATTTCAATTTAACCAGAACACCTTGAAGTAAAGGCTTTCAATTGGAAAGAAGGTTTTTAAATTGCTATCAGAATCTGTCATTTTAGTGACTGAAACATTTCAAGGCCAAATGCACCATGCTTTATGGAAGGGGCTATTTGAGGTAAATAACTGCTGGCTCCTAAAGAGTGGGAGCCTGAAGTATGAGTTCAGAGGAAACAGCTGTTCCCCTTATCATAGGTGGGGGCTGGCTGAACTTAACAGCCTTGTGGGCATCCTTGAATACAATTAGCTGTGGCCTGTGAGCTAGTGAGGCCAATCCTCATGGCAGATATTTCAGAAAGTTTATCTTAGTATAGAGAAACCTTACTTTATATCCCAAATAATTGGTCATGGCAGAAATTAAAACAATATTTATTAGTTTTCTCTGATGGTAGAAATTAAAACACACAGTGTTACTGATGCTGACCTTTCTATGTTTAGTCCATGGTAATCACAGAAAAATGCTCAGTTTGAAGCCCTCTCTTTCTTTTCTTTTTTCTTTTTCTTAAATTTAATCGGATATTCAAGTCTCACAAAGTCTTACCCGAGATTTATTGAGTTGTTTCTTCAAATGAAAAGGGTATTTTGTAATGAATAAACTCTTTCAAAATAAAGTAAAACTGAAAATATTGCAACAATGTCCCGAGTTAACTCTATAGCTATAAAACAAAACATTACTGGTATTTATAGTAAGTGTAAGCATCAAACCCCAATCTAGACTATTTTTTCCCATTGCTCATCTTCCATTGCCAGTTTTAATGGGCCGATTTATTTTGACAAAACAGAATTCTTTTAATGGAAATGATACCTGAATTTCAGAGTATGATCCATGCTTTTTAATTTAAGACAAATTGAGTGGCCAAGAATTAGAAAATTTCTTTGGATAATGGAAGCAGAGTGTTAAATACTCTAGAAATCACTATTGCCCAATCTGCCTAGGGTTAGATCAATGCATTCTCTTTGATCACTTTATTACAACAGGAATTGATAACTACAAAGTAAATTCCCATATTACAGATGTTGACACAAATGGTTAGAAAAACGTACTTTTCTCCAACTTAAGACATTTACTAAATTTCTTTAATTAATTTCAGTTTAATTTGTTTTTTCTTGATTAGAAATATTAGCACTTGATAGATAAATTACATTTTATCTGCTGAGTATGCCATCATCACAGACTTTTATGGTTTCAAAAAACTATATTCCCCTGGAAGAAATAGTTCAGACTGCTGTCCAAACACATGGAACAACATTTTAGCTTATGTCATGTCTTTCACATATGTGCCCCAAGCTTTTTCTCTATATTTTTGTACTTTTAGGTCTGTCTAACTAGTTGTAATATCTAGTGATATCTAAAATAGTTTGTGTGCATGTGCAAGGAACACAGGTCAGACAGACTCACATATGTTCTCAGACCTGCTGGCCTTTGTGGTTTTTCTTAGGAGATTTCATCCAACAACTCCAGGAAAGCCATCAAGGATGCACCTTCTCTCCATCAATTCCTTCAAAATAGCAAATAACTTACAAATCCATTTTTCAGTGCTACCACTCTCTGAACAGCTTGGCAGGCTACATCTGGCCCTCCGCATCTAAACATGCATGCACAGTTTGCACTCCCCACTGAAACATGAGACTATGTGTGGTGATGACCCACTTGTTTTCCGACCTGCTCTGTGCTCCATTTACTGAGCTAACTTATGGTCTTTCCTAGTGTATGTTAGTCACAGAAGAAGACAGCCCACAATGATCCTTGCTCCCTGAGCCTGTGGACAATTTAAAGTATTGAATAATATTCTAGTTTTAGGCAAAACAGAACTTGTAATTGGGCATTTGTTGTATTCCCAGTAAAACTGTAGGTATGTAATACATCCTTATATCTTAATGCTCATCACTTTATCTTCAAGTAAACACTTTGAACTATGCAAATTAGATTTAAGATAGAGAGAACTGGATTTATTTAGTATTCATTATATTTTTTACTGTATAGATTATCATACCATTTTATGAAAAGTACCTAAGAGGTATTTGCTGCTTCTCAGAGTTACACCTTTGTTCTATTCCAAATTATTCAAAGCAGTACACAGTGATTTTCTAAAGCATTTTGGCAGTTTGTGACAAAGGTAATTATGCAATTGCTATATGGCCTCACAATGACTCTTCTAGGAAATTTTGCTAAAGAAATTTATGTTCATATATAAACCTATATAATGATGTTTACAGCAAAACAAATTTCCCTGAACTGGAAACAATTTAATTGTCCTTTAGCATGTAAATGGCTAAACAACTATGCATTGGGTATTATTCAACAATAAAATGGAAACAACAGTTATATATCCACTCTGGCTATATCTCCAGAGACACTTTGTGTATGAAAGTAGCCACATTAATTTTTTCTTACTCCATTTTTTAAAATATTTACCCAAATACAAACCTGCGAAGACTAATTGGAAATTACTCAGAGGTTTTCAGCAATGGGACATGACTAATTCAGCAAACAACATGAAAGTATGTTTGCAGTTCTAGAATTGATCAGCATCCTATTTGTGCTGGTGGCTATAAGAATCTTTGCATGAGTTAAAACTCATAAAAATATACACCAGAAAGTGCATGTTAGGACGTGTCAGATACTTCAGTAAGTAAAGTGCTTGCTGTCTAAGTATGAGGACCTAACTTCAGATCCCCAGCACCCATGGATGAGCATAGTGGCACATACCTAAAGTTCCAGTGATCCAGAATCAAGGAAAGGAAGATTCTGTGGGTTTCCTAGATAGTCATTCTTGCCAAATCACTGAGCTCCAGATTCACTGAGGGACTCTGTCTCAAAATATGTGGTGTAATGTAACCGAAGAAGAAACCAGACATCGAACTGTGGCTTCCACATATGTGTGAACATAGATCAACTAAACAAAACAAGAAACAAGAACATAAAAGAGAAGTCTTTTTAAAAGTGAACATTATAAAAAACCCAAGTTATCTGCTGTCACAGTTACTTCCTATTGCTGTGATAAAATATCCTGACAAAAGCTAACTTAAGGAAAAAGGATTTCTTCTGACTCACATTTGAAGAACACAGACCATCATGGCACAGATGTGAAGAAGGCAGGAGCTTGAAGCAGGTGACTACCTCAAATCCACAGTCAGAGCTAACTCATGCATTCAACTGCCACTAAGTTCCCTTTCTCCAGTCATAGTGTCCAGGATCCCGGCCAGAGAATGGTGACAGAGTGAACAGGTCTTCCTACCTCACTTCAAGTAATCATGATAATCCCCCACACGCCTTCACAAAGGTCCATCTCCCTGGTGATTTTCAATCCTGCCATCTTCATAATTAACACTAACTACCATGTCTTAGAAGACACTTTGTCAGTTCTAATATATGCAATTAAATCAAAAGATGCTAACACTTCCAGGTACATCTGTTATCATCTCCTGATGCTCTGAACCCCAGAATGACACCAAGCATAGTTTGTGGATTCAGTGGTGTTTCTAATCTTTACGTGACATATAGAGTCTTGGAATTACTATAAGGCAGGGGAAAATGAGTTCAGATACAATGTCAAGATGACTTAACACTTAAAAGAGAACAAAGAAGAAAGTGATGAAGCAATAGTGTTGTAATTTGCTCATGCCATATGGAGGTTTGTGGAGCCAGCCTAAAAGGAAAAAATTTAAGTCTATGAACCATATTCTATTTTTTAAAGCTATTGTATAAGAGGTCTTGATTGCCATGAATAGACATGTGAGAAAATTGCTCTTTACCTGTAAAAATGGAATTTTCAAAATAGTTCTGATATGTTTATCTATCTCTTCATGGTGAGGTTTGGTCAGTCTACTTTTTAATTTTTTTTTTTTTGAGAATTTCATGCATGAGTGATGCCTTTTATTTGCATCCAGTTCCCTACCAATGCATCCCATGCCAATACATTTCTTCTCAATATAATGTTCTCTTCTTTGATTATGATTGTTACATATGCATACATTATTTTATACATATAAACTGTTATATATACATGTAGACTGTTTCTCCCTCCCTCAGTATGTATTGATTGCCTGTAGTTCTTCATCTTGAGGTGGGACCCCAGGACATTTTTCCATCCACCTTGGCATGTGAAATGCTTTTGTCATTCTGCAGATCTTGTTAGACTAGCATACTGTGGAGGTTTCATTGATGCAGCTTCCCTGTCTTTTCTCGAATGCAATTAACCAGCAGCAGGCACCTTGTCCCTCTGGCATTTACATTCTTTCAATTCCCACTTCACTTATTTTTAAGGCACTAAAATCTGGTTTTGTCCTGATTCAAGGTGTGTGCTTCTTTAAATCAACCAAAGCACACCTTGGCTGAATTGGTCCCCAAATTCCTGTACTTACTAATTTGTGGCATTTGCATGCCTTCTCAAAGGGCCTCTTTCTGCTTTTGGAGTGAAGTTAAACTTTCTGGAAATGAGCAAATAGTACTCTGCAGGAAGCTGGGTTCCTTCTGGGTAAGTCATTTCAACCAGTGTTATTTTAACTCTGCACTCGTGTAGGGCAAGCATCAAACCTGTCACAACGCTGTGCTCTGCTAGCTGGAGGGTTCCTAGCTGTGTTTGCTCTTGAGAACTGGTCTATTTACAGGTTAGGCATGGCTCTTTAGTTCAGCCCCATTGCTGCAGAGGATCTTAAGCTGGCCTCATGCCTTAATTGTGCAGTTGTTTAAGCATCGTGGGCAGGGTTATTCTTTCAATCATCAAGAGTTTATTTTTGCCTATCTTAGACTGGATATAAGCTTAAGATACTAAAATAGACTTCGTACGTATGTTTGGGGAAAGGAAACAGAAAATTTTTTTTTTAAAGGAAAATGTCTGGTTGCAATACATGTTTGTTTAAAACCCAGGTAAGTCAATTTGAAGAGGATGCTTTGCCGCTCAGAGTGAATTTTGAGCACTCATTGGATATAGACAATGGGGTTATGAAGGAATCTAATGTGTGGCTATTCCTTAGACTCTCTGATATGCAATGACAGTTTTACTAAAAAACATAATCTTAGGTTTCTGCTCTACACACATTTTATGTGTGTTTCAAAAAAAAGCTCATCTTAAATGTCTGAAGCATTCAATACCGGTTATTATCTACCTTGCTGGGTTCTGCCTCACACTCAGGGAAATCATAATCAATATCTGAGTCCTGTATAACAAGCTACCAGGAACCACTACATTCAAGTTGGAACTGAGTAATAACACCGGTCAACTTGGGAAGGTGTCATATTTCTGGTAATCCTATGAATGCCACTACAGTAGTTCTTGGAATGCAGAAACCGCAGCTCCGACTTATGGGAGGCCATTTTTACTCAGAGGAGCCTCTGTCCGCCATAGCCATGGGTTCTGTGTCATTGTATTCAATCAGCTACAGATCAAAAATAATTTGAAATTGCTTTTCAGTACTGAATATGTACACTTTTGTTTTCTTGTCATTCACTGAACAACACAATACCATGAATATTTATATAGTATTTCTATTGTGTTAAGTAATATAAATAATCTAGAGGTGCTTTAAAAATACATGGATATGCGCAGGTTATGGGAAAATACTACAGTGTAAATAAGGCACTTGAACCTCTTTCAGATTTCTCTCTGGGAGGCTTCTCAGGCCAATCCTCCATAGATATCAAGAGATAATTGTATTTTTCCTGCAGTTTCCATCTCTCTATTCACATTAACTGTCAGTCTTTGTGTTGTTTGTTGGTTTTTTATTAGGCTCCTTAACAAAATTTCCAGAGCTATTTAAAGTTTCTTGAGTGCTAATTTCAAAATCTCTGCTATTGCCCTGTCTTATTTTGGTTACAGCTTTGATTCTTTACATCAGTCTTTACTTGTTGTGTTGTTTGTTTGGGTCCTATAGTATGCCTTGTGATTTCTTAGTTTGTCAGGAGGTTTTATTTAATTTTATAATTATGAAAGAGTGTTGAATTATTGACAAACATTATATTTTCTTATAGCTCTAAAGGTTAGCATTTTGTCCCTTTATAATTAATATATTGAGTTTATACATAAAGTTGCACCTAGATTTATGAGATCAATACATTTGTAGAATGTTTGATGTACTTAATTGTTATATAGTTTTTAGATATTTAGTTTCTTAATTTTTCCAAATTTATTTCTTTCTAAGAATGAATCCCCTTCATTCATATGATATATAATTTGTTTGAAAAAGGTTTTGATTGCATCCCTGTAATACCCTATTTTTCCCAAGTGGGTAATCATCCATCTTTTCTCCTTCCTGTTTTGAATAGTTTGAATTCTAGTCTGTCTAGTTAATAATGTGACAATATTGTCATTTTTTTTCACAAGACATAACTTGCTTTTAAGTTTCTCTGTTTCTTAGATTTCCTTATCCATCTCCCTTCTTTGTAATCCAGTCATCATGGTTTCCTTTTCTCTGCTTGATTAGTTTTTTTTTTTCCTCTAGGTTCTTAAGGTAAGCATCTGATCTTGACATGAAGTCCTGTCTTCGTTTTTCTTGCCAACACAGGTCTATATACCTTACAAATTGCACCAATATACTTGATTCTCATTATTGCTATTATTTTTGGTTTTGTTTCAAATAATCCTAAAATATTTTCTGATTGATGTGGGAACATCTTTTCTTAATCCACTCATCCTTTAGCTAAGTGTTATATTTCCACAGATTCATGGATTTCTGGTCACCTATCTAACTTTAGTGCATTATGGTTAGAAAAGATAATGTGATTTCAACACAGATAATCTCCAACTTACTGTACACTACTTTTAAATTATAATCATTTAGAATCTATTACAGTATTCTGACATGCATCTGTAGGAAGAAAAAAAAATGTACACTGAGTCTGTTCTCCAGGAAGACCAGGAATCGGCTTTTAAGATAAAGACATTGAATGAGCTGCTATGAACATGTTCATAGAATGAAAGGAAATCTGTGCCCAAAGACACAGGAAAGTATGAAGTGACTTATCCAATGAGAAGGTGAATAATGATCTGAATTGCATAAAGGAAAAATCAAAATTCTGAAATAAAACTGAAAATTATGAGCAATGGAAATAAAAAATTCTGAGGAAGAGGATAGAGACCTGTCTGAACTCTCAGTGGAAAAAATATCTGTGAGTTGGAATCCAGAGCCACTGATGACTGTCCTGTTTGAGGACAGAAAGATAAAGTGCATCAGAGACTCATGGAACACCATAAGATGCTGTATCATCACATGATGAGTCAGAGTCCTGCAAAAGGATGAAAGGATGAATAAAGCCAAAAACTAAAAAGAAATAAGAATGGTTTGATGTGATAATAACCTGAAATCCTTCTAAAATTCATGTGAACTGAAACCTACAATTATAAAAATTCACAAGTACAAATGTGATAAATGCAAAACGATTTGCACATTCATGCAGGGTAGCAGAGCTGTCAATCCCAAAGGCCATGTGCAATGATGAGAAATGGCTTGTCCTGTACACAGGGCTTGGTGAGGTTTTGCCAAGAAAAAGAACAAAACAAACAAACAAACAAAAAGCCAGAAACATCTATTAGAATATAATTCAATCATCCCTGACTTTAAAAGGATGGTTGCCCCTTGTCTTAAAATGAGATTATATCACAATAAATCCATTGTAAGTTGAAAATAGAGTAGGTTTTAAAAAATGCCCTGAATACACTTCACCTACTGTAAGGTTTACTTTTCCTATTGCTGTGATAAAATACTACTTATTTTACCAAAATACTTAAGGTAAAAGGTTTATTTTGTCTTATGCTTCACTTTCAATTACCCTCTCTGAATTACGTTCTAGGAACTGTGGTTGTTTTTGTTTGTTTGCTTGTTTGTTTTATTTTTCCTTAGTGAATTAAAGAACCAAAAAGTAGGAAAAATCTCAGATACAATAGAGAGCAGCAGCAAACAGACTGAAAGATGAAAGTTTTCACTCACACAGAGAAACGACTTCCTACCAATGAGCTGTGATTCAGAAGTTCCCTTCCCCTAATTTTGGATTGGCTAACTTAAAGAACATAAAGCTGATAATTTATGACTTCAAATAAAGCGCTATCCAGGTTCAGCTTTGGTCTTATCTGAAGTGATTGATGGTCATCCAGAAATGGATTTCTGCCTACTAGACTTGGAACCCCCAGACCTTTGTCTCAGATCAAGAATATGGAAGTATGCCTTCCTTGTTACTCATCAGTGGCCCTTTCCCTATTTGTCTACCTGTTCATAAATCTGGCTAACTACTAGTCCCTCAAAACCACAATACCTAAAAAAGCAGACTTAGCAATACCACGCACTATGGAGGTTCATGTAGTTTACCTGTGCCCCGTGGCTAAATGGGCACTCTAGTTCTTTCTCGTGCTGTTCTGCCTTACAGTGGAGTACCATACTGAATATTACTAGCCTGCAAAATCGTCAAATTTTAAAACATGAAATGCAGATTCTACTGAGATCAGATCCTGTTCATACCATTGTAAAACTAGAAATCAACTATAAGCCAAGCCGTTGCTAAGGGAATGTTTATATTTAAATCAAGATTTCTTGTTTTATTGTATTTTTTTAACTGAACGTTTACATAATACAACATGTCAATTCTGTAAATCAAAGCCCTTGTGTTAAACTCTTTTTTCTAGCATCTAATTGGTAGTAGTTTATCCTGGACATTGTATTCTGTATTCTTGTCATGGGTGATTACTGAAGTTTTCTGGGATTTCCTAGTGGCAAGTTAATAAATAGTATATTATTATATTGCATTGTATCTCTTAAGCAGCATGTTTCCACCAGGGGGCTTTGTGTTTTCATTGGGAGAGATTTGCAAATTTGTCTGTAGTTCTTTTTTAACTGTCACATCTGCTATGATAGAAAGGCAAGAGACTGCAGTCCTCCAGGATTTATGCTAGAAAAGTTCACATACCTGCACATGACCATCTAGATACCCAAGAATACAGGGAACTTCTGAAAGTTCCCCACTTTGTCCACATTGAGGCTCTACCTTGGCTCGCTACACATTTTCTGGGACATAGCCAAAAGCTCTGATTTGAACAATTGTCACAGGTACAATAATGCTGTGTGAATACCTCAAACTGCATGAACTCTGAATTAGAGCAAACAATGCCAGTTTTATGAGTGGGGTTCTTCTGCAAAAAAAAAAAAAATTCAGAGTTCAGTCAGTCTGCTCTAGATGGTGAGAGCCACCAAGGTGTGACTGAGCTTTTCATGACTGTGCTAAAGAAAAGCATATGCCACAGTGCCCCATGCTCTTTCTAAGATCTATTCACTTTTCTTAAATCACTCTTCTAGCCTCTTCATAGGTCTTTAGCAAATATCCGGAGTGTGACAGTAAATATTGACAGTTGTTTGCCATGCATTAGTGTCTTCCATGGAGGATTAGCTTGATCCATGTCTTCACTCTAAGCTTTTGGAAGGTGCTCCAAGTTTTAATTGCCTTTATGCTAGCCTGTAAGTTAGATATATCAAACAGGATTTATATTTGGCTTAGTCACAGTTAAATTTTCCAAAAACAGTCATCAAAATGTATTTCATGTTTTGATACATGTTCTCATTATGGTGGTCAGCCAGGCCTTGAATTAACAATCCTTCTGCCTCAGGCTTTTGAGAGTTAAGATTATAGGTGCATGCCACCAAGCCCAGCACCAAACCTTTCTTTTTAAATGATGGCACACTATGGTGTTAAATCCCTTTGCCAAATGTACATAAATGTATGGGGAATTTTTTTATAGGCAGTGGGGCAGTACTCACCAGCTTGTCTTTTTACAGACTAAATCAGGAACATCCTTCCTTATGTTCAAATATGATGTTCACATATATTTATCTGTAGGTCAGATTCATTCTTTTATCAGTTTCATAGATGCAAATGAACATTCTTCAGCTCCATTTCACCTGATTTAATTGAGTAACATAACTTTACCACATACTTGTTGGTGGTTCTCATTGAATATTTTATTATTATGTCAAAAGATCTTAACTGCTATAGTGCTAATTCTTGTACTATTTGTCTGGATTCCTAAGATTTCACATAGAAATTTTATTGTTGTCCTTTTGCTGTTTTTAGGTTTTATAAAGTGTTTCAGAACCTCACATATCATTCACTGGAAGGTTCGATGCTATTTATTAAGGTGCTGTGTTCTCTTATAGTAAGATTGGCAGATGATGTCTGGAAACCCATGTGGGTCTTGTGTCACTTGGTGCTTATCTTTCTTACCTTTGCTTGATCCCTAGAGTACTCAATTTGCTCATTCTAAATGTTAACTGGCAGATGGGTTGGATTAGTGGGTAAAGGTTCTTGCTGCCATGCTAGATGCCTGTCTTTGATCCCTAAGTCCCACATGGTAGAAGTAAAGAAACAGTTTCACATGTAGTTCTGACCTCTACACTTGTGCTGTGGAATGGTTCCCCCCCTCTACAAATAAATAAACACAGTCTGTGTGCTTAGTTATGTCTCATTTATCATATATAATACAAATCTTTGCTTCTCTCATTTTTCTCAGGAATCATTCTATTGATGACATTTACCTGTTTTTTGTTTTTAAAAAGTCTCTTTTAATAGTATCTACATTATGCTATATTTTTGGACATTTGCTTCATTAACTATAGTTTTATTAACCCTTGATTCAATTTCCTGTTTCATTTTTATTTACTTTTATGGCTGTTGTGTCACAGAGGTTTTAGAATTAAATATGATCTTAAGATAACAGGGGTTCAGAAAGCAACTTTCTATAGCTAATATTTTAGTCTGTAACCTGGCTTTAAAAAAATCCCATCTGTGGGAACGTGTATACGTGACACCATTTTTGTGAGTGCCCTGTCAGCTCTGAATGGAAGGCCATACTTCACATTTAATCCAGGTGACTGGTAAAGTCATCCCTGGACAAATGATTACAGTTCTTGAATCTACACTCCTAAAGTAAGACGAGATACTGTAGATTAGCTTAGAGGGGGTAACCTGCGTTTCTCTGTGATCTTCTCATTATAAAGACCCTGTAGCAACACACTTTGTTTTAATAGTGATTAAAGTGGCAGTTCAAATATTTACTGTGGCAAAGTTCTTGCTGACTCAGCTTAAATTTGGGAAGCATGCCATGTTTTGTAAGTCTTCCCAGAAAGCAATACGACTTCAGGTGATACAAATGGGGAACAGACCTCTTTGTCCTTAGAAGTCTGTGGGTTTCCTGAGGCACCACAGGTTAGCAGTTCATCTTTCTTAGCTAGGCTTAAATCCTGGGGCAGTTTTGTAGATTCTCAACAGTGATATTTGCATCTGGACTCTGGTTATTTTTCTGCAGGCCATGAAATAAGAGCTACAGAAAGAATATTGCACTGACTGTAAGAAGAGGAATTCACGTTAACTCTAAAAACCATAAGGATAAATTGTATACAACTGTATCACATTAAAGTATGAATTCAATTTATATATGTAGCATTAAAACAGTCCTTGAGCTACATGCCAAAGATTCCACAGAAAATACTGCTGGGAACTAATTTCTATCTTAAGCACCCATGAATAAGTGAGGGGGGGTTAATGTCTAAAGTGGTAGCATTTTTGGACTTGGTGTCAGAAGACACAGTTGCTAAACCAGCAGGTACTAATTTAGCATTCTTGTGAAACTGGTAATTGCTCGACTATCCTTCACCTTCCCTTTTGGATGTAGAAGTTTATTTTAAATGGAACAATTTATATGACTTCCAGTTCTGCAGGACAGAATTGAGCAGAGGAGAGAAATGGAACTGCTACAGAAACAAGCGTGGGGAGATTCCAGCATGTCTTCATCAAATAGAGAGACGACATTCCATCCTAGACCAAGGATGCAGAGTGAAGTCCTGGTACATGGAAATTAAGGAAAGCACTAAATATTATTTTTTTATGATCCTTAGGAGAAGAAAATAATTCTTTATCTGCCTGAGTCACATGAAGTCAGAGGTTAGAGTAGGCCACACACTCCCAGGAAACTGTATAAAAAATGAGAAATTTGCAAGTTTTAGTCAAGAATTAGTGGCATCAAAAATAGGGGTTCTTTATCCCAACTTTTTACTCCCTGGCCTGTTCTTTTGCCCACAACTATAATGATTATTTAAAAGGCATCACCCTTCCTTCTGAAGACTGGGTATTTTCATCTTACAGTCCTTCAATAAGTTATCTGTTGATTCTTGATATGTGCTGCAGGCAGAGCTCAGTGCTATTTGGAAACTACAGTCTTAGACCTCATATTATGGAGGATGCAAATAAGGAAAGACAGAATAATTTAGTGATTTAATCAATAAGATTAATAGTAATTTTCATTATTTTTAATGTATTTCGATGTTTGCTTTGTTTATTTTTGACTGTCACATAGCTGCTTGTTTATAGGGTTCATTGTGGTGAACATATATGTATAACATTAAATGATCAAAGGCAGTCAGGGTTTCAGTCTTCTTAAATATCTTTTCTTTGTTTCAAGTTATTTGAAATATTATCTTCTATTTATTGATAAAATGTAGAGTGAATTGATCTGAAGTTGAGTCAGTCACCCTACTGTGCTATAAAACTCTAGAAGTTAGTTGCTCTCTCTAACTGTAGTTCTGTCCCTGTTTTCCGTCCAAGGTTTCATACATACTAGGAGAGTGGTAAGTACCACTGAGATATATCTCTAGCCTGATTTTATTTGGTGGAGGGGAGGAGGTTGCATTTCAGTTGTTGGTTGTTTTAGGTTTCTGAGACAGATCTTCCTATGGAGCCCACCTTGGCCTCTAATTAGTGATACACCTCCTGCCTCATCTTCCCACAAACTGTGATCCTAGCTATTCACTACAACACCCACCTTTTTAGTCCTTTACTTTTTTTTTTTTTTCTAAGACAGGGTCTCACTAAATTGCTGGCCTTGAGCTCTCTGTATAGGCCAGGCAGCTTTTGAATGTACATTCTGCCTGGTCTATTCTCTGCAGTAGGTGTCCTGATGGTTTGCTAACAGCACTGACACCATTCCATCTACATCAAAGAAACAACAAATGGAGCTTCTTCATATGAATGAGAACTTGTAATAGTGGTTGTATTCTGTCTCACTTTCACTCTTAATATAGTGGATTTAAAGTTCCTTCTTTTGCTGTAAATGAGTTTCTTTCTTTCTTTCTCTTTCTTTTTTTCAACAGAGGCAATAGAAGTGCCATGGTATGCTCTGGGGGATTAAAGACACACTCAGAGAGAAATTACATTTTATTGAGATCTCAAGTCATTAGTAAGAGTTAACTAAATTAACAGCAAGAATTAAGTGGAAGGAGACAGTTCCAGCTGGGAACAGTGTAGTGGGTAATATTAAAGGGTGAGGAATGACGGTGGTAGAGTTCAGCAGCTGAGGAAGGGTAAGGCGCAGCAGTCTCCACACTCTTCCGCTTGCACTTTGGCTTTTAGACTCAGTGTTATCTATGAAAAAAAAAATTCTCAGAATATGCATGTCAATAGCCAGATGTCATTTCAGAAATTGAAACTAAGAGATTCAGATGGTATCACTAAGTACCAAAGACCAGTTTTTGAGAACAATTTCCTGTCTGAAATCTTATGAAGTTACTTGAAAGTGACATCTAATGGACCTGCTTCTACCAGCAGAATTTTGATGTGTAGGCTGAACACAAAGCTTATATAATTGCATTCAATATGTTTCACCTTAAAGACAGAGACAGACAAGACATAGAATAATAAATCATCTGTAGAATTCTGAAGATACTACAGAAAGATAAGTAGATATGATAGATAATAGGTAGATAGATTATAGATAAATGATAGATTATAAATAGATGATAGATGATAGATAGATTATAGATAGCTGATGGAAAGATGATAGATAGATAGATAGATGATAGATACATAGACAGATGTATCAATCGATGATTGATAGATGATAGATAGATTGTAGATAGATATATAGAATGACAGATTATTTATAGGTGATGGATAGATGATAGATGATAGATAGATACAATTGGAATCTACTTGAATTTTACATATCTCCCTGTCAACTAAACTTGAATATGACCCTTAGAGAAGAAAGGGTTATAGATCACAGTCTGAGGTTTTAATAGCATATTAGTAGAACTGGCAAGGCAAGGGTGATGGAGAAGAAGGTAGAAAAAAGGGCGATAGAATGAAAGAGAGAGAGAGAGCGTGTGTGTCGAATAAATGTAGATTTTGTGATGTTAGGAATCAGGGGTGTTCTGAACGTTTTCCACCGCACTGGTGTCCAGTGTGATATTTCAGTCGTATAGATGATGGACAGTCAGTATCAAAAGACCGGTCTAGGGAAATTGGTTTGTCATTCATTCACTAAGTGATTGTTGACAGTTATATTGTTCTAAACATAAGTATTTCTCATGTCTTAAAGAACATCATAATCCACTGGACTGATATTATTGTCAATCATTTCTGAGAGTATGTAGTGACATGAAATTTGATAATAATTCATGCAAATCACTTATCAGTTCTATTAATGATCATTTGTAGATAGGAAACTGTAGCCCTAAGAAAATTAGAATTTTGTCAAGATCCAGTTGATTACTGAAAAACCTAAAACTAAATCTACTTTTCCCTTTTCTAGAGTGCATGTTCCTAATCAATATTCCATATCATTCCAGTAAAAGTTCTCAGTAGATATTTATGCAGAACCCTAAGGAAGTTGTGGATTATGATAGAAAATCCAAGGAAAGTTTCTACAGAGAGATTAATTCTGACTTGTACTCATTATCCTTGATCTGGACCATGTGTTTCCATTGAAACTCTAGACCGTGTCGTGTCACAAGCACAAGGTTCATTTCATTGTGATGAAATGTAAGTGGTGAATTGGTCATCTCAAAAGAGTAACAGGAAAACACCTACTATGTGAAAAACTGGTAAGTGCAAAAAAAAATCAACATACCCTTCATTTTCCATATAAAGTTATTACAACTGACAATTGGAAGGAGAATGATGATCTCCCTCTTTTGATGTTCTCCTTCTCGAATAAATTAACACATGCATTCTTGTGAGTGTGACTGGAGAACAGATGTTTCAGGGAGTTCATGAGCTAAAGTTTACAGAAAGGGATGAGCAACTGAACAGGAGACTCATGTGAAAGTTTACTTGTGTTTACAATTGCAAATGAAGTTGCACTAATAACAAAAATGGAGAAAATAAGGAAGACTCTCAGGGTCAGAGTAGATGGAACAGGACCAGTGGAAAGGCACAAGCCAGGTGAACATTTTAGAAGAATTTATCAAGCTGAAGTAAAGACAGATGTGTAAAGGTCCAAAACATGCCCAGAATGTTAACCAGAAAATATTTTATTGGAAATATATTCACCAAAATGGGTGAAAACAATTGGAAGACAACTTACGTTTTCATGTCTTAATCCATTTCTTCATTTGAAGAGAAAAAAAAAGCAGTAGGCTAAATCCTTGACTGATATTATTATCAGATTCTTTGTGCAATTACTTAATGCAAAATCAACAACAGCAGATTTGCATAAATAGTGTTCTGTATGCTTGGTATACGAAATAATAAATGTTATATAGGCTGAGCAAAAATTTAAGAAGAGCAGAGAGCTTACTTTAGTTTCACAAGCATTACTATAGAGAAAACAGTAATGGTAATGTATATCCTCTAAATCCAATAAAAGGCATGCCAGAAGGTTGTAGTTCCTTCTTTTCCACTGTGTTTTCTTCAGAGAAGTTGCCCTAGATGTCATTCTTTGCCACACGCTCATCATCTCAAGTTACGCAATTGATTCCCATTATTTGAACTCGCTTTTCAGATGGCTCTCCAGTTATAATTCTGCATTCTAGATGGATATGCCAGGCTTAACCAGGGGTGGCCAGCACAAAATTCTTAAGGACTAAATACTAGCAGGCAGTGTTGGGGGGCCATTACAGCTGTGGTCTTCATATACAAGCACATGCAGTTATTTATCACACCTATTTATTCCTGTGGGCAAATAAAAGATAATTTGGGGTTTGATTTGACAACACGAGGTTATTTTTGGCGTTAGACTCAGCTCATAGAGAAGGAAATGAGCAAAGTTCCTAGAGAAGCTGCTGTGAGGTAATGGAATTGCCTTCTCAGTGTGTCTTCCTCCTGCCTTGTCTCATGTTCTGTGCTTTTATACGGTCGTTCATGTTTGAATTGTGTGGGTGGATAAAAGTTTGGATTCCTTTCTTCTCTTGTTCTTCCATACCACTTGAACACCAAGACTCTCTGTGCCTGTACTGTGTGTGTGTGTGTGTAAGAAATGGATTGATAGATGACAGATAGATACAAATAGATAGATAGATGGACAGATGATAGATAGATAGATAGATAGATAGATAGATAGATAGATAGATACTGAGATAACTAGTCCTTTCCTGCCCTGGGATTTTTGTCCAGTCAGATTGAAACAGGTGCTTAGAAGCTGCTGTTGCTAAACATCATTTTCCCCTCACTTGGTCACATGACATAACTAAGAGTAAAATGAAAGCCTAAAATCTTTGCCTTCTTCTTCTGTCACTACTTTGTCTGAAGTCATACAGATAAATTATTGCCCTTAGTCTTTCCTCTTGAGTCATGTTAAATATGAAAGAGAACAAAACCTCTCAGGACATACCATCCTCCCAGAAGAGGATAACTACCCATAGGGCAAACATGAATCCTATGTAGTGAGAAAATTAATGATTCAAGAATGTACCTGACCACTTTGCATACAGAGTATAGCCCTGAACAAGACTGCTTAACTGTGCATGCTCTTGCTCTATTTAAAACTGAATCTCATGTCAGTACAGTAAAGATGGACTTGAGAGTCACTGGGTTTTGTCTTTGTTCCTCTTCTCAATGTGGCAACACTGAGTAAGTATCCTTCTCTGCTATTTTTTTACCGTTGCTCTTTCTTTACGTGGCATAGCAGGATGGGTGGCCAAGCCTGCAGCTGGTGTGACAGTGTGCAGGCTAAAACCTCCAGCAACAATTTCACTTCTTACCCTCCATAACTCCTGCTTCAGTGACTGATTTTTTTTCTCCAGATAACTGTCAACATGGACTGAATTCAAAGTTCTCTCTGATCATACCGACTAAACGTTTCCAGTGAATACATGGGACATTCATTCTTAGCTTTATATTTAAGCTACATCATTAACTGGTCTCAACCTATCTACCTCCCATATGCATCTGCAGGGCAATTCCAATTAAACTGGAATTAATATGCCTGTTCTAATTATCAAGATTCCTGGTATTGTGCACTCACTTGAATTCTACCTGTGCACTCACTGTCCTAGGTCATTCCTTACCCCTGGCTATTTCATTCTTATTTGTTCATGACCCAGCTTAATGTCAGGACCTCTGAGGAAACTTCCTCTGCATCCCTGGCTCATAAAGCCACTTCCTTCCCAGTGTTCCAAATGTGTGTTATTAATAATTCTGCTTTAACATTTACTCAACTGAACTCCAATTATCTGTCCAGGCATCTTTCTCACTGACAGAACCATGCTCTTCCTTCCCTGAGGGGCAGAAACCATGGATTTTAAACTAGCAGAGTGTTGGCACGAAGTGGGTGTTTAATAATCATCTGTAGGGTGAATGAGTGATTGAATTAATCGATGTGCAGATGGATTCTAAAAATCTTACTTATGTTTTCAATGCTACTTTACTAAGTTGGGATTCCTCAGATTTTATATGCACTTACTCTGTATTTGTTCTTCCAAACTATATGCATGTAAGTACACTCATGTTAGCATGCACATGCACACACACAGGTGCATGCACAGACATACACTCATGACTTTCATCTCTGTACACTATATGATGAAAAACATGATTGCATTAGTCTGTGTTACCAAAATGAAAAACACATTGTAATGCTATTAAACATTGAAGGTATTGAGAAACACGGTTTAAGAACTATTTAGTGACTATGTGAAAACCCAAACACTTTTGTTTCTGCAAAATATACTATCCAAATTATAAATGGCTTGTCTTCAGGGGTCTAGCCAAATAGTCCTGCTGCAGCCATACTTTATGAACTTCTTTTATTCTTGCAATTTTATCATGATTTTTACCTGCTAATTGATCGTAAGTTAGGGCTTATTACGGGAATAAATGACACATGGTGTTGAGAATACAACCTTCAGCTCCCAGCAGGAGAAGCCTGCAAAAGTGATTTTGTACTCCAATAAATTTCGCTAAGAAATCTGGACCACCAACATGTGTACAGCTGCACAAAGATTACATCAGTGCTTAAGAAGGATCCACATCTACTGTTAGAAATACTTTTGAAGTTTGGCCACCATAATGTATATTGTGCTACACAAGTGGTTTTGCTAAAACTGGATGGAACATTTGGTATTTTCTAAGCATTAATTGTGAGTAGCCGCTCCCTTGAGAAAAGTTATGGTTTGACTAAGAAGGAAACGTTGCAAAAAAGAGACCCTTAATAGGAAGCTACAAAATATACCCCTAAAATGTTGATAAGTATGCTTTGCTCTCTGTGGACCATGCCATCTCTCACTGCTGTTTGTATATCAGGAGCTGGATATGAGGTGAATAGTTAGAAGGACCCTGCCTCCTACACATGTTCATGTGCTTTCAAGCATAATACGCTTAGGTTTCCAAAGGAAAGCTTATAAAGACTTTTATTTGTGCTCATGACATGCAAATCTTACTCCTCTCTCACATACACCTCTTCTTTTTCCCAGCTAGCCTGCACTGGAGTGATCCCATCTCCACCAGTGGGAGTGGGATTTCCTCTTGTGTCCTACTAATGACAATCTTTCTCTTCAACGAATCATATCATATGTATTTGAAATTTACATGATGATGCTATAGGAATTGAAAGTCTGCTTTACAGAAAGGATTACAAGCATATATATTAGCTTTCTAAAACTGATTTTTTAAAAATATTTTTTTGAAATTTTATGTATTTCATATAAAACACCTTTATAATCATTTTATATGCCCTCCCCCATCTGTACCACTACACTTTCTTCCCAATGGATGTCATATATTCTGTCGTCTATGTTAAAGGCCATAGAGTCAAATTAGTGTACCACGATGTCCCTCGATGAAAATTTATCCACTGGGGTCTAGTAAGCCTATATAGAGTCACTCCCTTTAAAAGGTTAGCTCACCCTCACCCAGAAGTAGTAAGCTGCCATTAGTTCCTTGCCTAAGTTTGAGATCTGCTTAAGTTTGCATGGGTCTTGTGCATGCTGAAAATATTTCTATAGGTTCATATGAGCAAGGTCCCAGGAGCCTGTAAGACTGTCTTTCCATATGGTCATGCACCTCTTCCCATGTTTCTTACAATCTTTTCACCCCTAGTTCCATAATGGCTCCTGAGCCCAGGGTGGGTGAAGTTTAATATAGGAGTCCTGTCCAGACACCCACATTCTACAGACTCCTATTCTCTGCACTTTGGTTATTTGTGCCCATTTTTGTTCGTTGTCTTCTGTGGCATGAGGGAGTTTCATTGATGAGTGGCGACATGCATTAGTATTGCTCTATCCCTCCTTTCACTATGTTGCAAGAGTCTTAGATATAGTGGTGACATTATAGATGTGTCAATTAAGGTTGGGCATCTCACAGACACTTATTCTCTGTGTGTGACCAGTTGTGGAACTTTGTAATATTCTCCTTCTGTTTCAAAAGTCACTTCTTTGATGAGCAGTGACTGTTATATTGTTTTAAATATAAGGATCAGTATTTAGGATATAGTAAGAAATTATATTTGTCTAGGAATATGACAACCTTAGGATTTTCTCTAAGATCTTTGACCTCTCCAGCCATGTGTATTTGGCTATGTTAACAGTACCATACATAGCCTTCACATTGATTGGGCTTAAGTCCAACCAGGTAATTGTTGATTACCCCAAAGATAAAAGTGCCATTACTGCACCAATATCATTTGCTATGACAGTCATTGTTGAGGTTGTTAGACCTTAAAGCTGAGGTTGTAGCATCCATTGAAATTCTCCCTTAGTAGGTTGCATAGTACTCTCCAAAGCTACAAGAGCTAGCCTTCAAGGAAGTGGCTTCCAGGTCAGTTCCAGCTCCATTGCTCCAAGTCCTGTGTCCAAAGTATGCCCTGTATTCAGCAGTAGTGTCTTACCTTCAAGTTCTAATAGGCAATCAAGGGCTGTAGCACTAGCCTAATTTTAGGCATTTCTTGGATCACCCTGGAGAACAACACAAAGGGCGATTTCTCCTCTCTGGCACTGTTTCTTGTCATGTAGCCTTCAGCTATACATATGGACTCATGTAGAGATATTGTATGTGTAATTTTTCAGTATGTTTTGAACTAATATATTTCTCTGATTTTTCACACAGGCTAAGTATTATTTCTCTCCCTTCTTTCTCTAGAAGTGATTTTTATAGAAAATTTCCAAATATATCTCCATGCAAAGCAAGACAAAGAGTAGGTAATATGTAAGCAAGTAAGCTAGAATATTAGTGAAAATTATCTCTCAAGTAAGTTACAAATGTATTAGCATTTTGCTATTACAAATTCTTGGACATCCTCAAAAAAAAAAAGAGAGAACAAACAAGCAGTAGGTGGGGATTCAATAGGATCTCCTAAGTTGAATTAGTACATCCTTGATACAAGAAAGCTCCTGCACAATTTATTTGGCTGTCAAATATTTAAAGAATTGAAGAATCATCTGCAAATATTAAAAGGGTGAATTCATATAAGCAAATATTACAATAGAAAATTTACCTGTTCAATGTAGAACTGATCTTGATGTCATTTTTTCCAGCCTTATAGTCAGAATACTTATTGATGACTATCATACTGCCTGTGACAGCTGGGCACCCAGATTCTCAGTGGGAACAATGGTACATTATATATTAAACTGAAAATGTCATGCAGTAACTTCTCTCTTGCACATTATCTTCTAAGAAGCCTGCCCACCCCTTTCCTGGAAGCAACTTGAAAACATCCATCAAATCTATCAAATCTGTTGTTGCCAAGACTTCTTAAATCTTTGACTCTTCTTGAATCAAGGCTGGTATCTAGTCAGATTATTGTCATACTTTCCTTCTATGTGAATTAAAATATATACACACAATACATTTATTGCTTGAATAATTAGTGTATGTTTAATGTGGTCAACACAAAATCATTTATCAAGTTCCATGCTGATGTTTCTTTGTAATCTTATTGAAACCAATAGAAATCACAGTTCGATGACAGTCTAGAAACGTCTCATATGGTGCCCTGTACCAGTCTTAGCAAGTTCTTCTACTTTTATTTCCTGTTCCCCAGTGTTTACCTCAACACAGCTTAATCATTAAGTTGGTATCATGAACATTATTTGTTATATCACCATCCATTCAAAATAGCGATGACCTGATTCTTCCCAGAACAGAAACGAAGAGGATGCTGGAAAATGCCCTTCTAGCCTTTACTCTTTGCTCTTACTGGTCAATGTTCTGTAAAATTTAGGTCATAGACAGTCTCAGGGTAATTCAAAAGGAAGATGTTATTATGGGGAAATCATTATCCTCTTCTACTGGAGAGGAAATGAAGATCAAGAAAGGATAAATAACTTGCCTAGCTGATTCAAATCACATCTCTCATTGAACTTGGATTTGAATCCACACGTCCTTGCTCTAGAGACTATGTTCCTAATGACTATATTACTTGTCTCGGTTGAATTAGCATCTGATCCTAGGAGGACTCCTGCACAATTTATTTGGCTGTCAAATATTTAAAGAAATGAAGAATCACCTGTGCATGTGAAAAGCAACGTGAATTCATGTAGGCAAATATTAGCATTGGAAAATTTGCCTGATAAATGCAAACACTTAGTGAAACCCAAGAGTAATGTGAGGAACTGAGGTGTTTATTTCCCATCTCACAGAGTAAAGCCTTGCATCTGTCTCAACATGTAGTTTGTTTAGCTTCTCTTAGGAATAACAGCAAATGTACATGAAATCAATAACAGCAGCAGCGGAATCTTAACAGGTAATGTGTATCAGCTTCCTCTGTGTGCCTCAGCTTGTCTAATTTCTTTCAAGGCACGACATCCATGATTCCTCATTTAGATCTCTCAGCCAATAAACACATCAAACATTTTGGAAGTCTGCTCCCAGAAGCAAAGGTGACCTGAATTATACATTGCTTCTCAATGTGTTGACGATTTAGACCTAACTGAATGACTGGTTTTGAGGATTTCCATCTTGAACTATACGTATTATACAAATGTACTCATATATGTATAAAATTTACACAATAAAAATATGTATGTATATGCAAAACTTAAGGAGTTCCATAATTTATCAACTCAGATGAAAACTGTGTTATACATGTGAACAGTCCCAGTGGGTGAGCATGGACCCCGCCCCCTTGTTCCTTCAGAGTACGTGACATGGCCACTTCTTACTATTTCCCTGCCATCCTGTGAGTGTCCTCAGAACTAAGATATCTTCTAAAACCAGAGTTATTATCCTTGCCAATGTCTAATAACCCTATTTATGGACAAGCCACAGTGAAAGTAATTATTAGTATTCTAAGTCTTGTTCTATAGGCTCATAATGGTGTGTTTCATTGTTTGTGGTGTTAGCCTTGGGCTGTTAGGCATAATTCTGTTTATGCCTATGAAGTCAGGCTGTCCATCCAGAACATGACAGATTATAGATTCACAGCATCTGCTGAATCAGCTGGACTTCAGCACTGAATACCGCATCCTCATTTGCAGAGCTCATGGCTTCTGGGTGAATACCCAGAAGACTGAGAAAGTTATGTTTGAAACATAATTTATTTCATTTTTCTCAGTTAAATAAATCACTTTTGGTTTGCATTATCCACAGCCTGTATTTTGCTTTACAAGTTGAAATCCGTTTCTGTTTTTGCTGCAATATAACATCGTGTGAAATCATCTTTCTTTACCCTGGATGGAGAAATTCAAGAAGCCATTTTTCCCATTCATTGAGAAGCTGAGATGACCCATTTGCCATCATGCTCAATCAAAGCACGTTTTCAATGGACTATCCTCTCATGGGTTATTTTTTCCTGCCATAATTGGAGGTTCTAGACTCCTCATATGCAGCATACATAACAGGCATGGTGATGCATACCTTTAATTTCATCACTTTGAAGGCAGGTGTAGAGAGGTATCTGTGAGATTGAGGCCTGCCTGTTGTATGTATCGAGTTCTGGACCAGCCAGGGACACAGGGGACACTGTCTCAAAAACAAAACTAAATTAACCAAAAGAAGCATAAGTACTAGTTGTGTACTAATATGCTGATTCATGCAGTCTGTCTCAGTCACAATGTCACCTTGATGTTTTGCTGAACATTAGCATCCTTTAGATAGATGAGGAGGAGACAGTGTGGTAGTTTGTGGGACCAGTGAGAAGAAGCTCATCCCTTCTGTTCACATTCCACTGGTCCCAAGTTGGTTACTTTACTCCAGTTAGATACAGTAACCCCTGGCAAATGTAGTCCCTAATTTAGGAACTATTCAGAAGCTATATTCTTTTTTTCTGAGATAAGATCTCACTATATAGTCTCCAGGGAACTCAATCTCCATATGCAATCCTCCTGCCTCAGTTTCCCATATGCTGAGTTCACAAGTGTCTCTCAGTGAGTCTTTGTTCTCTAGTTTTGAAAGAGCAGTGTCAGTCTTTGGTAGACAGCCAAGTCTACCACAGCCTGAATTTAGGACCTTTCTGAGACTCTGTTTCTTCATGTTTAAAATGGAGTACTGCATTTACATCATAGATTATAATTCTTGCATTAAATCAATGATAAATGTTGAATTATGTGAGTGGCAAAATACGATATTAATTTAAATGTTGTCTTTTGTAATAATAATAATGTTCTCAGAGTAAAAATGGTACTCTTCTGTTGAATCTATAGTATGAGAGTGCTCACCTGGTCGGACATAGTGTAAACAAAATGATTTCTTTACATAATTGTGCTTTACAACGTATTTTACATCTACTTGGATGTTTCTTAATACCTTATGGAGTCAAATCTTATGGATAAGAAGTAAATTTTGAGCAACCAGAGAGATCAATCACCCTATCTGCAAGCAAATTTGACTACTTCTTAGGCTTATCTTCTTTAACCCTTGCATCAATTCGAGTT
Organism: Eospalax fontanierii; assembly: GCA_035773235.1. Classification (NCBI taxonomy): domain Eukaryota; kingdom Metazoa; phylum Chordata; class Mammalia; order Rodentia; family Spalacidae; genus Eospalax; species Eospalax fontanierii. The sequence continues at coordinate 22,733,598 of CM069540.1, forward strand.
TAAAAATTATTAGGTGAAACAGGCTAGTTCCATAAGCACAGATATCACATATTATTTTCTCAGACGTGTAATCTAGTTGGGAATGAAGGAATGAACATTAAAAGGGGACTATTAAAGATGGAAAAAAGGGGAAGATTAGGGTGCTATTCAGTTAGAGAGGATTAATGTAATCAAATTGTATTAAATACATTGGATGGAAATGTCACAAGGAAATCTCTTACTTTGGACTATTAATATATGCTAATGAAATGAGTAAGACATTAAAAGTACCCAGCAGGGCTAGTGAGTTGAATTGGATCCCAGAACCCACATAAATGTGGAAGGAGTGATCTGACTCCACAAAGGTATCCTCTGACGTCTGCATGTGTGTTGCGGCATGCATGCCCAGGCACAAAATCAGCACACATGCACATACATAAACATACATGCACACACACATAGAAATAATAAATAATTTTGAAAATACATGAAAAGTAACAAAATGGTTCGATAACACTTCCATGTAGAGACAAACATCTTGTTTATGTATGCTGGGCACCTGGGCTATCCTCTGAGAGGACACATGTGAGGAACATCATGCACACATTAAAATCAATAAGTTTGAGATCAGAGACACCTAGTCTGAACTTGGCCCTACATTAAACCGTTAAATGAATCTTGATTATTTAATGGACTGATTCTCTGTTCTCTCATTTCTTCCACCAAGGGAAGTTTATACACTGAAATGGATTTTGAACATTGACTGGGATGCTGCCAACGTTTGAACTGCAAAGGAAGGAAACTTTCCACTTTTCATCTTGTGATTTCTGAAGTCCCACGTTAGGTAGTAAGAAAATTGGTGTTGAAACACAGGACTGTCTGCACATTAGATTTATCCTCATAGTCTCTCTACCCCTGCCCTCTTTTTAGGACTGTCTGAACATTAGATTTATCCTCATAGTCTCTCTACCCCTGCCCTCTTTTTAGGACTGTCTGAACATTAGATTTATCCTCATAGTCTCTCTACCCCTGCCCTCTTTTTACCTTACAATGCTCAGAACTATACCTGGCCCATTTTAATTGCTCAATAAATCACAACTCTGTCCATTAGTATCTGTGCCTTGGTTCAGCATACTGCTAGATGATAGCAGGTGCTCCGTTCTCAGCTATTCAGACATTAGGTATGCATGTGCCTCACAGATCTAATGGAGCCCTAACAGCAGAAGGCCCTGTGATATCATAGCTCTTGTCCAAACTTCAGGAGAAGTCGCAAAGTGAAATTAAATAGATAATTATTAAGAAGTTTTTTTTTTTTTGGAATGTCTTTCATCTGCACAATCTATTTTCATCTCTTTAACAGTTTTGCCTTTCTAACGTTTATGTTTCAATTAGGAATTTACATTTTTATTCGGTCATGACAAAGAGTAGAACAGGACAAACAAGAATATTCTGCAGACAAAGAATGAAGGATAAGTGCTCGGTAAATGTTGAGAGAGTTGATCAATGAAAATAGTATTCAGTAAATTTTTTAAATAGATCAAGAAGAGAAAATGCAAAAACTGAAGCATATGAGTGTAAAGAATAACTAACGCAGTCTTTACCAGGAAGAAGAGATCAATGAACTGATGTGTATTTCATAACCATTCCGAAGAAGAAGGGTTAGCTATTCCTTTTTATCTCACTCCCCAGCAAACACAGCTTCCCATGGACTAGCCCTGTAAATGTAGAATGTGAAGCCATGTGATATCTCTAAGCTTCAGAAAGGAAAATGGTATTCTAAACAAATGAAAATAAATGAAAGAAGCTCCTGAGGAAAATTGCACATGTAGTTAGTAAAGTCCTAAAAGAAATCTATGTACATTAGATAACATGACACGAAATAGCAAGGCAACTCTTAACCTGGAGACACATCGACAACATGTCCTGGATTTAACTTCTGCGATATCCCTGTGAGATAGAGAATGAAATTTCCATTTATATGAGGGGAAATAGAGTTAAGTAATTTAACAATTTAGTTAAGGAATTTAGACTTGCAAAAGGCCATCCTAATGAGTGAAGAATTAAAATCAAAACTTTGAGAATGAGGGCTTTCCCCTTCTCAGGAGACCCTCAGTGTGTCTGTGTTCATTTGCTCTCATCATAAGCTGCCATTTACTTTCAGATAATGTAATTTTTAGTTTATGCTATAAACTTTCCTCACTGTCATAAAAGAAAACTTGACATTTAATATAAAAAATAAACAAAATAATCTGGGTATGATGGTACAGACCTTTATTCAAAGCACTTGGGAGACAGAGGCAGACAGATCCTCTGTGAGATCCAGGCTAGCCTGATCTGCAGAGTGAGTTCCAGAGCAGGTGGGGCTATAGGAAGACCCTGTCTCACAAAAAAAGAATATAAATAAATCCCCTATTATAAACTGTTGATAAGCCTCATGTGTTCTGAGCATCAGACAGGCATCACCACCTGTGGGTGTGAGGATGTCAGAGGTCTGCCACAGGGTGTCTCTGTAATACTTGTACCCATCATGGAGGCCTAGAAAAGTAGCAATTTGTTAAGACTGGAGACAGAATTAGAGTCTCTTTAAAGTCACTCTAGAGTGAAATAATAACCCTTAAGAAATAACTCCTTTGTATCTATTAAAGCAAATCAAACAGATTGTAATTTTCCATTTAAGTGCTGGTCTCCTCTATCAACCTTCTCCACTCAGTCTCTACTTTTGCTTTTAAGCAATCTTTGCAGTGTTGTATCTCCTGAATCCTGAATGTTGCCCCATAATAAGAACTATGCAAATCCCCAAACCCAAATCCCTTATGAACCAACCAGGTTCCCTTTTAAATCTCAAGCATGTTCATTACAGTTTCATACACTGCATTTCGTCACACATATGCACGTTAGGGGAATAAAGTGCAGATCTAAACCACAGGCATTGGAGGGGGCGGAGCTTGCCTTCTGCTGCTTCCTAACTAAAACAAAGTTGAATTATCCCATTTAGGGGTTGCTGTATTTTCTTAGTCTATGGGCTCTCTGCTGTTATTTTTACTATCTCCATTCCTCATGCCGTTATTCACATGGGTAAGGCAGTATTAATAGACATAATCCCCTTGAAGTGTGTTTGAAGACTGGCATTGGCCCATTGGACCACAGGGCCATGTACATAATAGTACTGCAAAAAATTCTGTGCTTAATGCTTTGAAGGTTCGGGTCCTGGTTTGATCATATGTTTTATTGGCCCCTGGCAAATCATTTGGTGGCCTGTGACTCATTTTCTGTAAAAGAAGGAAAACAATAGTTATTTAAAAAGTCATAGTAGTGACATAAATCATGTCTGTGAAGTATGTAGCACAAAGTCTCACACACAGCAACAAAAGCATGTCTCCTACTAATTATATGTTATTATTACATCTCACTTTTCTTCCTTTTGCCTCAAAAAATTTGCTCTATCCTGATCTTCTCTGTTTTTCATAAATTTTTTCTGTTCCCTTCTGTGCAGTGAAAAGTTGAGCTAAAAATGACAAAACAGAGACACAGCCTGCTTTCCAGTTTCTCTTCTTGGACCCATGCACACCAGGGATGTAGTGGCAGGAAGAACCTGCTCAGGTTCTGAGAGAATATCTGCCTGAACAGGAAGTTCTAGAACAGTAGAGACACAATATTTCCATAGACCTGATGATAGGACACTGTCATCCTTGAGTTAGCCTCTGGAGTCCTGCAGTCACATCGCAGTGTGGGAAGGACCAACACTGTTCCCATGAAGAGTCCTCTGTCCTTCTCCATGTCTGTCCTTGTAGCAACTGTCATTTGTTTAGATGTTTAAATGATCCTGTCAGTATTTGTATGATTTTCCTAATGTTTGCATCTCTAGGTTTTCATATGACATCGTAGTATTTCTAAGTCAGGCTTCTGTATTTACTGATGACATACTGAATTCCACCATTCACCACCACCACCACCTTCATAACCATCATCATCATTACCACCAGCATCACCATCACCATCCAGCCTTTACCACCACCACCAACTCTACTATACTATCAAGTTTCTCTAGGTCATTTTTTCAACCCGTGGCTCACGTTTGCATGTCTCCCCTCTTTGGTTCCTGAGTTTCCATATATTCATGGAGCTTGCCACATTCATTAACCTATATTGGAGTGAACCCAATGAAATATTATTCATATATATTTAGCCCCATGAAATTGCTGAAATTTGACTGCTTTAGATTATTTACCTGTTTCATATGACTCTACCTAGAATTTTCTATCTGCTCTATTGAGTGATTAATTACATGGGGACAATCTCTTTCACCTTGCTTTGGCAACTCACAACATTGCTTTGCGAATGGGTTATTCTTACTGTGTATGTACTGAGTATCTGAATAAGCCATATGGAAACAATTACAGGATTCTGAAGTGTCATTCTAGTATAAGAAGTTGATGCTGTAAATAACTGAGCACAGAACAATATCTCAGTGGTTAGTCTCTAGAGGATGAGTTAAAGATGAAGAAAGGGGAAGTCATTGTGGGACTTTGTACCAACCATGAGCCCTCAAGATGAGCAATGGGTAATCCTGAGTGACAGGCAGGCTGTGCATTACAGAGGATCTTGTCCTCCTGCCACTCCTATGCTTCTTGTCTTGATTTTTTTTAATTGATGCCCCCCAAAATATGTACCTTAAATGTTTTGATATTTACAAAGAATATCGAAATATATACAATTTATGTCGTGGGACAAATGGAATCTTCCAGAAAGGGGATTTCCTGTTGGAACTTGAGGTTTGTACCTGGTACGGTGGACGCACATATCAGAGATCTAAGGAAAGGTAGTAGCTAGAGGCCAAGAGACTGCAAGGAACTAATGACCAGAAGTGTGAGTCCTGAACTCAAGCAGTGGAAATGGGAACCGAGAGGAGGAGATGGACTGGATACTTACTCATCCAACAAAGGGAGGGGGGACAATAAGGATAGTTACTCAGCACTCTCCTCAGTTTGGGAGAGATTTGGAGGATAGTTAGCAGTACAGCATTGAAACACTTTAGAGAGTAAGATTGTGAACCGGATTCTCAATTTTTGGGAGGGAGACAATTGCCAGATGAGCATAGAACCAACTTTGCTCATGATTGTTCTGTTTTCCTGACTGAGGAATGTGGAAAGAGTGGCTCAGAGAGACGGCTAGAGTAGCTGAAGTGGAAGAGTCTTGGAGACATAGTTTGAACCCAGGGCTAACCGTATCATTCAGTCTCCTGTTATCTTATTGGAATGTCCTATTGGAAAGGAGCGTCACCAGCTTCACAGCTGCTTCTTCACAGTCTCCCCAGGATTCAATAGACTAAGAAACTGACTAGCGAGCTGTACTTTTAAGATTTTAATTAATCATTAACTGGCTTGCCCTCCAAGGACTTTTTGCCCCTGCTTTGAATTTTTAGACAGATGGCAGGCAGTTATTCCCTCAGCCTCGTCATCCGTTTGCATGGCGGCTGAAACATCAAGTGCGGACTTGGAGAGGGATCATAATTCATTTCTAATTAGTCTTCTCTGATCATTTCTCCTTTGTCCTAAAGTACAGTAGCAGCATCTAATTGTGACTGAAGTATGCGACTAGAACAGACTGCTCTCCCTCTCTCCACAAATGCCCAGGCACCAGTGTGGTTGAGAAGCCTTATTCTAGGCTCTGTTTTTAAACAGCTACAGTAGGGCGGAAGGAGTGCTCGATTTAGCGTCTGTGACATGACAACGGGCTCATTTCTTGGATCATATCAGTGAGCATTGTTAACGAACACTGCCCATTTATACGTCCTGTAAAGATTTAGGCAGGAAAGGAATGGACACTAACTGAACTGCCAACTCTGATAGGATCTCACCTGAACGGCAGGAAAATCCCTAGGGTATCACAGAGCTACACACAGGAGAAGCTGAAGCTACATGCTACCTGCCTTTGTCTAGAACCCTGGCTCTGCAAGGCTACTTCAGACACACTTCCTAGGTCTAGATTCACTTCATAAATCAAGGTTAATGCCTACATTATATAATTAGTGTCATGTCATCATGTGGAGCATTTGTTTCTAGACGTGGAAAGGAACAAACGGATTTTTGGGTATTGTATTGTGGCACATTGGCTTCCTGGCTTTGCAACAAAAATATTTTAGCAAATAAAATAATACTGTTCTTCTGTCTGTTGTGAAATTTAGATTTTCCATGCTTCATAGAACTTAATGACTAAACATGGATTCTTTGTCCTCACTTACCTAAGTCATGAATTAGATGTGGATATCTCCCATTTTACAGATGAGGAAAGTGATGCTCAGTGGTTTTCTTGCCATTATTGATCAAATAGATTTTGAATTCTCAGCCTCTAGAAGGTATCGTTTCATGCAGTCCCTCGAAAGTTAGGTCCAAGTAGAAGCAAAAATAGGATGAATTCAGCTCAGATAATATCCTTCTAAGAGACTGACATTCATCTCCAAGTCATATAGTTCGGGCTTGTTCTTTCCACCTTTCAATTTCTGACACTAAGTGATAATTATAGAGCTGAGAGGCACCCTGCACATTTGCAGCAGCTAATTGACTCAATGGAGAAAAGGCTGATTGTGCAGTGGAATCCAAACTACCAATTAAAATAGAAGGAAAGCACATGCACACAATGTCTTAGATATTTATATCACAGTGACAGTCTTCCCTCTGTAGAGATGGGATACAGGTCAAAGGGCCTGGACACATAGTGCCCAGCCAGGAGACCTGAATCCAGCCAGATTCAGTGAAAAATAAGAAAGAAAATAAGGAGAGGAGGAGCTGCACCTATCACTAATTGTCAGGGAAAAAAAGGAATTTAGACTTCAGTAAGGATGCTGACATTGACAAACTGCTTTATAATTAACAGACAACAATCACTTGGAAGCAAGAATATTACTAGAAACTTGCTGAGAGTGAGGACCTCACCCAACCTTCCACAAGTGCTGAGACTGTGCCAGGGTTTGACTGGAATGCTCTGACATTGTTCCATCTCCAGCTCTCCCCAGACGTATGGGGTCAGGGAGCCATGGTGTGAAGTTTCTTGATGTATGGATTACAGTTAGATTATTCTTTTTATTATGTCTTTCTAAAGAACCTCTTCACAGTGATACACAGGAGAGGCTGAAAGACAAATGATAATGGTCAATGAATTAATAATAGTGGATACAAAGTAGCAACTAAACCAGAGTCCCAATTAGGCTTTGGCTGAAATACAAAAGGTGCCTGTTTTGGGGAGATTTCTGGGTGACTAGTCTGGTATCAAATTAATAGTTTTTACTCTAAGATATCTCAATTGAACCAATTTTTCAGGAAAAGATAGGATTTGCTTCCTCAAGGGAAGGATACAACAGCCTCATATCCTTTTGCTGTTCCCAACTGCTAGAGATTTGTCAGCTGGAAGTCCAGTGGTTTTTTTTTTTTTTTTCCTACTAACAAGGACTGAGACTCCTTGTGTAGCATGATATACAAGGATGAGAAGACCTTGGGGATCCTATCTAGACTGGCTCTGAGTAGACCCATATTACAGCAGAACTTAGATGATGCTAAGAAAGGAGTTTAGATTAAAGGTGAGCCCTCTTGGGCTCAAGACACAGAAGCTGAAGAGTGAGCAGACAAGAACAGAGTCCTAGGAGAGCAATGATGTCATATGATTACTGAATTACATGTTGCCCCTGTTCCCAGTCACGATGGGGTTGGAGCCATCATGTTATTTTATAGTCTTTTCAAATGTATTAAAGATCATGTACAGAATAATGGGTTACATGTATACAGTCTTTTTAATACTTTTAGAATGAGAATCCCACTTCTCCATTAAAGATGATTCAGGAAGATGCACTAACTACAGTAAATAGGCACTACCACCAGCCACAGTAAGAACTTGAGAACCATGAGTTGATCCTAATTGTAACCAGTCTGGAGAATTCTCTAAGGTGTTGGCTCTGTCTGTCAGTGTGCCCTGTCTTTCTGGAGTGATTTGCCAAGCTCAAATGTCTAGAATCAAATCTCCATCTGTATTGATCTTGTCTTCTCTTACCCTAAAGTCCCGACATCTGCCTGCTTCATAGTTGGTCCATGACTTTTGTTCTATGATTCTTTCTTGCTTGTAACATTTGACCTTTATTCTTTGAAGCATCTGTGACTGCTTTTAAAATGACACCCTTAAGTCAACCCCTTTATCCTCCCTCCCTCAGAGTCATGTGATTCCAGAGACTGAATGTACCAGGAAAGTCTTTCCTGAAGAGACTACACAGCATGAGATGCCCATGGGTAGGAAGATAGGATGCTTGAAGCATATGCAGACCCTTTGGCTCCTTGATGGATTGTTGGTGAGAAAACAACCTCAATACTGACTTTCTACTAGAGGCCAACTCTTTTGATTTTATGCAGACATACAACGCTCTAGCACTGGCTATGGAAGCCAGTGCCAAGAAAGACATGTGCCTCTAAGAGTACTCAGGTAGACAGTTAATGCCAGGAAACTGGAAAAAAGGAGGTCAGTAAACAGGATGCTCTCCTATAGGCCTCATGAAGAAAAGTCATGAGTAGTGCTTAGTAGGCCAATGATGACATTGATTCCAGAATGGAGACCTGGTCATTCAGTACTTGGATCTGGAGACAAGAGGGTGGCATGGCTAGTAAGATCAGTTCATTCTTAGATTTAGAATCTATAACCAACACAGAACCTAGATCTCACAGTTGCTACACATGGAGGCTTAGATGGAGCTGCAAACATAACACGGAGGCCATGTCAGGAAGGGAGGTTGTATGCTTGGCTCCTGGACTCATCTCCAGTGCCCTGTGAAGGGTTAGTGTTTTGTATTGCTATGCACTCTGAGGCAGAGGAAGACCAGGAAGACTGGTGCCCACAAAGTTCTCTTAGGGGTAGGGGGCAGCTGACAATTGGACACACTGGTTTTGCAGAGGCATAATTAATGTATCAAAATAGGGGGGAGGTATAACTGAATTTTGCATGCTCCCCAGAAGAAAGAAACAGGTTGCATAAAGAAAATCGCTATATACTGCATCGGCAAATATATTCTGTGAATATGCTATTTTTGTGGGTTTCAATCTTGTCAGCGTGTTCATTAAATTTTAGAGTTCAAGCATTTGCTACTATGTGGGTGTGGCAAGGGAATGTTAAGACATACATTTAGGTGTGCACATTTATTCTTCTCTCTATTTGAAAAGGAAGCAGGTGGGTCTCTTTGATCTATCAGATGTGTTTTCTAATATTATTTTCTCCAAACTGACATATTCATGATGATCTACAAAGCTGTCTCTGAAGGAAACAAGTCCAAATAGAAGATTCTTCTGCAGATATATAGGCAAATTGCAGACCAATAGGGAAGGAGGGAAGACTGTGGGTATGATGAAAGAGTGAAAGCTAGATCCACTCCAAAAATGCATGGCAGGAAAGAAGTCTGTTGTCAGACAGGGTGAGAAAGCATTTACTCTAAAGGATTCTAGAGGTAAAAATTGCTAGACTGGATGACAGAGACAGTAGACAGCACTTGATGACTGATGGAGATTAATATCTTCGGGCTCAAAAATCAATGCATTCGTGATACCTAAGAACACAGGACCTTGTACTATTCTGAGGCTTGGTGCCATGTTGAAGAAAGGAATTAGCAAACATAAGTATGCTTCACTTTCTTTCATTGTGGTAGAGAAGGATATTTGGAATTTCATTCTAACTTGATTTTGAAGAAATTAATTATATGAACTTCCTCAGTCGACCATGTATATGTGTGTTGAATGGCATATCACTGATAAAACTGCTCTGTGAGCACATGTATCTTAAGGAAAATGAAGAGGAAGTTACCATATGCTATCCCTTAGCATGTCACCAAACACATGGGAATCGCAGAATCACCTATGAAATATTGGTGTGTTCTATTATGTACATGAGAAGATTGAGTTAAACAAATGATTACATGACCTGACACCAAGATGGTCATTAGTACCTGACTGAGATTTGAACTCAGCTTCTAAGACTCTCAGGCCTAAACTTCCTCTACCACATTACCTTGATTGCCAAGGTAGAAAAATGTAGAAAATTATAGTCGGTTTCTTGTAAAGGACAAGTGAGTGGCAATGGCCTCCGGCTCAAAATCTATGAGCTGTGACACAAGATAATTACCTTGAATTTACATGGACACATGAGGCCTCCATAAAAAACATTGTTGAGAGTCTGAATCACTGGGGAGAGTGAGATTCTAAGAGACTTTCAGCATGAGCTAGACCTGTTTTATTGCGAGAAACAGCTATGATCACCTTTCGTCTCCCTTTTTAAAATCTCAGCATTGAGGAGGAAATTTCTCTGGATATGTGGGTATTGTCCAGGAGACAAGTGATACAAAAAGACCTGACAGCTTTCTCAGAGCAGACAATTATGTGAGGCCGGTGCTGAAATATATCCAGGAATAGAAGGGGCTGTGGGCTCTGCGGCTACGGGGAAATGCTTTGCTGCATATCAGCAGGCGCTTCAGATTCAGGGCATATAATTGAATCTTCAGCATGACTACAAGAAGTAGATATCCTGCCACCATTATACCAGTGAAAGCAGAAGGGCAGGGCAAGAATGAAAAGAGTGATATTGAGAGACGAGAGGGGCATGGGTAGAGAGAAGAGATGAGAGGGGTGGGAGGAGAAAGAAGGGAAGAGGGAGAGAGAGAGAGAGAGAGAGAGAGAGAGAGAGAGAGAGAGAGAGATTTCTGACAGCCTAGGAAGACAAGTACCAGGTCAGCCAGGCCTCACATTCTCTGAGAAAGGAATGAGCTCATCTGGAAATCATCAAGTACAACCCTGCATACATTCCTAAGGCAACTGCAACTATTGGGTTCTCCGTCATTTGGCTTTTAAAGATTGACTATTGGACAGACCATAGTGCTTCCTCCCTCCATTCTTTCTTCTCTTCTTTCTTTCCTAAAATTTTCTCTTTCTTCTCAATCTGCTCTACACATTTATTACTCACCTGTATGCACCAGGCAAAGAGATAAATAGAAAAAACAGAGATAGTGACACAAAGAGCTCAAGGTCTTTGTACTATTGAAACCCAAGTCCATAGAAGTTCAAAGAAAAGTGTATCAGGGATAAAGTACATACAATAAAATTTGAAAGCTAAGTAACATTTCAAGAGGCCGATAAAATCTCCTGTTTGTGATGGTGGATGGAATAGTTTTAAGACATGTCATTGACAAACCTAGATAGAAACACTGGCAGGCATTAAGTTCAGTATAAGGCAACAGCTAGACCTTGGGGGCAGAAATTGTCAGGAGGGACACAGTATGCTGTGACCTGGATGTGAGGTGAAGAGCTGGTCTCTGAATGCTCAGGAGCCTGGCTGTTCATCTGGTAACTTGGCCTCATCTATAACTCCTAAATAAGCTAGAATCATCCCAGTTTAGGTATGCAGGCACAGGCTTATGTTGCAGAGAGAACATTAGTTCGTACAGTTTCCATCAGAGGGTCACAATAGCTGACTGTCACCGTGATTATTTCTCTTTGATTTCTTCCTTCTTTGTGACCCCTAAAAGCCAAGACAGATAATCTTTTCCCTTCTATACTGGAATGTCATAATGCACAATGCAGCATAGGCCCAGGTGGATATTTTTATCCCATTCTGCTAAAGAAATTGTGCAAACCCTGGGCCCTAGTTCTGCAGTTCTGCCCCATAGACTGTTAATCAGAGAGGCCCCTGTGTAGGGAGCAGATCTGCATATGCCACTGTCAGGCCAGGTAAAGACTTTCACTCTATCTTCATTGTCACCTTCCTTTAAGATGCAGAACTTTAATTCTAATGTGCTGAAAAGCCAGGGCATTAAAATAAGGCCCTGAGTTTTCTGACTTCCTTTTGAACAGTTTTCCTTTAATATTTATTAGAATTAATTGATTATTAATATTTCTGGATGGATCTGATTGAGGTCTTAGAACCAGATAAAGTATAATTACATTTCGAACTTTGGTACTTATACCTGAGTAGGTTGCAGAACTAACAAAACCACGCCAGGCTCCAATTTTCTCCTCTCATGAGAAAATATAAAGATGACATGAAATAGGATTTGTAAAACATGCTTTAAGTACTCAAGAAAAGCATAATCATTATTTAATAATGTCAGCTACTGAGACAGAAATAATGGACAGTTCAATAGTACTCTGATGAAAGGATAAGGACGTTGCATTCCCAGGAAAGAGCTGTCAGTAGCAGATGAGCCTCTAAGGGTTCTATGCAAAGAAAGTACATAACCTCCAGGTAGTTGCCTATGGTCCCTAGCCCCAGAGGATAGGAACAGCAGCTCTGTGCAACTCTGACAAAGTTTATTACCTTCCAACTGCTTAGCTCCAGCCCCAGTAGCAGTCACTGCCAGATTTCAGCTCTGAACTCCTCCACCCCACTGCAATGTAAAAACAGCTCAATATTCAAATCCAGATGCTGAAAACTGTCCTTAGGTGAGATGAGAGGCACCCACACTGGAGTCTGTGACTCCACCCAGCAGTAGCCTCTGTTTGTATCATTGTGTCTCACCAGTGACATATTATATATCTATCTTACTTTTGTTATGGTCCCTCATGCCTCATTATTCCAAGAGTTGACAGAGATTCTATCCTCCTTTGCAAACTAGGACTTTTAACCTTTTCCTTTTTGATATGCTGTCTCGACCTGCTGAAAGTCCAGTTGATAACTGATTGACATCTTGACCACCAAAAACTTAAGAAAGCCTGGGTCATTCTGAAGTCATTTCTCAAGGTCCCTCCTCTGACTCAGATCAAATGCCTACAAGATCAACTCCCTACAAGATAGAGTATATGGGTCTATGGGTCTATATATTTGTTACTAGTAAGCCTAATCTTCTCTGAGACATATATTTAGAGGAAAATAAAACTTAAAGGCTTACATTAATAATTGAAGTTTGCATATTTCTTAAAGTTTATGTCAAACTATGTTTGATACATTCTGTAAATAATCATCAAGCATCTGCTCTGTGAGGGGATATGTCTGTGCCTGGCGGGGTGAATTATAAAATAAGAGTGAAAGGTGGAGAGCAGATTATAATAATAAACTAATAATAAACATAATAGTAATGTAATTACAAAACAGCAAACATGTAAATATAGTCATTTGAGTTTTAGTGTAATTCTAGTTTGCTGTGATAAAACACTGACCAAAACCAACTTCGAGAAGAAAGGGTTTATTTAACTTAAAGTTCACAGACCATTGTTAATGGAAACTGAGGGAGGAACTAGAACAGGAACCTAGAAAGGGGAACTGAAGCACAGACCAGAGGAATGCTGCCTACTGGCTTTCTTCTCTGGCCTGTATTTATCCTGCTTTCTTACATAACCCAAGACCACCTGCCCAAGAATGGCATCACCCACAGTGGTATAGACTGCCATGTAGACATGCCTCACAGACACGGACCCTGACCAATCTGATGTTGGAAATGACTCAGCTGAGGTTCCCTTTTCCCAGTTATATCAAGTTGACAACTGAAGCTATCTATCACACCAACCTTGGTAAAATTCTTAATATGTCTTTGCCACATATAAAACATGCATTTCATCCAGCTGTGGATGCACAAACCTTTAATCACAGCACTGATTCATTTGGGAGGAAAACAGACACCTCTTCAAAATCAGTCTGTGCTGTGATAAAGGCAAGGCATCTTTCACTACCCTTAGTTCTTCCCCAGTTATCTTAGATAATCAGAATTCGTTGACATGGTACAGCCTTCAGATTCATATACTTAGTGAGGATTTTTGTTTTCTTGTTGTGTTGTGGTTTTTATTCTTTCCCATTTGATTCCTAAAAATGATAGTGCTGTTTCTAGAATCTCTTGAAGATGCCAAGCCAACAATAGGAGCAAGGCTGCCATCCCGGAGTAAAATACACCCCACAGAAGGGAGGGTTGGTGCAGATGTTGTAGAGAAGTGGCATTCTTTTTTTTTTTTTTCCTTCTGAGTGGTGCACAAAGCCTACTGCAGTTTCCTCTAACTGTCTGCTAATATAACAATGTTCCAATCTCACCAAAATCAGTGCAGGCTTTCTATGAACACACCCAACCACTGACACACCTTCTGAATCAACACTGTGATTGCACAGCCATGCAAAATGATGATGATGATCATGGTGCACACAGGCATATAGTCTATACTACTCAACTGATCAAGCTAAAAACTAGTGCTTATTTGAAACCAGGCACTGTGCTGTGTTTTAGTGGATGGAGATGGAAGCTGATCTCCCCCTTTAAAACTTGAGAAGGTGACTAAGTTCTAAAAGAAGCAGAATATAAATGGTGGAAAAGGCAAAATGTGCTTAATATCATGGGGAGGTGCATCAAACGAGTTAGGGGTGAAATTTTTGATTCTATATTTCACAAAACTCTAGAGATGATTAGTGTTAGCAAGAGTTCCCCATGGGAAGGTTTTAAAAGTTTAGAAACTGTTTTAAGTATGTATTATTGGAACTCTAGAGATCAGTCAAGGATATAGCAAGCAAATACTTGATAGTAATGAAAAATGATACCCACAATCAAAGTACTAGGGAATGTGTGCTTCCAACGTTCTCTTGCCTCAGCCCTCCCTACTGCTGTGCAGGGTGATCTGAGAGAATGGCAGCCCTGTGTCCTGTTTCCTTCTGTGAACTGAAGATTGAACAGAAAGCTGAACTTGTAAGATTCTCAAGGCCCTTCAGGAGGATGGGAGCCTTAATCTCTGTATATTCCAAATGAGGATTCAAAGGCCAAAAGTGGCTCTTGGGTCTCAGCCTATAGCAAATCTATGAGTGACCACAGCTCATGAGAACTGTAAGAAGGCTGCCTTCAGGTATACAAGATGTATGATTTCTTATTGATTGGTGCACTAGATTAGCTTAATAATCATTGCGAAGAGGTATGAGAATCATAACATTTAAAAACCAGCATTGATAGAAGGACAGAGCCAGGAAATATACACATCCAGAACAGGCCAGAGACTATTTGCATTCTGCCCATCTCATGAGGAACTTGATCATCTAAGGCAGCAAGAGCTAAGATGTGTGACTATTTGGGGAGCTACCCACTTTATTTTCTTTTAAATATTTTATTAGCATATATTATGCATAGCAAAAGATTTTATCATAACACATCTATACATGTAATTTACTTCAATCATGTCCATGAGCGAGAGTTTGCTTGCAGGAACATATCAAATGAACCTCAAAAATGGCTACACCACTGAAGACAATATCTTCCCCTCCCTCATCCACAAATAAACAAGAATGCATGAATAAAGAAACAAACTCTGTCCCCAGATGTAGTTCCTAGTATTTGAGCTTCTAAAGATTTTAAAACAGCTCTTTAAAACTGTCTCAGTATGTTAAAGGAAAACACAAACAAGGAACAAAAAGAGCTTAGAAAATCATACAACAAGATGATATAGCACCAGAAAAAAAATGACATTTATGAGAAAAGAATTTGAGTTTAAAGCTGGGTATAGTGGTGCATGCCTTTAATTCTAGCACTCAGGAGGCAGAGGTAGGTGGTTCTTTGAGACCGAGGTCAGCTTGGTCTACATAGTGAATTCCAAGCCAACTAAGGTTTCAGGGATATCCTGTCTCAAAAACAAAACAACCCCCTCTCCTTGAAGAAGCAAATTTGAAGTTACTGAGTTGAAGAATCTATGGAGGTATTCAGGAGGAGACAAAGGAAGAACACATAGCAAGGACAGATCATTTTAGATTATATATCCTAGGATAAAATGAAAATGGATGAGAGAAAGTGTGAACAGAGTCCAGGGCTCACATGAGACCTCATCAATTAGACCAATGGATGAACAGGGACTTTCCAGATGGAGAGCGTAAGGCAGCTTGTTTGAAGAAACTGGCTAAAATCATTCCAAACTGAAGGCCAGAATGCCTAAATAAGTACATGAATTTCCATGAACTCTAAGTCGGATGAATTTGGAGAACTTACATTATGACACATTACAGTCAAAATGTCAAAGAAAGGAGAGGCAATGTCCTGAATATAGGAAGAGAAATGTGATTTGACCTCTGCATACAGGAGAATACCTGGGATTATCACAATTCTGAGACACTCCATTGACCCAAAGGCAAGAGAATGACACACAATGATGGAGAAGACTGCAAGAAACCAGTTAAATAGCTGTCTGCAGCAAACACTTCAGCTGTGACTCTAGGATGGGGAAATATAAACCAAAAGCTCATAAAAGGAAACAACAAATATTAGACCAGATTTACCCAAAACAGAAAGTGAAAACAAGCACAAAACCAAGAACTGGTTGTATGAACAGATTAATTCAATTTGCAAACTTTTAGACAGATTTAAAAGACGCCAGAAAGCAAATTCCGAAGTGAACGGATAATGCAGCCACCACGCCTACTGCGCTAGGATGATAAGTTAATATTATAAAGAAATATGCACAACTTGTATTACATATGATAATGATACATTCTTGAACATGCAACTTGCTAAGACTGAATCAAAAATCCAGAAAATAAAGTTTAGACATATGAGATTGAATCAGTAATAAAAAATTCCTCAACAAAGAAAAGTCTCATATGACTTCACTGATAAGCAGACTATCCAACCCAAAATAACAGAGGTTTCAAATGATTTTGAAAGGCTTCAAAGACTTTTGAGAAATTGTGTTTTAAAGCAGATATTTACTTGAAATGAAATTTCTTTAAGTAAACGTCTTACTTTATATCATACAGTATCAGTTCACAGTGAATCACACAAGTAATCTTCACGGTTAAATTAGAAAGCATAAGAGGAAATACAGAAGGACGGCTTCACATATCCAATGCGGCAAAGATCTCAGGCTCTAAGATCTGACCTCAAAAAGCAAGGATCAAAACCAAAATGAGATAAACTGGACTACATTGAAATTAACAACCGTTGTGTCTCTTTCTCACAAAGAAAAAGGCATCTTTAAATATGAGTCAGTAGTTTTTGATTATACATCTGATAAGCAGTGAACATTTAAAATATAAAACAAACTGTTACCAGGATTTGTAATGAAAAGAAAGGTCTTGTTTTTTGGATGCACAAAAAGCTGGCATTGACATTTCTTCAAACAGGTGTACAAATAGTTAAAGAGTGCGTGGGATGTTGGTTGAAAGCAACCATCACTCAGACCAGCAAATGGAAACCATAAAGGCAACCTCAGTCTCTTTAGGATGACTGCTATTAAACCTAAAGGAATAAAGAGAAGGGAGCAAAGGAAAGCATGCAGAAATCATCTGATTTCATGAGGTTTCTCTTTGCTGAGAATTTCTGTTATTTTTTGAATCTCATATGTTTCCACATATTTTTTCTCTACTTTTTAGTCATTCTAGGAAATTGTTATTTTCGTGTTCTTACTGTTGATAAGAATGAAATAAAAGATTTCTGTATCAAGAGACACAGTGTGAATGTTCCTCACAAAACTTACTATACAGACCAGGAGTAGTTGTCCTGTTATGTGTCAAGGCATCTGTCTGAACTCATATGTTAGAGGTCAAAGTCTTGACCACTTAAACTAGATAATTTGGCCAATTGGATACAGAATGTGAAATCATCATATCTTCAAGGGTTGACCTTCAGTTGTGGCATTTATCGAGCAATGTGGAAACTTGAAGGATTTTACCAGATAAGGAATAAGGCTAGAAATTCCCTTTTGAATGTAGTTTGGAAGAAAAGTTAGAGAGATACTGCGATTTGGCAGTTTGAGAGCAGTGAGAGACAGGGCATAAACTAAGCTGTAGAGGCAGGAATAGAAAGTGTGGATTCTCAGAGCATTAAGGGGGTTGCTTAAACAACTCCCTTAGCTAATTTATCTGAAAATTAGCTAAAAGAGGCCAAAGGCTCCTGAAGTTTACAGTGACTCTGGGGCAACTGAAATTAAAGTGAAGCCAAGCATTCAACAGGGATGGAACGATAGTAACTAATCTGAATTTATTGGAATTAATCCTGTGAAACTGACACTCAAATCCACTTTGGTCTTTGAAGGATGCATCTTTAGATGTCATATCGATATGAAAGTAATACATGAATCCCAAATGCTTAAGGAAACCTGAAACTTAGCTCTGTTAACTGGTGAGGTTTAAGTTGTTCTGAAGCTTCTGGGTGGGCTGCAGTCGTTTGTGTTAAGTCCTGGCATGATCTGTCCAGAAAATTTGCTTGAAGTCCTTAGACTTTTCATGTTATGAACCTTTATCCCATACTGGTGTAAACTTGGAAATAATTAAAAAATAGAGAAGAGCAGTCTAATCACGTTTAGGGTTCTTTTATGCAGAGAATAATTGATCAGGAGAAGTGGATTACATTTCAATATGCAGACAGGCTCCTTTTGTTATTACTTTCGACTTTTTATCTGCCTTTTAAATTATCTTGCCTATTTTGAAAGTACAGTGCAGTTCTCTTCTGTTTCTTTTCTGCTGCAAGACAATGAAGAAAGGCTCATGGCATAAAGTTGAAGAATATCCACTATCCACTTAATATACTTAGATAACTGCCACTTTTAGAGAAGTAGGGTTTTGGAATTAATATGAGGTAATACTATGGAGTTAAGAAAACAAAGAAGTCAAACTGACTTGATTTTCAATATTGGTTCTAGCACTTATGACTTTGGGAATTGAATTAAATCATTATACCACTCTTCCTGTGAAACAAAGAAGAATAATATTTGTAGCACAGGGTTATTATGAGGTTTTATATGTATATGTCTATTTACCCATAGAAATGAATGCATGGATGTACATACCTAGATATATGACCTTGATAAATACTTTTAAATCTAAATTTTAAAAAGTCCTGAAACTAAAAGGATTAGAAGTGTTTCTATTCTACCCCTTGAAAAACACCTAATCATTTTTGCAGTTAGACAGTTTTGACAAAAGAAGCTAGATTCAAATATTCCATATTGAATGATAAAATTCCTATGAAAAGTCAAGGATAAGTGGATTTATTGAAATAAAATATGAATTAGTGGTTGTATAGGGCTAAGATGTGGGATAAACGATTGTTCACAGGTGCATGGTTTCTTTATTTTGGGAGTGATAAAATATCCTAATGTGATCATAGTTGTACTGCTAAGCACATTTATGTTATATTAATTATATCTAAGTAAAGTTACAAAAATAAAATGGAAGAAATTTTGTTTTCTGGACAGAATATCTCAAATCAAATAGTCACTGCCTACAGTAACAGGAAGCATTACTGTTCCCGAGGGGTCAAAGAGATTTTCCTTTGTTTCTTTATCTGTATATAGCTTCATATATATGCAACGCTCAGTTTTATAATTTGGCCTGCAATTTGTTTTAATCATTTATTTATAATACATCTTTATATATTTGTTTATTTCTTAGCTCTATACAACTTTGTTTAGCTCTGGTCCACATGTCCTCCCTCCCCCCCCCGATTCTTCTTGTGGTGGTGGTGTTTGTTTGTTTGTTTTGACACAGTCTCTGTGTAGCCTCAGCTGGCCTAGCACTCACTATGCTCACAGAAATCCACCTGTCTCTGCATTCAAAGTGCTGGGATTAATGGCATGTGCCACCGTGCCTGGCTCACTTCTCAGTCCTTAAGTAGTCATAGTCCGGGGTTTTATATTTTTAGCAAGAAGAAAGGGACAACTGAGATGAACCTACTAGCTTGAAAGAATCTGTACTACAGACGACATTTCATTATTGTTCCTACTGGCTCCAACAATGATATTTTCAATCCTCAAGCCAATGGAGGAAGATATAACTATTTCCATGAAATGAAGGAATTTTGAAACTTTGTCCATAATAAGACAATGAGAAATCAAACAGAACAGCAGAGGAGGATGTGCACTTGAATTGAACACTCTAGTAGTGCCTCCAATCCCTTCTACTCCTGTTGGTCTGTCCTTGGCAGCTTGAATTTTCAAATTGACACAACCTAGAATGGCCTAAGAAAAGAATATCAACTGAGGAAATTTCTAGACTAGATTGGCCTGTTGGCAGGCCTATGCGTGATTGTCTTGATTCAGTAATGCAGAAAGACACAGCCCACTGTGGGAGGCAGTTTCCTGGTCAGGTGGGTCTGAACTGTGTGAGAAGCTACCTGAGCATACATGAGCTGGTCAGCAGCCCATAGATGTGTGCCTTATGGTTTCTGCTAGGTAATGTGAATCCCTTGATCAGAGATAATGTTGTGTGGAGTATAAGCAGGACTGCCTCAGGATTTGCCTTGAGTTCCTACCTTTCCTCATTCACGGACAGACTCTGACCTGGAACTTTAAGCCATATTAACCTTTTCCTGCCAGATGTTGCTTTTTGACAGTGCTTTATCACAAGAACAAGAATCAAATTAAAATAAAAAATCCAAGCATGTATCTTCTCGTTCCCTTTCCCCACAGAGATTTATGGGAAGCTACGGTCTCCATGATAGGAGAAGCTTCCAGGCACATTCTTGCAGTTCCCTCTACCATGTACTTCCATTCCCTGCATGAGAGCCTTCAGATCTATGTCTTTCTAATGATTACCATATCTAGCAGTTTTTCTGAAACCTCTTAATTGCTGAACTTAATAACATTTTCTGTAGTTATTATTAATTTTCATGTGGTAACATTTTATTTTCTCATCTTTTAAAAATTTTATTTTATTATTTTATTTCACCTGTATGAGTGGATTGCCTGCATGCATGGAAGTGCACCTGTGTCATGCAATGCCCATGGAGGTCAGAAGAGGGTGTCAGATCCCCTAGAACTCTAACTACGGATGCTTTTTAGCTGCCATGTGGGAGATGGAAACCCAAACCAGGTCCTTTTGTGACCAGCCAGTGCTCTTAACTGCTGAGCAATCTCCCCAGCCCCAGTGGTAGCATATGGACAGTATACTTCTGAAGTATTCTATTTCTGATACATTTCCTCTGTTTCCTGCCAGACTTCTCATGTTTTTTTTCCTGGATGATCTCAAACACTCCTGTGTCTTCAGTTCTGCAAGTCTAATTTCAAATATGAATAGGATTATATCTTGCTCTCTCAGAAAAGAAAACGAAGGGACAAAAATGATTACTGTATCTAATTGATCACAATCATTTTTGATTATTAATGCTGTTGATCCTTTCTTTGAACAGGGTGAAAACTGAAAACTCTGTTCTGAGAACTTCAAAAGTAACCTTAGGCTTAATAAAATACTCACAAGGGTTACCCTATGTAGTTCAAAATCCTTTACAAATCCTAAAGTGCAGCTCGAAAGTGGAAATGCACCATTTTACTCAGAATTACGGCGTTGCTCAACACCTGCATCTAGTGGTCTGCTCTCTATTTTAAAGTCAAATGTGTGAAAGGAAACTGTTTAGAGGTTATTTGTAGAAAAATAAGTATTTTGTTGACAAGATTTATATAGAGAATTATACAAAAGGCCCGTTTTCCATGACTTTTCCTGGGGAGGTATGAATAAACATCTATTCATCCCAGTCACAGCACCAATGAGAGAGCAGAGAAATGATCTCTGAACCAACTAATCACTTGCAGAAGCTTAGGTGAGGAGTTATTTAAAAGAGAAGGGTGGCACTAAGGCAGCTGCATCAGCAAAAAGTCCCGCTCAGTACGGGTGCCCTGCTCAGTACAGGTGATGACAGATGAATGCTACTTTCCTGCAGCTTCCCAAACAGTACTCAAACATCTCGACAGGAAAGGCTGTCATCTCTCCTACACGTGTCCATTGGTTTTATAACCTTGGGAAGGGGCCTTGTGAACTCTCTAACTTTCTTGAGCATCCTGAACCTTGTAAGTTTCATTAGCTTCCAGAGCCATGTATATTTCTTTAACTCTGAGAGTCTTATGAACCCTGCCCTCCCTCCAGAAAAGTTTGTTTCAATTCAGAGGACATTGCCACACAATATGTTGGAAAATACAAATACACAACACGTGAATTCATTGGATCACATTTTTCAGTGTGTCCTTGGTCATTTAGAATACTTAAGTACGCTTAGTTGGAAGGCAGGCTCACTCTGCCTAGCTGTGCCGTCCAGGGCTCAGTTCCTTTTCCTATGGAGGATGAAAGCAGTGTTGATCCTATGAACAGCTCTGAATTTCCACTGTGAACTCAACTGTGTCCTGTGGAGTGAATATCCTGGTCTACTTTTTCCCATTTATTATCATTTAAGTAGAGTCACAGATAACTTATAACAGTGAAAGTTAAGTTTCTAGTCCTGGGACTGACCTTGCATCAGAGACTTAGGAAAGATGAGGTGCAAAAAATGGCTGAGTGAGAGATAAAATATGGCCCTTGGATATTACGACAGAAAGGAGCTCAGTGAGAGTGCCTAGACATCTCTCTGAGAAAGCCATCTTGACTGTGCAAATGTGACTAATGTTTGGCTACTGAGGGGCTAGTTTTCTTTTGTTAGACAATAGAATTTTCATCTTACTGTGATGCACTTCTGTGGGGGAATGCAAACATGAATGGGGATAAAGTTGATAATGAGACACCTGTTGTGTCATGTCAAGAGATCCAATTTCAAAGCGTAAAAGTTTCAGAGTTTGTTCCCAGCATATGTGTGGTATTAGGTTCAATCCTCACACATATAAAACAGCTTCATAGTAAGGAGTTCCTAGGGGAAACAGACATCACTGCAAAGAGCCATCACATTCATCATCTTGCACATTTCCTAAGAGTTACAGGTGCACAAGAATTTTCTGAAATAATGTAACACGTAAGTTCAGTTCAAATCAATTCCTAACCTAAAATTTATGTTTTAGAAAGGCATGACAAGAAGTGCAGTTTGTATACTGCACTCTTTCTCTAAGCTTAAAAGACTTAGTTTGGAAACCACCATGATGCAGAATCAGACTTTGAAATTTAAAGGCACTAATAAAAAGATTCACTTTTAATAAAACACCTAAGATTCACTTAAAAGGTTAATTGGATACGTGGTGGACAGATTGATAGGATTGCTCAGATGGTGGTTATCACTTTGTTCTGATTTAAAGGGTCCAGCGACTTCTGAGTCCTAGCTCTCAAAGCATCTTAGTGGTCATTTAAAACTTTATGGAGCTTTGTAGAAGGTAACAAACTCTGACCACACACGAGAACCCTTTTAGATGCTGTAACCATAGCATGATGGTGGTAGTGATGTAGACAGTTCTAGAGGTAGTGAATTTCCTCTTGTTAATGTACATTTACTTCTCAAAAAATTAGGATTCAGTACTTTGTGTTAATTTCTTTAATCCCTTTAATCATGGCACTCAGGAAGCAAAGACACTTGGATCTCTGTGAGTTAGAGACCAACCTGTTCTAAATAGTAAATTCTACTCCAGTGCTACATGGTGAGGCCCTGTCTCAAAAAGCAAAGCAAATCCAAACAAAAATAAACCAAAAATCCCAGCCTGGTGTCTAATCCCAGCAATCAGGAGAATGGATCTCTGTGAGATCATGATCAGCCTGGGCTACATAATGAGTTCTAGGTCAGTAGGGACACAGGGAAACCTTGTCTCAAAACAAACAAATGAAAAATAGGTCAATGATCTGAACTGATGTTACTCAAAGAAACACACACACAAATGACTGACAATTATATGGAAAAAAATGTCCATGGCCACTAATCAGTAGGAAAATGAAAAACCTTCCACAGATGGTTTACCCCAGTCAGAATGGCTATTGCCAAATAGACCAAGAATTAGCAAATGCTGCCCCACTGACACAGAAACAAAAAGTGTGTGACAGACATTCCTTTTAAAAGAAGACTTTTCTTCCCATTGCTGCTGGAGATTTCTTAGAGTCTCATCTTAGGCTGAAAAAAAGAGACAACCCTGATGGCTGCAGGTCAAATCATAGTAAATAACATCTGCCCCCTGCAGCTTCGGAGCAGCCTGATGGATATAGTTGTGGTCTGTCCTAAGTGTGCTGTGCCTGATGGTATTGAGACAGAGCCAGTGCTTGAGAGTCCAAGAACAAATCCTGACTTTGAACTTCTGTGCAGACTTCCGGGAAAATTAAATACTATATGCATTATATTTTAATTTGCTTTTCATATGCAGATACCATCTGGAAATGTAATTATAGTTTAAACTTTTACTCTCTTGTGCCTAGCAGTTAAAATATATATTTGCATCTCTGAACAGACATGCAGGATTTTTAAAATAATGGCAAATTTTGTTTGCGATAAAAACAATGCAATAATCTGAAATAAGGTTACATATTTGCTCATTCCCACCTGGATTGACAGTTTGGGTGTTTAGCAAATATCTAATGCCTATTGTTTAGTTTCTGGCTGTAAAAGAATCTACGTACTATAGTGGACCAGAGGTTGACATTTGGTCAGTCTTATATAATTCAGAATCTATCCTTTACTGTGTTCTCACCTTATATCTTTGATCAAGTGATTTTAAGTTCATTGGGCTTATAATTTAATTATCAGTAAAATTGGAATTATTATAGTTCTACCTTACAGTTGTTTTGAATTTTAAATAAATTAAGATATGTAAAGAAATTAGATTAGCTGAGCATTTAAAACATATCAACATTTACCAACGTACCTTTGTTGTAATTGTTATTAATAATAATTTGAAATTATAGATGTTAAATATTACAATTTTTTCATTATTAAATCTATGGCCACTTGTCCTTGAAATTCCTACCTGATAATATTATCAAACAGTGATCCCAAGGTCACTTGGTCTGAGTTGTGTAGCTTCTAATCTCAGTGGTCCCTGTTCATTGTAATGCAAGGTGAACTTGTTTAGGGATTTCTTTATGAAATGTCCATAGTAAACTCCAGAGTTTAGGATGAAGAGCTTGCCATGAGAACTGGGTTCCTGGTAGAATCAGTGGTAATAACAGATACTGATAGACTGCAAAATATTTCAAATGTTTCCAGATCTGTAATTCACAGACTCTGAACTTTCTAAGATGAAAGATGGGGTCTTATTCTGGAGTCCCTATTCAGGTAAAATATTTAGATTCTGCCAGCTTTTCCTGGAATATTTTCCACAACTGACTTCAAGTTCCTTCAATGCTCGTCATCTACAGTTGAAGAACAATAGCAATTTAGACATTTATAAAATGAGAGTGATACCACAGGCAGGCATTGCCATGGCATGGACTCTCTTCACTTTGTATCTTGCATCCAATCAGTACAGTTTTAATGCTGCAGTGTGGTGGTCCAGTGACTGCAGTGTAGGATCCAGAATATCTTATATGCACATTTGTGTCACAGGAAATCTGCTTCATTCAAATAATCTTGTGACCCTCCAATGCACTAATGGATTTCAAAGATGGTCTTTTTTTTGTTTTTAGATAAACTGGAAAAAGACTGTATACTTACGTGAATTGCCTGTTTATAATTTATAAGACACCCGTATACAAACTGATAATGATGTATGTTTGAATAATTCAAGAAACAGGATGTCAATAGCTTTTAGCATCAGGTACCAAGAGAGCTTCTGCTTTTGAATATTAATTTAACTAATTTAGGATATTAGGCCATTTAGTATGGTAAATGCATGTGCAGTGTTGTAGGATTCTTGAAGGGTAATTTAATCAGAAGTTGGGACATGTAGCCTTTCTTAAAATGCATCAGGGATGACCCAAACTTCTCATAAGAGATATTTTGTAACGTCCAAAGTGCAAGATAAGATACCCAATGTAAATAAACATACAACAAAGCATTGACAATACTTCTGAAAAGACTAAGCACCAGTTTGCCTTATTTTTTATGTGCTTTCTTCCTACTGAGACAGGTAAATCTATAGCATACTCTAGATGCTTTTAATTTGAGTTCTTTCATTTCTCTTTTCTTTCAGTGATGGAAACTGAATTCAAGACTTTATAGTGTTTGCTAAGCAAGCACTATACCATTGAGCAAATCCCCAAACCCCAGTTCTTTAATTTCTAAGGCATCAAAAATACAGTCAACAACAAGGAAAAGACAAGTGAGATTACATAAAGTTAAGAGCTTCTTCACAGAAACAGAAATAATTAACGAACTGAAAAGGCAGCATATGAGTGGGAAAATATTTTTAAATAATAGAGCTGATAAGGGGCAAATGTGGGAAACATGGAGAGAAATAAGACAGGAAAATAAATGACCCAGTTAAAAAGGAAAAGAAGTGCCAGGCGTGGTGGCACCTGCTTTTAATCCCAGAACTCTAGAGGCACAGGCAGGCAGATTTCTGTGAGACTGAGGCCAGCTTGGTCTACATAGTGAGTTCTAAGCGAGCTGGGACTACAGGGAGACCCTGTCTCAAAACAAAAAGAAATGAAGTGGAGAAGATATTTTTGTCAAAGAAGTCATATAAATGGTCAACAGATATGAAAAGTTGTTCTATCTCACTCCTCATCAGGTGGAGAGAAATTAAAATGATCTGCTATCACCTCACATCTATTAGGATGGAAACAAACAAAGCAACCAGTCATGATTGCTAAGAGGGAAATGAGCAAGCAAGACAAAATAACCAAGTCCATAGAGGATGTGTAGAAATCCAAACCCAGAGTGCACCTTGTAGGAAATGCAGACATTTCCAGCCTTCATGGACAGTAACATGGTGTTCCCTCAGAACATTAAAAAGCCAAAGAATTGAAACCTATTTCCAGTCTATCTTCATTGTATTGTTTGCAGTACTCAACAAGTAGAAATAAATCATTTCCACTTGCCAATAAATAGTGATGTATGTGTGTCTGTCTGTCTGTCTGTCTTCTGACTGACTGTGTGCTCATGCCCATGTGTGTACAGTGGAATATTATTCAGCCGTGAAATTGTAAGAAATCTGATTATGTTAAATCGTGAAAGACTCTTGGTGATAT
This sequence comes from Eospalax fontanierii, assembly GCA_035773235.1. NCBI lineage: Eukaryota > Metazoa > Chordata > Mammalia > Rodentia > Spalacidae > Eospalax > Eospalax fontanierii. The sequence goes on from CM069540.1 coordinate 22,760,337, forward strand.
TGTACCAAATGAAATAAGCTCATCATGGAAATAATACAACTTATATTGGGCTCTAACCTAGGCAAACTCAGAGTACTAGAAATGAAATGGTGATTGCCTGAGGCTGGAGAAAAGAGAAATCAACATACTGAATTTCAGTCATGCAAAGTGACAAAGTTCTAGAAGCTTCCTGTACATTGTGATTATAATTAGCAATAATGTATTAGTTGCTCAAGGCTCTGAAAGGGTTGAGCTCATTATGCGTTACTACTGAAAATTTTAAAAGTCTTAGAAAATAGATCACTTTTGCTTCATGGATGTTGTTGACTGCAGGGATATAAACAATAGAAGTGCCTTTGACTCAGTTTGTATAAACCTATTCCAGATAACAAACAAACAAAAAAATCAAATGTAAGTCAGTCCAAAAGCCAAGGATTTCATCATGCAAATTTTTAAGGTAAACACTGTAGGAGGTAGGGTTTTATATTCAAAATATTTAGTGACTAATTCATGTTTACTTTGGGCATGGTATTTTAGCCTAGTATATGCTTTGCCTTGATTGTTTTAATATTCAACATGAACTGAAATGATATTATTCTCTTGTTGAGGATGAATAGATGAGGAATCAGGTGCTTGGAAATTTTTTAAAATGAGCAAAATTGGTATGTAAAGAAAACACTGACACAACAGGCCCATCTACCATCAACCACCTGTTTTGTAATTCTGAAGAGAGAGAATTATAGATTCAAAAAAATTATATAGCCAGAGCATACTGACCCTGGTCTAGGTTAAAAAATGTGTCATGATTATTTGACTGCTTATTTAAATCCATTTTTTATTTCATAGCTATACATGATTACTTGGAAATGACCATACCTATACTTAATACACCTATATACCTATAGCCTAATACAAAAAGAAATGGCATTTCCCTTTATCCTAGTTGTTTACATTGTGTGAAAGAGAAGAGAATCAGAACCAGTGAGATGTTTCAATGGGTAGACACACTTTGCCAGCATGAACACATGCACATGCACTGGGAGAGAGAGAGAAAAAAAAGATAGATAAAAGGGGAGGAGATTTTAGGTAAATAACATAACAATATTTTAAAATCAAAGAGAAACAAAATATACAAACACAACTTGGCATTATTTGTATCTCATGAACACCTTGCAGCCCAGATTTCAAAGTCCTAATTGTGGAGCCTCCAGTGACAGTTGAGTATGTTATGAGTTATGATCCTGTATTTGGTTATAGCTGCTGTGAACTCACAGTAACTGATGACCATCACATGGATCTGGTATTTGTTCGGCACATAATCATCTAGATTTCATGTAAGACAATAAGCTTGATGCTATTATATCCCACACACATCAACTCTAATTCAAGAACATTGAAAATGAGAAAAGTTCGTTGAATTCTTGTGAGTTCATTTAAATTTCTGTGGGAGAAATGAATGGCAGAATTATACATGTGTCATTGGCTGCTTATTTGACAAGGTTGGCTGCTTGGTTATTTCAAGCCCACAGTTGATAAAGATTTTTCAGATGTTAACATTTTGGGGCAACCAAGAAGTCAAACCGGGAAAGAATAAAGATGAAGCTATTAGCCACTTTATATACCTCTTATATGTTATACATAAACCAAGACTTAAATCATCTAAATCTATAGATTAAATTTAACCTTCACAATTGTCTTTGCAACAATGTTACTGCTGTCTAGTTAATTAATAGGAATACATATTTAAAAGATTTTTTGTAAGATATGTGTCTATATATGTAAGTATGTGTATACGCATGACTTCCCATGGAAGTCAGAGATATTGGATCTACTGGAGGTGGAAGTACAGGCAGTTATGAGACGCCTAAATTCGGTGCTGGGAAGGAGTATGTACTTTTTCTTGTTGAACTATGTCTCCAACCAAATAAGGATACACTCTGAGGAATGGATCATTTGGTGATTCTACCAATGTGCCAACATCATAGATTTTGCTTACATAAATGTAGATGGTATGTATGGCCTAGCACATACCTAGAAATCCCCACTGGATTTCATGCATTCTGTCATACATGTTAAGGCCTATCAACACAAGTTTGTGTTCTCAGTTGTCCCTCGATGTGAGTTCCTCCAATAGAACCTAGTCAACCTATCTAGAGTCACTCCCTTAAAGATGACTAATTCACCATCACCAAACAGGATATGTGTATGTATTACAAATTTTTATTTTATTTTATTTCATGTGTACAAGTGTTTGCCTTGTTTTCTTGAAGACCTGAAGAGGTCAGATTCCCAGGACTTGGATTCACAGATGGTTGTTAGGTACCATGTGGGGCTGGATGGAACCTGGATCCTCTGCAAGAAAAGAAATGCTCTTAACCACTGGTCCATCTCTTGCCCTCATGTGCTGTACTTTTATACTACAGGCAGCAAGTTCACACCAGTGTCACCAGCATATTGAGTTTATGCATTGTTCCCTGACTTAAAGACAGTTATGACATCACTAGGCACCAAAGATTCTTCAGTTCGATTAGAATTGTAAGATATGTGGTCCTGTGAGACCGCCATCCTACAGAATCCTATTTTTGAAATATTACAAGGTAGTATATGGCTGTCTTCCCAGAAGGATAAAATGTGAATTACTGAAGACATGAGATTTTCTAAAGGCCATACAAATCATGATAAGAAGGTACTCAGAAGAACTTCTCCCAAATTCCAATGAAAAAAATTACATAAACACAGAAAAGTTTACTTTTATTATAACTAGGAGGCATTAAGAAAAAGTATTTTAATTCAACAACTCATAAAAAGGATTTGTAGCCTTAAACCAGTGAATGCAAAGTGATTGCTGGCTTTTAAGGATGACAAAACATAGCCTCCACAGAGGGATTTGTGTTGGATTATTTTTGTAGTATAAAATAGAATTGGCCTTCAGAAGGCAAACCTCTTTATTGTGTGGTGCTGCTCACTCCAGTTCTAAAGGAGTGTAGCCCCATCCAGAGATGGAAAGACCAGCTGTAACTTTAGAATAAATGTGTGCAAGCCCTCAGGAATGAATGATTTCATGTCATACTTTCTATTTATCTCATTATTTTTGCATGATGAGTTTCATTTTATATAATCTCAAATATTTAAACAAGTATTTGGAGTTGCAGGTTCTAATATATTTGGTTTGTCTTCCACTGTGAAGCTTTAAAAGAAGATTGCAGCATGAGTGTCTTCTGGGTTTAGGGTCCTAGTATGCATATGTGCCCAACCCTTATAGATTTCTTATTCCATGGCTCTGCCAAAAACTTATGAATTATCTCAAAACACTCATACTGGTGATGTGAAAACAGTAGGTTAAATGCTACTTTCAAATGAGATGTCTGAGACTTAGTAAGGCTAATGGAGGGCAGGGTTGGAGACAAAGCCCAGTAGCTGGAGTGTTTGACTAACGTGCCGAAGGCCTGGTTCCAGACCCAACACCACATATGAAGAAATGTTGTATACCATGTCTAAAACCCCATTACCTAGAAGGTAGAAGCGGGGTAGTCAGAAATTTAAAGACATCCCTGGCTACCTAGCAAATTGGAAGCCAGTCTGAGATACGTGAGAATCTGTCCCACAAACGCAGAAAAGAAACAGAAGCAAAAATGGAAGTTCACAGGCCTTCTCAAGTTTTCCCAACTGGGGATTTAAAAATGGGTTTGGCTTCAAGTCTGCTTAACTCAGAAACTACTGCCTTAATATTGATATCCAGCTATGCTTTTCCACAAATCCTCTCATAGCTTATTTTTTATGTTTTCAGACATATACAGAGTAGGTAAAATGTTCTAAAATTCTGTGTGAAAGAACATCCAAGGTAGTTCTGAGTTTTCTGTTGGCAGTTCTCTACTAACCTTCGCTGTGGCCATCACTGGCTCTGCCTCCACAGGGCACAGTCTCTGTAACTGGAACTTTAGGAGCACAGAAGTGGTGCCAAGGTGAGTGGGCCCAGGTCGGGGCAGCAAAATCATCGTTAGGAGTATAGCCTTATGCTAAGCAGGATAAGTCTTCACAAGTCTCATACTAGGGTATTATCAAAACTACTGCCTGGATCATAGATTTACTCACTGAGTAGGGCTAAAGTTGATTATACAGAAGGCAAATATTTAGATACTGAATCTTTGAGACAAGATAGAGTGGCTAAGGAAAGTAAAAAGCATTTATTGTATACCCAAGGTGTGTCAGATACTAATCAGGACAATTCATTTGCATACATTTATTGACATCTGGCTAAAATCCACTGAAGCAGTTGTCTCATTTGTAGATGTTGATAGATGTTAAAGCCCCAAATGTTTCATGTACATACTCATAAAGTTTTAAAGTAAGAAACTTGGAATATAAACCTTTTCTATGCTCTGATCACAGTTCAGTGATGCCGCCTTAGGTATGGTCATCTGATACCAGGGAGGACCTCATCTGGAGAGATGCAGAATCACAAAGAAGTGGCTTGTCCAGGGTGAAAACACAGTGATAGAACAAGAGCAGGCCTTATCCTGGGGCTGCATGACTTCAAGACTTTCTATAGGATCACTTCTATCTCTATTAATGTTCTTAGTACTCAGGAAGATAAAAATCTCACCAGTCTCAAGCTTTCCCACCGGCTGCTTTGTTCTCAGAGTTCTTCAAGTGAGTGTCCTGCGCTCATGAAAACCAGTCTCAGCATGTCTTTCTCATACTGTTTCCCAATTTGGATTTTACCTTTCGTTTTTTTCAGGATCCTTGCTCATCCGGAGGTCTGTGCACAAGCCTTTTGAGCAAACTGTCTTTGTTCTGCTCCCCAAGTCACATCCAGTCTCTTATTTTTACGTATTTTTTTCTATTAATTCTTGTCAAGTGTTTTTTTTTGTTGTTTGTTTGTTTGTTTGTTTTCTTCCCAAGCCTTTTATATGGGATCATCTCCATCCTTTATGTCCCTCATTACCTCGGTGGATCTATTCCAAACTAATGGTCAAGAATCATGTGAATTTCACCAACTTCTAAACTCAGAACTGTAGCTCGGATTTCCCTTTCAACTTGGATTTTTCAATGTCTATGTGTATTTCATGTTGTCTGTTGAATACGAACTTCAAATGAACTATTAGTTTTGTTTTGATTTTGTGGCAAGGTCTCACTATGTGCCATGGCTAGTGAGGATCTCACGTAGGTTGGCCTTCAGCTCCCAGAAATCTCCCTGTCTCTGTCATCAAAGTGCTGAAATTAGACACATGAACCACCATGCCAGGAAAAATGAACCATTTTTAATAGCCCTTATTTTTCCTCCCAACTCTGCCTTAGTATCTAATTTCCCATCTCAGATTCTTCCTGTTTCTCATTATAGTGATTGCTGTCACTTTGACACAAACCACTATCAACACTTGCCTGAATTATTTAAACAAATATTTCTTAAAAGTTAATAAGAAACAGGTTTGTAGCTTCATGCATTATCAACCCATAGTGTGTTTTCAATATGGTAGCCATACGCAGCAAAATATAAGTCAGGGCATCTAATTCCAGTGCTCAAAAACCACCTAACCTACACAGACATTGAGATTCCTGCAGTGATCTGTATTGGCCTGTCCTCCCTCCATTGTATCATCTCACTCTAGCTATGGGACGTTGACTAGATCTTTCCTCTCATTGAACTGTGTTTCTGAGATCACAGTCTCACTCACTTTCCCCTTCTTCTTGCCATTTTTGCTAATAGTTTGCAAGCTCAGTCTTCTGTCTGCTTGACACTATAAACTGCCTATCACACTCAGCTTTCCTTGTACTGTCTCGTCCTGTTACAGATCATTTGAAGATGTTTGCCTTAAGATATCCGCCTCCTGGGCTGGAAAGAAAGCTCAGTGGCTAATAGTAATTACTGCTCGAACATGAGGACCAATGTTCTGATCCTAGCACTCATCTAATGAACCAAGAATCCCACAAATACCTATAACTACATCTCTGAAGAACCTAATGCTGTTTTCTGTGTTCTTGAGTTCATGTGTATGCCTATCTACACACATATTTGGGCATACACTCATGCAGGCACACATAACCTAACACTGAATAAGTCTTTTAAAAACATGTACCTAGCTACTAACAAATTGGATGCTTGACTTGTTTCACATGATTATTATTTTCTGACTTTCTCCATTAAAATGTCAGGACCACAAGGGTGCAATCTATTTTCCTTGAAAGCTCAGCTATCTAACTAGAGTCACATCTTCTGTCTATTTTTCATAGATTTATGAAAATTTCTTTCAGCCTGTATACAAATCTCCAAGCCATCCAATGGTATTGATGACCTCACAGATGACCTCCAAATCAGGCCCTGAATCAGTTTTCGCTTGTGTGGGTTGGGCTTATGAGTCAGGAGAAGAGTGTCCTTTCCCTTTGCTTCAACAAATGTAGGAATATTTTTCAGGGCCCTTAAATATCAAGTACCTATCTGTGTTCTCTTGTTTGTAGCTAAAAAGTGAAGAAAATTTAGTGATGTTAGGAAGAATAAAAATCAAAAATATTTTCATTAACCTCATTCTAATTTAACTGAGATTAATCTCCTGTTGTGACAGCCAAGCCTAGCCTTTCTAGGATGCTTTGAACACTGTATTTCAATAATTTGATCATCATGGGCAGTGAATTTATCTGTCACACTCAGTTGTCCTTTCAGCCTTTGAATCGACTGACATTTAGCCGTATCAAACTCCATTTGTCCATCACTTTTAAGACTCTTGGTAAGAGTCCACGCTCAGGGAGCTGGGTGTGAAGGTTGACATGGGTCATTCTTTCCAGGATGACAAATAGCTTTTCATGGTGATCCTCACATTTTATCTTAATTTCTTGGCAAGCATTAATTTAATTTTCTGCTAAATGGATTCAATCTCATGCAGAACCAGTGCAAACTCAGTAACTATCTCAGAATATTCCATCCTGTCAGGATGGATCTTAATTCCACGTAAATAAAAATCAAGTAACAGTGGATGGATTTTTTTTAATCATCAATGTAATTGATAATATTGTAAACCTTTGAGAAATGATTAGTTTAAATTCCTTACAGGCACTGTCAAAATTAAGAAAAGTATATAGTGATTTTATAAACTTATATCTTCAAGAGAAACTGAATAGGAACTTGTACAGACCATGAGCATTTGGGATCTAGATACAACTTGCATATTATCAGACTTGATCATGGAAGAATTTGCAAATAGATAAATTGAAGGTCAAAAACGGATGATCAGTGTGTAAATTTACATGGCATCAAGTTGAACAGAAATACACTGTGAAGCTTGAACTTCTAGTATAGTCCAGTAAAAGTGAAATTATATTCAATTGTGATATGCATTTTCCAGTATTTACTTCAGGAAGTTGTCCATAGTAATATACCCCACAGGTCAAATAGGAAGGGCGTGAGTCTAGCCTGCTTTTTCACGGATGCCCGTCATTACTTTTGGGAGTTTATCACAGAATCCATGTAAAACTAACCTGGGATTTGTATTCAGTTTCAGACAATTGCGAATTTCTCCCCACTGAAGAGTGTGATGGATTAGTTGTGTGTCACCGCCTAGGCTTTAAATTTCTGTCGCTTCAGCATTCTCTGTGCCCATGTGCAGTTCCAAGAATAAAAAGCTAGCGGTAGTTCACCTATCAGTGTGGAAGCGTGGAAAAAAAAATCACCTGAAGTTTAATACTTCTGCATAGAGAAGCATATTATAATTTACCTTCTGTACATTTGTAGATCTCCTCTTCACAATTAATAAGTAAAAAGATGCATGGAAATTAGGAGATCCAAATACAGATTTTCTTTCCCCAAATTTGATTATAGCAATCTTAAACACAGAATGGTTGATAAAGTAATTATGTTTTCCTTCCACTATATGTTTGTGATTATATATATATATATATTATATATGAATATAGATATGAATTCATGTATATATGAATCTGTATGAGGGAAAACATTTAACACGTTTATTTTTACCTTGGTGCACCAGAACTTTTTAAGATTTTGAAAACATATTAATAAGCAGCTGTGAAATAATATTGATAACTTTTTCTTTAAATCCATCACTTCAGCAATGCCAGGTCTCTAAGCCCCATTTTCTATCTGTATATGAAGTGGTTGAACTACGTTTGGTAACTAAGGATAGTATTGAACAATCATTGTCTATATGATGATTTGCTACTAAACTCAAACTGAAAATTTCCTCCACCATCTTCCCAGATAGAAAGTTTACAAAAATTTTATGTGTGACCCAAAATAATAGTCATACAAGACCTTGACGACAAATAATGTGACATATTGGAGACAGGGGCAGAATGAACCCTCACTTTTAAATCAGATCTCTGAACAAATAAAGTACCGAAGTTATTGTCAATATGATCCTTAAATTGACTCTTTTAGAAGAATTTTCCTTTTGTGATAAGACCAACACATGAACTTAATTTTAATGGAGATTGTGGACTTTCAGGGTGGTATGGCCACAGATTTGAATTTAATGTCATATCTCAAAGCTCAGCAAAGAGGACTTTATTATACTTTGTGTGCTGGTTAATTGATTATTGAATTTTATCTCAAATATTTTCCCCTCCATTTCTCTTTTGCTTTATCGTCCCTTCTATTTGTACAAGTAGGTCCTTTGTATAAAAAGAAGTGAGAGAAAGGAGGCAGAGATCTGAGTTTCCCTCATTCTGTCTTCATTAGATGACCTCAGAAAGTTGGTCATGCCTACTGAGTGAGCAGGTTTGTGGATGTCCGTCTTATACATGAAGGGTCTTCTTTCCAAAATTAGAAATTTAAACAGTGAAAAGCCCCAAGGATTCGGGGAGCCTGGTGTCAAGCCTCCCTGACCTCCCACTGCATCTTCTTCTGTCCTACCATGGATAGTTCTTTCTACACTGTCTGTTCCAGTGTTTCCTTACAGAGGATAAGATGATGCATTGGTGTCTTGATACTTTGACTTATAGAGGCTTTAAGAATAAAAGTATTCTTTTGTGAATATTTCCTTAAGGAATACAATAATAGTTTAAATGTTCTAGGGCAAAAATGATAAGAATTTTATTCTCTTTGATTAGAATTTATATTTATTGGAGTTTATTTTAAAATGTTCAGATCTTTTCCGAATACAGACACAGATATGGTGTTTCTAACAAGATGCCCTCATGGTCAAAAGTGTTGCCATAAGCATTATGCACACAATTTAAGAAACGCATTCAAAATTGTTATGAAAGTAAAGAAGAAAACATCACTTTAAGGCGAATGATACACTCCAACAATCCTATGCTTGCTAGTAATGAATTTAGTGAAGACTTAGGGGTGCAAGAAAAAAGTAAATATTATTCAATGTCAGTGCAAAACAAGGGGACAAGGTCAGCATTCATATTTCATAAGCCTGCTCTGTAATCTGCAAGCTGCTTGTGATGTTAGATGATATTCTGTTTCTCAGTGGCTTCCACTTATGAAAGGGTGCTTTCTCAACCTTTAAAAGTTATTTGAATTGAGTTAAGAAAAATTTATATAGACCACTGCCCACAGTTAAGTGCTTTCTATCTACACAATTTCTCATTTCGCTCCAGCCTTTGTCCTCCCCATAGGTAATTACTTAACACATCTGAGAATGCTCTATCTCTATATTTTCATTCCATTTTAATGTCTGCACCCGTTTTCCTGCTTGCGCTACTCAGTGTAAACCACATTTTTACAGATGTTGACATTAAGCACCAAATGCCAATTTACTTCCTTTCTCCTTTTCTTGGACATTTAAATTAATCCCAAATGCCCCTGTTAAACACACACTGCAGTGACTATTTGTGCATAAGCTGCTTCTCTGTTTTGTATTTCACTGTTAGGATAGTGTCCCAGAAGCAGGATTATAGACTCCAAGGAATTGAATCTTTTACTTTCTTAACGTTTATTTTAAAACAATCTTTAAAAATCAATGGTTCATAATCATAAGCCAAATGGAATGCTTTGATTTTCACATTAAAATCTGAATTTGTGAAAAAGTCTCTTAAACCAACTTTGATTTTTTTTTCCTCTTTAGACGTCAGCTAAAGGTTGCTATTTCTCTTGGTTACAGGACTATTTTTCAAATTCAGAGTGTTTAGAGTTGTGCCAGGCAAAACCACTAGTTTTCTTTTACGTGTACAGAGTGCACATCACACATAAACTTCAAACTGTTGTGTGTGGCGAATTGACATCAAATGCAAGATGGTTCCAATTGGTTCTTGTACTTCATTTTTAGGTGATTAAGGTTTTCTTCCTAATGAATAAACAAATGCCAGGATAATAGGCTTTATGGAACATAATATTTCAGTACAATTAATTTGACACTTAAGCAGAATAAGTTCTTTTGATTTTTTTTATTGAATCATTGTGCATATCAGTCTTAATCATCTTTTACCACCTCCCCCCGCTGACACCCCCACAGAGCCCTCCAACTGGAATCCAGATATTCTTTCATCCATGTTAAGGTCTATTGTGTCAGGTCAGTGTCTCCCAAATCCCATTTTTTCCCAACCTTACAGATGCTGACAAGCACCATTTCCACATCTGTTTCTATAAGTAGAACTTTATTAAGTTTTGCAAACATGTGAGAGCATGCAGTATTTGTCTTTATGTGTCTGGTTTATTTAATTTAGTATAATGACTTGAAGGTTCATACACGTCACAAATGATAAGATTTTTCTTTTGCTAAGTCTGAATGGTATTTTTCTGTTTATATAACATATTTTCTTCACCAACTTTTGCCTCCAGGGACATGGAGTCTTATTGATGTAGTTTGCATAAATAGTAGTGTTACCTCAAGTCTTGACATCTTTGCCTTTTCCATTGTGGAAATCATAACAGATATGATAGCATCTCATTGTTGGTTGGATTAGTATTTCTCCATTGTTCAGTGATGGTTTCATGTTTCTGCTGTTCAGTTGCTTATCTTTGGAAAAAATATGTGTACTCTGTTTCTTTGTCCAGATTTTCATTGAGTTATTTATTTTTCTATTGAATTGTATGAGTTTCATCAGCAATAATCTTTGCAAATATTTTCTTTTTTAGTACGTTTTCTTTGGTTCTTCCCTTTGTTGTGAAAAATTCCATTATTAGTATAAAATAAATGTAATATTTCTCACATTGAACTGACTTTTCTTCAAGGCAGCATAATCTTTCTTTTGTAGTACCTACAGGATTTCAAGAAACCAGTAGAAACTATTTTATTTCACTGCATCTGAGTCTGTACTCAAAGGCAGAAGAAATATTCAAAATATGAGGTTTGTTTTAGGTCAAAATGCCCCAAAATGTCTTGGTGCATCAATGTGCATCGTCATCAGTAAGAAAAGCCAACATGGGAGGGTTTGTGTAGTGGCTTCCACCCTCGCTAGGTAGATGTGTTTTGTGAATTTGAACTTGTCCTTCATTTTTGAAAACCACTAATTTGATCATAGCTAAAAAGCATGGGTATCTGGATTATTTAATGTATGAATCCAAAAGGTCATGGGGGCTTCTGGGAAAAACTACATAAAGAGCTAAAGCATCACTCTCAATTTTGGTTCCAGCTCAATTACTCATTTAGAACAAAGAAAAATAGTTTAGAAAACTGTTCGGCTGTTTCTACTCAATGCTATCTCAACTGATGGCACTTAAAAGGCACTGTATTGGTGCAAGGTGTGAAGAAAAGCTAAAACTGTGAAGTTGTGTAAGATTTATGGTGTAAGACATGCAGATGTATCATGCAGCACATGGAGGTGGCTTATGTAATTGAGTCCAAAGCTTGCTGTGGGCACTCTGAGGACTCCAGAACAGACTCCAGGGTATTAACAAGAATGCATAATGGTTTCCCATGGCTCAGCAGAGAAGGAAGCATGTGGAATAGAAGGGAGAAATAATCCCATTTGTAAAGGCAGCACCATTAGAAGAATGTAATTCTCAGAGAAAGAAGAAAGATGCCGTAAGAATGAGATGACACTGGCCCAGTAAGGATCACATGAAATGAGGTATGAATGTGTCGCTTGCACTGTAGCCACAGAGGAAAAATGTTGAGTTCAGTTGGAACAATTATTCTCTTCTTGGGCAAACTCCATAACCACTTGAGGCAAAGAGCCAAGTGATGAGTTCCCTACAACGCTGAGCCATAACTCAATTTGATTTTGTTTTTCCAAACAGTTAGAAAAAAAGACTCTTAGCTGATACTTTCAAAGGGGAAATTGAGATAGCAAACAATTTTAGAGAAGGAATATTGCATTTCTTGGGTTCATTTGCTATGACTGCCTACCAATGCAATTACAGACAAACCTTTCTTTCCTCAAAGATAATAAACATGATAATTAGCAATCTGTTCCTTGATTTCTTCACATGTTCCTTGACCTTGCCTTGCTATTTAGGGCTTATCATTTGTAGACAACTTTTAGAATGAATATGATTTATTCTATTTGTAAAAAGCTTTATTTTCTCAAATTAAATGTTCCATTCAATTCTCTCAATGCAGGAGATAGGATAATTGAATAGACGCTTGTTAATTTTGCTTTGCCATACTCCAAGCTTTTATATATATATATATATATATATGATAGATAGATAGATAAATAGATAGATAGATAGATAGATAGATAGTCACACACTTCAAGCAGCTATCTGGCAACATTATATATATATTTGTGTGTATATAATATATATATAAAATGATATATCTCCAAAATATTAATTGGACACTTATGAACTATAAACCAACTCTAAGAGTTTATTTAAATTTATTTCCCCTTTGTAGTTTTGTACAGGGCAAAATCATAAGGTTTTGCGATATCAGACCATCCTCTAGGTAAATTCTGACTCCATGCTGTGCAGACTAAACCTCAGCTTTCCCAGCCTGGAAGTTGTGGTAATCTACCAGAGGCATCTTGTGATTGTTAAGTAGAATGAAGCATGGAAAACACCTTGTATAAAGCTCTCCGATCTGAAGAACACAGAATTGAGGGTATGCAGCAGAAGGAAAAATGGCCTTGAATACTGTGTGTGAATAAATGTGAAGGTGTCAAACCCACACTGCAGGGGTTTACAGAGGGACAGAGGCACAGCTCATAGAACAGTGAGTTCTCACTGGAGGAGAGGTGAGAACTGATGGCGGATGAAGGTAGGGCGCATAGTAGACCATCCCTAACCCCTCCTTCAATACATGAAAACTCTATCTGATACTTAGCATCCCAGTACTCTGAAGTCTTATGAAGTAAAACCTTTTTTTTCCTTCCATGACATTCATGTCCACTGGCTTCATCAAAGGGCTCGATAAAATTTATAATATGTCACTGATTCAGGCAAGAGACTAAGCATGTAGAACTGTAACCGGCATGTATACCTCTTTTGTTTATAGTAGGACTGTAATTAGCATGTATACCTCTTATGTTCTTAGTGTCCCCACTACATCCACTTGAGTCTTTTTAATTTTCATGAAATGCCTTATTTTCTCTTCATGTTAACTTTATGTGCCTACTTTTTAATGCTGGTTTTTGGGGTTTGAATAATTTCAGCTGATCCAGTTGTTCAACTGTTCTAATATCATGCATTGTTTAAGCAAACCATCAGATATCACTTCCTAATTTCCGTCTGATGGCATAATAGCATTCAGTGAGTACTTAGAATGTCTGTCCCTTGGTGATAAGGAAGAATCCGTGTAATAACACATATGCAAGTATATGCAATGTCCAAAAGATGGGCGTGCTTCTGTCCTGGTAACAGTGTGATCTTCTGTGGCCTATGCTGATATTATTTGTTCTATATCTCAAAAGAGTTATTCTATTTCTGAGAAGTTATTAATGATATTGCGTATGTACTTCTGGAAAAATAAAGACTATCCAAAGCTATGTAGGGTGACATTGTAGTGGGTTTGAAGAGCTAGAAATTGCAAATTATTTAACAAGAGGAAAAAATGGAACATTATTTACATTTTTAGGTTGGCAGTAGGTATATCATGTTGTTAACTAAGGCAATGGAGTCAGCCCTTGATATCCAGAGCTCCCCCTGTGTGAATGCAATCAATTATGGACCAAAAATTTTAAAAATATAATAAAAACAGACAACCCAGCCATGCATGTCTACTAAGAATGCCCATATCCTTTTATCTTGTTATTATAAGATTTATAAAGAGGAAGTTAGCATATTAATTTGAACTGTCTGCTTTGGAGTACCTCTGTACAAAGACAAAGGTGCTGTATTGTGGGCTATTCCTGAAATATATATGAAGTTAATGAAAGGAATTCAATGTAGAGACAGATTAAGACATGACTGAGATACTGAGGGCATATGTTAGAATGATGGACTGATGGAATTGATGCAAGGCACAGGCTCACTGACCTGAGAGATATGATAAAGTGTCTGGTGCACAGGCATTTGCAAAAACAAAAAAATATTTTATTGTGAGGTCAACCAACAAAGACACAAAAGGAAAATCCCAAGCTATGGCCTCCTTAGTAAATTGGTAGGAACAGAGTAAGAAGATGGCTGTTGAGTAGATGTTAGAGGGAAATGTCAGGGATCTTTTCTGAGGTATTGAAGATCACCTCCCTCTTCATAGATTTCAAGTTTCTTTGTTTTTCTTTCTTTCTCTTTTGAGACAGTATTCACTATTTTACCCAGGCTGACCTCAAACTCATAGAGCTTCTCCTGCCTCATGTTTATGAGTGCTTGCTTCATGGTTCTGTTGGGGGGGGGTGGATTTCATATTATTTATGAAGAATTTGAATTTGTCATCAACAGATCACTAACTAATCCAGATTGGTTTTGTAAACTCTGCACTCAGGAAGATGAGGAAAGATTAAGAATTTGAGACTATCCTGAGCTATCCACCAAGACTTTCTCCCCACAAAATGTGTCAGGCAATGAAGCTGAGGAGGAGACTTCTGCACGTGTTCAGCCTTGTAATGTTGGTCTTAGACTGTCCTTGTATAGATACAGATGGTGTGTCCTGAAAGAAACTCGATCATTTGATTTTTAAGGAACATAAATCAAAGGGTGTTCAGGCTTCAGCTGGTTTCAGTCATTCTAACATGGCCAATGGGGAGAAACAAGTAGACCAGGAAGAAAGTCAACCCTTGGGTGGACCTATGCTGACCAGCTGTGTGTGTCTCTGGTGCTTCAGTCTTTTCTTCCTTTAATGAATATCTACCATGGCAGCTTTTAAAACTTTGGACAGTACACCTCACTCCTCTGACCAGAATTTGGCAGGGATTACTGGTTCTCTGCTTCATGTTCCTGATGTTGTGTTACACATTTTGTTTCTCATGCTCCATTGCTAATTGTGTTGGCCTACTCATTGTCCAGCATGTTGGGAGCACTCTTCCTCTGCTCTTTCCAGTGTCTCTTGTAATTAGAATATGCTTCTCAAGGATAGCCATGCAAATAGTGTATTTCTTTTTTGGTAGTACATGGTGTTGTTATCTTTCATCTTGCGAATTAGCTGTTTGAATATTGCTTACCTCCCTTTCAAATCGATGAAAGCAAGGATTCTATCTTTTGATGGTTTTATGCCTAGCACTCTGGAAAGTGTCTGGTATACAAGATCCACTTAGAAGATAATGGCTAAATAACTGAATGAAGGAGAGAATGGATGAAGTCTCCAGTGGTCTAGCATCTCCAGTAATAATTAAATAGTTATCTATTTGAATGGTGTGAGGGGAATAAGCACATGCCAAAAATACTTTGCCTGGAGTTGAGGTAACGTTAATGCCCCCACCCAATTTCTCGGTAATCTGAAAGTCCTAGGGGCAAACTTACTGGGTCCTGGCATCCTGTTTCTTATATATCAGGAAGTTAGTATGAGCTTATAAACCTTGGATGAATACATTTAGGTCAGTAATATTCTTCATGTGCTCTGAAAAATCCAGAATCATGAAAAAATTCAGTAACATTCTAGATACTTTTGTTCTTAGTTTGACTCTTAGCTAACATGTTAAAGACTTATTATAAGCCTAAAGTTCTTTTTTTGACATATAAATTAAGTCTGGTGGGTTGGAAATTTATTGATTTTTATAATGAAATTTTTATCATATTTCAAAGACATTGTATAAGAAAAATAATGTTCTATGTTTTGGTCAAAACACTGACACTGAATTCAGAAAGTCTGGATCTGAAACAACTACTCTTTAGGTGTGTTACTTTGAAAGAATGATCAATTTCTTCGTGCCTCAGTTTCTTCTTTTATTAAACATAGTGACCACATTGCTCCTGGTTTCTTTCACCCAACTGATGTGAAATTTAAAGAGATAATTTTGTAATTACCTTGAAAATGTCATCGATTTCATGTTTTATATAACTGTCTACAAAGAAGTCGCTTCCCTGTGGAATTTCATTGTAGAGCCTGCAAATCAGGCAGTTCCAGTTCTGCGTCTGTGAAATACATGTATTTTAAATAGTCAACTTATTTAAAATGTAATTCTGTTTAGAGATTAGCAGTCTTTTGTCTTTCAATTGATTTGCCTGATATGTTGTGAAGAGTATGTGATGAAATGATTACAAGTTGTATCAGGAATTATTTGAAGGTGTTCTTGTTAAAACAGAGATAGCAGTTTCATTTTACACCTTATCCATTTCTAAAAGAAGAGCATCAGAAAAGAATTTCAGTGTGTCAATATTCCTTTCTTCCACATAGATATTGAAAATGATACTCTTAGTGATGGTAACACAGAAAATTGAAATTTATAACCTCTATAAGTATTTCTTCATAAGGCAAAATAGGTTTGTAAATGTTAGCAGAGGATGAAGGAAAGATTTGTGTCAGAGACTGAGCTGTGAATATGGGAAGAGCACGCATGCACTCAATTCTTAACTTGGTACTGTCAAAGACATACGATCCCTTAAACATTCTGAAAGAATGTGTTTAAGAGAATGTCAGCCTCTACAGAAATTCAAACTGAGAAATAAAAAAATAATTAAGTCATTCATTGGGCAAACTGAATTCATAACCAAGAAATATGCCAGCCCTATGGAGATCTGGCATCAGCTACACTACCCAGAGATACTTCTATGCTTCTACAGTTTTAATATCTCCATGTCAGTTTCTTTCTGCTTTGACCTGACTTACTGATTTATTGCTTTTTCTATACACAAATACACAGAGACACACATACACACCAGCATATAAATACACATATGCACACACAGATGCACAGACACACATACCGTTACACACATACAACCAGGCACATGCAGAGATATCACAAATCCACACAGAAACATACAGATACACGCACATACACACATACACATGCAACCAGACACACACTGAAACCTACAGAAAGACACACAAACATATACACACAAACAGTACATATACACAGTAACATGTATTCAACTAAATGAGGATATTTTTCTGAGCCAAACATCATGATTATTGAATTTGTCATCCCATATTCTATTCAAGAAAGGTAATTTCCAAGCAAATAATTTTAATAGTATTGAGTGTCTTGTTGAACCATAGTACTGTGAGAAAATATAGGACTGACTAATAAAAGTGAGGACTCATGAAAGACTATGCCAATCTTAATACTTAAAATATGAGATTCCAAATTAAAGGCTATGCAACCTCAGGTCAGAAGCCTTTCTTAGAGCCTATTAACACTGAAAATGAGCCCAATGCCTAATTTGCATGCAATCAAGTTATAGGATGGTGTGTTGTTACACAACACATGTCTTGTTTTTCATCTAATGTGACAACATTCTTGTAGTAGAATCACATGGCATGGTCGATGGCTGGGTATACTTTAATTTCTAAACATCTGTTTGAAGGAAATAATGTCATCCCTACCTCCCAATTTGCTATAAATGTGGGCTAGCATACTGCTAATAGAGTACAGAAACTTGACTGACATTGATCTATGTTCTGATTTTCTTTTTAATATTCTATTTATTATTTTTTATCTTATGTGTATGAGTGTATTGACTCCAGGTAGGTAACTGCACCTGTGTCATGCAGTGTCCATGGGGATCAAAATAAAGTATCAGATTGCCCCTGGAATCAGAGTTACAGGTTGTTAGCTACCAGAGAGGTGCTGGGAATTGAACCCAGGTCCTCTCCAAGAACAGCCAGTGCTCTTAACTATTGAGTCATCTTTCAAGCCCCTATGTTCTGATTTTCTGAGACTTTTGTTGTGGTTCTAACATCAGGTCCTATCTAAGGAGGTATTTGTTGGTTGGGTTTTTGGTGGTACATTTGTCTTCCATGAAATTGAGTATGTCAATAGTTGGTTAATTGGTAGCATTATTTATGGAAGATCATGGAACCTGCAGGAGATGTAACCTTTCTGGAGGAAGCATATCACTGGGGATGGACGTTGAGCATCCATCGCCACCTACTTCTTCCTGTTGTCCCTCTCTGCTTCTTGTTTGCTGCTGGAGATTTGATGTCTCCACTTTCAGCTTCTGTTGCCTCATTAAAACGAGGGCTACTTATTCCTCTGAAAAAATTAACGTAAAAGTAACATTTTTCTTCCATAAGTTACCTTGGTCATGATGTTTTGTCACAGCAACAGAAAAATAATATTCAATGTACAGATAAAGGGTGATTGCCAGCAATCTGTGTTCTCCATGTATAACCAATGCAGTGTTTTCCAGTGAGGCTATGGTGGCAGGCAGTCATCTGTCCACTGGACTGCTAGGCTGTTGGGAAAAGTCTTTGAGACAGGACAATAGGATGCATTTCCATGTACTGCACTGACATTTGCACCCATATGTGCTACACTTTCCCAAAGCATGGTACTTTTTGGGTATATGGCTGAGTTACTCATGGTATAGTTTAGCATGTCTTATTAATGGAAGTCGTGGCACTATGGAGAGCAAAGCATAACAATGCAGCTCTGAATGGGATTTTTAATGTGTGAAATATAAAAAACAAATAGATGACCGCAGGGCAAATTGATAATTGTGGCAAGCACAGTGCTTCCACTAAGGTACAAAGATAGGTTAATTTATATTTCCCCACAGGTGTTTGTCTGGTAGACTGATGATGTTAAGCAGAAAACAAAATCTGCATTTAAATGAATGTATTATACTCTAGTAACGTCGAGCAAGAATACAAAGTAAGCACCACCATCTTAGGATGATAACAAAGTACAGTATTTTTAGAATCCTCTGGGAGGGGGAACTTGCCTGTGATTTATGGTCTTCTTGTGGAGTGGTTTTTAGAGGCAGACACTCCTGGAGCCTGGATCATGTGTAAGGGATAATTCTCCCCTTCTATACATCACACTTTTTTATTGCAACATAGAAATACATTCCCACTAGATTAATGCTTCTAATAAATTAGAAAGAATGCTAAGTGAGAAAGGGCACCAAAATGGAAAACTCACTGGAGCACAGACTCTGGCTCAAGAGGTAAATTGTTTTTATTAGATTTTTTTAGAAGACCATAGTGAAAGTAATGTCCTAGCTATTTTTATTTTAAATATTGCACTGATAATTTTGGAATCTAAAGTGGACCAATTATTTAAAACCTTTGTATCCTATTACCTGAGACTTAAATAGAAACAACTTCATGAAATTCAAAATGTTTAACTGGCTTGAAACCAAAAGAAACTAATCAGAAAAAATGCCAACCAAATTCAGGAGCAGAATTCTGAAATCATCCTCTGTCCAGTATAAAACTCTTTGGGTAGAAAACAGGGAGATCCAAAGTTGAAAGCAAGTCAGAGTACTAGAGGTGTTAGGTAGTCTGACATTCAGGGAGTGTGTGAAAGTCACCCCTCCAGTTAAGGTGCATTTTAATACTTTAGCCTCTGTTGTCACTGTATTCTGTATACCAAGGATATATCAGCCCCGAGTAGAAAAATCAGTCGACTTCTTGCCTGTCGTAATGGATAACAGATGTATAGTGGAGACTTGTTTAGTGCTCTGCTACAGAATAGTTGTTAACTTTGCAAGTCAGTATGTCTGCCCTCTATTTCCTTGCCAGTGGGATAGAGGTGCTGTTGTCTGCTGGATAAGGCTGCTGAATGGAAACAGATAATCTTATATATGAGGTACCACAATGCAGATTCAAAAACATGGCCACAAGTCTAATCATAGAGGCTATCTCTAGATATTGATGCTCAAGCCTTTAGTTTTACTTCTCCATGGGACATCTCTGTGCTATCCTGTGATCCAGGCATAAACAGTAAATCCAAGCTAGGAGATCTCATTATTAAGGTCAACACCACAAGGGTCTTCAGTGATTGAACTGCATTAATCATGAACATTATCATTAAGAACTGTACATGGAGGGCACAGCCTTTTCCAGTACTGTTGGCAAATACCTTTTCTGAGACAACATAATCTGGCTAGTCTCGTGATTTGTTACAAGCAATCTCTTCCAACAACTCTGTCTTTCGCTAAAATCTGCCAAAGCAGCTTTATCGCCAGTGATTGCAAAACCTTCCTGATGTGGTAGTAATTGGTGGCTGCTTCCTAGGAAACCATTCTCCTCCCATCCTTTCTTCTTCTACCCTTCGTACTGTCTCTTCTCTTTCTGTTTATGCTCATGATATCTAGAACTAGTTCTCACGAATCCATTTGGAACAGCCTCCCACTTTCATGGAATTTACACCTTGAGGGACAGATTTGAGAAAGGAATCTATAATAATTATGCATGTCTCTCTTTAGAACAGGGAAATGTATCCCCAATGAACAAGTTGCTCACATAAGTGAATTGTTTAGTAATGTTCAGGTGCTGTAGGATCGTGTACCTGATTGAGTAATTTCTGCTCGCAGTGAAGTCATTTTCCTCATTCTGTTGTGATTGTCCTGGTCTTTCCTCCTGCATCTCAGGTGCTGCTGTCTCTTGCCCGATTATTGGTTTTGTGTCATTATCACTGTTACACATAGCAGAGATGGTAAGGCATACCTTAAGGGCCTCTCTTCATGTCAAAATGTAATTGTGAGGTGGAAATTGTGTTCAGAACAATGCTATCCCAGACCTATTATGGAAAAAAAAATATAAGAGAACAAAGTGCTGTCATAAAACCTTGTATAAGGACCTAAGTCATGCTGGACACTGGTAACTAAGGAGGAAAGGAAGATGGATTTAGGCTCACCCCATTTAGACTTAAACAGCTGCTTTAGTCATGGAGACACTTGCACCTCCTGTGTGGGTGTTAACAGTACAAAGGACTAAGGAGTTGGTAAGACCTGGGTTAATAGAGGCCAATATTATAGGAGAGAAGGGACGTGGAAAGAAAAGAGGGCTTTAGAAATACTTGGTCCTGTACAAGAGACTCTAGAAGTCACACCACATTTAGAGAAGAAAAAATAAGAATTTTGTCTTCAGCAAAACAGTTTGGGTAGAGGCTTTGTCATCAAGCTTACTGGAAACAGGTGTGTTGCGTACTCCTAATCAGCTGTGAGTACCCTGAAGTGAAGGCACAGAGCCTGGAACTGAGCAGCAGTTGTAGGTGTTGTACTGTGCTAATTACGGCAGACAGCAATGTGAGAACCAGAGGGTTTTCTAGCAGAGTTTCTCACCTCTGAATCTGCATGTACATGTGTGTGCTTTTACGTGCGTGGAGGCCAGAGCTCAGCTTTTCATGCTATTCATCAGGATGCTGACCACCTTGGTTTCTGTTTTAAGACAGGATCCCTCTTTGGCCTGATACTTGCTGGATAGGTTATGCTTGCTAACCTTTGATCTCTAGGGATCAGCCTGTCTTCCCCTCTCCAATAATGAGATTGTGGCTTTTTATGTGGGTTCTATAGAGCAAGCCCATATCCTGATGCTTGCATAACTAGTAGTTTGCTGACTGATCTGACTCCCTAGCCCCTTACCTGGGTGCCTTGTCTTCATGTACCTTCTGTGCCAGATGGAATAGAAAGAAAGATCAGATGCAATAGTAGGACTTCGATTTCTTTTCATTTCTTTGGGTGATTTAGGAATCCATGGTAATAGTAAGTATCTAAATACATTTGCATGCATTCATGCATTCTTTTTTCTTAGTTCCGGGCTGACTATTGACTTGAAAAAACAAAATCCAAAATCTAATAAGGGCAATTTAGAGTACAGTAAAATGTTACTAGAGAAAACCTTGTCAAACTACCACACCATGTCTATCCAATACCATTTACCTAAAGGAATATTCTCTAAGACGATTTGACAAACCAATTAAAAAGGAAACGCCTTAACTAAATGTTCTAAGATTTAAATTAGGTTCCTATGGGGCTTCATATGCATTTTCTAGTTTTAGTATTATCCCATAAGAAATCAATACTTTTCCCATAAGGTTATTTATTTAAGGGTTGTTAGAGTTAAAAAAAAACAGAAAGGAAAAAAGAAATGATAAGAGAAGTTATCACCTTAAGACAGAAAAAGAGAAAAAGAGGGTGATACCTGTGTCCATTTAAGTGCAGGAGAGACAAGATAAAGTACAGATGAAGTAAAATGTGACTCCTGTGTTTTCTTTTCTCTTTTTTCTTTTTAATTCCTGATCTCTTTTGCTATATGCCCTTTACCAGATACAAGAAGATACCAGGGGCAAGACATTCAGGTAGCACATCCCACTGAAGTCTGCTTGCTGGGTATAGAACAAGGCAGTAGAGAATAAAACAATGATAGAGTGGAAAGATAAAAGAGCAAATCTAGCTCCAACAATCCCAAATCTATTCAGTTTGCTTCAGTGGAGATTACTCCACAAGCCTGTCCGTTCACATTACAGGAAGAATTTATTTTTTCCACTTTGTCATTTTAGGACTGCCTGCATTTAAAACATAAGTGCCCCTCCTAGAACCAGACTCAAAGATCTTGGGAAAGGGATTTTGCCTGCTTGCTAAACTTTAATCCCAACTACTTAGAACAGAGCTAGTACACAAAGAAAAGAAATGATTACCTGTTCTATCAATAAATAAATGTAACTTGGCATTAGTCTTGACTGTCATCAAGTCTACATGTCCTATTCCAATACCATCTGCTTGTCAGCCTTTTACAAAAACCAACAACTGTGTAGCCAAAGTCTAGTATTTGATTTTTGATTCTCTCAGCCCCAGGAAAAATTCACCTTAAATGCTGAATATGAGGAAAACGCATCTTGGGAATTCCAGATAATTTTTGAAGCATAGAGTAGTCTAACCTGACTCCCATCCCAATGGAAATATATGAAACAAGATGAACAGGAATAACAACAACAACAAAAAACACACCCCCAAACAATAACAATCAATACTGGGCCCTAACCCATGCACAGGTAGTCTCTGTGGGGATAATAGCATTCCTTTATCATCTCCATTGGTGGCCCCACTTTTTCATGTGGATTCTTATGTGGTGTACTTCAGAAAGTATTGCTCCTTATGGAAATGATACCAAGGTCAGCCTGGGAAACCCTCTTCCTGGAGTGTGCATCCCTGCTGGATACTTTCCCAAAGACATGTTGGCCGGGATGTCGCTGAGTTAGCTCGTGGAGTGTTTGCCTAGTTTGAGCCCCTGGTTTGCTTTCCCACACCACGGGCATGAAAGCCCAGCACTGAGGAGGAGGAGGAGGCAGAAGGATCAAAGATGAAAGTCAGAACTAAAGTACTGGCCCACTGGGTAAAGGGCCTTGCCACACAGATGGCAGGACCTGACTAAGAATATCTAGACTCCACATAAAGCCAGATGTAGCAGCATATGTCTGTAATTATAGTGTGTCTATGGGGAAAAGAAAAGCAGAGACAGGGCAATTCCCCAAAGCTGTTGGCTCAGCTAACCTAGTATACACAGAGGGAAAACATCAAAGAAACCTGGTTTCAAACAAGACAGAAGGCAAGGAACGAGACGGGAGGTTGCCCTCTGACCTCCACATGCCTACTGTTTCATGTGCGTACCAACATTCACAGATACAAATGTGCTTGTATACACATATACACAAATATCCTAAACACACATGTATGCAGAAATTAAAAATTTCTTAAAAGTAGGTTTGAGGCATCCTCAGCTACATAAGCAAGTTCAAAACCAGTATGGGTTATATGAGATACTATGTTAAGAAGTAATATATCAGGGTGAGGGGAGGATAAAAAGGATAGATCAGTGTTTAAACGCAGCGGCTGCTCTGACAAACACCAGGGTTCAGTTCCCAGCATCCACATGATAGCTAACAACCACCTATAACTTCAGGTCCCAGGAATCTGACTGCCTCTTCTGGTCTCTTGGCATTTCATAGCACAGATACACTTATAGGTATACAGGCAAAGCACTCATACACATAAAATAAAAATAAAATTTTTAATAAAATATGGCATGTAGGGAGTAAGGAGTGAAGTCCAAGCAGCAAACATCAGACTGTGTTATTTGTGTTCAAGAGTACATTAATAAGAACCTCAGTAAGAAAAAGGAGTATCAAGGAGCCCAGGGATTCTGTTAATAGATACCAGAGTCCTAAGAAGAAAGGACAGAACAGATTCTTCCAGTGGCCTTGGATGTCTTTGTTCTGTCTTGTGAACAAAATGGTCAAAAGATGAGTTGAATAAATAGTATCTGTTCCTCAGGATGTTCTCTGACATGGAATAGTGTGTTCTCTAACTGAACCCCAGTTTAAAGGAGAAACATTAAGATTTATCCCAATTTTTCTATGAGCTGCTCTTCAGGATTATAGCAGCCACAGTCACAGCACATGAAATATTGTTGTTATTTATCATTTCACATTTAAGATCTGACAGCATACCTCTTAGGGTGAGGTGGCAACATTCTTCAGTAAATGTCGAGGATCACTTACAAGGAAATTTCTCATAATTAAAATGACGATATTAAGATGGAACTGGTATGTGCATGTCAGTCTGAATTATCTTGTTCTTTCTGTCCTCATATTTGAGCTTACTATGAACTCCATGGATCATTCAACTACAACCCATGCCATGTATTTGTGTGTTTAAAGAAATTAGTAAGCCAGACACACATTTAAATCCAACTTTAAAAGAACACATGGTAGCTGGGCACTGAGGTGTACTCCTTTATCTCAGCACCAAAGAGGCAGAGGCAGGCCAATCTCTGTGAGAGATCAGGGTCAGTCATAGGCCAATCTCTGTGAGACTGAGGTCAGTTCAGTCTACACAGTGAGTTCCAGGCCAGCTGGGCTTCAGGGAAATCTTGTCTAGGAGGAAGGAAGAAGGAAGGAAGGAAGGAAGGAAGGAAGGAAGGAAGGAAGGAAGGAAGGAAGGAAGGAAGGAAGGAAGGAAGGAAGGAAGGAAGAAGGAAAAGGAGGGAGGGAGTTAAGAAGGGAGGGAGGGAGGGAGGGAGGGAGGGAGGGAGGAATTAATTCAAGATCTGGGAAGATGACTCCATGAAGCACTTGCCCTGTATGAGTGAGGACTGGAGTTTTGATCTCCAGCACCCACATAAAAGTCAGAATGACATGGTCACCTGCCTGAAATCTCAGCAGTTATGGAACAGAGATGGGATTCTCCTGGACAAACTGGCTAACTGGACTATTCCAATCAAGAGGGCTCCAGGTTCAATAAGAGACCCTGTGTCAGTTAATAAAGTGGTGATCAATTGAGGAAAACATCTAATGTTAACCTTTAGCATCCATGTTCATGTGAGAACATACATACACCCAAAAATGTGAACACACACATGCACATGTGCATACACACATGCGTGTACACCATACATACATTCAAAACAAAAGGCTCACGCCGATGGCTTGCTCTGCTCGTCTGAGCAGACCCCCATCCTGATGTTTTTTTTTTTTTTTTGAGGGGGATTTACTATTTAACTTTATCATATGTAGAGAGAACTAAGGAACAATTTGTTGTTTTGGTTTGATTAATACACATGGAAATTTAATGTACCATTATGATTTTTATTTTATTAATCTTTAATTCACACTGACACCAAGAGTTTATTGCTTGGTTGGCTGTTCCCTATTTGGATATATTCTGGAGTATTGATAAACAGTCTGACAGAAATATGTGTTGTTTTAAGTTTTATTATTTTTTCTTTGTTATGGTAAATGAGAATGCTAGATTATAATCACTGAACCACAAGAAAAATTTATCTACAGCATTCTTAGATAATGCTCAGTTGATTTCTGAAATGTTAAACAAAACATCTCTCTAGCTAACCAGGTATGAGGGCCCAAATGCATCCCTGGTTCTTACCTATGGCAGCATATGGAATCCAGACAGCCAGACTGCCTGATCATTGCCAGCCCTGTGAGGATTAAGTGGCATCTCCATGTGACTGTGTTTCCTGGTTTTCTGCATACTATATAAGAGTGAAGTGTCTAGACTGCATAGATGGCTCAGTGGATAAAGCCTTTGGGAAAATGTAGCAACCAGAGTTTTCTGATCCTCAAACCAATATATATGCCATGGGCATGTGGTAGCTCACTGCTAATTCCATGTCTTGGAAGGTGGAAGAATAATTCCTGAGCACACTAAATAAAGAGATTAAAAGAGAGCTTCGGATTTAGTGAGAGACTTGGCCTCAATGATTAAGGTGAATGTGATTAAGGAATGTCAACCTCAGGCCTCCACATGGACAAACATACACATGCATCCACACATATGTGTGCCCTCCATGCTAAACGGCGTACACAAAGGAATGAACACCAAACACACACAAACACTCGTGGAAAAAGTGGATGAACTTTCCAGTGTATCTGGTGTGAAATAGGAAATTAAAGCACTCTAACCATATCCTAAACACCATAACTAAGCTCATTCATGCACGCAAACATGGTGCACATTTCAGCATCATATAAATTGCCATCTTAGGTCAATGAGCAATTCAGTATTTGCATTTTGTTAGCTTCCCTGTCTTATCTCTAAGAACTCTCTCCTGAGCTGCCCCATGCACGCTTGAAATCATGAATAATATTAATCTCTACATTTATGACTTTTTCTATTCATGCATGATTCCTATGACCAACTTTTATTAAATTAGTCACACTAAGAAATTAATAACAATCAATAATAAAATACAATGACTATGATATTGCAGTATAATCAAATTAGCTTGAATACTTTCATTTATTATTTTAGATTACATTTGGCTACAAGTAACTGGTCCCAGGGATAAGGGAAGCCTCAGTGAAAACATATATTCATGTGTAGGAAGCTCACTAAATGGTAAAGATAGATTCTACCTAAAGATCAGCTCAATGGTTGAAAAGTATGCTTTTGGAGGGGCACAGTGAGGAGGAGTGTTGTTATGTGTGAACGCTGATTTTCTTGTTCTGCTCTTCTAGTTATTCCTTACATGGGAGAAAGCATCAGAAATATGGAAAATTTCCAAGTGATATGTTCAAATTTCCTACTGGGGAGCAGTAGAACCTAAGCCTCTATTTTGAATATAAATGATCTTTTTCTTGGTTGGTTTCTCTCCTACCAATTTGTTGAGTTGCATACAGCATCATCAAGAACATCACTAAACAACATTCACTCAAATCTAGTCGCCACCACTTCTGGGTCATGTTGCAGTTGGCTGGATGCAGGGCTTCCTTCTGGTGTAGGCGTGTAGCATCCTTGTTTTTGATTATGTGTGCTGCTTCTGCAGAATGAGAATGGGTTTGCCCATCATAACATAAACTTTTGTTTTGTCTCTCTCACCCTGAAAGTATACATGTTCAGGGCTAACAGGAAACACTGTACCAGGACAACCTCCTCAGACCCACCTCCAACTCAGTTACTAAAATACTAATGTGCCACTATGTGGATTGGTCATTAACCACTTTCTTGATTAGCAGTAGAGCCAATCGAAACATAAAAATGTCTGCAGGACTCTTAAGGCACTGTGGACTGGTGTACAGATTGAATTGTAGTGGCATTTATAGTTGTTAAAATATTGTATTGCCCACTATTGGTCAATGTTAATTTGTGTAACTGCAAAATGAAGTCATTAGTGCTTATATTAAGAATATTTTGGCTGAAAATTACAATACACTCATGACCAGTGGTTTGAACTGAGGTTATCAGTCTTTCTCTGTAAAGAGTAACATAATAAAAATTTTAGGTTTTGTGGATCCCCATAAAATGTTGTATGTGTATGGAAAGACATTCTAGTGTATGTACGTTGAGAAGCAGGGGAAGAAAGACTAAATGAGGCTTGGTTCTTGACACTCCCTCCTAAATGACTTCTCCTCTTCACATTGTTGAGTGTAGAGAAACTTTAATGTTCTTTTACTGCCCCTAGTATCTATACAGAATTCACCACATTAAAAGGTCAGCTGGTCAGATAATTGGCTTTGCCATTCCTACTCTCTCACAGCATCCTCCTCATGAAGGGGCTTTATTAACATTTGGTGAGACAGTGGATATGGACATGGGATCCAAAGATCCCAATTTATTTATGTCCTCTTGTGTATAAATTTGGATATGTGCATGCTCGTGTGTGTTCTGTATGTGTGTGTCTTGCAAGCACATGTGCATGTGACTGCTGGCACTCACACATACTCACGCTGGAGTCAGAGAAGGGCGTTGAATATCTTCCTCTATAGCACCTCCACATTGTTGCCTTGAGATAGGGCCTCTTATTGAACCAGAAGCTCACTGTTTGGAGACATTTCAAAATTATATGCATCATCTACATATGCATAAAATGCACATAAGTTGCCGGTAGTTGTAAATGAGTAAAGATCCAGTATCTGAATGTGTATTCCACAAATGATGCCAATATTAACTTAGTACAATGCAGATAACCTCATCAATACTTTGACCTTTAAAGAAAAGATATATTTTATTTTAAATGTAAAAGTGTTTATCTGCATGTATGCGTGTGCACAATGTGAGTATAATGGTCCTTAAAGAAGACAGAAGACATCAGATCCCCCGAAACT
The DNA here is from genome assembly GCA_035773235.1 of Eospalax fontanierii. Lineage (NCBI taxonomy): Eukaryota > Metazoa > Chordata > Mammalia > Rodentia > Spalacidae > Eospalax > Eospalax fontanierii. The sequence goes on from CM069540.1 coordinate 22,789,050, forward strand.
GGAGTTGCTGACAATTGTTAAATGTTATGTGGGTGTTGGGAAATGAACTCAGAATGGCTGAAAGAGCAAACAGTGCTCTTATCCACTGAGTCATCTCTCTGGCTTATCCTTTCTTTTTGTTGCTTTGTTTTTTTTGAGGAAAAGGCCAATTCTAACTCCATCATCATGTACACTCATGCACAATTGTTAAGGAAACACATGGTGTCAGGCTTTCCTACAGGCCACAACATGTATTTTCACTTCACATTTAGATAAATTTGTGCCAAGACATTTCTTTAGTCTTCTTATTTTTTTCTTGATCTAGAAATGGCAAATCTCTTCTCAGGTTCTTTTCTTTTTGGAGTTTCAGATCACCAATGAGTGACAATTATTTTTAAACGGTTTAACCAGGATGACCAAAAGTCTGCTATCACTTTCAGGAAGCAATATCTGACATGCACAACCCACTTAATGCTAGATCCAGGTCTTTATTACTGAAAACCAGTCGTATAGGTAGGCAAAAATAGAACTGATGATAAAAACTCTAATGAAACATGGATAAAGCAATACTCTCAATCCTTTCTTTAATGAATTTTAAAATTCTTTGAAAAATCTGGTAAATATACACAATAGTCCCTAAGCAAATTAATTTCCTGCTAATTAATTTGGGTAAAAGCTTTTTAGCTTATATCGCAGAGTCATCAACTCTTTCTCTCTGAAAGATTCTTTTAGCAGAAGGCTGGCATCATTTTGTCCAGTTACTCTTCTTAGGTCTCCGTGGAGATGTCTTCCGTTTATAGAAACCATCTGGCCTAATGAGATTCTAACAACTTCTACACACACTCTGTCTTTCTTTGCATTTGAATATTTTGGTTGGAATCATTGTTGGAAGTGAAATGTAAAATAAGGAAAAATAAGGGTGAATGTTAAATAAGCTGGGCAGTTTCCTCTCTCATTTCAGGAATGTAATTATGATTCTGAGTGTTCAGTTTGAACACTGGCCGAAGCAGGTTGCCTTACTTAAATGTCCATGACCCTAAGCTAAGATTACTGTGGTGTTCGGTGCCAGACATAGTCTAGGAACATATAATATTGAACTTATCCCAAAGTGTCTTCATATTATTGGGAAGAAATCTTAAGCAGGATTTGAAAAACTGTAATCTCCATTACTTGTATGTGCTCATGTGTGTGCCCGTGTGTGTGCGTGTGTGTGTGTGTGTGTGTGTGTGTGCGCATGTGTGCATGTATAAGGGAGTTTAGAGACAATAAATATAGATGTTTCTTGATTTACAGTGGGGCCATGATCTGTTTGACACTTTGTAAATGAAACATTGTAAGTTCTCAATATGTAACATATGGAACTTTGTGTCCTGGCAATACTACCCGTTACAGTTTACTGTTTACCCTCAGGTGACTCAGGAAGGACCATTATTGCTAGGCTGAGGGGGCCAAAAATACAAGATGGAAAATTTGAATTACAATTTCTCCTAAATGTTTATTGCTTTTATACTGTCATAAACCCTTGGTACTGCCTTAGACATGTGGCTCCTGAAAAACTAATTTGAGACAGTAATTCTACAACTACTGTTCTACATCTCACCAATCGTACAAATTAAGCTCATAATCAATTCTTTCTATTGGAAAACCTTATAAATATTGCAAATCTGTCAATGGAGAGAAAAGGATAACAATGATCAGAGACCTAGGTAAAAAGTTGTTGCATGTCACAAGAACCATGTGACACAGGACAGATGCGCACTACAGAGACATTTGGACAGTTATTATAAGTGTGATTATGTGATAAGAATTACCTATATCACATTCTAAACTCTCAGCTTACCTGTGACACTGGGCATTTCTTAAATTCTACCAGGCTATAAACTGAGTAACAAAGTGAGAGAGAAAATCTAAAAGTGTACCTGGTGAAAGGAAATAATAAACATGAGAAAATATATCTCTTTGGGGGCCGTTTTTTTGAGACAGTATCTCCCTGTAATCCCAGCTGGCCTAGAACTGGCTATGTAGATTAGATTGGCCTTGAACTCACAGAGATCTACCTGTCTCTGCCTCCTGAGTGTTTGCTAGACTCTAGCCAAGTATATCTTTAAAGAATACCTTTTGGTTATGTTGTCTTAATTTTTGAATTGTTTACATGTGAGAAAGGAAATGACCAACTGAGTAATATAATTAATAGCATTCTTAATCTACCATTAACATATATCTCTCTATCATATGTCAAAGGCTAGTGGTAGTGTTGTAACTAGTAGACAAAGCAAAATTCCACAATAATGAAGCTCTCAATATAGTTATTGTTAACAAACAAATAATTGTCAAAATATTGGTTTCATTAGAAGGAAATATCCCCCAAATTCACACTATTCACTTTGGAATCTTTGGAATCATAAGTATTAAGCTGTATTTTCAATATTTAAAAAAACTCAGGGGGCTTATACATGTGAATCATTCTTTTGTGATTAGACTTCTATTTTATTATGAAATATGAGGACACTTGCACAGCTCAAATTAACACCGGTAGAGGTTTTATCTTGAAGGGCAGCTGATGACAGAGACATTAAGCTCTACAGAGATAGGTAGAAGGAAGTTTAGTCTGAAGGGACAATTTCCCATTTGCTGAATTGATCCTTGATTTTATCATCAAGCTCACGTCCAAAAAATCCCATTGTGAGGTATAAGAGATGACATCTGATACTAAAAATCCACACCCCAGCCTGAACAGTTCAGAAATTAATGCCTCCCATAACACCAAGAGATTTGATAATGAAGCCAGCTCAATAGAGGTCAAGGAGAAATGATATTATGTGTGTTCCCCTATGAATCAATGCAATCCTATTGCTTTTCCCCAGATGTTCAATCCTGGCATGTGCAGTTACAATGTGACTTTCAGAGGAATACTGTGAGGTGATTCTGCACTAACTCAAGGCTGCATAAAAACTGTGTATGGGAATACTGGCTGTAGTTGATACAGAAGGTTCTTTTGCTCCTTGAAAGCTTATAAAATAGTCTAAAGAACTCCCATTCTGTGCCCCTCTGTTGTCTATTGCAACTGTCCCTGTCAGAGAAGACTTTACAGAATTTGTAACTCTGTGGTTACGTTTGGTTCCAGACTTTAAAGTCTTCTGAACCTGTTCTGCATTCCATTCTGAGTGCTTTGCTTCTTCACTGACTTCACTCAGATGTGAAATTTTTCACTTCATCAACTTCCCCAACCTCCGTCCAGTCTTGAAAGCCATGTGAATATTATAGACTGTCTTCAGGGTTTCACAGTGTAGAAATCACTGGGAGGAGATTCAAACAGGGACTTCCATGGTAAACAGGCAGGCTCATAACATTTATTTAAGTATCTCTGCCCTGTAAGTTCCCTTGATCTTTCATCATGTTACCCCGCATGTTACCCAGATGGCCTCTGCCTTCCAGGCCCTTCACACTCAGTCTCGTGCTATCTCTTCTCTGCCATTATATCCCATATTCCAAAAACAAAAGAATATTGCTTGACACCATCCCCATGCTTAGGAGGAATATGTAGTTAAATAATTTTTGTTATTATTTCAGCATGGAAATAATGTATACTTCAGCCTCAGGTTCATGGGTGAGAATGACAGGACTTGTGGCTTGGAAGGCATGATGGAGATGAACTGGACCATAGAGGTCGTGTGAAATATGTGGACTTTATTCCATTGGCAGTACAGGCAAGGAAGACTTAAATTTTGATTGATTGATTTATATATTTATTTATGTGTATGAGTGTTTTCCATAAGTATGTAAGTTTACCCATGATATGCAGTGCCCACAGGGTGCAGAAGATGAGGTCAGAGACCCTGGAACTGGAAATACAGGTGATTGTTAACTGCCATATGGGTGCCGGGAACTGAATCAGAGTCCTCTGCAAAGAGTTGCCTGTGCTCTTAACTGCTGAATCATCTCTCCAGGTCCTCAGTTAAGTCTTTTAAAGGAAGTACAGCTATAACTAGATCCATGTTCATGAATCTGAGTAGTAGTGAAACCTGTCCAGAGGAAACAAAACCTGTGGAAGGAATGCAAAATTAAGGCCTAAAGAAAACCATCAGTAGTTCAATATCCACAATAGGATGTGATGTGTGCTATGGCACATTTTGTGCATTGACTGATGGGAGCAATTGCTAGGTTCTATTTCCTGAGTTAGTCTGTAAGATTTCAAGAAGATGGATTGTTTAAATTGCTTAAAAAACTCCCAAGGCCTGTCCTGGAACTTGCATCTAGTAGGAACTCAGTTCTCTTACTGGAGTGGCTGGAATGAGACGATTTCAGTACACTTCCGTTACCAGCAAGTTTAATGAAAGGTGTACTGTAGAGTGGTTATTAAAATGTCTTTTCCACGTTACAGTCCGAATGGGTTCAAATGCTATCGTATCTATGGTGTCTTCTACTTCCTAGTAAGATGGCAGGAATTTCAGTTCCAGGAACTAGGAGGTTCTAGATTTTTAACTCTCTTTCTCCTCAACAAAATCCTTCAGAACTTATTTTTGCCTAGACTTTCTCTAGAAGGGTAAAAGGATGAGCCATCATCTCTCGTTTCAGCTTCTCATTGGTAATTCGCCTAGCCTCCGTGTCTAAGGTGCCTCTGATCTGTGGCTCTGAGATCTGCCTCAGGACTATTGTGTAGGTGTATTCGTTACTGTGCTGTTTCTGTGAAGACACTGTGACTTAAGGCAACTCATAGAAGAGTCAGTTTGACTTATGGGTCCAGAGCGATAATAATCCAACACAGTGGGGCGGCATGACAGCAAGCGGCAGCGCTGTGACAGCAGCAGGAAGCTGGAGGCTCACATTTTCTTTCTTTTTAAATTTTATTTACTATTGTTATTTTATGTGTTTGAGCGTATTGCCTGAATGTGTAAGTGCACACGTGTCATGCAATGTCCCCAGAGGTGAGAAGAGGGCATTGAATCCCCTGGAACTGTAGTTACTGATGGTTGTTAGCTGTCTTGTGGGTGCTGCTGGGAAGCGAACCCCACTCCTCTATAAAAGTCAGTGCTCATAACCTTTGAGCCGTCGCTCTAGCGCGAGTGCTCGCATTTTGAATGGCAAACACAAAACAGCGCAAACTGGAAGCGAGGTAAAGCTAGGAGATTCAAAGGGCACCCCCAGTGCCTTGCTTACCCTGGCTAGGACACACATGAGTTCCCCAAAAAGCGCCACCAATTGACCAAGTGATCAAATTCTTGAGCCTATGCGGGACATTTTTTTCTTCAAACCACCTTTTAGTTGTCCACTAAAAGAAGATTTCATCTCTCAAGGTGGCATGCAAGGCACTTCAAGAGGTACATTGCCAAGGAAAGGCTCTGGGTAAAAGATGGTGATTACCAGGTCGGTCGAGAAAATCAGGACTCAAGTTAATGTTCTCACCATCCATCTCTCACATTCAGCCTCACAGAAATTGCTGTGAAACACACAGAAGCCTCTTTTCCCACTCAATGCCTCCTGCTTTCCTCTCAAAATTTTGATCTCCTGTCGCCATCACTTATGGGCTCTGAGTTTTGATTTTTCTTCCTTTTGAGGACTTCCTAATTTTCTTGTCTAAGCCTATTTTTCCCATTTTTTAAAAATGCAGTACCAGTTAACATACAAGATACTCTGTTAAACCTGAAGTTTAGATTTTAAAAGGAAGCAATTTTAGTTGAATATAATGCTTCAGTGTGGAAAGAGTTTACCCTAAGTAAACCAAAAAAACATTTACTATTTATCTGAAAATCAAATTTAACAAGATACCTTGTATTTTTGTATTTTTAAAAGCCAATTAAGACATGATTCGTACACATTATAAAGCCCTTATTTAAAAGGTACAATTTCACAGTTTTCAATGTGTTCAAAAATTTGTGCATCAGTCATCCTAAAAATATTCAGAATAATTTCATTACTTCAAAAATAAAGCATGTATTTTTTTGTTTGTGTTTTTTTTGTAGTTAACGTTTTCAGTTTTTAATTTTATTTTTATGGAATTTGGAGATGTGCATAGACTATAATTTGATGGTATTTAGATCCCCTCCCTTATCAACACCCCCCACTGCCCTCCCTGCCTAATTTAATGTACCTTTTTACATGTATAATACTGTCTATAAGTATCTGATTTGTGTCCCCAAATGTCCTTCAGTGTAGATCCATCAACTGGGCCCACCAAGAATCCCATCTCTATCACCTCGGTAAGTCCTCGTGTGCCAGCAGCCATCAGTTGTAAATAGGGTTGGAATTTCTTTCCCACTTTCCCATATCTTTGCTGGGATTTTTTCTGGCGAGCTTGTATAGGACTTGTGCATGCTGTCACCATTGCTGTCAGTTTATATGAGTAGCTAGCCAATTGTCTGGAAGACTGATTCCTTTTCATTGTGGTCATCAACTCCCTCTGGCTCTAAGAATATTTCTACCTCCTTTTCCACAATGATATCTGAGACTTGGGAGGCAGATGTTGGTAATATATGTTTTATTCCTGGATAAACACACTGCAGCCTCCTGTTCTATGAACACTGGCCAATTGTGGTTTACTGTGTGTATCACCATTTGCTGCATAAGAAAATTTCTCTGATGACAGTGGAGAGCTGCATTCATCCTATGTGTGGAGGTCGCATTAAGGATGTGTCAGTTAGGGTTAAGCTACCATTTCTATGCTCAGGAAATACTACTGTATTTCTGTCAAGCTTTTCTACGATTTAGATCTAGACCTGTCATAAGAAGACGAAGAAAAAGAATGCTTATGGCTTTTTTTTCCTCTTAGTGTTAGAATTTTAAAGTTTATTTGTACTTCGGCATTCACAACTGTTTTATTGTAAAATGATGCTTCTTTGTCTGAATATACTATATATTTTGCTTGCTGATTCATCACCTAATAAGCATTTGAAGTAAATTCATGAGGTGATTATTAAGAGTACTGCTGCTATGAATATTCTATACATTTTTGGTTGAACATACTCTTTCATTGCTCACAATTTTTGACCTAGAATTTGCAATACAGAAAATTTATGTTGAGCAATTTGAAGAACTGCTAGGCTATTTTTCAAGTGATAGCACCATTTAGATGCCCAACCAAGTATATGAGCTTATTCATTCCTTCCTATGTACATATTCCAGGTTTTGTAATGTTGTGTGTGTGTGTGTGTGTGTGTGTGTGTGTGTGTGTGTGTGTGTGTATGTTTGGTATACAAGTGCAGTGTAGGCACACATCTGTGAGTGTGTAAACTTATGAACATGCAGAGGCCAGAAGTGTACAGAAGGTATCCTGCTTTGCCATTCTATACCCTTGAGACAAGTTTTCTCACTGAACTTGGAGTTAGACTCATCTTTAACAAGACTCAGTGATCTTCCTCTTTCCACCCCTCACAGTGCTGGGATTATAGGTATGCATGACATGGGTCCTGGGGATTTGAACTCAGGCCCTCATACTTACACAGCAAACACTCTTACCTGTTGAGCCATCTCCACAGTCCCCATTGGTTATGGCTTCTACTGCATTTATTTGTTAGCTGACGATGATGAATGTTTTTCATGTGTTCATTGACCATTTAGATATTGCATTTTGGAGAAATTTGTATTCCATACATTGCCCTTTTCATTATTTCTCTTTTTACTGAGTTGTTATCTTCTAGAGATTATTCTATAGTTTGAAAGGTGCACCTCCCTTTTCTCAGTTACTAAATTATATTGCTTAATTGTATTCAGAAGCCTCATATAATCCAAAACCCTATAAGATATTCCCAAACCATGAAGCTGTTCTATCCATAAATGAAATGTTGACTGCCTTCCAAATTTATAGCCTTCTTTGCAGTTGACATCTACAATAAGCTTATTGTTATTATTAGACATCTATGTGTCTAATAATATATGTGTCTCATTAATTACATAATTTTCAGGCATTTTCTATTAATTTCTTTTATCAAAAGATATGATAAGAATGATGAGCTTATTTTCCCTCAGAATTTCTGCTGAATCTCAGGAGAGTGTGCCTAGTGAAGTGGCTCACAAGTGGTTTTCACAAGGACTCCTGAGCATCTACCCTGCTCATGATAATAAACAAACTGTTCTGTGGAAGATACTAAAGAATGAAGCACAGTTGTAACTACCTATTCAAGACACCTCATAAAAAAAAAAATCTGTTCTATTTCCATTAGCAACTGAGCAGCCACGAGCGATTTCAGAGTAGTCAAAGTAAAAATCCCAGTATAGATTTTACTAATTCTGAACCTGTGCCCTTAACTGACAAATACACAAACAAGAAAGGAACCACTTGGAAGTAATGTATACTAAGAAATCCAGCATGAGGACAGACACATACTAGATATTGAATATTGGAAGTTCTTAATTATTTTTCCACATTCAAATTTAATTATAAACTACCACCACAAAATATTTAAGTATGATGTGGAATAATTCACAAAGTGGTCTTAATTCAATAACTTTAGTACATTAAATATTTACCAAGAAACTAGGCATTGCTTTAGAATCTTAACCAGCATGCTTTATTTTATATTAGTTTATATTCTAGATAGATATTTCTAGATGACACAGATGTTCATGAAGTTCTAATGACATTTAATCTCATATTAGTAGTAACAGGTGAACAAGTCTTATAGAACAGAAATGTTTTTCTTCGAAAATCAGGTTGTTTTTAATAAGACAGTTTCAATTCAAAGCCTATGTTCTACAAAGACAAGATGTTCCTGTTTTCCAGAAACCTCCTCTGATTAGCCTGACTAGAACTAGTTCGATCCTTGTGTGATCTCCAGCATAATTTATGTGGGCCCTTCACATGATACTTATGATTTTCCCCTGATTCCTAAGGTAATTGTTTACTTAGTAGTTCACAGTATTTTCCCCGAGAATTAATTTCTTTTCATCTTTCCCCTCCTGCTTTATTCATAGTAATGTTTCTTTCACATATATGATGGTAACCAATAATCTCAGACTGATCCAGTGAAAGATGCAGGCATTGTCTCCCATGCATTTCTCGTCAGGACAAACAGAAGACTAGAGAACTGACATTGAAAAATAACAAAAGGAATTGTCTTGACAAAAAAACTAAACAAATAAAAATAAGCTGGCATTAAACAATTACTACACAATTGGCATGAAAATTAACATAGAAAGGGGAGTAGAAATGACACTTTTAGCTCTGAGATGATTTTCCCATCCAGACAAAGTTAAAATTTGATGTTAAGTGTTTAAAAAGTGTGAGAAGTTCAATTCTGTGTCATCGTCAAACCTGGAGAGTTTAACAGAAAGTCTCTTTAGTAATAACGCTGTGCCACAAGTGGTGAGTCTTAAGAAAATAAATAAACTTTTATCCTGATTTCAAATCTAGGTCAACACCGGTTAAGTGCAAAAGGCATGAAATTATTTTAAAGTTTTAACTATGGCTATGAATCAGATATTTCAAAACAAGCAGAAACCAAGTTTTGGCATTCATTTAAAAACAACTTTTGCAGCAGATTCTTGTTCTAAGAGTTATCATAGGAAGGTGAGCAACAATATGAACTATAATCAAACTCAAAAAGAGAGGTAACAAGAATGAGAAACTTGCAAAACCATGCAGCAAGAAATAGAGCACTAGGAAGTCATATGTGGGAGGAATAAGGTGCAGACCCTAAAAATATCATACGACTATAGATGAGTCGCAAACACATTCCAGGAACTGAAACACAGTATCAAGTGCAGGCTTACCTGATGTCAAGTCCCAGAGCAGGCATCATCGGTAAGATTAGTGATTGATCGTTCAGAAATGCAATGTGATGAACCATCCAGAAAAGACAGACAGCTTGTTTTAGATTAGTGAGGATGGTATCTGCCAAGGAACATACGAGTCAAGAGAATGAAGGGGCAGGAAGAAAAGAGTTCTGGAATATGAGTCAGGGGCTGTTTCCAAACCTGGGTGATGGTTTATCCTGAGCTCACTTAGAACTGTTCTAAACTTTTTTTTTCCTTTTTAAGTTTTTTTTTTTTTTATGTAAGGCATAATGACCAACTGGACATTTAAAATAGAAACAAATATGAGAATCCAAGAATGAAAAGAGCATTTTCAATGAAACATGTTTTGCTTGTCTACCTTGGGGGCTGGGAAACAGTGAATACTCACCTTTGGTAAAACTCAGGTAAACTGTTGCTCTGCCCATTACTCTGAAATGTCCATATCTCAGAAATGTAAATTCACTCTCCTTCACCTCAACAAGTCAACAAGTTCTATTTGCTGTTCCTTTTCCTCCTTCCCCACCTCTCTCTCCCCTCTCTCTCTCTCTCTCTCTGTCTCTTTCTCTCTCTCTCTTTTGTTTACATAAATGACAGGCTTTATGATCCATGTTAAAGTAATTTTATGCATTCTTATCCCTGGGTTTCTCAAATTAGATGATAGGAGCCTAGACTAGACAATTATTTTCAGTGTCAGATAGGCCTGGGGAACTTCTGACTTTCTTATGCCCTAAAGACTGTTACCTAGCATCTCTGGGTTCTTCGTAGCACATTTTACCCAGATTGCTACAAAAATGATGTCCCATGTATTTCGGGTTGTAATCTGTTAAATGAAACAGCTCCAAGGTTTCATTTACAGCTACAGGCAAAAAGAGTCTTACGTGAATCCTTACTTCAGTCTGAATTCATATTCATTTGTCACATGCAGTTTCAAGTTAAGCTTAGGAAGAAAGACTTGAAGGAGGGTGACACACAGAGGTGTGCAAAACTGAGGGAAATTTTCATATTCTCTTGGTCTAAGTGTTAACCTGGAATGAAAGTTTGGATCAAGTAGATTGCAAAATAAATATTTAAAATTCCTACTTATTAGCATGGTTTAATAGAATTGGATAGGGTACTTGGATCATGGTAACTACTGCAACAGAAGCTGTAATATCGCAGGGGCACTGAAAACAGTATCTCTAATCTGCAGATGTAGCTAGGTTCTATCTTCCAGGGTGTTTGGATTGTCAGGAGGATAACCTTCAATGACAGGCTCATGGGCTTATCAGCAGCAGTTGCTAAGTTAAAAGACAGTTGTTCTCTTTGCTGCCTTGGAAACAAGTATGCTATAAAAGATTTTCAGTGATTTTCTGATGGCTTGTGGCCTTCAAACCAAGTGCTGAGTAAAAATATATTTTCATTTCTCCTATTATTTCTGCATCTTGCAATTGCTACTTAGTTTAGAAAAGATTGACTTTTTCTGAATGATATAAAGAAAATAGTATCAACTTCAGAAAAGGTAATGTCCATAGAGATTATCTGTCCCTTTTATCAAGGCTTTTTATACACAAAGTCCATTGTTTGTCTGGTGCTTGCTACATCCAAGTTTACTGAATTCATTTCTGGTAGTCATTTTCTTGCAGGGTGTCCATTGGGTTTAGCATTTATTCTCACTTTTAATGATGTGTCATTAATAATCATGACACTGAAATAATCTGGAAGTGTTTTGATGAACTTCTATTTGGCTTTCAATTGCCTTGTCATTCATTATTGAGGAGCATGTTCAGGGACTAGAACTCTCATGTTAACACAAACTTAAACTTCATGTGTCTCTATGGTCATGACCCCTCCCCCTGCAACAATGTTCACAGCTAGCGCTCTCTGTAGGGCAACATGTAAAAATCTTGGGTGCACAGCCAACTCTTTCCAGTTACCTATAGCTTGATACAACTGATTCCTGTTTTCAGGTGTCTGTGGGAGAAGTATTCTACAAGCCTCAAAGGCACCTAAGTGCAACCTATTATACCAGCCTTTTCTGTGGAACTTTGCTAAATCTTTCTGATGCAGAAAGACGCTAAGCCTCAAAGTCAAGTGAATCTGGAGAAAAACACTGAAGACTGTGAAACCTGTGAGAATCATCAGAGAAAAGCCTTCCCATGACAAATGTGTGGAGGGGACCATGAAACCTATGGCTACAATAGTTATAATCATTTATTTTAGGACATAAATCTACATATAGTCAATTTATTATTTGGAAAACTGCAGTTATCATTGTTGTTGTTTTCCAGATAAGCCTGGTCCATAACAAAACATAGCCAACCTAACCAGAGATTCATGCTTATTTTCCCTTATAGCTAAGGAAGTTGATGATAAAAAAAGTTGTCTTGCACTTAATCTGTACTTATAATCTGTACTGTAATTAACACCCTTTATGAAAATGGTAGTAATATAATTGAATATAATTGATTACACAAATCTAGAACTGTGAACTGTGCTAAGGAAACAGCATCTACTTCAGCAGGTACCATACGTTAAGAGACTGTGCCCAGAGATATTAATTAACATTTTTCTTTGGGATAGCTCATGTCAAATGATTGTTGCCTGTGTTGATTTCACACAATTTCAATTGCAAGCATTACTAGTCATGTACAAAAACGAGAAGCCTTGGTGACTCTATAGGTCTTGAAAACTGCAAAGAGTAAATTGTTGTCAGTTTGACATCAAAGTTATAAAGTGTCAGTCGAGGCAGGTAACATTTTCCCAACTCATAAAATTAAACTAAGTGTTTGGTAAAGCCTCTCATAGTAACCTAAAGCTACAAGTAAATTAGCTTACCAGAGTTTAACGAAAAACTTTATAGCAAAGCTGCTAATTTCTCCTCTATGAAAAGCAATGTTTTAAGAAAAGATGAAAACCATAGAGCAGAACATATTTAAAATCGGCTGTTTTATATATGTAATTCATTAATAAGGCCAAATAATAATCTTTAACATTCTATCAAAAGCACAAGAACATTTTGTTGTCAAGGGTTACAAACATGTTTAGTAAAGGCAACTTTAAAGACAAAGCTAATATGCATTATGAAATATATATATATATATATATTTTTTTTTTTTCTGATAGTCCTGATTTCTCTAGGTACCATTCATTCTTAAGAAATTTAAGAACTATTAAAGATGTTGTTTTTTGCTCTATTTTTTGTTTTTTTCTTCTGGTGCAACACTGGGTCTTATACATGCTGCACAATGCATTACCTTTGAGCTATCTCCCCAGCCTAGAACTCTTAAATTATTTCTTTGTTTTTATTTTTATGTGTGAATGTGAGTGTACGCCTGTCATGAAATGCCTGCAGAGGTCAGAAAGGTCATTATATTACCCTGGAACTTGAGTTACAGACTGCTGTCAGCCACCCTATGTGTGCTGGGAATCAAATCTGAATTTTCTGCAAGGACAGTCAATACTCCTAAGCATTGAGCTATCTCTCCAGCCCCAAAGTTTCTAAAAATTATTTTGGAATTGAACTGACGCATCATTTAGCCACATAGGATTTCTTTAGTAGATTCATGGTCTCAGGATTTTATTATCAAAGTACATGGGGAAAAGACAGTATACATTCTCTAAGCAGCCATTATTAAAATTAGAATTGACTGAACATTTTCCAATATGAATATGAAAAAAAATAATCTAAATAAAACAATCATCAGGAATTGAAATATGAGAGAACACTCAGCTTAAACATTTTTAATTGATTGAGTTTTCTTTTATGTGTATGAGTGTTTTACCTGCATAGATGTAAGTGACCCACGTGCATACTATGGCTGCAGAGGCCAAAAGAGAGCAATGGATCCCCTAGAATTGGAGTTCTGGAGGGTTGTTAGCAGGCTTGTGGGTGCTGGTAACTCAGCCTGGGCCTTCTACAAGAGCAGCCAGTGCTCTGAATAGCTGAGTTATTTCTCCAGCCCAGAGAGGAGTCAGCTTTTGTATTCTGTGTTTGCATTTAAGAAGGATTGACCTACAATAACAGGATTTGGAGAGAGCTTTGATTTATTAGGTCATTTTACATAGTATATTAGAAAACTTAAACTTGTGATTTTGGATGTCTTTAGTTAATTAAGTAATCAATTAATTATTTTTATTGTATGTGTATGAGTGTTATGCCTGTGTGTGTGTAAATGCATCAGCAGTGCCTTTAGAGGATAGAAAGGGGAGTCTGACTCCCTGAAACTGGAGTTATGAACATTTGCCAGCTACCATGTCAGTATGAGAATTTGAACCAGGGTCTACTGCAAGAACAACAGTGCTTTTAAGCACTGAGCCATCTCTTCAGGCTCTTATGTATTTTAAGGAATGATATAATCATAACTCAACTGTTGAAAATGTTTAGTGAAAAAACAAACAAGAATGATATTGTGTGGATGAAGAGATGGCTGTGTAAGAGCAGCAAGTGCTTTTACAGAGAATCAGAGTTCAGCTCCCAGTATCCACGTGGAAGAGTACAACTGTCTGTAACTCCAATTACAGGCATCTAATGCCTACTTCTAACCTCAGATAACATTGCACACACTTGTTGCAGCTACATACATGAAGGCAAAACACAGCCACATGAAATAAAAATAAACATTAGAAAAAATATTATAACATTGAAGAAAAATGTGTCTATGGAAATACTGGAACTGAAATGTTTGCATATTTCAAGGCTCTATGGTTAAGAGCACTGGCTGCTCTTGCAGAGGACCTGGGTTCTGTTCTCAGCACCCATGTGGCAGCTAACAGTCATGTAATTCCAGTTTCAAGTGTTCTGTTGCCCTCTTCTGGCTTCCACAAGTACACAGTATAGTTACACTTAGGTGAAACACTCATACACATAAAATAAAATACCTAGTTCACTCCTTAATCCATGGTCAGTTACGTGTCATTAAAAGAACAAAGTAGGGGCTGGAGAGATGGCTTAGTGGTTGAAAGCATTGGCTGCTCTTCCAGAGAATCCTAGGTTCAGTGAACAGCACCCACATAACAGCTAAGAACTGTCTATAACCCCAGTTCCAGGGATCTGACACATTCCTCTTTCCTCTGTGGACACTGCATACATGAATACAATTCCATCCCTGGAGGCAAAATGCTCATATATGAAATAAAGATAAATATATCCAAATAAACACTTAAAAATGGACAAAGTGCTCTGTTTACACATTCATACAAGTATACAAAGGAGGGAGAACATGCATGATCTCACCAAAGATAATAAGGTCCTCAAAATAATTTATAATTTTATTATTATCATTAATCTTATTCAAGACTAAAATTTCCAATATTAATACGTATACTTAAATATTCTACTTTGATAAGAACATTTGTATTTTTTGATCGCTTCTGTCACTGCCGAGGCTTTGCCATCTGATATATTCATGTTTCTCCTTCTTTTTGTAGCCTGTGTACTTTTAGTATCACATCTATGTGATCAGTGGTTAGACAAATATCAGGAAGCTCTTCTGTTTTCTGCTAGGACTTTAACCATATGGGGTCTCACATTTAATTCTTTAATCCATTTACAATTGATTTTCGCCTGTGTTGTAAAATAAAGATCCAATTTTTTTTCTTTTGTGCATGAACATCCAGTTTTCCTGGCACCACTTGTTGAAAAGACTAAATTTTCCTCTCAACGAACAGAAAAGCAATTTGCTTCATCATAACAAAGGTCATATCTGAAAACCCCACAACTGAAATGGTGTTCCATGGGGAAAAATTGGGAGATTTTTCCTCTTTGCAGGTAAATGACAGGTATGCAAGCTCTTGCCACATATATTTCACATAACATTGAATCCCAGCAGGAGCAAGTAGGCAAGGAAAATGATAAAATATTTAAATAGCAAAAAGAAGGTGTAACGTTGTCTCTGTACACATGCAAATTTTTTATTGAAATGCTCAAGAAATCCAACAAAAAACTTAGAAGAAATAAATGAATTCAGTAAAGTTGCCAAACCCATAATCTTTGGGTAGAGGAAACAGATGTATGTGTATAAAGTAATAACAGAGTATCTGATACAAGAAAATTGTCCCAGTTACAGTAACAACAAAAGGCACAAAACATTATAGATTATGTAAAATAAAAGTGCAAGAGAACTATGTATTAAACACTATAAATATAAGAAAAAGAATCAACATTACACAAACAAGTGGAAATTAATGGAAGATGTGATTATTATTGAAATGTCTACATGACCTAAATCAATCTACAAATTTCATGAAAATCCTAATGAGAGATTTTAGAACAAAAATAGAAAAAATATTAAAAGTTGTATGGAATCACACACACACACATACACACACACATCACCAATCAACCTTGAAAAATCAAGAATATGAAGCATTGCACTCACTAATGCCAAAATATATCACAAACCTACACTGTTCATAACAATATAGGACTGCACAAAGAGACAGACTAAGGCAACAGGACATGCAGTCCAGAAATACATACTTATATATCTGTTGAAATGATTTCGTTTCTAGTGCTAAGAATGCATAAGGAGGAAAAGAAAGACTCTCTGTTTCTTCCATCATTAATTCATTCAACCAGTAAATATTTATTCTTGGTAAATCAAGGAGCCTCCAGGTGTTATAGAAGACAATATAGTTTTCATGTTATCAAAGAAGAGTATAATTAGGAAAAGTATATATATACACACTGAATGGTTTCATATATATATATCTTAAAGTAACTTTGTCATATTGGATACTATTAATTTAAGGCATTTGTGCCAGATGCAATTTTTACACAAGGAATGAAATTATGAGTTAAACCAAAGGCAGGAAAAGTTGGCTGAGAACATCCTCCTGATAAGGTAATATTGTGGTGGACTGGGCACTATGGTAGTAGAGAAGAGGTTAGATTGGTGGACAGTAGCTGAATTTACCTCCTTGATTAGCATGGAGAAATAAACTATGAGAGTGTACTGCAAGAGGTCGTCAAGATACGAAGTAACTGGAGAATAGCTAGGACAGCGAAATGTGAAGGGGAGGGCTTTCCTCAGTCATTTGGGACCATGCTCATGTGAAGCTACAGCAATTGTTTCAGCATATTCAGTTTTTAGTCATGCAAACTTTAATGGCCATTCAAATAAGAGTCATAAAAATAAGTGTCATCCAAACCAGGCTTCATCTAAGTTCAGCCCTAGTTGAAAGATCTGGCCACAAAGCATCAGGTTGCAGCTCTGTGGGGTTAGACTCCAGTGTCCCCTGTGAACAGACTGGAATTTCTGGACTAAGCTTATGAAAATTTCTTAGTGAGGACCTGCTCCTTTGTCTTGACTCTTATTAATGACCTTCATTCCACCATAGGTCTAGACAATTCCCAGGTGTTGTCGTGATGAAAATGGACTTACTTGTAGAGTAATGTGATACAGTTAGTGTAAGATTTTGACCAAGTAAATTAAAGCTCTGTGGACCTCTTTACATAATCTATGTGTCCAATTCATTTTCTATAAGATTAGAAGGCATTTTTTGGTAAAATTATATTTTCTAGAAATAACAGCTCAGTCTGTTATAAATAGCCTTCATTTATAGAAAGCAGAATAATATGGACCTGTGATCAAGTAAGTCTGTCTATTTCTTGGCTATTCAAGTTGAAATCACAGATTCTGAGATTTTTCGTTTGATTGCTCTTCATCAGAACTCTCAATGCTTTCACTACATGCTGCACTGCATGGAATTCAGTGTACTCCCAGGCACTATTGAAAGAAAACCTGAATAGATTTTCATATTCTGAGAAGCATGGGGCTTGGGTTGTAGGCTGCACTCCATAGCTCTCTCTATTCGATATCACAATACCATTAGGGCACTGACTGCCATTGTTGAGAGAGAAGCAGTTAAGATCTGAGTATTTTTGGCCACACCAGTATGGGGAGGTAGAGAAAACCCTTGGGAAAACCTGCACTTCAGAGATGGTAGATTCCAAACAGGGACACCTAACTCATTCTCAGTTGTCATTTAAAAATATTTAAATATCCGAAGCATACTTTGGGTTGAATTATTAATAATAAAATTATTGTATTGCTTTATGCATGGTATCTGTATGTTTTACTTTAAATAGTTCCCTTTATTACAACTCACTTAACTCAAATGTAACTTGTAATAATTCAAAATATAAATTTTAGTTATCTGTTATGTAAAGTGATATTCACAAAAGATATTATAGTGCTCATGCATTATTGTTTAAAACTTGGGCTTGTAGGTTCTCTTGGAAAATGACTGTTTGAGTGCTTCTTTCGTAAATGCTGATTCCAAGGTCAACTTCTGCTACCCCACTCAGTTTGTTTTGTCCGGGGGAATCCCATGGACTTTTCTAGGCAATCAGTCACAGTCTAATAATTGATTAGACTTTCTGTGTTTTTTCCCAAAGCAGACATATCACTTAGAAAGATTTTGTAATGCTATTTTCATGAAGTCTTGATCTACCCAGAATTTGATGGATTTAAGAAGAAAAACAGATAAACTAGTTGCCTACCGTAGGGTATAAAATAGATTATTGTAAAAGTACCAGAAGTACAAAAAAACATGAAGTTATGAGATGGCTTACTATAACAACCCAACTGTCAGTGGGGAAAATAAAAAGAAAAATAAGAATAGAATTTTTTTTTCCATAAGCAAGGCTGGCTCAGGCAGGTACTCTCTCTTATGAGAAATAAATTTGTTTTAGTCATACATTCTGGAGTAGGAACTTTACTCTCCAAATGGTAACTTTTTCTTTTCCTTTATAAATCAATAAAATATTTATTCTCAACTGATGTTGAGAAGCAAGAGACAGTATCATTGCTGTTTCTCATTTGGGTGGTTGCCAGTGAGAATCTCTCTCAGCCAGAGGTATTCAAAACAATCTAGAAAAACCTTTATCACTCTAGGTTTTCAATGGAAGCTAACGACTAAGTGGCTTTCCCAGGTCCCATTCACATAGTGATTGAGCCAGGTTTTAACCACAGTGCCTGGATTCAGAATGCACAGTACTCCTCTGTATAGCATTCTGGCTTTTTAGTAGTATATTTTAACCTATATGTACCTGTTTGGTCATATAACACTTAATTGTAAAAGTTAATTAGAAATCTACCTAAATACAAAATGAGATAGCAACAACTCCATAGCCAAAGCCTGAGCTCTGTCTGATTTTCTTTTGAAGAACCTTCACATGGATATCATCAGATTCCAATGCTATTTGTTTATTACAGAGATTTATCTGTTTTGATTAGCAGTCCCTGATTTTTCCACTAACTGCAATCCAGATCAAAGTCTGAGGCAGTTAACCCCCAAATCTACAGCAAAGCCCGACAACACAGGATACAATTCACATAACAGTGAGGAATCAGATATTTATATAGTTTCAAATAATCATCCATAAAATATCTTAATAACAGGAGTAAGTGACTCACTTTGCTGGAGAAAACTTGCTAAGTGTGACCTTAAGGATACAAAGTGAATGCCGTAAGAGCTGGAATAAATCAAAATTGTATAAGAGCTGAGACACTCAACCAAGAAAAATATCACTTCTGTGACAGTGTTACCAAAAAGCCCAAATAGAATGTAGTCGGGAAAACATAATAGGTATGTCCAGATTGAGAGCCCTGCTGATAGGCAGTAAGCCATCAGTTTTCAACATACCAGAGCCATAAGGGTCAAGGAAAGGTTCCCAAACACTTCCAGACTAAGGATATTATCTTGCCATGACAACTTAATACAATCTGTAATTTTGATTTATATATTTTCTTATAAAGTTGACTATTAAAAAATTTAGTTAGAGGTCAAGAGTTAAGTAGGATTCTGTTAGTGACTTTTCTTCTTGCTTTGATGAAAGAAATTTAATTTCATTTATGGAGAGTATGTTTTGTTTCACAGTTCACAGGATACAGTTCATCAAAGCACGGATGGAAGCGTGGCAGGAGTTTGAGGTGGCTGGTTACATTGTGTCAGCATTCCGGAAGCCAATGATTCCGGAATCATGTTAACATATTATTAGCACATGTTTCAGAAAAAAATAACAGTTTTAGTACTATTTGTCTAAATTACTGTAGCAAGATAATAAAGCAACATTGCCTCTTGCATGCAGACTGAAATTACAGATTCTAGAAGGTATTCCCTGGGAATTGGAAGAGATCTTCTGGTCCCACTGCCCTCAGTGGCTTTGATGAAAATTTTAATCCTTACCGTCTTGTGAGAACATATTATAGCTCCAAAACATGCTTTTACATTCACATTTTATAGCCTAAGAAACTGAGGCTTCCAGAGTTTGAACAACTCTCAGGACTTGTTCATGTCTGTGTGTTGTGGCTCAGAAGTCAGTGCCTCCTGCAGCCCCCATGTTCTTTCTGATAAATCATGGCATCCTGACTCTACTAAGGGATGATAAGCATCAGTCAAAGTGTAAGATTTTCTGATCCACTTTGCGGTGCTAAGGTTAGGTTACAAAAGCTAAGCAAAGGCATCTAAGAAATTGTCCACAGTTTATAAATTCCCTGGAAATAATACTTGCATTGATTTTCTCGGTATTTTTTCCTTGTAGCTGTTTAAACTTTTTTTTTTTTAAAAAAGCCAACATCCTCAGTCCTAAAATGGGTACAAACACTTGACTTCGTTGTTGTATTAAGAAGGTTTAAAAATACACACAGTAGTAGCGAAAAAATGAGTTTCAGGCTAGAGAGATTGCTTAGGGGTAAAACACTAGCCCAGCACAAGTGAGGGGGTGTCTTGTACCTTTCAACCTCTTATATTGACATAACATCATTGTCACTTTTTAATTCAGGTATGGAGTATCTATGAGAGGATACATTAGAGTATAGTCAATCTTTCCTGATGGATGGATCCATCTATAATCTGGTACTTAATTCCTTACTGAAGATGTAAGGCTGTGACTGTGCACTACAGTAATTAGAGATTGGTTTAGTCCTTCTTTGTCATTGATCTGTGCCCCTAAACTTGCACATATGGAGCATCTTTTTATGGATTTCTCTGCTCATCACAGTGGCCTATTCAGAAAAAAAAGTACAAGCAGAGTTTTGAAAAGTCTTAGCAATAAGGCTTCTCTTCTCTTTAGCCTACTCAGTAGTGTCCTCCCCAGCAGTTAGTCCCAGGAGGAGGAGGCAAAAGGGATGGAGAAGGACCAATTTTTTTTCCAACATGCATGTCTCACATGAGCTGACACAGAATTGACCCATGGGCATGTAAATGAACAACAACAACAAAAACAGGTAATTTATTATGCACAGAGAGCTACTGTCAATAACTGTTTATGGTTCAAATATCCATAAAATATATGTTTTTCACACACAAACACATACACACATACACACACACTTATAGTGAAATATAAAGGAGAATTGGGGAAGTTTCTACAGCTTTAAAATAAAACTAGAGTCTTCAAAATGATTTTTTACACCTGCCGCTTTCCAGGTTCTGTATTTATTTAAATTCCTCTGTTCCTGGAGCAACACTGTACTGTTTGGGGGGAGTGCTTTCTCCCCCTCTGAAATAATAGAATTAGGAAATAAAGTAGCAGCTACTTAAGAGATTCCAATGTTGATTTCACCTGAGCTTCGCACAGTTCTTCACACATCTGCATTGCTCAGTGTGGAAGTAAAGAGCTAGGAACGTGGCTTAGGCTTCCAGTTGTATAAAGATACCTAAGAACTGTTCTGCTATTATAGGGTCTAAAATTTCTTTTATTTGATAGTATGGGGAATGGCCTGATGTGACACATAACATACTTCTGATTCGCTATAATTTCTTACTTGCATTAATAAAACATGCATTCCAGCATTTCTTGAACTATTGATTGAATTACAAGAAATTGTGATTTTGCAACTCCCGCTTCTAAATTTGTGAGATTTTTTTTTTTTTGCAAAAACTGCTCTTCTATATCTGGGGGTGCTTCACTAGTACAAGCTTTCTGGCAACAAAAAGGATGTGTTTTTCTTGAGCATAAAATGTAACATTAACTTTTAAACCCTCTCCTCAGTAATGGATTTTGAATGGCCACATTACAGGTAGAATCAGAAATGCTGTAATTCTTCCTCGGAGAGTAAAGAAATCTTGCTTTAAGAGCAAGAATTGGAGTTGTGATGCCAACATTACTAGCAACTGCATTCTTAGAACACAATGACTCACAATTCAAACTGCAGTAGATTTCTTCACACCTCTACTGTTGATGAACAGTTGTAGCGTTAAATAATAAGAAACTATGAAGATCATTTAGCTGTGTATATGTGTATATATGTGTGAGTGATGTATGTGTTTGTACACATGTGTATGTAGGTATGTGCATGATGGCCAGATGTCAATATTGGGCATCTTTTCCTTTTGTTGTCCACCCTCCATATTAAGACAGGTTTCCTCACCAACTCTAGAGGTCACTGATTGCCTAATCTAACTGGCCAGCAAGCCCTAACCATCCTCTTGTTTCTGCCTCCCAACCCTGGGCATACAGATGCATATTTCTACACCTGGCTTTTTTATGTGGATGCTGGAGTTCCAGACAGTTTCTTGTGCTTTTGTTGCAACCAGTTTACCCACTGAGCCATCTCTCCAGCCCCTCAAGATAATTATTTGGGGACTCCTAAAATGGCATAGCAGGTAAAGGTGCTTGCTACTAATCCTGATCACCTGAATCTGGTTCCTGGAACCCACATGATGTAAGAAAAGAAACAAATCCTCCAAGTCGTCCTCACCTGTACATGTGCTGTGATAGTGTAAACCCACATATGCACACATGCACACACACATACACACACAAATTCTCCAAGTTGTCCTCACCTGTGTACATGTGCTGTGATAGTGTAAACTCACATATGCACATGCACACACATATACACACAAAGAAATAAATAATAAATTAATTAATGTAAACAAAATGTCAAAAGAAAAATTTGGATTATGTCATAAGTTAAGAAGTTAAGAAGCCAGATGTGCCAGATGTCTTTGTTTGGCACCGTCACCCACAAACTGTGGGGCTCTTCCAGATTTGCCTTCCATGTTTGCCCTGTTCATTATGTAGTAATACAAAAAAGCATAAATGACATATATGAAGAGGACAGAAAGGAAAAATGTGGAAAGAATAGTGTTTGTCATCTCCTCCTGTGTTAAAATACACATGGATTCCATTTATCCTTGTCTGAAACTATGAAGACATGTTTAGAAGAAACTATTTACCAGATGAAAGCGTTCACCAGTCTACTAAGTACTTATATAATTAGCCTGCACTCGATCATCCTTTTCCACTGAACTTTTCTACTCATCCATCATGTCTGCCTGAATCATCTGTAATAGGTTTTTAAATGTCACATTTGTCCAAACAATATAAATACAAAACATGTCATTCACCAAACAAAATTGTAAATTGTGTCATTGTGTGTAATATTTCATGCATCCTTGTTATTAACTTTGAAAAGTTACTCAAATCATATGCACAACTTTTCCAATAAAACATTTGAAGAAAAGGAAAGAAATAAAAAAGGATGAGAGGAAACGATAGGAGAGAAAGAGACAGTATGATGTCAGGCATGTCACTCCAAAGTATGTCAAAATTTAACAGTCTTTGACATTTTATAAACCAAATTATTTTGTTTCTTCTTTTTAAACTACAGGCAGTTTATCATCAAGTTTAGAAAGGTGCATATAAAATGAAATTCACATGTATGCCACCATGAAATGTATGTGGAGAAATTCTCAAGCATTTCAGCACTTGGATCATACTATGTCCATTCATAAAATTAGTACCTAAGGTATTTTTTTTCCTAAATCTTATCAACCAACAAAGAGACATATCTGTGAGACCAGAGTCTAGAATCCAGTCAGAGAGCAGATGGCCAGCATCAGGTAGCACGGTCAGCAGCCTGGCAACTACTATGGGATGGTTTTGGCAAGGGCAAAGCAAGGCCCTGTTGCTAGGGTCCTTGGAAACCACAGTGGAACAGACATTGGCTCTGAACCTGACAGACCTTGCATGAAGTCTTCATTCTGGCATCTAATAATCGTGTGACAAGAGTAAGCTACCTTATCTCACGCCCTGTGATGTGGTCAATGCCAGCTCTTTACTTATTGAAGAGTAGATGAAAGAATATATGCAGAACACAAAGTAAAGAACTATATGTCTGAATTACAATGTGGGTCTTAATCTGCTGAGAGTCCCTCTTGCCCTTACTTCAGAGCAGAAAATATAGCTGATTTTGAAAAACAATAGGCAAAATATCACACGATTTCAGGTGGTCTGATGCTTAGATCATAGATGTAAGAAATGCAAAGGGCGGGAGCCAGTCAGAACAGTTAGTGTGCACTGGCAGATTGATTTTCTAAAGAGAAAGAATTTTAATTGAATTCCCTTTTCACCTGTTCCTCTGCCCAGGCTCCTCTGTTACGGAACTCTAAAATAGCTATTATCACCGTTTCCTACAAAGCTGATACAGAACAATGAAGCATGTCTCTGGAGAAATTACACAAACAAACTCCCTAATTCTACAGAATTATTTGCAGTCCAGAAGGATATTCCACATGCTCCCCTACTCTCTCATGGATGTTGGACAACTCATTTACTGGCTCAAGCTTATACATATGACATCATTGGAGTTAGGAATGTGCAATGAGGTGATGCTTGAGAAACTTAACATTTGCCTATGCAATTAATTTTGAATGTTGGTATATTAATTGGATATGTAAGAACATTTTCCTTCATTTACTCTCTAGATACCTCCATGTATAAGTTAGGAGAGATAGTCAGGAAAGTTGTGTATGGCACACACACACACACACACACACACACTCACACACACACAAGAAAACATAAGCAAACTGTTGCTGATGGCACCAGAGCATGGTTTCCAGTAGCAACGGGAGAGTGCAAGAGAAGGGCAAAAATGGATCTGATGTGTGCTGGCATCCTCGGTGGATGGAGAGTTTCCTCTAATTCAATTAATGATGTGGGAAACTATTGGCTCTCCATACATAAAAGTTCTCTGTATACCATCGTTTGAAAGATTGGAGAAATAAGAGGGGAGAGGGACAGCATTGGTAATGATGTAATATTTTGTTTTCCTTTCCAATTTACTCAGTGTACACCCTTTATCAAAACTAATTTCCAAACTAGTTGATCCAGCCTATGTGAAGGCACATCAGAGGCACCATAGAGGAGCAGGTCTGAGTAGCCGAGCAGATTGTTCATTAACTTTTTGTTTCATTGGCCTTCCCATGTGGTTCCTCTAAAAGAGATTTTATTGTTCTTCCCCACCTCCCTTCCCTCCTCTTTTGTTTCCTACCCAGCTAGGGCAATGGGAAATAAACTTGGGATTTATGTGGCTTCAAATACGTGCTTTACCTCTCTACCTTAATTCTGGGACTCTAAGCTCCTGTATCTGTAATGCTAGCTAATCCTTGGCCTGTGCTGTTGTTAAGCAGAATGTACTTGCAACTGACATGGAATTGTGTCAGATGTACAACTGACAGCACTCACTAATAGTTCATTCATGCTCTGACTATGGACATGCCATCCCCATTAAACAGAGACTGGAAAATTAAGTCTTGAAGATGATTTTGGAAATAACACTCTAGTATTCTAAAATTCTGTTTTAGAAAATCTAGAACCATCTATATCCACTTCACCCACATGCTAAATAAATAAAGAAAAATTGTACTTCTGTGCTACGGTCTATTTAACAACCAGTAAACTATGTCTGAACCCAAATTTAGGACATACTCTGAGTCTTTTCTGATTTATACCTTACATTTTAAAAATGTTTAAAATACCAAAGGCTGGTCTCTTTAAATATTCCTTAAATGTCCTATGATATAATATCTGCCCTGGACAGCACTAAGTAGAGTGTTCTAATATATTTATTTGCATAAGACAGAAATAGGGCTAATGGTAAGCATAGGCTACCATGAGGTTAAAATGCAGAATCCGCAGTCCTTAGTATATAGAGATAAATGTAGATGTCCTAGAGTGTCTCCTAAAGAGAGAGATAGAAAAGGTTTGAAACACCATTTGAGGTAAAGAAAGAAGAATCTTGCAAAAATAAATCTGTGTTCTCAAGTACTATTTTTAACAATAGACACATACTTTTTTAATTTTTTAAATGGTTTTCTGGAATCTATGGATAAATAATCTTCCTCCTCTTCTCTCTTATAGAAGAAAGGAAAGTCTATAAATATTTCCAGGAGACACTTAGGAGTGTTGACATTTAAGAAGATGAGAGCACCCTAATACAATAGGGCCCTTTTGTATTTTTTCTTTTTCATTTTTACTGGGTTTGGTATATATCAGACTAGTTGAGAAACAGTAATGGTACCAAGATTTGTATTTTTGTATCCATCATAAACTACATAATTGTCTTTAAGCTATATTTATAATGAAATATTTTAAAAGCAAACAGCTTCACAGGGACTCTGTCAGCACCTCAAATCCCTGTCCCATGGGTCTTAAACCAAATAGGTGCCTCTCTCCTGGCTCAAACTACACTACTTTGGTAGTATTAGCATCTATTTATTTTATACATTTAATTTAACTTATTTTCAGTTAGGCAAACAATTGCATGGATTGTAGAATTAATTTTCGTCTCTGTGTGACCAAATGAAGAGATGTCCAGAGAAGTTAAATGACTGCTTCAAATTTGGGTGCAATTGCCTCCACCATTTACCTTCAGGGGACAAATGCCAAATACCAGTAGGTGCCTAAAACACTGTGTATATATGATTCCTTTCCTCCGCATTGGAAATTCAACAGAGGAA
The DNA here is from genome assembly GCA_035773235.1 of Eospalax fontanierii. Lineage (NCBI taxonomy): Eukaryota > Metazoa > Chordata > Mammalia > Rodentia > Spalacidae > Eospalax > Eospalax fontanierii. Next base: position 22,815,492 of record CM069540.1, read on the forward strand.
GATACTAACATTAATAACAATAGAAAAATAGACTATGATAAAAGATGTGTGACTGGACTCTACCTTTCTTTCTCTCCCTCAGAATATCTCACTGTTCTTTAGTCATTCTTCTTTTTGGTATGATTATGAGAGATGATATACTGTCTATCATGTGATGAGATAAAGGGAACTGAATGACAGGACTCATGGTGTATGGAGCATCGGGTCCCTCTGCAGTAGCTGAATACAAGCACGTAAGTGAGTGTAGCAGTGAGACAACTGCTCTGAGACTATCTCATGAGTGGTGTATAAAACCTGAATGCACTGGGAAAGTTCAGGATTTTATCTTGAGAAAGATGGGGTTAAATGGTATGACTATTTGTAATAGTACTTAGAATGTCATGTACATTAAATTTATGGCTTATTTCTAAATTGCCCATTTAAACCTTTTGGACTGTGCTTCATCACATGTAACTCAAATTATTGAAAGTGTAAGCACAGGTAAGTGGGGGAGATAAACTCAACACCAGTCATATGCCTGATGATCTTAAGTGATGTGCTCACAGATAGAAATGGGACAGTTGAGCAATGTGAAGCCTGTTTCTGCATGACACAGACCCAAATTAAGGAAGGGAATCTGTTTATCTGTTTCTAGGTAGATGCAAATGATCTTAATTTTGTAGATGGATGTGCGTGTGTGGGTGTGTGGGTGTCTGTGTGTGTCTTTTAAAGAAGAGGAGAATGTTCATTTCTTCTAAACATACAATGGTGCATACAGTGAATGTTTCAAAACAAAGAACCAAGTCAGAAATCTTTCTAAAATGAAGATAAATGGCACTAGGTAGGTTTGGAACATGACATTACAATGCTTGATTTTTGTCTTCAAGTTAATACGCTATTTTCTACATTGGTCCATATTTATTTTTGATATTTTTGAGACAGGGTCTCCCTACAGCCCAGCTGTCCTGGAACTGACAATGTAGACCAGGCTGGCCTTGAACTCACAGAGATCCACCTGCCTCTGCTCCCAAGTGCTGCATTAATGGCGTTCACTACCATGCCTGGCTGGTCCATTTTTTTTCTAAAGAAAAACCTTGGGGAAGAGTATAGCCAGCAGAACATTCTTCTAGCACCAATTTGCATTTTCTGATAAGGTGCGTGTGGTTTACAAAGCAAATGGAGCTAACTTTGCTCTTTTCTCTATCTTCAAACAGATATTTACACTTTTTTAATGATGAAACACATCCATGTTCCTTCTGTGCCTCTGAAATACTGATGTTTTATGTAAAAGAAGAGCTTAAAGAAGACAACATATCAGTACTAAAGTTTACAGTTATCTGTCATTTGGGTATTTTTGATGAGATTAGTAAAAAAAAAAATCACAGACTATAAGCTTTAGAAAAGAATGACCTTGATAGACTATGAAAAAGCCATGGAAGCTTACTGATTACATATGAGGGAGCTGATACTGGGAACACCTCATGGGGTAACTCATAGATGTTTTAATGGGAGATAGTGGAAGGAATTTACTTAAAATATCATTTTCATTAGATTCTTAACATAGTAATTTTTCCACAGTTTTTTTACTTTGAATATTTTTAAAGGTTACGTTTTCATCCATCTCACTCTCTGATATTTGAGTTTTGTATACCTGCCATAGCTATTTTGTGTTTGTTTATTGATGAAATTTAATTATGCCTCTAAAAAGCATCAGTACATAAGAGTTATGATATTTCAATTTTGTGCAAATCGACAGACTTAATTATCTTAAATAGCAATATACACTGCAGTTCAAAGTCCTCAGGATCTGTGAGCTCTTCAGTGTAGCACATTTTTACACAAGGTGTTGAAAGAAAAACTTTAAACCAAGAAAGTCTATCAAAGAAATGTAATTTCCGAACTGTAGAATTTGTTAGTCTAACATTTATTTATTTATTTATTTATTTTCTTTATTTTGTGTGAGTGCATGCATGTGTGTCTGTGGGGTGTGTGTGTGTGTGTGTTTGAATGCCATCATATGCAAGTGCACATCAGAGGATAATTCTGGGGAGTCAGTTCTCTCCATTAAATGGGATCTGGAATCCAACTCGTGTTATACAGTGTGGCGGGGAGTACCTTTGCCAATTGAGCCATCTATTTTGCCCTGGATTTAAAATTTTAAATTTTGATGAATTATATTCGAACAGTAAATGAGAGATAAGCATGGTGGCATATGGCTGTTATCCCAACACTTGGAAAGGAGAAGCACCAGGATCGCTATTGTCTGAGACCAAACAGCCTGGACTTTACAGCAAACTGAGGCCAGTGAAGGATATATAGCAAGACACTCTTAAAAACAAAAACAAGAAACCAAAGCCAGCAAATAAACAAAACCCTTAGCTTCGTTAGTAACTTGCAAATTTTCAGATTCTTCTGCTCCATCTTTTTCTTCCAGTTCTCATGAGAACTTTGATGACCCTGTCACAGGCTGGGTGAGGAACACCTTTGAATTGCCTCTTGCTGGTAGATTTATCAGACCTTTACTCTTAAACTCAGCTTCGCGGGATATCTGAGGGCATAGACAAATTCTCTTCTTGAATTTAACATGAATACCATCTAATAAACTTCAGGTATTATTATTATTATTATTATTATTTTAGGGTTTCACTCATGACTGCTAAAGTTACATCTTTTCCACCCTTTCCTCTTACCCTTCAAGTGTTCTAATGCCTCCCATCCCTCTTACTTTCATGACCTCATTGATTATTGTTACACACACACACACACACACACACACACACACAATTTTCTGAGTACATTCAGTGGTGCTTACGTGTACATGTGTTTAATGATAACCACTTGGGATTAGATAACCTAACAGAGAGCTCATTCCTGGAGAAAACTGATTCTCCCTCTCTTAGTAGGTTCTTATTATCTATTACTCTTTATCTGGAGATGTGACATTGTGAAATTTTTCCATCAACATTGGCATGTAAACTGGTATTGTCATTATACAGGTCTGGCTAGGCAACTATACTGCTGAGATTTCATTCCTGTGTGTCTAGAAGTTTCTATCTAGCAACAGGTGTCCTGCTTATCCAGTTCTCATAATCTTTCAGTCCAGTTAGCAATGGCTGTATTCACATGGGTATGAGGCCATGCACTGTAGGATGGGCAACCTAGTAATAGCCAGATTCCCAAAGTAATAGTTTGAGTGTATGCCTTAACTGTTTCCCACTGTAAAGTAGGACTTCCTTGACCAAAGTTGAGAGCACTGAAAATCTACTAATATTCACTTGAATATTTAGCAGTTTAAAGTTTGACAATGTGGTCATTCAGATAAACAACAATAGTTGGTTATTGCCTTAGAGTCTATGACCACCACAACCATGTGCTTTTGACCAAGTTTTCAGTTCCACACATGAATTCCTTCCTGTACAAAAGACCCCAAATACAATCAGAATGCAGTTCGTTACCCCCGTAACAGTCATGCCTTTATCACATCAATGGTCACATCTTGCTGCATGAGTCATTATTGTATCATACAGGTAAGACAGTTATATTTTTTGTCCCCAAGCTGCCTGCATAAAAGTTCCCTAACCTGTGAAAGCTAGCCAGTTGGGACAAAGTTTCCTAGCCAATTTGAAATTGATTCCTCTGTATCCTATATCCAAAGTATATTATATCTTCATAGGATCTAACCATTAGTTATGATATTCAACTTAAGCCTCAGAATTTCTAATTTTTAAATTATCTTATCCACTCCTGCCACTCCCCCTTCTTTGACCTGTTAGTTTCCCTTTACCAATATTTCTTTTAAATGTTAGTTATAGATTTTTTTTCACTAATCTCTCTTCTTAGTCTTCAATCTTTCTAGTTCAAAGATTATTCAAACCAATGCATGAAATCACTCTATGGTTATTAATATTTGGTCACTAAATTCATTTTCTCTCTTTGTCGTGGTTGTCTGGTCAAATTTGACGGCATCTCTGATTTCAAACACTTACCGGACTTCTGTTATATCTCATTTTTCTGGAAACTTTGCCTTTCTCACATTTCAAGGTCAAATTTGAAAGCTTTTTTCCTTGGATTAAATATTTCCAAATCCCTCAGAACTCTTCTGCTGTCCCTCTCTTATGTTAGTTACAATTTCAAAGATTGGGGTGATTATTTTGTCTGCATTCCCCAGGGCAGCAAATTATTCTGTGTTAACCCTTTATCTTGAATAACAAACTTGAAGTCTGACTCTACTTAGTGATTCAAAGTATCTACCACTGAACTGTCAGGCCGGAGCTGGGTGAAGGAAATTCTAATTATACTGGGGGAAGCCCAGTAGGAATAACAACTTTCCTGTGTATATTGACTTTGCTCTTACTGTTTTCTCTGAGGAGATTATATTTTTACTATTATAATTACTCATTCAGTCAATATTTTTAGATCTTGAGCTTCCGATAAGGTAGATGGTAAAGAGAAAGGGAACAGTAATTGCCACTCTGGAAATGGAAGCTATTCCTGTTGATAAATGCTTTAACATATGAACTCATTTCATGTTCAGAAATACCACTTTTTATGAATGAAGCCATGGACTTACTATGATTAAGTAGGCTTCCAGTGTCAAAAGTCTGGCAGTATTTATAGCTGGCCTTACACCTGGAATCTTTTACTCTAGCATCCTTGAGGTCACCTGAAGGTGAGAAGTGACAGAACAATGCTTACTTTACAACTTGATAAAATGAATGAAGTATTAGAATCATTGGGAATCCCAGACAGAGCAGTCCTAATCCTCTTGAAAAGGATTCGATTGCTATTTGAGTTAGACCTTAAAGAATCCAGTGTTCCTACCAGAGGAGCAGAAACAATCTGCAAATTGCAAAGATAAGGAAGAGTGTGGTGACCTAATCCAAGAGGAGAGAATCAAGGTCACTCACATAGAAGTTTGACTTCCTGTTCGTACCACTATGCAGTCATTCAGGGCAATGTGCAGACATGACAGTGGTTTGAGGCAGGCTAAGCTAAGGTGCCTGTGTCCTTAATAGTGCCAACATCCTTCCTAACCTCTAGCTGTTGTCACTTTTCATCTTCCTCAAAGGGCCAGCATTGCTGACAACTCTGATGCCTGCACTGCCCTCATTCTTCCTATTCTAGCTCTCTTCATATGTTCTTTGGTTAAAAGATCTTTAATCTGTTTGATCTTGTTTCTAAGGCGTAAGTAGAAATCAAAATGTGTTACTCTATCATGTTACATATGATATATTCTTGCATATGTACTGAGAATTCATTTTTTCCCAGTTAAAATGTCAGCATTTTATTTGGAATTCTATAGTAAAAAGTCAGTTAATTTTTAAGGAGTTGACATGTTTATGATTTCATCTTTGTATCCAAGAATAAGATATGTCGCTACCTAAGTTCAGACTGTGCTTTATGTCTATCAGTAAGGATTAATTTGGTGGGTTGGAGCAATGTCTCAGGGCTTAAGAGTACTCACTGGCTGTTCTGGCAGAGGACTTAAGTTTGGTTCCTATAGCCACAATGTCTCACAACCATCGATAGCTGCAGTTCCAGGGGATCCAGTGCTCTTCTCTGGCCTTCATGGGCACTGCATTCATGTGCTGCAAATACATGCATACATACATCTATACGTACCTGCAGGCCAAATGTTTATACAAATAAACTGAAGATCAATATTTTTAAGAAAAGGATTTAATTTTTAATGCTATAGCTTTTTGTTAAATTATTTTTGTGCTATTGTTTTACTGCTTTATAGAACACAGTGTTTCCAATTTCTGCTTGTATTTTGTTGCAGTTTTTATAGACAGAATATATTTATTTTGGGTGTTTATCGTATATGTTGCTACTTTTCCATTCCCTTTATTAGTCATATTAGCTTTTAAGTGATAATCTTGCTTTACCTTTATTCATTATTATCATGTGCGGAATGAAAATAGAATGTCCTTTGCTGTCAGCATTAATCTGGACTTCTTAGTTTTTCACCTTATCTCACATAACTACAATATCACCTGGCATTTATTTCTTATCCATATTTTGGTGGCAGTGGGCTTATCATTTTGATTTTTAAAAAGTTTTCAAAGCTATTATTTTTTTCCAATATTTTATTTAATATTTTCTTAATTTTATGTGTATGAATGTATTGCTGCATGTATGTAAATGTACCTATGACATGCAGTGCCCTCAGAGTTCTGAACAGGGCCTTAGATCCGCAGTAACTGGAGTTAAAAATGATTGTTTACCATGGTGTGGGTTTTGAGGACCAAATCTGGGTCCTTTGTAAGCGCAGTCAGTTTTATTAACCACTGTGTCATCTCGCCATCCCCCCACAAGGCTATTTCTTATATTTATTTTAAAATAAGGAATGGACACATGAGATAATTATTTATTTTTATATAGTGCAATAATTTTATGACTTTTTCTTTCAATGTGTCATTGATGTAGAAGTGGTATATGTCCCTAATATCTTTACTAAATCATTATTGGAGTCTGGCCTGAGTTATTTTAATGTGAATTACTGAGCTATGTCAGTATAAATTCATTTCTAAATGTGTCAATAATTCTGATCAATAATTTTCATTTTTTCTATCTTTGCCTAAAATAATTATTTATTTCATGCCTACTTTATAAGATCAATAATCAGCTATCTAGACCTAGAGTGTGTAAGCTTTTGATGGTAATTCTAATTGTCTTTTATTTCAAAGAAACCTCAACCTGGAGCTAGAAGCCTTGCTGTCCCAAATTCTAATGCTTTATGGAGGAGAGCAAATAAAATCTTTAACTACCTACTTAACCAACATCTGTAGTAACTGACCTATCCTCTTTCTTTTCATTTTTAAATTTTTTATTTAATGATTTATACTCTGCTTTCTTTTAATTGAATTTCTAAATTAATTGAATATTTGCATTCCCTCAAAATTCCATTCTTACTAGGCAAGTGAAATAGAGGTCAGCTATAAACTGGAAACAGTGCATGTCTATGATTTCATTTGTGACTAAGGGTTCTACTATGTAGGGCTAAAAAATGGAGTGAATAGCTAGATAAAGAAGAAGATAAAAAAATAGTCTGGACCTTCTCATAGGAACCTACAGAAATCGTTTTGGCATGCTCAAGATTCATGCAACCTCAAGCAGACAAAAATCCAGCACGGCTCTAAGAAAGTGGGTAGCAAGTAGACCCCAACCTTTGCTTAAGAAATATTGGCAATTGATTACTGTTGGCTAAGGATGAGTTAGTCTTCCTAAAATGAGGGACTCTGGGTAAGCTGACAAGATCTCAATAGATGAACCTGCAGTGAGGTCATTTGGGGACATTAACTTGACACAATAGATCTTAACACAGATGACAGAATGTATGTAATCCAGGTAGGGGACTGGGGGATTGGAGGGTGTGCCAGTGAGAAAAGGAATATAAAGATGATTAAGATTGGCTGAGACTTTCAGTATGAAACACAGAATGATTCAATAAAAATATTTGTTAAAAACATAAATACATGAAAAGTTTTATTATTAATTTAATTATATGTATAATTGATAATGTGAAAATGGCCAATTATACTATATTTTCTCACAAGAGAAAAAATTCATGGTAGAAGGTCATTGTAAAAATGCACACTTAAACTTGAATTTCCAGATCCAAACACCTTTTTTATCAGTTTTAATTAATTCAAAAAGTCAATGCTGACTTTCTCTCAGAGTCTCCATCCCTTGCACATTCACTCACAGAAATTAATCCTTTTCTAATGTGTATTTTTATGTGTCTGTGTGAGTTCATGGCAAGTGTGTCAGATGATTCATTGAGGTCAGTGGGTGTCAGAGGAGGGTGACTCTTCAATGCCATCATTTGCATTTCTTCATCACTTTTATCACCCAAATGATAGAAAGATGCCAGTGAGACCGGTTACTTCTATCTGAAAGATGAGAAAATGAAAGTGCCACAGACCTGAAGAACACACTTGTTCTGCTGACAAATTGTTCCACTGTTTGGTTTTGCCTGAAAGTCTTCGTATTGATTTCATAGCTTGTGGCAAACACTGAATTCTTATCACAGTGGTATTGATGATTCTGCTAAAAAAGAATTGAGGGGAAAGTAACCATACATAAAAGCTAAGATTGACATTAAAAATAATGAGATATAATTGGTACCTCTGTAAGGTTCAGGTAGCCTTTTAGGAAAAAAAGATAACTCTCTTAGTCCAGGTAACTTTAATTAGCAGCTATAGCAAAATACTCTCATTCATAGGCTTGCAATAATAATAAAAATTCTTCCTCAGTCATATCACTGTTTAATAAGAGTCAGGTAGCTTTTATGAACATCTGACTCTGGCGTGAACAAGGCATCTAGACCTTCTCGTTGTGGTTCAGCCACATTGGAATTCTGTGCATCCTGCTGGTAGAGTGTGGGACACAGTGGGTAGGGAGCATGTTCTGATCTTTCCCTCAGTTTCACCATGTCCAATTACAATTCAGTGGCCACTTAATTATTACATGTTCATATGTGCCTCACATATATATGCCAGATCTTATGTTTATATATATTTCATGCATGTCATGCCTTAATCACATGTTCATGTATACCTCATACATGTTCTGCAGACCTTCATCACATGTTCATACGTACTTCATATATAACTGCATATTTCCTATTTTTTAATTTGAAATATAGGTTACCTATATACCCAGAAAGAGAAAAACAAAGCATTTTAGTTGCCTTACAATGGCAAGCAAACAAATGTGTAACCATGTAATAATACAGCAATAATTAGGTAAGGATGTACAAAGGGGCAACAAATCCATATCCAGTTTTAAGATATGGAGGAAATTAAGAATAAACAACAATATCCTTAATAGAAATTATTAGCATGGACATTTCCATTCTTTTAAAAGATTTCCATGTTTTTAGAAGTGGAAAAGACTGTATAGTCGTGGCCTATTTTTGGTATATCTTCCCTTCAATGTTTCACTGGGAATTCTTAACTAAATGTGTCCTCATAAATTCCAATAAGATATAATTTACTTAGTCAATAATCTAATTTACTTCACATCAGTAATCATCTGGATGATTTCTATTGTGTTTAACCACCCACATATTATGGCTAGTTCCACCACTGATATCAGTATGAATTGTGAGTTTTCCTTCAAATTGTTATGATTCACTAAAATTTCATTTCTATCTCATCTCATTGTGATGAAAATTTCAATACTTCTTTATAAAATATTTCGTAGCTGAAATGTTTTCAGCTGAAGTCTCTTGATTATGCTGGTGTATTCTAATGGGGATCACAAAATGCTGCTTAACGTGTTTTCACAAATGTCCAGTGATATTAAATCAGTTAAAACATGTCTGCGTTTGCAAGCCCTTAATAATAATAAGAGGTTATTTTTGAGAAAAATTCTTTCACTTTCTTTTCTCAGGCAGTAAGAGAAAAAAAGGATGAGGTAATGGGTTCACTAATCACTTTTCCCTATGCATTCATTCTCTGGATAAATACTGATTGATGGCACCTTATCCTTTCAATCAGAAATTCATTTGTAGGAAAGAAAATGTATTTGTGAATGTTTAAGCTGAGCTGTCAGTGATATTATTTTGCATAATTATATTGTCTGTTGATTCATTTTCCATATTTCTTTAGATGGAAATTCTCCCAAATTGATTAAAATGTGTGCTTTGTATTCTATTTGAATTCAAATTGTGCTGCAGTTATTCTGTTTTGATTGGTCATTATGTTCATCACTTCCCAAGGACATTTGTAATACAGACATAAACAAAAAAGGGTTATAGACAGTGAGTGACCTGGGGCTTTTCTTTGAATCTGGGTGCCATCTCCTACCTCTTTGATGTGTAAGAAGGTGAAGGTCAGGTAATCTATAGATTCTTAGGATCACATTTTCTCCACATAATACAGCTCTTTCACTCTAGGCAAAATGTCAGTTTAGATCTTCTTATAAATGGTGCCTTGCCTGTGTGTTTTTTGTCTTGAGCATACAGAAATGGGAATTCCGAGTCTGTAGTTCACCTAGTTTTGTTGCCCTTAAGATGCTACCAGGATCTAGACACAGAGTGCTATTGTGCACTGTAGGATCTTGTGGTGCTAAATATGTCACAGCATATCCTAGCACCTAATAGTTATTGCTACTAAATGAAAAAAAAAAAACTGTTAGTACTGAGTCTCTGCAATGCGATGACATTCCCTGTATACTCCCTACCTTCACGACTCAGCAGGACTACTCTTGTCATAGAGAAAGAATGCAAGGCAAGACTCACTTTCCCAATTTATGCACTCTTTCTTTGATTCCTGATGCAATGCAATGCCAGAGACCTCCTTACTGTTAGCTTCCACATAAAATCCTGAAATGCAGAGAGGAAACTTCCATTCCATGTGCTTAGATGTCTGTAATGCAAAGTGATAAAAACATGCTATGTACTTGGCTAATCGTAAGTTTTACCGAAAGTTTGTCTCATTGGTTAGAAGTGGAAGAATGTTCCAGATACAGGAAATATCAATGGGACTGGGAAGAGCATGACTATGGACACATGAGAAACAAGCGTTTGCTTGGCCTTGATGACTATCCCTCACATAAAAAAATTAGCAGATGCTGAAGCCCTAACATAAGTGATGCCTTGTTTTCATATGAACCACACGCATAGCATCATATCCTTTAAATTTTTCTAAATTGCCTGTTGAGTCAAGCATAATCCAAATGCTATGGGAATTTCTGTTATACTGTACTGTTCAGGAACTAGAAATAAATTATAGTCTATACATACTCATCAATGACAAGTCATTTCCATTTAAATCTAGATCTATGGTTGAGTGAATCATAGAACATAGACCCATAGTGAAAGAGAACGAAATTGCACATCGTTTGAAATTCTGTAGCATAGGGTCCCAGAGAAATGCCAGGTTCATAGGATATCTAACCAGATTTTACCACCAAGAATCACTGTTTCTCTCACACATCTTTGCTTTTCTGGATACACTGACCTGAATACATGCAGGAACATGAGATTGCACTTGGCCCTGAAGAAACAAAGCGCAATTCCCTGAGAATAGAGATCCACAAGATTACCCATCTGAATGTAGTGGGGTTAAAAAAAACTATGAACAATCATCCCAGGGTGTTTACACTAATTTGCAATCCCAGTGCTTAGTGTGAAACAGCATTGTCTTCCATCTCCCAAGCCCGCCAAGGCAGACACTCAGAAATCATCTGCATCGGTCAGTGCACTGCATGGTCCTGTCTACAGACTCTGCTTAAAACAGAGACCACGGTCCTGTCTACAGACTCTCCTCAAAACAGAGACCACAGATCCTCTTTGTCATGTGCTCACCATCAGCACTGGCTCATGCAGAAGGACCTATTAGAACAGAGAACTCATCCTCTTCTAAATGATAATGCAATATTGAAAAAAACCTGTCAGACTTCATTTTTTCTATCTTAGCTTATTTTTTTTTTCATCTTTTACTTTTTTTCCGTGTGTGTGTGTGTGTGTGTGTGTGTGTGTATCCACAAAGGTGCTGAATTAATCACTTTTCTCTTGATTTGATATTACACCATGACCATGGCAACTTATAAGAGGATGAGTTTATTTGGTCTTATTGTTCCAAGGAGACGAGTCCATCATGTCAGAGAAGGTATGGCAGGAGGCAGTCAGAACAGAAAACTAAGAGCTCATGTCATATAATCAAGCACGTGAGGGATGCAGAGAGACAGCGAAACAACAAAGTGCAAGTTGGATGAGGCTGGGAACTCTCTAAGCCTGTCCTCATTGATGTGTTTCTTTGAGTAAGGTCATAACCCCTAGGAATTCCACTGCGAACTCTATACCAATTGTCAAAGACTTGAGCCTACAGAGGACATTTTTTATTCTTGCTTCCACAGGGGAGTGCACACTTGTGTGAGTAAGTCTGTGGAGGGAATCTTAAGTGTTGTTCCTGAGGATCCATCATGGAGTGTTTTATTTGTTTGTTTCAAAGGTGCACTTTCTATCTACATATTTTATGCTGATATACCTACAAATATAATCTACCAATGAACAAATATAGAAACTAATGCAAATCACCTTTCTAGGAACAAAGACCATTGAGTGCACATGACTATACTTTAAATAAAAGATAGACAGAAGAGGGTTATACAGTTTAGGGAGGGATCGTATGTGCTGAGAGAGGGAAATGAAAACAAAAAAAGGAGGGGAGGGAATTGAAAAAATAAAACAAACAGAGAAACAGGCTTTTATGCCCAAAAATGGAGTTAAAGATCAGATTTTGTTTTTCTGAGTACTTGTGTCATCTTTACATTTTCACACAGTAGCGTTAATTAGAGACTCTCAGTGATCTGGACTTTACCAAGTAAAGCTGAACTAAGTAAGGCAGGGCTAGCTCGCCAGAGAGCTCTAGAGGTCATCTTGTCTCTGTCTGAACAGTGCTGAGAATACCACACCTGACAAATTCACATGGGTTCTGGGATGTGGAACTCATGCCCTCCTGCTTAGAAAATAGACACTTTCATCAACTCTGCTCTCTCTCCAAGTCTGGTTTTGCTTTCTGGACAATGCTGCTTTCAGTCACAGAAGACTGGAGAACTTGGAATGCAGGCCTGTTCTCACACCCAGGGTATTGGGAAAACCTTCTACACATTCCCTTCAGGTGATTTTATTCCAGGTATGCTAATGGTGACTGTACCATTATCTCCTCCTGTAGTCTTGGGATTCCAGCATGCTATAGTAGAGAAATCTGTTCTGATATTATCGGCAATTCAGACCCAGACCAAATAGGATCAAGCAAAAATAAACATGTAAACAAAAACAAAAATAAACCATAGGCTTCTGCTGAGAGGTAGTACTATATAGATTCTAAAAGTAGGATTTTGTGGGTAGCACTAAGGACGAAATCTCTTATACTCTGCTCCTTGTTAACTAAAATTTTCTATGCAATTTAAACTTACCATGATGGATTGTTAATTTATGAAAGCTATTAATATCCCTGACATTCAGTAAGAATTCAGTAGATATTCACTTTTACTCCTATTTTGTGATCTGATTTTTAAAATAATTTTGTAATTCTTTGAGAACTATACACAATGTGTTTTGATCATATTTCTCCCTCACACAGCTCCTCTACCTAATCAACTTCATGTTTATTTTTATTTTTTCCACATTGGGTCAAATATGCCTAGACCAAGTATTCCTGGGTGTGGAACTTTCCCTCCCCTGGATTATCAGTGACCTACCAAGTGCCGCCCTTAAAGACAGTCACCCTTGTCATCCCTGAGGGAAACTGACTCTTGAATGTCCCTGCAGCTGCTAAATGCCAATAGCTACCTAGTTAAGGATGGGACCTGAAGCCCATTTCCTCCCACACACTCCAGGCTGATTTTGTCTGATTTGAGCTTCAGTAGGTCTTATGTAGGCTATTACAAATGCCGAGAGTTCCCATACGCAACTGACTGGAAAATACCGCTTCATTATGATGGTTCAGCACTTCCAGGTCCTTACAATTTTTCTGCTGTCCTCTTCCACAAATATCACTGAGCCTTGGGGCTGAGGGTGTGACATGGATGTTCCACCTGGGACTAAGCATTCATCAGTCTCTTGTTCTCTACATGTTGACCAGTTGTGGGTCTGTGTGTTAATTGCCTTCTATTGTAAGAAGAAGCTTCTCCGATGAAGACTGAGAGATGTGCTAATCTATGGGTATAGCCATAAGCCACTAGAAATCATTTAAATACTGTAATTGTTCCATAGAACATTAGTAGTCAGTTTTCGGCTATGGTTTATGACATATCTAGGCCCAAGTTCTTGGTAATGACCTGATTTTTTTTTGTCTATTGTTTATTAAAATTATTTTTGTAAAACTGGACATGGCAGCTCAAATCTTTAACCTCAGAATTTAAGAGGTGGAGGAAAGAGGGTCACTGAGTCATATAGAAATCTGTCTTAAAAATTTTTGGTCTGTTTTGTTACTGTAGTCAGTTTCATTTTAGAAAATATTGTTACTCAGTGTCTGTGCATTTCATGTAATCGATCTTAATCAATTTTGGACACCCTCCCCCATTCGCATCCCCATACCCACATATGTAACTAACATATATGTAACTGTCATATATGTAACTAACGTGTATGTAACTGTCATATATGTAATATATATTTAACTCCTATCAGTTAAACAGTTGTACCCAAGTGTCCCTCAATGCAAGTTCATTCACTGGGGTTTGGACAGCCTATTTAGAGTCACTACCTTAAAGAAAATCTACTCTCCTTCATCCAAGAGTTGCCACTCATTCCTTGGCTTGGGTTAGGGCCGGCTGCCCCTTTCTGTAATTCTATGCTCACGTTTTGTCTGATTCAGTCAACACGAGTCTTCTGCATGCTGTAACCATTGTTGCAATTTCATATGAGCAAAATTCCAGTGGCCTGAAAGCCTCTATTTCCTTATGTTCATGAAACCAAGCCTTGCTCTTGCTATCTTTTTGCCCCCTCTTCTGCAATGGTCCCAAAGCCGTGTGTGGGTGTGTGGGAGAAGTTTAATATAGAAGTATTGTCCAGGGATACACCCTGATTTTTTTAATTTCATGAAGTAATACCAGCCATATTTCCTTTGAGAGTTTTGCCTGTTTGCTATATACCCAAAAGATTGTAAGATTTATTTCAGTGAAAATATTTTTTTATAATTTTATTTATGGGTATATATAATACTTTTAATATTTTCTGAAAAGAAGAAAATTTGTTCATAACAGAATACACTGTAAACTGTACATGAAATCTTTGATTCTAAACAACTAAGAAGTAAAGGATTATCTTCTACATTTTAGAAGTTCTGTGAAACAAAAACATGAAGTGAATTAGTATAGCACTCTCAAGAGCTAGGGAAATGGTTCAGTTAGCAATGTGCCTGCAGAACAAGCACGAGTCCTGGACTTAGATTCTCAGAGTCCATTTTAAAGATGGGTATGGCAGTGCTGGAAGAACCAAGGCAGAGAGATCACACGGGAACCCTTATCTTGTCAGTCTAACCAATCAGTGAATACCAGGTTGAATGTCTCTATTTTCAGAAAAACATAGTGGACGGCAATAGAGAAAGACACCTGGTATTGATTTCTAGGCACCACATGTGCATGCACAGAATCATTCAATCCCTACACACTTGCATGTAACACACACACATACACATATAAAGAGAGAGAGAGAGAGAGAGAGAGAGAGAGAGAGAGAGAAGCAATCCTCAAAAATGCAATTGATTTATAAAGTTATAAATTATCCATTGAGACGATAAATGAAAACTATTTGAAAGACACGTTTTGATCCTAAAATAATCTGATAATCTCAGAATCTGAAAGCAACGATGTATAAGATGTAGTCACATGAACCTTGTAATTGTTTTCATTATGATGTGGTCAATTGATTGCACTATCCAGCTTGGACTGATGTGTGAACTTCCTTGATAGTAGATATTAAATCAATAAAAGGAAGAACTCTCTGAAGAAGAAAGAAATCCCATCTGATACATATTGGGGTTTGTTAGTGGGAGGTTCTTTACGTTGCTAAAAGATAATCACTCGAGATCATGTTTTGTTGTGCTATGATAACAATAAATTCCAATGTTTTTGTAGCCTCTGATTAAGGGAATTTATTTCTGGATCAGGCAGAGCTTCTCTGAGTTTGGCAACTCTTTCTGCCATGAGTGTTCCCGTAGTTCCTGAGGGAATAATGCCTCTCTTGTCTGTTTATACCCTGTCGCCTGTCACCTTCACAGTCATCATTAAGAAATGGGAAAAACACCCATCCCCTAACTCCTACCACTGAAAAATGAGTGACTTGTTGGCACATTTGAATTCATATGGCTTATCTAAAAGAACTCTGGAAATATTATCTTTCTATAATGTAGGAAACACATACATAAATATCAGCTTTGTATAAGTCACGCATGAGTTAGACTCTTGAATAATCTTAAATCTGCTATATGAAATTACAATGTTTAATAATTATTTTTTCAGGAAATTAACCAAACAATATTTACCTAAATGATGCTTGCAAGAGATTGTCTAAATTGAAAACATTATTCACTAAGTATAGTTGAACATTGGTGTTGAGCCGCATAACATTTCCACTTGTGTGCAGACAAACGGGGCTTCCCTTATAAATCTCCTCTTTGTAGACAGGTACTTAAACTTGACATTTCCTGTGCTTACTCAAAGCTAGCTCTAATAGTTTGGCTAGGGAGATAATATAATAAGACAAATGTGTTCAGTTATCAATCTTCTATGCATGATATTTCTCTTTGTAAGTATTAGAAATTCCTTCCTACAGTCTCTGGATACTTAATTTTCCATGTCCCATTCACTGAATCATGTGAAATCCTATTGGTGCTGTTTCTAAATGTCACTGAAGATGTACCATCATTTGCCAATTCCAAATATATTTTCTTCTTTCATGAAGGCCCTCATATTTCATCTTCAAACTCATTAACAACCTCATCTATCTCTCCCTTTCCAGTACTATCTTGTCATATGCACCTATTGGCATCATCTACCAAAACTAGAGACAGAAGACCATTCTAGAGACATGTACACATTCTAGAGTGAAACAACCTGGGACCTGAGACTTCTCTTAATAATGATTCTTAGCTTTTGATTTGATGAAAGGAAGATGATGGAATCTTAGAGGTTTAAATCAGGATGATAATCTAAAATACCCCACAATGGTGTATCATAGCTCAAATTAATTGGAACATCCGAGACCCTGAACCTTTGAATATCAGGTCATGACCAACTCAAGGACTGTAAATATGAACTACTCACCATACCTTAGTTATTAACTCTTTGAAATCAGTGAGCAGACTGTGTGATCAACTTAACTTTGGAAATGTTGTGGCAATAAATTAACCCATTTCTTTAGTCATTAAAAATGCAAGCTTAATTTTCATGCTCAGAAAGTCTCCTACAGATTCAGTAGACTGTGCTCTGGATGATGTACTAATGTGGGGAAGAAAACCCAGAGGTCTATTCATTGTTGGCTCTAAGACATTTATTCTCTGAGGTGTTCTATAACATCTGTACAAACTCTGTTGTCTTCAGCCAGCTACATGCCCATACCATGTTAAAGAGATTGCGGAAGTTTACTGTTTCTCTGTGTTTTGATTTATTTCAATCAATATGCCTTCACTTAATAGCTACAGCTGCATACACCATCTTTCAAGTCCTGCCACAAGTTAAAATGCCGTAAATGTCCATTGCCACTATGAGTTTCCATGGCAGGATTCCATTAACTTTTTCTGACTCTAGATTCAATGCCACATCACTCTTGCCCAGTCCTCTTCTGTCTTGTCCTTTCCTCTCCTCTCCATTCCTCTTTCATTTTTTAAGCTAGATCTTACTGACCTCAATATAGTTTCAAATTTGTCATTCTCTTGCCA
The DNA here is from genome assembly GCA_035773235.1 of Eospalax fontanierii. Lineage (NCBI taxonomy): Eukaryota > Metazoa > Chordata > Mammalia > Rodentia > Spalacidae > Eospalax > Eospalax fontanierii. Next base: position 22,832,867 of record CM069540.1, read on the forward strand.
AGTGTTAGGAGTTAGAGTTAGTTAGTCATTGCGGATACCTTCTATCACTATTATATTTGATCATATACATTTCTGCTAAAAATTTTTTCAGGATAGAGTACATATTTGATTCATGTGTAGCCCTTCTTGAAAGGACATTAATTAGCATTGTTCAATTCATGTGAAATTAAGATTAGCTGCTGGATCAATGAGAAAAGAATCCCACTGTAGCAGAATAAGCACTGGACTAGAAATGAGAAATTTTGATTTTTATTGTAGTTCAGTTACTAGCAGTATCATGTTAAGCATCGTTTAGCCAACTGAAATCATAATTTTCATCTCTAAAATGAAATTAATCTTACCTGCCTTTTCCCGTCTTATAATGTGGTTTGTAAAAACAAGTCAGGGATGATCATAGTTTGTAAATAAAACACTCTGTGCAAATTTTTCTCATTTCATTCAATTAACATTATTTTTTCTCCCTGATCATTTTTTTTTAACCTTTGACAATATCCACTCCCAGCTACTTGCCTGAGTTTCATTAAGTTGGTCACTGCATTTTGGAATTTCTCAAAGCATGGTTTTATTCTCTGTGGACATAAAAACACAGCTCTATCTCAAAGGGTATAATAGATAGTTTATTCTGGAATCACATATAAGTGACCATGGCTTAGAAACAAAGATTTGGGTTTCTCCAAATTCCACATTCTAAAGTGGAAATAGTTTCATTGTTTATTATAGTACAAAAAACTATGAAAGTCATAAATCAAGACTTTTAAAAAATATGTTCGTGGAAGCATCAGGTAAACAGTTTACAGCAAAACAGGGAAATCTCCAATTAGGCTTCAAACGTTTTCTGATGACATTCTGAGATTTTGGTCCTGCAGTAGACAGTTTCAAGGAGGTTAGGTAGGCAGGCAGAAGAGGGCAAGGAAGACTACTCTTAGCTATTAAGAAGCAAAGGATGACTATTAAGGTGAAATAAGACAGCAAGAAATACATTTTAATTAGGCTTTAGGCCTACAATATTCCAACCTTTCCAGAGTATACTGAAGTTCCAGTCAGATAATCAGCCAAGGTTCAATGTGAATTGAAGTTTTTTTTTTGGAAATTTGGTTCAAAGAATTTTGATTCACACTCTCCTTTATGATTATATTTTTTCTACATGCTATTTTAGATGGTTCATTCCTCTTTATAACATAAAATTCCATAATGCAAACACATACATACTGCCTATGTATTTAATATGAACAATAAATCCTTAAATCCATCTCATTGATATGTAGCATATATAAAACCCAACCTTGTTTATTCCTGATTCACACTGTGCTCCTAAGCTTTACAGTGCTTGTGTTCATTGTTTTTAGCAGACAGTATCATTTTGATAATCAAAACCCCGATTTCCTTCTCATAAACTGTATACCAACTACAGACATGCTACAACCACTGAATGCAGTAATAGCTCTCTCACTTAACTCCTCCTCACTCAGTCTTTTTGGCTCCATGGAAACACTATTCTTATGAAAGGCTTTCCTTAATCAATCTCTTCTCCCCCGAAACTGTTCAAAGTGTTCATCTTACATCATTACTTGAAACGGTTAATCATTAATTTTGGATGGAAAGTTAAGCTCCTTAACTTTGCCTTGAAGAGTTTGATCTTCCTGCTCGTTTCTCTTCTGTAGGCTCATCTCTCATCATTCGCCTCTCATGTTCTAAAAGTCTAACTTTTTCATAGTTTTCATAGTTTCTAATTTTGTTCTCCCTGGTTTGATTCATCACTTAATATATACTGTCCTCCTTGGAGGTACTGAGTTCTAGAATGATACAAAGAGCTGATTTCTTTGAAAAGGTAGAAAACTCAAATAACACACACAATAATATTCACAATTCCCATATTTGTGAATATGGGGACTAAATACATGTTTATTAGGTGAATAAAAGTTTAACTAAATAGACCTGTTTGCCAACTATGTGTTAAGCAAATGTTTCAGAGTATGCTAATAAAGAGATAAAGAACATGAGTGGGGCATGGCATTCAAGGAAGTCAAATACACAGGAAATGCCTGTGAACAGTTAAGCTGAGTCAAGGGGAGTGTGAACCCCTCCAGCAAGTGACAGTTCATAGGAGACACTTCCATTTCCAGTCAGTACTTGCTGGGGAAGGCACAAGTAAAACGTTCCGAACCTTACAGGCTATCCTGCTCAGAGATTGTAACTGTCTTTCTTTGTTATTTTTCTTTCCCCATGATGGGTTTCAAATATGCTACACAGTTGTATCAACCCTTAGGAATTTCAAAGCACTTGACAAATTTCCAATAATATAAATTCCCCTTTCCTGTGCTTAGACCAATTGATGCAAACTTTTCTTTAAGGCATTATGCATTATAAACTCTATACTCCCTATTTTCAGAGTTTTTAGGGGCCACTAAACCCTTATAATGAAGTAGGAGGCAAGAATATTGAGACTAGACAATTTAAAGCAAGTTTGCCAATGTCACATAATTAATAAATAGATGGAAGTCCCCCGCTCCCCCGATATGCTTCCTTCAGTACTTACAGAAATCACATCCTGCCCTGATGCTTGGTTCAGCCTTGAAACCTAACCTAATCAGTTCTGTTAGAAGATGCATATTCTTGGTTTAGGGGTGATTAAGCTTCTGAATCAAATCTCTGCCCTCTATCGCTGTCATTGGCAGTTATCATCTTATGTAAAGATATAGATAGTTTATTTCTTTTAAAGGTAGATGGTTTCAAGCTATGATTCCAACAACTGTATGGGCTATAGATCATTCCTCCCCATAAAAAAATATCAATTCTGAAGAACAAGCCATCTGTGTCTCTCTCTACCAGAGCGCTTGTCCTTTGATTCATGTAGCAGATTGCTTGCAATCTAGATTTATGCTCTTTATGTGTTAGATTATTTTTCTTGTTGTTACTTTTTGGATTTAACTAGGTGTATAAAAATTTTTTTTCATACATGTGTTTTTAGACAAATCAATTAGGTTTTTTCTTTCTTTTTAGCTCACAGGTTTTAAATTCTATGAAGGAAACTTGTCTCAACAATAATATTTAATTGTCAAACATTTGATGCAGAGGGACTAGTTACTTGAGATAAAATAATCAGCATAAAATGTTCAAATCAAGCAGTTGAGATTAGGCAAAGTATTGCATTTAAAGCAAACCGAGAGTAAGTAATCACAGAGAAGTTAGTTGAATACAAATAAAACAAGCCTGGGATTTGTCATCTGCTCAGGTTGCAGACAAAAGCATCACCTGAGTTGGAAAGCACAGTCTGGTGTGATACATCATTATTTGGAGTGCAAATTACTATAAAATATGAAGAATACTTTAGCAATATCAGACAAATTAAAATATATTTATTAGTCATTTAAATTTTTATTGTGTCATCATTTATTTCATACAGAATAAGTCAATCAATCTTAATCATCTTTATACCCCATTCCCCAATAGTACCGTAACTGGAATCCATATATTCTTTCATCTGTTTTAAGATCTATTGTGTCAAATTAGTGTCCCCAAATGTTCCTCAGTGCAGATTCATCCACTGAAGTCTAGTCAGCCTGTCCATAGTCCCTCACTTTAGGAAGATTAGCTCATCCTCACCCAACAGTAATCAGTTGCCAATATTTCTTGAGCAAAGTTTGGGGTCTGCTACCCATTTCTCCAATTCCTTGCTGGGTTTTTGCTTGCATGAGTTTCCATGGGTTTTGAGCATGATGAAATTATTGCTTTAGTTTCAAATGAACAGGGTTCCAGGAGCTTGCAGGATTGTTTTTTTTTTCCAATATGGTCATGTAACTTCTTAATGGTTCTTAGAATATTTCTGCCAGCTCTTCCACAAGGAGCCCTGATTCTTGGGCGAGTAAAACATTTGGGTGAGTGTCCATGGCCCCACACTTTGCAATATCCTAATCTCCATTCTTTAGCAACGTGTGATCTTTTGTGTTGCTGGCCCTCTGTTGCATGATAGAGCTTCATTAATGAGAGTTGAGAGATTCATTAACGTTGTGAATTTACCCATTAGATGCATTTTCAAAAGTACTCAGGATTCTTTTACAGAAATTTCTGTTTATATCTCCTACCAAATAAAACATGTTGGCAGTATGCTAAATACATGTTAATAGCAGCGTCATGTCTTTGATTTCAGCCAAATGTTGTAAATGTCTGACAAAGGCCTGTATATTTGAGGCATGAATACTTAGAAATAAGTATACCAAAAGATGCTGATGATGACTGGTGATTACTCTGTGTACATAAAAAGCTCATAGTCAGAAAAACTGCACATGGAACATTTTTTTTTCTTGAAAGATTCATGTAAAATATCTTGACAGTGACCACCTTTTTAGAAAGATAGAGTATTAAATGAGGGGAGACAAGAGCTCTCATTTTTCATATGCAAACATCTTCATAGTAAGCAATTTTATAAACTACATGCATTATTGGCATACATTTACAAACAACACATGGTATGAAACTCTTTTAATGTCTTCCTTTATGGAAAATTCCTAGCAGTTAAAGATTCAAACTTTTCCCCTTTTATAGAAATGAATTCTGCACTTAGGCACATCTCATAGCGTATGATCTCGTTCTGTTTAACTCTCTTCTTGACTACTGCTTTCAGCATTTTTCCATCTTTCACATATTTTCACCTACAGAATCTATCCTTATTAAGCTCCCAATTCTACTGTGAGGAAATTTTTAGTATGTTAGGATTCTGCACCCCAAAATGGAAAAGATTACATTGTTTTCCAAGGTGGATAGCTGATTTCAAAGGTATTTAATAAAATGAATTCAGTTGGTAAATACCCTCAGTTGTGTTCCACTGAAATCTCCATATACCCTCTGCAGCAACATTCCCTTCGACTTCAGCATTATGTTTTCTTCTGCCGCCTCCGACCTTCAGAAGGATACTATTTTGGAATTATGATCCCTACATTAAGCATAAGTAACTAAGAGAACAGGAGCCAGAAATAAAATTTAAAAAAAATAATGATTTAAATCCTAGATGATTTTTCAGGTTCTTTGTATGTAAAAGAACTAATTTAAAAGAAAAATAAATAAGTAAATATGGATTGTTTTTTGCCACTTTTCATGAGAATTTTGTCATTGAAAAATTTATCTGTATTTCCCTTTTCCCCTTACTTTTGCAAAAAGTCATGTAATAGTCATCAGAAAAGCAAACACTTGGTCAGAGAAACTGATGAGGAACGTATCAAGCTGTAGTCAGTATTTTAGTGTGAGCACTAGGTGCTTAACAAGTCAAGGATGTAAGGGGCTATGAATAAAGAAAGCATTTTGCTATGAATTATTCAGTTAACCATGGGATGCTGTTATCTCCACTTCAGTGGATTTTAATTGCACATGTAAGGATTCTGCTTATCTGGCCTTCAATTTGAAGCCAAGGTACAACTTGGCCAAGCAGGGCAGAGGCAGGAAATGAGGATCTCATCAGACAAGCAGCTGCCATTCAGAGATGCATTAAGGGAGATAGCCTAGGGATGCAGCGGGGATGACAGAAGACCGATGTGAATGATGCTTGTAGAAGGACATAGCAGAATATGTGATGTGAGATTGTCTTTTGCTATTTTATCTTGGGGCACATTGATGAATTTAGGGTGAAAATCTGACTTCTATGTGTTATTTCTAACTACAATATCTCCTTTGTTAAAGAGTTAAAGTTGATTTTGAGGAGGTTAAGGATGGCACTGAAACTTTCACCCCACCTCTCTGAGGATCTGGGATGCTTTCAGTCTAAATGGAGTCTTGGCTCAAGTGTGAGAAGGTGTTCATTTTAATTTTGACAGTCTATTTAAGAACAGTTTGTTAACCAAGCTAAACAATTTTTCTGAAACTTTTCACGCATTCTTAATTCCAAAAGGAGATATCATCTGGCACCTGTGCTACAAACTTTATACTACAATTTACCCCCTCAGAAAACATGATTTTAAATATTTTGAGATAATTTAAAGCTTCTTCTTCACTTATATCTACCGTCATAATAGGTGACTCTTGGTATTGTCACATGCATTTCTTTCCAGATTCCATCAAATATACAACAAACATTTTCATCACTTCTTTGCTACATGTTATAAAACATAGGAGATAGAGAAATTTTAATGACACATCCAGGCATACTTTCACCTAATCAAGATGAATGTCTAGAATGAACAACCCAAGCCTATGTTAATAAATGGCAATTGTTGTACCCATCCTGGCAGCAATGAGAATAATCTAAAGAGACATTTGTGGTCCTCCCGTTGGCTCTCAGACTATTGAAATTATAGGTCCCAAACAACTGAAATATCATATTGAGACAGAAAAATGCCTGGAGCTTGGTCCAGGCCAGAAACAAAGAAACTTGTCTTCCAGGAAGAAATTTCGAGGTTGCCAATTCACCTTGCATGAAGGACTTGAGCTGAGACCCTGGTGATGGCTAAAACCATATCTTAATTGACAGTGCTTAACTATGCATTCTCTGGCCCTCTATTTAAACACAAAGCCCATGTTAAGATTGGAAGGATGGACTTTGAAGTGTCACTATGTTACTCTAAGTATATTACCTGATGATGGCTTCTCTCAGGATGTCCAATAAATCCAGGTTCTTTGTGTCTTGAACTATGAACTGGACATAACAGAGATTGGGAATAAGAATGAGAGTGGGCCCATATAATACGTGTTTATATATGTTTTTTAGGGGGGTGGTTTTTTTGTATTAGTTTAGGCAGAGAAAGTAGTTGCTCCCTAAAGGGAAAATATTGGGCAGATTCTTATGCTGAATGACAGCTGGGTTACTATAAAGCTCTGAGCAATCTGAAAGTGCACAGGTCTGCTATTAAATTTCTAGCCTCATTTTCTATGAGGCTAAATGCAAAGGGTCAATTAAGTTAACAAACACACCAGGTCTTGTGGTCAGAAAATCTGATCCTCTTTTATACTTACTAGTACTTGAGGTACGTGCTTATTAACAAAATGTTTCTTGTTTTCCTTTAATTCTAAGTTCCATGTGGGTCATGGCCTTAAAACAAGTTCTTTTTACATAAAGTGATGCTTAATATTTACAATGCTTCTTGAGGAAATGAATGGATTACTGGACCTTCTTCCTCTTGATTAAGAGGAAGAAGACTTGAAAACATTCTAAGAGCCATCTCACATATGCGGTTTACAGAGCTCTATGTGGTACCTTTTGTGCCATTTGAGGGAGATGAACTTTATAACAATGTTTTCCATTTCAGAGAGTTATACTGGGTGAAGAGAGACTTGGTCAGCTTTCATATGCCCTCTCCAGTGCTTTATCTTCATCATGACTGGCTCTTCTCTCTTGGATCTGTTTTAGCTTTCTCCACTTTAAATGTCTTCTTTCAAGGATAAGAGCATCAGGACTCTGGCACCCAGGTATATATAATTCTAGTTCCTGAGGGACCTGACACCATTGGCTTCCATGAACATTTACACTTATTTGCACATACACACATACACACACATATGCACATAATTAATTTTTTAAAACCAGGTATCATATTAACTCAAAACCTACTGAAAAATTACACATATAGTATTTCTATATAAATCCATGTATAGAGCTAAAAACTACAAAGCAATGAGCAATGTCAGGCAGAAGAAACCTTCCTTTGAATTGTTGGCCAGAGGAGACCAAGAGACACAAAATTACACAGGCTATTGCCACAGTCCTTGATTGCCTTCTAGAACGTGACAGTAAGACCTTATTGCTGAAGACAGGATATACTTAGGACACAGGATTTGGACAATGAGACTAATACTGACCTGGAGGCCACCTCCCCTAAAGTCTAGCTCTCATAGCTTTGGAGAGCACTATGCAAGATGCTAAGGGAGAGCATTCATTGATGGTCCAACCCCAGCTTTAAGGCCTAATAACCACAACAATGACTGGCACAGCAAACTATATTGGGGGATTACTGGCACTTTTACTTGAGGGTAATCAATAGCTACTTAATTGAGCTTAAAGCCTCCAGTGGGAGGAAATTTATGTGTGGTACTGTGAACATAACCAAATAAACATGGTAAGGTCATAGATCTTAGACAAAACTCCAAGACTGTCACATTCCAAAGAAATGTATTTGCTTACTATATGCAAAATATAGATCCTTATATTTACAGACAAGTATCTCAGTCACAACTCATCAAAGAAGCTCCTTTTTAACAGAGATTATTACAGAGTTCCACAACTAGTCATATACAGAGAGTGTCTGTGAATTGCCAAAGCCTAAGTGGCACATCTATGATGCAACCTTTATATGTAAGGCTCCGGGAACACTGGACAAGTAATGCATCTCTTAGCTCTCCTTAAAGAAGCTCCCTCATGCAACACAGGGCCATGAACACAAAAAGTCACAAATGACCAAAGCATGGAGAGTAGGAATCTGCAGAGAGGGGGTCTCTGGACAAGACTCCTATATTAAGTTTCCCTCACCCCAGGCTCAGGGACCACTGCAGAACACTCTAAAGTGTTGCTCTTCAAATATTTTATTTTAGGAACTAGAAAGTTGTCTCAGGGGTTCAGAGCACTGACATCTTTTTCAGAGAACCCATGTTTGGTTCCTAGTACCCACATGAAGGCCAACAACTGTCCATAACTCCAGTTTCAGGTGAGCTGATGCCTTTTGCAGGCCTCTATGAACTTTGTAAGACAGAGGTGCACTTACAAACATGCAGGTAAAACACTCATATACATACAATGAAAAGAAATAAATCAAAATAATTTAAAAGCTTATTTTCAGGAGATTTCCTGGGATATGTGAGACATTGTGTTATTTTTCTAAGTTCATTGTTTCCTTAGTCAAAGACAAACATACAGTGCTTGACAATATTGATTTTTACTGAAACTTTTGCCATATTTATATGATTTTATTCTCCCAAAATTATTTTCTCTCATGGCTTTCTTAATAAGCAATTTTAGTACAATATTTCTTTGAAAGCATTCTGAAAAGTGCACGTAAATTGATACCACAAAGACTGAGGAGATGGTCCATTTCCTCCGCACCCACAGTCAGCTTTGCTTTCTCAAAAAGAGGTAGAGCTAGTGTTGGCTCCAAACACAGCCAGTGAAGGATTAACATACAAACAAGTATACATTCACTAGACAACAGGCAATCTGCACTTGCTGTACTCCTCCATTCAAGATTTAATTTAGTAATGCAAGCGATTTTTAATACTCAATATAACCATTATCAAAAAGACAGGAGACTAAATTGTTCATTTGGTGAAACAAAAAAAACAAAGCAAAACTGATGAAAGTGTAAATTCCTGAGAATTGGTTTTCTGGTTCTAAAGGGTATTTGAATCTAGGTTCCAGTGAAAGCTCCGATAGTAAATTAGTCAGACCCTGCAGGCCATATGGCTCTGTCTAACTCCTTGGGCATAAATAAACAAATGTGAGTTGCTGAGTTACAATAAAATTTTATTTTAAAAAATGGAATTAAGAGCTGAGAACATAGCCCAATAAGAGACACCCTGTCTGGCATGTACAAGGTCCTGTGTTCAATCTTCTGCACAGAAAAGAAATAGAATGGGCCAGAATTGCATGATCTGAATTAGAAAGAAAGCACTAAACCTTAACTCTTAGGTGCTGCCATTATCTAATAAGTACTGACAGGTACTGGAGGCTGAAAGCAATACTCTGAACTTCATAAGTCTGTTACTTCATTTATCTTCTTAGATCCCTCTCTTGACCATTTCTTTTACAAAATATCTTTTATTAAATGTTTGTGCATTTTATACAATATATCTTAATTCTATTTAGACCCCTCCATTGTGTGCATCTCCAAATACCCCCACACCAGATTTCAAGTATTCTGTTATATTAAGGCCTGTTGAGTCAAGTTTGTGTTTCCAGATGTCTCTAGGTGAGAATTCAGCCCCTGGAGCCTGGTCAAACTATCTAGCATCACTCCCTAAAAGATCAGCTCTCCCTCATCCATCAGTGATCAGCTGCCAATAGTTTCTCAGATAAGGTTGGGGATTCGTATGCATTTTTCCAGTTTTATGTGTTTGCTGTGACAGAATCCCTGGCAAAAGCAACTTGAATAAGGAAAGGTTTATTTTGGCTCACAGTCCATTGGAGTGGGGAAGTCATGACAACAGGAGTCTGAGGGACCTAGTCACAGTTTACTCATAGTCTGGAAGCAGAGGGAGATGAGTGCTTGTGCTCAGATCATTTTCTTCTTTTTATGCAGTCCAGAATATCTACCTATGGGATGCTGCCACACTCATTCCTGGTAGATCTTCCAATCTCAGTGAACTCTGTCTAGATATTCCTTCTAGCCATGCCCAGCTATTTCTAACTGAGATAATTCTCCAAGGGTATTCTTAGAGACTTGTCTTCTAAAGGATTCTAGATTCTATCAAGTTGACAATAATGGCCATCACAGTTCTTTTGGGGTACATAAAATTAACTTTTCTCTTTGGAAATGAAGACCAGGACTTGGGAAATCTGAGAATAATTTTCAAGGTCACTAGAAAGAGCGACTTTATCCTGGTTCAAATTAAATTATTCTATTTAATTCAGTGACTGAAGTAATGAAATCATTCTTTAAATACACCTGCAATGATCTCTCAAATATATGAAGGGCCATGTGTATTTAAGGAGCACCTGAATTCTGGTGGGTGTTTTGATATTTGCAATGCTTATTTCTTAATCTTCAGCTCCACTTTGATTGTAACTTGGTTTCCATCCACTCTGCTTTATGAGGAGTAATTTCATGAAGAGGGAAAAAGGGTGATTGTGGTGTGCATGTAATTAGAATTTCTAATTAAAATCATCATGAAAAACAAAACAACAAAAAAAGTAAACAGCCAGCACCAATAGAAGAGTAATTGCTAATCTGTAAATTAAGGAAACTATACGACAAGTGTTTTTCCACTATGGGAATCAAAAACACCCAGTTTAAATTAGCATACCATGAATAAAATACTTACTTTGAATAGAGATACAATGTATATAGTACATAGAGCACTAGACACCATGTAGGATGTAATTTGGCCAAATTCAATTCAACTCAGTGCTGAGGAATCTGTCACTGGCAATCATTCTTGATGCAAGTTCCCCACCTTTCAAGTCTTTCAAGTATGGTGGAACTCCGGCCCATCTCAGAGCCTTCCTGGAGAGAGCATCCATGTTGTTGCCCCTGCTTTGCCATTCTTTGTTACCAGAACCCAGATTCAGCATTCCAGTGTGGACAGAAGATGGGAACCTTCTAGGTCTTCACTGCAGATGAGGCCTCCAGCCTCTTGCACTGAGCAGCGGCCTGTCTAGCATGCAGACAAAGCCACTGAAGAACTGATTATACAGTCCATGTCTGTCATAAATCTCCTTTGTAATGTATGTATTCCCTCAGCTCCGTTCCTCTATAGAACTCTGACTAAAGTGTATAACAATGTAATAATGAAGCACATTACTTTGTACAATTAATATATAGGCTAAAAAAAATCTAAAAATTAAAATATGTGACTTCAGGATTTTATAATTACACCCAAGTTTCTATGTGTAAGCACAAGGTATTTGGTGCTCATAAGCACACAATGTACATGTGTCAAACCTGCCTAAAATTTTGTGTGTGTGTGCATGTGTGTGTGTGTGTGTGTGTATTTATGTGCTCAATGACAGAATGGTGTAGTTTCTAGCATCATCAGCATTTCTCTCATAATTTTATGCTGTCAGTTTCAAAAAGACTTTGGGATTTACCTCAAGCATGAAAGTTAGGAGGACCTTGCTACCTGATTCCTGTTTCTGAGCCTGATAGTCTCCTTCACAGTGTTCTTCTGGTTGTTATACAGGTTGTCTTACGTGCCTGCTCTCCTCACTTCAGAGCTAACTGAGTAGAAATTACCTTTCTGAGGACTGTTAATCCTACATTTGTGACTGTGGTTAGAAAAATAATCTTCCTGGTGCTGGAGAGATGGCTCAGCCATCAAGTGCACTGACGGCTCCTGCAGATGACCCAGGGTTGTTTACCAGCACCCACATGGTGGCTAACAACCATCTCTAATTCCAGTTCTAGGAGATCTGACACTTTCTTTTGCCCTCAACAGGCATTGTACAACACTGGTATACCTACCTATATGCAAGGGGTATATATATATAATAATTTAAAAAGATATAAATAATCTTTTTCTAAAAGTATCTTATTTCTTTTATAGTAATAGTCAAAATATTAGGTTAATCTGTTTCTGAAAGTGATCTAAGATCTATGATAGAACATTAGTATTATATTCACTTTCCATTCCAAATATCCTAATATAATCCTTGATAATTAGATTATACTTTGGAGTAATTTTGGGTTTATAGAGAAATTGAGCAGGAAGCACACAATTCCATACAGCCCTCTCACACATTTCCTTCTGTTGTTAACATTTGCTACAACAGAAGACAAATATGAAATATTACGATTAACTGAAGTAAATAATTTACACTAAGTTTTGATCTCAGTGTTGTGAATTTATATGGGTCATTTTCACAAACACATAATGCCATACATCCTCCATCACAATATAATGCAAAATAATTACAGTGCCCTGACAATATCTGTCCTATTAACTTCCCTTCACCCCTCCATGGGCTCCTTCAGAATGCTGGTATTTTTACATGTCCCATAGCTTTCCCTCATTAGGAATGTCATATAGCTGGAGTTATACAATATACATCCTTTCTGGACTTACATAATTCCGTTAGTGAGATGCCTTTATGATCTTCCATTTTGTACATATTCATAGGCTGTTTTTGATACAAAATAATCCAACTGTATCTATGTACCACAATTTGTTTATGTAATTTTCTATTTGCAATTCACCCAATGAAGAATATGATAGTTACTTATGAGTTTCAGAAGTTAGGAATAAAGCTACTTCAGAAATTTCTATGGAAGTGTTCAGGACCATGAGTTCCTACTCATTTGTGGTACCATCTAAGACCATGAATGCCAGATAGGGTGACAAGTTTATGCTAAGTTTTGTGAGAAACTTCCAAACTACATACCCAGAGCTTGCACTCCTTTGCATTCTTTAAAACAGTGAATGAAATTCCAATTCCTCCTGACTTTTAACAGAATTTTGTCTTATTAATAGGTTGGATTTGGACTATTGTAATGAGCTTGTTATGTTATCCCATTATCTTAATTGTTATCCTATAATGACATGATGTGGAGCCTCTTTTCTTAAGACACTTATATAAGCATCTTACAGAGCATTTACATTTGATAATTTTTTAATCCAATGTGGATAGAAACTCGCCCTTTTAAATTAATATCAAAATGGAAGTTTATTTTCAGAGTGAAAATTCAAACATCCAAGCTTATTTTCTATTTGGGAAGTCATTTTCTCTCCTAGGGCAGATAAGAGGCCATTAAATCTCACCCAGCAGACTGAGAATTCAGCAAATGACAGATAAGGAATTGAAATAGGAACTGTGTAACAAATTCAGAACTTAGGTAGTTGAAGGATAGAAATGTTTCAAGGAGTTTAATGTAATTTTTTTTAAAGCTTGAATTCGATAAATGCCTAGGCAGAGGGGGAAAAAAGAGCAAAAATAGATTAGGAAAAAGCATAGGAGTGATCTTTCAGAAGTCAGTGCCTAAGATATCTGTACATTTCAGATTTAAAAACAAGCAACGGCAAAGTAATGGAGAACATTCTCCTTTAACATTTACCCTATTAAAAAAAAAATCATTCTGATTCAGTAACCACCAAAAATCTCAAATGAATTTTCTCCAGCAGGCCTATCGATAACTCACTCCAACAGCAATTCCCATTTTTCAGAGTTAAAGTATGAAACATGTGAAGTGTTGGCAAGAAAGGAAAGAAGTCACACTCTCCTTCATTGTTCTTATTAATTTGATGTTTATTTGTGAATGGATTTGCTTGGATGTCTAGTACAGTTCTGGAAACCCCACTCTGGGTGAATAAATCTGAGGATGCTTGTATCCCATGTGTAAAGAAATGTATGTTTGTGTGTGTGTGTGTGTGTGTGTGTGTGTGTATGTATGTGTTGACGTATGTCTTATGTGCAGCTTCCCATGTACTCCATTGTAAGCCATCGACCATCTCTGACTGACCTACAGTATTTGCTGCAATGTGAATGCTATGTTAGTTACTTGTTACCGTGTTATAGTGTGCTAGGGAATAGTGAAAAGAAAAATAAAGTGAGTACATGTTAGGTACAAGTTTTTTACCCACTCTATCGTTATTTTATTTTTTTTATTTGTTTCTTTGTCTTTTTTGTTTGTTTATTTGTTTTTTTTTGTTTGTTTTTTCTAAGACTCCCTATAGCCCCAGCTGGCCTGGAACTCAATGTGTAGACCAGACTGTTTTTGATCTCTGTCTGCCTTTGCCTTTCTAGTGCTGATACTGAAGACATGCATCATCAGATGCACAGCTTATTTTATTTGTGTGTGTGTGTGTGTGTGTGTGTGTGTGTGTACAATATATGCCTGTAGGAATGTGTACCCAGGGAGGACAAGGGTTTATGTTGGCATCCTCCTTTATCAGCATATATCTTATTTGTTATATTAATATTTCTTTTACTTACATTTCATCTATTTATTTAGTTTGAGTGTGTATATGTGTGTATATGCATGCATCTTCATGGAAGTCAGAGAACAACTTTTGGGAATAGATTCTCTTTTTCTACTATGTGGGGCTCGGGAATTGAACTCAGGTAGCTGGGCTTGGTGGTATATGCCTATACCTGCTGAGCAGTCTCACCAGCCCATTCACCTTATATTTTGAGACAGAGTCTGTCAGTGAATATGGAGTTTATTTTGTGTAGACAAGCTGTTCAGGGAGTCCCCAGGATCCTCCTGACTCCATTACACTAGCACTAGGATTATAGACACCTATCCCCATGTGTGGCTTTTTACATGGGCCTGTGAAGATGTCTACTGGGGACTTCATGCTTGTACAGGAAGCACTTTACCCTTTGAGCCATCTTCTCAAACCCTTTTCTAGTACTATTGAGTTTTATTTGGTTCAACCCACAAATGTGGGAAAACAGATGTAGACAGTTGACTCTGCATGATACTGTGATTCTTGTAACTTTTTGTAAGCTCATGTCTTCTAGTTTGGCTTCAGACATTATGCATTTTTATTTCTGTAAAAATCTTTATGTTCCACAGAAAATTAAATGGATTGTGACCTTGCCTGTCAGTGGTGTTCAAGCCCCACACTCCAAATGGCCTCATAGCTAAATACTCTGTGTCACTGTGGTAATTAAAATGAGAATGTCCCCCATAGGCTCTAAGTATTTGAACATTAAGTCCCTAGTTGGTGACACTCTCTTGAGTGGTCTTAGAAAGTGTGGCTATGCTGGAGGAAGCATGTCACTGGGAGCAGGCTTACAGAGTTCTTAGGCCTTATTGGTTCTCCTGTCTCTTTCTGCTTCCTGTGTCTGCTTGAAGATGTTAAGAGCTTAGCTTCTGCTTCTACTCCAGCCATCACTGCTGACATACCTTTCCAATGTAAAGGACTCTAATTGCCTTGGAATTGTAAGCTCAAATAAACTCTCCCTTTCATAAGTTCCCTTGGTCACAGTGTTTTATTACAAGCACAGAAAAGGAACAAACACAGTAACTAGTACCAGGAATATGGTGTTGCATGTGAAGACTCTGACCATGTGGATTTTTAGAAAAATGTAGAAGACTTTGGAAGTTTAGGCGACATAAGCAGTTGATTGCTATAAGCAGAGCTTAATAAGCCATGTTTGTAGGCACCTGGAAGAAAGTAGTACTGAGAATAATGTATACCAGAACGAAATAAGGACTTAAGTAGCAATTGGGATATTTTGGTAAAGAGTCTAACTAGAGTCTGCCCACAGCCAAAAGAGCTTGCCTGAAGTGAAATTGAAAAGCAATGGACTCATTTCTTTGGTCAAGGTTATTTCAAGACAGCCTAAGGTAGAAATGGTGCTGTGGTTATTAGTGGTGAATATTATACAGATCCACAGTGAAAAAGAACAAATGGGGCAGAAAGAAATGCAGAATGTATAGTTTGGAATCGAAAAAGAGCACTAGGAAGATTAATGTTGGAACCAAAGCATCTGGTGAAGGTGTATCCCTTTGATAAGGAGATTAAAATGATTAAGAAAAGGTCTAGAGATTTGCACTTAAACAATGGAAAAAGTATCCACAGGGCAAGACTATACCCAGTTAAGTCTCCAACTTGTGAAAAGAAAATGCTGAAAGGGTTTTCTACTAAAAAAACAAAAACCAAAAAATACTGAAGTTAAAAGCTTTGAAAGTGGATGAGGTGGCCTTGGGTCCATAGCAAACCTGCAGCCAGACATGGCAATGTCCTTCACCTGGCGCTGACTTTAAAGGCATGAAAGATCTAAGAGTGAAGGGGTCATCAGTTCTTCCTCCACAATTTCAGAGACACTGAGGCCACTGAGCAAGCAGCAGGGGTGTCCCTGTACAAAGAAGGGCATGAAGGGTCATTGTGTAAGGCTGTGGAGGTGAAGCCTGGATGGCAGTGGAGATTTCAAGAAGCTGTTTGTGATGCCAAAGCTGTGACATTTTCCTAAGAAAATTACATACACAGAGTAGTACCAGCCCAAGACAGAGATGTATGTTGCACACAGCAAGCTGGAGAGGTTAAGTCATCTAAGTCTTTTGGAAGTAAAGTTCCAGAATTTAGACATGGAGCTATTACATATGCTCCTTGCCATGCTGTTTTTCAGTATTCTTTGAGTCTGATAATTCCCTACCATGCCTCTATTCCTCTCTTTTGGTATGGGATTACACATTCAGTTCCATTGTATGTTGGGTGTATGTAATTTGTCTTTTGATGTTACAGGGGCTTAGAGTTAAGAGATTTCTTTGAATTTCAGAAGAGACTTTGGACTGTGGACTTTTGAATAGTATTAGAATGGCAAAGACTGTTTAAGGTTGGACTAACTGTTAAGGTTGGACTAAATGCATTTTGCATTTTACATGATCATTGAGCCTTTGAGTCCTGGGAGTAGAATGTGATCATCTGGATAAGAACGTCCCCTATAGGCTCTACATATATGGACATTTTGTCCCCAGTTGGTGGCATTGTTTTGGGAGGTCTCAGAATGGCAACCCATGTTGGAGGAAGCACATCTCTGTGGGCGGGCTTAGAGAGTTCTTAAGCCTTGCTGTATCTCAGTTAATTTCTGTTTCCTGTGCCTTCTTGAAGATGTGAGTACTTAGCATCTGTGTCTACTCTAGCCATGTCTGTCACCGTGCCTTCCTACCATGATGGACTCTTATCCCTTTGGAACTATAAGCTAAATAAAACTCTTCATTTTATAAGTTCCCTTGGCCAGTGTTTCTATCACTGCAACAGAAAAGTAACTAAGAAATTGGTACCAGAAGTGGGGTGTCACTCTGTGCAATTCTGGTACAAGGGTCTTCATATTGTCATCTTGCATTGGGCTTCTCAAATTGAACAGCTGACCTAGTGCGTTAAAGTAAATTTCAGTAACAAAAAAATCAGCATCTCAGTCTTATCTCATGTGAGTCTGGAAAGTGTTTGTCTTTAGTGAGCCTACTCTATACCGACATATATGGTGAATGTTCACACTACCTACCTAATGATTAAATGAGACAAAAGAAAGAACCAAGCATGGATAGGCAAACATAATTCCTATTTCAGGTGCTAACTGCATTACACCTTGATGACTTTCTGATTAGCTATAGTTATGAATGCAGACACTAATAACCTCCTAGGCAGCATAATTTGTATCTGAATTAGGTCTCAGATTTGTGATTCTGTGATGAAAATGTTATTGTGAAAGACATTTTTTTCAGTCCTTATCTCTACCTCTCATAGGATATGGACCTGTATTATATTTTAAATTTTTCTCAAGTTAGGGATAAGGCAACGGCATTAATTTATGATTATTGTTCTTCTGTTGGTTTAAGTCATCCCCTACTCTGACAATTAAAGTACAGATTTCTATTTTTGAGAAAGATGCTCAGATCAAGATTGAGAGCAAGAATACAAACACATTGGGTATATACTGCTTTAATAATTATTCTAGCACTGGGCTTCAGCAGAGTGGAAATTGTTTATCTTGTCAACTTGAGTGAACTCATAAACACCAAAGAGACTAGTAAAACATGCTTCTGTGATGGCATATCCTTAAATAAGTATATCATGAGAGCTTTGATCTTTTGGATGGTGTTGCATAAATTTATTC
This sequence comes from Eospalax fontanierii, assembly GCA_035773235.1. NCBI lineage: Eukaryota > Metazoa > Chordata > Mammalia > Rodentia > Spalacidae > Eospalax > Eospalax fontanierii. The sequence goes on from CM069540.1 coordinate 22,851,057, forward strand.
TCCACACCTTAGTGGGTGGGATCTGGTTCATCCAGCTGGATAAAGTGGAAACTGATCTTCCATTTAGAAATATTTATTTATTTACAGAGTTATAAAGTCTCTGGATATGCACCTGTGAAAGTCTGTTACTGCCAGGGGCCGGCCCTTAAAGTTTGCGACAGCTGCGGGCCGGGCGGAGGCAAGTCTCTTAGTTTGTGTCACTCACATGATCCTTAAGACTTGGCACACTGGCTCCTGGGCTCTGGCCTTCTGCGTGGGCCTGGGGGCCAGGGAATTTTTCTTCCTGCATGGGTACAATCTCTCCCCCATCCCTGGGAATCAGGGCCATGTCTCTCCTCTCCCTCCTCCCCGCCTTCCTTCTCCCTTATTGGTCAGAGGGCGGGACTTGCCGCAGAATGAACCAATAGGAAACAAAAACTTCAGAGAGGCTTCCTTTCCCCCTACAGATGGGTTGTGCTCTTAGTGGATTAACAATCTAATAGCCTCAGAGATGGTAAAATGTAGGCGGCCGGACCTAGTTTAAATAAGTTGATTGCTGGAGATGTATCACTGCTATCCCTGACTTCTTCCAGTATTCACCCTTCTCTCTAGCCCTTGTTTGCTGAGATAAGCTTCCACTGTATGTTCCCACGATCATGATGTTCTGGAAAGTTCATGGCCCAGGTCACCCTGGACTGAAACCTCTGTTACTATGAACTAAAACAAAATTTTCTTTCATTGTTTATGTCAGGTAGGTTATAGGAATGAGAACTGTGACTTGTACATGTGGGTTTCTTTAAAAATATTTTTTATTTAATCTTCACACGTGTATATAATGGCTGAATCGATTTCATCTCCATTCTGTGCTTTCCAGTTCCTCCCCCATCCCTCATTACTTTTCCTTCCCATCTTCCTGTGATCTTTATTTAGTGCTTCCTATATGTGCATAGCTATTGTACCAGCTACTGAAGCCTCTCAGGGTCCACATTACTGAGGAAACCTGACTATTCCTTCCCCAAAAGTCATTAGTTCAGTTGTCAGTAGCTCCTCAGGTAGGATTTCAGGAACTCCTCCCGAACCCATGCTGGGTTTTTTTCAGATTTGAACTTGTGCTGGTCTTGTACATCCTGTCAGTGATGCTGTGAATTCAACATGGGTTTCTTATGAACTATATTGACCTGCTAACACTTGTTTCATTTGAAGCCATCTGTTGGGTTAAGACAGAGTTCTTTCTGCAGGAATCAGGTTTGTCATGTGGTTTTAAGTGAGGCATCCAGATCCCAGGGAACTGGCTTGAAGCAATTGTTGTCTTTGCTGTTTGGTGTTGTTTGCTGTTGTAGATTATAAATATGTGGATATATTTACTACAGATGCAGGAAAGACTGTAAACAAGCACATGTATTAGACAGAGCATATACATGGAATGACATACCCAGATTCACTCCCACATCGTACTCTTTCAATGACTTTCCTAAATAAACTTTCCCAATTGAAATAACCATTTGTCAACAAAATCTGTTAAAATTACAAAGCATGGATAATTTATATCTAGTTAGTTTTTTCAGACCATTTCACAAATGTGTAAACTGAGACTGTTATTCTTTAGTGGAAAAATGAAAATCAATAGTCTAGCCTCTTCAAACAAACTGTGTGACCAAGCTCATAGAGAGATGAGTTTCATAAACCCATTCTCCCACATCTTAATCACCTAATGACCAATCGCCCAAAGGACCTTTTGTTCCCAGAAGCAGTGCAACCCTGCAGAGTTTTTCCAACTATAGATGTATAGAACTCAACACCCAGGTAGTGGGTCAGCCCCTCCTATACATGTGTGCCTGTCAGACCCAATGGAGAATGTTTAATAAACCCTGCTAGACCACCTGAAATCCACTTTGATAAAGGACTTGACTTTGGAGGCAAATTTCTTCTTAGTAGCACTATTCCTATTCTCTTCAGACTCAGAAATTCGTCTGTAAATTTAGCATAATGATAATAATCTTTCCTCAGATGCATTCAAAGTTCTGTGTTGATGAATCTCATAGAAAATGTATGCCAAAGCACTTTCTAATCTGCTCTATCAGTTGCATAAATAAGTGTTAATATTGACTAGTATAATAGATATAAAACTAATACTATTATTTAAATATTAACACAATAATATGTCAAAACTGTTGCAATAATATGAATTTAGGAATGCTTTAAGTAACATATATCAGAATTGTGGTTATTTTTAGGGTTTCATGTGGTAGTCAAACAGATTTCTAAAGTGACCAAAATAGGCAAGAATATTTCTTCTTTATAAAGAATGTATTGATATATAGATCATAGATGATAACTACAAAAGAAATAACTTCAAAACTGAGAGATCTGAAATATTTTTACTGTCCTTGAAGTGTAAGGTTCAGGGTTCGAGAGACGCAGCAGACAGAAGGGACCGGACTCCGCTGGCAGCTAACAGGACCCGACTTTATTGAGAGAAGACCAGATGGGACTAGCTCCTCCGCACCCACGAGTGGAGAAACGCTAGCCTCCCTTGGGGGCTAGCCTCCCCGAAGAGATGGGGGAGGCTAGCCCCCTCACCCCCATCTTGGGGCTGGGGCTCCGGGGAACCGGGCCGGCGTGATCAGCCCAAGTCTGAGTCTCAAAAGCCCCATGCAGCACCAGCAGCAACACCAGCCCAGCAGCACCAGCAGCAGCAGAAGCACAAGCACACGCCGGTTGTCCAAGTCCCCAAAACCTTTTAAACCTTCAGTCCCCTCCTGGCTTTTAGGGGAGGGGGGTTGCCATGACATCTGGTTGATGCTTAAGGCAAGCTTCTGGCCAGGAAGTAGTCCTTTTCCAGAGCTGTTCGTGAATTCCTTGCTTATCTGCCAAGGAATTTGGGATCTGGAGCGGTTTGCAAGGCTTAGATAAGCTCTGGCTCCAGGTTTCTTCCAGAGTCCGAAACTGTTGGGGGTCTCATTCACACCTTACATGAGGGAAGACAGGGAAGCTGTTTGATGCCCTAGTAACATTTCCAACCTCACAAATAGCATTGGAAGGCACCATACTAATAGTGAAGGTCGGGGGCTAGGTAGCCTGGTGCTCGGTTCACAAACGTCAGGAGCAAGGGTGTTGCCTCTGCCACTTATTTTGAAGTATTAGGAAATATTTAGCTTCTCTGTGGATTATTTTTTACAATTAGAAAACTGTAGTAATCTAATTGAGTTGTTCATATGAATATGAAAGCTATTCCTCAATACAGTGCTTGGCATTGTGCTTGTTAAATACAGCTCTTAAGATGTGATGAATTGGATGCTTCCTATTGATTATCTTTATTTCATCTTGAATTTTACTGGACTTGCTTTCAAAAGTAGAAAAATAATTTAATATCTTGTTATCATAGCTGTACTCCACATAGTCTAGTCTACCTTTTTCTACCCCTCAAAAGCTTTAGCTTCTAAAATTTATGTTCTTTGTCATCAATTGTTAATGAAGCTGAATATAACAGGACAGAATGCGCACCTGGTTCTTGTATGTTGTTTCTGCCAATTTCAGAGCTACCGACACAAAGAATGGACATGCCATAAACCACAGACTGTTGAGATTCTCTCTGTAGTCAGTGAAGTACCAATTTGAGTGACATGTTCCAATCTCAGCCTCTGAGACTCGGTGGTGGTTAGCAAGATATCTTTAATGGAGAATAGGCACAGAGCAAAAAAAGCAGTGTGAAAATTTAAGTATTCCATATGACAATATTCAGAGAATTAACATATATTTTTCATAATACACATGACAGTTTATGTTTGATACTTCCATATGACTACAACAATTAAGCTCATTTCCTCCTCATATTCAGGAAATTCTGAATAAAAACCAATGGACAGTGTTAAGTATGTATCAGCTGCTTCCTTGATACAGAACTTCCTTCCAAACCACTTGACATCATTAGGAACCAGTCTTTTCAAGCAACTGGTTGCTGGAAGCCTTCTTCTTACTGAAGATCTTTCATATTTGGCTATTTTGTTCAGTATTCTATCCATTAGTTCTGAGAATTGGTTATCACCAACTTGCACATTGTAAGGAGACACCTCCTTCTGCCTTCACAGATACTTTGTAGAAAGATGCCACTGTTCAGATCAGGTTTTTTTTTTTTTTTCCAGAAATCATGAACACACTTCCAAAATACGGATTAAAAACTAGTAAAGAAAGTTCAACTTGAAGATGTATTTGTTAATTATGGGTTCAGAACCACTGTCTTTGTTTGGATACTGAAGTAAACACCTGGAGAAACAAAATACCAACTCAAACCCTAAAGAAGTGATACTAATTGAAGGTGTGTGGCCCAGTTCAGACTCAGCATTGCCAGCTGCAGTCTCCAGCCAGCTGTTCTTCTAGGCACATGATATTGCTACTGGGGACAACATTTTGCAGAACAGTACTGATTCTCTTAATGAACCTATTGAAATAGCAGGTGGGAAGCATTCCAGGTGTGAGATCACCTTCCTAAAGGATGGGTAATGAGGGGCAATTCTGCTTGATTTAGATATTTATATACCTTGCTAGGGAACCATTCTGCTAAAGACACCCCTCTGTGTTTGCAAAAAACTGTGTTAAATAGGAGGACAAAGGGCTTTGATTTTTCCCTCTCCTTAGCTGCAAGGTAAATGCAGGATTTACACAAGGCTGGAACACAGTCAGCCAGGTAGTTGAATGAGCATTCACTTCTAGCCTGATAATACAACCAGATTTGCTCTCTCATATATTATGTGTTCACAATTTCCCATTGACTAGGGTAATTGGCAATTCCAGAGAGCTAACTTAAAAATTTGTTTTTTCTTTAACTAAAACATAATATAAAATCAAGATCAAATTTCTGCTCTGCGCCTGTGGAAATGGCTTATTTCCATAAATGTTTAGAGAGTATAATAGTTCGTACCCAGATGTAGTTGCAGAACAGTCACTGAGAAATCATTATCTTACATATAATTCTAACCTTCCACCCATGTTAATTGCTAATGACATTTTGGGTTATTTTTCAATACTTTAATGAGAATGAAAGCTTCAACATGAGGATTACTTTACTTCACATGCAAATGAATTGACTATTGATGTCCTTGCCAGTCATGAAATAAACCTGACCTTCAAGGTAAGAACAGTAATAAAAGCAGAACTGTGGTGTGTATGTCTTCCATTTGCAAATATTTAAGTGGAAGCTTGGTTGCAAATGAGATGCTGCTGAGAAGTGGGGGGGACTTCAGAAAATGCTTGAGAGTGGAAAGGATTCATCCACCTACCTCATCAGTGGTTATTCTCAGGTGAATTATTCCCAAGAGAAGAGGATAACATTTGTTTTCTGACTTCTCTGGAGTTTTAAACTGAAGCATGCAGATCTGAGATTTCAAAGCTAATATTCAGCTATGAGAGAGAACATGTGAGGCTTATATTTCTGGGTCTTGGTTACCTTACTCAGGATGATTACTTACAGTTTCATCAGTTTACTTGTGAATTTCACAATTTCATTTTTTAAGAGCTGACGATTATTCCTTTGTATTACTCTACTGTTGCTGTGATGAAATACCATGACTAAGGGTACTTATAAGAAGGAGAATTTATTTGAAATTATGGTTCCAGGTTCCAGAGGAATTAGAGTCCATCATGGTAGGGAAGCAGAGTGAGGTTCCAGAGCAGGATAAGAAATCTAAGCATTCACATCTTCAAGCAGGCACAGGAAGTAAAGAGTCAGTAGAAACCTGACAAGCTGTAAGAACTCTCAAACCTGGCCCTAGTGATGCACTTCCCCCAACATGGCCACACACCTCTTAAAGCCTCTCAAAACAGTGCTACCCACTGATGGGGACTGGGGATGAAATTCCCCAATATGTGTCACCTGTGGTGACATTCACATTTAAACCACCACTTCTAGTGTATATATGTACCACATCATTGTAGATTTTTTCCGTCAGATGGTCATTTCAGAATATTGTTCTTACTGAACTGTTTTTTTACGTATTTCTTAGTCATTGGCAGACAGTCTTTACAGATCTCCCTTTGCGCCTCCTTGCTCCTCTTTTAATTGTGTTGGGTTTAGGGGAAATGATTAGTTTTTTGAGTTGTTTGTATATTCCAGATACTAATACTCCGTCAGAACAATAGCTGCTCAAGATATTTCCCATTGGTGGTTGCCAATTCACTAGGGTGATGGTGCTTTTATATACAGAAGTTTTTAGTTTTGTGATGGCCTAGCTAAAATTCAACACTATAGTGAAGAGGAATGGGAGAGTGGACGTGTTTGTCATCTTCCTGACGTGAATGGGAATGCATTTTTTTCTCCATTTAATATGGTGTTGGCTGTAGACTTACAGTGTGTTGCTTCTAGTATTCTGAGGTACCTGTGTCCCTAGGTTCTCATTACTTTTATCATGAATGGATGTTGAGTTTTGTCAGTCTTGCCTGCATCTCATGAGATAACCATGCATTTTCTTTTTCATCCACTATCACTCATATTGGGCTCAATATGAGATTATTTTAATAGTTTCTTTTATGAAATAAAATGCTCCTGTGTTGTGTGAATACCTATTTAGAATTGCAAAGGATTTTTCCTTTAATGAGTATGAAATGACCTTTCCTGTCTCTTCCAATGAATATTAGTCTAAAGTTGATTTTACTGGATATTGGAATAAATATACTCGCTTGGTTCTTAGTTCCCTTTGCTTGGAGTATCTTTTCCATACTTTTATCATGAGGTGGTCTTTATCACTGTTGATAAGGTACATTTTTATAGGCCACAAATTCATGGATCCTGTTTTCTAATCCAATCAGTTATTCCGTATCATCTCACTGAGGAGTTGAGACATTAATAGTGAGGATTATTATTAACCAGTGTTTATTAATTCCAGGTATGTTGGTGGTGTAATGCTGTTTTTTAGATGTCTTTTGGTTTACTCTTCTTGGATAATTTACTTATTCTTTGTGGCCACTTAGGAGTGTTTAATTTCCTCTACTGATCAAAGTGTACCATTGAATATACGCTGTAGAGCTGGTTTCATGGACATAAATTCCTTAAGCCTGATTTTATCATTGTGAGATTTTCTTTCTCCTTCAGTTATAGCTGATATTTTTGCTGGGTATATAAGTCTGAACTGGAATCTGTGTTCTTTCATGGCTTGCATAACATTGTTCCATGCCCTTTTGACTTTCATAGTTTCCATCGTTATTCTTTTGTATCCACCTTTATCTGTGACTTGATCTTTCTTGTTCTCAATTTCAGCATATTTCCCATGTTTCATTTGTTCTGCACATTTATTGTTTTGAGTATGACATGATGTGGGTAATGTCTTTTCTCGTCTCTGTCTACTTGGAGTTCTGTGTGCCACTTGTACCTGATAGTATCTCTTTCCCTCAATTGGGGAAATTTTCTTCTATGATTTTATTGAAAATATTTTCTGTGCTTTGGACCTGAGTTTCTACTTCTTCTGTGCCTGTGATTCATAGGTGTTGTTTTTTAATAGTGTCTGAGAGGTCTTTCATAGCTGGTTCCTAGAATACTTTAGATTTTACACTTTCTTTAAGTGATCCATTTCCCCAAACTTGTCTTCTAGATCTGACAGTTTCCATTTCATTCCCTGAACTCAATTATTGCTTCTTTCCTGTATGCTTTCTGTTTGAGTTCCTGTTTTTTTTTATTATTATTTCAAGTTTCATTTCAGATTTGCTTTTTTTTCAGAAATAATTTTTTTGCTGTATTCCAATTTTGTATTTTGAATAGGTTTAGTTATTTCTTTGTTTGATTGTGTTTTCACAGTCATTATTTAGTGTTTTATTCTTAAACTCTTTGAACTCCTTGAACATACTTAGAATTGCTATTTTGAAATCAATGACTTGTACATCTTCTAGGTTGCCATTGTCTAGTAATATTAAAATGGGGCTGTTAATTTCTGTAGGAGACAAATTATCTTGTGTATTCTTTCAATAAGACAGGCATCTGGACATGTGTGTTATTGTTTCTTGGTGTGGGTAAATTATTTTGTCCTTGTTGACATTTTGTTGTGTCTTTATTTGATCTTTCCTGAACTTTTCAGGTAATGGCCAACCTAAATAGTGCTTGGTGTTTAGTTTGGGGGTCACTTTGGTTTAATGTGCAAGTGGGGTTATATTAGTCCAGCTATAATTCTAGCTAATTAGTTATTTTACCCCAGACAAGGCATTTAACCTTGATAAGGACTATTTAGTGATTAAAATTACTGTTCTCTAAGTAGGGATGACAGGTAGTATATGATATTTATGTTTAAAAAGTGTGACATCACTAAATTCTTAAGCTGAGTCATGGTAAACCTGGTTGCTTATAAAAATAAGACCTTGTCCATTCCCCCAGAAAGTTACATATAACTGATAAAATGTTGAGTCTTTTGAACACTTGATTAATTCATGAATTAATTTTTTATATGTATATGAGTGCTTTATCTGGATGTATGCAAGTGCACCACATGTATGCACCGCTCAAGGAGGATGGAAGGATGAGCTGGAACTGTGGTTACTGACAATGATTACCCATTAGGATGATGTACCCATGAGAAGAATGGAACAGACCCCACCGCCAGGGTACAGGATATATCATATTAGAACGGAAAAGCCACTGCAGTTCTACCAAAGACTCCTGAACCTCAGGCAGGCAGACAGTTCCAGGTAGGCGTCCTACCTGGAACTTTGTCTTCATTTAAGTTATTTGACTTTAAAAGGACCATTTTAAAATAAGCCCTTTTCAAAAGTTAGGCTACCAAATGGAAAGAATCCCAGAAACAAAGTGCCAAGGGATGAGTGCCAGAGGGAGATAAGAAGGGCAGCTTCGGCTGAGTCACTTTGTCTGCCCATGAAGGGAGCGCAATGGGAGCACTGCCAGAAATCCTGCAGTGCATGTCTGGATGTTCCAACAGAAGACAGAGCACGCAGACAGTCCTTAGACATGTGGGCTAAATTCATGGCTTGTCACCTGCCCTTGCTCACTCAGATACTCTTTTTAACTTTAAAACCCTTAACCTTCCAGAAAGAGTACAAATCGCAACATGGAGTGAGTGAGGAAATCAAGGGTAGGAGAAGACGCCAGGGAGGAAAAGATGGGAGGGACGTATCAACCTGCCATTCTGTGGAACAGATACGGCTTGATAATTGTTTCGATGCAGCTGCTGAGAAGGGGAAAGAACAGGGTGAAATATAACATCTAGCTTGGGACACTGGTGGGGCGGGGCACAATAAGAGGAGAAGGTGATAGGCAAGACAGCATGCTTGACCATACTGAGTTTGAGCTTCTGGAAGAAGCTATCCACCTGGGTATGCATTCTCTTTCACTGAGGTGGTTTTAAAAGTTGATGATTATTTTAAACTAGGATAATGAATGAAATCATCCAGACAGACAGTTAAAGGATCTTCCTGAACCCCAAGGAAGTTCTTCAGTTAAGGTTTAAACGGAAGAAAAACACACGGATAAATGAGACAGAAAGCACAGTAAGAACTAAAAAAGAAGAGCCTGTTGAAATGCTTTTAGTGGTGCAAGTCAGTGATAAGAATTTAAATAACAGGACAAGATGCACAAGTGTGGAATATGTAGGGCGAGAGGAGATTTTTATTTATTTATTTATTTATTTTGGCTTGTGATACTGATTTACAGTGAGAGTAGATGCCTTAACTTAAGTATGAAAGTCTGCATCAATCTGCATATGCTGTATGGACACATCTGGCTTGGAGTAGTGTTAGAATAAGGGCTGTTTTCTTTTTACAAAGTCTTCTCTTGTACTTTGATACTAAACTGTCCTGCCATTGCTTTTATCTCCCTCCTGTGCACTGTTAACTGCTGCCTGCTTTAATCTATGGCAGTGACCTTAAGCTGTGCTGTATAATGTGTGTACCTAGATGATAAGGTGTGATTTGTGATCTTTTTAAGCCTGCCCATGAATCTCTAAGAGCCATGGTGTGTGACTACAGTGGTCTGAGTCATTATGAGGAAAATTGTTTAAATTTATCATTGTTATAGACAGGCATGAGTAACTTGGCAGTATAGAGTTTTGGAAATCTTATTCAAAATTAAAGATCTTGTTTTGAAAACTGTCCTTGTACTGTAATAACTTGCAGACACCCCAATTATTTCCCTTTTAGGTAGACAAATTTAGACAGTTTTCCTGGAAGAAAACGAATACAAATGCATCCTCTTGAGAAATAGAACCACCTTTATTGGGAAGAAGTTGTGTAGATTAAATCCTGACTTTCCTGCATGGAGAATACTTGATAGAGAAAGAAAACAGGTAAACAGAAGGCAAAGGCAGGCTTCAAGTTTTTATCTGTGAGACCAAAAGTATCTTCCAAACCTTCTGACACTTAAAATAGTTCTTATTTTTGTACTTATAATATTATGGTCTAGAAGTCTGGTAGGAAAACCAAAGCTTGTCATGGAATAACAAGAGAAGCAGACAGACCCAGAGTTACAGAAGTCAAGAGAAGGCTGTTTCAACACAGTGGATGGATGGAGTGAATGTATCAGGTGATGCTGAGACAGAAATTGAGGAGAGCTGTCCCTTTGCTTTGGCGAAACAACGTCTGTGGTGACTGTGATATCTCCAAGCAAAATGGTCAAAAGGAAGCAGTGGTAATACTGCACGAGCATCACTTTTTATGATGAGAAATAAGTTGAGACCACAGTGCATCCACACAAATACATGAGAGGATAAATGAGAATGTTACAGACTCAAAATGAATACACATACTCCTTTATTTTTTATGAGAATAAGCAAAGGCAGAAGGAAGGTGCTCACACAAGAGCAGTCAGAGCTGGGGGCAGAAAAGTGAAGGAGCTTTTCATTTGGCTTTTCATAGTGACAGGTGCAGAAAATTCCTAAGTAGCAAGGAGGCCAGCAAGCAATTGGGTATTTGAGAGGGGAAAATAGATGATGGACTTTTCATCTGAGAGAGGTTTAAAGTGAATATAAGTGTAAAATGTATTAGGATATAAAGCTAGTAGATATTTATTTGAAGATAAGTAATATAAAGAACTAATCAAAAAAGGCAAGAGAGAAAATGAATATCTGGAGAATTTCATTAAGCGTCAATCTCTTTTATATAGAAAATTAAAGCAAAAGTGTCTCAAACAGTTAAGATGCCAAAAAAATTAACTATGGAGATATTTATTTAATAAGCAGAATTAGAAAAAATGAAGATATTATCCTTGATAGCCAAAAAGATTGGTAAAGAAGAAGACATATTTACCTTTAGTAGGAAAGAGGAAAGCTGCATTACGTTGAAAAGTACACTCTCATATGGTTGTACTAGAAAGTTGAGGAAGAAAAGTTGATCAAAACCTAAATAGAATGTACATTTTACAAAATTGTTGTATAGGAAAAGCGTGTGTAAATATTAAACTATAATTAATTATGTGTGTTCTGCATGCCTAGGAGTAAAGGACACTAATGTTTGAAATTCATTTCAAAAGGGAAAATGGATAATGATGCCTAAATTATACACATACTATAGTAAATAAACCAAAATGAGAACTGAGGACCCAGGTGGGAGAAGATCATAGCATGAATGTGTGTGCATTAATATTACTTTATATTTAAAATCATTCTTTTTGAGTCAGGATCTCGTTATACATATGGCTCGGGATCCTCCTGCCTCAGCCTCCTAAGTGCCAGGATTCCAAGTTTCTGTCACTATATTCAGCTTTATTTAAAGTTTCCATACTTTATCCACAGTATCAATTCTCAGGTCTCTCTATTCTTCTGTGAGAAGCCCCTTATCAATTCCTAATTAGACAATGGTTCTACCTATGCCCTTTGGACAAGTTCAGTAGGCCATTACCTGATACAGGCTGGCGCTTTATGGGCCACAGAGGGAATCTGAGGTTTGTTTTTATTTACATTTTTTCCCTCCATGCATTTGGGGTAGGAATAATTTTCTGAACTCTGTAATTGGACGTGATACCTTACAATACCTTGCTAATGACTTGGCAAATTTCCTGACCCTCTCACTCTCTTGAGGTCCACCATGTTTTCTCAGGAAGGAGACCCTTAGTGCCATTTTTATTTTTTATTTTTTGGCTCCAATGCACATCGACTTTTTTGACCTCTACTTAAAAGCTACTTATCTTAAATATGTTACTCTCCACTGGTTCACATGGAGTTCCCAGAAACTTCCATAGCCTCTTGTCATCCAAGTCAATGTGGTGTTCGTTTTTATGGCTTTTATTCAAAATATCAAAAAAAAAAAAAAACAAAGCATGTTGATCTTGTACAGTTTGATATCTGTTTCCCACTTCAGTTTGTTCCTGCTAGTATGACTTTCTTGATGTCACTGCCATGTACCTGACAGGTTTCTTTTTGTCCCAGCATTGATATTAATTTTGTTCTGTTGCTGAGTGTCTCTGCCCATTTAATAAACATAGGTTTGGGGTAACGTGAATAAATCTAGGAATCTGTGGCTCAAGTATTCATCTTAAATGGCTACTGGGCATATAATCAATGATTTCATTCTATTTTAAGAAGTAGCCATAATAGCTCTATATAAATTTAGAAAGATATAGATACATACAAGATACATTTTATCATATTTCAAACAGTTGAATTAATTTATATCTGTATCATATTCTTATTTAAAGATATTTTGTTATTTAGTGAGGAAAGCTTAAATTTGTAAACTGGCATCTTCTTTAGTCACTACATATTGATAATTTTATATATATCAAGTTTCTAATTGCTGTCTATTGCAAACATTGAATTATGAACATTCTCAGATGTAAAACTTTCTCACATGAACATTATTCTTCTATAGATTTTCCTCTTAAAATGAAACTGAACCAAATGGCATGGATATTTTCATTCTTTGAAAATATTTTTTTTCAAAAATATTTGAAAACTTTGTCTTTTTACCTCAGCTGACAATCCATTGGTATTCTAATGTTGCTACATTATCACGATTGGACAGTCAAACGTTTTTGGAGTCTACATTGCCTTCATTTCTCACTTGCCTTAAGTTCTCCAGCTATTCTTCTCTCTGCTACAGAAAGAAGGGAATTATTTTTAAGGAAGGAATTAGCTTTTAACAAGTAGTGGTAGATCTCAGTATGTACCATTCTACTCTAGGCATTTGGATATTAACCAGGGATTAAGTGTCTAGTTCACACTTCACAATCCTTTTTGGGCTTACCCTTTAATGAGTTGTATTTTCTGGCCTGCTAGGTTTGCAATGAGATTTGTAGTAATTATTTTATGCTTCCCCTCTTGTTACTATGCTCAGTATTCATGCTCGCCTACTATTCTTACTAGTGACCAGGGGAAGATACATATCATATTGCATCACAGGAAATGCCATTAATTTTAGGATAAACAATATTTTACCTATGAAAGAATGAGATTCTGCTTACAATGGGAAGGGACATTCATATTGTATGTGGATTATAGCTATTCCATTATTTTTTGTTAACATAGCTTAAACTTTAAAACAAGTCAAGCACATTACTGATGCAGGCTCTTCCAGTTTCCAGTTTAGATGACCATTGCAAAGTTTCCCAAGCATTCACAAGAATTAGGGACAAAAATTATTTCCATGTGATATGAGTTTATTTTGAAATTTAAATTAGATCATATATGAAAACCCAAGTACAGTTATTTAGACACAATAAATATTCAAAAAGTATCACTGTATGACCAATAATCTGCTCAATAAGCAACAGGCAATGACAAGTCCCACAACCAAGCAGGGTGAGTGAACTGGTGGAGGGTGCTGGGACCCACCAGAGTGGCTGACTAGTACTGCATGTCATGAGTGCACTTAAAGACATGCAGGAAATACACTTATACAGATAAAATGAAAATAATAATAATTAAAAAAACAACTACTTGGAAGATGAATCTATTGGTGTGCATGTGCATGTGCATGGGTGTGTTTTACTGACATGAGTGTACTATTGTTTAACCATTCAGTGATGTTCTTATACCTTCATATTAGCCTACCTTGGTCACATTTATTGAAACAAATGAAAGGTACTGAAACAAATTATTCTTCGTGGGAATTCTCCTACATCTCAGAGGGGGATCTCAGATGTTGTGTCATCAGAATTGGAAGTGATAGGACCAATTTGTTATGAAATACAATAAGTCCTGCTTCACCATAGGGCCTCAAATCAAGAAGCTGTTCTGTCCTTATTAAACAAACCATGTTCTCTGGTGGGTAACTTGTTGGCTTGCATTCCCTAGAAAGCTTTTTTTTTTTTTCATTTGTATAGACCTAGAGGCAAGTTTTTCAAAACTGGACACCTTTTTAGAAAGTTGTTGTAAATGAACCTTTGTTATTTTCATGCAATACAATTTGATGACATAAAGATCCCCTCTCTTTTTGCCTTCCCTATCTAATTTAATGTATTCATATACATATGACTCATAAAGTCCAATTTGTGTCTCCAAATGTCCTTCAGTGTGAGTCTATCTATCTACTGGAGGCTGATTAACCTGCAAAGAGTCCCATCTTTAAAACCTACTGTGTCTCTCCCCTTCCCCATGTCTGTGCTGGAATTTTTCCGGTTTGATCTTGCATAGGACTTCTGCATGCTGTCAGTGTTGCTGTGAGTCCATATGAGAAACTGACCAGCTGTCTGGGGGAATTTCCTTGTGGTCATTCAGTACCTTTGACTCTTATGCTCTTGCTGCCCTTTCTTCCTCAATGATCCCTGAGCCTCTTGGCTACCCACCAAAACTTGATGGTAAGACCCTGTTGCTGAAGAGGCTATATATATGAGCCATAGAACACACAAGGAGAAATCAAACTAGTGCTGACTTCAGAGCCTCATCTCTATTGACTAACTTTCATAGTGCTAAAAGGTGCTATGTGTGTTACTGGAAGGAAAAAAAAAGTAATCAACTTCACCCAGCTGCGAATCCTGTGAACTACAACAAGAACTAGCCTAGAAAGGTGTGCCCACCAATGCAACATAGCACAAATATAATGGGAGCAGTCAACTACTGTCTCATTGGATTTCAGTTCCACTCCATAAGATGGAGGCTATGACTGAATTTGATATGAGATTAGACAGAACACAGCACATAGAAAACTAGTTTCCTACTGAATAGTTACAGTTTTAAACTGACTCCTAATGACTTATTGTTATATAGATTAATGAATCTCTCAATTTTCACCAAAGAAATTTTCTTTTGCAGCAGGTGGTGGTTAACAAATAAGCCCACACCTGGCCAATGTGCAGAGAATAAGAGGCTGTTGAGCACTTAGGCCTGAATAGGAGGCCTTTGTGAGCCTGGGAATATTGAATACCAGTTGAACTTTCCTTTATAGCACAGTATGTAACAGTAGCTGAGGGGATATAGATAGTCGAGAACAATTTTAGTCAACTCAGAAATCCCAGACCCCACCTTCTCAACAGCATCTGCCTCAGTGCTTCCTATTTAACCACCAACCTCTTCATCTATGTAAGCTTGACCTAAAAAGAATGTGAAAGTTGATACAAAAAATACTGATTCTTAAAAAGAAGTCTGAAGTAAAATAATTTTTAGATATCATATTTATTTATTTTAAGGTGTTATTAAAGTAGGTTTTTTTTTAATATCATCTATCCATCATGAAGGGCGCGGCAGAGTAGAAGAGTGGCCCTAGGGGTAGCAGCAGGAATGAGAGGCAGCTGGTCATGCCACTTCTGAAGTCAGAAAGGAGAGAGAAATGAAAACTGGTGCCCCATTTACTTTACATTGTTGCTTCTGTCCAGGACCCTGTTAGTGGGATGGTGCAGCCCACATTCAGAGATCTTTCCTCTTCAGGTAAACCTCTCAGGAACTGTTGAACAGATACACCCAGAGGTTTGTCTCCTTACTAATTAAATCCTGTCAAATTGACAGGGTCATTATTAATGAACTCCTGTACTCGGGACGAAATATTGTGAGATATCTTGGTAAATGATATTAACTATATAGGCAAAAAACGTTTCTGTGGCTCCATATGCTACTGGCACTTTGTCTTCCAAAACTGGGCTTTTGGATAGGAAAAGTTATAAGCCTCTGTTTTCTTTTTAATTAATAGTCTTTCATTTTTTAACAGATCTAGATTTACAAGAATATTGAATGAGGGCCGATGAGTACATCTATCCCTAACTGCCTCCCCGTTCCTAGTCCCTAATGTCTCCTGCTATGTGCATTGCTACAATCTGAGTCAGCGGTGCAACATTTGCCATCACTGAAGTCCAGCTTGTGTTGGATTTACTGGAAAATGCAGTCTATTGGTTTGGACAAATGTTGAGTTGTAGGCGTCTGATAATCAAGAATTAATTTTTACTAGATCCACTACTGCACTGTATACTATTTATGCTTCTCCACCTCTTGAACTTCTGGCAGTCACTGAACTACTTACTATCTCCATATTGTCTTCCTAAAATATTAGAATGTTAGAATGACAGTATATAGCTTTCTCAAACTGTCTTCATTCACTCCCCACCACTCCTTTGGGTCTCACTCTGTTTCCCATGCTATTCTGGACTCACTGCAGAGCCCAGGTTTGTCTCAAACTCACGTCAATCCTCCTGGCTTAGTATCCCAAGTGCTGTCATGTAAGTTGTTAGTGGCCATTCTGGCTTTCAAATTAGCTTCCCTTATTCAATTATCTTGTACCACTGAGTAATAATACATTGAATCAATCTATCAGATTATGTTTATCCACCCATTGAAAGGCAGCTCTGCTGCTTGAATTTGGGGTGCAGTAAAACTGTTCTACACATTGCAGTCACCAGTCAACCATTGTATTGTCACTTTTTAAGCTGTACCATGTGTAATTGCTGTACCACAATGACATCATATAACAGCAAGATAGACGGTCTACAAAGCTACATTATCCCGGCAGATCATTCAAAAGAGAGTCAATTGATCTTTGGCAAAGGATCAAAGAAGATTCAAAAAAAATAAAAGATATAGTGTTTTCAGGGGCTAGAGAGATGGCTCAGGAATTAAGAGCACTGATTGCTCTTGTGGCAGACCTGAGTTTGGTTGCTAGCACTCAGATGTTGGCTAACGACTGTCTGTAATTCAAGTTCCAGGCTATCCAGAACCCCGTTCTGACCTCCATGGGCCTTGCACGGTACAGGTGCACTTCCATACATGCAGTCAAGACACTCATACCTTAAAAATAAAATAATAAAGTATTTTAAAAATATACAGCTTTTTCAGCAGAGGATGTGATAATTGCTTGTCTGAAAGTAAATTCATTCTTTTCCTTTTCCTATGTTTTAAATTATAAAGGTGAAATTAATAGGCTTTCGTTTCAAATTCCTGTGGTTTGTTGTTCATAAAAGAAAGCAATTGCTATTAGTATTGCTGTTTTCTCTCTCTCTCTCCTTTTACTAATCAATGCTTATCAGATTGAGGTGGTTTGCAGTTGTTTCCATAATTGCTTATTCTTTGTAGTTTCCACAGTAGTGACAATGTCAACTACAGTTTTTTATGTTCTACATTTCTGGTGTGATCACCATTTATATCCCCACTATTATCCTTCTGCATGAGATAAAACTGGGTGCATTGTAGAATAAGACTGGGGAAGGAGACCTCCTTGCCTTGCTTTAAGTTACATCAAATTTAACATCACCTTTTAAACACTATTGGGTTTTTCAACATCTACTTTACAAGTTTGAGAAGAGTTTCCTCAACACTTAGTTTTCCAACAGTTTTCAACATAAATGTGAGTTGGACTATGTCAAGAACTTTTGCTGTATCATTAACCTAACCATTAGCTTGTTTTTCTTAGTATTTTGATAGGAGGGATTGCATTAATAGGTTTTCCTAGGATGAACCAGGCTTGTATACTTACACTAAATCATACCTGGTAATAGTATGATTCTTGTACATCACTGGGTTTAATTTGAAAATACTTAGGGTTATTTACATTTATGTTCTTAACTGTTTGTGGTCTGTAGTTTTCCTTTTTCATGTTTTGTCTGAATTCATATTAGAATAAGGCAATCATTGTGCAATCAGTGAAAAAATATTTCTTATAATTTTTAAAGGTGTTGTTGAATAGTGGTAGATTTCCCATAAGTTGGACTTGCTTCAGTTGCTTTGTCTTCTTAAATAATTGGTAATATTCACCTTTGAATTCAGCTGGGGCTGTTGCTTTCTTCTTTCAATGTTATTTATTTCAATTCTTTCATAGATATACACCAATATCAATTTTCTACTTCTCTTTGTGTATGTGAAATGGGGCTTGGAACTGTTCAATTTTTCCCTTCATAATTTTTTCAGTATTTATGGGGTAATAATAAAGTCCTTTCTGTTATTGGTTATTATCAGCCCCCCACCACTTATTCTGGCTGAAGTGCCATTGCTTTTATCAGTCCATTAACAGAACCAGCTTTCAAAGCACCAATTTTTCTTTATTGATAGCTTGTTATTCATTGACTCCTAATCTACTGAGCTTTTCTTTGACTTTGAATCTAACATCCTCTTCCTAGTCCAAATTCCATTTATTAGTCATAGATTTTCCTTTTATTCTTATATTTATGTACATTCACACCATTATAAAGGGAAGAAACATTAAATCAGCCCACTATAAGTTTGTGGGTCCTCTTGAGGGCAGCCTTGATATGAGTAGTAGAGTGAAGGGAAGACCAATTGTACTAAAGGATTGTGCTGAGGATAGTGTATCCCCTTTTGTCTGCTAAGACTGGATCTCACTGATAGATTTAGCTCATTTGTGTACATTTATCTTCCAGCAACATTTTAATCACAACTTAAGTTGCCCCCATATGATATCCCTCTTTATTTTAATTAATACAAAAAAGTACACTGTTATAGCAGAATCTCCCTCCTTTCTTGCAAAGATTCTTCATAATGTTCCTTTTTTGGATAAGAATTTAACAGGCTGATTTATAAGGTCATGATGTTAGAAAGAAAGGCAACTTTGAGAATACACAGAGAAAAAAAATTTGAAGAATCAAAATGACCTATCCAAATGCTTATATTATAGACATCATTAATTCCTTGACTTTCAGTTGTAAAAAGGTTGTGTTCGTTGAGAAGATCACAGGATTATGTCCATGATTATTAAGTCTAGTGCTCCACACATAGGCCCGCATCCAGGGCCAGCTGTGCCTGGATGTTTTAAATGGCACCATACAGAGCTGTGACACTCTTCTAGGTCAGTCTGAGTGGCGTACTCAGCAGGACTTGTGTTACTTCAATATACTTAGAAAGAAGCACTTTTTCTCTGCAACACCAGCAGTGTTCATTTCTGGAACAGAATATTGATGCTCATCAAATGGGAAACTTACAGCTTCACATTGAAACTTTATAGGTGACGACAGTGGACTGCATTTGCAAGAATAAAGAGTGAATTAGAAAATGTATCAGAAAACTCATATGCTCACCATCACACTCGACCTGGCAATAGAATTTCCATGAATATACGAAACCCTATCTCCAAAAAGCCAGGGTCAAAATTACACTAGAATTTACTTATGTTGATTTTTCATTGTAAATTTAGAAGTCAAAGCAGTGAGAAGAAAGAATTAACTTCATGCCATGACTTCTATATGTTAACTGCAAGGATTGGGTGTCTATTCACATAATAACAGCATAATGGAGTGCCACACATGTAGCTGCTGATGGAAGCTGCTTTGGTTCCTGAAGCTATGACCTTAGCTGACTTGCCTGCTCAGAACATTCCAAGGCTGGGCTTTCATCTGAGAGCTCTAGAGGGAGATGTTCTTTTAGGCTCATTCTGGTGGTCAGCAAGTTCATCTGCATGTGACTTTTGGGCTGGGCAGCAGACTCTGTGATCTGCAGACTGTTACCAGAGGCACAGTGAGTTCACTGAAGAACTGTGTTCCTTGCTATATTTTCTGTCCATCCTCAGACTGGCAAGGTTAAGGTCTGCCCCATGTTTCGGACTCACAGACTTCAACTCTAGCTTTTGAAATGACTACACTGAGACAGCATTCATACTCTCTGTACTTTTAGGGCTGGTAACGGAGTCTGTAATATCCCTTTTGTTCTTTAAGGTGATATTCACCGATTTCAGTGATCAAGATGTAGATGTCTGTTGGGAAGCCATTCTGCCTATTATCAAATGTTCACATCCATTGGTTCTCTTATGAATTAAACATTAGTGTTTAATTCTGAAAAACAATAGAATGGAAAAGCAAAAGATAAGGCCAATATACCATACTACATCAAACACAGAAATATAGGATGATATATGAACATTCTTGTACATTCAGTGTTAAAATCAAGCAAAGTTGTTTGTGCTAACTAATTTTCTTCCTGTCTCTTGGAGGAGAAAGAGAAAGGACCTAGCTCTCTAAGGGATCATGAAAGATGGGCATGACTTTGTTGTGACTGTCATTCAGTGTAAAATCTAAACAAGACATTAAATGGAAGGTTTCACTGAACTAGAAAAGAATATATAGTATTAGCAACTGTTATTTTCCATTATCTGAAAGGACAAATGACTTTGTCAATGGTATACTTCAGTTATTTATTTATTTATTCATTCATTCATTCATTTTATGTGTATGAGCATTTTGCCTGCATATCTGTAAGTGCACCATGTGCATACAAGGAAGGAAAAAGGTGTTGGATCTCCAGAATTGGAGTTAGGAATGGTTGTTAGCTGTTGTGTGGGTACTGGGAACTGAACTTGAGTCCTCTGTAAGAGTAGCCACTGTTGTTACCTGCTGAATCATCTCAACAGCCCCACCAATTGTATTTTTGAAATAACGAATAATATTTGCCTCTAACACAGTAGTTCTTGAGCATACATCTTTAGTTAAGATAATAAATAGCATCAAATTACAAGTATTTTAATGATTATAATCATAGTCAAATTGTTTCTAAAAAGAATGTTCTACTTTAAATCCCCTTCAGCATTGTATATGCACACCTGTATTATTGTGTTATTTCTAGAGTAAATAATGAATATCATTTAGTTGTGAAACTAGCCGAGGGTTTAAAACTTATTTTGTATCTTATTAAGTAGTAATTCATTTTTAGACTATAGCAAACTTTCATCCAGAATTAATTTTCTTGTTTTACGATTTTTACTTTTGGCATTCTTTTTTTCTTATCTTTCTATCTCCTCACTCCTTCTCGCCTTCTAGTTTTCCTATCTTCCTCTGCTTTCCTGCAGCGTTTTATTTATTTTTAGTTTCAAAAAGAACATGTAACTATATTTAAGGATGTAAGGTCAATGCTTGTGAAAATCTTTCAATGAAACCTATCTTAAAAAACTAAAATCAGGCTATAAAGATGTCTTAGTTTTTAGGAACCCTGACTGCTCTTCCAGAGGACTGGAGTTCAGTTCCCAGCACCCACATAGTGGATTACAATCATTCATAACTCCAGTTCCAGGAGATCTTATGTCCTTATCTGGCCCTCCATGGGCAAGACACAGGTGTGCTTACATACATGCGGGGAGAATGCTCATACAAATAATATTTTTTAAATAAATAATTTAAATTAATTAAAATCTGCTATTCTAAAAATACATGGAAGGTCACACACAGTAAAAATAAACATATAAAGTAAAAATAGATTCCCTTCCCTTTCTGCATTCAACAAAAGAGTCCTATGAACTTTTCTAGAAATAATTATTTTTTAATTGGGTGAAAATTTATTCCATTAATTTACTATTAAGAACAATGTTGTAGATTTTAGAAATACTCAAATCTGGTATCAGGGGGATATTTCCCTTGCATGGCTTATATAATATCTTTATTTGAAATTTTTTCTGGCATTCAGTGAGATAGACTGTTTTTATTTATGAAGTATTAGAGTTTACCAAATGTCTTCAGATCTTTACTCCTGGGTATGTTACAAGATTTTACTATATCATTGTTTTGCAATGTACATTTAGAATATGTGTGTGGTGCACATAAGTCTACATATCTTGGTTGGAGAGTTTAACAAAATATGTATTAATGTTTTAAAACATGGTTTTGTTTCCAAAGATTCTACTCACTATAGAAAATGTTGCTTGGCTACAGAACAGGTGGCATTACAAACATCTCTAAAAATGTGAAATGAATGTTTTCTGTAGTCAGGGAACTCCTAGGCCTTCCAGTTCTTTCAACAGCTTTTTGGATCACCAATCTTAAGTCATAGAGTCTAAAAGGCAAGACTTAATATGTATTGTCATTAATAGATTACAAAAAATTGCACCCAATTAGAATGAAATATTATTTAAGAATATTGCTTCTCTGTTAGTCTTTGAGAGGTGATCATTCAAGGTGTATTTTCTATGATGTTAAGGCTATTGATCAAATAATTTTATGAAATGGGGATGTATGCATTATATGAAAAGTTCTGTTTTGTTTATGATCTTCCTCCTATAATGTATATAATACTTCAAGTGCTCAGAAATTTAGTCTGACTAGTTTATTTGTTTAGTTACATCTGAAAGCATGTGAATTACGAACTAATGGCACCAAGGAATCACCATTCGAACAGTGAACCACATTGTCACTATGCGAGTGCTTATGTTTCATAGAAGCCAAATTTGCACAACATTATTCTAGTGTAATATACTGACTATATATTCCCAGAGTGTGGCAAACCATTTATGGTCTTTTCCTTGTACACATCTTTATTTGACAAGCTGCAGGTACAGAGGTGCCCATTTTAGACTTTCATATCACTAGCCAGGATTAATTTTTATAAATTAGAAAAATGATTATAGATTTAATTATTTCACTTACATTTAGGTGTTTTTCCTATATCTATGATGCTGTGCAGTCATGCCTGTAGAGGCTAGAAGAAGGTGTTATACAGCCTGGAACTGGAATTACAGATGGTTGGAAACTGCCATGTGGGTGTTGGGAACTGAGCCTGGGTCCTCTACAAGAGTAGCCTGTGATCTTAACCACTGAGCCATGTCCTTAGTAAGTACAAATAGATTTTGAAAACTGAATTCCATCAAAGAAGTATTTACTAGCTCTAATTTTGTGGATTATGAAATCATCAATAAATAAATCACTACATGACCCTAATAGATATGCAATTTAATACTTTATCCTGCTTTTTTCAATAGGCATGGGGATTGAAACCAAAGAGAGATTAGTAGTTCATATGAAGTTCAGTAGTTTGCAACTCTGTGACCACTTATTTCCTCTTCTTTTATTTAATTCTATACAAAATATGATTCTCAAAATTGAATTTCTACCGTTATCCCCTATAATGCTTGTTGTTTAAAACAGATTATTAAAAGTCACTCCCAGAGTCCATCCAGTTAGTGTTAGTAGGACCTGAAAATTTGTTTCTCTAAGGGCCACATGAGCTTAATGTTGCTTATCTAGGGATTTATTCTGAATTCACTGCCTGCTATACTTCTCCTGTGTATGGACAAAGTGTTTGCTACCTTAGTGGGGTCTATCGTCATTCTCCACATCTGCTCTGTTAAACAAGGTCTACAAATGTATGAATCTAGATGTCCTAGATTTGAAGATGATGGTAAATATTCCAGCACCTTCTTAAAATACAAGTTAATTACATATCACACAACGGGTCTAATTGATTAATTTATTATTCCTTAGAGCAGCTGGCAGAACTATTTTCCTGCTGTCTAGATGTAGTTTCAATGTAGCTGTGCATTCTGGAGAATTCACCGGCATCGTTTCTGGTTATAACAGTAGAAATAAGTTAAATGTCTGACTGCAGAGCTACAAACATCTGGAATACTCCATGGAAGATGCAAGGGTTATATTCATGAATATATACTCAGCTAATTTTGTTATTAACTGTTTATTTCCTCATTGTTAATGGTGTAGTCTTGTTTTCTATTGCTTTGCATATAAACAGTTGGGGAAGTTTTTGTGGCTGTTTTCCCTAATTTATACTGTTAAGACAACCTATTTCTACAAATAAACACCTTGTAGGAATGTCATTACATGTTCAGGTGGAGCATTTAAAAACAACTGTGTTGATTAACACAGATATCCACAAATGACAAATGTGCGGAAAATAAGAGACTAGGGACAACTGATCCCTCTGAAAGACTCCTCTATCTCACTTCTGCCTTCCAAGGCTCAAGTGTCATTTCTGAAGAGTGGGTAGAGATTGTAAGGGCCAGAGGGGTTGGAGGAACACAGGAGAATTATTCAGGTTAGTAACTCATATGAACTCACAGCAGTGATGTTGATATGCGCAACTATCATAGAATCTTAAGCCAGAGAAAAATCTCAGCATAGACATGGGGAAATGGATAAGTAAGAAACTCCAACCCTATCAGTGGATCAGTTGGTAACTCATGGCTTCATGGCTGCTGGAAGGTATGATAATCTGTCTCATTTAAGAATGTGACTCTTGGTAGGTTAACCAGGCTACAGTTGATGGACTCATATTAAGGGCATTTAGAGACATAAATTTGACTCTATAGGCATATATATATATATATGTATATATATGTATATGAAATTGGGTAGGAGGATAGTATGAAAGGGTATAAGGTATAGTTAGGGTATCTAAATAAGATAAAAACATTGTATGAAATTCACATAAAAACAAAAATAACAGCCATGTGACTTACTGTAAACCTATTCCAAATACATTTAAATTTTATTTTTGTGGGAACAAAATTTATTTTGTAGGAATGAACTATAAGGCCTCATTAGATGGTAGCAGAAACACCATTTCAGAGTCATCACATAGGCCTGGAGGTGAGGCTCAGTGCAGTAATGCCCTAGTCTAGCATGTGCAAAGCTAAGTGTTGACCCCAGCACTCTAAAGAAATTTAACCTTTGGAGAAAGAGAAACAGAGAGGCAGGTAAATGAATTGCTAATTACCCTGATCTATACAAACTCATCATGTGCTGAAATATCTTACTCCACCATAAATATGTATAATCAAATCATGTAAATGAAAAAGACAATCAACCAGAGAAAATTTGTTTGGTGTTGATTACCTGAACCTTTCTTGCAACAAACTCTTCAAGCAAATATGAGAGTAAAAGGCTGGAAAGAATCGCAACATATTGTCAATAGTAGTTTATTTTATCGATGTGCTTAGCCTTGACTAGTAACTGATTTTTACTTTTAAACATGCTCCCCCGACTCCCAAATCAGTGTCATGTACAAGTACACACAGTAAATCTTATCGATGGCAATGTCTTTCAGTCTTTTTAATAACTCCATTATAATTTCCAAGAAAACACCATTGCCATAGTAACTTGAATGCCATTCGTACTAAAAATTAAAACAACCTTCTTTGACTATGCAATATGTATTTATGTATCACTTTATAAATGCATTGTATTTTTCCCCATTGTGTTTTTTTTTTCCCATGATGATGGCATTGGATATAGAAAAGCATCAATAGTTCACCTTTTCCAAAAGAGGTTTTCCTTGTTCATTTGTATACTGTGTTTGCTTTTGTTTCTTTCCTATTTACATTAAATCAATTTACTCATTAGGCTGAATATGGCATGTGCTCCCCTCTGGGACCTTGTCTGATGAGTCAGCATGGGTCTTGTGCTGGATGCCACAAATGCCACAAGTTCACCTATGCAAACTTTCGGTGGCTTGAAAACTTCTGTTTCCCTAGGATCATGGACAAAACCTGGCTCTTACAGTCTTTCCACCACCACAACCCTTCTTTTCTAATGTCCCCTGAGCTGTGGGTGGGTGAGGCTTAAGATAGGAGTCCCATCCAGGGACATACACTCTGAAGTCTCTTATTCTCTAAAACTTAGCCAGTTGTGGTCTCCTGTGTGCGTCACACTCTTTTGTATAAGGAAGTTTCACTGATGAGAGCTGAGGGATGACTAGTATTCTCTCTAACTCCCGTTTTGACATGTTCCCTGAGCTGTATGTATAGATGATCCACTGTAGATATGCCAATTAGGACCGGGCATCACTCAGATGTATAATCTCTATGTATGACCAGTTGTGAAGCTCTGCAGTAGCTCTGTTGCAAAAGAGAAGCTTCTTTGAGGAGTGGTATACAGCACACTTGTCTGTAAATACAAGGATCCATATTTAGAATATAGTAAGAAATTTCAATTGTCTAGGGATATGACAGAACTAGGGTTTGCTCTAAGATATATGACCTCTTCAGCCTTGTATATCTGGCTGTCCCAGATTTTTGTGACATATGAATTATTTCTACCTTTTATATGAGATACTGAAAACTCAAAATTCACTACTTATTTACATTCATTGGAAAATTACAAAGGCCCAAGAATTTCTGTATTGAAGAGAACTCTGCTGTGTGGCTTTTCCTTGGTCAATGTGAACAAATGTCTCTTCACCTCAGATAATCGGGTAGGGCTCTGAAGACAGACCAAAGAAAGCATTCTATCAAGTCTATTGTAGTGGACCAGTGAAGTTTGGGGGTGTTTCTTACAGGTGTATAGTCAAAGAGTTATTTATAGGAGTTTGAGTAACTTAAAAGTGTCTGCATTGCCAGTAAGCCCACTCAACCATGAGTGATGGATGACTCAGTAGAGCTGTATCCCTGGAATTCCCTATACAATTTTTACACAGCTCAGTGAACTGTAGAGTTTCCCTTCCCCCAGGATTGGCTGATGCCATTGTAACCTTGAAGATTTTTGTAACCTTGAGTCTTGGAAATCCCTTAACTTTCAGGAACTTACTTAGTTTTTTAAGTTTCATTTATTTCCTGTGATTTTAGGCTTCATTTACCTCCTCAGTCTTAGAAACCTCTCCTTTCCTTCTAGGAGGTAGTCTTTCAATTAACAGAAAATAGTGAAACAGCTTTACCTGTACAGGATAGGTGGACAACCGCTTACCTACTTGCACATATGTGTACACACACACACACACACACTCACATACTCATGTGTAGTATGAGGAAAGGAGGGAGCACAGTAGACGTAGAGTCTAAAGCCTGCTGCATAAGGAGGCCAGAGGTCAGGACCTCTGCAAAAGCAAGATCATAACATAAAATATCTGCTGGGGTTGATGATAATCCTTTGGATTTCCCTCCACATGAAATTTCTCCACAAAATCAAAAAAGAAAATCACAAATTACTGAGATAGATAAGATGGTTGATGAAAAATAGTGTCAGGATGTGTACCCTGTAGTGAGGGCAGGTAGCAAGACCAAGACCACAGGGTGAGTGATGGGTGGCTGAGATGGAAGTCACTGTTTCTTTCATCCTCTGCATCACACAAATATCCTCTATGTTGTCAGTTGTGTTGGAGGGTTTGCTCATGCAGAGTTAAAGAACATCTGTCTATGCCAGCCAAACACATCTAATATGCCACAAGGCTTCCCTGAATCAAATTGTTTGTTGTTCTTAATAATGTCAACTAGTGTGAAATATCAGTAGGAGAGAGAAAAGAGTACTCAGAACTGCAGTAAGCACCTCCACCCTGGCCAAGAAGTCCACCTGCCATCCATTTATGCCCCTGCGTGCTGGGACCTCTGGGAAGTCTGTGTATGTAAAGCTCATCCAGTGTTTTGGACACCTTTCCTCCAAATTGCTCCATTTTCTCTAACAGGCTACAGCGTTATTGTGATTAATTTGACTGTAATTGAATTTTACTACAAGAGTGACATTTGTCTTTGACTTTGGCAGGGAGCTGGCTTTTTTGTCACCATAATCTCCAGTGAGCCATCCAGAGCTATAGTGCCAGACACAAATGCCAGACAGCTTAACCAGATTAAATGAATGTGTGTGTGTGTGTGTGTGTGTGTGTGTGTGTGTGTGGCCTGAAGTGGAGAGACTGATGTCAACAGATACAAAGAGAAGCATAGTTTTATAAAGGAAGTTGATCCAAGAGTAAAAGGTTGTTAATCCACAGTAACAGTGATACATCCTCTTACACCTGTTCTACTTATCTATCTATCTATCTATCATCTATCTATCTATATTGATATGAAATTATATATATATATATATCATCAAATATCATAAATAACAAAGAAGAGTGAATTTTTCCTAAAATAGATATAAAATAATTTAATATATAAAAGTTTTCAATGTCAAATTTTGTAGACACAGTTAAGTGAAGCTATATTTACACTGTGAAGTGTTGATTATATATTAAAACTCATTTTAGGGAATTATAGCACCATAATTATAAGATGATTATGTAACATTGCATTGTAATACTTGATGCTAAGTGATATTAGGTAAATTATCAATGCCTTAAGTACTGGAGCAGTTCCCTGTACATATCTGATGTCTGAAATAATATACACAGGGTTTTTTTAGGTTTTATTTGCAGTTTTAAGGATGGAACTCAGAGCATCACACAGGCTAGTAAGTGCTTTGTGAGTGGGTCACAACCCCGTAGATTGTGTTTAACAAGGTTGTTTATGGATTTCAGCAATAGTAATATGTTCTATTTTCTTATTCAGTTTTATTTTACTGCAGTTTTTATGCTATATCTTCCAAATTTCTACCATAATGAAGATGTAATCATTTTCCAATTAAAATATAAAATATTAATAAATATTCATAGTGCATATCAAAGAATAAAAATTTTGGCATTAATTTCTGAGGTCTGTTCCTTTAATCTAGAAGACTCGGACAATCTGTTGTTGCTATGATTTCCATTAAATTTATTATGGTTCTAATACTTAAGAAATTCACTAATTTTAGAGACTACAGAGACTCTTCATTTATTAAAAAGACACTGTAGGCTGAAAGCACAGAGCAGAATGAGTTGCAGAAACCTGATAATCCTGAATCCTTATGTGAATTGTATGTGGCAGAAGCATATCGGTTCCCATTCTTTCTACAGTGTCTAGGCATGTGTGTAGGATCAGCGTGATCTGAAGAGCATCACTCACCAGCACCCAAGACATCCTGCAGTGCACTTTTCTCTAGTCTTTGTGTCCTTAGGAATTGTGTAAGGTACCCAAATATTAGGAGTGGGTATTCATGGATGGTAAAATACAAATCCCCTTAACTCTTGAAGAAGCAGCTGAGCACCCTCTCTAGAAGACTGTCCTCTTTTAAGGGCTTCCTTGCTGGCCTAGCTATGGTCTGTCTCTCTTAAATGATCACAGAGACCCATGAATTTTGTATCTCTGTGACTGAAATGTTGAAGCCCTAACCTATACTACTTCAAGTGTGACTTTCATTGGAGAAAAATTGCTAGGCAAGTTAAAAAGTGCAAAAGAAGTCCAGAGAGTGAAGTACATTTTAATATGATGGGTGTTCTTTAAGAAGCAGAGATGAGGATACACTGAATACAGTCTATGAGAAAACAGCTCCCTAGAAACCAAGGATTGAGCTCTCAAAGAAAGATAATCATGCCTATATCTTGATTCTGGGCTTCAAACTTTCAGAATGCTAAGAAAATATCTGCTTTTTACATTTTTAAATATTTTATTTAATGATCTTATTTTTTGTGTGTGAATGTATTGCCTGCATGTGAGTGCACTAATGTTGTACAATGCTTGTGGAGGTTGGAAGAGAGCATCGGACCTCCTGGAAGTGAAGTTATGGATGGTTGTTGGCTGCCATGTGGGTACTGGGAATTGATTCCAGGTCCTCTGCAAGAACAGGCAGAACTCTTAACCACTGAGCAATCTATCCACTCCCAATTACTGCTTTTTAAACTCCCAGGCTTGTAGTTCTTTTCTATGATGTTCCCAGCAAACTAATTCAACTACCAGGTCAACCTACTCAATCTAATACTGAGAGAGGCACCAGCACCTTCTCAGCTTCTCTAAGGAATTTTGATGAATTTGCATATAGGTAAATGATAATCACTAGGTGACTATATAATCAGTGTCAACAAGGAATCTCTCTCTCTCTCTCTCTCTCTCTCTCTTTCTATATATATATATATATATATATATATACATATATATATCAGTTGAGCTAAATCACACTATTCAGGGTCACCAAGAACCAGTGCTCTTGAGTTAATATGACAATTCCATTTTAGTGTCATTATTTCACATACAAAGTGGGAGAATTGGGTTCTTGATAGATGGTCTTTTTTCACTTCTGTGTTGTTCTAAGACACGCAGGCAAGATAAAAATCAGGTCTGGAAGATAGTTCCGTGGACAGAGTGAATCCTTCAACACTAAGCCTTTCTCATTTTCTCTCCTAAAGACCCAGTGTAGGGCTTAGTCTGTGGTTCTATAACATGCTTGAAGATAGGTAACTTGTAAAGTAAAAAGTTTATTTGGCTCAAAGTTCTGGTGGCCAAAGCGTCCAAACTGCTTGGTGATAGCAGCCTAGCCATTTTCATTAGAATTCTACATTATGTCAGAGAATCAGGAAAAGGAACCAGTCATGTGCAAAAGAAGCCAGACACATGGGCTGCTTTGGCCTTGTAGCAACCTGCTTTCTCCAGAACTTACTCTTTGAAGGCCCAACCTGCTAAGGAAAATGAACATTAATCTATTCATGAGGATGGAGCCCAGGATCGTGTTACTTTCCACTAAGCCGGTTACAAATGGATTCACCATCTCAGTAATGTCACTGTGGGAACCAAATTTCCAGAGCATTAATATTTGGGGAACACATCCAATCCAAAATGCAACAAGGGACTTCTAGCTCTGGCAACTATAGAATTCAATGATATAGGACAATTTCTCCACCTCTGTCATTTTCTTTCTGTTAAGTAACCGTGTTGTAGAGCTGTGATGAATCAGTGACCAACTGTGCATGAAAGAGTGAGTGAAATGTAAATTCTACTTGCTGGCTCTCAAGCTCATCTAAGATCATACATGGATGATTATTCTCTCAAAATGCAGAGATCTTGATTTAAAAAATACCTGAACACAGTCTCATTGGCTATGAAATAAAATTAATTGGATTGTTTGGAACAGTGTTGATTGGGGTGAGGAAATAAAAGCCTCATTTAATCCTCATGAAAGAACTGAGAAATGAGATGATGT
Source organism: Eospalax fontanierii (assembly GCA_035773235.1). NCBI lineage: Eukaryota > Metazoa > Chordata > Mammalia > Rodentia > Spalacidae > Eospalax > Eospalax fontanierii. The sequence goes on from CM069540.1 coordinate 22,881,862, forward strand.
CACCCTGACTGGCTCCCTTTTAAGGCTATGCAACTGAAGATTGCTTAATTTCCAAGGTCACAGCTACGGGGGACGGGGGTGAGGGTACAGTGAGACAGCAGATTCTGGCATTCCTGACATCAGAGTCTATATATTCTGTACCTGTATCAGCCAAAGCATGACACAAAGCTCTTAGTTCCCGGGGAGTCCATATGCCTTTCTTGTTTCCTCAGAACTTGATCCAAGAGTAGGTGAAGTAGAATCTGAGCTTCAGTCATAGTGCTTCCTGCCTTAAGTCACATGTCCTCACAGCATGTGTGAGGGAGAGAGAATTTTCCACTTCCTTTTCCCATCTGGGTCAGCAGATGGTGGAAAATGGCCATGGCACAGCACCAGAGGAAAGTACGTCACATCATGCAGAGCCAACTTTGGAGGGAGCTGCGGTTATCTGTTTGCTAAATTATAATTTCACATATATACTTATATATTTAAAAACTAGCAAGGACCTAAAAGGTTAGCTCTGCTATCTGTCATACCAGCATATTCCACACAACAATGGGGCTGCCTCTCTTCTGGCCTAGAAGCTAGCTGACTCTTTTGGGACAGAAAGTTCTGTCCCTTTGAAAATCACATGACTTCTGTTGTATGAGGATTGGTTGGTTAAATTACTCAGCTTTGAGGGAAGCAGAGCTTATAAAAGGAGTTGATTAAAAATTATTTTCTAAGGCAAATGCCATGCCCATTCTACGACCTTGACTTCAATGTCCTCTTTTGTTGATAGCTTACACCTAAAACTGAAAGGGGCTTCCTTTGTATCTTATGATCTAAGGCCATGGAGATTTTTCAGTATTTCTTATTTATTCCTTGAGAATGTCATATATGTAGTCAATGTATTTTTATCATAGGCACACCCTAGTCTCTCCTAGGTCCTTTGTAGACTACCCTACCATGTCTCCTTTCAAGTTTGATGTCAACTGTTAAAAAAATATATTCTTTTTTCTTGAGAATTTCACATATGTACTCAATGAAAGCCCAGTCTCCTCATAGTCCATTTCTTCCCTCCAGCTCCTCTTTATCGCCCAGCATGTCCCCTCTCAACTTCAAGTTTTCTTTTTTTAATTTCTTTGATAACTCACTAAGTCTAATTAATCCTGCCTTTATGTACATGAGTGTGGAGCCATTCATTAGAGCACTGAAAAAATATCAGTATCCATACCCTAAAAAAGAATGATTCTCCTTCCCCTGCAGTTATCAACTGCCAGGATCACCTTAGGAAATGATGGATCCTGGGAAGTACTTCCTTCATCTGTGGAAGAATTTTGGCTGGCTTGATTTTGTGCTGCTTGAGTTCATGAGTGTTACAGCTTTATCATGTCCAGAAGACAGCATTTCACACCAGCCCTTCCCATCCTCTGAATCCTACATTCTTTTCACCTCCTTTCTATGATGTTCCCTGAGCCTTGGACTGAGACACAAGCCCCCCTGCCCCCCCCCTGTGTGTGTGTGTGTGTGTGTGTGTGTGTGTGTGGTGATGGTGTGTTGATTAGGATGTCCCATTTAGGGCCAAGCACTTTGACTAATTCCACATCTCAGCATTGACTGCTGTGCAGTTTGCTTTTACAATAAAAGTAATGTACTTTTATAATAAAAGTAATGTTACCGGGGTAACATATTTTTTATCAACAACACATATAATAGAAAGTTAAAGATATTCCTATCATATGAAGGCAGATGCAGTACTTAGGAATCATGAAAACTGCATTAATTTAAAGAAAGACTGAAATATACAATATGCATGTTGAACAATACATTATTCAAGCCTGGATATATTTCAAGGAATATATACCAGGAAGCTTAAAGGACCTTAAAGATCTTTCCCACTGTACATAGGTCAGAGGTGATATGGACAAACATTGAGGCCCTACTAGGTAATAAGATTAGCGAGCTAAATTCTAAGTAGTCTGGGCCCCTCTCATACTCCAGAAAATGTTCATAAATGACTGAAGATAAGGAAATGAGGCCTCTCATAGCTAACTTTTCTCACATAGCTGAGGAGGATGGAGCATAGATTTCTGTAATTTTGGTACCCAGACAGTTTACCCATTAACCTATTTACTTTTCTCTTCCCCGGAATTTTTGAAGTACAAAACTAAAAATCCCAAAATATCAACAAGCATTTCAATGAAAAAATAATACCTCTATTATCCAGAATCATAAAATAGCCTTTTCAGTTCCACACTGAATAATGGGAGATCCTACCTAATTTGTTTTTCATGAAAATGCATGATAATAAGTGTTTAAAAATTATTCAAAAAAAATGGCATTTGCAGCCTTGCAAGCATTTGTTCAGTAGGAGGCAATCCTTTTTAGATTTCTGCTTTTGATACACTGAGTATCAGACCCAGAGCCTTGTGCATGATAGCACCTTACACTAGCACTGAGCTATAGAGTCCTGGGCTCAGGCTATTACCCTTCATATAAAGCCTTTCTTGATCACACCACAGACTATTTCAGTCACTGTTCCTGTTTTCTGTCTGTTTGATCTTTGCAAATCAGACCAGATGTAAATGGCAGAGTTATGAGCCATTCAATTGCATTTCATGCACCACTAACCCTAACATTTCTCCTCAGTCTGATTGGAGTTGGTAGCAGATGTGCAAATGTCAAAAAGCATTTCCAAATTAAAGATGGAAACATATTGTGTTGGTTAATATGGCCACAATATATGTCAATGGTAAAATGTGTCATCATTCTACCAAGAACTGGAATCCATAGGAGACAGCGTGATTATGCATTTCATATCTCATTATTATGATGTGTGCAGAGGTAATTGGTTTGTCCTGGGCCTGCCCTTCCTGTTGCTGGTCCATGATATTTTGGTGGTATGGCTGCATCTGTGAGGGTCTGTGTAGATGGCAAAGCAGAGGCCGACAGGACCTACATTCAGGAACGCTCACTTACCAGTCTCACATCAGTAGAAGACTGACTGAAGCCATGCTGTGAATCAGCTAATTCAAACAGAGATCCATGCACTTTTTAAACGGCTCATCAGCATTTGTCAATTGATTAGATACATATCATGGAATAAAGTTATTCTAGCTATGCATGCATGATTGAGAAAAGGAAGAAAGGCTCCTATGAATAATCTATTGACTATGTGGACCTTGTGGATGATGAAATTTTCTTTGTACCTTGGAGAAAGATGACACTTGGGAAAGGTTTCCATACCAAACTTGAAGGATGGACTTTTGCCAATCAAGTGACTGAACTGGAATCTCCCACAGGGAGTGTACAGACAGTAGGCATGGGCAAGCATCGCCATGCGTGCATGTCATTTAAAAAATGAATACTTTGGGCTGCAAAGGTAAAATCATTTGAATCAAGTATTAGCTATAAACCATGAATTCAAAAAATAATATGGGATATTGGAGGTAATTTAGTAAACTTTCATTTCAATGAATGCTTGGACCCCTGCAGTCTACCACAAACACACAACATAAATTCTGTGTCTACATCTACTTAGAATATTGAACTTGATGTTATCCAATTCCATGCATGTGGCAGTGATATGTAGATACTTGCTCAGTCGTTAATCCCTCCTTTCTTCCTTGTTCTGCAAATGCTGAGACCTGCTCCTCTATCAGAATCATTGTTGATCTGTAATAGAAATATAATTGTTACGTTCTACTGCCCAGTCTTAGGTCTTTCTATACATTCATTTTCATTTTCACCAACCTTGAAGAAAGACTATGGTTCATTCGCAATCTGGTTCAGTCACTCATTTGGCATATTAATGTTTATTGTAGTTTAACTCTATGATGGTCACATTTTAATAAGTCTGCTCTGACAAGAGATTTGGATAGTTTTGGAAAAATGCCCCAAATAAAAGTGTAACTTTAGCAATCTTTTGGACACTGAAAGTGCCTGCATCAGTAGATTCCCAGCAAGGGTACCCTCCTACACAATCTTAATGCAATCTGCAGGACCTGGAGGCTGAAAATGTCAGAGTTCTCAATTTAAATCACTTTAAGCAAAACACAGATTATTTGAGCATATCTGTTGAAACCTTCATGCCCAGTAGTAATTTTGCAAAATTACTGAGAATCTATTTCAGGGCAAACTTGGCATTTAAATTAGGTGGTTTTAATTAGCATCTTGACTGCATGCAGTCAACAGCAGGAAAGGAAGGATGGGAAAATTATATCAGTTTATTTTTGCTGTAGAAAAATAAATAAATAAAAGTGTAATAAACAGCAAAAATAACTCCACATAATTTGGAATCAGAATGATAGACTTTATCATATGTTTAAGTTACATACTGTAAGGTTCTTTCTAAGTCTCCTTACTAGCTTATTCATAAAAATTTCCACTCTCTATAGATAGCAGTCTATTCATGCAGTAACTCTAACATAGATGCTAAATGAAAGTGCCTATGTATTTCACTCACTGTTATTAATATCTATCCATTATGCAAACCATGAATAAAACTTCTCTGTAGGCTATGTAACTATTACATTGGCCCCCAATGTTACCTGTATTTGGATAACTCCATATCCCAAAGGCCATCCCATAGGGAAGACAGTAATGTTATTTCTGATTTGCTTGCATTCTTAGGCAGTATTCTTGTCATGTTACCTGTACAGTCTTATTGAACCTTGACAGTGACTCTATGAGATATAGACTCAATGCTGTCACATTATGCAAATGAAGAAATGAAAACCCACGAAATATAAGTTCCTTGCCAAGTCAAGGAACTAGAGTTGGATTTGACTCAAAGTTAATCTTCAGATGCAATTTATGGTAATATATATTTATAAATGACTAAAAATATATAGTCATATTATGTGCATGTGTGTTTATGTGTAGGTATATACATTTGTGTGGAAACTAGAAGTTAATGTCAGGTGTCTTCTTCCCCAACTTATATTTTGAGACAGGGTTTCAAGATATGTATCCTGGAGCTTGCATGGCTGTCCATCCATTCACAAGGCTCCTTTACTCCCTGCCTCCCCAGTGCTGAGATTATAGGATCTGATGCCAACTTTGGCTCTAAACTCAGGTCCTCACTTTTGCAGTAAGCTCTTTACTGACAGAACCATCTCCCTGTCCCCATGCCATTTTTAATAGCAAAGTAGCTCTAAGATGCAAGATTATTTAAATTAATTGGATGTATATATCTGTGTGCCTTTATGTCACCACATGCATGCAAGGGCCCTGGAACTGGAGTTAAAAGCTTTTGTAAGTGTTAGGAACTGAACCTGGGTCTTTTGTAAGAGTAGTTAGTGTTCTTAACTGCTGAGTCATCTTTCCATCCCCCAAGATGTCAGTGTTTATACAATAAAAGATGAACAGATTTTTCCAAATTCGATATGTATTCTTATCTGTTTCTTTAATGGAATCGCACAGATAATCACTCTGTAAGCTAGTTTAAAAATTCTGACACTGTTCACAGATGGAATTGTTCTTGAGACTCTGGAGAATCGTGAATACTATAGTTCAAGATGTTATTAACTCCCCTCCCTACTTGAAATGGTCTTCATTTAATATATTTAGAGATTTTTATGTGATGTGGTATTTGAAACAAGTGATTATGAATGGTCTTTGGATAATTTCATTTTATTTTTATCTTTATTCTTTACTTATTTTTAATCATACAAACATATCTAACTTTTTTTGTAGTTCTATGGCAAAGCTGTGTAAGAGATTTTCCCATTTTGTGATATATTTTGCCCTTACGTCCTTTTATTATGGCAAGCACTTTCAGATCCCCAGAGTGGCTTAACTACAATCTGAAATCGTAGAGATGATGCAGCGAAAGCATGCTAAGTCTGATGAAACTGGTTCTCATCACTCCCTGGATCTTGGCTTTGCTACAAATATATTAAATGTGACTACATGATTGGGGCAACAAAGTCCTTCCAAGGCTTTTATTAGGGTCTTATTGGCTTTTTCTCACTCAGGTTAGTGATGCTGCTTCCTGGAGCTCAGATGAAGTTTGGAAGTTGATCTTACTACAAGGAAAAGGAAGTCATTCATGCACAGTACTACATATTCATATGTACAGCCTGTTGAGTTCAAGACCCACTCTGAGCAGCATGCAGAAGCAATGGCCCACTGCATGGAGTGGCTGGGAGCTCTGTCATTTCAGGAATAGTTATGGGAATGAAAATAGAATAGAGTTGTTGTGATCATTGTCACTGTATTCCAAGTTTGAGCAACTCCTATTTGGGAAAACATAGATATATTTTGTTCAGAAAGACCATGAGAAAAACAGATGGTTAATATTAAATTTTAAAATGTGCACACAGCATATAGGAAGGAGATAACATACTTTATCTAGACTGTTAGAATCTAAAACTGGAGCCCTGGTGCTGGAACTGTCTCCCCTGAGGGTCAACCATTTAATGTCTCTGAAATGATTTTCCTCAAAAGTGAGGATGACGTTGTCTCTCTGCTATATTGGAGAGAATTAAAATATGGAGAGATAGAGCATTTATGAAGCACACTAACCTTAACGGGGGAGGGATTAAATGATTAATAGACTATGCAGCCTTGCAGGGTTTCCAATGGGATCTGAGAGCACTGATAAATGTCTAAAATTTTCCAACATAGGGCCATTCTGATAAATGAAAATGTATACAGTTTCTGTCACAGTTTGTTAAAGGATTCATATGATAACAATTGACTGGATTCCATTAGTGAACTCTGAAATTTGGACTGCTTCTTCAGTTCAAATTTAAGGAAGTTGAAGGTTGAAATTTGAAAATATATTGAATAATGTACTTATTTCAAATTTTAATGTTACCTTCTGGAAACAATCTCTTCCAATTTTTTTTTAAAGAAACAATGTCTCACTATATAGCCCAGGCTGCCCTCCAGTGGAAGTCTCCCTGCCTCAGCTGCCCTAGTATACTGTGATCTACACTTGTTTGCCAACAACTTTTCAAGCCATACAAATGGCTACGTACAGACTTTTAAATGTAAATATAGAGATTCCAGACTGGCCAATGAAATGTTGCTATGTCAAACTCTCTAAGCCATCAGCTCCTAAATGATCATCCTCCTGAAGTCATGTCTCACTCACCAGGACACCTGTTGCAGCTAGTTAAGGATTAATAAGCTGTGTCCTTGGTTAGGGAGATTGTACTGGGTTTCCTCATTTATATTAGAGAAATGCGCCAAACATGATTTTTAATTCTCTCTCTACTGTGATGCTGTGGCACAGCAGGACTTAAGAACCTAGAATGGAAGGGAAGGATTTGACATTTGGAATTGACAGAATCTTCAAAGAGAGGACTAACAGTGTAGGTAGGAAACAGAATAAAATGATTTTCTCTAGAATGGTTTGGCTTCCTAGGTAGAGTCAATCTAATTTTTCCTCTCTGTGACTGAATAGAAACAGGGTAATAAGCCATTAGGCAGAAGTTTCAGTGAAGGATGTGAGTGTGCACAGTCTTAAGGAAACTCACAGAAAAGGAAGTGTTGTTCACAGTCCATAGCCCACACCAGTCTTAAAAGGGCCAGAGGGCCAAACCATGACTCAGGCAGGGAGAGTAGACTCTGGCACCCAGCACAAGCAAGGGCTCGTCCCAGTATACATCTCAAGAAAATGAACTTAAAATCCCTAATGCTTCAGGAAGAAGAGGAAAATTGGAAGAATGGACAAGTAGGAAATCCAGACAAGAGCAAATTGCATTTCATTGGGCCATACTCAGCCTATCTAGAGTCACGTGCATTGAGGAATCTATGGGTACACTATCTTGACTAGATATGCTTTAACATAAATGGTGGAATGCATGAATCCGGTGAAGGGACTGTTATAGGAGGGTATGGGTGAGGGAGAGGATATAAAGATTATTAAGAAGCTTTGGATGAAATACACCAAAAATTATTTGAAAGAAAAAAGCAAGTTGGATTTCAGAAAATAGCATCATAGAGCTCCTTTCTACATAAGTTTATACAGCCAAGTGTGGTGGACCAGATCCAGAAAAATGGGTAGACTTCACATCATTCCGTTTTTTGTTAAATAAAACAGAGATAGTTCATTATAAAACCTTTGGTCACAAGGAAAAGAGACACCAAGATATGTCAGATGGAGCACAGCTACCTGAACAGATTCACTGTTCATTCTTGAGTACTTGTCCTCCTTTACTTGATTTTTTTCAGTGTGATGATTTGTACTTGCTAGTCATTTAAATGGCCATTTTTATATTTAACTTTCAAGAAACGGAAGATTTTTCTTATTCATTGTAAAATGTTCGTATCATAATCTTAATAGCTATAAATTATTATTTAAGTACATACACTGACATTCACACTTGATATCAGATATTGGTTTATTTTTATTATACTCACTATTCATAAGAACTTTTTCAATGCGGTTACTACTGTGTGCATGTGTACACTTGTGCCCGGGCATGGGCACATGTGTGCCACAATACTGTCATGGAATTCAGAGATTTTCTTCTTGTACCAGGTGGATTCCTGGGATCTGACTCAGGTCATCAGGCTTGGCGACAAGTGCCTTTACCCAATGAGGCATTTCACTGCATTTCTTGTTCACCAAGCTTTTAAAAATTCTTTAAATTATATTGTCTGTGACAGAATTATTGGGTATGAATATAGTCAAGAGTTTATTTATAACCCTGAGATGAATTTACCAATTGAGTTTAGATAAACAAATGCACACCGACTTTCCGACACTTCTCTGAGGCAGAGTCTGTTAGTTACTATAACCTGCCTTTCAGAATAAGGTCTGAGAATTAGTCATTAATCTGTCTCCTGAGGAAAAGAACAGAGAGTCTTTTGCAGAGATCTTCTAATTAATCCTCCCCGTTCCCTTCTGAGACACGGAGTTAGAAATGTCTCCAGTGCTGTGTTGACTGGGACGTCTTGCTAATGGATATGACAGACACCAAGTCCATGGCCACAGATGCAGGAGTTCCCTTTGCTCAGATTATTAAGACTGCTGTGAAAATGTCCCAGCTGGCTTCATATGTCTGCTAGAGGATTCTGGGTAACTGTGTCTGTCCTATCCAGTGTCAACTGTGAGCACACCAGGGCCTCTGGGTCCAGGTGGAGCATCCATTTTGTCTCTCCTGATTTCCAAAAGCATGGCAATTCTGTGAGTCAATGTCTAGGTCATGATGGAATTTACCTCTTCTTTGAGTCTGTGTTTCAAAATGCCATGTCCAGATTCCACTTAGCTTGACTCCAGCTGGACTTGAGCATCATCAGACGCCCTCAGCCTTTGCTTGGCTTTTTGAAATAGTTTATATCAATAATTTGTGCCATCTTCCTTGTTAAGATGGATATTAAGACAGAATTTCCTTTTGTATTTCATATGTTCATAAAACAAGATATAACAGTTCCATGAAAGTCTGACAGGGTTAAGGTTTTTTTTTTTTAATGTTTTTTTTTTCCTTTTTCTACTCACTTTACCTTATTTTGGAAGTAACTTCAACCTTTGTGAACAGTTATCAAAGTAAAAGTAACTGACAACCCCAGATAGGAGCTGAGGAGGTAGCTCAGTGATAAAATGATTTCCTTGAGGACCTGAGTTTGACTCTAGAGGCCACATAAGAAATACCAGACATAGTGGTACATCCTTATAATTTCAGGACTGGGGTGATGGAGACATATAGACCCTTGGGGTTCACAGGCTCCAGCCAGCTAAGTTTACTTTTTGAGTTTCTGGATGGTGAGAGAGTTTGTCTCAAAAAAGAAATGGTGGTCAGCACACGAGGAATAACTTGAGTTTAATCTCTGGACTCTATGTTATATATTCATGCAGGAGAGCTCTCATGTGACACACCCTAAGACGCTTCTCTTGCTCAACTACTGATCACGTTATTTTTACCTTATTTTCTGTGTATCTAAAAATCTGTTGATCAATATAAAACGTTCTTATCTATAAAATGTCCCTTTGTTAAATATTTCATGATGTATAATCTCCGAGGTGCTGTCAGTATGCACCTGCAAGCATGAGTTTGAAAAGTAGGGATTCTTGGAATCCCTGGAAACTTGCCTCTGGCACATTGCCTACCCTGAAGCTACTGTTTCCTGGATTTGGAGATATGATGGTTAGGTAAGATTCCTAGAGGCTTTCTCTGGGGCTCTTACTGTTCGTGAATGAGTCGCCCCTGCCGCCCCTTCCCCTGGCATGCTTTATATCAATTTCTAGTCCTTCAGGTCATGCTTTCTATTCTTGAAAACAGTTACTCCTGGTTCAAACATCTGCAAAACATCTCATTTGGGGGCATTATCCGAACACACACAGCACACCATGCCCACATATTCACAGCCATGCATACTTCTGCATCTGTGCGAATCTACTGAAAGCCATGATGACAGATCAATAGCTGCAGTTCTAATCTCATGCCTGAAGATCTGTCATAAGTACGTACATAAAGGGTGATGGGAGACATATTTAAACAAGGAAAAGAAAAAAACAAGAAAAGCAAACCTAGTCTTATGAAATGATTAGAACTGCAGCTATTTATCTGGAGTCATTAGTGTCAGGCAGTACCCACAAATGCAAAATAGACATACTATAGAGCATGCATGACATGGTGTGTGCGTGCATTCCTGAGCAATGACACTTCATGTCTTGGCTTTTGTATACCAGTCTTTTCCAAAGGAAACAAGGTTCCCATGAAGAAAAGGCTGCTTCACAAGAAAACTACAAGGAAACACAAGAATTTCTGAATCATAAAGCATGAAGGCTGTAAAACAATGAGGATTCCTCATTTGAATGAGATCATAAGATATTTTCCATGTTTAGCTTATTTCACATGAATAATTATCCTTCAACTCTATCTATGAGTGGAAGTGTACTTTCTCGTTTTTATGATCAAATCGTATTCTACTGTATGTATACACCATGCTTTCTTTCTCCATTCATCCATCAGTAGATACTCAGGTTGTATTATTATTGCTATGATAAACGTGGGAACACAGGTGTCTTCTTAATATATTGATTTAATTTTCTTTTAATACAAAGTTAGAAAAAAATTGCTGAGTTGTACGTTAATTCTGTTTTAAGTTTTTTCTTTAAAAACTTATTCTTTTCTTCTACAATGGCTATAGCAATGGGCATTCCTATAGAGCTTCTCTGTTCTCTACACAGCCGCCAATAGGGGTTATGAATTCCCTTTCCAACTAGAAAAAAAGAAATAGTGTGAAAGAAGACCTAAGGATAAGCACATCAGATATGAGGGAAATAACTCTCAGAGTCCTTTATACGACTTGGTATTCGTTAATAATGGAATATATTCAAGACTTTAGCTAAATGAACTACTTTAAAGCTCCTCCTGATACTGGGGAAGGGCCTATAACAGATGATAGATGTACTGAACTGTATCATTATCCTCTCCATTGTAATGTATATCTCATAAGGAGCAAAATGTTACATACATTAAATATGCATACTGCTTTTAAATGATGAGGGTATAGTAGGACAAATATGCCTGCTAAAGGGGGAAATAATTTGGGGCAATCTAGAGCTAATTAATCTTTGAACTACATGATAACAGCAATTGACTGTGCTTTTTAAATAAAATAAGAAAAATATATTTCGATGTAAATATATCAATGAGTAAGACAAATATTTAATGAAAAATGAGATACTTGTATAGCTTCAGATGACTTCACAAAATACATATTTATAATTGGAAAGAGTAAATTTACAATGGAGAGACTGTCACACTCTCTTAATTCAGTGTGATTCAGTGTGGACATCATTAGCTCTGGGGATGGGACAAATCCTAGAGCACTAAATCTGAATAATGAGGTATCATGTCAGTGAAGTGTTATTTCAGATCTAATTATGAAGCTAGATCAGGAAAAGCCAAGTTGAAATCTGCTACAAAAATAGCTGTCCTGAGATTTTTCACATGATCAACATCATGAAAGCCAAAGGGAGAGATGAAGGGATGACCCATCCCGAAGGGTAGATTGAGCCTTGACAGCTCTATACAGTCCTTGATTCTCACTCAGGTCCTTTGTCTCAGAGGCTCTTAGAGAAGCAGTTCTTTGAGATGTACATAGAGGTGGACAGTTTCAGAATGGCATTGTGGTAGAGTTCATTTAAGATCAGTGCAGAAGGAGAGAAGGGAGACAATGCTGAGTTCAGCCTGTCTTACTCCTGGCTGAGATGCTGCTGTTCCACAGGTTGTTGGTGTGATCTACAAAGGTTAATAGTAGAGTAACAACACACTGGTTTTCTATGCCATGTTCAAAGGTGAAAATCTGTTTATGGCATATAGTATGGAGATTGACAGTTAATTTGCACATGATACAATTAATTAGAAACAATTTTGGTATGTGTGTGTTAAAAAAGCAAATACTATTTTCCACTTTGTCCTTGTATCATCTTGATTATCTTTAAAATGTTCATCCTTGTTATGAACATATCCTTGGTTTGCCAAGTTTGACCTGAAGTTTGAAATGAGTCGTGACTAATGCCCCAACTGGTGTTTCCAGATGATGGCTTGAACTAGGCTGTACCCATTCCTGTGGATGATGTCTTGCCAACACCCAAGTTTTGAAGATCAGCCAAAAGTCACATGCTAGAGAATTCCTGAAATTATAGTAAAAAGTCTATTATATAAATACTAATTTGGTGGCTTTGTCACATAAAATCCACCCCCACACTGTTTATGGTATTTGAGATAAAATCTCATATAGCTCAGTTCAACCTCTAGCTGGCGATGTGGCTGAGGATGACTCTGAAATTCTGATCCTTCTAACTCCGCTTCCTAAGTGCTGCTTGTACAGGTATGTGCCATTATGATCAGTTTATGAATTGCTGGGGCTTTACTCATGTTAGGCAAGCATGCAGGCTACCACCTGAGCTATGGTCGCAGTCCCTCAAAGCCATCTTTTGTTTGGAAGCATTCCCTCGCATTTAGTTGGTTCCACAGGAAACAATCACATGGAATAGCCTGCTGCTTAGTATCTCTTCACATAGGAAGTTTTTAGACTGAACCCGGAATTCCACACCTTGGTTGATCCCTGCTGCCTTAAACAATTCTTAGATTTTTTTTCCAGAAAGAAAAAGAAAGAAGAAAGGAAGGAAGGGAATAAAGAAAAAGAAATTTGTTCCTCACAATTTTTGAGGCTGAGAACTCTAAGGTGAAGATGGCAGAAAATTCCGTGTCTACTGTGACACAGTCACAGCTGAGACCTTGTTTCTGTATCATCATATGAACCTTATTTTATATCTAGTCATTAATCCAACATGAAAGAATACAGCCAAATAGACTTATTACTTCTGCCAATCCCCACCTGCCAATAGGACCCTTTTCTCTGTTAGGTTTCAACATGTGAATATGTGGAATGTGTGCAAACATTCAGACCATGACAACCTTTGACACATGTAAAGAGTTACTCCTGTAACTGTTCAGCCATTTATCACCCAAACTGACTTGATGCAACCACTATATAAATCCAAGATGGTGTTTCTGGAAGGCTGTTCAGATGACCACATCTTTTTCAGTTTTGTTGAAATTATTCAATATGACCAGAAGATAGACATCTTTTAACGTGTCTTTTAAACAGAGGAGCTACGCTTATATAGAGATTTGAATCTAAGAACTGCCCCTACCCCTTTGAAACTTGTCTCAGTCGTAAAAGTTGCTATGAAAATGACTGAAAGAGACCAGGTTATTTTATCCAGAGGGTGACACACTTGCGATTACTAAAGCATTAGAGCTGTAGGCACTTAGGCCATCTGACCTAAGAAGAAGTCAAAAGCTAAATCCATGGTAATGCTTCTTAGGATTAAGTTTTGAGTTCAACGGAAGACTGACTTTAACTCAAATTCAACGTGGGGTCATGACAATTTTTCTCCAGGAATGACACAAAAGTGAGATTTTAAAGCTCATTTTTGTCTCTATACTGCGTTCCTAACACATATACAGCAAAAAAGTCTCATATACTTTACATGAAGAAGAATGTATTAACCATGTGCTCACAAAATACTTCCAAGAAACAAATGCAATAAATGTGCTAAACATAAATTAAAAAATGAAAAAGAATCATTTAGATGAGTCATTTCAAAGCTCTTTATTAAAATTTATCGGATATTATGTTTATTAATTCATTAAGCTCTACTTCAAATGCCAGATAGATAAAACATATTATTAACATGTCATAAACTAAATAGAATAATGCCACAGACTTATTATTTTTAAAGTGCCTTACAAATATTAACTAAGTCCTGTATATTATTCTTTTGAGGACAGCATATTTGATTTAATTGGAATTGCAACAATAATTTTGTGACAGTTACTTTCTATGAGATTGAAGCATATTAAATTTTTCTGACATTTTATTGAGGTAATATATGCTCATTTTAAAACATAGAATCATATCAAGATGAACATAAATATTTTTATCGCTAAACTAATCAGATAAAATCTACATTTATGACATGAAAGTTCACTCCAGTTTTCTAGGCTCTCATTTGAGCTCCTTTATGCTTATGTGTTTATGTGTGTTTTTGACTCATGTGTAATAGTGGTCAGTGTGAAGCTAGAGTCATAGGAAAGCCAGAAGCCAAACAGCCAAATGTTGGATAACAAATCTATCTAATAATAACAGCTTTGATTGATTAAAATACAACAAACAATAATAAGATTATTTAAAAGTACAAATTCACAATAATGCAAAGAAAAACAAGCTTCATTGTTTATCATTCATGCATGTTTGTAAAGGAACTTAAGTTTTAAAATAATCCAGTGAAATGTGAGAAAGAATCAGGCATTTAACTTGATTTTCCTTTATCTCATATGCTAAATTATAGACAGAAGATATTTTATAGAAATATTCTGATTGGTGAATGAGAAAGAACTGATCTAGCTAGAATACTAACAAATTCCACACTCAAAAAAAAAAAGAAAAAGAAAAAGAAAAATCCTTGATTATTAACAACTTTTTGCATCAATTAAGGAAAATACACACAAATGCTTTTCTCTGTTTCGGGTGGGAGAAAGCACATGGCCCAGGACTGAAGGAGAAACTACAAATCTCTCTTAGGTCAAACTTCTAGAGTAATGTACTGATGAAAGGCCCTTATAGACCATGGGCGAGTATATTAGACATAACCTTGGATGCAACTATTTAAACAAGACTGTAGGGAACTCACCAGGGGAGGAGAGCAGATCTCTCAAAAACAAAAACAAACAACAACAACAACAAATAAATAAATGGGGGGGGTGCTTAGAGTGGCGTTTCAACCAACTTCAAGGTTCTGACTTTAATTCAATCTGAATCTCAAATACTGTCAAAATTGCCATTTAAGAAATAATTCGAAATGTGGACACTGAATAGTTCATTAGTTATGAAAGGCTGTCCATATTTAGGTGAGATAGTTGCATGTGCCCACAGGTGTGATATCACATGAGTATTTAAAAGAAAAGTTGTTAGACACAATTCAGTCCTGAAGAACTTGTGTGGATGAAGTTGTAGGAAGGTGATTTAAAGTCCCTAAATGGAGGAAGGTGAGAGTTAATTGTGGTGGAGTTGACCACGGGCTTTATAAGCTTCCCATCCCCCTTTATGTATTTTGGCGATGTGGAAATGTATAAGAATATACTGATTTTGATTCCTTATAAAAAAGTATCTTTGAAGATATGATTTCCAGAGTATCTTTGAGCATAAACAGCAACTTTTTATTCCTGTTCATTAAGAGGTTTCTGTGCCCTATAAACTGGCATCCTAGAAAATATTTGATTTTTTTTCCCTCAAAAGCTATAAGCCTTCCAAATACTGGTCCTTAAAGTCCCACCATTTTGCTACATGTAAGTACACAGAGAGCACCCTCTATTTCTCCAGCCTGACCCTGGTTCATACTGCATGCAGCTTACGTGTTGATTAATGGTTTTATTGTTCTTTCTGAATTCTTTACATCCCTCCATACCTCCTTCCCTGTTTCCACATACACACACACACACACACACACACACACACACACACAGAAAACACAGGTCCCTAATATATGTTCACTAACCACTTAAAGTTAAAAGTATTAAAATGAAAGTGCAGAACAGAAACCATGTATGTATAGGTAGTTGACCCACACCAGGAATAAATCTTATAACTTTGGTCAGTTTTCTCAGCCATAAATCTTCCATTCTTCCATCTTATAGTTCACTATGTAACTGACACTGGCCTTGGACTCTTGATTCTAATATCTCAGGCTCTCAAGTGCTGGAATTACAAAAATGGACCACCACTCCTAGCTCTTCCTAAGACTTTAAAGAGTCAGAGT
This sequence comes from Eospalax fontanierii, assembly GCA_035773235.1. Classification (NCBI taxonomy): domain Eukaryota; kingdom Metazoa; phylum Chordata; class Mammalia; order Rodentia; family Spalacidae; genus Eospalax; species Eospalax fontanierii. The sequence goes on from CM069540.1 coordinate 22,898,114, forward strand.
TAGAAAGGTCAGAACAGTACCCACATGGGAAACACTTCACACTTTTCAACATCCTTAACCATTAGAGAAATGTAGACTTAAACTACTTTAAGATTTCATCTCAACCCAGTCAGAATGGCCATTCCCAAGATACAAATGATAATAAATATTGGGATGGATGTGAGGAAACAGAAACCCTTACACACTGTTGGTGGAAGTGTAAACAAGTTCAGCCTCTTTGAAAATCATTCTGGAAATTTCTCAAACAGCTAGAAATAAAAATGCCATATGACACAGATATACTAATCCTAGAGTATATCCAAAGGACTTTATATAGACTACTAAGATATCTGTACATTTATATTCATTTCTGCCATGTTCACAATAGCTATGAAACAGAATCAGCCTCGATATCCATCAACTGATGAATGGATAAGAAAAACATGATACATATGCACAATGGAATTCCATTCAGCTGTTAAAAAATATATTATGTAATTTTCAAACACATAGATGGAATTGGAAAATTTATACTGACTGAGGTAACCCAGGCCCAAAAGTTAAATGCCCTACATTCTCTCTCATATGCAGATTCTAGCTTCAGCACCTTTTTTTGTTTGTTTAACTTGGACTTACTTTGGAAGCCTGGAAACTAGGAAGTTGATATGAAGATTAAGGTTAAGGGAGGGTAGAAGAATGCAGGTAAAATTAAAGTGGAGATTGGGAATGCTGGGGATACACGAGGTTAGGGAGTTGGAAGACTAAAAGGGACAGGATGAAGACGGTTCACCAGAGTGAAACATGCACAAAGTTATGCATGCATGTTCTGCAACCCAACCAAAATTATAGAGGAAGAATTGACAGGAAAAGCACTGCATGGCGAGATTACGCTGCTGCTGGAAGCAGTGGGTGTCCGCGACTCCCAGTGCCAGGAGTAGAGTGCCTCCATGGGAAGCTTCTGGTCAGGGAGCCCAGAGAGAGACCAAAACAATAATGGTCTTTTCAGTACTGTTCTTCTCCCTTTAGAGCTAGATAATATGACCCTGTTAATTACATTCCTCAGGTGCAAGACCTAGAGAAAGCATGCTGGAACTTAGCTGGAGTCTTCCTCCCTTCCCCTTAGCTTTCAGAGTGCTGGAAAGTGCTATGCAGGCTTTGGAGGGAGAAAAGACACTAATTGTCTTACCTTGTTGTGAACCATACATATTATAAAACCAGCCTGCCAGACAAGATGTACTAATTTGTGCAATAGTGGCAAGACTGTTATTAGGGTAACAAGAAAGCCTCTGATTGGATTTGAGGCCCATTCTATAGGAGAGAATGCATGCCTGGCACTGTGAACTTGACCAAAAACCCGTAACTAGGGTATTCATAAATAGGGGTTGGGGGGAGAGTTACTGGAGCTGTTTGGATAAATTGTCATAGCATCAAACTGTCTTCATGTTTATATTCATGGACCAAAGCTAGTTTCCTACTTAATCAAAGAACCCTCTCTTTGTAGTAAACGATGGTGAATGTAGAGACTTACAGGTGCCTGAGACTCCGAGAATAAGTGAAGGCTGGATGCTTAGGCCTAAACAAGACTTGTGCACGACCTCCTCTAAGGCTCAGGGAACATGATTGAAGAGTGGTATGAGAATAATGTCAGGCAGTATACAGGGAGAAGTCATGTGGCATGCCCTTCTCTAGGCATGGCTTAATCACTGTACTCATGAACTCACAGTAGCTGTGATTACTTGCACTGAGCCTGCACCAGACTGGTCCTGTCAAGAATCAAACATGGGGGCTGGAGAGATGACTCAGCCGGTTAAGAGCAGTGGCTGCTCTTGCAGAGGACCAGGATTTGATTCCCAACATCCACATGACATCTAACAGCCGTCTGTAACTCCAGTTTCATGGCATCTGTCTTCTGACCTCTGTGGGCATTGCAGGACATGGGTGCCCTGGTACACACTCATACACATCAGAGATGGGTGGGACATGGACTGGGGAGAAGCTCATGATGCCAAATCACTTTCTGCTGAACTATTGGCTATATGATAGATTGTGGGAGATGGAGAGTCAGTATCTTCAGATATGTGCCCACTGTTGAACCCACCAGGCTCCAATGAGTAGTACCAAACCCCTGGTCATACAGACAAAATCAGCTGGTCACAAAACAAAACAAATAGAGACAAATGTCAGAAATATTCATCTGGAGTAGAAAATACGAATGAGAGAGGATTAGAAAATATCAGAGTGAGAGCAATCAGTACACATTGCACATGTGTACGAATTTATCAAAGAACAAATTAAATGAATAAAGGAGGGAGGCAGGGAGGGAGGAAGGGAGGGAAGAAAGGAAGGAAGGAAGGAAGGAAGGAAGGAAGGAAGGAAGGAAGGAAGGAAGGAAGGAAGGAAGGCCATAACAAAAAACTAGTAAAGGAAAATCACCTGATATCAGATACTCTTAAATAGAAATAGAAATATCTATTTATAAACAAGATTACTAACATTCACCCAAAGTCTGTCATCCCCAGATAATTCTTTCTCTTGAAGCATCATTTGCTACATAAGAGGTCCTTTGATTAAGGACTAGGTCTAGTGTATCTGGACACTGCTTCTCTGCATGCCCAGGAAAGGTCATTGTCTTGTATAATCAGAATCATTTGCATTATAAGTCCCTTAACTGACTTGACCTCTGACTCTTCCTTCCTATTTCTGATGTTCAAGATACCCTAGTCCTTCTTTTATATTGTTCCGAAGTTGCTTTTCACTATGTAAACTCCTGTCTAATCAGAGCCATCATCTGCTATTGCCAGTATAGTTTGTTTCTGAGGGCTAGTAAACAGAATCTGGACAAATCAGGACTTCTAGGATGTATGCTTGTAGACTGTGTTGAAGGATGATGTTTTTTACATGGCTTATTGAAGCTTCTGCAGAGATCAAAGAAGATTTTCTGCCCTTCATGGCTATGTGTGAGCAAGTTCAAATAAAGACTTTTCTGTTGATAACTGCCTTGAAGCCTTTAACATTTCTCAAAATTCCTTTCTTCTTTTCTTCCCTTCTCAGAAGCAGCTCTTCTTCTTTCAGCTGTAGAATGTAGAGATAAAGTTATCACTTTGCATCAAAATCAAGTTTAAAAATATTTGAGTGGCAACTTGAACATGTCTGTAAAACCCAGGCTTAAGGTCAGCAATTTGTTTGGAATAAGCAGAGAGAATAATCAAACTGTGTTTTCATGACAGCATGCATATGGTTGAGAAGTCACATTTCAGCATCAGAAGGAATGGGAGGATCCAATATAAATGAGTAGAACTTAGATGTGTGTGCTACTGGTTTCTTCCCAATCCAGCCACCCTTGGTCTTATGGGTGACTCTGCCAAATGCTTTGAAGAATCATGTTTTAAAAATGTAATGGGCTAACAGTTTTAGAGAGACAAGAGGATGGGGGAGTCATCCTAATGAGACAGAATGATTTGGGAATTATCCTAGAATATGTGAGAGCAGGGTGGTCATTGGCACCCATCCACCTTTCCCTTCTTGGAATACAAAAGGATGGGAATGCTCTTAACCTTCATTATGTTCCAAGTTCTACGAACACAAGGCCAGGTAAAGTTAAACATCATCCATCAAATGTGTTTTATCTTCACCCTCCTGCAACAGGTACATTATGGCATATCTCTCAAGTCTTCAAGCATATGACAAATGTGATTTAAGTTCTTATTAAAGTGAGTCATAGTATCAAAAATAGGAAAGCTGCATGAGGCAGAAAAGGCCAATTTTATTCAGTAGTAACTGTTGACATAGGGAAGCTAATATAGGGTAAATGGAGCCAATCTTTGTTAGAACAGAAAGCAGGAGACGTTAAATGCTGGGAAGTTCTGGGGGAAAGGCATGGAAGGGCATTAAGTGCGTGTATTGCTGTTGGCGCTAAAGGTGTTCCCTCCATAGGACTGGGCTCTCTGGGTTTTCTTGCAAGTCATTGCTTATTCAGAGAAGATACAAACATTTCCCACGTCTATCTTAAAAGCAGAAAAGTTCAAAGCACCCAGGAAGTTAGCCTCTTTCCTTTGGTCTTATTTAGCTTTCTGTTGTTGTGATAAAACAGTGACCAAAACCGACATGGGGAGGAACAGGTTTATCTGGCTTATACATCCAGCTCATAATTCACGATGGGGGCAGGAGGGTGGCGAAGGTAGGAACCAGAACCTGGAGGCAGGCTCAGAAGCATAGAGCATGGAGAAATGCTTACTGGCTTGCTCCTTTAACCTGTGCTCAACCTGCTTTCTTATAAAACTTAGGCTCACCTTCCCAGGAGTGGTACCACCCATAGTAGGCTGGGCCCTCGCACATCACTCAGCAATTGAGAAGAGAAAGTTCCTCATGCACATGCCCACAGGCCAATACTACAGAGTAAATGCTCCAATTGAAGTTCTCTCTTCCTAGGTGTATCAAATTGACAACTAAATGCTGTCACCTTGAATGTTTGCCTAGAAGTGATTCTACCTTTCACACACATAAGCACAAAGTCCATAATAAGACTGATCTATATTTGCAGTTTTAAGTTGTTAGAAGACATAGTAAATTTTGGTTAAAACTTGGTAAGTCTTAAATTGGATGGATTGCTTACTTCTGTGAGGTTTTCTGTGAGCTTTTTTGTAGTCCCAGAAAGAAATACTTTCTTAACCCATATGTGACCTCAATGTTGTTGCTATGGCATTTTCAGTGAAAGAATCTCTGTAGCTGATTTCACCACTGTAAACTTGTCAAGGACTCAACTAAATCCAGGATTTCTCAGAAGATTAACTGTTTAGTCAATCAGGCCAGGTGGGCATAGAGACCAGGTGACAGCATGAGGTTACTCTCCACAAAGGAGTGTGACCTAGTTCCCAAACTTTGTGTGTTATATGATTGTGTGTATGTGTGTGTGTGCCTGTGTGTGTGTGTGTGTGTGTGTGTGTGTGGTGAATTACATGCTCCAGCATAGTTCTCATCTTTGTATATTTGTAATTGCAACAGCCTTTAGTTAGGAGTCTGACTTAGCTGCCATTAATTGAGTTAAATATTGGTCCTGATCAATGCTTAAAGCTACCATTTCTTCCTACATAATTATTGATAGTTCAGAAATATGACTTTAATACTGATTTGCTGTCTATCATTTATATTATCTCTTTAAAAAATCAAAACATAAAAAGCAGCAAATGTTGCTTGTCTGACCTATACTATAATATCACGAAAGACTCATCTCTGTCTTACTAGCTAATAAAAATCATCCCCAGAGTGATGTCCACATTTTGTTAAATGGTCATTCATATTTTGATGAATTTCCAGTAACTCTAACTTGGAGAACCATAGACAGAATATAAGAGGATTTATATACTTTGTAGGACCATGCATCCCTGCAGTCATATAACAGTGCTTAACTACTTGAGACACTTTCAGAGACAAGAGTATTTGACATCAGTTTCTCTTCTACTAAGGCAGAGGTTCTTCTATTCACCTCATTTTTTACTTGATATTCCTATAGAAATTCTTCTAGAGGGAGCAAACACTTGTACCCCATATACAGTCATCAAAAGGAATTGGGTTTTTTAGAAACAGATTGGACCCTTAGTCAAAAGATACTTCAAGATTTTCAGGCCAAACATTCTGAAAGAAACCATTCAGATGGTTAACACATTTTACTAGCTAAGTCATAGTTCAAGTTTCCATATAAAGATCTATAGCTGATGGAAGCACATAATTAGTCTGACAGAACCCTTGGCACATGGCTTTTAACAGAATGTGATGTGTACTTCGGAGTCTTGTTGATATCTTAGTGGTGGTAAATGTAAAGAGGGAGATAATACCAGCATCTAGTAAACAGGGCCGTGGATGCTGCTGAACATTCTGTTCTACACAAGAAGTTCCATCACAAAAGATTATCCATCCCAAAATATTAATAGTTCTAAGACAAGAAACCTGACCACATTCCCAATTGAGCCTTCGGGCAGCTGTAGCCTAGTTGACATTTTGACTACAATGTCTTGGGAAGCTTTGAATCAGACCCACTCAGCTAAGCTCTTTCTGTGTTTCTGGATTTCTGACCTTTGAAAATATGTGAGACAATCTTTGTATGCTATGTGAAGCTGATTAATCTTGGAGTATTTCAGTGGCAGTAAATAACTAGCACACCACTCAAAATATGTCCTAGTTAGGAGCAGGTTTTTAGGGAACTAAATCAGACGGTGTCCAGTAAAAGTGTTTGGAGGGTGCAAAAATCATAGAAAGAATATAGACAAATACACAAAGTAGCAGAATTGGCACAGTGTAGAGCTTTTGCTCACTAGTTCGTGAGACTTGATGCATGCTCATTTGATGATGGTGATGGCATCGTGATTATTTGGAATGAATCTTACACATTTAGCCCTCCTTTGCAGAAGAGTACTGATGATTGTCAAGGCTTCTTATAATAAAGTGAAAGACCGGAACAAGTTGCAGTGGATTATTGAATCAGTAGAAAAAGAGAAGCCCAAGCCTTGTGTTCCCAAATGGAAAAGTGAAATGGGTCTGTGCTAAATGGGGAATCAAGCAGAAGAGAAGAAGGACAAGTGATGCTGACACTTTAATAAAGATGTGAACAGATGTGAAGCTTATGGCCAGTGCTTTGCAGATGAGATGCCGTAACAAATATTCTGAATACAGCTGCTCTGAGAAATGCAGATTCTGACTCCATAAGGAGGTTGAGGTTCTGCCTTTGAGTAGCAAGTCCTAAGATGGAAAGACGATTCTGGAAAGAAATTTCTTCACGTGAGAGTTCATGAATGGGAAGAAGGTATTGATAATGCAGATATTTAGAAGGTCAGAAAAGAGGTTTGGTAAGATGGACCAGCCTGACAACCTGAGTTCAGTACCTGGAAATCCCACCGTCAAAAGAGTGAACAAACTCCTACAAGTTGTTCTTTGATCTCCCACTATAGCATGTGCTACCCCTAAGATTAATAATAAATAAGAAAAAAAAAAAGATCTTAAAACAGCTCTACCCTCTTCTAACGCATACAGGATCAAAATAAGGAACAAGTCTGGCAAGGAAAGATGATGACAACAGAGGGCAAAAGCATCAGGGCAGAGTGGAAAGGCCTCCTGAGAGTGAAGCCCTCAACATGTTTGGATTAACACCAGTTATTTGATCCACACCATACAAACATACAAATGAGAGGATTGGAAGTGCTCGTTTTTCAGAGTGCAATACACACATACTTTCATGCACACATCTGCACACACATTTAATGAGGCATTAGATATAATTCCAAAAATTAGGCATTTCTGTAAAAAATTTTTTACCTACAAATGGATGCCAAAAAAACAAAATTTTCAGCTGGAAGGAAGGAGCATGGGATACCTAGGTCGGTGACTAACATTATTTGTGCCATTTGGGGAAGTTGTGAGATGGAAGTACAAATACCATTTTTTTTCCAGCAGTTCCATGGGATGTGATTTTAGATGACAGTACATCATGATGACAGGTTGGACACAATCCCCTGTTCTCTCAAGGGAAGACTGGAGGAGTTACACTGAATGAGAGGATTTAGAAAGCATTTTATTATTCTGAAGCACTTTATCTCTTGTTGCAGGTTTTTTGGCAGGGAGTTAAGGCTCCATGCAAATCATTTTAAAATGAAGAGAATTGGTGTGCTGGCCAGCTGTGAATATAGCTTGGTGTCCCAATAAAATGAGCTGGAATATGGTACTATTCGAACCTGGGTTAAAAGAATTCACCAAGAGTAATCCATCTAGTCCAGAGCGCATGATTTTTAATATTTCAGAAAAAAATCATTCCAACTTGCTTAAAAAATGTGCTCTCTCTCTCTCTCTCTCTCTCTCTCTCTCTCTCTCTCTCTCTCCTTACATCTGAGATTTCTTTTACACGTGTACATAGGACAAATCATAACTGAACAAATTTTGTTAAATGTGCTTTTCTTTCATTCTTTTATTACATATCAATTCATTTGTAGCATTAAATAGAATTTTGGTTGTTACAGAGTTAAATAAACTGGAGTTTCTTTCCAAAGACCTGTAAAATTAAGTAAGGATACACCCCGGAAACCTCTACGCACTATTGCTATAATGTATCTTAAAGACAAACATAAGGGAAATTATTTCTCTACATGGGAAGAAATCTTAAGGTGCTAAATAATTTTTTAACAAGGAAGCATAGCTCATGGAATAAAAAGCAGTTGTATTTCTCACCCAAACTATATCATTAGCACAAATTATGAAGAGTTTAAAAAGAATAAATAGCTATATGTTAACTTTGAAACCCCATTAGTAACTAAATGGCTAATATGTGACTTATTTTGCTAATAAAAGCTTATTTCATATTATAGTGGTCTATGCATAAAATTGCATGCAAACTTTTTCTTATATAACAAATAGACTTGAGTTGGATCATGTCCTTAAGTACTAAAAATTCAATAAATGTGTGGGAAGAACGGATGAAATCATTTCTATTTTTCTTACTGAAGGAGAGATTTTTAAATAGAAAATGGCAGGGAAATGATAAAATTAAGTTGCACAACTTTTAGAAAATACTCTACAGTAAAAACGATGCATTAGAGATCAAAGGAAAACTAAAACCTAGAGTGAACATACATGAAAAAAAGATAGATACTAGGTTTTTTCAAATTCTTTATATTATTGAATTTTTGTGGAATCCATACAATAATCATATTTATACATACTCCCCTGTCTGCACCCCCTTGCAATGACCTGCCTGAGGTCTATTAAGTTAAATTTGTGTCCACAAGTGCCCGTCTGTATGGGTTCATTCATTAGAGCTTGGTTGACGTATCTATACTCACAACCTTAAGGAAGCCTGACTCTACCCTCCCAGCAACCAATAGTTGCCAATATTTGCTCAGATTGGGTTCGGGTTTCTTACTCACTTTCCCCCATCTATACTGAGATTATGTGTGGTTTAAGCTTACATAGGACTTGTGCATGATGTCACCATTGCTGTGAGATCATATAACTGCCCATCTGTCTGCACAACTCTGTTCCTTGTGATCATCATCACTTCTGTCTCTTACAATATTTCTCCCCCCACCCAGAGCTTTAGGAGGCAGAAGCTTGATATGGCTATCATATTCAGTGATAAGGACTTTGCAGTCTCTTTTTCTCTGCATATTGTCCATTTGTGGGTCTCTGTGTTAACATCTGCTGCATGAGGAAGGTTTTCTGGCGACAGTTAAAAGATGCATTTGTGATTCAAGAAAATGTGCTTGAAGTAAAGCATCAGATATGCTGTAAGTAAACAGGATTTTTGAAAAGCACATGGGAAATCTTTCCACCCCCTCTTCAGCAAAGATCCCTGAGCCCTGGGTAGGTGAATTTTAATATAGGAATTCTGTTCAATGACTCAAATTCTGCAGAGATTGCATCTAAAATAATACCAAATTTGAAAACTGAAAAACATTAGCAATTAATGACTCCTCAGGTTTTTACGTCTTAAAAACTGGAAATCATATTAAACAAATATTAATGAAACCTTAATTTTCTCTACATCTTTTCTTAAAAATTTCAATTATCTTCCCAAATCCATAGTTCTCCAGTCTTATCATTCTCCACCCTGATTGTCTTTCTCATCCATCCGGCTGTGCAGGCCATTTGAAAGGTTTAGATTTCTGCTCCATCCCATCTCAGCATGTGTATGATTGGTACTTGTCTTCTCAGGACCTGGAAGTGTCTGGATAGAAAAGGATGATCCTTCATCAGCAATTTCAGAATGGAGAGAAGGATGAAGAACATTAGCCCTGTCTATATTTTGTCAGCTATATGATACACCTAATACCTGTTTTGGAACAATATTTCCCACTCAGCTCCATGTTCCTCGTGACACTGAACTCCAAGCTCTAGGGTTATCACTCCTGCCCACACCCACTTATCTCAGTTCTTACCTCCTCCTGTCATTCAGTCTTTGTTCAGATGCTACCTTCTCATTAAAAACTCTCATGTCAGGCTTAGGAACAAGCATTACTCCTGGTCAACGTGTATGAGTAAGCAAACTATGTAAGACAAGAGAAAGAACAGTTCAAAGGGACTGGAAAAAAACAGTACCTGACACCCACAAACACTGAGGAAGGAAGCCTGTTGCCTGACAGAGTCATGGTTGGCAGGACATTGAGGAGAAACACAGAGGTCTGGCCTGAATTGGTCATACACTAAATACTTCTGTTCTACCTAGCAAATCTTAGCAAGGCCAAAAGAATGAAACAATTCTGATATAAGGTAAGTATATTTCAAAATAAAGCACAAATTGTTTAAAGTAATTCATAACTTCATAGTCTTTACAGATAACAATATGAAATGCTTGGCAACAGGTGAAAAATCTCGAAGCATGTAACACAGCTGATAAAGGAGACTCATGGAAGGAGACAAATCAATTAATCAAAATCTACCCAGCTGACACAGACATTAGAATTAGGATGTGAAGATACTATGACAGTTATTTAAACTTCTGCTTCCAAATTCTATACAGAGAAAAAAATTCCAAATTAAAGCAACATGAAGACTATTTTCAGGCATAAAAATCTGAACACTTGATGATCATCAGATCTGGAGAATAATAGGAAAATTCTGAACACAAACCAAACGTTGCAATATGTATTACAAACTCATAAGTATATGTATATACACACAGATACACACACACACACACACATATATATATATACACACACACACACATAAACACACACACATACACACACACACATATCACCTAGGGTGAGTCTAAAAAGAGCATGAAAAAGGAAACCATCTAAGGAAAAGAGCATACAATAAGTTATTTAATATAGAGCTCAACTGAATGGGAGCAGTGAGTTCGTGCTGTCCATGTGAAGGCGTGCACATGGAATCTGGATGAAATTTACCCACGAAAGAAATACAATAAAGTTGCTGTGGAAACAATATTGCCTCCAGGTCATATACAAACCTTATTACAGTCCAGTGACAATTGCAATGTTTGGATACTCTTTCTCCAAAATCACCAAAAGGCACAAGAAGCAGTTTCCATTTTCTCTATGATGATCCCATTGCAAATATTTTGTGTGGGACAGTCTCATGTGTCCCAGGTTGGCCATGCACTTTCTATGTAGCTAAGAATGGCTTTGAGCTTCTGAACTTCCTGCCTCCACTTCCTGCCAAGTGCTGGGATTACAAGCAAACAATGTTAATATTATAGATATCTTTTCCAAAAGTTTCAATTTTCACAGACTTTAAAGCATTCAAAACAAGACAACAATAACAATGAAAAGACTTTCAATGGGGCCAGGATACATTTGCTGTTTCTGATATGTCACATGTATTAGTAATGTCATGACTCCCTACACCCATCAGATGCCTCTGCCTCCATTATTCCTGAGATCAGGACATTAGTTCAATGTGTGTCAGTCATGTAGACCACTCATGACTACTAAGATAAGACATTACTGGAAATAAAATTGCTGCTGCAAAAGAAAAAAAAAATAAAAATAAATTGGCCAGCTTCTTGATCATTCTGTTCCTGTTCACTGTTTCCCTGACAGTATTACAGTTTAAGTCTTATCCTCTCCTCAATCCAAAAGTTATTGGAATCGGGGTCTGGCAAGATGGCTCAGCAGGTAAAGCATAAGTTACACAAAACTGACACCTGAGTATGTTCCCCAAAATCCATGTAAAGGAGGAAGAAGAGAAAGAATTTCAAAAAGTCATCCTCTGACTCCTCCACATGTACACCATGAAACAGGTAGATGTGCATGAGTATGTGTATGTGCACACACATACACACACAAACACACACATCATACGTGAATACAGAACAATCATAAGTAAACTGAATTAAACTTTTTAAGTTATAGGAAAACACTGTTTCTGCACTTCTGTTCTGAGTGTTAGTTTCATAGATTTGCAAATGCCCAAATTTTCTCAGGAAAATTTAGCAGGCGTTAGAATTGCTTTTGAAAATGAAATTTCAGGCACTTCTGTCTAAGTAGAAATGCTATTAGCAAGATAATTGCAGTGTTGGAAAAAAATCAGAGATAGTTTTGGCTATCAAGCATCTATTCATCATCAAACAGGGATAAAAGGAGATGTTACATGGAAATGTACTGTAATTTCTGCTCAGACTCCTTAAACAATTAACTTCCAGATCCTAATTATGTTCGCTGTTTGCTCTGGTTCCTTACGCATAGCTCTTCACTGCTCATCTATCAATCTATTAATATACACTTTCCACTTCACTCCCTGCCTGGTCAGGTTCACTTTATTCTACATGAAAAAAGAATAGGTTGTACATTTCTTTGAGTGGAAATTGGTCTTTGCTTTATTCCTTCTCTTTTATAGGTGTCCTCTGTCTTCCACTATATATATATATATATATGCTGATTTCTTCCAGGTTGTTTTGTAAAGGCTGGTGGATTCAGTTAATGCGTAAATCTGCATAAATGCATATGGTGGATAATAAGGACTAGCTTTTCCTGTAGCATTTATACACGTACTAATTCCTTGTACAAATATTTACAGAGGACTTTCTATATTTCAGATCATGTGCTAATTGCCAAAAAGTTCTTCGCTGAGTATTTATACACTTCCTCATCCAACAATTATTCATTTTACTTTTCCTATATCCTAGGCATTGTTCCAGAGTTAGGATTTAATAGCTAAGTCAATAAATTAACTGACTAAAATCCGTCTTCATACAGCTTGCATTCTACTGAGGGAAACAGACTTTTAGTCCTTTCAGACACATCTTTAAACACAGTTAAAAATTTTAAAGATGCCAATTTTAGTATAATAGATATATAATTTGTGTGATATTAAATATTTTCACACATATTTTCATAAAGAGACATTTATGATTTTGGTTATTCCATGAATCTGCTTTTTGAGACACCATTTTATTTGCGTAGACACTGAAATTATAAGCCTCTGAAGTATATAATCTGATATAGACAGATAGAGGACAGATGATAGATAGCTGTGTGGGGGGGGATTATCTGTTGAGGAGGGAGGGAGGGAGAAAGAATGAGAGACAGAGAGAGAAAGAGAGGAAGAAAACTCACGTTTCCATAGTTCCTTTTGAGACTTGCTCTTAACGCCTTATAGACCTCCCACTAGATCACATCATCTAAAGACCACCTCCTGTCTACATCACTGAAGAAACCGAACTTTAGCACTCATGCATTTGTGTGAGAACCAGAATCCAGTCTATGGTCCATTGGTATAAATTTTAGGGGTCTGACAAGATCATTTAGAAGTCAATACATTGCTACTCAAAACACAAGCACTAAGTAAATATTCTTATGAAATTAAGAGCAAGAACAGATTCTCCAAAGAGATGCCTTAAGTAGAAGCCCTTGGTCATTTAATATTTAAAATCAATAAATTGAGATGTTAGATGCCTCCTCAGTGGTTAGGGTTTGGTTTCCCACAGGCTGGGTGCTGAGGATGTTCTCATGGAGAGTTTGGAAGATAAGCATACTTTCCATTAACACTGTTGTTAAAAGAAGCTTTTAAGAGCCAGAGGGAGGGAAAAACAACCCATAAAGCTGGACATGGCTGATAGGACTGGTAACACCGAAAAATCAGCTGTACCTAGAAAATCCTGTTTCTACAGTAATGGGTGTATACCATGTGCTGCCATGGCTGCTGCTTTTCTTTAATGTCTTTAACTTTTTGGTAGTGGCTCTCATGTGAGTGACACGTGAAGAAGATTTGGGGGTAAGCAGTACCCTGATGGCTGTTTGTCCATCAGATACATTCACTTACAGGTCTGCAGCAATGCTTAACAAGACTACTTTTATTTTATCATGAATACACACAAGCTAATTACCAGAAAGTATGCAATTAATAGAAGACCTAGGGTATCCTAACCTCTAAAAGATGCTCAGACACAAAGAAAGAGAGTACTTGGAAATATCAAGGCCTTTGTCTTCACATGGTTCAGGAAACTACTTCAGTCCTCAGTGCCAGAGCCAAAGATTCAACTCTGGTATAGATAGCCACATGACATTTCAGTGCAAACAGGAAACTGACATGCTTCATTCCCAGCATCTTAGTTACTCCATTACTCCATAGTATTTTCATCTGCACTCCTAGTCTGCAACTCTAAGTTGAGTGTGAGTAGATGTGTGTCTGTCATTTAATCGCATTCTGAGATAAGACTCCAAAGCAGATATGAAGGCTGCCTATACCTTCTTGGACTACAGACTTACATACCTTATTTCCTTACCCTCTCACATGTGACATCATTTAAGTCACAATATGACCGTGGAAAGCCCCAGTCTTTATAGGTCCATTCCAGATATGAAGATAAAGGACAATGTGGAGTTAGCTAGTGCTTTTCTAGAAACCCTATTTTCTGGATTCTGCACACAGTCTCCAAGCTCTAGCTGTTACCATTCTGAGTTTAAAAAAAAAAATCACATTCTCTTCCCATTCAAGAAGAAAGGGAATGGAATAGTTAGGACAATTATCTTAACTAAAATCTGATTCCTAAAGAGATTTATCCAAACTACTGGGCCAAAGCCTGGCTGTCACACAGCCAGTAAATGGCGATCATTTCCCTAAAGAATCCCTGGTATTATATGAACTGTAAAAGTCAAAACTGAGCCCAACTAAGCAACAGTTAAGGTTTTTAGGAGTTGAATTGCAACATCAATTAGGCTTGAAATTGTGTTGTGACGAGGACAAAAAGTTCAGGGCATGTGTAGAATTTGGGTTGAGATGAGAAGGATGTGAAGGACATTAGAATCTTTTAGGCCATCTTTTCCTGAAAACAACTCCAGGAAAACAACTCCTTGTGTTATAAAGGGAATTTCCAAAAGAAGAAAGTGATGTTTAGAAGGCTTAACTTGTCAGACCCAATCAATTTGGTATGAGACAGAGACACACACTAGGATTTCTTCTGTAAAAATCTCTTTATGACTCAAGGAGGCCTTTAGGAAAGTGAACAATTTTTCCAGGACTTGAAACTTTAGGAAACAGTGTTCCTGCCCAGTAAAGACACTAATATCATCAAAAATACTAATAAATGATATAGTCATGAGCAATAGAAATATAGGATCTATGTAAGCATACTTGGAGCTACAGTCAAATCACAAATGTTTCAGGTTAGCTAGCAGTAAAAAGTATGCAGAATAGTAAGAATAAGGAGCATTACATGCTTGAGTTGTAACTAAATTAAAAAATAACATAATAATAAATGGCAACATGCATAGTCTAGGTCAGGAAACACATCCAACTTAATAGAAGCATGGACCTCAGTACAATGTGCAATTTCGTGAGAATCTTGTTTAACAAACTGGGCAACTTCACCTATTACAACATCTATTGATAGTCAACTTGACATACATAGGAAGAACAGGCCTCGGCTGAGAAATTTCCTCCATCAGATTGGTGTTCTTAATTCTGTAAGTGATAGAGTCGGGCCCAGCACATGGAGCTGTGTCACCACAGGGCAGGTGAGCCTAGGCTGCATAAGAAAGGCAGCTGAGTAAGCCAGAGGAAGCGAGCCAGTAGCAGCATTCCTACATGATCTTTGCTTAGATCCCTGCCACTAGGGTTTTGCCTTGGCTTCCCTTGATGATGAAATAAGCCAGATTAACCTTATCCTCCTCCAAATTGCTTTTGATCAGTGTTTCATCCCCGAGACAGATAAGCAAATAAAGCGCATATTGAACCATGGCATGGACAATTAGGGATGCTTTGCATGCAGCAAGATTTGGAACCTGCAGACTTTTAGCTTGAAATTTGCAAGTGTTCAAGTCATCGCTTTTTATACTTATCTGTATGCCTGTTTCTAGTGTTCTTTACAATCTGAACATGTGTCAGAGCACTAAGCATATACTGGGGCTGCCTCAGTATTTAAACTTGTAATTGCTTTGAAAAATAGCACCATAAGGTTTTTCTCATTGCTCTAAGTACCATCTCTTCACGTTCATGTCTTCATCTTGTTCGTCAGTCATGTAGTTCATGAATATAAAAGTAAATACCCTCAGGTCAGAAAGAGAGGGAACGCAGGTGAATTGCTTGCTACACAAAATTGGTGACTCAGGTTCAATCCCTGGACCTATGATGGAAGAGAGAACTGACTCTCCAAAGTTGTATTCTGACCTCCACATGTTCATTGTGGTATGTGTACCTGCATTCTTACACATGCTCATGTATGCACACACACTAATAAGAATTAAACATATAATCTGTCAAATCCAGTA
This sequence comes from Eospalax fontanierii, assembly GCA_035773235.1. Taxonomy (NCBI): domain Eukaryota; kingdom Metazoa; phylum Chordata; class Mammalia; order Rodentia; family Spalacidae; genus Eospalax; species Eospalax fontanierii. The sequence continues at coordinate 22,914,307 of CM069540.1, forward strand.
GGTTGTGAAATATTTGGGAATCACACTCCAGAGATTGTTTTTATAAACTTGGTAGATTAGTAACAATTTGTTAATGAAGATTTTCTTTTAATTATTGAAGGAAAGACATTCATTAATTAACAGAAAGGAGCCCTGGTTTCATCCAGATTAATTATTTCTGGGAATGGATCCCAAGCCTACTCACAAGCTATTTAAAGTGGTTATTTTAGCAACAAAATTAAGCAGCTTGAGGTTTAGTCCTAATAATGTGGACCATGGCAATTAAGTTGGGGCTTATACATGGCTTTCTTCAGCAGCTGATACCTCATGGAATTTGATATGTCTTCAATAGCTTTTTCAGCTTCTCCAAAGTGTACATGATAAAGAGAAATAAGCAAAAGATCCATGAGTCACAGTAGTTGTTGGTCCCACATTGTGTACTTCTAACACCTGACACCACCCCCCAGAATGTTCAATGTAGGGCATTTTAAAGGCTGGATCATTGGCATGATTGTTGAAGTCGCAACGTGCCAAAATTGTGGAGACAATTCAGTGCAGCCTCTTTGATTTTTCATTGCTTCTCCGCAGCCCATAACTGGTACTTTATAGATATTCACTGCCTCTGTTCCTTCCTTCTTCATATACTTCCATGATCATATCTAGAATTGTCACCATGTTCAGCAAATATCCTTCTATTGCCACTCTCAGTGGTCTTCTACTCCATCCTCCTTTGGCTCATTGGGGAGGGACTGATTTTTATGTGATGTCTGTTCATATCCTTCCTCTAGCATTTACTCTTGAAATTCTTGAAAAATAACATTTGTCCTTTGGCATGCATTACATTGCAACCTATCCTAACTTAGCTACCATCCTCTACAAATATCTTTCACATTATTTTTTATTAAAATATTGGCATGACTCCTGTCCTCCACATGACAGATAGTCTCATCATTGTAACTTTTTCCTCCCATCCCATCCCATCCACTCACTTCCACGATTACGTGTTAGACCTAGCAATACCTCTACTAACGCCGTGCCTGTACCCTGAAGGCTTCATTTCTCTTTGTGTTGCTTGGCTATTGGACTTACCTGATCTCCTTTTTTTAGCCCCATAATCAGCCCTAATCTCTTGGCTCTTCCTTTGTTTAAACCATATCACCAAGCCTTAATATTTTCATTCCTTCCTCTTTCTGTTTAGATTCCTTGGTACATCAGTCTAAGAACATCAGCTCACAGCCACATTCAGGGATAATGAACACTTTGATCTTATTTCCTCTCTTGAGGACTGAACAATATTCTACTCCATGTAATACCTCTCTGTGGCGAATTTCTTTCCCTAGAGCACCCTTCCTACTCCAGGCCACTAGCTTCAGAATGCAGCTACTTGTTTACTGTCTTATTTGCAAGTGTATCCACTTCTTAGCCATCAAGTGCTACAGTTCTGCATATCCAGGCCCTTTTGTAAAGGACAGTAGTCCCACCTGATCTGTAATTTTATTTTCTGTGGCTTCAGTTACCCACCATGAACTATGATATAGACTTACAGACAGAAATTCCAAGTATAAACAATTGATATGTTTAAATTCCTATTCTTGAGTGATATGATAAAATCTTACATTGTCTCCTTCTCCCCTACCCAGAATGTGGGTTGTGTCTGTCCAGTGCATCCAGGCAGTATATGCTATCTACCACAGTAAAAGGTAGGTTTAAAGGGAAAGAAGAAATAAGGGAGGAAGTTAGGAACGAAGGAATGAATGAATGAACGAAGGAAGCAAAGGTTACAGGAGTATCTAATAACTTTTGTTATATTATAGCATTAGAATTTTTATTTTTATTAGTACTTATTATTTTAATTAATTGTTGCTCCTAATACATAAATTAAAATTTACCATATCATGTCTAATTAGAAAAAAACATTATATAGCATTCAGCACTGCCCATATTCTCTTGCATTCACTAGGAGTCTTAGAACTTGTCTTTGAAGAGCAGAGGAGATTATTATAATTTATTCTTTCTTAAGCAGATATTCTTCTGATATTTATGTAAACAAATCCTTATAACAACTCAAAAATCTGTAGTGAACTATCAGCTTTCATAAATTTTTCCCTTGACTTTGTCATTGATACCTTGAATACAACTTGTTGATAATTGAAATGCAAATTTCCCAGTTAAGTTTCTTGTCCAGGGCCAAATTCTCAAGAGATCACTACAAAATATTTGATTCCTTGGTTCTCAGATCAAACATGTCCTTTTATCTTCGTCTTTACCATAAAAGTCAACATCACTATCTATAGTCTTATAGACTAATGTTTTATATTTATAAACTGACAGACACTGTAGCTAATATTCTTCTCAACAGTAAATCTGATTTGTCTTCAAGGCCCCATCCTACACTCTCTTCCACTAAAACCCACCAGTGTTTTCCTTTTACTCAGTTGCTTTCAAAAGGCACTATGCCACATTCTCTTATTCTTAATATTCTAGCTATACATTCATTCTCTCTTTGAATGTAGAGCATATATTTGTGGAATGATTTAGTAAGTATATGACACGTTAGAAGAGCTTAGGGGGCTGGAGAGATTGCTCACCGACTAAGAGCACTGGCTGCTTTTGCAGAGGAGCCCTAACTCCAGTTCCAAGGTATCTGACACCCTCTTCTGAACTCCTAGGACCTTTCATGACACAGGTGCACTTACAAACATGCATGCAATATATATACATAAAATAAAAAATAAAAAATAGAAGAAAATTTTAGTGGGGTGCTTTGATATTGCATTAAATTTTTTTATATAACAGTGATGGGGCTGAAGATATGGATCAGTGGCTTAGAGCAGTTGCTGCAGAGGACTTAGATTCTACTCCCAGCACCCATATGCAGATTACAACTGGGGGTAATTCTGGTTCCAGGTCATATAGTCCCTCTTATAGCTTCCGTGGGCACTGCATGCAGGAGGTATCCTTACATTCAAGCAAGCAAAGTACTCATACACATAAACTATTAATACATAAATAAACAATAGTGATTCTATGTGGACCTCTTTTCTCTCTAGGGGGTCCAATGCATCTGGCTTACGTCACATGGAACCGGCATCCCATGCCTGTGGCTTGACTCTACTACAAATGGGTCCAGCTTCCCTTTCTAGTCTCTTCAACTTAAGTTCAGCCTAGACACAAAATAAAGGATTATATTCCTGTGAACTCAGGAGTAGTCAAATCACAGCCTGAGGCCCAGAAAAAGTTGGCAGATTTGTGACCAAGTCCTCCTTATGTGTGGCACACAGAGATTTTTGTCTTCCTAAGGAAAGACTCATATCAGCCCCAGGGCAGCAGCACACTCCTCAGTATAGACTCTGTAAAGAAATGGCCCTTTGTGGCCAACTTGCAGGATGATGTTCCACCATCAGGATAGAGCTTTGTGCTGAAGATAAAGTCCCTTTCCAGCTGTGATTTAAACTTCTCAAAGGCAGACAAGAGTGCTCTCAGTTGTCAACTTAGCAACCTCAAAATGCTTTAACACTAAGCAGCCCTGACCCATACGCAAGATTTGCTTCTGACTAACACATGAGCTTGAGGGACTGTTGAAAGGGAAAGGAAATGAAATTTAAAAGGACCCTTGAAAGAAGAACTGAAATATATCACCAGGCAGGTGGCATCGCATTCAGACAGAATAACATCTTACACTTTGCAAAGGGCATCAGGATGCTGCTGTGTGCCTGTTCCCAGTAGTCCTCTGAACTCCTGGAGCCAGAACTCAGGATTACTGACATGCTTCAAGGTTCTACTAGCAAGTCCTTAGTCACCTCCTTAATCCTAAGAAATCATGGGATTACCACATCTCAGATAATTTAACATGTGTGTATATGTAAATCTGTACAAACACACACACACACACACACACACACACACACACACATTCACACAAGTTACAAGTTACATGTGGAAAACTTAGAGGCAAAACTTAAATGCCCTGGTTTCTATTGAACATTTATTAATTGTTGTAAGTGCTTTCTAGAAAATGGAAGAATATTGATGAATTAATGTCAGATAAATTTATATTTTGTTCTTGTTCATTCTTGTAATTATTCAATAGAAACTAGGGATGTAAAAAATTAAACTAATTATATTCCCCTCCCTACACACACACACACACACACACACACACACACACATATACACACACAACTTTTTTAACCTCTCATTGTCTGAAAACTTTCACTTTCCTATTTGCCTCTTCTATTTGCAAGGCCCTTTGAGCAACAGGTTACCTCCTCGTTCAATGGCTAAGAATAACCTGGTTTTTCTGAAAAGCAGTTTTGTTTGTGATAGTCTGTTTCTCAAGACTATCGTGAGAGAAGAATATCTGCTGTTAAATGATCCTGGATATGGCTTTCAGGCTTCCTTGTGTGGAAATCTAATTCTATCTTTCTTCAGATTCCAGGATTTTGGCTTGTAGCATATAATCAGTGTGACTATCACACACACACACACACACACACACAAACATACAAAAAAAACACAAAAAAACAATTATTTATCTTCCCCACATTGACTACCAGGCCCATATTTTGGCTTTGCTTATAAGGCACAAGTCTGTACATTAGTAAATGGGAATTCTTCATACAGGCGTATATGAAATGGTGACTTAATTCATGCCTTTATTTGTTCAGTTACTTTTAACTCATCAAGCTGTTATCACATTGGAAAAAAGATTTTGGGGTAACCTGCATGTTCCTGAGCTATGGTATTTCATACTTAACTGCAGAATAAATTGCTATTTATTCGCTCTGAAATGAGAGTTCTGTTATTGACATTGACGCTGTTCTGCATGTCATGGAAGGCATCCAATTTCCCCTGACCTCAAACTTGGCAGTGGTCTTGCTTCTTACTCCCTGAAAAGGGATAATATAGATGGGCCACAATAGTAGGGCAGATATAAATAGAGGAAATATAGAAAAAATCAAGAATTCACTTTTTAGGAAAGAGCAGCCCAAACCAAGTAGTAACAGCCAGGTCCTCATAGGTATGGAGCTTTCCTTTTTCCTTTATCCTTTCCTTGTTATGGCCTCCTTTAAGTCCTGCTCCAGGATGGTCACTTGTACTAAAAGGGTGAGATTCACGTGGAAATCCATTTGACCCAGAATTCAGTTTACTATAAGTAGATGTATAAAACGCAATAATATGTATAGCAGCTGGACATGGTGATGTACACCTTTAATCCTAGCACTCTGGAGGCAGAGGCAGAGAGATCTCTGAGATGAAGTTCAGCTTGGTCTGCATAATAAGTTCCAGACTGGCTGGGACTACAGAGAGACCTTGTCTCAAACAACAACAAACAAACAAATAAAAAAGTATATATAGAGGTTTAAGTACCATTTTATCTGAAAAGTTCATGAGAGGGGAGGGCAGCAGCCCTCTGTGCATTCTCTTTTGGTGAGGACATCCCTGAAGCTAGTTTCAGCTGACCCAGGCAGAACTGGACACTATCACCATTTTCTCTTATAACCCTGTTATAAGTGGCCACTACCTCCACATCTTTATGGCCTGACTGGAGTAAACTATCATTCATTATTTTACTTTCATGTTGTTTTTTTGAAACCTATTGGTCAGTCCCTCTGGGAACTGACAATGTGTATAGTGTGAAGAATCCTTGGCCCTTATCACAAGCCTTTCCAGTAACTGAATAATTCATTCAAGAATAAAGCAAACATGGAGTCCTTTCCATGTACAGGGTGATCCTAATGATCCTGGGTGATTTTTGAGTGAGTGAAGCAAAAGTTTGTTCTCACACGTCAAGTGACAGGGCTATGAATCTCTGGATGGTGCAGACTACACATCATAGATCATGTCTGTGAATGAGGAGGCACTAAGATACACTGAGCCAAAGGCTTTGCTTTATGGCTGGGCTGTGGTTCTTTGTATCTGAGAAGTGTTGTCAACATAATCACTCAAGAACTTGGCCTTCTTTATTTTCTGTCAGCCCTTTAAGTACTATGACATGATCAGATACTGCTGTTTGTGGAATCAGAGATCTGTTTGCTTTGATCCAACTATTGATGTGCCACAAATCGAAAGTCCAGCATCAGAGCATCACATAAATATAGAAGAGCAATTATGAAGTTTCAGTAATGAACAGAAGATGACAGCCATTTAGAATAACAATGATAATAACTAGAGCGATAATCAAGAATAACAACTTAAAAGTTATTTTGAAATGTCCTATTTGTATTGAAGCAATGTACAATTTTCTACAAATAATTACTTTTGGAAGGTGAACAAAAAATAACTTTTGATATTCTATTTTCTTGGTTCTTCAGTTTAAATTTGCTGCCCGAACTTCCTACCAATTATGGTTTATTTACTTCATAACTCCAGAGCTCCTGAGCAATTTACAGTGGTGAGACTTTATCTGACTGTTGGAGGCAAATTCCAAAGCCTCGCCTTTGGCAGTAATGACTCCACTGAGATACATTCATTAGAAATGTGAAGTGGGAATCAAAAGGTTGGAACGTATGGCTTCCTCCCCTTTGAAACTCTAGTGATAGGAGTCATTTCCATTTAAAAAAATATTGAAAACCACATCATCTGGATGAGTAAAAGACGTGGATTTAAAATGTTTTCTTAAAGGTCGATACAAGTTAATCCAGGTGATTAGAGGAAAACTGAGCCTGTCCTCCTCTTTACTGTCCTTTCTAGTTCCCCCATCCATCCATCACCTCTTCCCACATTGAGTTCAGCTCAGTGTTCTTCACTCACTCTATTTGTTCCATCTCTGCTTATATTCAATCTCGCCCTCTCATATCAATAAACAGCTCCCTCAGCTCCACCCCCAAAACACAGAGCATAAACATTCATCTAGCTTAAACACACACAGCTAGTACAAACACATATAAACACAGGCCCAGAACCAGTTCAAACACATAGAAACCATTAACACAAATACAGATTCCAAGCAGATGTAAACGCAAACACACACAAAGTCCAAACACTCATAAACACACACAAATACAAATACAGCTTAAGTACACACTTTCAAACACCCAATCCAAGTACACACATGCAAAACAAATACACACAAAGCACAAACAACAGTATATTCAAATCTACAGGAAAAAGGAACTCACATGTGCACAAACATGTTCAACACAAACACATAGCAAAAACAGGTTAACAGAAATTCTCCTATGTGTACTTATATCTCAAGCATGCATTCAATACATATGTACCCATAGCACAAAGACACATAAAGACACAACTCAAACATAGATGCCACATTCCAACTCAATACAAACACAGCACAAACTCACTTTTCCCCAACTTTTTTTTATCAGATTATTGGAGGTCTACTTATATCTCTCATTATTAATTAGCTCAGTAATGCTTATTATTTTGTACTGTGACATTTTTCTGAACCCAAGTCATAGAGACTTAGGGAAAGAATGCTTGCTTTTTCTCAAAGCCTAGAGGCAGAACCCCTATGTCCATCAAATGCTTCACTCAGTACCTTCACCCTCAGCTAGGAAGTCAGAGAAAGATTGCTCTTGTAGCTCTGGAGAGCACTATTCTGCTAAGGGAAAATATCAATCAATGGTCTAACACCAGCTTTATGACTGAATCACCACATCAATGTCTGGAACAGGATATGGCTCTGGTGCAGTAGTGGCACTTTTATCTTGGGAGCAATCAATGGCTACACAATTGGACTTAAAGCATACTCAATGAAAGGAAACTTATGTTTAGTACTGTAATCATAGCCAAATATACATGGCTGAAGAGATCATAGATCTTAGAGCAATCCCCAAGGCTATAACACCCCTAGACTAATGTAACTTCTTACTAAGTGAAAAATATGCATCCTTATATTTAGTCAATTGTCTCAGTCACCACTTATCAAAGAAGCTTCTTTTGCACCTGATGGAGGCTAATACAGAGTATCACAGATGAACACACATAGACATTATCTGTGCATTGCCCAAGCCTAAGTAGTACATCCACAATGCAACCTTCACCCGAAGGCTCATGAAACATGGAACAAGGTGTAAAAAAATGACACTAATGAATTTCTCAACTTTCATTAATGAAGCTCCCTCATGCAACAGAGGGCCAGGAGCACAAAAGGTCACAAATGACCATATTGTGCAAACACACCAGCTTCACTTTACTGCAGTTGAGACCAATTAGAGGGCTTCCCTTTCCCTTAGGCACTGAGTGTGTATTAAACATTGAAAAGGCACTATTTTGCTAGTGTTAGTGAGAAGTCCTTATTTTAAAGACTTCTGGAGTTTTTTTTGTTTTGTTTTGTTTTTTTTTTTTTTTGCTACAAATAAGCAAAACTAATGGGAAATGGGGTTAATTATTAACAGCTGTTAGACTCTGGTTTCCTGGGTACCTTGATTCAAGTCCTGCGAGTCAAGCATCCAGCCACACTACTAGCTGTTTTGAAGACTATAAAATGCCTTGAAACTACACTGCATTGCAGCTGCTTGTTGCTAAAGTACAAATCTGAGTCCTATGTGTTCTTAGCCATGAGTGTTTCAAACAGCTCACTCCAGGCTTTTCCTACAACCATTCCTACTCATATCAGAATAGAAATATTCCCCCTTTTCTACAACCATTCCTACTCAAACCAGAATAGAAACATGCCCCCTTGTGGCCTAGAAGAACCTGTTATGACTGGTGCAAAGTAGACAATGGTATAACTGGAATAAAATCAATCCAATGAAGGTCTGTTGTGATTGGTCCAAGTACCCCTTTTCTGGCTAATTAGGTGGGATGTCCAGGTCTCTTTGTGAGCTGTCTGGGAGACAATCTTCTGGTGTTTCAACATTAGGTCCAGTGAAAGGCATCTTGCCACAAGTCTTGTCTTGACTCCTTTCACATCCATTATGAGGAGAGCAGTGTGAACTGGTGAGATGGATAAAGGAGTGAAGATAGCAGAATGGTGGCAGCAGAGACAGGACCATGGCAATGGTTGACCAGCGGCCTAGACAGAGAAGATGTAGAGAGGTTCTGCCATCTTGGGGGCAGCAGAGATGGAGTCAGGAGAGGGGTAGAGGTGACAGTGGCAGTATCAGCTGTGACATAGGCCACAGAAGCATCAGACATGGCAAAAAAATGGAGGCAGTTGCTGGGATATGATGAGCAGCCATGCCAACCAACAAGCAGTAGCAGAAAATTCTGGAGAGCAGCCAGGTCAGGAAGAAGAGAAAGAGTAGAGGCAAAGAGAAAGGGAGGGAGAATGGTCAGATGAGACCAAAAGTTAAAACGCCAGAGAAGAAATGGCAGGACTTGGTCTGAGGAAGAGTTCTGGAGGCACGCTTGACCCTAATGGCTGTAAGGGTTTCACACATCGCAGGTCAAGGACCTGTAATGCTGACAGCTGCCAATGGCAGAAGAATCCCAACACCCTAAACTCAGGAGTCCTAGCTCCAGCTACTGTGAAGAAATGGAAAATCCCTTTTCCTTAAAGAATAGGCTTATGCAAGAGATAAAACACTTGTCACCATGGGGTTAGGAGATCCAGGTTCCAAAGCCTACCTCGGGCCTAATGCTAGAGTGCACCACCTCCTGCTACTTGAGGGAGTCTGCTGCAGCCACTTGTTTCTGTCAAAAATCCAGAGTTGCACAACTGCCAAGGACCCACACTGGAAGACCATCGTCTTCTTACCTTCAGTTTCTACTTTGTGGATCAAAAGGGATCCAAGGGTTCTCATGGAGACATGGATCAAAATTCCATGATGCTTTGATGCTCTCTCTCTCTCTCTCTCTCTCTCTCTCTCTCTCTGTTCTCCTCTTTTTCCCTCTCTCTCCTTCTCTCAGTCAAAGAACACAGAGCTACACCATAAAAGATGCATGTATTGAAAAATGGGAATGTTGGGAACGATCATTTTACACAGTGGGAACAGAAAGAACACATGCCCTGTGATAGGATGGAACGTAAACCTTTGGGAGAAAGGAGAGAGCACTCATGCAACCAGAGCACAAGAGAGGACATAATACCAGATGAGGCTGAATAGAAGCCATAAAACATATGAATTCTGGAATTCCAGGTGCAGTTGAGGTAGCTAGCCTTAATAGAGTTACAGTAAAAATCCTACAGGCTAGCAACCACTCAGGTCCAGGGACTCTGAAGCCCTCTTCTGGCCACCTCAGGAACACTCATACGCAGACAAAACACTCATACACATAAAGTAGAAATAAAATAAACATATAAATATTATTTTGCTAAAAATCCATGCAATAAATTACTTTTATGGAAAGATAGAACTTCTGTTTGTGTAATCTGAGGAACACTGGCTTGTTTTCTGTTTCGGGCATTCCTTTTCACTCGTGACCCTAGACCACAGAGGGGATGAAAACCTTTGTTGCTATGTCCACCTGTTCTCTAGAGGAAGCCCCTGACTTTTCATTTGCCTTTGAACTTGGCTTCTTTTGTAGTTTTAAGTTGCTTTTTGGGGGAGTTAATGTACTTTCTGGTCTCTCAGTCACCCCAGGGAAGGGAGAGCTTCCAGAAGCCCTATTTAGTTTTCTTAGAAATTGGACTTCTAAAGTATTTGGTGTTTGGACTCAAGGAGAGCCACAGTTGATTCATCTTTTTGTTTTTTAAATATTCCTTTTGTTTTCTTCATAATTCTTTTTATTTAAGCTTGTATGTGATGGTTTACATCTTTTGCCTTTTTCATTTATTTTTGGTTTTGGTTTTAGAATCAACATCTAAGCCTGTTCTTTTTGATACTGCTACATTTAAATTCAACAGTGTCTTCTATGTCAAAATAAAAATAATTAACTTTTACTTCAAACCTTTCACGTTGTCCTTGTCCATTCCCACCGTAACATTTTTTCCTCTTCAGATCTTTCTTCAGAAAGTTGAACATTGCTGAGAGTTATGAAACAGTCATGGACACTCCTAGACATTTTTGTCTCAGAGATCACTCTGCCCTGGACCATGGATTCTGACCATCCAACAAAGTCAGTTCCTCCAGGAATGACAGGAAAGAAAAGTATCAGAGTTTTATCCTTCCTAGTTACATCTTACCTCATTATGTCTGAGGTGTGTGTGTGTGTGTGTGTGTGTGTTTCTGTCTGTCTGTATGTCTGTCTTTCTGAATGTCTATATCTATGTGTCTGTGTCTCTGTCTATGTCTCTGTGTGTGTCTCTGTGTCTATACTTCTTCCATGATAAATTCTGAGGTCTCAGTCTGAGTCTTTGTCTCTGTGTATGTATGTGTGTTTAATGATGACCTCATCAATATGCTACTCACATCTTCAGTATTTCAGGTGCACTGAACCAGTCCTCCATCATTCATTACAGATAAATATGAGAACGGGAGAGCTAACTCATCAAGGCAACAGAGGTAGGAGATGATGAAAATGGAATTCCAGGCAGGATTTTTCCAGACTCTGTGTCTTTGTCAAGATTTGTGTGAGTGTTTAAGAGTTATGTGCCTGTTGGTACACACGTGTGTCCAGGTGTGCGCATACGTGCATGCATTGTCCAGACGACAATCTGAAATGTTTGAAACAAATCTGAAACAAAGCCACCATCTGCTTTGTTTATAATACAGGATCCTTTAATGTCCCAGATCTCACACAGTAGGCTAGGCTAGTTTGCCAATGAGCCCCAAGATTCCACCAGTCTCCATTTCTCCTCTGCTGACATGACAAAGTGATATGATGTGAAACATTTGAGTTTGTTTTAACATCAATTCCAGGGATCAAATTCAAAAAAAAAAAAAATATATATATATATATATATATATATATATATATATTATTTGTACAGTAACTTCAATTCTATAAGCCACATTTCTATAATATTTATTTCACAGTCATGAAAAAAGATCTCCATCTTGGCCTGACACAGAAATCTGTGCTCTAATTAGTTCAATTAGAGAGAGAATCAATAAAAAATGCCACAAGGTTCACAGACTAAGCAATCATTATTTGAAAAGTTTGAGACCAGAAGTGTTTCATATTTCACAGTTTTCCTAAATGTGGGGCTATCTGCATGACGTTTATGACAAGTTGGACTCAACAAGTGTTTGATTTTAAAGCATTTAGGGTTTTGTGTTAATGGTGCTTACAACACCAAAGCTTACAGATATTTTATCAGGCGTTAAAACTATTCTAACCCTTTACACATATTAACATCATATAATTTTTCATCCTACTCCCAAAAGAAGGTTCTGTTATCATGATCCTAATATAATGAGGACATTGAGAGATCAAGATACATATTTTGAACAGATTCCAGAATAATAATAATTACTGAGGTAAAGTTTGAATCCAGGGTCTTTTAGAACCACCCTCTAGCTTGAATTTTAAATATGCAAGGAATGAAATATGTTCTCCTTTTAATTTTCACAGTGCTTTTGTGATCAGCAGGGGCTCTGACACATTAGACAATCAATCAATATTTGTTGACATAGTGAAGGAATTTAATTCTTTGAAAATTAAAATTTTACCCATGTAAATTAAGCACGAATAGATAGTCTTTACAAACGGCTATAAAATAAGGAAACCATGGCTCAGCTTTTTCCCAGACTCTTTTCCCTTTCTTGTCATAATTTGGATCTTTATTCCCTGGATCATTTCCATTAAAGACAATGATATTCGAAGGTATTCAGGATTTATCTGTTGCTGTTGATCATGCCATGAACCCACAAAGTCGATACTTAATGGAGCCCTCAGTGTACTTCCATGTGGTTAAGAGCATGGAAGAGCCTCATGCTCCACCATTTCTTGGAAACAAACACAGAATAAGTGTCCTGGTTTCACTATGTAGTTTCAATTCAATGTGAAGCCTGAATATTGTGAAGATAATTAGAAGCAACTGGGATTCTAGTTACTGTCCAACCCCAGCGTGAAATATTTTTGCCTAGGGATGTTTGTCACATGAACAAAGGACTGTGGAAGCTTAATCTGTTCTAGGGAAGGGTTTCAATGTGCCAGCCACAGGGCAAGTTAATATTTTTCCAAATATCTCTGGATGTTTTCCCAAGAGCCTTGCAGCCCAGGCCTAGACCAGACATTACCAGATGTTATGTGTCAAATAAAATATAATATAAACTGTAATAAAGATATTATTTGTAGCTGTTAAGTTTGATGTGATAGGAGATGATGAAAGAGAAAATGCTTTTGTGTAAATATTATAATACACTAATTAAGAATTTTCTTTAGGAATGAAATACTCTGATTTGAAACCTGTCACACATGCTTATTAGATGAATAAATAACTGTGTTGCATGTCAATTCATTAGACTTCTTGAGACTCAGTTTCCTCTTCTGGAAACAATAGTAATAACCTACTTCATAAATATGCGGTAATGTTTACTAAATAAGCAATGTGAAATACTACTGAGTTTAAATTACCAATAAATATTATTTAGTAAATTCACTGGATCAGAACTGGCTGTGACAGCTGAGGCTGATAATCTCAGTATTTGGGAGGGTGAGCCAGGAGGATTGCTATGAGTTTAAGACCACCCTGATTTACAGAGTGAGGCTGTGTCTCATAATAACAAAATTCTTTGTAGAAGCTAAATGAAATGTGAGTATACAAAAGAACTATTTCAGGGCCTGGAGAGATGCTTCCGTGGTTGAGAGCAACTAAGATCAGAATTGTGTTCCCAGCTCCCATACCAGGTAGCCAACAACTGAAATTCCAGCTCCAGGGTGTTAGACATCTGCTTCTGGCTTCTGTGAGAACTGTGCCTGTATACTTAACCCCACATACAAGCAGACACATATATGTATCATTAAAAATAAAACTGCAGATCAAAAGACGAGCTATCTCTGAATGTGCCTTTATCATTATAAATCTTAGGCCAATTATTTTTGGAATGTGACTACTTGATCAGGAACGAATAGATACTAGTATCTGGTATATTTGTTTGAAGACGAAATATAAAACCAACACATGTTAATAACTTGACAAATTACAAATATATTCATGAATACCACTTAACAAAAAAGTGACAGAAAACTATACCTCCTTGCCATTGAATGCTCTATGGGCTGACAGACTATGGGTTAATCTAAACTTATGGAAATTCTGGTCTTTGGCAGTTCTACTCCTCCATAACTGATTAAAGGCTCTAGAACAAGTTCTGGTTCATAGTAGAAAATATTAGCAACTCATAATTTAGTGGACAACAGGTTCCTTGTTCAAATCTCCTTTGATACATGAGGGCTTCTCAGAATGGATCCTGTCCCTTTCATTTTTTGTGTCCAGAACATGTTCCAAGCTGTGGCATGAGTTCAGCCTCAGTGACTGCTTATGGAATAGAATGCAATGAAGGGGAAAAATGGCTTTGAAAGGCCCTCACAGCTCTCAAGAAGCTGCTATGTCTGTGAAGGGATGAGAGCCATAGATTCAGAAGGAATTTAGGACAATAAAGGTTTAGAACAGTGACCAGAGTGGGGTGGAAATAACAGACTGAAGCACTCTTATTAGAAGTGCCCCGTTCTCTCACAGTTTATTGTCCATCATGTATCCCCAGACTGAAGAGAAAACAAAATCACACAGCCTGTCAGAAGCCACCTTTACTTCCGGCTCTGTAAAGTTTCCACTGGGCTGGAGGACATCACACATTGTTCATTTAGATAGAGATGCATTAGACTATCGAAAGATGGATGACAGATGAAAGACAAGCAGACAAACAAATCAGAATCACAAGCAGATAAACAGGCAGTAGATAGACTGATTGATAGATAGGTAGACACATTTACCAACAAATAAGACTGACAGACAGATACAGAGAGATGAGGACAATAGTAGATAGAAAATTTATTCATTTATGTAGAGATAGGGAGTCTGAAAATTTGGAGTCAACTTGATCTAGGGTAAGGAATCACACTTGCTCTTACAAACTTAACAGAGCAGTCCTGTTGAGAGTAAAGACCGCTGATTAGGTAATAAGCTCCATTTTAATGTATGTTACAATGAAAAAGTCCTGAAAACCCATACCTATTAAGGATTTGTTGATTGCAAATACACGTTTGCCAACTCTTTGATGTAGATCTGAGGTTTTTCTTTATCACACTCCTTGCACTTTTCCCAGAATTCTCTCTCGTGTACGATCCATAGGATCCAGCTTCAATTCCACTAAATAGGAAGAATTAAAAAGTCTATACAAAGCATGCTATGAAGACAGTTTGCCAAGTATCCCATATCTCCCTCCCAAGCAGTTAGCTTGGTGAAGGTATAGGCCATGCTTTCTTGTCATTCCTTCTCTGCTCTCTTCCTTTCTCTTCTCTACCATAGCCCTATTGCAGATCTTTCCACATAACGGCTTCATAGAATATAGGAAATAAAAATTAAGTTAATAAGAGGTACAACTTGCCTCCTATTAGTCCTAATAAACATATACCATTCAATAAAAGTAATGTGTTATATTTGTTTATAGTCATTGTATATACTTAAATACACACATACAATTCCCACAGATGCAAAGTAAATGATTGTTTTTTAGATAATATGAAAGAAATGGCTAAACAGAATTAAATGGAACTTTTTTCAAAGTTCCATTAACTGAGAACTGGAATTTCTGAAGCAACCTAGTGTTCTACCTACCTTTATAGTAATAAAATACACCACAAACTGGTTTAAGATTACTGTCCAATTTGTTGAAATTTGTGTTCTAATATGTGGTTTTTAAAGTAGTTGTATTTTACGTTGAAATTGTTATGCTTTTAGGAAAGAATGATGTGCAGAGATTTTAGTTCAGAGCTCGTAAGGGCTAGAACCTTAAAACCACTTTGCTACTTACTGTATTTTTCTTTATTTTGGCTTAAACTATATACAGGCAGATAAGAATTGTAGAAATGATAGCTTAGAGGGCTAAGGACTGCAATCTATCTTCAGACTGAAGAAGTAAGTCTACACCATTGCAACCAGGTTAGGCTTGCAATCGTGCTGTGTGTTATCTCTTCAGTATGCCTTATGTTCATTCATTTTAGTGCCTAGAGACCTCAACAAGTAATAAAGCTGAATGAACTCCCCATAGTTAGATATTTCTACTGTATTTGTGTCCAAGGATACATATTAATAAGTACAATACAAAAACTAAGGCAGAAGGATTGAGAAAGCAACCTGCTGTTTTGGAGGTAATAGTAAATATAGTCATTTTTTTCTTCTATTGAGCCAAGCAAATAAAGTAGAAGTCTTTATTGAATCACAATTGCAGAGATTCACTCTGTCATTCTCCCAGAAGTGTTGACAGCATGGCTCCAAACTAAGACAAATTAGCATATACATTGTTTTCTCCTTTCTAAAAAAAAATTAAATTCAACTCTAGACAAATATACTTAGTTAGTTGATGCTTCAGTAGGTTATATCTTCAAATATAGATTTTTTTCAGTTGCTAGTGAAACAAATTTCAAAATTGAGCTCTGAAAGTAACCTGACAATCAATTACTATTGCATCAGAGGAAACAAGACATTTTCTTTGGCCCTTATCTTTGATAATTAAAACTTGTTTATGGCATTCTCTTTGCTAAAAAGGCAGGAAAAGCAGTGAAGATAGTGTACATACCTGCTGTGAGTTATTAATATAGAAAACAAATTCCTTGATAAGACTCTGGGAGAAGGTAGAGATCCTCTGTAGATAAAGTAAGTCAATGTTTAGTTTTACAAAAGACAGAGGAAGAAATGCTTGAGAAAAAAAGCATGTAGCAAATGTTCAGAAGTTTGTTCTAGAAACCATTTATCCAAGTGGAATTTGTAGGAAATATAATTTTGGCAGATTCTGAAAACCCATGAGTGCCTTGATAAGGGATCAGAATTGGAATATTAAAGTATTTTTTGGCAGCAGATTGAATTGTTAGAAATGATTTTAAGAAAACAAACATAAGGCTGGAAAGATGGCTCAGCAGTAAGAACAGTTGCTACTCTTGCAGAGGACCTGGGTTTGATTCCCACCACCCATGTGGTGGCTAACAACCATCAATAACTCCAGTTCCAGATCTGACACCCTGATCTGGCACCTACAGGCTTTGCATAACACAGCTGCATTTACATATATTCAGGCAACAGACTCATAAACATAAAATAAAAATAAATAAATTTAAAATAAATTTTAAACTAAAATAAAACATGATGTGGGAAAACAGATCATCTAAGAAATGAGAAGGATTTAATTTTTTTTCAATATTTAATGACAAAGGAACAGGAGAATATGAAAGATGAATGGCTGTGAGTTCATAGATGAACAGTGAACAGTGAGAAGTCCCGTGAATTCAGCCACAACCCCCCTAGCAAGTGCATGGATATTTTCCCTATTTGTCATCTTCCCTGCTCAGAAGTTCATGCAATTTTAAAGCAAGAAGACATACTAAAATAATGATGAAGCGGATGCCTGTGTGCATGCACCCCGGGATGAATTAACTATAGCAATCTACTGAAGTAAGAAAGAAGGGAAGGTGGTATTGAAAGAAGCCGGCCTCATGATATTCTCATTGAGCTCAAACTTAGTCCAGCTTAATAGAAGGAGTAAATCCTTCTGGTGCAGAGGCCTTCATGAGATCTTGTGGAATTTATGGAAGAAAGCTGGCAAAAATGAAAAGGTTGAAGAAAGGCCTTGTAAGCAGATCATCGATCCTGGTAGAGCCCAGAGTCTCTGTCTCTTGCCTGTAAATAGTTCTATCAGTCATCCTGCTTCTAAGCCCTTAATGATCCTCCTCCCAGACCTCCGATTGAACTGTGCCTGTTTTCCTGATAGGCAACCCTACCATTGGCTCACCTCTCCAGTCTGGAAAAGAGTCCAGTCCTACCCACGGAGACAACTGCTAACTTGGATGAACCATGTACATATCATTTCTTCTGCTCATATCCTCCTTGTCTCATCACTCACCCCTTTAAACTAGATTTCAGCTAACACATATTTCTAGAAAGCTGACTGAGTCTTGGTCTTTCATACCAGTTAATACTTACGCATATTTCTCATGTGAGTGCAGTCTTGGAAATATGGTTAACAATATCTGGAAAATATCTTTCTCTGATCCCTTCTTTGCTGATCAGCCCCTTTTGCAATGCTCTTATACATTCAATATGGTTCCATTGCTGTTAAACAGGTTTGTATATATACCTGCATATTCTCTAAGGGTTAGGAAGGCAGACACCTCTACTGCTAGGTCTGCAAAAATAGAAACAATTCCAACTCTAAGCTTAAGTTTTCCATTCTAACTCTCTATCAGCCAATGTTTTGTTTGAATTTCAAAATAATCCTTTGAGATTACGTTTACTTCCTTTTTACAACTGTATATAATAGTGGGTAATATTCATGTGAAAACTAAACATCTATAATTATGCATGTAGTATATTCAGTTTTAATTCATGAGAAGTTTTTCAAAACTGTTGGGTACTGTTTTTTATGGTAGAAATCCCAGTTGACTTATCTCAAAATAAGGCATGCTTTCAACGTCACTTGACAAAACCAGGACTATCTGGCAAATGCCTATGTCATAAATCTATAACAAGTAAATATTTTAGGTTTGAAGAATACAGTAAGTGAAATTAGCTGGAAAATTTAAATTCCAGGGATAAAGCACTATGATACATGATTCATATTCTTGGATTTCCCAGAAAAACTAAGCATGGACTTAGATCCAGATGATTCATATTAATGAAACGCCCATAGAGTGAATTGTTCCTTCATGCTGAGATGCTTCCAACCTCAGTCCATAAGCCATAGTGCGCCCTGGTATAGTCACCTTAAGTTAAATCAGACATATGCCCTCATTAACGACTTTGGATTTATCTTAAGACTTTCTTGTTTATAGTCTTCCCAAGGTTTAATGCACATCAGAATGCACATGGTCCTGGTAAACACTGAGTCTGATCTTGCAGGTTCTATGCTTTGACTCAGCAGGCAGCCATTTTGACTGTCAGTGCTTTTATATTTCTTGCTAGGAAGCACAGAGTTCCTATGGCTGCTTCTAGATGCCTAATTAACATTTCCATGTCACTGTATTCCAGCTTGTAATTATTTTGGATGCCATCTTTGTTTCCTCGGAAGAATTTGCAGCATTTGTGTAACTCTGACTTAGCTCTTTTCTCTACTTCAATATGATCAAATTTGTGTTATGTATGGTATGAATCTTCCTTCTCTGGATTCTGTGATGAATTCTTTTCAGAAGTAAAAATTAGAATAAATCCTGAAACGTAGTCATGGTGTGGAAGATATAAAATGGGTACTACTGTCTAGGCAGGAGGGTTTACAGGATGCATAAGAAGGCAGGATCAAACAGAGTTGGTGCAGGGATGCGTATGGAATAGAGAGGTGTACTAATAGACTGGAAGAGCAATGGGTGGAGAGGCTTGATTGAGGCGTGATTTATTATGTTCGAATATGAATGAGTGCAGGAAGCAACTGGATACATGCTTGAATGATCTCACCTGCAAGACAGAGCTACTTCCTCAAATCCAGTCTTTTTATTTTCCTGCAACAGCACTTTCAAGCCCAGTGCCTTCAGCGAAAATTCAAACGATGCTCCCCCTATTCGAAAATCTGTAGAGAGCAGCACAGATAATCTGCAGTCTTTCCTGTTCTGCTACGTTCCTCTTTCTTCAGCCGTAACCTATGTACAAGTCATTGAATTCACTGTCCACACTCCTCCCTCCAAGCACACCTTTGCAACTTCTCAACGCCCTCCTCAGCTGAAGCCATGAGATCCTACATAGGGTTTAGTGTAACCTGAAAATATATTCAGGTGTGTGACAGTTATGATCTAGTGACAATGATTCACTCCCTCACAAGTACATTCAGTGTCCGTCTAAAACATAGCATTTAATTGCATCATATCCTCTGACGTCTGTGTGCATGCCTGTCTCTCTTGTCATCTAAGGCTCAGCAGAATAGTCATATTTGTACATTGCCTATAAATTTTCTCTTGATGCCTGGCATACGGTAGGTGTTCCATCAATGGAGGACTGAGTTCAGTGGAGAACTACTGCCTTTTTCTATTCCAGGAAATACTGGGGATTAGTGGAATAATCAGGCTGGTTATTATTTACATAATGTTTTCTACTACAGACTGTTCTTTAATCAGTTTTCAAGATTTTGTGGGTCAACACATATTTTTGTGGATTAACTGCAATAATTATTCACAGAAAATCGCCTTTGTGGTTGTTGGTCATTCTTTTAGAAAGGATTTACTGAACACTTCCAATTAATGTGCTGCCTTCAGTTTCCCAAATCACAATAATTTTTATTTCCCTTGAAATAAACAAATTTCTGCATATAAATTAGAATTTTATTAGGTAGGAGGTTTATAAATCAAGTAGTTTAGAATGGCATTCATTTAGAACTAATCCATAAGTCTTTTTTCAGCAAGAAATGAAAACATAACCTCAATAATTTTAGATGTAATTTCCATATACTTTGTTTGTGGTGGGATATTATAGATTGATTTTTGCTCTAGATAGACTTTGAAGCTGTTTAAGCACATAAAAGCCTCAGCGTAATTTCTCACAGATAGAAAGAGCCCCCTGAACCCTAAGCTATAATTTGTGCATGTGGGTTCTTGATCTTAGAAAACCCTCTCAATTCTCCATTCAGCAGAAAACGTAGTTGCGATTATCCAGAAGGAAACAACTATTTTTTGTAAAGTAAAATGCTTTATACTTTAAAGTAAAGGAAAACATTAGGTGGCAACTTATTAAACTGTTGATCAGAAAAGGTCAAATGTTGGCAGTTGCTCATAGTTCACCTTAATAGTTAGTTGGATTTTTTTTTCTTTTTTGAGGTGGGACATACAAAGAAAAGAAATATAATTTAGTAATCCCCAAATATGCCTATGAAAGAGATAAAATGTGGGGATTTGTCTGTAAAGTGGTCAATGCACAAGCACAAGAGCCTGAGTTAGCATCCTCAGCCCCTATGTAAAGCCAATTGCAATGCTCTGGGGGATGGATCTATACCCCAGGATATTTTGGAAAACACATATTGGATCTGTTATATTTAAAAAAACATATAGAAAGGACAATAAAGTGGGGTGAAGGAGGGTAATTGGGTGGGGTCTGAGAAGAGGTGGGGAGGGGGTTTGAATATGGTTTATTCATACACTTCATGATTTTTTTTTTAAAGAAAGCTATGTACAACGATGTGCATGCATCGTAACTGCAGTGCTGAGGAGCATGAGACTGAGACAGGTAGATCCATGGGCTCAGCAGCTGGCCAGTCTACATGAATCAGGAAGCAAAACGTTCAATGAGAGTTCTAGTTCCAAAAACTAATGTAGGGACAATAGAGAAAGACACCAATCCTGACTTCTGGCCTCCATCATCCTGCACACACATGTGCACATGCATGAACATGTTCATATATCACATACACACACCAAACAAATATCTCTAAGGTGAATAATGCTATTATTATTAGGAATACAAGCACAGGAAATGACCATAAGCAGCAGAAAAAGGCATTTATTCCTTTACAGTCCAAAACATTTGTAAAATAAAATCAGACTGATTACCACTAATGAATCAGTGAGTGCATCACTGTTTGAAATGCTTAAAAACTTAAAAATTACTACAATCACTGTTAATGATGATGGGCACAGTCTGAGACATGCTCATGAATGACACCCAAAGTCACCGATCATCTGCAATAGCCAGGGTGGTCATGCTTCAGTCACAAATAAAACCTCACAATCTCAGTAGCACTGCCAGTCCTGGCCGATGCAGTGAGGACTTGTTGGGTATAGTTGGGTATATCCCATCTGGACACGAGCTAGAGCTTCCATGGCAGAGCATGGAGGAGAGCACATACATGGGCTTTACACCGCCTCATCCTGAAGTGCCACGTGCCACTTCCAGTTATGTTTCAGTTATATCCAGTTATTGGATAGTTCCCTGTTCTGACTTAATGGGGATGGAACTGGTAGTGCAGTGAATGAAATTAGCAGAGCAAAAGATGGCAAGCATGAGTGCTAGACTTCTCTACCATGGTATGTACAACTAGGAAGACCTTGTGCATGTTGTGCTTCCTCAGCCTTACTTGCCAGCATCTTCCTGTGATGCATTGCCAAAATGGAACAGAGATGAAAGTTTGAGATCCCAGAGGTTGCCCATTTTGACATATTCAAGAACAATTCATCTGTTCTTCTTCAAACATTAGGCATAATTCCATTTGCTTAAAGTTCCATAAATCAGTTATAAACACACACACACACACTCACACACACACACACACACACACACACACACGCGCGCGCGCGCGCACGCACTCACAGTAATTTTTGACATTCCTCAGGAAACATAAATGGTTAAAGGAAGTATGACCATATACAGTCTGTCAGTCTCTTATATTTCAGTAAACTAGTTTATCTGAAACTTAGCATTGGGTGCTTTTTTATTTTTTTTTTATAGACATACAGGGGAACTTTAGCTCCAGAAGTGATTGGTGCTTTTACTCTTCCTGGGTAAATGGGAGACTCTTTCTTCAGATCCTCCAAAAGCCCTTATCAAATGAAGGAATTCCATCACATTGCAGATGAGAATGAAACAAGTGTTCTGTGTGCATGTTATGCCCTTTGTCTCCAAAACATTTCACAAAGAGGAAACGTGTTGTTAATAAATTATCAGAGAAAAACATCAATTATATATCGGAAGGCAGAAGCCAGCTTATTTATAGCATGCCACAATATTTTTATTGAGTTATAAAAAACAGAAATCTTTAAGAATCTTGGCTAAGTTGAAACTGAGAGCATGCCACCTGCCCTCATGACACACCTGCCCTTCTTCATTTAACTACAGAGAATGTTTATATAAATCTACAGGAAGAATAACTTTGCTTAAGTATTGTTAGTTTCCATACATTATTGTGCAATTCTGCATTGATTTTTTTCTTTCAGTTATTTGAACTCTGATGCCCTAATAAAACTTAGCCCTTCACTCCCACTGTTGTCTCTCAGTGCCCGCCTCTCTCTCATGGCCATTCCCTCTAACTTCCCAGCAGTCTACTCTTTCCTTCATACCTCTGCTCCTTTGTTGTCTTTCTTGCCTTAATCGACTTCTTTTCTGCTGGGAAACTTCCAGATCTTCCTGTAGGCCAAGGAAATACTTGTCCAAGTCTCCACTTGTGAGATATTAAGAGATGAGAAATGCAAACGGACACATAGAAAAGTGTCTCAATATATTTCTTTGACTTGTGTGAAGGGAAGCAATCAGTCCAGTTTCTTCCTCTTTTTCTCTCCTATCTGCTGCACTCTACAAGAGGATGGGAGTTAGGATGCCCCTTTAATTAGTGTCAGCCACTACTGCAGCATGGAACATGAATGGTCTTATTTCGTCTCATACAAGTCTATGGAAAAAATATTATCTTTCATAAATTAGAAGTTAAAGTACAGGGTCCTTGTGTGTCATGGAATGTGCACAGGCCCATTGCACAGTGGCCACCCACACATATCAGTAAGCCCATAGTCTGTTCCCCATGCCAGGATTTCTCTCCCAAAATAAGATTCATTTGATTTCCTCAAACAGAATCCAATGATGGTGACTATTTCCATATTTGCAGATATTATGACAAGATATATAAACAAGAAACATAACGTGTACACCATCCCTTGATAAGAGACAGACTGAACTATAGTTTATCAAGCTTCTATTTGAGTGTTTTTTCAAATGAATTATGATTTTTTTAGAACTGAGGTCAAACTCTGTGGGTACTTAGTGAGGCAGATCTTTCACCTTCAGGACAATTCAATGCCCCGGACGTTCATCAGCAGAGGGCAAGAACTCAAAGAAAATGAAATGTTCATTGTAGGCTTCCCCACCCAGAATCACTAGAGGAGAAATTGCTGCCACTCCCAGGTCCTCTCCGTCCACTCCTGACTGCCTAGCTTTTCATAGTTGATTGCTTATGTATTTGATCTTCCCTAATTTCCAATTTTGACATGATCATCTTGCCCTTCTCCACTCCATGCTGTGAAACTCTGCTATAGTGCATGCTTATAGAATATTTCCCTTCACAAAAATGTGATACTTGATATCAAATCAATAGGATAAATATTCTATGAATATATATATATATTCACATATAATATATAAAAATAAATATTATTTTTATTAATTATATTTATTGTTTTTATGGGCATTATATTTATAATATATTATGATATAATATAAATATAAATATATTTATACATGTATAAAACTAGCCGCTTTGTTTTGTAATCAGATTTCCACCCTCAAAATATTCTATTTAAGGAGTAGTCAATGATGATAATCACATTTATTTACATAAAAGAATCATTATGCATTGACTATTCTTAAACAATACTAGATCCAGTTTTGAGCACATAATTATAATTACTTATAGAGAGCTCTGGCATTCTTCGTGGCTCCATATCTCACCAGCTCTTTTATGGTAAGCAGGTTACAAAGTCACACTGAGATTCCATTTTATAATGAAAAACAGACAATGGCCTTAATGACATATTTATGGTGAAATATAAATAGAACCATGGCCAGAGAATATCTTCCTGTTGGGGCAGACGGTTACTTTTCATTTTTGAAAGAAAACTTTTGTAATGCTTGAGAACAAACAACTGAAAAATGGAAGAGGTTGTGACTAAAGAAGGAAGAAACCAGATCCATGATCACACAAGAGCAATCTCTAAGAGGACTACTGACAGTAGTGAGACCAGTTTGTCTTCAAACCTTGCTGAGGCGAGAACTGGCTTAGTTATGCTGTTAGATAAGAGGAACTCTAACACTAGGAATGTACCCAGCCTTTCTCAAAAACTACTAAGTTCAATATTAAGCACATGCTCATGCATTGCTGGTCAGCATGGTACTCAGTTCCTTATCTTAATGACTTTCCAACACAAAGTTTAGAATATATACCATCATCATTTGGTTTGCCAAAGAGCATCTGAACCAAGATGGCTTTCTTTCTGTCAAAGTAGATAACTTGTGACACACTAAAGTTTATTTAACAATGTTGCTATGTTCTATTACATAACACACAAAAATGCTTTTTTTTCCTGAGAATGAAATGACTGTATAATAAAAATCATTTTTAAACACATTCTAAATAGCTACAGAAAACACTGTGGACAAAATATAACTCTAATAAAGTTCAGACAGCCTTATTTATTGAGTTCTAAATATAGAGACATATAAATAATGTAAGCTATGTCAGTAGTATTTTAAAGTAGCTATTTATCATTATGATACTGAATAAATTTTTGTGAAATAAAATATCTTATATTCGGGAAACTCAGATTGTATAAATGCATTTAATTCTTATGGAGCACAACTTTAATCCACACTAAATAAAACATGCATATATGATAAATAAAATATGCATGTATGATAAAAATATACATATATGATAAATATTGAATCCTTACCATTTGTGTATTTAAGTGTATTTATATGAATAACTGTCTTTTTATACTCTGTTCTAAGTTTGATTTAGTGAATCTATATAATTTTGTAAATAGGTAAAATACATATTTGAGATCTGAACTTGCCACTCAAACCCTTGTGTCATGACTTTCAATAAGTAGTTTTATTTTTGATACTCCAATTTTGATTTTTAATCTCATCCGTCAACTTAATGAGATCTAAGATCCCCTGGAAGAAATGCCTTTGTGCATGCCTGTGGGGATTATCCTGATAAGGTTAGTTGAGATGCAATGATAATACAATCATGGAGGCTGCCTTCATACAATAAGCTGGAATCCTGGAGAGAGTCAAAAGGAGAAAGTGATGTGAGCACCGACAGTCATCTCACTCTGATGCCTGACAGAGGATGCACCGTGACCAGCTGCCCGAAACTCTGGCCACTGTGGCTGTCATGGGCTATAACTTTTGAGCTGTGATCCTGAATAAATCCTTCCTTCTCTCAGTTGCTTTTTTTCAGTGTATTTTAGCGTAGCAAACATAACTAAGACATGAATCTAAGAAAATAGACAAAAGAAAGGAAAATAGTGCCCTAAAACATGCATGTTTTTGCACATTATCGAAGACCAAAGGACTGAAACACGTTGGAATGATTAAATACTTTTAATGGATAGTTTAATATATTGGTGTTGAAACAGCCATATACGGGTATACACAAAGAAACTGACTTAGCTGTAGTTGAAAAATCCTAGTATTACATAAGTGGTTAGAGGACAATTTCTCATAGCGTTAATAGTAATTGCTCCTGGGGAATAGCTATTCCCGTTTTTATTTTCCATTCTTAATTCTCCAAAATTTCTACTATGGTATTTCCAACTTTGTAATAAGGAAAATAAGACAGTTATTAAATACATAATTTTAGCAACTATAAAATGTCACGGACAAAGTTCAGTGATTTTTAAAATGGTTTTCTGACCCCTCTGTAGGATATGACTATCATTACATTTTATCTAGGAAATATCTGAGGTACAATATTTGTGGAGACCAAAAGTCACTCCTTAAAGCCTTGACACACAAAATTCCTTCAAAGCTTCTTTGAGCTAACACCTCCATCTGTGGCCCACAATGAGGGAGTGCTAAATCACCTTGACAGACATCTGTTTGCATCAGATCACCAGCTCCTGCCTCCTGTGCTGACACAACTTTCTTCCAATCCATTATTTTCTGCTCTCAAGTGTATACACTTTCAGGCAGAAGGGACAATCACTTTCCTTGGGCAAAAAGGCAGAAGAGCATTTGAACTACCTTCCCAGAATTTCCACATAAGATTATACATTTTTGAAACAGACATAGGGCATTAAAAAGGAAGGTCAGGCCCATTCTTTGTTCATCTACCTATAGACTCCAACTGTATTGCCTAGATACTATCATGAAAACTGACCCATTATGCAAAAAAATGAGTCATTGGTAAATTAATAATCACAACATATTTATTCAAAGTATATATATATATATATATATATATATATATATATATATATATATATATTTGTCTTTTTGAGACAAAGTCTCCCTGTAGCTCAGCTGGCCTGGAACTCACTATGGAGACCAGGCTGGCTTTAATCTCACAGAAATGCACCTGCCTCTGTGTCCCCAATGCTGGGATTAATGTTGTGTGCCACCATGCCTGGCTCTCAAAGTATATTTTAATATTTTATGATTTTCCTTTATAGCAGTTTGTTAGTGATAATCTAATTATAGATGATTTTAAGTGAACCATGAAAAAGTTTGTAAATGGGAAACAAGCCTGAAAGGGTCAATGCAGTGAGGGGTGAGGGTTCCTCATAGGATACAGTCTGTTTGGGGGTGCTGGCTGGGCATATGTCCCCTTCTGGGAAATTTCAGTGAATAGGCAAACACAAGGCCAAGAAGTTTGACAGAATGCTCAGAGGAGGTGATCAACATTGCCTGACAAAAGAAAACTCTAGACAGTGAGAAATGTATTTGTTTATGAGATTTTCCTTTCTGCACTGAAATTGGTAGCATATAGTTTGTCCAGCTGACAGGTGACGGAGCACAGAGCTGGTCAAGTACTGAAAGACCATCATTACCTGATCCTTGATAAACTCATTCCCCACCTCCATACCTCAAGTACTTCAGTTAGAAAATCTTACTCTGAGATATAGAGATAGAGATAGACATACATACCATATCATATATATATATATATATATACATATATTATATATATTGTGTGGGTTCTATAGATTGAAACTTTTAAAGTTATTGTTCTAATTATTATAACATGATAAATTAATCAATACTCAGAAAATGTGGATTTAATGAGAAAAAAACAATTTCTAATTCTATTTCTTGAGTTTATATGCACTAACCCTATTTTAAGGGACATCCAAAAACACTCTTACTTATAATGGACCAACTTATTTTTTTAATGTTATTAGTATAAAACAATGGTACTAACATTACTTATCTTCTCCTGAGTTTATTTTAACACATATAAAATAATTAAATAATGCATTACAAAGTAAAAGTCAAAGAAAATGAACAAGAATTCAGTTACATTAACTGGAAGGAAAAAGACTGTCAAATTGAAAGGTCATTTAAAATATATTACAGAAAAACCCATGCTTCTAAGGTACTTTGGTTCTTGTCAAGGAAGTTCTTCATCTACTTATCTTGCCACATTTCCCAAGAAGAGCATTCATGACATCTTCCTTCTCAGAGAGGAGAGAGTCATGTGTATAAACTTTCACCATCAGAAATGAGAGATACGGATCAATGGCACACCTAACATTATGCTAATAGATTGTCCAGAGTATTCAAAGGTGAATGGAAAAGTGTTCTTTTATAAACAAACTGTAGAACTTAAGTGTTTGCAATCAGGATGTGGAATGTTATTGACATTTCATCATAACTAAACTGAGCTTAAGTTAGTTTAGAAGTATAGCTATGTAGAAACAGGTAGAGGGCAAAATGTCCCTTTGGTTGTTGAAGCCAGAGGTCAAAGACGGAGCGTGGCCTCTGGATCTGATTTCAGTAGGCCATTAGTAATGCATCATAATAGGTCTGTGTTTCCAGGATTCATCAGAATCTGCCTTTTGGGATCAATGAGCAATTTTGTGAGGCTGTGGCAGGTCATCGCTGAGTGGTTTAGCTGAAGCGTACCTGGCCTGCTTCATAAAAGAGAAAGAATTGGCAAGAAACATCACCTGACACTGTGAGCAGCCAATGTGTGAACACTCGCTTTTGAACCACACAGAATTCCATCCATAGTTTGTCACACTTTCCGTGTAACAGTTACTGTTTTTACTCCGTCCTACTTAAAGCCTGTGACTAAAAGCCCAAAGCAAAGTACCTTTGCTTATTTGGCTCAGAAATGTTCACTTGTAAACCCTTTGCCTGACAGCATAATAATAGATATGAATTTC
The DNA here is from genome assembly GCA_035773235.1 of Eospalax fontanierii. Classification (NCBI taxonomy): domain Eukaryota; kingdom Metazoa; phylum Chordata; class Mammalia; order Rodentia; family Spalacidae; genus Eospalax; species Eospalax fontanierii. The sequence goes on from CM069540.1 coordinate 22,943,083, forward strand.
TAGGGTAATCCAAGAGAAAATTGGAAACAGTTAATTCAATGCTAGTGTAAAACTGGATAGTGTGGAAATAGCATCTGCTTAAGGAAGCCGGAAGCTTACAAAAGATGGTGGGGATAACCCACCAGGAACTCTCAGAAGGGAAAGAGCTGAACATGGATTTCAAAAATCCACAGAATTTAAATAATGGTGAAGAAAAATATTATTATAAAACCAAGCTTTTAAAAGAGAAAAAATACAACAAAAATAAGCTTTTCAATCATCCACATGAATCCTAGTTCTTTATGCTGTTTACTGGAGTGTATGGTTAGGTAAATGGATTTGGGCTTCAGATAGACTCAGAGTGGAGAGCTAGCTCTTTCATATTCCTCATGGTTTCATGATGAGCTTCAGAGACCCTTGTGTAAATGTTTAACTCATTGGATGTTTGCCAAGACACACATAAAAGTACACATGAGTGCCAGGTTCATAGACAGCAGGCGGTGTTTTCCTGTCCCCCTTTGCCTCAGTGCTCAGCAGCTTACTTTAAATTCTACAGAATGCTTCAACCTGTTTGATTCAAAGATACATTCTCAGCTACTCCAATTTGTATTTCAAATAATTTTATTAAGAAAAGAAAAGAAGAAAGCAAATTTTATTCTCATAAACAAGTCTGTGGTGAATCAATCGTAGAAAAAATTTAGTTTTGATTACACACCTTTTAACATCTCTTACTGAGAAGTGTGTTCACCAACGGTCAAGGTTTGCTGAAATTCTCTTCACCAGGGGCATTTGAAACAGACCATCAGAAAATGTTTGAGCCTAAGAAGCTGAAATGACATTGTGCTGGATGGAGAGCTTTATCAAATGACACACCTGGGTAGAGAGACCCTCAACTGAGGAATTTTCTCCATTCGATTGGCAAGTGGCCATGTCTGTGGGGCATTTTCTTGATCTTTGAGTTATGTGGGAGGGCCCAACCATGGGTAGGTGGTCCTGTTTTATACAGGAAAGCAGACTGAGTACAGGCCAGAGCAGCAAACCAATAAGCAGCATTCCTTTATGGTCTGTGCTTTGGCCCTGCATACCAGTTCCTGCCCTGAGTTCCTGCTTTGGCTTCACTCAGTGATGAACTGTGACCCAGGAGATGTAAGTCAAATAAACCCTTTCCTTTCCAGGTCGGTAAGGGTCAGTGGTTTTATTAGAGCAACTGAAGGAAAATTAAGACAGGTATTGAGATAAATTTGTGTTGAACTTGAAATGATAGTTGTTTAGTCTAGATACAGTTATAAATTCAAAGGTGATGGCAGGAAGAAGAGAAGGAAGGAAGGGAAAGAGGAAAGAAAAGAAGGCAGGCAGGCGAGCAGGAGGGAGACATGTTTCAGTGTAACAAGTGGAAGACCTGCTCCCTATCAAGTCATTTTCAGGTTTTTGTTGACCTAGTTATGGAAAAATGGAATCACTAAAAACACACTCATGTGCCAAATTCCAACTGAATCTTTAATCATTGCGAAGATATGCCTCCCTCCTAACATTTGGCTAACTATATTTTTTGACTTGAAAATGTGTCTTTCATCTAATACTTACTTCAACTAACACATGTCTACTAGTTCTGGGAAGATATTTCCTCTTTTATGCATCTGTCATACTCCTTAAAGCAGGACTTTCTCTACTGGCTTGCTCTCTGTAAACCTACGGTCCCAAAAAGAAGACCGTATCTGTGCTAATTTCAGTTAAGTTGGATTGATGTAAAGAGACTTCTTCAATGGAATCACATAGATTTAGAAGCTATTTATTAAGTGAGAAACTTGAAGGCAAAATAGCAAGCAAAGAAAGACATGTTTTAAATAGCAGCAGTCTGGTTCACATCTTCTCTGTGAAATAGAGAGATCTCAGTACTTGTGGAAGAAGGATGTCTCCATACAGAGGGTACCCAAGGCATGTGTTAAAGAATGTTACATATTGTGGCCAGATACAAGATGAAAGAATCCTTTCTTAAACCAGGTCATAAAAGTGCCCAGACACCCAAGGTACTTGGAGGAGTGATTAATCTTTCCCAAAGTCTACTCAGCCATTATTTTCAATGTGGACACCATTAACATTTGAAGCTGGATAATTCTTCATTGAAGGGCTATACTGAACATGACAACATGTTTGGAAGAATCTTTGACCTCAACCTAGATTATTCCAGTAGCCCATCCTCAGTCAAGCAGTATCAGCAGTATCTCCAGACATTTTCTGATCATCCATAGGGTTAACTGGGCCTGAAAAGGGTGTGATATATGCCCATATGTTAAATGAAGAAGATAGCTATGCACAAAAATAGCCTACTGGTAAAAAAAATGATGCTTCTGTAGCTAGCAACATTGTATGTCATGAACACTATTAACATGATGACTTGTATTTGATACATCTTGAAATTATACTACCATCATGCAGATGTCATCTTAAAACTGTAACAAATGAATCAGGTTGGAGATTTGGCTCAGTGGTTAAGATATATATGATGTCAATGCATCATATATATTTTAGTTTTATTTTGGAACCTATAAAATCATACTGGCTAATTTCAAATATTGTTAAATATATATATATATATATATATATATATATATAGTGTATTTGATTAAACTATTTCTTTAAGAATTTTATTTAAACATTGACTCGGGCAAAAAAAAAATGAATTTCAAGACTTAATTTATTTTCATCAAATGTAAACTGAATATACTCACTTTAGAATGCTCCTAAAAATAGACTTGCAAAGTAATAAGTAACACTTTGTACCATTAAAAAAGGCAGTATCAATGCATTCTCTTCCCTCAAACACAATACTTTAAAAAATAAGAACTTAGCTTGAAACATGTGCCCATGCACTCTCTATGTGCATCTGTACTAGAAGTACATAGCAAGATACCTAACTCAAATACATAGAAACCCTCAGTTGGCCCACACATTAATTCAGATACAAAATATAGGGAACCAGTTTGTAGGTGGTGAAGTTGCTAATGGCATCACGTTCTGTCCACTGTGGAAGGGAAAGTCAGTGGGAGGTATGTAATTGGGAGTATGGTATTTCACCTGTGAAGGATCAGCAGGATGCAGGCCATATGAGCCTGCTTTCAGGACTTGACAGACAGTGCAAGTGAAAATTATTTCTATCAAAGCTCCAAGTTAGATCATACACTGGAAATGTTTTCATCTAGGTTACATTGTAGAAGAGAAATCATGGAAAGTTTCCTGAGAAGAAAATCAGCTTGAAATCATGGGAGGCTTGTCACTCCAGGACATCAGATATGGGAAAAGAGTTTGAAATGGAAGTTGGGAATGTACTCATGCTAGCCTGAGTTATTGGCAAGATTATTAACTCATCACTTTGATGAGCCAAGAATTTACATTTTTCCCCACAGGGGAAGACGTCTCCAATCGTCTGAGGCAGAAAGGGGGCCACAGTTTTTATTTTAAGAATAGTGAATTTCAACTTGAAGAAAAGGATGGCAGCTGGGTTTTGACAGGGTCTGTTGGGAAGTTGAGGCAATCATGATGTTTTATAAATGTTCTTATGATGATTAGATCTCTTTTTGTAGATGCTTTTGATCACCTAATTAGTATAATGTCAGCTGGACTTGAGAATCATTTCTCTTTTATAAACATCTGCTTTACCATAAAAGATTCTTTATAAGCCATATACAGACAAAGCATTTGTTCTTTTTTCCCCCCAAATTATCTTCTGTGTTCTTCATTTTGATACCCAGTGGCCTGGATGACAATTTTAAACAGTCTATAAAGGATGCCAGATGTACAGCAGAAAGGAATAAACAAATGATAGGGAGTAGCAAAATATTTGATTGAAGAATATGTCTGTGCCCCAGAAATCTCAGTCACTAGGGAACACATCTCTGATCCCTGTCAGGTAGACGAGATATTCTGTTTCCAAAAATCATGAGATCTTGGGACACATTGCCTGCTGAGATTCACATTCCCTGTTTAAAGTTGGAGATAGTAAAAACAGAACTATAGATGAAAGTATCTTTTTTAAGTTATAAACACAAAACAAATAACATTGTGTCCTAATTTGTTTGTCAGTGGCTGTGATAAAGGCATTCATCAAACAGAAATTACCAATGAAGAAAATGCCCACAGCCCAGTATGATGAGGAAATTCCTCAGCTGAGGTTCCTGTGGAGGTGACTCTAGTTTGTGTCAAGTTAACAACAGTTAAGCGGCACAGTTGTAAAACTACAGGATGTTTAAACAACCACACACACACAATTATTACTTTCCTAAAAGCTGGTTAGCATGGCATTATCCATTTTCAGCCTTGGATGATTCTCAAAGATGTTCTCTAGCAGATTTTCCAGTTCACCATGTCGCTGTGCTGAATCTGTGCATTCTTGCACACACAGTTCATCTGGCATGGCTAAGGAGAATAAAAGGAAGGGCCATGGTTGTTTCCTTGTCTTTGAACGTTGATATCTTCATGTATAACTAGGATCTGTCACTCTGCTACTCCTGAATCTCACTTGATCAGAATGACACAGACTGTACTTGAGTCCTCTTGGGATGCCAGAGCCTGAAATGTATGATCAATGGTCAGAAGCAATCAAAAGATGAAGATCACCAATATCAGTTCAGGAATGTATACGTAGTGCCTTATGATAAACCCAGAGCCTCTGCTTAGCAATGATGTGAATGACTTTAAAAGCAGTTCATGGGGCTGGAGAGACTGATCAGTGGTTAAGAGTGAACACTTTGGGGTTAGAAATGACTCAGTGATGAAGACTGCCTGTTGCTCTTGCAGAGGACCCAAGTTTTGTTCCCAACATCCCCATAGCAGCTGACAACCACTGAAACTCCAGATTCAAGGTATCTGGCCCCCTGTTCTGGCCATGTGGGCATTGTACACATGGGTGCAGGCAAAATATTCTTACACATAAAACGAAAGTAAATGATATTTTTCTTTCAAAATGATCACATACTACTCTTGAAGAGGACCCAGGTTCAGTACTCAACACCTATATAGGGAGCACACAACAACTATAAGTAGCTCTAGCTCTTAGGGAGATGACATCTCTGGCTTCCATGAACACCTATATTGACATACACATCCAAACACATACGCATAATTTAAAATAATAAAAATAAACCATTATTTTAAAACAATTCAGTATGGGTGGAGGTTCATATAGGAGAGGGAATCTAAATATCATCAAACTATATTGTATGAAAATCACAAAAATTCAATAAAAAGAAAAAAAAGCACTCCCCTAAGCTCTGATAGGTCCTGAATATTTCAAATGCATGCTATACACATGAGAAAAATATACCAAGTTTTTTAGAAGTTATTATCTTGATAGTAATGGTGATAGTATTGATGCTACTTTTCCATATTTATTCAATTGTTTATTGCTTTCTCAGTGCTTTAATGTCTATTATCTTGCAAGGAAGTCTGCTTTTACTCCAGTCCATCCTTGTTTTCAGATATTAAACTTGAAAATCATAGCAAAGAACAGTTCAAGCTCTATCTAGCTTATATATGTAATATATACATACATATAAAATACATATATATATAAAGAATGAGAGAGAGAAGAGAGTTGGACAAGAACAGTATATCTGATTCTTCTTTTGTGTGTCACATTTAGCGTGGGATATGTTATTTCCCTCATTTATAAAAAGTAAACAGAGGGCTTAAGATCTTGAGTAGTCTCTCAAGACTCTTGGTGGAGCTAGGATTTGAACTTGAGTTTTCAGAGCTTAGCAGCATGATTAGTTGCCTTGCCCATATGTTATACCAGCCTGTGATGTCTGACAGAAAGCATGGCTGTGTTGACTAGAGGCCACACAGCAATAGCCAGTTTGTGATGTGTTTCATCTTCAAAAGAATAATGAATGTTTACTAATTACCTCATAGATTCCACTACCCCTCCCCCACACACACCTTGCACACTGGCTATAAGAGCTGCGTTCACTTCAGGAAAGCAGGTCAGATGGAAAAAATTGATGGATTGAGGTGTGGAAGGGGAAAAAATTAAACAGCTTCAGGAAACAAACTGTTTTTAAATTTGACCTCTGTAATTTCAAAACCAAGAGCAACTTAATTTGGAAATTGAGGTAAAGAAGTAATATTCAAGAAAACTTACAGATTTTTATAATTGTATTTGACACCAAGATAGTGATACCTGATACATAGAATACTATTTCTGTTAGTGATATTCTATATGTGAAAGCTCACACACCCCTGTAATTGAAAGGTGGCAACTTGACAAGACACTGAACCACATGAACCAGGGGTAGACGTGAAGTAGAGAGGACAAGATTTGAAAAGAAGCAGAACTCCCTTGGTCACCTTCATATGGAGTTGGGCAGTTTCAGCCAGCACTTAGTTGTTCTGAACTATCAAGCTTCGGATGCCAACCAGGTCAGGGATTCTCCTTTTAATCTCAGACTTAAAAACTGAGATAACACAGGAGTTTCTAGATGGTTCCTTTACTAATCCACACTTACTGAGTTTGGGGAGCAATGCAAGAGTAAATGCTGGGCAGAAATAGTAACTAAAACTACATAAGATGGGATCTCTTGGATAAATGTGTTTCATAAACAGTCACACTCTTACATCATGACAATTGACATAAAGCTAAGAAAAATGACGTGTGCATATCAGTGCTGTGCTCGAGTTCCATCCTGTTTCTGCCACTGAGAACTGGTCCACGTCATCTTTTTTTTCTGTTCTGTTATCTGTTTATGGATTTATTGATGTCTAAGGGAAAGTATCAGACTTATAATGGAAGGACACAGATAGTTCCTAGTTAAGTGTTATCTAAAGTACATTTTTAAATTACTTGCACATGAATACAGAAACTTTAAACAATGTGGTATTTATATTCATTTTTCAGTATATTGGCAGAATAAAGACTCAGCCATACTCCAATCAGGTAGCTGTCTAGTTCTACCCGGCCACTTGCTTTTTCAAATTCATACTCAAGAGCCTTATCTTGGGTAATACCATTTGAGCTCTTTGGACATAAATAGTTCATTTCATCCCAGTATTCATGATAGAAATAACACAGGAACTTTAACTACAGGGTTTGAGAGCCTGTGTTTTGGATCCTGTCAGGAGCTCTGCGCCATGATTAAGGCAGGGCTACTTGACAGGCACCATGTTATGAGGCACATTCAGATCCTTTAATGCACACTTTTAGAAGGTTTTATCATTAATTTCATATCAAGTCATTTGCTACCCTGCATTATCTTAAAACAATCACGCATCCCTGGGCCTTTGTACCAGGTTCCTGAAAGGGGATGCTGGCCAAATAATACCTAATTTCTTTGGAGGAAAATATCAGAGTGCCATCCTAAGGAGCTTAGCCCCAGTAGAGGCCTGCTTTCTGCCCTGATTAGGGTCTCAAAGTCAGGTTTCCGTTTAGCCTAACAGTAGCTTGTAAATCAATTCAGGATGACTGTATTTACATGTTGTCATTAAACAGGCATGCATCTTTATCTCATAATAAGAGACGATTTGCCTTTTGTAAACTATTTCATAATTAATATGATTTATATATCATGTATAACTAAATGAACACATGAGTTTGTTTATATAATTTTCTATCCCCACAATAAAAGAATCCTTTCCCATACTACCATGCAACTCTTTTGTAGTTTTGTTTTTCCTTTTAGTATGGGGCTGAAACAGTGTAACTATTTAAAATTCAATGTCTTTGGTTTGGTTCTTCTGTTCAGACTGCATCTGTTAAAGCATTTGGACCTGGAGCTAGTGTGCCTTATATTCTATCCCAATAGCCACTGCAAATCATTCTTTGCATTCCCTGCATCCCCATCAGAGGTACTTCACACATTCAAGAACATAAACACACACCACCACTATCACCACCATCAGGTCCTTCTCCGAGTCACCAGTTTAAACATTAGGAAGGACTTTGCAGAGGCCTATGACATGCTGTACCAGGTCCCTGTCCACCTTAATATTCACATTGTAAAGAACAGGAGGTCCTCACACTAACTATAACACTATCGGAGTATACCGAATCCTCCTCGCTGTCCAGCAAGCATACAAGGGTACGGCCAAAATAAAAACAAAGAGAAGCTGTTCTTGTTACTGCTGGTCTAATAATGTCACCCAAGGAGAATATTTCAATGCTTAAGCTTCTCTTGTTATTCTAATCTGTGAGGGATATTTGTAATAAATCTTTATAGGCTTCTATCATGACGCTTCTTGTTTTATTTACGCAGCTCTATTTTCATCTCTTTGAAATGAGGTATGTGGCCACCTCCAGCTTCCTGGCTTCACCTCCTGAATGTCTGCAAATGTTATTTCATCACGATTCTCGGTGGTGTTGGCAATCTGTTCATTCAGAGAAAACTGTCCATCTCAAATATTCTAAAATATTTCTATTTGGTTTCAGATTCTTCTTATAATTCATCTGTATATTTGTTTAAAATGTCCCTGATATGAGAAAGTTCTCTGCTCAGGATACTCCAAGAAAGCAGGGTGAGCGCATGCCTCTACTGCCTGTGCCACCCAAATCACTGAATGATAGAATCATTTAAAATTGAAATTAACCATAATCCTCTCAAATGATCAAGGAGCAGCAGTCATTGGAAAGAATCTACTCCACACAGTGTTAGTTAGTTAAGAAAACACAAAAACACTGATTCCATAATTCACTGAAAGGAGAAAAGGACAGACAAGGAAGAGGTAGAGCCTATGGAATTTAAATTTATAATCACCCAATAGATCCCAGACATGTACACGGGGCTGTGGTTGCTGAAATGCTACCTAAGTCACCCAGAGACTATATCAAGTAAGAGTCTGATTAGAAGACCATAGATGATGCCCATGTCTGCTTTTCATGTTAATACTGTCATTCTTTAAATATTACTTTGAGTGGCAAAAGCCTTGATTACAGGGTTTCTGGAATCTGAGGCCACAAACTGAATTTTTTAAAACATGCTTTTCAGGGCCTTCTGATGCTTTCTCAAAAGCCAGGTCCTGTAGGAATTAGGACACAGGTGCGCACTCTTCCCTGACCTGTTTTCTCCTTCATCACCTCATCCATCTCTTCCCCAACCTTCTTACAAGTTGCAGGCCCACAGTGTTTCCTCCCAAGCTTTAAAACCCTGTGAAATTCTGACCTCAAAAGAAGTAATCAATGATCCTGAGGAGGGCTTACAGTGTTGACTTGTTATCTTAAGAAGAACAAAGCAAATTTGGAGATAACCTTTATCCTTACCATCTACTTGAAATGGAACAAAAGAAAAAGGAATTTCTTTGCAGGTAGAAAAATCGATTCCCATGATCCATGGCAGAATAAAAAAAAAAATTGTTTTCCTTCTGGTGTTTGAAAGATGGGACTCAAGCTTGCTTCCTAGTTTTCCACCCAGATTCCCCAACAGTACACTGCTTTTTGTCTAACTTCTAGTATTTTTAAAGATCACGCCGGGACAAGAAAAATAGTCAACCTTCCACTTAAGCATTAATTTTAAGCAAAAATGTATTAAATATACGATGTCTATCATCCTACTTCTATAATGGACTGCATAGCCAGGTTCATATTTAGAATCTTGGACTTTGTAGGGCTCCACATCTGAAGCTGAGGCTGAAGGAAGAACTAGACCTTAGTTCTCGAGTTCTTCTGGAACCCATCCACTCTCTTTTTCTCAATCTACAGCAAGTGATATCAACATTTTGCAAATAAACCCATCTGAAGGATTTGTGACAATCCCCTGAGCATTAGTAGCTCCCTTGAGCAAGAATGTTAAATGCTGTTGGAGGGGGGTTAGTGTAGCAGAAGGCATGCTTCCCCCAAATGACAAGTGCAGATCTCCAGAGACACCTGGAGAATTTGAAAAACACTTGCAGAATTGCCTAATTATATTTAGGAATCTGAGATGCTTGTGTGCATCATTTCCATGCCCTTTTCAATCATATTTCTCAGCTGGAGTAATTCTTTGTAAATATTAGTAACATTTGCTTCAAATTTTGCAGTACACTGAAGAAATAATATCATTAAAGCCCCTTGAATATTTTCCTCATTCCCTGTTTTTGTGAATACTGTATCTAAGCATATAATAGCTATCAACATTTTTACCAGAACAGCTGTGATTACTCTCAAAATATCCTTAACAATGCACAGGAGAGATGACTCAGTGGTTCAGAGCACTGACTGCTCTTGCAGAGAACCAGGGTTCAATTCCTAGCACCCACATGGCAATTTAAAACTTTTTGTAACTCCAATTACAAGGAGTTACAGAATCCTTCTCTGACCTCTGCAGGCAATGAAGGACATGGGTGCAATATACTTATACACACAAAAATAATTTTAAAGAATAAATAATATATATAAAAAGAAATCCTTGACAAGGTAGGATCTGTAGAGGCTCACTCATTGAAAAAGGGATTGAGAGATTGGGAAGGGTCATTAGAAGCCTCCCCTGAGATTCTAGCCATGCCTCTCCAGAGCTTCCCTCCAAGCTGTATGCAGTTCTTCCCCAACTGGTTGTCTTGGGAGTTGGGAGGAACTAGAGTAGACAAAAGATTAAAAGTGAACTAAAATAGGAACTGTTTATGTAGCTATGGAGAAGTCTTATTCCCACCATTCATGGAAATTTTGGTACCATGATTGTTTTGAGGTCACCACAACCCTGTAAGGAACCTCTCATCATTTTATAAGTCAGCCCAATAAATTAATTAACCTGCTGAGCTGAACTTGGGTGAAATCATGCCTTTGGTCTGGCATTGGTGCCCTTTCTGACCTAAGCAGATATTTGCTCATGGCTTCCCAGGAAAACTTAATGCTTTAACTATGTAAATCACTTTGTTCTTTGTGAGTCTCTATTGGGGTCCACCCTTTATGTTTTTTGCCATGTGCAGGGCTGATGCTCAGCCAATCCCATCATACAAATTTACTTTCTAAAAATACTTATTGTTTAAGATCATGCTTTGCAGTTCTCTTGGTTTTACTCTTCAGAACCACTGTCTCCAAATAGTTTATTCTGGAAAGTCAATCAAAACAGAAATAGAAATCTGGAGTATTTTTAAAACTATTTTAGATGAAAATAGCAATACCTTCACATCCAGTGGTCAGTTTTATGATATATTTGAATATTAGATTCAGGTCCTTTCGACTAAGTAAAACTAAAGAAATAATAATACTAAATTGTGTGCCTTTTAGTTTGATCTACATGTTATTATTACAAATCCAAGATTTTGCACTCTGAATTTTGTTCTTATACCATCTCTTGCTGGCTTTTAGATTTCACACCTTCGTTATTTTTCAATATAACTCTGATGTACCTAGGTGTTGACTCATCAATTTTATTTTAAGTGGTATGTGTGAATATTTACTGTGTTTTGTAACTGGAGAATTCAAAAGTTTCATTTGCAATCATTGATCTCTAGCTATTTTGTTCCATATTTTCACAGACTGACTTTCTGTGGTTTCCTCTACCTTCAAATTTTTGTCTAATATTAATTTTTTAATGTTTATGTTATGCCCACATGTGTTTGAGTGCACCTGTGCCTTATACTGCTATGGAGGTCAGAAGATGGCATCAAATTCCCCTGGAGCTAGAGGTACAGAAAAGTATTAGTTGCCATTGGTACTGGGAATCAAACCCGGGTCCTCTGCAGGAACAGCCAGTAGTCTAAATCACTGAGACATGTTTCCAGCTCCATTCTCCACATTTTTAAAGGATTGCTGACACCCAATCTCCAGCAATTTCTTCCAACATGTACTCTTTATGAACTGTCCTTTGTCCCTCTCCTTTTCCTTGTGGGCCAGTTACCTAGAGACATATTTCAAACCAATAATTAGTTTTCTAGGTATATCTAGTTCTACTTATTGTACTTTTAAATTTGTTATATTACAGTGATGTTGTGTATGCAGATACTCTTTGTGATAAATTCTCAGCATCAGGGGTTGCTTTTATTTTATATTTATAATTTAGATCAATAAGTATATTCAACATCTTTAAAACAGTTGTCTTTTCCTAAATTAATTCTCCCTAATGTGAGTTTTTAGTTTTTTATAGGGTTCTATTTACTCGTGTATTTTGAGCATTCGATTCCATTCCCATTTGGTCAAAGGAAATAGAAATCCCATTTTTCGTATTCTTTCTCCCCACGCTTAATTTGCTTGCAGCTCTTCTTTCTATCATTGTCAGCTGTTCTTCTTAGCTCCAGCCGGTAGAAACCTAACTGGGCTGACTTTGATGAGCCTATTAACTGGGTTAAGGTGATCCCGGAACCAGCAGCCCCAGTGTGTATGTGGCTCAAGAGCTCTGCATTCAGGACATCTTCTGTTCTAAGCACTCTAGGATACTTACAGCAGTATGGCACAGTTGAATCAACATGTAGCCCAGTTTTAGATTTTCACGATTTTAATTAATTAAATATAAAATGCACTTTTCTACTTACAATGACCCCTGTATCTAAGCGGCTGCCCCTAGTGGATGGCTTTTCTCCATCACTCCAAGGATTCTATCGGAGAATGCTGTTTCGGGAGGGCGGTTCCAAGAGCCTCTCCTTTCCTTCTCTCGGCATTTAAGCCAGCTCTTTCATAGAAGGAAGAGTCACACATCCTACCCTGCGGTGATGCAGAGTCTGACCTTATTCTTCAGTTTAATGGGATCACCTTCTCTTTCCTGAAGGTATCGAACGTTACTGTTTTCCAGTCTGTGCGTCTAGAGTTGATAAATCCAGAGTTAGAGAACCACTCTCCGCTTTAGGTTTCTGTATCTTTTTTATTTTGGTCTTTAAATCAAAAACTCCTCGTATATTTTTGCTTTCTTTTTTTAAGCACTGTGAATAAATTATTTAGAGCAGAAAGATTTCTGAAACAAAAATCCTCTTCATCTTGGCCAAAAGGAGTAGTCCATTTGCTTTTATTGCAGATTTGTCTCCCGTTATGTGACTGACCAATGTTTGCTAACGCATACCCATTCTGTGGCCATATTGACTGCCTCCAGTTTTCACGTGAATACAAACATTATGATTAATTTTCCTTACAGTTTCAGTCTGAGTGCGAGGGCTCCCCCGAGGGACTACCCAGAGAAGGAATGACTGAGCATAACACACTTCACACTGGGCATCTCCTCAGTTGTTTCGCCAATGTACAAATCCTCTCTGTTGTAAACTGCCAAAATTAAGACCCATTTGCCGTATGTACTACGTAGGAAGTGTTCCTTCGCTTTAATTTTCAACACTAATCATTGAAGTTTCTATTAAAACCTTTTATGTTTCCTTATTGCTGGCCTCGTTTTTCCTTTACATCTGACGGTGGCTCATTTACATGCATTCATTTTTCACATATTATTGTATCTATTTCTGTTTCGTTGGCTACATCTTTTCTGGTTGATTATTCAAAAGCAACTACTTACATATTAGTAAAACATAATTTTTGGTTGTATGTGTTGCAATGTTCTTTTGACTTTTTCTTTCTTTTTAAACTTAATCACTTCTGGTTTTGTATTGGAGTTTGCTATTAGGAAATCAGTCAGATTTCCTTTTAACTGTGAATTGTCTTCATTTGTGTCTTATTACAAATTTTATTTATTGACCTAAATTCATCTCTGTCTCCTCCTATATTTTCTTATAAGTTTATTGTTTGTTTTCTTTTTCATGCTTCAATGTAGTATATCTGGATTCTTGTGTGGTTGTGGGTGGGTGCCACATAGCTCTGTGCCTATATGTATGATTAGCTGTCTTACCTTTTTTCTTTTCTTTCTACCTGACTCCTAGTAGTATCTGTGCATTATGCTGCTGTTCTTATGGCTCCCTGCCCCATCCCTATTTTCTTTATTCTTTATTTTTGGTCTTCAAATAACATTTTTCATATTTTCCTTATTAATACTAATAGGAAAGTCAAATCTCCATGAATCTGAATTGTAAATGTTTTGAATGTTTTATTTGTTTGCCCAGTTACAACTTTAACATTTCGGAGTTCTATATAGTTTTTGGAAACACACACATATATACTCACATTGTTTTTTTTTTTAAATCATGGATAGATAAATTTGAATGATCAGTTTACAAGTGACATTATTGCCTGCTTCTTCATTTATGTAATTTTTTAAAGATTCATGAAATTCTATAAATTTTCACTGAAAGGATCTTAGTCATTGTTGGCTAATGTTATTTCATAGTAGCTTGTAATTTTGTTGGCTATGTTAAATGGGATTTGCCATTTAAATATTTTACTAGGTCTTTGCTCTTAAGATATAGAAAGCAAGTGAGATATATATATATATATATATATATATATATATATATATATAGATTAATAGGATTAACCATTAATTTTCAGAGACAATTATTACTAAGATGATACTAACATGGACAATAACAAATAGATAACTTTTGTGGTTTTTGCCTAAAACCAAAACGCTAATTGAAGTTTGAAGGATTTCCAGCAAGTTTATTTTTATTTTTGTCAGCCTTCAAAATGAAAAGCAGCTTCCATTTTCCTGCTCTGTACTATGCTATCATAGGGCAGTGGATTTCAGACCTTGGTAAGCATCACAAAGGACCAGATTATCAACTTGCTGTTCTTCCTTCCTTGGAGTTTGGATTTGCATTTAATTACTTGTTCCTGAAGTCTGTCATTCCTCTGAAGGAAAACATGGCAGAGTGAGATTGAGGCACTTGGGGCTGCAGTGAGAGAGACTGCAGAGATGAAGTGCTGATCAGGACTCACCATGAAGGTGACACATGAGCTTCTCAATAGCATGAGTCCACACCCCTGAGAATCAACCTGCCTGCTGCTGTAATAATGTGGTTGAGATTTGGAGGGCAAGACCAGGAGGACTTTTATAGATCATCAGTTATTTTCATTGACTTGGAGAAAGAAAATTTTACTATGTTTTCAAATGGTTATCTGAGCTTTGTATAGATAGTGGATATTAAGGAAAAAGAATAGAAACAGGGACCATGGAAGAAGGTCTTTCAGTACCACAGAGAGTTATGACAGCAGTGATGGGGAGAAGTGACCAGATTTCTACATCAAGGAATTGCCTTGAACTGTGGAATGCAAGCATGAGGAGCTGAGTTCAGGTACTTAGCTCTGTGCAGAGTGTGTGCCTGAAGCCCTGTTGAAGAAGAGATGGTAGATCGCCAGAGGTCACTGGTCAGCTGGTCTAAATGGATCAGCAAGCTCTAGGTTCAATGAAGAGGTCCTGTCCCCAAAATTAAGATGACAAGATCACCTAAAACTAGGGTGAAGGAGGAGGAAGTGCCATGTTGACCTTCTGGCTTCCGCATGTAAGCCACATGTGCCCCTGCATGCATAGAAACATGTATGCACACGTCGCAACCACATGCACACACAATGAGTTATGGGCTGCAGCATGCTTTCTAGTGTAGAAATTCTATTTTGACACAATCTAATATTAAAGCTACCCCTTCCATCAATTATTGAAATCTCCATGGCAACGCAGAGGACTGTTTTAGTTCAGATTTGTCACTCTTCCCATCGAGTCTTGCTTCCTTTCCGCTCTCCCCATTTTCTCTGGGAAACGCATGTGGATGCTCCCTACAGCAAAGTGCACTTTGCCTGGCAACTAAGCTGCCTGTTGTGAGCAGCTGCAGATGACAGCTGTTTGCGTGACAACAAAAGAGTATCCCTGAGCTTCCCACACCACAGACTTCTTGATAGTGTTCACTGAATTTGTTTCTGCTATTTCTAAAATGTCAAGAACCAAGTTGTTCTGATTCTGACTTCCATCAAATACTTATCTTTTATAAAGTTATGATTTCTCTTTTTTCAATTTATCTATAGTTATCTTTGATTCTCCCAGAATATGGAAAAGTAGTGCCATAATTAACAAATCAGGTTTTTACACAGGGAAAGCACATTGCAAGATCTAAATAGAGAGGGATGTTCATTGTTGATAGTCCTACAGGAAAATGTGTTGATCAGAGAAGAGCATACATATTTCTTATCTAATTGGTAATTATTAAGTGTATCTGTTTTTGTTTCTTTCCTTTGAAAGAAGTTCTTGTTATGTGAACAAGACTTTCCTAAAATTCACAATCCCTCTGTCTCAGTGTTAGAGTGTTGACTTTGTAGGTTTCAGCCATATTTGAGTGAATTTCTGTCTCTCCCATACAAACAGCCAAATGAGTGGCTCACTTCCCTGAGTCATGGAGATATATCTGTGTAACCAGGTATTCTGTAGAAGACCTTCAGGAAAGATGTAGAGTAGAGAGGATTGATAGGGTTCCACCTCTGTTTATAAGAACTAGAAATGAAGCCAGTTTCAGTCACCTCTGATAAAATAAGCCATTCTTTGTCCAAACTAAAATGAAACCTTGATTCATTTCATGACAGGCACTTGTAATTACTGAGAAAAATGTTATAGACCCAAGAGACTTAATACTCTGCTACCTACTTCGCATCTAATGACATCATGGTAAGCAAATTAAGGTGGAAACTGATTAGCACTGATTGCAAGCTCTTTATATGTAATTTAAAGGATCTATAAAGAAGAACTAGAGGTCTGGTTTCTGATAAAATTAGCCTGTAGCAGGAAATGTGAATGCCTTGATCCCTCGAATATAGATGTTTAAAATAATAAGACCTTTTTAGAAATCATTTTTATTGAGGAAAATAGTTTCTGTTTAATCAGTGAGAAGAAATTTCATACTATGGAATCACATCATTTTCAAGTAGAACTTGTCTTTTGCTAGTTCCTTTATGGGATAATGTGAGCTGATCTAGGACTGCATTCTCTTCAAATCAAATGACAGAACTGCAGTAAGGAAGAAGATACATGTCTTGGAAGATGTAGAAATGTGTGCCTTTATCCTAAACTATGAGTGTGCTCTATAACCTCATTCTGAGCAGTGGACATTTTAAAGGATGGAAAGCCATGTTTAAGTAAGCAAAGTTCTGGGGGATGCCTTCTTCCATAGTCTCAAGCAGATTCATTAATTTGAAAAAGAAACTAAGTCTTGGCCAAAGCTTTTCTATAATCTTTGCCAATAACAGGCTTTGAACAGTCATCATGGACAGGTTTGCTAAATCAGTTTCTCAGCCAATGGGCTATCATCTTCTACTCTAATTCTCTCCATGACAGACCATTCCATTCCAATATGGTTCTGGTAAAAATACTTCCTTGGGAGAAATAGTAACATGGAAGATCACAATTGGCTAAATCTTGGAGATTAAGAATCTGCAGAGTGTGGTGCCTGGATAGGACTCACATTCACTCAGAGATCAGGGAACACTGTGGAAGAGGGGGCTGAAAGATTGTAAGAGTCTGTGAAAAGGTGTGTGACCATATGGAAATAAAATCCTACAAGCTCATATGAATGTACAACAGTGATTTTAGCATGCTCAAAACCCTTGGAAACTCAAGCAAAACAAAAGCCCAGCAGGAAACTGGGGAAATGGATGGGAGACCTCAAACTTTGGCTTAAGAAATATTGGCAACTGATTACTATTGGGTGAGGATGAGCTAGTCTTTCTAAAGCAAGGGACTCTGGGTAGGATTACTAGACCTCAGTGGATGAACCTGCACTGATTTCACTTGGGGACACTAACCTGACACAATAAACCTTAACACAGATGAAAAAAGGTTAAAAAAAAAATTCAAAACTTCCATGGACTGGTAAGATGGTGAGATGACTCAGCAGTTAAAGTACTTGTCACACATGGAAGAAGGATGGAGCTTAGGTCTCCCGTGTCCATCTTAATGCTGGCTAGGTCTGGCTGCCCTCCTGTAATTCCAGCATTTGTAAGACAGAGGCAAGGAATTCCATGAGCAAACTGACTACTTAAACTGGCCTACCATGATCTCCATTTAGCTGAGAGACTATGTCTGGATGCATAAATAAAAGGAGGAGAGATCAAGGAAGATTCCACCTGCCTCAGACCTCTGTGTTCACACCTGCCCTCTTCCATGTAAACACATGTATGCCTAATTCTTATTAACATAGATAAAGATACCATACACATTCATTTGCACCATAAAAATAAAGTATTTATATAAAAAGAAAATCTATTCTTTTTAGAGGGAGGGTATTTCAGTCCCTTCCCCACCTGTGTAGTTGAAGGTCTTTGTGTGTATCAAGGACCTGCGATAGAAGTCAAGACTTAGTTTCCCTAGATAACAACATCACTTGTAAGATGGCAGCCATTATATTTGCTTTCCATGCAAGGAAACGTTCTGCATTTCTGCATCTCACCACCCTGCTCCTCTGAATAATCTATTTTTAGCATCTCTAGGAAAGGGCATCATCTCACAAGTATGCCTGTTAGAGGTGTATTTAACAATCCAGGAAGGGCACAGTTATCTTCATGTAGATCTCTCCTTTACTATTCACCTGTCTGTTGCTTTGTCAGAGTGAGAAGTCCTACTGACACTGAAAGTTCCAGGATGCAAGTAGACAGCTGAGAGCCAGGAACATTAAAATGCTTTCCAGTGCTCTGCAATAAAAAGTCGTGGTCAAAAGTCCAAGGGGACAAATCAAAGCGTCCATTCTTAACAAGCTTTGTGACTTGATCAAATTATCAAATCATTCCAGACCTCTGCCTTTCATCTTTAAAACTACAAGTAAAGCAATGATGACCTAAGAACAGAGAGTCCAATATGTTGGCAATTATGTAAAATGTCTGGCATAGAATCTGAAAAAATTGAAAGCACTTAATAAATACAACTTCTCCTTTTCCTACATCGAATGATGCAGGTGAATTTCAGGAGCCCTAGTCTCTTCTTATTTACTTCTGACAAATGAGTTTTGTATTTTAAGTACTAATTATAAAGTAGACTAATTATGTTGTAGCCTTGGGAATTTTTTAGAGCAGGTCATTAAAGTTGTAATCGGAATTGTGGGGTGACATTTTTTAGGTGGAGGTCTAATAACAAATCCTCCAGAAATGTGTATGTAGAAAAACACTTTTATTTGAAGCTAAGGAACTGAATGAGAAAACTAGAGCTTTTTAATCTTCAGAAGAGTGTAGGATCTCTAAGTAATTAGTAGGCAGGGCTCTCTTGTCTGCTCAGCCTGGGAGATTAGCCATGTTTGCAAAGGAGAAAATGAGATCTTGGAGGGAAAAATCACTGCTCCAAAGTGCTGTGATCAGGGAGTAAGGTTGCCTGTGTGCCTGGGAGTGTACTTATGTATTTGCGTTGGTGGGGGGAAGATTAATAAAGAGTCTAGTTAGTCCTCACACGCAAACAAGCATTTAAGGTTTATTAACCAAAATGAAGGGAGAAAATGCATTAGTACTGAGATAAAAATTACACATGGGCATGTATATTGTAGTGTTGGATCTCCATATAATCAGTTTCTTCTTAGACTGAACAATTTCTAGTAGAAATCTTTGGGAAGGAAGAACATATCTTTACTGAACATGTCCATTCTGTTTTTCCCTCTGTTTTTTTTTTCCTAAGGAATTACAACTCTTGGTATATTATCATGTAGACCATATACAGGAATTATGCCTATTAGGCATAATTACATTAGGTCTTTCAGCATCCTCAGATTCAGATATCCACAAGGAGTCCTAGAACTAGTGTCACACTGATGCTGGGGGAGAGCTGAATTGTTACAGATATGTCTCTGTCTATAGGCAATTGTGTACTATATACAATACAGAGCAGATTTGGCCAGTCCTGCTGATCAGCCACTGCTTTGTTCTTAATCTGTCTTCAGATCAACCTTCTATTTCCAGAAACCACTTTTCTGTGTTCCCTTAGCTAGAGTCTTCAGAATAGAGGTGGCCAACAGGAAATAGTAAATCCAAACTTTTTTTTTTGTCTCTTTATTTTCTGTATTTGTAGTTCACCCTCTATGGCTGCTAAGTTTAGGGTTTCAACTCCTCCCTGGGAAATCCACCACCAGCTTAACCCTTCTTTCTCTCTCTCTCTTTCCTCCTCTCTCTCTCTCTCTCTCTCTCTCTCTCTCTCCTCTCTCTCTCTCCCTCCTTTTTAAGCCTTCTCCCTTTGTCAATCTTTACCACAAAGGTAGAAGCAATTCCATGAGGTTTGAAGTCCTTATGTTAACACATTTTCTGTTGATCTTCTGACCTCTATAATAGCATCTGTTAAATATTTCAAAGAATTCTCTATTTTCAAGTATACTACTCCAGATTTCTTAATAGATTTAACTTTAATTGAGCATATAAATTAAGAGGTTGGAATACTTCAAAGTAGTAAGCCCAAAGACATGTCACTTTTCAACATTTTCAAATTGATTGAATCATTTCATTAAGTGGTAATGAACATGTGATTAAATTTCTAGTCTTCATTTATTTATAAAATGTAAAACAAATGTAAAGGTACAGGCTATATCTTACTAAAACACTTAACAAAGCATAAAACTTTAAAGTACATGTCATATTTATGGCTGGTCAAGAGCAACAAGAGATAATTATAGCTCTAGATGCTGCTTTAACTTTGGCCTTAAAGCAAGATTGACCACATGCCTTCCAGATGCCCTGAGATTCAGAAGTTCATCTCTTTCAGCCTCAGTGCCTTTTATCATGAGACAGTGGTCACACCACCTCTGGCTCAGCAGCTCCCATGAGGGCTGCTCTATCTTACTTTTTAAAAGCTCTAGCACATGCATGTCAGACATGGTGTAGACCTGCAGAGAAGTTGATTATTTCTTTACTTGTTCTATGACATGGAGAAGCACTTTTTTGAAAGCACTTTCTAGTCAACTTATTCTAAGATTAAGCACATATAGGAATTTCATGTATATTACCCAGCATTTGATTAATGGTCCTTCCTGGCTTTAATCTTGGAAGAACACCAGAACATCAGACATTTATTGATTTTGAGCTTAACTGTCATCTTGTGAGTTTTCATTTCAACTTGTCGAATATTCCAGTTAAAGACCATTCCTTTGAACTCCATTTACTGTCTGTGACACTGACTATACTTTTGTCCACTGCGCCAGGCTACATTTGCTTTGTTTTAATTAAAGGTCAGTGATCATATGCATGTCTCTCCTTGCCCAAGTTTTGTATGAATTGCTCAGTTCACATAGCTGTTCAGATTTACAGTAATATTTTCACTATCCCGACTGATCCACACTAGTAGCTTTGATATCCTCACCTGGCTTTAACTCATGGTTAAGGAAGGGATGGAAGGAGCACTCCAGCCAGTTGAATTGTACTGGCCATTCTCCAAAAGAGCGTCTGTTTCCATTGGGATGAATTGGAAATTGGCACCACCATGGCATATGAATTTAGGAATGTCTTTGCTTTTTAGGAGGAAACGTAAAATAGCCCAGAGAGTCCTGGATTTAGAAAGAGAACATGGGGGTCCTTGTGCAAGTTCTAACCCTTACACCTTTTGATGTCTTCGCTGTGTCTCCATTTTTTCCTTCATAACTTTCTCCTCCGCAGAATGTGGCCATTGGAGCAGATACTCCTTTGAGGCCTTCTCCATGGTATATTTGCATTTGGGGAGAAATCTGCGTGTGCATCTGGTTTAATTTGGATGCTCTGAATTTTTTTGTTATGTGTCCGTGTCTCTGTGATATAGTACTGGGGGATCCTAATTATAGAAGGTCAGATTAAGATACCACTGTTTGATATAGTCAACACAGAAAAAGGATCACATTTCACAGCCAGATGATCTGCTGCATTATACACGGCATTACCTGCGATCATCTTTTAAATTTCCTTTTCAGGATCGATTAATTTTTACTTTAAGTGTGGGAATGTTTTGCCTACGTGTCTGTAAATGCACTCTTGTCCTCCAATGACTACAGAGACCAGAAGAGGACATTGGGTCTCCTAGAACAGGAGTTACTGATAGTTGTTAATCACCATGTGGGTGCTGGGTAGGGAAATAAGGTCCTCTTCAAGAGCAGCCAGTGATCTTAATTGCTGAGTCATTTCTACAGCCCCATCGAGGAAGCAGATTTTAAAATTAGAAATATACATATAAGGGCTAGGGAGATGGCTCAGTGGAGGAAGTTCAAGTTCAACATGCCTCATAACCTGAGGCTTTCAGATCTCCAGAATCTACATAAAGCAAAAGAACAGGCACTATAATCTCAGCACTCCAACTGGGAGATGGGAGACAGAGATAGGAGGCTCAGGTGTCCACTGGCCTTATATGCACAATAGTGAACTCCTGTTAAAATGTGTCCAAGAAGGCAAAAGGTACAGACTAACACCTGAAGTTGTCCTCAAACCTCCACATGCATGCTGTGGCACATGGCACCTGTGTTTACACAGACAAACACACACACACACACACACACACACACACACACACACAAAGGCACAAAGATTGAAGAAAGATATACACAAAAGCAGACATGCTTATGATGAAGAGCAGGCAGCCATGGGCCTCTCCCGGGGTCTCCCACCCCTAACTCCTTGCTGCTTCCTTTCCTCAACCACAGGCCAGCTTCCTGCACTCTTTTCATTTGGGATTTTCCTCTTGGGTATTTCATATCTCTAAAGAGTGTGTAAGCTTTTAGTTCTTGATTTTCCACTTTTAAGTATGCAGCACTAATGTTTTCAGTAAGCCAGGTTCCCCACTCCCTGTCTCTTGTCTTTTCCTGACCTAGATCTACCATTGTTCCCAGTTGCCAAAGTTGCTTCTAAGGACACTCTTCAGGGAGCAGGACAGTTTGCTTAAGAAATGGGGCTTTTGTGCAAAACTCAAGTTGGTCTAGGCATACCTCCCTGGTTTCTTCCTAACAGGTTTCAAAACTTAAAGTAATGATTATGTTTGACTGAGCCTCCGTTTAAACCTACAAGCCTGTGCCTTATATGCTTTTTTAAAGGCCAGATCTCACTTTCAACTCAGCCTGAGTTACATGAGGCTTTTTAATGTGAAATCACTTTCCATTCAGGCCAAAGCTTCCTTTTTCCTGATGAATGTCATACATAATGAAAGATTATATCTATTCATCCTCAGCAGTAAATCATTTATCATACAAGGGAGATACATTATTGTGAATTCTGATCAAAGCTACCTACTTCCTCCAGCCGGCAGAAATGTTGCACCCTGTCAGTTGATTGAACAATATCCTGGGAGAAACAGGGGAAAATTATGCTGTTGAATGTGAGTTCGACTACTCTAGGGGCTTCTAAAATGGCCTTAAAAAGATCATATTTCATGTAGAACTTACTATGATCCAGGCATGTGAACAGAAAAAGTCGGGTTTTTTTCTTCTTCTCCACACTTAATTAAATCAGAAAGCTTTGAGACTCTTCGAAGCTTTTTCTGTGATGTTTGCCAGAGATTTGTGGATGACACTGCGTGCTACTTTGCCCTCTTTCTTAGACAGACAATAATTATTACCAGTTCATTCTGAAGCATGCTGAGAGCAGTTTATCAGTCTGTTTGTTAATGAACTCGCCTCTTCTTTATAACGCCAGTTTCAGGGATGGACTTAAAATAGGGATTATCACTCAGATGTCTTTTCTTCATAGTCTTTCTTCTCAAGTCAGGTGCTAGTTTGCTTCAGGGAATCATCCACGAAGCCCAGGCAGAGAACAGGGTCAGCCTCTTCCATCTCTTGTGAATAACATATTCTCTCACTGTCTCGGGCTCTAACACTGGTTTCCAGAAAGGACACCATAACCTTTAGTACTGATCTGACTGTATGTCCGATCTTTGACTTTAAGCAGTCATTACCCTGTGTTAGACACTGGTGCTCAGTGCCTGGTAAATTCAAGAGCATGTAAGTTTTAAAAGTATTCAGTGGAGAGCAGAACGAAAAGTGGAACAGGAAGGACAGACCCTGTTAGCCTCCTCTCTCACTTGCACTGCTGGCCAGCCAGCTCTTATGGTTTATTCAGATATTATGCAGAATGAGAGCTGGTGATCCAATTGAAGCAGACACCTGAACTCCACATTTCCAAACAGCGTTACCTCATTTGACCCATCGCTGCTTCTTGAAGTAGCCTGTCATTGCTTTGACTGTGAAGAGGCTTGTATTAGAATTTATAGTCTAGCTTTCTGGGTTGTGTGAGCTCATTACACAGACCTTATGTGATTTTTACAAGTATACCGTACTGGAGTTCCCTATCCTTAAACAACATCCTTGCAAAATATATCAGAATCGTGACATAATAGAGTCACAATACTATACCTTAACTAAATCTAGCTATTCTTGTTAAGAGTTATCCCTGGATGGATCCTTTAACTCCCACATAGTGAGACTGCCTGTAAGCCACAGTACACAAAGTTATACTGGCTTTAATATAAACAATGAATACATTTTTAGTGTCTAACCTAAATATTCCATGAGTGATACACAAAATAGTACCCTGTTCTTCGGAAGTCCAAATTTTTCTGACACCATTGATTTTATATGACAAACCTGTGGAGAAGAAAAACTATGTTGTGGCCTTGGCTGGTCTGTAGATGTCAGCTCCTTATCTTGGTATCACTAATGGATAGAATTATCCTCTCCCTTAATTGTTTTATTTAAATATTTTATGTTTTATTTTTATTTTATGTGTATGTGTGTTGCATGTATGTATGTGCACCCATGTCCTGCATTGCCTCTGGAAGTCAAAAGAAGGCATTGGATTACCTGGAAGTGAAGTTACGGAAAGTTGTTAACAACCATGTAGGTGCTGGGAATCAAGACCAGGTCTTTTGTAAGAGCAACCAGTGTTCTTAATTTCTGAGTCATCTCATCAGACTCCTCTCCCTTAATCTTGTATATTGAAGCCTTCACCCCTGGTGAGATTGCATCTGATTGTATCAGGGCCTCTAAAAGACAAGTAAGGTTAAAGGAAGTTTAAAGTGTAAAAACTTTGCCAAGTAGGAATCTAGATTTAGAAGAAGTGGAAGAGAGAGTCTCTGCCATAGACACAACTCAGTCCACAGAGGGAGACTCAGCAAACCATAACATACTAGTAAGTATTTTGATCTTTAACTTCTGATGTCCAGAATGTGAAAAAATAAATATTTGTTTTTTTATTAGGCTGTCCAGTCTTTGGTATTTTATTACAGCAACAGAAGCTGAGTAATACAATAACTTTAGAATATTTTTTAGTAGCTTGTTTGTGTTTTTTTTTTTTTAATCTCTGAAATTTGATCTGATAACAATGCTATTACTCTTCTAGTCTGAACCAACTGGTACTATACTTCTGAGAAAGTGTTCAGAATTTAAGCCTGAGGGGAAGACTATAACTCCCAAGTTTAACAACCTCTGTAATATCCTAAATTAGAAAGAGGAATGTTAGGGGGTACATGTGACAATGAATTCTGTATGCTGTTACTGAGAAACATTCAACTCTGTCTTGGAAATCTGAATTAACTAAGAAGGAGATGAAAAAATCAAACTTTCCTCTGACACTGCAGTCAGAACATCATGTACCACATGGACTATTATTGAATAAATTTAATTTTCCTATTTTTAAATATATATATATATATATTTATTATTTTTATTTTATGTGTATGAATACATTGCTTGCATGTATGTAAATTCACCTGTGTCATGCAGTTTCCACAGAGGTCAGATGAAAATGTCAAATCCTTTGGAACTGGAGTTACAGGTGGTTGTTAGCCTCCATGTGGGTGCTAGGAACCAAGCTTAGGTCTTCTACAGGAACAGTCAGTGTTCTTCACCACTGAGCCATCTCTCTAGCCCTATTGAATGAATTTATAAGGAATCATGAGGGGAGGAATATTTGTCCTAAATTAATATCAACTGAGTGCTTGTTATATCAAAATATCACCCATAGACCTCTGTAGCCTTCTCAAAGGCAGAGTTGAAATTCATCACATATGCAAAGACGGTGTCTTTTCCTTTTTAACAATCTCACTTGGAAACAAGTCTCATGTTTGTCACAATGGTTCTTGTGTATACTAAGATTTTAGGATCAGGGCATTGTCTTAAACTAACATGGAGCACAATTTCTCTCCATGGGACATTATTACCCACTATTGTTCTTTTTAGAAGTAATTATAATTTCATGATCTCTCATGTGACCTTTAATTTACAAAGACTTCTAAGGGGTCACCTATAACCCTTCTTTTTTCATATCAAAATTGGGTTATTTTTAGTGAGATATAGTAAAAATCCAAGATAAATGGAAAGGATTAATTAATTCCATGTAATTGTGCTGAATAATACTCTATCGCATCCTAAATTGTCCAGTGCCTTCATTGCACGTTACAGTTTTTAGTTTTGTGACAGACACAGTGAGGGTGAAGGAAAAGTGATAAGAAAACAGGGACAAGGCTTCACTAACAGTCAGGATGTTCATTGAGACTTATGTGAGGTCTCCTCAGAAGTAATTCTCCCAGAGAGACTGTGCCATAGGCTGGAGTAAAGTGACAGAATGTGAGTGAATGGCCCCTGGCTGGTACTACCACTGGCTAATGTTGTGTTTGCCCAGGGAGTTGCAGGACACACTGTCATGGTGTTCCACGCCTGAATGAAGACACTTGTGGACTGAATAAACCCACACTTGACACTGTATCTGTTCAGTGTATCAGACTCTGTATAGTCCCTTTCCTTTTCTTCCTGGGTCAATGATGAAATGCAGACTGAACCTGAGCAGATAACTTCAAACTCACACAGGAAGTCACTACAGTTTTAAGTTAAAGAACTGACTTCCATCAGTTTTTGTTTGTTTTATTTCATTTGTTTAACTATAGACAGAGCTTGCTTTAAAATGACAAAAATGACCAAGTAGGAAAGATACAACGTAAAGATTTTAGACTATATTACAAAATTAAATGAAAGGCTGAAAGTAAAAAAAAAAAAAATGAAGAAAGTTACAACAAAAAAAACAAGAGGAGGAATCTTAGTGAGAAAATATATCTATACATGTTTTAATAGTCATTATTATGTGTAGTTTATTTACAAACGTTAGTTATATGCTAGCTCCATCAGTTTTTTAATCAAAAAATTGATAAATCAAAAAAAGAGATAAATTGTAAAACAGATTCCTATGTTTTCTTAGGATTTCAAGTATAGCTCCTGAGTAAGAGTCATCAGAGAGACATTATAAGAATCCATTTTATCAGCTATGGAATTTGTGCTATTTTTCAAAGATACTGAGAGCATGCAGAGGAACTTCCACATTCTTTAAGACAGATGCTATCTTAACATTTACACAATTCCAATTCCAAATTCTTCCTTCCATAGTGGAAAGAGTTGTAGAAAGGCTATACCCACAGCTAATTTGTAAGTAATGTTAATATCAAGTGGTTAACTTAAAGATTTCACTGTCTTAATTAGCACTCCTTTTTAAATAAGACCATTTAATTAAATTCTCAGTTCAAATAAGAAAGCTTACACTTTAATCAATCTCACGATATTCTCTATTGTCAAGCGTAGATCTTAGTTTCATTTGATGAGTGGCTGGGGACATGAATTTGTTCTAACACCATTAATGCTTTTGAGGCAATGGCTCTAGGCTACAGAGATTTAGACAGAAAGGTTTCTGGTCTATCTAACACATCTATCATGGAGTCTATGCTTGGGAATTTTGGTTCCTCTACTTTCTGTCTTTTTGATACAGGAAATTCACTTTAAATTTCCATGAGTCCTTCAGTTTTGTTTTGTTAATTGGTTTGGACTTTTTATTTTATTTTTAACCCAAGGTAGTCTGCCATCATGAAGTTCTAATAAATTTTGACCTACATCTCACCAGTTTCTAACGCCAGCTCCTGGAAAACTAGAATTCAACTGCTTCTGCATTCAACTTTTGAAATGCCACAGACAAACATATTCTATAGAATTTATCTTTTTTACTCAAATGATTCCACATAACATAGTGCAGTATTCCATTGTGTCTATAAGGGATGCTTCCTTTACTCATTTATCCTTTGGTATTAGTAGGTACTTAGGTCTATTCCATACCATGACTACTATGAATAACACTGCTCATAGAAATGCAGTTGATATACTTAAATCATTTTATTTTAATGTATAACTAAAAAATTTCTGTGACTGCCAGATCATACCTATGATTAGCGCATTTCCTACTTTTTGAGGAAGCGCTATATTGTTTTTCATATTGGCTGTACTAATGTACAGTCCCAAGAACAGCAGCAAGAAATAAGTTCAAGAGATGTTGGATCATGTGGTGACTATGCACCAATATATTATGTACTGAAAAATTGGTGAGAAAATATTTAAAATATTCTTGTCACAAATAAATTATGTGTGTAACAGAAAGTCTATGTTATTAGATTAGACTGTAGATAATGTATACATATTTAATATGTTTTACATAATAAATATATAATTTGTATATCTAAATAAAAAGGAAAGATTTTGTTATTCTTTAGCAACTGTTCTCTTGAAGAGTCCTCTTAATAACAGGTAATGAGTACTTTCAGAAAAATTAGAAAATTCAGGAAGTTTATCTTTAAGTTAGTCAGTATCTGTGACATGGGTTGCCAAAAATATTTGGATAATAATTTACAAATCTAGGTCTTTCATTTTTAAGTAAATCACAGTTTCTGTTTGTGATACTTAGTTGGTATTTTCAAATGCTTAATCTTGGGAAAGTGTGAAGTGAATGGCAATCTATTTATCTAGTGAATTTCCATGGAGAGTGTCAGAGGGTTTAAGGAAAGACAAATCTTTAAAGTCATTTACCAAGTTTTCATGGAGAACAAACTTATTGTGGGATCTTAGAGTAGCCTAGTTAACTTTTCTCAATACCAGCTCTCTTACTTGAAAAGCTGGGATGAAACTGATAGGATAATGAAACTAGACTTCACTGAATGATAACTGTTCTAGTTTGCTTTCAATTGATGGGAATCAAACACTGACCAAAACCAACTTGAATAGTAAAGGATTTATCTGGCTCACAGCACAGTCCATCATCAAGCGAAGTCAAGGCAGGAACTCAGGGAAGGAAACTGGAGCAAACAGTGGAGGAACAACGCTGACAGGTTTGTTCCTCTGGCCTGTGCTTAGTCTGCTTTCTCAAACAAATCAAAACCACCTGCCTAGGGGTGGCACTAACCCACAGTGGGCTGCCTCCTCCTACATCACTCAAAAAATCAAGAAAATGTTACATAGGCATGGCCACAGGCCAGTCGAATGGAAGGAATTCCTCTACACAGGTGTGTCAAAACACACTTACCATGGTCCATGTTTATCATAGCCTTTATTGCTAATTATGAATCTAGATGTTAACTATTATTATCTTCATTTTACAGACGAAGGAGACAGAAGGGCTAAGCAGCCACAAGCACTAGATTCAGGATTTAACACCAGTTCATGCCATAAAACACTCAGCCTCCAAAATGCTACCTGTAATTACATCATGGTCTCTGCATTTTCCCAAGTCAAAGACCAGCACTGAGAAGACAGAGTAGAATACTGGTAGGGATTGCCCTCTGTCAACCAACATTCAACAGAGCATTAAAATTGACTTGGTTCTTCTTTATGTCCAAGTGTCTACTTTATATAGCATCAAAAGTGAATGACTATTTTTTTCAATCTGATAAAATTTCATATGTTAAAAAACTAATTTATCTGTTACCATTTCTTTCACATGACCAATTTCTTTGGGGTTTTTTGTTGTTTGAAATCAAGGTTTCCAAAAGAACGTATATACACTTCCCATAGAATTTTGACAGATACCATGTTTTACATAGAACTTGAAACACTCATTTAAATATATTTAAATTATTCATATATTGGTTTTTTTTTTTGCATTGTAAAAAATCCATTCTTGTGGGTACAAGGATATCCCAAATGCCAAGTATATTATTTCTTGACTGGTATCATGCTGACTTTATCATGTATGAATTGAAATTAGGAAATGAAGTCATTAAATAGTTCACACAAAGTGTACTCACACAGGAGCTAAATGAAAGGCCGACTGGAAATCCAGCCATGTTATTCACTAAGATATAAATGACGGAAACAGGCTGGTAAAGACCATGCATTTGCTGAACCACTTAGGTATGTAATCTGTTCCCCATGAAGATGAAGGCAGTGGAAAGAGGGGTCAGGAGAGCGACAACAAGAACTTCCAGTGAGAAGGAAAAGTGACCAGCAGGGAAGTTCATTTGTGTAAACCATTCTGTTTTTATGTTTGTTCTTTGTTTTATTTTCTTACCATGAAATTGAAATTGGAAAATAATCTGGAAGCATAGAATGACTATGGTGAAAATGTGGGAGTTCTTCAGCTTTTATCCATAGTCACTAAAATCATTAGCTCTAATGTAGATGGGAAATTTGCTCAAACAAATAAACTGGTGTATGAGAGTACTTAGAGAAGAAATGAAAATGGTCTGAAGTATGCAGTGTACTGTTGACTACAACCATTACTTTAAGCTTACCTAAGGTGGTAGTTCCTGTAGGAACATGAACACTTGATCATACTACTTTTTATTAAATTTGGTTTGACAATTTTATAAACGTATGTAATGTATTCTAGTTTCTCCCATTCCCACCCTGTCTTCTCTGCTTCACACCCCAGCCATCTAGCTCCCTCCTCCCTAAAAATCCCTTTCCATATTCATATCTATTTGTTTTCTTTTATGAGGCACTGATTGTGATCATGGCCAGCTGAGTGGCCATAGATTTGGAACTATTCATTGGAGTTAGGTGAGTTCACCTTTGGATACAAAACTAAAGACACTGATTCTCCCTCCACCCAGAATCAATCAGTAGCCAATAGTTCATGAGGGAGGCATAGGGCCCTTTGAGCCTCTACCTGATCCATGACTGGCTGTTGACAGGCTCAGTCTTGTACAGACCCAGTGCAGGCAGACACAGGCACTGTGAGATCATGTTGCATTGACCAAGTCATGCCCTGAAAATGGCATTTCACAGTCCTTCTCCCCATCTTATGTCTGGTACATTCTTTCCATTCCCTCTTGTAGAATATTCCTATTCCTGAGCCTAAGGGGTGGGATATATATATATATATATATATATATATATATCCTGCTTATGGCTTACCACACAGTCTTCATTTATTCTGAGCCATGACACTGTATAGTCACTGATGACTCCATTCAATGTTTGCTTTCCAGGCAGCGCGTTACAGTGGGGCAGTGGAAGTGTGCCGACAAGACTACTTAAAGTTATTTCCCTTGGGGAACCCTCCAATATGCAGTCTTGATGACTTATTGACCATTTCTGTTTCACCACACCAGACAAAACAACTGTTCCATTCAGGGATGATGCATTTGTACTGCCTCATCTTAAAAAACAAAAACAAAAAAAACTTTTATTGTGCTTTTATACATTTCATACATCATCTCTTAATCAACTTTAGACCCCCTCCCCTCCCCATGTTCCCCCACCCCCCGTGGACTTCATATCCTCTCCCCATGCCCCCCACCCCCCCTGGACTTCACGTATTCTGCCATACATGTTAAGAGCTCTCCAGCTAAGCATTTGTACCGAGATGTCCTTCAGTTCAAATTTATCCACTGGAGGCTGGCCAGGCTCTCTAGAGATCATAAATAAGGCATAACCTTCCTCTCCCAGAAGTAATCAGTCTCCAGTAGTTCTCAGTCTAGGCCTGGCCCCCCACCAATTACTCTAGCTCTACTCTGGGCCCCTGTCTGATTGGGTTGGGGTGGGTCCTGTGCTCAATGCCATCATTTTCAGGAGTTCACAGGTACAAGCTTCCAGTGGTCTGAAAGTCTCTGCTTCCCAGAGTTCTTGAACCGGTCCTGGCTCTTACAATCTTTCTACTACATGTTGTGAAATTATCCCTGAGCCATGGGAGGGTGAAGTTTAATATAAGAGTTCTATCCAAGACACACACTATGCAGTCTATTCTTTAAAACTTGGCTTTTTGTAGCCTTCTGTATGCATAGCATTTTGTTGTATAAGGAAGTTTCATTAGTGAGAGTTGAGGGATGCATTAGTGTTCTCTCTGCTCATTATGTTATATTCCATGAGCCTTCAACTGTAGATATGTCACCTACGACTGGGCATCCCTCAGATGCATATTCTCTGTATCTGACCAGTTGCAGAATTCTTCTGTAGCCTTCATTTCATGGTGCACTGTGCGCTTGTCGGTAAATATAAGGGTTCATATTTAGAATATGGTAATAAATTTCATTTCTCTAAAGATGTGACAGAGGTAGGCTTCTCTCTAGGATCTGTGCTCCCTCTGACTCTGTGTGTTTGGCTGAGTCCACAGTGCCACCCATGAGTTCACTCCCATTGAAAGGGTTTTAAGTCCAGTTAGATGGCTGATGATTACCCTTGAGAAGAGAGCACCCACTGCTGCACCAGTGGAGGTCCTGTGCTGTGCCATTTGTTATGGTCATTAGGCTTTAGGGTTGGATTGGACCATTGATTGATTTTCTCACTTAGCAGTTTGCATATTATCATCTAGCATTATGGGAGCTAACCCTCAGGTAGAGCTTCCAGGTCGGTTCCTGCACTACCTCATCTTGACTGGTATTCATAGTTTAGTTTAGTTTAGTTTAGTTAGTTTAGTTTAGTTTAGACCCTGTTTAGTTTCCAAGATCAGGTGATTCAGGATGAGGTGTATTCAGGATGGTGTGATTCGTAGACCACATAGACTTTTAGAAAATATTTCTGTTGAGCTTTTGTACAATTCATACAACAGTTCTTAATCAAATTTAGACAGCCTCCTCCATCCGTGCCCCCACCCCACCCCTACCAGTGTTCATATATTCTGGCATATAGGTTTAGTCCTATTTTGTCAAGCACTTTACCCAGATGTCCTTTGGTGCAAGATTATCCACTGGAGTCTATTCAGCCTATCTTGAGATCTTAAGGAAAGTCTACTCTCCCTAACCCAGCAGTAATCAATTCCCAACAGTTCTCATAGGACTGACCTGCTGCCTGTTTCCCTTGAAGCACTCTGGGCCCTTGTCTGATTGAGTTGGCCATTCATTCTGTCGTATTTAAAGATGAAGAAACCAACCATTCTAGTATATAAATTTCTCTTGTTCCTTATACTTGTGTCTTTCAAAAAGAAAATAATAAAAGGTGCCTAAGCACTCTAGCCACCCCAAAAATAAATGTAACAGAAACCAGCAACACAGTATTTCTCAGCCAGCATGTCTATCACCCTGAGAGAAGATCCACCGAACTCATTCTGTGCAGAAGGCGTGCATTTAAAGGCTCTTTCTCCTTTGAATTTTATCTTTAATTCTTCCATAAATCCCATCCATTTCCTTGGCAATGCCTGCTAGTAACATTCTGTCTTCACGTTCAGATAGCTATGAACTTATCAAGGTGATACAATCTGTGATTTCTAAATGAGAATTTTAAGGTTATTTTTCAAACCTGGCACAAATTAGCACATTGGAGCAGGACCTGGTGTGTGGTGTGGCTAAGTACTTGGCTGTTGGACTCCTGGTGGGCTTCCTAGCCTGAGCTCAGCTGTAGCAACATCACAGGAGTCTATTATCTACATCCCATAGGTGTGAAGCAGCAGGAAAATTCTCAGCCTGCAATTTTTGTGATATCCTATGAGACCTGAAAACTCAGCTTCATGGCAAATCAATTGAAGACTAGCAAAATTTCAAACCTCTTTCCTTATTTTCTTTTCCACACACAAATGGAATAATGTGTTTTCAGTAACAATGAAACTTTAAAAAGAAAAACATAGTTAAAAAGAGAGAGCACTTCCCTTAGAAGCTGCCATCACCCTAGAATACCATTTTCATATTAAGTGAACAAGTAGTCAATAAATGACACTTAAAATCTTTCACATGTGTTAGAAATAACATCTCAGAAAGTCCATGAATATGATAACACACATCCAGGGCATAAATCAGAGTCAGGGGGAAATGGGAATTAAAGTACCATGACACAAATAATTTAAGTTAGGGGAAGATACCAGATTCAGGGAAATTTTAAGAACACAGAATTTTATTTTTTACCATTAGAAAATCAATGATAAGCCTGCTTTTTCCAAGCACAATAGATATTTCTTTTTAAATATGTGAAGATGTTGGTCTGCATAAACAATTTTTCAGTACTCTGAGATTCCTGGGATGTTCATATATGCATATAAGAGATCTTTGTTCTCAGTCTAGGAGGAAAATTGCCAGCTACACTTGAGAGTGGTAGGCTTTAAAAGGCTCCAAAGAGAGCCTGTCTGATTACCTGTGTTCCGATTTGGCTGGAAATAAAAGGCAGAGAAATGGCCGAGGTCCCTGTCAGTGTTACTGTTCCAGTTGAAGTAAACCTCATCTAATACTTTATTACACCCAGAAAACAAGGAGCTTTCGAAGGGAAGAATCCACTTCCCTGCTCTGGAATGTGAGACTCTGAATATTTTTGTCGATTTCATAGATTTCTAACAAGCAGAGAGCTTGTTTTTCGAATCTGATTACTATGTCAGTAGTACAGTTTCCCCCATCTTTAAGTAAGGCAGACTCATGTCACGGGTGACAATAGATGCATGACAGATTAAGCCTCATGCAGACCAGTAAACACCACCTTCCCAGTTAGAGACTCTTCCAAGGCGATATTTGGGGCCCTGGCTACATCTGTTCCTTGAACTGCCAGTAGATGTGCTGCTGGTGTCTGAGCTGCTGGAGCAGCCTTAATTGACGGAACGGATGGGACTGGCAGGCCTGAGGGACATGCTCCATTGTTACTGCTTTCAGGGCATTCACAGAGCCTCCACACACAATACCCACTTCAGGATCTCTGCCTTGTACAATGCATGGCACCTTGCATATGTTTTCTGAATATAAAAGAGAAAACAGGGAGACTTAGATTAATGCTTCTCAGACCCTGCCAGGTGAAATGCTGATATTTCTGGCAAAGAGATTAGGTGACAGTGATGGGAGGACTAGCTAAGGAGTAAATTCAAAACAGTAAAATCAGCAAAGGAGCAAAGCAATAAAACACAAGGAAATGAAACAGCCCAAATCTGTACCTGATGTATTATATTAGAAAATGTGGAACGCAAGAAAAATGGTGCTTGCAGTACGATGTTTTTGAGTGCATTTTGGAGATCAGTGTATTATATAAAGAAACTCACACCTGCTGCCAGAATTATAATTGGAGAATAAGGGTTATCCAAATTGCTGAGAGGGGCATCTTGAGACGTTGGTAAAATTGTTCCTTGGGTACTACATGTATACTGTAACAGAAAAGCTGTGCTGTTCTGGGTGGCTTTGTTTTGTTTCTTTTTGGTTTGTTTGTCTTGCACAGAAATAAATAATAGAATCTGCCTGTGGATATTGGAGACAGGTTGAATCAAATAATATAGAAGCCTGAATACACTGTTCTCACTTTTATGTGAATTGATCCTTATTCTACTTGTTGAAACCTCGTCCTTTTCACAGACACTTGCATATGTTTGTCATTTGTCCCCTTAGGTGCAAGGAAGGCTACCAAGGAGTCCGTTGTGATCAATTTCTGCCGAAAACTGACTCCATCTTATCGGATCCAAGTAGGTCAAGCCTTTTTCTTCTCTGTAATGTGATCTGTAGGCAACCCGGCCTCTGAGGGAAGGTCGTTAACTCTACATGAAGTTGTGTTTCAAACTGGTGTTTCTATGTCAGGGATGGAAAGTGGTGACAGGTGTCAGGGTTTGTAGCAGGATCAGAGCTTATCTGTTCTGATTCTCTCTCATGTGGGACATGGCCTTCAGGTATAATGCCACCCTGAACTTCAGGTGGAGACCAACTGCATGCAGACACTGTTGCTTAATTCCCAGGCTTGTTCCCAGTATCACCTTGTTACTCTAGTAAGGACATAAAGACAGGGCTTATTGTTAATCATACAGAATGCTTCAACAATTTCCTTTCAAATTGCTTCTGAACATTGGTCATTTGTGATAATGGTAAACTTGTTAACATTTACTTCGATGAAATAAGAAAATATTCATATGAAATTGTAGAAAAACTTTTCAAATAAACTCCCTCTCTCATGCTGAGCCATGCTATTTGGATATCAGGGATATTCAATATCAGGATACTAGGGAATGTATTCATTTTTCTTTATGAAATAAAATCATTTAACATCAAAGATACTATTGGTTACTAGCTTTAGTTTGAATATAAATTCAGAAGTAATTTCCTGTATGAAAATGCTCAGTTCTAGTTAAGAGTGAAATTTTGCTTTAACCATCTGAGTTTTTTTTTCCTCAATCACTGCAACAATTGAATCACTGCTAAAGAAAAGAGATTATTATTGAATTAACAATTTAGTTCAATGAGGATAATGATAGGCATTTTCAAATTGTAAAGGCAATGTTATGCTTTTCTGTATTTTAAACGTGTATCACAAAAACTTTAGAAAGGTAGTTTGCATTGACTGTAGATAGACATATTCCTGCTTGTCCTTGTGGGTTTAAAACAAAGAATATGTCTGGTCATCTTCAACATCTTTTCAAATATGTATTTTAATTTTTCCCATAAATTTCTAGCCACATTTCCTTGGTTAAATGAAATTTTCTTTAAATTAAATTAAGAGTGATTTTTTTTCCTTTTATTTTAATGTGCTTTATGAGTCAAGCATGGTGGCACATGCCTTTAAGCCCAGCATTCAGGAACAGAGGCAGGGGGATCTCTGTGATATTGAGGCCAGTCTAGTCTCTACAGGGAGACCCTGTCTCAAAACCACAACAACAACACCAACAACAAAAAGACAAGGAAACTAAACAAAACTGTGTATTATCCTTGTAAGGTATCTCATCATGTTGTAATTATTCTTGCTAACTCAGTTCTTCTTGGAGGAAGTGAGAGGGGCTAAAAGCCAGAACCCGATCCATTCTTGGAGACTATTCTCTGAAGTGTGAAGCACTATTCTCCAGGAATTATCAAGAGAAGATTGTCTGAGTGGAGTGCTCTGTATTTTATCTTGTGATTGTGGCCACTTCATGAGCTGGAGTGTGAATGTCTCTTCAAGGCTGTGGTTGGAGAGATATATTTTAGATATTGGGAAACCTGCATAAAAGAATGAGCTTGGAGATTTGTTCTTTTCCTTTTCCTTTCTTAAATCTATTCCCAAATATATCTAATTTCCTTTTCTGACTTTTATTCTTTTTTCCCCTTTCTATATATTTCCATATATCTAATTTCCTTTTCTGACTTTTATTCTTTTTTCCCCTTTCTATATAGTTCCCTTTCTTTCCTCTTCTTTTAATCCTTCTCAAATAAGTTTATATCTTTGTGTATGTGTGTGTGTGTGTGTATGTGTGTGTGTGTGTGTGTGAGAGAGAGAGAGAGAGAGAGAGAGAGAGAGAGAGAGAGAGAGAGAATATACAAGGATCTGGCTAGAATGTGGAGATGAAAGGATAACTTTGAGGAGTCAATTCTTTCTCTTCAACATGTGAGTCCCAGAGAAGAAGTTCATGTTCTCTGATTTGTTGGCAAGCACCTTTATACATATATATATATATATATATATATATATATATATATATGCTTGTGAAATGTCTTTTAAGTCAGAATTCTAAACAAGGCCTTGCATATGATACAAAGTGGATAAAATAGTTTCTTTTTAAATCATTCAATCAATTTTATGAAACAGTTGTGTTTCACATTCTATTACTGCAGACCTTGAGTATATGACTCAAGCTAGTGACTCCCTGCTCCTAAGAGCAGAGTAGTCCCCTACAGTCATCTTCCTTGATCATTAGTTTAATATACTTAAGAATATTTAGTGCAATAATGGTGGAAAAAGAAATATTACCAATAATACTAAAAATATAACCAACAATTGGTTTATCTTTAAAACATCATATGTCAAGTTGGGCATGGTGGTATACTTCTTTAGTTCCAGTACTTGGGAGGCAGAGGCAAGAAGATCTCTTAGGTTCACTTGAGATGGAGGTCAGCCTGGTCTACATGAGGAATTCCTGGATACCTGGGGCTATAATTAGACCTTGTCTCAACAAAGCGAAGCAAAACAAAACAAAGAAAAACATCATATCTCACACTGCATCTTACTTTAGGTTTCCATTACGATGACAAAACTGAAAGGTTTCCATCACATGGAACAATAAAGTAGATAATTATTTTTATGTTGGATTGAAAAATGAATAGATTTTCATGTATAGCAAAAGAAATGTTCTACACTGCTCAAAGGGGGATTTGGGGATTTGGGGAGGGGTATAGAATTATATGGGCTTGTTTTCCTTAGTTCAAGTTTCTACAAAGTAGCATCTCACTGTAAGCCTCAAACTGTCAGAATTTCTTGAAATGCCCAAGCAAGGATTTTAATCATTAGAAATCCATAGATGAGTCTCTTTAAGGTTGTTGTTGGAGAGATATACTTTGGATATTGGGAAGCCTGCATAAAAGAATGGGTTTGGTGATTTGTTCTTTCCCTTTTCTTTCTGAAATCTATTCCCAAATAGATTTCCTGAGTCATACGTTATATCATGCATTTATCCTTGCATACATTTATTTATGAGTTCATTAATTCATTCCAGCAATCTTCCCTAAACAACTACAAAGAGTTATCTAATCAGTAAGATTATGCGAATACAACAAGATTTCAGCTCTGAGGACCCTACAAACTAATGAGGGGGAATAATATGTTTGTGTATAAACACATGAATTTAGTATAGTGTTTATTTCTCCTTTTAAGTGGTGGTGGCATGTTCATTGCAGTCCCATATCTCAAACTTCTCTTCTGAATGATGATAATAACGGTGCCTTTAGTATCATAGAGATGAGCAGAATCAGTGCCAGAGAAATTTTCCTCATGGTTGTAATCGTTATAAATATGTGCTTAGATGTTCTGCTTGTCGGAAACAGTGCCAAAAGGCTTTGGCCCCATTAATATATTAAATTTTCACAATCATAGATGAGTATATTGGGAAATGGCTCACATTTTATAGATGTGGAAATTAAACCTCAGAGATGCTAAATGACCAGCTCAAGGTCACACAACCTGTTAACAATGTAGTCTCACTCCTCTTCCCAGAGGCTCTAGGGCCTGAGCTTCCGACTGGGGGACTGTCCCCCCTCCCCTGCAAACCTTCTTCCACTTCTTATTTCCAACAGAACATTTATCACTCTAAATTCCATTGACTGAAACTCAGTGACCTGCAGCAAACATCATTCTAAGGAACAATATTTGCACAATTTTCATCTCTTAATGCAGCAACTTGAGCTTCAAATCCTTAATGAAAATGCCTTGTCAAAATTCTTGCTGAAGGATTGTTTAATTTGCGAATCATGATACCTTGGAGTACCTTCATGTCTGGGAAATAAGCATTCTCCAATATCCTACATTTTTTTAGTCTCTATTCTTTCTCTTCGTCTCTTGTTCCTGTGTCCCTTTCTTTCCCTTTTTTCATTACTCGCTTCTACTGACAAAACTAGAGGGTCAGTCCCTGTTCTTTTTTCTCCCCTAGGCTATGCAGAGTTGGTCAGGAATGGGCATCCTTGACAATACATTTTGAAAAAACAAAATGTCATATTTCATATGTTGGGGAAAATGATATGAAGATGTCACAAGAAGAGTTACTGTGGTTACTAAGCTAAGTATATGAGCCCTAAAATGTACCATTCTAGGAACTTATCTTTTCCACCTACTCCAAAAACCTATAATATACTCCATTCTTGGACTTATAGATACATGAAAAACAAACTTAAGAAATAAAACAATACCTAAAGTATATGACTAAACTTCCTATTGATTCAGTATACTGCAAGTAAGTGTTACATCACCAGATTATATAGCAAGTAACAGTTAAATGTAAGGTAGGAATGTGGTAAGATGAACAGACCAAAGTTAAGGTCAAGAGAAGGTGCCTTTCTGAGGAGAAGCCAGAACCAGTTAATGTAGCCTCACATGTCTATACCTGTCTCCTATCAACCCTGTTCATGGATAGCAGAGGTCAGCTTCCCTAACCTTCTTGAACATTTCTAATATAGTTACTGTTATTCTCCACAAACAATGGGTCAAGCTATAGATTTCTGTCCAGACTTCTCCTTCTGATCATGAATAACCACCCAAGCCAGACTGCTTCCTCAGTCTTGAAGCAAAGTCAAATGGAGCTGGAGAGCCATGAACTGACTCAGGATTTGAGCAGAAAATGCCCCTTTCATGAGGGCAGGCCAACCTGAGTTCTCATCAGAATCCTGCATTGTGAGACTGGAAGAAGCACCAAGAAATGGATTCACAGAATTATCAGGGAAAGGAGTGTGAAAAGGAAGCTGCCGTTTACAAGTGAGTGCCCTCCTCACAGCCATTCTGGGAATCCTTGTGCCTTCCTTTCCCCGTTAGTATCCAAAGCCCATGTTCCCACTGCTATATAACCTGGTAACAAGTCCACTGGCCAGCATCTGATTCAGAATAAAACTCTTGAGTGATATCCATCGGAGGATGGAAAACAATTTCTGGTTACCAGAAATTTGGGGGAGACCCACTTAGAGTGTTGGATGTTACCAGAGAAATCAAAGTTACTTTTCAGTCTTCTTAGTCTCATTTATTTAATAATGGACTGCAAAGGAAGCTTGAGGACAATTTCAATAGAGTTTAAAAGAAAAGTTGACATGATTGGCAAGCTATAAATCCCAGGATCTGCCTGGAGGAGGAAGATGGAAAAGAAATGACAAATACCATGCCACATGGCAGAAGGGGAGAAGGAATGTCTTCAGAGAAAAACAGTGAGCAGCCAGAGTGTCCGGGCCAGCATGGACAGGCAATAACCAGCATACAAATGAAAGAAGAAGAAAAAGAAAAAGTTATACTTTTCTTAGCTCAGAGAAGTAGACAGACCCTAAGAGAGCTGAAGAGCTCTGGGACCCTTAAGAGATGTCACAGACAACTGAATTTCGGGGAAGAAGGGTAGCATCTCATTTAAGAGATCATTATTTCTCCCATCTCTTTATCATGGCTTAAGGTGAATCAGCCTTCCTGGCATGGCCTCTGTGCCAAGGTTTTAGCAGGCCTGACTGGATTAACTCTCATGTTTTGCGTAACTTAGAATGTTAGATGTCCACTCAGAGATATAATTTATATTCTATTTTTTGACCAGGAGAAAATAGCTTTGCCTTAGTGGGCCTCAACGTAGCCCTAACAAAGGCTACTGCAACATTCCCCTGAAAAACTAACCCAAATATCATTTTTGAGATGGGCTGAAATTGGTCAATGGATATAACACATTTTTTACCTGAAAAATCTAGAGATTAAACTCTTAAGCTGTTTACCGAATGGGATTAGTCTGTAGACTAGAGATCCCTTCTTCACATATATTTCCCAGATGAGAATGCACATTTAGAGAAGATGATAATCCATAGCTGTCATCTGATAGTCTTGGCTAGAGAACGAAGGACATTCTTGAATTTTCTCCTTTTGGGGTCTTAGCCCTAAGTTGCCTGTCCAGTTTGTATCTCCCATCTTCATCAATGTGTACTAACATTCATTTACCTTGGGCTATCTTTGGATCTTTAAATCTAGGCTCTTTTCTCAGAGCAACTAGAAGATGCAAAGAGCCTAGTCAGAATTCAGTTCTAGGGAAAATTATTGAAAGGAATGACAAACAGCATACTTTAATCATCACCCTAAACTGTGCTTGCATGCCTTAGCTTCTTTATTAGTTGCTGTTTCATTGCTGTAATAAAGAACCATGACCAAGACAACTTCTAGAAGAAAGAGTTTATTTGGCTTATGGTTCCAGAGGCTGTATCTATACTAGCACAGTGGCATGGTGGCAGAGGGGACCAGAGCAGAGAGCTGAGTACGCATGAATTCAAGCACGCATAGGATGCAGAGAGAAACTGGGAATTAGGAAAAGTTTTAGAGATGAAAAGCCTGCCCGATATGATGTGTTTCTCCTAAATGGCTTCGTGCCCTGAAGGTTCCATGACCCTCACCAAACAGAACCACAAACTGGAGACCAAGTGTCTATGTATTTGGAGCCTATGGAAGACACCCATTCAAACCATCATAATTTCCCAGGAATATCATTTCAAGAATCAAAAAGATAATAGGGCTGAAGAGATGCCTCAGCAGTTATGAGTAGTTGTCATTTTTATAGAGGACTCAAGTTTATCTCCCAACAACCACATGGCAGCTTACAAAGGGCTGTGAATCCAGTTTCAGGGAATCCAACACCCTCTTCTGGCCTTCACAGGCACCAGTCACACACGTTATACATATGTACATAGAGGCACACACTTATACACATAAAATAAAATCCTTTTAAAAGAATAAAGAAATAATTTCACCATGCATATGTGTCTGTAGTCTAAAAGAGCACTTGGCAGAAAGCTAACCAAGGAACTGGTCTCTTCTTCTAAATGTACCTCAGAGGCAAGGGTTCAAGGGAGTCCTATATTATACACCAAGAAGACCACTGGTTGGCCGATTTCCAGGGTTCAACCCATGACACTCAAGACTCACTGTGTTCCTTAACAGATGTGGCTCACTGAAGGAGACAAAAATAAAACCTGGAAACAGCCTGGAAGAGTCAAAATAGGGACAGGGAGCCTGGGCATCAGGCTCAGGATGAATCACTGAAGAATATTGTTAGGAAGTCCTCTCCAGGAGATTTGTGCTCTGTGTTTCTGAGCTTCCCAGTTGAGTGTAGGATACAAAAACACATGTACTATGTATCAATAATTTTATGGGAGAAAATAATGAAAAATTGTCTGAACTGGGAGTCAGGAGTTCTTAATTCTAATCTTGTAACCACCTATTCTTTCCACTGTGACTTTGAACAAATCACAGTGTAACTAAGCATTGGTTTCTGAATCTATAAAATGATCCCTTGTTTGTTAAACAAACATGACAATCCTCACTGGTGAGCAGTCAAGCCCTGTACATGATTCATAAGTGGCATCCACATCATAACCCAAATAACATATGTCTTTATTCATTCATTCTTTACCCAAGTAATTCAAGTATCAGTTATATATCACAATAGATCATACTGTCTTAATATAAGTGTGTAACTATAGCCAAATACTGTAAACCTAGGAGCTGATAGAAAAATTTATTTCTCACTGCTATGGACACTGGGAAGTCTCAAGGTCTAGGTACCAGCAGACAAAATTTCAGGTAACACACTTTTACACACAGGGTGCCTTGTCATCCTCCTATGTAGAAAGGGACAAAACAACTGGACTCTCATTCGTAAGTGTGCATAGCCTATTTGGAGGGCCCCACACTTACGTACTAATCACTTCCTAAAGGCCTCAGTTCTTAATGCTACAACTTTAGAGATAAAGATTGGTGGCTTGGGAATTTGTAGGAGATATAATACCTACTATCAATAAACTCATAGTCTGATACACATTATCTAACCTCAAAAATCTTCAGTTGATTATTAGTTGCTTTTCTGTTGCTATGATAAAATACCATGACCAAGGGAACTTAGGAAAGGAAGAATTTATTTGAATTTGTGGTTACAGAAGAATCAGAGTCCGTGATGGCAAAGGTACAGTGGCAGAAGTGATTGGTTCAGAAAGCTAAGCACTCACATTTTCAAGCAGGCAGAGGAACAGAGATAGACTGAAGAACTCCCAAAAGTCCACCCCCAGAGACGTAACTCCTCCCAAAACATTGCCACCCACTGGGGACAAAATGTCCAAATATATGGACCACACGAGGGACATTCTCATTCCGACCATCAAAAGTTGCATACAGGAGGTTTTGTTTTTTAAATAATGCACAGATAACTACATACAAGGACACATAGTAAGGGTTTAAAGAAATACAGTAAAGTGAAGGAGCTATGAAATGTCAATGACACGGAGGGCTCAGTCTCAAGAAGGCTGAGAGGGAGAATTCTGGTAGTTCTAAAGTCACTGTCTTCAGAATGGTCTTGCTATAAAACCTATCACTCTTACTATTTTCTCTGCCTTAGATAGGAAAAGCAGAGGAGCGTCTGGTTTTGACCATGTCTCTATGTATCTCATAATCCATCAGTTCTATCAAGCCTATGGCATGTTCATATATTTAATTGCTAACCTCTTTAAGTCTATACTTTTCAATAGTATAAAACACCAAAATCTACCAATCATACTTGCAAGACACCTTTTTTAGTGCCTTACTAAATAGGTGAAAGAATTTTGTTTACAAGATCAAAATTATCCCTGAGTACTCATTTCAGATGCTTACTAATTAATTAGTCCATACCATTCAAAAATACATTTTATGAAAAAAGTACATATGTGTGTACATATAGCTCATAGGACATGTCTATGATATATATGAGGAGAAATAGAGTTCATTGAATGTAGAATTTTGGGGACCAGAGAAAATTATACCCATCCATGCTTCCTTCAGTCCCTTACTCTTCTCTGTCACCCTGTCTGCCTGTGGCAGTTTTCTAAGGAAAAATAATGGATTGCCCACCTACCTGCCCAGGAAGCTTGGTTGGTCAGGCTCGTGACAGCTGCCCTCCAGTGCTAAGATGTGTCACCCAGTCAATCCCAACTCCTGTCAGAACTGTCTCAGTCTTTTGTGGTCATTTATTC
Source organism: Eospalax fontanierii (assembly GCA_035773235.1). Lineage (NCBI taxonomy): Eukaryota > Metazoa > Chordata > Mammalia > Rodentia > Spalacidae > Eospalax > Eospalax fontanierii. The sequence goes on from CM069540.1 coordinate 22,987,383, forward strand.
CCCTCCTTGGACTCATCCCTCTCCTGTGCCTTTTACATCTTCAAAGGAAAGTAAGGGAGAACAATGTCCTGAAATGGGTATAGTCATTCGAGATTTCCTTTATAAAATCTGCCTGTGATATTTGTCTCGTGCCCTTGTCTCTTATCTCTTTTACTGACACCTTGATCCAATGTAACCAAGGAAGAATGAAATGTCCCCATCTTGTTGCAGAGTTATTCTTTTGCTCTAAACCCATATCACACATCAGCATAGAAACTCCTTTGGTTCTTCACTCAACACATCACAAAATGTTTGCATAGCACTGTTGTCCTAGATATTTTCAGCATTTGTTTTTGCAGCTCTGCTATTAGAAGGCTGTCATCTGAAGTGGTGTATTATTGTAATGAACCAATTAAATATATTAATTATATAATACTATATTATGTTTATTATGTTATATTCAATGAACCAATAAGTAATCATCTATGGTAGACCTAATAGTAGCTTTTTAATTACCCGGTTATACTAATAGATGAATGTTATATAGGACCTCTGTACTTTGAGGCCCAGATTAGATAATTTCCCAAACTTTGGATACAGTTTTAACTCTGAAAATTTAAGTAAGAGCTGAAGAGATGACTCAGTGTTTAAGACTGTTTGCTCTTACAGAGGATCCAAGTTTGATTCCCAGCACCCACATGACAGCTGACAGCCATCCATAGGTTCAGTTCCAAGGGATCCAAAACCCGATTCTGACCCCTGCAGGCATTATACAGGACAACAACATGGGTGTACTTACACAGATGCAGGCAATACACTCCTACAATAAAATATAATAATATTAAATATAAGAGTTTTTCATGTTTCATGTGTGTGTGTGTGTGTGTGTGTGTGTGTGTGTGTGTGTGTGGTGCTGAGGATTGACCTATGGGCCTTGTACATGTTAGGGAGCATTCTATTAGTGAGCTACACCCCAGATTCTCCTTTTCTTATTCAAACAGGTTGAAGTATGTAGCTCAGGCTGGGCCTTAACTCTCGATTCTCCTGCCTCTTTTATATTAGGAACTTGAACAACCATAGATTTGGGCATCTCGGGGCATCCTGTAAATGACTATTCCTAAGCAAGGGCTTTATTTGTCTTGTTAATTAGGTATGAGGTGGGAGTCCACTTCCCAGAGTTATTCATAAATGTAGCCTCTTTGATTTCACACACCTGGTTCTTTGTTTGTTTGCCATATATGTAGGTATTCTAAAAGTACTTCTCCAAGGGGAAGCACTTGAAGTAACTGTGGAAAAGTTGGCCAAGAATTCCTGACAAAGAAGTGATAAGCACAAAACAAAACGGATTATCACCCAGGAAGGCCATATCCCTAGTCAGTTATAACTGCTTCATGTAAAATACAGGAATAACCATAATGACTTTCACCTGTGCTAATTAGATTTTTCTGAATATACCTATTTATTTACATCCTATTCCCAAGAGCTATTACATCTTGGAGAAACACAGTAGGAGGATCTGTTTATTTAGATGGTGTTTTGTGTAATGTTCAGAGAACAACTGTGGCGTACACACACCATCCTATTTCCACCAGAGCCATTTTAATAGAGGATGATAGAGCAATTTCACTCCTGTGTGACTGACATGAAATGAAATGGCTTGATCTATTACCATCTTTATTTCTAATTTGAAATTACCTTCTCCCTTTCAGTTTTGATATACTTTTTAAAAATTGGACACACAAATCGTAAGTAGCCTCTCATAACACGGATTATAAAAGTGAGACCGAGAAGTATAAAAATCGACCACAGTGCTAGTAGTCAGAGATAGAGACACGGGTTTTCTCTTAAAAGCACAGTTATATTTCAAACCCCGGCAGAGGTGCTTTCGTAACTAATGACTTACTCTGTGCTAAATACTGTGCTAAGCTTCTGTGTATGCTTCCTCATTTACTACCGACTCTTAATTATGGCAATTTTATAGTAGAGGAAATTGAAATTTAAAGATGTTAATTAACCCACAAAACTGACTGGTTTCTAAGAATTTTTACGTCTAATGAGTCCATACTTTAGCCTTCCAAGTCCCTTCTGATTTGGGGGGGTGGAGTGGGTCATTGAAATTTTGTTTCAAAAGGACTCTATTATGTTTAAATTTTTGTGAAGTGTCATGAATAAAGCATTTAACTGTGTTTATAAATTTCAACTTATTTCAACACATGAAATGAAACAAAAAATTACAGGTGTTGATGAGGTCAAATGTGAGGTTTCAAAGCCTGTATACTTGATACGCTTAAATTGAGTTGAACCTATCTCCACATTCATCTTTTCAGTGTGGTGAAAACATTCAAACTGCTTTCCCTGGATTTTGAGAAACACAGCACATTATTGGTATCTCCAGTTACTCTACTGGATAAGAGTGCATGAAAAGACCTCAGTGCTGTCTAAGAATAACTTATTGAACAATGATTGGTGTCTCTCTCCTCTGCCTCCCTTTCTCTACAGCCTCTGTTCACCTCTATTTGATTCTCTCTATGACCTCAGTTTCTTTAGATTCCACATGAGAGTGAGGTCATGTGATTTGAGTGAGATCATGGGATTTGTCTTTCTTTGCCTGATTTTTCTTAGCCTACTCATCTCCAGTTCTATGGGTGTTATCCCAGTGACAGAGTTTATTGTCTGTGTGTAGTATTCCAAACCATCAGTTCATGTATGCTTAGATATTTAAATTTCTTGGCTATTATCAGACATGCTCTGACATACTTGAGGAAGCAGTTGTTCTTTGTCTTTTTGATTTCATTTCTTTAGATAGATACCTAGTAATGGGAAGGTAGTTATGTGGTAGTACTAATTAATTTTCATAGGAACATCCACAGTGATTTCTACAATGATGGATATAATTTTAATTCCCACCTGAAAATGTGAAAATATTTCTCCTTTCTCTTGTCTTCACCAGGACTTATTGGGGATTTTTGAAACAGTCATTCATTCCTCCTGGAATGAGGTGAGACCTCATAGTGGCTTTGATTTGCTCTTCTCTGATTCAGGACTGTATTGAATGTTTTTATTTCCATATTCCTGCTGGATATTTGTATACCTTCTTTTGAGAAATATCTGTACCTCCACTTTTTTACTTTTTATGTGATATTTTCTTACCATGGAATTTTATTTCGATTCCATGTTTGTTCTGAATACGAACCACCTGTTAGAAATAAGGTCTGCAAATATTTTCTCCAATCTAGCACGTTGTATCTTCACTCTGTTGATCAGATAGGTTGTGTGTGTTGTCTGGGGAGGGAGAATTATGGGATATGCAGGTATATGTTGATATATGTGCGCATGTGTATGTGGGTCAGAAGGCAAAATCATATGCGGTTCCTCAAACGCCAAAACATTGTTTTCCCAAAACATGATCTCCTGCTGGTTGGAAGGCTGGCTTAGAATGGCTGGCAAGTGAGCCAGGAAAGCCTTCTGCCACCACCTCTCCAGTGCTAAGATTTGAAACATGCCTAGCTTTCTATATGGATGCTGGGGGTCCAAACTCAGGTTCTCATGCTTGCAAAGCAAGAAACGTTCCAACTGAGCCTCCTGGCATCCTAGTTGCGAAGACTTCAACCATCATCTTACTTGGTATCCCACCTGTTGCCATATTCTATACAGTCTTGGAAACCACTCCCTTCAGAGGGAGTATTTTGGGAGGATAAATGTGGATTTGATTTGGCAGACAAACACTTGTATTCCACTGTGATTTAAATCATAAGATTATCATATTTTCTTATGATAATCATATGAAATTATTATATAATGTATTTCTGATTTTTGTGATTTCTTGTCTTGGCAATGAAGCTCTGTGATTATATCTGCAAGAAATTTCAAAAGACAGCCATAACCTGTTTCATTGGTCCAGGGAAAAATTCCAGACACACTAGGAGAGTTTTGCTTGTAATTTTTAAATACTGCCCCTCAGTCAAACAGGAACAATGAGAAATCTTAAAGACCATTAAACATTTTTACCATGTAAATACGTGAAGATATTAATAATAACTATGAAGAGCTTCTTCCAGCTTGTACTAGAAGCTTGATGAGTTGCGTTCACTCTGTGAGCCCTGTGAGTTCTGAAGACTTAGCACTTGCAGTTGCAAGATAAAATTATTACCACCCTGGTTTCTTTTGAGAGTTTCATAGTATGGCCCTGGCTAACCTCAAACTCTCTGCATTCCTCCCTCACTATCCCAAGTGCTTAGATTAAAGGCATATGACACCATGCCTGGCTCCATTTATTTTGAACTATGTAGGACTAATATGTTGACTTATATGAAGATAACTGTGAAAGTTTATTATAAAAGATCTAAATTGAGAAGGGCAGCATACTCTGACAAATTTTATAAAATGCACTTCTACATACATTTACAGCTCCACATAAGCTCCTCAGACCACTTCTTCGGTGTTTTTTTAAGCATCTATTCATCTGAGAATGTAGTAGATTTCCCACTGGACCTTCAATGGCAGATGGCTGAGAAGCACAGACGCTGCAGGAAGACAGAGAATCCTGTGAGATTTCTTCACAATGCCCCATGTGTCTCATATTGCCATCCCTTCAGGCACTCAAGAAACTTTGTTTGAATGAGCAAAAGAGACCTGTCCACTGCAGCATGTTTCATCAGATCTCACCTTAAAAGCTACATTTTTTGTTTGCTTTGCTTTTTAATAATAAATCTTGTTTTATTTCTTTTTAAATTGAATTTCTGTGTTTTTCATACAGAACATCTCAATCAGTCTTAACCATCTTTATACTTCCTTTCTCACCGGCACCCTCCCAGGGCCCCCAAATGGAATCCATATCTGTCATTTGTATTAAGGCCTAATGTGTCAAGTTAGTGTGCCCAGATGTTTCTCAGTATAAGTTCATCTACTGAGTTCTAGAAATCCCATCTAGAATCCCTAGGTTTAGGAAGATCAGCTCTCCCTCATTCACCAGTAATTAGTTGTGAATATTTCTTCATTTAAGACTGTGTTCTGCTGACCATATCCTCAGTTCTGCGCTGGGGTTTTGTTAGCTTGAGTCTTCATGGGTCTTATGTATACTGTCACCATTGCTGTATGTTCATCTGAGCAGGGCTTCAGGAGATTATAGGATCCTATTTCAAATGGTCATACACTTCTTATCTGGCTCTTACAATCTTTCTGCCTCTCCTTCTGCAATGGTCCCAGGGCCCTGGTTGGGTAAATTTTAATATAGGAGACCAGCATTCTGCAAACTCTTAATCTCTGTGCTTTGGCCATTTTTGACCTTTCACGTTCCTGGCCCTCTGTTGCATGAGGGAGCTTGATTAATGAGAATTGAGAGATAAGAGACTGGTATTATCAAGGAAAAAATGAGGAAAATAAGGACACTTCAAATGGAGGGGGGGCATGGAGGAAGGTTTAGACTAGGATAAAGAGGAGAAACAAATAATGTATAGCCAGTTATAAAACCAGAAGGAATCATATTAGTGCAACAAGCTAATGTCAAATTCACATGTAATATCTCTATAGGAGTTCACGTGTACAGATATATGAAGACTAGATAACAAGAATGTTAAAGGGAAAAACTTTTCCTTTGAGTTGTTAGCCAGTATAGCCTGAGAGATTCTCCAGATTACACAGGCCTTGATTGCCTCCCAGAACTTGAAGATAAGACCCTTTGCTGAATACAGGACATACTTCAGAGACAAAATTCAGAGCAATGGAGTTGGAACTGACCTGGAAGCCACTTCCCCTGAAGGCTAGCTCCTATAGCTTTGGAGAGCACTCTGTAATGTGCTAAGGGAGAACACCAATTGATGGTCCAACACCAGTTTCAAGACCAAATAATCACATAAATAAATGTCTGGCACAGAACATGACTTGGTGCAGTAGTGGCACTTTTATATTGGGAGCAATCAACATCTATCTAATTGGACTAAAATGGGAGGAAACTTGTGTGTGGTACTATAAACAAAGCCAAATACACATGGCTGAAGAGGTCATAGATCTTAGAGAGAACCCCTAGACTGTCACATCCCTAGACTAATGTAACTTCTTACTAAATACAAAATATGAATCCTTATATTTACAGACGAATATCCCAGTCACCACTCATCAAAGAAGTTTCTTTTGCACAAGACATATTATTAGAGAGTATCACAAATAGCCACACCCAGACCAAAGCCTAAGTGGCACATCTGCAATGTAACCTCTACACCTAAGACTCACAGAACATTGAACAAGGGGTAAAGAGGTCAATAACGATATGTGTTTTATCTCTTTACTTCAATAGTCATCTACTGCCTACCAAATGCCTATCACTATGATAAGTATTAAAATGGACAGAATGAGAGTAACACAATTTAAATTCCAGGTTCATCTTAGAAGAGTAGTTTTTAGATTAGAACAATCACATGGTTCAATATGTCACATAAAAGGGTTTAAATTTAAAAGTGTGCTGCCAAAAACTGTAAAGAAAGAAGAAAAATGCATGTTGCCCTGTCGGCCACTCACCTGGTGAGTGTTACATAGATACTCAGTGTTCTGTTCCTAGGAGCAGAATCACAAGTGATTCCCTCATCTTTTCCAAGCACTGGAGGAGATTTAGCATTTCCAAAGGATGACCTTCTACCCATTCCATTGGTTCTAGCTTCCTGATTTGCTGATCAATCACATTGTGTCATATACAGTATTATTTGCCTCATAACATCCTTTCTAACTTTCCACTATCTTATTATCTAAAGCCACACACACACACACACACACACACACACACACACACACAAACACACACACACACATTTTATTAGAGGTATCTCAGCATGAATTTATGTTGTAATATCACAAGTTAATAAGGAAACTTAATGTATAATGAGCAAGTAAAGAAACACATCATCAGGGATATGACCATACACTGTGATGTCATTAAAAACTTGCTTATAGATTTTGTTATATTTTCCTATTTTCTTCATGCTGATAGAGATCTAAATGATATTCCATTTAGGAACCAGAAGCCACTCAGAAAAGGCATACACCTGGCTTCAGGATTAAGGATAAACCTCAGGAGTGTCTACAGGAACTACATGCTTACTGGACTGTTCATGATCCAGGGCATCCATCAAGTTGTCAATTCTGGGATACTAAGAATGTTTGTCTTCTTCAGAATGTGCCCCAGTCTTCATGGTGTCCAGTTATAGGCAGTAAACCCAGGTGGCTCCATCTTTCCTTGTTATAGATACATGTTTTGTTATTCTGCCTTTGTGGGCATTACTTTCCCATCGTGGAGTTTGCTTGCTTCCTGTGCATTCCTGTGACAGTGCATGCGCTCTGCTTAAGTGTTCTTCAAACAATCTGACCTGACCTGTGTTAGATTCCTAAAATTTTTTTCTAACACTTGATCTCATTTCAACTTCAACTTTCTCCAAACAAAACCACATGGAGATCAATAATAACACAGATGAGAGACATAGTGATATTTCCTGTGGCATTTGGGAGATAGCTTCATCTGTAGAAGTATCAATGCAGATTGGGGAAATGAGTCTCCTGGCTTCTCCTGAAGGGGAAATCAGGCAGTTCTTAGAGACAAGATTTTTTTTTCCACTGAAGAAATTTTTTGACTACTAAGAAACAGAAACACCATTGAGGTAGTGGAAATCTTTCCAGCATGAATTCCTATCTAGTTAATTCATGCCCATCTAGCCACAGGTTTTCTTCTACAGAGCAGAGATGATACATATTTGATTGTTGTCTGTATTGACATGATGATGAATGTGTGTGTGTATCATCCACTTCACATTTTTCAGATCTTCTAGTTTAGTACTAAAATCTCACAAGGAAATAAGGCAAACTTGATTTGTTACCTGTTCTTTGTAAATCCAGCTTGCCACTTGATGATGGCTGTGTTCTTTGCTTGTTCCTATATCTCAGAATTTCATAACATGCTCTCACCCCTTAGAGTTCAGTCTTCGTACTGATGGGTGACTAATAGTCTAAGATTTATTTTTTCTAAAACTGACCATGAATTGTAAGTCTTCTTATGAACCTTCTATGGAAATATGTGGTTGATCAGATCTCAGGCCAAAGTTCTTCCAGGATAATGACCATGATATATTAACTGGGGACCCAAGCCCTTCTCTGTACTCACTTACTTTCTGGTTTAGTTGAGTTGGCTTTTTTTTTGGACCACCGTGTAAAAATAGCAAAGCAACTTAAGAAGAGAAGCATATTTTGACTCACAATTGCAGGTTCTGCCCATCATGGTAGGGAAGCCATGGCAGAGTTCATGGTGATACCAGTGGTCCAAGCCCCCTGTGTTAGGAGAGAGTATGAAGTGATGTATCATATTATGGCAGTCAACCAGAAAGCAAATAATGGATCAGAAAATGGACAAGGTATAACCCTCAAAGTTCCACGCCCCCATGACCTACATCAGAAACTTAGGTAGTGTGTCCCAAAGGTTTCACAGCCCCCAGAAATATCAGCTAGTGAACATGCATCACTTCATGAGATTTGGGGGGATATTTTACATCCAAACCATGAGATTATCAGTTTATACTCCAGTTACTGCTCTGCACATTCAAGAAAATGGACTCCTTTACAGAAAATATGCTCCACTATGCAGCCTCATTATACTGTTATATGAATTGTTAATGACTTCATTACAGCCCTTCCAAAGTAATTCTGTCCTGTTTCCCTCTAACCCCATAATTCCAAACCTTTTCTCCCACTCACTAACCTGCATTTCAGTCTCTATCATTCTATTGCCTTTTTCATTGCTATTCTTGAAGGTGTCTAGAATTTGAGTGCACTGATTCTGAATTGACAGATATGTGCCCATTATTGAAATAATGTAATTCTAGTAACCTGGGGTCACTCAGAAGTTTGTGTCACACTGATTGTCATCTGACTCCCAATCTGCTTTGTCATTAGAAGACACTGATAGGGTTGAGACTTTCTATAACACAGGTCAGTGTGCTGGTTTCTAATGAATTTTCCGTTGAATTTCCTTTATACTGAAGTTGTGCTCTCACAGAATGGAACCTCTGAATACTTGTAAGATGTGTTATCTGTGCTCTGTTCTAGTTATACAATATTTCAGAAGGGGTAAGTTTTAATAAAAGAGGTATATTTGGGCAAACCATTCCGGTGCAAAGTCTAGGCACTGCTGGTAATGGTCTTCTAGTGCTAATTTTTAGTGATAGACAGGGAGTCTATATTCATATGCATGCATTTTCTGGTTGGTCTCTTTCATAAAACACCACTATTCAGTCATGAGGGCTCTATATTGATGACCTTGGCTAATCTTAGTCACTTTCCCAAGGCTTCATACCAAGCACTACTTCTGGATTAAAGCTGTACCCTTTGTACATTTCTAAATGGAGACCAAGTATCAATATAAGATTTGTAGTGCATAAGAAATACTCAAATTATGGAACCAGTGGAATCCAATCTGAAAAGTATGGCAAGCATACATTTCTTTCAGTCATTTATAATTATTGAAGGAACCAAGAGTTAAAATGTTCATAAAATTTTGGGGGGGGGGATAAATGTATGTGTTGATGTGATATGCATCTCAGGGAGGGATTTGCGTCATCTGCACATTATTCTAATTGGACTTTCTGCTTATGTCATATAGTTGCCTGAATTAGGCACAATTTTTGTGCTATATGCCTGTTTGCTAGGTGGGACTCACAAATAGCCTGTTTATTTTATAAGCGAGTATAAATTCTGAAGTTTAGAAAGAAATATATGAACTGTCTTCATAAAACAAAAATTATAATTACACTAAAAAAGATTTACTTAAAAATTTCACAATGATGCATGTAGTCAACACTTGGGATGGGATAATAATGCGCAAGAGAGAACCTGAAGTCCGTTTGGGAGAGAGTTGTTGGGAGTATGTTCATTTGTTCATTCCTTAAATATCTATAGACCGAGGACTGCTCCAACAAATAGTCAAAGTATCTGATGCTGTTATGTTTCCTATAAAAACTCCATTATTTATGTTTTAAAGACTTTATTTATTATTTTTATTTTATGTGTATGAGTTTATTGCCTGCATGTATGCAAATGCACCCATGTTGTACAGTGACCACAGAAGTCAAGAAAGAAGCATTGTATCCCCTGGAACTGGAGTTACAGGTGATTATCAGCCACCATGTGGGTTCTGGGAATCAAACCAGTATCCTCTGCAAGAGCAGCCACTGGTCCTAACCATTGAGCCATCTCTCGAGCCCCATTATTTATGGTTTAGAAGAGTGAGCTAAAAGAGCTCTATGCATTTCTAAAGTAGAGCTGGTAAAGGAGGAGGGTGCGGGTTATTTTACAGGAAGTCCTTGTACTAGAAATATTTTTATGCATTTGAATAATTGAGAAAAGCAGACAGAAAGACTCTAATAATATCTATTGAAGGAAGAGCTTATTCTCATTCTAATGGAATATGTATTTTATTACTAAATTAATTTTCATGAAATTCATTTTCTTACTTAGATTAAATTGCAAATTGTTTTCATTTATGGAGTCTGGTCTAACTGGTAGGGTTCAGTATCTTTATTCCCAGAGCTGTAAATCTTTCTAAATCATTCTTTCTCAGTCCTTGCGTGGTAATACTATAGAGAAGTGAATTTGGCCAAAACATCCCACGTGCATCACAATTATTTTAACCTCAAATGGTTTGTCATACTATAGCTGAGATGAAGTACTTTTGATTTACTGCAGCTGAGGTGGAAGGAAGATGGCTGAAGGTCACAGACTGATTCTTTTATTGTCCTATTTGAGCATGACTTTTATGCCCCAGTTCCTTCACTCAATTTGATTTTCATGTGCTTGAGACTTTCAGTCTTTGGCAGAGACTCACATGACATTCTCGTATGGAAAAATTTCTGAGCATTTGGTCAGAAAGCAAGTCTTAAAGAACATTATTTTGGAACTGAAAAGTTAATCTGAAGTTCATTCTCTGTATTACAGATAGTCAGATCAACATACATAGATACATTTAAGTAATGAAACAGAAAATGGGAAGGTCTCCTGAGAGAATAGGAAAGCGAGGTATCTCCAAGAATACAAATTTGTCCCTTCAATTAAAAATATAAACATGAAAAGACATATGGCTATTTATTACAAGATAGGGTAAGAATCAACTTCACCTCTATATTTCCATAAATAACTTAGGAAAAATTCTCTGAATTTCAGCATTTTTAAGGCAAAGACATCTAGTGGTTCCTAAGTACTACATTTTACTGATGAAGGACAAGGTCAATAATTTGTAGATGTCCCATCACAAATTCAGCTTATAATTGGCAATTAAATGAAATCACACAGGAACTATTTCAACATAAGAAACTAGTGGAATGCTATCTTGGACCTGTTATGTGTACACAGAGAAATTGTGAAATAATAAGCAAGTGAGGCTTGTTTTGGTAAAAGGATGGCCCATTTATTTCTGTGAATATAAGAAAAATATGCCTATGACGGTAAATGAAAGAGACCATACCTACAACACTCAAGCCAGATTAGTGTCTGTAACCAAACAGGAATGCATATAAACAGACATAAGTCATAAGACCAGAAATATGATATTCTTGGAATATATCGATAAAAGGCCTTGAGATGTGAATGTGGCTTTAGCACTGGATGCTGCATGCAGATCTACGGGCGTGGAAGGAACACACTGGAAGGGGCTGGGATGATGTTGCCCATGACCATAGTTCAACATACAGAAAAGCTCTTAACAGAAAATTCCTAAGCAGGAGTCAAATTCCTGTTGACAAACTCCTCTCAGTATATCCAGATCATTTAAAAATTTAAATCAATTGCAATATAATGATAATATATTCTTGAAAAAAAGGAGGTAGGAATGAAAGAAGAAAGCAAGGAAGGAATGAAGAAAGGATAGCTATTCAGAGGGAACTCTGTGGAATTCTGTATGAGTAACTAGACTTGAATTTTCACACTAAATCCAGAAATCTATAATAGATGCAAGTACGTGAAATAAGTTCTAGAATAAACTCTACCAAGTTCCTCATTGTAACTTTCCCTGGATCACCTATCTAGAGTGGGAACTTTTCAGATAGACTGACAATGTGCCATATACACCACTCCACAACCTCCAATACACAGAGGGGCCCTAGAGGTAAATGAGAAAACTTCCCCACGGAGATACCAACAATAGGGTACATTTTTCTATCATTCCAAGATTATCTCACAGGGAAAATTACAGCAAAATCATGACAAGGAAGAAGCACGCCTTTAGTCCTAGCACTTGGAGGCAGAGGCAAGTGGAGAGGTCTTATTGGACTACATAATGGGTTTCCAGCTGGCTAACTGGGGCTACAGTAGACCCTACCTCCAAAGACCAAAACAGAAAACCAAACCTTCTTTGAGAGTATTGAATTAATCTAGAGTGCATAAATAATATGAAGAAAAACTGAGTTAAAATAACAAATCACACAGCAGAGATGAGAAAAACGCCTATGTGATGACGTATAGTCAAGCATCATCAGAAGGATGGGATGTCATTATAGTCACCCCATTCAGTTTACTGTTGGGGTTCTGACCAGTGTTATGAACAAATAAGAGGAGAGAAATGATGCAGGATGAAGCACATGATCTTCTCTTCACAGACTTCTTGCTAGCTTTGGGTAATACCAAATGTGACATCTAATAAACTTGGAGAGAAGAAGCATCAGTATACAAAGTCTTACCAACTTTTGGTTACAATTAATTAGAAAATACAGTTGTAGTGAAATTTCTGTGAGAAACATAGCAGATAGCTTACAGTTTGTATTGTGGAATATGTAAGGGAATGATATAAACACATCTCATAAATATGACGAAGTCAATTTTACAGATGAATTAAGAATACTGTGTTCCCTAAGAAAGGTACCCTCACTGTCAGAGAGGAGAGTGTGCAGAGATGCAAACTTTAACTTGCCTGACTGGAGTAATTGTTCCACTCAGCATTCAGTATACATGTCTATGGGTATATGACTTACATATAAACAATAAGAATAAAATATATCTGAGCAATTTCATCAAACAAAAGCATTCTGTTCTGATGTTGTATGACATAATCTATTAGAAATTAATACCGATGGATACTCTCAGAATAAAGGAGAAAAATTCATTAAGTAACACTTGAGAAATTAAGTGCTCACGTGACAACCATTAGTTATATTCCACATTTTAAAAACAAGCCAAACATTTCATACACTGAAATATCAAATATAAAAAGAAAGCATTAGGGGCTGACAGAATGACTCAGCAGTTAAGAATAGCACCTGCTGTTCTTGCAGTGTTTTGTTACCAGCACCCACATGTTGGCTCATATCATTTGAAATTTCATTTTCAGTAGACCTTCTAGCCTCCCTGGACACCAGGCATGCATGGGTGTACTTATGTACACGTAAGCAAACCACTCATGTGTATAAATAAAGAAAATAAGTCTTTAACGAAAAACATTAAACATTTAAATGAAAATAAATTCCAAATTTAAAATATTATGTTAAAATATTAAAATTAAGCAACTTTGATTGTTTTTAATCAAATTCATGTCTTACAACAGAATAGAAAATTTTCATACAGAAGTGCATTATATTAATTATAATTCACTATAATGAGTTATATTTTCATGAATTATTATTATTAATAAATTACTTTTATTTATAGATTAGCTCAATAAAATTAGAAGGAAAAATGATGAACAAAATCTAATTCATGTTGGTTCCCACAAAAGCAAACTTGGAACAATTTTAAGTGGTCAGTGGCTTAACTTGGAAACCAATATCACAAATAAAAGTCACTTAGAAACTAATAACAACTGACCACAAAACATTAGAAATCCCTTGGATAATATATTCAGTCTAAAACTCCAAGACAAATACGACATTTTTTAAGTTTAAAAAAATAAACAATAGAAATAATTTTTTGATTAGGAGAATTAAAACAGTAAAAGCATTTAAAGAGGTACAGTCATTGCAGTGTATAAAATGAGAGATAAATCATGTGTTTGAGTCATAAAATTCTCAATAATGGAGCAGAACAAGGAAAGGATAAATGTTATGTGTTTAAGTATTTCAAAGTAAATGAAGGTTTCTAACTGCATATCTTCACATAGAAATTTGGTCATTTAAGTCATGAATGAGATAGTGGAATATAATATTTCATAAGATTGAAATTTTAAAATGTAAAAGATCTCTGCCAACTTTACTGCCAGCCCCCCAATTTATAGAATGATTTCTTGTCATTTCATGTACATTGAAGCATAGGATATAAACTGGAAGTACTAAACAATTTCAAAGGTTAATACACATGAGATACTAAATCTGACATTGAGAGCAAAATCTTACAGATATATATGCAGGTTTCACCACTGAAAATGATACTTGACCAAATATCATAGACCAAACTGTGTGCTCTGAAATTTATATCCGCTGATTGGACTTTTCCCTATGCTGAGTGGTTCCATGTCAATCAAGCTGTTGTTCAGTCACCTGTGGAACTCTCAGTGAAACAGCTGTACTGCATTTTCCCCTTTTGTATAAGTCTATTAATTTTATGTTCTTTGATTCTATAAATTCCCTTATTACCTAAAATAATCCTAAAGGAGATGCACTCTTAATATTACTTGTGATTCCACTGAATGAAAATTTTAAAATGTATGTTTTTCATACAAATACTTAGAAATGTAGAATTGTTTTAAAATTTTCCTTCTATGAAAGTAATGAAAAACAGCAAAATTTAGGTATTCTAAATATAAGCTATGGGGTTGGTTGGCAAGATGGCAGAGAGAGTAAAGGCACTTGCTGATGAGACTGATGACCTGAGTTCAAATCCTGGAACCTGCATGATAGAGAGCCAATTCCTGCAAGTCTGCCTCTGTTACGTACATATTCATCATGGCACATGTGCCTCCAAACACAAAATAAACACATAAATGTAATTAAAATATGTGAGCTACTAGAACAGAGGAATAAAAACTTTTTGAAAAACTATAAAGTTAGTCCTGAACTGTGTAAGAAGAAGAAGAGGAAGAAAAAAGAAAGAGGAGCTGAAGACTGATTGACCACAAAGAAGCTTTCTGCAATATTTGGAAATCATAAAATCTTTTGATAGAACAGAATATAAATTATATCATTTCTTTCTCTGCTCAGTGTATGTCAATACCAAATCATCGATTAGAAGTGCCTGATTGATAATCTGATATTATTTGAATATTTTTTGAGGACTATGAGCATTTTTAACATTCATCAAAAGAAACACAAAGAAAAAGTTTTAAAATTTGATAAATAAGAACACTAAAGAATAATAAAAGCTCTATTTTAACAGTGAAATAATAATACATTATTTAATATTAGACAAACTGTCTAACCATAATTAAATAAAATAAAAAACTATAATTTTTCTCATGATTTGTGTGAAATGAATTTTGGAGGATTAAACCTTCATATATGATACAATGCAAAATTAACAGAGGAACTTAAACATTTTT
This sequence comes from Eospalax fontanierii, assembly GCA_035773235.1. Lineage (NCBI taxonomy): Eukaryota > Metazoa > Chordata > Mammalia > Rodentia > Spalacidae > Eospalax > Eospalax fontanierii. Next base: position 23,002,849 of record CM069540.1, read on the forward strand.
AAATATAACCTGTGTGGTAAGTATACTTACACGTGATAAAACAATTTGCACATACATTAAGCATTCACAAAGCTGATTGGCTGGTTAGAACTTCAGTAGTTTTTGAGAACCGGAATATTGTAGATCCAAAGTCAGAGTATCTTCAGCTTTCTTAACCACTAAATAGCCATTAACTACTCACCACTGTGTGCCACCTGACATCTTTGTGGCTATGAACTGAATATATTTGGAATGTACAAACAGACCTCTAGCATCCACAAACCCAAAGGCTAAGAATATCAACAGAAAGCATTTCATTTGGAACCACAAACAGACCCTTAGTTTCCACCAACACAAAATCAGACTGTAACTGAGGCTGATTATGGATCTCTCTTTGGTACAACCTGCCAGCCTGGTATCTTCACCAGCACATCTGAAAAATGCCTTGATTTACGACTTTGTTCCTTCATTTACCGCTGAAAACCTTCAAGAAACTGTTACCACATTGAAACATGATATTTAAGGTCATCTGAATTTGGGTTCCTGGGTAATTCCCACTCATATGTGGAGCCAGAATAAACTCTTTTATTCTCTTTGGGGGCATAAGCTGTGTTTTTGCCATGACAATACAAATATTTGATGCACAATAGAAGAAAACTCTAATGAAATGGTTGGTGGTGAGAGAGGGTGAGTGCTCAGTTCATGTAGAGTGGATGGAGATGAAAATGTAAGGTTGCTAATTACTCAGAAATTGAATTTGGATCAACATTTATCAAAGGAGATTTCATTATTAAAGATAAGCTACAAAGAAGTAAGAAAATGAAAAAGTCCTGCTGAACTATTAATTAATTGATTTAGCTCTATTCCTCATTCTGGTTCCTTCTGATGGAAAATTTTAGATAAAGAACTTGGTATCTTATTCTAGAATAGCAATGTGGTGTGCCTGTAAATATTTGCCTTCTCCTAATGTGGAGCAAGGTTTGTAGATTGAATTTTAGTTTGTGGCATGAACAAATATCATCTATCTGAACATGATTTTTTGAATTATTTTGAAATGTCATCTCTTAACTGACAAGGCAAGTCATCTCTAAGTAATAAAATTTAATAAGAGATTTGATCTCTGTTCGCATTTTGTGTGTTCAAGGTTTTCATTTCAGAAAGGATAATATTGCTTTGCAGAAGTTAAACCCTCTTTCTACTCAATTGCTTTGATGTGCTTATTTCTCTGAACAAAAAAAAGTCTCTTTTTAAATGCTCTTTTGATATATAAGTTTCTGGTTGCCTTGAAATTATTCCTAAAAGCAAATCACTGGTGAAGTTGTCCAGAGTTTCCAAAAAGTGCTTATTTTGATACAATTGTTGTTATATTTTTGATAGGCAATGAACTACAATTTACTTTGGAAAAATCTTTTTATGTGAATATACAAAAGTAAACTGCAGGGAACAGGCACTTTCTAAGGCAAGAGAAGTGCTGGGGACAGGTTTTGCCAGAGCTCTCTGCTGGGCACGGTCTAGTTCATTGTGATGCCCATGCAATAGGGATGAGATGGAAAAGATCAGGCAGAGCTATAACAAAAGACTTCAGCCAAAACCTTAGACAAAAATACTGTTTATACTTCTTCCACACAGCTCTGCTTACATTGAACTGAAGTGGCAAAGAAAGCACAGTTAGGACGGAATGCTGTACGTTCCAATTTGTGTGATTTGGGTTTGTAGGGTAGCAGCTGACTAAATGTTACTGAACTCAAAGTGTGGAAGCACAATATTCTTTTCCTTACTCTTCACCAATAATGTGGTCTCGCCAATAGGACCATTGAATAGAGGTAGCGTTCTCCATAGTGTGGCTCCTAGAAAGTGGCTCCTTCTCATTCTAAGAGTAAGTCCTCTCCTCCAGCCCTCCACTAATGGTCTTCCTGTGTTCAGTCATTTTTATTACTTGTCTTGTTGCAGTGACAAAATACCTAATACACGCAACTTCTGGAGGGAAGTATTTGGACTCCCAGTCTGAGGCAGGGAAAGTGGAGAGCAGAAGCCTGGAGCAGTGTCCATATTGTATCCACAGGAGGATGTTCAGAAGGATAAACACCAAAGCTCAGACCAGGACCTCAGCCAGTGAAATGGTCTACCTGCATGTAGAATGGGTCTTCCCCCTCAATTAACCCAATCTAGAAACTCCCTCACAGATATACTTGGGGGATGTTTCCTTGAGATTCCAATATCATCAAATTGATGACCAAGATTAAGCATACACACACACAAATACACACACGCATACACACACACATATATGTAATAATATTTGTGTGTATGTATATGTGTGTATATATACATAATACAGTGTCATAATTTCCCTTGTTTGTTTGGTTGGGCTGACAATTTGACTCATGCTTATTCTCTTATTCTATCAGCTGTTTTACTTTTAAAAGAAAGCATCCCCCTATGTATCTAGGCATGGAACTCTGGGTGCTTCTGTCCCACCCCTTCAACTCAAGTACTGGGATTATAGACTTGTGTCACCCTATCCGGTTGATGTATGATTTTTGTGTTTGGGTTGAAGAACAAGATTTGAGAAGTTCATTGAGATCACATTATGAGGACTGCATAATCCTTACTGACCTAGAGGATCTTCAATTAAGGCCACTTGACTGGGAGCCAGTGTCAATTGAGGCCCTAAATATCAGAACTCCAGGGACATCACATTTTCTCTACATATTATCAGTCCACATCCTGACTTTAATGTAGTGAATACTGATGAGTGCAGGCCTTCAGGACTAGAGGCAAGAACAGGGGGCAGGTTTCCAAGACTGTGAAGGGAGTTCCCCGTTACCTCCATGTTTGATGTGTACAGTCCCCTTCGCTACACCCTATTGTGTGCTGACTCACTCATATCTAAGCTCCTCCCTGATATCATGCTAGGTGTTTTCTCCCATCTCAGCTGTGCCCCATGTAGTCTTAATTCCACCCTAGTGCAATGGCTGCTATTATTCTGTGGGCTCACAGCCTTCCAGAATCTGTACAAAGTTCTTATACCCCGATGGGCCTTTGCCAATCTCCCATTCATTGTAGATATTTTACCTTGTTTTTGTACTTACATTTTATTTCATATTATATATTACATATTATTTCATATTCATTATTATTTTTAAAAGAATTTCAAATCATTGAAAGTTTCATACATACATACATACAATGTATCTTGATTATACCTGCCCTTCATATAACCTTTCAGTTACCATCAGACTCCTCAACATATCGCACTCCCAAATTCATGTCCTCTTAATCTATTATTATTATTATTATTTTATTTTAAACCACTGTGTTCAGTCTTCTTATGTGTATGGGTGTAGGGTCATCCACTGAGGCATGGGCAACATACCACTGCCCACACTTCCAAAGAAAACACTCTTCCCACATTGCCCCCGTTTCTATCACCTGGCAATAGGTCCTCAGCTAAGAGTCAAACTTCCATGGCCCTCTTCCATCCACAGTGGAATTTTAAACTGCTTGATCCTAGGCAGGTAACCACAATTGCTGTGAGTTCATGTGTGAAACAGTCAGCCATGTCTAAATCTGCATTTCACATGGCTCCTGTCAAGTCTCCAGGTCTTCTTACATTCTTTCTGTCTCCTCTTCCTTGATGTTCCATTGGGATAGGGGATAGAGACTGATAAAGATGTTTCCAAACACCAGAGCCTGTACCTGCATTTTCATTGCATGAATGGATGGAAAGAAAATTGATATGCATATTCACAACTCATCTTTAACCAGAAGTTATTGTAGAGATTTTAATTCCCCTGCTAACAATCTACATAGGCCCAATTAATTGTAGAAATTCTACACCCCTTAAAGTAAATTATGTCAAACACTCTGTCTGATTTTATGAATTTCTCTTTATAGTGCACAAAACTTTTTCCCCCTATTGGTAATAGCGTTGTTAACTATCTTAATGACAAAGTATTACACTGTCTGAAATGAATCTTCTTTACCTATGTTTCATTTGAATAAAATTGGTTTTCTGACTTCTTAAGTTATTTAAAGAACGCAAAAAAAGGCTTTTGCCAGAAAACCCAGGTTACATACTTCAAAGCAGTTTTGCTCTTCAGTACCTATATTTCTGAGTTTCAAGTTTGCACTCCAATTTAAACCTATCCTTAAATTTGAGCACTGAACAAAAGGAAAGGTGTATAATGGGTCATATTTCTATGTATTTAAGATAAAATAGGCTTTAAGAGGTAATTGCTCAAAGAAATGGCATTCAATGGCAATACTGCTGGCGGGTCTTTATCAACCAATGTCATTCCTTTAAAGCGGAAATGCCCCAAAGTGTACCAAGATTACTTGGAACATTTTAACACATGTAGAAAATGGAAATAAATAGCTTGTAACATATGATTATTACCAACTGCTGAGATTTTTTCCTTTAAGTTTTAATACATACCAACTAGGATATTAAATAATTCACATGAGTCTATTTTTCTGAGATCTTAGAATAACCCACTCATGCTTCAACTATCCTCAATTCTCTTTCCATATTTCCTGCCAATATTGACTTAGACCTTGAAAAAATACTTCCAAAAGAGCATAAAATAAGGTGAATCTTTTTTGCACAATTTTCAAATGTATATTCCAAAGGCTTCTGGGTTGAATTTTGACTGACTATTTTAAAATCATTTTATGTAATTTACGAGTTTAGAAAAATTATAAAAATAATGGCTATTGAAATAGTCAAGTGAAAACAGTTCTTACTACCAAGATATTGAGAAGCTATGTCTGATGGGTTCAACTGATGGTTGCAGATACATATTCTGCTCAGTGAGGTAAAGAGCAATGGGTGATTGACTAGTCAGTACTAATGTACTACGGTGCTGATTCTGGAACAGAAGTCCAAAAACCACTAGCATGAGTCAAGACAGCTAATTGAAGGTTGATATAATGCTTACCTTTCTAAGTTGTATGAAAATAAGAAAATCTAACATGTGCATATATACTTATATACACGTAGGTAATGCTATGCCTGAGGATTATAGAGTTACAGTGTTTGCTAGATATTATAATCAGTGACCTGCTGCAAACGTGGTCTCATTTCTAAATGAATGCAATCCAGAAACCGTAATTGAGCTAGTAATAGTATTGTCAAAATTAAAAGATGCTGTACCTAGTACAAGATGTCAGTGTATTTAAAACAATGACAAAATCTATTCCTTTAATGAATACAAAAAGTGAGTCTTGATGTCTCTGGATCTCAACCTGAACTCTCATTGGCCTCAGAATATTTTAGAAGAGACACACAGAACATAATATAGAAGATGCAGTCTATTGGTACACGCTAAAGAGATGAGAATAGCCTGTAGCCAGAGACCACTGTGCTGGTCTTTATTTCAGGTAGGTTTTATAGTTTTTCTAGTCTGTAGAACAAACAACATATCCTGAGAGACTCTCTCCTTCTATTTCAGTTGGGTCTTGCTGGCTTTTGGTCTAATGAATACTTTAAGATTCTATCTTGGACATTTTGGATATTATGTTGGGAGACTGTATGTTAGAGTTAGCAAAATGTCCTTTTGCGTGACACTGACTCGGTTTAGATTTGCCGTCTAGATGCTTAGTAAATTGTACAGACTACAGATCTAATGACAACTAACTTTTCACAGCCTTTGAGATGCCATTTTCATCTGTGACATGTGCCTGTTGCCAGTATGTTTTGCTAATCTCCTTAGCTTCCCCAGCCTGTTAGCTGGACCCTGGAAGAGCACTCTTCCTGGCCAGTTGCTGGGCATGAGCCCTTGCTCAATCCCTGCCTGAGCATCCGGGCGTCAGGGAATGCCCATTTACTGGTGGTGATGGTAATACAGCGGGTTCAGAAACAGGAGTACTTGCACTGACCTCTTGATGATAGGATTCTGCCTCAGTGGGCAGTAAAGGAGACCACTCGGGCTGATATCTTTTGCCAGTTTTGGGACTGAGAGATTCCAAGATTGAGGCTGGAACCCAGTGCAACTCCTCCAGTCCTATGGTCCCCAGCCAGGCTACCTTTGTCCTTCTGCTTCTCAGTGATCTCCTCTAGTTGCCTGTGGTGTTATTTTGATGTTTATGGTGAACTTACTGGAGAAAGCCAGAAAATGATGCATCTTTACCATTTTCTCATACTGGGTTTCAGGTTATCTATCAACAACATGGTTTCTTGTTATCTTCCAATTAGGATTATTCATTTAATTTCTGTGACTCTCAGGTAAAACCAATGTTTCTCGGTCTGGGCTTATCAGCTGGGACCCTGATATATATGCACAATTCAAGCAATAAACTATTTTGTAGCAATAAACTATTTTGTTACATAACAAAAGTCACTCCAGTAAAGACAGCATTCCAAGTCCAAATATGTGACCAGAATCAATTACTAGGTTCTGTGCCTTCTGGTTGGATCTGTTAAAAAGTTTACAAACTGATTACTAGTTTTTCTTGGGGCCATCTTATTCAAATTCATACCTAAAGGTAAGAAGAAGATACTCTCCCTCCACCCATCAAGCCAAAATTCTCCAGTCTTAGGATTTTTATCAACTAGGTCAATTTCTGCATTCCTGATCCCTAATTATGCTTTGGGGCTAGGGAAGTCTCTCTCTCTCTCTCTCTCTCTCTCTCTCTCTCTCTCTCTCTCTCTCTCTCTGTCATCTCGACTTTCACGAGGACCAGACTAGACTCAGTCTTCCCTGAAGATGAATCAGTCTGTTGCTTGAAGGTTAGGTAGGACTAGGTCCAGCAGACAAAAAAAACTATCTACAAAAGCAATTACCATAATTTTCAAGTATTACTTTGCTTTCAAACCTCTGTCTTTTCTGATTTTAGCTCAGTTCTGCCTGGTAAAACTTTCTGTAATCTAATCACACCACTCAGAATTTCTTTCAGATTTTTTTCTCTCTTTTTTTTTTTTGAGTGTTTGAACACTTCATGCAACGATTCTTAATTAAACTGAGACACCCCTCCCTATCCACACCGACACCCACCTCCAGACTTCATACATTCCTCCATACATGTTAGATCTTATCCAGGCAATCATTTGTACCCAGATGTCCCTTGGTTCAAGTTTATCTACTGGAGTCTAGTCAGTCTATCTAGATATTGTAAGGTCTACTCACCCAGTACTAATCACCCAGTACTGATCAGTCTCCAGCTTCTCACTGGAGGTGAGCCCACTGCCCATTACCCTCCCTCCACTCTGGGCCCTTGGCTGATTGAGTTGGCATGGGTTTTATGTTCAATGCTACCATTGCCACAAGTTCATTTCTGCAAGCTTCCAGTGGCCTGAAAGCCTATGTCCCTCCCTCTGTTCATGGACCGGCATTCTCTTACAATCTTTCAGGCTCCTCTTCTACAGTGGTTCCTGAGCTGTGGGTGGGTAGGTTTAATATAGGAATCCTATCCAGGCACACATTCTGCAGTTTCTTATTCTCTATAACTTGGCTAGTTGTAGCCTTCTGTGTACATCACACTCTGTTGCATAAGGAAGATTTTCTGGTGAGAGTTGAGGGATGCCCTCGTTTTCTCTCTACTCTGTTTCCCTATATTCTTTGAACCTTAGGTGTAAAGGTTCCACTGTAGATATGTCACCAAGGGTTGAGTATCTCTCAGACATATATTCTCTGTGTGTGACCAGTTTTGGAACTCTGCAGTAGCCTCCATCTTTTACAAAAAGCAGCTTCTTTGATGAGTGCTGTACAGTATATTTGTCTATAAACATAAGGATCCATATTTAGCATATGGTAAGAAATTTCATTTGTCTAGAGATAGGACAGAGATAAGCATTTCTCTAGGATCTTTGACGTCTCCAGTCATGTGTCTACAGTGACACATATCAGTTCACTCCCATTGAGAAGGCTAAGTCTAACTAGATAGCTGTTGATTCCGCCCCAGATAACAGCACCACTCCACCAACAGAGGGAGTTTTTTTGTCTCAGTCATTATTGTTATTAGGCTTTAGGGCTGGGTTGAACCATTGATTGTTTTTTTTTCTCCCTTAGCAGCTTGCATAGTAACCTCTAGAACTTTGAGAGCTAGATTATAGGTTGAATGTTTCCAAGTCAGTTCCTGCTCCATTACTGCAAGTCCTGTTTCAGAAGCACATTCTGTAGGGTATTATCTTCAAGTTCTGGGACATAACCAAGAGTTCTGGCAGTAGCCTGTGTTATTTCAGGAGTCTTCTGGACTGCTCTGAGCAAACACTTGCAGGAAGGTCTCTCCTGTCTGGCACTATGCTCCTTCCACACAGTCCCCAGGTGTATACATGCACTAATGTTTAGACACCTTATGTGCATTTTTCAGGGAGCTCTGGTGCCAACACAGCTCCCTCCAACTTTCCTAGCCCAGCCCCCAAGTTGCTTTCATCTCTTCTCTCTCCTCCCTTGATCCATCCTTGCTCCTCCCTACTCAGTCCAAGTGAGCCCCGTTATCCCCACCCTAGCCCCTATAACACCTCCCTCCCTCCTTCCCCCATCTCCAGAATTCCCTCCTCCCCCATACCATGGACCCCAGCATGTCCTTCTCTCCTCCCCTTCCAGTGTGACAGTCCCACTTTGATGGTGGTAGATGATCTTTTTGGAGTGTGTCTGTATGCAGTTTGCAAGCATTTTGTTGAGAATCTTTGCATCTGTGTTCATTAGGGAAATGGCACCCTGTTTCATTAGGGAAATGTTCATTAAGGAAATGTTCATTAGGGAAATGGCACTTTCTCCCTTGCATTGATTATGCCACAGCAGTGACCCAGAACCTCTCCTATGTTCCCGACTGGCTTCTAGGAAAGAACCTTGACTCTCAATGTTATCCTCATTGCTTCAGAAAGTGCCTCTTGAATAATCCATTTTAAAGGGCAGCAACAATGCCCTTAGTGTGTAAAAGATAATTATAATGTCTATGTGATGAACAGGAATCTGTATCTGAGTTACACCTTCAATAGGGAGTAGGAATTTTCCACAAGTTAGTAGTTTCAGAAGGGCATTAAAGGCAATAGAAAGAGATTTCACTGGACAGGCAAGTGTGAGAGATATACCACCTGTTCCTTTACTCCTGAAACCAAACCAAGCAGGTTCCGGTGTCCCCATGGACGTTATCCATCTGTGCCTTCAAATCCATGCTGAGTCTGCTTCTGCAGCCCTAAGAAATTGATATTCTGCTCCTCTGTGGAGTCCACCTGGTGTTGCCTTGCCTGAGTTTTTCCTGTTCTCTTTCCAGTGTAGAGGAATGAGGAATGGGTATCCATAAATCTGAATGTCAAAACTCAAATACAAATGTCAAGACCATTCCACATCACTGGCTGCCTTGAATTCTGAGCCTGGCTTGTACAGGTAATACTGCTGGGAAAATCTCTCAGGCATATCATCGTTTTCTTGACAAAACACTCGAGGTTTACCAAGCTTAGACTTAAGGAATATGATCTTCCTGCACCACAACAGATTAACGTAGCTGATTAAAATAGTAGAGTTTAAAATTTTTCTTTTGAGTTTTAATAATGCATCCTATGAAAAGAGTTTTAGAAAGCGGCACAACCAAAAATAGTGGTACTTTATATACTGACATTTTTCTTCAATTTCTTATTGTTTCCATTTTTGTTGAAATTAGAGAATGTGACATTATTCTTTCATTTACTTTTTGAAAACAAGAAAATCTCAAAATATTGTGGTGGGAGCAGGACTTTTTGGTTTTTTTATGATCTGACAGAGAATAGAATTGCAGCAAGGTAAGAAAATACCAGTTGATGCTGAGGTACTGTGAGAAAATCAGATGCCTGTTTAGTTTTAGAAAGAAGGAGATAATGTGTGAAAGGCTTTGACTGAAGCAGTTAGAGAAAGTAATAGGTCATTTTACTAAATCTTCACTGGACACATGTACATGGGCCTCAACACAGCTTTACCAAATGTTAATATTTACAATATTCATACAAAGCAATCCGTAAGGAGCTAAGAAATTGTGGTTATGCCTGAAGCACTCTTCTGCCTGCCCTCTTAGGACTTTATATCTTTTTCTATCAAAGAAACCATGATTCTCATGCAGGTTTAGCTGATTAACAAGAAGGTGATATTTTATATCTCTATATAATTTGTTTATTGCTGCCTGTATTCTATCTCAAAATTCTATTTAAGGCTATCTGTGGGCTATTTATTCTTCTCCCTCCAGCATTTTATTTTACTTTTGTCATGAACCTTAATATGAGGCATGTGAAGTCCCTTTCTTACCAGAGTTATTTATTGGTCTCTCTTCTCCCATTCACATTTTTGACAACTTTGTCGAGTTTCATAAGAAGTCTTGTTGGCACGTCCATAGAGATTACATTGAACTTAGTAAATAATTAAGAAGGCATAGGTCCCTTTACCAAATTCAGGTGGCTCTATCATGAGCCCAATAGACTGTTCTGTTAAGATTGTCTTTATGCATTTGTGTGTGTAGATTTTTCTCTATCTTTTCTCTACAAGGATTTTTATTTTGTTATTTTATTTATCTGTATGAGTGTTATGCCTGCATGTATATAAGTGTATCTGTGTCATACAATGTCTGAGGAGGTCAAAGGAGGGTATCATATCCCCTGGATCTGGAGTTACAGACACTTGATAAAGCTACCATGTGGGGACTGGGAATTGAACCTGGGTCCTCTGCAAGAGAAGTCAGTGCTCTTAACTGCTGAACCATGTCTCCAACCCAAGATCTTATACATTTTTAAATGTTATTCTCAACTGCCCTAAAGATACTGTTGCTATTGTGTGTGGCAGTCATCTTTTTATTTTATTTTATGTGCCAATGGGCTCTTTTGGATATGCAGGATTTTAAAACCTTTGTCATGTTAATCATCTTTGCTGAAGTTCAGTTTACTAGGCTCATTTTTCTTATTTTTAAGAGAGCGAGATTTTAGAGAGTAGCATTTCAAGACTGACGAACTTTAGTGCTCTCGGAATCTGGAAAAATGCCTTTCCTTTGTATTTTTCTGCAATGACAGTTTTCCATCAAATTATCGGGTGATAACTATCTTCTCTTAGCCCTCTCTTCTGGAACTTAATATTACCAGAGATTAATTTTCTATAGTTTCTATTTTTATTCACTTTTTAGAATATTGTCTCTTATTTCTCTTACAGTTTTTATAACAAATTTTAAAGATATTTTCTATTTATTTTTATTTTATGTGTATGAGTGTATTACCTGCACATAGGTAGGTGCTATGGGGTCACGCCATGTCCACAGAAGTCAGAAGAGGACATCATACCCTTTGGAACTGGAATTATGGGTGATTGTTAGCTGCTGTGTGGGAGCTGGGAATTAAACCCAGCTCCTCTGCAAGACCATCTGGTGCCTTTACTACTGAGCCATCTCTCATGATCCCTACCAACTTTAATGAGATATAATTTATGTACCACAAAATTCACACTGAATGTACATTCAGTAGCTATAATTATGTATCATTTATTACTATATGCAAAGAATTTAGTAACCATCACCTTTTTTGACTTTGTGTTTGTTTGATTAGAACTTGTGATCTTTCCTTGGCTTCCCAGTTACAGATTACAAGTATATACTAATTGACTGTATAATTTTGGAATCATTAAATCATCTCAAACTGAAATTTCATGTCTATTAACTGTCATTCTCTTCCCCGTTGGTCTTACATACAGCTTCTGGGACTATTAATTTACTTCCTGTGTATGTTTGTGAATTACGCTGTTCTGGACATTTTATATACGTGGAAGTACACAGTATGTAGTGTTTTCTTCCTGATCATTTCACTTGATAAACACTTCCTAGATTCTCCTGTGCTGTGAATCATTCTTTGTACTGGAAAAAAAAAAGTTATCCCATTGTGAGATTGTGCTATCTATTTGCCAGTTGATAAGCATTTAAGTGAGCAAATTTTGGCTTTTTTGAGTAACTTTAGTATGAACATCCATATAGCCATTTCTCTAAATTTATATTTTCAGTGATTTTGAGCCCATATAAACTAGATGTAGAAATGTTCAAACTTACAGAAGTTTATCAGTGTGTAAAGGCCAAAATATTCCCTCTATGGCTTAAAATTTTTACGTTTCTATCACAAACTCATTTCGGTTCAAATATTTTCACATTCTTACACTTTTAAATCAGCTTTATTTTTAAATTATAGCAATAATAATAGAAAATAAATGGTATTTCATGGTTATGATGTATATTCTCTTAATACCTAGTTATGTTGAGCATGTTTTTAAAGACTATTTGTAAGTCTTCTGTGGAGAAATAACTATTTAAATCCTTTACCTGGTTTTTATGGGTTCTTACTTCTTGTTGTTGAATTATAGATTTCTGTATAATCTATATATAAACACTTCTACAGGATATGTCTCCTTTTATGCCTGATGTTGTTACAGCTCTACTTGATTGATATTTATCTTTCCTTATTATTTTTAAAAAATATTTTACTGAGCTTTTGTAAATTTCAAATCATATTTGGATCCTCTCCACCATCCATGCCCCTCTTCAGGCCTCATGCACTCTGCTACACATTCTAAGTCCCAATTGGTCAATCATTTTACCCAGATGTCCTTCAGTGCAAGTTCACCCACTGAAGTCTATTCAGCCTATCTAGTGATCTTAAGAAAGGTCTACTCTCCCCTCATTCAGCTGTGATCAGTTTCCAGCTATTCTCAGACAAAAACTGGCACAACACTATTTCCCTTGCACCACTCTGGGCCTTTGTCTAATTGAGTTAGCATGGGTCTTGTGTTCAACCATTGCTATGAGTTCACATGAACAAGCTTCCAGTGGGCAGAAAGTCTCTGCTTCCCAATATTCATGGACCAACCCTGACTCTTACAATCTTCCAGGCCCCTCATCCACAATGGTCCCTGAGCTGTGAGTGGGTGAGGTTTAATACAGGAGTCCTATCCAAGGACACACACTCTTCAGTCTCTTATTCTCTAAAACAGCCAATTGTGGCCTTCTGTGTGAATTCCACTCTGTTGTATCAGGAAGCTTTTCTGTTGATAGTTGAGGGATGCACTAGTATTCTCTCCATCTCGTGTTTTGCTATGGTGCGTGAGCCATAGCCATAGAATTTCCACTGCACATATGTCACCTGGTGGTAGGCATCTCTCAGACATATATTCTCTGTGTGTGACCAGTTGTGGAACTCTTCAGTATCCTCTGTCTGTTGCAAAACAGACAGTTGATGAGTGGTACACTGCATACATGTCTGTAAATGTGAGGATCCATATTTAACATATGGTAAGAAATTTCATTTTTCTAAAGGTATTACACAGATAGGAATTTCTCAAGGATCTATGACCTCTCCAACCATGTTGGATGTAGTTACATGTTGGCTCTTTGGCTGTAATTATAATACCACCCATGAACCTTAGCCTTTCACCACAAATTTGATGGTCTGTTTCAATCTAAAATGTGCCTTATAGTACATCAGAGTTGGATCATTCAAAAACTCATTCTATCAATGCTTGCCTTTTGTTAAAATATTTAATGCACTTGTATTTAATATAACTGGTTACTAGTAAGGCAAATCTTATTCTCTGTTTTTGCTATTTCTTTGGATATTCATTTTATTTCTTTCTTTGTTCCCTATTACTCCATTGTAATCATTTTTAGTCTTAAATATACTTATTTAGAGCATCAATTGTGTTCCCTTACTTTTATTTATTTTTAAAATTTTATTATTTTATGTGTATGAGTGTTTTGCTTGTATGTAAGTACACCCATGTCAGGCAATGCCCCTAAATGTCAAGAAGAAGGCATCACTTTCCCCTAGAATTGGAGTTATGGATAGTTGTTAGCTTCCATGTGTATTCTGGGAATCAACCCCAGGTCCACTTCAAGAGCAGTCAATGCTCTTAACTGTTGACCAATCTCTCCAATCTGCATGTTTAAATATTTGAAAGTTCATGGTTAAGTCATTCCCTCTCCTTCTAATATTTCTCCTTGAAATCAGTGTTAGCTTCAAAATACAGAATTAGAGTCTCCTGCATCTGTCATAACATGGAGTCTTCATATTTTCTCACACATTATTGTAATTGATCAGGTGGAATTTCCATGTAATCAAAATGCAGTCCTTGGCCTGAAACATTTTTCATTAGAAAGTATCAACTGGTAATTATTCTTCTGCGCCATGCAATTTTAGGTTTAATAAAAGTCCAATCTGTTCATTTGTTTATTTTGTTTACTACCCGAAGGCTGAAGCTTTTGCTAATAAACACAATGCTTAATAAACAGAAGAGGCAGAAGAGGCACATTAGCTGTGGGCACTGCTCAGCTGCTGTCATGCTACCCGAGTAGCTGTTGAGTACAACGGGCCAAACTGCCCTCACATTTGATCTTCCAATGGTCACAAATCAGATCTTGAGTTCCGAGAGCCGAAGTGGGGACTAGCATCTTACTCTCCTGGACCAGGCAGTGGAGCTCAGCCAGCTTTAGCGCTCACCCCATCTCAATCAACCTCCATATCCCATGTAAACCTTTTTCTAATGCTATGGCCCATGTGCAGAAGAATGGCTGTTCATCGCACTGTAACACCGGGTGCTAGACAAAGGGAAACTCACCTCCAGACTCTTTCCCTATCAGGAATTCACCTCTTTTTAAGTACACTGTCATATGGACTCTATTTTTCATGGCTGGCATGGAAAAAGAGGGAATAACAATGTTTTAAAGTCTCAGAAGGAAGGAGTAGCTGCAGCAGTATTATCACACTAAATGTGTTTTTTTTTTAAGTAAATATGATTTGAGAAATGATTTTCTCATTCGTTTTTACGAAAGTGACAGAAAAGGAAGCTCTGTGTAGAACTACTGTGCGCTGTGTAGAAGTTCATAGAGGAATAAGGAGAGATGGGAGAGAAGAAGACAAAAGGGGAAATGACTGAAATGGAAGGGAAAATATACCATGGCTCAGTTTCCATGTGTCATTTCACTACAAGAAAAACAGAACAAAAGGTGAATAAATGAGGAGAATCAATTCTTCCCAGAGACTAGCCGCCTCAAAAATTAGCCCTAGTTAGATAGCCCTAAACACAGATGCACATGAGCACCATGAAATAGACTCAGTATATTTTATCTGTCCATCCATCCATCCATCCATCCATCCATATATGTATGTATATATGTATATATAAATATACATATTTTTTAATGTATGCCTGTAACAGTAATCATCAAACCAGAGGACAAAAAATTGTGAGGGAGTGTGAGGGCAAGCGAGGAGTTGGAGGGATGAAAATAATTCAGAAACAATATTCATATATATTTACTTAAATAATCAAATAAAATGAAAAAAATACTCCTGATCTTGGCAGTCAAGTTTGTTGGATTCAGCAGGACATGGGAGCACAGAAGGGTACACTGGGAGGCGAGAAAAACCTACTCTATGCTTTCCCGAGAGAATTAGATCCTGAGAGCTCTGACCTAATAAATAGTTTAATTCCTTGATGGATCCAAATTTGAATAAACTACTAGAGGTCACAGAACTGTGGAATGTCAGGCTTATTTGTAGGAAATGATCACTGAGCTCATGTCCTGGTGGTTTTATTTAGCCCCCTCCTTTGCAAGCTTACCCACAGCTCTGAATGAGCTCTTCCTGTCACCTCTTTGATTTTCTTGAACTTTACATATAAGCTTCATCCTGCCCTCTGTGTCTGACGGAGATGTCCTCTGGAACTCATTCACACAGGAAGTGTTGTCAACTGAAGGCGTTGTTTATTTCTTTCCTAGTTACTATGTATTTGGGGGTAATGTACTCTTCACCTGGTTGTGTTTTACACATTAAGGAAGTTTTAAACAATAGAAGTCAGCAGAAATTACCATGTGGGGAGTATTAAAAGAATCAAATAATCATGGCTACATTGAAATAATGCAAGATGTCCCTCAACTTGTCCAAAGTCTCATTCTTCATAAACATGTTGTTTCTATTTTTGTACTTCTGCACACAAGAGATAATGTTTTTATAACCCATTTGAAAAAGTCTTTAACACTATTTGCCTCTCTCTTACAAGGTATTGTAGCCTGATATTTGTAACCTCCTATAAATCACAAAGTTCAGTGTTGACCAATATATACAGTCAGTGCATCCTTGGATAAATGAAATAATTCTGAACATGTTCCCAATGCACAAAGTGTCTCTCAAGAAGACTGAAAATTGGATAGAGTTTCATACCAATACAGTAGTACTCTTCTGTGTTCTGTGAATTCATGTTCCATAGTTTGAGTTCTTTGTGTTCAGTGGAAATAGGAAATATGCAATGAGTAATTCCAGAGATATCTGCTTCATAAGATTTAAGTTGTTCACT
Source organism: Eospalax fontanierii (assembly GCA_035773235.1). Classification (NCBI taxonomy): domain Eukaryota; kingdom Metazoa; phylum Chordata; class Mammalia; order Rodentia; family Spalacidae; genus Eospalax; species Eospalax fontanierii. The sequence continues at coordinate 23,019,111 of CM069540.1, forward strand.
TTTCATTCTACCCCTTACCTAAGAATATTGTGCTGTGTACAGACATCCTGCGAAAATCCTCTAATGTACTTTAAATCACATGAAGATAACTTTTACATATACTAAATATAAATGTTATATAAACAGTTATTAATTATACTACTGTTTTAAAAAAGACAAAGGAATACATATTATTTCTAAAATTATTTCCTTTTGTGTTTGGTTAAACTCTTTACTATAGAACCTTCAGATGTGGAGGATTAACTATATATGCTTCCCATCACTTGGCAGAGAGAGAGAATTCATAGATTACTGTATTAAATACTATTGTCATATTTTATTACCAGTTAATTTTTAATCTTTTCCTGTGGAACCTTTATGCAGCAAACTTTTCATAGGAATATAGGAACAGAAAGAAACAGTGTATAGAGAACTGCCAACCATTCAGAGTTTCAGGATCCTCTGATCATAAAACATCTCCCTCTGGATAAGGCAGGACTCACACTGTAAAGAGAGTGACAACTACTCTTTTTTGATTAAATAAGAGGATGTATCATATTAGTTAGCCTGTAAATTTGTGATAGACCCCAGGGCTAACTGAAGTTTTGCAGTTCAAAGAGTCAGAAGGATCCAATATTTGCTTTGAAAATTTGAACAACTTAGAATCATTTCAAGGAAACATGCTGAAAGAAGGGAGAGTAAGAAGCTACTTCTTTAAATAAAGCTCAGTGTTTATTTTTAGGAGAGTAGTTAGAGTCAGTTGCAATAACATAAACCCTTACTCATTTTAACAATCCAAAGTAGAGTCATGAAGAGTTCTGAGAACATTCACAGGCCACCATTGAGAAACAGGGCCCTGTATAGCTGGAGTAAGGCCGGTAATTGTAGAGTTCAAGGTCTTCTATTATATGGTACCATCTTCACTTTTGTTGTGTTCCCATTCCTACATTCTTACCTGATGACCTCAGAATATGCAACAGGGTCAACTGGTCTGGTGTCCTCTAGAATGCAGAGAACTACAGGTCAAAAAGCAGTCATGAATGTGACTGGAGATGCACAAGGTTTAATGTTTGCCATCACCCTGACTGTGGATTCAAGTGAGGAAGATGAGGTCATGTAGACCACATGGACTTGGGAAGACAGGCGGATGCATGCAGGTAAATGAGCACTAGCCAACATCAGCATGCTAAAAATGGTCCTGTGAATTAAATGATGGACTTTGTTTCTTGATATCTCGATGTTAGAAAGTAAGAAGTGTGAAAAAATGTTAGCGTAGTTTAAGTGAAAACTTGCTAAAATCTAGAGTCCCAGAGGTCTTATGGTCTTCCAAGAAATTCCAGCCAAAGATCAGGAACATTAATTGACAGTGGTGATCAGAGTATGCATGTGCCAGACTAAGCAGAGGCTTGTAGAGTCCCTAGGAATTCTTCTGATCTGAGAAGCCCAGTGCAGCGTCATAGCAGATGGTATCTTTGTTCAGGCCAGGAGAACAAAAAGGGGTCAGGGAAGTGTGGGATGCTTCTACTGAGTATTTCAAGACTTATTTCCTAAACTGTAAGTATTCTTCCTATTTCTTAGCAATGGAGCAGCTAAAACAGTGATTTCCAGGAACCCTTTGACATGCTTCCTTTCTTCTCTTCTCTGATCCTGGTTCCATATAGAGTTCAAATATCAAGAATCTATGCGAGCACACATGTAGAGCTTTTGTCCACAGCCAGATTAGAACCTTGACCAAAGAGCTTCCTCAATGTTTAGGCCTTGGGTTTTCTTTACTTCCCCTTAGACATCCCAGCTGTCTTAAGCTTGGATCTTAATTCTGTCTCCTGTTCCTATCGCACCTTCTCTATCCCCACTCATCTGTGTCATCTGGGCCATTATTGAATGTCTAAAAAGACCTATCTGTGAATTATCAAGAATCAAATTAACATCCCTACCAAGAATTTTTGTCATACTCTGAACTTCAAGATTTTTATTCCCCAGTGTGAGAAGGTAGCTGGAATTTACTTAGGATTTTTCACATTTGGTTTTAACAAAGGTGCAAGCTCTAGGTTAATTATCATGCCTTAATTCTTTTTGTCTATAGGCAGGAAAACAAACCTAACCTCTAATAGTAACTTGTCTTGATTTCCATGCAACGTAATAATGGGCACCATTAATTCACTTAACAAATATTGACTCACACAGTAAGTCACTGTGTGAGTTTCTATGGGGACTGGTAGTACATCTTGTATGTGGAGGGCAGCAGGTACAGTTTAATAATTGTTCTCTCCTTGTCGATGCTCACAATAATGATCACAGATTGTTTTCTGTATCATAATATTTTGAAGTTTTATAAGGTTCTACAAGACTGCAAAGTACCAAGTTATTAAATAATTACTAAGTAATTAAGTAATTTCAAATGCCAATGGAAAGTCATTTTAGTGTAATGAGGAGTCAGCTAGTTTGGGATTTTTGCTTTCTTTAATGGTGATCTGATGCACCAAGTCCAAATCTTTAGACTTGGGGTGTATATGGAGCACGCAGATGAAGAACAGGGCAATGAGGGTGGCAGGTTGGAGTCAGGCTATGAAGGTGGTCATCTGGAGAACCTGAGAACGCTTTCACTAAGATGGTGAAATGTGGGGACTCATCTCTGAAGATGAGACAGGCAGAGCTGAATGTAAATAGGGCATTCTGCTTCAGGAGAATACTTGTGAAATAAGATGAAGTGAATTCTATAAGACATTTCAGGATACTGTGTCCTGAGATGCAGGAAGTGTTCTGGAATACTCTTTTTATACAGAAACTAGTACCCTCTCTTAGAGAAAAGTTATTTTTCAAAGCTGTGGCAACTGTGTCTGTATACTTATTTTAAGTTCCTTGAATGTGGCAGTTCAACCATTATGTTTAAATCCCAGGAAGTGGGAGAAATATATGGATCAATATATGTTAGGATTTGCAGCACAAGACTCAAAGACATAAAATATATAGTTTATGATGTGACTCAGTCATTTCTTCACATCTTGACATGACAGTGTCAGAAAACTCTCTTTGTTTTTCCTTCCTGTTATTTTTTTTTCAAAAATAAGCTGATATATTCCAGATGGAACCAAACTCATTAGCAGATTGACAAGCTATCGACCAATGAACTAAAGGTGTTCGTTTGGCTGTGGCATCATGGAAGTGGAGTTTAATTCTGTGTCACTGATGTACACAGAGTTCATAATCTTTGGCTTTGTGCAAATCGAACATTGTAATCCTCAGCTACCTTTCTGCAGTCTGCCAAATGGCAGTAAAGAATCAACTCTGACAGGTTCATGACTGACAAAATGCTTGCTAGCCTGGCAAGTATGACCTTATCTTTTAAGACAGTTTGAGGAGTGCTCAGGATTTCTTAGGAGAATATTCTGGAAGATGGATATGCTTTCATGGCTCTGCAGCATTTGTTTTTCCCATGTAAAGTCTGTATGATATAATGGCAAATTCAGATTATCTGCTTGGGTAGACGTTTGCAATTTAGCATTCTCTAGGATGCATTTCTGTCCAGTACTGTGTTTTCTCTTGCTTTCCTTTAAGTTGCTGAACATCTCTCATAGGTAAGCTGCTTTGCCCTGTATTCATATTTGAAGGCATCTCATCATAAATTAGGAAAATTCTGCCATAACATATAGGTCTACTTTGTATCAAATGATCTGTTAGTATTAATTGGGTACTAAAGTGTATTAAGTTCACTACAAGTACTTACTATGATTTATTTTTTGCTTTGTATATGTGTATGCCATGTGCATGTTTATATATTAATGTGTGTGCACGTGTTTGTGCATGTATGCACAATTGTGCATGTACATGTGGAACTAAAAATTGTGATTGGGTATCTTCCCCTATCACTCATCACCTAATTTTTTTGAGGCATGGTCTCTCACTGAGCCTGGAGTTCACTGACTGGCCAAGAAGAGCTTGTCAGTGAGCTCCAGGAACACCTGTCCTGCTTCCATAGTGCTGGGATTACAGGTGTACACCATCATGCCTGCATTTATCCATGAGTGCTGGGGATCTGAACTCAGGTCCTGATATTCACGTAGCAGGTACTTTGCCAATTGAGCCATCTTCCCAGACCCTTACTATGATTTTAAAAGAAACTATGTTTTTACTCTAGTACCTTATAGACCATATACATTGGAAAAATGACTGTGTATTAAGAAAGATGGAGCAGATGTACATTAATCAAGACAGAAGTGTGTACTGACACAAATGAGTTGCTTCTCAAATAAATGTTAATGTCTGAGAGTGAGAGGAGGGTGTTCAATAACAAAAACGGGGCACTGAAATTATCTGATATCTGATAATTTAACTTGAGTTCTGCGTGGTCTAACTACCATGAAAACAGAAACACTGTTCAAAGTGAATAAACTCAGATTTAATGATCTAATACAAAAAGGTGGAAGTGATATGTGCTTAGACTCCTGAAGAACACTTAGATATACCAATTTCAAGTAAGACACATATCTTCAAGCTCCTGTATATGTGACAGTCCAGGGCTAATGCGAAAGCACCACCCACAGGGAAGTTTGGTCTGCCAAAGGATCTTTATTTGTGACTTTATTTTCCCTTATTTCTGAGTAACATGAAATTTTATTTTTAGTAGAAGAAACTATGGTTTAAATAATATTAAAGAAAATGTTGTCAGCTACTTGATTCTTTTGCAATGAAGTTGTGATTTAAACGGAGTTCTTTGAGGAAGACCCTGATGCTTCCTCTCCATCATCAGACCTCCAGGAAACGTACCTGTGTTGAGTCAATGTAAAGCCATCAGTGAACTTTATTGTGGTGTAATGGGGGAATTAGGTGACCTGATGTGCAGGTGTACAAATTGTTTTAAATGTTTAATTTAGAAGACCATAGTCAATATCCTTATAAACTACATATAATTGTTTTTGCATTTATTCATGTGGGCTCTAAATGGCAGCACAGACAGGGGAATCTGATTACCACCCATCACCTGATAAATCAATGAGGACAACTGCATGAAGGAAAGTTTGCTGATTTTATCTTTGCTGAAGGGCACATTTAAAAAACACAAATGTTAGTTCAATAATCTCATTTGTAAATCTTAGAAATCTTGCTGTTTATAATCACTTAGCTTAAAGGGTTTCTTTTACCAGAATTTTTTGCCCTTTTCTGTTTTTTTTTCTCTCTCTCTCTTGAATGTTTATGAGAATCAGAATCTCTGACACCTTGGTGTATGAACAAAGGGGTAGTGATTTAGAGCCTTTAGAGTCACTGTGAGAAAAGAAAGAGTTGGCCTTTCACATTAGTCACACTCCTGGTTGGGCAGGACTCCTTAGCTGTGTGTTAGGAACAAGAACTAGAAACTGTCCATTCTCCATTCCTTGAATAATAAGTAGACACAGTAATGCCTTCTTGAAGGGTTATGATGAAAACTAGGATAAGAGGTACAAAACATACAGTTTCATGATGTCAGTTCAGTGAGAGCTCAATAAATCCTAACTGCAAAATCACCATAAGGGTTGTTGCTATAATTACACATGGGAAAGACAATGTCTCCAAGCCCCAGATTCCAATCTTTTAAAGTGAGATTTGAAGCATTGGTCACAGTCCAGAGCCTTCCTGAGTGAGAATGATCTTTATATCATTTCTCATAAGATCATTGCTTTGTTACCAATCAGTTGCCTATATTTATTTGGGTTTGTAAGTGTGAGAATCAAAACTGATGCGACTGCCATAGCCCTGGCGTTTCAGTTTGCTCTGCCAGATTTTTCAGACGGTATCTATTTTCAAATCTACCTTTCCTCACCACAGAAGTCACCACATAGGGAACATTTGGCTCACACGTAACTAACAAGGCATCAGTTCACTTCCAGTTAGAAGAAATGGGAAAATTTGCTGCCATATTGGAATTGAGATATTTCAGATATTTTAACCAAACCATATCACATTTATCAGCTTCTCTTTTGACTTACTCTCATTTAGTGGGTGCTATGCAGAATGCAGTCTTCACACAATTTCTCTGTGAGCTTGAAATGGTGAAGCTTTTATTTCAAAACATCAGAGTGGAGGCTGGAAGTTCTGAATTTCTAAAGTTGTAGGGCACGATGCTGCTGTTGAGTGGCTGGAGTTGGAGGCCTTACACTGTAGGGAGAGGTGACCCACTTCCTTTGTGGACTGTGATGTTGAAAAGCAGGAAGCATTGGGCCTTTTTTCAAGGTTCCCACTCTACCCTCAGCTCTGTATCTCTGTTTTTCAATACACCTCTTTGCAAATGAGAACATAGTTGAAATAAAAACATTTACTGCTCCTCAAAGCAGACCTTAGAGTCTCCATAAGGAGACTCTACTTTTGCAATCGGGTTCAATGTTTTAGTTTTCTTCTAAGTATCTTCTACCCTGTTCAGCTTCATGAGAGCTTATTACCTCTAAATTCAGCTCAAACCTCTTCTCCTTCACAGTCCCCTGGCTAATGCCTACCCAACGTCATACAGTGCTTTCTTCATTGTGCTAACATGAGAGTATCAATTTTTGTTCATGTGTTTGCTTTTATTTTGCACAATCCATCATAAAATAGAACTAAAATAGAACTTAAGGTTCAGTTTCCAGAATCTGATGCTATTTCTGGATCATAGACAGTAAAGTCCGGAGGCTGCAAGATAGAAGTGCAAGGCTGTTCTGGAGGCCTGGATTTGAATTCTTACACCTCCCCCACCATGATCAGTATAAAATTAAATTGGCAGTATAGTTGCCATTGACCAGTTACTTTATCTATAAAAACTAAAGCGTTTCTGCCCCCTCTTCCTCAATGGCCCCTCACCCGGGCACCCACACTCTGCAGACTCCTAATCTTTGTGCTTTGACCATTTGTGACCTTTTGTGTTACTAGCCCTCTGTTGCACGAGGAATCTTCATTACTGAGAATGAAGAGATTCATTAGTGTCCTCTTTACTCCTTGTCTATATTTAATGAGCCTTAAGTGTAGAGTACGCATTGTAGATGTGCCTCTTAGGCATGGGCAATTCACACACAATATCTGTGTGTGACCAGTTGTGGTACTCTGTAGTAGTCTGAGTGTGGTGCAACAGAAACTTCTTTAATGAGAGATGACTGGGATACTTGACTGTAAATATAAGGATTCATATTTTTTTACTTAGAAGTTACATTAGCCTACAATTGTGACAGTCTTGGGGATTTCTTTCAGATCTATGACCTCTTCAGCCATGTGTATTTGGCTATGATTATAGTACCACACATGAGTTTCCTCTCATTAAGTGAAGTTTAAGTCCAATTAGGTAGCCGTTCGGATTGCCCCAAAGATAAAAGTACCACTAATGTACCACTATAAATGCTGCACCTGACTTTGAGGTCAGTTCCAGCTCCATTGCTCCAAATCCTGTCTCCTAAGTATGTTCTGTTTTCATCAATAGGATCTTACCTTGAGGTTCTGGAAGGCAATCAAGGGATGTGGCAATAGCCTGTGTACTTTTGGGGAGTCTCAGACTATCCTGGCTAACAACTCAATGGAATGTTTATCCTGTCTGGCACTGTTTCTTGTTATGTAGCCTTCAGCTATGCACATGGACTCATGGAGAGATATTTTATGTAGAATTTGTCATTGGGTTCCTAGACTAATGATCCTTGCTGGTATTTTACACTAGTTAGGCATTATTTTATCTCTCATTTTTCTCTTTCTCTCCCTTTCTAACCCTCCTTACAAGTATTCCCCATTTATAGTGTCCCTATTTATCCCATTTCTCCCTTGATAATACCATGACCATATGGAAATAGAATCCTACCAGCTCCTGGGACCCTGCTCATATGAACCTACAGCAATGGTTTCAACACGCTCAAGACTTATGCAAACTCATGCAGACAGAAACCCAGCATGGAACTCGGGAAATGGGCAGCAGACCCCAACCTTTCTTGAAGAAATATTGGCATCTGATTACTGTTGGGTGAGGACTCTGGATAAGCTGACTAGACCTCAGTGGATGAACTTACACTGAGGACTATTTGGGGAGAAGTGCAAGAAAAAGGAAGAACAGGAGAAGAAAAAAGGGAGGGAGAGAAGGAGAGAGGGGACTCAGACTCTGTTATTCCTTTCCTTAGCTGCAGGACTTTAAAAATATTTTATTTTCTTATTTTAATTTTAGGTTAATTAGTGTTTTCTCTGCAAGTATGTAAATGTACCCATGATGTGCAACGCCTGCAGAGGCCAGAAGAATCAGGTCCCCTGGAACTAGAGTTAAGGACAGGTGTTAGACAGGTGTCTAGGTGCTGGAAACTGAATCTGTGTCTTCTAGAAGAGCAGCCAGTGGTCTGAACCACACCGAGCCACCTCTCCAGCCCTTAGCTGCAAGTTCTTAATTGTTACTCATTGTCTGGCATCAAGGTAAGACATGTCTCCTTCCCTTCTTAATGTGCATAGAGCTCTTCTTCCAGTGCTGAATAACTGGTTGAAAATGAAGCCTGAAACATCTCGGTAAATGTACAGGAAATCAATGAAAGCTTCATTAAAGCATACTATCTAAGATAATCATAATTTATTTTCTAACATATTTTGAATAACAGGAAACTTTTCAATAATCTCCACTGTGCTTAAGCTAATAATGCTATTAATTAGTTTCCTTGAGCGACTTCCTTGGTGTTTTATAAACGATTTCTTCTTGCTCCTGGGAAAGAAGTCATCATGCATTCAAACTGCAACCAATGAGGCAACCCTACAGAAAGAGGCGATCTTTTCCACTGCTGTAGTGATGTCTTGCTTGCAATCCATTTATCCCAACTGCCAAGAAGACTTGAGGATGGAGGAAACATCTCAGGCAACTCCTTTGTCAGATGGATCAGAAAGGATTTGGGGGTAAAAACGGCAATGAGGGAATGAGAATGAATTTTAGCTACAGCAAAACAGGCATCCGAGAGGTTTCAGATCTGTAAATTAAGTATAACCACAATGTAGTTGACTTTGGGAGCACAAGCCAATGGTTTCCTTAAGGACTTCAAATTCCTCTCTTTTTCAAGGCTATGCAGATGAGATCATGCCTACTACATTTATCTAACTGTAGATTTTAAAAATCGTCTATATTTTGTCCTGTAACTAGTTTTCACTGCTGTGTAAAGTTCCAGTATAAAAATATAACTTTATAGCTTCACCTGCTCTATAACTTAAAGAATAAGGTTTCCCTTTGCTCTGAACCATGCTCTTAGGAAAAGCATTGTGGCCTTGCTCCAGTAGGAACTAGCTGTGTGGAAGACCATTGTGCGCGTTCAGTGGACTCGACCAGCCCATAGTTCACCAAACTGTTCAAGCCCCTGACACTTTTAACAGCTTTGTGTTCTTCACAGATGGTAATTTGGACTTCACATGACTGCTGCTCAACTGCACATATAAATGTACCTTTTATAGATGTTTTCTTATACGCTGTAGATATTTGGGTTACCTACTTGCTTGAACTGTCTCCTAGAGTCTTGGGCATTTTTTTCCCTCTGGTTCTCGGGCATTTCCTTAATAACTTATAATATCCCTTTATGTATTCAAAACCTTTGCATGAGAGTGTGTGTGAGTGTGGTGAGGGAGTTATAATTATTGCTTTCTGTTGGTTTATTTGCTTTTAGTGCAAAGTCAGTTCTAGAATTTTATGTAACTGTGACCAGCTTTTCCTTTTCTGTGTGGGTTGTCTTCTGACTTACATAGGAAGCTTTTAGCTCTGAGGGAATATCTGGGTTTTTACCACTGTGGCCAGACAGCACTTGCAGGGCGAGTAAAGAGCTCCATTTCCCATACTTTCTTCCTTGTTTCTATTTCTGAACATGATCGTTCCCAAACTGCAGACAGATCATTCTATCCCAGTTAATCACACACAGTTAAAAGAAAATGTTACTAGATTGTGTAATTGTTTCTTAATTATATTTTTCAGGTCAATAGTTTATTCTGTTTTATTCTTTTGTCAATAATTTATAGATTCAACATTATTATTTTATTGTTTTAGTGAGTAATAAATATGTATATATCATGGCATTTATTTAATTTGTCTTTTGTTTTTATCAGAGGTGCTGTCTATCTATCTATATATCTGTCATCTATCTATCTATCTATCTATCTATCTATCTATCATCTATTTTTGAACTGGGGTTACAGGTGGCTGTTAACCACCATGTATAGTCTTGGGACGGAACCCAGAACCTCTGCAATAGCAGCAAGTACTCTTCGGTGGATTGTTAATGAGTTTTGCTGAGGTTTGTTTATTTGATCAGATACATCTTTATTTACCTAGCTTTCCATGAGAGAATTTCACTGGAGACCAAATTCTCACTAAGGAATAGCAAGTAAAGGAGCTTTTTTTTTTTCTTTTTGTTTAGCTCAATGAAGATCTGACCGTGTTCTGTTCTAGCTTTCATTGTCACTCTTAGTCCTGCTGTTTGTTGTAGATAATCATCCTTCTTTACAGATTTTCACTTATTTTCTGACATGATTCTGACTCTTGAATGAGTTTATTTATGTCCTAAATTAAGTTCTCTGTTCCCTGTATCTATGGTTATGTCCCCAATTCTGGAATTTCTGATCCACTGCATTTTCTCATATTTCCTCTCTTTTATATATCATCCCCTTCCTTTTTAGAGAATATGAATATGTATTCAATTTTCTTTATTTTCTATTTAAGTATTTTTAAATTTTTAAAACATTTTCTTTGTGTGTGTGCACATATGTGTATTTGTATGTGTGTGTCTGTGTGTATGTGTATGTATCAGTGTGCATGTGTACGTGTCTGTGTGTATGTATATGTATCTGTGCATGTGTGCATGTGTGTGTGCATGTGTATGTGTGTGTGCATGTGTATGTATCTATGTGCATGCACGCATGTGTGTCAGAGGACAATTCCCAGGAATTACTTCTCTCCTTCCACTGTGTCTGTCCCCAGATTCAAATTGGGGCCACTGCACTTGAGAGTGAGCTCTGTGACCATCTGCGCCATCTTGCCAGCCCCTCGGTGATGTTTGATGCTCTCCATGTTACTTTACTGTTGTTCCATTCTGAATAAATTCTTCAGTTTTCCCCAGGTTGCTGTGTTCCTCTTCAGCTATTCGCTTGGACAATTAACCTGTCTTCCTCCCACAGCTGTGAGGTCATATCTTAACGTCCTATGTTATGCTCAAACATTTTTTAGTTTAATTTTTGTTTCCTTAAAACATAATAATCTCATTAGGGATGATGGTACATGCCTAGAATACCAGACTTGGGAGGCTGAAGGCTGGGATGATGCTGTACTCAAGGCCAACCTGGACTACATGGTGTGCCTCTCTCTAACAAAACCAATTATAAGGCTACAGAAATCTGCATTAAAAACCATGTCTGATACAGTAGTGTATATGTGTTGATGGAAGTGTGTTTTCTTATGCACTTGATTTGTATTTTAAAAAAATAACTTACTTTGAAAGTTACATACATGATCTTTTTTGAGACCTTGATAGAAGATCCTTCTATCCTGAGAATATTTTCATTAACATGTTTTCATGCCTGAGGGTCCTGAGGGTTATACTTGGAGCCACATTTATGGAAGGAAAAAAATGGAGGTTATTTATGACTTTTCTAGAAATTTTGTTCTGTCAGTATTCAATATCTTGGTTACATTTTTCTTGCTGTTTCCTGATGCTGGACAATGATTGCTTCATTTTGTTTTTCTGTTCAACTCACAACTTTCCTGCTCTTTAAAGGTGTGGTTTTCCATAGGAATCTGAACTTACTCTCTCCAGTACAGGTGGCCTTTATCATACAACTAGTGTTCAGTTGTGTTTCATTCTGGGAAAAGGGCATGCAGTTTCAGTATTCTATTTACTGCAATTTTATTTAGGTAGATGAGCTTGATAAATCCTCTTATCAATCTGCAGTGTTTCAAAGAGATTAAGTATATTTTCATTTAGTTTTATAATAATTCATACTAACCAATTTTAATGAATGTGCTGATCTGAATTGCAAAGCTCATAATATTATTATGTCTCAAGGATTCTTCTTTAAGATCTGGAGCTCTTGATTTTTGATAGGTACACTATTTTCTGTAGATTTCTTTTTTTAACAAATAGTCATTTTATTGATGGCAGCTAACACCCCTACATAGATAATTTCATAAAAATCATCCTTTCAAACTTTAAATGTACAGAGTTTATATCCTCTCAGTGTGTACCAGGTTTATTTTTAGACACATGAATATTGGTTTTGTTTGCTATTGTTTCTTTTGCTGGTTGTTTATTTTTCTTTTACTGTTTGTTTGCTGTTGAGTATTGTTTATGAGCACCAAGTTGTCTGTGTAAATAAATAACTATTGGTTTACTGTTCTGCTTTAGTTATTTGCTTGTTTTCTGGAGTATACAGGGTCTCTTGTAGCTCAGAATGGCCTTGAACTTCAACCATGAATATGCAATCCTCCTTCTACAAGCTGAGTGATGAAATTGTAGGTATATACCACTGTACTTAGTGTTATATGTTGCTGAGGATTGAACCCAGAATTACTTTCATGTTCTGCAAGCACGTTACCAACTGAGCTACATCTTCAGCCTCATGTTATATTTTTGTATGTTCAGATTATAGAATTTTTTAAAATATGATTTTGTTTTCATAAAAACTTTTGTTTCACTGTTACTCCTCTCTCTCTCTGACTCACTGTCTCTGCCTGTGTGTGTGTGTGTGTGTGTGTGTATGTGTGTGTGTGTGTGTGTATGGCATTTATGTGGATATCTACAGTGGTCAGAAGAGAGTGTCAGATCCCCTAGAGCTGCCGTTAGACATGATTGTGAGCCACCTGGCACTAGTGCTAGGGACCTAACTCCAGTCTCCTAGATGGCCAGCAAGTTCTCTTAACTGCTGATCCATCTCTCCAGTCCCCACAACATTTTTGCTTTTGCATAAAAATTCATATTCAAGACTATAATCCTGACCTCATTCCAACATCATATGTCCATAGAAGATAGTAGACAAAAAACTAGGCCTCTCTTCAGGGTTATTTAGCTGCCAACCTAAAAGAAGCTATTGGATACCCCACTTAGAATCAGACCTGCTGGTTAACATCTTTCATGCTACTTCTTTCTAGAAGAGGAACCGATTTTTAAGATTTAATTGTTCCACATTTCTGAGATAACCTCTGGAGTTGACATGTATTGTTCCCACCTAAACCCGGGGTATCTAACCAGGAGGAGTGAGGAGAATAATTAAGAAATGGGAAATGGAGGTCTAGACATGAGCAATGTAAAGTCATTCTGCTGGCGTCCAGAGATCAGGGCATCAAATGTAGATTGGTCCCACATTCCTCTTCAGTTGTGATGTTGCTTGTGGTACAGCCTGTTGTAGGAAGGCATGATTATACCCTCTTCCACTTTCCCTTTAAGATGTATGCTCATCATTTTGTTTAAAATATATTTAAGCATTTCCTACATAAGGGTTGGAAAATTTACATTCTTATTCTGTTTTTAAACTTTCCATTTTATTTTGATGGAATTATAGTTCTCTAAAACACTGTCCTTTGCCAATGACCTAATTGACTGTTGGACAGAAGTCTCCTACAAGGAAGTCCCTATCCCAGTATGAATTTTTGACTCTTTATTTTCAAATGTTTCTTGTGCCTTTTCAACAATGAATCTCCCTCTAATTATTTTATGTTTATAAATGAGGTATTGAAGTACATAAGGACATGTTATTCAAAAATGACAGCTAGGGCCTGGAGAGACAGCTCAGTGGTTAAGAGCAATGGCTACTCTTGCAGAAGACCCGAGTTCACATCCCAGCACCCACACAGTGGCTAACAGCCATCTATAATTCCAGTTCTAGGGGATCCAATGCCTTTTTCCATCCTCTGCAGGCACTGCAAAGCATGGGTGTACTTACACACATGCAGGCATAACACTCATATACATAAAATAAAAATAAAGAGATAATTTTTAATGACATCTAGTATTTTGACTCATTTAGGTGGTATCTTATCTATTCACATTAGAGTTGAGATATAATTACACTTCCAATAACACCAACAAATAGATTTTAAGTACTCAGTAATGGAAACTGACAGCCTTTAAATACCAACCTCCAACCTGGGAATTTAACCACATTAAGCCCCTTACCTTGCAACAACAAGCTAGGCAATGCATTAATAACCATATCTACCCCAGCAAGGCTGAGCTATATGGGCATGCAAGAGACATAACTTAATGTTTTATATGCAACAGCACATTATTTTATATAAGATATAAATGATACATTATTATATAGATACATGATCGATACATATTGTAAACACAATAAATGGCTTTATGTAGCATATCAGTATAAACTATACATATATGTGAGTGTGCGTGTGCGTGTGCATGTGTGTGTGTGTGTGTGTGTATTCTAAAGATCAGAGACAGGATTTGAACACAGATCTGTAGTCTACATTCTAGTTTGCTCTTTTCTTAGAACATAGTATGAGCCAAGGCTAGCAAGCTCAGCATCATCTGGGAGCTTGTTAGAGATACATAATGCAAGTGCCACCCTGACCAACTCACAGCATCTTTATTTTAATAAGATCGCCTGATAAATCCTGTTCACATTAAAGACTGAGAAATGCTGATTTTTACAACACGCCTCCAAAGGGCATTTCCCCCTTTCTCCTATTACATACTTTTTTTCATAAATGACTACAAAAACAGTCATTTGGTGTATTTTAAAATAAATTTATTTCCTCTCAAAACACATCTAAGTTTTGTTGGGACATCCAGATGTCTCATAGTCATTCTCTCTAAGATTTTTGTCTTCATTATTCAGTCTCCTCTCTTGGGAAGTTCCTTTTCTTCATCTCAAAGCAACTATGACACTTTGCTCCAGTAAATCAATTCTGTTTTATTATGAGATGGCATATGTAGCAGGGTCACTGTGCTTATGTTGTGAAGAAGACATGCTTACACTAATTACCTTACATTTCATTTGTCCTGCATCTTAAATAATTTTCTCACTTATGTCCCCGATCCTGATAATTCATGCTTATGTAGTTTTGAAACCTATTGTATCTGAGGACTTACTAAGAATGAGTATCTAAGACACTCTCTATTTTATTTTTAGTGATTTCTGTCTTTAAAAACTCATTTTCTAGTTACACTGGTTATCACAGTATAAATTACAGAGATAAACTAAAATTTACTAAATTTTTCAGGCATAGTACAGAAAAATTAGAAATTCAAAACTGAATCTTCAGTAACATGAATACCCAGATTAATGTAAATTCACAAAAATAATTTGGATAATTTCTTATTTTTTTCTAGTTCATGCTGGCCTAGAATTCACCATGTAGCCCAGGCTGGCTTCAAAATCACAATCTTCCGACCTCAGATTCTCACAAACTAGGATTCCTAGTAGGTACTACCATGCCCGGCTTTACATTATTCTTATGCAGATTCCAATGTTTGGATTATATTATTGATTATTACGTACGTGATTCTTCGTTTAGATATATCTAGAAATAAAAAAAATCTTACCACTTTAATTTTTCAGAAATACTTTCTTAGTCTCTCTGCAGCAGGACTTTATTCATCATAAGAAAATAAGATATGCTTCACTTTAAAACTGTATCCAGAACTTAGAGAACTATGCTTCTCTCAAAATTATGATTATATCGAATATAATTTTTATTTTATTTTTATTTATTTTGGCAGTTGGTGTTAAACCACATACCCTCAGAACCCTCAGCAAGCACAGTACCACTAAGCTACAACCCCATCATTTGTATATTTGTTTTTTATTGGTTATTTGAGTTTCTGGGTACCCCTCTCACCATGTCTTGTTTTAGGTAATAAGAAAAGGCAACTCCTTGATGGAGTTGATGTTATAGTTAAAACTACTTATAGATAAGAAGTCTTTTACTTGGTGGTCTGGTCACTTCTACAGAAATGTCTACTTATCACAAACGTGCACTTTGGCTTGAGTCTTGAGGGACCAGGGTGGATATATAGACTTCACATTGGAGATTGTTGATGATGGTATATCGCTGGAGCAGTTTGGTGAGGAAGTGATGGGGGAATGGGGAAAGAAGCTTCACAGATCTCCTCCAGCTTGGAACAACACAGGCCCCCTGCAGAGGAAAAGGAAGTAGGCCTGAGAGCCAAAAAAGCCTCCTTGGATGCATTCAGATATATCTACAACTGGCCACTTACCAGTTACTCTATGAGAAACTGTTGTTATATTTTTCTTTCTAACCATTAGCTTTATGTTTATGAGGATAAAAGGGTGAGTCATGCCCTGTATTACACAAAGTAGCAGATCCAGGGCTTTCAATATAAGAGTTGCTCTCTTCAACACTGTCTCCTTCCTTTGTAGCCATAAAATGTATCATTTACACCGAGGGTATAAATCATGCATCTGTAAACTATGTACTAAGAAAGATTTGTGTTCTTACCTACCCAGGATCAGAAAATGAGAACACAACACTTTCAAATTATAAATATCCTCAGGGGGACAAATAGCATAAGTATCACATACATATTTGCAAAATACATTATTTTATAGCACAGATATATAAATAATAATTTTGTTGAATGAAATGTAATATCTAATACAATTCATTTTTAATGTTTTGTATTTCATGTATTATATGTTGATGATTTGGGGGAAGAGTCAGATCATTCTTAACTTTGTGAGATGTATCTCTGTAGATTAGTGTAACTGTGGAGAATTAACTTTCATAGTTCAGGACTTGAGATATGACCATCTCTCCAGCCCATATAATGGGGAAATTTTTGCATAGAAAAAACTTTATTTAACCTTAAAAGATAAAACTACACCATCTTTCCATATTGTTTTCTTTGATTTACGCTCATACTCCATCAATCAGCTCTCCATGATCTTTTCAATTTGTATATGTATGTCTATATCCATATCTATATCTGTATCTGTTTATCTATCTATCTATTTAATTTCAGGAGAAAATAATAAGAGCGGCCTCTAGAAGGTTCTTAGTCCTCAAACAACATAGTGCTGTGCACAGAGAAGGCCACAACGACTGGCCTTTTTATGGAATAAGAAACTGCATCATGTGTGTCCCTGGATAGAACTCCCTTACTGAACCTCACCCACCTATGGCTCAGGGATCTTTGTGGAGAGTGGGCAGAAAGATTGTAAGAGCTAGTGGCTGGTTCGTGAACTTAGGGAAGCAGAGTCTTTCAGGAGACTGGCAGCTTGCACATGTGAAATTGTGACAATGATGGTATTGAGCACAGGATCCACACTAACTCAAATTAGACAAAGGCCCAGAGTGGAGCGATAAAAAATGGTGGTGGGTCAGACCTAGACTGAGAGCTGTTGGAGGCTGGTTGCTGCTGTAGATGGCCTGGCAAGACTGTGGGCACTAATGCTTGACTGGATAGGATTTACCATGTATGATGGAATACTTATGGTTGGGCAGGATTAGGAGGTAAGCACTGGATGGGGAGGGGGGTCTAAATTTGATTAAGAACTGTTTTATGAAATATATGACTCAATAAAAATAAAAGAATGTAAGGATGAACCCAAACGGAAGTTTAGGACAATTTAATTAGAATTTTAGGAAAACTCTTGAGGGCAGACAAGCTGGTAATCTCTGCAGCTGACTTGAGGAGAATGGAGGGGAGAAGGATAAAAGACATAGAGCCCGCTCAGAAGTCAGATGTACTGCCCACTGACAGCCACAAGGTGGGGAGAAGGAAGTTTTAGAGTGAAACGATGCTGGGGTGATGCTAGGCAGCCCAAAGCATGAGAGAAAGCATGTTTAGAAAAGGGACACGAAGAAGAAAAGGAGAGATTACGCTTTTATGAAGCATTCAGCAAAGCAGGCAGACTTACAGAGACCTACATCTCTTTGGCCCGGTCCAAAAGTACTGCACCAGGAGGTGGGATTCCAGGTAGGAAAAGTTCACTATTTCATTAACACACTGGGTATTCCATCCATCTATTTAGTATGACTGAAGGTGAACCCAACTATCTAGGAGTGGTCCTATCACCAGATGACTGACCAGTAAAATTGGAAATGTGAGTCTTTCAACAGATACAGAGTTCATAGTCTTGATGAGTTTATTTATGGTGCTGTTTAATATTCAAACACTGTGTTGCATTTTTTGGTGAAAATTGCTCTCAATCCCTTGACAGTTTTCCTTCTTGATAACCCTGTCCTGCTCTGGCAACCAACTTCTTTGTTCATTTCATGGACTATAAATCATCTTCCAAGTTTATTTAATTTGCTTTTCTGAGACAGGCCTTCCCTGTAGCCCCAGATGACCTGGAACTTGTTACATAGAATAGGCCTACATCGTACAGAAATCTTCAGCATTCTGTCCCCAGAATCCTGGAATTAAAGGCACCACTGCTCTAGGCACAGATTTTAGTAAACAGAAGTTCGTGATGGCAGTGCAGTTAGATTTCAATCTGCCATTCTTTGTGAATTTTGTTTCTTGTTTAAGAAAACTAATCCTACCCTCCAGGTTCCTCCTGCTCCATTGTCTTTGAGACATCTTAGAGACATGACCTCTAAATTAATTAAACACTTAGAGATGGAATAAGACTGTGGACATTAACAGGTCTACATCCCAGTGCCTGTCTTACTGAGCCAAGCTCTTCCTGTCTGTAGCAGGCCTGCGTTCTCCAGATGTTCTCAACTGGACCAGCATTGACATGTTCAGAGTCACATTTCCTTATCAGCCTCAGTTTACCATTTGGTGGTGAAATCTCAATGGCCAATGGAATGCCATATAGACTATGCAGGGCACAAATTCCTTAATCACACCCAAGCTTGAGAAGGTGTTTTCAGTCTACACCTCGAGAAAGAAATAAGGAAATGCCACCTGCCTGACATAGGGCCTCCACTTGAGCTGGCAAAGATGACCCCAAACAAACCAATTACTTAGCTCCCCTAAAAGATGCTATTTTTGAATGTTAATATACGTGCTAACAAGCTGAGGATTTGCAGTGCCTCCCTGCTTGTTTCATCATTATTCAGGTGTTCCGTAGGGATATCATTGTTACACAATTGTCAGAAAAGCATATATATATATATATATATATATATATATATATATATATATATATCTCCACTATTTGGCCACTGTGCTGTGCTGTAATATAGATTTCAACTCTTTCCTCATCAGCTCAAAGCTGCTACTGCACTCCCAAGTCCTGTACTAACCTTTGAGCAACTTTACCCATCTATGCCTTTAGTAAACATACCAAAATCCAACAGCCTGAATTTAGAAGTTAATTGTTTGATACTGTTGCTTTGTATGTTTAAGATAAATCATTAGAACAAACTAAAACATAATGACACTTGAAGTCAAGAAAAATGCCTACTTGAAAATAAATACTTTCGTATAAAATAAAATATTGTTTTATTATTTTTCTTTTAAAATCCAATTTAAACAGATGAACAGTTGGCAATGTTTCTGTCAAATAGATAAGATTTTTGAAAACGTGGCTAACATAAAAATAAGATTTTATTTATTGGACATGGAAAAAGTAGACTCAGTACTGGAAAATTCAGGTCAGTGAGCCAAAAGAATGAATGGTTAGAACATAAGATGGAGAAGCAACTACTCAGAAAATAACAACTAGCACCAGAGTTATGAGGGACACAACAATTCAAGATAAGAAAAAACATACGCTCAATCCTACAAGATTTCGGCTTTTATTCTCTGGCTTCTCAATGGTAAAAGTGACGGACAGGAGTGGAGACAGATCTTCCAGCTATGAAGTTTAAATTTTGATCTTTTCCCAGGCCACCAACCTGTGGTGTGATGCTTCTTGTGATGTTGGTCATGAGCAGCAAGTCAAGGTTTCCAGTAGCCACTGAATCATAGACAGGAGCAATTGATATCCTCTAGTGTACTGTGCTGCCCTAAGCTGTAATATTCAGTAACTAAGAGGAATTAAATTCATGTTTTATTTGAGACATTTAAAACCATTTTAAATGTTTTATTTTATGTGTGTGCATATTTTGCCTACATGTATGTAAGGGTACCACATGCATGCAATGCTCACAGAGATGGAAAATGTCCTGGAACTGAAGTTATAGACAGTTGCAGCTACCATGGAGGTACTGGGAACTGAACCCATATGCTTTGCAAGAATAGCCAGTGCTCTTAAATACTGAACCATTCCTCTAGCCTACACGTGGGGGCATTTTTAGTTTATGATAATCTTACTGGATGCAATCCTATCATAAATTGAGGATTACCAGTATTGGAAAATCTAACCCAATGGAGGAGAATGAGAAAGAAGAAACAGATAATTATATAACAAAAGAAACTCTTCAAAGAAGCCCAGATCCTTCAGGGCAAGAATCTTCCCAAACTCAGGTAAAGTTTCTCAATAGAAACCAGTATGTAGCTATTCCCTGATAAGTTTTTGAACCTGAAAGAAAAAATAAGGAGTTTGTTCTGACAAGCACTAAAGTGATTTCCTTTCAAACACAAATAACTTCAGGCTGAATTTAAATGCAGTGGTCAAAATCATCAGGCAATAAAGAAACCACCATAAAAATGATAGAAAAAAATGTGAAACAAAATGTTACATATTGTCATGCTGTCCTTAGATATATGGTTAATAGAAAGACATTTTCAGTCATTCAAAAACTCCATAAATTTATCAGCAAACATTGATCATTAGGCTTGTCATTATGAATGTTCAAAGTCAATCCTAGCTGGCTTCCTGGATATCAGGTTTGGAAGTTCTTTACTGGGTTACTCAGGTTACAGAGTTTAGTAAAAACACAAAGTATATTATTCATCATGCTTTTACAAGCCCCAGCTTGCTGCGTTATAGTACTGGGTCCACTTGAGAACTTTCCTACACACTATTCCTACACACTATGGTAATCCTATAAGCAATGACCCACCCACCCTTCTTTCCTTCCTTCCTTCCTTCCTTTCTTTTATATACTTTTACCATTTTATTTGCTTTATCTATTTTGTTTACTGATTGATAGTGTGTGTGTGTATGTGTGTGTGTGTCCATGGATTGAATCTGGGACCTCGTGTACGTTACGTAATCCCTATACCAGTTTTGTCTCCAATTGTATGAATGCTCTCGGATACATTCGTAAAATATTTGTTACTATGTTTTGATGACATACTCTCAAAAACATGCATTCTCTTGCCTGGATCTGGTCACATTAGAAACTCTATGGACAGTATCAAACCATGCAGACCACTAACAAATCCATTTTGGAAGTTCTTTATGGAAGTGATCTTTTCCCCATTCAATTTCAAATCTTGAAACCACTCTGGACATAGAAGTCTAGGGCCATGTCTGCAATATGAGTGGTAATGTGTATGCAGACAGATGGCACAAAGAGCAGAAATCAAAGCAAAACACAAAGCAAACAATGGAGCGTGAGACACGGCAGCTGGCCTGGCAGGTGACTCTCCACCCCAGGCCATGGAGTGGCAACACCACTGTTACAAGTAGCTGGTGTTCCTTGCACACATCCTGTTTCTCTCCCAGGAAATTTTTTTTCATTGCTGCTCACTAATCATCATCAACTAGAGGGTCCCACAGGATCTCCTCTGAAATAATGTGTTGCATTACTGATTTGTAAGGGTGAAAGTCTTTCCTTCCAAACTCTGTGATTCATAACCAAACAGTGTTCTATTAGATCAATAAATAGTGTTACAAACAGACCTGTCATTGGCCACTATTTGTGTATATCATGGGGTCAATTGAAACATGCCCATTGGTAGGCTGCTATGGAGGCTAATTATGCTACAATACAGAGTACCAAAATGATCAGTGATGTGTATTAAAGAATAAATCTACAAAATGTTTAGAAACTTATCTAGGATAAGCTGTATAAATCCTATTCATCACTGTTGTTACTGGTAAATGGTAATATGCATTCCAAAACCCAGAGGCCACATGGAATGCCTTTTCTAAGTATAATTGTGATTAGGATGGCTGGCAGGCCAAGTTGGCAATAGAGTAAGTTTCTGATCCTTGTGGTAAATAACCTTCCCATAATGTGCCTCAAGTTGGTGGGTATAAACTGTTTCTGACTACTCAACGTTGAAGGTTTACTATCTGGGTTAAAACCAAAAAGAAACTTCATTTAAATTTTTTTTCAATTTCTATAAATAAATCAATAATGTGGTTTTGCCTGTAATTGACTAAGCTTTTTATTTCTTCTGTATCATCACACTTCATCACCAGCAATAAGCTTATTTAGGCTGTTTAGAAGACTTGTGAATATAACTGGTGGTCTGCTAAGACTTTCATGTGAAGGATCGTTCCATCCTTGCAGCGTTATGGTGTGAGGTTGACTGTGTCTCCTTTTACAGAGCATTGATGTATGATACAGACAGCATATACTGTGTTGGATATACAAAACTACCAGATGCTGTAGAAAAAGTCCAAACTTACACACCAATCTGGATCTAGGGGTATAAAAAGATTTATCATTGCTCTGAAGTTGTACATTGTTAATTGGTATCTTGAACATCTCCCTTTAATAGATTAAGGCTTATGCCAAGTTGTTCTTGGAGAATTTTTCATTAGATAGCATCCTGAAGGACGTACACTGTGACTTCACTAGAATTTCTATTCAATGATCAGACACTTCTGGCTTTCATCTCCTGTTCCAATGGACTTGGGCTCTCCCAGGCATTTTCTTTGATGTCTGATCCTTCCTCCTTTTTAATGGCCAGATGGGAGACATGGCATATTTTTCGTGGTTCCCTACGATTTGTGAAAGGACCCAAAACGTTTTGAGAAATGGAAAGTGTTTACTTAGCAGCTTTTTGTAAATCCAACAGATAAACACAACATAATCTCAAAAAGAAAATCTTGACATTTTCTTTCTCATTTTTGTCCATGTAAATCTACTACCTAATTTTCAATTTAAACTCTCTCTTCCTGATCTTTCTTTTGAATTTTCTTCCTTCTGCATGTGGCTAGAACTCCCTCCTTCCTTTTTCTTAGCTGCATGAACTTCTAAGCTCCGATATCCTTTGCCTAGCAATCCCAGTGTTCTCATTACAACATGTACATACATGTAATGTCTTCTTTTTAGTCTTGATTCCCCCAAACCAGCAATTATAAACTGCCATCTTGTATGACAGACTGTCATTAATTTCTTAACTGAGACCTCTCCTGGAAACTATCAAGGTGTTTTCCTGAATGAAAATGGACTTCTGTGGAGAAGGGAACAGTGTCACTTTTAGTTTTTAAATGTTTATTTATTTTATTTTAATGTGTATGTTGATATGCCTACATGTATTCACAGCAGAGGTGTGCAGGCACCCCACAAGGCCAGAAGAAGGAATCTGATCTCTATAACTGGAGTCACGGGTGGTTTTGAGCCACCTGATATGGGTGTTGGGAACCAAAACAGGATCTTCTGTAAAGCATCAAATACTCATAACCTTTGAACCATCTGTCCAGACCCTACTTTTGGGTTTTCATACACGCTGTTCTCTTCTGTACTAATGAAAAATGACCCACTTTTGAGTCATGTGATGTGGGTTCACCTCTTCTCTTTTAAAAATTCAGCAATTCTATTAACAGTTTTCCAAGTAATAGATCCTATAGACCAAGAGAGCCTTTGGAACATTTTGCTTCCTAAAATTCCTTTCTACCTCTGGATCTGCCCAATGCTACAAATTTCCATCGCAAAATTGTTATAGATTTGCTGAGAAAACCTAAGTCCAGAACTGACATGCTTTTAAGAAATTCAGTTGCTGTCTAATCTAGAAGTAAAAGATCTCTCTAAAACTGAAGATTTTAGCTTGGACTAAAATGCTGATATGATAGGCTTTTCCACATTCCAAGCTTGTAAAGTATCTTTATATTCATTTCAAGAATAAATTCCATCTTTCTTGGAGTTCAATGAACCTTTTCCAGCATTTGTATTTCTATTATTTCTGTCTTTCTTTTCTGCTTTTTTTTCTTTTCTTTTCTACTCCTGCTCAATTATGTTTTAGTAGTCCTAAATTTGATTCAAGTAAGCCTGGACTATAGCCCCGAGGAAGAGTGAGGATTGATTATGAATGGGTTCAACCACAGAAAGAGCCTAGGACCTACGTAGGTTGGTTCACAGAAATCCAGAGAAGCATTCATCCAAACATGTGTTTCCCTGGGGCCTTCAAGCATGGCCGGACTTGTCCCAGGAAGGTCTTTAGTACATCTTTCTATGTCCTTGGTAGACAGTGCTCTGCTCAGATCAGAGAATAGTGAGTCAGAGCATAGCTGATTCTTGCAACCTCATAGCAGCCCCAATTTCTCAAGGTAAGAAGAGATTTCTGAGTTAAGGAGCAAAGACAAAGGACCATTCACAATGTGTGAGATGTCAGCTAACTCTCTTGAAGGCAGTCAGTTGTAGAACCAGAGGCCTGGGTAAAGGACGCTAGCTTGGATAGGAAGGTCCAACCTACCTTCTTTTGGATATGTGGAAAGTGGATAATGGGGTAAATTTTTAATACATCTAGACATTAAAATCATTACCTGAGATACAAGCTTTAAAACGTTCTAAGCTTTCTTTTTATAAATAAGTTTATATATGCATGCTGTGTTTTATAAGAGGACTCATAAATTTCTCTTCATAAAGCCCCAAATTAAACTCAGAGATTGTTAATATGTAAATATGCTGATTGAACAGATTTATCTGAATGTGGTCCTCATATTTCTGATTCTAATGAAGGAAAACTTACTATGTAAAATCTTCTGTTCTACCTCAATTTACCTTACTCTACCCAGCTTTAACACCCCTACCATTTAGAAAATTAGATTTCTCTCATGGCTGTCTGGTGCTTTAAATGTTAAGTAAATTTGGTTGTTCATAAATATTTATTTGAAATTCAATTTCTGCCTCAGAAAGAAATTTTCTATTGACCTATTGTAACTACATGCCATTTACTTTGGAAAAATAAAGGCAGATTCATTTCAGTGATTTTTCAGATTCTGAATTATCATGATAATGCCTTTAAAAAAGTCTTAAAGAGCATAAGAAATATTTTGTAATGGGGATCAAACTGCAAAGTTTTCAAGATTAGCCTTGCTTGAAGCCAACATGCATATTTTATGATCATTAATAAAGAATTTACTCCTGTTAAACTAAGCTAGATAATTTATCTCCCTCTGAATCAGCTAATAAGTTTGATCTTCACTGAAACTAATTGTGAGATGATACAAAACTCAAGTTCGGCAGGCTATACTGAAAGAAGATTTGATGAAGAAAATATAAACACTTGTGCCTTCACATAAATCGTGCTGAGTGAATATGACAGGAACTTTGGAGTTGGAAGTCCTAATCTGAATATAAGCTTATTCACTTCATCACTGTGGTGGGTTGAATGAGAAAAGGCCCCCATAGGCTCAAGTAGTTGAACATGGGGCATATGGTCCCCTATGGATGGCGTGTTTGGGTAGAGTCATGAAACTTTTACAAGGTGTGGCCTTGCTAGAGGAAGCATGTCACAGGGGGTGGGCTTTGAGTATATGGAAACTTGCCTTCTAGTTTTGTTCTGTTCACTCTGTCTCTGCTTCTGGCATGTGTTTGAATGTGTGAGTTCTCAGCTTTCTTTCCTGACTGCCTTCTTCCATGCCTCTCCCACCATCTTAGAATCTTACTCCTCTGTAACTTGTAAGTCCAAATAAATTATTCCTTCTATAAGTTGCCTTGGTTATGTTTTTATCATAGCAACAGATAAGCAACTAATTCAATCATTTGTCAATGATTCACTGGGTACAGTACCTAAGAGAGGCACCAAAGCCAAGAATAATTGTAGCCGCATTCCAATGATTCTTTTTATTTTTCCCCCTTAGGGTAACATGAAGGAACGACTATTACATTGTAATATAACTACTATGGTAAAATACAGTAATGTGAACTCAAACTCTTGTGAATATCTACTAAGGTGGCATAATAGATGAGGCAATGAGGGAAAATCATTTAATAAACCTTAAATTAAGTTTATAATTTTCATTGTGTGTACTGATAATGACACACATTTTACTCCAGGTCCATGACTGAGTTCTATAAAATGACCATCATTTTATTACCACAGTGTTGGGAGCTTACAGTCTTGACCTCCAGGACACTAACAAGATTCAGAAAATGTGAAAACAGGAGGAAGCACTGGTGTGAAGCACTGGAGTCTGAGGAAATCACAGAAATGTACCAATCTAGGGATGAACATCATGGACTCACTATAGGCTATAGAATCCTGTGAAGGCTTTAAAAGAGGAGAAAACAGCACTGGACCTTGAAAGATGGGAAAACTGAGTGGACAGAGATGGGGCAAGTTCAAGAATACACACAAGGCAAAATATGGTTGGTGGGGAGTTTTGAGAGTAAGAAGGTGGATGTTAAGACTAATAATTGAAATGATGGAGCATTTGGAGCAAATGCCAGACTGGTGAGATGGCACAGCACATAAAGGCCTTTTCTGCCAAGTCTGACAACTTGAGTTCTGATCCTGGTGTAGGAATGACTTTTATAGAGTGGACAGAATCTGAACTAATGATAATTAACTTTGTCAAACTCACTGACTACATGCTTTTGTGACCTGGGCACCTAGTCTTGTTTCCTGGGAACCTTTATTTGTGAGTCCATCCTAAAAGATGATGAATGAATGTAGGTAGGCTTGAGAAGTAACATATGAAAGTGCTGAAAGATAGAACACTCATCTTCACTGAAAGCATGAAGACTGAGAAAGGAACTAGGGATGGAAAGGCAAGATTGTCTAAGATAAGAGTGGCTCTAAATTTGACATCCCCAGTTCAAGTAGTGGATTTTGAATAAAACCATAGGTGAGGTCTGAATCAAAGACACAGTTCCAAACATGGTTCCATCAGCAAAGCTCCGGGGCACGACAGTTCTAAGAGGTGTCTGGAGAGTGTTCTCTGAGTTTGAGCTCAATCTTAAAAATTAAATTTAGGTGTCAGGCATTTTTATTCAGAGATTTATAAAGTTGGCAAAGTACCACCACACCCTGACAACTACATGATTGGAAAAATGATTCCTACAGCTTGTCCTCTGACCTTCACCCATATCCCTGAGGCATGTGTGTACATACACACACATACACACACGTATACACACACACATACAAATGAAAAAATTAAAATTAAAGAATTGATGAATAACTTAGAACCATGATTTGTTAGTTATTATTTCCTAATAAGATGTTATAAATTGTAAAACCTAGCAAACTCATAAATTCTGTCTCATCTTTATTGTGAGGATTAGATAAAATAAACAGAAATGCATGTCTAGCATATATTAGACCCTAACCAGGCTTAAGCTATACTTTTTCTTTATTTTTATTTTCATATGATTCTCACTGTATGATTTTCAAGGCTACAGAATGGCTCAGCAGTTAAAAGCATCAGCTGCTTTTGCAGAGGAACAGAGGTATATTCTTAGCACCCACATAGTGGCTAACAATTGTAACTCCAATTCCAGGGAATCTGATGCCCTCTTCTGGTCTCCATGAGCATTGCATGCACATGGAACACCTACATACATGCAGACAAAACACTCATATACATATAATAAAAATAAATATAAAAGAGAAATGCTATATCATTCTCCCAGGCATGTGCTACAGCTTATAGATCTCTTATGTATATTATCTGCTTCTGGTGTCATTTAAGCTCTGAACTCACTGTCTTCACTGCTCCTCTAGCAAGACATACAGATGATAAGCTCATGTTTAGTTTAAGTACAGCCCATAAATTCTTTATTCAGTCAATTGAAATTACTTCTTTCTTTACATCACTGCTCATTATACCATCTGAATTATATAAGTGTTATACAGAATAGAAGTACCAGTTTTCAAGGTTTCCTCACTATCTACAGGCTCTGTTGACTTACTGTGAGAGATGAATTACTTCTGAGTGTCGATTGTTCCAGACTGGAGCTCATTATGTTAAGTAGTTCAGAGCATCTGCTATCTGCATACATTTCCTCCTGCTAAATAAGAGGTGACCTCTCTGTTAATCTTTTTCTCTGGTTTTTCATTAGAGAACAGATAAGATAGTAAAATAAAGGGTCTTCTTTGACTTCACTTCAGCTGTGTGTCATTGTTTTGTTCCAGTTCATTGTAGCTACATGATCAAAAATAATTTTTCTGCGTATGGTAAAAAAGAATAGTAGCAATTTAAAAAGTAATTTTCAAAGATTACTACATTCTTCTAAAAATGGTTCAAATGCTACTACTACCCTGTCCAAGCAAAGCTTATACTTCCTCTGCAGCCCTTCCATGACTTCTGCTTCTTACAAGTACCACCACAGCCAAATGAATAAAAGGGATCTCAGGCATGTGATGGTAACAGAGGCCACCTGATGACCATGTGGGGCACATCTCTGCCTCCCCTCAAATGCCCTCTCTCTGCTCTACAGAGTTATCTCTTGTTTGTCTAGCCTCATGGTTCTCTTCTAACATGAGATTTCATTTCCTCTTACCATCACCAGAAACATTCATTGAAGAGGCCTCTCTCTAGTAATGATTTCTTTTAACATCTAGTTCTTCTTCTATACTACTTCCTCTGTTATCTTGTCTCTGCTTTCAAAATGTAGAGCAGACTTCTAACTTAAGAAGATGGGTTCTTAGCTGGAAGGCAGAGAACCACAGCATGGTGTACTTGAATGAAGCAGCACCTATATTAACTTGAAACTAAAAATAAGAAATTTCCTAGGCTCCTCATAAGACTTGATATATATATATGTAGCTGGGCAGTCTAAAATCCTAGGAAGAGTAACAGGCAGTGATTCTATGTAAACCTGTTCAGCAAGTTAGTGCTGTGTGCACAGAATTAAACTGTAGGCATTGTAAGAATCTCTGCAGAGAATTGCAATGTTGCCTTTAATAGCTACAGAGAAGAGGGCAATTTATTCACCTTCTCTGACCATGCTTTCTCATTCAAAGATGTAGACAACACCTTAGAATCTTCATTAATTTGAAGAGAAAATACATGCAAAGTTTCATACTGAACATACTAGTTGCTTCTGCTTCCCTTGTTAATGTAAACAATTACTTTTGTAAAGAGTGGTGAACACACTAAATATTAATATATAGACATACAAAAAACAGCCCAGAGGATTGTGATGCAATTGAATACCTGGGCATCCTAAATAGAAGGACTCTTTGGAAACAACAGGAAGAACTAGTGTAGACTGATCAGAACTTGAATATGAATTCACTAGAATTTACCAAAAAGCAAGTGTCACATGAACACTTACCTCAGGAGTGCGAGAGTGATGAGGGGCCTCATGTGTTCAGTCAGCATCACTGTTCAGAGTTTGAATTCAGTCAAATCAAGGGTGCAAGGGAGCTCCTGAGAGCTGAGTAGCCCAAGTGCAAAGCATAAATAAATAAAAATAAAAATAAAAACACCTTTTGAGATAAGAACTTCCTGGAATGAGGAGGAACAGAGACAGTCTGAACTGATGGGTGCAAAAATTAGCCTTTGCTATCAGTGTTCTAAGCTGTTGCACATCCGACTGGGGGTATGGACCAATGAGTCCTTCCCAGGAATGAGAAGTGTACCCTGATCTGGTGATTCTAGAGACTCCTCACAGGTTCCAAGAGGTCGGAGTTATCCCAGTAAATACAGCTGGTTCTGAATGAGATTTCTAAGGTGATGTGGCACAGGGAGCTGGACCCTCACGAGAGACCCATTCTGGTTCCTTACTGCAACATGGACTGCAACATGCAGGAAGCTGGGTAAGTTAGCCCTTTCTTCTCCTCCATGCCGAGTCAAGGTTTACACAGGTTAGGTACAGCTGTCCTATTGAAATCCTGACAGGAGAGGAGATTGGGATTTAGAAGAGAGATACTTATGCCCATCCCTGTGGTCATCAGACCATCATAACAATGGACCTCTAAAAATTAAGAATTCCTCGGGGCTGGAGAGATGGTTCAGGGGTTAGGAGCACTGACTGTTCTTGCAGAGGACTAGAATTCGATTCCCAGCACCCACATAGTGGCTAACAGTCATCTGTAACTCCAGTTCCAGGGAATCTGATACAATCTTCTGACTTCTGGAAGCATTGCACAACACAGGCGCACTTACATGCACGGAAGCAATACACTCATACACATAAAAATAATAAATATTGAACAAAAAAAGAATTTGAATTTCATCAGGAATCTCTTTCTGGAGGAAGGGAAATGCTGAAACCCTTCTACTGATCAGAGTAGGAACTTGCCTCACAGGAAGAGATTGTACACAGTTCTGACAACTAACATTAACATATACCTATTCTTAGATTTTATTCCATCTTTAGTATTTAACCATGACCCTGCTACAAAAAGGACAAAAGGAAACAGAAGTCTTTCTCACTGGGGTTTGGCCAACTAGTAAATAAATTCATTTTACTTTCTCAAGTTACTTCCCAATTTCTATAAAAAGTGATGGGTTTATAGATAAAAGTGCCACGTGACTAGTCTGATGTAGGATCTGGATGGTTAGCAGAGGGTTCCTGGAACAGGAACCCTAGAAAACTGTGACTAAATCAAACTCCTTTTTGGAAACCTGATTCTCCACAAGTATCAGCCTACTCTCAGTGACTACCAGGGTTTCTTTCTCTCCTAATGCTTCCTAACAGTAGTATGAGACTGAATAATCCTGTGAATCCCTACTGTACTCTCAGCTTCACATCTGGGTTCCCGAGCTGGCTGAATATCTCAAATGCCCGGTCTCTCTGCTAACTTCATTATTACTTCTTCCTTTTACGTTTCCTCCCTCTGCTGTAGAGAGCATCTGGATTTTTCTTTTCATGCTCATTCTTCTCACACACGTATTTACATAACCAACAGTCAGTCCAGTCTATTTTTCTCCTCTTGAGAGCTCAGGATGTCACTATCTTGCTTGGTGTAATCCCATCTGTAGACAGATGTTATTTTCCAGTAGCTGCAGGACTGGTAAATTTGGAGCTATAAAATCTCTGAAATGAAAGCTGAGCCTCCAGAGCATCTCACTGAGTTGAAAACAAGGCAGCGGCTCTTATGGCTTAGAGAATCTCAGATCAAAGCCAGGCAGACTTGGGAGACTAGAATACAGGGATCTGAAGTGGCAAAAGCTAAAGAATCATCATTTACATAACACATTTGTCCATAGACTGAAATGTGGTGTGAAACTGGCAAAAGCAGATGTTAGGCTTAGAGGGCTGAGATTGTAGGGAGGGAGACAGATGCTCTGTCGTGTATGCATGTGGTCCACCATGAACTCCTCCCCTTACCATCAAGACTAAGGTACTCATTTTCCCAGATATACCGATGGCTGGCTGTCAGCACCTGAGAGTTCACAGTTGAGTCCCTTTCTCCACACTGCCATGGCTGAGAACTGCCAAAGAGGTCAGCCGACACCCTAAGATTGTAGATACAAAGTCACAGCCTTCTTGCCACAGCTCAGAATGTTTCTGTATTCAGAGTAATATCCAGGGCTTGATTAAAGTTTTTATTGAGTATATATGATGATTTATTATGATTCCATTACTTCCAATATCCAGTTCTTTGGGGATATATACACAAATATTTGGAGTAAGTTCTCTGAGATTCCTTATAGTCAAAGAGTTAAAGTTGTACATCTTTATGGAATAAGACATGCTAGTCACTTATATATACATTGACATCTAATTTGCACATCACAAAATGTATCCCCAAGTATAAGTTTGATGACATTTAGTACAGTCACAAAGTTAAGCAGTGATCCCTGCTATGTAATTGTGGAAACTTTTCATCACCTCCCCTTGAAGAAAAGTATATGCATTAGTGATTACCCATTACTCATCTGTACTTCTAGCATCTAGCAATATTTGATCTAGTATTTCTGTCTCTGTGTTTGTTTGTTTGTTCTAGATATGACATATACAATTGTATAATATATAGCTTTTCTAGGTCTGGTTTCTTTTATTAGGCATAATATTTTCAAGATTGATGTATTATACAATGTATCACCATCATTTCATTCTTTTATTGTCAAATAATATTCGGTTGCATGTATATACCACAGTTTATCTCATAAATTAATGCACATTTGGATAATTTACATCTGGCTATTATAAATGATGTAAATTTTATAGCCTGTCTAAACAAGTTTTGTGTATACATTTGGTTTTCATTCTCTTCCATATATGCCCAAAGGGAAATTGTAAAGTTATATGTGAGCTTTAATTTTAATATTTTGAAGAACTGTGAGATTGTTCTTTGAAGCAGCTTTACCAGTTTTGAATCTCACAAGCATTGTATGAAGGTTTTTATTCATATATAGACTTATTAATATTTACTATCATCTGTTTTTTATTCTACTTCATCTACTGGGAATGAAGTGGTATCCTTGAGGTGATTCCCCTAAAGACAGATGTTGGTGTCCCTCTGCTCGGCGGTGGCCCGAGGCAGGGATGAAGCTTCCCCACCGTGGAAAGGTGGTGAAAGGTGCGGGGTTAAGACACAAACTCCTGGAGTTTGGCGGAATGCATGTGGATGGTGAGTCACCGCAAAACTCATTTATTCAAGGAGGTGCAGGGGGTTTTATAAGTTTGGTTGGCCAACCCCCTACGGGGTGGTTCATCTCCAGACAGACACAGGTTCTCTCCAGAGGCAGGGGCCACTCCCTTAATCCTCATAGCAGGCAACCACAAGAGCCACTCCCTTAATCTTCATAGCAGATAACCACAAGAGCCACTCCCTTAATCCTCATAGCAGGTGACCACAAGAAACACTCCCTTAATCCTCATAGCAGGTGGCCTTGCCAAGGCCCACACTACATCATGCCTTCATATCCTCCTTTTTGTTTTTATTAATTGAGAGACCCTGGGAGGCATAATTCCAGGCAG
This sequence comes from Eospalax fontanierii, assembly GCA_035773235.1. Lineage (NCBI taxonomy): Eukaryota > Metazoa > Chordata > Mammalia > Rodentia > Spalacidae > Eospalax > Eospalax fontanierii. The sequence goes on from CM069540.1 coordinate 23,051,887, forward strand.
GAAAAGCTCATTATCTTATTCCTTTGGTGTAGAGTAAGTGATTAGAAGGCACAAACACACTTATTGGTTTTTAGCCAAAAAAGAAACTGGCTACTTTTCCTTGGGGTCTTTTTACCCTAAACTGCCTAGCCAAATTCTATCTCCTATTCTTATCACATCACTCTCTGAAGAGGACACCCTAATTGCCAATAGGGAATTGGGGCACTGACCACTCTGGCTCCTTCAAGCTGAATAAGGGCATAGATTATGGCTTTTGGGGTATCCCTTCAGTGTGTCTATCTAAAGACCCTTGAATTGCATAACTGTTAGCTATAGGGGGAAAAGAATGTCCTTGCCTGGTGCCTGGAAGATGAAACAAAATAGTCAGAACAGGGAAGAATCAAAATGTCCAAATCAAAGTCCATTAGAGTTTCTTGCTTAGAAGTTTTAAAAGCATCCATCTCTTGGGTTCCTCTTTGTTTTTTTTTTTTTTTTTTTTTTTGACTGCAAAGGCTGAACTTGAGAGTCTCTACTTTAGGATTTGTTTTCAGTCACCTTTTGATAGCTTCTTGGAGTGGCTAGAATCAGAGTGAATTCCCTCCCAAATGGCTTCTAGACAGGGAGAGAAAAGAAATTAGTTATCACTTAATTTTTAGGTTAGAACAAGCTTGCCCTTCTTGGCCTCAGATATGCATTGGAGTGTGGAGGTAGGCCAAGATTTGAAGTTTTACATCTAAGTGGCATTTTCTTGTTAAGAACAGAATCATTAGTGTTTATATTCACTTCAACCTAATGTCTGGGAAGTATGATTCCTTGTATTCTTAAAGTAGTATGCTAATCACTTTAATTTTTTGGTTATATTTTCCTTTTGGGTGTTTAAGATCATACAATTTGGCCCAAATAAACAAGTTTACTATTACTCTTAAGGTCAATTGAGTATATGTTCCTCAGGGGGATCACATGGGCTTGAGAGGAGCCCCTGGCTCTATAGGCTTTTGTTTTGCCAATTCCACCTGTGTGAAGATAAGTCAGAAGGTCTTGCTAGACCATAGCTTCCCTTAGAAGCATCAAAATAATGTTTCCCTGTGCTGACCCTCCTCTTTGCAGACTAGACACTGGTTTGAGTGCTTTTAATGGGGTCTCCACGAGCTCCCTGAACAGGAGGACAGGTGTCTCATTACAGTTACAGGACATTTTGAGAGACGCCCCATAGTCCCCTGGAACTTAGTTGACCCTGGAGGGCAAGAGACAAATTCTCTTTAAGTTTCTCTGACCAGATTAGTCTAGGCCTCTAAATATGGTTATTAAACACCCAAGAAGGTTAGTTTCACCAATTTGGTATCTTTAATTACTGTATGCTATGCAGCTAAAGCTTGGGCAAAAAACAAACATTCTTGAATAAATCTTGACTAGACATATATTTAAAATTTTTAATATTACATATACCTTGTTTTTCTCATCTTTTACATGCCATAACATATCAACTCAGATTTTCAATCACTTGCTCATTTTTAACATGTCCATTCCCATATCTCTTTAGCATCATCTTTCACCTTTTCATTTTCTTTCTTAGTACCATGAGACGTAATAGCATTAATAAATTAATTTTGGAAAAATTATATACAGCTAGTTAGGAGGATTGGCTGGATACTCAGGTGAAAGTCCAATGACCCTGCTTACCCTTCCTTCAGTGAAAGAATACAGTAGTCAACAAATTCAAATATGATTATCTTTTTTAAGTACGCACTGCTGAAGACATGAAGATGGCAGTTATTTATAGCTCAGATGAGTACTGAAAGAACTAAAAGTACTAAAAGAACATGGAATGCAAATCACACATATAAGATAATGTAATGAATTAATATGACCCATGTATACATTGTACTTTATAAGTTTCTAGTTAAACATTATAGAAAACACAAAAACCATAAACCTTGCTTTAGGTCTTGAGGAAGTTTTAACACTAGGAAGAGAGAAGCAACAGGCATCTGGGAACATATTATCAAGTTGAAGTTTACAATTTTTAGCATAATTACTAACTGAGGAATTTTAGGCATAGGTTGCTATCTATTTTCTCCAAGAACTGTGAATTGTCGTAGTGACTTTTTTATTGGTGTGAGAAAATAGAGAATTCTATGAGCTTCTTTTGCTAATAATAACCTCTGTGGAAATTAGTTTATCCCTTAGTTATTCTTAACAGCACAATGTCCTTACTCTGAGGCTGTTTTGTTCTCCTTTTTTATTGTCACAGGGTCAGGTGGCCGGCCTGAATCTTAGAAGAACATCCTAACTCAGTGGTTTTCATGGGACAGAAGTCGCTATTAGCAGGAATGAAAACATTTGTCCTTGCAGCAATTTCTGTTGCTATTACCTCTGCTGAATATCGAAACACAACAGTACAGCTAATACTAGGTGCTGTTAGGAGCAGCATGATCAAACTTTACTCAAGGAGATATTAGACAAAGGGGGAAGTAATGAAGGTCCTATAATACAAACATCAATGTTGGAAATAAGATCAAGTCTTAATCAAGGAGATCAAACTGCTGCTATTGCCTAGGCATGTCTAGGATGGGTGGGGTGGATGAAACTCTGCCTAAGGGTAGATAGGGGGAGGGGTGAGTTTTGTTTTATCCTTTCTTTCTACTTTCAAGCCACACTGCAGGAGGCAGAAGAGGTTTAAGAACCTGCAAATGTGGCACTTTGTGGGTGGGGAGATTGCCCATTATGGCAATGATCCCTATAACGGCCCATGAGACATATACACAGAATATTGTCTCAAGCTTAGTGAGGGGCCTCTGTGGGTCTGTATGCTGGCCCTGGTGGGAGTCCTACAGGTGCATCAGACAGACGGGGCAGCTGCCCAGGCACTGCTACAAACAAAGGGAATCCAGCAACTAGCAGATCCTAAGGCACTCTCAGAAATGCATGCTGGAGTCCTAGCATCCCCAGTCTCGCTCCAGGAGGAGGAGGTGCGGGCTGATGCACTGGAGTCTCCAGCACAAGCTGGGTGGTTTGAAATCAAAAATGAAAAAATCAGCCTTCCCCATGGCCTATTTCATCTCTGGAAAGGCTCGGCTGATAACCTTACCTCAGTTCTGAAATCAGGGGTGTCAAGACCTCATGAGATTTCTCTGGGATGTACCAAGAAGGGTGGGGCCAACATAGATCTCGGGGACTGTGTGGCAACGCGTGCTTCCTTTGGGGTAGGGAGATGAACACAGAAAAGGGGAACAAAAGAAGGGGGTCACCCGAAAAGCCTCAAGGACTGAATCAGCACACACAAAACCATGGACCTACTCACTGAATACCAGGGGGTGTCTTGCCAACCCGGGGGGTGGGGGAGTCCCTGTTTGGGCACCTCTGCTCAGTGCCAGCTGAAGCGGGGGATGCAGGTTCCCCAACATGAAAAGGGGGTGAGAGGCGTGGAGTTAAGACACAGACTCTGGGAGTTGGGCAGAATGCATGTGGATGGCAAGGCACAGCAAAACTCGTTTATTCTAGGAGATATTCCAGGCCAAATAAAGCTGGAATGGGTGGAACAGGAGACTTTGTCTCAAGAACAACAGAAATATTCTGAGTTTCTTCAGGTTTTATAACTGTCTTCTGCCTTTGAAACTTAGTGGTAGAATATCTTTTGCATTTACTTATCAGCAGTGTACATACGTATGGAGAAATGTCTTGTAAATATTCTGCCCATATTTTAAAAAGGAACCTTGATATTACTGAGTTGAAACAGTGTTTTATGTATTCTAATACGAGTCCTTTATTAGGTATAGAATGAACAAATGGTTCCTCCCAGTTTTCTCTACACTAGATTCATGATGTTCTCTTATATATGTTTGTATGAATGTGTTTGTCTATATATACATATGTATACATGTGTTTGTCAGTGAGTGTGGGGGGGTGCGTTTGTATGGTAATATTTACTTATCATTATTTTATGTGCGTGAGTACATTGCCTGCATGTGTGTAAGTGCACCCATGTCATGCAATGCCCTTAGACATCAGAGGAAGGTGTCAGATCCCCTGGAACTGGAGTTACAGACTGTTCTTAGCTACTGTGTGGGAGCTGGGAATTGAATCTAGGCCCTCTTCAATAGCAACCAGTGCTCTTAACTGCTGAGCTTCATAAATGTGTATAATACACACTGATTGTTCTCATCCTCCACATTCTCTTTTTTTCTACTTTTTTTGCATTTTTATGAATTTCATACAATATATTTTGATCATATTTAGATCCCCTCCTTTATCTGCACCTTTCCTGCCAAGTTTCATTCTCTATCTATCTATGTCTATCTATCTATATCTAGATTGATATAGATAGACATAGTTAAATAGAGATAGATAGATATAATATGACATTTTTTGTCCCTAAATATTCTTCAGTGTGGATCCATCTATTGTACCCTGCTTAACCAACCAAAAGTCATGTGCTTAAAAGAGACTGACTCTCCATTCTCAGCAGTCATCAATTTCCAATAGACTCTCAGGTAGGGTTGGGGTGTCTTACCTACTTTGCCACATCTTTGCCGTGATTTTATGTAGCTTGTCTTAGGTGGTACTTGTGCATGATGACACCATGGGTGTGAGTTCATGAGTGACTGAACAGCTGTCTCGAAAAATCTGCTTTGCAGAAGTCATTCACCATCTCTGGCTCTTACAATCTTTCTACCCCCTCTTTCACAATGATCCTACAGTGTATGAAGTGGAAATTTGATATATGTAACCTATTCAGTGATAATCACTTTGTAGTACCTTATTGTCTGTTCATTGGTCAGTTGTGGGTTTCTGTGCCAATCATCATTTGTTATATAAGGAAGCTTCTCCAGGGAGAGTTGAAAGATGCATTATTAGTCTATGGGTAAAATAATAAGTCATTAGGAGTCACTTTAATATATCTAACACTGAAGGCCTTTAGAAAAAATCCATATGCAAACCTGCAGCTATAGAAGCTTCTTGAAGATATACATATATATTATAAAAGCAGAATAAAATGAGATACGTTATAACAGGGTACCCTACTAGACACTATAGGCTAGTAAAGTAAAAACCTAATGCCATGGCTGGGTTACCTCTTTTGAAGCTGTTGATCATGGGTTCCATAGATCCTTAAATAATACTATTGCTTCTGCTCTTTGTTATGCATAAGAACTTGATAGTAAGACCCTGTACATGAGCTATAGAACAAAAAAGGTGAAATCAAGCAGGTTCTAATGGCTTCATCTATAATGGCTAGCTTTCATAGTGTTGAAAGGTGATATGTATGCTACATGAAGAGAAAATGAATCATTAATCATAACCACCTGTGAATTTGCATGAATCAACAACAACTGACTTGGCAAGATAGGACCTCTGGTACAATAGTGGCATGACTATTATGGGAGTAACCAATCATTCTGATTGAATCTAAGTGTGTTTCATAAGGTAGAGCCCATACCTGATATTACTATCTGGCTAAGTGTGGCTAGGTAGGCACAGACTATGAAAGAAAACCGAATACTATTATTCTGCTAAATATATTTATTTTATTTTGTTTATTTTTATGGTATTAGGGATGATAGAACCCAGGGCATCTCATGTTGAAGGTGAAGTCTCCTTCACTGATCTTTATATCAGCCTGATTTTTTTGAAACAGGTCTCACAATGTGATTCTGTCCTGAAACTTACTATGTAGACCAGGGTAGCCCAAACTCACAGAGATCCATCTGTCTGTGAATCCAAAGTGCAGGGATTAAAGGCATGTGCCACTACACCCTGTCTCAGATTGGCCTTTTAAACACTCATATTTTAAATTTTATTGAAGTAAAACTTTTGTTGTTACTATTTATGATTTTAATACTAATTTTAGCAAAATTCCTGCTTGATCCATGTTCATGAAAATTTGCTCCTGTTTGGTGCTGAGAGATGGCTCACTGGTTTCAGAGGATCTGATTTTGGTTCCCAGCACCCACATGGCAGCCAACTCCAGTTCCAGGGGATCCCGTGTCCTCCTCTGACCTCTGCAGGCCCTGCATGTCATGGGTACACTTACACTCATACACATAAAATTAAAAACACAAAGGAAGTATTTTTAAAAAAAGAAAATGCACTCTGTTTTTCTAATACAACTTTGTATTTGTGTGAATTTTGTTGTTTGCTTCATTTGTGTTCTTTTATTTTGTTTGCGATTGGCTCACCCTTTAGGACAAGCTTGCCAAGAACTCTCTATGTAAACTAGGCTGGCCTACATCTCCCAGAGATATACCTGCTTTGTCTCCTGAGTTTTGATATTCAAAATGTGTACCCCTACACCTGGCCTTTTTTTCTGAGATTTTTAAAATAGTTTTAGATCATGTGTTTATTTCCATAATCCATTTTGAGATCATATTAATTCCTCCCAGTTCTGATTATTCTGATAGCATGGATACCATTCCCTAATGCACTCTTCAGTAAATCTCGATTAAAACTTTTATGTACAGTAATCAGACAGATGCAGATGAATCATAGAATGCAAATACCATTGATACTAGGGGATTAATAAGCATTCAGCATAAGCATAGCTATCACAGGCAGGGGTCTATAGGCTGGCATAGCTCTCAAAGTAGACCGCCCATTTCCTTATGGGTTTGAACTGCCAGAAGTAGACTTATGTTCTTTGCTTTTCTCCAAATTCTTTTATTCTAGTTTGTTTTCTCTGGGTGTAATAAAATGCTGATCCAAACCAACTTGGGAAGGAAGGGATTTATTTGGATTATCATTTGCCGACTATTTATCAAGGGAAGCCAGGGCAAGAACTCAAGGCAGCAACCTGGATGTAGAAATTGAAACAGTAACTATGGAGGAATAGTGCTACAGGCTTCTTCTTCTGGAGAACTCAGTTGCTATTTTTCTAAAAACATTATTTAAAAACATGTTAATTTAATAAAAAGCATTATGTGTATGTTATATTTGCATGAATATAAGCGTACCTGTGTTGTGCAGTATCCACAGAGGACAGAAGAGGGTGTTAAATCCCCTAAAACTGGATTTATGGATGCATGTAGGTGCTGGGATTTGAACCTGGGTCTTCTGCAAGATTAGCCAGCGCTCTTAACAACTGAATCCTCTCTCCAGTCCCTCAGTTACTTTTTACATTCAGTGTGGGTCTACCTTCTCAGTGGTGACACTTCCCATAGTGGACTGGGCCCTCCTACATCAATTAGCATTTAAGAAAATGTCTCGTAGACATTCCCACAGGCTAGTATAATAGAGAAAATTCCTCAATTTAAGTTCCCTTTTTTCAGATGACTCTGGTTTTTATCAAGTTGCCAAAAACTGTCCTACACAATTATATTAATTTCTAGAAGAAAATTTTCAGTGACAGAAATCAACTACAGACAACTTAATATTCAACATATCCCCATGTCAAAAATATACATTTATTCATATATTTCAATAAGGTAAAGATAAACTGTCTTTTGTAGAGAGGTTCTTATTATGTAGCATAAATCAAATGTTGCCAAGATCAGCTTATAAAGTGGAAAACACAGGCAATTATATTTTGTCAAGGCTCTAAAAATTTTTGCTACCTATATGTTGTGTGCTAATATATAAAGAGGAGTAGATTTCTGCTTCCCTATTTAAAGAAGAAATCATTTCATACCTTGAGCATTTAGAATGTGTTTCTGGTGTTTTTTGCTCAGGCGTCACTTTTGAGGTATTTTAAATCATTTTGTTGAATCACAAAGAAAGTGTTATGCGGAGGAGCTTAAAGAAAGCAGAAGAGAGGGCACAGTTTGTTCATTAGTTTACTGGAAGAGAATATCTTTGCATTTGTATGTTTAAATTAAAATTTGATTAGTTATTTCAAGCTTTTTCAAGCATTAGGAACTCATAATCACAGACAGTTTGAGATGAAGGATACTGTAATCAGCTAGTCTCCGTTCCCACTTCTTATGAAGAGAAACTTCATCTTAAAGAAAGGATGAAGGGAGTATTGGCTCCAGACTGCATGAATTTGCAAGGAGACCTCACCTGGGATTCCCACTTGACCACTCCCAGCTCCAGGACTTAGTTCTTACAGTAAACTATATGAGTGCTGTCCAGTTTAGCTATGTCCTCTTATTGTATGTATGAGTTCATGTTGAAACATTTGTGAGTGAAAACACAGGAGAAAAAGTGCTTGCTTCTTCCATAAATACAGCAATATTTAGGGACTAAGGAATAGAATAGGTGCTTGAGCCATTCCTTTGACTCTTTATGCCCAGGGATCCTGACTTATTCAATGAGTACCATCCCAGAGCAAGTCCCAGGTTGGCTGAGCATTAAGCGTATGCTTCCTAGGACCACTGAGGTGATTGTTACCATCAAGAGTGGAGGCACACATATTTAATACTAGCCAAAAAGGTAAATCCTTGGATCCATTTGAGGGTAGAAAAAAGAACAATGAAAAAAGCAGAAAGAAGTCAGTTAAGTGTGTTCGAGTGATTGCAGAAATAAAAGGAGGCCTTGTTCTGAAGCAAAGTGTGGACTTTCAGTTTTAGTGCTAACTAATTGTTCGGACTGGTAATAATCTTCCTATTTCTGATATTTAGAGAGATTTAAAAACAAAACCTCAAGATAGCTTTCATAAATCAATTTGACCTTGCCTCTAAACCAAAACAATAGTTAACACTTGAAGCAAATAGAGCAGGTTCTGATAGCAGAATATCTCCCAATGTAAACAAGATAAATCAAAGATAAAATGCTTCATATTTTTATATTAAAAACAATTTTATGGCAGGTCTTTGGTTGGTTGAATTTAAATAAGTCATTATTAACCTAATAGATGGCTACTAATGTGTCACTTGACAATGACAACTGCTATTAATGGTTTTGTTCTGTCTTTGATGGGGCATTTTTCAATAAGGTATTTTAGATCCCATCATGCTAGATCCCTGGTAGTATTCCCAAATGGCATTCCTCAGAACTTACCGCTCCTTAAACAGGAAGACCTGCTGTCACCTGTATGAGTTGTTCCTAGAAAAAAACCAAAGGTAACTGGCACAATCAAGAGATTTGTCAAATCTCATTGCATTATACAAAGAAAAGAGGAGGGATTTATGAAATAGGCTAGATGATAGGTGGGGTGGGGGGTTGTGCTTGGAAAACACTAAACTATCCATTCAAAAATCCAAAAACTAGGGTAAGAGAGCAGTACTCATTGGTCTTTTCTGGCATTGATTCATACTATACATGCCTGACCACAGGGGTAGCAAAGACTGCAATAGAAGTGCATCAGACTGTCAGCACATTCTCAGTCCAGTAAGGTTGCAGAGAGAACATTATCTGTAGTTGGCTTCTTACTGGCACAATTGTCATTCCCTACCTACAATTCCGGCTGCTTCTTTTTCTTCTCATTAAAAGAAATGAATAGATTTTTCTCCTT